>CM060933.1:81006360-86006360 GCA_030765085.1 Allium cepa | reverse complement strand
TTCGATGTAAGCATGAAGAAGGCGTCTTCATGAGCTTCATGTATTCGCTGGTTGTTCCACGGGATGGACTGTCATCGGTGCCTATTGTGAATGGATTTGAGGATGTCTTTGATGAAGTCAAAGGGTTGCCGCCGCATAGGGAGATCGAGTTTCGTATCGATCTAGTTGAGGGAGCCAGACCTGTGGTAATGCCTCTTAGGCGGATGGCGCCTAGGGAACAGCAAGAGTTGAAGGTGCAAGTTGATGACCTTTTGCAGAAAGGATTCGTTCGGCGTAGTGTGTCCGAATGGGGTGCACCAGTTGTGTTCGCAACCAAAGCGGATGGATCGTTAAGGTTGTGTGTGGATTATCGTGAGCTGAATAAGGTGACTAAGAAGAACAAGTATCCATTGCCGAGAATAGATGACTTGTTTGATCAGCTTCATGAGGCTAAGGTGTTTTCTCAGATGGATTTGGCAACGGGATTTCACCAGTTGAGAGTGGCTAAGGATAGTGTGCCGAAGACTGCTTTTAGGACACCATCCGAATTTTATGAGTGGCTGGTAATGTCGTTTGGATTGACCAACGCACCAGCATATTTTGTGGATCTTATGAATAGAGTGTTCAGAGATCAGTTGAATAAGTTCGTGCTTGTGTTCGTGGATGATATTCTGATTTATTCTAGAACTGAAGAAGAGCACAAGACGCACTTGAGTATTGTTTTGGAAATCTTGCGGAAACATCGGTTAAAGGCTAAGTTTTCGAAGTGTCATTTCTGGAAGTGTGAAGTGAGGTTCTTAGGCCATGTTATCTCTGGAAATGGAATCGCGGTTGATCCCGCTAAAGTGGCAGCAATCCAGGATTGGGATAGACCTAAGAATGCATCCGAAGTGAGAAGCTTTCTGGGATTAGCAGGATATTATCGTCGGTTTATCAAAGACTTTTCCAAGATAGCTGCACCGTTAACCGGATTGACGAAAAAGAACCAAGGGTTCAGATGGGATGATAAGTGTGAGCAAGCCTTCGTAATCCTAAAAGAGCGACTAATAAGTGCTCCTGTTTTGACTATTCCAAGTGGGAATGATGAGATGGTGGTTTACACCGATGCATGTGGTACTGGACTTGGAGCAGTGCTGATGCAGAAGGATAAAGTTGTTGCGTATGCTAGTCGACAACTGAAGCCGCATGAAAGGAATTACCCGACTCATGATTTGGAGTTAGCGGCAATTGTTTTTGCTTTGAAGATGTGGAGACATTATCTATTGGGAGTTAGATTCGAGTTGTTTACAGATCATAAGTCGTTGAAATATCTGTTCTCTCAGAAGGATTTGAATCTTCGACAGCAACGGTGGCTAGAGTTCTTGGCATCGTATGATTTTGGTATAGCCTATACTCCGGGAAAAGGTAACGCAGTGGCAGATGCGTTGAGTCGAAGACATGCAGGATTGGGAGCCATGTTTTCGGAATGGAAGAGTCTCGAGTATTTAGCTGAATTTGACTTCAGGCCTAGATGTGAATTGGAACCTGAGATGTTGGCAAACTTATCGATAAGGCCTACTCTGATAGGGAGAATTGGCGAGAGCCAAAAGCGAGACGATAAGCTTGTTAAGATTATCCGAGATTTGGAATCTGGATTGAATCCAGAAAAGGATAAAGGATTTGAAGTCGATCGAGAGGGTTGGCTTCGAAAGCAAGGACGACTAGTTGTTTCCGATGTAGATGGATTGAGAGATGAAGTTCTTAGGGAAAGTCATCACTCGAAGTTGACAATTCATCCAGGTGGAAATAAGATGTATCGGGATATGAAGAGAACCTATTACTGGGAAGGTATGAAGAAGGATGTTGGAAATTTTATTTCCAAGTGTATGAATTGCCAGTTGGTTAAGGCAGAGCAGAAGAAGCCAAGTGGATTGCTTCATCCATTAGAAGTTCCTATGTGGAAGTGGGAACAAATATCGATGGATTTTATCGATGGTCTACCTAGAACCAGGACAGGGAATGAAGGGATTTGGGTCATCGTAGATCGTTTGACTAAGAGTGCAAGATTCATTCCTGTTCGATCAACTAGGACTGCATCGAAGTTGGCTGAGTTGTATGTTAAGTGGATAGTTCGATTCCATGGTATTCCGAAGAGTATAGTGAGCGATCGAGACCCATTGTTCACTAGTGGATTTTGGAAGAGCTTCCAGGAAGTTTTGGGAACCAAGTTGTGTTTGAGTACAGCGTATCACCCTCAAACAGATGGTCAGACTGAGAGAGTCAACCGAGTTTTGGAAGATCTTCTCAGAGCTTGTGTTTTGGACTTCGGAGGATCATGGGAAGATCACCTTCATTTGGTGGAATTTGCATATAATAACAGTTACCAGTCAAGTATTGGTATGGCACCATATGAAGCACTGTATGGAAGACCGTGTAACTCTCCGACATGTTGGTTGGAAACTGGAGAAAAACTGATACTTGGGCCAGAGATGATTCGACGGACTTCAGATTGTATAGGGATCATTCGACAACGAATGAAGGCAGCCCAAGATCGTCAGAAAAGTTATGCCAATAATCGTCGTAGGGATTTGGAATACGACATAGGTGATATGGTTTTTGTGAAGATTTCTCCTCTGAAGAATGTTATTCGATTTGGAAAGAAAGGAAAGTTAACTCCGAGATTTGTTGGACCATTCCCGATTATCGAGCGAATTGGAAAGCTCGCCTATAGGTTGGAGTTACCGGAAAAGATGGCGGGTGTGCACAATGTTTTTCATGTATCTTATCTACGGAAGTATGTGCACGACCCAACTACGGTGGTTTCTGCTGATAGCTGTGAAGACTTGGAGGTTGATCAAGTTGTTTCGAGACCTCGTAAGCCGCTTCGTGTTGTGGAAACTGACACGAAACAGCTTAGAAGGAAGACGGTTACGTTGCTCAAGATACAATGGAGTGATGATGTTAACGACTGTACGTGGGAGGAGGAAGAGAGGATGAAGGCAGCTCATCCTGAACTCTTCGAGGTATGGCCCTAAGGTGTCGTGACATCTCATGAATTTGTAGCTTGTTCTAATCTTAGAATTCTGCATGCTAGGCTAGTAATTGGATGCATGGTTTGTTGATTGCTATGGATGGTAGGCATGCAGAATAGTTTTGATTGCTCTTGTTTGTTTGGAATTTCGGGGGCGAAATTCCTAAGGGGGAGAGAATGTAATGACCCGTATTTTACGTGTCGATAGATCGTAGAATTTACAGGTCGTTAGTGTTGATTATGTTGTCTCTAGCCTGAGTCGTATAGGAAGTTAACTCGTGTGTTAAGAGTTGAGTCGTTAACGAGTTAACTAGTGGACCGAGTTGGGAATCTGACCGGCTCAATGATGACCGACTCATGGAGGTAGCGACCTATAGGTTTGGCCGAGTTAGTGAGTTGCCGAGTTAACAGGTTAAGGGTTAGACCGACTCATAGGAGTTAACGAGTTAATGGGGTTCTTAAGTCGTAAACGACTTATGGGTAGCTTAGGTCGTGTGGCCGAGTTAAGGTGGTGACTGACCTATAGTTAAGTCGTAGACGACTTAAGAAGGGTGCACGAGTTGAGGGTTAGCAGCCCGGTGGTGTTAAGTGATAGGTCGTGCACGAGTTACGACTTAAGTATAGTAGACGACTTATAGAATGTGACCGACCTAAGAGTTAGTGGCTAAGAGGTTCTAACGACCTAAGGGACTGGAAGAGTTAGTAGCTAGGTCGGCCTGTGTTTTAGGACGTGTATGCTATGAGTCGTACACGAGATAAGTCGTTAGGTCGTTAGTACGACTTAAGGAGATAGGATGAGTCGTAGGGTCTGATGAGTTGTAAGTCGTTGATTGTGGGATCTGTTAAGTCGTTAGGTAGTTGACTCGGAGGCTTTTGTGCTGATAGGTCGCAGGGTTTGATGAGTCGTTGACGACTCATGGGATAAGTCGTGACCGACTTAAGGGGCGACGACTCATGGGGTTTCCAGCCTATAAATAGAGGGGTTTGACTCACTTTTTGACACCGGATTTTGAAGCGACGAAGTGATGCCATTTTGAGAGCTCGACTACAACATTTCTTCATCTCCTTTTCTCCATTCCAATCTAGTTCTAACATCCATCCAAGATCGAAGATCCAAGAGCCAAAGTTGAAGATCTTCATCCAACGAAGCTAGATTTCATCGTTTCAAGCGAGATTTCGACGAATCAAGCTTGAATCCTTGCTGTCCAGATCTGAAGTGATTAGTTTTTGAAGTGTTTGGGTGATTCGGTGAGTGGTGGTTATCTCTCACGCGGACCCAAAGGAGTATATTGGATTGGTGGTTTGTTGAAGTGTTGTAGATAGTGATTTTATGCATATTTCTTTAGATCCTAGTGTAGATCCATTACTTATGAAGATGTTTACTTTTGCAAGTTCATTCATCAAGTTGTAGGGACAAAACCCATGATTTATATTTGTTAGATCTATGCTAAAAACCCATGATTCATGTATGATAGATCTATTCTCATTTATTTACGAAATTGCCATTTTAGTTATAAATGCCTATTTAGATCTTGATTGACTACTTATTTGTTTGGATTAATGTTTGCCTTGTTTGATTGTTGTGAATGAGTTATCTAGTTGATAGATTTGGACAAGTATGGTCAAAGACGATTCAAAAGCTACGGAAGAGGCTCTTGAATAGTGAAAGTTGCTTAAGGCATATGTAGTGGATGTTGAAGCTCATATGTATGGATTGGATGATATTGAGAAAGAATTTTGCCATGAGGCGATGAGGCAAACCATGATGTTAAGATGAGCCTTTGCCATGATGAAGATGAGGCGAGGCATGAGGTGATGTAACCTTGGTATAATCAAGAAGGATTGCTCCAAGCATGTTGATAACTTGAAGGGTAGTTCAAGTTGATTGATAATGGATGGCTCAAGAGGTAGTTTGGGCTAGGATGAGAATAGTCGTCAAGGAGGATGACCAGAAGGCTTGGATTTCATCGTTGTTGAAGGTTCTAGCAGGCTCAAAGCAAGAGTATAAGGGTTACCCTAAAGACTACAGGTAGGTGGTCTGGACACCCTAAAGACTACAGGTAGGTGGTCGAGTACTCTGGGTAGTTGCGAAAATTCCTAGGCACGGGTCATGATGACGTGCGGAGTTATGTCTAGAACCGGGGTTACCATTATCCCTTGATAGATGGCTCAGGAAGGAGTCGGTCATTCAATTAACGGTGATTTCGAAGCAAGGTTAACAGTGATAGCCAGAGTCATGGATGTTTGATTGTACCATCATTCGGCCTCAAGAGCGGTGTTTTCTGGGTGCTTATCTGATCTTGGTTTAGGCCTTGGGGGTTTGTATTTGGAAAACATCGACCTTGACTCGAGTGGTTATTGCTTTACCTTAATTGTCTGCTATGTTATGCTTGCTTCTCCTTAATGTGAGTCTGGGGGCTATCACTGTAGAAAGAGGTGGAGTAGGATGGTTTGGTTCTTATTCCTTTTATCCCATATGTTCTTTTGGTATGTTTGATAGTTGATTTACTGCTCACTAAGACTTTGTCTGACTCAAGGTTTTATGTCTACTCTTATTACCTTGGGCTGTTCATCCATGTTGGGATGGGCAGACTAGGTAGCAGGTGACAGGTGCTGTTCTTGGAGATCTACGCTGATGATGACGAAGACGAGCAGGAGGCTTTTGCATATTATTTCATATTATGTACTGGGTGTTCCGCTGCTGTAGTTGTTTGAGTGTTATGTAGTGAGGCTTTGATGTATGGATGATTCATATGTTTGTATAAAACTATTATGATGCTTATATGATGATGTCCTGTTCTATGAAGTTTCACTATATTGTATTTCTCTATTGTATTTTATCCATGCGCTGTGAGTTGTACGATAGATTCTGCGATGTTTATTCTACCTTGACGGTCACCCATGGCTGCCTGGCACGCCCTTCAGCGCACCTTTCCCTTGTTTCCGTGCGGGAGTCTTGGGCGGTCGTCACAATGGTCTTCCCACGATCCTCCAAAATCCAAAACACAAGCTCGTAACATATCCTCAAGAATTCGATTAAGCCTCTCCGTCTGTCTGAGGATGACAGGCTGTACTCAATCTCAAGTTTGTTCCCATTGCTGATTGCAGAGCTTCCCAGAATTTGCTAGTGAAAATGGGATCACGGTCACTTAATATACTGACAGGAACACCATGCAATCTGACTGTCTCCTTCAAGAAAATTTCTGCCAGAGAAGCTGCAGTACGAGTTGCCTTAACTGGTATAAAATGGGCACTCTTAGTTAAACAATCCACTATAACCCATATCCCATCATTTCCTTTCCTGGTTCTAGGCAATCTGTCGATAAAATCCATCGAAATCATTTCCCATTTCCAATCTGGAATTTCCAAAGGCTGCAATAATCCGGCGGACTTCTGTTGATCACCTTTAACTTGTTGGCAGATGGAACAACTATTTACGAATCTAGCTACATCTTTCTTCATGCCCTTTCACCAAAAGACTCACTTCGTATCTTTATACATCTTCGAGATTGCCGGGTGAATATTCAAGTTGGAACGATGACACTCAGACAACACTTCCTGCTTCAGATCTCTATCATTCGGAACACAAATTCTCCCGTTAATCCTTAATGTTCCTTGACCATCGATTTCAAAAGTGGGACACTGACCCTTTCTAACTCTTTTGATGATTCTTCTCAACATCTTATCAGGTTCTTGCTTGCTTGAAATCCTTTCAATAAGAGATGGAATAACTTCCAGAAGAGATAGGACTGCATTCCTGCTAAGAGCATCAGCTACAACATTCGCCTTTCCCGGAGTGTACAGAATATCCAAATCATAGGATACCAAAAATTCGACCCACCGCTGCTGTCTCTGATTAAGATCTTTTTGAGAGAAAATATATTTCAACGGTTTGTGATCCGTGAACAATTCGAATTTCTCTCCCAAAAGATAATGTCTCCAGATCTTCAAAGCAAAAACAATGGCTAACAGTTCCAGATCGTGCGTAGCGTAGTTCTTCTCGTGTGGCTTCAACTGCCGACTCGCATACGCAATTACCCTTCCATTCTGCATCAGAACTGCTCCCAGACCAACCATACAAGCGTCAGTATAAACCTCGAATTTGCTCTTCCCATCCGGAATAGCAAGCACTGGTTCACTAGTTAGCCTTGCCTTCAATTCCTGAAAAGCTTCTTCACACTGGGGTGTCTATTTGAATTTTGCTCCCTTCCTAGTCAGCTTAGTCAGATGTGAAGAAATCTTGGAACAATCCTTGATAAATTTCCTGTAGTAGCCAGCCAATCCTAGAAAACTGCAAACTTCCGTCGGTGTCTCCGGCTGTTTCCATTCCAGAATAGTTTCAACCTTCGCCGGGTCTACAGAAATACCTTCACCAGAAAATGTGCCCTAAAAATTTAACTTCCAATTTCCAGAAATGGCACTTCGAAAACTTCGCCTTCAACACATGATTCCTCAAAGTCTCCAATACAATTCTCAAATGCTCCCTGTGCTCTTCTTCGGATTTGGAATAGACCAAGATATCATCAATGAATACCAAAACAAACTTATTCGATACATCCCTAAAGACTCGATTCATCAGGTCAACGAAGTAGGCATGAGCGTTGGTTAACCCGAAAGGCATAATCAACCACTCATAGAAACAATTCGGTCCCCTAAATGCAGTCAAGGTAATACTGTCTTCAGCTACCCTCAACTGATGGAAACCTGAAGCTAAATTCAGTTGAGAAAAGATAGAAGCTCCATGCAACTGGTCAAAGAGATCATCGATGCGAGGAAGAGGATATTTATTACGGATAGTCACTTTGTTCAATTGTCTATAATCCACACAGAACCTTAGTGATCCATCTGATTTGGTTACAAACACTACAGCTGAACCCCAACAAGAAAAACTGGGCCTTATCAACCCCTTCTCCAAAAGATCCTGGGTCTGCTTAATTAACTCTTCTCACTCCCTAGGAGCCATTCTCCTTCTGGACTGAATCACTGGCATCGCTCCTGGAATCAAATCAATACGAAACTCTATTTCTCGATGTGTTGGCAGACACTTAACTTCTTCAAATACATCAGAAAAATCTTGTATCACATCGATATCTTCTACCTCCTCTTGAGAAGTCTCAATTCCATGCATAAGACTACTCAAGTGAATTACAGAATTATCACACGACACTCTGGCAATTCTACCCAAATCAGTTTTCAGCGAAACTGTTCTCTCATCACAATTCAAAACTGCTTTATACTTGTCAAGCCAATACATTCCCAAAATAAGATCAAATCCCTTAAAATTCAACACATACAGGTCACAAGAAAAACTATGGGATAGATATGAGATCTTCAAGTCCTTACAGATCATATCTAATTTGGTCACCCCTCCTATAGGATTAGATACCAAGATAGGTCTGTCTACAGAACTAGGGGTAAGAAAGAACTTCTCTACAGAGTCCAGAGAAATAAAACTCAAGGAAGCACCCGAATCAAACAAAACTTTAATATATTTTCCATTTAAAAGTAAAGTACCTTCTAATACTTCTTTGCCTTTCGAAGAAAAAGATGGACCGGCTTCCAGAGCAAAGGCCTTATTCTGAGGCACCCTCTGCAAAAGTGGACAATTCTTGATCATATGACCAGGCTGATGACAATTGAAACACAACGACCTCTGAACCATTGCTGATCCTGGACCACTCTGATGCGGTTGCTGCTGCTGCTGCTGGAATCCTTTTCTGGGACACTTATTAGCCAAATGTCCTTCTTGCTGACAAATGTAGCATTTGCAAGGTCCGTTTTCATTTCCAGGCTTCTTCTTGCTCGGTTTTCTCCATTTGGGATCGAACTTCCGCTTATTTGGATTAGTGAAATTCCCACCTGAAGTTGATACTGTGCCACCGATTTCTTACTCATCAAATTCTCATATCTCAAAGCCATATCAATCAAATCGATAAAATATCCTTTCAAAAGCACCATCATCTTTTCATGAAATTCAGGCCTTAATCCTTGCACAAACTTTTCATTCTTTTCGAGGGGAGTATCAATGAGTCCTGGTCCATAGCACGAAAGTTCGTTGAATTTGGTCTCATACTCCGAAATAGACATATTATCCTGCTTCAAATTCAGAAAATCCTGATACATTTGGGTTTTCCCTGCCGTTGGCATAAACTTCTCCTCAAATAACTCCGTAAATCTGTCCCAAGAAATGTCATCCTCAGAAATGTTTGCTACGGTTGCATCCCACTAGGCTTCTGCACCACCCTGCAATTTCCACAATGCCATTTCTCTTTTCCGTTCATCCGACAACTTCATGCTCTTAAAGATGCGCTCACAAGAGCGTAGCCAGGCTTGGACTTCAATTATTGATTCTGAACCTTCGAATGGTTGGCCTCCGAGGTTGTTGAAGTCTTTGCATAAAGCTGCAAAACTAACCTAAGGCGGTACTGGATTTACAGCCTCACTAGCATTTTGACTTCGTCCATTATCAGTCGAAGCACTGCCCCTAACTCTGCCTCTCCTTCCAGAACTCATGTTGGCCACCTGGACAGGTAACTCAACAAATTTAGATAGATATATATAATTATATGAAAATACAAATACACACTCTCAAGATAAATATTACTCAAGAGCCTAGGTACTCGCTCAACCTAGCGCTCTGATACCAACTGTGACGACCCCCTACAACACAAGGCCGGGACCATTCCTTACTGAATAGTCCCGAACAAGATAACCCCGCAGTTGTGGCCAATAACTGCCCACACAGCCGAAATAAAGGGACATCTAGACAGGGGTATACCTTGTCCTGCTTGGGCATGACCCACCTAACCTTGCTGCATCTCTCCTGTTTTAGCCATTCCCGGTTGATAAAGCTTGAGGCTGCGATTACCTATATTGAACATTATTCTTAGAATGCTCATCTTTCGTCTGACGATGTGCTTAAAGCATTCAATCCATACAAGTTCGTTCCGGGTTCGAACGAAACCAAAGGCATTATCTTGTTACACTCATTTTGGAGTCACCCTCAGAGTTAATGACGATAACCCTTGCATTCTGAAACACCATCTCGATCTCCACTTGATATGTCACGACCTATCGTTTAATTTGGATCGATGTGATTTTTATAATATCAAATTTATACCCGATCCCAGTCTCATCGTAATCCAAACGCCATTTTAAGGGCCAAGTTGTCTATTTAGTCTTAACAGTTTAAACCAATACTTTGAATTTACATAACAGATATCATAGATAAATCATATACAGTCATCACAGATATATCCAGAATATATCACAACATATCACAGAATATCACCAAACAGATATCAGAGTCAATCAAACAGGGTCATCAGTTCATATCAATATAGTTTGATTAATTTAACTTAAATTATCATTATTACCAGTTTGATTAATCTCTAATTACTCAATTTATTAAATTATTAATTACTTCATTACTCATTTAATTGATTATTAATTATTAATTTAAAGTCTTAATTATTACTTAATAGAACTCAATTACCCATTAATTACCAATTAATTACTTAGTTAATCATTAATTATCAATTCATTTATCATTTAATCCTTAATTAATCATTTAATTAGATAGCTTCTATTCATTAATCAACTTAAGTAGCTAATTAAAATCTTAAATTCAAATTGATTTAACAACCAAATTATTTATATTAATTTTTAAACACACATTTATTAAATCTTAAATATTTATTTAATTACGATTCTTAATTAACTTCCCATAAAATTAATTATTAATATAATCCCTCTTAATGATTTAAATCATATCTTAGCTTTACATTTGTCAATAATGTTTGCTTAAATAAAAATTAAACTTTACTTAATAAAATAACTAAAAGGGTATTAGGCTAATCCCTAGTAAATTAACCCGAAGCAACCCACACATTTCCTCGTGTAAAACCCGAGCCCTTTTTCCTGTTTCCCGAGTTCTTCTCCTCTACTCTATCTTCTTCTTCTTCCTGATCCTTTTCTTCTTCTTTTTTTTTTATATAAACTTATGTTAAAAAAATATAACTGCAGTATCAATAATCATTCACGCGCGCACCGGGATCAAACTCGAAGCAACTCTCAAAAATCTCGAGCAAAAGCACGCGACAACCACGACAACCCATCGGACATCCAAACGCCACCGTGCACGTGCACGGTGGTTCGCCGCACCTCCGGCAACCCCCACCACCTCCAACAAACCACAAATCACCCTCTTATTCGACAACAAAACCCAATTCTACGCGAAAATATCAAAATCAAAATACAGCCTGTAGCTCGAACCCAAAAACTCGAACTACCATGAGAGAATGCTTCGCCCCACCAACACTGACCACCGGAGGCGAAGCCACTTCATCCACGCCTTGCCCATACCCTCCTCGGCCTTCATGCAAAACCACGTGCCACTCGATTCAAACACGTCGACGAAATCAAATTTTTACATAACATAGTGAATTTTTAACCCAAAACCCTATATTCAATTCGACTTTAAAATCCTTGCCTTGAATAATTTTTTTAACATTTTTCCTGACATCCACAAGTATCAAGCAAGCTTCAACATGAATTTCAACATCTAAAATTGGTTGAATCATCGGATAATCTCGAAAAAATATTTTCAGTTATATTTGAAACTGCACCTTGAATATTGATCTAAAACTCATCGCTCTTGTTTTAAAAATCTTAACTTTGTATGTTAAATCAAGATATGTGACCAAATTCACAAATTATAATATTCGAATTTTAGCTTTTGATTTCTTTCTACTGTAACTTGATTAAACAGTACCTATAATATACTGTTATGCTTCAAATAAATTCCCAGGCTTATGATTTAAGTTAAACAAACTTAATTAACTTAAATCCCTAGGTTTAAATTGATTTAAGTGGAGAAGTATTAATATTCTTTACACTTCTTTGCTTAGAAGCTTAAAACAATGAAAAACATAAAGCTTCTAGTACAAAAATAAATACCGGTCCTCTTATTAACAATATATATAGCAACACAAGCTTCATGAACTAATTATCATAATTAAATTTTCAAGAAAAGTAAGTTTACTCACCAAAATTATTTAAAAAGAAAGCAAGTTGTTGAAGAAAACTGCAGATTTGAATCACTAGAAAACTTCCCTACCCTGATTTTGAATGAATGTAAATATAGATGTTTGGTTTTCTTCTTTTATTATTTTTTCCGTTTTGCCTCTTAAATTTTGTAAGTGAACAAGCATATTATGAAGTGTATATATAGAACATCTTTAGACAAAATGGTGTCTTCTGGTATAAGCTTCAACTTGCATTGTTCAGGTTTTGTTTTTATTAATATTACTGTAAATTGAAATGATACATGATATTTCAGCTATAAGATTATTTTGTAATCTGAAATGACAAATTGTGTACTAGCATTAATGAACATGTCTTCAATTATGTTAACATATAATTAATGTTTCTGATATTTGTATTTTGTACAAAGGTATTTGTATTTAAATGTTGTGAATACTTTGTTTTTCTCTGTACAAGATATTATTGCATATGAATAAAGACATTTTGTAGGTGATTTGTATACTTTGACTCCTTTGCACACATGATTACACAACAACATTGGTTATTATCTTTGTTAAGGATTTAATATTATACTAATATATTTACAGGTCATTGATTTCTTTGTATTGTTCATCTTCATATATTATACAGTAATATTTTCTAAACTTTTCTTACATGTTTATGTTGGATTATTATAATTATTGATAACATGACTCTTTAGTTTTTATTTTCTATTTGTAATTAAATTTCCAAACCTTAGATTTATAACGTATACTTGTATTTGTATATTTAATATTTATATCTTATGTTCATGATTATATTTTATATTTATGTTTTGCATGTTTATGTTTATAACCATATATTTTGTTTTATACTTAAATTTAATATTTATATTTGAATATTGATATGGTTGCCTATTCTTAAACATTGTTATTTAAGACTCCATTTATATATTCATATGTATATTATCAAATATTAAAAATATAGAATCTTTGATTTTTATTGAATAGGAGAGATCTTGTTATAAACATTTTTAAAAGATTTTATTTTAAGTTTTCAAATCAAAACTTCCTTTACAAAGCATATATAACTGATAAATGATCAAGATTCCATCAGTTTATAAAATTGAAAAGCTTGTATTTCATTTAAATTAGATTAAATATTTATTGAAATATATTGCCAAAAATTTCGGGTTGTTACAATAAGGCTGATTTAATTGTTCATTTACAACACTAATGTTCGTAACATAAATAGTTCAATAAATATTAATTAATCCCAAACTCTTTTGGAGTGATTCACACAAGATCCCTCACGAACAAGTATTATGTGCAGCCTCTCGACTTACATAACTTATCAACTCCTTGACCTAGGATACATAAATGTTTTTTTCTTGTAAACTGTTACCTTGTATAATCATGTAAACATTACTTTAGATGAAATTAGTTTTGACCTTATGTTCATACTCTTAAGTACATGACCTTGCAGAAAGAACTTAACTCAACTTCACTCGTCATCAATCATACTTTGTCCGAAAAAGTTTGATTACTCCTTATCGACACATCATTATGTATCATTGGGTGGACTGACTTTTGAGATTGCATCTTATTAGTTTTTTGGTAATCTAGGACCAATTCCAACATTCTTACATATTCCATCAAATCGAATTACTTTTGCATGCTATGTATTCTAATTAAATTTATGAACTTATCGCAGATGTACTACTTGTGCATCAAATACACACGTTGTTTTTATAATAATTTGTTAGTAAATTTTAATGAAGTATGTGGAAGTGTTTTGGTATTATTAAACTTTTAATTGCATACATATCAATCCGAAGAGTTCATCAACTCTTTTTTTGCTTCTACCAAATGGGTGGTTTTCCTTTAATTGTTTGAGATACAATTCACTTGTACCATATGATTCATAATCATATAATTAAAAATTGTATCTTAAAAGTTTGGCTTAGTTCATAATCTCTAAAAATAATTTTTGAAATTTTAGATACTTCTGTGTTCTATAGCTAATGCAACAAATAATATTATTATAATATATTAATCTTATAAAAAATATTCAAACATTAATTATAAAATAAAGCTACCTTCATTTTCAGTCAATACTGAAATTAATTATTATTTCATAAATAATATTTTTTCTATTTAAAAAAATAATATTTCATAACTTGATGCATCCACTAATGAGTATTATATGGCATACTCCTAGCATTTTCGTCATTACTATAATAACATATGAAATACGATGCTCCATTCAACTACTTATTATGGGTTATTTATTTCTTTTAACTTGTTTATAGCCGAGAGTTTTCAATCAAATATCTTAAACTCGTAGAAATGACTTTTATAGAAAATAATTTTCTATATGAAAAACACAACTGAAATAAAAATTACATTTATCATTCCACATTATCTACTAGTATTTTATACAATTTTCATCTCCAATATCACTCCTAGAAGCATACTTGACTATTTTCTCTCTTCATCCCAACCGTGCCTAAGTTAGATTCACTCTTGTATATTCGCTTTCCTTTAAAAATATTCGTACCATTAAAAAAAAAATCCTCATTGTAATCGACTGTATTGGATATGCGGTTTCGCATTATGGTTTATTTGCTTATTTTCAAAGAATTAACTTCATTAAAGCTTCATACATTATGAACTATGACGGTTCACCATATAACATTATATATGATTGAATACGGATCAAATATCCATATCCATGTATTTCTTAAGAGTTTAAAGCTCATAAAAGACAATAAAAAGTCTTGAAAAATAAACTCTTAAGCAATTAAGGCATGAATATTTAGTGGTTTTGTAAATTGGACCTTGCATGGATTTTAAAGTGAAAACATGCCAAATGATTTAAAGGCGAGTATATTTTATATTTCTTATCGTCCTTAATTTAGTTTAATTATATATTTTAATTGGTATACAGTTTATCAATTATATTAGTTTGCACAAAGTTATGATGATTATTTTAACTTTATATAGCAAATGTTCTTACAATATTAGAAAGAGTAAATGTTACCATTTCATTCTTCTAATAAGGCTCTTCTATTTCTTAAAACCCTAAGAAAAATATTTAAAAAATGATTTCTATAGTGGATGTTAGGACTCGCTTGCCGAGGGATTTTAACATTGAATTTGCTCAAAAAATCATAGCCCCGCAAGCAATGGATAATATATTAATAGTTATATATCATTTATAACACCTATCCTATGGTCTTTATCATATTCTCAATCATGACCATGGGTTCGCTGAACAAATCGAAAGAGATTTTTCTACTCATATCTTCCATTTCACAACAACCTAAGTATAGATGTACATATCTTGAGTTTTCTCTACAAATATGTTACATGTACCTTACCCCATCTAACAATATATGAATAACGCTGCACATAACATCCCTAGCTTGAGTTTGCTCAACAATAAGAGAGCATGTAAGTAATTTATTAATTTATAAATGATAGAGGACAACTATTATATTATATATTCATAATCTTTAATATATTTAATTGAGTGATATCGATTTAGGGAATGATGTATTTCTTTTGAAACATCCTCGCGATTCAAGTGTCGGATGCATTGAAATCACGGTATACATACTATACATATGTATTTATACCTTAAATCTAATTTGGATTTCTTTTCAGTTCTACCTATATTATACATTCATATTATACAAGTTTAATTTATTTATAACCTTTTATAATTTAATTAACTTATAAAATATTCTTACGTATATTATCAATTAAATATTATTTAATTAATTTTAATTATTTATTATTTATTATTAAATAATAATTAATTCGTCTAGTGTAAAATTTCTAAAATTTTACATTGCTAGTTCAGTTATAATATTTATAGCTTTTTTACGTGTACATATCAATATATATGTACATTTTAATTAATAGCTATTAATTGATTCTATATTATTTAATTAAACATTTTATATTGAATATGAATACTATAGAATTTATAGCTATACACATGTATCCTTATATATATGTATTATATTATTTATTAATTAACATTTGACTAATTATTTAATTAAATAATTATAGTTGATTATTTTAGTTTTGAAAATTTAATATATACTTACATTGCCTTAAACAATTAAAGATAATGTAACATATATCATTATATATATGTTATATATGACTTAATTAATTAACTATTAATTAATTAATTAATTAATTAATTGATCTACTTAATAAATAAATAAGTTTTGAAATTTGGTTATAAGTTTTCAAAACAAATTTGAAGAACATGTTATAACATTTATAACCTATCTCTTATTTTAAAATCAACCTTCTAAATTTAAAATTTGTTTTAGTTTCCAAATAGATTTTGAAAATTAACCCACGCCTAAATTCAAATTAGGCCTTTTCTTTTAGGGTTAAGCTTTAGACTCAATTCACCTTTCAAGCCAGGCAATTAGCCAGGTAAGGCAGGGTACTTGAGTACCAAAACCCAGCCTAGACACTACTTTTCTAGACATCCTACTAAATGAGTAAGCTTAATTTGTTGGCCATAAAATAACTAATTTAGACTGCATAAATCATTTGGCTGTGATATAATTGAAGGACTAGGCCAATTGAAAGCGGTGAAATAGGTAGATTTCAAAAAATACCTATTTTGGATCTATTGGGTCTATGAAATCTAAACGGGTTTCAGATCCATTCTAAAATATTTTAAATAAATTTTTTATTTTATTTAATTTTAAAAATAAATATTTACATAAATTTAATATTCATATAAGTTAGAGTATATGAAATATACTGTTATATGTATTTTTTATGTAATTGTTACTTGTCTAGTTTGATTTATTGAAAAAAAACCTTTTATTTCTTTCTTAACTTATTCGATTAATGAGAAGAGATTTGGTTTTACTTGGAGAAAGAAAACTTTCATTTCTCTCCCTTTAATTAAATTGATTGATTGATTTACTAAATGACATAGATAACCAAATATATACTTAGCATATATTGTGAATATATGAAATATACTCTAATATATATTGTGTAAGTGCAACGTATCATATTGGGTACATAGTTAATGTATACGTGTTTGGGTGCTTGGATTTACACCACAATGGACACATTCTCCTTTTATATACGAATTAGTTATCCAAAACATTGTTTAAATACATACACACATATGTGTGTGTGTGTTTAAATATATTATAAACTATTTATGTGTGTATGCGCGCACGCGTGTGTAATTATAATGAATCCTTCAAATTCTAAATCCTATTCTTCTACATTTTTCATTTTTCCTGAGCTTGAAATTGGGATTTCCATGGCTATTAGGTCAAACTGAAATCAAAGATTTGTAATCAAGGACTTTTATTTGAGACAATTTGCATATTTGATATCTTTGGACTTTGGACTTGTATATATGCCTTTTGACTTATGCCTTACATACTTGATCAATTATTAATGAATTGCATGTTTTATTAGAGACTTATGCATCATATAATAAATCAAGGACTTACTAACTTGATTTGTATGAGGATGAATGTATTCAATTCTTTGATTAAGTGCATTAGTGATGGATCCTTCTCACTTTTAACTTGAACATTCGGACTTGCACAAGGCCTAAATTTCATCATAATAAGAACAACGCAATATATTCAACCAAAGCAAGCAAATACAACTAAGGTAAAATATCACTATCTCGTATGTCAAAATGTACAAACATAACATCATATCCCAGCTCTCTCTAGAAGAATAACTTGACATCCCTACATTCATCAGGAAAAGTCAGAATAATAGGCAAAAATGTTGTATCATAATAATGGATTTGGGCAAACAAAAAAACTCATTTTCTGATCGTCCCACACCCCATTCCACTTTAGTTTAAAGAAAACATCCTTGCAATAAAATACTTTAACAAAGTCTCTAAAGTTTGATTCTCAAAACGAATATTTTACTCTTTCAATTATGTAATTATGAATCAGTCTATCTCATCTTTGTATAATATTTTCCCAAGTTACTTTAAAACTAGATATTTTTAACACATCCTTTCTTAATAAATAAATTTCAAATAAATTTTTGATAAAAAAATTTCTCTAAATTAAGTATTTTTCGATTAATGTTCTTTAGCCAAAAATGTTTTACTTCAAAAATATCATTTATCAAAAAGAATCCTTGAAGTAAAAATACTTACAACTGAAATTAACTTCCAAAAACAAAAGGTTTTCCAACTCAAGGACATTCTTTTGAATAAAAAATAAATTCTTAAATAAAAATATTCCTCACATACTTTACTCAAAAATATATTTTCCAAATCAACTCTAATAAAATATTTTCTTTAATAAAATAATTTCTCAAAATTTCATTCCAAAATCAAATGTCTTTATATCGAAATAATTCTTCCGGTTAACATCCCTGAAACGAATACTCCTCAATCATATAGTATTGACTACAAAGTAGTTTTCAACCAAACATTTATCTATAGTAATTTTCAACCAAACATTTATCTATTTTCAAATAAGAGTTCCTACTAAGTATTCCTTAATAAAATACATTAACAAACAATTTAAACCATAATACTTATATAAAAATATATTTCACAACATAGTTTCTCCAAAGGATGTTTTTGAACTAATTTTTTTTTAAAACAAAATGTTCTCTATCAAAATATTTCTCCAAAGACTTCATATCGAATACTTCCATTAAGTGGTTTTAAATAAAATATTTTACATTAATCATACTTCCTTACAGAAATATTTTCGTACAAAAGTATTTTATTTCTTAAATTAAATGCTTTATTGTTACCAATGTAAAACTTTTAATAATCAATTTAAAACCAAAAACATACATTTACCCTTTTTAATAAAATATCTTTAAATCATCACCTTTTGATAGCTTGATTTACCAGTATTTGACGGCTTCACACTATCACCTTTAGATAACTTGTATTACCAATATTCGACAGCTTCATACTATGACCTTTTAATAGCTTGATTTGGCAACATTTGAAAGTCAAATTTACTATTATTGTCATGTTATAATTCACTATAGTATATTCAATCCTTGATGGCGCACTAATCAAAGACATGTTTAATTTGTTATCGTATTTTAACCTACAAATCACTAACATGTGATATCCGGTTTCACTTTGTAGGACTTTTTACTTAGCATTTGAGGGGTCTATGGTATATATATGGATTTCATTCCTAAGTTTATTTGGCATTACTTGTTATTTAGTAGGCATAACAATGTTCAATGCATTCATATGTATTAATTTTAGCATTTGTTAACTTGCTACACTTTAATACAAAGTTACTCGATGGATTCTTTCAAATGCGAACGATATTATATCCTTCAAATGCCTTAAGTTAATTTCATATATCAAATATTCCCGTTTATTTAATTCTTATTATATATTTTTTAATAATTGTTATAAGTTAGATAAAAAAACATGGTTTAATACTATGCGGTGGCTTTGATATTTTTAAAAAAAAACCCTACTCCGAAGAGTAGAGCTAGGGAATTCAGCTGTCCACCACACTGATCCCCCTTTTAGCTAGCCCAGCCCAGAGCATCAATCCTCTACCAAGTTGTAGGTTTTATTTAGGACAACCGCTCCAAGCCTTAAGGGAAACACATCTCGGCTGTGGGACTCGAACCCGCAACCTCCTGGAACTTTGTTCCATGGTTGCAAATCACTTAAGCTTTGATATTTTTTATACATTAAGTGACTATCTCTGGAAATTCTCTCTTTTTACTTGGAGAATGGAAGTTTATGACTTTAAAAAATCTTGTCTTATATTAAAGTATGATTTCTTATAATTAAAATTTTATTATTGGTAATACTATAGGTATCAAAGCTAGGAATAAGAAGGGGATTCTTAAAGGATTGTCCAAATCTCTTAAGCTTAAGAATCCCTCAGAAGAGAAACTTTATACTTTGAACCAATTTTAATTTACAAGACAAAAGGACATTAATTCTTTATTGCAACATTTTGGCATATCAAGAATTGAAACTAAGCCTCCAGGACGCAATGATAGAATGGATATTCCTCTAAAAGGATTCTTTTCTTTTACTCCAATTCATATTTGGCATTCCTGATATCTACCTTTCACCCTATTATATATAGCAACTTATATATTCTTAAAACCGCTCCTATTCGGCTAAATCCAAATTCTTATAGTTATATCAATTCTCTATTTATATTCTTTAAGGTGCTTAACTTATATGACTTGTCTCCATCCGCCTTATACTCTTTGACGACTCTACAAAATATAAAGAACCAACCTGATGACTCTATATAACACATTCTTCCCATTGGTAGCGGACAAAACTAAGGACCGAAACCATTACTTCTTTTACGTAAGATGTTTTTCTCCGGAAATCACTAGGAGATTTTCCGTCCCTTATAAGTTCTTTACCTTAATTAATTTTACATAATCACCATTATACTATTTGCATTAATTTTTGCGAAGTCATTCTTAGTTATCATTGTTAGACTTAAAGAGCACTGATCTTAAGGTTTTGGCTAAGATTGACCAATTTGGGGATGCCACTGAACTTTCAAGGAGTCGTCTAAGGCTTTTTACTAAAGAATAACTAAGGATGTATTCCTTAATCTAACCCTCTCATTGAGTTCAAGGTGAGCCTCTAATGATGAAGAGAAAAGATATGGTCCATCAGCCTTTGTTGTTGTTAAGCTTAATTTTTTTGCTACAAATTCACTGGTACAACGCTTGGCCTCCTATAATCCTAGATATTCCTCAGGTTCCACCCTTTTTCCTTTTTTTCATATCAAGGAAGATAGATTTTCTTAACATCTATCACATGGAAGATGTGCAATTGGTTGGCACTGCCACCTTATCATCGAGCAATGATCCTTCTGGTTTGTTAGCTTCTTCCAAAGCTATAGGAAAGTCGCTACTTTCTAAAGCCTCTTCATCATCTCTTATATTTACCACAGAAGAAATTTTGGCGATAGCCAAGGAAAAGAAGTAGAAAAGTTCTAGTGATGTAACTGCTTCCTTTGTGCCACCCTTAAAAAAGCTTAAGGAAGCTGACCCTGTAACAACTTCCACCTTAAAATGCCCGAATTTTAAATAAATCAGACCTAAGTATATTAGGGTGCGGTCATTAGTTTTGCTAACATGTAACAAACATGAGTATATCAGAGAGCTATCTATATAAATTCAGAGTGGAATGGAAAAATATAATATAACATATATGCTGACCAAGGCAACAACCTTGGAATTAATATTATTCCTTTGGTGTTTGATTGCCTTGCCAGCGCTGAGGATGAATAAGAAGACTTCAACATCCATGATTCCCGTCTTATTCGAGTAACATGTCCCTCTAAATCTATCATTTGGGTTGTAATTGTGACGACCCAGAATTTTTAACACTTTTAAATGGAATAATTAAGTGATTTTAAAATATTTAAAGGTTAAGTTTAACTTGAATTTCAGATATTAATATTTACTTGATAATTAAATTATTGAATTATATAATTTACATATTAAATCATATAATTTGAAATTGTGTAAAACAATGAATCTGGGATTTCTAAGCCTGTTTAGAATAATTTGAAGGCTTATAAAATTTATAAGGATGATTCTGAAGATAATAGAATGGGTGAAAGTCAATTTAAAGGTAATTTGTTCAATTTTAAAAATGTATCGTTTAAATTGAATTTAAAATTAGCCTTCCGAGGCACAGTCTCAGAATTCAATGAAACTAGTTCCATTAGATCCGTAATAGTTAGTTATTATCGAATTTCAATTTTCATAGCAATCGGAGTTGTCATTTGACCTTGGCAGCTCAAAACGCTTCGAATTATTTTCATCGATTTAATTTAAAATTGATCGTTTACATCCGTAACTCGCTCATATTAGCGAATTAGCTCTCGAAACACGTTACGTTGTGTTTGGAACGCGGGTAAAACCTTATATATGTCTGTCGGCACGTCTGATTCGGGATTTCGCGTATGCTTAACGAGACTTTTGAAATTTTATAATATAATAATATTTAAGGTGCATATGTCAGAGATATTTTTTTTAGGCGTACTCGTGAAGCTTTCTCAAAATTGATATTTTATTTTCCCGTCCTCTTTTCTTTCAACAGCTTTGAGACCGAGCCTCCCACTTTTCTTTCAATTCCATAATCGATTCGTAAAAAAAAAAAAAAGAGTGGCGCCTCGTCCTCTTGATTTCTTAGCCGATCGAATTCGTTTCCTTCCCCTCCCTCATCTTCTATCCAAATACCATCGAAGCCGAGCCTCCTTCAGTTTCGAATCGAATCGAGTTTCAAAAAAAAGAAAAGAGAGAGGCGCTAGGGTTTCGGCGTGAGTGGTTAGGGTTTGAGGCTAGACCGTGAACGGTCGGCGTCGAGCACATGGAGCTGGGTGGTGTTGCAGCGCGAGTTCGAGGCCGCGAATCTCAAGGTGATGTTGCGTGCGCGTGAAGCAAAGCAAAGGGGGGTGGAGTCGGCGATTCGTGATGTGGTGTGGATGGCGACGAGACCTCGATTCTCGGTGGTGACGAGTTCGTGAGGAGGCGCAGGTAGAGGGAACTCGAGTTAGGGCTTAGGTTTCGTGATGGCTCCGATTAATGAGCACTTTGGATTGAGGGCAGCAAGGTATTCAATTTTATTTATTTACTAATCATTTTCTTTCTTAATTTAATCAATGTGACTTTGATTTGCAGCTAGGTATTAAAAAAAAGGGTTGTTTAAGAATTTAACAGTATAAGTAGGTTTTGTTTTTACAGGAACAAAATAAAATAATTAAACAGATTTGGTTACGGTAATTAAAATAATTTTTGTGTATATATATATATATATTGCAGTAGGTTTTTTATAAAATAATAATAAAGTCTGTGTTTTTATAAATATATATATATATATGTATATGTTTTTATTTTATTTTTAAACAGTAAGACAACATTTTTGCTATTTTCCAATTTCAAGGATGAAATGGTATTTGTCTGTACAGTAAACATAATTACTATTTTGATTTACAGAAAAGAAATTTATAATTATCTAGAAAATGTATTATGGCAATTAGTTTGTAAATTAACTTATTTAATGAATTCAGTCACGAAAATGTTTTATCAAATTATTAGTTGAATTAAATCAATAGTTGATTAAATTATTTTGAACATTTTAATTTGATGGTAAATAAGTTTAAAACTATTCTTTTAGTTTGCTGATCAGGGATTTGAAAAGAAAATTCAAGATTTCATTTACCCAATAGATTTAAGTTTAAATGAATATTAAGAGTAATCGATTTGTTCGATTGGTTCGAAAATTCATAAATTGTATAAATGTATATTCATGGTCTAAAACGTAAAGGAATCAAGCTGGATTGGAAATAGATTGCATTCAAGGGCAAAGGTGAGTAAATCTCACTCTGTTGAATTTCTATTTAAATTTACATGGTTAAATTTAAATATTCGGTTTAATGGTTGAACTAATTTGATATGCACTGTGAATTCATGATCCGGCCTATGATTTTGGATGATTCTCGAGTTAATTGTAATTTACTTGAAATATTGGGGTTTAAGTTGTTTAAACTTAAATCATAAAAATGAATTGTTTTCATTTTAATGTTAATAAAGATTTAATGATTTGTGATTCATTAAATTAGTAGGGTAATTAGAATGGATGATAAATTAATTCAGTCAATTAATGATTGGGGCAATAAATTTGGTAATTAAAGGTTTGAATTAATTAATTAATTAAAGTTAAGTCAATCTAAAAAGTTTATTGAATCCAGAATAATTAATGGATGGTTTGATAAGCGAATACTTAATGTAATTAATAAAAGATGATTACATGTGTAATTAATCAAGAGATTAATTAAGATGATTAATTAGAGAGAAATTGATTTATTTAACGAAGTAAATAAATGGATAGCTAATTATAGGTTGAGATAATTCAAGGAAGATCAATATTGTGGTTGAATGAAGTAATTAATGTGGATTAGGATGAATTGAAATATAATTGAAATCATTAATTTATATAATCAATGATGTAATCAAAGATTGATTAATTAAGATTGACTATTCTATAATAAGTGACTTATGAAGTTAATTAATATAAGCAATTAAGGATTATTGTAATTAAAATAGTTAATTAATTCATGGGGTAATTAAGATTACTTATTGATTTTGGTTAAGAATAATTAATATCGTGCAGTAAATTAAAGGTAATTACTTGAATGGAATTGAAGGATAATTAATCCAGGGTAATAAATTAAGATGAAGACTGATGGATTGGCCAACTAATTGATTTGGAGTTAATTAACGTTAAATGAAGGAATCTAAGTGTTTGGGGTTTGAAATTCAATTTGAATCAATTGAATTGATTTGTATGTGATAAGGCTTTGGTTATGAATGATTGAATGGTATTGGATGTTTGGATTGTGCTGATATCTCTGATATGAATGTTGTGTTTTTCGTATGGATAATATGGGATAGGATGATGTGAGACTCGAGGAGGCTGGGGTCGGGTATTGGGAGATACCCGAATCCACTTCGAACTTCGTATAATTTGATATGAGAAATTGATGGGTTGGTATGAATGGATTTAAATGAATCGTATTATTAAATCTAAACTTTGACACTTAGAAAATTTATTTGAAATAAGTTAGGCCTATATTAAATTGTGACTTTGTAAATTGATTTGAGTTACCCGGGTTCTTTATAAGTTGTATGCTTTGGTATTCCATGTTGGATGAGTTTACTTACGCTTGTGTCCAGCCTGACCCGGGTGTTACTTTGGTGTAATGCTCGGGTCAGACCGAGTATTACAGATTTCAGGTTAGGACGTTCTGGAGCTCAGGAAGCGAGCTGGATGGCTATAGCGTATAATATATTTCCGCTGTATTTTATTGCTGTGTATGTGAGACATGATAATTGTATTTATTCAGTGACTGTATATATGCGAAACTCTGATGTATATTAAATGTAATCGACAGATATAGTATTCTTTTGTAAACTGTATTTATTTATTATTATATTTTATCCGCTGCGAATGTGAGATGTTGGTGTTTGTGTTCTTCTTCTTTTTCTATCTCTTTCTTCTTTTTCATAACTATCTGGAATTCTCGGCTTCGAAAATTTCGGGTCGTTACAGTTGGTATCAGAGCTGAAAGGTTAAGCGAGAACCTTGGCTCTAGTGGGGATTACTCATTAAATAGAGTTCGTAGAACTCTAGAATGAGTTGAGTGTGTGTATATATATATATATGAGCGCGTACTTGTTATTTTCTTATAAAAAGATTTTAAATGATTTTATATAAAAATATATTTTTGATATATAAAGCGATATTTCCTTCTAATAAATATTAAGGTGATTGGTTGTAAAATTATTAGAATTAAATTAAGAAGTAATATAATACAACCAAATTAAAATTAAATATTAAACTGAGTAGAAATAAAAATACAACCAAATTAAAATTTAATGGATTGAAATTAAATTCTAAATCTGGCTCCAGAATTTGAAATTTGTTCCAAGGTAATGAAAAATAATAAATAGGAATTATTTAGATAACTGGGACTTGTTGAAAACAATGGGTTGTTTGAAGTTCGATTTGAATTTAAAACCAAGGATGGCTTAAAGTTTTAAACCATGGCTGGGAGGGCCAAGAAATAAATATGTATATATGTATGGATATACATGATATCAAAGATAATTTAAAATAAAGAAGTAAACTCTAAGAGGTTGAGTTTTGATTTTTCCCTGAAATGTGATATAAAAACTCAAAGTGATATAAGTTTTGAACTTATAAGAGGGAAAGAATTTTGAAGTCTGAAGCGGGAATGTGTGTGATCTCAAACGGGTTTGAGATTTAAAAATTGAAAATGGATGGACGTCTTAAAATAAATTGGACGATATCATCCTATTGTTAATAAAATCGTTAAATTGAAAATGGAATTGTATAAATACAACAAATTTGAATAATTGAATTGTAAAATAAACTGATTTAAGAACTGGCTTCAAACTGGAAGATAAAATTGGATAATAAATTTAATTTTGAAAATAAATAAAATTGTATTGAATTCTTATTTGAACATTGAAATACATAAGTTGAGATAATTTAAAATGGAATTTTGGAAATTGAACTCAGAAAATTAAATTAATTAAAAAAAACTTTGAATAAAAGTTAGTTTGGTTTAAGAAGGTAAACTCATCTTTGAGAGTTTAACTCGAATTTATATAATTCAGGATAGTTTAAATTCAGGCTTGAAATTGAATTAGTTCAAAATCGAAATTTGTTTGAATTAATTGGATTGGTGATTGAAGATGTATAAGTGTAAAAAAATATAAATCAAAAAATAAATGGGAAATTAAATTGGATTATATTGAAATGATTTGAATTTGAAATGGGTTCAATTGGTAATAATTCAAATTGATTGGAATAATATAAAACTAAAGCTAAAATCGAACAGGATTAAGATCAACTAGAATTTGATTTAAATTGGGAAAGAAATCAGGATTTATTAAACTTGAATCGGGAATAAGTCGAGTCCAATGGAAATTGGAGTTATTCAAATTAGAATTAGATCAATTTAAAGAAAGCGTAAATTTACATTGGATTGTTGGGGAAGTGAACAGTTTGATTCCTGACTATTTTAAATAAATTGTTTTAATATAAACTTAATTTTTCTAAGCTATTAAATATATACAACCTTTCTTTTTAAAGCTAACTTATATATAGTTGTTTTACCATTATTTTTGGAGATATTTAAACATTTTTCAACTTTTTCCTAAACAAATTACTATTTTTTAACTATTTTACAAATAAATCACTATTTTACAACTATTTTGCAATTATCTAAAATTTCTGAAACTATTTACTATTTTCCAACTATTTTATAGCTATTTTGCAAACTATTAATTATGTTTTTCAATTACTTACCCATTTTTTTTAAATTTTCAAGCTGTTTTCTAAAACTAATCGGAGTTCAAACTGTTATTGATTTAATACCCAACTAAGCTAAGAATTGAAGTGATAATCCAAATGGCGATTAAGGGAAAATGGGAATAAGTGAGTATATCTCTGATGGATTTTGAAAGTGTTTGAAGTATACAAGGGTTTTATACAAGTTGAAAATGATCCAAAGTTGTAATTATATATATATATATATATATATAAAGGATCTTATGAGGATTTTGGAAAAGGTTTTGGGAACCTTTGGAATTGGAAAGGCTTTTGATTTTTGAGTGAAATCAATATTGAATTTGGAAAGCCTAGTTTGAGAATTTTCGATTTGGGATAATCGATTTTGTGTAAATGAGCCTTGTATGAGATCATACTAGGTGTATGATTTGAAGATACTATATGTGTATAGTATAAAATGTTTTGATGATGGCTCTGGGGAAAAGGTGCTCCCTTGAAATGAACTTCTCAGGAGTACCACCGGGTGGTGCTGCCTTGAGACCAAGAGGGGTTCTAAAGTTGATCCTGTGAGGAGTCCGGACAAAACTAGTTCCTGAGGATTATGAGTTGAGTATACCATAGCGTAAGTCGTGTGTGCCGATGAGAGCCAACAGTCTGCGTTCCATTTTATATCGGTAGACTGCGACACTATGGTATACCACATAGCGAAAGTCGTGTGTGCCGCCGAAGCCAACAGTCTGCGTTTGAGTTTATCTCGGTAGACTGCGACCTATGTAGGAGTGGAGAGGTTTCATTTCGATAGCGAAATCAGAGGCCGCGGAGAGCCTGTAGTTACATGGACTTTTGTTGCGACGGCAACGTAACCCTGGGATATAACTGTGACCATGGATGGGGGTGATGATTTCCAGAGCATCCTCACTAAAGATATTTCCTCTATTTTCAAAAACTGTTTTCTAGATTTTCAATAAAATTATTTTCCAAGTATTTTCACTGGGTGTTGAAAACGGGTTTACCAAGTACTTATAGATTTTCAGTCCAACGCCTGATCAACGTATGACTGAATTTCTGTGAGAACAAGGATGGACTGGTTGAGACATCGAGTTATAAAAAGTATTTTTATAAAGAGTTATTTTAATAGTATTATGTGACTTTAAAAGCTATTTTAATAGTATGATATAAATTTAAAAGCACTTCTATTTTATTTTTAAATAAAAGTGTTGGAGTTTTGGGAATAAAAAGAAAATTCAAACAAGAATTTTAATGAAGTGATTTCGTAATTAAAATCGAATATTGAATTAAAAGTTGGAAGTAAGTTAATAAATAATTATTTGATAGAGTATGTTAATGAAAATTTAACTTGGTTAAACAAATGGATTGTAAATTAATAATAGAGTTTAAAAAGTGAATTAGAATTGTAAATAAAATTCAACTTGGATTTGATAATGAATTGAATAAGTGAAGATGCTATAAAATGGAAATAAAATAGGGTTGGATTGAAAATGTGATGGTTGACTTACGAATAAAATTCAAAGGTGATTTGAATAATATTTAATGAAATTTGCAAGTAGATAGGATATAAGAGAAGTGATTATAATAGAAATAGTTTGAGTTGCAAAAACAAAACCCAAGTGAATGGAAATAAATTGAAAATGACTCTGTATTAATAAAATAAGTTAGAAATGAGTTAAATAGATGAATTCAAAAATTTAAAATGGGCAAATAAATGGGTTAATTGATTTAAGAAATAAATGGATGGAGTCTGATTGAATAAAAAATTAAATCAAAGATGTGATTGGAATAAGATTATCAGACTGAACTTAAGTTCGGTGGCCTATTAATTTGAAGTTCAAATGAGTTAAGTATGTGCTTGGTTATTATTTTGATAAATTGAGAAGGTGAATTAAAATAACAATTAAAATTAAAGTGGATGGGCTAACTGAATTTAATGGGATTTGATTAAATGAGAATCAAATCGAAGTAAACTTAAGTTTGATGTTGGGATAAATTAAAGTAAATTAACTTAAGTTTAAAATTTATGGAAGCTTGGCTTCGAATAAGAGCGGAAGCCATTAAATAAAGGCTTGGATTAAATTAGTTTGGAAATGGTTATTAAATTATAAGTTTGAATGTGCCATGCTTAATAAATTGTTTTGAATGAATCCAATGTGGGAATGAGATAAAATGCAATGTGTGGTTGGTAAATAAATTAGAAATGAAATGGAATTAAATTCAGAATGAGTTGAAACTAATTTAAGTAATTATAAACTCTATTAAACGAATATCGTCGAAATTGCATAAAATGGTTGTCGTTCGGCGTAAATAAAAGTAATTAAAATTCTATGAGTTGATAGAGATTTAAATAAAATTGATTCTGGATCATTTGAAGTAAATATGATCTTGTTTGGATTAAAATCAATTGAATATAAGAAATTGAGTTACAAGTCATTAAAATTGAATGAGATGGCATATGAATTGGTTTAAAGCAATCGAATCAGCTTTAAAGTTGTATAAATCGCTTATGGAAAGCGTTTTGGTGCTTGTTGCTTATGATATACATGTGTTTAACTATTGAATATAAGTGAAATGCTTGTGATTTTCTATTAAAGTAAATGAAATGCTGATAAATACTCTATATATGGCACTTACATATTTAAGTTGAGTAAGTACAGGTACCTGAAGGCCGTTTGGCTAGATATGGATTGCTCTAATTGCTAAATAAATAAGCTGCATGCTTAAAACACTAAATAAGGTACGCCTACGCAATAAAATTAGGAAATATGAACTGTTTTTGCTTTTTCCGACCGAGTGGGTCGATGTATACATATTTGTATCTCTTGTCAAATTGCAAAAGCTCCTCCGTGCAAAGGAGACTGCAAAAAATTTTCCAAATTTTTGGAGTTAGAAAATTTTGGGAAAAATTTGGTTAACGACAAAACGATTCCAAATTAAAGACTAATGTAAATTAGAAGATGAAATCAATATGGGTCAGTTATAAATGGAAGATAAATTCAATAATTCAGAATTGAAAGTGAATAGAATTCATATGGAAATGGGAAAAACTAAATTGAATAGAAGTGGATGTGAAAACTTCTGTAAGAAATGTATAAAATGATTGGAAAATCATGATTGGATATGATTGCTAGGAAAGATATGCAGGTATTATAAAGGGAAAAGAAAATTTGATTTGATTCCAAAAGATAAATGTGAAGTGCCCGACAAAAAGGTATGTATTTTAATTTCTGTATGAATTGGATTGGGTTTTTGATGTAGCCACTTGGCTTTTGTTTTCTTTTGGAATTTGGGAGCCCGTAGAGGCCTTTTGTAGTTGTACCGAGCTAGCCGCGCAAAGGAGACGCTGGCAAAAATTTTCGGAAATTTAGAGAGTTAGAAAATTTTTGAGAAAATTTTGAGAATTCGAAAGTCGGTTAAATTTAAATTTAAATGATTGAACAAACGGGTAGTATTTGAACTATAAAAGATTTTGGGAGGTTAGTTAAGATGATAGTGGGTCATTAATAAAAGATAGTTGGTAAGATATTTAATAGGGAGTGTTGGGGAAAAATTAATCGGGTATTGGATCATTCTTCCTATCTAGTAATTTCGGGGACGAAATTTTTCTAAGGGGGGAGGAATGTGACGACCCATAATTTTTAACACTTTTAAATGGAATAATTAATTGATTTTAAAATATTTAAAGGTTAAGTTTAACTTGAATTTCAGATATTAATATTTACTTGATAATTAAATTATTGAATTATATAGTTTACATATTAAATCATATAATTTGAAATTGTGTAAAACAATGAATCTGGGATTTCTAAGCCTGTTTAGAATAATTTGAAGGCTTATAAAATTTATAAGGATGATTCTGAAGATAATAGAATGGGTGAAATTCAATTTAAAGGTAATTTGTTCAATTTTAAAAATGTATCGTTTAAATTGAATTTAAAATTAGCCTTACGAGGCACAGTCTCGGAATTCGACGAAACCGGTTCCATTGGATCCGTAATAGTTAGTTATTATCGGATTTCAATTTTCATAGCAATAGGAGTTGTCATTTGACCTTGGCAGCTCAAAACGCTTCGAATTATTTTCATCGATTTAATTTAAAATTGATCGTTTACATCCGTAACTCGCTCATATGAGCGAATTAGCTCTCGAAACACGTTCCATTGTGTTCGAAACGCGGGTAAAACCTTATATATGTCTGTCGGCACGTCTGATTCGGGTTCGGGATTTCGCGTATGCTTAACGAGACTTTTGAAATTTTATAATATAATAATATTTAAGGTGCATATGTCAGAGATATTTTTTTTAGGCGTACTCGTGAAGCTTTCTCAAAATTGATATTTTATTTTCCCGTCCTCTTTTCTTTCAACAGCTTTGAGACCGAGCCTCCCACTTTTCTTTCAATTCCATAATCGATTCGTAAAAAAAAAAAGAGTGGCGCCTCGTCCTCTTGATTTCTTAGCCGATCGAATTCGTTTCCTTCCCCTCCCTCATCTTCTATCCAAATACCATCGAAGCCGAGCCTCCTTCAGTTTCGAATCGAATCGAGTTTCAAAAAAAAAAAACAGAGAGAGAGGCGCTAGGGTTTCGGCGTGAGTGGTTAGGGTTTGAGACTAGACCGCGAACGGTCGGCGTCGAGCACATGGAGCTGGGTGGTGTTGCAGTGCGAGTTCGAGGCCACGAATCTCAAGGTGAAGTTGCGTGCGCGTGAAGCAAAGCAAAGGGGGGTGGAGTCGGTGATTCGTGATGTGGTGTGGATGGCGACGAGACCTCGATTCTCGGTGGTGACGAGTTCGTGAGGGGGCGCAGGTAGAGGGAACTCGAGTTAGGGCTTAGGTTTCGTGATGGCTCCGATTAATGAGCACTTTGGATTGAGGGCAGCAAGGTATTCAATTTTATTTATTTACTAATCATTTTCTTTCTCAATTTAATCTATGTGACATTGATTTGCAGCTAGGTTTTTTAAAAAAAAGGTTGTTTAAGAATTTAACAGTATAAGTAAGTTTTGTTTTTACAGGAACAAAATAAAATAATATAAACAGATTTGGTTACGGTAATTAAAATAATTTTTATGTATATATATATATATTGCAGTAGGTTTTTTATAAAATAATAATAAAGTCTGTGTTTTTATAAATATCTATATATATATATATATATATAGGTTTTTATTTTATTTTTAAACAGTAAGACAACATTTTTGCTATTTTCCAATTTCAAGGATGAAATGGTATTTGTCTGTACAGTAAACATAATTACTATTTTGATTTACAGAAAAGAAATTTATAATTATCTAGAAAATGTATTATGGCAATTAGTTTGTAAATTAACCTATTTAATGAATTTAGTCACGAAAATGTTTTATCAAATTATTAGTTGAATTAAATCAATAGTTGATTAAATTATTTTGAACATTTTAATTTGATGGTAAATAAGTTTAAAACTATTCTTTTAGTTTGCTGATCAGGGATTTGAAAAGAAAATTCAAGATTTCATTTACCCAATAGATTTAAGTTTAAATGAATATTAAGAGTAATCGATTTGTTCGATTGGTTCGAAAATTCATAAATTGTATAAATGTCTATTCAAATTCTAAAACGTAAAGGAATCAAGCTGGATTGGAAATAGATTGCATTCAAGGGCAAAGGTGAGTAAATCTCACTCTGTTGAATTTCTATTTAAATTTAAATGGTTAAATTTAAATATTCGGTTGAATGGTTGAACTAATTTGATATGCACTATGAATTCATGATACGGTCTATGATTTTGGATGATTCTCGAGTTAATTGTCATTTGACTCGAAATATTGGGGTTTAAGTTGTTTAAACTTAAATCATAAAAATGAATTGTTTCCATTTTAATGTTAATAAAGATTTAATGATTTGTGATTTATTAAATTAGTAGGGTAATTAGAATGGATGATAAATTAATTCAGTCAATTAATGATTGGGGCGATAAATTTGGCAATTAAAGGTTTGAATTAATTAATTAATTAAAGTTAAGTCAATCTAGAAAGTTTATTGAATCCAGAATAATTAATGGATGGTTTGATAAGCGAATACTTAATGTAACTAATAAAAGATGATTACTTGTGTAATTAATCAAGAGATTAATTAAGATAATTAATTAGAGAGAAATTGATTTATTTAACGAAGTAAATAAATGGATAGCTAATTATAGGTTGAGATAATTCAAGGAAGATCAATATTGTGGTTGAATGAAGTAATTAATGTGGATTAGGATGAATTGAAATATAATTGAAATCATTAATTTATATAATCAATGATGTAATCAAAGATTGATTAATTAAGATTGACTATTCTATAATAAGTGACTTATGAAGTTAATTAATATAAGCAATTAAGGATTATTGTAATTAAAATAGTTAATTAATTCATGGAGTAATTAAGATTACTTATTAATTTTGGTTAAGAATAATTAATATCGTGCAGTAAATTAAAGGTAATTACTTGAATGGAATTGAAGGATAATTAATCTAGGGTGATAAACTAAGATGAAGAATGATGGATTGACCAACTAATTGATTTGGAGTTAATTAACGTTAAATGAAGGAATCTAGTTGTTTGGGGTTTGAAATTCAATTTGAATCAATTGAATTGATTTGTATGTGATAAGGCTTTGGTTATGAATGATTGAATGGTATTGGATGTTTGGATTGTGCTGATATCTCTGATATGAATGTTGTGTTTTTCGTATGGATAATATGGGATATGATGATGTGAGACTCGAGGAGGCTGGGGTCGGGTATTGGGAGATACCCGAATCCACTTCGAACTTCATATAATTTGATATGAGGAATTGATGGGTTGGTATGAATGGATTTAAATGAATCGTATTATTAAATCTAAACTTTGACACTTAGAAAACTTTTTTGAAATAAGTTAGGCCTATATCAAATTGTGACTTTGTAAATTGATTTGAGTTACCCGGGTTCTTTATAAGTTGTATGCTTTGGTATTCCATGTTGGATGAGTTTACTCACGCTGGTTTCCAGCCTGACCCGGGTGTTATTGGTGTAATGCTCGGGTCAGACCGAGTATTACAGATTTCAGGTTAGGACGTTCTGAAGCTCAGGAAGCGAGCTGGATGGCTATAGCGTATAAAATATTTCCGCTGTATTATATTGCTGTGTATGTGAGACATGATAATTGTATTTATTCAGTGACTGTATGTATGCGAAACTCTGATGTACATTAAATGTAATCGACAGATATAGTATTCTTTTGTAAACTGTATTTATTTATTATTATATTTTATCCGCTGAGAATGTGAGATGTTGGTGTTTGTGTTCTTCTTCTTTTTCTATCTCTTTCTTCTTTTTCATGACTATCTGGAATTTTCGGCTTCGAAAATTTTGGGCCGTTACAGTAATGGTATGGGGGTTAGAACAACGTTCGAGTGATTGGAAATTTACACAATTTATCCATAACACTAATTTATGTTGATTGATTTCCATTTGAGTGCTATGTCTATTTTTAACTACTAATTCGCTCGATCCTATGTGAACGTACGATATGTCTAACCTACTCCAAGCTATATATATATTTATGTGTGTGTGTGCCTATACACATATATGTTTAAACATTGTACTATCCAAAAACCCCGGCCACTTAATACTTCTTGAATAGGGAGGAGGCAGACCCAACGACATTTAATACCTCAACCCAGAAGCAGACCCTTTGCAACGTAAATTCTAGTCAATCGTTCTAGCTACAAAGATCGATGACCCCTAGATACAACTTTATAATTTAATTAACATATTTGTAACACATCTTAAAAAATCACATAAGGGTTAACTAGCCCACCTTCGGAAAACAAATATCTAACTAATAAATTTTGAGGTCTGTGCATATCCCATGCGGATTCTACACTAGTAGGAAAGGAAATCCGTGAGGGCATAACCTAAGTCTTTGCTACTAACCGCTTAGGACGATGGGCCCCACTACTACTAAATACTGGTCCAACAACAATATTGACATAGCCCGCTGACCTTTTATAGCCAAAATCCCATTTATACAAACCAAATATATATCAAGGAAAACGCCCATTTAAGTTACATAATACCTTGAAGCGAACCCCATTTCCCCAAAAGTACAGGGTCATTTAATACTTCAAATCTAAGGTGAATCCTTTGTATACCTATACGCAACCGCATATCCCTTCCCCATGGGTCTTTTGGTTAGAGGTTTCCCATGTTAGTAGTAAGTATACACAACTACAAGTAGCCTCTAAGTGAAGACCGGACTTTTATTGTGTAACTCTACTGATTTTGCATCCCAACCCACTAACCAAACCAATAGTCCTAAGTCCAAATCTTGAGATAGTCCCACTAATTTACATTTGTTCTAAACATAAATTAAGGCTATATAATTTTCTTCTATGAAAATTATATAGCCTTCCACCATTTAATTCCTATCTTATTTACTTTTTACTATATTCTATAAATGTTAATTGTTTGTAATAAATGGTCATTTTTATTATAATTGGAAATCTCTAATAACATTTATTTATTCATTTTAATTCAACCTATTATACCTATTTCATTTCCCTATAAATGCCATATTAAATCCTTTAACCAGTCCCATTAAACATATTTATCTCCCATTTAATTCCTATAATTCCTTATTAACGTCGCGATCATTTCGTTGCTAATTTTAGAGTTGCTATCGCTTTTGCATCTGCACCACCTAATCCTATAATTCACTCTGCTATTTATAACTAAATGTCCTAATTATAACTAATGCGAATATCGATGTATATTACTTTATATAAATATATTTTCATTTTAACTGGTAAGCGTGGTTATACGTGTCTATTTCTAATTATTAATTCCTAAATAACAACGTTCCTTTCCATGTTTTAATTTATTAGAGTTATCGTTTCAAAAATAATTACCATTATAACTTTCCATAAATTAACCAACAGTAAGACCTTTGTTTTGTTTGAAATTACAAAGAATTATCTCTTTTCTATATATAAATAGAGAGTGCAAACCATGGGAAAGCACATCTGTACTTCATACATCTCTTTTGCTTTTTGGTATATTCTTATTTCCTTGTTATTTCAATGATGCACTTTTTATACATTTATGGAATCAGATAATTTATGTATGGAAATTGATACAACAAAATGGTACCAGCTACCAATAGATTAAAACATTAAAATTCACATTCCAAGTCAAACTAGGGCAAACTAAACTAATACTAACATTTTACAACCCAACTATAAATATAGAATAAACTTTACAACTTTATCAACATTCAACTTCAACAGATTTAGGGATCGATTTCCAAGTTTCTAGATTATAGTGAAAATACCATTGCTATTCCAATTACCTATTTTACTGAATTTGTAAGCGATATTCCTATACGTTCATTTTAAGCCTACTTATTCTTATATTCGTAGTAGTTGTAAGGACTCCTTTTTATTTAAATGTATAGCTAGAGTATTTCTATATTAGATTTGGACACTATATTGGAAGATAAACTTGAGTTAACTATCTTTGAAAGGAAGAACGGAAATCCTATGCACTTAAAGCATTGTTACATAATTAGACTTGCATGAAGTAGGTTGCTTTATCTACTCCGATTTAAGTGATAAACCGGTGAAAAGTGTTTTCTAAAAAAAATTAGAAATAGTAGATGTCCGATATTTTAAAACAAAAAAATAAATTGGTTTATGATTTCTATAAACTGATTAGACAAACTTTACAAAATTTGTTTAAAAAGAAAAATTAAAGAATTTGACAAAAAGATTTTTTCAATAACTGCTATAAAGCTTTTATATTTTCAGGCATATTATTGCACTTACCCTTGAGGCGTACTTTGCTTTTCACATTGAAACTTTTGAAAAAAATTAAGTGCGTGAAAGACCCAGCTTTTGAATCTCTTTTATTAATAAGATATGGTTGGTACATGAAAATGCCTTTTATAAGTGTTCCCGTCATACTTTGAAATAAAAATAATAGTAAGTTAAAATGCCTTGTTTTTTTAAAAATAAGTTTTTGTGTGAATTTCTTATTTATAAAGGAAATTTTTAGAAAGATGTGCTTTTATATACATTTTGCTAAGTTTGGCTAAAATATTTTTGATAATTTAATTTAAAGAAATTTTTAATGATCTTTGTAAAGGAAACAGTTGTTATCAATGAATGGGAGGTTGTACAGTTTCAGAACTTAATAGTTTTGTAGAGATGGTGTTAAAATCAAAGGTTTCCATTTATAAGATAAACTAAAGATATGAATATCACTTTAACTTAAAAAGGGAAGGATTAAATTGTAGTTAGATAAATAGGATTACACAACCTATAAGGACTGTTTATTATGGAGTTCAGAAACTTTGAAATATTTGAGGGTAGAGGTAGGAAGTAGTATAGAGGTTTAGTGACCTTTCAATCAATTTTTAAATTGGAAGGGTAAAGTACTAGATACTTTGTATGTTCGACCCAAGTATGGTTTGACTTATAGAATCTTTTCCCAAGAAAGTTTGAAAAGTATAATTTGGCATTAAACATATTACAGAGTAAAGAAAGAGTAAGTCAAGGTGTTTTATTGTATCAAAGAATACCGTGGATACAAGAAGTTTTCTCTGCTTAGTTGGTGGATATAAGAAGAATTTAGTTTCTTATGGATCTTGGAATATAAGTAAAATTTATAGTTAGCTAAATGAATTGTTGATTAATACACTTAATTTAGTACCCTCAGATAGTTCGAAGGCAGATGATGTGTATACCAATGTTTGGGGTACAAGATGGGATGCTGTTTTGATACAGAAGGGTAGAATTATTTATTATACTAGTCAAGGTTGAAAGTGCACGAGATGAATTATCTAGTCGATGATCTTGAGATGGTAGCTATTGTTTTGCTCTTAAGTCTTGGAGATGATTACATTGTTATATATTATAAGTCCCTAAAGTATCAGCTGTTTAACATCCGTGGAAGGGAAAGATGATTTGGATTACTTATGGTGGGTGGCGTTAGTCAAACATTTTGGGTAATGTTACGCCATGCATGTTGCTTTTGGCTTGGGAAGCTACAAGTATCAAGAATGTTGATTTTGACTTGGTGTATTACAGATAACCAAGCAAGTAGGTTGTCATCTTGTAGTATACGCTGTACATCAATATTTATAAAGTAATTGGTATTTGAGTTATCATCGCAACTAATACTTTGTTATTGGAGATGAGGTGACATGAGTTCTATAAGAGGTTTTCTAGGCTTGAACATCGTTCAATTTAGATGTTCCTAGATGAGTCTGTAGGTACAATGTTAGGTAAGTATTAGTCATTATGTCTATTGGATTAAAATGATAAGGCATCATTCCATATTGAGACGTCTCGATCATAAAATATTTAGAATAAATTGGTGAGAAGTTACATTTGGGGAAGAGGTCCTACTTATAGGATGGCATTAGGGAATGGTAAGTTCTGGAAGTTCAAACCATAAAAGATATCCAAAATGGAGTCGGATTCAAAATTATGCAAGAAATGGCTAATTCAAGGATTTGAGTTTCCAATAAGAAAACGATATTGTTATTTGCACGTGTTGAGAATATGAAGGTGATTTTCATAGAAAATAAGATTGAATTTTCTTTAGTAAGATTTGGAGGAAAGGATAATAGGATTCTTTCCGATCATCCCTTGGATTAGAAGAAAACTATTTATTTAAAGAAGTTCATAAAAGGCTGACTTAGGATAGATAGTTTGCGATGCATAATAGTTATACATGAATGATGTATCACTTAGGTAATTACTGTCAATGCTATGATAATTTTAGGTCACAATTTCATTTAAATTAAGGAGTTCACATAGATTTAAGATTTTTATTGTTAGGTTTGAATAGGAAAATAGACCAAGTTTACCCTAATAGAATATTTGAGCATTTACTTACTTGTAGAACCTAGGATAAATTCATACGTACTATAAATGTGATACCTAGGTACCACATGTGACGACCTGTCTCCTCGACCTTCAAAAATTGACACTAATACATCCACGGTATTCATGTGCCAAAAATCCAAGTGCCGGGAGGCAAATTATCAGGGGTGTAATAGAAAATAAAGATAGAAGATAACAAAATAATAAAATCTCACATCGCATTCAACATTTGTAATTATACATAATGATCGAAGTCAAATACAAATCTAGCAAGATAGTTATAACTGTCTATCCGTACCTATGCTAGAATAAAAACTACATAACACAGCGGAAAATGGGTAGATAACTACATAAGGTACTTCAGCTTCATAGCTCCAAAAGACTTGTCCAAAATGCTCCCCAACATGCTCCAAAATGCTTCTAAGGTATCCTGACTACACGGATGCCCGAAAAATAGGGCACCCAGAGTTTAAAGGGAAAAACAAACTCCGGGTCAGTCATGGGACTGGTGTGAGAACTCAAATTACGATGTTTTTGAAAACAAAAAGGTATCACATAAGACCGCGCCGCACATAAACACGAAAGGGGTTTTACCTTATGATAACCAAAACTCTTTATTACGCAAAATTTAGGGATATTATTTTTAATGACATTCTTTGAAACCATTTGCAAATAAACTTAGTAATCTTAGCCGACATGGTTACCCATATAGCATTTCGAGGCTATTCATTACGCCAATACAAACAAAACCGCAGGTTCTTAGTGGAGAGTGGGTTTCCATACAAATGACCAGGTGAAAGGACTACCTTCCGATGGGTACACCTCTAGATGGATGCCCCGAGGAACCATCACAAAGGTCCTCTACCAACAGAAGACTGGCCTATATCTATAACTAGATAGTACTGAATATGTCATTCCCCAGTCGTTACCGACCTTTATCCAAGAGTTCTCTTCGCATACATTTACATTAATTTACATCTGTAACGTCATAGCGGGAAGAAATATATCTAGAAGGGAATAATCATACCCTACTTGGGAACGGCCCATTCAGCCTTGCTGCATCAAACCCTGTTTCGGTCATTTTCGATTGATGAGGCTCGAGGCTATGATTACCTTTTTACATAGCACACTTCTTTCACTTTGAATGCCACATTGCCATTCCACATTCACACGACTGATTTCTACAAACATATACCTTCCTAAGCTTGTATATCTCGAGAAAGGGTGTTAAGCTAAGAGAATGTGTCTTCTCCGCCACTGACTAATATACTTTTATAGAAACCACTCATCATGATTTGGAATGCAAGGTCAGACATTCATCCATACAAGTTCGTTCTGGGACCAAACGAAACCGAAGGCACTTTCCTCGGCCATTAATAGGCGAGAAGCCCTTGTGGTTTTGAGGTTTTTCGTAACAAAGAGACCACTGCTACAATATAATGCATCGGTAGTTTATCCCCAATTAATCAATAAGTAGTCACTCATTATTATTCATCTTAATATCTTTGTCTTCAAACATCTTCATTCTTCGAACACGTAAACTAGTTCGAAGTGGTTTTCAGATAGGAATCCACCAAATCCGGCCCTGGTTCCTTCGAAATCCAATCATCGATAAAAATGATGTAATTAGGTGATTATTTTTCGATTCATTCATTTCCTTTACCAAAATATCTTCTAGAGATATATATTTTCAAAATATTCTTTTAGTGAATACGGAGTCATTTAAACCTCTTTTTGAATATTTCTTAAATCATTTTTAAAGAGTATCTTTTGAGAAAATAGGATTATAGAAATCATTCTACTTTTATCCAAAATCAACTTCCGTATTCAACAAGTGCTATGGGCAGAATAATTGTGAGATCACCTTTTAAATTCCACGAATAGGACAAGTTCCCTCTTCTAATTTTAATAATGAGTCTAAGAAGATTATTTCTATAAAACGCAAGTTGAGCATCCGGGCTTTCCTTTCGATATGTTCCACCCCTCGCCTAATAGAGAAAACTTAGGCCATGTAAGTTCAGGGCACTGGTTGCTCCACCTCTAACCTTAGTTACACACCTTGTTTCCACTTTTAGATCTCACAGACGGGACAAATGTATTAGTCGTTTCCGCATACCCATTTTCCCTTTTTAAATCACTTAACTATTTGTTTAATCATCTTTGAAATAATGTTAAATTGTTCAACTTCCTTTTGAAATTCTTTATTATTCACTTAAAAATATTTACTAAGGATTTGAGAAATAATTGTTAAGTTTCAAACTTTATTTCAAAAGTTATTGAAAAACATTGCAGAAAGTGTTGCAAAAAGTATTTTAAAAGCTATATTCTTCAAAACAACTTTTATATCATTTAGACATTCATATTTTCAACTTAAATCACTTTTAAGATATTTTTAAAGATTTTTAGAATTTATTTCATATTTTTAAAATGATTATTTTATCAATTTTCAACTTTGGTCATTTAGTGCAAAAAGGAGATTTTTCTTGAAAATTGATTTTGCCATATTTCCAAATATACAAGATGAAATCTTTATTTTTTTATAAAATATATGGATGTAAGGATTCGAAAAATTCTTACTTCGAAAAATTCTGAACTATATTCCACTTCGTATGTTTATTTGAACTTTTGACGCGAAAGCGCGAACTACCGTTACGCGACGCGTCAAATTTTTGGCATATTTTGAGATCATATCCAAACTTTGTCGAAACAAGTTGAAACACTTAGGAATCATTTCTAAATTATTTTCAAACATTTTTAAAAGGTATAGTTGATTCCATATCACATTTCATTTATTTTGAAAAGTGATTTCCATGTGATTATACGTCGTGTAAATCCATGACTTGTTTCAACATATATATTCAATATAAAACTAATAAACATCCAAAATAATATTGATAATAATTTTAACATATTTTAATATGTCACATGAACTTTCATATCAATTTAACAATATTTTTATTACAATATCATATAAGTATCATTTATGTACATATTTGCTTGCTAACTTTTGCAAATGACTTAATGGTGGTTTCTTTCTTTTTCAAACACTTATTAAACATCATTATTAACATTCAAAAAAACATATCACAACATCATAAACAAATATATACATATAAATTAGGAGTTCTCTCTTTGTTTGGTTTTGGCAAATGGAAAATCGGCTATAGCTTCGCTACTTGACGTTTTTAGCTTATGATTCCTTAAACGCTTCGACTTAGATGGCTCGCTTTGGCTTGGGGAAGGCGAAGAGTGCTCCGCCAAATGAAGAAAGAGCGGGGCGTGAGCAATGTGAGGAAGGAGGAGGAGTTTGAAATGGTTCGGATGGTGTTTTGTCGATATTTAGTTTACTTTTACTAATTACTCTCTAGAATTTTCTAAGTGTGATTATTAAAAGTAACCTTGTTTAGTTAATTGTTAACTATCTTTACATGTTACCATATTTATTAAATTGTATACATAAAGGTGCAACAACATTGCGACAACTTTAAACCAACAAAACGTTGATTTTTGATAAAATGTTTTACGGTCATATTTTGACATTTTAGTTAAACTATTTATTTATGTAAACCAAATTTAAAAATAAATTTGTATAATGCTATTTAAAAATATAAACACTCATAAATAAATTAAAATAATTTATTTAACCATTGAGACTTACTTTTCTAAGATCAGCATTTTGTCATTTTTGTCGATATAAGTAAATGTTACTATTTTTGTGTATACTTCTCTTTTCAAATCCTATCTAATATTGTATGAATCATATAACCTTACCTATTTTATATTTAAAATCACTTTAAATGCTAAATTTTAAAGTGGTTAAATTTTGGTTCATTACATTCTTCACCACTTAAAAGAATTTCGTCCTCGAAATTAGATAAGAAGACAATTGCGCAAAAGGAAATATTTATTCAATAAGATGGAATATATACAATAAGTGATTACCCCACATGCGGTGAGTACACTCAAACGATAGATAAAGTCTATACATCAATCCTAAACTTAGGATATGCTTTTATCATTCTATCTTCTGTTTCCCATGTACAATCATCAGCATCGCCGCTCCACTGAACTTTTACCAACCTTACAACCTTCCTTCTTAATCGTTTCTCATCTTGATCCACGATTCGAACGGGTTTTCTAGTAACTGATTAGTTTGGTTCTATCTCCAAGTCATCTTGAGCAGCTGTTTCTATGATTTGTTCTGGGTCATATATATGCTTCCGCAAATGTGATACGTGAAAAACATTATGCATACCAGACAATCTTTCAGGCAATTGTACTCGATAAGCTAGTGGGCCAATTCGTTCGAGAATGGGAAAAGGTCCAATATATCAAGGTGCTAACTTTCCAACTCTTCCAAATCTTACTACTCCTCTCATTGGAGAGACTTTCAAAAAGACTGAATCTCCAACTGAGAATTCCAGATTTCTACGCCTTTGGTCTGCATAACTCTTCTGTCTACTTTGGGCTTCTTTCTAATCATATCAACTTTCTATGAAGCTTCTCGTATCATATTTGGGCCAAGCACTAACCGATCTCCGATTTCTATCCAACATGTTGGCGATTTACATGGACGACCATACAAAACTTCATACGGAGCCATGCCGATACTAGCTTGATAGCTATTATTATAGGAGAACTCTACTAAATGTAAATGATTCTCCCACGAGCCTCCAAAGTCTAGAATACAGTCCCTCAAAAGATCTTCAAAATGCGGTTAACTCTTTCCGTCTGTCCATCAATTTGGGGGTGATATGCAGTACTTATACTCAGCTTGGTTCCCAAAGCTGTCCGCAATGCTTCTCAAAACTGACTAGTGAAGATTGGATCACGATCGCTTACTATACTACTTGGAACTCCATGCAATCGGACAATCTCCTTCATATATATATATCTACAAAGCTTGATGCAGTTCTTGTTGGCTTTACCGGAATAAAGTGTGCACTTTTGGTTAATCGGTCTATGACAACCCGAATGCCTTCATTTTCTTTCCTTGTTCGGGGTAAGCCATCAATGAAATTCATGGATATTTGATCTCACTTCCAAGCTGGAATATCCAAAGGTTGAAGTAATCCTGCCATCTTTTATTGGTCACTTTTGATTCTTTGGCAATTTTCACAATGGCTGACATAGATAGATATGTCCCTCTTCATACTTTTCCACCAAAATGTATGATTTATGTCCTTATACATCTTATGAATCCCTGGATGAATGCTATGTTTGGCTGTGTGGCATTCAGCTAATACTTCTTGCTTAAGATTTCCAACATCCGAAACACAAATTCTTCCATTTAACCGCAATACTCCATGGCTATCTATTTTAAAGCTTGAATTATATCCCTGATGTATATTCCTAACGATCTGCTTGAGAAATAGATCCTCCTTTTGTTTGCTGGCGATCTTTTCTAGGAGAGTTAGAGTTACTACCAAATAAGAAATAGTAGCTAACTTCCTTCTCAATGCATCAGCTATTACGTTGGCTTTTCTGGGTGTATATAGAATATCTAGATTATATGATGCAAGAAATTGTAGCCAGTGTTGCTGTCTCATATTAAAATCCTTTTGGGTGAAAAGATACTTCAAAGATTTGTGGTCCGTGAATAGTTCGAATTTTTCACCTAAAAGATAGAATATTATTTACTAAGGTCAATTCAAAATTTTATCGAAATAAACTATGAAAGATTCTTACCCAGCAAATAATGTCTCCATATCTTTAGAGCGAACACACCGGCTAATAATTCTAAGTCGTGTGTTGCATAATTATTCTCATGTGTCTTCAGCTGTCTACTTGCGTAAGCAATCACCTTCCCATCTTGCATTAAAATTGCACTAACTCCTTCTCCACAAGCATCTGTATAAACGGTCAATCCACTATTTCCATTTATAATTGCTAAACTGGAGCGGTTGTCAATCTCTTCTTTAGTTCTTGGAATGCTTCTTCATACTTAGGAGTCTAAATTAATTTAGCATCCTTCATTGTCAACTTCGTTAGGTGATAGGCAATCTTAGAGAAGTCTTGAACAAATCTTCTGTAATATCCTGCCAAATCTAAGAATCTACAAATCTCTTTAGGAGTTGGTGGTTGCTTCCAATCTTGAATAGCCACAAATTTCCCTGGATCTACTGAAATTCCATCCCTTAATATTATATGTTCAAGGAATCTTACCTCCTTCTCCCAAAAATGGCACTTTGAGAATTTGGCTTTTAGCACATTATTTCTCAATATCTCCAACACAGCTTCTAGATGCCTTGCGTGTTATTCTTCTATCTTTGAATAGATGAGGATATCGTGGATAAAGACTAACATGAATTTGTTTAGCACATCTCTAAACACTCAATTCATAAGGTCAACAAAATAAGCGGGTGCATTAGTCAGCCCAAAAGGCATAACCAACCACTCATTGAAAGTATTCGGACCTTTGAATGCAGTTAAATGGATGCAATCTTCTACGATCCTTAACTGATGGAATCCTGTAGCTAGGTCCATTTTAGAGAAAACTCAAGCTCCATGTAACTGGTCAAACAAGTCGTCTATTCGGGGTAGATGATACTTGTTCTTAATGGTTTTCTTATTTAGATCTCGATAGTCTACACACAATATCAAATATCTATCTGACTTAGCAACAAAAAACTACTGCCGATCCCCAACTTGAATGGATGGGTCTTATCAGTCCTTTCTTTAATAGCTCTTGGGTTTGGTTATTCAACTCATCCCTTTCTTTTGAAGCCATCCTTCTATCTTGTTGTTTAATTGGCATCGCACCAGGAACTAAATCGATACGGAATTTGATTTCTCGGTGTGGTGGCAAACCTTTTACTTCCTCAAAGAGATCTGCAAATTCTTTAACAACGGGTATTGTTTCTAATGCTGTCTGGGATGTATCTAAAGCATAAAGAAAACTATCCCTTCTTGGACTAGGACCTTCACAATGTATTTCTATGATTTTCCCTAACTTTGTTTTCACAGCAACTGTTCTTTTCAAATAATCTAGAATAGCTTCATTTTTAGTTAACCAATCCATACTAAGTAAAATTTCGAATCCAATAAAATCTAAAACGAAAAGATCGAAAGGAAAGTGATGGGGAGGATAGGAAATTGGGACTTTTTCACAGAGCATACAAAGATTAGTGGAACCTCCTATAGGATTTGTTACGCAGATAGGGTCGTCAATAATTTTAGGTTTAAGTTCCAATTCTTCTATAACTGTTTTAGAAATAAAACTATGAGAAGCTCCCGTATCAAATAATATTTTAACTAAAACATCTTTGATAAAAATATTACCTTCCAACACTCCTTTGCCCTTCACATCTTTGGAGGTTGAAGGCTCATCCTTGATCGCATAAACTTTGGCTTGTTCTCCTTTCGTCATTAAGGGACAATCCTTAATCAAGTGTCCTGATTGATGACAATTAAAGCAGCTTCTTGGTGTTGATCGTTGAGTTCCTTGAGTTTTGGGTTTTCTACAATGAATTGATATGTGGCCCTTTTGTTGGCAATTGTAGCAAGTGACATTTTTAAAGCGGTTATCCTGAGATCCTCCTTTGGATTTTCCCTGCAACTCCTTCTTTTCATTGAACTTCCTCTTCTTCCAATTATTGTTGTTGCTTTCTTGTACTACGGGTGGATCTATCTTATCCGAAGCTTCATATTTATATCCCATGTCTATTAAGTCTACAAATGGTTCTTTCACACACCCAGTCATCCTGACATGGTATTGTTTCTTCATTCCAGAAACAAACTTTTCATTCTTTTTTAGGAGCGTATCTATCAATCCAGGCCCAAAATGAGATAAGTCGTTAAACTTGTTAGTATACTCCTCAAACGACATCTCCTCCTCTTGTTTAAAATCCATGAAATTTTGATAAAGACGGGATTTTCCTGCTTCCGACATATACTACTCCTCCAGAACTTTCTTGAATCATTCCCATGAAAAATCATCCTCTAACTCATTCTAAGTAATAGATTCCCACTAAACTAGAGCTCCATCTTGTAGTTGCCAAGAAGCTAAGAATCTCTTCTGCTCATCTCCAATATTCAGTCCTTTGAAAATTCTTTCACACAAGTGGATCCAAGCTTGTACTTCAATGATGGTTTCTGTTCCTTTGAAAGGTTTACCACCAAGGCTGGTATAGTTCTTGCATAAAGTTACAAAGTTAATTTGGGGCTGTACCGGAACTACTACTTCCTCGACTACTGTAGCTGTGGGAGTTTGACCATTTGTGGCAATACTTCCTCCCCTACCTCGTACTCTTCTTCCACTCATTTTCTACTATCTGTATATAGTAAGAAAAAGATCTTTAGGATATATAAACGAGATATCTTAGGGAATTCTATACAGTATGAATATACTCATTTAATTTAAAGGTTTCAATTATCCGCTCTCTCAGACTAAACTCATTCTAGGGCATTACTAACCCTATCTCTAATGAGTCATACCCAACAAATCCATGGTTCTCACTTAACCTTCAGCTCTGGTACCAAATGTGACGACCCGTCTCCTCGACGCTCAAAAATCGACACTAATACATCCACGGTATTCACGTGCCATAAATCCAAGTGCCGGGGAGGTAGATTATCAGGGGTGTAATAGAAAATAAAGATAGAAGATAACAAAATAATGGAATCTCACATCACATTCAACATTTATAATTATACATAACGATCAAAGTCAAATACAAATCTAGTGGGATAGTTATAACCGTCAATCCGTACATATGCTAGAAATACATACTACATAACACATCGGAAAATGGATAGATAACTACATAAGGTACTTCAGCTTCATAGCTCTAAAAGACTTGTCCAAAATGCTCCCCAACATGCTCTAAAATGCTTCTAAGGTATCCTGACTACACGGCTGCCCAAAAAATAGGGCACCTAGAGTTTAAAGGGAAAAACAAACTCTGGGTCAGTCATGGGATTGGTGTGAGAACTCAAATTACGATGTTTTTGAAAACAAAAAGGTTCTCATAAGACCACGCTGCATATAAACACAGAATGAGTTTTTACCTTATGATGACCAAAACTCTTTATTACGCAAAATCTAGGGATATTATTTTTAATGACATTCTTTTAAAACATTTGCAAATAGACTTATTAATCTAGCCGAAAGGGTTACGCATATAGCATTTCGAGGCTATTCATTACGCAAATACAAACAAAACTGCAGGTTCTTATTAGAGAGTGGGTTTCCATACAAATGACCAGGTGAAGGGACTACCTTCCGATGGGTACACCTCTAGATGGATGCCCCGAGGAACCATCACAAAGCTCCTCTACCAACACAAGACCGGCCTATCTCTATAACTAGATAGTACTGAATATGTCATCCCTCGGTCGGTACCGACCTTTATCCGAGAGCTCTCTTCGCATACATCCATATTAATTTACATTTCGAACGTCATAGCGGGAAGAAATATATCTAGAAAAGAATGATCATACCCCACTTGGGAATGACCCACTTAGCCTTGCTGCATCTAACCATGTTTCGGTCATTTCCAGTTGATAAGGCTCGAAGCTACGATTACCTTTTTACATAGCACATCTTCTTTCACTTTAAATGCCACATTGCCATTCCACATTCACACGACTGATTTCTACAAACGTATACCTTTCCGAGCTCGTATATCTCGAGAAAGGGTGTTAAGCTAAGAGAAGGTGTCTTCTCCGCCACTGACTGATATACTTTTATAGAAACCACTCATTATAATTTGGAATGCAAGGTCAGACATTCATCCATACAAGTTCGTTCTGGGACCGAACGAAACCAAAGGCACTTTCCTCGGCCATTACTAGGAGAGAAGCCCTTGTGGTTTTGATATTTTTCATAACAAAGAGACCACTGCTACAATATAGTGCATCGGGAGTTTATCCCCAATTAATCAACAAGTAGTCCCTCGTTATTATTCATCTCAATATTTCCAACTTCAAACATCTTCATTCTTCGAACACGTAAACTGGTTCGAAGTGGTTTTCAGATAGGAATCAACCAAATCCGACCCTGGTTCCTTCGAAATCCAATCATCGATAAAAATGATGTAATTAGGTGATTGTTTTTCGATTCATTTATTTCCTTTACCAAAATATCTTCGAGAGATATATATTTTTAAAATATTCTTTTAATGAATATGGAGTAATTTTAACCTCTTGTTGAATATTTCTTAAATCATTTTTAAAGAGTATCTTTTGAGAAAATAGGATTATAGAAATCATTCTACTTTTATCCAAAATCAACTTCTGTATTCACCAAGTGCTATGGGAAGAATAATGGTGAGATCACTTTTTAAATTCCACGAATAGGACAAGTTCCCTCTTTGGATTTTAATAATGAGTCTAAGAAGATTATTTCTATAAAATGCAAGTTGAGCATCCGGGCTTTCCTTTCGATATGTTCCACCCCTCGCCTAAAAGAGAAAAATTAGGCCAGGTAAATTCAGGGCACTGGTTGCTCCATCCCTAACCTTAGTTACATACCTTGCTTCCACTTTTAGATCTCACAGGCGGAACAAATGTAATAGTCATTTCCGCATACTCATTTTCCCTTTTTAAATCACTTAGCTATTTGTTTAACCATCTTTGAAATAATGTTAAATTGTTCAAATTCCTTTTGAAACGCTTTATTATTCACTTAAAAACATTTACTAAGGATTTGTCAAAGAATTGTTAAGTTTCAAACTTTATTTCAAAAGTTATTGAAAAGCGTTGCAGAAAGTGTTGCAAAAAGTGCTTTAAAAGCTATATTTTTCAAAACAACTTTTATATCATTTAGAAATTCATCTTTTCAACTTAAATCATTTTTAAGACATTTTAACAGATTTTTAGAATTTATTTCATATTTTTAAAATGATTATTTTATCAATATTCAACTTTGGTCGTTTAGTGCAAAAAGGGGATTTTTCTTGAAAATTGATTTTGCCATATTTCCAAATATACAAGATGAAATCTTGATTTTCTTTTTTTTATGAAAGATATAGATATAAGGATTCAGAAAATTCTTACTTCGAAGAATTCCAAACTATATTCCACTTCGTATGTTCATTTGAACTTTTGACGCGAAAACGCGAACTACCGGTACGCGACGCGTCAAATTTTTGGCATATTTTGAGATTCATACCCAAACTTTATCGAAACAAGTTTAAACACTTAGGAATCATTTTTAAAGTATTTTCAAACATTTTTTAAAGGTATAATTGATTCAATATCACATTTCATTTATTTTGGAAAGTGATTTCCATGTGATTATAAGTCGTGTAAATCCGTGACTTGTTTCAACATATGTATTCAATATACAACTAAGAAATATCCAAAATAATATTTATAATCATTTTAACATATTCTAATATGTCATATGAACTTGCATATCAATTTAACAACATTTATTACAACGTCATATAAGTGTCATTTATGCACATATTTGCTTACTAACTTTTGCAAATGACTTAAAGGTGGTTTCTTTCTTTTTCAAGCACTTATCGAACATCATTATTAACATCCAAAAAAATATCACAACATCATAACCAAATATATACATATAAATTAGGAGTTCTATCTTTGTTTGGTTTTGGCGAATGGAAAATCGATTATAGCTTCGCTACTTGACATTTTTAGCTTACGATTCCTTGACCGCTTCGACTTAGATGGCTCGCCTTGGCTTAGGGAAGGCTAAGAGTGCTCGGCCAAATGGAGGAAGAGCAGGGCGTGAGCAATGTGAGGAAGGAGGAGTTTGAAATGGTTCGGACGGTGTTTTGTCGATATTTAGTTTACTTTTGCTAATTACTTTCTAGAATTTTCTAAGTGTGATTATTAAAAGTAACCTTGTTTAGTTAATTGTTATCTATCTTTATATGTTACCATATTTATTAAATTGTATACATAAAAGTGCAACAACGTTGCGACAACTTTAAATCGACAAAACGTTGATTATTGATAAAATGTTTTACGGTCATATTTTGACGTTTTAGTTAAACTATTTATTTATGTAAACCAAATTTAAAAATAAATTTGTATAATTTTATTTAAAAATATAAACACTCATAAATAAATTAAAATAATTTATTTAACCACTGAAACTTACTTTTCTAAGATCAGCATTTTGTCACTTTTGTCGATATAAGTAAATGTTACTATTTTTGTGTATACTTCTCTTTCCAAATCCTATCTAATATTGTATGAATCATATAACCTTACCTATTTTATATTTAAAATCACTTTAAATGCTATATTTTAAAGTGGTTAAATTTTGGGTCGTTACATCACGATTATTGAAGGATTGAGGGAACCAATTATAAGCACAATGAGATAGCTTAAGTAAATTCAAAGTGGAAAAGAAGTTGTGCTCTTTTCAAAAAATTAATAAATCACCAGGTTTGGATATCCTAGGGTGAAATGGAGAAATAACAAAAGAGCTCGGTAGAAAATACTAGAGGAAGGGACACCATCCACCTTTAGGACGCCTTATCTTAGTATTCAAAAGATGAAGTGATTAATTATATTACTGGATGATTTAAGATTGTATGGTTATCTAATATGGTGTATATGTCGACGTCATTCTATTTGAATGATAACAAGCATTGTAGAAGGTTGCATATACGCATATATTTGGGTTGAAGCTGCATGCCAGTAATAAAGATGATAAGTTCGATTGGAAGAATGATCTGCTAAGGAGTACGAGGGGAAATGGAAGAAAGAACTCGATCTTTTCATCTCGACTCTCTATTGAAAAGCTTTCCGTAGATAGAGGAAAACTGCTAAAAATAGGCAAAAATCATATGCTGGTAGGAGATACACAAAGTTGAAGTCTGTGGGGGTGACATGGTCTATATGGGCATCGTGTTGCTTAGATACATTATTGGGTTGGTAGTTCGAAAAAGTTAGCACCGAGAATTGTAGGGCTTTTTCGATTTTGGATAAAGTAGGGACGTTAACATATGAGGCAGAGCTTCTTGGAGGGTTAGCAGGAGTTCACAATGTTTTTCGTATGTCTGTTAAAGTGTTTATACGATGCAATTGCTATGGTCAAACGGTGTCAGTTAGGAGAAGTCGAAGTGGATAAGTGAGTCACTTTGTTGTCGTGTACCTAACTGCATTATGAGGCATGGAACAAAGCAATCCTGCAACAAAATTATTAAACTAGTTAGAGTCCAGTAAGGAGACAACCTAGTTCAGAGCACATGGAAGCCTAAGGAGAAAACCCAAGCTATCCATCCAAAATTCTTTTCTAGTGCATTTCTGTTTTAGTTAGATAAGTATATCTCATAGGTAAGGACAATTAAATATTAGAAATGATTGCTAACGTGTTATTAGGACATGTTTTGGCTGATGGATGCTGATGGATGTATCTATTGAATTATTCTTTGCACACTTGGGCAAATATATTCTCAAGTTAGCATACACTCACACCATTACTTGTTTTTATTTCATTAAGTTATATGCATGTGGTTATTACATATGGATTGAATAATTTTTCATATAAATGTAGAATTGCCAGTATATTTACTAGGGTGTTGCATACATTTTTGACACATGGCATAAGCACTTGCATTTCAGGAGGTTGACTGGATCAGGAGATTGTCTAATCTTTGGATTACTATATGTTCATATGCATTGCTCGCCTGCATGTACATATTACATTAGAAACTGAGCTAAGAACAATGATTGCCAGTGGTTGATGGATGAGTAGATGCTTGTAGTTATTGATTTTTGGAAGTACGAGTTACATTTTTCCATCCTTGATGATTTAGGGGATGAAAGAGAATGTAACACCCTAAAAATTTAACCGAAAACTTAATAAAAGAATTAAATTTATATATAATAATGCAAAAATGGAATTTTTATTAATGTCCAAATTTGGCTACGAAACTTGCACCGGTGCGTTTCGTAGCGATTTGCTGAACAATTTTCATATATTATTTTTTGAAATCGAAACTGGTGTGAAAAAGTCAGTAAGGTTTTAAATTTTGGAATCGAATATAATTAAGTAAACAAGCTAGAAACAAATGTTGTTAAATAAGAAAACCCATCGGTCGATACCTAGATTGTGACATGCTAACTTCATCTTGGTTCGTTCTTCTCATTTTGTTTATTTCCTTCTTACTTTTTTTGTCATGAATTTCGAATTCTGACGTATCGAATAACTTGAATGACGGAGGGCTAATATTTTATTAAGCTTCATTTGCTTTGGTTTTGTGATCTTCCTCTTCATATTGTTGGAGCTCTAATTTTAGTAATTTTATTTCATTGTCCATTTGATTCAATTATTCTTCCCTATATGTTCTAAATGCATTTTCTTTCTATAGTTCTCATTTCACTTGGTTATGACTACTTGATGTAACAGTTCTAATTTTCAATTTGTTTTTCCTTGTCAACCTGTTCGAATTCTTCTTTAACGTCATTTGAATATTTTATTGTTTCTTTTTGAGCTGAATCATATGGCATTTTGATTCGTCAAGCGACATCTTTCTTTGGTAGTTGTATTTTCTATTGTAACTAAGATCTATGTTATTAAAAAAGATAATATCCATTATAAATAAAAGTAAACATATATATATATATTTGTATGCATGTATGAAATTACAAAGTGTATTCTAGAAAAATATGATGTTATAATGTAATTTTATTTCAACATTTTAATCAGTTACATATGCTTATTATATTATGATAGTACTATACTGTCTCAATGCTATGTCATTTAGCATTACTAGAAACAATGTATGGTAGTAAATTACAAAACCATAATGCTAGAATCATCTAGCATTTTTTATAAATAATTAGGTTTACGGTAACAATGGTAATGTCTTTAGAAACTAGAAATGATTTTTTTCTAATGCGTCATAAATTGACAATGCTAGAATAAGATAACATTTTTATAGTTAAGCATGTTTACATAATGCTATTATCATTTAGCGTCACTGGAAATTATGTAAGCTAATGTATTATTAAAGTTAGTATCATATAACATTTATGATCCAATGTCATTATACTATGTAGTAATAATGCTAATGTCATTAACTTTACTAAAAATGATTAATCTGTTGCATTATATAATCTTAATGTTAGAATAAGCTAGCATTTCTAGCTTATTGTGTAAAATATAATGAAAGTATACATATATGTATGTAAGTACGCAGTGTATTATATAGCAAAAAATGATGTCATAATGCTACATTGACCTAACATTTTAACTAACTACATATGCTTACTGGATCATGATACTATTATGCTACTATTGGTATTATAAAAGACTTTTTATTTAGGCATTATGCAAATTAATAAGATTGAAGGTGTGAGTTAAACACGATATGATCTCATGATTTTGGGGGTACATGACAATTTCTGACGCCACAAAAATAACAAATACATCATAGACCAAGGAAAAAATTAGTCAAATATAGATCATAATTAAACACTAAAAGTATCTACTAGATGTTCATTAAATCCGAAGCAAAGAAGTTTTGTGTTATTGTAAAAGAGACCATAATTAAGTAATGATTATAAACAAACCATTGACAGATTACTGTATAAAATTCAATAGGTTACACATGATCGATAAGTAATAATAGCAAGTATACTAACCAAATACAAGGCAAATTAAGCGTTACACTTGTAACTAGTAGTAGAAAAACTGGATATATAGATACAATGGATGACCGCCACAACACAATCACATAACTAAATATGTAGAAAGATATATGCAGCAAGTTAGCATGTAAACACAACATGCCATATAAGATCAGCATCTTAATTTGTATAAGTCTTTTATTCTATGTAAATTACATACAAAGATCAAAGTGATTACTTGTTGAATATAAAATGCCAATAAGGTCTTATACACACACACCTTCTTGTTTTCACATTTAAATAGTCTTTTGAGATTATATTCTTCGTTCCATTAAGAGATCATCTAGCAAATTTTTTAGACAATTATTTCCTTGGCTTCATTATGTCCCTATGCTCACGTAGGAATTACTAAAAAAGAAAATATTATTTCATAATTTATGAGAATACGTTAGAATATAATATAACTTTCTTGCTAGTGGTAGCATTGAACAAGCAGACATTTTTCTTGTTTTTTGCTTGAAAAAGTCTAATGACTTAATTAGGGAATGATGAATACTTAACCACCATGGCACTTGATTCATTTTTTCTAAGTCGATTACGTATGCAAGATATCCCCAACATAACATTTTTTTATTATCCAAAAAAAGAATATTATATAAGGAAGAACAAGGATGCACTTTGACAAATCATTTTCGTGTTCTTGAAATCCTTTTTTTTGTTTCCTCTTTTATCATTTCTATAACATGGTCTCTTGTAATATGATCAGCTTCACCAAAATTTCTTTAAAATAATTCTTGACAATTTTCGAGGGTACTTTGAAAAGACATTTTAGGCAGTGGGAAAATATTTTTTCATGCATTGGTAAACCAAAAATTATAGAAATATATTTCATTGTTATCTTTAATTTTTTTTCCGTTATATTGAAGCACTCTTCTTCAACATAATAACTTATAAAATCATCCAAGTTTTTTGTGCACTTCCTAACATTTTTACTTCCTATATTACTTTGAAGAAAGCTATAATAAAGCCATTGAATGTTTTAAAAAATTTAACTGATTTTCAGTAGACCTTTTTCCTTTTTTATTACTTTTTCAAACATTTTAACTAAAACCGTTAAGCTACATCTATACTGAGTATTTCCCCTATCCTGCTCATTTTTAGATGTTCGTTTACTTTTGTGTTTGTAGTTTTCCTTTGTTGCATCGAACATTTTGTGGTATCTTGAAAAAGTAAGGAAAAAAATAATTAAATAGTGATTATGCACACAACATAATATTGGTTTTCAATATAATTAGAAATTAATATGTATTTAAACACCAATGTGGATGTTTTTTACACTAGAAAGTTAAAATGCTATTATTATTTAGCATAATTACACAGTATGCATGTTGAGGTTTTATAGGCCAGTGTATTACAAAATGTTAATGCTTAAGTCATATAGCATTTTTTATGAGTTATGTATGCTTTCATTATGATGTTTCAATGCTAATTTCATTTCGCATTATTAAAAATGATGTATAAGCGAATTACAAAAGCATAATGCTAGAATCATTTCGCATTTATTACAAATTAATTGCCTCTGTAGTATATAGCAATAATGCTAAGTCCTTTAGCATCAATTGAATTTTTTTAATGCATCATAAATTGATAATGTTAGAATAAGATAGTGTTTTTTATAGTTAAGTGTGTTTATGCATGCGATTGCGATGCTAATGTATAGTAATGCTAGAATCATCTATCATTTCTTATAAATTAATGTGATTGCACTATACAGAATAATGTTAATGCCTTTAACATCATTAGAAATGATTTTGACTCGTATAGTAGCAAAACCATGATGTTATAATCATCTAGCGTTTTAATATGTTTACCCTATGCATTTACAATGATAATAATAGATAGCATTTCTACTAAATGATGTAATACTAAAATCAAATGCTAGAATCATCTATCGTTTCTTACAGATTTAATGAAATTGCACTATACAGTGAAAATGCTAATGTCTTTGCATAATTAGAAATTATTTTGACTTATACATTAATAGGACCATGATGATAGAACCATCTAGAAATTTTTAGGACTGGAATATGTTTATCTAATGCATTCATAATGATAATAATAGTTAGCATTTCTCTTAAATAACGTATTACTAAAACCTAATGCTATAATCATCTAGCATTTCTTATAAATTAAATTTAATTGCACTATATAGTAAAAATTTAATGGCTTTAGCATTAATACAATTGATTTTAACTCGTGCATTAACAAAACCATGGTGCTACAATCTTATAGCATTTTTTAGGGGTGAAATATGTTTACCCAATGCATTTAACATGATAATTATAGTTAACATTTTTGTAAATGATGTATTACTAAATGCTAAAATAATCTAGCATTTCTTACAAATTAAATGTGATTGCACTATACAGTAAAAATGCTAATGTCTTTAGCGCCATTACAAATGATTTTGATTCATACATTAACAAAACCATGATGGTATATTTATAATTTTCTACAGTGAAATATGTTAATACAGTGCATTTACAATGATAATTACAGTTAGCATTTCTACTAAATGATGTATTGCTAAAATTTAATGCTAAAATAATCTAGCATTTCTTACACGTTAATTGAGATTGCATTATACAGCAAAAAATGCTAACATTTTTAGCATCATTAGAAATGATTTTGACTCCTACATTAATAAAATCATGATGCAACAAACATCTAGCATTTTTTTAGGAGTGAATATATTTATCCAATGCATTTACAATGATAATTACAATTAGCATTTCTGCTAAATGATCTATTATTAAAATTTAATGCTAAAATAATCTAGGATTTTTTACAAATCAATAGTATAAATAAAAAAGTTCGGTATTCTACCTATTCTTGTTTGTTTTCCTCCATATCTTTGGTTTTTCAATTCTTGGCGCTAATAATGACAACTTTGGATTATCTCCTTTCATTTTTGTTTGAGATGATGAATTTGTAGATGTGTCCATGGAGAGGATTTTACACGAGTTTCCATATGTGAATGATCAATTTTGGAAATGAAGCGGGAGATTAATTAATTTAATGATATGAAGATTAGGTATTTGAAGACGATGAAGATGAAATTGGCAGAACCATAGAAAAGAGAAAAGTGTTGATCCGATATATGTTTTGTTTGGTAATGTAGGTCTTTTAGGCCAAATTGTAATAGTGGTTCGATATAATTTTTTTTAATAACTTCATCCTTTTTTCTAATTCTCTCTAAATTAAATTTATTATTTTACTAAAAGCAATTGTCATGCTGCCAAGTGTAGTAACTATATTTTGTTGTGTGTTGCAGCCCATGACCCATTACTACTGCATTCTACAACAGCAGCTGTTGTAGGGCCTACTAACAACCAAGCGAATCAAGACCCAAAAATCAAAAAAAAAAAAATAGTAATTTTTTAAGAAAAAATTTAATGTTAATTTTTAAATTAATAAAAGAGAAGCAATAGGTTTTTGCAGATCGAATTCCTAACGAAACCTTGAATATTCAATCCTGGTTCTTCAAAACAAGTCTTAAAAAAGTAGTAGTAGTAGATTTTGTAGATCAATTATGAAGATAACCCTAATTGTTATGAAACCCAAGTTCTTATATAAAAACATTAACTAACAAAGGGAAACAAATCATAATAGTAATTAACATATCTTTTGTATTGAATTATTAACAAAACCTTAAATCTTCAATCTCTATGTAACACTCCATATTTTGAAGTACCATAATATCAGGAAATTAATTAAATAAATAATTAATCAAATCGAATTATTGGATAAAATAAAGGTAAGTTAATTAATAGAGAATGAATGAATGTAGGATGAAGAGTAAAGATTATTTAAGGATAGGCTAGAATGAGGTTTTAGCTCAAAACCTAAATTATTAAGCCTTAACACTCTAGCCCCTTATTTATTCTCTTATTTTCCACAAAAAAAACTAAGAAAGTAGTCAGCCATAACACTCGGAGGAAGAAGATCGAAAATCAAGCTAAAGGAAAGAGAAGTCATCTTTAAGGAGAACAAAATGCTTCAATCAAGTTTAAATCAAGTATAAAGGTGAGTAATCCTTTCTCTAAAACCTTCCAAACCCGTATAGATTAGAATTGTATGCATGTTTGATGTTTTGATGATGAGGAATAAATGGATGAATGTTAAATAATATTTGTTCATGTTTGGAAATTTAAGACGATGGTTTTTGATGTGTTAAGACTAAAATGCTAATCAAACCTCATCCAAATCACTTGAAATTTGTAATTGATGTGTGAAACAGTAATTGGAGATAGATTTTAATTTCATGATTTTCAAAAATTACATGGAATTATTAAAAATTTAAGTAGAGAGAATGCTTAAATTCAAAATTAATTATTTAAATTATTAAAGTAATTATTTTGGCCTAAACATTTTATATGAGGCAAAAAATGGCAATTCATATTTTTAATGAATTTTAAGGATATTTTCCATGCATTTTCAAATTTCTGTGAATTAACTGGTAAAGAAAAAAGGGCTAATCACCTAAGGGTAATTAACCATTTAATTAAAGAATGAATAAATATATCATGAATAGAAAACTGTAACAGCTCATGACAACTAATGAAAATTCAATATATATATATATATATAAGGGTTAGGTGAAAAATAATTACTTAGAATGGAAATAAAACAGTTACAAATTAATTATAGTATTTCCACATCAACTTGCGATAGCTAAGTTGAAGTCAACATGCGATAGCTATGTTTGGGATCAATTTGTGATAGCTAAGTTGAAGTAACATGCAATAACTATGTTTGGGATCACCTTACGATAGCAAGTTAATAATTAATAGTGCGATGGCTCCAATTTAGATCAATTTGCGATAGTTCATAATGGATCAACTAATGATAGCCAAGTGGAATCAACTTTCAACTGCTATGTAGGAATCAACATGCGATGGCTGTATTGGAATCAACATGCGACAACTAAGTTGGATACCATTTTCGATAGCATAGATTGAATCAGTGTGACGACTAAAATTTTCAACCCTTGAAAATCGATACTAATATATTCACTGTATTGTGTGATGAGAATTCAAATGCCATAAAAATTGATTGTTAGGTGTAAAAGGAGAAAGAAGACAGAAAAGAATCTCACACAAATGGAATAATATATATTATTTCAATAATCTTTACAGCGAAAAAACTTTTAAATACATATATCAAAGTCTATCCTAAGCTCAGCCTGGACAGTTATAAGTAGTTATCCTTATAAATGCTAAAAACCAACAAACACAATGGAAAAGTAAAATACATACATATGTTACGAAGATCTCCAGCTCAGTTTCGGAAACTCTATGCATCTTCAGCTAATCCTGAAATTACTCAGATCTGACCCGAGTATTAAAAATACCCGGACCAGTCTGGCAGACCAGCGTGGGAAACGCAAATCATAAATATATATGATAGTGCCATAGGTCAACTTTGATGTCAAACAAAATCATTGAAAAGAAAAGTATCTCATAAGACCACGCCGCACATAGAAACAAAAAGGTTTTTACCTTATGATAACTAAAATATTTTTATCAACTAATTTGATATTATTTCTAATGACATTCATTGAAAACCCTTTCTAATAACATATTAATCACAGCCAAAATTATTACATTAATTAAATTCCAACATACTAGGTTCTACAATCAAAACCGTAAAGGCGTGTATTGGAGAATCGATTTCCAACAATGACAAGGTAAAGGGCTTCCTTCCATATAGTACTTCTCTAGTGAAATGTACCAAGGACCCAAGATGATCCTCCGCATTTGGCAAGACCGGCCTACCCTTTTTAGGTGGCCAACATAATGGTCCTGAATAATATCGAATATGACATCACTCTGGTCATTCCCGACCTATCCATAGCCATAGCATACATAACAAACCCAAAATATAAAGGGTAATCTAGAAAGGTGATGAACATCTCCTAATGGTTGTGAACCACATAGCCTTGCAACATCCCCTATTTTAGCCATTTCCAGGTGTGAAGCCAAGGTAATGTATTACCTTTCACAAAGCAGCGAATCCTACTTTGAATGCCACATTTCCATTTCTGATGACACACTAATTGGTTTACGCTTAGTTTTATTTGATAAAATAAGCGCTATAATTACTTAAAAATTAGTTTTGAGTATATGAGATATTATTATAAAAATGCTTGTGTGATTGAGACCTATTTGATTTAATTTGATAAATTAAGCATATTGTGGCTTAAATGGGTTTTGAAGTGAAAATAATATTTCATAAAAGGATTTACGGATTAAAAAAATATCATGAGGTGAGATATATTACTTAAATCGGTTTTAAGTATATAATGATATATATTTTTATATGAAATGGTTACGATTTTATAAAAATAGTATGAAGGTATATACTTAAATTATAATTGTATAATTAAATAACATTAAGTTTTTAAATGATTTATAAGCTTATGATTGTTTTATAAATAATATATTATGCTTAGAAACAATATATTAATAGATGGATCACCTGTAAATTACCATATAATATAACGAGTTGATTAATGATTGAAATGCGTACTTTCATGTCATTTTTTTAATTGATTTAATTAGTGGAATTGACTGAGTTGATTGTAGATTAGAGTTGAAGATAGATAAGTAGATTGTTTGATTTGTTGATTGGTTTGACTTTAAGATGGTGGACAATTGTTTTGGTTATGTATTGCCTTCGTATAAATAAATGGGCACAAGATTTATTGGTTAGTTCCATATAGGTGGACTAGTTGTATTTTTGCCCATATATAGTTTATGTAGGTTATGTATGTCTAAATTAATATGTAGTTCTGGTATATTCGACTTGGGACGGGATTTTCCAACCTTCGAAAATCGACATTAATACGCCCACTGTATAGCATGCCGAGCAAACGAGTTTTGGAAATACTAGATCATTAGAGGAAAAGAAGAAAATGGTAGAAGAAGAAATAGAAAACCCTAATTGCCGTGCACTATAGTAATAATATCCAAGGGTATCTAGAACGGTGATAAACATACCCTAATTGGGTGCGACCCACTTAGCTTTGCTGCATCTCCCCTGATTTTCAGTCATTCTCGGTTGATGAGGCTTGAGGCTACGACTACCTTTTTGAGGAATTTACACTTGGAATGCTCATTGTCCTCCAATGATAATGTGCTGATAGCGTTCATCCATACAAGTTCGTTCTGGGTCTGAAAGGAACCGAAGGCGCTATTCCTACTACCTCCATTTTGGAATCATCCTCGGGATTAGTAGCAATTAGCCCTTGCACTTCAGCGCTCCATCTTCGACTCCATGCTCTTGTCTTCACTTCAAAAACGTACTCGTTGGATCGAAGTGGTTTTCGGATAACTTATCCGATCCCAGTCTCTTCGAAACAACGTTCGATATTTTCGGTAAACTCAACCCCGGTTCTTTAGGAAATAAATAGACGAAAATAAAATCAAAGATCACCTCCTAACCGTTAGTGGACGGATTTACTCATCACCATCTTAGAAGAACGAAACGAGTTTATACGTATAGTATAGCTTCTTTCGATGATAATTGTACTATAAAATTCCCGTGTTTAGTTTAGATATTCCCAAAGTTATGTTTTTGGTCCAGCCTTGATAGCCGGTTATTTAATTATCAAATAAACAGTCATCCAACCAAATATTTCATTTTCCACTGAAAACACTAAGTCTCATTTAATTTAATTTTAATAAATTAAATCTCTTTATCAAAAGGTATGTACTTATCTTACTGGAGTAAGTACATTCACTAAACATTCTTTTCAAAAATATCTGAAAACCTCTTTAAAATAAATATGGAAAGTGCCACATAGTATCCACCATGGACTCACATCTCCATGATTACATCTCTATCCCAGAGAAATTCAAACTTAACTATAGGCAATCTCTGCCTACGATTTCGCTATGAAAGTATACCACTACTTTCCGAAAACTTTATTTAATAATTTTCTCAAAATAATACTTATAAAATTTCCACATGATTCCCAAGTTTAACTTAGGAAAATGCTCTTTAAATAAAGGTATTGTATTAGACTATATTAATATTGAATAGTTTATCTTTTGAAATAATAATACTGATTAATTCTTAAAAATTAATTAACTTAATATCAACTCATTATAACTTACTTAATTAATTAATAAATATACTTTAAACAATTTAAAATAATTACATAACTTTGAAACAATAATTAATTCTAATTTAATAATAAGATTCTAGTCGATTACAAGACTTGTTTATAAAACTTATAATTCATTTTGACAATTTAAAAATATTTAAATAACTAACTTTCTGAAATATTTTTAAACACTTATAATTACCTAGTTTAATAATTTAAAATCCTCTTTTTAAAACGAACTTAACTTCTCGATAAAATATATTTTTCAATTCCAATATAGCTAGTCTAATATTTATAAATCTCTCTCGATTTATCACCTATTTGATTTACGTCCCAAATTCGTAAATCCTCTTTTTCACATTTCTAAAAGTAAATTCTATCTTTTCCTTTTAAACCCATTTACCCAACTCATTATAAATTCTTACCATGAATTCATAACTTCAATTTATCAATTGAAAATCGTTTCAATTTATTTATCAACACTGTTTATAAATCCCATAGTTTTCAATTCTAGTTTATAATAGTTTCATATCACTTAAATCCCTTATAATTTGATTTCTAAATTAAATTCCATTTATAAATAAATTTTTCACATAATCCAAACTATATTTCAAACCCAACCTAATCTCAATTTTATTTCCATTTGTAATTAAGAATTCTTATTTAAGATTCGGTATATTCAATTTCACATTTATTTCCAAATGCACTTCTTTTCACAATCTATTTAAAATCTTGATTTGAAACTCTTTTATATTTAAAACAAGTATCAATAAGGAATTATTATTTAAAATCCTTATTCCAAATCTCTATTTACCATATTCCGAAATTGTTAAGTACAAATTGATAGTCAAAGTATTTATTTTACCCAAATTCATTTCTTTAATTAATCCAAAATTCACTATAAATATTACACTTCCAAATTTCTTTTTAATTTCTTTCAATTTCAAAACATATATTATTGGTATTTAAAAATACCAAAATCTAGGCCAAAACTACCATAGCATCCAATAAATTCAAATAACACTACAATCTATCACAGATTATTCAATAGATCATATATCACTATATATGAAAATTAAAATTCAACATTTTTGAGGAATCAAGTTGGATCACTCCAACTTGTTTTCCTGCATCCACAGATGTTAATACAACATAAAAATACTAATCCCACTTCGTGGTGGGATATCGCGGTAATATAGGGTCATCCGCTATAAAGCGGGGTGCATAGGGTCTCATCCGTTAAAATATGCGGGAATATCAATCCAACTACTAATATACGTACTACCATGTATAATGTCACATTCTACTGATAATAATTTATCAATTCAACCAATCAATCAATTATTAATTTTAACTATTTAAAATTAATGCCAATCATCCAAATGATTGAGTTTTTGCTCACCTTGATTTTTATTGTCATCCAAACGTTTCATTTTTGAATTAATATTGAACTGGCATTCAATTTTAACCCAAAATTGTAACAAGCTCCAATCTGTCCAAACTAGTTTCTTTTTGAAGCACTCGTCATCACGATCGTAACGCAAAAAGTCTCGCCCAAAACTAACATCGCATGTAGGAGTTATAAATTTTTTAAGTTCATCGATAATATAATTAAATTAAACACAGATTATTATTATTATTATTATTAATATAAAACCCATACCACTGTAATCGGCCCGGCCCACAAAGAAGCTTTCCTCCCCAAATGCATGAAACCAAAATTCATGCACAGAGCTATCCCCACGCGTGCACACACACGAAGATACCACGATCCACTCGACGATTTCTCGAACCAACCCCACTATAACCTCTCTCACGTCAAGCTCGACCCAACCACCACTATTTGGTCACCTCCCCTACCCCATCTCAAAAAAGACCTGACATGATCATGTTCGACCATGAAAATGTCGCACCTCCAAAAACACGACCGCACATCACAAAAACTCAATCACCGATGTAGCTTGACCATCTGAACACAACCACCATCACCAATCCACGAGATACGCCTCCAAGCTCGAGTAGTTCAAAACCCAAGTTCGAGCCCATAACGGTCGATCATCACAAACAAGTGCCGCACCCACCCATATACATATTAGATTGAAGAGAAGGATGAATTAGGATTTTACAAATTTGTTTCGAGATTTTTAGACAAGTATTTGATGAGAAATGGATTTTCGAAGTTTGACGTGTTCATATTTCTTTGTTTTGTACTCTGAACTATTGCATGCACCTATTTAAAATGGAGGAGATAATGCTTGCATGTTGATAGCTATCTACAGTGTTTTTGAAGTGAAAGAAAACAAGCTAATGTGATTATGGTCAAGTTCATAAGTATATGTTTATTATTTAAATTTTCATATCGTCCCATGCCGCTAGGCGTTTATAATGTTATACCCCTATTTTGAACGCAATGAGAAAAGTTTTGAGTTCTAATTTGATCGTACGGAGAAGATAGCTTTTTGGACCTAATTATTATATTGAATTTTCTATATTAAATTCAATGCGTTTCTATTCTATATGAAGAAACGATAACTCCAAACACCATGAAATTTGAAATTCAATAATAATACACTATAAGGATCCCAATGGAAGTGATTTCATCGAAATCCGAGACTGTACCTTAGAAGGCTATTTTTACATGTCAATTCAAACGAGATATTTTTTAAAATCGGACAAAATCACTTTTAAACCAAATTTTATTATCTTTAGTCTTACTGATAGAAATTTAATAAACCTTTAAATTATTATTATCAAGCTAAAACTCAAAATTTCACCATTTAACCAATTTTCAATTAATAAATTCAATAATTAAATTATCAAATAAATAGCTATATTTGAAATTCAAGTTAAAATTAAATTTTAAATATTTAGAATCAATTAGATATTCCAATTTCAAATAACCAAAATTCTGGGTGGTTACATTCCTCCCTTAAAAGAATTTCATCCTCGAAATTGCCAAGGTAAGAAGAACGATTCAAAACCTATTAACTTTCTCAAAATCAATCAGTTGAAACAACTTTTCGAAATCAATTTATTAAAAACACACTATCACTTTTACTAATTTCCAAATTCATATATAGATTTTAAATAATATCACTTACTCAACCATTTCAAATTATAATCCAAAAATCAAATTTTAGTTAATAAAATTTTCTTCAAAATTTTCTAACTCTTTAAAATTTTGAAAAATTTGGCCAGCGTCTCCTTTGCACATCTTGATCCAAACAACCACAAATCTCCACTACGGGCCTAAATCATTAAAAGAAAACAAAAGCCAAGTGGCTCAATCATAAAATCATCAATTTCAAACAACAATTTAAACATGTACCTTTTTGTCGAGCAACCTAATTTTCTTCTTGATTTTAAATACGTGCATCTTATTTATTAATAATATCCAATTATATAATTCAAATCCCTTTATTTTGCAAATTTTAATTTTTTAATATTTGCTTTACTAAAACCGTATGATGCAGATATGTCATTCGTATACAATATCGAATCAGATCGCTCACTCGATCACATAATTTCACTTCCGAACTAGTATCGTTCACACGACCACTCTAGTGCGGACTCAGATTCGGTTTCTTGATTAAAAACCATCTTTCTCCTTGCATAGCCATATACCATGATAAAGAATCCCAGAGTTAATCAAAAAATCCATATCCAGGATTCGCCATCGAAAATCGAGCGAATAATCCTAATTCGGATCAATATAAATTATCTCGAAATTCTATGCTCGAATCTGGATAAAGATAATATACATACAACTTACGTATTAATTTCCAAATTGATTCTTAGCTATATCAAATCCTTTTATTCACACTCATTCCATTTATATTCACTTACTCACACTTACCCTTCACACTTATAATTCACCTTCACTTAGTATATATCCTTAATACCAATTCCACTTAAGAATTTCACCATCAAATTTTCTTAAGTTAATTTTAACATTTTATACAAACTTCTTATGTTTATTACCTCTTCACAACTAAATTCCTTACCCATTTTAATCAAATTCAATTTCAATTATCCCATTTCGGATTTGTTTCTTATCAATCAACAATCCAAGCCATATCCAATGAACTAAATTAGTTCATTTATTCATTTATCCCAAATCTCATTAGATTCCATTTCCAATAATTATTTTCATTTAGCCTACTTAGGCTAAATTTTCAAAATTCCTTTATTTAACTTAATTCACGTTAAATTCCATAGTTCAAATTTCAATCTTATAAGTTATCCAACTTACCCATATCCCATAAAACATTTTAAATCAAAACCCAAGAGTTTAAACAATTTCTTAAACATTTCAAAATCACTTTTGAAATCATATATATATACACACACAAGACCCCTTGGTATACCAGATTATTCCTTTTAATTTCAAAACCAAAATCAGCTTTCCAAAACAAAACTCCAATTGTAGCAACCCCTTCCTTGGAAACCCGAAAATGAACGTCGATGATGCTGCAGTCATCACCGAAATTATTTTCCAGCAACCGAAGTGAGTTCGGTGCTTTTATTCCTTTAAAATCCCTTTTAAATATTTCGAATTCAAAAATATTCTCTAAATAATATCAATATTATTTTTCCAAAACTTTTGAAAAATATTTCCAAAACCAATGGGAATTAAATCCCCAAATTTCCAACTTTTAAATCCTTTATAAATCATTTTTATAAACCATATCAATTTTTACATCACATTTACAAAACCATATTTACAAAATCCCATTTTGTTATATGAATTACTTTCTTAACCTTTGATTATAATATCAATTTTTATTCAATCACCACAACAACAATTGATAATGGTTTAATATTATCATTTCTTAACCACCAAGCACACCATATACAACTATAATAATATATGAAAAATTATTTCTTTCATATATAAAAATAATTTGGGTAAATTATTTCATTTACCCATTTCAAAACAATACCATGTCGAATTGCTCTGTTCAAGGGTGTAGAGATCCCTATCAATAACGTTAATTACTCGTATTGACCAGAATCCATAAGCCACTCAATAGATCAATCAGTATAATATAAAACAATTTATATTCACTAAAAAATACACGCTCATATCTATTAATACACTCAAACTCACTCTAGGGTGCTACTGACCATATCTCTAATGAGTTACCCCATCAAAGCCAAGGTTCTCGCTTGACCTTTAACTCTGATACCAAAATGTCACGATCGAAATTTTTTGACCCTTGAAAATCGATAACAATACTCCCACTATATAGCATGCCGAGCAATCGAGTGCCGAAAATACCAAAACATTAGAGGAAAAGAAGAAAGAGGTAGAAGAAGAAACAGAAAACAACAACACAAAATCTCACAATCGCAACGCGTAACGACCCGTAATTTTCGATAATTAAAAATAGTTAATTTAATAAGGCTTTGTGATTTAATGTTGGAAGAAATAAAAATTTGTGATTTAATAATAATAATATAACTGGAATGAAATTTAAAGTATTAATTTAAGGTAATGGATAACTCTTTAAATGAAATTCCAATTAATTGAAATGATTAAAAAGTTATAATTGGTCATAGATTGTAAATTTATTGTAATAATGTGTGCATTAACTGATAATTGGATTAAAGGAGTAATTGATAATTTAAACATTGTATTAATTAATGAAATAGTAAGTAATAAATTGTAATTGGATAAAATTAGTGTTGTGTAGATAATAAACATACAAATATGATTAAATGTAGTGAAGGTGACAATTGTTATTTGTCACCAATTTATATAATCAATTATAACTAAATGAAATTAAATGTTACGTAAAATGAGTTAAGACGATAACTAGAAAAGGTGAATGCAACAAGATATACAGAAATGTCAATTACATTCACAAGGTAATAATTTATTTAATAAAAAGAGTGAAACAAAGATAAATTAATTTATTGGGATTTTAAATAAAATTGATAAAAATTCAATATAATTGAAATATTACAACTAATATGGTAAAAAATGATAACTGCAGAGTATTAATGTAATAAGACAAAAAACGAAATCGAATTTAATCAACTTATTGAAATTAAATTATAATTAATTGGATTTAATTACAGATGAAATTGAACATTGTAATTAGTGCAATATGTTACACTGAATTGGTATGTAAATTTGTTTTAAATTATTGTAAATGTCTAAGTAATAAAAAATGATAAAATTTGTTAATCATAGCATTTTAATTGAAGAGTGATTTAATTAATTTAATAATATTTTATTCAATTAACGTGAAATAACCATTTTGGTAACTGTATCATATTTCTACGAAACCAATTTCATCGAATCCGTAACAGTGAATTATTGTAAGGTTTCAAGTTTCATAGTGATCGGACTTGTCATTTGATCGTACAAACTCGAAACGCGTGGAAATCAATTTAATTAAATTTAATTAAAATCAATTTGAAATAAGCTAATTTTAAAGCTAACTTCTTCATAGGATGGAATTAGGACTTGAAACCTATTCCATTAAGTTTAAAAATATCCAAAACATCTATTTTGATATATGGAATGACCCACCTCTGTTTCGGAAGCAAAACGGGCTTTTTGGGTCGCTATTTGTTATTCGTACAAATTCGATATGTGTTTATTTTCTTATCGGGCTTTGTTAATATAAATAGTCTTTTTTCCAAACCCTAACAGTCATTTTTATTATTCCGTACGTACAATTCTATCTGACTATCTCCTTCTTCTATGGCAGAAACAAATTCCAATTCCAAACGCTAAGATTCTCCAAACCAATTTCAAAATCAAACTCCTCCAAACCATAACAAATTATATACTGTTTCGAAGCTCTCGACGAGCGTAACCCAGATCTACAATTCGTTTTTCAATTGGGTTCTTCTTTTGACCAAAAATTGGGAATGCACCTCGGCCATTGAAATTAGGTTTTGACAATCCAATGGTGGATTTTCACCCGATCGTCGATCGGGAGGTGGCGTTGGGAAGCTGGCGTCGAGCAGGTCTTGGAGATGTTGTTTGTCAGTCTTAACTTTGTCAAGACTCACCACGATTCGGCTTGGCAGATCAACGGCGGTGGAGATGATTGGTGGGATCGCACGGCCTCATGTGGCGTTTAGATGGTCGGCCTGGCATGGGGAAGGTGGCACGGTGGTCTAATGGTGGCGTCCACGTGTGTGGCGGAGGTGAAAATTGCACTAAGGTTGGTGGCTATGGTAGAAGTCGAGAATAGGGTTAAGCGATTTACGGTGGTGAGGTCTGGGTTTCCCGTGCATGTGAGAGCAAAGGTGCACATTTTCTTTATTTTAATGTAATTTAATTTATTTTAATTTAAATCGTATAACTTCCAACGATCATAAATTTTACATACGAAGTCGGATTTTCACGTGGTTTGTTCCGTTGCGATCATATTGAAATTATGGACACTATGGAACCCGTTTAGACGAATTCTGAGACTGTTCAAATTTGGGCCTTTATTTGGATTTTAAATCGATTTAAAATCAAAGGTGATTGTTTTAACCCACTCACAATTACTAAATTATCTTATGTTAGTTAAATAAAATTTATGATGTGATCTGGAATTAATTGGTTGATGTTTGGTATATTTAAATTGTCATTCTAGTTAAATTTAACTTTTATTGCATTTAATCATCGTTTGATTTAATATTTAATCTAATTGTCAATTTAATACCTGTTAATGATAATCAGCTATCTATTGATGCTTATTGGTTGATTTGGGTGATGATTGTGGTGTTTGTTTAATTGTTGATATTGGACGATTTGATGTTATATTTATATTGTTATAACACTGCAAGTTCCCTTAGTTATTGTTAGAAAATCCCTATGAGTTGAAATGATACATACCCGAATGATCATATAGAATAGGAGAAAACCGTTAAGGGTTGAAATGATAAACTTAAGCGATTTTCATTGATTTGGAATTTGGGATTATGGGTTGAAATAATATATACCCGTAAAGTTAAATTTTTGCAGATTGAAAGGATAAATATTCGTATCACTTGACCATAGGGTAGAAAATTATATACGGACACATTATTGGTTAAATCAAACGATTTTAAAACCTTTAAATCTTGAATTGGATTAAATGATATGTTGAAAGAAATTGATTTATATAAATTGAATTACTTTGGAAATCCAAGTTTGAAGGTTGAAATTGGAAATTGAATTAAATTGAAATTCTAAAGTATTTTAATCTATTTTAAATCTATTTAATCTATTTTAAACTATATTAAACTATTTTAACCTATTTTGAATTATATTAATCTATTTTAATCTATTTTAAACTCTATTAAACTAATTAATCTATTTTAAATTATAATAATCTATTTTAAACTATATTAAACTATTTAATCTATTTTAAATTATATTAATTTATTTTAAACTATATTAAACTATTTTAATCTATTTTAAATTATATTAATATATTTTAATCTAATTTAAACTATATTAATCTGTTTTAATCTATTTTAAACCAATTAAAAATATCTTAAATCCATTTAAATTACTTTATCTATTTAAACTATTTTTGGGTATTTTTACCATTTTAAAATTTATTTATAACTATCTAAATTATTTTTAAATTTTCAGACTGTGTGAAGAGGAAGTATATAATTTAAATATGGTTAAATGATGTTATAATCTAAGTTGGGTTCTGAAATGATATTTTAGTGAAATAACATATTCTGAACAAATATGATGATTTTAAATGAGGGTTAACCTATTTTGAAAAATATGATTTCAAAAGTGAATATGATTTCGAAAGTGATATGATTTGAAATCGAATATGAAATTTTGATATCAATTATGAATTGAATTTTGAAATGTAAAAGAACCATTCATTGTGAAATAAGCGTTTGGTTGTTAAAGTGACCGGGATCCGATATTGTCATACTCTCTGCCTGTTTGCGCAAAAAATGGGCAAACACCTCAAAGTCGTACGATTTAGTTGATTATATGTTGTTCTTAGCGATTTGAGTGATTTATGCAAATATGTAAAAAGCAGGGACTAAACTGTAAAAGACACACAGATTTATAGTGATTCGGCCAGAACGTGCCTACGTCCACTTTATATGTTATTCTCCACTTTCTCTTTAGATTACAAGTACAAAGCTTTGGTTACAAGTAACTGAAAGTTGTTTGAAAATTCTATCCGTGCTTGAGCTCTCAAACTTGTCTCCCATTGTTGTACCCCTGCCCCTCTATTTATAGAGTGAGGCTGGGGGAAGGGGTCCTGGATGTATATAGCTGCCGGTGGGCCTGGGCTGATGCAATCTGGACTGGCAACTTTGGTTCGGCAAGGGATTGGTTCGGTAGTTCATGGAAGTGGAGTTGGTTCGGTGGGACGTTGGTTCGGTGAAGGTGTATCCGGTGGTAAGTGGATGGAGCTTGGTGTTGAGTTGGGAATGCCGAATGAACTCTTGTATTGAGAATGCCGGATGAACCAAGGCATCTTGAATGCCGAATGAGATTTCGCTCTACATTGCCGAATGAAACTTTAAACCTTTGATACCGAATGGACTTTTATACTTGAATCATGAGTGAAATCCCAGACTTATATACGCTTGCTGGCTGCTTCTTCTTGGTGGAAACGCACACAACATTGATATTCCAGTTTTGACCAAAAATGGGATAACACTTTGCCCCCCAAAACATGCCTTGCGATAGGAAGGCGTGTTTTGTAATGCCATGAGCTGGATGTTCATATCCTGTTGACAACCTGTAAAGAGCTTGATATTTTATATGGCCCCAAATGACGATCGTTCGGGATCGAGCTATTTGGGATGAAGCGCGGTCGTTCATGGTCAAGCGCCTAACTTCAAATGACGACCGTTCGCGATCGAGTCATTTGAGGTGAGTTGCGACCGTTCGCGGTCAAGCGTCTAAATCCATGCGACGATCGTTCGAGATCGAGTCATTTGCGGTGGAATGTGATCGTTCACGGTCAAGCGCTTTACTTCAAATGACGACCGTTCGGGATCAAGCCATTTGAGGTAAAGTGTGACCGAGCCCGGTCAGAGGGCGGACCTCAAATGGCGACCGTTTGCGATCAAGCCACTTAGGGTGAAATGTGACCGTTCACGGCTGGTGCCGTTTGCGTCAAAAGATGAAATGGGACCGTTCGCGGTCAAGCGCCTTACTTCGGATGACTATCGTTCGAGATCGAGCCATTCATGGTAAGGTGCGACTGTTGGCGGTCAGGGGGTGGACCTCAAATGGTGACCTTTCGCGATCGAGCCATTTGTGGCGAGATGAGTTGTGCCGTTCGAGGCGAGTGTGTGACTGTTCGTAGTCGGGTGCCGTTCGAGGCGAGTTTGCGACTGTTCGTAGTCGGGTGCCGTTCGAGGCGAGTTTGCGACTGTTCGTAGTCGGGTGCCGTTCGAGGCGAGTTTGCGACTGTTCGTAGTCGGGTGCCGTTCGAGGCGAATTTGCGACTGTTCGTAGTCGGGTGCCGTTCGAGGCGAGTTGTGACCGTTCGAGGTCGGGTGCCGTTCGAGGCAAATTGTGTGTGCCCGGGGGGGACTTAATATTATCAGTGTCGGAGTTATTGTTTGGGGGAGTTTCCGAATCAAAGACTTCGGCAGTTCGATGCCATGCAAGACGTGCTCGTGGACCGTTCGCGATCCAACGGGTATACAAGTAAATTTTTCCATAGAATTGTAAATGTTAAAGCAATAATCATATGAACCTTACAGCAGACATGTCCAAACAGGAAGAATTTAAATGTTCAAATCAAAATCAAAGCAAAGAGTAGAATGAAAATGTCAAAGCGTAAACTCTTACTATAACGCGGCTGGTAGTCATTCAGAGCATGCCTATGGATCGTGCGCGATCACTCACATGTGTAAATAATTTAACCGTGTTAGCGAGAGGTTTACAACTTGTTCATCGTTATTTTAATCAAGCAATCAATGGATAATCAAACGGTGCCCCGATCCAGGGTCACCTCTAGCCGATGTAGACAGTGGTCGCTCTGGCTCCACAGCTAGAGTTCGCCTCCTCACATACTGAAGGAGCATATCGTTCCTGATATGCCCTTCCACCTCGTCCTTCAAATGCCTACAGTCATTAGTGTTATGACCGTTTAATTCATGGAATACACAAAACTTATCTGATTTTCTTTCGTCAGAGGTTGGATCCCTTCGTATTGGTCTACGATACGGAACATGCTCCTTGGTATCCTGATAAATTTGTTCCAGACTCTCATTCAGCTCAGTGTGAGTGGTGAATCGCGGCTCCCTCCGTTGCCGCTTTGTCCTGTCATCATTATCCTCAGCCTTTCTCTTTCCTTTGTTAGTCTCCGCACCCTTTCCAGGTGGGTTTCCGCTCTTGATTGCGTAAACGTCATCTTCTTCCTCTCTTTCTGCACTAGCATCTTCCAAACGCAGAAACTTTTCAGCCTCATGATAGAACTCTCCCAGATTCATAGGCGGGTCCTTGGTTAATGAATTCTTGAACTCTGTACTAGCAGCTATTCCAGATACAGCCGCCATCATGACCATAGATGGATCTGGTCGATCCACATATGCTGCCGCCGCATTAAATCGCGTTAGAAAGCTCCTCAAAGTCTCTCCAGTTTTCTGCTTCAAGGTTGCCAAAGTCATCACATTCTTGGGTCTCGCAATATGAACCCTAAATTGCCTCATGAATCTCTCAGTTAAATCTTCCCACGTTCCTATGGAGCCGTTCTCCGGTTGCCTAAACCATAACGCTGCAATGTCCGTCAAATACAGTGGAAAGCACCGGGCCATGATCTCCTGTGATGCCCCCAGCACTTCCATGTGCCTCATATACTTAGTAAGATGGACCGCAGGGTCTGTCCTCCCATCGTACATCTCTATTGATGGTAGCTTGAACTCTGGTGGGTTCCTAGCCATCCTAATTGCAGAAGAAAAAGGACTCCTGTTTACATCTTCCAAGTCTCTGTTTACTAAACCGCCTCTCATAGCTCTTCTAAGCATCTCTGTTAATCTGTCATTGTCTCCAAGCTGTAGTCCTCGTTCACTGCCTTCGACCTGCCCCCCGAGTCTGCGGGAGTTTTCATGTGCATGCCTCCCTGACTGAACGTTCATTCCTCTATTGCTACCAGGTGGCTCGGATGCCCCATCTCTCTTCCCGGGGTCGGATCAACATGCTCTGCGTGAGTGCCCCCTAGCTCTGGTGCTACGCCAGATGGTCCTGCTCCATTCCGAACTCCAGTTCCTCCTTGGTTTTGTGCTCCAAGTTGCCCAATTTGCTGAAGCAAGTTCTGGATCATCTCTTCTTGTCTTCTCATCATAGCTTCCATCTCATCCCTGGTGATGAAGGCTGAAGCTTGGTTTGCTCCTGAGGAAGCCTCTTGACTCCCTTCCTGTTGACTCTGCTCTGGCCTTGGCCTTCTGCTTGATTGTCTCGCCATGACTCTTCCAATCTGAATCTCTAAAACCTCAAATTCAACTTCCACGCGGTAGGTCCCTGAGTTCAACTCTCAGTGAAAGCACCAAAAATGTTTGCGCAAAAAATGGGCAAACACCTCAAAGTCGTACGATTTAGTTGATTATATGTTGTTCTTAGCGATTTGGGTGATTTATGCAAATATGTAAAAAGCAGGGACTAAACTGTAAAAGACACACAGATTTATAGTGGTTCGGCCAGAACGTGCCTACGTCCACTTTATATGTTATTCTCCTCTTTCTCTTCAGATTACAAGTACAAAGCTTTGGTTACAAGTAACTGAAAGTTGTTTGAAAGTTCTATCCGTGCTTGAGCTCTCAAACTTGTCTCCCATTGTTGTACCCCTGCCCCTCTATTTATAGAGTGAGGCTGGGGGTAGGGGTCCTGGATGTATATAGCTGCCGGTGGGCCTGGGCTGATGCAATCTGGACTGGCAACTTTGGTTCGGCAAGGGCTTGGTTCGGTAGTTCATGGAAGTGGAGTTGATCCGGTGGGACGTTGGTTCGGTGAAGGTGTATCCGGTGGTAAGTGGATGGAGCTTGGTGTTGAGTTGGGAATGCCGAATGAACTCTTGTATTGGGAATGCCGGATGAACCAAGGCATCTTGAATGCCGAATGGGATTTCGCTCTACATTGCCGAATGAAACTTTAAACCTTTGATACCGAATGGACTTTTATACTTGAATCATGAGTGAAATCCCAGACTTATATACGCTTGTTGGCTGCTTCTTCTTGGTGGAAACGCACACAACATTGATATTCCAGTTTTGACCAAAAATGGGATAACACTGCCAATACCGAAAATCACTTTAACAACTGTATACGTGATGGAGATTCCAGAAATGAAGTAGGATGGTTTGGCGAATGATTCTGTATAAGGTATTTACGTGGCCCTGACTCTCGTGAGTCAACTTAGATGTGACTTAAACAGGAGCCACGCTGGGCAAGTCAGGTCGTTCCTCCTATCAGACATGCTTCTTCGATACCATATTATGACTTTGTGATGATTTGGTGGCCACCGCTTCATTTTGATTATAGGAGTGTGTTCCGAGGGGGCGGTAGTAGCTGCTATGCGTTACCACCAATTTGGATCCACAATTAGTAAAATCCCACCCTGGCATTGCCTCGAATGCCTTGTTCACATGCCATATCGCGCCTTTTACGAGTTTGTTTTGTGTAGTGCCTATGAAGTGCTCCTTGATAGCCCACCTGTGGGTTGAGTTTACAGTATTTGTATAAAATACGGCATTATATAAAATGTGTTAAGGGGGATATGGTTAACGCCCTAACGCTATTTTAATAGTTTACTTAGACACTGTTATAATAGCGTATTGTACTATGTATGTTGATAGTTTAATGGATCCTTAGGAGATGGTAATCCCGAACATCTCTTAAGTTATTGCACTCACGTTTGACACTGGATAGGAGGTGTTGAAACCAATAAACATCTCCGATGCCATTAAACTCATATTTATTTACTGTTGATTTAACTTACATAAGATCTTTTAGTTATGACTTGAGTGTTTTGTCTTTTCAATCCGTTCGGGTCAGCCTGAGCTTTTCAGTGTATCGAAGACTTCTTTTAGAGGAAGAAGACGAAGATTTGGTACTATTACTATTTATTTTATTCATTCCACTGATCATACTGTTCCGTTGCATTTATTTACTTATTCTTGTTGTATGTAACTCTGATCTGTATTGTAAAAGTATAATCAATGTTATTTGTAAACAACTTCATGAACTGTTTATTTGATTATTATATTTTGTCATTCCGCTGTGAGATTCTGTATTTGTTTTTCTTTCTTCCTTTCTCTGCTTTTCTTATTTATCCCATAATAATCCTCCGTTTTGAATTGTTTGAGTTTGACGTGTGTGGCTTATCTTCGATTCAAACCGTCCAAAAAGGTGGCTATTTACATTTGGTGTCAGAGCTTTGGTTCAGCGATAACCTTAGCTTTGTGGGGTCTGACTCATTAAAGATAAGGTGGTAATACCCTCGAATGAGTCATTGAGTGTGTGTGTGTATGAAAGACCGCATTTGTTAGTGTTATAAAAGGGTTACATATTGTGTTAGTTTGTTCTGTTTAGTATTTATAAATTCTGGTTGGTACATAGGACGATATGGCATCGATAGGAATTTCTAAACACTTAATAGGATAGACCGACACAATATTGTTTTGAAATATGGGTAAATGAAATCATTTTGCCTGGTATTATATGTTGTATATAAAATAATAATTTTATAAATGATATAGTTGGATGTAATATGTGTTTGTTAGGTAGTGAAATTTTATAAATATTGATTGTAAAATAGGATTTACGAGTAAAGTAAATATAAATTGGAAATTTAAAACTTAAGTTCCGAGATTTTTAAGATTTCTTTCAATAAGATTTTAGAATATAATATTAGTATTATTTGAAAGTATTTTCAGATGAATATTTTCAATATGATTTGTAAGAAAGTTTAAAGGGAACTTTTAAAGGAAATAAGTTATGTAATCCCCTCTCTGTCGTTGGAAAATAATTTCGGTGATGAGTGCACGCACCATCGACATCCATTTTCGAGTTTCAAAGTGGAAAGAGTACCGCATTAGTTTTACTACACATATATTTTGATGAATAAACCTTCATTTTGATTTTCTAAATTTGATTTGATCTATAAAGGATAAATATATATTATTTTCTAAGTGACTAAAATGAACCCGGAGTTTAGTTCTTAAAATTTCCTAATAAGTAGTAACTTTCAATTATTGTAATAAAATGCAATCTTAACTATTTTAAATTGGAGACTTCTAAATAGTGTAATTAGAAACTAGATACTAAGTAGTTAATGAAATATATAAGAAATTGGAAACTTGTAAATTTAAGAATAATGAAATTTAGAAGATGTAATTATTAAACATTTTGTTAACTAAAGTGAATAAGATAACTTGTGTAATTTTCAATTACTTTCTTAAAACATATATATAACTTACCAAATTATTAAAAGTCGAAATGTTAATAGAAATATGTAATAGGATATTATGGAAGTAAAACTTTAGTAATGAAGACGTTTAAAATAAAAATTATTCCTATAAATGAGAATAGATGTTACAAAAATGTTGTTAACCTAAGTTAACAATTTGAAATGCTAGTAATTGAATTTAATAGGAATACCCTAAGTAAATGATTATAACTTCTGAAAATGTTGAAATGATTAAGAAATAGACTTAATATTCAATTAATGTTATAAATGGAAAGGGTAAATGAAAATTAAAGGTAGGAATACTTAAGTATGAAATGTTTTATTATTGGAAATCAAATACATTATTAAAAAATAAATTTGAATTAACTTGCAATGAAAAGTATGAAATACTTAAATAATGAATTCATTGATTATTTTAAACAATTGAATGGAAATAACTTACTTAAGCAATGAATGTAAAGTAATAAAGTGAAAGAAAAATGACATTGTATCAATTAATGAGAAATGAACTTTTGTAAGTAATAACAAATGTAATTATTGAAAATAAGCATTATATGAATGATAAAAGAATAGTAAATGATGTGAAATGAGATTTAAAAAAAAGAACAAACTTAAATAACATTGAAATTATTGTTTGTTCGGCTTATGGATTGGTTGGGAATTGATACTTCTATTTTGTATAGAGATGTATAAATAATCTATAAAGTTTTATCGACGACTGTTGAGTGTATGGTTTACTTCATAGTTTATCTACCATTTTATATGATTAGAGGATTCTAAACCCGAACAAATCATTTGTTGGTTGCTATAGATGTAAAATTGATATCTTTGACTGTATGATTTCTTCATAAGTAGTTGTTTTTATGTTGTGTTGATTTGTTTTTATTGACTGAAACAACGTAAATGTTTCTCTTTACATATGTCTAACTCCTTTGGATTATATAAGTGAAATACAGGTTATGGAAGCAATAGCTACTACTTTTGGTTTCATAAATTAAGCGTTGTTTGTCCAACAATTAGGTACGTTTTTGGATTACGGTTTTCCAACGATATCATATTATTTTCCCATGGTTTGGGATATATTGTTTTGAAATATGTGATATATATTGTTATTATTGATATTATCATTTCTTCCAGACCTTTCCGTACGAAGGAGACTCTATCGAAATTTTCCATGAATTTTAGACTTGGGAAAATTTTGTGAAATGTTTTTTCAAACTTTTACTAACTTGAATATAAAAGGATTTAATTATTTTAAGTTAATATATTTTATTTAAATTATTTAATTATGTAAATTAATTTTTTATAAATTTAATATTTTGAATAAGATATATTAATTTCTTAATTGCTTCTTTCCCTTTTCGAGGACGAAAAGTTTTGAGTGGAGGAGAGTGTAACGATCCGTAATTTTCGAGAATTAACAATAGTTAATTTAATAATGTCTTGTGATTTACTGTTGCAAGAAATAAAAATTTATGATTTAATAATAAGAATATAACAGGAATGAAATGTAATTTTATTAATTTAAGGTAATGGATAACTGCTTTAAATGAAATTCCAATTAATTGAAATGATTACAAAGTTATAATTGGATATAGATTGTAAATTTATTGTAATAATGTGTGTATTAGTTGATAATTGGATTAAAGGAGTAATAGATAATTTAAACGTTGTATTAATTAATGAAATAGTAAATAATAAATTGTAATTGAACAAAATTAGTGTTGTATAGATAACAAACATACAAATGTGAGTAAATGTAGAGAAGGTGACAATTGTTGTTTGTTACCAATTTATTTAATAAATTATAACTAAATGAAATTAAATGTTACATAAAATGAGTTAAGACGATAACTGGAAAAGGTGAATGCAACAAGATGTACAGAAATGTCAATTACATTCACAAGGTAATAAATTATTTAATAAAAAGAGTGAAACAATGATAAATTAATTTATTGTGATTTTAAATAAAATTGACAAAAATTCAACATATTTGAAATATTGCAACTAATATGGTAAAAGATGATAATTACAGAGTATTAATGTAATAAAACATAAAGCAATGTTAACCAAGCTCATAGAGTGATGATTGATTAAAAAAAGATTGAAATCGAATTTTATCAATTTATTGAAATTAAATTATAATTAATTGGATTTAATTACATTTGCAATTGAACACTGTAATTAGTGTAATATGTAACACGGGATTGATATGTAATTTTTTTTTAAATTATTGTAAATGTCTAAGTAATCAAAAAAATGATAAAATTTGTTAATCATAGAATTTGAATTGAAGAGTGATTTAATCAATTTAATAATAATTTATTCAATTAGCGTGAAATAGCCATTTCGGCAACTCCCTTGCATTTCGACGAAACCAGTTTCATCGGATCCGTAAAGGTGAATTATTGTAAGTTTTCAAGTTTCATAGCGATCGGACTTGTCGTTTGATCGTACGGACTCGTCGTTTGATCGTACAGACTCAAACGTGTAGAAATTAATTTAATTGAAATCAATTTGAAATAAGCTGATATATGGGATGACCAACTTTCGTTTCGGAAGCGAAATAGGCTTTTTGGTTGCTATTCGTCGTTCGTACAAATTCGATATGTGTTTATTTTCTTATCGGGCTTTGTTAATATAAATAATCTTGTTTCCCAAACCCTAGTAGTCATTTTTCTTATTCTGTACATACAATTCTATCTGAATATCTCCTCCTTCAATGGTAGAAACAAATTCCAATTCCAAACGCTACAATTCAATCTCCAAACTAATTTCAAAATCAAACTCCTCCATACCATATCAAACTATATATTGTTTCGAAGCTCTCAAAAAGTGTAACAATTCCTTTTTCAATTGAGTTCTTCATTTGGCCAGAAATTGAGAATGAACCTCGGCCGTTGTGTAGGACCCGATTTTTCGACGCCGAAAAACCGAATCATTAGGGTAAAAAGAAAAAGGAGATAGAAGAAGAGGAAATGAAAACAACAAAAGAATCTTGCCATCGCAACGGAATAATATATAATAGATAATAACATATCTTTACACAAAAGAAAAATATATCTGTTTTATACATATATCATCAGAATACAACATTAGAGTTCAATACAACCAACAACACACTTAGGACGGTTATAATATCCCATCCTTCCAAATCTGAATATACAGCGGAATATACATCAAATACGTCGGTTACGTCTCGCCATCCAGCTCATCTTCTGAGCTCCACAGCAGTTTATCCAGAATATGTACTCTATAATACTCGGTCTGACCTGAGCATTATAGTGAAATAACACCCGAGTCAGTCTGGAATACCGGCGTGAGAAAATCACACTCAAATTGATTATAAAAGTTTCAAAAATCCTTTGAAAATCAAAAGCATCTCGTAAGACCACACCATAAATAAACATGTTGGGTTTTTACCTTACGATAGCTAAAACATTTCTTATAAAATCCTCTAATATTACAATAGGGTCTATATACAAATACTTATTCAAATAGCTGAAATTGTTACATGATTAAATTCCAGCATACTAGCCACAAAGTGGATTGTACAAACAAAAATCGTAAAGGCACGTAGGTAGAATGGATTTCCAACTAATGACTAGGCACTGGGGTACCACCTGTCATAGTACGTGGCCTAGATCACCGTACCGAGGATCCATCCCGATCCCCTGCAACACAAGACCGGGGCTACCCCTTACTGGATAATCCAGAGTAAGATCACCCCACGGTTGGGATCAGCAACTGCACCAATAAGCCGAATAAAAAAGAGACATCTAGACAGGGATGACCTCACCCTAATGGGTGCTACCCACTTAGCCTTGCTGCATATCCCCTGATTTTCAGTCATTCCCGGTTGATGAGGCTCGAGGCTAAGCGTTACCTTTTTAGAATATATCACTTAGAATGCTCATCGCCCACCTGACGATGTTCTGAAAGCATTCATCCATACAAGTCCGTCCCGGGTTCGAACGGAACCGAAGGCACTACTCCTACTACATCCATTTTGGAATCATCATCCTTAGGATTAGCAGCAACTAGCCCTTGCACTTCACTGCTCCATCTTCGAATCCAAACTCGTCTTCCTCATTAAAACATACAAACCGGATCGAAGTGGTTTTCAGGAAATAAATCCCGATCCCGGTCTCTTCGAAACTATCAGTGCATTGGCCAATATTGATAGTCGATTATTTAACTATCAATTAACATTCACAAACAACCATCAAACAGTAAATACTCCTAAATTATTCATTAATCTCAAAATATCTTCACAAGATATATTTCTGTTTTCAACCCTTTTGAAAACAGTTTTCAAACCACACTTTCTCATGAAATAAATTCCCAAATATTTATATCCACTGAAAAAACCAAGTACAAAAGCTTTAGATTTGTTTTTTTAAAGAATTTAAACACTTTATTATAAAATATCCTTTAAGACATTTAAGTTAAAACCACTTTAATACTTATTCAAAGATATATACTTTAAGAATATTTAAAATAAAACTACTCTAAAAATTGAAAACTAAATTCTTCTCTTTTTAAAACATAATACCAAGTCACCTTTAAATAATTACTACTAAAATAAATTTAAAAAATATTTACTTTAAAATTTAAACATTTAAAAATATTAAATTTTCTAAAACATACCTTTAAATCACTTTTAAACGTTTAACTTGTACTTAAAATTTTGCTTTGAAAACGTACTTGGCTATCCTGGGAAATACTCTTCTCTTTCCATCTTTAAAAATAAATCACTATTTATTTTCAAACCAACTTAACCATTCCTTTAAAAAAAATCCCCGTGAATATTCTTTCAAATATCCACTGATATATTCTCTCACTTTTATAAACCCGGTTTATAAATTCCAAAGTCCCACTTCTTTTTTAAAGTTCCACTTCAAACACTTAAATCGACTTTCAAATTGATTTCCAATTTACTCCATTTTGAAAGAAATTTCTTTACTTACTCAATTTATTTCAAAATCCATAAACTTCAGATTTTAATTCTTAATTATGATTTAAAGTCCTTTTTAACTGAAAATATCAATTTCATACCCTTTTTCCAAATTCCTTCTTTATCTATTTCAATAAATTTAAAACTTGAATTGTTTAAAATAAATTCTTCATTCCTTTACATAATATCACTTAAGTTTTAAGAAAATCAATTATTCCCATTTATTCAAAAATCTCATTTCTCCATACTTGGAATTTTATTTATTCGAATTCAAAAAAATTTATTCTTTCCCAATTCATTCTTTAATTTATCCAAATTTCTATAATTATTTACTTAAAATTCTCTCTTTAATTTTATTTCAAAATCCAAATCTATACATTTTTGATAACTTAGAATATCCGAATATATTCAATCAAACCATAGCATCCAACATTTGAATTACCAATAAAATTTATCACAGATTATCACATAAACCATATCACAGAATATTAAACAATCTAGATAAATTTGAGGTATCCAGTTGGATCCCTCCAACCTGTTTCCCTGCATCCATAGATGTTAGCACAATATAAAATACCAATTCCACTTCGAGGTGGAATATCGCGGTATATGAGATTAATATAGTATCATCCGCTATATAATGCGGGAAATCAATCACTCCAATATATACTATATACTACTATATAATATATCACATCCAATCAATTCAGTCATTCAACCAACTATTGAACTTAACTATTTAAATTTAAATTAAAACCAGATGAGTGAGATTAACTCACCTTTGGTTTGTTTGCAGTCCACTTCAACCTTGCCTTGATTTCACTGTTTTTCGACCTTGTATAAACAATTCAAGATTTATTACTGTTTGAATAAATCAAACAATTGATCACCATTCACTTATTTAATTTAACTCGTTATCTGATTTAAAATTTTTAAACTAATAGTTTCTTTTAACACATTATTTTTAGCAATCCCAATAATTAAACAAGTTAATTACAATAGCTCAATTATCAAACCCATTCTTTCTTTTTGTTAAATAAACTAGTAGAATAAAAATTATTTATACATGTATATTATTTTTATTTTTGAAACTACATACATGTTTATAAAATAATTCATGAAGATTCCAAAATCAAACTTTATATAAATCCTCTAAACAACTTTAAAATTTCTATATTTTTTTTCAAAACCTTATCTATATAAAATCCTCTGTACACGTATACACTTTTGAATAAAAATAGATATGTATATATATATATATATTCATTTGTTTTCTACACTTTTCTTAACTGTATATATATATATATAATATATTTATATTTGTAAAAATCAAAATTTTGGATTTAAAATCCAATTCTCTGTATATGTGTTGTAATCTCTAATATATATATATATATAAGTAAAAGAAAAAAAGAAACCAGAATATACCTCACCGCTTCCTCTTGGAATCGCGACACAATCGACTTGAAGCCATAAATCAAATACGAACCTGAAACCGCCTCTTAAAAATCCATCAACCATCGCAACTTGCCATTTCCACAAATCTGCCAAACTCTGTCGTCGACCTTCAGTTACCCTCCAACACTCGTGCGATTTGAGATCGCCACCCTCACGAGCGAACATTACTCCCAAAAGTCGAGCCCAAGCCCTAGCCTCCGCTCGAGTTTCCCCATTTATGCGCGATGCTCCCAGACTATGCTTCTCACTCCAACTAACAGTGCCACTCACGCTACCAACAGTTCCCCTTCTAGACCAAAACGAATCGCGATGCACCACTCACCAATGACCTCCGACCACTCCCACTACGCGAGCAATCACTGTGAACCCGAGAATGGCAGTTGCGACAGGGTCGCAACTTCCCCCCTTCAGCTCGTCGATGCAAGGATAATGGAATGGTTCGAATTGATTTTCGAATTCCCTTGAACGAAACCCCTCTTTTTTTCACGGCCTCGAGAAACGAACTCAAGAGAATTCGATTTCATTCGAATTCGTTTGGATACATAATTTTTATTTTATTTTGTTGCTAAGACTTCGATTTTTTTTAGTTTCCACTATCGATTTACTTTTGAATCGAACTGGTTTATTTATGGAGGAAGGGTATAAATTGCGATTTATAAAATAGGGTAGAGGCTTGCTTTAGAAAATAGGCGATATTGAAAAGATATTAAACTGTATGAAAAAGATGGACGTGATTTTAGGCGTGTTGAATGGGAAACACTGAGAGGATGGATTTTCGGCTGAATGGAGATAGACGAGACAAATCTTTATTAGAGTTATTTATTTTTATTTTTATTTTGACTGGTCAACAAGCATATATATCAATTTTAAATTCAAAATTAAATTGATTTGAATTCGTAACTTAAAATCTTGACATCCTACCGCGGCGTGCCGCCAGGCGTTCATAATGTTATACCCCTATTCCAAATGTAATGGAAGAGGTTTCGAGTCCTAATTCGATCGTATGGATAGGATAGCTTTTCGGACCCAGTTATTAAGTCAAATTTCGATATAAATTTCAGCGCGTTTACATATCGTATACTCACACAACAATTCTAACCGCTACGAAAATTGAAATCCGATAATGTTACAATATTACGGATCTAATGGAACTGGTTTCGTCGAAATCCGAGACTATGCCTCAGAAGGCTATTTTTAAATACCAATTTAAACAATATAATTTCAAAACTTAACAAAACACTTCCAAATTAAATTTTAACACTTTTACTATCTTCAGTTCTATCAATATAAATTTTACAAGCCTTCAAATTATTATTAACAAGCTTAAAATTGAAGATTCAATATTTCACCCAACTTCCAATTATTAAATTCAATAATTTAATTATCAAATAAATAGTGATATTTGGAGTTCAAGTTAAAATTAACCTTTCAAATATTTAAAATCAATTAAATACTCCAATTTCAAATGCTCAAAAATTCCGGATCGTCACATTCCTCCCCCTTAAAAGAATTTCGTCCCCGAAATTGCTAGTTAAGAAGAATGGTCCAATACCCGTTTTCTATTTTCCCAAAACCAAACAGCTTTAACATTAACCCAAACAACCTTGTCATTATTGACACTACACTCTTATTAATTTCCTAAACTCCTCCATAACCTCCAAACAATATTACATACTCAATCATTTCAAATTTAAATTTAAAACCAAATTCAAATTCTCAAAATTTTCTCAAAATTTTTCTAACTCCCTAAATTTTCGAAAAATTTCGCCAGCGTCTTCTTTGCGCGGCTAGCTCGGAACAACTACAAAATGCCTCTACGGGCCCCCAAATTCCAAAAGAAAACAAAATGCCTAGTGGCTAGATCAAAAACCCAATCAAGTTTCATATAGAAATTTAAACACATACCTTTTTGTCGAGCAATTCAAATTTATCTTCTGAAATCAAAACCAATTTTCCTTTTCCTTTATAATACCTGTTATCCTACTAAGCAATAATGTTCAATTACAACATTCAAAAATTGCTTTACACATTTCTTTACAAAAGATTTCATATCTATTTCATTCACACCCGTACGATGCACATATTTCATCCGTACGCATTACCTAATTCGATCGCTTACGCAATCACACAATTTCACTTTCGAACTAGTATCATCCACCCGACTTCCTAGTGCGGACTCAGATCTGGTTTCTTGATCAAAAACCGTCATTCTTCTTGCATAGCCATAAACTATGATAGAGAATTTCTAGAATCAATCAAAAATCCACATCCAGGGTTCGCCGTCGAAAATCGAGTGAAAAATCCCAACTCAGATCGATATAACTATCTCAAAATTCTATGCTCGAATCTGAATCAAATTGCTATGCAAATAAAATAATATACTTACATCCTACGTATGTATCTCAATTGATTAACAGCTATATCAATTCTCTTTTTATTCACATTCATTTTGATTTCTATTCCCTTATCAACGCTTATCATTTCACATATTTTTTTTATTAAATCTTCACTCAAATGCTTATTCAATATATTTTCCTGACACCCATATTACTTAATAATTCTACCATTTCTTCTTAAGTTCAATATAAGTATTTTATACGCTTCTTATATTTATTTTCACTTCACCACTTAGTTTTCATCTATATTTAATCAATTTGGATTCCAATTCCATATAGATTCGATTTATCTTCAACTCTGAATACTGAATTTTATTGACTATCTTCCATTTATATCTGATTCATATCATTATCTTAAATTAGTTCCATCCACTATTTTATTTCAAATTCCAATTCATCTTATCTCGAACAGTATCTAATTAATCATTCTTTAAACTTGTTCCACCTACTAATTTATTTTTAAATCTCAAATAAAAGTTTATTTGCAAACCTTTTCTTTCTTATAGTTTCTTCGACCAATTTCTTCGATTTCACCTTACTTTACCTACCCAATTTAAATTGGACTTCAATATTCAGTTTCAGTTCTATTAGCTTAATAATTTTAAATTTAATTCCAATATTAAATTTCACTTCCATTTAGTTACAAATTAAATTAATTTGTTCATTCACAAATTTATTCCCAACTTAATAAATTTTATTTCGATGCCCATTTACTTAGTCTAGTCTACTTAGAGTTTTCCTTAATTGACTTTTATTTAAAGTTAATTCTGCTACATTTCAATTTAATTCAAATTTTAAGCTTCTATAAGTTCCCTACTTACTTAAATCCATTCACTAATGTCTTTAGTTTTCTTCTTTTAAATGAGTTCACTTTCCAATTTATTTTTGTTATCACACTTTCCTTTGTCTAACTTCCTCAAGTCAAATTTTATACTATAGATTTCGAATTTTATAAGTTATCACACTCATTTACATCCATTAAGCATTTTCAATTTACTTCTAGAATTTTAAACAATTCCTTAAACATTCTAAAACATTTAAACCAACTCCAGGGTTTTCAACAATCTCTTAAAAAAATCAAAGTGGTTTTACCGAATCCAAAACTTCAACATTTAAAAATCACTTTTGAAATCAATTATATCCAAAATCCTTTGCATTTCTAAAATCAAACCCAGCTTTTACAACCAATTCCAATTTAAAACATTCAAGCAACAATTCCCCCTTTGGAAACTCGAAAATGAACATCGATGATGCTGCAGTCATCACCAAAGTTACTTTCCAGCGACCGAAAGACTTCAATACTTTTACCTCATTTAAAAAAAAATTCAAATATTTTAAATTCCAAATCTCTCCAGATTTCAAATTCAATTCAAAAATATTTCTGAATAATATCCTTATTATTCCCCTAAAATCTTTGAAAATCATTTCCAAAGTCAAATGGAATTAAATTTCCAAATTTTCAAACTTTAAAACTTTCCAATCTATATTCAAAGATTACTCTAGAATTTTGTCTCATCTTCAAATAGATCACATTTATAATTCACATTTATAAATTTCATTTTATAAATGCATTTATTTCCTTAACCTTTGGTTATATTTTCAATTTCTAGTTATATTTCCACACAACAATGATAATAATTTAATATTATCATTCCTAACATCCAAGCAACCATATATTAGCTAAAATAGTTTACAAAAACTTTTCTTTTATATACAAAAACAATTTGGGTAAAATTATTTCATTTACCCTACCTTTAAAATCATACTGTGTCGTTTTATCTTGTTCAAGAGTTTAGAAATCCCTATCGATGACATGGCGTCCCACATATCGACCAGAATCATTAAACACTCAACCGTTAAGTCAACACAATACAAAAAAACTTTTATATTCACTAAAAAATACGCGCTCATATCTATTAATACACTCAAACTCATTCTAGAGTACTACGGACTCTATCAAATGAGTAATCCCACCAGAGCCAAGGTTCTTGCTTAACCTTTAGCTCTGATACCAAATGTAGCGACCTGATTTTTCGACGCCCGAAAAACCGAATCATTAGGGTAAAAAGAAGGAGATGGAAGAAGAGGAAACGAAAATAACAACAGAATCTTGCCATCACCGCAGAATAATATATAATAGATAATAAAAGATCTTTACACAAAAGAAAAATATATCTGTTCTATACATATATCATCAGAATACAACATCAGAGTCCAATACAACCAATAACAAACTTGGGACGGTTATAATATCCCATCCTTCCAAATCTGAATATACAGCGGAATATACATCAAATACGTTGGATACGTCTCGCCATCCAGCTCGTCTCCTGAGCTCCACAGCAGTCCATCCAGAATTTGTACCCTATAATACTCGGTCTCACCCGAGCATTATAATGAAATAACACCCGAGTCAGTCTGGAATACCAGCGTGAGAAAATCACACTCAAATTGATTATTAAAGTTTCAAAAATCCTTTGAAAATCAAAAGCATCTCGTAAGACCACGCCACAAATAAACATGACGGGTTTTTACCTTACGATAGCTAAAACATTTCTTATAAAATCCTCTGATATTATAATAGGGTTTATATACAAATACTTATTCAAATAGCTGGAATTGTTACATGATTAAATTCCAGCATACTAGCCACAAAGTGGGTTATACAAACAAAAATAGTAAAGGCACGTAGGGAGAATGGATTTCCAACTAACGACTAGGCACTGGGGTACCACCTGTCACAGTACATGGCCTAGATCACCGTACCGAGGGTCCCTCACGATCCCCTGCAACACAAGACCGAGACTACCCCTTAGTGGATAATCTCGAGTAAGATCACACTATGGTTGGGATCAGCAACCGCACCACTAAGCCGAATAAAAAGGGACATCTAGACAGGGATGACCTCACCCTAATGAGTGCTACCCACTTAGCCTTGCTGCATATCCCCTGATTTTCAGTCATTCCCGGTTGATGAGGCTCGAGGCTAAGCATTACCTTTTAAGAATATATCACTTAGAATGCTCATCGCACACCTGACGATGTTCTGAAAGCATTCATCCATACAAGTCCATCCCGAGTTCGAACGGAACCGAAGGCACTACTCCTACTACATCCATTTTGGAATCATCATCCTCAGGATTAGTAGCGACTAGACCTTGCACTTCACTGATCCATCTTTGAATCCAAACTCGTCTTCCTCACGAAAACATTCAAACTGGATCGAAGTGGTTTCCAGGAAATAAATCCCGATCTCGGTCTCTTCGAAACAATCAACGCATTGGCCAATATTGATAGTCGGTTATTTAACTATCAATTAACATTCACAAACAACCATCAAATAATAAATAATCTCCCAAATTATTCATTAATCTCAAAATATCTTCGCAACATATATTTTCATTTTCAACCCTTTTGAAAACAGTTTTCAATCCATACTTTCTCATGAAATAAATTCCCAAATATTTATTTCCGCTGAAAACACCAAGTATAAAAACTTTAGATTTGCTTTTTTTAAAAGAATTTAAACACTTTCTTATAAAATATCCTTTAAGACATTTAAGTTATTACTTTAATACTTATTCAAAGATATATACTTTAAGAATATTTAAAATAAAACTACTTTAAAAATATATAATCGAATTCTTCTCTTTTTAAAACATAATACCAAGTCACCTTTAAATAATTAATACTAAAATAAATTTGAAAAATATTTACTTTAAAATTTAAACATTTAAAAATATTAAATTTTCTAAAACATAACTTTAAATCACCTTTAAACATTTAACTTGTACTTAAAATTTTGCTTTGAAAACGTACTTGGCTATCCAGGGAAATACTCTTCTCTTTCCATCTTTAAAAATAAATCACTGTTTATTTTTAAACCAACTTACCCATTCCTTTGATAAATTTTTCCCATGAATTTATTCTTCCAAATATCCACTGATATATTCTTTCACTTTTATAAACCTTATTTATAAATTCCAAAGTCCCACTTCCATTTTAAAGTTCCACTTCAAACACTTAAATCAATTTTCAAATTGATTTCCAATTTACTCCATTTTGAAATAAATTTCTTTACTTACTCAATTTATTTCGAAATCCATAAACTTCAGATTTTAATTCTTCATTATGATTTAAAGTCCTTTTTAACTAAAAATACCAATTTCATACTCTTTTTCCAAATTCCTTCTTTATCTATTTCAATAAATTTAAAACTTGAATTGTTTAAAGTAAATTCTTCATTCCTTTACATAATATCACTTAAGTTTTAAGAAAATCACTTATTCCCATTTATTCAAAAATCTCATTTCTTCGTACTTGGAATTTTATTTATTCGAATTCAAAAATCAACTTTTATTCTTTCCCAATTCATTCTTTAATTTATACAAATTTCTATAATTATTTACCTAAAATTCTCTCTTTACTTTTCTTTCAAAATCCAAATTTATACATTTTTGATAACTCAGAATATCTGAATGTATTCAATCAAACCTTAGCATCCAACATTTGAATTACCAATAAAATTTATCACAGAATATCACATAAACCACATCATAGAATATTAAACAATCTAGATAAATTTGAGGAATCCAGTTGGATCCCTCCAACCTGTTTCCCTGCATCCATAGATGTTATCACAATAAAAAATACCAATTCCACTTCGAGGTGGAATATCGCGGTATATGGGATTAATATAATATCATCCACTATTATGCGCCGCATAGGGTCTCATCCGCTATATAACGCGGGTAATTAATCACTCCAATATATACTATATACTACTATACAAAATACCACATCCAATCAATTCAGTCATTCAACCAACTATTGAATTTAACTATTTAAATTTAAATTAAAACTAGATGAGTGAGATTAACTCACCTTTGGTTTATTTGCAGTCCACTTCAACCTTGCCTTGGTTTCACTGTTTTTCAACCTTTTATAAACAATTCACGATTTATTACTATTTGAATAAATCAAATAATTGATCACCATTCACTTATTTAATTTGACTCATTATCTGATTTAAATTTTTTAAACTAATAGTTTCTTTTAACACATTATTTTTAGCAATCCCAATAATTAACAAGTTAATTACAATAGCTCAATTATCAAACCCATTCCTTTTTTTTAAATAAACTAGTAGAATAAAAATTATTTATACATGTATATTATTTTTATTTTGAAACTGCATACATGTTTATAAAATAATTCATAAAGATTCCAAAATAAAACTTTATATAAATCCTCTATACAACTTTAAAATTTCTATATATTTTTTTCAAAACCATATCTATATAAAATCCTCTATACATATATACACTTTTAAATGAAAATCGATATGTATATATATCCATACTTGTTTTTTACACTTTTCTTAACTATATATATATATTATATATTTATATTTGTAAAAATCAAAAATCTGGATTTAAAATCCAATTCTCTGTATATGTGTTGTAATCTCTAATATATATATATATATATATATATATATATATAAGTAAAAGAAAAACAGAAACCGGAATATACCTCACTGCTTTCTCTTGGAATCGCGACACAATCGACTTGAAGCCATAAATCAAATACGAACCTGAAACCGCCTCTCAAAAATCCATCGACCATCGCAACTTACCATTTCCACAAATCTGCCAAACTCTCTCGTCGACCTTCAGTTACCCTCCAACACTCGTGCGCTTTGAGATCGCCACCCTCACGAGCGAACATTACTCCCAAAAGTCGAGCCCAAACCCTAGCCTCCGCTCGAGTTTCCCCCCTTATGCGCGATGCTCCCAAACTATGCTTATCCCCTCCAACTAACAATGCCGCTCACGCTACCAAGAGTTCCCCTCTTAGACCAAAACGAATCGTGCTGCACCACTCACCAACGACCTCCGACCACTCCCACTACGCGAGCAATCGCCGTGAACCCGAGAATGGAAGTCGCGACAGCGTCGCAAATTCCCCCCTTCAGCTCATCGATGCAAGGATAATGGAAGGGTTCGAATTAATTTTCTAATTCCCTTGAACGAAACCCCTCTTTTTTTACGGCCTCGAGAAATGAACTCAAGAGAATTCGATTACGTTCGAATTCGTTTGGATACATAATTTTTATTTTATTTTGTTGCTGAGACTTTGATTTTTTTAGTTTCGGCCATCGATTACTTTTGAATCGAACTGGTTCGTTTATGGAGGAAGGGTATAAATTGCGATTTATAAAATAGGGTAGAGGCTTGCTTAAGAAAATAGGCGATATTGAAAAGATATTGAACTGTATGAAAACGATAGACGTGATTTTAGGCGTGTTGAATGGGAAACACTGAGAGGATGGATTTTCGGCTGAAAGGAGATAGATGAGACAAATCTTTATTATAGTTATTTATTTATTTTTATTTTTTTTACTGGTCAACAAGCATATATATCAATTTTAAATTCAAATTTAAATTGATTTGAATTCGTAACTTAAAATCCTGACATCCTACCGCGGCGTGCCGTCGGGCATTCATAATGTTATACCCCTATTCCGAATGCAATGGAAGAGGTTTCGAGCCCTAATTCGGCCGTATGGATAGGATAACTTTTCGGACCCAGTTATTATATCAAATTTCGATATAAATTTCAGCGCGTTTACATATCGTACGCTCACACAACAACTCCAACCACTCGAAAATTGAAATCCGATAATATTACAATATTACGGATCCAATGAAACTGGTTTTATCGAAATCCGAGACTATGCCTCAAAAGGCTATTTTTAAATACCAATTTAAATAATATAATTTCAAAACTTAACAAAACACTTCCAAATTAAATTTTAATACTTTTACTATTTTCAGTTCTATCAATATAAATTTTACAAGCCTTCAAATTATTTTTAACAAGCTTAAAACTAAAGATTCAATATTTCACCCAACTTCCAATTATTAAATTCAGTAATTTAATTATCAAATAAATAGTGATATTTGGAATTCATATTAAAATTATCCTTTCAAATATTTAAAATCAATTAAATGATCCAATTTCAAATGCTCAAAAATTCCGGGCCGTCACACATTGAAATTAGGTTTTATAGTTCCAACGGTGGATTTTCATCTTATCGTCGATCGGGAGGTAGCATTGGAAAGCTAGCATGGAGCATGTCTTGGAGATGTTGTTCATCGGTCGTAACTTGATCAAGAGTCACCATGATTTGGCTTGGAAGATCAATGACGGCGGAGGTGATTGGTGGGACGCACGACCTCCTGTGTCGCCTGGACAGTCGGCTTGGCGTGGGGAAGATGGCATGGTGGTCTAATGGTGGCGTCTACGTTGTGGCTGTGGCGAAAATTGCCCTAAGGCCGACGGTAACGGTCGAAGTCGAGAATAGGGTTTATCGCGTTACAGTGGTGAGACCTAGGGTTTCTATGCACGTGAGAGGAAAGGTGCACGTTTTCTTTATTTTAATTTATTTTATTCATTTTAATTTAAATTGTATTACTTCTAACGATCATAACTTTTACATACGAGGTTGGATTTTCGCGCGGTTTGTTCTATTGTGATCGTATTGAAAAATCCGGACATTATGAAAATGACTTAGACGAATTCTCAGACTGTTCAAATTTGGGCTTTTATTTGGACTTTAAATCGATTTAAAATCAAAGGTGAGTGTTTCAACCCACTCACAATTACTAACTTATCTTACATTAGTTAAACAAAATTTATGATGTGATCTGAAATTGATTGGTTGATGTTTGGTATATATAAATTATTATTTTAGTTAAACTTAACTTTTATTGCATTTAATCGTCGTTTAATTTAATATTGAATTTAATTATCAATTTAATACCTGTTAATGATAATTAACTATCTTTGATGCTTATTGGTTGATTTGGATGATGATTGTGATGTACGTTTAATTGTTGATATTGGATGATTTGATGTTATATTTATATTTTTATAACACTGCAAGTTCCCTTAGTTATTATTATAAAATCCCTATGGGTTGAAATGATACATACCCGAATGATCATATAGAATAGGAGAAAATCGTTACGGGTTGAAATGATAAACCCAAGCGATTTTCATTGATTTGGGATTGCAGGTTGAAATGATATATACCCATAAAGTTAAATTTTTGCAGATTGAAATGATAAATATCTGTATCACTTGACCATAGGGTAGAAAATTATACACGGACATGGGAGTGATTAAATCAAACAATTTTAAAACCTTTAAATCTTGAATTGGATTAAATGATATGTTGCAGGAAATTGATTTGTATAAATTGAATTACTTTGGAAATCCAAGTTTGGAAACTACTTTAACAACTATGTATGTGGTGGAGATTCCAAAAAATGAAGTAGGATGGTTTGACGAACGATTCTGTATGAGGTATTTACGTGACCCTGGCTCTCGTGATTTAGCTTAGATGTGACTAAATTAAGAGCCATTACAGGCCAAGTGAGGTCATTCCTCCTATCGGACATGCTTCTTCAGTACCATATTATGACTTTGTGATGATTTGGTGGCCACCCCTTGATTTTGATTATGGAAGTGTGTTCCGAGGAGGAAGGTAGTAGCTGTTATGCATTACCACCAGTCCAGATCCATAATTGGTAGAATCCTACCCTGGCATTGCCTTGAGTGCCGTGTTGACATGCCCTATCGTGCCTTCTGCGAGTTTGTTTTGTGTCGTACCTATTGAGTGCTCTCTGATAGCCCACCTGCAGGTTGAGCTTATAGTATCTGTATAGACTATGGCATTATATAAAATGTGTTAAAGAGGATATGGGTAATGCCTTAACGCTATTTTAATACTTTACTTTACTATAGACACTATTATAATAGCGTATTGTACTATGTATGTACATAGTTTAATGGATCCTTAGGAGATGGTAATCCCGAACATCTCTTAAGTTATTGCACTCACGTTTGACACTGGATAGGAGGTGTCAAAAGCCGTAAACATTTCCGAAGCCATTACACTCATATTTATTTACTGTTGATTTAACTTAGATAATATCTTTTAGTTATGACTTGAGTGTTTTGTCTTTTCAATCCGCTCGGGTCAATCCGAGATTTTCAGCGTATCGAAGACTGCTTTTGGAGGATGAAGACGAAGATTTAGTACTGTTACTATTTATTTTATTTATTCCACTGCGTCATACTATTCCGCTGCATTTATTTATTCTTGATGTATGTAACTCTGATCTGTATAGTAAAAGTATAATCAATGTTATTTGTAATCAACTTCATGAACTGCTTATTTGATTATTATATTTTTCCATTCCGCTGCGAGATTCTAGATTTTTTTCTTTCTTTCTCTGCTTTTCTTATTTACCCCATAACAATCCTCCATTTTGAATGGTTTGAGTTTGACGTGTGTGGCTTATCTTCGATTCAAACCATCCGAAAAGGTGGGTCTTTGCACAACGGAACAATATATAATAGATAATAACATGTCTTTATACAAAAAGAACTACAACTGTTATTTACATATTACATCATCAGTGTACAACACATCAATAACTCAATACTGGACAGTTATAATAACTTTTCCTCATAAGTGCTGAATATACAGCCTACAATACACGGTGGAATAAAATCAAATACGTGTAATATGTCTTTGTCATCCTGCTCGTCTCTGAGCTCCATAGCATCCTATCATGTATCTGTATTACTCAGTCTGACCCGAGCATTATAATAAAATAACACTCGAGTCAGTCTAGAAAACCAGCGTGAGGAAACACGCTCAATTTGAATTATTAGTTTATCAAATCCTTTGAAAAACAAAGGTATTTCGTAAGACCACGCCACACATAAACATGACGGGTTTTATCTTACGATAACCAAAACATTTCATATCAAAATCATCCAATATTATAATAGTGTCTAAGCACAAATACTTATTCTAGTAGCAGAAATTGTTACATTAATTAAATTCCAGTATACTAGGTTCTACAACCAAAACCGTAAAGGCAGGTATTGGAGAATAGATTCCATACAAATGACTAGGCACTGAGGTACCACCTATCATAGTACACATCTAGAAAAATGTACCGAGGACCTCGCGGGATCCCCTGCAACACAAGACCAATTACCCCTAGCCTAGATAGTACCGTATATGCTATCACCCTAGGTGTTCCCACCCTTTCCGAGTTCTTCCCATGCACCATAGTAATAATATCCGAGGGTATCTACAATGGTGATAAACATACCCTAATTGGATGTGACTACTTAGCCTTGCTGCATCTCCCCTGATTTTTAGTCATTCTCGGTTGATGAGGGTTGAGGCTACGATTACCTTTTTGATGAATTTACACTTGCAATGCTCATTGTCCGCCAATGAGAATGTGTTGATAGCATTCGTCCATACAAGTCTGTTCTGGGTCTGAATGGAACCGAAGATACTATTCCTACTACATCCATTTTGGAATCATCCTCGGGATTAGTAGCGATTAACCCTTGCGCTTCAACGCTCCATCTTCGACTCCATGCTCTTATCTTCACTTCGAAAACGCACTCGCTGGATCAAAGTGGTTTTCAGATAACTTATCCGATCGCGATCTATTCGAAATATCGTTCGATATTTTTGGTAAACTCAGCCCTGGTTCTTTAGGAAATAAATAGACGAAAATAAGACTAGAGATCACCTCCTAACCGTTCGTGGAAAGATTTCCTTATCATCGTCTTAGAAGAACGAAACGAGTTTACACGAACAGTATAGCTCCTTCCGACGGTAACTGTACCATATAATTCTAATGTTTTTCCTATATATTCCCAAAGTTATATTTTGGGTCCGACTTTGATAGTCGATTATTTAACTATCAGATAAACAATCATCTAACCAAATATTTCATTTTCCACTGAAAATACTAAGTCTCGTTTAATTTAATTTTAGTAAATTAAATCTCTTTATCAAATGGTATGTACTTATCTTATCGGAGTAAGTACGTCCACTAACCATTCTTTTCAAAAATATTTGAAAAACCCTTTAAAATAAATATGGAAAGCACCACGCGGTGTCCACCATGGATTCACAGCTCAATGATTACGCCTCTATCCCAGAGAAATCAAAACTTAGCTGCAGGCAATCTCTGCCTGCGATTTCGACATGAAAGTATACCATTACTTTTCCAAAATTTTATTTTTAATTTTCTCAAAATAATATTATAAAATTTCTACATAATTCCCAAGTTTAACTTAGGTAAATACATTCTAAATAAGGTATTATATTAGACTATATTAATATTGAATAGTTTATCTTTTAAAATAATAATACTGATCAATTCTTAAAAATAATAATTAACTTAATATCAACTCATTATAACTAAATTAGTAATTAAATATAGTTTAAACAATTTAAAATAATTACATAACTTTAAAAGAATAATAAATTTTGATTTATTAATAAGATTCTTGTAATGACCTGTAATTTCGATAATTAAAATTAGTTAATTTAATGAGGTTTTGTGATTAAATGTTGGAAGAAACAAAAATTTATGGTTTATTAATAAGAATATAACTAGAATGAAATGAAATAGTATTAATTTAAGGTAAATGATAACTGATTTAAATGTAATTCCAATTAATTAAAAGAATTAAAGAGTTATAATTGATACAGATTGTAAATAAATCATAGTAATGTGTGTATCAATGGATAATCAGATTAAAAGAGCAATTGATAAATTAAATGTTAATTAATTAATAAAATGATGTGTAATGAGAGTTGTTGTAGCATCTGCTTGTAAACTATAAACTTACAAACATTACTAAATCTAGAAATGGTAATAATTATTGTTTGTTACCAACATATTTAATCAATTACAATTAAATGAAATCAAATTTACATTAATGCGAGTTAGGACAATAACTGCAAAAATGTGAATGTAATAAAAGGTATAGAAATGTTAATTTTATTTACAGGGCAATAATTAATGAAATAAAAGAGTGAAACAAAGATAAATTAATTTATTGGTATACTAAATTATAATGTAATTGACAAAATTTCAATATAATGGAAATATAGTAGCTAATACAAATAAATGGATGAAATTGAAGAATATTAATGTAATAAATAGTGAACAAATGTAATTATATCTATAAAGTAATAATGGATTGCATAATAGGATAAAAAGGCAAACAAATGGAATTGTTGGAAATTTAATTTATAATTACTGAATTTATTGAAATTGAAATTGAAATTAAACACTATAAAGTATGCAATATTCAACATTGAATTGATATAGAAATTTGTTTTAAAGGATTATAAATTTCATAGTAATCTAAAGCGATAGAAATTGTAATGACTAAATTTGAATTGAAAAGGGTGATTTAATTAATTTAATATTTATTTATTTAATTAACGTGAAAATAGCCATTTTGGCCACTATCTTGGATTTCGATGAAACCAGTTTCATCGGAACCGTAACAGTGGATTATTATAAGGTTTCAAGCTTCGTATTGATAGGACTTGTCGTTTGATTGTACGGACACGAAACGCGTTGAAATCAATTTAATTAAATCAAATGAAATCAATTTGAAATAAGCTGATTCCAGCTAACTTCTTCATACGATTGAATTAGGACTTGAAACATATTCCATTGAGTTTAAAAAAATTGAACACATCTATTTTTATATATAGGATGAACCACTTTCGTTTCGTGAACGAAACGGGCTTTTCGGGTCGTTTATCGATCAACTTTCAAATGGAACTTACCCATTCATTTCTATTTCTGATTTGCCTATATATAGCATGTTATAAACCCTAGCTATATTTTTATTCTATTTTTAGACGTACATTTCTTCTGTCTACTTCTTCTTCTCAATTGTAGAACCAAATCCAATTACAAAACTCTAATTCCCAAATTGCAAATTCAATTTTAAATTCAATTCCAAAATCAAACTCCTCAAAACCCTAACAAATTATATAGCGTTTCGAAGCTATTGACAAGTGCAATTCACTGGTGGTATTCGTTTTTCGATTTAGATCATTGTTTTTCCAGAAATCGTGAATGAACCTTGGTCGTCCATTTTAGGTTTTGGCGATCCAACGGTGGATCGTTGTCCGATCGATAATCGGGAGGTTGCATTTGGAAGGTCGCATGGTGCAGGTCCTAGATCATGTGGCCGTTCATCCTCAAGTGGTCGTGGATCGTCAAATTTGGCTTTGATTCGCAGCGGTGACGTTCGTTGCTGGCGTAGTGGCAAGGCGAGGGAGGTATATGAGTGGGCGGCTCGGCCTGGGCAGTCGCATGGAGGTCTCTGATCGTGGCGGAAGTCGACGTGGTGGCGGCGAAATTTGCTCATCGCAACTCTGGTCATCGAACGAGCATGGTAGGGTTTTGATCGATGGTAGACACGTTCTACTAGGTGACGTGGCTATTTGTTTTATTAATTTATTTATTTACCTTATGTTGAAATTCAAACGTTCCAAATTACATAGCTTTTACATATGAGGTCCATTTCACGCACTGTTTGTCCCGCTAGGATCGTATCAAAATTTAGAACATTTTGAGATGGGATTGGACGAATTCTGAGACTGTTTAAATTTGGACCCTATTTTGGATTTTAATTTGATTTAAAATAAAAGGTGAGTGTTTTAACCCACTCACAATTACTAAACTATCTTATGTTAGTTAAATTAAATTTATGATGTGATTAAAAATCAACTGATTGATGTTTGGTATGTTTAAATTGTTATTCTGGTTAAATTTGACTTTTATTGCATTTAATAATTGTTTAATTTAATATTGAATTTAAATTGACAATTTAATACCTGTTATTGATGATAAGTTATCTATTGATGTTTATCGATTGATTGGGATAATGATTGTGATTGATGTTTGATTATTGACATTTGGATGACTAGATGTTGTAGTTCATATTGTTATAACACTGCAAGTTCCTTATGGGTTGAAATGATACAAACTTGAATGATTTATAGATTAGGGAAAAATCGTTATGGGTTGAAACGATATACTAGAGCGATTTTATGGATTTTTATTTAATTCAGGACTGCGGTTTAAAATGATATATAACCGTAAAAATTTAATTTTGTGGACTGAAATGATAAATATCAGTATCACTTGACCCTAGGGTAGAGAATTATGTATGGACACCGAATTGTTTAAATTAAATGATTTTAAATCTTTAATTATTGAGTTCACAGGTATTTTAAAATAGAAATTCATTTATATAAACTGATTTTTTTTGAATTATCCAAGTGTTAAATGTTGAAATTGGAATTGGTTTAATGAATTGCTCAAAGAATTTAAATTTGAATTTCAAAGTTGAAGTGTTAAATATAAATGAATTTATTGGAATTGAATAATTGAAATGTTTGAATATAACTTGAAAATCTATTTAAACTAATTTAAACTATTTTAATTAAATTAACTATTTTAATCAATTTAAAACTATTTTAATTTATATTAATCTATTACAACCTACTTAATCCAATTTAACATATTTCACCTATTTTAAACTGATTAAATTTATTTAATCTATTTTAAATCTATTTAATATAATTTAAATCTATTTAATCTATTTTGAATTTATTTAATCAATTTAAAATCTATTTAAGATAAATTACACCCATTTGATCTATTCTAAATCTATATAAATCATTTTAAAAATCTAATTAAATCAAATTTAAATCTATTTAAACCATTTTTACTATTTAAACTATTTTACTATTTAAACTATATCAAATTTATTTAAACTATTTTAAACAATATAAACTATTATAACTACCTAAACTATTTTTAAAATTCCAGACTGTGTAAAGTTGATGTATTTTTTATCTAAATCCTTGATGATGACACAACCTAAGTCGTAATCTAGAATCGATACCTTGGTCAAAATGACATATTTAATAATACGACGATTTTGGAACAAGGATTCAATTAACCTATCTTCTCGATAAATTCAAATCTGAATATGACTTTGAGAATACATATGATCTTTGAAAGTGATATGATTTCAAATGTGATATGATTTCGAAAGTGATATTTTGATAATTAAATTTTGAATTGACTTTTTGAATTGTAAAAGAACCATCTGGTGTGAAATAAGCATTTGGTTGTTAAAGAGACCGAGATTGAATATTGTCATACTCTCTGCCAATACCGAATACCACTTTAACAACTGTGTACGTGGTGGAGATTCTAGAAATGAAGTAGGATGGTTTGACGAATGTTTTCTATATAAGGTATTGATGTGACCTTGACTCCTATGAGTCAGCTTAGATGTGACTAAAACAGGACCCATGCCTGGCCAAGTGAGGTCATTCCTCCTATTGGGCACATTTCTTCGATACCATTCTATTACTTTGTTATTGATTTGGTGGCCACCCTTGATTTGATTTGGAAGTGTTTCCAAGGTAGGCGGTAGTAGCTGCTATGCATTACCACTAGTCCAGATCCGCAATTGGTATATCTACCCTGGCATTGCCTCGAGTGTCGTGTTCACATGCCCTAGAGCGCCTTCTATGAGTTTGGTTTGTACCATACCTATGGAGTGCCCTCTGATAGCCCTCCAGTTTATGGAGGAATTACGGTACTGTAGAGACTATGGGAATATATAAAATATGTTAAGGGGGATATTTGTAATGCCTTAATGCTATTTTAATACCTTACTTTATTGTAGACACTATTATATTAGCGTATTGTACTAGATAGTTTAACGGATCCTAAGGAGATGGTATTCCCGAAAATGTCTTAAGTTATTGCACTCACGTTGGACACTGGATAGGAGATGTCAAACCTCTTAAACATCTTTGACGCCATTACACTCATATTTATTTACTGTTGATTAACTTACATAAGATCTTTTAGTTCTGACTCGAATGTTTTGTCTTTTTAATTCGCTCGGGTCAGCTTGAGCACTTCATGGTTGAAGACCATATTTTTGGAGGACGAAGATTTATACTATTACTATTTATTATATTTATTCCACTGCATCATGTTGTTCCGTTGCTGTGTTGGCCCGGAATTTCTGGATATTTGAAATTGAAATATTTAATTGATTTTAAATATTTGAAAGTTAGTTTAACTTGAATTTCAAATATCACTGTTTATTGGGCAATCAAATTATTAAATTTAATAACTTGAAATTGGGTAAAATTGTTGAATCAGGATGTTCCAGGCTTGTTAAAAATATATGCATGTTTTAAACTTGCAATTAAAATTTTAATTAATATATAAGGTGATTAACTTGTTAATTCGCTTATTTAATTATTTAGTTACTAAAGGATATTTTATTAAAAGGAAGTTAGTTCAAAATTAAATTATTAGATAAATTAAATTTTTAGTTTAAAGTAGATAAATAAACGATAATTCATTGTCTGATTTATTTAGAATATTAATAAACTGTAAAATGATTATACAAGGTCGATAAAATCATGGAATCAAATCGAGATTGAAGCGGATTGCAAAAAAAAAGGGCAAAGGTGAGTTAATCTCACTCATCTGGATTACTGTTAATTTAAATTGTTGCATTTAAAATTTGGTTGAATGATTGGATGTGGTATATTATATATAGTACTACATATATTGGAGTGATTGGTTTCCCGCATTATATAGCGGATGAGACCCTATGTGCCCCGCATAATAGCGGATGACCCTTTATGCCGCGATATCCCGCCTTGAAGCGGGATTGATATTTAATTTGTTGTGCTGACATCTTGGGTGCAGGAAAACAGGTTGGAGGGATCCAACTGGATTCCTCACAGTATTTATGTTGTTTTAATATTCTGTGATATGATTATTTGATAATCTATGATAGATTATATTAGTAATTGAGAATATTGGATGCTATAGTTTGATCGAATATCCTTTGGGTATACTGTGTTATCAAAAATATATAGATGAGATTTTTGAAGGAAAATAAAAGAGAGAATATTTAAGTAAAATAATTATAGAGAATTTGGATAAACTAAAGAATGAATTAGAAAACGGTAAAAGTTGATTTTTTTTAAATACTAATAAATAAATGTCCAAATATGGTAAAAGAGATATTTTGAATAAATGGAATAAATGAATTTATAAACTTAAGTGATATTATTTAAGAGGAGTAAAGAATTTATTTTTAAAATTCAAGGTTTAGGTTTATTGGAAAAGATAAAGAAGGAGTTTGGAAAGTATGAAATTTGTATTTTAGTTTAAATAAGATTTTAAACTATAGTAAAGAAGTTTAATTTGAAATCAATGAGTTTGAAATAAATTGAGTAGGTAAAGGAATTTATATTTTAAACAGGAGTAAATTTGGAAATCGATTTTGAAACTGATTACATGTTTGAAACTGTGTTTTCTTGAAGGAGATGATATTATGGAATTTATAAACGGGGTTTATAAATTAAGTGAAATATTTATCAGGGGATAGTTTGGAGATATATATTCAGAATGGGAATTTATAAAGGAATGGGTAATTTGTTTTAAAAAAAATATAGTGGGTTATTTTTTTTGAAGTGTGGAAGAAAGCTGTATTTCCCTAAAAAGCAAAGTACATTTTCAAGAAGATTTTTAAGTATAAGATAAAAGTCTTAAAATTATTATTTTTTTAAAATGTTTTTGAGAAAATTATTATTTAAGTTACTTAGTTATAGTAGTAATTATTTTTAAAAGTTAATTGGTTTTATGATTTCAAAAGATAATTATTAATATTTATATTTTATAAAATAGTTTTATTTTAAAGATAGTTAGGCTACAGTTTTTATTTAAAAACTTGTATAGAATTTCATAATTTCTATTTTTATTTTAAAAATTGTTTTGGCTTTTATTTTACTTGAAAACTTTTAGAAAATTTTAATAGTTAGTATTTTAAATAAAGTGTTTTAAATTGTTTTTATTTTAAGTTAAGTATATATTTTTGGATAAAGTAGTGTAAATTACTTTAAAATCTTAAGTATTTGGACTTGGAGATTCTAAGTGGAACAGACAATATTTGGAAATTTATTCCGCGAGAGGAGAGTGATCTGAAAACTGTTTTCAAAGGGTTGAAGTATAGGAAAATATCTTGTGAAGATATTGTGGAGTAAATAATTTGGGAAATTATTAAGACTGATGGTTGTTTGTAAATGTTATTTGATAGTTAAATAACCGACTATCAATATTGGCCAAAGCGCTGATCGTTTCGAAGAGACCGGGATCGGTATTAATTTCTCGAAAACCACTTCAATCTAGTTTGAACATTTTCGTGAAGAACACAAGAGAGAGTCGAAGAAGGAGCAGTGAAGTGCAAGGGCTAATCACTACTAATCCTGAGGGTGATTCCAAAACGGATGTAGTAGAAGTAGTGCCTTCGGTTCCGTTCGGACCCGAAACGGACTTGTATGGACGAATGCTTTTAGAACATCGTCAAGAGGACGGTGAGCATTCTAAGTGATATGTTCTAAAAAGGTAATACTGAGCCTCGAACCTCATCACCCGGGAATGACTGAAAATTAGGGGATATGCAGCAAGGCTAAGTGGGTAGCACACAATTAGGGTAAGGTCATCTCCGTCTAGAGGTCCCTTTTTATTCGGCTGTGCGGGAGGTTGCTGATCCCAACCGTGGGGTGATCTTATTCGAACTATCCAGTAAGGGGTAGCTCCGGTCTTGCGTTGCAGAGGAACGGAGGGGTCCTCGGTATGCTGATCTAGACCAGGTACCATGATATGTGGTACACCAGTGCCTAGTCATTCGTTGTAAATCCATTCTCCCTACGTGCCCTCTACGGTTTTGATTGTAGAGCCCACTTTGTGGCTAGCATTGCTGGAATTTAATAATGTAACAATTTCGGCTATTTGAATAAGTATTTGTATATAGACACTACTATAATATTAGACGATTTGATAAAAATGTTTTGGCTATCGTAAGGTGAAAACCCGACATGTTTATTTGTGGCATGGTCTTACGAGATACCTTTTATTTCAAAAGATTTTGAAACTTTAATAATCCAATTGAGTGTGTTTTCTCACTTTGGTTTTCCAAACTGACTCGGGTGTTATTTAACTATAATGCTCGGGTCAGACCAAGTATTATAGAGTATAGATTCTGGGTGGACTGCTATGGAGCTCAAGAGACGAGCTTGATGGCGAGACGTATCACACGTATTCGATAAATATTCCATTGTGTATGATTAACTGCATAGTCAGATTTGTGAGGGCAGGGTATGGTAACTGTCCAGTTGTGTGTTATAAGCTTGTTGTGCTCTGACGATGTAATTTATAAACAGATATAGTTCTTTTGTTTTAAAGATTAGTCATTTATCTATTATATATTGTTCCACTGAGATTGTGAGATTCTAATATTGTTTCTTTTTCTTCATCTACCTCCTTCTTCTTTAACCCTAATGTTCGGTTTTCCAGCATTCGATTGTTCGGTAATTGATACAGTGGACGTATTAATGTCGATTTTCAGGCGTTAAAAAATCGGGTCGTTACATCCTGAAATTATTTTAAAATAGATGTTAACAGTGATATTTAATTAATGTTAGAAAATCAACTATCTAAATTTCAAGTTTTAATCATATAAACTGATTCAAATTGGAAAATGATTTTTTTTTATAATAAAATCTAGATTTTTAAGTTGGTGGTTGAGGGGAATTGTCGAGTTGAACGGAAATTGTGTTTTTGTCGAATTTTGACGATCGTAGGATCTGGGGTGGTCAAAGTCATGGCTGGAGGTAGCTCGGAGGTCGAGGCACTCGTGAAAAATGGCCGGAGGATTTATCGATCATCGATATGGTTTATCATCGGCGATTTAGGGTTTGTCGACCTGTTATGGTCGATGTTGTTGTCGAAGCAATAGCGACGACGTGGGCGCATCGAGATGGACCTAAGAGGGTGGAAATAAAGCGTGGGTTCGTGGCGCAGTTTTGGGTTGATCGATGTGGTGTTCGGTGGTCGGAGGTGACGTTGCGAGGTGTTTTTGGTGAGTGAGTTTTGTTCTCGGTGATGCTTGTTTTTCTCGATTTCAATTTTAAGGTGGGATCCAAGTTCTAGGTGGTCGGTTGGGTCGAGATATTCGATGGCAACTTACTGGTGATAGCGACGTCGATCAAAGACACTCCATTGTGGCGCGCACGTGCACGTGTGTCTGCTTGGTATCTAGGTTGTAGCTTTGTAAAGGAGAAGAAGAAGAGAGATCGGGAAGATGGGTTCTGGCTCGAGTTCTTGTTCGTGGTGTCTGGGCTTGGGCTCGAGTATTTTAGTAAATGTTTTAAACAAATTTTAAAAGCAAGGAAAAATTTTAAAACAGGTTTCCAAAGCAAACATTAAACAAGTTTCAAAGGGGGAGTTTGAACAAGTTTTCAAGTAAAAGCATTGATCAAGATTTACAAACGAGTTTCAAAAATATTAATTATAAAGTCTATGTTTTGAATTTAAATTGTTTTGATTTGAAATAAATTATACATAAGTTAATTAATTAAATTAATCCCCAAGTGTTTTCAAAAATATCAAGGATGTGATTAAGTAAGTGATTAGAGATAAATGTATTTAATTTTAATCAATCAAAAAGGTCTCAGGAGATTTTGTATAAAATTAATTTCAAGCATTTAATTTAATAAAGATCTAAATGATAATTAAGTAGTTAATTAAGGTAAATAGGTTATCTTAAATTAATTAAGATTTCAGGTAACTAAGGGATAATTAATTAATGTCGGTAATTAATTATAATATAATTAATAGTTTGAGATTAATTAATGATAATTAAGTAGGGTATATAAAAGTAATTAATTTATTTTGTGTTAATTAAATTAATTAGTAATGGACTAATTAATCTTGCTTATGGATGATTAAATTGTATTGAATGGTTGGATTAATATATAATCTGATAATTTGTGTTGTTTTGTGATATGATATGTTTGGGTTGAACTGTGATAATGTGGTTATCTATCGATGATGCATTGATGTGTAAATGTGACGTCCTGTATTTAAAATTGAATCATATTCACTTAAACAACTTGGATTAAAGATGACATTGGATTCGAAGAGACCAGGGTCGGGTATCAGCAAATACCCAAAACCACTTCGATTAGTAACTATAATAATTCTTTATAAATTTTGGGTGTAGAATCAAACAGGATGGAATGAAATAAATGAAGTAACATGGCCATTTAAACCGAGTGACAATTCTTAGACATAATTTTGTGAAATAGGTATTGCTTATAACAAGATTAGAACTCGTAGTGAGGTACGAGTTACCCTGGTTTGCAACTATGTTTTATAACTTAGTTTTTCAATTTATATGGGTTTACTCACGCTGGTTTCCAGCCTGACTTGGGTGTTACTTTAATGTAATGCTCAGGTCAGACCGAGTATTACAGATTTTCAGGTTAGGACGTTCTGGAGCTCAGATGGCAAGCTGGATGGCAGGAACATATGGAGAATATTCCGATGTGTATTGTAGTTGTTTATCTGGGACAAGTTAATTATAACTGTCCAATTTATGTGTGAATGGCTGTACTCTGATGTATTGTATATAAATTGACAAATACAACTTTTCATTGTATAAATGCTATTATTTGATATTATATTTTAATCCGTTGCGAATATGAGATTATATGCTGTGTTTTCTGTTTCTTGTTCTACCTCTTTCCTTCTTTCCCCTAACAATCTTGGATATCCGATATTCGATTGTTAGGCACTTCTATAGTGAACATATTAGTGTCGAATTTTCGGAGTCGAAAATTCTGAGTTGTTACATTTGATACCACCAACAACGGCTATAACCACCCCTAAACCTCCGATCGCCATATATTGACGAAATTCCATTTCCCGTACATCACAAAAAATTCCCCTTAACCACACAATTAAAAATTATGATATTATAATCAAAAATCACCATTTTACACTACGAATCCAATCCTAAAATCAAAACATAGAAATTAGAAAATCGATTTTTCTGGTTTGGATGGATTTCTACTGTAATCCATGCTTCCAGTAATCATACTTGTTAATTACCCTTAAAAATATTTTTAAAACTAAAATCTGGTTAATTCAAACATTTTCCTTTAAAATCTTATCTGTTTATATCTTAATCTGCAACGACCCGATATTTCGATGCCCGAAAAATCGACATCAATACGTCCACTATATCAAATGCCACTACACCAAAACAGTCTTTTTACAACGGGCAAAGCCCGTTGTAATATGGTTTTCGCAACGGGCATGTGCCCGTTGTAATAGGCCTCGTTGTAATAGATCCACCACATTTTACAACGGGCAAAGCACGTTGTAAAAACCGTTGCAGTATATCTTTTTACAACGGGTTATGACCGTTGTAATATACTATAATACAACGGCCATAACCCGTTGTAGTATATCTTTTTACAACGGGTTATGACCGTTGTAATATACTATAATACAACGGCTATAACCCGTTGCAGTATATCTTTTTATAACGGGTTATGACCGTTGTAATAGACTATAATACAACGGCCATAACCCGTTGCAGTATATCTTTTGTGCCATATACTCATATTCTAGCTCCAGTTTCCTTATTGACAAATTTAGCATAATTTCAGGCAAATATATAATATCAGCATACGCCAAGTTTCACAATATAGATAAATGCAGCAGAAATAATACCATCACATTCATCAATCCAATAACTTGCATGTTCAAAAGATACAAAAGGAATATATTCAACATTGTTTAAATGAGTCAAGTCACAGGAACATGCATACAAAAAAGCAGAACCCATTGCACAAGGCTCTCCTCTATGAAAAGGTTTAGAAGGCTTATCTTTGAGAACAAGCCCGTCCTTAGAAAGTGCCGCTAAGTTTCCCAAGAATGAAATTTATAGCTTTCAGGTCCTAGTAATAAACCAATAAAATTGTATCCAGGATATGCTTTTATCTGCAAATTTGTCAGCAAAACGGGCTAAGATATAGCTAAAGAAAAATTATAGGAAGAATATAATAAAATATAAACCTTTGATTTAGTTCTCTCTTTACTAATAGACTAACAGCATATAGACTCCAATAGTTTGATTCTCTAATTAAGAAATAATAGTTATATTCATGTGGTTTTACATGTGATAAATTAACCGCAGTCTGCTCCTACTTATAATAGAAACCTGTACATATGTATAAAAGTACAAATGTTTAATTGCAATATTAAAAGAGGAAATGCCGGGATCAACAAGTTAGATACCAATTTTTATTTTGATTATATAACTGAACCATGAAACATATATAAAACTCATCAGTTACAGGTTCTTACATCACTTTTCTCTACTTTAATTGTTTTCTCCAAGACAAAACTGGAAACCTGTCTATGGTACATATAACTTATAAGTTTTAAAAGATGAATTAAACACGGCCCTATTTAGATTTATGCTGGACAAGTGCTAATCATGTACAGATAATATAATATATAATCACAAACATTCAATTACGGTATAGATAACAGGATGTGTACATGTATTGAATACCTTATACTGTTGTTTTGGGGAAGAGGTAATTGAGGAGGGTACATTAATCTGCCAAGTAAATTTTGCATTCTTGAGTGCTGCAGATAGTACAGGCTATTCCTTTCCTGGGTGAATGTCTTTGAAACCGTATTTCCTCTTCTAAAATAATTATCCAAGGAAGAGAATGCTGTAAATGTAAAAATAATTTTGGAATAAAACTTTATTGTTGAAACGTTTCCATGCATAAAAAATATATCCGCTAAGCAAAAAGTATCAGCTATTTTCTGAGCTGACTGTAACATAGAGTATATATAGTTATATACATAGTTAAATTATTCATTGTCTATATTTTAGTACTTAGGATATAACTGTTTAGGAGATTATATTGTGAAACAAATTCAGGCGATATTCGTTATACTGTATAGTCCGTATTTATGGTATCATGCACTATTCTAAAGTACTTATCTTTATTTTACATATTCTACTAACCGAACTATTAATAAACATTAATAGTTTCAGTGTATACACTAAAACTGTATAGCCATAAATCAGAATACAATTGCAAAAAAATATAACGGATAATAAAAATAAAAAATCAAGATCACAGCTGTATATATTAGCGGAGCATTAATTAACTTCTGGCTCTTTTGATAATAAGATTCAGATCAATTTTATTAATGTCATCTTTATATATAAAAAGATGTATAAAAAGAAGGTTAAAAGAGGTGACACTCCAAGGGCATAAATAAAACCTGAAGAGGAAACGGTGCGAGACTTCACTTGCCCTAAGTCGTCTAGTTTTTTGTTTTTGTACATCTGATTTACAAAACAGAATATCAATTTATGTCCAGGATAAAAAATTAAGCAAAGTTACAATTTCATGATATATATATGAGATATCTAAATTACCTGCAAGTGACTCTTGACATGAGAAATACCAAGTCCCCTCACATTCATCATCTCAAGTCTTAACTTTGGAGTTGCTCCTACATGCATCATTCATAATTTGTACCTTTTAGTTACTTGTCATTAAAAATTAATCAGAAAATGTAAAATATTCTTGGGTACAAGAATGAGAAATAAAGAAATAAAATTATGTGTATATACACATATACGGTCTAGTTTCTTCTACGAAAAATTGAGATAAAGGGATAATATAAGGAGATGTGACTTTTGCGAGTGCTTCATTCGATAACAACTATAGACTATGACAACAAATACAAACATAGGTTAGCCAACAATGGGGCAAAAGTCAGCGTTTCAGTACAGTACTCAAAAAAACGAAAATAGTTTAAAACTTACCAACCGATGGCGAAGCTCTCTTGCAAGTTTCTTGAGCAAAGGGCCTGGTGGTAGCTCTGTAAAAACCATATTAAATAAAATAATTTTTAGCAATTCATCATTTATACAAAGCGCAAACTGCATTCTGCACAGTTCTTAAAATTATTGAAATCGGGTATTTTTAAGCATAAATTTTGTAGCAAATATTCTAGCTATATATTTCTATGTTTAGGTGACTTTTTGTATTAGCCAAATAGTTGTTCAGGCAATATAGGCTGCCTCAATATATTCACAAATTTGCCGATGTCAACAAAAGATAAGTTTGTCAGCTGAAAGGTGTGACCTTGTGTAAAAATTCATATTAGAAAGTCGAAAGTTTTTCTGTCCAAAAAAAAACTCATATAAAATGGACACTGTTTATAAACTCCTAAGAAAGGAGTACACAACCAACAACACATACTTTACACAACCAACAATACATACTTTTTAGGTTATTTTAACGGAATTATGTTGCCATTAAGATTCAACTCTTGCACCTCTTATTGAGCTTCTAAATGTTTTGGTTGATAGATCAATGTACTACCCTTTGGAGTATAACTTACTGGATTATTGAATGGTGAATATAAAATTCTATTTTCTAACTTATAGGATGAATATACACGTGGCATATCCAATCTAAGCTTATCAAACAAAAGCAATATGAGAACTGGGTTTTGTTATGTCAACACACACAGAGATATTATATATATATATATATATATATATATATATCATAATACAATATAGTAAAAAGGGTGATGTTACCATTTTATCATCTCATCTGCTTTTCCAATCTGCTCCATTATCTCATAATTCAATATAGTATTAAATATTAAATATCTTTATAGCTTCAGTAAGCAGTGACCATTGTGAACATATTTAAGTTTTTATTTTGTACATAGGAACGTGAGTTTAAAATATGGAAATTCAAGTAAATCAAAGCTCAAAACTTTTAATAGTTAGATGAACATGAGAATAATACTATTAACACAATCCAAGATATATTAAAGATGTGATCAGAACCAAATACTTTGCAATATTTACTAAAGAAAATCCCCAAATATACTCACCAAAAATTGATTGGAGGGCATAGCCCTTAATCAAACCAGACTGCACTGGATTGCACTTCTAACACCAAACCATACCAAATCGTTTGGCCTTACTCCGGTCTCGCTCCAGGTTGCGCAACTTCTCCCCATGTTCTAAAGCTCTCGCCTCCCCTTCTGTCCGCCTCAGCTCCAACCTAATCTGCTTCTTCCATTGTCAGCCGTGTCGTTCTCCCTTATTCTACTTTTTTTAAGATGCGGTGAATTGATTTAGGTTAAAAATAATAATGGGCTAGGGTTATGGATTTGAGGGAAATTGGGATCTAACGAAAAATGAACCGATCATATTTAGAAGCTTGGATCTACCAAATTTGCGATAATTATATAAAGTACGTTACTGTCAGCACTCGGATTCTTGCTGCAGGCCACATGCGATTTATTTTTTCCACCATGGTCGGCGAACAACCGTAGCTAGCAGGAATCACACGGTGATTGGACGCCGACCATGGTGACCGCTACACGGAGATTTGTGGTAACAGAAGATTGAAGGGATGCATGAAGGTAGTTGGAGTTCGATTAGGTGAAAAACTGGAATTAGGTTTGGATGTGGAATTGGGAGCGATTTTATTTTAAGTTGGATTTGGGATTGAAGAGGATGGTACAAAAAAGAACAATGGTTAAAATTTGGGAAGGGTGAAAAATATATTTGCCTGGAGCTAAAATTTTTAGTTTGGAGCCAAAATTTTGAGTTTGGAGCTTAAATAAAACTTGTGATACTTTGTGTCATACAAAGTTCTAATACATTTGCAATAAATTTTGATTTCTAAATTTAATGAAAATATTAATTATTCAATAGTTTAATTATTTAATATTAATTATAATTGAATATCAATCAGTAATTATTAAATATTACTTCTTATTTATTAGTTATTAATTATTACTTCTTAGTTATAATTGAATATTAATCATTTATTATTTAATACGAGTATATATGCACGCCCAGGTGGGCCTGCATTTAATCACAACATATATGCATTTTTAGTTGTACTTGTGGAAGTAGAATTGATAGTAGCATCCTCATATTTGAACTCCGCCTAGCAGCTATTTTTTTTTTGTTCAGACTGCAGTAACTTCTTCATACTAACCGGAATCAGGCGAAACTTCGACCGATATCTAAATTACAGACAATAAGGAACACTCTAATGCTTCATCTAGTAAACGTATACCATAACTCTCCATGGTGACTAATGGTTGTACTTAAAAAAATTACATGTTACATCCTTGTATTTGAACTCCGTCTAGGTAGAAGCAGCTATTTTTTTACTCATACTGCAATAACTTCTTCATACTAACTTGGAATCGGACGAAACTTTGACCGATGAACTCCCACATAAATTACGGACGGTATGGTACACTCGGATACTTTATCTTGTGAACGCACACTATAGTTCACCATTGGGACTGAAAGTTTCCTTAGAAAATAACATGCTAGCACATCCTCATATTTGAACTCCGCCTAGTGCAGAAGCTGCTATTTTTTTGTTCAGACCGCTATAACTTCTTCATGCTAATTCGAAATCCGGCGAGGCTTCGACCGCTTAACTCTTATCTAAATTATAGATAATATAAAACACTCGGATACTTGACCTTTTGAACGCACATTGTTGTTCTCCATGGGGACTGACAGTTGTATTTAGAAAATAACAGGCTATCACATCCTCATATTTGAACCCTGCCTAGGGCAGAAGCCACTATTTTTTTGCTCATACTGCAATAACTTCTTCATACTAACTCAGAATTAGGCAAAACTTCGACCAATGAACTTCCATCTAAATTACGGTCAATATGATACACTCGGATACTTCATCTTATGCATGCACACTATAATTCTCCATGGCGACTAACAGTTGTACTTAGAAAATAACAGGCTATATCCCCCTATTTGAATGCTATTTCTCTATGAAATGTAAAAGGTTATATTTGGAATGCTATTTCACTATTACTTTTAATGCAAGTCTATCAGCCAAGCTGTTATTTCCACTGGCAATCGTTTCATGGATGAATGAATCCAGACATAAACAGTATATGTAGATGATGCAACCGATTTCGCAAAGCAATCAAGAGCTGAACGCTTGTAAAAAAAACTCGAACAAAATAGTAGTTTCTTCATTACAATTGAATATTGGGAAAATTTGGTCATTAAATAACACATACATTACATAATGAACAGCCCTTTATATGACTTTAAAATGAGGAATAAAATAACAGGGTTCAGTAGTTGATATCGCAAGTGCATATCATATTCCAAGTAGGAGTTCATCACAAAGGCAAAGCACGCCCTGCACAGTAATACAAAAATACAAATGTTAGGATAGGTTCAGGCCATTCAGTAGCAAAAACAAAGGTTGATTTGACACCTAAAAAGAACATGATTTCCCTACTGTAGATTGCATTTATATCATCCTTTTAAGTCATCTCTATGATCTCTGATTACCTTAATAACTGTGTTATATAAAAGAAATGCTTAAAAATAAAAAATACCTTCAAAATCCTATCCAAAAAAAATTGGAATACGTCCTTAAATTCGGAATACAAATGTTAGAATAGATTCAGGCCATTTGGAATATGTCCTAAAATATAAAATACCCATATTTTATAGTTTTGTACGAAATCAGTCTAATAGAAATTGAGGTAATCATCCAAAAAGGAAGACTTTAATGGTATGTACATGTTATTAAATTAAGTGGAAATAGGAAACCAAGAGATGCAGATGTCTACAAAGTCATATAAATTAAACTAAAGTTCTATGCTGAACTATTAAAATCTAACAGCAACCAAAACAGTTAAACAGTAATATTAATGAAAATAAGATAGCGTTTGAAAATGATGAACTTGAACATAATGAAACTAAAATAAAGATTGAAAAAACCATAGCCGCTTTGTCAGTATCTTCCATCCCCACCTGCAAAGCTCAAAATAGATCTTCCTATCAAGAGAGAGCCCTTCGCAAAGACTCTATAAGCATCTTCTTCCATCCATGAATTCTGAAATTGAAGCATGCAATACCCATCAATCCTAAATTTCTAGAATTTATTATAAGATAAAAGATGTATAGTTAATTAAAGGATGAAATCATTAACATGACCGATATCAACATGTAATAAATAACTTACAAAAGATTCTTGCTTCCCATTTTCTTAAGCTTGCAACAGTAAGAGCTAACTGTGCACCTCTAAGAATAAGACCAAATCCAATAGCCTATATACTCCCATTGAGTATAAGAAACCCATAAACAAAAAGAAAATCACCTATCACAAAATCACATTGAAATGAACATAGTACCACTGTGGCGTTTCGGATTTTGCCCGCTCGAAAATCGACATCCATACTTCATATCGTATTCGAATGTCATAGATTCGACCGTTCAAATCCGATTCGTCGGAGCTTATAACAACATTAAGTAAATAACACAGCGGAATAAAAGAATAATACATTGATATACAGCTTTGATACAATATCTGTTACAACAGATGATCCAATAGATAACAATATACATCAGAGATATGATACAACAAAATAGCAGCGGAAAAGAAAAATAGATAACATCTAGCAGCGGAACAATATAACTCTAAGATAGTCTTCAAGGAAGAACTCCAGCAGTAGCACGAACTCCCAATAACGATGCACAAAGATAAGCAAGTCTCGTCCACATCCAAAGACTGAACCAGCTCCAGATAACCTACTAAACCTGACTATCTGAAAAACCCAACTCTAGATTGCTCGTGTAGAAAATTTTGAGCATCCAGAGTTTAGGAAAGAAACAATAAACTCCGGATCAGTCATGGGACTGGTGTGAGTAACAAAGACAGTTTATCTTTAAAAATAAACAATGAAATATTTTAAAATTAATTCGCAATGCTTTTTAGAAATGAGACTACCACAAGGCCTCCCGCACACACACACAATGCAAACGCAGAATCGGAGGAGATTTCTCCTTATGATAGTCAAAGATGCTTAATACGCATTAAAAAGAAACATTTGATATTATTACTAGTGCATAGTGTAGTAAAAATCATTTCGAAAGTAAAGATATAAATCTTAGCCAACATAGACATTTCGAACTATGCCTACTATAGCTACCATGTTCAATGGCAGGTTACCACCACATTCCATGGCAGGTTATACAACTAAAACTGTACAGGGTACATATTTGAAGAATGGATTTCCAACAAATGGTCGGGCAAAGGAACCTCCCAAACCCCGAAATGAAACGCCTCTGGAAGGACGTCCCCGAGCATCCCAAATGGATCTCTGCCAAACAAGGCCGGCTACCCCTTTCCCAGGGAGTAAGAAACCTCAGATATACCACCCCCGGTCCTTTTGGACCTTTATACGAGGCCTCGATTCCAACAACACCACATAGTAATAGATATAGTGTATCCACATGAGTAAGTATCTGGGCTCCATACCATGATACTATCCCTTTCCAGAAGGAATGGTCCTACCCTAGGGAAGTGATCCCTGAAACCTTGCCGCCACGATTCCTGTTTCGACCATTTCCGGTTTGTGAGGCTCGACGAAGTCTCGTCCACAAAGCCACGCTTTATACAATAGTCATGCTTTGGGTCAACAAATGATCATAGAAATGATCACCAAGATAAACGATCAAACAAATGATCCTATCACAAATGATCAACACAATGATCATTTCACAGCAACACTCAGCATGTCACATTACCAAATTGGGAATATATCGCTGAGAACCTTCAACTACATAACCTCTGAGCTCGTACGTCTCAGAGAAGGGTGTTAAGCTAAGAGAATAAATTCTCCGCCACCAACAGAAATATATTTGAAAGAAATCAGCTTTATATCTCAAATTGTAATGTCATACATAACAATCCATACAAGTGTGTTCTGGATTTAGAACAGAACTGAAGGCACTTCTTACGAAGCCCTTGCAATCCGGGTATTCACAATCCCAATCGGATGTCCCATCACTTAGGGAATCTCTATACCGTAGCTACTCGGTGCAGAGACAATCAATAGGTCATCCTATCGTTCTCGCAAATACCCAGTCTTCACCACCGGTCTTCAAATGCTATCCATAACGTCGAATCACATATTCAGAATGGGTTATACGACCCAATGGTCCCTTTCCCGGCTAACCCGAATAGTGAGCGCAACTTTTAAAAATATATGGATATGGGATTTCAATTAAGTCACAACTTAATGATTCAAAACTTTCTTTCAAATGGTTTAAACAAATTACCATTTTCAAATCTTTTAAACAAAAGATTTATTTCACTAAGTTCACCCATTTTCACAAAGATTCATTCCCGGATTTCAAAACAATTTCATCTCAATTGGATTAATTCATTTAAATCTTTAAATCAAAGATTTAACTCATAGTTTTCAAAATTCGATTAACTTGTTGAATCTTTAAATCAAAGATTTAACTTATAGCTTTCAAAATCATTTCCAAAGATTCATTCATAGCCTTTCAAAAACAATTTCAATTCAAGTTGGATTAACTCATTCAGTCTTTGAATCAAAGATTTATTTCATAGCTTTCAAAACATTTCAATTCTATTTCAGCTTGAAACCCTTTCAACATAATTGGGAGATCCTTTCTTTAAAATGAAAGCTATTATTATTTGAAAACAAGTAGTTTTCGTTTCGAAGAAATTCGATCTTATTTATACAAGTTTAAATCTTTTTGGGTTAATTCAAATTCCCAAAAACAACACTTTAAAAATGGTTTAAAAACCCATATAACTTATTATAAGTTGAATAACTTTTCTTTATATCCTAGTTTCCAAATCATAGAATTCAATTTTAAGTATTGAATTCAAATTGAAATCAAAATATTTAAATTCCAAATCTTAATCAAGTTACTCAAAATAATTTTATCTTTGAAATTCTATTTCAATTGCTTTTCACTTTAAACCCAATCCATTTTCAAAACATTTGAATTCAAATATTCAATTTTATAAATCATTTCAAAATCTATGACATAATCGATTTCCTCGTGAAATCCATATTGGTGTGTGTATAAGTGTGGTCAAGGGTTTAACACAATAGTGCAACATCATTCAATCATCATAGATCAAAACATAGAAATATAGTTGATAAGCGATATAACTATAAAGCTTATCGCCCATTCACAGATTTACTGATAATATATAGATTTATCATAAACAAATGAATAAAATATACATAGCACAATCACAGAACAAAGTGTCATAGATCAGATAGGACAATCAATTCAAAGCATCTCATACAATAAAATCCTTCATAAGTAGGGCTAACATTCAATAATCATTTATAAGTAGGATTAATTAATCGTTTAATCCTACTTAATTCAATTTATTTCCAATTAAATTAATTACCTATGAATTATTTATCCAATCCTGATTTATTAATTACAAATCAATTGATATAGATTAATTTATCAATCACCTTTATTAATTCTTCTTAATTAATAAATTAATTAGATTAATCTTTTAAACCAATTACATAATTAATTAACCAATTAATTAATTGTTTTAAGAAATTAGACCTTAATTAATAAAGTGAAACTTAAAATTAATAAATTAATTGATACAAAACATTAATTATCCATTCCTATTATCTTAATAATTAACGTATTACGAATCATTCAATCTTTATTAATTTAAGGTGAACTCATTCTTAGTAGTGATTTAAATATCATTTACAAATATGTTTGAAAACCTTTTTATTTCAACTTGCCTTTCTAAATATCATTTTAAACTCAAGATTTAAAAATGAACCCTCCTTTGTCTTTAGTAAAGTTTAAACAAATTTTAAAAATCCTTTAAATTACTTGTTTAAGTAATATTTTATTATAAAGAAATTTTAAAGAGTTGAAATCAAATCCTAAAACATTTAACTTATTTAGAATATTTAAAATACTTGCATTAATCACTTTCTTTCATTTCAAAATCTGAAATTCAATTATATGTTCAAGTCTAGTCTTCAGATTTGTTTTCAACTTTGCTTAAACTTTCTTTTACAACTCAATTTCTAATCTTATATTCAATTCTTTTAAATAAAATATTTCTTAATTGTTATTAAAACAAATTTAAACTTAAAAACTTAGTTATACCCAAACCATGTTGTAAACGAACTTAAGTTTATATTTTAAACTTATGTTTTTAAACTGGCTTAAGCTTTGTTTCAAATTTTTTTTTTTTTTTTAAACTTTGAAAACAGAACAAGTTCTGTTTATTAAACCTGAACATCACTGACTCGAGCCCCACCATGCTTGCTTCGAGTCAAAACGAAGATTCCCCGAGCCAAACGCGAGTTTCCCCTGAGAAAACAACAGCCTGCTTCGAGTTCCCCCTTCATAAATTCGAACCCACCCAAACACAGCCTCACCAGAAAAAATACCCCGCTGTGCACATGCACCAACGACCCAGGTGGTTCCGTCCATGCCACTACGAACAAGACGACGATCTCCCCTATAACTAACCCAGACCATCCAAACATGATTGTAAACTCACGATCAAAATCCAACAATGCAGTCGAACCTGGAACAAAAGAACATCACCAACTGCAAACCTGTCACGGCGCCGCGCACACATCACCGACCACCAGAACATCAACTACTCCGGCCGCGAACTCGACTAACTCCCCTCTATCATTCCCCAAACCCGCGTGCAGCTCGGTGCTTTCACGAGACAGCGGTGCACAAATTTCTCGCGTGGATAAAACTAGGTAAAAAAAAACCCCATGCCGTAGCCACCACGACCAACCGGACCACCTTCTCCCATTTTTCCTCTACCCTCCAATGGCTCCTCCATCACCAGAAGAAGGCTCGGTCCCTCCAGTCGCCACGATCATCAGAGAAACCCAATTTTCTATTTTGTTCAAAACCAAAACTGCTCGTTCAATGCTTAACTAAAAAAATGTTATTTTAGTTTTAAAAATCATGATTTACAGTATGGATTCAATTTATAAACTCAAATTTATATTTTACAACAATCTATTTTTATCAAATTTAACTTAATTTCCTGTAAACAGATTGCAATGATATATTTGTACAACATGGTTTAAATCAACTTCTAATTTTTTTTTATTTAAGTTTAAACCTATTGTTTCAATTTAAAACTTTCAGATTTAACAATGTTTAAATGAGAACAATTTGGGTTTTGAGAGAGATTTGCAAACTGTAACCAACACAGAGAGTACAAAGCATACACAACAGCATATGATCATTGAATCATGAATTAAACTTAAAGTTTTTAAATTTGATGTTCACTCACAAACAAACTAAGTTGCAAAGATAAGCAGGCAACAGAACTATAAAGTTAAACTATTTAGGTTATGGAGTTACTCACATTTAAGGAAGAAGAACAGAGCCAGCTTAATGAAACTGATCGAACTTGCAAGGTGAAGTGAAGTCCCCCTCTATAATCTTTGGTTTTAGTTTGTTTGCGTTGCTTCTGAAGTTGAACTTCCAGATTTTGAATCTATTTATTCTGCTTTGAATTGTTTTAAAGCTTTCAGGTTTTGATTCTTGTTTAGTTGTAACTGGAGCTTTTTTTTTCTTTTGGAATTTATTTAAGTACAAGATGATACTTCAGTTTCTACTTGATTCTTTTTTTTTAAAGGAACGAACTGATATGAAGATTGCTATATGTAGGGTAAGTTTACAGGGACATCACTTTGTACAGGGTATTTTATATGGTTTGTACAGGTGATAGCATGTTCTTTTTGTACAAAGTGATGTTTATTTGTTTATTCAATAGGGTATGGCTGAGATGTTTGTATCATGGGCTGAGATGATGTAGCTTGCTTTCCCAGGTTGCTTCTTGCTTGCATACTTGTATTTGTATTTGTTTGTATATTTTTTTTTCTTTTGTTTATCTAGGCTGAAAGGTTTTTGTTAGTTATTTTACTTTGTTTTCCAATTTAATATGTTGTTTACTTTATAGTATAAATGAAGTTCTATTTTTAATAAGTTGTTATAATTTTATCAATGTGTTTAACTTTATATTTCATAATTTATTATATATATACATTTATTTTTATTCCTAGCCTAAATATTTAATTGTCTTGTATATCTTATACTTATTATTTTACTTACATTTGTCTTTTATTTGTTCATACTTAGTTTATTTGTTTGTACTAACATATTAATTTTCAACTTAAATACTTATCGTCTTGTATTTTTGTTTGTTCATGCTTATGTAAATTATCATTATCTTCTTTTGCTTTTTTTATTTATTCTATAACTTTGTTTGTACATAGATGTTTAATATGTTTGTTTGGTTCCATACTTAACTTTTATTTATCTCCATTTATAACTCAAATATTTATTTTACTTCTATTTTTAGTTTAAATATTTATCATGAATTTTACTTTAATAATTATTGTTTTATATTTTTCTATATACACATACATATATAGTATTTAAATTCAAATCAAATATATATATATATATCTATATATATAATTTTAAATTTACTCATATATGCTCAAATACATATATATATATATATTCTCATATATATACATATATGCAAATTTTCAAATCAATTTGACTTAATATATTTTCTATTTGAATCGAGGAAACTCGCATCTCTTAAATCGATTAATTTTACAATTTTAATTCAAAAATTAAACAAGTCATAAATTAAAATTAAATTAAATTCTAGGGTCGTTACAACCATAGAGAGAACCATCCATTAAAGTCATCATATTCACATATATGAACATAAAATGTGCCACAATGTATTTTGACAGTTGGCACTCTGTAGTATAAATTATTATTACAAAATTAACTTAAGTCCAACCGATCCATCAAAAGAAGAGCATGAATTCGATAAATTAAGAAAGAATAAAATAAATATATGTGTGTAAACAATTGGAAAGTGAGCTTAGGTATTTCAAAGAATTGGTAATACTGATTCTTCAAAGATTTCTAAAATGTTTGGCTCAACAAAAATGTACAATGGTATTGCATTAAACTGAAGAAGAAAAATATTGAATTTAATATTTTTATGGATATAAATTAATTATAACATACATTATTAATGTGTACAGATTTAGTGTCACTATGTCCAATTGTTTGTTTGTTTGAACTCAATCAGAAATTCCATATTAGCATATAACGATATATGGTATATAAAAGTTAATTTGTGGTGAAGAAACACGCTGTTTGAAAACTTTATGCAAGTTTTAAATTTAAGTCAAAATTGTTGGGATATTCAAATAAGTTAATGCATTGATTGAGTTTTATACGTAGATCAGATGGACTTTTTGACTGGTAAGGCAATGACTATAGATACAAAAGGCACAGAAAATCCTAGAAGCCGTGGAAATGTTTAATTGAAATTTATTTATTCCATATATTATAGATTCACCCGTAGGTAACGTAAAAGAAGAGGTAAATACAGCGAGGGTGTACCTTGGAAAGTTGATGATGTATGTAGATGAAGATCAAATTAAGTACTTTTATTCCTAGCCAGTCAGTAGAACATCTTTGTAGACAACATTTTTAGTAAAAGTTCCGGTTCGTCCAACAATATGTCCCTTTTCTACCAACACCTTGGTATTAGCACTTGAAACTCCTCGTGAAAGTGCCACATATAGTTGTCCATGACCAAATACATGCTCAGGTAGAAAAATACCGTATTTTTTATCGTTTGCCCTTGTGCCTTATTTATAGTGAAGACAAAACACAAACGAATTGGAAATTGTTTCCATATTAACACAAATGGTAAATTCAAATTTTCAGGTGGCTTTAGTGGGATTCTTGGAATGAAAACTCTAGTACCAACATAATGTCCGGTGATGATTTCAGCATCAATGCAATTCTTATTGAGTTGTTTACATATAAGCATCGTTCCATCGCATAATCTAGTTTTCGGATTCAAATTTCTTAACAACATTATCGGTGCTCCAAGCTTCAATTTTAAACAATGTGGAGATAGCCCACCAAGAGTGATTGAGTTTAGAAATTCTTGTTGGTATAAATTGTGAGCATCGTCTTCTACCATATCATATGAATAGTAAATGATTTCACTTCCAGGAAATATATTGAGTACATGTTCATTGTGCTTGTCGACATATTCATTTAGTGGTGTAATTAATGCTATATTAACTATGTACTCTTTATCGAATGCATTTTTTGATAAATTGGGAAAAATTGTATCTATCAACTTTGTCGGTGGATTAACATCATTTTTTGACGTTATGACCATATTTGTTGGTAGTTGAATCATTTCTTCATTGATTGAAGGTTCAGTGCCATCTCCAATTTGAAATAGAAATTATGAATATGCGATATCATTTGCTACTCGCATGTTTTTCTTTAAATGCAAAATTTTAAATTTTTCCCATAAAAGTGATTTAATGATGCATGCATTAATCACTTTATTTCTTGTATTTTAGGCACAACTGGCAATACTTGTCGAAAATCTCCTCCCATAATAAGGATTTTACCTCCAAATGGTTTATCTACATCCATTATATCTCTCATAGTTCTATCAAATGCCTCAAAAGCATAACGAATAGTCACATTTGAAAATTGTTTTGGATACTCTCTTTTGCAACTACCATTTTTCATGCAAGGACAATTTCGATTTTGAGTACCACATGGTCCATGAATCATCCACTTCATTACTGCCAATTGTAACTCTGATTCTTCGTTAGAATCTGGTATTTTTGCTCTAACAATTTCATCATATTCATCTGGGTTAGTCAATTTGTCTTCATCTTTGAAGATAATTAGCATATGAACATGTGGTAAACCTCTTTTTTGAAATTCAATCATATGGACGTGAGCAGCTACTTTTCCAAGTGCTCCTTCAGTGAAAATATCTTTTTTTTAATTCCTCGTATTTTGTACGAAATACCTTGTTGTCAAATCCGGTCTGTCTTGGGGGTCTTGACCGGGTAGCAATTCGGTAACTATTTCATCCCAAAGTGGATTGCATGTCATTGTAATGAATAAATCGGGTTTGCCATACTTATTTACTAAAGCCATTGCATCTTGATATCGTTGATACATCACGTGGACAACCAATATAAGAAGAAGGTAGTATTGTTCGTGTTCCAAAATTCCTAAATAAGAGAATTTGTTAAAAACTTCATAAATATGAAATTTAATTACGTAAATGTATAAAAATGTACTTAATATAAGAGTGGATTTTCAAATTCACAAACTACGCACTTGCATCATTTTCCCCGGCGTTTAAAGCATCTTGTAATCCTTGGTACATTTCAGCTCTGATGGTTTTTTGATTATTCCTATATCATCTTAGCCCGCTGGTATATTTAACTTGCGCTTTTCAAAAATTCCAAATCTTAAAAATTTTCAAAAGAAAAAATTCAGAAGAATGTAAAACACCTTGCGTTTTCTATTTTTCAAAAAGTAGAGACTAAATTTACATATCATATCTAGATGGACTTTTCTTATAACAACATAAAAGGCTGAAACTTGTAAATATTTTCTTGTATTTCTTTTGGCCACTGAAATAAAACGATAAAGGTCAAAAATAGTAATAAATAGTGATCTCAATGACACTTTGTTAGGTGTTGTTGGTCACTATATTTCGGGAATCAGAGACAAATCATATGCTTGCAAGTGCAAGTTACTCTAGTTTAAGCTTTCAACATCATTACGTTGAACTATATTATATATTTGTTATATCATATAAAACAAAGCTAAAAATTTGAGCGACCGTATTATTTAAAAAAGTAGTGCTTGGTCATTGGTCAGTTGTCTTTGTTAACGTTACTGCTTTAGTTTTGATACGTCAGTTCAATAATATGAACGGGGTACATATCTACAGCATAATACTAATATATATCAAACACATGTATGTACAATTATACAGAATTAAAAACAGTGTTCTTAAACGTTATAGAAAACACCTGTATATCTGGTTAAACCATAATGCAATCTGGTTTAGATGCTAGTTGTTAGAGCATGCTCATTGTGAAACAAAATTATTGAAGAATATTGTGTGAAAAGAAACGTATGCAGAGAAAATTGAAGCATTCGGTTTGTAGTCAATACTATGGTTAGATTTGCAACAGCGGAACATAATAATCCTACACTGAACAAACTGCAAATCCAGTTCAATTTGTTCACCAAAGAACCAAATTTACATTCATGGAATACACATCTATGTACATAAAAGAGATCTTTAAGACCAAAAAAAAGCATTAAAGATTCAAGAAAATAAAAATAAAGAAGAAAGATATATTCAATTAACTAATCTTCATATATACTGTCAAGATTAGGCCTCCATAGCTCAACCTCGCTCTTTCTTCTTCCATGTCTTCTTCTTTCTACCTCCTTCACTGCTTTACGACTCTCTTTTTTCACATTACTGCATAAAATGAAATGGTGCTCAGTCCCCAATCTACTTCTACCTTGTAGGCCACTAATACAGGTAATACTGTAGTTGCACCCATATGAAATACATATCCTAGGATAACTTAGACCCACTACACTCCTTTGAAGCATAACTTCCTCTGGCTACTTTCTAGTCCACACTCAATCATAGGTCCTGCTTGGATAACATGCAGCCAAGCTTAGCAATTGAAAAAAAAAAATTATTATCAAACCAATATTATTCACAACTTGCACATAAACAAACATATAGCCATAAAAAATGATTTTCTATCCTTATATGCTTCCTGTTATATACAAGAAAATGTCAATTCAACTATCATAATGTAGATGAAAAATACAATATGACTTGTTCAATAGATTAAAGATATAGTACTCATTGCCTTATGCTTTAGTACACTCTCTTGAGGGGCCTAGCTCACCATTTATGTCCTTAAGAGTAACAGCTTGGATTTTAACCTAGTTATTGTAATACTGAAATAGACAAAAAACGGAGTTTAGTACAGTGAAAATGTAGAATGTTGATTGTAAAAACTGGGATGGACGATGTGAAGTTCAGTAATAAATAGGACAACAACAACTTTGAAATATATTATAATTATCAGCTATTAGCACAGGCTTCCAAGAGCAAATAATATCATTCATTAAAAGGCTAAGTTCAGTTAAAAGCAAAAATTTAGAATCAGATATTGAATTGAAATTAGTTTCATCTCTGCTAGACGCAGTTAGACAAAGTGGAATATTACATGGAAACAATCGAGAACATTGAAACAGACTAAGTAAAAAGTTTAGGCCCAATCATAATACTTAAGTTTATTTTTTGTATTGCTAGGAATGAAAATAATACTTAAGTTTTATCATTCGATCGATCCATAAGAATGTTAAGTTTTAACAAACCATAATCAACTAAAATCTATCATAGCCTTACCAAACACATTTACAACCATGTCTGCACTGCCAAAGAACATCTTACCACCATCAAACATGCATTTCAAGTTATATATTATGCATAATTTATGACCTTGCATTGCGAACGTGGAATTTTTCTCCCTTGTAAATTTTGTGAATATAAAAATGTCTAATACTTTTCTATAAATTTAGTAATTCAGCTAAATTATAAAATAACACATCTTAGAATACCATTAAATTGTATTGTAAAATAAATTATTTGCAGTTTCTTTACATATAATTTTGGGTAATCTCGAATATGCAATAAAATAAAAGGTAAATATTATGAAGTGGTTTTCCATAATATATGCATGGGAATAAAGCAGTAGCTAAAACTATGGATGCAAATGTGTAATTTTTAGGATTAGAAAAATATTTCAACTTCAGAAAAGCATCCATTACTTTATCTGAAGCATCTATATCTGAATATATTGCAAAAACTTATAGCAGTATGTCCTCTACGCCTTAATGAGCATTAACAAATATTTTTATTTGAAATACACATAAAAATATTATATATGTATTGTCTTTAGGCCAGCTAAACAATTAAACTGTTAATACTATTGAGCTAGATTAGGCATAAAAATATAAACGCATGCATTTGTAGTAGCTATGATGCACAACGTATAAACAAAGCTAGTAGCTAAACATGCCAAGATTAAAAGTTCACTGTATAGTCAATACCTATTTGCCACATGAATATTGACTTCTTTTTCCACATTTTTTTCTTACCTAGAACAATTTTTATTTATTATATCATTAATATTGAGGCATTTTTGTCATATCAGGGAAATATATTCAATTAACACTGATAGCAAAATAATGAAGAAGCGGTATAAGTAATTAACTGGAAACTTTTATTCTTACTTTCACTGAATAAACATTTTTGACAAAGACATTATTCTTAATGCAGTAGTGTATAGGATTTTTACGATAATAAATTATGTATGCTTTATATTAGTAGCATTATGTTATATGACTAAAATTATTTATATAGCACTTAGCCAACTTTGGTCCCAACAAATATATTGTCCAGTAGAATTAAAACATGATAAAACAATAACATCATAACAAAAGAAAGAAAGAATATACTTAAAAAATGCATCGTTAAAAGTTGACAATAGATACATTTTCTAATTTACAATTATGCATCATTGAAATGCAGTAAGTGATTATCTGGAGCTTTTTCTTTGCATTATAATCGACAATTATGCCATTGTACACAGTTTAATCTCTAAAAATAGTTGTCGATTTTTCTTCAAATTAACCTTTAAAGTGGATGGATTTCAGCAATTGACTAAAATTTAAGAAGTTCCCATAACTTGATAAAGAAAATATGCAATTAATTTCACATTAACCTTTAGAAATAAAGTAAACTAAATCAAGTAAAATTGTTCTAATATTGGGAGCCTATTGTTATAATATTAGGAGACTACTGTTCTAATATTAGTAATAGAGTTAAAAGTCCTGGGTTGTTTGCGGGGAAAACTTTATCACTTTATCCATGGTCTTCGATTTGTCTATCCGTTTATTTAAATTTTAATAACACCAAGCCCTGAACGTGATGAAGTAATACTTAAAATTGTTCTCCAGACCAAAATCATAGTCCAGTAATAGCAGATATAAAACCTACCTTTGAAAATATATACCATAAGGCGACATTATACGTTTGCACTTAAAATTTTAGGTATAGGCAGAATTATAGACAATTAAAATGCTTAAATCATCAGGGAAGTTGGTTGATATCATCTCTTAATAGTAAGACATAACTGATTTCATGTTTGTTCATTGTATTTTCATCTTAAAGTCAAACCATTTACAAAAGATGAATTTAATTTTACCCAAATCAAATGAAATGTATTAATGAAATTTTAGGCTAAGTCAACCCTGGAAAATATACATGTCAGGTGAACCACTTAACTCTCAGTTTACCCAAACCAATGAACATGCTTATCATCATTCTTCCACCCTAGATAATTATTTAAGCAGGGGCCAAAGCAAAGGCATGATGTATGTTTACCAAGCATCTTCCCATGAAATTGAAAAGTCAAACAACTTTGGTTTGCTGTAGTTTTGTCTAAACAAATGCGATCCTAATAATCGTGTGAAGTGGATCAAAATATAACTATATGCATCGTTATTCATTGTGAACTAATATAGAAAAGACATAACAGTACTTAATGATTAATAAACAAATTAGAATACATAAGATTAAAATCTCACTTCTTTGTACTCTTCTTCTAGTGGATAAAGCAAGATGCAATCATCTAGCCAAATCACTATCATAAATTGCCCCCAAATTACAATCAGACAAAGTCTCATAATCGTCTTGCACTTAGTCGATTGTTGGTGGAGAAGACGTTGGATCTGGATTCGCGGCGAAGCAACCCTAGTTTTTGTGGCTTGTCGGAGAATAGGTGGAATCACGTTCGGTCTGAAATCGCTCCGAAGTGTGCTTAGGTTGTGCGGTTTGTTGGAAGGATGTTTGGTGCGAAATCTCCTTGGATCTGGAATCGCTTCTGTGGTTTTTTTAGTCTTGGTTAAGCAGATAGAGATAGAGGCGAGAAAGGGGGAAATGTGGACCGAAAGACTGGAAGGGTAAAATGGGAATTGCAGAAAGAGACGGTTGATTTAGTTAATTGAACTATCATTATTAGTAGTAAAGATTAGTTATTTCTAAATTTTATGGATCTTTTTTAATTTTATAAAAAATTTATTTCTAAATTATTAAACTATAGTAAATTATTTAATATTAATTATTAAAATTGTAAATTACTTAAATATTAAACATAAATTACAAAATATCAATTATTAAAAGTTTATTATTAATTATTTAATATTAATATGTATATATTATTAATTTTTAATTTTTAATAGTAACTATTAATCATGAATTATTAATATTTATTATTAATTATAAATTATTATATATTTAATATTAATTACTCCATATTACTTACTAATAATTGGAAAGTAAAATTAAGCCCGTTGGAATACTGATTATGTATAACAATTAGTAATTAGTGATTATTTAATAATAATCATTAATTATTATAAGTTATAAATTATTAATATAAAATTATTAATGATTAATTATTGAATATTAATAAATAATATAATATTATTAATGGTTAGTAATTAGTAATATAATATTATAATTAGTAATCAGTAACATATGATTAATATAATATTATTAATGAATAATTATTAAATATTAATAAACAATAAATATTAATTTTAAGAAAGCATTGTAATTATTAATTATTGGTTGTCAACAAACATTTATTATAACGGGCATTTTATGCCCGTTGTAAAATTGGCACCTATTACAACGGGCATTTTTAGCCCGTTGTAAAATCTGCACCTATTACAACGGGCATTTTTAGCCCGTTGTAAAATTGGCACCTCTTATAACGGGCATTTTGTGACCGTTGTAAAATTGGTATCTATTACAACGGGCCTTTTGTGAACGTTGTAAAATTGACATCTATTACAACGGGCATGAAAGGACCATTGTAATAGCATTCTATTACAGCGGGCAGTCATTGCCCGTTGTAAAAAAGGCGTTGTATAGGCGCATCTATTACAACGGGCCTGAATGGACCGTTGTAATAGCCTACTATTACAACGGGCAGCCAATGCCCGTTGTAAAAAGGGCGTTGTAATAGAGTATTTTTGTTGTAGTGTGCCGAACAATCGAATGTCGAAAAACCGAACCATTAAAGTTAATGAAGAAGGAGGTAGAAGAAGAAATAGAATAAATATCAGAATCTCACAATCGCAACAGAACAATATATAATAGATAAATGACTAATCTTTAAAACAAAAGAATTATATCTATTTATACATTACATCATTAGAGTACAACAAAACTCATAACACACAACTGGACAGTTATCATAACCTGTCCTCACAAAACCGACTATGCACTTAATCAAGCATAGTGGAATATTCATCAAATACGTGTGATACGTCTCGCAATCCAACTCGTCTCTTGAGCTCCACATCATCCTTTCCTGTACTCTATAATCCTCGTTCTGACCCGAGCATTATAGTTAAATAACACCAAAGTCGGTCTGGAAAATCAGTGTGAGAAAACATACTCAATTGGTTTATTAAAGTTTTTAAAATCCTTTGAAATCAAAGGTATCTCGTACGATCCCTCCATCACCCCAGAGTGAAAGGGGAGTAAGACCACGCCACAGATAAACATGTCGGGTTTTTACCTTACGACAACCAAAACATTTTATTATAAAATCCTATGATATTATAATAGTGTCTATATACAAATACTTATTCAAATAGTCGAAATTGTTACATTCATTAAATTCCAGCAATACCAGCCACAAAGTGGGTTCTACAAACAAAACCATAAAGGAATGTAGGGAGAATGGATTTCCATCAATGGCAGGGATATTGGGGTACCGTCCGTCACATTATGTGGTCTAGATCATCGTACCGAGGATCCACCTTGATCCCCTACGTCACAAGGCCGGAGCTACCCCTTACTGAATAGTCCGAATAAGTTCACCTTGCGGTTGGGATAAGCAACCGCCCACACAGCCGAATAAAGGGACATCTAGACAGGGTGACCCTACCCTAATGGTTGCTAGCCATTTAGCCTTGTGTGCACCTCCCCTGTTTTAGCCATTCCCGGTTAATGAGGTTCGAGGCTATGCGTTACCTTTTTAGCACACATTCTCTTAGAATGCTCATCGTCCTCCTGACGATGTTTTGAAAGCATTCATCCATACAAGTCCGTTTCAGGTTCGAGCGGAACCGAAGCCACTACTCCTACTACATCCATTTTGGAATCACCCTCGGTATAAGTAGTGATTAACCCTTGCACTTCATTGCTCCATCTTCAATTCCAAGCTCTTGTCTTCCTCACGAAAACATTCAAACCAAATCGAAGTGGTTTACGGGAAATTAATCCCGATCCCGATCTCTTCAAAACGATCAACGCATTGGCCAATATTGATAGTTGGTTATTTAACTATCGATAACATTCACAAAAAATCATCAGGCCTTAATAATTTCCAAATTATTTATTTCAAAATATCTTTGCAAGATACTTTTCTACACTTCAACCCTTTGAAAATAGTTTTCAAAATCACTATTATTTCTCCAGGCCACAATATAACGGCCCGATTTTTCAACGCCTGAAAATCAACATCAATACATCCACTGTATTAAATGCCGAACAAACGAATGCTGGAAAATCAAACCATTAGGGTTAAAGAAGAAGGAGGTAGAAGAAGAAATAGAAAACAATATCAGAATCTCACAATCGCAGCAGAACAATATATAATAGATAAATAACTAATCTTTAAAACAAAAGGAGCTGTATCTATTTATACATTACATCATCAGAGTAGAATACAAATCATCAACTCAATTCAGGACAGTTATAATATATTGTCCTCCCAAAGCAAAATTTACAGCTTACACTGCACAACGAAAATATAAATCTATGGAAATACGCCTCGCCATCCAGCTCATCTCCTGAGCTCCACAGCAGTCCATCCCAAAATCTGTACTCTATAGTACTCGGTCTGACCTAAGGATTATAGTTAAATAACACTCGAGTCAGTCTGGAAAACCAGCGTGAGAAAACACACTCAATTGGATTTTTAAAGTTTTCAAAACCATTTGAAATCAAAGGTATCTCGTAAGACCACATCACTAATAAACATGTCGGGTTTTTACCTTACGATAACCAAAACATTTATTATAAAATCCTCTGATATTGTAGTAGTGTCTATATACAAATACTTATTCAAATAGCCGAAATTGTTATATTCATTAAATTCCATCATAATAGGTTCTACAAATAAAACTGTCAAGGCATGTAGGGAGAATGGATTTCCATCAATGGCAGGGCTACTAGGGTACTGCCCGTCACAGTACGTGGTCTAGATCACCGTACCAAGGATCCACCCTGATCCCATGCATCACAAGACCAGAGCTACCCCTTACTAGATAGTCTGAATAAGTCACCCCACGGTGGGGATCAGCAACTGCCCGCACTGTCGAAATAAAGGGACATCTAGATAGGGGTGACCTTACCCTAATTGGTTGCTAACCACTTAGCCTTGTGTGCACGTCCCCGATTTTAGCCATTCTCGGTTGATGAGGCTCGAGGATATGCGTTACCTTTTTAGCACAGTTCACTTAGAATGCTCACCACCCTCCTGACGATGTTCTGATAGCATTCGACCATACAAGTCCATTCTGGGTTCGAACGGAACCGAAGGCACTACTCCTACTGCATCAATTTTGGAATCATCCTCAGGATTAGTAGCGATTAGCCCTTGCGCTTCACTGCTCCATCTTTGACTCCAAGCTCTTGTCTTTCTCATGAAACGTACAAACCGGATCTAAGTGGTTTTTGAAAAAATTAACCCTGATCCCGGTCCCTTCGAAACGATAAGCGCATTGGCCAATATTGATAATCGGTTATTTAACTATCAAATAACATTCACAAATAATCATCAAGCCATAATAATTTCCCAAATTATTTATTAATTTCAAAATATCTTCGCAATATATATTTTCACTCTTCAACTCTTTGAAAAATAGTTTCGAATTACTTTTCTCTCTTGGAAGAAAATTCCCACCCAATTGTTTATTTCCACTGAAAATCACCAATGTCCAAATACTTTAGATTTTAAAATAATTTAAAACACTTTACTCCAAAAAAATACTTTTCAGCATTTAAATTGAACTACTTAAACACTTTATTAAAAATATATACCTTAAAACACTTTAACATAAAAACTATCTTAAACACTTTATTTAAAATACTAGTTACGAATTTTGTAATAATTTCTCATGTAAAAATTTAAGCCAAAAAAAATCTTAAAATAAAAGTTATGAAATTACGTACAAGTTTCTCAAATAAAAACTTAAGCCAACTACCTTTAAATAAAACTACTTTATAAAATATATATATATATATATATTAATAATTATCTTTTAAATCATAATAACGATTGAACCTTTTAAAATAATTAATACTATAACTAATTTAATAAATATTTAATTTTTAAAAAATTAAGCAACATGAATAATAATTCTCAAAAACATTCTTTAAAAACAACTTTAAAACTTTTAACTTATACTTAAAAAAATCTGCTTCGAAAGCATACCTGGCTTTTCAGGGAAATATACCATCCTTTCCCACCTTTAAAAATAAACTACTATTTATTTTTAAAACAATTTACCCGTTCCTTTATAAATTCCCTTCCTGAATTTATACTTCCAAATATCCACTGATATCTTATTTCACTTTATAAACCCAGTTTATAAATTCCATGGTCTCATCCTCCTTTTTAAAACACAGTTTCAATACTAAATCAATTTCCAAATTGATTTCAAAATTGACTCCATTTAATAATTTCTCCTTTATTTATCCAAATTGATCTCAAAATCTAATAATTCCAAACTCATTTCTTTATTTATGATTTAAAATCTTATTTTAAACTGAAAATACTAATTTCATACTTTATTTCAGAATTCTTCTCTTATTTCTTTCCAAACCATTTGAATCCTGAATTTAAAAATAAATTCTTTAATTTTTAAACAATACCACTTAAGCCCTTCATTTATTTCTATTTATTCAAATTCTCTTTTCCCATACTCGGAATTTATTTATTTGAATTTAAAAATAAATTTTTACCCTTTTCCAATTCATTCTTTTAATTTATTCTAAATTCTCTATAATTATTTACTTAAAAATTCTCTCTTTTATTTTCCCTTCAAAAACCCAATCTATATATTTTTGATAACCCAGTATACTCGAATATAATCAATCAAACCATAGCATCCAATATTTTCAATTACCAAATAATCTATCACAATTTATCCAATAAATCTTAACACTGAATATTTAAACAATCTAAATATTTTTGAGGAATCAAGTTGGATCCCTTCAACATGTTTCTCTGCATCCACAGATGTTAGCACAATAATTTAAAATACTAATCCCGCTTCATGGTGGGATATCGCGGTATATGGGGACATCCCCTATTATGCGGGGCGCATAGGATCTCACCCGCTATATAATGCGGGAAATCTATCACTCCAATATATATATATATATATATATATATATATATATATATATATATATATATACTACTATATATAATATCACATCCAGGCAATTCAAACAATCAACCAATAATTTAAATTCAAACTATTTAAATTAACAATAATCATATGAGTGAGATTAACTCACCTATGCCTTTTTTATTTGCAATCTGCTTCAATCTCGATTTGATTCCACGATTTTCTCGACCTTATATAACCATTTTACAGTTTATTAATATTCTAAATAAATCAGACAATGAATTACCATTTATTTATCTACTTTAAACTAAAAATTTGATTTATCTAATAATTTAATTTTGAACTAACTTCCTTTTAATAAAATATCCTTTAGTAACTAAATAATTAAATAAGATAATTAACAAGTTAATTACCTTATATATTAATTAAAAATTTAATTATAAGTTTAAAACATGCATATATTTTTAACAAGCCTGGAACATCCAGATTCGGTAATTTTTCCCAATTTCAAATTATTAAATTTAATAATTTAATTGCCCAATAAACAGTGATATTTGTAATTAAAGTTAAACTAACTTTCAAATATTTAAAATCAATTAAATATTTCAATTTCAAATATCCAGAAATTCTGGGTCGTCACAGCTGCATTTATTTATTTATTCCTGTTTCCTATAACTCTGATTTTGTGTTGTAAAAGAATAATCAAATGTATTTATAAAACAGCTTCATGAACTGTTATTTGATTATTATATTTTGTCATTCCGCTGCAAGATTCTGTGTTTGTTTTATTTCTTTCTCTTTTCTTATTTTCCCCATAACTATCTGTCCTTTTAAAAGGTTTGAGTCTGGCATATGTGTCTGCTTAAAAAGCCCAAAAGGCAGATCGTTACAGTTGGTATCAGAGCTTTGGTCTAGCGATAACCTTAGCTTTATGGGGTCTGACTCGTATTAATTAGGGTAGTAATACCCTAAAATAAGTCGCTGAGTGTGTATATATATATATATATATATATGTATGTATGTATATATGTGTGTGTGTATATACATACATACATATATATGTATGTATGTATATGTGTGTGTGTGTATGTATATATGTGTGTGTTTGTGTGTATATATATGAGACCGTATTTGTTAGTGTTATAAAAAAAGGTTTATGTATTGTGTTAATTTATTCTGTTTTGTATTTATAAATTATGGTCGGTGCATAAGATGCTATAATGTCGATAGGAATTTTTAAACACTTAATAGGACAGACCGACACAATATTGTTTTGAAATATAGGTAAATGAAATAATTTTGCCTATTATGTAATTTGTATATAAAATAATAAATTTTATAAATGATACAATGGTTGTTATATATTTGTTTGTTAGTAGAGAAATCTTACAAATATTGACTTTAAAATAGGATTTACAAGTAAAGTAAATATAAATTGGAACTTTAGAACTTTAGTTCTGGGATTTTTGAAATTTCTTTCAAAGAATTTTGGAATATAATATTAGTATTATTGAAAGTATTTTTAGATATAAATATTTCAATACGATTTGAAAGAAACGTTTAAAAGAATTTTGGAAGGAAATTAGTTCTGTGCTCCCTTCTCTGTCATTGGAAAATAATTTCGGTGATGAGTGCATGCATCATCGACATTCATTTTCGAGTTTCGAAGTAGGAAGACTATTGTAGTAGTTATACTACACATCTGTTTTGATAAAACAATCTTAATTTTAAATTCTAGAGTTTGACTTGATATATATATATGTACATGTATGTATGTATGTAAGTTATGATTATATATATTATTTTAAAAGGATTGAAATGAAACCCGGTTGGTTAGTTCTTAAATTTTTGTAAAATTAGAAATTGAAATTATTGTTATGAATTGAACCTTGACAATATTAATAATTGGAAAACTTCTAAAATGAAAATAAGAAATTTGATGTTAAAATAATAAATGAAATAGATAAGGAATTTAAAATTTGTAAACAATAAATAAAAGGGAAATGAAAATAAGAAAATGTAACTAATGAACATTTTGTTAATTAAAATAAATATGAAAACTTGTGTAACCTTCCATTGCATTTTGAAAACATATATATAACTTACCAAAATGTAAAAGTTGAAATGTTAATAAGAACCGGTAATAGAATATTATACAAGTAAAACTTAGAAAAATGAAGGTGTTTAATGGAATTACTATGATAAATAAGAATTCTAATGTTATAAATTGTAATAAACTGAAGTTAATAGTTTGAAATGCTACTAAATAAATGAAATAAAAGTGAATAATGTAAGAAAAATGATTATAAACTTAAGTTAACATTTTTAAACTATCTATAATCAGATTTAATAGTAAAAGATGAATACTGTAAGCAAATAATTATGAGCTTAAATTAATGTTGAAGTCATTTATAATTAAAATGAGCACTATATAAATTGAACGGTTATAACTTCAGACCATTGAAATGATTTAGAAATGGAGTTAATATTCAATAATGCTATATATGGAAGAATGAATGTGAAAAATAAATAAATCTATAAATGGTGAATTAAATTGTAAAGAAACTTACCTACTAATGTATAATCCAAAATAAAAATAACTTATTTAAGCAATAATTGTAAAATAGTAAAATGAAAGAAATGGCACTGTATGAATAAAGGAGAAATGAACTTTTTTAAGTAATAACAGATGTAAATTTATGAAAATAAATATTATATGAATGAGAATAGAAAAGTAAATGATGGAAAAAAAGGGAAAATCAAATAAAATTGTAAATGTGAAGTAAACTACAATAAAATATATACAATACTTTAATAATGAATTCATGTATGATCCAAATAATTGAAATGGATATTACTTATGTAGGTACAGAAGGTAAATTAATGAAATGGGCCTTATATGAATGAATAAAAATTTAAACTTTGCAAGTAATGAACATGAATTAAAGAAAATCATTGTAAAAAAATGAACAATAAATGATGTGAAAAGATAAATAGTGTAAACTTAGAAAGGTGTTAAATTCTTTGTTTGTTGGACTTATGGATTGGTTGGGAAATAATACTTCTATTGTGTAAAGATGTATAAATAATCTATAAAGTTATCTACGACCATTGATTATATGGTTTACTTCATATTTTATATATCATTTTATATGATTTGAAGTTCTGAACCTAAAAAAACCATTTGTTTTGGTTGTAATGGATGGAAGATTGTTTTCTTTGTTGAAATGTTGTTTGTACTGTTGTTTACAAGTGATTGTTGTTATGTTGTATTGATTTGTTTTGTTATTAGTGAAAACAACTTAAAATATTTCTCTTTTATATAATTATTAAATCTTTGGGTTGTATAAGTGAAATATAGGTTATGGAAGTAATTGCTACTGCTTTTGGTTTCATAAAATAAGCGTTATTTGCCCCAAAAATAGGTATGTTCTCGGATTACGGTTTTCTGGCGATATTATATTATTTTTCCCACGGTTTAGGATATATTATTTTAAAAATATGATATATATTTTTATTATTAATATTATTGTTTTGCCCAAACCTCTCTGTCCAAAGGAGGCTGTCGAAATTTTCCGTGAATTTTAGACTTAGAAAAATTTTGTGAAATGATTTTTAAACTTGTAATAACTTGAGTATAAAGGATTTAATTGTTATAAATTGATATATTTTATCCAAAATTATTTAATTGTTTATAAATTTAATATTTTGAATAAGATATATTGACTTCTTTTTCCTTTTCGAGGATGAAAAGTTTTGAGTGGGGGAGAGTATAACGACCTGTAATTTTCGGTAATTAAAATTAGTTAATTTAATAAGGTTTTTTGATTAAATGTTAGAAGAAATAAAAATTTGTGGTTTATTAATAAGAATATAACTGGAATAAAATGAAATATTATTAATTTGAGGTAATTGATAACTGCTTTAAATGTAATTCCAATTAATTAAAAGAATTAAAGAGTTATAACCGATGTAGATTGTAAATAAATCATAGTAATGTATGTATTAATGGATAATTGGATTAAAAGTGCAATCGATAAATTAAATGTTGATTAATTAATAAAATGATGTGTAATGAGAGTTGTTGTAACATCTGCTTATAAACAATAAACTTACAAACATTACTAAATGTAGAAACGGTAACAATTGTTGTTTGTTACCAACATATTTAATCAGTTGCAATTAAATGAAATTAAATGTTACATTAATGTGAGTTAGTACAACAATCGCAAAAATGTGAATGTAATAAAAGGTATAAAAATGTTAATTTTATTTGCAGGGCAATAATTAATGAAATAAAAGAGTGAAACTAAGATAAATTAATTTATTAATATTCTAAATTATAATATAATTAACAAAATTTCAATATAATGAAAATATAGTAACTAGTACAAATAAAAGGATGAAATTGGAGAATATTAACGTAATAAATAGTGAACCAATGTAATTATATCTATAGAGTAATAAGGGATTGCATAATAGGATAAAAAGGCAAACAAATGGAATTATTGGAAATTTAATTTATAATCACTGAATTTATTGAAATTGAAATTAAACATTGTAAAAGTATGTAATATTCAACATAGAATTGATATAGAAATTTGTTTTCAAGGATTCTAAATTTCTTAGTAATCTAAAGCGATAGAAATTGTAGATGATTAAATTTGAATTTTTTTTTGAGAAAAATGTGTGATCCTCTTCACGGGAGGAGAGCACACATGAAAATATATATAACAACAATAGCAAAGGAGCTGCCAACATGCCTGACATGTAGCAAAAGACCCCCCATACAAAAGAAGAAGAAAAAATTAAACCCCCTCCAAATGCCTATGAAACTAAAGACTAAACCTAAACCGACGACTCTAACCAGAATCCAAGGCCTGAAGTGACACCAGAAGAAAAGTAGCCACCTGAAACAACTTCCACAACCACAACCTTGACAACCAAGATGAAAACCCACAAAATACAACAACTACACAAAACACGAACAAACTCCAAAAATCAATTATCACATTAAATACCCAAAAATATCAACAACCCTCAAGCAAAAGACTTAAACGCTTTACGATTTAAACGAGGACTTCTCCTAATAATACCAGTAGAATATCTCCTACTAATCCTTCTACCGGATTTGGATGCCTGAGCCAATTATCCAGCAATGATAGGAGAACAAGGAAATTTACCTATAGACGCAAGACAAAAATACATAACAAATCTGGAACCCCCGGTCCAATAATAGACAGCTTGATCAGAACAAGAACGCTGCAATTTAGGATTCTCCAAATCTGCTTAATCAGCCCCTTTAATAAATGCAAATTTTGCTTCACGCTGTGTTGCATTTTTTCCATGTTCACACTGTGTATGCACACATATCACCTCTTCTGTAATTACAGAACCAACAAGATGATCTACAACAATACCACTAGCAAACTCTTCTACAACAACACCATGATCAACTAACACATTTCCATGCACAACCAGACTATTATTAAAAACAATATCAGACATTTTACATCTAACATCACCATGATCATCACCATAATCAACAGTGCTAAATTCATCCGCAAACTCACTATTTTAAACACTGTCTAACCCCGGCTTAAGGTAAACATCTGACAACTGAACACTCAATTTGGACATAGTATCAAACAAAACCATCCCATGAACACGATCCATCAATGATATATTATTACCAGAATTGCTCCTGTGAAGATTATCAATTTCACAACAAACGCAACCATCTGTATACTACCAGAATTATCAATGCACTCAGAAGCATCATCCTCTCTATTAACAGATATTAGCTTCACACAGTTATCACCACATTGAAAAGATTCCCACTTATCCAAACAAAAAAACATGTTCTTGTACCTACTGTTTATAATATCATCATTGTGCCTATCTACTGAAGCCCCTACCTCAAGTGAAACATTATCATATCTAATACAATCCTCCAAGTAGCTTAATGGGCTAGACCAAATCTCATTATTAACTTCACTGCTTCCATTATTTAAGTGAATCAAAGAAAAAGGAACCTTAAGATCATAAAACTGAGATTGCACTCCAGATATCAATGTGCATTTTTTTTTAATATAAGCACCGGATTCTCTACCATCAACCAAATCAAATAACACAGTATCCTTATCAAAAGTTCCTTCAACAATGCTTATAGTTGAAGAGATATTTTTGCTCAACACATCAGGATCACAAAGAACCCGATCGCAGTAATTGAGAACATCCCTACGATTCGAAGCAGAGATAACAGAAACATCAAGAATATCACCAGGATTTTTCGAACAATAATTGTTCCTCCTTGAGACCATACCATCTACAGAATTCTCAAAGTATTCATCAGGAGAACCAAAATTCTTACTGTAGTTTCTTCCTATATTAACCTCATTAACCGCGTTAAAATGAATCAGCAAATCTTCCAATAAACCAATTCCATCTTCCCTCTGAAACCATAGATGATCGAGTAGAATACCCTTGAGCTTCATTATTTTTAAAACAAACAGAAAACCATGTTCCGTAATAGAAAGGGTTTTCTCCATAACAGATGAAGAAGATGAATTCATCAGACACTCAAACTTCTTATGACCGATTTTCCACATTTAAAACATCTAATCAGAATTCTACACTCTCTAGCTAAATGACTAAAATCTCCACATCGATAGAAGAATCTCCTCCCTTTTCTAGGATTAACCCGATTCTTGGTAAAAGAATTCTGAAAAACAAGGCCTCGCGGCATGAATCTTGGACTTCGAATCCGCCTGTGCATATGAACGAAAAGAAGAAGAAAAGGCATCTCGATCGAAAAAAGAATTAACGCTAGGAGAAACAGGAAATAAAGGAGGCGAGAAAGAAGGAGTTGGGAGCGAATACGAGAAGGCAGAAGACACCATGAAAAAATTGTCAACTTTTACAGGTGAGTTTTAAATTTGAATTGAAAAGGGTGGTTTAATTAATTTAACATTTATTTATTTAATTAACGTGAAAATAGCCATTTTGGCCACTGTCTTGGATTTCGACCAAACAAGTTTCCTCGGATCTGTAACAGTGAATTATTGTAAGGTTTCAAATTTCGTAGCGATCGGACTTGCCGTTTGATCGTACGGACACAAAACGCATTGAAATCAGTTTAATTAAATCAATTGAAATCAATTTGAAATAAGCTGACTCTAAGCTACCTTCTTCATACGATGGAATTAGGACTTGAAACATGTTCTATTTAGTTTAAAAATATTGAAAACATCTATTTTGATATATGGGATGACCCACTTTCGTTTCGTGAACGAAACGGGCTTTTCGGGTCGTTTATCGTTGAACTTTCAAATCGATCTAACCCATTCATTTCTATTTCTGATTTGCCTACATATAGCCTGTTATAAACCCTAGCTATATTCTTATTCCAGTTTTCAGTACGTACATTTCATCTGTCTACTTCTCCTTCTCAATGGCAGAACCAAATCCAAATACAAAACCCTAATTCCCAAATTGCAAATTCAATTTCAAATTCAATTCCAAAATTAAAATCCTCAAAACCTTAACAAATTATATACCATTTCGTAGCTCTCAATGAGCATAATTCACTGGTGGTATTCATTTTTCGATTTAAACCATCGTTTGTCCATAAATCGCGAATGAACCTCGATCGTCCATTTTAGGTTTTGACGATCCAACGGGGGATCGTTGTCCGATCGACGATCGGGAGGTGTCATTGGGAAGGTGGCGCGATGCAGGTCCTAGATCATGTGGCAGTTCGTTCTCAAATGGCCATGGATCATTCGGTATTGGCTTCAATTCACGACGGTAACGTTAGTTGTTGGAAAAGTCTCAAGGGGCGAGGAAGGTACAGGCGTGGGCGGCTCGGCCAGGGCAGTCGCATGGAGGTCTCTAATCGTGGTGGAAGTCAACGTGGTGGCGGCGAAATTTGCTCAAAGAGTGGCGGCTCCGGTCTTCGAACGAGCAGGGTAGGGTTTCGATCGATGGGAGAAGCATTCTACTAGGTGACGTGGCAATTTGTTTATTAATTTATTTATTTACCTTATATTTAAATTCAATTGTTCTTAATTACATAACTTATACATACGAGGTCCGTTTCACGCACAGTTTGTCCAGCTAGGATAGTATCGAAATTCTAGACATTTTGGGACTAGTTTGGACGAATTTTGAGACTGTTCAAATTTGGGCCCTACTTTGGATTTTAATTCGATTTAAAATATAAGGTGGGTGTTTTAACCCACTCACAATTACTAAACTATCTTATGTTAGTTAAATTAAATTTATGCTGTGATTAAAAATCAATTGATTGATGTTTGGTATGTTTAAATTGTTATTCTGGTTAAATTTGACTTTTGTTGCATTTAATAATCATTTGATTTAATATTGAATTTAAATTGTCAATTTAATACATGTTATTGATGATAAGTTATCTATTGATATTTATTTATTGATTAGGATAATGATTGTGATGGATGTTTGATTGTTGACATTTGGATGACAAGATGTTGTAGTCATATTGTTATAACACTGCAAGTTCCTTATGGGTTGCAATAATACATACTCGAGTGATCTATAGATTAGGGAAAAATCGTTATGGGTTGAAGTGATAGACTCGAGCAATTTTTTGGATTTTTATTTAATTCGAGATTACGGTTTGAAATGATATATAACCGTAAAAATTTAATTTTGCATATTGAAATGATAAATATCTGTATCACTTGACCCTAGGGTAGAGAATTATATACGGACACCGGATTGCTTAAGCTAAATGATTTTGAATCTTCAAATTTTGAGTTCACTGGTATTTTAAAATAGAAATTGATTTGTATAAACTAAATTTTTTGAATTATCCAAGTGTTAAATGTTGAAATTGGAATTGGTTTAATGAATTGCTCAAAGATTTTAAATTTGAATTTCAAAGTTGAAGTGTCAAATATAAATGAATTTATTGGAATTGAGTTATTGAAATGTATGGATATAACTTTGAAATCTATTTAAACTATTTTAAACTATTTTAATTAAATTAACTATTTTAATCAATTTAAAAATATTTTAATTTATATTAATATATTACAACCTACTTAATCTAATTTAACTTGTTTGGCCTATTTTAAACTGAATAAATTTATTTAATCTATTTTAAATCTATTTAATATAATTTAAATCTATTTAATCTATTTTGAATTTATTTAATCTATTTAAAATCTATTTAAGATTAATTAAATCCATTTACTCTATTCTAAATCTATATAAATCATTTTAAAAATCTATTTAAATCAAATTTAAATCTATTTGAACCATTTTTACTATTTAAACTATTTTAAATCTATTTAAACTATATTAAATCTATTTAAACTATTCTAAACTATATAAACTATTTATAATTAGCTAACTATTTTCTAAAATTTCAAACTGTGTAATTTTGAAGTATTTTTTTTCCAAATCCTTGATGACGACACAACCTAAGTTGTAATTTGGAATTGATACCTTTGTGAAAATGACATATTTGAGTAATATGACGATTTTGGAACAAGGATTTAAATAACCTATCTTCTCGATAAACTCAAAAATGAATGACTTTCAGAATACATATGATCATTAAAAGTGACATGATTTCAAATGTGATATGATTTCAAAAGTGATTTTGAAAATATGATATTTTGATAATCAAATTTTGAATTATCCTTTTGAAATGTAAAAGAACCATCTGGTGTGAAACAAGCGTTTAGTTGTTAAAGAGATCAGGATCGGATATTTCATACTCTCCGCCAATATCGAAAACCACTTTAACAACTGTGTACGTGGTGGAAATTCCAGAAATGAAGTAGGTTGGTTTGGCGAATGATTTCTGTATGAGGTATAACACGACCCTGACTCCCGTGAGTCAGCTTAAAGGTGACTAAAACAGGAGTCATGCCGGGCCAAGTGAGGTCATTCCTCCTATCAGGCACATTTCTTCGATACAATTCTATTACTTTGTGATTGATTTGGTGGCCACCCTTGATTTGATTTGGGAGTGTGTTCAAGGTGGGAGGTAGTAGTTGTTATGCATTACCACCAGTCTGGATCCTCAATTGGTATATCCACCCTGGCATTGCCTCGAGTGTCGTGTTCACATGCCTTAGAGCGCCTTCTACAAGTTTGGTTTGTACCATACCTATGGAGTGCCCTTTGATAGCCCTCCAGTTTACGGAGGAATTACGGTACTGTATAGACTATGGGATTATATAAAATGTGTTAAGGGGGATATGTGTAATGCCTTAACGCTATTTTATTACTTTACTTTACTGTACAAACTATTATAATAGCGTATTGTACCACATCGTAGATAGTTTAACGAATTCTTAGGAGATGGTAATCCCGAACATCTCCTAAGTTATTGTACTCACGTTTGACACTGGATAGGAGATGTCAAACCCCGTAGACATCTCTGACGTCGTTACACTCATATTTATTTACTGTTGATTTAACTTACATAAGATCTTTTAGTTCTGACTCGAGTGTTTTGTCTTTTCAATTCGCTCGGGTCAGCTTGAGAATTTCACGGTTGAAGATCTTATTTCTGGAGGACGAAGACGAAGATTTGTACTATTACTATTTATTATATTTATTCCACTGCATCATGTTGTTCCGCTGCATTTATTTATTTCGGTTTTCTGTAACTTTGATTTTGTGTTGTAAAAGAATAATCAAATGTATTTATAAAACAGCTTCATGAGTTGTTATTTGATTATTATATTTTCTCATTCCGTTGTGAGATTCTGTATTTGATTTATTTCTTTCTCTTTTCCTATTTACCCCATAACTATCTGCCTTTTTGAATGGTTTGAGTCTAGCATGTGTGTCTGCTTAAAACATCCAAAAAGACAGGTTGTTACAATTCTAGTCGATTTACAAGACTTGTTTATAAAACTTATAATTCATTTTAGCAATTTAATAATATTTAAATAACTAACTTTCTAAAATATTTTTAAGCACTTTTAAATTACTAGTTTAATAATTAAAAATCCTCTTTTTTTTAAAAACTTAACTTCTTGATAAAATATATTTTTCAATTCCAATATGGCCAGTCTAATATTTATAAATCTCTCTCGATTTATCACCCATTTGATTTACGTCCCAATTTCGTAAATCCCCTTTTTCACATTTCTAAAAGTAAAATCGATCTTTTCCTTTTGTACTCATTTACCCAACTCATTATAAATTCTAACCGTGAATTTATAACTTCAATTTATCAATTGAAAATTATTCACTTTATTTATGAACACTGTTTTTTATTAAATCCCATAGTTTTCAGTTCTAGTTTATAACGGTTTCATATCACTTAAATCCATTATAATTTGATTTATAATCAAAATTCCATTTATAAATCAATTTCTCACGTAATCCACACTATATTCCAGACCAAACCCAATCTCGATTATATTTCCATTTTTAATTAAGAAATCTTATTTAAGATCTGGTATATTCAAATTCTTTTGCCAATCTATTTAAAATCTTGATTTGAAAACCTTTTATATTTAAAACAAGTATCACTAAGGAATTATTATTTAAAATCCTTATTCCAAATCTCTATTTACCATAGTCCGATATTGTTAAGTACAAATTGAAAGTCAAACTATTTATTTTACCCAAATTAATTTCTTTAATTAATCCAAAATTCACTATAAATATTTCCCTTCCAAATCTCTCTTTAATTTCTTTTAATTTCAAAACATATATTATTGGTATTTAAAAATACCAAAATCTAGGCCAAAACTACAATATCATCCAATAAATTCAAATCACGCTACAATCTATCACAAATTATTCAACAGATCATATATCACTATTTTTAAAAATTAATTCAACATTTTTGAGTAATTCAGTTGGATCCCTGCAATCTATTTTCCTACATCCATAGATGTCAATGCAACAAAAAAATGCCAATTCCACTTCGAGGCGGGATATTGCGGTAATATAGGGTTACCGCTATTATGCAGGGCACATAAGGTCTCATCCACTAAAATATGCAGCAATATCTATCCAACTACTAATATATATACTACGATGTATAATATCACATTCAACTAATATCAATTCAATCAATCAATCAATCAATAATTTTAACTACTTAAAATTAATGCCAATTATCCAAATGAGTGAGTTTTTTCTCACCTTGAATTTTATTGTCATCCAAACGTTTCATATTTAAATTAAAATTGAACTAGCATTCAATTTTAACCCAAAATTTTAATAAGCTCTAATTTGTCCAAACAGGTTTCTTTTTGAAGCTCTCATCATCATGATCGCAATGCAAAAAATCTTGTCCAAAACAGACCTCACATGTAGGAGTTATAAAAATTTTAAGTTCGTCGATAATATAATTAAATTAAACACACGTTATTATTATTATTATTATTTTAATATAAAACCATACCATTGTAATCGGCCCGGCCCACAAAAAAGCTTTATTTGCCAAATGCCTGAAACCAAAATTCATGCACAGACCTATCTCTATGCCTGCATGCACACGAAGATACCATGATCCACTCGACGATTTCTCGAACTGACCCCGCTATCACCTCTTTCGCATCAAGCTCGACCCAACCGCCTCCATTTCGTCGCTTCCCCTGCCCTATCTCAAAACGCGACCGACACGATCATGCTCGACCACGAAAATGTCTCACCTTCAAAAACACGACCGCACATCACAAAAACCCACCTACTGATGCGCCTCGACCATCTGAATGCAACCACCATGACCAATACACGAGATACGCCTCTAAGCTCGAGCAGTTCGAAACCCTAGTTCGAATCCATAATGGTCGATCATCACAAACATGTGTCGTACCCACCCATATACATATCAGATTGAAGAGAAGGATGAATTAGGATTTTACAAAAAAATTGTGATATTTAGACGAGTATTTGATGAGAAAAGGATTTTTGAAGTTTGATGTTTTCATATTTCTTTGTTCTGTACTCTGAACGGTTGCATTGTAACGATCCGTAATTTTTGATAGTTAAAAATAATTAATTTAATAAGGTTTTGTGATTTAACGTTGAAAAAATAAAAATTTATGATTTAATAATAAGAATATAATGGGAATGCAATGTAATGGTATTAAGGTAATTAATAACGGCTTTAAATATAATTCCAATTAATAAAATGATTAAAGAGTTAAAATGGATGATATATTGTAAACTGATTGTAATAATGTGTGTGTTAATTTATAGATTTGAAGAGTAATTGACAAATTTAAATGTTGATTAATTTATGAAACAATGTGTAATAAATTGTAATTGGATAGAATTAGTATAGTGTAAGTTGTTATAACATTTGTTTATAAATAATAAACTTACAAATGTCATTAAATGTAGAAATGGTGACAATCATTATATGTTACCTATTTATTTAGTCTATTAAATTTAATTGGGAATCAGTTGCAATTAATTTATTTAATTAGTGTAGTTAATGTAGATTAAATTGATGATTGTAGAATATTAATTCAATAAGATATAACCAATGTAAATTTTATTCATAATATGGCAATTGATTAAATAAATAAAAATGGAAATCAAGTTTGATCAATTTAGTGGAATCTATATTATAATAAACGGATTTATTGCAATTAAATGTAAATAAATACTATGTTAATGAAAATTAAGAGATAATTGTAGAAGGTTAGTGTAACAAGATATAAAGAATGTCAACTATGTCTGTAGAGTAAAAATATTAGAATGAAAGGCTGAAATCAAAATAAAACAATTTATTAGAAGTTAATTTTAATTAATTGGATTTAATTGTAGATGAAATCGAACACTGTAATTAGTGAAATATTTAACACTGAATTTGATATGTAAATTTGTTTTAAATTATTGTAAATGGCTACGAAATCAAAAATGATAAAATGGTTAGTCAAGCAAATATTGAAATAAAAAGTGATTAATTAATTTAATATTAATTTATTTAATTAACGTGAAAATACCATTTTGGCCACTGACTCGGATTTCGATGAAACCATTTTCATCAAATCTGTAACGGTGAATTATTGTAGGATTCAAGTTTCGTAGCGATCAGACTTGTCGTTCGATCATACGGACTCGAAACGCTTAGATATCAATTTGATTGAAATCAATTTGAAATAAGCTGATTTTAAGTTAACTTCTTCATATGATGAAATTTGAAATTGAAACCTGTTCCATTGAATTTAAAAATATTGAAAACATCTATTTTGATATATGGGATGACCCATTTTCGTTTCGGGAACGAAACGGGCTTTCCGAGTCGTTTGTCGTTCAACTTTCAAATCGATCCAGCCCATTCATTCCAATTTTCGATCTGCCAATATATAGCCCGTTATAAACCTTATATAGCCCGTTATAAACCTTACTATTTCTTATTCCAATTGCATGTACATAAAATTCTATCTGCTTCTCACTTTTCAATGGTAGACAAACCAAAACCAATTCTAAATTCAATTGCAAACCAAAAATCAAATCGAAAATCAAACTCCACCAAACCCTATCAAATTATATATCAATTCGAAGCTCTCGATGAACGTAATTTGCTGGTGTGATTCATTTTTCAATCGGACTCACTGTTTGTCAAAAAATCATCGAATTAATTTCGACGGTCCCTTTGAACGTTTGACGATCCAACGGTGGATCGTCGTCCGATCGATGATCGGGAGGCGACGTTGGGAGGAGGAGGAAAAGCGGCTCCTGTTCATGGCCTTCGTTCGTCCCCAGGTCATGAGAATTCGCCACGGTTGGCCAATTTATGGCGGCGGCGTTGCGGTCGATGGAGGCGGCCGGGCGAGGTGGCACGGTGCCTGGAGGAACGGCTGGAGGGCGCAGTTGCGATGCTGAGGGACGATCGTGGAATGGTGGTCGATAGGAGGCACGGTGGATGGCCAAGCAGTGGCGGCTGTACGTGTTTGTTCATGTTCGTGTGGCCTGTGCTAGGGTTCTGAGAGGCTAACGGAGATGACGTGGAAGGTATGAGTCGTTTTTATTTATTTAATTAATTTAAAATCTAAAATTTTGAATCGTTCTAATTTGCGTAACTTTTTCATACGAAATCCGATTCGTACGAGGTTTGTTTCGTTGGGATCGTATCAAAATTCCAGACATTTTGACACTAGTTTGGACGAATTCTGAGATCGTTGAATTTGGGCCCTATTTTGGATTTCAAATCAATTTGAAATTTAAAGGCGAGTGTTTTAACCCGCTCACAACTACTAAATTATCTTATGATAGTTAAATTAAATTTATGATATGATTAGAAATTAATTGATTGACGTTACGTATGTTTAAATTGTCATTCTAGTTAAATTTGACTTTTATTGCATTTAGTCATTGTTTAATTTAATATTGAATTTAATTGTCAATTAAATACCTGTTAATGATACTCAGTTATCTATTGATGTTTATCGGTTGATTTGGATTACGATTGTTACGGATGTTTGATCGTTGATATTGGATGAGTGAATGTTGTATTTCTATATTGTTATAACACTACAAGTTCCGTAAGAGTTGAAATGCTACATACCCGAACGATCTATAGATTAGGGAAAAATCGTTATTGGTTGAGATGATAGACTCGAGTGATTTTCTGGATTCTATTTAAATCAGAATTGCGGTTTGAAATTATATATAACCGTAAAAATTTAAATTGCGGATTGAAATGATAAATATCTGTATCACTTGACCATAGGGTAGAAAATTATATACGGCCACCGGATTGGTTAAATTAAATGATTTTTAATTCTTTAAATTTTGAATTCAATTAACTGGCGTTTCGAAATAGAAATTGATTTATATAAATTGAATTATTTTCGATAATTCAAGCGTTAATGCTGAAATTGGAATTGATTTAATCAATTGTTCAAAGGATTTAAATTGGAATTTCAAAGATGAAGTGTCAAATATAAATGAATTAATCGAAATTGAGTTATTGTAAATGTTTGGATATAACTTTGACATCTATTTTAAACTAATTTAAACTATTTTTATTAATTTAAAACTATTTTAATCAATTTAAACTATTTTAATTTACTTTAATCTATTATAACCTATTTAATCCAATTTAATCTATTTTACCTATTTTAAATAACTTAAATTTATTTAGTCTATTTTAAATCTATTTAATATAATTTAAATCTATTTAATCTATTTTAAATTTATTTAATCTATTTAGAATCTATTTAATATAATTTAAATCTATTTAATCTATTTTAAATCTATTTAAATCAATTTAAATCTAATTAAATAAAATTTAAATCTATTTAAACTATTTTTAAAACTATTAAAACTATTTATAATTATCTAAACTATTTTCTAAAATTTCAGACTGTGTAAAGTTGAAGTATTTATATTTAAATCCTTGACGATGATACAACCTAAGTTGGAATTTGGAATCGATACCTTCTTGTGAAGTGACATATTGAGTAAATATGATGATTTAGGAACGATGATTTAATTAACCTATCTTATCGATAGATTCAAAAGTGAATATGATTTTTGAAAGTGCATATGATTCGAAAGTGATATGGTTTTGACAATATGATATTTTGATATCAATTATGCATTGATTTTGGGAAATGTAAAAGAACCATCCAGTGTGAAATAAGCGTTTGGTTGTTAAAGAGACCGGGATCGGATACTGTCATACTCTCTGCCAATATCAAAAACCACTTTGACAACTGTGTATGTGGTGGAGATTCCAGAAATGAAGTAGGATGGTTTGGCGAACGATTCTGTATGAGGTATTTATGTGACCTGACTCCCGTGACTCAGCTTGATATGGCTAAAAAAGGAGCTACGTCGGGCCAAGTGAGGTCATTCCTCCAATCGGGCACATTTCTTCAGTACATTTCTATTACTTTGTGATTGATTTAGTGGCCACCCCTTGATTTTGATTTGGAAGTGTGTTCCAAGGTGAGCGGTAGTAGCTGCTATGCGTTACCACCAGTCTGGATCTACAATTGGTATATCTACCCTAGGCATTGCCTCGAGTGCCTTGTCGCGTGCCTTAGCGCGCCTTTTACGAGTTTGGTTTGTACCATACCTATGGAGTGCCCTTTGATAGCCCTCAGTTTACGGAGGAATTGTGGTATTGTATAGACTATAGGAATATATAAAAATGTGTTAAGGGGGATATGGGTAACGCCTTAACACTATTTTAATACTTTACCTCACTGTAGACATATTATAATAGCGTATTGTACTACATAGTAGATAGTTTACGGATCCTTAGGAGATGGCAGTCCCGAACATCTCTTAAGTTATTGCACTCACATTAGACACTGGATAGGAGACGTGCACGGATCGGATAAGGGAAGACGTGCACAGATCGACCTAAAATTTCAATAGAAGAACCACTAGGCCAAGACGAGGGTACACAAGAATTTTGAGGCCCATTGGGGTCCATAATAGGGATCGGCCATGTTCCCTATTGTGGTGCCCAAATGGGGTGTAATCCCTTTGGGGGGTTCCCCATGATGTTAGCTACTTGCCCTCTAAATTTAGAGCCATTCAGATTTACAGTTTGTGAAATATCACGTTTTCCTTTAAGTGGTGTTGCATGTATTTTGATTTCAGCTAATCCTTTCGAGGGATAGGGGATGATCCCTCTAAGTAATCCCATTTGGTGTGTGATCCCTATGGGGTGTTCCATATGTTGTAGCAAGCTTGTGCTTCAAGTTTCATGTCAATTGGATGAGTAGAACTTGAATTATTGCTTGAGCTTTGGTGCAATTTTAGTTGTCTACTGATTCTAGCCGATCCTTATTGAGGGAAGAGGGTCGATCTCTCTCTCTCTCTCTCTCTTCGTCCTTTTAAGGTGCGATCCCTAGGGTAGGCTCCATAGGGTCTCCACATCTCGTTCCCAGACTTTCATAAGTATTGGACTTATGGATCATGAGATATTGATTGTTTTTCATTGTCTTGCACTTGGTTGGTAGAAATATATATGTCAATCCCTTTTCTACCGATCCCTTTTATATGATCCCTTTTATACTAATCCCTTTCTTAGGTGAAGTAATTTTTCCATAACTTGAGCATACGAACTCCAAACGACTTAAGAATTGAAATATAGTCTCGTAGGGCCTTCCTTGTTACTCTATATAAATCTCACCCAATTTGGACAAAAATTGAGGATATATGCCGATCCCCTAGGAAAAGGGATGAGCACCGATCCTATGCCTGGGGAAGGTACTAATCTGTACTTAGAATATTCTAGAGAGTCTGTCTCTTGGTCTCGGTTGATCATCGCTTCACATCGGTGCCTGCACTTAATTTTTGGACCAAGATTATTGCTGTGGACTATTGGCCTTGATGAGAGTCGAGTCTAATTTTTCTAAATAGTTCAGATATAGCTGGGTCAAAATACCGAATAACACTTACCCTCCAAAGTATGTCTTCTGTCGAAAATGACATGCTTTGAATCGTAGCAAGTTGGAGTCATCGGAATGAAATTATGAACATTCGCCATCCTTCCATTGAATTACTTTTCCAAAGTGTCGTATCTCTTTTTGATTGTCATGACACTTAGTCGATTTCCAATAGTATAATTTCAAGATTATATTCCATAAGTTGCTATTTGTGTCTGGTTCTATGGGACTAGTAAGCTTCGACTATCTAATCCAGTTTCATCTTCGAAAGCTTCAAGTGAGAATTTAATTTCCATCGATTTCAAATTTTGAATTTTAAGAATATATACGTGCATGTTTAGGTACACGTCCTTTTCATTGGCTCCCAGACGAGTTTGTACGCTCACGGGTCATTACTAATTCCTTATAGTTTAGTTGCAATTAGATTGCAATTTCTTGTTTATATATTTTTTATAATGAAACAGGGGTCACAATAAGTCACTTGATGAAAAAGGGCCTACAAGTTCTAAAGCGATGACGGCCTCAGAGCCGTAAACAATGGCGAATAGAGTATGGCTAGTCGTGGATTTATGGATGATTCTGTATGCCCATAATGCTGATAAGAGTTCATCGACTCACTTGCCTCCAGCCTTTTCCAAATGCTTCTTCAGAATGGACTTTATGATTTTTGTTAAAAGCTTTGACTTGTCTATTATCTTAAAGATGAGTAACGAATCTTTTTTCAATATGATACCGACGGTAGAAGTCTTTGAATTCGACATTTTTTTATTGTGATCGTGGCTAGGGGTTCAGTTTAGCCTATTTGGTGAAGTAATCCACTGCTATGATGGTGTATTTCACACGTCCTTTCGTAATCAGTAAGGAGTCAATGATGTTAATACCCCAAGTGGCGAACGGATATGCACTGACTATTTGAGTAATTTCTGTATGTAGGGCTCTTGGAATTTTTGCAAACATCTACACTTGTCACCTTGTCTATCGTGATCGGCTACGTCTCGATTGACAGTTGGCAAGTTATATCCATAGTGGAGTATTTTTCTTTATTATGGTTTTCCCCGCAACGTCATCGTCGCATTCTCCTTCATGGACTTCTCTTAAGACTTGTTTGACTTCATCATGGGCAACATCCCGAAGTAGAGGAATGGAGTAACCTCTTTATACATGAATCCTTCTTGGATGATGTATCAAGAAGTTTTAAGGAGGATCTGTCGTTTTTCATTCCTCTGTCCAGGAAGGATCCCTTATTCTAGATAGCCTTTAATCGAAGTCATCCACGACTCTTTCTCAGGCTCTACCTCAAGTTCCCAATCGATTCCCATATAGTTTATGTTCGCAGCATCTAGTACCTCGACTGGAACCGAGACCATTTGTTGTACATCCCCGGCGCTAGGAAACTTTTCCTATGAGCCAGCCTCTTTGTTTTGGTCCCAGGGAATGTGTGTGATGTCATGATACTCAAAGTCAGCTAATAGGTTTTGGATTCAGGTAAGGTACGAAGCGAGACATTATCCTTTAGCTTGGTAGTCTCCCCTACTTGGCATACTATTATCCAGGAACCACAAAAGATTTGAAAAGTTTTCACTCCTAGTACTCCGACAAGTTTGAGCCCAGTGATCAAGGCTTCATACTTAGCTTGGTTATTTGTTGCAAGGAAGTCGAGTTTCAGGGTATAGAAGATCGATCGTTCCTTAGGAGTCACTAACACAACTCTAGCACCAAAACACCGATTGTTGGATGCTCCAACTGTATACATTTTCCATCGGTTGGTCGGTTCTCCACTACTCTCCAGAGTGTCATCTGGTGTAGTGAATTCAAGTATGAAGTCCGCAAATGTCTGTCCCTAGATAGCTCTCCACGGAAGGTAAGTGATATTGAGTTGGCTTGGCTTGATATTCCATTTGAGCAACCTTCCAAATGTCTCAGGTCATTGTAGGACCCGTTGCAATGGCTAGTTGGTGTAGACGTTGCTGGGGTGAGCCTGGAATTAAGGGAAAAGGTTTCATGATGCAACCGATAGGTAGTTCGCGAGTTTTTCCAGCTTCGATTAATTTGTCTCAACACCTTTCAATCGCTTGCTAACATAATATACTGGCTTCTAGATCCGATTATCTTCGCATAACAGTGCGTCAATTATGGTATGTACTGACACCACTGAATAGATTTATAAGTCTTCACGATCTAATAGCTTGGATAGGATGGAGGTCTCTCTGAGCGATCTACTAAAGCTTGAAATGCACCAACACAGTCCTGCGTCCATTCAAAGTTTCTCTTCCTTCTCCTGATTAAGTCGAAGAAGAGAATATGCTTATCGGTGGCTCTGAAGATGAATCGGCTTAGGGCAATGACCTTCCCGTTAAGGCTATGTACTTGCTTGATTGTCTTTGGTACCTAGATGTATCTAGTTCCATAAATCTTCTTGAGATTGGCTTCAATTCCATAAGAATTGATGATGAAAACCAAGAATTTCCCTAAGGCAGCGTCGAAAGAGCATTTCAAAGGATTGAGCTTTATTTTGAATTTTTGGAGAAACTAGACATCTCCGCCAAGCCATCGAAGTGCTCATTTGATCGCCGTGATTTCACGAGTATATCATCTGTATATACTTCCATTGATTGCTCATTCCATTTTGGAAACATAATAATATAATCTCGAACCGGTAATGAAACTGGTGTGCTCCAGGTTTGGGATATGTATCGAGATCTAGTTGTATCCGGAGCACACGTGCATGAATGAAAGCGGTTTATGTTCAATGGCCTGGTCTATCAGCTAGCCGATCCTTGGAGGTGGAAATCTGTCTTTCAGATTTGCCTTGTTCAGGTCTAACCAATCTTCGAATTTGAAGGTAACTATTTTGGGTAACAATAGGCGTGAAAGCCAATTGGGACGGTCAATAATGAAGGTCACCCCGGTCGAATTTTTAGACCTTGTCATGAGATGTTGAGTCTAATAGTGATGGGTTCTAGATGCTTTTAGTGATTATCTACAATAGTTGAAGATCGGGCTTAAACGAACATTGAATCAAATGTCGAGTAGAGTCTAACCTTGTATATTTGAATTACGTGGTTTCCATTCAATCCACTCGTGGTCCATTCCTCGTCGTTAATGTCAGAACGATAGTCAATTGACTATGAGCTTGGGCATCGATTTGATGATTCTATCTTCAAGCATCCTTCCGTTCGTAGCCTCGAGTCATTGTAAACACCAGACATGAGTCATAGTATTGAGCCATCGCGGTTTGCTTTTGGATGTTTACACTTCTGCATCCAGTCTCAGGTCGATGGATGTTCAGCATGGATGGTCAAGTTTTTTCTTAGTTGTGTTTATTCTCTAGCCTAAACTCCAAAGACTAAAAGTTGAATGATGAATGGTCGAGTTACATTCATCTTGATTCTCACTCGCGCCCTCACAAGTTTGGGGCAGATGTTAATAAGTGGATAGGAAAATCAGGTCAGCTTTAGCTTTATACTATTTCTTGTCGACCTATGGTTCAAGTTTAGTTGACGAAAAGCTGTGCTACGCCTATTCTTGATTGTATTTTGTTTTTTCTTCTCCGGGTAAGACCTTAATGCTTCATCAATTTCGAGCATAAGTTAAGTACCGGACTGTCAATCACGTCCACTTTTGGTGCAAATGTCGCCATACCCTGAACGGGACCCAAAGAATAGATGGTCAAGACACATCCATTCCATGATTGATGCTTTGACTGTCAAACCAAGGGAAAAGATCAGTGAGCAGATGGTCAATTCATGTCCGTTCCAGGCTGCTCTTCTAGTTGAATCATGGTTAGATCTAGCGAGTGAACGGTTATGTTGCATTTAGTCAGAGCTAGATGGTTAGTCACATCCATTTTGATTTATGTTCTCTCATCGGATTAAGGGACAAAGTTAGCTCGGAAGCGGTCAATTCATGCCCATCTGGTTTCATGCTCTTCTTGACGGAGCGAAGTAGAGTGATGAAGAATGAATGGCCATGTCACACTCATTCACGGTTTATTCTCCTATCCATGTTGTGGCAGCCAGACTTATTCAATGGATGTTAGGTTTACTTCTATTTGTGGTTGGCATGGATCAATATTGATCGTCGATCTAGTGGCACGATATAGAGAGTTTGAATTGTTATTCTTTGTTGATCCAGAGGTATGACATAATCAGTCTCCCAAAATTTTGGGCATCATTTTGATTGGTTCGGTATTAAGGCCTCCTTTCGGTCATTGCCTTAAGTCATAAAGAACACTAAGCCAGAGCTATAACGAGCAATCATATTCATCTTTTAGTGGTTTATGCTCTTGCACCCAGCTTCGGTCGGTGGAGTTAGTTCGCGAATGGTCGAATCTCATCCTTATTATGTTTATACTCCTTCTATCGAGTTCAGGTCAGAGTTTATGGAATATTAAGTGGTCTAACCGCACTCATATATTTGTTTACACTCATATCCACACTCTAGGGATAAGAGTTTGTTGGTGGGTGGTTGAATCGCATCCAATTGTCATTTATACTTCAATCCACACTCTAGGGACTTAGAGTTATTATGAAAAATGGTCGAACCACATTTTCCTTAGTTATTTGTTCTACCACCAAATCAGGGCGGCAGTCGAAGAGTGGTCAGTTGTATCACGTTCACTCTTACTTGGAGTTCTTCATGTTGAATCATGGGAAGGAGCTAATTAGCATATGGTTGGGTCATATCCGATTTAAACTTAGGCTCTCAAACTACCTTTGCATTCGGGGCAGGATTCGACACATGGACGGTTGTACCATATCCAATTTCATTTAGATCTTGTTTTTGCCAAACCTCGGGTGTGAAATGAGTGTTTTGGCAAACTCCGTGCTAGTGTAGGGGAGAGGATGGTCAGACCGCATCCACGTTGAGTTTTTGCCCTGTAGCCAAGGGGAAGCGTTGGAGAGCAGATGGTCGAATCACGTCCACTTTTTTATGGTATTTATACTCCTGACCATGCTCTAAAAACTGGAATCAGCTAGTGAATGGTAAACCATGTCCATTTTTTATGTTTATACTCCAGTCCACACTCTGGGAACTAGAGCTGATCGATGGACGGTCAGACCGCAACCACCTTTTTGTGTTTATACTCCAGTCCGCACTCTGGAAACTAGAGTTGGTCGATGGACAGTCGAATGACATCCATCCTTTGGTGTTTATACTTCGGTCCGCGCTCTGGAAACAAGAGTTATGTGATTGGTGGTTAGTCACACCCATTTTTGATCTATTCTCTACCTGTCAAGTCGAGGTAAGAGTTGTCGAATGAACAGTCGAATCACATTCATTCATGGTGTAACACCCCAGATTTTTGGTGATATTATTTAGAATATTTAATTAGTTAAATTAAATTAAATAGTGTGTTGATTAGAGGATTGAGATTTGATTTTAATTAAGGTGCAGTCGTGCCATTTAACCATGAATTAACATAAGAGTTAACTTGAAATAGAGGAGAGGTAAAATAGGAAAGAGGCTATTCCAATTGTTAGATCATAGGTTTTGATTGCTAACATGAACAACAGTTCACGAATCTATGACTACAACTATGACTACATCCGGACTCAGTGACTCAAAGTATGGTTCATATAGTTTTATATTTTTAAGAAGAGTCATCAAATATGTATATAAAGTTTAGTTTAGTGCTTTGTTAAAATCTCTCCTCAAGAATCATCATTCACGTTCAAATAAACTTGCATGCATATTTTAAAATCAAGTTTTCAAAAAATGCACGGAGCGAGGTTCGAACCCGGGTCACTAGTTTAGAAGGCAAGTGCTCTAACCAAATGCGCTATGGTGATTTTTGATTATCAACAAGATTCAGTCTACTGAACAAGTTATTCAGTTGACTGAATATCTATAAACAGCCTACTAAACTTGTATAAACTTTGCATATTACGCAGATTTTACCAGGTCAGTCGACTGACATAGAAAACTCTGTGCAACATGCACAGGTGCATAGAAATATGTTTCTAAATTTTAAATTGATTTGAATATTCGGTCGACTGACCCTACAGCCCAGTCAACTGAATTTCTATAACAGCCATATTTTTGAAAGGACACGACTTTATGAAGAGTTGCGAACATTTAACGAAAAGATTCGGATGCAACACTTCGATCAAAACTCTTCACCAACAGTCGTAGCTTTCTAACACTTATAAATACAAACTTCAAACTCACTCACAATCGATTTCTCTTATTCTTTGATCTAGCTTTCGAAAATCTATTTGCAATCATACTCTCGATTATTCTGCATAAAAGCAATTTATACCTTTCCATTCTTCATATACTTCAAATATAAACATTTATACTCGAGGAGAAGATTATAGGAAGGGTGTACTACAAGTGACAAATTTGTGTTATCAGAACACATCAGTCAAACTATTTTATGTAAACTGTTAAAGTCCTCTTCTGCTGCTTAGCCACGTAAAGTCCTCTTCGGCAGTTGAGGCGAAATCCAGTTCTGCTGCTCAGGTCCCTGTTCAGCTGCTCAGGGGTGTACAGACCTGTTCCTCCGAGTTAAGTGAGGGTTGTTTTTTAGTGAAATTCTAGAAGGAGTCTGAGACTGGACGTAGGACGATGCTCCAAACCAGTATAAAAATATCCGGTGTCATTTTACTATACTGCTTTTATATTCCGCACTATTTACAGTATTATTATCATCAGTATACTCCACATTATCATATATCCATATTATACGATCCACACTACACACTTACATTTGGTATCAGAGTCTGAAATTCTATTGATCATCACAACATCATAGAATAATGACTAGAAAATGATCCAGTCGAAATATAACAGGCAAAATCCCTGTCAAAGCCACCAGTGAGGACTACAAAAAGGTAATATCTGATTTACAAATTTCAGGAAAAGATAATAATGAATTATTTAGTATAAGCAATAAGATTTCAAAGCTTAATTTTATTATTTTAGAAAAGATGAAATCTGTTGAACTTGAAAATGAGAAGTTAGATTTAGAAAATCAACTTGGTGTTTTAAAGAACAATTTTGAGGCTCTTAAAGATTTTTTGGATGAACAAAACGCCATATTTGAAAAAGAGAGAGAAAAATTTTCAAAAGAATTTTTGATTTGAAAAGACAAAATGATTTATTACAATCCTCTTTAGATAATTCAGAATCTCAAAATTTTCTTTTCAAAAATGAGAACTGTGCATTAAAAGCGAGAATTCTAAATTAAACAAGCAGATTGATATTTTGAACAATAGTAATATTTCTTTTAAAAATAATAATTGTGACTTTAAAGCTAAATTTGATAAACTTAACACTGAAGTCACAAAATTTAATAAAGGTCAAAATGATTTAAACATGATTTTATCTAGTTCTAGACCTTTACATGATAAAAGTGGTTTAGGATATAATAAAACAGAACGTAAAAATAGCATACTTTCATTTGCTGATCGTAGAAATAGCACTGGATATGATTTCATGTATAGTAAAAATATTAGTGATACTACTAAATTTCGAGTAAAATCAATTTTTATAGAAATTTAAATACTGCTATGACCAATAATGTTTCTTATTTTTTTAGAAGTACAAAATCATTGACGGGAAATATGAATAAAAATTGTCTAAGTATTTGGGTCCCTGTTAATTGGAAAAATAGAGAAAAATACATTGATGACTGTTTTGATATGGTGGTTAATAATGAAAATTATATTTATAAAGGTTCAACAACACCCAAATGGGTATCGTTTCCTAAAATTAGGAAATTATAAGAACCTTGGGTATCGCATGCTTTAAATGTTAATTTTTTTTCGTGATACCTTACATTATAAGTAGTATTGTTCTATGTTAAACCCTTATGTAGAATATAATTTATGTCATCATATAAACTCTCCATTTTGTCGATGACCAAGGGGGAGAAAGATATTGCTCTAACGCTATTTGTAGGAATAAAACGATGTAAGCACAGATTAAGGGGGAGAAAAGATTAATTATTTACAGGAATATATAGCATAGATTCAGGGGGAGAAATAGGTCAACAAAGCTTGTCGAAGATTCATCCGTAACAAATGGAGTTGTCATCGTCAAAAAGGGGGAGAATGTTGGATCATAGGTTTTGATTGTTGACATGAACAACAGTTCATGAATCTACGACTGCGACTATGACAGCATCTGGACTCAACGACTCAAAGTATGGTTCATATAGTTTTATATTTTTCAAAAAGAGTCATCAAATATGTATATAAAGTCTATTTTAGTGCTTTGTTAAAATCTCTCCTCAAGAATCATCGTTCACATACAAATAAACTTGCATGCATATTTTAAAATCAAGTTTTCAAAAAATGCATGGAGCGAGGCTCAAACCCGGGTCACTAGTTTAGAAGGCAAGTGCTCTAACCAAATGAGCTATGGTATTTTTGATTATCAACAAGATTCAGTCGACTGAACAAGTTTTTCAGTTGACTGAATATTTATAAATAGCCTACTAAACTTGTATAAACTGTACATATTACACAGATTCTACCAGGTCAGTCGACTGACCCAGAAAACTCTATGCAACATGCACAGGTGCGTAGTACGTTTTTAAATTTTATTTTGGTTTGAATATTCAGTCGACTGACCCTAAAGCCCAGTCGACTGAATTTCTATAATAGCCATATTTTTGAAAGGACACGACTTTTGTGAAGAGTTGCGAACCTTTAACGAAAAGATTCGAATGCAACACTTCGATCAAAACTCTTCACCAAAATTTGTAGCTTTCTAACACTTATAAATACAAACTCCAAACTCATTTCAAATCACCAAATCACAATCGATTTCTCTTATTCTTTGATTTAACTTTCTGAAATCTATTTGCAATCATACTCTCGATTATTCTGCGTAAAAGCAATTTATACCTTTCTATTCTTCATATACTTCAAATATAAACATTTATACTCGAGGAGAAGATTATAGGAAGGGTGTACTACAAGTGACAAATCCGTGTTATCGAAACACATCAGTCAAACTATTTTATATAAACTGTTAAAGTCATGTTCTTCTGCTCAGGCAAGTAAAGTCCTCTTCGGCAGTTGAGGCGAAATCCTGTTCTGCTGCTCAGGTCCCTGTTCGGTTGCTCAGGGATGTATAGACTTGTTCCTCCGGGTTAAGTGAGGGTTGTTGTTTAGTGAAATTCCAGAAGGAGTATGGGACTGGACGTAGGACGGTGCTCCGAACTAGTATAAAAATATCTGGCGTCATTTTACTATACTGCTTTTATATTCCGCACTATTTACAGTATTATTATCATCAGTATACTCTGCATTATCATATATCCATATTATATGATCCACACTGCACATTTACATTTGGTATCAGAGCCTGAAATTATATTGATCGTCACAACATCATAGAATAATGACTAGAAAACGATCCAGTCGAAATATAACAGGCAAAATCCCTGTCAAAGCCACCAGTGAGGACTACAAAAAGGTACTATTTGATTTACAAATTTCAGAAAAAGATAATAATGAATTATTTAGTATAAGCAATAAGATTTCAAAGCTTATTTTTATTATTTTAGAAAAGATGAAATTTGTTGAACTTGAAAATGAGAAATTGAAAAATGAGAAGTTAGATTTAGAAAATCAACTTGGTGTTTTAAAGAACAATTTTGAGGCCCTTAAAGATTTTTTGATAAACAAAACACCATATTTGAAGAAGAAAAAGAGAAAAATTTTCAAAAGAAAATTTTGATTTGAAAAGACAAAATGATTTATTACAATCCTATTTAGATAATTCAGAATCTCAAAATTTTCTTTTCAAAAATGTGAACTATGCATTAAAAAACGAGAATTCTGAATTAAAAAAGCGGATTGATATTTTGAAAAATAGTAATATTTCTTTTAAAAATAATAATTGTGACTTTAAAGCTAAATTTGATAAACTTAACACTGAAGTCACAAAATTTAATAAAGGTCAAAATGATTTAAACATGATTTTATCTAGTTCTAGACCTTTACATGATAAAAGTGGTTTAGGATATACTAAAACAGATCGTAAAAATAGCATACTTTCATTTGCTGATCGTAGAAATAGCACTAGATATGATTTCATGTATAGTAAAAATATTAGTGCTACTACTAAATTTCGAGTAAAATCGTAATCTAATTTTTATAGAAATTTAAATACTGCTATGACCAATAATGTTTCTTATTTCTTTAGAAGTACAAAATCATTAATGGGAAATACGAATAAAAATTATCTAAGTATTTGGGTACCTGTTAATTGAAAAAATAGAGAAAAATACATTGATGACTATTTTGATATGGTAGTTAATACTGAAAATTATATTTATAAAGGTTCAACCATACCCAAATGGGTATCGTTTCCTAAAAATTAGGAAATTATAAGAACCTTGGGTATCGGATGCTTTAAATGTTAATTTTTTTTTTGTGATACCTTACATTATAAGTAGTAGTTATTTTGTTTTATATTGTTCTATGTTAAAAACTTACGTAGAATATAATTTACGTCATCATATAAACTCTCCTTTTTGTCGATGACAAAGGGGGAGAAAGATATTGCTCTAACGCTATTTGTAGGAATAAAACGATGCAAGCACAGATTAAGGGGAGAAAAGATTAATTATTTACAGGAATATATAGCATAGATTCAGGGGGAGAAATAGGTCAACAAAGCTTGTCGAAGATTCATCCGTAACAAATGGAGTTGTCATCATCAAAAAGGGGGAGAATGTTGGATCATAGGTTTTGATTGCTGACATGAACAACGGTTCACGAATCTACGACTACGACGGCATCCGGACTCAACGTCTCAAAGTATGGTTTATATAGTTTTATATTTTTTAAGAAGATTCATCAAATATGTATATAAAGCCTAGTTTAGTGCTTTGTTAAAATCTCTCCTCAAGAATCATCGTTCACATTCAAATAAACTTGCATGCATATTTTAAAATCAAAATTTCAAAAATGCATGGAGCAGGGCTCGAACCCGGGTCACTAGTTTAGAAGGCAAGTGCTCTAACCAAATGAACTATGGTGATTTTGGATTATCAATAGGATTCAATCGACTGAACAAGTTATTCAGTCGACTGAATATCTATAAACAGCCTACAAAACTTGTATAAATTGTGCATATTACACAGATTTTACCAGGCCAGTCGACTGACCCAGAAAACTCTGTGCAACATGCACAGGTGCGTAGTACGTTTTTAAATTTTAGTTTGGTTTGAATATTCAGTCGACTGACCCTAAAGCCCAGTTTACTGAATTTCTATAACAGCCATATTTTTGAAAGGACGCGACTTTTGTGAAGAGTTACGAACCATTAACGAAAAGATTCGGATGCAACACTTCGATCAAAACTCTTCACCAACAGTCGTAGATTTCTAACACTTATAAATACAAACTTCAAACTCATTTCAAATCACCGATTCACAATCGATTCCTCTTATTCTTTGATCTAACTTTCTGAAATCTATTTGCAATCATACTCTCGATTATTCTTCATAAAAGCAATTTATACCTTTCTATTCTTCATATACTTCAAATATAAACATTTATACTCATGGAGAAGATTATAGGAAGGGTGTCCTACAAGTGACAAATCCGTGTTATCAGAACACATCCGTCAAACTATTTTCTATAAACCGTTGAATTCCTGTTCTGCTGCTCAGGCAAGTAAAGTCCTCTTTGGCTGTTGAGGCGAAATCATGTTCTGCTGCTCAGGTCCCTGTTCGGCTGCTCATGGGTGTATAGGCCTGTTCCTCCGGGTTAAGTGAGGGTTGTCGTTTAGTGAAATTCCAGAAGGAGACTGGGACTGGATGTAGAACGGTGCTCCGAACCAGTAGAAAAATATCTGATGTCATTTTACTATACTGCTTTTATATTCCGCACTATTTATAGTATTATTATCATCAGTGTACTCCGCATTATCATATATCTATATTATACGATCCACACTGCACTCTTTCACTAATATCCTCCAAACCTTGGGCGTGTATTTACACGTTCATTTTTCATTTTCAAAACTTTAAAAGAGGCAGGCTACCATTAACAAGGAAGAGAAGAAGAAAAGCTAGGAAGAAGCTAATTCAAATCAAATCTATTCACATCTTAATGTCCATAATGTCTAAAGCTAAGGTGAATAATGTTTACATCTCAATTGTGATTGTGTTTTCAGTTCTAATATGAATTCCGAATATTTTGCAGTGATTTTCCATGTTTTTGAATGATGGAATAAATATATATGCTTGTTGATGAGTTATGGTTATTCATATTGAACTTATGATATGTTTTAAGATAAAAACCCTATAAAATGACATGCAATTGCCTTGTGAATTTTAATGAAGATCATAAATATTATTTCGTAGATGGGTCAATTTTCAGACTTTTCTGAATTTTTGTAGAATTAATATGAATTTTCTAGTAAAGAAAATGGTATTCTGGCTTATAAATCAATCACGGGTAAATAATTAATTATTTGGCTTGAAATTTTATATGTTAGAAAACATATATAACGTAATTTTCTGGGATTTTTCTAGATTTTTCCTAAGTGATTTTAATGGTTATATAAAATTATTTAAAGTATGGGACTTCAAAGTTTTATACAATTAAATGAGGAGAAGGGGATTTTTGTAAAATGATTTAAGTAATAAAATCTAAAAAGTCGACGACCCTTTTGACAAAGTGTCTTACTTTTTATTGGTAAAGAAAGAGGCGACCAGTCACAATTAGACACGTAAGGCATGTTAGGTGAAAAGAACTATTTGCCACATGTTTTTCACTGTTTCAACACCGTCGGCACTAAGTTCCGCCTCCTCATCTTCGCTTCTGACACAGTCAAAACCAGTGCACATGGTATCAGTTTACTGGTACGCAGTGAATTGGATGTAGGCGGAAGGTAGGAAGTCGAAATCAGGGGTTCCAAAGGGGTTGAGGCAGTCCTTTGTTTTAAATTAAATTGCTTACAACTAAATGACTTTCGACAAAGTTACTTTCGACCAAGTCAAATGATTTAAAGGAAATGTTTTTGATTGGGTTGCACCTTTTTTAAATAATTTCTTTTGACTAATTCGATACCTTCTTGCTTTTGCCATTTTAACTTTCAACTCAGATGATTTCGAAAGAGTAGTTCTATTTTCTAAAACCTGGCCACCTCTCCAATGCTTTTAAAGGGATGGTTTCGACACCATCACTTCGTTATTTAGGAAATGGTTTCGAAGCAATAGCTTTCAACAAAAATGTTTTAAGGACCCTTTTTCTATAAGTAATGTAAAACCCAATGGGTTTCGAAAGAGATAGTTTTAAAAAGGTTTCAAAAAAGATGCTTTTGACTTTAATGGGGTTCTGACCCTTTTCCTCTACTTGAAGGCAGAATCCAAATGGTTTTGACTGAGGCATTTTTTAATGGTTTCGAAAGGTCCACATGTTTCAACTAAAACCCAAAGTGCTTTCGAAAGGGTTGGGTTTTGATTGCTTCGAAAGGTTTTAACGAACGGTTTCGAAAGGGGTAGTTCCTTGGGTTTCAAAAGGATTAAAGGAAGGTTTTTTCAATGTTTTTGAAAGGCAATATTTAAAAGGTTTTAAAGGAGGATGCCTGATATTTTAAAGCTTTTGGAGAAAAGAAAGGAAAGATTTTTCTATTATTTTTGAAAGGCAATATTTAATGGTTTCGAAAGGATTTTCCAATGGTTTCGAGGGGGTTACCTTCAACGGTTTCAAAAGGTGGTTTAACGGTTTTAAACAAAAGTTTCGAAGGTAATAAATAAGCTTGTAGTCTAAGTAAATTAAAGTTAAAAAGGGTTTTGAATTTTTTTGGAAGAATAGTTAATCCTTATTAAATTTTATTAACATTATTTTGAGTAAAGTATATATAACATGGCAAAATGGCTTAGAGTAAAGACTAAAGATGTATTTTCCCAGTATTTTTGTGTGTGTCTATATATATATATATATATATATATATATATATATATATGATTTGAAGGACTAAATCATTTTGAAAAGGTTTTCAAGGAAAATTTAAAGGGTAGTTAACCTTATGAAAATAATTCAGACAGTTAGTCCATTTTGCAGACAGTCGGGCTAGATTTCGAACAGTAGTCCAGTTTGCGGGCAGTCTGTCTGGTCTTTATGACAGACAGTCCATTTGTAGCATAACGGACCTTGCTATTATATTGTGGGCAGATAGCTCACATATTTCTTGTTTTACGGACATATAGTCCATTTATTAGCATAAATGATGTTGCTATTTAATATAATCAGTTTGATTAACCAGTTTGGTTGTAGGAAAGGATTTGCAAAATATATGTTTGTAAGAGGATATAAGTGAGGAGAAATACGTTTTGCTAAGCGGTGCGATCTCACTTAATATCAATAAACCGAGATGTAACACAATTATTCACACTAGGCTTTATGTCTGACTCGAAGATTTTGTTTCCCCTTAAACTATCAGGTGCTCAAAATTGATTTGAGTAGTCTGAGGGTTAATGTTTTCAGGTTTTAGTCTTTTGGTGAATAAAGCATCCGAAGACGAGCAGGTGACTGACGGATAGCTAATTAGGATTTGTAGTTTCATTTTGTTTGACTCCATTGCGTATATTAAGTCGAATATGACTATAATACTTTGATCAACCAGGGGGGCATCGTCATATGTCGCTATTGGCATATTTTTGTAATGATATATTTAATCATTGCCTGGGAAACATTAGGCAATTATGTAACATGGATATGAATTATTGTTTTGAAAGGTAATCAGAAAGATGTTGTTTTTGAAATATGTGATTTTTTTCATATTCATGTGCTTTTAATATTATGGATACCATTATCATTACCATATTTTGTTATCAGAAGTTAATATTATGGATGACTGCAGCGTCTGTAACACTTAGCTTTTGGCATCCAGATACGGGATGTTACAACTTGGTATCAGAGCATGGTTTAGGAAAAACTTTAAACCAATTTTTTTTAAACATAATCTTAAGGAATTAGAATAAGATTGAAGCATGGGATAACGTTATAATAACATACTTGTATGTGTTATATATAAGTATACGCTTTATATCCGGTCTTCTATCCTTACTAGGTTATTTTTCTATATCTTATAAGGTTTGAATACAGATATAGAAGGAAGAAGAGGAAGAGTTAACCAAGGAGGAAAGGACACCAAAGGAAATGTCAGGCCTAATGTGAGATGAGGTCAAGGTCGGGCACAAGCAGAGAATACGGGTGTTGGAGCCCCTCAAGTGGACATGGGGCTATGTAACATTTTTTATAAATACGATGCAAGCTGGAGTTGCAGCTGGAATGGTAGGAGAAAATTCCACTAGGGTAGGAGTTTCGAAAGCTCCGATGGTTAATCATTATGCTAAGCTGAGTGGAGATTACACCAAGCTTGGAGAGAAAACATTTGTTGGAATGGAAGATTCCATTGAGGTATAGAATTTGTTGTTGCACTACGAAAGGAATTTTGCAAGTTTGGGGCTCACTGATGAGCAGAAGAGAAGGTTGGCATCTAGACACCTTCAAGGAGCAGCTACGTTCTGGTGGAATAATGTGACTGCAGAGGTGGATGAGGAACTATGACTTGGAAAGATTTCAAGGGAAGGCTATAAGAGAGGTTTATGTCTGCTATGGCACAATCAGTTCTGATTAGGAAGTTTGCTGAGATAGAGCAGGGGGAAATGTCAGTTCTACGGTATGCAAGGAAGTTCGAGGAGTTGGGCCGATATGGGTATGCCTTAGTGGATAAAGTCATGAAGAGAAACGAGAAGTTTATTAAGGGGTTGAAGCTTGAGTTTGCGAGGGCTACATTACCCCATATTAGAGATCCTTCTGACTTTGTTGTGGAGATGGCCTTAAGGCATGAGGAGTTGCTTGTTTCTCCAGAGAAGAGTAAGACTAAAGAAGTCTAGGTTGGGCAGAATCAGAAGAGAAAGTTCTTTCCTAAGAAAGGTGCTCAGAAGGGTGGAGCAGCTAAGAAGGGGAAGTCTGAATTATATGTTCCAAATGCGATAAGAAAGGGCACTACTCTAATGAGTATCATGTTGGAAAAGCTAAGAAAGTGGATGGGAGGAAGAATGTTAGGTGCTACAACTATGACTAGATTGGCCATTATAAGAGACAGTGCAAGGAGCCCGTAAAGGATGGAAAGGGCAAGGTGTGTGCATTGGAGCTTGTTGCTTCTAAGCCAACAGCTCAGGAAAAAGGAAAGTCGGTCTTAGTAGGTACCTTCAAATTCATGGTATGATTGCTAGCGTTTTATTTAATATTGGTGCATCGTACTCTTTTATATCCAGATGTTCGATAAGAGGGCATGCAACTCTAGGGATGAGATGTCAGTTAAAGTTTGACCAGTTAGGTCATACTTTTTTTGCATTTTTCATGTGTTTGCTTTTGTGGGGTTCGGGATTATTCTCAGTATGGATTGGTTAAGTGAGTACGATGCTAGGATATTTTTCCAGGATAAGAAAATATCGCTTAGATACCCTATTTGTAGTGATCGGATAGTTTATATCGTAGAAGTTTCTTGCGATGAGATGTATGCTTTATTGGGTGCTATGGAGTTGGATGATGAGTTGAGTAGAGTTTTTGTGGTTAGAATATTCGCAGAACTGGTTGAGCCTGTAGTTGTATTGCCATCGAAACAAGCCATTGAGTTTCGGATAGAATTTGTTCTAGGAGTAGAACCCATGAGTAGACCGCTAAGAAGGATGTCCCCTACAGAGATGAGGGAGTTGAAGGTGTAATTAGTGGATTTGGAAGCCAAGAATTTTATTAGGCCAAGTAGTTCGCCATGGGGAGCAGCTGCAGTGTTTGCTAAGAAGCCAGTTGGATTGTTAAGGCTATGTATCGATTATCGTAAGTTGAATGAGAGAACGATAAAGATCGATATACATTGCCGAGTATTGACAATTTGTTCGACTAGTTGAGTGGAGCCAGGGTATTCTCGCAGTTGGACTTAGCGACAGGTTTCCATCAGCTCAAGATAGCAGAGGATAGTATACCTTTAACGGCGTGTAGGACCAGGCATGGGTGATACGAATGGTTAGTCATGCCGTTCGGACTAACTAGTGCGACAGCTTTCTTTGTGGATTTGATGAACCGGGCTTTCCGAGAGCACTTGGATAGGTTCGTATTGGTTTTCATAGATGATATCTTGATTTACTCTAAGGATGAAATAGAGCATGAAGTTCATCTTAGAGTGGTGCTTGAGATGCTAAGACAGCATCAGCTGAAGGCGAAGTTCTTGAAGTGTCATTTTTGGAAGAAAGAAGTGAAGTTTCTAGGTCATGTAGTCTCGAAGGAAGGGTTGACAGTAGATTCGACGAAGATGGAAGCAGTGAATAGTTGAAGAGACCCAAGACAGTGATGAAGATAAAGAGTTTCATTCGATTGGCTAGTTATTATCGAAGGTTCATTACGGAATTTTCATGGATAGAGGCACCGATGACCAAGCCGACAAGAAAGAATGTAAAGTTTGTGTGGGCCGATTAGTGTGAGGAAGCATTCTAGAGTTTGAAACACCTATTGACCCATGCACCTGTTTTAGTTGTTCCAGAAGGGAATCAGGACTTAGTGATTTATGCCGATGCATGTGGAATTGGATTAGGAGCTATGCTGACGTAGAGAGGTAAAGTGATTGCCTATAATTCTAGATAGCTTAGACCGCATGAAGTCAGGTATCCGATACATTATTTAGAGGTGGTTGCAGTTATTTTTGCTTTGAAAGTGTGGAGACATTACTTTTTAGGAGAAAGGTTTGAGCTTTCTACAGATCATAAGTCGTTGAAGTATTTGTTCTGTTAGAAGGAGTTGAACATGTGACATCAGAAGTGGTTTGAGTTTATCGCTACTTATGATTTTGGAATTGAGTACACACCAGAGAAAGGCAACAAGGTTGCGGATGCACTTAGCAGGAAACATCATAATACAGTTTTGGTGATGATTGCTGAGTTGACTTGGAAACATTAGCAGCTTGCTAAGTGCAGTGGAGATCCGAGGCTGGGACTAGTGGAGATACAGTTGTATTATCTTTTTCAGAAGTTCGACAGTGTAGATCAAAAAGATTACTTCTAAATAGATGGAGGATCTGGTGTTAGCCGAGCATATCAGGAAGCTAAGAGAAGGAAATGAGAACGATGACTTGAAAGGTTTCCGTCTTGACCAGAATGGGAGGTTGAGAAAGAAGGGAAGATTATATGTTCCTAGTATAGGAAACATAAGGATATAAGTCATAGGGGAATGCCATCGTTCAAAGTTCTCTATTCACCCAGGAGGTGCAAAGATGTATCAGGATATGCAGAGGAGTTTCTTCTAGAAAGGTATGAAGCAGGATGTTGGGTTGTGTATGAAATAGTGCATGATTTTCCAGTAGGAAAAGGCCGAACACCAAAAACCAAGTGGGTTGCTTCAGCCATTAGATATTCTAGTATGGAAGTGGGATTCTATCTTCATGGATTTTATTGATGGGTTGCCAAGATCGAAAAGGGGAGATGATAATAAATGGGTCATGGTGGATAGATTGACCAAGAATGCCTATTTCATTCCAGCTAGGTCAATCAAAACGGCGACTGTTTCGGAAATGTTATTCCTGAAGAATATAGTTAGACTGCATGGAATTCCTAACAGCATAGTTTATGGTAGAGATCCTTTGTTCACTAGCGAGTTCTGGAAGAGTCGGGAACCAAGTTTAAAGATGAGTACTGCTTGCCATACGTAGACAGATGGGAAAACAGAAAGAGTTAACAAGATCTTAGAAGACTTGTTAAGGGATTGTGTTCTTGATTTCGGGGCATCATGGGAAGGCCATCTGCATTTAACCGATTTTCCTTATAACAACAGTTGTCAGACAAGTATTCGAATGGCACCGTTTGAAGCTTTATATGGAAGGCCATGCAAATCTCCTATTTGTTGGCTAGAGACTGGGGATAAGTTGGTTCTTAGTCCAGCTTTAGTTAGAGAAAATGCAGAAAAGATTAAGGTCGTTCAGGCTAGAATGAAGGAGGCTCGGTCTAGGCAGAAAGGTTATGTAGATAAGAAACAGAAAGATCTAGAGTTCTCAGTTGGGGACTAGGTTTATGTCAAAGTGTCACCAATGAAGGGTGTGATTAGGTTTGGAAAATCAAGGAAGTTTGCACCGAGGTTCGTTGGACCTTTCCCTATTATTGAGAGGATCAAGAAACTCGCATATAGAGTTGAGTTACCGAGCAGTTTGGCAGGAGTCCATGATGGTTTTCATGTTTCTCATCTCAAAAAGTGTGATAGAGACCTGGAGACTGCTACTGCACCGATTGTGCTAGATGATTTAGTGGTAGAGCCGGATTTTACCATAGTGAGGAAACCAGTTTGCATAGTTGCAAGAGATAAGAAGAGGCTTAGAACTAAGACGGTCAGATTAGTTGAAGTCCAGTAGAGCGACGATGATAGGGACTGTACTTGGGAGATTGAGAGCGAGATTAGATATACTTATCCTAACTTATTTGATGGTATGTTTTACCTTCTTGTTTGATTTGTAATGTACCTTACCGTAATTTCGAGGATGAAATTATTTAAGGAGGGAAGTCTGTAACATCCCAGATTTTTGGTAACATTATTTAGGATATTTAATTAGTTGAATTAAATAAAATAATGTGTTAATCAAGGGATTGAGATATAATTTTAATTAAGGTGTAGCCGTGCCACTTAACCATGAATTAAGATAAGAGTTAACTTGAAATAGAGGAGGGGTAAAATAGGAAAGAGGCCATTCCTATATCCTCCAAAACTTGGCCGTGTAAAATTTTACACATTCATTTTTTATTTTCAAAACTTTAAAAGAGGTCGGCTACCATTAACAAGGAAGAGTAGAAGAAAAGCTAGGAAGAAGCTAATTCAAATCGAATCTATTCACATCTCAAACTCCATAATCTCTAACGCTAAGGAGAATAATGTTCACATCTCAATTTTTATTGTTTTTTTATTCTAGTATGAATTCTTAATGTTTTGCAATGATTTGCGATGTTTTTGAATGATGGAATGAATATATACACACGCACTTGTTGATGAATTATGGTTATTCATATTGAATTTATGATATGTGTTAAGATGAAAACCCCATAAAATGACATCCAATTGCCTTGAAATTTTTTATGAAGATCATAAATAGTATTTTGGAGATGGGTTCCAATTTTCAGTTTTTTTTGAATTTTTTTGGAATTAATATTAATTTTCTAGTAAAGAAAATGGTATTTTGGGTTATAAATTAATTACGGGTAAATAATTAATTATTTGGGTCTAAAATTTTTATATGTTAAAAAACATATATAATGTGGTAGCATGATCTAAATTATAAAATATGGAAAGTCGGCAGCCCTGTTGACAAAGTGCGGTACTTTTTATAGGTAAAGAAAGAGGCAACTGATTACAATTAGACATTAAGGCAGGTTAGGTGAAAAGAACTATTTGCTTCATGTTTTTCACTGTTTCGACGCCGTTGGAAAACCAGGTTCCACCTCCTTGCTTCACTTCCGATATAGTCGAAACTAATGCACATGGTATCAGTTTACTGGTACATAGTGAATTGGATGTAGTCGGAAGGTAGGGAGGCAAAGCCGTGGATTTTGAAGAGGATGAGGCAGTCTTTTGTTTAAATTAAAGAAATACGCCCGCTAGCTTACGACTAAATGGCTTTCGACAAAGTAGATTTCGACCAAGTCAAATGACTTAAAGGAAATGGTTTTGATTGGGTTGTACCTTAGTTTTTAAATAATTGCCTTCGACCAAGTCGAAACCTTCTTGCTTTCGCCTTTTTACCTTTGGACTCAGATGGTTTCGAAAGGGTAGTTTTGTTTTCTAAAACCCGACCACCTCTCCAATTCTTTCGAAGGGATGGTTTCAACACCATCACTTCATTACTTAGGAAATGGTTTTGAAGTAGTAGCTTTCGACACAAATGTTTTAAGGACCCTTTTTCTATAAGTAAAGTAAAACCCAAAAGGTTTCGAAAGAGATACTTTTAAAAGGTTTCGAAATAGATGCTTTCGACTTTATTGGGGTTCTGATCCTTTGGCTCTACTTGAAGGCAGAATCCAAATGGTTTCACCGAGGCATTTTTGAATGGCTTCGAAAGGTCCCTATGTTTTAAATTGAACCCAAAATGCATTCAAAATGATTGATTTTTGATTCTTTTGAAATGTTTTAATGAATGGTTTCAGAATAGGTGATTCCCTAGGGTTTCGAAAGGATTAAAGTGAAGGTTTTTCCAATGTTTTCGAAAGGTTATTTAAAAGGTTTTAAAGGAGGATGTCTGATATTTTGAAGCTTTTGGAGAAAAGAAAGGAAAGGTTTTTCCAATGTTTTTGAAAGGCAATATCTAATGGTTCCGAAAGGATTTTCCAATGGTTTCAAAAGGATTACCTTCAATGGTTTCGAAAGGGTTGTTTAACAGTTTTAAACAAAGATTTCAAATATAATAAATAGGCATTGTAGCCTAAGTATTTTCAAGTTAAAAAGGGTTTTGACTTGTTTTGGAAGGATAGTTAATCCATATTAAATCCCATCAACATTATTTTGATTAAAGTATATATAACTTGGCAAAATGGCTTAGAGTAAAGACTAAAGATATATTTTCCTTGTATTTGTGTGTGTGTGTATGTGTATGATTTGAAGGACTAAATCATTTTGAAAAGGTTTTCAAGAAAAATTTAAAGGGTAGTTAACCCTAAGAAAATAATTCAGACAATTAGTCCTTTTTGCAGGCAATCGGCCTTGATTTTGGACAATAGTCCAGTTTGCAGGCAGTCATCCCAGTCGTATGGACAGGTAGTCCATTTGTAGCATAACGGACCTTGCTAATATATTATGGGCAGATAGCTCACATATTTCTTATTTTACGGATAGATAGTCTTTGTATTAGCATAAAGGATATTGCTATTTAATATAATCAGTTTGATTAACCAGTTTGGTTGTAGGAAAGGATTTGCAATATATGGCTAAAAGAGGATATAAGTGAGGGGAAACCCATTCTGCTAAGCGGCATGGTCTCACTTAATATTAGTAAACCGAGATATAAAAGAATTATTCACACTAGGCTTTATGTCTGACTTGAAGTTTTTATTTCCCTTTAAACTCAAGGATACTCAAAATTGATTTGAGTTAGCTGTGGGTTGAGGTTTAAGATTTTAGTCTTTTGACGAATAATGCATCCGAAGACGAGCAGGTGGCTGACGGATAGCAAATTAGGATTTGCAGTTTCATTTTTTTTGATTCCGTTGTGTATATTAAGTCAAATATGACTATATTACTTTGATCAACCAAGAGGGCATCGTCATATATCACTCTTGGTGTATTTTTGTAATGATATATTTAATCATTTCCTAGAAAACTTTAGGGGATTATGTAACATGGATATGAATTATTGTGTTGAAATGTAATCAGCAATAAGTTGTTTTTGAAATCTGTGATTTTTTTTATATTCATGTGCTTCTGATATTATGGATACCATTATCATTATCGTATTTTGTCACCAGACTCTAATACTATGGATGACTACAACATCTATATCGCTTAGCTTTTGGCCTCTAAATACTGGATGTTACAACTTGGTATCATAGCATGGTTTATGAAAACCTTTAAGCTTAAAATGGTTTTTACAACATAATCCTAAGGAATAAGAGTAAGATTGGGGGCACGGGATAATGCTATAATAACGTACTTGTATTTGTTATATATAAGTATATGCTTTACCTCTAGTCTCCTGTCTTTGATAGGGTTATTTTTCTGTATCTCATAAGGTTTGAATACAGATATGGAAGGAAGAAGAGGAAGAGTTAACCAAGGAGGGGAGGGCACCAAAGGAAATGCCAGGCCTAATATGAGAAGAGGTCAGGGTCACGCACAAGCAGAGGATAAAGGTGTTAGAGTCCTGCAAGTGGACATGGGGGCTATGTATCAGTTTTTTATAAATATGATGCAAGTTGGAATTGCAGTTGGAATGGTAGGAGGAAATGCTGCTGGGGCAGGAGTTCTGGAAGCTCTAGTAATTAATCATTATGCTAAGCTGAGTGGAAATTACACCAAGCTTGGAGGGAATTCATTTGTTGGAATGGAGGATGCCATTGAGGTAGAGAATTGGCTGTTGCACTGCGAAAGGATTTTTGTAGATTTGGGGCTTACTAATGAGCAGAAGAGGAGGTTGGCATCTAAACAGCTTCAGGGAGCAACTCTGTTTTGGTGGAATAGTGCGACTACAGCGGTGAATGAGGAAATTATGACATGGGAAGATTTCAAGGGAAGGTTCCAAGAGAGGTTTAAGTCTGCTATGGCACAATTAGCTCTTATCAAGAAGTTTGCTAAGTTAGAGCAGAGGGAAATGTCAGTTCTGGAGTATGCAAGGAAGTTCGAGGAGTTGGCCCGGTAGGGTATGCCTTAGTGGATATAGTCATGAAGAGAAACGAGAAGTTTATTATGGGGTTTAAGCATGAGTTGGCCAAGGCTACATTACCCCATATTAGATATGCTTATGACTTTGTTGTGGAGATGGCCTTAAGGCATGAGGAGTTGCTTGTTTCTCTAGAGAAGATTAAGGCTAAAGAATCCCAGGTCAGGCAGAATCAGATGAGGAAGTTCTTTCCTAGAAAATGTGCTTAGAAGGATGGAGAGGCTAAGAAAGGGAAGTCTGAGATTGTTAGTTCCAAGTGCGATAAGAAAGGGCACTTTGCTAATGAGTGTCGTGCCAGGAAGGCTAAGGAAGTGGCTGGGAGGAAGAATGTCAGGTGCTACAACTATGACCAGATTGGCCATTATAAGAGCCAGTGAAAGAAGATCGCAAAGGATGGAAAGGTCAAGGTGTATGCATTGGAGCCTGCTGCTTCTAACCCAATAACTCAGGAAAATGGAAAGTCGGTCTTGGGAGGCACGCTTTAGATTCATGGTATGACTGTTAGCGTTCTATTTGATATTGGTGCATCGCATTCTTTTATATCTAGATGTTTGATAGATAAGCTTAACATAGAACCCACTTATTTCGTTACTTCCTTATGGGTTATGAATCCATAGGAGGGTATGCAACTTTAGGGATGAGACGTGATCAGTTAGAGTTTGACCTGTTAGGTCATACGTTTGTTTGCAGTTTGCATGTGTTTGATTTTGTGGGGATCGGGATTATTCTCGGTATGGATTGGTTAAGTGAGTCTAGGATGTTTTGCAGGATAGGAAAATATCTCTTAGACACTTATATCGTAGAAGGTTCTTATGGTAAGATGTATGCTTTGTTGGGTCTTATGGAGTTGGATGATGAGTTAAGTCAAGTTCTTGTGGCTAGAGAATTCGCAGATGTATTTGAGCCCGTAGTTGGATTGCCGCCGAAACGAGCCATTGAGTTTCAGATAGATTTGTTTCTGGGAGCAGAACTCGTGAGTAGACCGCCAAGTAGGATGACCCCTATAAAGATGAGGGAGTTGAAGGTGCGGTTAGTGGATTTGGAAGGCAAGAATTTCAATAGGCCGAGTAGTTTGCCATGGGGACTAGCTGCAGTGTTTGGTAAGATGCTGGATGGATCGTTATAGCTATGTACCGATTATCGTAAGTTGAATGAGAGAACGACAAAAAATCAATATCCATTACCAAGGATTGACGATTTGTTTGACTGTTGAGTGGAGCCAGGGTATTCTCGCAGTTGGATTTAGCGACAGATTACCATCAGCTCAGGGTAGCAAAGGATAGTATACCTTTGAGGCATGTAGGACCGGGTATTGGTCATACAAATGGTTAGTCATGTCGTTCGGACTGACTAATGCACCAGCTTTCTTTGTGGATTTGATGAACCGGGTTTTCCAAGAGCACTTGGATAGGTTCGTATTAGTTTTCCTAGATGATATCTTGATTTATTCTAAGGATGAAAGAGAGCATGAGGTTCATCTTAGAGTGGTGCTTGAGACGCTAAGGCAGCATCAGCTAAAGGCATAGTTCTTGAAATGTCATTTTTGGAAGAAAGAAGTGAAGTTTCTATGTCATGTAGTCTTAGAGGAAGGGTTGGCAGTAGATCCGACTAAGATTGAAGTAGTGAATAGTTGGAAGAGACCCCAGATAGTGATGGAGATAAAGAGTTTCCTTGGGTTGGCTGGTCATTATCAAAGGTTCATTCAGGAATTTTCGCAGATAGCGGCACCAATGACCAAGCTGATAAGAAAGGATGTAAAGTTTGTGTGGACTGATAAGTGTGAGGAAGAATTCCAGAGTTTAAAACACTTATTGACCATGCACCTGTTTTGGTTGTTCCAGAAGGGAATCGGGATTTAGTGATTTATACTGATGCATGTGGAATAGGATTAGGAGTGGTGCTGATGCAGAGAGGTTAAGTGATCGCCTATACTTCTAGATAGCTTAGACTGCATGAAGTCAGGTATCCGACATATGATTTAGAGTTGGTTGCAGTTATTTTTGCTTTAAAGGTGTGGAGACATTACTTTTTGGGAGAAAGGTTTAAGCTTTATACAGATTATAAGTTGCTGAAGTATTTGTTCTGCCAGAAGGAGTTGAATATGAGACATCAGATGTGGTTAGAGTTTATTGTTGCTTATGATTTTGGAATTGAGTACACACCCGAGAAAGGCAACAAGGTTGCGGATGCAGTTAGTAGGAAACATCAGAATGTTGTTTTATCAATGATTGCTGAGTGGAACGACTTGGAATCATTAGCGGATTGTAGAGTGCAGTGGAGATCCGAGGCTGGGACTAGTGGAGATACAGTCGGATTTGACCATAGTGAGGAAGTCGGTTCGCATAGTTGCGAGAGATGAGAAGAGGCTTAGAACTAAGACGGTCAGATTAGTCAAAGTCCAGTGGAGCGACGATGATAAGTACTTGGGAGATTGAGAGCAGGAGTAGAGATACTTATCCTGACTGGTTTGATGGTATGTTTTACATTCTTGTTTGATTTGTTGTGTACCTTATCGTAATTTCGAGGACGAAATTCTTTAAGGAGGGAGTCCGCAACACCCCAGATTTTTGGTAACATTATATAGGATATTTAATTAGTTGAATTAAATAAAATAATGTGTTGATTAGGGGATTGATATTTGATTTTAATTAAGGTGAATATTAAAATAAGAGTTAACTTGAAATAGAAGAGGGGTAAAATAGGAAAGAGGTCATTCCTATATCCTCCAAACCCTTGCCGTGTAAAATTTTACACGTTCATTTTTCATTTTCAAAACTTTAAAAGAGGCTGGCCACCATTAACAAGGAATAGAAGAAGAAAAGCTAGGAAGAAGCTAATTCAAATCAAATATATTCACATCTCAATATCCATAATCTCTAAAGCTAAGGTGAATAATGTTTGCATCTCAATTTTGATTGTTTTTCGGTTCTAATATAAATTCTGAATGTTTTGCAATGATTTTCCATATTTTTGAATGATGGTGAAACGACTCGCCTTATTCTCCACAATATGACGCATCGTTTTTAAGAAAGAAAGGATAGAAAAGAGAAAGATAGAGAAGAAAGAATGAAACAACATCAGAGTCTCAACAGCGGAACGAATAAATTATATTAATCGCATAAATATTACATAATATCATATACATCAGAGTTACACAGCTTATACAACACATACTAGACAGTTATAAACACCTGTCTAGTTATACAACTCAATATACAATACAGATATCAACATAGATATCAACACAGCGGAACCACTATCTATCTACAAACGCTGAAGCCTCCTGCTCCATATCTCCTCTAGAATTCGTCAAGCTAACCTGAATCCCTTGGCTACTCGTAAAAATTTGAGTACCCAAGAGTTTAATAAAAATAGAAATAAACTCCGGGTCAGACATGGGTCTGGTGTGAGTAAACGGTTAAAGCTTCTTAACTTTAAAAACCTTTTGAAAGAAAAGGTATAACGTAAGACTTCCCACACATAAACATGGGTAAGTTTTTACCTTACGCTAACCAAAACATTTGATAGGAAATTCTGTGATATTATAATAGGGTCTAGGGTTTTCAAATAAACTAGAAAATAGCCAAAATTGTTATAATTATTAAATTCCAGCTACATAGGTGTACAATCAAATCTGAGGGCACTTATTGGAGATTGGATTTCCATACAATGGCAGGGCTACTGGTGTACCATCCGTCATCGTACGTGGCCAAGATACGCATACTAAGGATTACTCCCAATCCCCTGCAACACAAGGCCGGAATCATCTCTTACTAGACAGTCCCGAACAAGACAACCTCGGCAGTTGGAGCTCAACAACTGCCCACACAGCCGAATAAAAAGGGACCTTTAGACATGAGAAAATCTCGTCATGCTTGGGTGCTACCCACTTAGCCTTGCTGCACCTCCCATGTTTTAGCCATTCTCGGTTGATGAGGCTTGAGGGTACGATTACCTTTATAGAACACATCTATCTTAGAATACTCATCGTCCACTTGACGATGTTCTGAAAGCATTCAATCCATACAAGTTCGTTCCGGGTTCGAATGAAACCGAAGGCATTATCTCGTTTCACTCATTATGGAATCACCCTCAGAGTTAATGACAATAACCCTTGCACTCTAAAACTCTATCTCGATCTTCACTTTGAGATGTCATGACCTAACATTAATTTGGAACGATGTGGTTTTCGAATATCCAAATCTGGAAACCCGATCCCGGTCTCATCGAAATCCAAAACGTATCTTAAAGGCCAAGTTGTTTAAAAGTTTAAACAATCCACTTTAATTCAATACATGAATTAACACAGCATTAACACAGATAAATATCACACATTTATCAATGATATATCAAATATCATATCACAGAATATCACAACATATCATCCAATAGATATCAACCAATTCAGATACTCTACTCAAACAATCATCTGTAAGCAACAATTATTAATCCCTATTATAATTTATTTAATTAGCTTAAATTAAATCAACTACTTAAGAATTAATCACCAACTTTGCTTAATCAATCATTAATTAACTACAAATCTTTTAATTAATTAACCATTAAATATCCAACTTAATTAATCATCTTGATTAATTATTCTTCAATTACATAAAGTAATTATCCTTTAATTAATTACACAAATTAATTATCCTTAACCATTACAGTAATAAACCTTTAATTACTCTCATTGATTAATATTTAATTACATTAATTAATGATACTTAATTAATTATTTCCATTGATTAATTAATTAAAAGTAATTACATTGATCCTTAATTTATTACATCAATTATTCTTTAATTAATTACATCCATTAATCAATCTCAATTAATCATAAGCAGTGTACCTTTGTACAATTACTTACTTAATTAATTAATTCCTTAATTAATTATATTAATCCTTTGATTAATTACCCTAAGTAATTAATCCTTAATTACTTCTACTAAGTAATTATCCTTTAATTACTTCTCATTAAGTAACTCCCTTTAATCAATTACATACATTAATTATACATTAATTACTTCACTAAGTAATTACACTTATTAATCTCATTAAGTATTTATACTTAATTAATCATCAAGAGATTATCTTTAATTAATTAACAAATTAATTACAATTGGGTAATTCATCTCTTAATTACCCTTTAAACAAATTAATTAATCTTAATCATAGATTAATTATTCTTTTATCCATTAATTAATAAACCTTAATTATTATTTAATATAACTTAATTACAAATTAAGTACTTCTTAATTACCAGTTAATCAACCCTTAATTAACAGTTAATTAACCCTTAATCAATCTTTAATTATAGATTAATTATCTCTTAATTATTAATTAATAAAACTTAATTATTAATTAATGAAACTTAATTAAGTATTTCTTCTTCTTTTTTCTGGCAAAGCCAGCGGGGTTAACTGGTCCCCTACCAGTTTTATTGCACATAACAATAAAAGATACAACATAAACAATGAGAAAAATAAAGATAGGAAACAACATAAGAAAAATAAAAATAAAAACACAAAACAGAGATCAATCCCAGCCTTGCAGCGGATCAGAAGGAAAGGGAGTAAGGCAATTCTTCATTTGACAGTATGTACCATTCTTTACTTCACTCCATAGCTCTTCCCATGGCTTTCTCTGATTTTCAAAACAAATAGCATTTCTTTCTCTCCATATGACAGTCATATATATCTTCATGCAAACAGCAATCAACCTTCCATTAAGTATTTCTTAATTACCATTTAATCAAACTTTAATTATTTGATCAATTGATTTGTAATTACCAATTAATTAATATTTAATTACTTAATTAATAATCCTTAATTACAATTAATTAAACTTTAATTAATTAATTATAACCCTCCATTAAAAATTAATTCATCCTTAATCATTAGTTAATTAAATTAATTAATTATTCTTAATTAATTACTTAATTAACCCTTTATACTTAATTAATTAAGTTAACTAATTATACTTAAATTTCTTAATTAACTTAATTAATTCAAATCATTAAAAACCATAATTATCTTAAAAGAAAACCTTATTTTACTTATGCCTTAATTATCATTTAAAAACATTTTATTTAAAGATAACTTTACTTAATTAAATCCTTAATTAAGTTATACTTATTCAACTTGATAAATTAAAGTTACAAATCACAACTTACTTTTAAAATGCTCTAAAATATTATCAAGTAATAGTTTTGAATCTAGTTTCAATTTAAATTAATAAACTTGCTTTTTATAAAATCATTACAATTCCATTTCTACTTAAGTTTTAAAATAACTTTAACTTTAACTTTATTTAACAAAATTTTAAATTAAACAAAGTTTTCAAAACTTCTTAAACAATGCTAAAGAAAACAACTATTATATAAGTAATTTACAAAAGAAAGTTTAAACTAATTTCATTTTTAAATTTCAAAAATCAAGTTTAAAATCTTTTTTTTAATTTTCTTAATACTTACTTCGGGGAAAACCCGAAGTCCACTCGGGTCTAACCCGAGTCCCCTTTTCCATTTCAAAATTTAGTTTACTTTTCTAGTTAAAGTTTTAAATTTAAACTTGTAACCAAAAACTGTTAACAAGTTTGACAAAACACTCAAGCATTACTCGAGTTTAAACTCGATCGAACATCCCACAGTCTCTAGTTACAACCCGAGATAATCCATCTTTCCAAATACCACTACCCAAACCCAAAACATTGACACGAGAACCATGCCTGTGCACTTGCACCAATGCCAACGACCCCTTCAACCAACTACGGTCCTCTCGACACATCGACCCTCGAGGCAGCAACAACCTCCAATCATCTAAACACTCTCACAAGCCATCAATCAAAATCGAGCAGAATAGGTGAACTTGCAATAGACCCCATGCCAAAAATCGTCTCGAATGGCCAGCGACGATCATCGGAGTGCCAGAAACTCTAGCCATATCTTCCCAATCCTTCCACGCTGCTACTCCCCAAAAACGATGCAACTCGATCACCTGAAGACGACGCATCATCCATTTTTGCACAATCGACCAAAACTAGGGTTTAAAACTTCCACAACTCACCGCCGCCGTCATGGTGATCTGGAGCTCCATCGAATAATTTTCCCATCCTTTCCAATCACTACACCATCTCTAGTGGACGTCAAGACCTCCCCCATCATCTGGATCAAACAGGATTTCCCAAAAACAATCTTCTAGACAAATCCAAAATGCAACCTCAATGTATTACTAAAAAATTTGATTTTAGTTTTAAAAATCATAACTTTCTAAATGGATTCGAGTTATAATCTTGAAACATCAAATTATGATGTTTGAATTTTAACTTATTTAGAATTTTTATCAGTAATTCCAAATTTCCAAAGAAGTTTTGCTATATTTTACTGTAAACTATTTTTAAGATTTGAATTTTGTTAAATCTAACATCTTTTGTTTAGAAACCATTGTCTAAAATGAATCAGAGGGATGAGAAAAGATTTTTGAACAAATTTAATGCATGTAACCTGGAAACAATTTCATATATCTGATTTTTCAGACATGCACAGCCAACTCACTCACTTATATACAAAAATTCACACATGCAAGCAAATTTTCCAGCCTACTTTAAACAAATTTCCAAACAAAAGATCTAAATCCAGAATTTAAAGAACTTATTTACAGTTTTGGAAAGATTAACAGAGATAACAGTATACATAGCATGCACATTTCATTATCCAGACACACGCAAACAATATATATATATATATATATATATATATATATATATCAAACATTGATGATTTAAATCAAGCAACCATATTTAAGATAAAATATAGTTCAGTTTACTCACCTTTTTTTTTCAAAAAGCAGAGAGATGAATTTTTGAAACAGAAGATTTTGAATTGCAGTGATCTTTGAAAACTGAATTGAAGCTTTAAGAAACTGGAATGAACTTCAGATTTAAAAGATGCTTTGATTTATTTAAACTGAGATGTTGATGCTTGAAAAACTATACTTTCAACTTGATTCTTGTTAAGTTGATGCAGGTTGAAATTTAATTTCTGCTGATAGCTTGATAATTCAAGTTGCTTTTGAAACTTGCATCTTAGTTGCAGGCTTGCTTTGAAAATTTGTTGACAGGCTTGTATTTGATATGAGTAAATTGATTACAGGTTTTGATATAAGGAAGTTACAGAATTTTTGAAGAATGCTTGACAGGTTTTGGTTTTTTGATTTTAAAATTGAAGTACAGGTTTTAATTTTTGATTTAAGAAGCGAATTATAGGGAGAATGATTCTTCTGGAATGAGAACAAAACAGGTGAAGTTTTCTTTGTTTAGAAAAATGAGATGAGAAAGAAAATAGAAATGAAATATGTTTGCTTATACAAAGTAATTTATGGTTTTATAAAAATTAAGAAAAATAAAATACAAGAGGCGACACTTCTCCTTAACCACACTTAACTATTTAACACTTGTTATCAAGTGCATTTAAAAGCTAACACATGTATTTATTCATTATTATTTATTTTTAAATTAATTTTAAAAGCCTTTATATAAATATCCTAATTAATTTAATACATTTCTTAATTAATAAATGCTTTTGTAAATTCATAAAAAATAAAACCTTTAAAAGAAAATTAATTAAAAACCAATCATATTTCAAATAAAATCATATATATTATATTTAATCCATTTATAAATGTAAATATAAAACTTTGTATTTATTTACTATTAAATAAATGTTTTCATAATTTATATAAATAAATTCTTTTAAGGAAAAACAATATAAAACAAATTATATTCTAATGAAAACTTTATTCATATATTTTTATATCTAAACTATTTCAAAGTAATTATCCTTTAAATTCAAATTTTAAATACAAATATTTAAATTCAAATTTAAAAATCCAATTTAAAATCAACTTAGACATATATATATATATATATATATATATATATTAATTTAAACAAGCATACTATTAAATTTGAAAATAACAATTCTATTTTTAAAATTAACTTAAATAAATTTATATACATATACATTTGAACAATACTTATTTAAATTTGAAAATATTAAGTTTATTTAAAATCTATTTATAAAATAACCAAATTAAATTTATAAAAATAATTATTTCATTTTAAAATCTATTTATAACTATCATTAAAAATCATCACATTATATTGATTAAAATAACAATTTACAAATTTTAATTAATTTAATAAGAGAGATTATCACATTTAAATTGCTTGAAATTCTGGGATATCACATTCCTTCCCCCTTAAAAGAATTTCGTCCCCGAAATTTAAACAAAAGATAATCCCAAAGATTTATTATATTTCAAACAGTTCAAACATACATATCAGGCATACAAACAACCATTCATCCAAACAAATAATACTAGCTATCCGGACACAAATCCAGTTAAGCTTTCTAAAACTATTCCGAGTTTCCCAGATGCAGATACTGGAATACCCGCTCTACTAAATCCACACTAGCTACACAACTAAGCTACTGAGCTCTTACTCATCTAGATCTACCATCTACAAGAGATCTGACCACAGACAAGACCAACTCAACAACCAAATCCTTCTGAACTGCTGGTTCCAAAACCAGAGATGGACCAAACACGTACTCCCTTAGAGATACGTGAAATACATTAAATCCCAATCTTCAAAACTGGCAATTCAAATCCTGTAGACCAAATCACTAATCCTTACAAAAACACAGAAAGATCCAAAATATTTCTGAGTTTGCTTTCCAGTCTTATCCAATCTTATTGCTCCCCTTCGACCAGAGAAAACCTTATCCAGAATTCAAATCTACAGCTTTAAATTCCAAATTCCTCCATCTCTTAACCACAAAACTCTTTTGATGATTCTGGGCTGCCTACATCCTTCCTGATCAGCTCAACCTTCGCTGATGCTTCTTGAAATAAACTGGATCAAAAACAACCCAAACAAAATGATCCTCTCAAGATCTACCCAAAATCAAGAAAACAAACTCAACTTCACAACCATCAGTAGACTACAAACTTACTTCTCTTACTCGGAAAAGACAAAATAGGTCCACTTGCCAATCTAGCCTCCAATCCAGAAAAACTTTTCTATAGAAACCCTCTAATCCAAACACTGCAACTTTCGATTGCTTCCACTCTCGAATAGCTACCACCAAGCTTCCGCTGCACAACTCTGATCTGGAGTAGATAAGAATGTCGTTGATGAACACGAGCACATACTAGACAACACTTCCCAGAAATAAGGTTTCTCAGATCGACAAAAGAGAAAACACAGAAGCATCAAGAATTCCTGAGCTGCTTCACCAAAACGCCATCCTAGGAGACATCCTTCTACCTAGCTGAATCACCGGTAGCTCCATGAACCAAGTCGATGCAGTATTCAATCTCCAAAGTGGACAAATCTCAGACTTCCCAGAAGACATCCGCAAAATTTCTGACAACTCTATAACTCCTACATCCTCTAGAGATGTCTCAATACCATGCAAAAGATTACCCAAGAGAACACTCAACTATCGCAAGTCACTTTTGCGATCTTATCCAATTCAATATCCACAGATAATGTTCTCACTTCACAAATTAGAACAGTTTATCCTTGATCAACCCATCTAAGAAACGGGTCCACTCTACTGCTTCAGAATTCCACCTGTAGGAAACTGCTAAGCCAAAAGATCTTCCTGCAGGCACACAAAACACTTCGAGCTGCAATGCTGCCACTTATGCCCAAAGACTCCTTATCCAAAACTTCTTGATCCTCAAAACCAGATCAACCAATCAAAAAGAGCCTTGAGATGGGCAGACATCTCCTCAAGAACTCGGCCCTAAACTAAACACAAACACCCTGCTGAACTCAGTCACATCACCGATGCAGACATACTTCCTCAAACTTGCTCCAAAGAAACATCTTTGGGAACTTCCCTAGTCACTGCGTCTCACCACGCAGCTATTTCTTCCTGAAGTCGCCAAAATACCATCACTCGCTTCTGCTTAACCGACAGATCCAAACTCTCGAAAATCCACTAACACGAGTGCGATCAAACTTATACTCAAATGATGGACTCCGAACCTTAACAGGTTTCCTTCAGAGATTGGTGAAATCCTTACCCCACTACAAAGCTTACTCGAGACGGTATTGGGTCTACAGTCTCGACAGATACACTTCCTGCTCAATATTCGGACTTCTTCCATTAGTAGTCGTGCTACACAAACAACTACTCTTCCTGCCTCTAGAACTCATATTGGAAAACCTGAACAGGCAATCCAACAAATAGGTGTATATATATATATATATATCAAAATTACAAGTACGCTCTCTCAAGATAGACACCACTCCAGAGCCTAGGTATTCGCTCAACCTAATGCTTTGATACCAAATGAAACGGCCCACCTTATTCTCCACAATAAGACGCATCATTTTTAAGAAAGAAAGGGATAGAAAAGAGAAAGATAGAGCAGAAAGAAAGAAACAACATCAGAATCTCGACAGCGGAACGAATAAATTATATTAATCACATAAATATTACATAATATCATATACATCAAAGTCACACGGCTTATACAACACATACTAGACAGTTATAAACACATATCTAGTTACACAACTCAACATACAATATAGATATCAACACAGAGATCAACATAGCGAAACCACTATCTATCTACAAACACTGAAGCCTCCTACTCCATATCTCCTCCAGAATTCGTCAAGCTAACCTGAATTCCTTGGTTACTCGTAAAAATTTGAGTATCCAAGAGTTTAATAAAAACAGAAATAAACTCCGGGTCAGATATGGGTCTGGTGTGAGTAAACGGTTAAAGTTTCTTAACTTTAAAAACCTTTTGAAAGAAAAGGTATCACGTAAGACTTCCCACACATAAACATGGGTAAGTTTTACCTTACGATAACCAAAGCATTTGATAGGAAATGCTGTGATATTATAATAGGGTCTAAGGTTTTCAAATAAACTAGAAAATAGCCGAAATTGTTACATTCATTAAATTCCAGCTACATAGGTATACAATCAAATCCGATGGCACTTATTGGAGATTGGATTTCCATACAATGGCAGGGCTACTGGGGTACCGCCCGCCACAGTACATGACCTAGATCAACATACCGAGGATTACTTCCAATCCCCTACAATACTAGGCCGGAACCATCCCTTACTGGACAGTCCCAAACAAGACAACTCCAGCAGTTGGAGCTTAACAACTTCCCACACAGCCGAATAAAAAGGGACCTCTAGACAGGGGAAATTCTCGTCCTACTTGGGTGCTACCCACTTAGCCTTGCTGCACCTCCCCTGTTTTAGCCATTCCCGGTTGATGAGGCTTGAGGCTACAATTACCTTTATAGAACACATCTATCTTAGAATGCTCATCGTCCACCTGACAATGTTCTGAAAGCATTCAATCCATACAAGTTCGTTCCAGGTTTGAACGAAACCGAAGGCATTATCTCGTTACACTCATTTTGGAATCACCCTCAGAGTTAACGACAATAACCCTTGCACTCTAAAACTCCATCTCGACCTTCACTTTGATATGTCACGACCTAACGTTAATTTGGATCGATGTGGTTTTCGGATATCCAAATCTAGAAACCCGATCCCGGTCTCATCGAAATCCAAAACGTATCTTAAAGTCCAAGCTATTTAAAAGTTTGAACAATCCAATTTAATTCAATGCATGAATTCACACAGCATTTACACAGATAAATATCACACATTTATCAATGATATATGAAATATCATATCACAGAATATCACAACACATCATCCAATAGATATCAACCAATTCAGATATTCTACTCAAACAATCATCCATAAGCAACAATTATTAATCCCTATTATAATTAATTTAATTAACTTAAATTAAATCAACTACTTAAGAATTAATCACCAACTTTGCTTAATCAATCATTAATTAATTACAAACCTTTTAATTAATTAACCATTAAATATCCAACTTAATTAATCGCCTTGATTAATTATTCTTCAATTACATAAAGTAATTATCCTTTAATTAATTATACAAATTAATTATCCTTAACCATTACAGTAATTAACCTTTAATTATTCTCATTAATTAATATTTAATTACATTAATTAATGATCCTTAATTAATTATTTCCATTAATTATTTAATTATAATTAATTACATTGATCCTTAATTAATTACATCAATTATTCTTTAATTAATTACATTCATTAATCAATCTCAATTAATCATAAACAGTAATTACCCTTCTGTAATTACTTGCTTAATTAATTAACTCCTTAATTAATTATATTAATCCTTTGATTAATTACCCTAAGTAATTAATCCTTAATTACTTCTATTAAGTAATTATCCTTTAATTACTTCTCATTAAGTAACTCCCTTTAATCAATTACATCCAGTAATTACACCTTAACTACTTCACTAAGTAATTACACTGATTAATCTCATTAAGTAGTTATACTTAATTAATCATCAAGAGATTATCTTTAATTAATTAACAAATTAATTACAATTGGGTAATTCATCTCTTAATTACCCTTTAAACAAATTAATTAATCTTAATTACGGATTAATTATTATTTTATCCATTAATTAATAAACCTTAACTATTAATTAATATAACTTAATCACAAATTAAGTACTTCTTATTACCAGTTAATCAACCCTTAATTAACAGTTAATTAACCCTTAATTAATCTTTAATTATAAATTAATTATCTCTTAATTATTAATTAATAAAACTTAATTATTAAGTAATAAAACTTAATTATTAATTAATAAAACTTAATTAAGTATTTTTTTAATTACCATTTATTCAACCTCTAATTACTTGATCAATTAATTTCTAATTACAAATTAATTAATCTTTAATTACTTAATTAATAATCCTTAATTACAATTAATTAAACTTTAATTAATTAATTATAACCCTCCATTAAAAATTAATTAATCCTTAATCATTAGTTAATTAAATTAATTAATTATTCTTAATTAATTACTTGATTAACCTTTTATACTTAATTAATTAAGTTAATTAATTATACTTAAATTTCTTAATTAACCTAATTAATTCAAATCATTAAAAACCATAATTATCTTAAAAGAAAACCTTATTTTACTTATGCCTTAATTATCATTTAATTTTTTTTATTTAAAGATAACTTTAATTAATTAAATCCTTAATTAAGTTTTAATATACTTGTTCAACTAGATAAATTAAAGTTACAAATCACAACTTACTTTTAAAATGCTCTAAAATATTATCAAGTAATAGTTTTGAATCTAGTTTCAATTTAAATTAATATACTTGCTTTTTATAAAATCTTTATAATTCCATTTCTACTTAAGTTTTAAAATAACTTTAACTTTATTTAACAAAATTTTAAGTTAAACAAAGTTTTCAAAACTTCTTAAACAATGCGAAAGAAAACAACTATTATATAAGTAATTTATAAAAGAAAGCTTAAACTAATTTCATTTTTAAATTTCAAAAATCAAGTTTAAAATCTTTTTATTTTTAATTTTCTTAATACTTACTTCGGGGAAAAGCCGAAGTCCACTCGGGTCTAACCCGAGTCCCCTTTTCCATTTCAAAATTTAGTTTAGTTTTCTAGTTAAATTTTTAAATTTAAACCTGTAACCAAAAATTGTTAACAAGTTTAAAAAAACATTCAAGTATTACTCGAGTTTAAACTCGAGCGAACATCCCACAGTCTCGAGTTACAACTCAAGATAATCCATCTTTCCAAATACCACTACTCAAACCCAAGAGGTGAAAAGAAATGAATGATGTTTGCTTATATAATCTAATCTACGGTTTTATAAAAATTAATAAAAATAAAATAAAAGAGGTGACACTTGTCCTAAACCACACTAAACTATTTAACACTTGTTATCAAGTGCATTTAAAAGCTAACACATGTATTTATTCATTATTATTTATTTTCAAATTAATTTTAAAAAGCCTTTATATAAATATCCAAATTAATTTAATACATTTCTTAATTAATAAATGCTTTTGTAAATTTATAAAAAATACAAAACCTTTAAAAGAAAATTAATTAAAAACTAATCGTATTTCAAATAAAATCATATATAGTGTCTTTAATCCATTTATAAATGTAAATATAAAACTTTGTATTTATTTACTATTAAATAAATGTTTTCATAATTTATATAAATAAATTATTTTAAGGAAAAACAATATAAAAAAATTATATTCTAATGAAAACTTTATTCATATATTTTTATATCTAAACTATTTCAAAGTAATTATCCTTTAAATTCAAATTTTAAATCCAAATATTTAAATTCAAATTCAAAAATCCAATTTAAAATCAACTTAAACATATATATTAATTTAAAAAACATACTATTAAATTTGAAAATAACAATTCTATTTTTAAAATTAACTTAAATAAATTTATATACATATACATTTGAACAATACTTATTTAAATTTGAAAATAATAAGTCTATTTAAAATCTATTTATAAAATAACCAAATTAAATTTATAAAAATAATTATTTCATTTAAAAATCTATTTATAACTATCATTAAAAATCATCACATTATATTGATTAAAATAACAATTTACAAGTTTTAATTAATTTAATAAGAGAGATTATCACATTTAAATTGCCTGAAATTCTGGGATATCACAGATGGAGTGAATATATATATACATACACACACTTGTTGATGAATTATGGTTATTCATATTGAATTTATAATGTTTTTTAAGACGAAAACCCTATAAAATAACATCTAATTGCTTTGCAAATTTTTATGAAGATCATAAATATTATTCTGGAGATGGGTTTAAATTTTCAGATTTTTTTGAATTTTCATGGAATTAATATGAATTTACTAGTAAAGAAAATGGTATTTTGGGTTATAAATTAATTATGGGTAAAAAATTAATTATTTAGGTTTGAAATTTTTATATGTTAGAAAACATATATAATGTGATTTTATGGGATTTTTCTATATTTTTCTTAAGTGCTTTAATGGTTATATAAAATTATTTAAGGTATGAGACTTAAAAGTTTTATATAATTAAAAGAGGAGAATAGGCTTTTTGTAACATGATTTAAATTATTAAATCTGGAAAGTCGCCAGCCCTTATGCCAAAGTGTAGTACATTTTATTGGTAAAGAAAGAGGCAACTGGTCACAATTAGACATGTAAGGTAGGTTAAGTGAAAAGAACTATTTGCTACACATTTTTCACTGTTTCGGCACCATCAGCACCAGGTCCCACCCTCTCATCTTCGCTTCTGACACTATAAAAACCAATGCACATGGTATTATTTTACTGGTACGTAGTGAATTGGATGTAGATACAAGGTAGGGAGTCGAAAACCAGGGTTCCGAACGGGTTGAGGCAGTCCTTTGTTTTAAATTAAAGAAATATACTGGCTTGCTTACTACTAAATGGCTTTTGACAAAGTAGCTTTCAAGAAAGTCAAATGATTTAAAGGAAATGGATACGATTGGGTTGTGCCTGTAACGACCCAGAATTTCAGTCATTTGAAATTCGTATATTTAATTAATTTTTAATATTCACATGTAAATTTTATAAGCTGAATAACTTATATTTCGAATATCTTGATTTAATTGGATAATTAAATTGTTAATTTAATATTTGAAATTGCAGAAATAATTGAGATTTGAATTTAATTTGAATGAAAATGATTTATAAAGATGAATTAAATTCATTTTGAATTAGAATGATGTTAGAGAACTTTAAAATTGAATTAAAAGTTAAATTGTAGAAATTGAATATTTTAATATTTAATTAACAAGTAAAATACAGTCATTTTTCACACAGTCTTGGATTTCGATGAAACCAGTTTCATTGGATTCATAATATTATATTATTATAGGATTTCAAATTTCATGTCAATTGGATATACGATTTAGACATACAAAGCTGAAACGCGTAGAAATTTGTTTAAGTAAATTTCAATTTAAAATAAGTCGATTCGAAAATCTTTTTTTCAAATATGATCGAATTGGCTTCCATTGTGTTTGGAATAGGGGTAAAACATTATAAACGCCAGGCGATACGCTTCGATTGGAGTTCGAAAAATTTGGTGATGAATACTGTCGCGAAATTTTCTTTAAAAAGCCTCATTTTTCTTCAATTTCCACAAACCCTAGAAATCTAACCCTAGCCGCCATTAGCATTTGATGGTCAAAATTTCATTTCATTTCTCCTCAATTATCTCCATTCCATCAACCAATTTGAGAAATCCTCAACTATAATATTGTAGAGGGTGACGAGATCTTCAAATCCAACGGCCATGATCGTTAATGGTGCAAAGGAGGCGGCAATTTCAGTTCGAATGCAACGCGTTTAAACACGTTTTTCAAGGTGGGTAGGCAACCGAGCTTTATGAGGCTAGGGGCAGTGGTGCTAGGCGCGTTCGGATTTCAAATGGTGGAGCTTGATCGTTGGCTCGTCGTCATATGGAGGCGCGGCCATCAGGATTTTTTCACATACTATGGGTTGAGCCACGTACAGCTTGAACGGAAAAGAAGAAAAGAAACGATCGACCAGATCTATAGTTCCCAAAACAAATGGCCCAGATTTGATTCAAGTAAATATAAATAAAAATAAAAAAATAAAATTGAAATTAATTTATATTTAATTCGTATAAACTTCTAAATATCGTAACTTCTTCATTCGAGGTCCGTTTTTAACGCAACAAGTCGCATTGGATCCGTATTGATGAGCACTACACTTTAAAGCTTGTTTGGAGTTGATTGGAGCTAGTGGAAATTTTAGATAAAATTAAATGCCTGCTTAATTTTAATCGGAATAAAACACTGCAACTACTATTGGAATCAAAGTGAGTACAGCTCACTCTTTCTGACTCACTCATATTTTTATATGAGTGAGAATAAATTTATTTTATGATGATTGATGACTGTTTGGGTGATATATGATATATATATATATATATATATATATATATATATATTGATTGGTATTTGGATATATTCCTGCCTGTTGGAACAGATTAGACCCCATACATTACCGTGTATGAGCGGAAGACCTTTTGTACGCGCATCTACCTCGAAGTGGACATGTACACATATTCTAATATGTATATTTGTTACAGGTGATAGGTTGAACGGATCCAACTGGATCCCTCGCCCGTGTTGGTTTTATTTAAAGATATTGATATATATGTTGTTATCATATGATATATGATGATTTGGAAGCCGTGATTGACATATTTGGTGTTGTTGCAGCATGAGGCCTATTTTTGGAAAATTAGAATATTAAAGTGACGATTTCAAATTGAAAAGGGTTTTCAAGTGATATTTAAAATAGATGTTTTATTGATTTTTGAATGGTTAAGGAATGAGTTTATTTTAAATAAATAAAAGTTATAATTTTTATGTTATAAAAGTTATGATTTTTTTGTGAAATGCAATCAGAATGTGGTTTTTATAATATGGAGTTGACTGTTTTGTAAATAGTTTAAATTGGGATTTTTTTTTACTTATTATAAATGATTTATAAAATTGAATTTTATAAATCGAAAGTGATGAAATTATAAAGGAGTTTTCTAAACGTTAAAATGAAGTTATAAATGGGTTTTATAAGTAAATAAGATTTATAGATTTATGAATTGGTGATATTATAAAAAGAATGAATTTGTAAATAAGAGAATTATAGGTAATTAACTTATAATTTGGATTTTGGCATGTAATTGAGTTATAAATGGAATTCGTTAGAAAAGGAATTTTATAAATGGACGTTTTTATAAAATAGAAATGTGAATTTATAGACACTGTTTTATAAATCCGAAATCAATTTAATTTGATTAGTTAAATATGGAAGTTTATTAAAGGAATTCATCTACGATTTTGGATTTCATCTACGATTTTGGACAATGATAATACTTTAATAAATATATAGAAATAATTAATTTGGGAAAGAAGATATATTCACGATTTTGGACTGTGAATTATTCTTTAAATTAAATGTGCAATAGTAATGAATTTGGTAAGAGCATTGTATTCACGATTTTGGACAGTGAATAATCTTTTAATTTAAGTAAATGTTTTGGAAAGTGATCTTTTAAATAGTGTTAAATGGTTTGAAGATGTTTTAAAATGTGTTAAATATCGAATACATAGATCTCAACATTCATTGTTGAAATAGAAGTTTTCGAGAAGTACAGGAAATGATGGACTATGACACTGTTGTTATAGTAAATGATTTTCGAAAAGAGATATTTTGTATAGTATATGGAATTTATATATCTATCTAATTTTCAAATACCTATACTAATGATTTTGGGTTGTCGTAACAATGCTTTACGCAACATTCGTTTTGACCCAAATAAGTACGTATAAAGAGAACGTTTTCCTTAAAGAATTAAATATATACTTATTATTAAATAAGTATATGGAAATGTTTTCCAATATAGAATATTGAAGTGGTTTTGAGATTCTATATTTTTAAAGATAATTTGAAGTGAACATTTGGCAAGTGATTTAACTAATAAAAGATTAGTTAAAAGGGTACAGTGATTGCTTATGATGCTAGATATTTGTTTGTTTGCTTTGATAGTTAAATAGCCAACTATCAAAATTTGGCCATTTTAGTTCTTCGACTTGATGTGGGAACTATTTAGTCGTACACTTAGTATGTAGCCTTCTGTGTAGGCTTGATTATCATTTGTATTGAGGATGTTGATTCGTGTAGTGCGGAGTATTACTCCAATCTATCGAGCTTCCTTCATGGATGAAGGATAGCAAATTGAAAGCTGGAGACGTGATATGTCTACGAGACTTGGTTCCGTGTGAGGTTGAGAAACGCTTTTGCATTGTTAGCATGAAGAGACCGGGATCTGTTTATCCGGAAACCACTTCGGGCCAACATCTATGCGATGATTGTGCAGGTTGGTTGTGATGGTATTGATATTTAGGATTTTCATAGTGGAGGACTGCTTGTTGATTGTTTGGGGTTAAAATCCCAATATATATAGTGGCAGTAGTCTCTTCGTTATGAAATATCCAATGCAAGGACTATTCGCTACTGATCCTAGGGATTTCCTTACAGGATGTTGTAGGAAAGTACCTTCGGTTTGTTCTGTTCCTGGACAACTTGTATGGATGTTTGTATGACATTGCATTTCTAAAGGTTACGTACACTGGTTTCTACAAACGTACATCAGTGGTGGCGGAGAAGGCAACTTCTCTTAGCTTAACACCCTCTTGAGACATACGAACTCAAGGGTTGTATTTTTGTTCAAGGCAATTAGTAGTCAACGGAAATGGCCATGTGGCATTCAAAGTGATGTGATATGTGATATGTGAAAGGTAATCGTTACCTCAGGCCTCATCAACCGGAAATGGCCGAAATAGGGTTAGATGCGGCAAGGCTAAATGGGTCGCTCCCATCAGGACATGATCATCCTCTTCTAGATATATTTATTCCCGCTATGACGTTCGAGATGTAAATTAATGTGGTTTGTATGCTACGAGGGCCCTCGGAAAAGGTCGGTAACGACCGGAGGATGACATATTCGGTACTATCTAGTTATAGAGGTAGGCCGGTCTTGTGTTGACAGAGGGCAGATGTTTTATGCCTCGGGAGATCCATCTAGAGGTATACCCATCGGAAGGTAGTCCCTTCACCTGGTCATTTGTATGGAAATTCAAACTCCACTACAAACCTGCCATTTTCATTGTATTGCCCATTTTGGGCTATATGCTGGAATTTAATCAATGTAACAATTTCGGCTATGATTAATATTATTTGTATGCTAGACACTAGTATAATATAACATGATTGGATATGAAATATTTTAGTTATCGTAAGGTAAAAATATGTCTGTATTTATATGTGGGCGTGTCTTACGAGATACTTTTGTTTTAAAAGGAAAAGTTTGATAATAAATTCAATTGAGTGTGTTACTCATGCTGGTTTACTAGATTGATCCGGACGTTCTTCCCTTTTAATGCTTGAGTCAGACCGAGCATATTTACAGGTTCAGATTTGGTGCTTTTGAAGCTTCAGCAGGAGAGCTGGAGATCTTCATTTCATATACACGTATCTATTTTGATTATCTGCTTTGCGCATTGTTATTGTTTATATTATCAGCAATTGTAAGGACAGGTTATTATAACTGTCCAGGCTGATGATTAGTGATTGATTGTTGAACTCTGATTGATGTATGTATATACAGTTTCTGTTTTGTAAAGATCATTGATATGGTATTATATGTTATTCCGCTGCGATGTGAGATTCTGTATTGTTCTATTTGGTTCTATCTTCTCCCTTTTTTCTCTTCTCTTCTTCTCTCTTCTTTTCTTTCTCATGACTTTTTGTTAGTCTGCGTTTTTTAGGTCGGACATGTGTGATTTATTATCGATTCAAAAGGTATGGATTTACGGGTCGTCATGTATGGTATCAGAGCTTAGATTTTGTATATTCCTAGACTTTGATGTGTACTCAGTATAGATAGGGATAGTACCACCCTAGATTGAGTTTGAGTGTATTATATATATGAGCGCATATTTTCTAGTGAATATAAAATGTTTTATATAGTGTTTACTTATCCGTTGAGTTATTTGTGAATTTTGGTCGATATGTGGAACGCCATGTGATCAATAGGGATTTCTATACACCTAAACGAGGCAATTCAACATAGTATCATTTTAAATTAGGTAAATGAAATAATTTTACCTCGATTATATTTTATATGTAAAGGAAACAATTTTCAGAAATTATTGAAGTGTATATAAATTGATTGTTTGGTTGTTTGAAAATGTGAATATATATAAGTAGATAAAAGCTGTTTGAATAATCTAAATAAAAATAACAGTTGTAAACGAATAAATTATATAAAAAATGAATTATAAGTATGGAATTATAATTAAAATGATTTACAATTGTGAAATAACCTTATATATAAGAAATGAAACAACATGAGTATATATGAGTTATAAATAAAAATGAATTTAGACTAAGAATTTGAGAATTTTGTTTATTGATTTGGTTAAGGACTCATTGGATAGATATTGGTTTATTGGATGTTAGTTGGATGATAGTTGTTTGATGGCTAGATTTGTTGCTTTTGTTGCATTTGCTATATTGGCATATATAGTTGTATTGGTATATGTTGTATATTGATATTACTTTCATATATACATGGTTTTCATTTGTTTTTTGAGTGTTTAGTAGGTGCGAATAGCGTATGCTTCGCATTTGGATCTCGCTTTCATGCTATATTAGCCGTATATGCTCGCCAATAATATATAAGGTACATATCTCGGATTACATATCGTACTTTTATTTATTTTTTCCCTACGGGATGCCTCATCCTCGAAGATGAGATGTATATTTGTGATATATATATATATATATATGTTGTGATCCTACTACGATCGAACCGCGCAAAGGAGACTATAGCGAAATTTTTGAAAAATTAAGGCGTTGGAAATTTTTTGATAATTTTGGAAAGATTTTGATAACTATAGTTTTGATATTAAGTTAAAAGTTAAACAATATTAGTTAGTTTTGAAAAGATAATTATGAATGGATTTGAAAAATTAGAAAAAAAAATTATAAGAAGTTTAACAAATGGATTTGCGAAATGTTAAAAGGTTTATCTGATTTTGGTAAATTTAATTTGAACGAACTTTTTTTTAAAAGCTAACGAAATTTATGGCTTTTTCTTACTTGGTAATTTCGAGGACAAAACTCTTTTAAGTAAGGGAGAATGTAACGACCCAAAATTTCAAGCATTTGAAATTCATATATTTAATTAATTTTAAACATTCACAAGTAAATTTTATAAGCTGAATAACTTATATTTCGAATATCTTGATTTATAACTAAATTTTAAATTTAATATTTGAAATTGCAGAAATAATTGAGATTTGAATTCATATGAATGAAAATGATTTATAAAGATGAATAAAATTCTATTTGAATTAGAATGATGTTAGAGAATTTTTAAAATTGAATCAAAAGTTAAATTATAGAAATTGATATTTTAATATTTAATTAACGAGTAAAATATAGTCATTTTTCATGCAGTCTCGGATTTCGACGAAACGAGTTTCATTGGATCCATAATGTCATATTACTATAGAATTTCAAATTTTGTGTCAATCGGATTTACGGTTTAGTCGTATGAAGCTGAAAGGCGTAGAAATTTATTTAAGTAAATTTTTATTTAAAATAAGTCGATTTGAAAACCTATCTTTCAAATACGATCGAATTGGCTCTCTATAAATATTCCATTGTATTCGGATAAGGGTAAAACATTATAAACGCCAGGTGACACGCTTCGATTGGAGTTCGAAAAATTTGACGATGAATAGTGTAGCGAAATTTTCTATAAAAGGTCTCTTTTTTCTTCAGTTTCCACAAACCCTAGAAATCTAACCCTAATTGCCATTAGCATTTGATGGCCAAAATTTCGTTTCGTTCCTTCTTAATTATCTTCCAATCCATCAACCAATTCGAGAAATCTTCAACTACAATATTGTAGAGGGCGACGGGATCTTCAAATCCAACGGCCACGATCGTTAATGGCGCAAAGGATCGGTGACAATTTCATTTCGAATGCAACACGTTCGAACATGTTTTTCAAGGTGGATAGGCAACCGAGCTTCATGATGTTGGGGGCGGTGGTGCTAGGTTCATTAGGCTTTCGAATGGCAGAGCTTGATCGTTGGCTCATCGTTGTATAGAGGCGCGACCATTAGGGTTTTATCACGTACTATGGGTTGAGCCGCGTACAGCTTAAACTGGGAAGACGAAAAGATGCGATTAGTCAGATCTAGAGTTCCCAAAACAAATGGCCAAGACTTTATTCAAGTAAATATAAATAAAAACAAAAAAAGGAAATCGAAATTAATTTATATTTAATTCGTATTAACTTCTAAATATCGTAACTTCTTCATTCGAGGTTCGTTTTTGACAAAACAAGTTATGTTGGGTCCATACTGACGGGCATTACATTTTAGAGCTGGTTGGGAGTTAATTGGAGCTAGTGAAAATTTTAGGTAAAATTAAACGCCTGCTCAATTTTATTCAAAATAAAATACTGCAACTGCTATTGGAATCAAGGTGAGTACAACTTACTGTTTCTGGCTCACTGATATCTTCATATGAGTAAGAATAAATTATTTTATGATGATTGATGAATGTTTGGGTGAATTTTGATATTATATATATATATATATGTATATATATATTATTGATTGGTATTTTGATATATTCCTGCCTATTGGAGCAGACGAGATCCTATAAGTTCCCGTGTACGAGCGGGTGACCTTTTGTACGTGTTGTCTGCTCGAAACGGATGCTGTACACATATTCCAATATGTATATTTGTTGTAGGTGACATGTTGGAGGAATCCGACTGGAATCCTCACTCGTATTGGATTTATTTACGGACATTGATATATATGTTTTTGTCATGTGATATATGATGATTTGGATGCCGTGATTGATGTATTTGGTATTATTGCAACATTGGGCCTATTTTTGGAAAATTAGAATATTAAAGTGATGATTTCAAATTGAAAAGGATGTTCAAGTGATATTGAAAATAGATATTTTATTAATGATTGAATGGTTAAGGAATGAGTTTATTTTAAACAAATAAAAGTTATAATTTTTAGGTTATAAAAATTATGATTTTTTGTGAAATACAATCAGAACATGGTTTTTGGAATATGGAGTTAATTGTTCTGTAAATAATTTAAATTGGGATTTTGTACTTATTATAAATGATTTATATATAAGATTTATAAAATTGAATTTTTATAAATCGAAAGTAATGAAATTACAAAGGAGTTCTGTAAATGTTAAAATGAAGTTAAATGGGTTTTATAAGTAAATAAGATTTATAGATTTATGAATTGGTGATGTTATAAAAAGAATGAATTTATAAATAAGAGAATTATAAGTAATTAACTTATAATTTGGATTTTGGCATGTAATTAAGTTATAAATGGAATTCGTTAGTAAAGGAATTTTATAGATGGAAGTTTTTATAAAATAGAAATGTGAATTTATAAACACTATTTTATAAATCCAAAATCAATTGAATTTGATAAGTTATCTATGAAAGTTTATTAAAGGAATTTCATCCACGATTTTGGACAGTGGATAATCCTTTAGTAAATATGTAGAAATAATGAATTTGGGAAAGGAGATATATTCACGATTTTGGATAGTGAATTATCCTTTAAATTAAATGTGCAATAGCAATGAATTTGGTAAGAGCATTGTATTCACGATTTTAGACAGTGATTAATCTTTTAATTTAAATAAATGTTTTTGAAAGTGATCTTTTAAATAGGGTTAAATGGTTTGAAGGTGTTTTAAAATGTGTTAAGTATCGAATACATAGATTTCAGCATTCATTGTTGAAATAGACGTTTTCGAGAAGTACAGGAAATGATGGACTATTACACTGTTGTTATAGTAAATGATTTTCAAAAGGAGATGTTTACTACAGTATATGGAATTTATATATCTATCTAATTATCTAATCCCTATACTAATGATTTTGGGTTGTCGTAACAATGTTTTACGCAACATTCGTTTTGACCCAAATGAGTATGTATAAAGAGAATATTTCCTTAAAGAATTAAATATATACTTAATCGTTGTTTGTGTCAAAATTGGTCACATACACCCGATAGTTGATAATTCATAATCACAGATCTCAGATAAATAACAAGTACGAATATCACTTAGAAAATTCAAAGCAACGCAGTATACAACACAGAATTTATAGTGGTTCGGCGATCTGTCCCACGTCCACTCTGAATTTTATGATTTTATTGATTCACTTGATGGTTTCAATTAGTTACAGCAGGTTATAGTTGATAATAGCTCTGATGTTCGAATACAATGATCGTAGTGAATTGCAGAATTGAATCCGGTAGAGTCTGGACGTTCCAAAGCTGAAAGATCCATTTTCTGAAGGTTCCAGGGGGCTATTTATAGGCGTAGGAGGCTGATATTGTGCTTAAACTTCGGGAGACTTCTTTGGGCACATGAGTGGGCCCATGCAACTGATCTCGGAAAGTTTCGACTCGATCCGTGATCGATACGAACCAATTTCGTACAGATCAAAAATTGATCCAATCGAGCTGAAAATTGGCAGGATTGTTCTTTAGCTTGTACGTAAGCTCCTGTGAAAATTTCGTATCATTTGGACTTGTGGTTTGTGAGATATGATCGATGCAAGATTATGATTTTCGGAATGCTGTCCAGTTTGAATACATGGTCTCGAATCGATGCTCTTCGAATGGATGGAGCACGTGACAATGCAGCGACGTGGTGCGCACTCATCGCATCGATCCGCCTTTTGCTCCGAGTTGACCGTGTCGCATCCATGAACTTCGCCTCGTTTGCATCGATGACTGTTGCCTTGTTCGATCGATAGCCGTTGCCAATTCGTATTGATGGAAGTGGGTTTGTTCGTATCAATGTTTGGGGTACTATTTCATATCGATCACTAAAGGGAGTACTGCTCGTATCGATTGGCTTTGGCTTTATCTCATATCTATCAGCCAATCGATACGAAATAAAGACTCCTATTGATCGATGCGAACAATAATCCATGATTTATGTGGATCGATACAAAAGGCGAATCTAGGATCGATGTGAGCAAGGCTTCCATAAGATCGACACGAACAGATGACCTTGATCGATTCAAACATGGGGATACGAACACTCTAATCGATGCGAACCTGATGGATACAAACAGAGCGCGGCGAAGTCATTCTGATGGGTACGAAGCTGATGGATTCGAACGAACTTCCCTCTACGGATACGAACAGTGTGTTTCTTCTAACTTGTATTGATCATATCTCATTCATACGAACTCCGATTAACCTGAAATTTGAAACGCTGGCTTTTATGGCTTTGCTTGTCATGTCTGGTCAATTGTGGCCCGATCCAGACTCGGACAAAATTCACCAATATTCATAACGAAGCAATGTATAACCAATCTCTGGGAGGAATTGTCTTTGGTTTTGGTTTAATCTTTTGGTATCATGGCCTTGCAAAAAGGTGGGATAACACTTGCCCCCCAAAACATGCCTGGCGATAGGAAGGTGTGTTTTGTAATGCTATAAGATGGATGTTCATATCCTGTCGACGGCCTGTAAAGAACTTGATAGTTTCATATGACCTCGAATGACGATCGTTCGGGATCGTATGCCATTTGAGGTGAAACGTGATTATTCGCGGTCGAATGCCATTCGTGGAAAATAGTGGAATGGGACCGTTCGCGGTCGGATGCCGCTTCAAACGAAGGGCGGCCATTCGAGGTTGGATGTCGTTCTAGACGATTTGCGATCATTTGCGGTCGGGCGTCGTTCTTGATGAATTGTGACCATTCGAGGTCGGGTGCCGCACGAGACAAAATGTGATCGTTCGAAATCGAATGCCACATGAGGCAGAAGGTGATCGTTCATGATTGGATGTCATACTAGATGAATTGTGACCGTTTGCAATCGGGTGCCGAACAAGGCAGAGTGTGATCGTTCGCGATCAAATGTTGAGGGGGGCTTAGCATTACTAGAGTCAGATATCACATTCGGGTGAATTTCTGAATTAGCGACTTTAGCGATTCATCGCCATACAAGGTGTGCTTGTGGACCGTTCGCGATCCAACGGATATACAGGTAACTTCTTTTATAGAATTGCAAATATCAAATTAATGCTCATATGAATTCTCTAACTGAAATGTCTAGACAAGCCAAATCCAAATGTTCAAATCAAAACTAAGCAGAAGCAAGACAAGGATGTCAAAGTGCAAATTCTTACTGCGATACGGTCAATAGTCATTCAGAGCATGCCTGTGGATCGTTCGCGATCCCGTACATGTGTAAATGGTTTAACCGCGTTAGTGAGAAATTTACAGCTTTTTCATCATTATTTCAATCAATTGACAACCATCCGGTGTCCCGGTTCAGGGTCACCCCTAGCTGATGTAGACGGTGGTCGTTCTGGCTCCACCGCTGGGGATCGCCTTCTCACATACTAAAGTAGCCTACCGTTCCTGATATGCCCTTCCACCTCATCCTTCAGATGTCTGTAGTCATTTGTATTATGACCGTTCAGTTCGTGGAATAAGCAATATTTGTCTGATTTCCTCTCGTCAATAGTTGGATCCCTTCGCATTGGTCAACGATAGGGAACTTGCTCTCTGGTGTCTTGGTAGATTCGCTCCAAACTTTCATTCAGCTCCGAATAAGTGGTGAATTGCGGCTCCCTGCACGGCCGATTTGACCTGTCATCATTATCCTCAACCTTTCATTTCCCTTTACTAATCTCTGCACCTTTTCTGGATGGGTTTCCACCCTTGACAGCATAAACATCGATTCCCTCTTCTCTTTCTACACTAGCATCTTCCAATCGTAAAAACTTTTAGGCCTCATGATAGAATTCTCCCAGATCCATAGGCAGATCTTTAGTTAATGAATTTTTAAACTCTGTGCCATCAGCTATTCCAGATATAGCTGCCATCATTACCATGGATGGATCTGGTCGATCCACCGATGCTACTGCCGCATTGAATCGTGTCAGAAAGTTCCTCAAAGACACCCCAGCTTTCTGCTTTAAAGTTTCCAAACTCATCACATTCTTGGGTCTTGCAATGTGAACCCTAAATTGCCTCATGAATTTCTCCGCTAAATCAGCCCACGTTCCTATGGAATCGCTCTCCAGCTGCCTAAACCATAGTGCTGCGATATCTGTCAAATACAATGGAAAGCACCGGGCCATGACTTCCTGTGATGCCCCCAACACTTCCATGTGCCTCATATACTTTGTCAGAAAGACCGCAGGGTCTGTCCTCCCATCGTACATTTCCACTGATGGTAGTTTGAATTCTGGCGGGTTCCTAGCCATCCTAATCGCAGGAGAAAAAGGACTCTTGTTCACGTCTTCAAGATCTCTATTTTCTAATCCGCCTCTCATGGCTCGTCTGACTATCTTTGCCAATCTATCATTGTCTCCAAGCTGTAGCCCTCGTTTGTTGCCTTCGATCTACCTCCCGAGTCCATGAGAGCTTTCAAGGGTCTGCCTCCTTGGCTGAGCATCCATCCCTCTATCACCGCCAGGTTGCTCGGCTCCTCCTGATTCTCTTCCCGAGATTGGATCAACATGCTCTAGGTGTGTGCCCCTAGTCCTGGTGCTACGCCGGATTGTCCTGCTCCATTCTGAACTCTATCTGCTCCTCGATTCTGCGCTCTAAGCTGCCCAATCTGTTGAAACAAATTCTGGATCATTTCCTCTTGTCTTCTCATCATTGCCTCCATCTCATCCCTTGTGATGAAGATCGATGCCTGATTTGTGTCTGAAGAGGCCTCTTGACTCCCTTCATGCTGACTCTTATCTGCCCTTTGTCTTCTACTTGATTGTCTTGTCATGACTCTTCGGGTATGAATTTCTAAACTTTCAATTTCAAATGATAAAACCCCTAAATTAGCCTTCTCAGTGAAAGCACCAAAATGTTTGCGCCAAAATTGGTCACAAACACCCAATAGTTGATAATTCACAATCACAGATCTCAGATAAATAACAAGTATGAATATCACTTAGAAAATTCAAAGCAACGTAGTATACAACACAGAATTTATAGTGGTTTGACGATCTGGCCTACGTCCACTCTGAATTTTATGATTTTATCGATTCGCTTGATGGTTTCAATCAGTTACAGTAGGTTACAGTTGATAATAGCTCTGATGTTCGAATACAATGAAGGTAGTGAATTGCAGAATTGAATCCGGCGGAGCCTGGACGTTCCAAAGCTGAAAGATCCCTTTTCTGAAGGTTCCAGGGGGCTATTTATAGGCGTAGGAGGCTGATATCATGCTTAAACTTCGGGAGACTTCTGGCACGTGAGTGGGCCCATGCGACCGATCCCGAAAAATTTCGACTCGATCCGTGATCGATACGAACCAATTTCGTATCGATCAAAAATTGATCCAATCGAGCTAAAAATTGGCAGGACTGTTTTTTAGCTTGTACGTAAGCTCCTGTGAAAATTTCATAGCATTTGGACCTGTGGTTTGTGAGATATGATCGATGCAAGATTATGATTTTCGGAATGTTTTCAAGTTCGAATCCATGGTCTCGAATCGATGCTCTTCGAATCGATGAAGCACGTGACAACGCGGCGACGTGGTGTGCACTTCTCGCATCGATCCGCCTTTTGCTCCAAGTTGACTGTGTCGCATCCATGAACTTTGCCTCGTTTGCATCGATGACCGTTGCCTTGTTCGATTCGATAGTCGTTGCCAATTCGTATTGATGGAAGTAGGTTTGTTCGTATCGATGTTTGGGGTGCTATTTCGTATCGATCACTAAAGGGAGTACTGCTCGTGTCGATTGGCTTTGGCTTTATCTCGTATCTATCAGCTGATCGATACGAAATAAAGGTTCCTATTGATCGATGTGAACAATAATCCACGATTTCTTGGGATCGATACGAAAGGCGAATCTAGGATCGATGTGAGCAAGGCTTCCACACGATCGACACGAACATATGACCTTGATCGATTCGAACATGGGGATATGAACACTCTGATCGATGCGAACCTGATGGATACGAACAGAGCGAGGCGAAGTCATTCTGATGGGTAAAGCTGATGGATTCGAACGAACGTCCCTCTACGGATACGAACAGTGTGTTCCTTCTAACTTGTATCGATCATATCTCATTCATACGAACTCCGATTAACCTGAAATTTGAAACGCTGGCTTTTATGGATTTGCTTGTCATGTCTGATCAATTGTGGCCCGATCCGGACTCGGACAAAATTCATCGATATCCATAACGAAGCAATGTATAACCAATCTCTGGGAGGAAATGTCTTTGGTTTTTGTATAATCTTTTAATACCACGGCCTTACCAAGAGGCGGGATAACAATCATGATTTAAGTATATGTAATATTTTCGAAGTGTTGAAAATAAAGAGAATTGTGAATTACCTATTATTAAATAAGTATATGGAAATATTTTCCACTATAGAATGTTGAAATGGTTTTGAGATTATATATTTTTAAAGATAATTTGAAGTGAACATTTGGCAAGTGATTTAATTAATAAACGATTAATTAAAATGGCCTACTGATTGCTTATGATGCTAGATATTTGTTTGTTTTCTTTGATAGTTAAATAATCGACTATCAAAATTTGGCCATTTTAGTTTCTCGACTTGATGTGGGAACTATTTAGTCGTACACTTAGTACGTAGCCTTCTGTGTAGGCTTGATTATCGTTTGTATTGAGAATGTTGATTCGTGTAGTGTGGAGTATTACTCCAATCTATCGAGCTTCCTTCTTCATCGAAAGATAGCAAGTTGAAAGTTGGAGACGTGATAAGTATACGATACTTAGTTCCGTGTGAGGTTGAGAAAGGCTTTGCGTTGTTGGCGCAAAGAGACCGGGATCGGTTTATCCGAAAACTACTTCGAACCAACATTTGTGCGACAATTGTGTAGGTTGGTTGTGACGATATTGATATTCATGATTTTCGTATTGAAGGACTGCTTGTTGATCATTTGGGGTTAAAGTCCCAATAAACATATAGTGGCAGTAGCCTCTTCGTTATGAAATATCCAATGCAAGGACTATTCGCTACAAATCCTAGGGATTTCCTGACAGAATGTGGTAGGAAAGTACCTTCGGTTTGTCCTGTTCCCGGACAACTTGTATGGATGTTTGTTTGACATTGCATTTCTAAAGATTATGTACATTGGTTTTTACAAACCTACATCAATTGTGATGGAGAAGGCAACTTCTCTTAGCTTAACACCCTCGTTGAGACATATGAGCTCATAGGTTGTATTTTTGTGAAAGGCAATTAGTAGTCAACGGAAATGGCCATCTGGCATTCAAAGTGATGTGATATGTGATATGTGATAGTGGAAGGTAATTGTTACCTCAGGCCTCATCAATCGAAAATGACTGAAACAGGGTTAGATGCGGTAAGGCTAAGTGGGTCGCTCCCATCAGGATATAATCATCCTCTTCTAGATATATTTCTTCCCGCTATGACGTTCGGGATGTAAATTAATGTGGTTTTTATGCTATGAGGGCCCTCGGAAAAGGTCGTTAATGACCGAAGGATGACGTATTCGATACTATCTAATTATAGAGGTAGGTTGGTCTTGTGTTGGTAGAGGACAGATGTTCTGTGCCTCAAGACATCCATCTAGAGGTGTACCCATCGGAAGGTAGTCCCTTCACCTGGTCATTTGTATGGAAATTCAAACTCTACCACGCGCCTGCCATTTTGATTATATAATCCATTTTGGGCTATATGCTGGAATTTAATCAATGTAACAATTTCGACTATGATTAATATTATTTGTATGCTAGACACTAGTATAATATAACATGATTGGATATGAAATGTTTTAGTTATCATAAGGTAAAAACATGTCTGTGTTTATGTGTGGGCGTGTCATATGAGATGCTTTTTTCTGAAAGGAAAAGTTTGATAATCTAATCAATTCAGTTGAGTGTGTTTCTCATGCCGGTTTACCAGACTGATCCAGGCGTTCTTCCTTTTCAATGCTCGGATCAGACCGAGTATATTTACAAGTTCGGATTTTGTGGTTTTGGAGCTTCAGCAGGAGAGCTGGAGATCTTCATTTCGTATACACGTTTCTATTTTGATTATCCGCTTTGCGCATAGTTATTGTTCATATTATCAGCAATTGAAAGGACATGATATTATAACTGTCCAGGCTGATGATTAGTGATTGATTGTTGAATCCGATTGATGTATATATATACATTTTCTATTTTATAGAGATCATTGATATGGTAATATATGTTATTCCATTGCGATGTGAAATTCTGTATTATTCTATTTGGTTCTCACTTCTCTCTTTCTTCTCTTCTCTTCTTCTCTCTTCTTTTCTTTCTCATGACTTTCCGTCATTCTGTGTTTTTTAGGTCGGACATGTGTGGTTTACTATCGATTCAAAGGGTATGGATTTGCAGGTCGTCACACCACCTCAGTTTTAAATAATTTCTTTCGACTAAGTCGAAACCATCTTGCTGCTGCCGTTTTACCTATCATCTCAGATGGTTTAGAAAGGGTAGTTTTGTTTTCTAAAGCTTGATCACCTCTCAATGCTTTCGAAGGGATGGTTTCAATACAATCACTTCATTACTTAGGAAATGGTTTCGAAGCAATAGCTTTCGACAAAAATGTTTTGAGGACCCTTTTTCTATAAGTAAAGTAAAACCCAAAGGGTTGCTAAAGAGATAGTTTTAAAAGGTTCTAAAACAGATGCTTTCGACTTTAATGGGGTTTTGATCCTTTTGCTCTACTTGAAAGCAGAATCCAAATGGTTTCGACCAAGGCATTTTTGAATGGTTTCGAAAGGTCCGCATGTTTTAAATTGAACCCAAAGTGCTTTCGAAAGGATTCAGTTTTGATTGTTTCGAAAGGTTTTAATGAATGGTTTCGAAAGGGGTGGTTTCCCAAGGTTTCAAATGGATTAAAGGGAAGGTTTATCCAATGTTTTCAAAAGGCAATATTTAAAAGGTTTTAAAGGAGGACGTAAGATATTTTGAAGCTTTCGAAGAAAAGAAAGGAAAGGTTTTTCCAATGTTTTCGAAAGGTAATATTTAATGGTTCCGAAAGGGTTTTCCAGTGGTTTCAAATGGGTTACCTTGAATGGTTTCGAAAGTGTTGTTTAACGGTTTTAAAAAAGTTTCGAAGGTAATAAATAGGCATTGTAGCCAAAGTATTTTCAAGTTAAAAAGGGTTTTGACTTGCTTAAGAAGGATGGTTAATCGTTATTAAATCCTATCAACAATATGTTGATTAAACTACATATGACATGGCAGAATGGCTTTGATTAAAGACCAAAGATATATGTTCCTTGTACACACACACATATGATTTGAAGGACAAAATCATTTTGAAAAAGTTTTCAAGGAAAATTTAAAGGATAGTTAACCCTAAGAAAATATTCAAATATTTAGTCCATTTTGCAGGTAGTCAGCCTAGATTTCGGACAGTAGTCCAGTTTGTGGGCATTCTACCCAGTTGTGTAGACAGATAGTCCATTTGTAGAATAATGGACCTTGTTATTATATTTTGGGCAGATAGCTTAAATATTTCTTTTTTTACGGACAGATAGTCCATTTATTAGCATAAAGGATACTGCTATTAAATACAATCAGTTTGATTAACCGGTTTGGTAGTAGGAAAGGATTTGCAAAATACATGTTTGAAAGAGGATATAAGTGAGGGGAAACCCATTCCACTAAGTGGCATAGTCTCACTTAATATCAGTAAACCGAGATGTAATAGAATTATTGACCTTGGGCTTTATGTCTGACTCGAATATTTTGTTTCCTCTTAAACTCTCGGGTACTCAAAGTAGGCTAGAGGTTGAGGTTTTCGAGTTTTAGTCTTTTGGCGAATAAAGCATCCAAAGACGAGCAAGTGGCTGATGGATAGCTAATTAGGATTTTCAGTTTAATTTTGTTTGATTTCGTTGTGTATATTAAGTCAGATATGACTATATTACTTTGATCAACCAAGAGGGCATCGTCATATATCGATTTAGCGTATTTTTGTAATGATATATTTGATTATTGCTTGCGAAACATTAGGGGATTATGTAACATGGATATGAATTACTGTTTTGAAATGTAATCAGCAAGATGTTGTTTTTGAAATCTGTGATTTTGTTCATATTCATGTGCTCCCAATATTATGGATACCATTATCATCACCGTTGTCACCAAAGTTTAATACTATGGATGACTGCAGCATCAGTAGCACTTAGCTTTTGGCCTCTGGTAAGGGATGTTACATGTGAAATGGAATTCTACCCTCAGCATCAAGAACAAAACTTGGCAAATGGACAGTCCATTCACGTCCGCTTGGTGATTGTAGCTCCTCTAATCAAATCGAGCAAGGGAGTAAGTGATGGATGGATAAATCACATCCATGCTTGTGTTGGACAGTCAGGTCTAGTTAAATTTGCTTAGTACTCCTCCTAGCAAGTCGAGGGTGAGAGTTGTTGGGTGGATGATCAAGTTATATCCACCTCAAGCTATGGTCATGTCCATGTGTTGAGACCGATGGTTGATGAGTAAGCAGTCAATCATGCCTACTTTAAGTTGAGCTTTCGAACTACCCCATATGTCCAGGGCAGAAGTCAATGTGTAGACGATCAAATCACGTCGACTTTAGTTGGATCCCAGCATCGCTTAGCTTAAGGAGCGGCATATGTATTTTGGTAAACTATAAGTACGAGCTGGGGAGTGGATAACTGGATCACATCCGCTCCACATCTTTCTTTGGTCTGCAAGTCAAGTATGGAGGTTGATAAGTGGACGAACTGTCATGTTTACATTACATTGGAGTTTGTCCTTACAGAGCTCTGAGCAAGGCATTGATGTCCTGTCAAAATTAAAGCACAAAAGAAAAAGTGGATGGTCGAGTCACACCTACTTTCCATTTCAAGTTCTTACCCCTAAGACAGGGGCATATAATAGCTGATGAGAGGTTAATCATGCTCGTCTTGATGATCCTTCAAATGTTCGATCATGGTCCGTTGAGGTTGGTTAGAGCCCAACTCTAAGCACTTGTTCACCTGCACTGTTTTGAAGTAGTTTAGTTCAAGTTGGTCATAGTTCACGACATAATTGAAATTGAAATAAATCTTATTGATAAGTGAAGCAGAGTCATATTCTCGCTATTACACATTGCCCCAGCCCTTCTCAGTTGGAAGTCGACCGTAGGTGGTCCAATTGATAATTAGAGTTATTTATTGATCGAATGTTCCTTACCTGCATTTTTCGGATCTTGCACATATTGTTAAAACTTTCCTTTTCGGATTATCTTTCCGATTATATCTCGAGGTGTTACAATCGCCAGTTTTATGACCATGTGCATCTTAAAACACTCAACATTTCGTAAATTTCTTCTGGGTTTCTGTGGACTCTCTCGAGGCTGGTTTCTAGTACTGCTCCAAATTGTGAGTCTCTAAGTAGATGTTTTTGATCGAATCATTCAAAGAAGTAAGTGAGTCAAATTTAGGATTCTGGGTCGTCTCCTAGAATCCGAGTCCTAATCTAGGGCATCATTGTTGCTGGACTAGCTTTAAATCCCTTTGGCCAATGGGCCGACATTGTTCATTTCTCTAGACTGCTTCACCTCCTCCTTACTTAGGTTCTGGTTCGCTTTGTAACAGAAACGATTTAAGGTCATATGAGGCTCTCTAGGTAACCAATCACCAAAGTGTGACTCGAGGTCAATTCCCCTTATTACCGCCATTAGTATGATATTCTTGTTGGGACTACTCATTTTCGTGATAGCGGCGTTAAATATTCGCCAAAAGTCTTTGAGCGACTCGCCTGCCGCTTGGAATAAATTGGATAATGACATCATATCCTTGGTGCGAGTTGCATGCATACCGAATTTCCCGACAAACTTCTGATCTAGTTGATCAGATGAGGAGATAGACATAGGTGGTTACTTTGTAAACCAGCATAATCATTATTCCTTCGAGGAATATGGGAAAACATCTGCATTCAATGGCATCTGTTGCTCTAGTAGGGTCCATGCATCTCTCGTACTTCACGAGATGTTATTGGGGGTTTATGTTCATAGAATACGGTGGCATGGTCAGCACAATGAATCTCCTTGGATATTCTGAACACGGAACAATGATTAAGGTTTGACTAGGGGAGATGCTCCAATCATCATCAATTTGGTCCTTTTTCAAGTTACGGCTGCTTGAAATGCTTGTGAATAATGTATGCATGGTTGTCAAACATTTGAATGGTTGAGAATGCCGATCGAGTGGCAAACCAGTTTGGATGGGGTCGCTGATTGGTGATGATCTTAAAACTTTCACCCAACTAAAGTGCGATCTACATAAGGCGGTAAGGAAGGCCTCTTGAGGTTGCGCACATAAAGTTTCAAGTCATTTAGAGTTTGTGTTCTTGAGTTATGATCGAAACAAGATGGACGGGTATTAATGAATTGGTAATAATTTACTTGGAGTTCGACCCGAGAAAATTTGCTATTTGCTTAGAGTCGGTCCCTGGTTCGCTTGGAGTGGCTAAATTTAAATTTTTTGGTTGGCGATGAATGGTGCTTGGAGTCATATTGGTGTTCGCTTCGATAAAATCTTGGTTTTACCCGATTTTGACCTTGGGTTGGAATTTCCTGAGTTTGTATTGAGTCTAATGGGCGATTACTTCAGGTTTGACTTTGGGTCAGCCTTGAAGGGAGTTTCTCAATAAACATTTCGACGATCTTTGATTGTTTTTTATGACTACCACTTGTGACTAGGTGATGGAGGTTCCATAATGGTAGGTGATGACTTTGATGATGGATAGATATACTTTGAGATGACATAATAAGTGGTGTAGGCTGATCGTCGCACAAGCCATCATACCATAGCTGCCAAATCAAGCGTTCGAAAGTTGGTCGGCTGAGAGTAGTCATAATCTACCCTAGAGCCTGATCCGATAACCGATCCCAATTTATGCCATATCACCTTGGTTCTCCAACCTTTGGGAGTACCGTTTGAGTAGCAGTTCCTTGGCTGCAATTCAGCAGCTACCACTTGATCCTCTATGCCCCGGTCAGTGACAGGACGTAAGAGAAGTGGATAGAATGCACCATCTTCAATTTGAGCTCTTTTTTAAAAAAAAATGTATCATACCTGATCCATGTTATTTTAAAATAGATCGTACCCGATCCATATTTTTTATTATTATTTCACAAACGATGCTTTTTTTATTTGTAGGCCAATCGCTTTAAATTGTGCACCAATCCCATCCTCTTTCACTTTGCTAATCCTTGCTCGTGAAGTGGAGTGGTTCAAGAATGGGATCAGTTACAGCATAGGGAGTGTATGAATGTGGGATCGGTAGTAGGTATGGAGGGATCGTCCATGTAGGGATCGACTGTAGCTGAGTGTGGAGGGATCGGAATTTTACGTTCATGACATAAGAATCAGTTATGACATAGGGATCAGTCATCATATAGGGATCGGCCATGACATAGGGATCAGTCATCACATTGGGATCGGTCATTTTTGTTTTGAGAGAGGGATTAGTTGTGCTAGTTTGGAGGGATCGATCATTTACTATATGGGAGGAATTGGCTGTTGGGACGTGAATGAGGGATCGGTCGTTTCATTTAGAGTCTAAAACTTGACTAGGCTTTACTACATAGGGAAGGGATCGGGTACGATCCCTTTCCCTATGGGGGACTTAACTATTTTTTGTCTCCGCTAACTTGAGTGCAAACTTCAACATCCAATCCTAAGAACTTGCATACATGAGTGAATCAGATCCCTTCAAAATGGACATGAATACTTGAACGACTCCAAACAAGAACATTAGCATCATCATTTCCTTCAACTACTTAGGAAGTTGATTTAGTTCTTCTAACCAAGGCTATCAAATTGCTTTAGATTTCCTTCAAATATGAATTGAATAGGAAGTTGGTCTGTAGAAAGATGGATCTATCTTGCAAATATAGGAATCCACAAGTAGATGGTGAGATCTAATCAAGCAAAGAAATCAATTCTTAGTGAAAGCAGCAAAATGTTGATGCCAAAAATGGGCATCAACACCCAATCGAATCTCATTGAGATTAATCGATGAATGGAATTAAAACATAGCAGAAAAAGTAAATGAGCACATAGATTTTTATAATGGTTAGGCAATCTTGCCTACGTCGACTTCATATTTTTATTAATCTTGCATTTGATTATGCTTACAAGAAAGTTTGGATCGGCAGGGATCTAATAGTACAAGAATGAAGAATAAAAATGGTGGAGCCTAAGCAGCAGAAACAAGAATCCCTTTTCTAACACCATGTTTCTATATTTATAAGGGAAGACATGCACGGATCGGGTTGAAATTTCGACAGAAGAACCTCTAGGCCAAGACGAGGCAACAAAAGAATTTAGAGGCCCATTTGGGCCCACAATAGGGATCAGTCTCAATCCCTATTTTACTTTCCAAATGGGGTGTAGTTTCTCTGGGGCGTTCCGCGTGATGTTAGCTACTTGCCTTCCAAATTTCATGCCATTTTTACTTACAGTGTATGAGATATCACGTTTTCCGTTAAGTACTGTTGCATGTATTCTGATTTCAGCCGATTCCTTTAAAGGGATAAAGGCTGATCCCTCCAAAGTATTCCATTTGATGTGTGATCCCTATGGGGTGTTCCACATGTTGTAATAAGCTTGTGCTCCAAGTTTTATATTAACTGGATTAGTAGAACATGAGTTATTGCTCGATCTTTCGTGCAATGTGAGTTGTCTCTCTATTATACCCGATCCCTATTGAGGGAAAAGGGTCGATCCCTCTCTCTTTATCCTTTTAAGGTGTGATCCTTAAGGAAGGCTCCCTAGGGTACCCATATCCTGTTTCCAAAATTGCATATGCATTGGACTTATGGATCTTGAGATATTGATTGTTTTTCCATTAACTTGCACATGCTTGGTTGAAACATGTCGATCCCTTTTGTATGATTTCTTATATACGATCCCTTTTATACTGATCCCTTTTATACGATCCCTTTTGTACCGATCCCTTTTGTACAATCCCTTTTATACCGATCCCTTTCTTAGGTGAAGTAATTTGCCTATAACTTTAGCATACAAACTCCAAACGACATGAGATTTGAAATATAGCCTCGTAGGGCCTTCCTTGTCACTCAATATTGATCTTACCCAGTTTGGGACAAAAATTGAGTATATGTACCGATCCCCAAGGACAAGAGATAGGCACTGATCCCTTGCCTGGGGGAGGTACTAATCCGTACTTAAAATATTCTAGAGAGTCTATCTCTTGGTCTCGGTTGATCGTTGCTTCACATCAATGCTTGCACTTGATTTCTAGACCTCACAATCATCGCTCTAGACTATTATCTTGATGATAGTCGAGTCTAACTTGTCTAGATAGTTCAGATATAGCAGGGTCAAAATGCTGAATAACCGGTATGATCTTATTCTTTGGGCATCGGCTATTATTATGGTTGTGCATGTTATATTGTTTGGTTAATTACAATTATTGAACATTGGTTGTTAGACTTATATAGAGATGTTTATATTACTCCTACGGTGGTACATTAGGTTAACTTTTTCATAGAATGTTGTTACGTTTTAGTCACATTTTATTGGTTGTGCTGACTCGTTGGTTGCAAGAGGAGAGTCGGTTACGGTATGAACCCTTACGTTTGAGTTGGGTATACTATACTTGTTTAAGAGCGGTCCGGGTTACAGTACTTTAGATTGTTCCCCTCACACTAGGCTTTATGTATGACCCGTATTTTTTCATTGTTTGCTTATGTCATGACAACTCTCGTGTACTCAATTGAGTAGTTTTGAGTGTCAGTTACTTTTGGGGATACGCTTTCAGGACAGCTAGAGACCTATGGAGACGAAGATGGTACTTTGGATATACATACTTGATGTTGTATTAACACATGACAGATTGACTACTTATATATGAGACTTGTTGTATCAGATATTGTGTTCTAACCTTCTGCTTTGATACCCATTTATCAGTTATTTCCATCAGCGGCCTCTTATATATTGTTTATCCTATTGCTCAAGTATATTCAGTATATTATATATTATCATTCCACTGTGAGATTCTACTATTGTGCCTTGATGATGTTTACTTTTTATTTTATTTTATTTATTTTACCCCGATGGACTATCATTGTGGTATTCTGGAGTTGGATGTAGTCACTCAACGTTGATTCAGGGTATTAAAAAGGGTGGGTCGTTAACTCTCCTTCTCCGATCGCCTACAATCCATCGCGAACCCAAACCTATTTTTTGTTCAACTCGAGATCCTTGCCACCATATGCCTCCGATCAATGATCCACTATCGATGTTTACCCCACACCACATCGCATCTTTTTTATGTTGGAAGTTTCCCTTAATTCGGCCCCTAGTAGCCGGTGCATTTTCGGCCGTTGGATCGTAATGGATAAGGTTAGGGTTTGAGAGAAGTGAGGTGCTTATATAGAAAATTTTCAAACACTATTCACCCCCAAAAAATTCAAACTCTAGTTGAGGTGTGCTCACTAGAGTTCCTAGCTAATTGCACGTAATCCAAACACAATGCAACTAGTATCGAGATCTAATTCCATCATATACAGAAGTTAGCTTTTAAAATCAAAATTATTTAATTCTGGAAATTAATCATTATGCATTTTCGAGTTCATGTGACCACACAATACATCCGATCATTATGAAACTCATCAGCGTACAATAATTCATTATTCTGAATCTAATGGCACTTGTTTCATCATAATCCCAGATAGTGCTCCGGAATGATATTTTCACACGTTAATTAAAATGAATCATTATTACAACCATTTTAATCACTTTTAAATTTAAATTTAATTTTTACTACATTCATTTCTATTTTAAAAAAATTAAATAACTTTGCAAAATCATTCTCAATCACATTGAATCCAGAATTCAATTTCAAAATCCAAATATTCAATTCACTATTAGCATAATAATTTCACAATTCACATGATCAAGTAATTCCCTATATTTGAAATTTAAGTGTATTTGACTTAGAAACTAACATTTCAATATTTAAAATCAATTAAATATTTCAAATTCAAATGACTAAAATTCTGGGTCGTTACAATCAATGTGCGATAGTTAAGATTGAATCGACGTGAGATAACTAATAAGTGACCAAGTGACAATAGCTAAGTGGACTCAACTTACGATTGCTAGGGCAATGTCAACATGCGATGGCCATAGTGGACTCAGCTTGCGATAGCTAGGGTAATGATAACATGTGATATCCTTAGGGAACTCATCTTGTGATGGTTAGGGAATGTTAATATGTGATGGCCCTAGAAGAATCAATATGCGATAGCCATGTAAAGTAGAAATAAGATGGAAAACAAAGCTAAGAAAATGCTAAGTATGCGAATGAACTTATAATTTCATCTAAATGAAATGGTTGTTTAAATAATAAGTTAATGAGAAACAATTCAGTCGAAGAATGAAATTGAGATTGACCTTGATTAAGCTATGTGCTTACAAGTCAAATCTTTAGAAATAATGAAAATGTGATTATAAGGCCTTGATGGCAACGAAATTTCTAAAACGTGACATTGTTTTTGGTAATTTCGATGGACAGCATTAATGGCTCCTAAATGTATAATCTATTTGGTAATGTTGAAAGAAGGCCTTAATGGCAAATTTATGTCTATTCATGATAATATTGGAAATTGATGGAGTATGGCTTTCGTAGCATCTGTTTGTCTATTTGCAACAATATCGAGATTGATGGAGTAAAGTGAAAGTCTATAGGGTGGATCATGTAGTATATATGCAAGTATATGTGACAAAATATATGATGCAACTAAAATAATATTACTCTGAGTAAATATAGAATAAGCACACCATAATTTTATACTGGTTCGGACCTTCCGTCCTACATCCAGTCCCGAAGCTTCCCTTTGGAATTCGACTATCAAAAACCCTCGCTTCGCCCGGAGGAATAGGCTTGGTTACAATAAGTTGTTCTTATCAAATGTGTGTTCTAGTGTAGCACGGATGTTAACTAATTAGTACAATTGCTTACAATATATATATATCTAAAGAACATTGTATATGAATAACTGGGTATATGGAAGAGTGAATACAAGTAAAGATTGCTAGAGTGCAAAGATCAAGAATATATGATAGAGTATAGAATTAGAGAGTGTAAGTAAGTAAGGTTAGTTTTGTTCTCTTGATTCTTGATGCTATATATAGTTGGAGATAGGTATCTTGAGTAGTTGCATCCATTATCGAATGCTCTGAAGTTGCTTCTGTTGATGGTGAAGAGTTATGGCGAAGAGACGCGGAGATGTCCATTCACATGTGGCAGTTGCAGTTGTTATCTAAAGTTCGAGTTTGAATTTAGACGTCTGGTATTTGTTTTAGAAGTCTGATACTATATATTTTTTGAACATAGTAAGTTTTCAGACATCTGAGTGCTATTACCAAACGTCTGATTTAGCATGTTTGTTGTTCCAGAGGACTTTTCCAGACGTCTGGCTTGTGCACCCAGATATCTGATACTGGTGCATGTCTATTTTGTGCATCTTTTCTTTTGCTTCTTTGTACCTATCGACTTGTAGTCTCTTGTAGTGTCCTTTGAGCCTTGTTCTTGTCTTTCTAGTGATGTTATTCTTAGCAAGTATCTGTATATATAAATATATATGTATATTTGATTTCCATTGTATAGTTGTTGTCATCGAAACCTTAGATTGGATTTCAGAACATTCTCCCCCTTTTTGATGATGACAATTATACAATGTACTTAGATATAAATTTTATAAATCTCCCCTTGAATATGTGCTTACCATTATTTCTCCCTCTTTGGCATTATCAAAAAGTATTAATATCAGAGTTGATGACTTCTCCGATGCCAATGACGTATCCTTCTGAGTTATCTCCAAAAGTTACCGTTCCACCATCGATGTATGTTATATATGATAACATTTTTGAGTTTTTGGTCATATGCTTGGAGAAGCCACTACCAAGTATCCATTTCTCCTTATTTTTTATTTTGGGTACCTGCAAAATAAAAAATGTTTTAATTGGTACCCATATATTTTGTTAGGGTCCTAGATGTTAGAAGGAGAAGGTAGCCACACCCAAGAAGGTTTAGTACCTTTATGAACATAATTTTTATTATAGACTACGTTATCTAGAAAATTATTAATATGTTTCTGTCTAATCAAATTATTATTTGTCTAAGGAATCCAAATTTTTATATTTTTGGTATTCGTATTAGACTTAGGTGATCTTTTAGTCTTTTGATGAATAAAACTATATTTCTTAATATTATTCTCTTTTTGTTTAGGAATATTTTTAAATCCTATTCCATTTCTATTTCCTAACGGTTTTGAAGTTTTGATAAGATTTTTCAAATCTTGTTTTCCTTTATTAAATTTTGAAACATTATTTGTAATTTTATCTAATTTTTCTTTTAATTCAAAATTTTCAATTTTCAATGTTTCTATATTACTTTTCAAGTTCATATTTTCTTTAACAAGTTATCCTTTTCTAGTTTAACTTTTCAAAATCAATAGATATAGTCTCATTTTCAACTAAAACACTTATTTTTTTCTTGAGATAATTCTAGTTCTTCCTCTAAAATAATTTTTTCATCTTATACCATTCCTATTTCAAGTTCTAAATTATTTATTTTTGCTAAGTATTCTTTATTCAATTTTTTAATTTCTCTAAATTTATCATCTAATTCCATGCTAAGCTTTAATAATTCATCATAGCTAAGTTCGGGACATACCTCGTCAGTTTGTGCCATAAAACATACATTAGCTTGTTCTCCGTCGCTATCGTTGTCACTGTCTGATGATGATGAAGAGTCTAAATCATCCCATGTTACTTTGAAAGCTTTCTTCTTTTTGAATTTTTCAAATTTATTCTTCTTTTTATCATTGTTGAGCTTGAGATAATCTTTCTTCATATGTCCAAATTGATCACATTCATAGCATTTGATTGACGTTTGATTTGTTGAGCTTGACTTTCCTCCTTTCTGAAATCTAGTCATTTTTCTAAACTTCTTGAATTTTTTGTAGTTTTTGGAATAAATACAATGTCTTCTTCGTCTAAGTCAAAGTTTTCATTTGTTGCTAGAAATTCTATGTTTTTCTTCTTCGAATTTTGTTCTTTTCTTGCCTACAGATTAGCATCATAGGACATTAAATTTTCTATCAATTCTTCAACTAAGAGTGTTAAGAGGTCATTAGCTTCTTCAATAGCTAATACTTTTCTTTCCCACTCTGGAGTTAAAGAATTGAGTATTCTATATACTAAGTCAAAATTTGTGAATTTAACTCTAAGTGCCATTAAATCATGTTAAATAGTTTGGAATCTAGAGTACATGTCCACAATAGATTCATTTTGTTTCATTTTAAATGATAAAAATTGATTTTGTAAAATTGAAATTTTAGTTTTTTAACTTTGTTTGTGCCTTCGTGTGTAATTTATAAGGTACGCCAAATATCATATGCAGTGTTACATAACATGACACTTGAAAATTCATTCTTATCTAATGAACAAAATAAAACATTCATAGCTTTGGCATTACTAGAAGTTGTAGTTTTTTGTGCATCATTCTATGTGTTCTTAACAATGTCAGGCGCTTCATATTTAATTTGAGTGGCCGACCAAATTTCAAATCCATTAGCTTCCATAAAAATTCTTATACGTGTTGACCAATGTGCATAATTAGAACCATTTAAAAGTGGGGGACTGTAACGATTCCAATTTTGAATTGATTTTAAATTAACAATTAATGTAAATTTTGGATAAATTTTGAAATAAATTTGAATTTGAAATATATATATATATGCATATGTATATATGAGTAAATTTGACTTTAGAATTTGAATTTGAATATTGAGTTTGTATTTGAATTTAAACTTAAATAAATGACTTAGAAAAAAAATGATTTGGGTTTAAAAATATTATTTATATTGGTTTATGGTTAGTTAGTATTTAAAAGCGTTTTCTTTTAAATAATGCGTGTATGGATAGAAACAAGAATAAAAACAAAGATTAAATGGGTATCGTGTGTAAGCAACATAAGATAAATACATATACAAAAGCTAAATGAGATAATGATGCATGTAAACAAAATAAGAAACAAATGTACTCACCAAATTAAAATAAATATATGTGTAAACAAGAAAAGAAACATGCATTTAATGCCATCATCTCTAAGCACCAAAACAATAAAATCATTCAGCAGAAAACGAAATCATATCAGCCTCCAAATGAAAAATCTTTCTGGTCAAAAAAGGTAGGCAGGAAGGAAAAAAAATCTCTAATCAAATCGAAAAAAAGAAGCTAAATCAGTTATAACCTACCCTGTAAACTTTTTCCTATATATCAATCTTCTTCATCTCAGTTTCGTTCATTCCAAGCTGAGGAAATCTAAAGTAAGCATCATCTCAAAAGTAAAACAATTCATTCAGCTTTAAACAATAATTAAATAAAGCCAGAAAGAAAAGAAAAACAGAAAGGATTCACAGAAAAAAAAAATCAAGTTAGCAGTTTTGCGGTCTTCAAGCAAAGCAGTTCTCTGTTCAAATCTTTTCAGGTGAGCAAACCTTTAAATTTTTGAATGCTTGATGTTGTTTGTGATGATGCTTGAGATGAATCATGAAGTGTTTATGTGCATGCAAGTATATGTGAATATTTGTATGCAGAGATAACTGTGCATGTTTAGTATCTGGCATATTTGCCTTTATTGTTCCAGGTTTCCAAAACCTATTTTGGAATTTGATTTCTTCTTCTTCGGTCATTGTTAAACTTTAAAATTTAAACAAAATATGTTTATTTAAACATGATTTAAGTTTTAAAAATAAATTCAAGTATTTTAAGTTTGAAAATCCTCTGAATTCAAGAAAATACAGTAGCAATTCTAGTATTATGATAAAATCAAATAATGTAATTGGCCGATGCAATTATATAAATTGAATCATCTCAGGAAATCATGATTTTTAAAAAGAAAATCACGATTTTTAGTGTTGTATTGAAAGAACAGTTCATGGATGAACAGAAAATGGTTTTCGAGGTTTATCTGATGATCTCAGTGGATTGGGAGGTCGAGTTTCTCACTGGTGGTAGTTTAGTGATAGGGAAGTTTGGGAAAAATGTTAGTGTAGTGATTAAAGCACTGTGGCGGCGGCGGAAAGTCAAAATTGTTTGTAACCCTTGTTTTAGGCTTGGTCAGAAATTCGATTGCCACGACGTCTCTGGTGGACCGAGCTCCACCAAACTCTGGGAATTGAAAGCATGAGGGTTGGCGAAGATGTAGCTAGAAGCGTAGATGCTTCAGCGATTGGAGAAGGGAGTTCGACATCATTACAGGTATTGGTGTCATGTTCCAGGTTTGAGCTTGAATGCTCGAATTCGATTTCGAGTTCGTATTTGAATGCTGGGCGTTCGTGACGATGTAGGCAGGGCTAGGCGACTTGATCATGGTTGGCGACTTGATCGGAGTGGCTTCTATGTGTTGTACACGTGTACGTGAATTAACGTGTGCATCAGTGTGTCAGAGGTTGTTTTGGTTTGGGAAGACGAAGTTGTTTTGGGATTGTACTCGGGTTCAAGCACGTGGGAAAAATGGATTGACTCGAAGTAATGTAGTAGGGTTTTGTTTGATTTGGCTCGGGTTTGATTTGTCGGATACCAGGTTCTAAATATAACTGGTTTTAAAATTGCAAAGTAAATTTTGTTCAGTATTTAAAAGCAGTAGAAAATGTACAAAGTTTCAAGAAATTTTGATTTAAACAAAGATTTTAAGTATATTAAAGGATAAATAAGTTTTAAAGGAAATGTTAATCAAGTCCCAAAGTTTATTAAATTAATTTAAAAACTAATTAGTTAGTGTAATTAATAAGGGATGATTATTAATTAGGGATTAATAAATGAAAGTAATTAAGGTTAATTAATTCATGATAAGTAAATTAAGGGTGGTTAATTACTTAAAGATAATTTCTTATTGAAAGTAATCAAGGATAATTGAATAATTAAAGGTTGATTTATTAAATTAATAAATTATTAAAGAACAATTACTAAAATTATTTGAAATGAATTAAAGTTAAGTAACCATGATTGATGACCCATCTGATTTAAATTAATCAGATAATTTATTGAGTTCACTTATGGATGTTTTGAATTCTATTGATTGTTGAACTGTTTGATAATCTGATGTGTTATGCTTTGTGCTATGAATTGTTTCAGTGTGATCTGTGATGAATGAAATTTATTTATCTGTGATAAATTTTTATTATTTATCTGTGAATCTGTGAATGAACGATAAGCGTTATAGATTATACCGCTTATCAACATCGATATGCTTAAACATGTGATGTGATGATTTATGATGTTGCACTATTGTGTTAAACCCCTGGACCACACTCATACACACAAAAATATGGATTGCATGAGGAAATCAGCTAAGTCACATATTTTAACTATTTTAAAGATTGAGTTCTTGAATCCAAAATAGTTTTGGAATTGGAATTGAAAGCTTTTGAAAATGAGTTTTCAAAAATAAAAGTTATTTTAAATAACTTAATAAAACTTGAAATTTAAATAATTTGAGTTAAATTTGAATTCAATATATGACATTGAATTCAATAATTTGGAAATTATGGTTTAAAAAAGATTATACAAGTTATAGAGGTGTTTATATAGTTTTTAACCATTTAAAAAAAGTATTATTTTGAGAATTTAAATTTAAACCCAAGTTTTATATTTGAATGGTTTAACTTATAATTGTAATCAGTTTTTTCTAGAACGAAAACTATTTGTTTCAAATAGTTATAGCTTTCATAAAAAGAAAATATTTCCAATTTGTGTCGAAAGATTTCAAGTTTGAAATGAAATTGTAAATAGTTGGGAAAACTTTAAATTAACCTTTGTGAAGACGATTAAATCTTGTTTTGAAATCGAAGAGAATTTTAAATGGTATATCTTCCACGTACAAGATTTGAATTAGTTTGAAAGTTATGAATTAAATCTTAAACTGAAAGATTGGATGAGTTAATCCTAATCGAAGTGGGAATTGTTCTGAAAAGCCGTAAATCTTTGTGAAACGGCGTGAACTTTGTGAAGTAAATCTTTTTATTTTTAAAAGATTTGAAATGGTAATTTGTTTAAACCATTTGAAGGAAAGGTTTTGGAATTAAGTTATGACTTAACTGAAATCCCATTATCCATATGTTTTTAAATATTACACTCATTATTCGGTTTAGCCGGGAGAGGACCTTGTGTCATATAACCCATTCCGAATAATGATATGTCGATATGGATATCATTTGAAGACCGGTGGTGAAGACCGGGTATTTTCGAGAACGAAAGGATAACCTGTCGATTGCCTTTGCACTAAGTTGTGCCGGTATAGAGATTTCCTAGGTGATGGGAAGTCCGATCGGAATTGTGAATACCAGGATTTGCAAGGGCTTCTTCGGAAGTGCCTTCGGTTCTGTTTGAACCCGGAACAGACTTGTATGGATGTGTGTCTGACATTACACTTTGAGATGTAAAGCGGGTTTCTTTCAAATACATATCTGTTGGTGGCAGAGAATTTATTCTCTTAGGTTAACACCCTTCTCTGAGAGGTACGAGCTCAGAGGTTATGTAGTTGATGGTTACTAGTGATACATTCCCAATTTGGTAAAGTGGCATGCTAAGTGCTGTTGTGTGTTGATGATCATTTGTTGATCATTTGTGATCGAAGTATGGCTTTGTGAAAAAGCGTAGCTTTGTGGACGAGACTTCGTCGAGCCTCACAACCCGGTAATGGTCGAAACAGGAATCGTGGCGGCAAGGTTATTTAGGGGTAGCTCCTCCTGAGGGTATAACCATTTCCTTCTGGATAAAAAAGTGATACCATGGTATGGAGCCCAGATATTTACTAATGTTGATTTTTGAAAGTTGGTATCATGGTATGGAGCCCGGATACTTTACTGTGTGGTTGTTGGATTGAGGGCCCTCGGATAAAGGTCGGTAACGACTGGGGGATGGCATGCTCGTGTAAGTTGTTAACTAGTTACAAAGGTAACCCGGCCTTGTGTAGCAGAGATCCGGTTAGGTTCTTGGGGGCGTCCCTCCAGAGGCGTTCCATTTTATGTGGGAAGTTCCTTTGCCTGACTATTTGTTGGAAAATCCAAACAAAACAATACGCGTCTTGTACGGTTTTAGTTGTAGAACCTGCCATTTAAAATGGTAGCTATAGTTGGCATAATATAATGGTACCTATGCTGGCTAAGATTAATATTATACTTTCGAAATGTTTTCCACTATGCACTAATAATAATATCAAAGAGTTTTCTCGTAGTAAGCATGTTTGACTATCATAAGGAGAAATCTCCTCCAAGTTTGCGCTTGCATTGTGTATGTGGTGAGAGGCCTTATGGTAGTTTCATTTTCCAAAAAGCATTGCGGTTTTCAATCTAAATTCTTTTGTTTGTTTTAAAATATAAAAACTGTTTTGTTTACTCATACCAGTCACATGACTGACCTGGAGTTTATTGTTCCTTTTCTAAACTCTGGGTGCCCATAATTTTCCACACGGGCAGTCTAGAGTTGGGTTTTTCAGATAGTCGAATAATAGGAATTGATTGGATAGCCTTCGAAGCCTTTTGGATTTGTAGATCGCATTTTCTACACTTCAGTTTTCACGGCTGACCTTGCTTATCTTGGTGCAACTTATGGCTGTTCGAGCTATATCTAGTTTGGAGATGGTGTTGCAGTTGCATTTTAGAGATGTATTCTATTGAAGTCATTATCTTTCCGCTGCTTTTTCTTGTATCTCTGATAGTATTAATATCTATTGTATAATTCTATTGTATCATCATTGTATCAAATATTGTATATCAAATGTATTATTCATTTTCTTCAGCTCTGTTGTACTTGATGTGTTATAAGCTCCGACGAACCAGATTCAATGTTTGGATCTGTGGCATTTGAATATGAGTGTCATATTCGGTGTCGATTTTCGAAGGTCGAGTCAGGGCCGTTTCAGGGACATTCTATGGATTGGCCTTCTTGAAAAATATTTGCCATGTTAAAGTGATTAAAATACATATTACCATACTTTGATCAAACCTTGCTCTGATACTAATTGAAAGTCTACAGGGTGGATCTTGTAGTGTATATGCAAGTATATGTGACAAAATATACGATGCAACTAAAATAATATTACTCTAAGTAAATATAGAATAAGCACACCAGAATTTTGTACTAGTTCGGACTTCCCGACCTACGTCCAGTCCCGAAACTCCTCTTCGGAATTCGACTATCAAAAACCCTCGCTTCGCCCGGAGGAATAGGCTTGGTTACAAAAAGTTGTGCTTGTCAAATGTGTGTTCTATTGTAAACAGATGTTGATTAGTTGGTACAATTGCTTCGAATATATATCTAAAGAATATTTTATATGAAGAACTGATTATATGGAAGAGTGAATACAAGTAAAGATTGCTAGAGTGCAGTGTTCAAGAATATATGATAGAGTATAGAATTAGAGAGCGTAAGTAAGTAAGGTTAGTTCTGTTCTCTTGATTCTTGATGCTATATATAGTTGGAGATAGGTATCTTGAGTAGTTGCATGTATTAATGAATGCTCTGAAGTTGCTTTTGTTGTGCTGAAGAGTTGTGGCGAAGAGAAGCGGAGATGTCCATTCGCATGTGGCAGTTGCAGTTGTTATCTGAAGTTTGAGTTTGAATTCAGACGTCTGGTATTTGTTTCAGATGTCTGATACTATATTTTTTGAACATAGTAGGTTTTCAGACGTCTGAGTGCTATTACCAGTCCTCTGGTTTAGCCTGTTTGTTGTTCCAAATGATTTTTCCAGACGTCTGGCTTATGCACCCAGACGTCTGATACTGGTGCATGTCTGTTTTGTGCATCTTTTCTTTTTCTACTTTGTACCTATCGACTTGTAGTCTCTTATAGTGTCCTTTAATCCTTGTTCTTGTCTTTCTAGTGATGTTGCTCTTAGCAAGTATCAGTATATATAAATATATATGTATATTTGATTTCCATTGTACAGTTGTTGTCATCAAAACCGTAGATTGGATTTCCTAACATAAGGGTTTCATACCATTCATTTGCCTATTCATGACAATATATTGGAATGATGGAGTAGCATCCAATCTCTAATCACGACGCCATAATTAATGATTGTGGGTATAAGGTGTAACAACCCGTATATTTGGACCATTTAAATTGACAATAATCCACACATGTCAACTTAAATAATACAAAACACGAATTATTATGGGATTATAAATACATAAATGCAAATGAGAATCAATACAACATCACAGACACAGAACAGTCATAGAATAATGCAGCGGAAAATACATCGTCATGATAGCAGTTCATGAAGCTACTACATGAAGTACAACAATGTCTTAACATAAAGTGACTAAAAGGAAATGCATAAATGTCCAACAGACTAGGACATCGATACAGGAATAGAAATAGACTGATAAAGATAAATGCTAAGTCTTCGGCATCTTCAACCAACCTTGATCAGCAACTGGATAGCTTCAGACTGACCCGAGCATATACAAAAAGAAACACTCGAGTCAGGACTCAAAATCTTATACAGGATAATCAAGTGCAAGGAATAAAGTCCATAACTCAAAGATGAATAAAATAACATCTCTAAGGATCCGATAAACTATCTACATATACAATAGAATACGATGTGTAGATAATGTCTAATCAGTAAAGTACGATATTAAAATAGCGTTAAGGCGTTACCATAATTCCCCTTAACACATTTTATAATGTCATAGTCTATACAGCGCCATAAACCCCACCGTAAACTAGTGGTTATCAGAGGGTGCCACATAGGTATAACACAAAACAAAATGTAGTGGTCGCGAATAGGATAATCATTATGACAAGGTACATGAGGCGACACCAACTAGGATATTAGTAGTTGCGTGATCCGGACTGATGTTGAGCATAGCCAGCAGCTACCTCAACACCGCGAAACAACACTCCCAAATCAAGGGGTGCACCCAAATCAAATCACAAAAGTAATAGATATGGTATCGAAGAAGCGTGTCCGCTAGAGGTGGCGAACCTCAATGGCCCGGCGCGGCTCCTGTTTTAGTCATGTCAGGGGTCATCCAATATAATTCTCTTTCTTCAGTCAACGCGTTCACCAAATCATCCACTTCATTCTGGATCAACACTCCGCATATAATAGTTATTAAAGTGGTTTTTGATATCGACAGAGAGTATGTCCATTCCCGATCCCGGTCTCTTTAATAACTACGTATTTATTACCCGATGGTTGGTTAAATTAACGTTTAAACAAATCAAAGTCCAAAAGTCAAGGTGCAAATTTGACTTCCAAAATTTGACATTTCACGATTCAATTTATTTTAGATATTAAAACATATTTCCAAATGCAATTTTTTTAGTTCAAACCTTTGAGTTAACAATTAAAATTTAGTATTCAAGTTCAATTTAATAAGGTCTAAATGTCGCTTATTAAATTTAGTTCATAATCGATGAATTCAATTTAATGGTAAACTTAGTTTAAATCAAATTCTATTCATTTCACTTCATGTTTACATCCACTGTTATCATAAATTCGATTAAATCAATTTCATTAACTAAATTCCTTTTATCAAAACTTCATTTGATTTATTTACCACTTCAATTAAATTTCTAAAGAAATCCATTTCCATTTATTTGGTTTAACACATCACAAATAAGTTATTTCCGAGTTACAAATCAACTCAATCCATATTCAGTTTAGAATGACCTGATTTGATTAATTCATTAAATTTAAAATCATTTAAATTTCAAATTATCACTCAAATTAACCCATAAAACTTTAGTTAGTTTTGTATTCCCCTTAAGTCAAAATTTTCTTAATCTCAAATCAAACTTATAACAAGTTCCAAATCTATTTTATTAAAACCGAGTTTAAAGCTAAATCTAACAAATCTAATAAATTTTTAAGTTATTAAATTCGGGAACTTACTTGTTTCTAAATCCTATTTCAATTAAATTTGCCAATTCATTTTATTCAATTAAATAGGTTTATTCATTCGCTTCAATTAAATCCATTAATTTATTTCAATTTAAATCCCTTATGTTCGTTACTTAATTTCCAAACAAACCGTTAAGTTCACTCCTTAATTTAAAATATATTTCAATTTCGAAATTGATTTTTGTTGACCAATCGGGTTTCTTATTTTTAATTATCTATCCAAGGCCAAGTTGTTTAATTGGGTATTTATCATTTCAACCCAATATCATTCAATATAAAACAAAGCATAGCAAAGGGAACTTGCAGTGTGATAACTGGGATGGTGTCAAAGTAAATAAACAAGCAATAGCAACCATACATAACAATTCAACAATTTATTAAATAATCCCGAAATAATCGTATTAACTTACATTTGTTATTTATGTAAATTAAGATAATTATTCCTAGAATCCACACTATCATTTCATGCAGATTAAAGATTATTACATTATGGTTTCACTTGGTGTCTATTATCAATTTACTACATCAATCATACATTCAATGGTTCAAAGTGAGGTTAACGCTATTTCTACGCGTCGATTTATTTATCATTTAAAGGGGTCAAATTCAACATATATAATCCATTTTAAATTGTTAACTGTCCTATATCAAATTAAATTTCACATTAAATTTCACTTATAGTAGCAACCAAATTCAACATCACATAACACATTTAGTGTCACAACTATTTGTCGTAAACTAACAATATTCAAATTTAACTTGCATAGCGATTTACTGTTTTATTTCAACAATTTTAACAATCAACCATTTATCCAAATTTATATTAAGAACAATTATCACTTGATCATCATAGCATAATAGATTGATTCGTGAATGAAATATTCACCTTGCGTGGTTGACGAAGATGACGACGAAGCACGAAGATGGATAGATAAGATAGACCCTAACAAGCACGACGCAAAATGAACACAACAAAACAAAGAAACTAGATAGATCTGATAAGCTGAATGGAAGCCTACGTCTCCGAAGCAGTAGCTGAAACAACACGGTAAAACACTGTATATGAGCAACCAGAATTCAAAGTTATATACTGCTACCTAATATAACAGTCACATATATATTTTTATTAATATATATAAAGTAAAGCAACAGTTTTTAAGAAAATATTTCTGCATGAACTACACAACTGAAACTTCAGGGGCTTCGGCTGTGGTCAGGCAGTGGCAAGGGCGAACTGGACGTGGGTGGGTGGTGGATGGTGGCAGCGGGGACACGGGCGGAGTGGGGATGCTGGCGGGTTCGGGTGGTCTGGGTTCGGCTGGCCTGGGTAGGAGTGGCAGGTGGTGAAGGCGAAGGCTGGTGGACGTGGTCACGTGGCCGGGCGTGGAGCGGGGCGAACGTGGGAAAGGTGGAGCGGCGGCGGATCGGGGAGGTCAGTGGACTCGGGTGGCGCAGTGGGGAGGCGGAGCGGGCTGGTGCAGTGCGGTGGGGAAGTGGGGCTGGTGGAGGCGAAGGCGGAGGCTGGCGTGGCGTGTGGGGCGGAGGAGCAGGCAGGGCGGATGGTGGAAGTGGGAACGCGGGGAACATGCGAAGTGGGTCAGTGGATGGACGCGTGGCAGGGGCGGAGGAGCAGGCGGCGCACTGGAGCGGAGGCGGGTCAATGGGCGGAGGCGGACGCGCATGCAGTGGAGGGTGGTCGCTGGCTAGTGGCTGACGAGTGGGTGGAGGCGGTTGCTGGAGATGGATGAGGCTGAGAGGGAAGTGGGCAGTGAACGTGCATGGAGCAGGTGGGTTGGAGAGTTTCATACTGAAGTTTATAAAATAAAATATGAAGAGGAAGAAGAAAGGAAGTGCAGAGACAGGAAGAAAGGAAAAACATGTACCAATAGTTTGAGTGCAAAGTGAAAAGCAATTGATGCAGAGGAATTAATGATAGCAGAGGTAGCAAATATATACAGAGAGGTTTATAGTCCCCATGCCAATGTAATGATTCTTCTGTAAATGTGACGGCTATTGGCTTTTCAAGACAGCTGAATAGTCAAAGGCCCTAAGAATTCTGAACGTTGGAAAGTTGGGTACCGGTTTGTGCTGCGTAACAGACCAGTTTGTACTCCGTTAACCAATTATAATTTGCAACGCCGAACTCCAATTGACACAAATAAATATACCGTTTTGATCAGCGCAACGAGGCGGACACAACGGTATGAAGATATTGATGGTTTGACATTGTTTGCGAAATGGTTAATCTTATTGAACCATTTGCTCGAGCGAACATTTAAACTAGCAATTAAAAGCGAAATTCGACGAAACGAAATGCGCCGTCATGTTCAGAATATTTTTCTTATGCAACATTGTGAAAAATATTTGAGTTCGGACGATAGAAAATTTACACATAAAATTTAAACTAATATGTAAATGCGACGAGCGAAATTTACTTCAACATTTTTCGACGAAATTTGGCGTACGCCTATGTCTATCTAGACGCATTCCAAATGTGAAGTTTGAATAACAACGGAATTTGTTTGAGAAAATTCGAATTTCTACCATAATATACGATTTTTAAAATTTTAAACTGGGTCTGAATTTTAGGATCATTACATTCTCCCCCACTCAAAATTTTTCGTCCTCGAAAAGGAACAAAGTAAAGAGTAGAAGAATAGATTGAAGAGATATAATGGATATAGAATAGATTATGGAACAGAATATAAAACATAGAATAGAGTTTACCTTTAACAAATAATTCTGGATTAGAAACCCGGATACTCTCCTCAGTTTCCCAAGTACAATCACGATCATCAGGACTCCATTGGACTTTGACTAGGCTAACAGATTTTCTTCTAAGCTGCTTCGTATCCCTATCAACAATACGAAGTGGTCTCCTCTCTATAGTCAAATCCGGCTCAATATCTACCTCATCTAACTGAGCAATGGGAATGGTCATTGATGGATCATGTACAACCTTTCGAAGATATGAAACATGGAATGCGTTGTGCAGGCCCACAAATTTCTCCGGCAGTGCAACTCTGTAGGCTAGTGTACCAATCCTCTCGGTGATAGTGAATGGTCCAACAAATCTAGGAGCGGGCTTTCCTCTACGACCAAATCGAATAACATTCTTCAAAGGTGATACCTTAAGAAATACCTCATCCCCAACCTGGAATTTTAAATCTCTTCTACGCCTATCTGCATAGCTCTTCTGCCTATCCTCTGCAGTTTTCATCTTCTTTCTGATCTCATTAACCTTCTCGGATGCTTATACAATCATGTTTGGGCCAAGAATTAATCGATCACCAGGCTCAATCCAACAAGCTGGCGATTTGCATGGCCGTCCATATAAAGCTTCGAACGGTGCCATATCGATACTTGCATGATTATAAAGATAGTTAAATTTCAATTCAATTGTACTTATTCAAATTGAAAAGTTTTGATTACCTGATAACTGTTATTATAAGTGAATTCAACCAAATGGAGATGGTCTTCCCAAGATCCACCGAAATCAATAATGCAAGCTTGGAGCAGGTCTTCCAAAATCTGATTTACCCTCTCAGTTTAGCCATCTGTCTGAGGATGATAAGCTGTACTCAGATGTAGTTTAGTGCCCAAGACGTCCTAAAATGCCTTCCAGAATTTACTAGTGAATAAAGGAACTCTATCGCATACAATACTAGATGGAACTCCATGGAGTCTAACGATCTCATATAAATCTCGGCCAAACTCGAAGCAGTACGAGTGGTCTTAACAGGAATAAAGTGAGCAGATTTGGTCAACCTATCCACAATCATCCATGTACTCTCGTTACCTTTTCTGGTACTCGGTAATCCATCAATGAAGTCCATAGAAATCTGATCCCATTTCCAACACGGAATTTCTAGGGGTTGAAGTAATCCTGCCTTCTTCTGGTGATAGGCCTTGACTTGCTGGCAAGTGGTGCATTTACTGACATATACAGAAATATCCCTCTTCATCCCACTCCACCAATATAAACGCTTCATATTTCGATACATCTTAGTGACACCGGGATGAAATGAAAGTGAAGACTGATGGTTTTCTCTAAGCACTTCTTGTCTCAATCCATCAACATTAGGAACACAAATATGGCTGTCAATCCTCAGAACTCCATTACTATCGATCTGTGCTCCCACTTTACTGTCGGCATTTCCAACCCTACCAAGAACTAACTCCTTCATGCGATAGAGCATGGTGTCCTCATATTTCTTAGCTTTGATGTGATCCATAAGAGATGGGGAGATAACAAGCTGAAATAGCATGCCTTCGACAAGATTACAGCATGACAATGCTTTTCTACGGCTCAAAGCATCAGCTACAACATTTGCTTTTCCAGGAGTATAATTGATGTCGAGATCGTATGCAGCTAAGAATTCGAGCCATCGGTTTTGTCTCTGGTTCAAATCTTTCTGAGAGAAGATATACCTCAATGACTTATGATCAGTGAATAATTCAAATTTTGTTCCCAAAAGATGATGCCTCCATAGTTTCAAAGCAAATACAATTGCAAGAAGCTCTAAATCATGGGTTGCATAGTTTACTTCATGGATCTTCAACTGACGACCAGCATAAGCAACAACCTTACCATTTTGCATCAAGATAGCGCCTAAACCCTCTCGACAAGCATCTGTATAGACAGTTAATCCTTCACTCCCGTCAATTACCGCAAGAACTGGGGCTGAAGTTAACTTACGTTTCAACTCATTAAAAGCTGGTTCGCACTTCTCACTCCAAACGAACTTGACATCCTTTCGAGTTAAAGCAGTAAGTGGGGCAGAAATTCGGGCAAAGTGCTCAATAAATCTGCGATAATAACCGGCTAGCCCCAAGAAGCTACGGATATCAGTAGGAGTTTTGGGAGTCTCCCAATCCTGCAGATAAATTTTCAAATTAGAAAGAAATAAGATGGATGGAATAGAAACAACGAATAGGATAGAACTTACATTGATTACGGCGATCTTAGCTGGATCGACCGAAATCCCATTTTCAGAAACAATATGGCCAAGGAATCGTACTTCGTCTCGCCAGAAGTGGCATTTCGAGAACTTGGCTTTAAGCTGATGATTTCGGAGAGTTTCCAAAACATAAGCAAGATGTGTCTCATGCTCTTTCTCATCTTTGGAGAAGACGAGAATATCATCAATGAAGACAAGAACAAACTTGTTAAGAACATCACGTAAGACTCGATTCATTAAGTCGACGAAATAAGCAGGTGCATTGGTCAAACCGAATGGCATAACCAACCGTTCATAGAATCCATTATCGGTACGGAAAGCTATCTTATGAATACTATCTTCTGCTACTCTGAGTTGGTGGAACCCAGTGGCTAGATCAAGTTGTGAGAAAACTTTAGCTCCATGGAGCTGATCGAATAAATCATTTATGCGAGGCATCGGGTAGTGATTTTTGAGAGTGTGTTTGTTTAGTTCCCTGAAATCAACACACATGCGAAGAGATCCATCTGATTTGGTGACAAATACGACTGCGGCGCCCCATTCAAAACAACTTCTCCTAATCAAACTCCTAGCAAATAGATCATCAATTTGAGTTTTAAGTTCAGCTTTTTCCTTAGGAGTCATTCTTCTGTGAGGGAGAACTACGGGAGTAGCTCTGGGAATAAGGTCAATGCGGAAATCGATTTCTCGCTTTGGCGGCAGAGAGTTGACCTCTCCAAATACATCAGGAAACTTCTGAACAATAGGAGTGGTACTAAGATCATCCGGGTGAGCATCAAGAGAGAATATGAAGCTTCCGGCATATTTCTGAGGTGATTTGCATTCGATGACAAGCGGTAGACCCTTGTCATTGACTAGAGAAACAGAACGAGCTTTGCAAGAAATAATAGCATCGAATTTTCTTAACCAATCAGCACCAAATAAGATGTCAAATGCTACGAAGCCAAGCACATAAAAATCCCAAGTGAATCGATATCTTCCATACAAAAGCACAACCTCTTTACAAATTCTACTGAGGTTGGCAAGTCCTCCAATAGGGTTGGAGACACATAAGGAAGTAGTAGCAAGAGTAGGTTCTAATTTGAGCTTATTACAAAGATCAATAGATATGAAGCTATGAGAAGCACCAGTATCGAATAATACCCTAACAGGTGAATCATGTAATGAAAAAGTACTTCGTAAGGCACCTCGGTCATCCTGAGCAGGTGGTGCAGGAGTGGTGATTGCAAATACTCCAGATGGCATGCCTCTCTTCCGCAATGGGCAGTCTCTCTTGTAGTGACCAGGCTGGAGGCAGGCATGGCATAAATCACCCCTCATTTGAGAAGGTGGTGGAATAGCTGCTCCGGTAGATGGACAACTATTAGCATAATGGCCCTTCTTATCGCATTTGAAGCAAGTGATATTAGCAAGGTCGATTGGGCTTTTCTGGGCATATCCTAATCCTGTAGTCTTTTGCCAAGCTTTCTTTTGTTGATCAAAGTTCATCTTCCTCTTTCCGAGCTGGCTAGAAGAGGACTGAGTAGGAGTGGCCTTAGCAGTGGGTCCCCTTGGCTTTGCCTCATATCTAAGAGCATAATCAACAAGCTCTGTGAAGGTGCAGTGAGTGTGGCCAGTAAGCAAGTCATAATACTCTGGTCTAGCTCCCAAAATGAACTTATCATTCTTTATAAGGGGTGTATCGATCAACCCCGGGCCAAACTTGGAGCGTTAGTTGAATTTCCTCTCGTACTCGGAAAAAGTCATACTGCCTTGCTTAAGATCCATAAAAGCTCTATAAAGTTGGGTTCTCCCCGCAGAGGGCATCCATTGTGCCGAGAAAGTATCCATAATCAAAAGATAGACTAGATAAATAACATTTCAAAGATTGAAAGAAGAAGTTAGACTACGAAATCCAAACAAATTTATACCTAAACTGGGCCCAAGTGATGGTGTTCTCCTCGATACGAGAAGTAACGGATTCCCACCAATCTTGTGCGGCATCCTGAAGTTGCCAAGCAGCAAGCTGACGCTTTTGAGCATCAGTGATTTCCAATCCAGAAAATATCTTCTCTAAGCCTTTGAGCCATTGCTGGGCTTCGATAATGCTCTCGGATCCGGAAAACTTAATACCCCCAAGCTGGGTATACTATTTACTAAGAGTGGTGAATTTGACTGGAGCTGGGGCGGTAGGTGCAGCCTGGGCAGGACCATGGCCTCTTCCTCCCCTATTGCTTCTTCCAGTACTCATCCTGAAATATCGAAAGAGATTTAGAACCAAGGATAGAAAAATCATAAAGCTTAAAGAAACTCTAATTAACGAATCAAAAGAAGTTTGAATTTAAGGATCTAGATATTGAATCGATTGTCCTCATTCTAGGGTATTGCTACCCTTTCTCTATTGAGTTTATATAACCCTAAACTAAGGTTTTTAGGGAAACCAAAGCTTTGATACCAACTGTAACAACCCATATATTTGGACCATTTAAATTGACAATAATCCACACATGTCAACTTAAATAATACAAAACACAAATCATTTTGGGATTATAAATACATAAATGTAAATGAGAATCAATACAACATCACAGACACATAATAGTCACAGAATAATGCAGCAGAAAATACATCGTCATAATAGCAGTTCATGAAGCTACTACATGAAGTACAACAATGTCTTAACATAAAGTGACTAAAAGGAAATACATAAATGTCCAACAAACTAGGACATCAATACAGGAATAGTAATAGACTGATAAAGATAAATGCTAAGTCTTCGGCATCTTCAACCAACCTTGATCAGCAACTAGATAGCTTCAGACTGACCCGAGCATATACAAAAAGAAACACTCGAGTCAGGACTCAAAATCTTATGCAGGATAATCAAGTGCAAGGAATAAAGTCCATAACTCAAAGATGAATAAAATAACATCTCTAAGGATCCGATAAACTATCTATATATACAATAGAATACGATGTGTAGATAATGTCTAATCAGTAAAGTACGATATTAAAATGCGTTAAGGCGTTACCATAATTCCCCTTAACACATTTTATAATGTCATAGTCTATGCAGCACCGTAAACCCCACCGTAAACTAGTGGTTATCAGAGGGTGCCACATAGGTATAACACAAAACAAAATGTAGTGGTCGCGAATAGGATAATCAGTATGACAAGGTACATGAGGCGATACCAACTAGGATATTAGTAGTTGCGTGATCCGGACTGATGTTGAGCATAGCCAGCAGCTACCTCAACACCGCGAAACAACACTCCCAAATCAAGGGGTGCACCCAAATCGAATCACAAAAGTAATAGATATGGTATCGAAGAAGCGTGTCCGCTAGAGGTGGCGAACCTCAATGGCCCGGCGCGGCTCCTGTTTTAGTCATGTCAGGGGTCATCCAATATCGTTCTCTTTCTTCAGTCAACGCGTTCACCAAATCATCCACTTCATTCTGGATCAACACTGCGCGTATAATAGTTATTAAAGTGGTTTTCGATATCGACAGAGAGTATGTCCATTCCCGATCCCGGTCTCTTTAATAACTACGTATTTATTACCCGATGGTTGGTTAAATTAACGTTTAAACAAATCAAAGTCCAAAAGTCAAGGTACAAATTTGACTTCCAAAATTTGACATTTCACGATTCAATTTATTTCAGATATTTAAAACATATTTCCAAATGCAATTTTTTTAGTTCAAACCTTTGAGTTAACAATTAAAATTTAGTATTCAAGTTCAATTTAATAAGGTCTAAATGTCGCTTATTAAATTTAGTTCATAATCGATGAATTCAATTTAATAATAAACTTAGTTTAAATCATTAAATCAAATTCTGTTCATTTCACTTCATGTTTACATCCACTGTTATCATAAATTCGATTAAATCAATTTCATTAACTAAATTCCTTTAATCAAAACTTCATTTGATTTATTTACCACTTCAATTAAATTTCTAAAGAAGTCCATTTCCATTTATTTGGTTTAACACATCACAAATAAGTTATTTCCGAGTTACAAATCAACTCAATCCATATTCCGTTTAGAATGACCTGATTTGATTAATTCATTAAATTTAAAATCATTTAAATATAAAATTATCACTCAATTAAACCCATAAAACTTTAGTTAGTTTTGTATTCCCCTTAAGTCAAAATTTTCTTAATCTCAAATCAAACTTATAACAAGTTCCAAATCTATTTTATTAAAACCGAGTTTAAAGCTAAATCTAACAAATCTAATAAATTTTTAAGTTATTAAATTCTGGAACTTACTTGTTTCTAAATCCTATTTCAATTAAATTTGCCAATTCATTTTATCCAATTAAATAGGTTTATTCATTCGTTTCAATTAAATCCGTTAATTTATTTCAATTTAAATCCCTTAAGTTCGTTACTTAATTTCCAAACAAATTGTTAAGTTCATTCCTTAATTTAAAATATATTTCAATTTCGAAATTGATTTTTGTTGACCAATCGGGTTTCTTATTTTTAATTATCTATCCTAGGCCAAGTTGTTTAATTGGGTATTTATCATTTCAACCCAATATCATTCAATATAAAACAAAGCATAGCAAAGGGAACTTGCAGTGTGATAACTGGGATGGTGTCAAAGTAAATAAACAAGCAATAGCAACCATACATAACAATTCAACAATTTATTAAATAATCTCGAAATAATCGTATTAACTTACATTTGTTATTTATGTAAATTAATATAATTATTCCTAGAATCCACACTATCATTTCATGCAGATTAAAGATTATTACATTATGGTTTCACTTGGTGTCTATTATCAATTTACTACATCAATCATACATTCAATGGTTCAAAGTGAGGTTAACGCTATTTCTACGCGTCGATTTATTTATCATTTAAAGGGGTCAAATTCAACATATATAATCCATTTTAAATTGTTAACTATCCTTTATCAAATTAAATTTCACATTAAATTTCACTTATAGTAAAAACCAAATTCAACATCACATAACACATTTAGTGTCACAACTATTTGTCGTAAACTAACAATATTCAAATTTAACTTGCATAGCGATCTACAGTTATATTTCAACAATTTTAACAATCAATAATTTATCCAAATTTATATTAACAACAATTATCACTTGATTATCATAGCATAATAGATTGAGTCATGGATGAAATATTCACCTTGCGTGGTTGACGAAGATGACGGCGAAGCACGAAGATGGATAGATAAGATAGACCCTAACAAGCACGACGCAAAATGAACACAACAAAACAAAGAAACTAGATAGATCTGATAAGCAGAATGGAATCCTACGTCTCCGAAGCAGTAGCTGAAACAACACGGCAAAACATTGTATATGAGCAACCAGAATTCAAAGTTATATACTGCTACCTAATATAACAGTCACATATATATTTTTATTAATATATAAAGTAAAGCAACAGTTTTTAAGAAAATATTTCTGCATGAAGTACACAACTGAAACTTCAGGGGCTTCGGCCGTGGTTAGGTAGTGGCAAGGGCGAACTGGACGTGGGTGGGTGGCGGATGGTGGCAGCGGGGACACGGGCAGAGTGGGGATGCTGGCGGGTTCGGGTGGTCAGCGGGTATGGGTGGTCTGGGTTCGGCTGGCCTGGGTAGGAGTGGCAGGTGGTGAAGGCGAAGGCTGGTGGATGTAGTCACGTGGCCGGGCGTGGAGCAGGGCGAACGTGGGGAAGGTGGAGCGGCGGCGGATCCGGGAGGGCAGTGGACTCGGGTGGCGCAGTGGGGAGGCAGAGCGGGCTGGTGCAGTGCGGTGGGGAAGTGGGGCTGGTGGAGGCGAAGGCGGAGGTTGGCGTGGCGTGTGGGGCGAAGGAGCAGGCAGGGCGGATGGTGGCAGTAGGAACGCAGGGAACATGCGAAGTGGGTCAGTGGGTGGACGCGTGGCAGGGGCGGAGGAGCAGGCGGCGCACTGGAGCGGAGGCGGGTCAATGGGTGGAGGCGGACGCGCATGCAGTGGAGGGTGGTCGCTGGCTAGTGGCTGATGAGTGGGTGGAGGCGGTTGCTAGAGATGGATGAGGCGGAGAGGGCAGTGGGCAGTGGATGTGCATGGAGCAGGTGGGTTGGAGAGTTTCATACTGAAGTTTATAAAATAAAATATGAAGAGGAAGAAGAAAGGAAGTGCATAGACGGAAGAAAGGAAAAACACGTACCAATAGTTTGAGTGTGAAGTGAAAAGCAATTGATGCAGAGGAATTAATGATAGCAAAGGTAGCAGATATATACAGAGAGGTTTACAGTCCCCATGCCAATGTAATGATTCTTCTGTAAATGTGACGGCTATTGGCTTTTCAAGACAGCTGAATAGTCAAAGGCCCTAAGAATCCTGAACGTTGGAAAGTTGGGTACCGGTTTGTGCTGCGTAACGGACCAGTTTGTACTCCGTTAACCAATTATAATTTGCAACGCCGAACTCCAATTGACACAAATAAATATACCGTTTTGATCAGCGCAACGAGGCGGACACAACGGTATGAAGATATTGATGGTTTGACACTGTTTGTGTAATGGTTAATCTTATTGAACCATTTGCTCGAGCGAACATTTTAACTAGCAATTAAAAGCGAAATTTGCCGAAACGAAATGCGCCGTCATGTTCAGAATATTTTTCTTATGCAACATTGTAAAAAATATTTGAGTTCGGACGATAGAAAATTTACACATAAAATTTAAACTAATATGTAAATGCGACGAGCGAAATTTACTACAATATTTTTCGACGAAATTTGGCGTACGCCTATGTCTATCTAGACGCATTCCAAATGTGAAGTTTGAATAGCAACGGAATTTGTTTGAGAAAATTCGAATTTCTACCATAATATACGATTTTTAAAATTTTAAACTGGGTCTAAATTTCAGGGTCATTACATAAGGTCTGGGTGGTATTGTATGTCTGAACAAGGTGTAATAAATGATAGGAAATGGTGTAAGTCCATGGTAGCAATCTAATTATCTGTCATGGTAAAATTATGGGAAAATAAGGTAAATATCTAAGGGGAAATCTTAAGTGTCTAGTACAATTGTTGAACCCGTAAGTGTAAGGCCTAAGTGTCAATTTAAAAATGAATTAACCATATAAACTAGTCGAAATTGTGTAAAGAAAATCTCACACTTGTGATGAATTGATGATTTATGTTTGTTTATGATATGATGTTATTACATAGTACAAGGTAAGTAATGATGATTGGAATAGTGAAGGGAAAATCAATTCCATGCTTTAGCGACATGGCCACGCTATATGATTGATTATTTATGGTAAAGTATTACCCATACCATGCTTAAATCTAATTCATGTTCTTATTATTTCTTCTAAACTCACGAGTACTAATTAGAGTATGCTGAGTTTATGGCTTAGACATGTATCTTATGGAAAGACAAATAAAGAATCCAAGAATGAATCAAGAGACTTATTTTGAAAATAAAAGTATTTTGAAAATTCCGTTGTGTAAAACCAGAATTTTTAACTGGTTAAGTGTCCATGTTGGTATCTTAATATGTCGCGCATGACACTTTATTTGTATTTTATTGTATTTACCCCTACATGGGATGAAAAGGGTTAATGATGATGTAAAAAATTATGTAAAAAAATTGATATAATTTGAATGTATGCGGTTGCTTTTTTTACTTAATGTCATACAAAATAATACCATCGTTTGAAATGATTCTGGTAATGACTACAACACCATTAGTGTCTATTTTCTTGAATTGGGGGATGTTACAACTTGGTATCAGAGATTAGGTAAGGGGACACCTAAGTAAACCTAAGCTAAGTATAAGTTAGAAAACTAGAAAATGAATGCTTAAGGATAGATATTCGCTATATATAGAATGTATTTATATTTGATATAGGTATATATAGGAAGACATATCCATCTCTCTATTATTGCTCTCGCTCTCTTTAATTCTACTTCTTACGAACCCTTGCTTGTGCAAAAAGTACGAATGGATCTACGTAATAAATAATTGACTTTAGGAAGTACAAAAGAAAATCCTAGTAGAGGAGATGACAAACCAACGGCTAAGGAGGGGAGGCAATCCCGGAAGTTCATGTAGAAGCTGGTGATGAAATGCATGCTCCAACTATAGGGAATCTAGATGTGAATGCGCTTTTTAGCAATTTCTAGCAAACTTAGTTCAACAAGAACAACCGAAGCCCATAATGTACCAAAGGGCCCGATGAAACCAGTTAGTGAAGATTTTGCTAAGATGAATAAGGACTTCCAAAGCCTGGGAGGAGAGATGTTTCATGGAACAAAATATGGGCTGGAGACAAGTGATTGCTTGGTGATGTTTGGTGGATTTATAAAGATTTAGAGCTGATAGTTTCTTAAAAGATGAAACTTATATCTAGACAGTTCAAGAGACCGACAAGTGTCTGGTAGGTAACTATGAGAGATGAGATTCCTGAACAAGAAATAACCAACGAAAGATTCAAGGGACGAAGTATGGGGCTAATTTGATTAGGACTCTAAGAAAGAAAGTAGAGAAATTTATCCTGGGGTTGAGGCTAGTATTGAGTGACATAACGATGGCTCATCCAGCACTTTTATTTAATAAAGTGGGTAGGTATGGAAAGAAAGTATGAACGGATATATGCCGAAAGGCATGGTGCAGGGAAGAAGGCTTAAGATGGGAAGAAAAGGAGTTTTCCCTATATCAAAAAGGTAAGAAGGGCCAGCAGCAAAATGGAAAGGCTCAAGGAAGTAGGGAACGAAAATTCGTTGCTAATGTGGCATAACCTGTTATAATTATAGGAAGGGGAACTATGCAAATAAGTGTCCATAGCCAATTGGAGTGGTAAAGGATAAGTACTTTGTTTATGACAAACCCAGGAATAAGAAGAAAAATTGTCCAGAGTTGAAGTAGCCAAAGGTTTTCACTTTGAAAGGAGCATAGACTGCGAAGGAAAAAGGAAAGAGTGTGCTAAGAGGTATGATTTCGATATCCAGTATTTCAGCTAAAGTTTTGTTTGATATTAGTGCTACTCGCTCTTTCATATCGAAATACTTGGTTGATAGGTTCGAACTAAACACAACCTATATGATTACATCCTTGCATGTGGTTAATCCGATCGATGGGCATGCCACTTTCGGGTTAAGGTGCAATGACCTTAAGTTTGATTTGTGCAAACATTTGTTTATTTACGAACCATATTTGTTTGACTTCGTCGGGTATGGGGTAATTTTGGGTATGGATTGGTTGGCCTGCAATAATGCTAGGATTTACTATGCAGATAGAGTTTTCGCCTTATGGAATCCAAGAGGTGGAGAAAGAATTATGGAAACCTTGGACATAATGGAAGAGAAGTTGGGTTTGTTGATATGTGCTATGGAGGATGATGATGAGATCAGTGGAATATAAGTAGTTCGGGAATTTGTAGATGTTTTCGAATTTGTAATTGGATTGCCACCAAGAAGGGTGATTGAATTTCAAATATATTTGATGCTAGGGTCACAATCTATTAATAAACCACCTTGTGGAATGGCCCCCAAGGTGATGGAGAAACAAATTAGAATGAACTTGATCATAAAAGTTTCATTAAGCCAAGTAGCTTGTCGTGGGAGCATATAAGGTATTCGTAAAGAAGTCAGATGGATATTTAAGGATGTGTATTAATGACCGAAAGCTGAATGAAGTAAAAATGAGGACTATTTTCCAAGATAGATGACTTGTTTAGTCAGTTGAGTGGAGATAGAATATTCTTCGACTAGATATGACAATAGGACTCCACCAACTATGGGTAGCAAAAGATGATAGAGTTAGGGGCATGTCTTAGGGGCAATTATGTAATTTGTTACATAAATCTAACTCTATAACTAATATTGTTCAAAATAAAAGGCATTTCCTTTTTGTTATACACTTGTTATAAAATGTTTATAAATAATTAATTAGTTAATTTAAATATATATGTCAGAAAGTCCATCAATGATATGTTTGTGATAGCAGTTGCAAATAGTTGTAACCATGAGTATTATATCACAATGTGATAAGCGCATCATTTTAAATATTCCTAATCAAGATGTATCGGACTGGACATTGATGCATCCGTTGAGAATAGAGTACATAACACTCTTCAAATGTTAGGTGGCGTGTTACTTATGATTGCTGGGGGCACCAAGGGGTTACATACTAATAGTTATTGGATAGTTATGGAATGAATCGCTCGATAGTTTTCTACTGACTGATATAACTAAGGTCAAATGGAAATTAAATTGAAGTGACTAATTTACACAGTTCTCTTGATTTGAAAATATCGTTGGTCTTCAATATCAAAGCTTTGCTTCAATTATAGTTACATCGTGGGACGACATCCATCAATCGATTATAGTTCGGTAGAGTGGAAGTATTGGAAGTGAAACACTATTCAAGAGAGGATTCGTCTCCTCGATTATATGGAGTTAGTATCACGGTCAACCGAAGTCGGCTCATAGTCAAAATATTTAGGCAAAGTAGTTCAATTAATAATGATTATTATTACTGAACCAAGGACTTTGTGTTTGGAGAATAAAGTTGAATATGGACGATATTGGAATTTTAACCGTTACCAAATTCCATAAGTCCGAAGTGATACAGTTTTGACGAAGAAACTTGGTGTAAATAATTGTCATTATCAGGCACCGCTTGAAAAGGTAAAATTGGATTTTGCCAAAAAGTGTATAAGCGATAAGTTCAGACTAAATGTCACATCACTGGCTAAGGTGATGTATGAATGTTAATATTTAGGTTGTTTAATATTCAACGTTGACCGGATTTAAGCCTTTGAGTCGCACAACCGTAATGATGAATTCTTCAAAAAATCACATAATTTAATTAATTTACAAAATACTGTATATTAATTAAATTAGTTAATATTTACAAAATATTAATTATTATTTAATTTAGAGTAAATTTGAGAGTTAATTGTAATTATTTGGAATGCACTTATAAAATTTAAATTTGCGCATTGATATACGATATCAATGTAATTTTAAACAGGTTCAAATAAAAGATAATTACATGAAGTGATTTATGAAAATTTTGTGTCAATTGACGACATGTAGTTTCATCCATACCATGTAAAGAGAGAAGAGTGGAGAGAGAGATAATCAAGGGAAGTAATTAAAGAAAGTTTAATTAAAGAATGGGAAAGGTTTCATTCTTTCAATTAAAACATATCCACTAATTCATTTTCTATAGACAATTTTTCCTCCTCTTCCTAAACTTCCATGGCAAAACATAAAAAAGAGGTTCCCAAAATCTATCAACTTATCCAATAAAACAAAAGACAAGTGGTTTAAATATCTCTTGCATTGATTGGGCGTGGTATTGAAGTTCTAAGGAGATTTCTTCATTCAAGGTGCATTCTTTTGGCAACATCTTAGGATAATAATTTTAATTTCATCTGTTCATCATTCACCTTATACATATGATTTGGATCCATCACATATTTCATCTTATTTGAATATTTGTCTACTTGGTTACATGGGTTAGATCCCGTTTTTCTACATCTTAATTAATTATATAGGTTCACCAGGTTATTTTAATATCGATCCATTTTAAGATATACATTGATTGTTTACCTATTCATCTTGTCATCATTAGATCTACATCACATGATTTCACATTTAGCTAATTCTTCATATTGTCTACATAGTTTAATTCTGAAAGTTTTCCTACATACATATGTGCCTGTGACTTATCTAATTTTGTTATCGTTTTAATTTTGCTGTTTCAAAACAAAAGGTTTGATTAAAATCTAAGTATTAATTAATAATATAATTCTATTACTGAGTCAATAGAATACATATGTAGTTTATTAGTTTTTGTATATATGCTTTGTGTTTGTTATTTTGAATACAATCTTTTGGTTATTGTATAATTAGGTTTGAACGTTCAAAAAAATCTTTATAAACATAATTGGACTTTTGTGCAAAACATTACAAACCACTGGAATTTTTTAAATTAAGATTAGACTTTATTTTATTACTTTATTTTAAAGTACGTACTAAATTATAATTTTATCTTACATATGTTGTTTTAAGTTCAAAAATTTATTTATAATGATTTGTATATGTGTGCTTGTGTATATATTAATTAAAAATTAAAATTTATAAAATGGACTTTTATGTAAAATTATAATTTTAATCTTATAGCTTCCTAACTTTGAAACTAGATTCTAAATTGTTATTTTCAATTTCAATCTTATAAAATAGTGAAACTTACTTTTAACACATTTATATGTAATTTTGTATGTGTATATGTGTGTGTATTTTAAATAATACTATGAATGACAATGACATATATAAGCAAACATCGTATATGCACACTTCTTATATGTTACACTGATTCGATATACATTGGATTGTATTTGGATACACTCACGTTTCATTCAATGATTAAATTGATTATCAATGACATTAATAAATCATCAATTTAATCAAAGAGAGAAATGAAAGGTTTCTCTCTCCAATTAATACTATTTATTCACTTAATTGATTGCACGAGTATTAGTGAAGGAAGCAATAAGTTTCCTTCTCAAATTAATTCTAATAAGTAAGTGTACACCATGAGTTTATTTGATACACATATTCATTTAAATTTATATCAAATTCAAACTTTTCAAACTAATCAAATAAAATAATGGGTTTTATTTAAAGCACCTTTAGATTGGTTCTAAAATCACTTTAGACTTCTTAGGCCCAATAGATCCAAAGAGAATTTTTTTTGAAATTTACCATTTAATTCCGTTATGGGTTGATTCAGTTCCAACAATAGTATCGAAGCTAAATAGCTTATGCAATCTAAACTAGTCGTGTTAGGGCTAACTAATTAAGTTTGCCTACTTATTACAGTATCTAGAAAGGTAATGTCTACGATTGGAATTAAGTAATCAAGTATCATGTCTTACCTGTTTACCGGCCTGACCTGAAAGGTGAAGTTAGCCCAAAGGTTACGCCTAATAGAAAAATGCCAATTTGAGTTGGGCTTTGGGATAATTTTCAAATTTTTTTGAAAATCAAAATAAAAGATTTTAAGTTTAATAGTTAAAAAAAAACATGTTTATTATAAATGTTATAATACAAATAAGTTTTCAAACTGTTGAGAAGATAATGATATTCTGAAAATTTTTAAATACTAATTTCGAAATTTAGAATTTATTAACAAGATTAATAAAATGAATTAATTAAATAGGTTAATTAGTTGATACATATATACATTGATATATGTTATGTATTTTAAATGTTTAAGATAACATAAGCATACATGTATGTATATAAAATAAAATTTTAAAATTATGACAATTTATTAAATTGTTTAATTATACTAATTAATTAAAGGTTAATTGATCAAATAAATAAATCAAAGGTAACTAATCGAATAAATTAGTCGACAATTAATTAATTGAATAAAAATACACATATAAAAAACAAATGTATTATACTATAAAGGTTATGGTGTATGTGTGTGTGTTATTCAATACAAATGTTATATTAGAATAATATAAAATTAATTAAAGAGTTCATTAATTAAAAATTAGTTAAATAATATTTAATTAATATAATGTCATACGTAAGATTATTATATAAGTTAGTTAAAATATAAAAGTTATACGGTAATTGAAACTTATATAATACAAATGTATAAACTAAAGGTGGAATAGTAAGAAACTCAAACAGACTTAAAGAATAAATGTATGTGTACAATATGTATACCATGATTTCTAATGTGTCCAACACTTGAACCATGAGGGCATTTCATAAGAAATACATTATTTCATAAGTCGATATCATTCAATTAAATATACTAAAGATTATGAATCTTTAATATAAGGGTGTCCATTCTTACTTATATATATTAATAAATTACTTGCATAATCTATGGTTGTGGAGCATGATAGAGCTGACATGTGTAGTATTATTAATATATTGATTAGGCGAGGTAAGATAACTATATGTATTTGTTTAGCGAACTTAAGGTACACATATCATACTTAGGTTGTTGCAAACCAGAAGGTACGAGTGAATAATTTCTTTCGATTTGTTGAGCAAACTCAAGGTCAAAATGAGATTAGGACAAGAAACTACAGGTTAGGAGTTATATATGATACAACCGATAAAGATTATCCATTATTTATGGGGCTATGACTTATTGAGCAAACTCAAGGTCAGAATCTCAAGATAGACGAGTCCTAACACCCACTAGTGAAGTCGAAAAACTTCTATGTTTTATCTGAGGGTGTTGAGAAACATAAAAATCTAGTTGAACCTTATTAGAAAAATAAAATTTTAAAATTTAACATTTCTAATATTGTAAGGACACTTGCTATATGATGTTGTAATAATCTATATTGATAAATTTTTTCATTTAATATGATTGATAAAAGTTTATGAATTAAAATATACAAATGAACTGAACTGAAGATTGACTAATAGGAATATATAATATGTACTTACTGCTAAACACTTCTTTCATGTCAATGTTTTTTATACCCATGCAAGCGCCTAATTTTAGAACTACTAAATGCAGTCATGGTTTATTTGCTTACGTGTTTATTTTGCTAAGAATGTGTACTACATCCTATGAGTTTGGAATTCTAAAAGCCATACAAACTATGGATATTTGATCTATATATAATTGGATATAAGTATTACATGGTGAATGGTCACAGTTCTTACCATATGATTTGATTAAATTAGTTCATTCAAAGCAAGTAAATAAACCATACTGTGAGATCAAGTATCCAATCAGATTGATTGCAATGAAGATCGTATTATGTTAAATGTAACATTTGATCAGAACTATAAGATAGATCTAAGAATTCGATCATTGAAATATCAGTTTGATCAGTTTACGTAAGATGCAACGTATATGATGTCTTTAATGTTAAGAACGATCGAGTGCTTTTGCAAAGAGTTTGTTATGATATTGAAGTAAGGTTTTTCTTTTAAATGGTTCGACCATTTAAAAATAAAAATGAATTTACAAGAGTAGACGTGATTTAAGATACGATCGGGATAAAAAGAGTGAATGGTCACCTATGCTTCATAAATAAATATCGAAAACGAGAACTATAAAATAGTAATTGATATTTAACATCGGAACAAGAGATATGACTTCTACTCTGAAATGCATTTTTGTTATCTACATGGTTTCCAAAGGATAAGAGCAAAGACATCTATGTCAAAATCGAAGAGTAATACGGTAATTTATAGTGCCGAAGAACAGCATGTCGTGAAATGTCGATATGAAAAAAGCGCAATACAAACTAGTAAGGTAAAAGTAATGTCCAAAGGCCGCGATGTCAAAGGCTATGATAGTGAACTATGCCGCCCTTAAGAATTAGAGGCATTCCGCATCAACAAAATAATGCCAAAAATGTGTGACATAATAACGTAGTTATGATGTCATATCAGCAAGCAATACCGATGGTGTGGAGAATAATCATTGCCGAAAGCACTAATAATGCCGCCCTTCATCAATAAAGAATAATAGGCAATGTCGTAGGTCAGCAATGAAGTAGGCAATGCCGGATGCCATTAATACCGCATACCGCTTATAAAGTTGGATGAATGGTATAGTGCCAAAGAAATTGGAAACAATATCGCATGCTGGTAAGGGAATGATGACATTGGGAAGCTCCACGTCAAAAGCCATCAATGTTATAATAGCACGATATCGCATTAATGCCGCATCACATTGATGCAACATTCCATTGATGTATCACTTCTTCCATACAGTTATAAGAATCAATGTCGCTCTTGATTAGTACCGCATCTCTCTAATGTCGCCTTATTCTAATATCACCCTTCGAAATAATGTTTTCTCCTATCAATATTGCTTATCACCAATGTCATCTTTTATTAATGCCGCTTATCATCAATGTTGTCTATTACCAATGCCGTCTATGCCGCTTATCATCAATACCGCTAATTATCAATGTCGACTATTTTCATTGTCGCCTGTTATCAATGTCGTCTGCTACCAAAGCTGCTTGTTATCAATGCCAATCATTGCCGATATCGCCACTTATCAATGTCACCTCTTATTGCCATGACATAGTAATGCCGCAATTCTTTAACCTTCAAAGGAGACCACATATCCTCAATAAAATGTTGATATTGAACATCGTCAATGAAGACTACCAAGGCAGAATGGATGCTAAGTGTCAAAGTTCACCATTGAGCGAGTGGATGCTGAAGTATGACGCTGTGCGCCATCAACATGGATAATGTCGGGGTCAAGCATGTCGCATAGACACATGACAACCATGGTGCATCCTTCAACTCCTATGTTTATGGGCTAAGGGGCATGAAGAAAGGGGAGATCATTTCTTTCTTCTACTCTCAAATTAAACTTTTATAACCCTGTATTGATTACGAAAAAACTTTGATTTGATTGTAACCATATTCCATTTATATGAATAAGGACTTGGACATGCCTATTACCTTGATTATGCACTTTGGACATTATTAAACGTGAATATGCATATAATGAAGCTATTCGGATCCAAAGCAATTGTGATAAAAGTAGAATCACATGAACTTTTGTCTAAACAAGCTTTATATACAGTCTTCATCTTTCCTATTACATATGAACATTGGACTATGAACACAAGGACACCTACCTAGCTCGTTAACATGCTTAATGGACTACTATGCATATTTATGGCCTATCTTCCCATCCTTTGATCATATAACATGGGCTTTTGAATATCTAATTCCAAAAGAACATATAGGCTTTCGAATATCTTATTCCAAAAGACTATATAGGCTTTTGAATTCCTTGTTCCAAAAGCCCATAGTCATCATAGAATCATTTCTTGATAATATCATCTTGTACTTAGCCTTGAATGCTAAGTTTGTTCTCATTGAGGTCGTAGTACCTTCTCATTGAAGGATTGCGTACGCATTTGAACCAAATCAAGAATTATATAAAGAATCCTTGGACTTAATTAATGAGTTACAAGATGAAGCAGCCATGCGGACGGTTGAATATCATAAAAAATATCCATATATTATACCTATAAAGAGAGAGACTGTTTCAGAAAGGAGATTTAGTGCTTCGAATAGTCATAGAAAATATTAAGAATCCGGTAGATGGCGGGCCAAATTGGTTAGGACCCCTAAACATACACAAGTAATCCCACCTGGAACCTATATACTATATCGACTGGATGGCAACGTAATAGCGAGAACATGGAATGCCGAATATTTATGGCTATATTTTCCAACAATGGATGAATAAAGAGGCTAAGGCAAGAGTAACAACTGGATCAATCATGGAAAGGAGGAAGGCACTCCTTAGATAGTGGAAAAAGCCTTCGTTCCTACCAAGATGGCCTGATCAAAGCGCCTCCTAGAGGGAGGTCAGAATAAGCCTTTGGTACTGTCTGAAAAGACCTGACCAAAACATATGCTTGCCCTTAGTCACGCTTATGTGGCCTAGATAAGGTACCTCTTAGAGGGAGAACAGAGCAATCCTTTGATACTGCCAACCTGGTCAAAGCACCAATCCGCCTTCAGTATTGCCTATAAGGCCTGACTGAAGCACCTTCTAGAGAAATGATGGAGTAAGCCTTTGATACTACCAAAGATGGCTAGTTAAAAGCATGACCCTCCTTCAGTGCTGCCTATAAGGCCCAATTGAAACACTTCCTAGAGGGAGGATGGAGTGAGCCCTTGACACCATCTAAGATGGCCTGGTCAAAGCACCAAACTAGCCTTCAGTGCTACCTCTAGGCCTGACTGAAGCGCCTCATAGAGGGAGGTCAGGTAAGTCTTTGGTTCTATTTAAAGATAGCAAACCAAACACACAGGATGAGAACCTAAACCATCACCTAAGACGGTGATAAGAGTTTTGATCCAAGTTGAGAATACCATTTAAGATAAACTCAAACAATTTTCCAAAGGAAGATCCATCACGTATGAGTGTTTGTGCTCCAAAACAAAAACAATCTTGTAGAAGAAGATCTGACAAAGCAAGCCATTTGCATCCCAAAACAAAGTCAATTACTCTTATAGCGAAAGTTCTATCAAATATGGTATCCCTGTAATTTACAATGAGACTTTTCCAAGAGGAAGCATTATTGCTAGATGGATTATTCGGTCTTCTATTATTGTTGCCAGAAGGATTTTCTGTTTTTCTCTTATTGCAAGATGGATTTTGTGGTCTTCTTCTATGATTGCTAAATGGATTTTCTGGTCTTTTATTATTATTACCAGATGGATTCTCTAGTCTTCTATAATTGTCAAATGGATTTTATGATCTTCTATCATTATTGCTAAGTGGATTTTCTGGTCTTCTATCACTAGATGGGTTTCGGATCTTCTATTCTTATTGCCAAATGGATTTTCTGATCTTCAATTTCCAGATGGTTTTTTTAGTCTTCTATTATTATGCCAGATGGACTTTCTGGTCTTCTATCATTGATGGATTTTCTATTCTTTTCTTGTCATGGTCAGATAAGTTTTTCGATCTGTTATTATTATAAGAAATATTTTCTGATCTTCTATTATTATCAAAGAAATTTTCTGGGAAATTTCCCAAATTAAAGAATTCATAACTCAGCTGAATCTAAGAAGGATTTTTTAAGATTTAATAATAAGTTTATAATAAAAATTGACAATTGTTTTGTATTGTGTAGAAAAATTGGATTATAAAGAAAACCTTATAAAGAATCGACGATATAAAGGAATTTTTGGTTTTGCACTAAAGTGTAAAAAGTTTCTTCTATACAAAGAGGGGGCAAATATTATCCATGTGGTTTCAGATGGATAAAAGCAAAGACATTTATGTTGAAATTGAAGAGTAACAAGGTGATTGATAGTGTCAAAGAACAACATGCCATGAATCGTCGATATGACAACAAGCGCTTTATAAACTAACAAGGTAAAAGTAACATCGAAAGGGTACGACGTCAAAGGCTACGACAGGGAATTATGCCACCCTTAAGATTTAAAAGCATCCCACATCAACAAAATAATGCCGAAAATGTGCGATATAATAACGTAGTTATAATGTCATATCAACAAGTAATACCGAAAGTATGGAGAAAAATCAATGTCGAAAGCACACAATGTTTCCCTTCATCAATGTAGAATAATAGGCAATGTCACATGTCACCAATGTAACCGGCAATACCAGATGGCATCAATGTCGCATACCGCTTATAAGGTTGGATGAATGATAAAGTGCTAAAGAAACTGGAAACAATGCTACGTGTTAGTAAGGGAATGGCAACTTTGGAAACTTCTATGCCAAAAGCCATCAATTTTATAATAGTATGATATAACATTGTTGTTGCATTACATTGATGTCGTATTCCATCAATGGAGAACTTCTTCCATATAGCTAGAAGAATCAATGTTGCTCTGGATTAATACTGCATCTTTCCAATGTCGCTTAATTCTAGTGTCACCTTTCAAAGTAATGTTGTCGCCTATCAATATCGCTAGTCACCAATGTTGTATCTTATTAATGCCGCTTATCATCAATGCCCCCTATTATCAATGTCGTTTGTTATAAATGCTGCTTATCATCAATACCGCCTATTATCAGTGCCACTTGTTATTAATGTCGCATGTTATCAATGTCGTCTGCTATCAAATCCGCTTGTTATCAATGCCAATCATTGCCAAGCTCACCACTTACCAACGTCACCTCTTATTGGTGTCGTGCCATAGTGCCGCACTTCATCGGCCTTCAAAAGAGGCCGCATATCCTTAGCACGGTATTGATATTGAACATCATCGGTGAAGACTATCGAGGCGGGATAAATGCTGAGCACCAAAGTTCACTATTGAGCGAGTGGATGCTGAAGTATGATGCCATGCACTATTAACATCGATAATGTGAGGGTCAAGCATGCCGCATAGACATATGGCAGCCATGTCTCATTCCTCAACTCCTATAAATACGAACCAAGGGTCATGAAGAAGTGGATGATCATTTCTTTTCTCTACTCTTAAATTAAACTCTTGTAACCCCAAATTGATTTGGGAAAAACTCTGATTTGATTGTAACCATATTCGATTTGTATGAATAAGACTTGGACATGCTTGTTACCTTGATTGTGCACTTTGAACATTATTAGAGATGAACATGCATATAATGAAACTCTTTGGACCCAAGGCAATTGTGATACAATTACAATCACATGAACTTCTGTCTAAACAAGCTTTTATATACATAGTCTTCATCTTGCCTATTACATATGGACATTTGACTATGAACATAAGGACCACCTGCCTAGCTCATTAACATGCTTAATGGACTACTATGCACATGTATGGCCTATTATACCCATTCTTTGATCATGCAACATTGGCTCTCGAATACCTAATTCCAAAAGAACATATAGGCTTTCGAATATCTTATTCCCAAAAACTATACGGGATTTCAAATTCCTGGTTCCTAAAGCCCATGGGAATCGTGGAATCATTTCTTGATAATATAATCATGTACTTAGCCTTGAATACTAAGTTTGTTCCTGATTATTTAGCACCATTTGATCAACATCAACTAACTTATGCTTGGTCGTGTCATTAAAAGTTTTGGAAATCAATTTCCGACTTATCATATTTGGCATCATGGGTGTTGTACTAATTTTTGATCTAACAATTTTCATATAGTAATTTTTGTTCTATGAGAATAATTTCTCTAAGTTCAACATAATTAATTAAAGAGCTCTGCACTGTAAACTAGTTAGGGTATATGAAATAAATAGTTTATATTGAGTGGATGATGGACCTCCGTAGTCTGCATGCTATTATAATAATCGCAAAAACTGTGGGAGTATGCTACATAGTAGATTACATCAAGTTATGAAAATTGTTTTCGTAAAATGTACTGCACATTATTTGTGAAATAACATATATTCTTCGGTGGTGATTGAAGAATAAAAATAGTTTTATTTCAAAGAGAATATTATGAAATTTGCTCTGAAATAAAACTACGTATATGTATATATCCAAATTTCTTCTCAGGCCAATACATACATACATACATACATATATATAAAAGTTATACCATCCAAAAGAAAACCCCAGCACTTAATACTTCTTAAATAGGGAGCAGGCAGACCCATTAGCCATTTAATACCTTAAATCCGAAGCAGGCCATCCATAAAGTAATCGCTAATCAATCGGTCCTAGCAATATCCTTTATGGATATTCAATAACTTATTTACGTATCCTATATAGATTCAAAGAAAACTGTCAGGGCATATGCTAAGTTTTTGCTAATGACCGCTCAGGATTGCTGGTGGTCGTAGCCTATATGCCAGCCCTACTACTAAAGAGCAATCAAACAACAACACTGACATAGCCTGCCGACCTCCCACGGTCGAAATCTAATTTAGATTATCCTAATGTAATTCAATAAAAATACCCATCCTAGTTACTTAATACCCTTTGTTAGAAATGAAAAAACCCCATTTCCTTATTAGGTACCGTCTTAATTTATTTAAGAGAGAAGGCAGATCCAACAACCATTTAGTACCTTGCACCCTGAACTAAACCCTATAATATAGCTAAAGGTACCGAGCCATTTAATACTTCAAATGACGAATCCTTAGTATAATTTCCCCTTCCTATACGCAAACGCATATCCCATCCCTTGGAGACATCCCACATCAGTAGTAAGTGTACACAACTCTTAGTAGACACTAGGAGAAGGAAAGACTTCTGTTGTGTAACTCTGCTGATCTCACATCCCAACTCATACTAAACCAAACCAATTATCCTAGGCCTAAATATTAGGTTATGCCCATTAATTCACGCTCGTTATAAATGTATTATAAAGGCTATATAATTTTCTACTATGAAAATTATATTGCCTTCTAGTTTTTAAATCCTATCTTATATGCTTGTTATTTATATTCTATACTTCCCTTTTACGTCCTGAAAATTCACATAGAAATTAGAGCATAGAAATTCATATTTTAATTCAAATTAGGGTAATCTTAATTTATACTAACAGTTTACAACCTAATTATCATAAATTTGGAATAAATCTTGCAATCTTATCAATATTATACTTTAATAAATTAGAGACTGATTTCCAAATTTCCAAATTAGAGTGTAAATATCATTCCTATTCCAATTACTTAACTTACTATATATGTAGGCGGGATTCCAATTGAATACGTTCTCCCTAAGCCTACAACTCAACAGATCTTGCTAGGCATAATAACTAAATAAATCTCAACGATATAATTTTAATATAATATATAAATCATATAATTTTTGAATCACCTTTCTAGCTTTCCAAATCTACCAAATCTGAAATCATCCCTTTAATCGACTCATTTTCAATTTCAATCCAAAATTATGTACAACAAGATATATACATACCGTAAGAATTATAGGCCTAAGAAGAAATTTGGATTAAGAGGAATATAGATTTAAAATTGTAAATCTTACCCTTTTCTATGTATCGATTCGCTCCTTCTATTGTTCTCTTTTATTTTTTTCCTTTCTTCATTTATATATATGTATGTATGCGTGCATGTAATATTATAATTCATAGAAATAGCAGAGAAGGGAAAATGGTAAAGCTCCACTACTTTGATAAGAAAATACGAGAAGAAAATGAGGGGATATGCCATTATAGGCGCTCAAATCAATCGTATCCATTATATTTAAAATATTTAACTTTGGGCCGTTTGGCCAAGGTTCAATCCTAGACGCCACCATTCAAACCAGTTAATTGCTCCCAAACAAGCGGTCGACCAACACAAGTAGGGGTCGATTGGTGGGGTACACATAATTGATATAATTTATTTCCTTCGTATTCCTATTTAATTATTTTCATTACGAAAACTTCAAATGTTAATAACTTCTTCGTTTGAACTCCGATCGCAAAACTCAAATATGAAAGTTGCTTAGAAAATAACCGCAAACATAAGGGTGCAAGATTCTTGGCCAAATTATAACGTTTTCTCAAATTCCATTTTCGAGCCTTAATAATTATTTATTAATTATCGTTAATTTTTCACGGTGTTACACTCTCCTCCTTTAAAGAATTTCATCCTTGAAATTCCCCAAGGTTTGAATCATGTAACATAGCGTAAAACCATTCTAAACTATACAACTGATTTTGCAGCCAAACATGCACAAGTGTGTGGTGTATTACAACATGTATGATATGTATGCCAAATAATTCAAATCAGTGCCTCCTACATGAATGCATTCTTTTAAAAACATTTAGGAAATATGATGCAAACAACCTATATATATTGAAAGTTCTACATGTATGTAAATTGTTAGAAATCAAAAATCCTTGTTTCACACAGCTATTCCCACAATCCTATAGGAAGGAGTATGGTTCAAACAATTTTGCATGCAATCCCTACCATCCAAAACCTAACACACCAAATTTTTGTTCTCTAAACTTGTACTCCTATGTCGGAAAAGAAATTTAGATGAAGAATTTTATATTTCCACCCTTCTTTGGTGTACTAATTTCGTTGTACTTTGAAACCTACTCTTTTGCCCTCCAAATCCTTTCCAACTTTTCTTAGTATAATTTGCATAAGGAGGTTTATTCTTAGATGTTAAAAAGAAATTATTCTAAATGCAAAATCAGTTCACTATCAACAAGGTATGGAAATAAATATTCATATCCGCTGACACGCTGACCTTCCCAACGCTAAGTATGTGGCCTTAAAAATAAAAAATTCTCTTGTTTCCCATAAATTTTTCGCCTTGAAAAGGAACAAATGCTGTAAGAAAAATAACAACCACTACTACTAATCCTAAATACTACCTATGAGAAACAGGATGGTCTCGATCCCCTACGGGAGCTCGAACCAATGTTGCAACCGCTACTACTAATCCTAAATCCGAAATCATGGCTCACCCCCCGCTAATTGATTCGTATCACCTAGAGCTCGGCCTTGGTTCGAAGCCAAGAGTCTCGTATTGCTACTAGCTCAAAGCACTATAACACTACAACATCCTATGCTTGCTTCATTGCCTGCTACTATTGCTCCTGCTCCTTAGCCACTAGTGCCGCTACCTCTACCAGCACCTCCATTATCCTCATCCTCCTTATGGAGGCCCTAACAAATTGGAGTAGGGCCCTTCTTCTAGACCTGTTGTCCATGAAGGTTCACTCCGTATCGTCTAAAGACGTGAGTGAAGAGATGGTAATGCAGAATGTAGCACTGTGGAGTCCCAACTCCTGGCTCCACTTAGTTGCTCATGATAGTGCAAGTCCAATTCACTATTGCTTCACTCAAGATGGCATAAGTGGCCTTCTGCACTAGTGGATAAATCTAGTTAAAACCCCCTGTATTTGGTATGATGTTCTACAGAACAATGCGAAAACAAGGCAGGCTATAAGATGCAAGTTGTCCGACCTTTCGACACCAACAACTCTAAGAAAGATCTGCTGCAAAATCTTTATATCGGTAGTCTCAATGTCCGCCAAATCTGCTCCTTTTGCATATATCCCTAGAATATCTCCAAAATCATTGTCCATCGGAGTAATTACTACACCTTCACCTATGAAATAAGACTGCTAATGTCTTCATCAAATTGGTATTGCAGACTGGCGTCAAATAGCCGCATGCATCACTAGTGGCACTCCCGCTTAAAAATGTCATGGTTCAGGATCAGCGCTAGTCCTAAGGCCATGAACAGATCACCTAGTCTATAGGCAGTTAAGTCCTTAAATTCCACCAATCATCCATGAAGAAACACGAAGTTTTTCGAGGTTTCGTAAACAGAGATTTTTCAGTCATTTCATTGAGCTAAGAACCTCTTGGGGAGTAAGGATTGGTTGGAGTGAGGATGTGATGGCGGCTCGTGGTAGTGCCATGGACTGAGTTGTCGTCGAGGAGGGGGTTTTAGGTTCAGATCTAGAGCAAGGGAGGGGTTGGATCTGAAGTGTGCTTGCTGTCTTTGGGCTTAAGGTGGAGGTTTGCTTGCGGTTAGCTTAAAGGAGGGGGAACGCTCGCTAACTCTTAGAGGAAGGGAGTGAGAGAAGGTCAGGGAGAGAGGAGGAAGATGGACAAGAGGGCTGAAAAGTAGATGTGGCTATATGCCATGTTCGAGGTTCGGGTTGTGTGATTTACTCGACAACCGATCAACTACTCTAGGGTTAACAGTTGTAATGACCTGGATTTTTGACACCTATTATTAGAATAATCAACTGATTTTAAATATTGAGATATTAATTTTTATCAGTCGAATAATAAATTTTTGGTATATGAAATATATGTCTGTGTGTGTGTATTCTAGAGGCTTTGATTTAAAAGTTTAAAAATCTAATTTCTGGAAATAATTAAATAAAATGTCACATTTCAAATATAGGATAATATATACATATATACATATATATATATATATATGTATGTATGTATATACAAGATTTATGAAATAAAATAAAATAAAATATATAAACAAAGTAACAAATAAAATATTAATAATAAAGAGATAAATACATGTAAGTGGCAAAACATGTACATAAGGTCAGAAAAAGAAGTTGTAGGAAAATCTATATATATACGTATATACGTATATATATGGGGCATGTACATACACAAGGGGACATCATAATGAAGAAAAATCTAGTCAAGCACAAATTAAATCAAATCTTTCACTCAAAATTTTCAAATCAACTAGGAAATCAAATCATTTAAATTTTCAAATCAAGTCACCAAATTTTCAAATCAAAATAAAATGGAAGAAAATAATAAAATAAAAGAAAAAAATACTGTACATGAAAATGGGCTTCAGGCTTTGTCCAACTTATTCCTCTCATTTATATATACCACTTGAAGTTTTTATTCATGTAAACCCTTCAAGAAAAAAAAGAACACTACCATTTTAAAACCTTAAGAAACTAAGAACTAAAAGCTACAACAAACAAAAGCAGCAGAGTTTCTCTTTTTTAAAAGCTTATGAGTTGTATCTGTTTATGTAAATTTGAACGAACACTTTTTTTTGTCAAATATTCATGTGCTAACAAGTATTTATGCCTTAAATATGTGTGTTCAGTCACGTTGTACACCCTGTCACTCAAAGGAAAATAGTATAACACCTTTTCTCTTTGAAAGTTAAGATTTTTTTTCAAACTTTAAAAATCACTATCACATTGTCCAGTTAGTTTTAGGATATGCTTCCAAAATGAAATTTGGTTGTTTTTGGGTGTCGATCATTCTAAAATTTATTCCATTTGATATCATGAAGCATAGAGGAAGGAAAATAGATGTTATAGTAAGTAACTTAGAAATGACCAGTTTTGAATAGCATAATTAAATCATTTGATTATATGAATGTGTTTGCTATTGGAAATCATGATTATTGAAAGTTGATTGGAGATTTTTAGTCGCGTATCGAGTGAGATAGAGGGAGATGAACCAAAATTGGGTTTTGGTCGAATTCCGGCAGCCGAGGTGATGGGATTGCTCATTGTTGGTTGTGAAGGTTGTTTGGGTGATGAAGGAGCAAGGAAAAATAGGTGGCATTTTCTGGTGGTGTGTGGCGTTGGGTCGAAGTCGATTTAGGGTTTAGGATAGGTTTTTGGGAGTGTTCGGTTTTGGACCAATGGCGGCGGCGTTAGGAAAATGAAGATGTGCGGTAGGGGGAAAAAGGGAAAGGGGATGTGGCGGTCTTAGTGACGCGGTTTAGTGGAAAATGGTGGTGTACGGTGGCGAGGAGAGGAGTTTGAATGGTGACGACTTGTTCGAGGTTGTGAGTCAGCGGCTCGATTCTCGAACCAGGTGTTGTTCGTGTTTTATTCAAACATGATCGAGATGAGCTAGACGTGGGTGAAGTGGGGGAATGGTCGGCGGCGAGGTTAGGTTAAACGACGACTCGTGCACATTCATAGTTATGTACACAAACGTATGGGTCAGGGAAAAGAAAGGAGACAAGAAAAGAAAGAGGAGGAAGAAGAAGGAAAATGTGAAGGGGGAGTTTGGGCCTGAGTTTTCACATATAAACGTGGGCCGATTTTGTTCAGAAAAAGAGGTAAAGTGATTAATAGATGATTATACTTCATAATCTTCCAAGTTTAAAAACAATATTCTCCTTTCATTTAAATCCAATTGACATGAAGTTTTTGCATTATGATCCTATCACCAAGTACTTGAAGCTTAATTAATTTTTTTAATTTTTGGTTATATAAAATTAATTAATCAAAATAATTAAGGTAAATAATTAATTAAATTCTAAATTGATAAATCTTATGTTAACTAATAAAATTAGTTATTATATGGATTGTTTAATTTTAATTAATTAATAATAAATATTTTTTATAATTAATTTAAATTATAAGTAATTTGGGTTAAAAATACAAATGGATTCGGTTAATTTAAATTACTTAAATTCTGATTGGTGAATTGTTTTACTATTAGTTATTAATCGTTAAAATAGTTAATGATCTGTGTTTTGGCTTATTTGCTCTTGGATATTGACTTCAAGTGTTCTGTGTATGTGCCATTAAGTAGCCAAATGAATTGAAATAGTTAGAATAAAAAGTTGACACGTTTTATTGAAAATAAACATATGTAATAAATTCCCATATGTAGATGTTTACACCTGAATATGAATTGTTTATTTAAAAACGACTTGGCCCTTAAAAATATAACGTCTGGATTCGATGAGACCGAGATTGGATATCAGTAATATTCGAAAACCACTTCAATCCAAAATAAACGATCGAGTTAGGAAGATTCAATGGAAAGATCCAAGATGACGATTTCAAAGTATAAGGGCTATTTGTCACTAACACTGAGGGTGATACCAATAATGGATGCAGTGGATATGGTGCCTTCGGTTCCGTTAAAACATAGAATGGACTTGTATGGACGAATGATATCAGAACATCGTCATTGGAGAACGATGAGTATTCTAAGTGAATCTATTCTTGAAAGGTAATCGTAGCCTCAAGCCTCATCAACCGAAAATGACTAAAATAGGGGAGATGCAACAAGGCTAAGTGGGTCGCATCCAATTCGGGTAAGGTTATCCCTATATAGAGTCCATATTAATACGTGTATGCTTCGGTATGGTTGTTGATCCAACCGAGGGGTAATCTTATTTGGTACTATCCAGGTTAGGGGTAGAACCAGTCTTGTGTAGCAGGGAATCCCAGCTAGGTCCTCGGTGTTATTTTATCTAGAGATGCACTGTGATGGGTGGTACCTCAGTAGCCCAGTCGTTGTATGGAACCCAATTTCCAATAAGCGTCGTACGTTTTTAATTGTTCCTACATATGTTGGAACGTGCAAGCATTCCAGCTATGTTCTACTTATTTGGAAAACCCTAGACATTATCGTAATATCACAGGATATCATACAAAAGTGTTTTAGTTGTCGTAAGGGAAAAACCCGTCCGTGTTTATATGCGGTGTGGTCTTACGAGATACCCTTGTTTTCAAATGGTTTTCAATTTAAAGTAATTTAACTGTTTTACTCACTCGACTCATGTCTGACACAGAGTTTATTTTCTATTTTTCCTAAACTTTGGTTACTCAAATTTTTATGAGTAGCCAAGTGATCTAGGTTTCTCACGATGCATTTTGGAGGAGCTGGAGCAGGTGGCTTCAAGTCTAGCTAGTTATTATCTATATTCCGTTGCATCGGTATCTGTATCTGTATTTTGGACTTGTAATGAATGGACAGGTCGTTGGGACTGTTTGAATATAATGCCTATATAATTATGACTCTGATGTATTGTATAATTATTGACTATGTGATATATGTTATGTAATATATTATCCCGTTTCGCTGTGAGATTCTGCATTTTGTTTAGTTCTTTCTTTTCTATCCTTTTCCACCTATTTCTTTCTATATTATGACTCGTCTTTCGAAGTAAGAAAGGCGAGCAATCACAATTGGTATTAGAGCACTAGGTTGAGTGAATACCTTGGTTTTTTGGGTTAGTATCAATCTTGAGAGAGCGTATTTGTAAATTTACACACACACACATCCCTGATAGTTAGATCAGCTTTGATAAAATTTTATTAGTGCCATCTTTGGAATGTATTTCGTCCAAGTTCTAAGTATCATCTTACTATGTCTAGGTAGTAAACAATGAGCACTAGAGGAAAACGAGGAAGGGGAGCCAGTAGCACGACAACCACAAATGGGAGAACCACTAATGTTAGAGGTAGTGGAATAGATGTTGAGGCCATAGATCCAGTACAACCTTGAGTAAACTTCGCAACTCTGTGTAAGGACTTTGTGAACCTAGGAGGAAAACATTTCAAGGGTACTGAATCTATTATTGAGGTACAAGCTTGCCTACGCTCATGTGAGGGAATTTTCAAAGGTTTGGGCATTTTTGATGATCAGAATTGAGTCTTGCATCATAGCATTTGCAAGAGGGTGCAGGTGCATGGTGGGATTCTATCACGGCAAATGTCCCCGAAGATGAATTTTCATAGGATAAGTTCAAAGAGGTATTCGAAGAACAGTTCATGCCAACTGCGGGTAAAACCCGATTATATAGGAGTTTCCTGGATCTCAAGCAAGAAGACTTGTCAGTGGCTGAGTATGAAACGAAGTTTAATGAGTTATCTCGTTTTGGTCCAGGACTTATTGACACCCCACTTAAGAAAAATGAGATGTTCGTATTGGGTATGAGGGAATAATTCCATGAAAAGATGACCACTCGTATTAAGGGATCGTTTGTGGATCTTGTAGACATAGCCTTGAGATATGAAGTGCTTTTGAAGAAGAAGCCATCAACAGAAGCAGCACCAAGTGGTGGTACTATTAGTCTAAATAAAAGAAAGTTTAAGACAAATTGGAAGAAGCAAGGAAAAGGGAAATAAGGATGTAAACATAAGAATAGTGAGTATTATAATTGCAAGCGGAAAGGACATATTGGCAGATATTGTCCGAATTGTGAAGTTCCAAAGCAGCAAAGCGGACCTATTTCTCAAATGGTTCAGAAGACTATGTGTTTCAATTGCTAATAGCCCGGGCATATGGTGAAGGACTGCCCACTCATGAAGAAGGTGCACAGCAAACTCTATTTGTGTATCCAATCCCATAGAGGGAGTGACCATCTGAATATGATTTGTGAAGGCATGCAAATTTCGTATCTTTCTCATAGATTTTCTTGTGACACCTATGTATTAGATTGTAAAGGGTTTGACCTTATACTTGGTATGGATTGGTTAGCAAAGTATAAAGTTGTCCTCGACTATGAGGAGAGGACCATATCTTTAGAAACTGAGTTAGGTAGGACTGCAAAGATAGCATGTGATAACCCTGAAATTCATATGTGTAGTTTCTTACACGTGCTCGAAGCATCTCAAGAAGGATTAGGTTCCATAGAATTTGTTAAAAACTTCCCTGATGTTTTTGAAGAAGTTAAAAGTTTACCCTCGCATCGAGAGATGGAATTTCGTATTAATTTAGTCCTAGGTGCAAGACCTGTGGTTCAACCAAAAAGGAGAATGGCTCTGAAGGAGAGACAAGAGTTGGTGAGTCAATCCCAGGACTTGTTGAGGAGAGGATTGATTAGACCCAGTTGTTCGAGTTGAGGGTCTACTGTGGTATTTGCGGCTAAGTCGGATGGATCGTTAAGATTATGCTTGGACTATAGGGAGTTGAATAAGCTAACCATTAGAAACAAGTATCTCTTACCCTGCATCGACGATCATTTTGATCAACTTCATGGAGCTATTGTATTTTCGTAAATGGATCTAGCTTCGGGATTTCACCAGTTGAGGGTTGTTGAAGATAGTATATCCTTAACTGCATTTAAAAGCCCTAATTGTTTCTATAAGTGGCTAGTTATGCCTTTTGGGTTAACTAATGCACCAACTTATTTTGTTGATCTGATGAACCGTGTCTTTCGAGATGTTCTTAACAAGTTTGTGCTAGTGTTCATCGACGACATTCTTATCTACTCTAAATTAGATGAGGAGCATAAACATCATCTGGATGTGGTGTTGGAAACATTGAGAAGGCATGTCCTAAAGGCGAAGTTTTCGAAGTGTCATTTTTGGAAATCGAAGGTAAAGTTTCTAGGGCACGTTGTATCGGGAGATGGCATTTCAGTGGACCCAGAAAAGGTGGCGGCTTTTCAGAAGTGGAAGCAATCACGGACTCCTACGGAGATTCGCAGTTTTCTAGGTTTGGAAGGATACTACAGAAGATTTATTCGAGATTACTCTAAGATTTCCTCCCATTTTACCAAGCTAGCTAAGAAGGGAGAGAAATTTAAATGGACTCCAAAGTGTGAAGAAGCATTCCAAGAATTGAAAAGGAGATTGACCAATGCACCAGTTTCGGTTGTTCCAAATGGAAACAGTGAATTCGCAGTGTATACAAATGCTTGTGGAGTGGTATTAGGCTCTGTTTTGATGCAGCATGGTAGGGTGATTGCGTATGCAAGCAGGAAGTTGAAGCCTCATGATAAATACTATGATACACATGACCTGGAGTTGTTGGCTGTTGTCTTTGCACTAAAAATGTGGAGGCATTACTTGCTGGGTAAGGATCCTTCTATTCCTTATTTAGTTTCTTTATTTTAAACTTTTAGAGAATTAGGAGTAAACTTCTTTCTTGAATTAGGTGAAACGTTCGAGCTCTTCACAGATCATAAACCCCTGAAGTATCTTTTCACCCAGAAGGTTCTGCATCTGAGACAACAAAGGTGGTTGAAGTTTCTAGCATCCTATGATTTGGATATTCTCTATACACCAGGAAAGCCGAATGTGGTGGCAGACGCTTTAAGCAAGAATGCAGTCTTGGTTCTTTTAGAGGTTACCCCGACTCTTCAGGAAAGGATTGTGAGAAATCAAGGAGGGATAAAATTCTAGAAGAATTAATTCAAGGAGTTGAGGAGGGTCGGTATTCGGATTTTGAGATAAATGGTTGAGGCGCTTTAAGGATAAATAGGCGGTTGTGCGTCCCAGATTTGGATGGACTGAGGTAAGAAGTTTTATTATAATCCCACAAATCTAGGTTAAGTGTCCATCCAGGTGTGCATATGATGTACAAGGATATGAAAAGGGTTTTCTGGTGGCCGAAGATAAAGAAAGATATCTCTACCTTTGTCAGTAAGTGTACTAGCTACCAACAGATAAAAGGCGATAAACAAAAGACAGCGGGACTATTACAACCTCTGGAGATTCCAAAATGGAAGTGGGAGATGATATCGATGGATTTCATTAATGGGTTACCAAGAACTAGAAAGGGGAATGAGGGAGTGTGGGTTATTATAGACCGGTTAACCAAGAGTGCCCACTTTATTCCGATAAAATCAACTAGAACTGCAGTTTCCTTAGTAGAGATTTTCAAGAGGGAAGTCATTAGATTGAATGAAGTTCCCATAAGCATAGTAAGCGATCATGACCCTATTTTTACCAGTAAATTTTGGGAAGCTTTGCAAACAGCCCTTGGAACGAAGTTAAGTTTGAGCACTGCCTATCGCCCCCAAACGGACGGGTAAACTGAGAGACTAAATCGCATTTTGGAAGATATGGTGAGGGACTACATTTTAGACTTCGGTGGGTCTTAGGAAGATCATCTGCATCTGGTAGAATTTTCTTACAATAACAATTTACAAATAAGCATAGAGAAGCGTCTGAGAAAGTTGAATTGATTATGGAGAAAATGAAGCAGCCCAGGATCGTCAGAAAAGCTATGCCGATAAAAGGCGAAGGGATCTGGAATTTGCAGTTGGAGACTAGGTGTTTGTTATGATTTCTCCAATTAGAGGAACATTTAGATTTGGCAAGACTGGAAAGTCAGCTCCGAGATATATCGGGCCTTTTCGTGTTCTCGAAAGGATTGGTTCTCTTGCATATCAGATTGAATTACCAGAAAAGATGACAAGGATTCATAATGTATTCCACGTATATCATCTAAGGAAATACATGCATGATCCATCGTTTATTGTAGAACCGTCAGTCCAAGAAAATTTGGAGGTTGAACCGAACTTGACCGTAGTCAGGCATCCAGTTTATAATGTTGATCAAGATGAAAAGAAGCTCCGGAATATGGTGGTGAAGTTGGTTAAGATCCAATGGAGTGGGGATCCCAGAGATTGTACCTGGGAGACTCTGGATAGTGTGAAGGAAGCCTATCCAGAATTGTTGTCGGGACAGCTAGTGTTGTTTTGTACTATGTATAACTGCTTGTTATGGTTGTTAGGATATGACTGATGTATGTGCTTTAAGGTATGAATATAATTTTTTATGTTACAAGTTGAATCATTTCTTTTCTTTTAAAATTTCAGAGACGAAATTCTTTTAAGGAGGAAGAATGTAATGACCCGGATTTTTGACACCTGTTATTAGAATAATCAACTAATTTTAAGTATTGAGATATTAATTTTTATCTGTCGAATAATAAATTTCGGGTATATGAAATATCTCTGTGTGTGTGTGTGTCTTTTAGAGGCTTTGGTTTAAAAGTTTAAAAATCTGATTTCTAGAAATAATTAAATAAAATGTCACATTTCAAATATAGGATAGTATATATGTATATATCTTATACTATAAAGCAAAACCCTGGGTCAACGGGTCAAAGTGAAGCCTTTTTCCCACTTCCCATCTTGCCCATATTGCAAACTCCAACTACAAGATGTCATGAGGGCACATCTATATTTTCAGCACCAGCCCATCCCACGACCCAACACCGACATTATCCCACGTCTCCCTAACTTCCCCCCCCCCCCCCTTCTCTTTCCTTTTCCTCGCTGCATTTATTTACTAGAGGTACGCCATGGATCATTTTGTGGTGTTCTGAGGTACATCTATGCTTTTTCAGGTAAATTAGCTATGAGGAATTTTAGTTTTTTAATCACAAGCAAAAAGTAAATATATAGAATATGTATTTTACATTTAGTTCTCTGATATATTTTATAGTCTAAATAACGAGGATTGGCATGACACTATAACAATTGTTGGATATGGGTTGATATAATGTGATATTTTCAACAGAATCGCTAAATATTACTTTGCATTTTTTTTATTTCAAAGTTTAATATAGTAGCAATTTTTTTGCATATGTTTCCTTTTATACCTTTCTTCCTTTTGTACAGTGCTTACTTATGTGGGTTTGGGTGAAATCATATTCTAAAACACATCATTATCTAATAGTACTATAATCTAACTTTAATGCTAACCTTCAAGAAGTTATATGAATATTTAATAATGGGCATTTTTTAATGGTGAAGTTTCTTAGGTAATGTTAGAAATGTACATATTTAACACGTCTTTGTAATGAAATGTTATTTAAATTAAGGATTTTTCTTCACCTTGAACTACCAATTACTCTCATGTTCTTAGGCTTTAAAAGCATTACCTAAATCTATAAACCAAATACAGTATGTAAAAATTATTAGGTATTGCCCTCAAATAATTAATCTATTTAGTCTTCTATTTTTCTTTTGGATTTGAATATTAAATTTTATGGATATCTACGTATTAAAACTATAAAAATTGTAAGTTTAAACATTTATCCTTTAAGCTTTATTTTGTAATTTGACCAATTTAAATAGGCTTATGCATACAATAACATAACACATTCAATTTTATACGTGTAGTCGCACATACTGAAATTTTCTAAAATTGTCAAGGTAGTATTATAATTATCAGAAAAGCAATTTAGAAATTGCTGAAAGAAAGATGTTAGAATATTTAGTTGACAATCTCATTATTGAGGAATAAACGATGAGTGAGCCCATTCCAACAACTTCAGGTTCATGTCTATAGTGTTTAAATGTGCAAATCATTTTATGTAATGTGTTATGCTAAATGATTCAGAATTGTTAATTTACTTTTCAATGGATTTTTTACTTTAGTTATCCTTTTAATTTCTAATTTTGCAACTTAAATATGCTTGCAATATAGTGTGTTACCATGTTCGATCAAAATAACATTAATAATTAGTCATAAAATATTTATACTTTTTCATGGACTTATTCTCTTACATGTGTAGCTAGAAGAAGAGATGCATATGAGTTTGTAGGAAATGGATAAGACACTAGAATGAAAGCTATCATCAGCGTGGAACCCACTAATCACTAGGAAAGGATGACCATTCAGGTTCATAACTTCATTTTATGCATTTATTTTTAAAAAATTTAATTTACGTGAACTTATCGATCATCAAAAGTATAATTTCTCTCAGTTCAAAGTGTTAATTTACTATTATTATAAGTGAGTTAAAATAATCTTCAAAACTTCAATATTAATAGTGACCACCATGGAAACTTGCATCTTTTGGGTGTTGACCTTATTGTATTTCTTGGATCATATATTTTTACTACTAATAATTACACCCAAGATCTTGCCTTTTATATTAGATTATTTTTAGGATTTTTCATTTGTAATTTTAGGCAATTAATCATTAATGAAATTTGTTTTTAAATAATAATTACACTGAGAATGTGTCTATTATTATTTCAGTGAAGTAAAAAGAAAATTGGTTGCAATGGTGTTAAACTGCTCTTGGTGATAACATTTGATTATCATTGCAATTCTAATCATTTTTATTGGCAAACATTGTTTCTTAGATTGTATATTTAAGTTAAAAATAATTGAAATGCATTTAGAAAGTAATGTCGTAGATTTTTAATTACATGGACGCAAATTTCATATCAAATTTTCTCTCAAAAATCTTAGCCAACTACTTTGCATAATTCTTCTTTGATAAATAGTGGAGTCTATATGAATGCTACATATGGTTTTTATGTGAATCTGCACTCTATGCTTTCATTTAAGTTACAGCAGTTTCCCACTATGATACAGTAAATGACATTAAGTTTGAAAATGACTAAGTAATTAACATAATTTATGATAGAGTCTATCAGATATAGGAGAGAATACCTTAAATTTATTAATATACTAGATTAACTGCTTTTACATAACAGATTGAACTTATTGTCTTTCTTATCTTGATATAAATATGGTAATATGTGAAATGTTTTATAGCAATGTGATAATGGATTTGTCCAAAACATTAAACTTCCATATATTACGCTGCATGATACAGGTCTTCAAAAGGATCAAAATGTTCTGATCAATGAAGAATGTTTACTGAATGATGATGAAAGCATGGTATTAAATCAATATGAAAACTACAATTGCATAATTATGTTCCAAATTGTGTTCTTTTAGTATCAAATGAGTAGTTAACAAATATATAATTACATTTGTATTTAAAACAAAAGCCTATACGGTGAAGACTAAGATGGATCATATGGATATACGGCAGTGCTTCTATATACATGGTCTTTGTTCCACATTAAGTTATATATCCTGCAAATTTATGTTTACTCTGTTGTTCCTTTTACTATGATTTCCCTCTTTCTTTTCATTTTTTAATACTTTTTTATTATCATAGCTGTCATTAAACCGTGTGCTTGAATTTTTCATGGTGGTTCACAGGGATATATAGCAGTTCCTCTATATACATGGTCTTTGTTCCACATTAAGTTATATATCCTGCAAATCTATGTTTACTTTGTTGTTCCTTTTCCTTTGATTTCCCTCTTTCTCTTCATTTTTTAATACTTTTTATTATCATAGCTGTCTTTAAACTGTATGCATGAATTTTTCAAGGTGATATATTTTATTATTGTCATTTATAGAAAATAAAGTTGGCTTCTAAAAGATTACAGTAACACGCATAATTTGATCACTATACCAAAGTCATTGAATCAATACAATTTTGCGGTTGAAAATATCAGCTCCTTCTTCAAGTCCATATCAGACAAAGGAAATATTTGTTCCTTATAAAAGTCCTATTCAGACCAAATGTTAATGATTTTTTTTGTTAATTTTTGTTCTATGCAAAATAAGGAATTCAGGTCTAAAAAAAGTAGGAAATGTAACTGTGAATATGATGAGAATTTCCTTTAAGTATTTATTTAAAACTAAAGATAAATTAGTATTATATGCTAAAAATGTTGTAAATACCAACACGTCATTATAAATTAGCTTCCATCCACTAAATTCGACGTATTCCAAGTGTAATTAGCCAAGGGTAATGAACACAAATGTCTATAATAAAGTGAAACCAAACATTTTCTAAATTACATTATTGATCATCTTAGAATTATATCCGTCGGCTTCACTATTTTGATGGCGTAAAAATCATGCACTCAAACATCAACCTTTTAAATACTATAATTGCACAAAACATGAGTTTGCTCACTTTGATGTCAACCCTTACCAATTTGAAGGTCAACCCATAATTTCTCACTTTTTTCTAAGCACACGTGCAACGCATGTGCCTTTGTACTGGTATATATGTATGTATATACAAAACTTATGACATAAAATAAAATTAATATATAAACAAAGTAAAAATAAAATATTAATAATAAAGAGATAAATACATGTAAGTGGCTATATATATGTTTATCTTAAATATAGTGTATATGTGATAATTTATGCATAAAAGTACAAACTTTAGGATGACAAAGATATGTAAGTAGGAAAAACATATACATATGGTCAAAAAAAAAGTTGTAGGAAAATCTACACACACACATATATATATATATATATATGGGGTATGTATATACACAAGGGGACATCATAATGAAGAAAAATCTAGTCAATCACAAATTAAATCAAATCATTCACTCAAAATTTTCAAATCAACTAGGAAATCAAATCAACTAAATTTTCAGATCAAGTTGCCAAATTTTCAAATCAAAATAAAAAGGAAGAAAATAATAAATAAAATTAAAAAGTCCTGTACATGAAAATGGGCTTCAGCCTTTTTCCAATTTGTTCCCTCTCATCTATATATACCACTTGAAATTACTGTTCACATATACCCTTCAAGAAAAAAAGAAAAGAAAGAACAGTGCCATTTAAAACCTTAAGGAGCTAAGAACTCAAAGCTACAACAACCAAAAGCAGCAGAGTGTCTCTTTTTCAAAAGCTTGTTAGTAAAACCTTAAGTTTTTTCTTACTGGGACTATCTATGTATCTGTATACGTGTAAATTTGAATGAACACTTTTATTTGTTCAAGTATTCATGTGCTAACAAGTATTTATGCCTTAAATATGTGTGTTTAGTCATGTTGTACACCCTGTAACTCAAAGGAAATAGTATAACACCTCTGCTCTTTGAAAGTTAAGATTTTTTTCAAACTTTAAAAATCATTATCACATATCCAGTTAGTTTTAGACTATGCGTCCAAAAGAAAAGTTGGTTATTTTGGTTGTAGATCATTCTAAAATTTATTCCATTTGATATCATGAAGCATTGAGGAAGGAAAGTAGATGTTATAGTAAGTAACTAAGAAATGACCAGGTTTTGAATATCATAATTAAATCATTTGATTATATGAACGTGTTTGCTATTGGACTTTGTTTTTGGACTATAAAATTGAATATGCATGATATTGAAATTTTGACCATTACCAAATTCTATAAATTCAAAGTGATACCATTTTGATCAAGAGAATTTGTGTAAATAATCATCACTATCAGGTACCGCTTATAATAAGTAAAATTTGGATTTTTACCAAAATATGTGAAAGTGATAAATTTAACCAAAATGTCACACCACTTACTAAGGTGACATGTGAATGTTAATAGTTGAATTGTTCGATATTAACGCTGACTAAATTTACACCTTTGAGTCGCGCAATCATAATAATGAATTCTTCGCATAACTACATGATTTAATTAATTTATAAAATTTTATTATTGATTAAATAATTAATATTTAAGAAACATTAATTACTTTTAGTTTAGTTAGTATTTGGAAGTTGTTTTTAATTATTAGAATGCATTTCTAAAAGTTATATTTGCATGCACTGATATATGATATCGATGCAATTTTAAATGGGTTTAAATAAAAATTAATTGCATGAAGTGATTTATGGGAATTTTATGTCATTTGATGGCATGTAATTTCAGCCATACAATGTGAAGAGAGAGGAGGGGGGAGAAAGAGATAATCAAATAGTTAGCCATTGATATATGTAATGTTCCACCATAATTCCACACGTCAAGCAAGTATAGAGAAAGGAAGAAACACAAACACAAGAAAGTAGTAGTTCTAACAGTATTTTATACACATCAAATAGTGCTTATGACAAAAACAAGCCCCCTTCATTAGAGAACTTGGGGAACTACTGATTACACACCCAAAAACCAACACACCCTATATACACAACAAGTTTACATCAACAGCTAAAACATCACAGACCGGGAGGAAGATTTGGAGCAACTAAAGGAAAAAGATGATGTAGAACAGGACCGGGCTGAGACATCTGTTAATACCCAGGGAGAAAGTAATCCACAACTTTACTGAAGAGGAAAGTGAGATGCTCCTTAAACAATAAAAATGTTAAGTAAGTTGAATATTGAGCTGCAGAATGTGGAAGAAGAGGAAGATATTGAAAAGGGTGCTAAGTCTTTCGCCAAGACAAATCAGAATTATGAGAAGCTATTCAAAGAGATTGAAGCTACAAGTAAGGCAAGCTCATCACAAGGGAATTCTCCTCGAAAATTGAATGGTAGATCCCTAACTCTAAATGTCTATAATCAAATGGAATATGAGAGGTCTAAATAGTGACACCCGAAAGTTAGACCTCTATAATTTGAGAAGGAATTATTTGTCTTCTATAATGGGTATATTAGAAAATAAGTTTAGTGATAATAGCCTTCACCTTTTCTCTGTATCTATGGGTGAAGATTGGGAGTTTATTCATAACAATAACCTTGGTAAAAAGGGCATAATCTTACTCACATGGAATAAAATTGTTTGGAAAATGCAAGTAATAGATAAAGATGGGTAGCAGATTACATTTATGCATGCAACTCGGGAGGTTAACTTTATGTATAACTTGTGTTTATGGTAGCAATTTAGCTTCAAGTAGAACTACTCTATGGAACAAAATCAAAAGTGTACCGGTGAATATCTGATGTCCATGGATGGTTATGAGAGATTTTAATGTTGTTCTCAAAGCAGAGGAAAAACAAGGAGGCCGTACACTGAACGTGTCCCAACTTGTTGAATTTAATAATTATATAGTCGCAGCGGGGTTGATGGAACCCATCCATTCTGGCCTGAAATACACATGGAGGAGTGGTGAATGTAAAAAAATTTGGTGTAAACTAGATATAGTGCTAGTAAATTCAGAGTGTAGCAATATGTTTTCAAATATTAAAGTGATGATCTTGCCAATTCTATTAGTGATCATAGTCCTCTCCTTATCTCATTAATTGGAAAGTCTAACTCGGAAAAGGGAAATCCTTTTAGACATGCCATTGATCGGCAATTATAGGGTGGATATAATGAAGCTGTTAATTTTGATTTATGTTGTTCAGATGAGGGATGTCATTTTTTCAAACTTTGTCATCTACTTAAATTTTCTAAGCAAAGGCTCAAGGAGTGATATAGGTGTAGGCCTAAGGATGATAACAATATAAATCAGCTCTAGCTCATGTGTGAGGACTTTCTATAATAAATTGACTTTGGATCAGCTAATGATGAAATCTAGAAACTATATTATCCTGCCTAAAGTCAACTCAAAGATGCCTTGAGAATTAAAGCCATATAATTAAAACAAAAGGTTAAGGAAAAGTATATTGCAAAGGTGATGAATGCATGAAGTTTTTCTATATGAAAATGTCTATTAGGAAAAACATCAACGATAATTTCCAATGTCTAAATCAAGATGGAGTGGTAATCAATAATTTTGAAAAAATGGAGGAAGAAGCAATAAAATATTATCATGATTTGTATAATAGTCCATGTGAAATTAACTTACCCCATTTTGAATCTAGGTGCACCATAAACTCCAGTAGATGATGGATGTTGAGTAGGAGGGTGTCCATAGACAAAGTTTGGGAAGCTCTGGTTTCCATTCATGGGGACTCCAGTCTCGGTCCAGATGGTTTGAGCTCCTCCTTCTTCAGAAAGCATTGGGATGACCTATACATATTGTCAGCTACTCGGGAGTCCTTTCAATCTAGGAAAATTCTAAAAGAGTTAATCGCACTTTCATATGTCTTATTCCAAAGAATGATAATCCTTCTAGAATTGAAGATTATAAGCCTATTACTTACTAAAATGTAATGTATAAAATATTAAGCAAAGTTATATGCAATAAAATGAAGAAATTTTTACCAAACATCTTAGTTGAATGTCAAAGCGCATATATCAAAGGAAGAAGCATAGCTGAAAACTTATTATTGGCATATGAATCCATTAGAAATTTTAACAAACAAGGCACTAACAAAAAAATTTCAAAGGTAGACCTCCATAAAGCATAGGATAAGATAAACAGACATTTTATCCTCCATATGCTCAAGTATGGGGTTTCCATGTAAATTTGTGGACTTGGTTAATGTATTACCACTCCTACCTTCTCTGCTCTAGTGAATGGTATTCCCAAAGGATACGCAAGAAGCAACTGAGGCATCGGGCAAGGAGATCCCTTATCTCCTTACCAATTTGTTGTTGCCATTGAACATTTTTCCCTCCAAATGGAGTTAGCTGCTCACAACAATCTATTTCAAACAATACATAATTTCAACCTAAGGTGAGTTATCTCTTATATGCCAAAGACCTAATATTTTTCATAAAATCAAGTAATGACACGGCTAGAGCAATAAAAGATATGTTTTATAACTTAGAAGAGTATATGGGACTTAAGTTGAATGAAATCAAAACTAAATGTTACTTTAACAAGTTTTGTAGGAATAAGTCTAGAATGTTAGTTACTTTGGGTGTTAAGGAAGGGGAGCGTACCATGAAATATCTAAGGGTTCCTCTTTTTCCAACAAAATAACGGACATTGAATGTATGGAATTGGTAAAATAAGAGACAAATTGCAAGGTTGGAGTTTGAGACGTTTATCTTTTGCTGGACAGATTGAGCTGGTTCACACGGTAATACAAGTGAAAGTAAACTTCTGGTTGTAGAATTTTCAACTCCCAGATGCCTCAATAGATAAGACCGAGAAAGTGTATGTGGATTTAATTTGGTAAGGATAACTCTATAAAATAAAATATCATGACTTATGTAGGCCTAAGGAGAAAGGGGGTAGGACTCAAAATTTTGCAAGATATGAGGGATGTGTTTATGCTAAAGCAAGGGTGGAAAATTATCAGCTTAAATGGCCTAATGCCTATAGGCTAGATCGATGAGGTAGAGATATATTACGAGTAGTTTTTAGAACAAGACTGTACACAACAACTCATCCCTAACCTGGAAAGCTATAATGAAAATTAGAAACAGCTAGCAACAAACTGCTCAAGAGAAATTGCTTATGGTAGTGAGATGGGCTTATGGTGGGATCCCCAAATTAATGGAGAATCATTGATAGATTTATTGGGTAGGACACATATTTAGCCTATGGTTATCCATAAAGGAAGGTGGAAGCAATAATTCAAGAAAACAATTGGAACTGTGGCAAGATTCCTCGTAGTAGTGATCAAAAATAGATTGAAGCAATGCCTTTGTTTATGGGTGGAGAAAACGATTTATGTGCTTGAAACATGCTGGCAAAGAATTTTCACCAAAACTGCATGGGATTCTACTAGATTGAAAAGTCAAGTTATTGTATGAAGTAAAATAACATGGGATGGATCGAATTGTCCTAAAATGGCTGTGACTTCTTATAAAGTTTTGAAAGAAAGGCTTCCTACTCGGGATATACTTTTGAAATGGGGTATAACGGAAGACAAGAATTGTGTTTTATATAATTTAGCGGAGTAAAATCACATGCATCCTATTTTCGAACGTCAATTTGCCAAAATAATACGGGAAAACTTTGAACTTGCAACCAACTTAAAATTCTCGGGTAATAATCTAAAAGTGATTGTAGAACACCTGGCTAAGAGACGACATGCCGAAGACTTGAAAGCCAAAGTGTGGTGTATTACCGTGATAATCGTTGTTTGGAGCATTTAAAAGGAGAGGAACTGCCACATACTCCAAAAGAAGGTGAGGGGAGCGAGAGAAGTCAGTAAATTAGCAATAATCAAAATGAAATTAGTGAGCAAGATAATAATTGGAAAATATTACACCAACAGCTTGACATGAGTAGACGGGTTTGCAGAAGCGTATCTGAGGCTGGCACGGGGAGAATCCAAGGAATAAGTAGTGAAAATTTTCAGCCGCCATAGTAAAGCTAGAAGTGGAGAGCGAAGAGATAAATCTAGAAAGTTTACTTTGATTATTCTCTGAACAGTTACATTAAAAGTAAAAATGGGAATTGTATTTATCTTATTTATGTCCGTTATAATAGGTAGATCATTTTAGGCTGAAAATCCCTAACTAAATTTTACCCACTTTTAAAAAAATCATGGATTTTAAATAATACTATGGATGACAAAGGCATATATAAGAAAACATCATTTGTGCATAGTTCTCATATGTTGCACCTTTTCAATATAAATTGGAGTGTATTCGGATACACTCACATTTCATGTCATGTTTCAATTGATCGTTAATGGCATTTAAAAAATCATTAATCTAATTAGAGAGAGAAATAGAAATGAAATGTTTCTCTGTTCAATTAATGCTATTTATTCCCTAATTAATTGCAAAATTATTAGAGAAGGAAACAACCTGTTTCCTTCTCAAATTAACTTTAATAAGTACCTGGTACAACATGGGTGTATTTAATGTACTCATTCATTTAAATTTATATGAAATTCAATTTTTTTAAACTAATCAAATAAAATAAAGAATTTTATTTAAAACACCGTTTAGATTGGATCTAAATTACTTTAGATTTTATAGGTCAAATAGATCCAAAGAGGGGATTTTTGAAATTTACCCTTCAATACCATTGTGGGCTGGCTTAACTCCAACAAAAGACGGTATTCCATTGACGATGTTTAGAATAAGATATGTTTCATATGAGTAGTTATTCATGCTTTTCAGACTGACCAATGCCCTAACTTCTTTGTAAATCTTATGAATCGAACCTTTCACGATAAGTTAGATAGTGTTATGTTGGTCTTCATTGATGATATTTTGGTGTATTCTATGAATGAGAGAGGCTATAAAGTCCATCTTAGATTGGTGTTGGAGACGTTGAGACAGAAAAAGTTGAAGGCGAAGTTTTCAAAATGCCTTTTTTGAAAACGGAAGGTTAAGTTTCTTCGGCATGTTGTTATAGTGAATGGATTGGCTGTGGATCCTTTAAAGATAGAAACCATTAATGGTTAAAAGAGGCCTAAGGCGGTCATAGTGATGAGAAGTCTCTTGGAATTGACTGGCTATTGTTATAGGTTCATTAAGGATTTCTAGCGTATAGCAGCACCCTTGACTAAGTTAACAAGAAAGAACGAGAAGTTCATATGGATCGATAAATGTGAAGGGTCATTTCAGGAGTTGAAGAAGTTGTTAACGAATGCTCCTGTGTTGATCGTGCCTAAATGAAATCAGGAATTGGCAGTGTATACCAATGCTTGTGGAACTGGTTGGGAGCAGCACTGATGTAAAAGTGGCAAGTGACAGCTTATGCACTAAGGCGGTTGAGGCCATATGAAGTTAGATATCTGACTCACGACATAGAGTTGGCAGCGGTAGTGTAACGATCCACGTTATATGTATCGGAGGATCGTAAAATATTTCTACTTAATTTATATAAGGTCGTATGACTCTAAAACTTTGGAAAATTACTACTAGAGACTTTCTCTACCTTTATAATTTTTATTAAATATTTTTAATCAAAAAATTCTTGTAAGGTCTATAACTTTTGATAGGTATTCAACTAGAGTCTGAAACCACTTCCATTAGATTGGGCTTATTGTTTCTTTTTTGTAAAGTGATCATTACAAGAAAATAGACTTACCATTTAGGAGATATGGTCATTTTAAGTTCTGTTAGCTACTGGACAGATTAGTGGGTGATTAACTAGGCCTAAAGCTTAGCCCACTAACTAATTTTTGGAATTGTGCCTAATTGTGGTTGTAGCGACCAATCTTTTGCATTTCCCTCTTTCCCAATACAATTCATAACCTCCATTAGCTCTAATTTCATCAAAAAGCTTATTTTTCATTACCAATCTTAGCCAAACCCATCATTAGAAGCGTAATTAGAGAGGGAGATCATAAATCTATCATTTTTGGGTGATTTGGATTTATTCTCCTTGTTGTTCATTTTTAGATTTGGATTAAAAATGGTAATTTGCGTTTAAATTGTTGATGATGATGGATTTCCTACCGATTAGAAAATCACTGTTAAAAATATAACCGTTAAAATTACCACAACCGTACAGCGAACAATTGTAGTACGTGTATAGTACAATTAGTAAGACGATGATGTAAATTGTGTTTATGTTGGATTAAGCATAGCCCATTTGTGATTAGAAACACAAAAATAGGCTATCAAATTTCCTAATAAACTGATGTCAAAATCTAACTATCCATGAAGCATATAAATTAGCAAATATGTTGAATCTACATGATTTAAGAGTGCTTCATTACCCATAAATTGAAGGGGTTTAGCTTCTCATTTTTTTATCATTTTAACACATGTAGATTGCAACATTAAAAAGTAAGAAAGGTAAGAGCTAATTAAAAGAAAAGAGAACTAAACCACTTGCATAAATTTAATCCAAACTAATTGCAATGAAAAGAAAGTTAATCTACTAACATGAAATAGAAGAAAACATGTGAATAAAAGTAAACATGAAATGGAAAAGCATGTAGAAAAAAAAGTAGAGGCTTAAGAAGCCATTTTATTTCTCATTAATTTGTACTACAATTTGTATGAAAGGTAAGATAAAAAAAAATCCATTCATGAACATAAGAGGGTTACTTATACATGACTAAAACCTTAATCCATTTTTAGTGAACTCCCGAAAATGCCCTTGAGGTAGTGTGGCCTCTAAGTTATCATTAGCATGAAATTAATCCTCCACTAAATGTGCAGGTGCTTTTAGTCCCCACAAACACGTGCATTAGCTCTTAATTGTGATTCATTAGTTAATGGGTAGATGGGGTCCTCCATGATTACATGAATTTTTTTATTTCTTTATTTCTTTGGCTTCCATTTTTGTATATGTATATTTCCATGAAGTCACTTCAAAGTTGAATCTAAATTCCTACAAAACAAATTAAAATGTGCAAGTAATTTTTTTCAAATTAATTAACACTCAAAAATTACCATTGTGCCCCTATGTAGATGCATGAACGATGACTTGAAAGCATTTTTGAAATTTGGTTTTAAACATGTAAAAACACCCAATTATGACATTTATTTTACTAAAATGAGATTAAGTATGTGAGTAAAAATGTACATTTTTATGTGCACATCAAATACTCCCACACTTATCTTTTTATTCATCATCGAATAAAGAAAAACTAAGATAATTCCACTTTCGTAGAGAGCACGATTGCATTGAGCATATGCAACAAGCAGTTAAACCTTTAGGTGTCCCTAGTAGGACGAGTATTGTCTCATGAGGGTTTTTAGGGGTACTGCCCATAAAATCCAAATACAACATGAAAAATATCTAAATGCAAGAGGTTAATTGATTCGGCTTTGGTGCAAGAGGTTACAAGTTCGAAACTTGCTTTCGAACGTCTATTGACATGGGATATGTTGTCCCAATGATTTGTTGTCTATAAAGTATCATTTCAAAAAAAAATTCCAAATGCAAGATTTATTTATAAAGATATGAATGCAAGTTTTTGAAAATATTTACAAATGAAGAATTTACTTTTAAATTGACATGAATAAGTTAAATATATGTTCTGGTCATTATCGAGAAATTTAAATCCTTTTACTCGTCAAAACTTCCAACAAAGATTAAGTTATCATCACAATTAGACTCTAGTTTGACTAGTTGTTTCGGTTGATAACATAATGCAACTATGAAACGGATCCTTAGTTTGCTTATCAGAGTTTTTCAAAGTGGTATTTTTATTTCTTTTGAATAACAGGTCGAATCAACTAAGTAAAAATAGTGCTTTAATTTCAATTGCTTGCTCTCTCTATTTTTTAAAAGTATTAACATTATTATTATTTACACAACTAACTCAGATAAACTAAGACCAGATATACTGATCATGCACTGCCTTACGGACTTACGTGAGAAGGGTACAGAGCATGACGAGTGTACACACTTGCGTATGAACACATGACTCTAGGTGGTTATTCTTATAAAAATTTATTTACATACACCTAATTCAGATAAACCGAGGCCAGATATACCGATCATGCACTGCCTTTCAGGCTTACGTGAGAAGGGTACAGAGAACGATGAGTGTACACACTTGTGTGTGAACACATGACTCTAGGTGTTTCTCATTTTTGCAAAAACCATTTATTTTATGTTATATGTGTGTGTGTGTGTGTGTGTGTGTGTTCGTTAAAGAGAGAGAATTACAAAAAGTCATCTTAGCACCACTTAACTTAGAAGATTGAAAATGTTATCGCCTTTACTTTAAATCAACCACTCTTTCGAACAAAGATTACAACTAGGATATACTTCATAATTATCACCTATGAACCTTCCTATATACTGTTTAGACCATAATTATTTGTAATCAAACTTTATTTTTAATTTTTTTGATACAAATAAATTTTCAATTTTAATTTAATAACCAAAATATATATTTATCCTATAGTGTTTCTTCAAAAGTAAATCAACACGCTAAAAAGAAATTTTGTTTTTTTAAGTTTTGGAAAGAGAATGCAAAAAAAATACATGAAAAAAAGAAAAGAACATAAGACTCCACCCCATACTTGATTTTGACTATGTCCTCATAGTCAATGCATGGTATAATGAGTGTAACGGGGAAAAATATGTAAATATTTACAAAAGAGGGTTAACATTTCTTACTGGACGTAGTATGGCTCATGAAGAATCATGAGCTCCTCCTCTTGATTACTTGGCAATTCCAAGTATGGTTTCAAGCGATGACCATCGACTTTGAAAATTGTTCCATCCCTAGGGTTTTGTATTTCTATGGCACCGTGTGGAAAAACAGTTCGTGCCACAAATGGTCCAGTCCATCTTGATTTTAATTTCCCAAGGAATAAGTGAAATCTGGAGTCATACAAAAGAACTTTTTGATCTGGCGGAAATGTTTTTCTTATGATTGACTTGTCATAAAAAAAATTTGTTCTTTCTTTATGAATTTTCATTTTCATATGCGTCGTTCCTAATTTCTTCTAATTCATTGATTTGCGATTTTTATGTTTTCGCCAGCTTTCTCAAGATCAAAGTTTATGTTCTTAATTGCCCACAACGCTTTATGTTCAAATTCAACAGGAAAATGACACGCTTTATTATAAACTTATTGAAATGGGGACATCCCAAGGTTAGTTTTAAAAGTGGTACGGTAAGCCCAAAGCTCCGTTAATTTCTAAGACTAACCTTTTCAATTTTTATTAACAGTTTTCTCCTAAATTTGTTTTATTTGTCGACCTGAAACTTCAACTTGACCACAAGTTTGAGGATGATATGGAGTGGATAACTTGTGGGTTATCGAGCATTTCTTCATTAGAGTTTCAAATGATCGATTGGAAAAATGGCTTTCGTTATCGCTTATTATTGTGCGAGGTGTGCCGAACCTCGAAAAAAAATATTTTCTTTAAGGAATTTCACAACAATTCTATGGTCATTGGTTTTACACGGAACAACTTCAACCCATTTAGATATGTAATCGACGGCATAGAGAATGCATAGATTTCAAAAAGAGTTTGGAAATGGTCTCATAAAGTCAATACCCAAAAGATCAAAGATTTCGATCATGAGAATGGGATTCAAAGGAATCATGTTTCGTCAAGAGATTCTTCCTGACATTTGACAACGAACGCAAGTTTTACAAAACTCTAATGCATCTTTAAAAAGCGCAGGCCAGAAAAACCACATTGAAGCACCTTTTTCGCGGTCTTCTTCGGACCGAAGCAACCACCACAAGCTTGGTCATGACAAAACGAAAGAACACTACTAATTTTGCAATCCGGGATGCAACGTCAAATGATTTCATCGGAACCGTACCTAAACAAGTATGGATCATCCCAATATAAGTACTTGACTTGGGAAAGAAATTTATATTTATCTTGTTTCTACCAAAATGAAGGAGTTCCCTTAGTGACTAGATAATTCACTATATCGGCATACCCTGGATCGACAGAAACAGAAAGAAGTTGTTCATCGAGAAAGTTATCGTTGATTGGTAAGGAAGATGGTGCATTTGGAAGATGCAGCAAATGATCAGCGATGACATTGTCGGACCATTTTTTGATCTTTGATCGTAAGGTCAAATTCTTGGAGTAAAAGGATCCAACTGATCAAACGAGACTTAGCATCGTTTTTAGTGAAAAGGTACCTAAGACCTGAATGGTTAGTGTAAACAGTAATGTGTGAGCCAATCAAACAAGGTCAGAATTTTTCGAGCGCAAAGACTACCGCTAGAAGCTCTTTTTTGACGGTTGTGTAATTGAGTTGAGCATCATTTAGAGTAATGCTAGTGCAGTAGATGACGTGAAGAATTTTGTCGATTCGTTGTCCTAACAGCACCAACTGCAAAATTAGAATCGTCACACATTATTTCAAAAGGAAGATCCCAGTTGGGTGAGCAGATGATGGGAGTAAAAATGAGTTCGTTTTTGGGACGTTCAAAAGCAAAAACACAATCAGAATTGAAGTCAAATGAAACGTCTTTTTCAAGAAGAGCCGTACCGTAAGAGGTCGAGCAATTTTACCGAAGTCTTTCACAAAGCGTCGATAGAAACTAGCGTGTCCAATAATGAACAAACGTCTTTGACAAATTTGGGAGTGGGTAGATTTGCAATTACATCAAATTTTCCTTTATCTACATCAATGCCTTTGTTTGAAATGACATCCCAAGGACAATGCCATGTTTGACCATGAAATGACATTTTTTCCAATTTAACGTTAAGCGTTTGTCCGTGCATCGATACAGAACCAACTCAAGATGGTGTAAGCACTCAGAAAAATAATTTCCAAAGATGGAAAAATTGCCCATAAACACTTCAAAAAAACGTTTGATCATATCGTAAAAGATGCTGACCATGCATCTTTGGAACGTAGCAGGAGCATTGCGAAGGCCAAAAGGCATGCGCCGATAAGCAAAAGGTGCCCAATGGACATGTGAAAGTCATTTTTTCTTGATCTTTGGAAGCAATTGGAATTTGGTTTAGCCGAATGACCATTAATAAAGCAATAGAATTCATGACCGGCTATTCATTCAAGCATTTGGCTGATGAAAGGAAGAAGGTAATGATCCTTACGTGTTGCAGCATTTAGTTTCTGATAATCAATGCATACACGCCAACCGGTTTAAGTAGGAGTTGGAATGAGCTCATTGGAATCATTCTTGATAATGGTAAGTCCAGACTTTTTAGGCACGACATGAATTAGGCTAATCCACGATCTATCAAAGATTGGGTATATGATTCCGTTATCGAGGAGTTTAAGAATTTCATCATGAACCACATCCTTCATTTATGGGTTGCCTTCGTTGCACCTCACGAACAGGCTTGGCATGGTCAATTAAATGGATACGATGTTGAATGAGAGTGGGGATAATTCCCTTTATATCAGTGATCGACCATCCAATTACTTCTTTATTTTTGACAGAATTGGAAGTAAGGAAGTTTCTAATTAAGAGAGAGAGTTGAAGAGATTATGACAGGAAACATTTCGCTATCACCTAAGTATGTGTACTTAAAGTGATCAGGAAGGGGATTGAGGTCCTCCAACCGCGGGGGTTGCTCAATAAAAAATTTTGGTTGAAGTTTTGATTCAATGGTGAGGGTTAAAACGAAAGCAAAATTTCAATTTCATTAGGCTCGTTTTGAAACAGTTGTTTGTATTTAGTCTCGCGTTTGTGGTTTAGGTCAACTGTTTCATTATCAAAATTTTCTTGAATGGAGCTAACTTCAAAGTTTGGTCATGTCGTTCGTTAGATTGATTTTCAAGATTTAAAATGTTAAGATCCAAAGTCATGTTTCCCAAAAAAACTCATCGAACCGTTTTGACAAATTATTAGTGCATTCGAAGTAGCCAAGAAAGGTTGGCTTAAAATCAACGGAATTTGATTCATCGGATTATTCATGGGTTGAGTCTCTAAATGATGAAATCGATGGGGAATATGAATTGACTGATTTAGTTGAGTACGTCTTTGATTTCTCCCATGGGTTTCTTTATTAGCGATCAGCAAATTAAAGAGTTACTTTTTTTGGTTTAAGTTCACCCAAGCCAAGTTGCTGGTAAACTGAATAAGGAATCAAATTGACACTCGTACCCAAATCGGGTAAGCACTAGTTAATCGTTTTGTCTCCTACCGTGCAAGAGATCATTGGACAACCAAGATCTTTGTATTAATGGGAATTGATTGAGACAAGACTTCGCTAAGTTCGACGGCTAAGAAAACTTTCTAGGGCACATGAGCGTGTCGTTTTTGGATACACAAGTCCTTGAGAAACCTAGTGTATGATGGGATTTGCCAAATGATATCAAGAAGCGGATGTTAACTTTGACTTGTTTAAAAATTTCCGACAATTTTCCATTTGGTCAGAATGTTTCTTGGGTCGAAGACAATGTGGAAATGGAACACGATACTCAGTAGGTTGGTTTACTTGAGTAGAAGAAGAATTTGGATTGGAGTTTGATTCGATGTTTGGCTCGACGTTTTGTTCAGATTAGCTTGTCGTTTTTGAAGTGCCGAGAGGGGTTCCAGTAAATCGTTTGGATTAACAACTTGATTATCAATTTGTTTACCGAAACGTAAAGTCGTGATAGCATTCATTTGGGTTATGTTGCTATCTTGAACAATATGGGCTTGATTTGAATTTGTGTTTTGATTTCTGTGATTCGGAACTGGCTGACTTGGGTATGTGCTTCCTTCATGTTCACTTACAGACGTGGCTAATTGATTCATTTGTATTTCAAATTTAGAAATATACTGACTCGTATTCTGCATGTACGAGGTTAACAAATTATGCAAATTACTGTTTGACTGGAGGCTTTGAGTGGTTATTTTAGCTAAAGTTTCAAGTTCTCAAATGAACTCAATCATTTATCGTCTTGGGGAGCAAAAGATTGTTGTAGTTGATTTTGAGACGAAACCGCAAAATTTGGTTGAAAATGATTGGGTTGAAAGGGAGGATTTGAAACATTGTTTAGAAATACTTGAAAATTGGGACAAATCATATTCGTGTTGGAAATATTTTGGTTCCACGCAAAACTAGGATGATTTCTCGAACTAGAATTATACGTTGGGGAAAACGGGTCATTCTTAACCTTATTAAAAGCATTGAGTTGTTCAACCGAATAAGGACACTGATCGACTATGTGATTTGGATTGTTATATATATAACACATTGGTTGGAAAGCTTGGTTCATTTGGTTGGATGAGAAAACATTGTCAAATTTATTGACCATTGCATTTATTTTAGCTTCCAAATTCAAAGATGATCCTATGGAGTGTGTGCTCGACCGTGGGTAAATTGATTTTTCGTTAGAACGGTTCCATTGGGACGATACTTCGGCAAGTTTTCAAGAAACTGCCAAGCATCCTTATGATGTTGAGCAAGAAAGTTGCCTTGGCACATAGATTTAAGCATGGTTCGTGAATTATTTTCGAGTCCATAGTATAAGATTTAGCAAAGGGTCCATTTTTCGAAGTTATGAGATGTGGACATTTTATTAAAAGCTTTTCAAATCTTTAAAAATATTTTCCGAATGGTTCACCTTGAATTGATGAAAATTGACAATTTCGTTTCGGAATTTAGTTGTTTTTTCCGAAGGGGTCGAACTTTTCAAGAAGACAGTAACGAATTCTTCCCAAGTTTTGATTAAGTTAGATGATAAATTATCAACCATTTTTCAAAGCAAGCAGTAAGAGCAAATGGAATTAATCAAAGTTTGATTCCATCATTACAAAGTTGCTAAAGTTTAATGGTAGCACAAACTTGTTCAAATTTCGTTAGGAAAATGTATGGGTCATCATGTTCAAAGTTGCCAAATATTGGAAGTATGGCAATATGATTGGAATGAATTTTGAAATGGTCACCAGTTGGGGTGGGTAGCGTGATGCAAGGAATAGAAACTCTATTCGGAAAAATTCTGTCCATGAGAGTTCGAGGTCGTTCGCCATCGTTCGGGGGTCATTTGTTCGAGTTAAACGATTTGTTGTTGTGTCACGAGTCCAAGTATTCATGCACAAGAAGAAGTCATGCAGAGAAAGAAGTTAGAATCTAGTTTAAGAGAATGAAACAAGGTTCGGAAAACGAAGGCAAGCGAAAAATTGTTTATATATATATATATATATATATATATATAAAAGGAAAAATATATACCAAAAAGAAATTTATTTTCAAAAGGTAGAATTGATTATTTTTTTTGGATTTTTGATTTTCAATTTTTTTCTTTTTATATATGTTTTTGCACTTTTTTTAGTTTTTATTTTTCGAAAGATTATTATTTTTTTTTTGGATTTTTGTTTTTTTTAAACTTGTTTTTGTATTTTTGATTTTGTTTGAATTTTTTTTTTCCTTTTTTAGGAAAAGATTTAATAAGATTTTTTTTTATTTTTAAAAAAAACTAAGTTAAGTAAAATGCACAATTTTTTTTTAGTTTTGGATTTTATTGTTTTTTTTCAATATGCATAAATTAATGTAACTAAATGAATGCAAGGACTTAATTACAAATTTTATGTCCTTAGTAGCTCCTAACCCAAAATTGTGTAATTACACCGTCCTATCAACAAAATAGTTCTTAGCCAGGTAACAGACGTGAGTTATCGGTGCACCAAGAATCATCATAGCAATGCAGCCGAAGGTTTAAATACCTTCAGAGAAATAATCACTATAATATTTACGAATCATCATAATATTTACATATCATTATTGCTCTGCCGTAGCTTAGACACCAAAAATATGAATTATCGAAAGAAGATAATTTGTTAAGATACAATTAAGCCCTAGGTGAGCTCATGACACCTTTAAGTCTAAAGTCTAACCTTTATTATTAGTTATATTCTACTATGGAATGCAATGGTGGGCCAATAAAGGGGTGATGAAATCCCCCACCTTATGTGGATTCGGGTATTCCCCTTAGAAAAAAATAAGATAATATAAATGCAAAACTGGAATTAAATGTGTATTAATAATGCAACTACGAATGAAAAAAAAAATTGCTTTTGTTTTTGAATTTTTTTAAATGCAAGCAACCGATAATGCAAAGCAAATAAAAACAAGAGATAAGGGCACGATACCAGAGCGTGTAGAATTATTAGAAATTTATTTATTTTTCAAAATAGTGATTTTCACCAAGCAAGCGGCTTATTTTGGCAAGCAAAATCTCTCCTTCTAAGTTCCTGCAAATTGCAACCTATGAAATTGTTGAACAATAACTGTATGTGTGTGTGTGTCTATATATATATACATATATATACATATATATATACATATATATACATATATATATATGTAAGTTTTAATTTTTTTAAGGCAAACAAAAGTAACAAAAGGCAAACGAAAAACAAAAAATTTCTCTTTTTTTTTCTTTCTTTTAGTTTTTGCTTTTTTTGTAGAGAGAAATGAAAAGTGAGCAAAAGAAAACAAAAAAGCAAAATATTCAACTCAGCCCAAACAAGCCTCGGCCCAACAACTTCAACAATTTCCCAAAATAAAAAATACCAAAAATACACAATACACAAGTCACAATACAGAATTCCAAAAGTCACACTCCAAAATCGCAATTTCGAAAATACAAAATTTCAAAACCTCGATTGCGATGCGATTAGGATGGAGAGGTGTTCGAATTCACAATCTGATTTCATAAACCCAAATTCTTGATTCGGGCATTTGATTTCGTTGTCAGTTTTGATTGTGATAGAGATCTGATGCTGGAAACTTGTTGGTTGATGGGCAGAAGGTGATAGCGAAAAAGTGCGATAAGATGTTGATGATTGGATGTTTGCGGATGTTAGCAGTGAACCCGGCAGAGGTTGGATTTTGGGTTTGGAATCATGATTTATGAAGTAGCGATTGGGTGAGGTTGCTGATGGTTTGAGTGAGGTGTTTGAAAAGGTAGAGAATGTTGACTATGGAGGCAGTGGTGATTGATGGATGTAATTGCTGATGTATGGTGGCAGTGAGATGGTAACAGATGGCAGAAGGCGGTAGGCTGGTGGTGGTGACATATGAATAGCAAATGGCAAGGCAGTGGCAAGTGAAGTTTGGAGAAGGAGTATGTTGAGGTGATGAATGTTGTAGGTGAACCGCAGTTGTATTGTAGAAATGGGTTGTTGAGGATGTGTAGTTGCTGTCAGATGGGTGATAATATGATTGTAGTAGGTAGGGTGGTGATGAATGAAGGAGTTGTTGGATGTTAATGGAGGAGTTTAGGTAGTGGTGGATAGTAGCAGAAGCATAGAGGAGTTATGCATACAGAGACGAGTTGTAGTGGCTTGTTTGAAGTGATTGTCGGAAGGTGCTGATGTTGGAATTGCTGCGAGGTTGGAAAAAGCAATGGATGAAGAGATGGGTTGTGTGGTTGGTTTTTGGTGGACGATGAAGGAATGTTGTTGTTTGATGCACATAAATGCATAGATATGCACAGAGAAAGGTGTAAGGGCAGAAGTATGCTTGCAGTATGTTTGAAGGATGTAAAGTGTGGTATGCAGCCATTTTTGTGTAAGTTTGGTGGTTTATGTGAAGGTTTGTAATGAAGTTGTAGATGAGGGGCAGTTTGCAGAAGAACGGAGATGTAGCAATGGATGTGCTTAGTTGGTTGTGATGGTTTGAGGAAGTGTTTTTGCGAGGTTAAAGCAAGGCAGTGATGGCAAAGGTTGATGCTTGAAGTGGTGATGATTTTTTTATAGGGAGGAGAAGTTTGTTTGGGTAGTTGAAGTGTATGCATGGCAGTGTTTGATGGTTTGGTGGTGGTTTTGGTTGGGGTGCAGAGGGGGAGTGGTGTTTTAGTGGTGCATAGGATGTAGTTTGATGGGTTATGTTGTGAGTTCTTTGTCAGGTAGAGGATGGTTTGTGAAAAATGGATGGTATGTGCAAGTTTCTGTGATGAAAGTTTGTGAAGATTCTGTGATGCAAGTTTGATGAACTGGGTGATATGGGAGCAGTGATGTTGAATGAACTAGGTGTAAATTAAAATGTTATGGAAGAAAATGTATAGGTACAAATGTAAATGCACAAATTTTTTTGTAAAATTGAAATGCAAAAGTAAAAAAAAACGAGTTCACAAATATTTTTAAACTAGATGCAACAGTGAACAAAACAATGAAACAGAGAAGAAAAACTAAATGGGAAGAAAAACAATGAAACAGAGAAGCTAAACTAAATGCAACAGTGCCAACATAATGCAACAGAGAAGAATATGAAAAGAAAATTACAAGTAAACTAAACAAAACACACAACAAATGCACAACACAATTTTTTTTAACACAAAACAAAACAAAGAAACGTAGATAATCCGAAGAGTAAAATTAAATTAAATTGCTAGTCCCCAACAACGTTGCCAAAAACTTGTTGATAATGACGGATTTCCTATCGATTAAAAATTACCGTTAAAAATATAATCATTAAAATTACCGCAAGTGGACGGCGTACAATTGTAGTACGTATGCGAGTACAGGTCGATCTGTAGGAAAATGAATTAAATTTTAAATTCTAATCAATCAAATTAACCTGAGTTTTCAAGTTTGTTTTTAAGAAAAATAGCAAAAAATTAAACTAGAACAAAAGTGAATAAAAATATGAGATTAAGAGATAATTTAAAGGCAAATCCACTCTCATACTTTCACACAAACCAACATAAAATTTAATCTATGATCCCTCATTTTAATCTAGTAGTATTAGTGATATATTTATCATAATATGATCTATTTGTGTTATTGGTTAACACAGCTTAAATCATCAAACTTTAATACAACACTAAAACCACTTTGTTAAATGTCATAAAAATGAACATGAAGTCAAAGAAAAAGCTATTTTAAGCATGATCTATTTACTATTTTGTTTAATAACATACATCATGAAATTTTGATTCTACTTTAATTTCATTATCAAAATCAATTAGTAAGATGATGATGTAAATTGTGTTTATGTTGGATAAAGCATAGTCCATTTGTGATTAGAAACACAACATAGGCTATCAAATTTCCTACTAAGCTTACATCATAATCTAAAAATCCATGAACCATAAAAAGAGATCATAAATTAGCAAATATGTTGAATCTATAAGATTTAAGAGAGCTTCATTACCCATGAATTGAAGGCGTTTAGCTTCTCATTTTTGTTATCATTTCGATACATGTAGATTGCAACATTAAAAAGCAAGGAAACTAGGAGCTAATAACAAGAAAAGAGAACTAAACTACTTGCATAATTAAATCCAAATTAATTGCAATGAAAAGAAAGTCAATCTACTAACATGAAACAGAAGAAAGCATGTAAATAAAAGTAAGCATGAAATGAAAAAGCATGTAGAAAAAGAAGTAGAGGCTTAAGAAATCATTTTATTTCTCATTGATTTGTGCTACAATTTACATATAAGGTGAGATCATAAAAAACTCCATTACATGAACATAAGGGGGTTATTTACACATGACTAAAACCTTAATCCAATTTTAGGGAACTGCCTAAAATGCCCTTGAGGTAATGTGGCCTTTTTAGTTATCATTAGCATGAAATTAATCCTCCATTCAATATGCATGTGCTTTTAATCCCCACTAACATGTGCATTAGCTCTTAATTATGATTCATTAGTTACTGGATAGGTGGAGTCCTCCATGATTACATAAATTTTTTTATTTCTTCATTTCTTTGGCTTCCAACTCTTGTATCTGCATATTTCCATGAAGTCATTTCCAAATTGAATTCAGATTCCTACAAAACAAATTAAAATGTGCAATTAATTTTTTACAAATTAATTCACACATGAAAATTACCATTTTGCTCCTATGTAGATGCATAAATCATGACTTGAAAGCATTTTTTGAAATTTGGTTTTAAACATGTAAAAACACCCAATTATGACATTTATTTTTACTAAAATGAGATTAAGTGTGAGTAAAATATGAATTTTTATGTGCACATCATAAGTGAGTGATTTTTTAAATTGCACTATTCTATACTTATTCATATGGTTAAAATAGGTATTTCCAACTTGATTTTGATCTTAAAATGTTTTCTAACTTTATTTATATCTTTAAAAGCAATTATGACCAGAATTAAAAAGATTGGATTTTATTTTAAATAATTTTACAACCTCTTTTGGATCATATTGTCATGTCAATGTAAAGTTAGATCTAGACTAGGATCTGCATATTAATCTTATTTGAATTACTTGAATGTGTTTGGTGAATGCTTATGCATGATATGTATGCTTTGTTGAATTGTTTGATATGGTTTGCTTGTGTTTTAGTGAAGTTATGAAGAGAGATCGTCGAATTAGGCAAAAACATAGGCAAAACAACTCCAAATCTGATGAAACTTGGAGGAGAGGCTCTGGAGGATTTAGGAACCTTGTAATTAAAGATGCGGGCGATTTAGGTAGAGGAATTCAGATCGGTGACGATCTAAATTCGAGTCGGTGGAGTATCTTCAAGTCGAGTTTAAGGACTCCAGTTCGTGCTTTGGGCTGAGGTTGGAAGTTCTCAAGGATGACTTTGGTTCATGAGTATGTGCATGAAGTTCCAAAGGTAAAGTGCAATCAAGTCTTAGTGAAAAAAGTGCTTCAGATAGAATAGGGAGAAACTTCAGAGCTTGCTTTGAGACGATGCAGGGAAGGAGATTCAAAAGCCAAAGTCCAAATTTTGACTAAGTAAAGAACTCAGTACTGATCACTCAGAACAGTACCGACCATTTTTCAGGAGATGGTGAGGGCTTGGCAACTTGGAAGTTCGAGCATTAGAGGAATGGGACTTTATGGAGGCAAAGTAACTTAAAGCTGGTTAAGTTTTCAGTGCGGCACCGACCACTTCAAGTCAGTATTGACCTTAATGTTTAGGTCCAATGGTGATAGGGCTTCTAGGGAAGGATGTAGAGGCTCTGTAGGTCGTGCTGAAGGTGTTTATTGAAAGTCTATAGGATGGATCGTGTAGTGTATATGTAAGTATACGTGACTAACTATATGATGTAACTAATATAAAATTAATCTAGTAAAATACAGACTAAGCATACCAGGATTTTATACTGGTTCGGACCTCCCGTCCTACGTCCAGTCTCGAAGCTCCCCTTCGGAATTCGACTATCAAATGCCCTCACTTCGCCCGGAGGAATAGGCTTGGTTACAATAGCTTGTTCTTGTCAAGTGTGTGTTCTATAACACGAATATTGAGTACTAAATACAAATGCTTCCAATATATATATCTAGAGAATATTGATTGAAGAGTTTTGAATATATGGAAGAGTGAAATACAAATATATAATTGTTATAGATCAAGAATATATCAGAGTATAAGAGTAAAGAGCACAAGTAAGTAAGGTAACTTCTTCTCTTGGATTCTTGATGTTATTTATAGTGGTAGAGTGATTCCTTGAGTAGTTGCATCCATTAACAAGTGTTCTATGGTCGCTTCTGATGGTGATGAAGAGTTGCAGCAAAGAGAAGCGAAGATGTCTTTTCAAATGCAGCAGTTATTATTTGGATTTCAAAATCCGAGTTCAGTTTCAGACGTCTGGAATATGTCTCAGACGTCTGGCTCTATATACTTTTTGTATATAGTAGCCTTTCAAACGTTTGAGTACATTAACTAAACGTCTGATTCTGTTTGGTTTGTAATCCAGAGGATTTCTTCAGACGTCTGGCTAGTGCACCCAAACGTCTGATCCTGTGCATGTTGCTTTTTTTGTATCTGTGTCATTGCTCCATTGATTCTATCGACTTATTCTTTTTTGTAGTGTTCTTCGAGCTTCGTTCTTGTCTCTTTAGTGATGTTACTTTAGCAATTACCTGTAAATAAAAATATATATGCATATTCAATTTTCATTGTATAGTTGTTGTCATCGAAACCGTAGATTTGATTTCCTAACAATCTCCCCCTTTTTGACGATGACAACTATACAATGCACTTATATATAATTTATAAATCTCCCCCTGAATATGTCCTTATTTTTAATGTTTTATAATTATACTTATATTTCTTCCCCTTTGGCATTATCAAAAAGAATTATAAAATTTTAGCCAATCTTCAAAGATAACACACAAAAGGAAAATTTCATTAATAATTCGAAATTGATTACATTCATAGATTTTAGCAAATGTACAAGATTTGAAATCCTAAAATCATAAAATCTATGATGCCTTCGGAGAAGCTTTTTCTTGATCATCCCCTGTTTCTTTTTTTTGAGAAGTGCTAGGCTTTGTAGGAGATGTCAAAGCTTGTTTGAGAGATTCGTCCTCAGAAAGTTTGGAATGTTTTGCGGGAGGAGAAGGTACTAGGGTTGGCCAATCTTCAGAAGGTGGTGTTGGACCGCGAACCCGTTGGAGTACTTCTTTGAGAACCGATAGGACAGGTGAAAGTGATTCTTCAACTGTTGCTAGGCATGTAGCAAACGATGTTTCAAAGTTGTCAATACGCTTAGCCAAAATTTTTTAATTTTGAGATAATATATGTTGATTTCGAAGGGTGAGATCTCGAATTCTTTCATTTGGATATGTTTCTGTTCGAGTCTCCATAATCTCATCCTGACTTGGATAATCAAATGGTGCAGGAGGAGGTGGGTTTACTTCACGATGATGTTCCTTCTCTTGAGATGGTTCAACGTGTGGTTGAGGTGGTGGGTCAACTTGTCTGGTTTGACGATTGTGCGTCCAATCTTCAAATGATATAAATTCCGAGGGAATCTCGGGTAAGTGTATAAGTGAGAAAAACTTGGTGGAAGCATATTTTGGAGAGATTTCTTCAAAGGTCGATAGGTAGAAAGGGATGTTGTGTGCCCGAAGAAGTCTCATAATATACATAGGGTAGATAATTGATGGCCGTGATCGAGTCCAACAATGTTTGAGCTCGTCAAAGATAAATTTGGCCCAATTCACCCTTATTCTGCTAAATAGAGCATATAAGACTTTGTACTCTAACTTGATTATTTGCTCATGACTTCCCATATGTGGAACGATGGTGTTAATTATCATTCGAGTAAGAAGTCGTGCTTTTGTACGTAGATATTTAAAGGCAAATTTTGGCATTTCATCTTCCCAAATTTGATGTGTTATACTATTTCTTGGTTTGAAGCGCATATCAGGAATATTGTATAAATCTTTGCCCATGTCAGAACATCCTGGTGTTCTACCAATTATGCTAGGAGTGAGTCTAATCATGTTACCATATACGCTAGACCATAGCCAATTATCTTCGTCTTCAGTGTTCCAAACTGAAGTGCTATCCAAAGTTGCATAGAAAGAAAATATTGCCAATTGATCGATTTGGATGTCATTAGGAGTGAACGAAATCAATGTTTCCAGTCCGGCATTCTTACACATTTCATCCAAATCATGTATTGGAAATTTAAGTAGGTTATATAATGGACCCGTGTGAAGCTTTTTCTTTTGTATATCCTCATATCTCTTGATTGAGTGTGATGCTCTACTCATCCATCTTTCGATTTGATCATCCGAGCAAAATTGAGGATTTGAGGATGATATTGGTTGATCTTGTTTTCGTTTGGATATCTTGGGATTTTTAGTTCGAGGAGGCATTTTGAATTGAGCACGCGTAAAAAGATGTTTTTGAGAGGAAAATCGTCAATGGAGAAATCGGAGTTGAAAAATAGAGATGAAAGTTAAAAAATGACATTATCTGGGTGATTTTAAAGTGTCGATTGAATTTCAGACATCTGGAATCTAAATCAGACGTCTGGTTTGTCCTAATTCGAATACAGTAGATAACTTAAGATGTCTGGTTTATCTGCTAGACGCCTAGTTTGATCAAATTTAAAAAAAAAATGATAGTCAGAGAGTTTTTCCAAACGTCTGGGTAAAATATCAGACATCTGAAATATGTCAAGTTTTTAAAACTTGGTGGCAGAGACATAATCCAGACGTCTGGATCGAATTTCAGACGTCTGAAATAGTCTGATTTTAATTTTGAGGAGGCAGAGCAAATTTTCAGACGTCTGGGGGGTATAACAGACGTTTGACATATGCACAGTGCAAAAAAAATAAGGGTATATCGGAATGTCAGACATCTGAGGTCCATATCCAGACGTCTGAAATACGCAATTTTTCTAAAAATAGCCTAAAATTTAATGGTTTTGCTTATTTCTCTATTTGCTATTTTTAAAACAAAATGTAGTATGATTTGTATGAAGCAAAATAACAAATAAACGTAGACACACATACAATAAAAAATATAATTTATTTAGATGACGATGGAGTTTTACGATCTTCTGAATTATTATCCCTCCAAGGTTTAAGTGGAGACCATATATTTCCACGTTCGAGGGTTCTCGGGAAGCCAGAGAATCGTCTTGGTGAAGGATCCAAATGGGTACGATAGGAAGAAGAGGGATCCAAGGAACTGCAAGGCTTTGGAAGTGGTTTATGGACATCTTTCTTCCGTGACGTACAAAACTTCATCGCTGCTTGCTCCAAAAAGTTTAGCCGACGTACTGTAACTTTTTGTTCAAAATATAGTTCTCTATGAAGATCTATTTGTTGTTTTTGATAGTGATGAATTTCATCAATTTTCTCCTTTGTGTTAGGAGAGACAAATAGAGATCGTTTGGTCTTCTTGCTATCGGGCGTGAATCCCGTGTGATATGAGGACCACTTATACGTCGGTTCCTGATTTGGTGTGAGTGTAGGAAGTCGTTGTGGTGTATCGGCCGAGCTGTCCATTGTAGGTGTCAAGATGGATATATAAGAATTTTCAGAAGACATGACTATATTTTGTTTCTTAAAAAATATGAATTGTGTATATAATTTTTGTTGTTGTATAACTGTTTATATAGAAGTTTAAAAATTATCTATAGAAAATTTGTAAAAAAAACTAACTAACTAAAAAAACAAAGGTGCAGAATTTAATTACAATTTGTGGATAGAAAAACAAATGGCTAATCATCGCCTAAAAGAAGGAGTGAGTATTAAGTGAGCAGATCATGAAGAGAGCAAATCCCTAAATCACGTCATAGTTTAATAAAAGTTTGTTCATTTGGTGGTTTTGTAAAGATGTTTGCTATTTGATTTTCGGTATTTACGTATTCTAATGAAGTGGTTCCTTTTTCAACATTGTCTCGTAAAAAATGATGTCGTATATCTATATGCTTAGTTCGCGAGTGACTGACAGGGTTTTTTGATAAATTTATTGCACTCATGTTATCACAATATACTGGAGATTTATTGATAATTTTGCTGAAATTTGTAAGTGTTTGTTGCATGTATATCACTTGTGCACATGCTAGAGCTGCTGAGATATATTCGGCTTCGCAAGTAGATAAAGAAACACAATTTTGCTTTTTGCTAAACCATGAAACTAATGGTTGTCCAATAAAGTGACATGTTCCACTAGTACTCTTACGATCTGTTCTACATCCACCAAAATCCGCATCGCTATATGAAACTAGTTCAAACGATGATCCTTTAGGGTAAAACAAATCATAATATCTAGTACTAGATAGATATCGTAAAATACGTTTAACAGCTCTTAGGTGAGATTCTTTTGGTTTTGCTTAAAATCGAGCACAAAGACATACACTCATAATATCGGGTCGACTAGACATCGAATAGAGTAAAGAACCAATCATGCTACGATATAATTTTTCATCAAAATCTTTCCATTATCATCCTTTTCTAAGTAAACAGTAGTACTCATTGGTGTTGGTTTGCTCGAAGTTTTATCCATTTCAAAACGACGTAATAGATCATTACAATATTTTTCTTGACGAATAAAAATACCATTTTCAAGTTGTTTTATTTGGAAACCTAAGAAGAAATTCAATTCTCCCATATGTGACATTTCAAATTCATTTTTCATAATATTTGAAAATTGATCACATAGATTTTCGTTGGTTGAACCAAATATAATATCATCAACGTAAATTTGTACTACTAAAATATCGTTATTTTCTCGTTTAATAAATAAGGTTGTATCGATTTTGCCTATTTGAAAACCACATATAATTAAGTGATTTTTAAGACGTTCGTACCACGCACGAGGGGCTTGTTTTAATCTATATAATGCTTAAAAACATGGTTGGGATATTTTTCGTGAACAAATAATGGGGGTTGTTCCACATATACATTTTCTTTAATAAAACCATTTAGAAAAACACTTTTGACATCCATTTGAAATAGTTTAAAATTGTGATGAGTTGCAAAGGCGAGTAATGTACGAATGGCCTCCAATCTTTCTATTGGAGCAAAGGTTTCATCATAGTCAATACCCTCTTCTTGATTATAGCCTTGAGCAACTAAACATGCTTTATTTCTAACAATATTTCCGTTTTCATTTTCTTTGTTTTTAAATACCCATTTTGTTCCTATAACCGATTGATCTTCTTGTCTTGGTACTAATTCCCAAACATTATTACGTTCGAATTGATTTAATTCCTCTTGCATAGCTATTATCCAAAAATCATCATTTGAAGCTTCTTTATAATTTTTTGTTTCAAAATTTGACACAAATGCTATATGGCTTATTTGATTAAGTTGACTTCTAGTTACTCTAGAATTAAGATATCCAATGATATTATCTTTTGGATGATCCTTAAGAATTCTAGGGGATGACATCAAAGTATCATTTTGCACATTTGTCTCATTATCAATAGAGTTTGTTGTATTTGTTATTGGAATTATTTCTTCATCACTGTGCAGTTAATGAGCGCGGTAGATTCAAAGCGGTGGAGGTGCAAAAAGCCATAGCGGGGATACAACGAGGATATAGCGGGATAAAGCGAATGGCTCTAAAATAGCATATAAAACTCGTACTTAATGTTTTTACAAATATATAAATGGTAATTAAATGAAAAATTATCATTCAATTGAATTATAAATAATACATAAATAATTTTAAATAAAAACATGTGCGGATATACTTTAAATAAACGAAAAACTATTATGTAACATAATTGAATTTGGTAGAATATTAGAGTATTTTCATTTCTGAAAATATATTAAAAAATTAAATCAAATAAATTAGTTTCATAATTTTATAATGTATAAATGCAATTTTTTAATTCATTTTATTAAAAAAGATATAGCGGAAATAACGGGATATAGCGGAAATAGCGGGGATTAAAGCGGAAAGGCTATATTTTGGGGCTATATGGAAAAATTATAGCAGTAGAAATCCGCTATGAGATATAGCGGTGTTGTAGCGGGGTAATAGCGGGGAAATAACTACACAGCTTCATCATCACTAGTATGTATGATGGTTAAGAAAAATTTCGTCGAACGAGACATGCAAGCTTTCTTCAATAGTATTATTTCGTTTGTTAAAAATCCTATATGCTTTGCTGCGATCCGAATATCCAACAAAGATTCCTTCATCGGCCTTCGGGTCAAATTTTCCTAAATTATCTTTTGTATTTAATATAAAACATTTTGATCCGAAAGTTTTAAAGTATGATACTTTAGGTTTTCTTCCAAAAAATATTTCAAAACAAGTTTGTTTAGTCATAGGATGCGTGGTTACTCGATTCAACATATAACAAGCTGTGGCAATAGCTTCAGCCCAAAAATATTTTGGTACACCATTACTATTTAGTAGTGTTCGTGCACATTCTTGTAACGTACGATTTTTTCTTTCTATTACACCATTTTGTTGAGATGTGCGAGGAAAAGAAAAATTATGACTTATTCCTTTCTTATTGTAAAAATTAGTAAAAAGATCATTTTCGAATTCTCCGCCGTGACCACTTCGAATATTTTTAATTTTCAAATCATTTTGTGTTTTAATTCTTTTAGAAAATATTTTAAACATGCCAAAGGTATCACTTTTATGTTTAAAAACAAAGTCCATGTATATCTTGAAAAATCACCAACTATTACGAAAACATATTTGTTGTGATTTATATATCGTATTTGCGTTGGACCAAATAAAAATAAATGTAATAATTCTAATGGATGTTTTGTAGAAATATTAATTTTTGATTTAAAAGAAATTTTCTTTAGTTTTTCAATTTGACAATCGTCACATAAATTTTCTATTTTGTAATTTATTTTAGGTAAACCTCTAACTAGCTCATATTTTGCTAATTTATTAATATATTTAAAATTGATATGACAAAATCGTTTATGCCATAACCATGGATCATCATGTTTGACGGTTAAACATAAATTTGAATTTGTATTTATATTCATGTTTAATACATAAATATTCTTGTTTCTGAAACCTTCAAATACAAGTTGTTTGTTATTATCGAAAATATTACATCTATCTTTTTCAAAATTTATTTGAAAACCTTTATCGCATAATTGACTAATACTTAATAGGTTGTGTTTGAAATTTTCTATTAATAAAACATTTGTAATAATAGGAAGTTAGAAATACCAAAGTTGATGACTTCTCCAATGCCCATGACATATCCTTTTGAATTATCTCCAAAGGTTACCGTTCCACCATCGATGTATGTTATATTTGATAACATTTTTGAATTTCCTGTCATATGCTTGGAGCATCTGCTATCTAATATTCATTTCTCCTTATTTTTTATTTTGGATACCTCATCCGTTTGTGCCATAAAACACACATTAGCTTGTTCTCCGTCACCATTGCTATCACTTTCAGATGATGAAGAATCCGAGTCATCCCATGTTACTTTGAAAGCCTTCTTCTTTTTGAGTTTTTCAAATTTATTCTACCTTTTATCATTCTTGATCTTAGGGCAGTCTTTCTTCATATGTCCAAATTGATCACATTCATAACATTTGATTGATGTTTGATTCGTTGAGCTTGATTTTCCTTCTTTCTGAAATTTAGTCATTTTCCTAAACTTCTTGAATTTGTTGTAATTTTTGGCAATAAATATAATTTCTTCTTCATCTAAGTCGGAGTCTTCATTTGTTGCTGGGAATGCTATGTTCTTTTTTTCGAATTTAGTTCTTTTCGTGCTTGCAAATTAGCTTCATAGGTGTTTGTGTCAAAATTGGGCACAACACTCTTCGGGAGTCGTTGAAGAGATAATAACGAAGAATGTAACTTCAAAAAAGATATTATCTAACAAAAACTCCAATCAGCAGTAAAATAAATGCGTAGACAAGCGATTTATAGTGGTTCGACGTGTTGCCTACGTCCACTGTGAAGTGTTTTGATGTTTTATTGATTCTCTTTCAATGATTACAAGTTGTTGCAGCAATCAACAGCAAGTTACAACTGGAAATACGAAATCAACAGTAAAATTATGATGTAGGATGATGGAGATCTCGATCCAGCAGAGTCTGGGCGTTTGAGAGTCGAAAGATCCCTTTTCTGTTGGCTCTGGAGCTCTATTTATAGGCGTAGACTGCCGATATTTCGCTGAAAACTCGGGAGACCACTTCTGGCACGTGAGGGGGCCCACGCGCCTGGCCTCAGGAAATATGGGCCCACTTTGACATCGATTCGAACTCCATTCGAATCGATCATAAAATCATCCAATCGAGGTGAAATTTGGTGTGGGCATTCTTCAACATGTATTCAAGCTTCTGTGAAAATTTCGTGTCATTTGGATCGGTAGATTGGGAGATATGATGGATTTGAAATGGGGTTCACTGCGTGGCTGTTTGGTTCGAAACCATGCATTCGAATCGATGGTTTCGAAACCATGGTGGCACGTGTCTTCGTGTTGACGTGGAGCGCACACTTCGCCTCAATCCGGGTTTTGCTCCGAGTTGAATGCTTCGACTCCATATATTTCGGCGCATTCGAACCGATGAAAGACACGTCACCTTAGCTGGTTGACCCAGTGGATTCGAACGAAGCTTCTTAGATGGATTCGAACAGGGATCCAGTGATGGATTCGAAAGAGGCTTCATGGATGGGTTCGAATGAGGCTTCATGGATGGATTCGAACATGGCCTTATGGATGGGTTCGAATGAGGCTCCGTCAATGGGTTCGAACAACTGATGCTCGATGGATTCGAAGGTGATGGAGTCGAACTCGAGGCGCGTTGATGGGTTCGAAGTCGATGGATTCGAAGGTGATCGGTTCGAACCTTTGATCAGCCATCGGTTCGAAACCTAGGTCTTCCCCTCCAAATTGAATTGATCATAACTCGAGCATATGAACTCGGATTGACTTGAAATTTGAGATGCTGACTTCTACGGTCTTTCTGGTCGTGTCCTATCAATTGTAGCTCAAGCTGGACTCGGACAAAATTCTGCGATATCCATAGCAAAACGAAATATGACCAACCTCTAAGACGAACTATTCTCCGTTTTTCGATCGATCTTTTGGTATCGCGGCTTTGCCAAAAAGCGGGATAACATTTTGCCCCCCAAAGTACGTCTTGTGGGAACATGACGTGCTTTGAATAACTACAACTTCTCTCCGAACAATCATTGCTCTCTTTTTGCTGAGACTCGTACTCTGTATTGCTGCAACCTTGCGTTGATATGATTGATTGCTGTATAATAGCGCTTAGCCGTTGGCTGTTGCATTTGTAACAAGATAAGTGTTTGATCCCTGCAAATGCTTAAAATCGAATGTTAGTTCGATATATATGCACATATGCTAGTTTGATCTTTGTTAACGTCGTGCGTCTACAAGTCGTTGTTAGTTTTGTTTGCTATTGAATTTCGTATCAATTCTCTCCTGAAACGATTTTGAAATTTGAATTGAGACAACGCTTGATGGTTGTTTTGAAAAGTCCCTTCGTATCGATCCTCTCCTGAACCGATATTGAAAGTTGCAGGAATTGGATTTGTATTGCGCGAGTGTAAGATTTCGAACCGATGCGTTTGAGCATCGATGGATTCGAAACCTACGCTCGTATGGATGCAGTACGCTTATGCTATGATGGGTACGAAATTGACATTCGAACCAATCTGAAAGGATGGATACGACATAGTAGTTCGTATCGATAGGTTATGGATGGATACGAAGTCGTTGATGTGAACAAGGGCTTCGAATCGATGTGCCCACCGTTTGTTTCGCATCGATGCAGCTCGTCACTCTGCTGTGTGCTTCGCACCGGTGAAATATGAGGTGAACTTCGAATCGATAGGGCCTTCGGCAGATGGATTCGAAGGCTGACTTCGAATCGATCTGGTATTTGACCGGTTGTGACCGGTTGGCTTAACTGGGATACGAAGCTGCCCGGTCACATCCCAGGCTTCATATAAATAGCAGAGGGTTTTACTTTTTTTATTTTTTACTTTTTACTCTCGCCTTGCTTTTACTGTGCATTGCATCGTTTCGAAACTTCAGAGAATAAGGGACTGTGTTTTCGTATTCGAGACATTCGAGATCCAAGCCTTTAATTCCTTGAACCCATTACTCAAATTAGGTAATTAGCTTCGAATCCAAACGGCAAAGTTACTTCGAAACCGCGTCTTCTTCATCGTTTGGCCACTCTGGTGATTGGTAAAGCCGGATCTGGTCTGGGGGAGCTTCGAAACCATTTGGGGACTCTTGCTCGAATCGATGATGGCGGCATCATTTTTCTTGGATTTCGTATCAATCTCTTGGATGACCTTATGGGGGTGACGCAGTTCGCACCGATTGATGGATTCGATGGGTCCATTCGAATCGATGGATTCGAATCCATCGGCTATCGGTTCGAAGTTCTCAACTTTATATTGATTACGAAGAGGATCGATTCGAACGATATCGATGTTAAGTTGGGGGTTTCTGATCGGTACGAACTAGCCAAACAAGGATCGATTCGAAGTCATCCATTTTTGATCGATTCGAACTCGACACCTGATCATCGTTTCGAAGCGCGCTTTCCAGTCATCGATTCGAAGTCATGTTAGGTTGGTTTCGAACGAGGTCCCTATGATCGGTTTGAACCCTCTATGATGGATTCCAAAATTTGACGTTTCTAAGCATAACTCCGACGAGCTTCATTCCTGCATATTTGGACATATTAAACTGCATACTTGACCACCTTTCGAAGCTCGTCAATGGAACGATAACAACTTCTATTCGAATCAATTTCCATCATATAAACGGTTTTGTGATGACTGTCAGCGATGACGGTCATTATAACTGGACTTCGTAGCTTTGTCGTTTGCATATTTCCTTTAACTCTGCGATATTCATTCAAGTAATGCATGGCACTATACAACATACATTCATACACTTTACACTGGGGAATGCACGGGTCCTTTGTCGTCTAACGATGGTTTCTCATGAGTTAGCTAGTTATGGAACCTTCAAGTTCGCAACAGCATGAGGTTCAAAGTACAGCTGCTCCGAGACTAGAGGTCCCAGATATCGAACCTGAGATCATTGGTCCGGCCCCGGACGAACTTCCCAATGCGTCTTTCATTGCCAATCCGTCGGATTCCGTTCAATCCAATATTTCTGAAGATATGTTGGGGAGAATATGCTTGAGGCACGGCCTGTCACTGGATGACGTCTTATTGCCGGGGCCGAATGATAGACCACACAACCCGCCGGAGGGATATACAGCATTTAATCGCCACGCGTGCGCGGCTGGGACGCTTCCTCCGTTCAACGAGTACATAAGGGAGGTGTTGTCTTTTTTGAGGATCGCTCCATCTCAACTACACCCGAACGGGTATGCTTCCGTGAACAGTTTATTCATCGTCTTCATGGAGTACCTTCATAGACCACCGATCCCGACCAAGATTAGATATCTATTTAACTTCAAGACCCGAGGTGATTATCCTTCCTTCACATTTCTGTAAGCAGTGAGGAATTGTCAAGTGGTCACTGGGTCCTGGACCAGGTTGAGTTATTACAGGACGGAATGGTTCTATGTTAGATGTCCTCCGGGGTTTGCCCGGCGATGGTTATTCAGACGTGAGTGTAGCTGAGTTATTAAGTAATTATTAAGGCAATTGCGGTCAAAGCGAAACTTATGTTTTTTCTCTTTTTTACAGCGACGATTCAGCGACCTGAGGGCGAGCACTTTAAGGAGATGGTGCGAGTACTTCGAGAAGTCCCGAGTGGAGATAGGGATATTGAGCTGCTCTTGACGGATAGGAATCTCCGAACTTACGGGTTGATTGAACGAGGGCAGAGCATACTGTTTGACGGGGCACTAAGGATCGTTTCGAAGAAGCGAGTCAAGCACAAGAAGCCTAAAGTTACTATAGCCGAGGAGGCTGATTCTGAAAGAACTCATACTAACGACGAGCCGTTGTTGGAGCCTACAGACGTGGTTCAGGATGTTGAAGAGCAAAGAAAAGGCAAGGCAGCCGTCGTCACGTCAACTAAGAAGGGGAGATGGAAATCGGTTGTCACGGCCTGATCCTCTCCCGGAGTTAGAATTTCCGAGATGTCTCCTCTGCGAACTGAAAGTCTTTACGAAGGGCTTACCGATCTTCCGATCCCGGATGATGTATCTTTTCAACATGACGCCGGGTTGGAGGAGTTCCATCGTACTCTAGAATTGAGCGAGCCATTTATTACTAGCTCAGTCGACACTTCTGGTTGGTCGGGGGGAATACATATTCACACACGTTTCACGACACTACATAGCCCTGAGTCCTAGGTCATCGGTTTCGAGAAACCACTAACTTTATTCTCATTTCGCTTTGCAGATATTATGACTGGACGCGGTTCGATGCTAGGGAGCCTACGACATGCTCGTAAATCTTCCTCATACTACGAGTCACAACGGAGAGAAGGAGACAGGAGTTACGATCGCAGGTACTCCGGGTATTCTAGCCAAGAATGGAGAGATAGGGATTACAGACATCGGTCTCGATCGCGCACTCCTCCTCCAAGAGTTCCTATACAACCTCCTGTCCATGTTTCTCGTCCTTCTGATTCCTCGTAATACCAGTCGGCCTCTCAATCTTCTAGGCATGAATCTCGCCATCCCAGATCTGAGGCAATGCCTCCAATAGTTGCGGAACAAACTCCTACTGAAATTTCGAGGGAAGGAGCAATCGGGCTTGCTCAGATGAAGAAGGACTTTCCAAATATTTGCTTTGATAACTACATTTTTCCTCTTCACTTGAAAAGAATCCCGCCGGAGGCCGAGCAGACGGCGCACGATTATATGCACGACTTTTATGCCCAATACAGGGCGTGGTACAAGGCAGCCGAGAAAGCATCGTCATTGGCCTTTGAGCGTGGGGCCACCATCGAGAAAATGCAGGCTGAGTTAGCTCAAAAGAGCCGTATTATTGATGTGCTAAACACTGAAGCTGAATCTTCTCAGAAGTCTGAAATGGAGGCTATCAAAAAAGCCGATGAAGCCCAGGCAACAATGGATAGGATGAAACGTGAGCACTATGCCATGGTAGAGGACATGGGCCATCGAAACACCATGGTTACTGCCGAGAGGGACGCAGCCCTAAAGGAGTTGAACGAGCTTAAGTCTAAATTTGCCGAAATCGCCAAGGATAGGGATGATGCGAATAACGCAGCCCAGGAGGCGTGTGAACAAGCTGTGATCCTCCGGACTGAACGGGATGCAGCAGTAGCCAAGGTCCAGGCGGTTGAGATGGAGGTTGAGGAGAAAGTTCATCAAGCGGAGGCCAGGCTGGAGGCCGATATTGAAGATTTGCTTATCACTTACAATGCCAACATGTTGAGACACTGAAATTTGGCCTGGCTCCAAGATTACCCGATACACCTCCGCAGCGCTTGGGGTCGATTGGTCGAGGAAGAAGAGGAAGCACGTCCGGGTGAATCGGTCGACCGATTCGAACTTGAAAACCGACTGCTGACAGACGATGAGAAGAAGGTCCTTCATGACGCTATTATCGCTCATGAGCAGGAGATGATTGGTGGCCGATCCCTGGAGGTTGGAGAGGGATCAGGTGTTGAGCACCATTCTGCTATCACTGAAGTCACCGCTCCACCTTCGTCAGTGCCTGTATCTATGGTCGGTTCACAATCTGTTCCTGCTTACGACCCGGAACAGCCGCGGTTATCTCCCATTCGGGAGCACGTCTCTAAGGCCGTCCAACTGTCGACGAGCCAAACTGAGGAAGGTACTTGAACATATTTCAAGTGTGCTTTTATTGAAGCGTTTGTTTCGAAGAGATTGCTTATATCTTCTTTTCCTCTTTGCTCAGTAACTGAAACTACTCCAGCATCTTCGGCTCAGGAGTCCATTCAAGGGCAAAAAGCCATCACTACTGAAACAACTGTCATGACGACGGCAGTGTCTACTGAGGTGGCGCAGGGGAGATCCTTATCTCTTGACGAACAGATGGTGAGCGAGCTGCTTGGTCAACAGGGCAATCCCCTTACGGACTTGCCATTTATCATCAGTGACCTCCTGCCAACCTCTAGCTCTTCAATGCAGATTGCGGACGCCCCCAGCCAAGCCCAAACGATTCGTGGTGAAGAGATCTTGGCCGAGATTCATGTAGAACTAGAAGCGGCGGGGCTAAGTAGCAGTGTTGGCGGTAGTACGGCGGCGCATAGCCCAACGCCTTTAAGGACAACAACATCAGGTGGCACTATCCCATCTTCCATCGCGGGTCCGGTCCCTCCTACTCCTCCGGCAGGGAGCCTTCATTTAGATTCAAGTTCTGAGGAGGACGTAGATATTATGCCCTCGGCGGAAGAGCAACCACCGGAGAGGAGGTCGTCCAAACGAAGGATTTCCGTTCCTAGCGATTCTGATGATGAACCGCTGATTAGGAAGCCAAGAAAGAAGGAACAAATCAGCCTCCCAAGCAGATTTTTTGGTAGATAGGAACTTGTTTTCGTTTTTTTTTTGTTAGCAGGCCGTGTATAGATGCAGATTCGGCCCCTGCAAGTAGGAATTTCTTTTGGGAAGAACTCATCTTCATGTAATTCCTTGCCTCTGGTCGATTGGAATAAAATTCAGTTTCTTTGTTTCAATTCTCATTTCTTTTTGTGCTTAAGTGTTTGTAGAGTTTTGTTTTCAGTCCGGTGCACATGTGGTGTTTTTACCGTCAAGTAGAATTCGTTTTTATTCGCCAAGTCTGAGAATCTTGGTCGCAAGTTGTGATCGATGAATAATCGAACTTCGGACATTGTATCACTTTGGTTAGCAATTAACACTTAGCTTTTTTGCCCCCTAGTCTCGGGGAATAACATTTGTGTTTTGGTGGTTGAGTGCATTTATTGCAACTTTAAGCACATGTCCACATTCTGGGGACTTAAGACAATTTGAGATCGATAATCCGGTTCGCACTCCGGGAACTCGAGAGTTATCGATGTTTGTAACACGGTTCGCGCTCCGAAAACTCGAAATTGATGTTCACATTCCAACTCACACTCTGCGAACTCGGAGTTAGTATTAACATTTCAGTTCGCACTACGGGAACTTTAACTTGGTATTTGTGCTCCAATTCACACTCCGGGAACTTGGAGAAAACATGTATGTTTGGGTTCGCGCTTCGGGAACCTGGAATTGATGTTTGTACTCCAACTCGCGCTTCGGGAATCTGGAGTTAGCCGCTGGATGGTCAGTCACCCCTATTTGGGCTTTTTAGGAATTCGTTCACACTCTGGGAACGATGGATTTGATGTTTATACTCCAATTCGCACTCTGGGAATTTGGAGTCCGTTCACACTCTGGGAACAATTCATTGGATGTTTATACTCCAATTCACACTCTGGGAAATTGGAGTCCGTTCGCACTCTGGGAACGAATTGTTGAATGTTTATACTCCAATTCACGCTCTGGAAAGTTGGAGTCCGTTCACGCCGTGGGAACGAATTGTTGAACGTATATACTCCAATTCACACTCTGGGAAGTTGGAGTCCATTCACGCTGTGGGAACGAATTGTTGAATGTTTATATTCCAATTCATACTCTGGGAAGTTGGAGTCCGTTCACGCTGTGGGAACGAATTGTTGAATGTTTATACTCCAATTCATGCTCTGGGAAGCTGGAGTCCGTTCACGCTGTGGGAACGAATTGGTGAATGTTTATACTCCAATTCATGCTCTGGGAAGTTGGAGTCCGTTCACGCTCCGGGAACGAATTGTTGAATGTTTATACTCCAATTCACGCTTTGGGAAGTTGGAGTCCGTTCACGCTTTGGGAACGAGTTATTGAATGTTTATACTCCGATTCACGCTCTGGGAAGTTGGAGTCCGTTCGCACTTCGGGAACGAATTGTTGAATGGACTGTCGTGTGTTGGTCCAATTCAGCCTTTGTCGTGATGGCCCCCGAGCTGGGGTTTCACTTAGTGAGTGGCCGGTCGTATCACAGTCACTCGCTATTTGAATAAATTCCATTGTTTGGTGGAACTTAGCTCTTCGTGTGTCGTGATTATTGAACGTTGTATCCGGTGAATCACAGCTCTAGCTTGAAGAGATGGTACTTTGTTGCTGAAATAAGAAAATATGGCAAAGTCAGTGCCTTATTACAAATCCAAATTTCAGAATGCAAAGGAAACTGCAAAGTATTCATAGATTGAAGGAGTTTGTCATGTGTGACAGTGACGAGGATCTTCGTCGTTCCAGGCTTCTGAATAAGTAGGTCCGCCACTGATGGCGTTTATCACCAATCTCCCATGGGGACAAGTCGAGTCCTCCTGTCTCGGTCGATTGGGTCCATTGTTTGGATTTGATGGGCCCCCTTCTCTGGGCTGCGGTATCCGCACAAACTGCTCCAGCTTCCTTTCTCTGATCAGTTTCTCAACAAGATCCTGTAAGTGACGACACTTGTTCGTATTGTGCCCGTAGCTCTCATGGAACCTGCAAAACTTTCCCGTCTGGATTTGCCTCTCTGACGGCGGTCTTGGTGCAGGGTTTTGATATTGAATTGTATCGCAGGTTTGCAAGTACAAGTCCTTTAGTGATGTATTTAGAGGAGTGTAACTGTCAAACATTGGGTTCTTGCGCTGCGGGCCACGATTTTGATCTTGTTTTTTAGTTTGATTCACGCTTTCTCTTCGCCGAGCTTGTTTATTTTTAATGTTTAACTGAACTTTTCCGGAGCTCTCACCAGACTGTTTTATTGCAACATTGCTTTGGGTCCCTTCCGCATTTGGCCCTGAGCCAGTTTGCTTCCTAGACTGTTTCGCGTCTTCCCGTCTCAGGAATTGAGCTGCTTTGGTATGGAAACGGTCCAATGATGCAGGTGGTTTCCCAGCTAGCTAATTGCCGAATTCAGAATCGGGGTCGATCCCCTTAGTCAATGCCATAAGGATGGAGTTATCGTTTGGATTACTAATCTCCGTGCATGCAGTATGGAATCTCTCTAAGTAGTATCTAAGTGTCTCTTCGGGAGCTTGCGTGACACTAGATAGAGTGTTGACATCTTTTGGCCTTGCGACATGCATGCGGAATTGCTCAACGAATTTTGTGGCTAACTGATCGAAGGAAGAGATGGATCGAGGTGGCAGTCGGGTGAACCACATAGTAGCGATGTCTCCCAAGGATATGGGGAAACTACGACATTTCACTGCATCTTCAGCCCTGGCAGCAGTCATCGACCATTCATATTTTAGAATATGTTGGTTGGGGTCGGAGTTTCCCTCGTACATGGGTAGAGTGGGCATTCGGAATCGCCGTGGGGGTTCAGCAGTAAGAATATCGTCCGTAAAGGGAGTGTGACTTCGGGAAACTCCCCAATCGTCGTTTGTGAATCCCTGACTCTCACGGATCATCTGACGTATCATAGTTGAAAGATCCGGCATTTGCACCGGAGTATGATCATGTCCCATACTTTGGGTTTGAACCGGATATCGTCGACGGTCCAAGTCTCGCCTTCTTGGCTCATAGTCCTCTGCGACGTACGGTTCAGGAGTATGCCCGCTATGACGACGGTCCAGGTCCGACTGATCTTGGGCGTCGACCCCTGGTTCAGCCGCAACGTTAGTGGTGCGGTATTCTGCGGCGTGGTGAGGAACGACACCTCCTCGGGAGGAGGGTCCAGTTTGGAAACTTGCTGACGGACCAGCTCTAAGTTGTCCAACGGTCAATGTCGGTTGATTTCCAACGGGTGGCATACGACTCCCATCTAGCCGGGGTCGTCGAGGCCGGTTATGATAATCAGAGGATGAAGAACTTTCGCTGGATGAGCAAGAGGCATGGTCTCTCATGGATCTCTTTCGTTTTTGGCGATCCGGCTTGTTGATTAGCTCAGCGTTAGCGCGTAGCTGTTCTTCTAGTTGTCGCCGACTCTGGGTCAGCTCTTGGAGTAGCAACTGCAACTCTTGTCGGGTAACCGGACCCGACGGTTCCGAGTGCCCAGCGACATCTTGATTAGATGAAGGTAGAGGGGCAGGATTCTGTCTATCCTATTCTTCTTCATTGACAGCGTTTGAGGTGGTTCTTGTGCTAACCATCTTGAGAGTTGAATTCCTTTCCTAGACTTTATGCAAATCTGAATAGAAGGGAAGGAAATTGGATTTAACGATCTGGATCTCTCTCTTAGATTTATTCAATCTGGTATCGATGACAGATCCAATGAGCAGGAGAAAATCTGGGTGCTCTCAGTGAAAGCACCAAAGTGTTTGTGTCAAAATTGGGCACAACACTCTTCGGGAGTCGTTGAAGAGATAATAACGAAGAATGTAACTTCAAAACAGATATTATCTGACAAAAACTCCAATCAGCCGTAAAATAAATGCATAGACAAGCGATTTATAGTGGTTCGACGTGTTGCCTACGTCCACTGTGAAGTGTTTTGATGTTTTATTGATTCTCTTTCAATGATTACAAGTTGTTGCAGCAATCAACAGCAAGTTACAACTGGAAATACGAAATCAACAGTAAAATTATGATGTAGGATGATGGAGATCTCGATCCAGCAGAGTCTGGGCGTTTGAGAGTCGAAAGATCCCTTTTCTGTTGGCTCTGGAGCTCTATTTATAGGCGTAGGCTGCCGATATTTCGCTGAAAACTCGGGAGACCACTTCTGGCACGTGAGGGGGCCCACGCGCCTGGCCTCAGGAAATATGGGCCCACTTTGACATCGATTCGAACTCCATTCGAATCGATCATAAAATCATCCAATCGAGGTGAAATTTGGTGTGGGCATTCTTCAACATGTATTCAAGCTTCTGTGAAAATTTCGTGGCATTTGGATCGGTAGGTTGGGAGATATGATGGATTCGAAATGGGGTTCACTGCGTGGCTGTTTGGTTCGAAACCATGCATTCGAATCGATGGTTTCGAAACCATGGTGGCACGTGTCTTCGTGTTGACGTGGAGCGCACACTTCGCCTCAATCCGGGTTTTGCTCCGAGTTGAACGCTTCGACTCCATATATTCGGCGCATTCGAACCGATGAAAGACACGTCACCTTGGCCAGTTGACCCAGTGGATTCGAACGAATCTTCTTAGATGGATTCGAACAGGGCTTCAGTGATGGATTCGAAAGAGGCTTCATGGATGGGTTCGAATGAGGCTTCATGGATGGATTCGAACATGGCCTTATGGATGGGTTCGAATGAGGCTCCGTCAATGGGTTCGAACAACTGATGCTCGATGTATTCGAAGGTGATGGAGTCGAACCCGAGGCGCGTTGATGGGTTCGAAGTCGATGGATTCGAAGGTGATCGGTTCGAACCTTTGATCAGCCATCGGTTCGAAACCTAGGTCTTCCCCTCCAAATTGAATCGATCATAACTCGAGCATATGAACTCGGATTGACTTGAAATTTGAGATGCTGACTTCTACGGTCTTCCCCTCCAAATTGAATCGATCATAACTCGAGCATATGAACTCGGTTTTAAAATATTTAATTCGAAGTAACTTCGAACCATTTAATTTAATACATTAAAAACTATAAACTTTTTTTACAAACTTTCAAGATAAAAATAAAGAAATATAAGAATCTTTATAAGTACTTCAAGATGCCAAAATTTAACTTTTTATGAAATGTTTAATTAAGAATAGCACAATGATAATACATCATAAATAATTGTTTGAAGTAACTTTCAAACTTTGTAATTTTAAGAATAGAATAAAATATGCCTAACACTAAAGTAGTAAAAAATAATGTTTTTTAGTTAAATGTTAAGATAATCAATTAATTATAAATACTTTCAAATAAAAAAGTATGCTTATAATATAAATAATTTGTTTTTGAGAAAAATGTGTGATCCTCTGTAAATATATAATATAAATAAATTGGAATTGTATAAAGGATGCATATGTCATCATAGATGGAATTCATACTTGTGAACCTATTTATGTGTTAAATTTTCTGACATAAATAAATTAATATAGTTTGTTTGTTTTATACATCAAATTGACATTGCTACTTTGATAAAAACCGATTCAGTTAAAACTGAAAATTAGTGTGAGTATGAAATATTAAAGAGGAAGGGGGTTTAATATTGTAATTTTGTAGTGGACCTTCCAATAAACACTTATACTGCCACACAAGATGACAAAATTAGTTTCACATAGATTAATGAGTAGGATAGTTATTAGTAAATTAAATTTATTATTGATTAAAAGTAGTTGTCATGCTGCCAATTGTAGCAACAATATATAGGTGTGGGCCGCAACCCACAACCATTTACTGCTGCACTCTACAAGTGTAGTTGACTGGCCAACAACCAATAAGGCCAAGACTCGAAATTTTAAAAAAATCAAGTAATTTGTTAAGAAAAATTATAAATATAATTTTAAAAGTAATAAAATATAAACAATAGGTTTTGAAGATCAAGTCCTAATGAAACCTTGAATATTCAATCCCACTTTTTCAAAATTGTCTTAAAAAAAACAATAAATTTTATAGATTAATTCTTAACATAACTCTAAATCGTTAAGAACCCTAATTTCTTATAAAGAGCATTAACTATCATAGGGCAAAAAAAATCATAAAAATAGTTAACATATCCTTAATATTGAATTGTTAATAAAACCCTAAAAGCTCAATCTCTAGATCTTTGGTCCCTACTTCTTAATAAAACATAGAAATATAAAAGTGTCCCGAATAGAGCCTTAGTAAGTTTAAAATTACTTATGACGCTCTCATCAAGAGAAGATACAAAACCAATAAATCATAGAAAGATAATCGATGAAAATTAATGACTGGATTGGAATAAGAGATGATATATTTGCAATTTATTTGGATGGCACAATTTAATGGAGAAGTGGAGAAGATGATAATCAGTTGATGAGAAGCAGGTTACAGTGGAAATGGATGATACAAAATTTAGATTATTTACCCGAGCATATAGGGTTTTAAGTTAATAACAAATGTTATTAATGATGTGCATGAATGATGCAAAGATACACATAAACTTTGACGAGAACATGACATATAAGCTAGTCGCTGAATTGAAAAATCTTTTGGGATTGTCAATATAAGTTTCGAATGAGTAGAAATATTTGATTACGAATAGTATAATGATAATACAACATTAATAATTATTTGAAGTAATTTTTGAACCATGTAATTGTAAGAATAAAATAAAATATGCAAACACTAAAATAGTTAAAAAAATAATGTTTTAAGTTAAATGTTATGATAATCACTTAATTATAAATAGTTTTGAATAAAAAAATATATGCTCATAATATAACTAAACTGAAATGGTATAAAAGATGCATATATCGTAAGAGAAGGAATTCAAAATTTGAACTTATTTATGTATTAAATTTATTAACATAAATAAATTAATATAACCGGTTTGTTTTATGTATCAAATGAACATTGCTACCGTGATAAAGACCAATTCGATTAAAACTGAGAATTAGTGTAAACACGAAATATGGAAGGAGGATGGGAGGGAGAAGAGGGGTGGGGGGTGTTAATATTGTAATTTTGGGAGGGCCCTTAAAAAACGTGTATGTTGCCACACGAGATGACAAAATTAGTTTCAGGCGAAGTAACGAGTAAGAGACTCATTGTAATTTTGTGGTGGGCCCTTAAAAAACGTGTATGTTGCCACACGAGATGACAAAATTAGTTTCACGCAGAGTAGCGAATATGAGACTCATAAGTAAATTAATTTATTATTTTACTAAAATAAGTTGTGATGTTGCCAAGTGTAGCAACAATATATAGCTGTGGTCCGCATCCCATAATCCATTAATGCTGCACTCTACAACAGCGGTAGACGCGTGGGCCTGACCAACAACCAAGTGGGTCACGAAAAGTAAAAAGAAAAAATTCATTGTAGGAAAGGGGTTTAATATTGTAATTTTATGATGGTCCCATAAAATAACATGTATGTTGCCACGCGAGATGACAAAATTAGTTTCACGTGGAGCAGTGAGTATGACAGTCATAAGTAAATTAAAATTATTATTTTACTAAAATAAGTTGTCATGCTGCCAAGTGTAGCAACAATATATAGCTGTGGGCCGTAGCCCACAATCCATTACCGCTGCACTCTACAACAGTGGTTGATGTGTGGGCTTAGTCGACAACCTAGTGGGTCAGGATTCGATATTTTTTTGAATGTTTTGACAATTCCTTTAAGAAAAACTATAAATTTAATTTTCAAAATAATAAAATAAAAGCGACAGATTTTGCATATTGAATTCCCAGTGAAGACTTGAATATTCAATACTAATCCTTCAAAAACATGAAATACGTGAGGGGGGAGGGGTAGCATTGTAAATTTGTAGCGGGCTATATGTTGTTACACAAGATGACAAAACCAGTTTCACGTGAAGTTGCTTGCGAGATTGAGAAAATTAAATTTATCACTTTACCATGCTGGATTTGTCGCATAAAAGTAATTTGTATTTTATGAAAATGACTATAGTAAAATTATAAATTGATAAATATAATTTAATAAGCTTATGAAAATCCATTAATCAGCTAACATGTCATGCGCTGGATTCAAATTCCAAATTGTCCTGTAAATTTATTATTTTACAAAACCGATCAAAGTAAATGTAAAATAAAATAACATTAGAAAAAAGAAATAAAGGTTACAAGACCGATTCTATCTCTTTCCATTTCCTCATTTAATCCCCCAAAATAAATAAATCAAACGAGCCAAAGCAAGGCAACCTTTTTCCTTTTCCTTTCCTCCTTTTGTTTCCCCAATTTATTTTCTTATCTAGGGCTTCCATCTGATACAATTAGTAATTGATCCATAGGAAGAAAAGAGCGGGTGTCGATTCGATCAGTATTACCGCGATATTATTTTCTGTTTGTTACAGAAGCATGAATAAAATTTACTACCAATAAGGAGGATGATGAGTGTGGCCACTGACGCTATGGACAGTAATTATATTGATTTCAATTCTTCGTCCGAAACAGGGATTTTGGCTTTGGAATCCTCAGAATTAGATGGAGACGGAAAAGGAGACGATTTTTTCAATGGTTTCGATGATATTTCCATTGATCTCAACGAAATTGTTGCTATCCTTGACGAGGATCAACATGTCAGTTTTCTCTATATTAAGAAATATGTATTATTATGTTAGATTAGATGTGTTTGCTCATTCGATTTTCAGTTTGTGAACCAGCTGGTGCTGCTGTTGCTTATGATCTTCTCTATATGTTTTTCATCCATACTTATCTGCTTTTGGTTCTAATTTGGTCATAATGAAAGCAAGTGTAGCTTACCTGTATTTATTTTTAGAAAATAATAAAGTAGGAGTGATACCATGAGAGGCTGAATTCTGTTAACACTGAGCATCTATTTAAGTAACATTGTACGGTTTTGAAAATTAATTTACATTCACAATACATTTATTTTTGTATTTGCTTGAATTATTAGAGCTGAAACACCCTTTACGAACGTGTTTGCTTCCTTAATAATAGATGTAGATGCTCATTTTTCCATGTATAATGGATTTGGTTGGAAGGGTTTCACTTTGTCACAAAAGAGTCATGTTGAATGAGTTTTCTTCTGTACTTGAAACATATTTGAAAGATAATTCTTAACAGGAGAAGCAAAATAGCTAAAGGTGACTTACTGGCTACGTGGAGAATTGAGGAAAAAATAATCATAAAATGTATAAAGAGAGAATTATTTAGTGTAGCCGTGTATAAACTGCATAAATTAAAGTAGTTCATTCTTTATTATCAGAGTACCATTTTTTCCTCTCTCCCTCCTATGATCGTCCTCTGCCGCAAGCCTTCCTGATTAGCCACTACTTGTTTTCTCCTCCCCACTACCTTCATCTACCATACATCTTCTTATAAACCTTAGTTTCTCTAGTTCAATTCTTCTTAATTTGAAGCTTGAAAACCTTAATTTCCAAAGTTCTCCAAAATTAATTATCCCTAATTTTAAAATTCTAATTTTGAAGAATGAGATAGGGAAAGAGATCTTGATAAAATTCTCATCTATCATGTTCACGTTTTGAGATTTTCTAATTATACACATGCACACATATAATTCTGTTTCTCCAACAACACCCCTTCCCCCTCCCTCACAAACAAAACCCCTTTTTCTATTTTGATTTTTCCTTTAGTATTTCCTTTTGAAAAGTGATTTTATGCATCTGTAACAATTGAGTTTGATTCTTTCATTTTCGTCAACACCTAACATGCTCTCATAACTATTTTTATTTTCTTTTATGAAGCTAATAAGTGTATACAGTTCCATAATTGTATGTACTTTATTTTATATTAATTTTTTTTTGGGTTTAATTGTTCAGAAAACCACTGAAAGCTATGAACAAAGAGAGAGTACTCCTACCCTGAAACCCTCACAGAAAATTCAGGCAGGTAAATATGTGAGAAACTATTAAGAATTTCACCCTCATGCTGGAAGTTGTTACTTGTATTTGATTAGTTTATACTTCGGTGTCAAAAACAGATATGGACAAATTTAGAGAAATGGGAGGTGCCCACTTGAATCTGAATGATATTGCTGTTATGGAACACCCTTTTGCTGATCAGGTGAATGTTTCTGGAAGTTACTTGGCCAATAATTTTAACCAACAACCACAGCTTCAAAATAACATGGAAGCATATAGTTTTTCAGCTGAAGAGGGTATGAAAGAAACGAATACTTACTTGAATTATTCAAATCAAGGTATTTTGTGTCAAAATGAAATAAACACTGAGAACGAAACAACCAATACAAATGGGAACACCTGCTCTGTTAATACTCAAAATGGTGAATCAAGTTCAGCATATATTTTCCCTCTGGAAAAAATTGATGTAAACAATAATTTACCTTGTATCACCAGTGAGATTTCTACTTCAGGATTGGCAGTAGACGATGGTTATCCAAGTTCACATTACTTATATATGAACATTGATTCGATTATGCCTGAAACCAACACTTTTGACACAAGCCTTGGCACATGCGATGGTAGCAATAGTTGTCTAACACTACCTATAGAACTCAGTTCCAATGCTGAAACGGCTTTACTTCAAAAAGCTTCAGGTCAGTTACATGCAGGTTTTTCAGACAATTTACTGAAGACAAATGATTATATGCCTCCATTGAATAAGGTAAAGTTGTGCACAGAGGAAGAATCTCCTGATAGCCCATTGCCAGAAGTCTCCATCTCAGACTTGGATAGTCCATTTTCAGATGAACTGTGCTCCGAGTACAATCATAATGATGATATCAGTTTAACAAGCGAGCCTAGCCCAGATTCTTCACCACTTATCTCAGCTGGTAACACTAATTTTGATTATGTTGATAGCAGTTTTGTAGATGCATCAGAACAAGCACTCTCTGGTCTTGGTAAAATTTGGCCAAGTAAACATAAGCTATACAACAAGGATGATGGGCAAGATCAATTGCATCAAGTTTGGCATGGTTGTCTTAAAGGCGAAAACAATACAGTTCAATCGAATATCACTAGAAGCAGAGTAAGTTTTGAAGACGAAGCTGGCGACGCTGATGTATGTATTCTTGAGGATATTAGTGCTCCTGCCTGTCCACCCCAAGTACTTTACATGCCACAACGTTCTGAGCATATGGGAGCAAGAATAGACGATGAAAGATTAACTTATCGATTAGCCTTGCAGGTTAATTTTCATTTTGTCTATTGCTGTTAGATAATTGTGCGTTCGCAGTTCTTCCAAAATATTCTTGTGTTGGAAGATTAAATTCATATATTTTATTATTAAGTATTCAAATATGCAAATAAGCAGTATTATATCCAATTACAATAAATCACTGTGTGTGAATCGACTGGAATGTGGTTGCAGATTAGATTTCACTCTAGTTTTTTTGACTTCATAATTCCTGTTAGGCTTTATAAGACCGCATGCACGAAATTACTATATAAGAAATAGACTATCCAGGCATTCCCTATGTTATGTGGGAGTAACGGTTCCTTCACCATTTACCCTTCAGTTTTGTACTTTGTTTCATCTGCTAACTCACATGTTTTTTTAGTAACTTTGAATTTTGTTCGTTATAAAGTTGGCTCTTGTTTTGATCCTGGCTGTGGTTGCAATGCAGGATCTTTCACAGACAAAATCTGAAACTAGCCCACCTGATGGTCTTTTAGCTGTCCCTCTTTTGAAACATCAGGTCTGGTTGGATTATGCATACAGATACAAACACATGCACATGCACATACATACACATACACACACACATTCATCTGTATGTATACATATTTACATTACACACATACACACATACACACATACTTTGTTTTATTTTGCTCAAACATCATTTTGGCAGAGAATAGCATTGGCATGGATGGTGCGCAAAGAAACTGCAAGCGTACATTGTTGCGGAGGTATCCTTGCTGATGATCAGGTTAGTTTCCTCCTCTGGTCCGATTATAGATGTTTTGGTTTGATAGTTATGAAGTGAATATCACTCAACTCGGTCAATATTCAGGGACTAGGTAAAACAATTTCAACAATAGCGCTCATCCTGATGGAGAGATCTCCATTGCCCAGACCTTCGACCTTAGCAAACACTAAAGGCAGATGTGAAACCCTGAATTTGGATGATGACGGAGAAGAAAATGATGGTGGCGAGGCTAACGCAACTAAACTAACTCGACTTGATGGGCCAATGAGGACGATAGGTAGATCACTGGTCATGGATGGGATGAATATGAGACCAGCAGCTGGAACTTTGGTGGTATGTCCCACCAGTGTTCTACGACAATGGGCAGATGAACTTCAGACCAAAGTTACAAGGGAAGCAAATTTATCTTTTTTACTATATCATGGTTGTAATCGTACAAAGGATCCTAAGGAGCTGGCTAAATATGATGTAGTACTGACTACTTATTCGATTGTAAGCATGGAGGTTCCGAAACAAGGGCTTGTGGATAAAGATGACGAGGAAAAAGAAAAGCACGTTCCATATGAAATGTCTGATGGGCTTCCAAATAGTAAAAAGAGAAGATTCTCATCAAAATCATCCAATAAGAAAGATCAAACTAAAATTTCTGCTCGCCCTCTTGGTAGAGTTGGATGGTTTCGTGTGATATTGGACGAAGCTCAAAGCATTAAAAATCACAGGACTCAGGTCGCAAGGGCATGTTGGGGATTGCGTGCCAAAAGAAGGTGGTGCTTATCTGGTACACCCATCCAAAATGCAATCGATGATCTTTATAGCTATTTCAGGTTCCTTAGATACGATCCATATGCTGATTATCATTCTTTCTGCTCCACAATTAAGAATCCAATAACCAGGAATCCAACTAACGGATACAAAAAGCTTCAAGCTGTCTTAAAGACGATAATGCTGCGTCGTACAAAAGGTAAATTACAGAGTATTAACACAAGTGATCCTAGGATTTTTTTTCCCCCTGATTGCATGACATTAGAAGCTTTTTTATCAACCGAAATATACTGTAAGGAATTCCATTAGTTTTGATTAGATCATCATCTCTTTATTATTTTACTACGAGTGAAAAAAATATTTAATTGTTTTGTCAATACAAATTGTCAAAATTAAATCAAACAAAGTAACATAATTTATTCATAACAAACTTCGTAGTTCATACTACAACCATGATGAAATATTCGCATTCCAAATAATCATGAAAGCTTCAAAATAAAATATACTATGATAGCAAAGTATTCATTTTTTTAGTTAATTTATTGTAGATTGCTTTAGGTTATATCTAAAAATATTTGAAATTTAAAAATTAGAAAATAAGTAGAAGCTAGATAAAAAAATATAGAAATCATTAAAATCAATTTTGAAAAATTAGAGAAAGCAAGAGTAATTTTTTTTACCTTTTATTTTATTTTGAATCATGAAGAGGAATAACCGATTCTCTATATAATTTTAAATGAAATATAGGAAGAGGACTTAAATTCAGAAATAGGATTAAAATTTGAAGATGTTTAACAAATAAAGAAAGTGATTGGATTCTTTTATTGTAATTGTATTCAATTTGATCAAAGTACTAAAGGTCAAACTAAGAATGAATAGTTTTACTGCACTCCAAGAAATAAATAAAAATAAAAACCAATGCTCCAGCACCCCTTTGGATGCAGAAAGGAATAAAGCGCCAAAGTCAAAAGACGGGGATTAAAATTGCAAAGTAGTGCCTAAGCGGCGATCCAGCAGCTCCCCTGACAGAATGGGGAAAAGAGCAAATAACAATAATTTATACATGAGATGAGCTACTCAAATAGCAAGTTTAAGTCAGATGATAACAAGAATGGCAATGGGACTGGATTTTTGTGTTTAAACTGTTGTGATTTATCTCTCATTTGATTGCTAACCTGCTATTTTTTCGTTAAATACACATGTGATATGAGCCTTGGCGCAACGGTTAGTTCACCAGCATGGTGATCTGGACGTCCAGGTTCGAGTCTGGAAACAGCCTCTTCGCAATGCGAGGGAAAGGCTGCGTACATTATCGACTTTCCCAGAGTCCGCTATCGTGCCAGAGCCTCGTGCACCGTGTTCCACCTTTTTTACACATGTGATACATGCTTTTTGTTGTGGCTGAACTGCTCTTGTAGAATGTCATATTTGAACACGCAAGTAGATTATTCATTGATAGTGCAAATTTATTTTGATATAGCTACTATACTTGATGGTAAGCCGATTATTGATTTACCACCGAAGACGGTCTCATTAAAGAAGGTGGAGTTCTCGGCAGGTGAACGCGAATTTTACTCAACACTGGAAGCTGCGTCACGAGAGCAGTTTGCGGTGAGTTCTCATATTTAGATGTTTCTGTTGATTTTCGAAAAAAAAAATAAAAAATTTTCCTAGTTTTTTTTTGAAGTTATATAACCAAAATAGGTATCTGTAGTATTACATGTTAAGCTAAGCCGGTTCATCAGTGCAACTCGTTCTATTTGCTGCTTTTATCATCACCTTGCTTTATCTTATTTTCTGATTGTACTGTTTATTTTTATTGTGATTTGATATCTTTTTAGCTATCTACTCGAACAGATCAATTTGAGGTGTTAACCAGAGTATAAATTTTCCATAAATGACAGGAATATGAAGATGCTGGTACAGTTAAACAGAACTATGTAAACATTTTACTGATGCTATTACGTCTTAGGCAAGCTTGTGATCATCCGCTTATGGTAAAAGTTAATGAATCAAATCCATGTCAGAAAGCATGCTTGGAAATGGCAAGAAAACTGCCAAGAGAGAAAAGGATTGTGCTTTTGAGTTATCTGGAAGTTTCATTGGCCATTTGTGCTATTTGCAATGTTAGTATTCATTCTTATCTCTTGATTCTCGATATGGAGTCATCTGTTCTTACACTAACAATTTGTATCTGTCACTAGACACTAATAATCTTGTACACGAGCTTAAGGTAAGATGTTAACTTGTAAATTGCAAGTAGTCCTCTTATTAGTTCACTTACAAAACTGTGAACAGTACTTGAATGCAAATAGGAACTTAGCTGACCTCGTAGAAGGGGTCAAAACTCAGAAGGTAGAACCCAATATGTTTTTTCTAATATTGTTATGAAATTATATAACCGATTAAAATAGATTAGTTTCATCAATCACATCAATAAACTTGTATAATTTTCATAATTTTCTTTCTGAAAAACTTTTCTTTTTATATTTGATTATTTCATTGGAGATGTTTTGGATATTAACTTTGAACTGTATTACCATCCACTTATATAAATTTTTTGTACGCACCTTAAATACTTTAAATATTACTAGTATGGCCGGATATTTGTGTATAACCTTTGTAAAACTACATTGTTTGAACTTCGTCCATTTTGTTCAAATTGGTTCATTTGCATATAAATAACAAATTTGATGTATTCTTGGGTATTTCTTTGCAGCATAATATAAGTTACTGTTTTTATATCATGTAGTACTATTTTATTTCTCTTTAATGTTTGCAGATTCAGTCTATTAGATAAGAAAAACTAGCTATCTTCAAAAATCTAGAGTAGGCTTATGATTTAAGAGTTGACTGGTTAAAAATCCTGTGTGGTTATCTGACAGTTCAAATCACCACATACTTGCATGTAATATAACTTTTTAGCATGGTTGGGTAACGCATAAAATAAAATGAAAAATTCTTTACCTTTTAATATCAAGCATACAAATTTTGAAACAAAATAAATTTTGAAGGAAGAAGGGAGACATTCATGTGTTGAGGGTATACTAAGGACAAGAAACATTGATGCTCATCCACTATTTTAGTACAGCAACCTTTTAGTGAAGTTACCTTATTGTAATAGTAATTAGTAGTTCTTGAAACACTGTTGCTGAATATTTAGGAAATAGTATCTGTATATGTATACATGTGTTGGAATATAGGAAGTATTGAATTTTTATACTGATAATTCTTCAATATGTTGCTGCCTTTTCTCATTAGGATCCTCCTGAGGATGTTGTTGTCACAATTTGTGGGCATGTCTTCTGCAACCAGTGCATCTCTGAACATCTTACGACCGATGAAAGTATTTGTCCTTCGCCTAACTGCAAGAACCGACTTAATTCCGTTTCTGTATTCTCTAGAAGTACTTTGGAAAGCTCTCTTACTGATGAACTAGGTACTGGTTGTGGGTCAGCAGCTGGTTCTGATTTAAAGGAAGTGGATGATGATGTAAAGTATAAATCTGTCTGGTCCCCTTATTCTTCCAAGATCAAAACAGTTCTTGAAATTCTACAGTCGCTTCCTAGATACAGTCACTGTGACTCTAGCAAAAGAACTGCAAATTACTCTACAGCAAACACATCTTGTTTTAATGGTGTAAAACAGTTTAAGGTGGAGAGTTCACATAATTTAGAAGAAATATCAGGAAATGCAGCAGTAAGCAGTATAAAAAGCGTGAAGCTGGAGGGTTCAAATAGGGAAGTATCGGAAAAAGCCATTATCTTTTCACAGTGGACTAAGATGCTCGACTTGTTGGAGGGTCCACTTAAAGCATCTGGCATACAGTATAGGAGGCTTGATGGAACAATGTCTGTTAACGCTAGGGATAAAGCAATACGAGATTTTAAAACTCTACCTGAGGTAAGTATGTAGGTATGCATGTTTTTTTTACCATATTACTAGTAAATTTATTTTGTTTTGCAAATACAAAATTGTCCAGGTTACAGTTATAATCATGTCTTTGAAAGCTGCAAGTCTTGGGCTGAACTTGGTTGTTGCTAATCATGTTATTCTTCTTGATTTGTGGTGGAATCCAACAACTGAAGATCAAGCTATTGACCGAGCACATCGGATTGGTCAAACACGTCCTGTAAATGTTTCTCGTTTAACAGTCAGTGGAACCGTGGAAGATAAAATACTCAAATTACAGGTACTTTTTTCTTCTTGCATATGATTCATTTTTTCCAAATGAAACCAGACATACAGTAGCAATGCACGAAATGTTCATAGGGGGAGATTTGAATGTACATGCATGGGTAAATAAAAAAGAAAACAGTAAAATGCATTGAGGTTTTGGTTATACACCTAGAAATGAGGAAGGAGAATCATTTTTAAATTTTGCTAGAGCATTTGGTTTAGCTATAGAAATTTTTTTTTTCCTGAAAAGAGAGAACATTTGGTCACAGAAAACTGGTCAAATAAAACATAAATTGGCTATTGTATAGGTATAACGGAGATTTATTATTACTTTAGGATTGTAAAGCAATACCCCTGGGAAAGATTAACCAGTCAACACGTCTGCCAACTATTAAACTTATCAATCAAGGTATTGAATTTAAGGAATATGAGTAAAAACCTAAACATAATAAATGGAAAGAATTGGAAGGTAACAATATAATAATATTTAATGAATATATTATCAATGAGAGAAAATGCAATTGTAGCGATGATATAAATAATTTATGGACTAAAGTCACAAAGGATGTCATAGAAAAGGACATGAACAGTAGAAGAAACAATGAAAAGTTTATCAAAAAGGAAACATGGTGGTGGTGAAAAAAGTTCAGAACGCTATATAATCAAAGAAAAAATGTTTTAAAAAATGGCAAAATGGTAGGAAACAAGAAGATTTAGATTACAGCAAAAAATAATTAAAGCAAAAAGTTGTGAGTATTGCCAATCAAAATGCTTACAAAAATATATATGACAAACTTAAGTACAAAAGATGAGGAAAATGATAGTTATACATAAGCTAAAAACAAAGATAGATTAACAATTAACCTTGAACAAATAAAAGCATTAGAGATGTTAATAATAACATATTAGTAAAAGTGGTAGATATACTGAATAGGTCGAAACATTGTTTTGAACAATTACTTAATGAAGAAAACCCAAAAAAGAAACTGGGACAAATAGATGGTAAAATTGGGATGATCAACAAAAAGCATTAGAGACGTCAATAACAACATATTAGTAAAAGTGGTAGGTATATTGAATAGGCAGAAACATTATTTTGAACAACTACTTAAAAGAAGAAAACCCAAAAAAGAAAGTGGAACGAATAGATAGTAAAATTGGGATGGTCGACAAAATAGAAAATAAAACAGTTGAACAATCAATTGGGTTTTTTTTTGTGCGTGGGGGGGGGGGGGGGCATCTGTTCCTCCAGACGATGAGTTAAATGGCTTACTAAATTATCTAATAAAATATTAATGGAAGGAAAAAGCCAAACGAGTGGACGAAAAACATGCTAATACCAAGTATTAAAAATAGGAATGATATACAAAACCGTGGTAACAATAGATTAATTAAACTACTAGATCACATAATAAAATCATAGGAACAACGATTAAGAAGTGAGCATTTTCATCAATTTGGTGTTATGCTATGTTAGTCTACAATAGAAACTATTTTTTTTTTTTTTTTTTTTTTGGATAACATGGGTAACCTTAAGATCATGGTATTCATTGATACTCACTTAAGTAAACCCCCACGCCGTGTGTCTACCCCGCTTTTATTTATTCGTCGCACACGGATGCGTAACGTTGAAACTCCCACTGATGGTTAGGCGCTGGGATTCGAACCTGCCCGGACACAGTCCTTTAGTCCCCATCTCCCAGCCCCCTAACCAACCGAGCTACGAACGGCGGGTCTACAATAGAAACTATATACTTAATAAGACTGCTAATGGAGCAATTTAGGAGTAGTAACTTTTCTTTCTGCATATGCTATTCATAGATCTAGAGAAATCCTATGATAGGGTACCAAGAGACATAATTTAGTGGGTGTTAAGTAAAAAATAATTTCAACACACATGATAAAACTAATTCAAGATATCTATGAAAACTCCAAGATGAAGGCACAAACTGCATGTGAAGGGACAGGTGAATTCTCATTAAAGGTAAGTGTTACATCAAGATCGGTTTTTAGTCTATATTTATTTGCATTAGTCCTACTCGAAAACAAAGGAAATCCACGATGCATACTATATAGTGTATGATGTTTGATATGTCAAAAGAAGAAAATTAGAAAAGAAAAAAAGGCAAACGGAGGAATACAGCAAAATCAAAAGAGCTTAGGCTTGCTTAGTAGGATTAAAATAGAGTACATGTCACATGCAATGTTAGTAAAAAAAAACTATGGGAATCAATATGATAAACAAATCAAATTAACAGAGGATGAATAAAATGAAGACAAACAAATGTCATTTTAGGTGACTGGGAAGTGCTAGAGAAACTAACACAAAATTTTTATCGAACAATCCACTGTATTATATAGAGAAAAATGTTGGCATTTAAAAAAAAAAACATAAGTTAAAATCAGGAAAATGAGAACGCTAAAAGAAATTGTTGAAATTAGAAGAATTTTTTTATAGAGTTGGCGATGAATCGATTAGAGAAAAACCAGAAGCGATCTCTAAATGAGAAAATCAAGGAAAATAGGCTTAAATGGTACATACAGTGAAGATACTATTGTTAAAAAAACAGAAAAAGAGAGACTTAAACTGACATGAGATGAGAAGAGTGTTAAAAATGATGATTTAAAAAGGTAACTTGAATTTCGTTCAAAATATGGTTCAAGATAGAACATTATGAAAATTGAGAATCCATGTGACCAACCCTACTTTGGGAAAAGTTATCGATATTTGTATCGTTTGTCATGCAAAATTTTAAGAATGTGTCATGTCATATACATCACTCATAGTCATTTCTATGAGATTAACAGAAGAAAAGTTGTAAAATGACTTTATTATTCATGAAGATTTTTTAATGTGAATACAGCAGTATTTTCAGTATGTGTAGCCAGTATTATATTGTTCAATGAATGTAGGAGAAAAAGAGAGAGATGGTTGCTTCTGCATTTGGAGAAGACGAGTCTGGGTCTCGCCAGTCCAGACTAACAGTTGAAGACTTGAGATATCTTTTTTCATCTAACCCATCCTTCTAGTATAAAAAGAAAAAACTCGTAATAGCTTCGCAATTTTGATAATATATGTTGACTCCAACTTAGGTGGCTGTGGCGGTACAAGTCCTTTACTTTTGAAGGTCGGAATGTTCATGGTTTTTCTTCCCTTTTCTTCTTCATTTTAAATATGCAGTTCAATAGAAAGATAAACAATATCGATATGTGAATAGTCTCTCTTTCTCCTTTTAGTGATACATTAGTTTTCCGGATGGGCAAGAGTTTGGTTCTTTATAGTTTTAAACAATGATGAACGTTTGTGGAAACAAAGTCTATGATTTTTCTTCAACATTCTTGGTATGTGGAATGCCAGCCAATTTTATTTAAAACGGTGCCAGTTTGATTCTCTATAAAAGTTTAAAAAACTCTTATAATTTGCATTCCTACCCTTAAAACGGTTACACCATAACTAGAACCATTGCGGTGATTGTTATTATTACTTTATTGCAAATGTAGCTTCGGTATCCTAAGAAATTTGTTGGTGAGTTGAAATTGCATATCATTAATGCTACTAATTTGTTGGAATGCAAATTCAAATTTGGTTCTATGCTTGCTTCTAAATGATTGTTATGCAGCCAATCAATATTTAATGTATTATAAATGGATTGGTAAATTAGGGTTGTCATCTTTGGAAAAAATTCTAAAATGTTACTCATCGTTTGGGATTAAAAATGGTAAATTTACCGTTAGCTTGTCGAATGCACCATGAGTTTCATGGTTGCCAACTATCAGCTAGGTGTGATGATGAGACATTGTTATTACGGATTGAAATTGTTATTTAAATTATCATTTGGCACAATTTTTATCTTTTTATTCGCATTGCAAATTGGTATTTAAAAAGTAATTGGGTTCTGCTCGGTTTTCGATTAGTATTGTAAAAGGATATTCGTCTACAACAATTTTCACTATACATTTCATTGAATGGTCTTTTGAATCTTTTTTTTAGACTGCACAAAATTTGTGAGAAGTAAAAAAAAGTAACAATAGATCTCTGCAAGGGGAATGTTATAATTACACGTGCGCGCACGTGAATTCAAGTTATATCAGGTACCTATGATGGTGGTCCTTCAAAGCTGTTAGTGATCCTTTATTGTTAATACTTGCTTAAAGCATAAAAACAGTATTATGCATATTAAGTCAATATTAAGACATAACGGCAATCTAGATATCTTAACACTTGAGTTAGTGGTCATTAACAATTCTTTTTGTTACATTTATTTATGCATTGGACCGGTGCAGTAGGGTAACGTTTTTGAAGAAATATTATATATCACTAGTGTTACAGCACGTGCTCGCGCGTGAATTATTTTCCTTATAAATTGTATATGTTTAAGTCTGTCAAAAAATGATTTTTTATTTTCTAGTGATATTAAGATTTGTATATTTGTAAAAAATATTTTGGATTTATAAAGGAAGTTTAATTTGGATCCTAATTTTAGAAGCGTTTTGAATATTTAAGCATGTTTAATTGTTAGATCCTTACTTTTAAAGGCGTTTGAATTTATAAAATAAGTTTAATATTAGACCATATTTTTAAGTGATTAATATTTGATATATATAGAGACGTTTTTGTTAGTTCACGTTGATACAAAAAAGTGTGACACCAAATTTATTACAAGTATTATTAAAGAAAGATAATTGAAATCAACATCTAGGTTTGAATACGTCTAAAGTAGTTATATAGAGATTTTATCTTCTAATTTATTGAAGAGGTCATATGAAATAATAATTTAATATTTAAAAAATTATATATAGAAGTATTTTGGGAAGTTCGCGGTCGAACCAAATGATAACCCTTTTAAGCCAACTATTAATAAAGACATATGAGGAAAATACTTCTTCCAAGAAAATGTTGTATTACTCATGAATAAATAAATTAAGTCTTTCCTTTTCTTTTAAGGATGAATGTAGTGTAACTTGTATTTTCAGATAAAAACCAAGAGCATACCCAATAGAAAAGTCGGTCCGTGATAGTCGCATAATCAACCCAGAACCAACTCACACCAACCAACCACCAATAAGTCATACAACACTTGATTCAACAAGCTCATTTGGCATTTACAATGACGGATAAAGTTATATGCATTTGTGACCATTCAAATGACGATCTGCATGCACTGCAGTCTGTAATCTCAACCGCAAAATTTATTCACGGTTATAAATGTTAGATAAACTGCTGTATTAACATTTCCCTTCACTGGCATCAACTCTCTTCACATTTCCAGCAGATCTCTCTTTTATTGATTTTCACAAATTCAAAGCAATTTCCAGCATTGATTTTTCATATATTCTCACCAAAACACTTTTTTTCACCGCTAATCACTAATATAAGGAATTTTATGCGTGTCGTTTAGTGGCGGAGACAAATCCAATCCGAAAGTTGGAGGTAGCGGTACTACATTTGAACTGAATTCTTTTTTGTTAAAGAATTTATTTCTAGTTGCTTTGGAACAATTAGAAGATTCTCTAAAAGAGAAAAGAGATATGGGGTTCTGCTTTGGTGGCAACATGCTACTGAGTGGTGATCATACTTACGGGGTCAAATCAATATGTTTTAAGAAGAAATATTTAAACAATTTTTAATTTTATGTAGTGTTTCGTGATTTTGTTGGATATTAAATTAGATTAGATACAATGATGGAAAATAAATTTAGGGCTTATAGAAAGACACAAAGATACTTTGTATCTAAACTCACGAAAGGCTATGAGTGCTCAGACATAGAATCAGAATAGCTGGTCGACTTTTATAGTATAGAGTAAAGGTAAAAATTAAAAAAAAGAAAAGAATACATGTATGTAGTAATAGTGGCAGTGGGTTCTATTGATTCTTTCATGGAAAGACAATAAGCTTAGGTCAAATAGAATTTGAGGTATCTGATATATAGTTGCGTATAGAAAAGACGCATATATCATCTTGTACTTAATACTTCCTGATTCTATCAGAAATCTTAACAGTGTTAGGGGAGATGGAGCAAGCTCGAGCTCTTCTAGAGTATGTAGGATTGAGGATGGAATGATCGCCGTCTCTCGAAGGAGGTGGACGTGGATAGTATCAGAAGACGTCGCTTTAGACCTACACATTGACTAGAACCTAGGAGGGACAAGAATTTGGTGAACTTTTGTGTTATTCCCAACGAACAAAGTGCACATTTCAATTCATGTCGACATCATTGTAATGCTAGTCTTAAATTTTAATGCATCACCACAGATTTAATTTGATGTTCATAAATTGATTGCTACAAGAAAATTCATACTGGAATTGTCTTGAAATCAAGTAGTTGAATTATAACAGAAAATAAAAGGTCATTGTGCATGATGTTTATGAAATTTAGTGTCATTTAAAGTTAGTCAATTCCAATAATTTAGGAAAGGTAAGACTCGTGGATCTCTGGCATCAATATTTCGTTTGTATCATGAGATCATAAAAGTAGAGACCATTGGACATATAACTGACTTTTTAAGTGACACTGGTTTTGGAGATTTTTTAGGTACGATCGTTGCTTTATGAAAATAATAATTTTCAAGCAACTTTATAATCTGCATAACAATCACAATTTTCAACTATAGGAATACAACTCACATTTAATTTCAATAAACAATTATGAGGTGCATTGGTGCTACATGGGGGAAGACCACCCACATATTTCACATTTCATTTGTGGATGGAAAGATGAGTACTACCACTCTGGATGTTATTATGTTTAATGGTATTGACTTAATCTTCCTCATCGATTTGATGAGAAGTTTTAGAGACAAGCTAATTTGCAGCATGTTTTAACTAGTATCAATATGCTCGAATGCTTATCAAAGGGTACTCAAATGAAAGTTAGTTCTATTAAGGATACTATTATAGAGGTAATTAGAGAGTACACCCATATTCTAACCTATAAATTGCAACATTATTTGTTTTGCACACGGTGGGAAACATTTTCTTCTCAAATTCATCTAGTCCGCTTCTCCTATGACGTGTTACGATAGTAGAAGATTTTTCTCTTTCTTCATCAATTTTGTATAATCGTGAAACTTCTATCGTGGCATTTTATATAGGTCTTTGGACATTTAGTGTGTCGTTACTTCTAGGACGACGTCATTATGTGATTTTTGACCCAATTGGCATTATTATTTTTTGTCGGATCCGTGCGTCAACACTACAAAACAGAGAGAGTGTGGAGGATAGGCTCGTCATGTTTTCACCGTAGCATGTAACCAGATAGAGTTACGATTTGGACAAGAGAACGTCGGTTGATAGCCTTACATTGAATCTCCCATTTAACATGCCATTCCACTCCCTTACCGGATTCCTTTCTAACAGTCAATTTCCTTTAGTTTCCTCCCCACACAATATTGGTTGTATGTGATATCAGGCCAAGCGTTTTAGACGCCAGCTTTATGTATATACCATTGTCCCTAAAGGCCCTCATCCCGACACATCGTATTTAAGGGTTTACTTTCAAACATCCTTACGAATGGAAGTGACTAACAATTGGTGGGAAGTTGGTTATTTCATTATTTCCCATATGGATCATCTTGACTTTTGGCGTCGCTTTTACAACCTAGTACCATTAACATATTTTACCCATGCCGACATTGTAGATTTAGCTGGATCAACTACTATTTGTCAAGGTGTTGCACCTCAGCTATAGAGGACTTATCTCAACTTACGCTAAAAATATGTTGCTCCTTGGCATGAGATTCCATATGAAGGATATGAATGAAGTGTAGTTGTACCTACGACCTCAGAGGGCATGATCAATACGTTGATACACCTAGTCTTAAGATCAACGAGCATCTAGGTCCAACCTTATTTCCATAAAAGAATTTATGTCAGATGTGGGATAGTCTTTAAGATGTTACTTACCAAGAGCATTACCTTACCATTATATATTATACGCAACGCGATGAGGAGCATAAAAGCGTATGAGCAAAGACTACATAATCTAACATATTGTGTTAGGAGTTGGCTATTGAGGATGAGGTTCAATACCATTATAGGCCTAGATTTGATCATCCTCCCACTCATTCTATAGACTTGGTTCAGGATGAGGATTTCAGGAATACCAGATTAGATGGGTAATGATGAGAGCGATATCCCTATTAAGACAACGACGACGACAATGGTGAGTAGCTTATGTATGAACTGTTAAATAATTTCTTATTCAACTATGCACTTTTATTTGCAGACCGATTCATTTGTATCGAGTTTATGTGTTGACTATGACATTACCTTATACTTGTTTATGATAATATGTATCTTTGTGCCTTTTTTTATTTGTTATGCTCTTTTGTATTTTTTGTTGAAGACTATATGTTTATTACCCATGTGTTCATGGTTGGGGGGGGGGGGGGGGGAATGTAATCAACCTGTATTAGTTCATCACGATATTTATCTTTGCACCTTTTGTATATTTGTTATGCAATTATACATTTTTATTCACGAAGCAATTCATCATAAGCAGTGTATTAGTGGATTATGCTTTTATGTGTTTATTTGTTCAATCTATGAATGATATGATTAGTTGTTTGTCACTATGTTCGTTTGTTTGAGTAAAAAGATTCTTACGTAATATATTACAATAAGATCCATTGTTCATACAAAAATAACATTACGATAAAACATTGCACTTTACAAAAACCAATACAATAACACATAACTGGATCTAAATATTAGCCAAGAGCCTACAAACAACATATAGTTAATGATCGATTTGTCTTCGATCATCCTTATTTTCTAAGCCATAAATGTACATATGAAGTGAACATATTTCTCTCTCTAATACCAAAAACCGATTTTTAAATGGTATTACTTGAAACTGTAAATCCTTTATGTAATGACCTACCCTTCGTAATACCCTGAATCAAGGTCTAATGACAACGTTTGACCCACGAATACCATAAAAGACAGTTCATCGGGGTAAATACATAAAAACCAAACATCATACTAAGGCACATTGATATAATCTCATAGCGGAAGCGGGAAGGTAACATATAATATACTGAATATACATGAATAGAAAATGTTAAACAATTAAACAAGGGACTGCACTAGCAGATGCAACTGATAAATAAATATCAATGCAAAGAGTCAGAATACATCAATTTCATTCGTAAGGAGTTCTGAATACAATATCTGATATCCTAAGTCTCATACACAAAATAGCATGACTACCATGTATTACATCAACAACAAGTATGTGTGTGTGTGTATCCAATATATATAACTACTCCACACCTCCAGAATGCTCCAGCTTCTGCAAGTCTTCCTCAAAGAACCTGATCTCCAAGCCACTCAATCGAGTACTCGAAAGTTGTCTTGACATAAACAGGCAAAGACAAAACATTAGTCAGACATAAAGCCTAGTGTGAAGGGAATTATCTTAAAATACTGTATATCAAAGTTATATACATCTATAAAATAAAAAATCATTAGGGCACAACCGGTTCTGTCCATAAATATGGCTCAGGAGTGACCCGAATTGTTCATAAATAAGTAAAGTAAACATATCCCAAAAGATAGAAAATCATACCATAACCCGCTCTTCTCCTGTAATCAACAAATCATCACAACTAATATAATGAGACTGACCCGTAGTAATATACTTTGATATAGGTAACCAATATACAAGAGAAAAGGTAATATAGGTATCATAATATAAGTCTAACACATAATAAGCAATAACAAAAGTTAGCTAAATAATAACACATAAAATCCTAACAATAAAATAGAGAATACGTATTGACACCCATCGTTTTTGATGGGTTTAGTCCACTAAGGATATCCAACATGGTCCAATGACCCCATCTAGGGTTCGAAATAAATAGAGGCAGTACCTAATCATACCATAGACCCAAAGCGCATCCAATGTGATCGAATTCTTGAAGATCTCATCGTATCCATACCAAAATACGAATACCTATAACCGATACCTTTGCCGAGTCGCCATTAACTACAAAAAAGACATCGAGAGCCACAATTATATTGTAGTCTCCACTGAAAACCAACACCTCAAAAGAAGTTGGCATGTAGGTCATGTCGCAACACCTAAAAGTACAATGCAATAATATATAACCTACTCTAGATCGATGTTCCAATCTCTCACCGGTCCTGCTTCGGGATCAAGTCTGCAAGTCTTGTGCCTCAATGGTATAATGGATTCCCTTTGTAAAAATGATATCATCTGAATCCCCAGCTTCACCTTGCATCCCATACCTATGTGGATCTCCCGTAACCCGTACCAAAATACTAATATATCTAACTGATACCCATGGCGAATTGTCATTATCTACCAAAAAGATCTATCGAGAGCCATAACTTTATTGTGGACTCTCATGAAAACCGAAAACTCAAAATAAGTTGGCCTGTAGGTCCTATCACAGCACCTAAGAGTATTATGGAATAGTATATGACCTACTCTAGACAGACCATCTAGCCTCTCTCCAACCTGCTTTGGGACTACGTCCGCAGGTCGTGCGTCTCAATGGTACAATGGATTCCTTTTACAAAACTGATATCATTCGATTATCTATGGATAAACAATCTGTATTTAAGCTATCCTATGCTACTAAACTTCACTAGAACTCCGAAGTCCCATTAAGATAGAACATTTCAATTGCTTTGCCTAAATGAAACCTAAAGCTCTTCGAGCCCAAACAGTCTCTTTGAACCTCGAATCTCAGGTCCAGACTTCAAATAAATTCCTTTTACCAAAGCTCTATCAACAAGTACAGTCACAAATATAAGACCAATACCATTCATCAAAACATATGCATTCTAAGGTCAAAGTCAAAAGACACGGACTAACTTTGTTCGATCATACATGCTCATCAGATGTGACCATGTAACCAACCACTGCACTGACACCGTATCCGATCGATATTGATCACATACATATCACTTTTCATTGCATCTGCTTTCTGGAGTAGGCCAAAGTCCTCCCAAACTCGAGCCAAAGCATCGTGCCAACCTACGCCTAGAACCGAGGAAGAAAGCTCATCAACTTGCCTATCAATTATATTATAGCTCAGCATCACTTAGTTCTTCTATTTAAATTAAGTTCAGCTATCAATAATACCTCAAATATTATATAGACCACGTATATAATTTTATGCAGACACATATATCTCTAATCGTTTCTTATGATCTAAAGTTAATAGATCACGCATCTGCCTAAGTTTAGAACCGACTCTTTGCCCTCATGTGCTCCTCCCAATCGTACACGCTCGTTGTACGTGATCGAGAAACCGATCGCCGTCTCGATCTCATATTTAATTGGCTCTTGATCACTATCTCGATCTCCTAGTGTACCTATATAGGAATAGTCTGTAGAATACAATAGCCTATGGTTTTTGTTTGATGATAATAAACATATATATACATATATATTTTGTTTAAATGTATTTTGTTATTGTACTATTTTATTTTTCCATATAATTAAATAAAAATTTGTTGAATAAAATAAATAACTCAGAATTCATATTTAAACAAATATTTTATTCAAACAAATATTTTATTACAAATTCAAATATTAAAAATTTGATCTCTCACTACATTTATACATTTTCAATTACAATACAACTTCAACTACAACACAGTATTCAATTTACAACTTTCACCTGACTGCTTATTCACTCTTACTCAATCTTCAACTTTGTTCCAGCGTGTATCCAGCATGTGAACTATTTGCAAAATAAACACTCATGCAGTAAAATTGATAAACAAAATATTTTGCAGTGTTCAATAAAGTTCGTGTTTTGAAAATTTTATTTGCCTCAGTTATTTGGGTTGTTCGTCGTCATTTTTGTTAATTCATCTTACATGAACAACTTGTGACATGCACAGTGTATCACTGAGCACGCCATAAGGTCATGCATACCAATATACACTTGCTTGTTAAAATAGCAGGGACAGGTGAGCACAAGGTCAAACCCAAGCCTAGGCTGGATTCAACACAGGTACAATACAAAAACAAAAACAAAATGGTCATGTACAGGTTCTCATGCGACAAGACTTAAGGTATGTATAAAACCAGAGACAAATACAAGTAATGACCAGTGCACAAGCAAGCTACATGCAGACTTCAAATGCAACCAGTTACAACATGTAAAAAGAACAAAGACATGTAAAGAGAATCAAGTGCAGACTCTAAATGGCACAAGGAAGGATAAAGCTGGTTAATTCGAATCCAGTCACAACGCAGAGTCCAAAATGCAAAACAACAAGAGTTCAGATATGCTCTGGTTCAACTCCAACAGACTCAAGCAAAACCACACAAGCACAGTGAGGCAACAGAGGAGACATCAATGAAACCTTAAAGAATACAAGGGAATCACACATGGAAGCAAGCACTCGAGAAATAGAGCAGTGGACAGAGCATAACAACACAATTGTGAACATGGATACAACATGCACTCAGGCTTCAAGTGCAACAAGATATAGATGCAAAGACAACAAAAATACATCACTCACATGAAACCAGACTGAAAATGCACATGTAAAAGAAAGGAGCAAATAGAAATACAAAGAAATCAAACATGGTCAGGCATGTAACCAGTCTAAGCATAGTAAAAGGTTCGGACATGAATACACATGAAAACATACTCATGAGAAAAAGAAAACTTGAATACAAGTCCAGTGCAACATATCAAAACTTCACAATGCATACAACTACAACATCAATAGACCATCACAAATCAGAGGCATATACAAAGTTTTTAGCACCAGACATTAAAGTGTAACTCAACACAAACAAGACTTCAGAATAAAACATTAATGCAACATGAAGATTTATACGAACATGTATCAAGGTAGTTTTCAAATCAATGTACACATGAACACCACCAGCACAATGCAGTCCACTAGACATGTACGCATTACAGAGGAAACCCGAAGAAAGTGCATCAAATCAGAACAGTTAACATGAATACAAGTGAGTGCAATATAAACAACACACATCACCAACATGTGTATCCAGACTATAATAACCGAGGAAGTGTATAAAACTCAAAGCAACATGATGACCAGACTCTATAATGCAACAACAATGAGCAGTGGAGACATCAAGTTAACCAAGTGGATATGCACAAACATATATATATGTATATACGTGGTGATTCATAAATAGGTCAATATAAGTGAAAACAAGGATATGTATACATGAATCAACATTGCAGTTAGAAAAACAAGTCGTTAACAGTTTACATGAAGCAGTGGATTATATCAATATGAACATGTCACGTTTCAAAAAGAAACATCAGTATATTATTCAAAAGTTTGAAAATTTAATGCCAGCAAAGAATGGAATCAATGAACAAGCCATAAAATCAAAATTATTTCAAATTTCATAGTGCCAAAGTCACAGGAGTAAAAAGAACGAAACCGACTCAGAGAAAATCAAACAACGTCAAGTAATGAACAAGTCAATTTCGTCACATTGTTCGATCAAAAATCAGTGGCAGAGAAAATCATGTGAAAAATTCAAACATATTATACGAATGAGATTATAGGGTTTTAATCCCTATAAATGAACCAATATCATCATCGGCAATTGGTATCGAGTTCAAGCTCAAACGAATCAACAGAGCAATCAAGCCGAACATAAATAAAATCGAGAAGGGGCATACCAATTTCTATTCCATTCGAACTCGATCGTGAAGTGTGACGACCCGCCTTTCATTCCATAGAAAGACGTATCGTAGATTAGAAATAAATAGGTAGAAAAGAAAGTAGAAAGAAAGAACTAAACAATATTAGAATCTCACAACGGAAACGGAAAAATATATTACATCACATAGATATTTCATCATACATCAGAGTCATATAGTTACAACATCACATTAGACAGTCATGAAGACATATGTATACATTACATTCCGAAATGCAAAACAGATGATACTAACACAAAGGAGTGTGTGTGTGTGTGTGTATCCAAGTTTCCTGCTCGAAGTCCTTTTTCAAAATTCGTCAAGCCAACCTGATCACTTGGCTAATCATAAAAATTTGAGACCGAAGAGTTTAAGAAAAATAGAAATGAACTTTGGGTTAGAAATGGGTTTGGTGTGAGTAAATGGTTAAGTTGTTTAACTTGAAAAACATTTGAAATAAAAGGTATCTCGAAAGACTCTCCTCAAATTAACACGGACAAGTTTTTACCATACGATAACCAAAACATTTGATAGGAAATCCAGTTATATTATAATAGTGTCTAGGGTTTTCAATATAAAGATGGAAATAGCTGGAATGCTTACATCTCACATTCCAACATAGTTGAGCACAATCAAAGCCGTACATGCACTTATTGGAGATTGGATTCCATACAATGGCAGGGCTACTGGGGTACCATCCGTCACAGTGCATGGTCTAGATCACTGTACCGAGGATCCACCCTAATCCCCTGCAACACAAGACCGGAGCTACCCCTTATTGGATAGTCCAAATAAGACAACCCCACGGTTATGGCCAACAACCGCCCACACAACCGAATAAAGGGACCTTTAGATAGAGGAAAATCTTATCCTACTTGGGTGCTACCCACTTAGCCTTGCCGCACCTCCCCTTTTTAGCCATTCCCGGTTGATGAGGCTTGATGCTGCGATTACCATTTTAGAACACATATCTTGGAATGCTCATTGTCCTCTATTGACGATGGTCTGATAGCATTCATCCATACAAGTTCGTTCCGGGTTCGAACGAAACCGAAAGCACTATCTCTGTTACACTCGTTTTGGAATCACCCTCAGAGTTAACGACAAATAGCCTTTGCACTCTGAATCTTCATTTCGATCTTCACTTGAGATTTCACGACCTATCGCTTAATTTGGATCGATGTGGTTTTTGGATAACCATTTGGAATCCAATCCCGGTCTCATCGAAATCCAAACGTTTCTTTTAAGGCCAAGTTGTTTGAGTAAAACAATTTAATTCAATTCAAAATATTATATTCACACAACATTTCATCACAGATAAATATCTCATATTTATCACAGCTCAGTCCAAGCAATTCATATCACAGATTATTACAGATTAACATACTAGATATATTAACCAATCCAAGACAATCAATACAAATTAATCATCCATAAGCAAGATTAATTAATCACATAATTTATAATTAATTTAATTAACAAAAAATAAATTAATTACTTATGAATTAATTACTTAATCCTACTTAATTAATATTAATTAATTACAACCCATTTATTATTATTTTAATTAATTAATGAAATTAATTAATCATCCATTAATTATTCACATTAATTAACTATCCTTTAATTACTTACATTAATTAATTATCCTTTAATTACTTAAGACCCTAATTAATTAAAGATAAACCATTCTTCTTAATTATTTACTTAATTATCATTTAAATTCATTTAATAAACCTTGGAATTAATTTATCATTAACATATGAATTAACTTAAGACCTTTAAGTTAATTAATAATTAAAAACATATTACCTTCTTTAATTAACTACTTAATTACACTATTTAATTTTATTTAAAATAAACTTAAGAATTCATTTAAAATAAAGGATATATATTAAAACACTTTAAATTTAATTAATTTAATTAATTTAAAATAATTTATTTTAAAACTTTAACTAACCCAAAGCTTAGATAAACATTTATTATATAAAAGAATTAGTTTAAGAAATTGTTTAAACTTGATTTATTTTAACTTTTCTTTTTAAAAAAACTTGTTAATACCCTACACTGACCCTAGTCAAACGCGGATCTAACCCGAGCCCAAACCCGAGCACCTCTATACTTCTTTTTTTTAACTGGTTTGCTTTTAAATTCTAAAACCTTTACACTGTTATCTCTCGGGAACAACCCGAAGCCAAACTTGAGCCAACCCGTTACTTCCCCGAGTTTCAACCCGAGACAACTCCTTCTTCTCCTCTTCTCTAATCTTACAGCATCAAACCAGATACACAGATACATATGCACATGCACAGACCATCGCCGTCGCTTCGGCCATCGCTGCCATCGCCAGCAAATCTCCTTCGACCTCCTCCTTCGATTCCGACCACCAACTCCTAGAATCGAACACGAAAATCGAATCGAGCAACATGAGTACCTACTGGAACATAACTGATCATCCAAGAGTCACCTCGACCCACCGTCTCAGATCACCAGAGGCTTTGAAACTCCGACCATAGCTTAGCCGTAGACCCACGCTTCGATACCCCACCCCGAACGAGTCTGATGCTCCCTCGACGACGAACTAGCCTCGCAAACCCAATCGACCAGAACATCCCCTAAAACCCTACAACGATGCCGTGTCGCCGCCACGGTGATCAGAAAATTCACCGATCATTTTCCCAAGATCATAGACATCCAAGCATGCTTCAACAATGATCTAGACCACCCACCTTTCGTCGATCACCAGAATTTACCCAAAGTATGATTCTCGTTCAACTCACAAGTGCTCACGATTTACAATCTTTTAAATCATAATTTTAATTTTAAAAATCATAGTTTTCGAAACCGAATTAGGTGATGCAATCAAAACCCAAGGTTTAAACAACTAATTTTTAACTTAATTTGATTTTTACTTCTATTTCCCAGTAAACCCACTTGTTAATTATACTTTGTTAGGAAATCAAATCTACTGTTTCGATGACAACAACTATACAATGAAAATCGAATATGCATATATATATATTTCTATTTATAGGTACTTGCTAGAGTAACATCACTAGAAAGACAAAAACAAGGCTCAAAGAACGTCACAACAGATTACAAGTCGATAGGATCAATGGAGCTACAAGACAGATGCATAAAGTAAACATGCACAGGTTTTAGACGTCTGGATGCAATAGCCAAATGTTTGAAGAAATCCTCTGGAATACAAAACAGACAGGATCAGACGTCTGGTTGATGCACTCAGGCATCTGAAAGACTGCTATATACAAAAAAATATACATAGTTAGATGTCTGAAACAAATACCAGACGTCTGATTCTGAACTCGAAATTTAAAATTCAAATTACAACTGACACATTTGAAAAGACATCTTCGCTTCTCTTCGCTGCAACTCTTCATCACCACCAGAAGCAATCATAGAGCACTATTAATGGATGCAACTACTCAAGGAATCTCTCTACCACTATATATTACATCAAGAATCAAAGAGAAGGAATCACCTTACTTACTTGCGCTCTTTACTCTATTATATTCTTGATCTCCAGCAACCTATACTTGTATTTCATTCTTCCATATATTCAGATCTCCTCAATCAATATTCTCTAGATATATATATTGGAAGCATTTGTACTTAATAGTCAATATCCGTGTTATAGAACACATACTTGACAAGAACAAGCTATTGTAACCAAGCCTATTCCTCCAGGCGAAGTGGGGGTGTTTGATAGTCGAATTCCGAAGGGGAGCTTCGAGACTGGACGTAGGACGGGAGGTCCGAACCAGCATAAAATCCTGGTGTGCTTATTCTATATTTACCTAGATTAATTTTGTCTTAGTTGCATCATATATTTTGTCACATATACTTGCATATACACTACACGATCCACCCTATATATTTTCATACTTAAAAGTATTTTTAAAATTAATATCTTGTTAATTTAAACACATTTTGCTTTTACATTTAAGCCTAAGAAGAATTAGGGGAAGAGAATTTGAATTTTGAACTTGTTTTAAAGCCTGTAATCTAGAATAGAGGCATGTTTTGCTTGTACACAAACATGCACACAAATAACATCATGCATATATACATGCAAGCCTATTTATACATGCATGCAAACATCTTTCACAACATTACTTTAAGTATTAATCACATGCATCAAGATTTAAACAGATTTAAGCTTGAAAAAAGATGTTTACTCACTTGTTTTAATTGTTAAACAGAGGACACAGAGCTTTATAACTTGAAAACTGGAAATGCTTTGATCTTTGAAACAATAACTAAATTAAGTTGAAATTTGAATCTTGAATTGCTTGATTAAACTGATTTGAACTTTGCTTTAGCTTCAGGTTGAAATTTGTAAAAGTTTGATTGTTTTAGATTTTATTCTTTGGTTTGGTTCCTTCAGGTTTTAGTTTGATAAAATTTTGAAAATGAAAGATGAAGAAAAATGAGCGAGTAGGAGTAAATATATATATATATATATATAGCCTTGTTTTATTATTTTAAAAATGAAGAAAATACATTAAATATGACACTTGTATTTTGCATGTTGTAATTAGCTTACACTTGTCTTTTGCATGCATTTATGTTTTAATATATTTTTATATTATATTTTCTGTTAGTTTTATATTTATTTATGTTTTATACTTACACTTTTCCTTTTATTTATATTTATATAACTTTAAAGAAAATGATTTAAAATCTAGTTATACATTAATTAATAACCATATATATTTACACTAGTTTTAAAATATAGAGTTTTTAAATCCAATTTATTTTTAAGATATTAATTTTGAATTTCAAATCCAAATTCTATTTACAATCTACTTATATATATATATATACATACATACATAAACAAACTCAAATTTTATTCATTTTGAAAAAAGAATAAGTTTTGGCAGATTTTAAATAATTTATCAAAGAAGATTATCAAATTATTATTGCCCAAAAATTCCGGGTCATCGCATTCCTCCCCCTTAAAAGAATTTCGTCCTCGAAATTTAAAATAAAAAGATAATCCAAAAGCTTTTATATTCAAACAATCAAGCATACATATCAGCCATATACTAACAACCAAAGCAAACAATTCATTCAAACAAATATTCCTGACTAACCTAACACAAATTCGGATAGGCTTTCCTAATACTCCCTAGAGTTTCCTAGGTACAATCTTTGGGATCCTCGCTCCATTGAATCTTGACCAGCTTCACTACTTTATTCCTAAGCTGCTTCTCATCTTGATCTACTATCTGGACTAGATGCCTGACCACTGTTAAGTTCGGTTCGACCTCTAAATCTACCCGCACTGTCGGTTCTACAACTATAGATGGGTCGTACACGTACTTCCTCAGATGAGATACGTGAAATACATTGTGAATCCCTGCCATCCGGACTGGCAATTCAATCCTATAGGCCAAAGTACTAATTCTCTCGAGCACACGGAAAGGACCAATATATCTCGGAGCAAGCTTTCCCGTCTTACCAAATCTGATCACTCCTTTTATTGGGGAAACTTTGACAAAAACCAAATCTCCGACTTCAAATTCCATTTGCCTTCGTCTCTTGTCCGCATAACTCTTCTGACGATCCTGGGATGCCTTCATTCTCTTCTTGATCAGCTCCACCTTTGCAGATGCCTCTCGAATCAAATCTGGACCAAGAACAAGACAATCTTCGGATTCTACCCAACAGGATGGTCATCTACAAGGTCTTCCATACAAAGCTTCATAGGGTGCTATCTTAATACTTGCCTGATAACTATTGTTATACAAGAATTCCACCAAGTGCAGACAGTCCTCCCAAGATCCACCAAAATTCAAAATACAAGCTCTCAACGTATCCTCAAGAATGCGATTCAGCCTTTCTATTTGTCCGTCGGTTTGGGGATGATAGGCTGTACTTAAACTCAACCTTGTTCCCTGAGCTGTCTACAGGGCCTCCCAAAATTCGCTGGTAAAGATTGGGTCGCGGTCACTTACTATGCTGACAGGAACTCCGTGCAACTTAACGTTCTCTTTCAAGAAAATCTCCACTAAAGAAGCCACGGTTCTGGTTGCCTTAACCGGAATAAAGTGGGCGATCGGTCAGCCTGTCTATGATTACCCACACTCCCTCATTTCCTTTTCTAGTCCTTGGCAACCCATCGACGAAATCCATCGATATCATTTCCCATTTCCATTTAGGAACTTCTATAGGCTGCAACAATCCCGCGGTCTTCTTCTGATCACTCTTCACTTGTTGACAAATCGCACATCCATTCACGAAGGTAGCAACATCCTTCTTCATGCCCGGCACCAGAAATCTCTTTTCCAATCCTTATACATCTTCGAGATCCCCGGATGGATGCTCAACCTTGATTTGTGGCCTTCCAGCAAAACTTCCTGCCTCAATCCGTCCATATCTGGCACATACAATCATCCATTGATTCTCAAAGCCCCTTGACTGTCAATCTTGAAATCCGAATATCGACCTTCCTTAGCTCCAAGAATTAGTTCCTCAAAAGCTCTATCCTTCATCTGATTGCTTGCAATTCTTTCCTGTAGAGACGGGATAATTTCCAAAATAGCCAAAACTGCATTTCTACTCAAAGCATCCGCAATAACATTCGCTTTTCCCGGAGTATAGAGAATGTCCAGATCATACGATGGCAAAAATTCCACCCATCTCTGCTGCATCAAATTCAGATCCTTCTACGAGAAAAGATACTTTAAAGGTTTATGATACGTGAAAAGCTTGAACTTCTCTCCCAACAGATAATGCCTCCAAATATTTAGAGCAAAGACGATAGCCAGCAATTCCAAATCATGCATAGTTCTTCTCATGCGGCTTCAACTGCCTACTAGCGTACGCAATCACCTTCCATTCTGCATCAGCACGGCACAAGCATCGGTGTAGACTTCTAACTTACTCCTTCCATCTGGAACAGCCAGAACAGGTGCGCTAGTCAACCTCGCCTTCAAATCTAGGAATGGCTCTTCACACTTAGGAGTCCATTTAAACTTTGCTCCCTTCCTAGTCAGTTTGGTCAAGTGGGAAGAAATCATAGAGTAGTCCCTGATAAATTTCCTGTAGTAACCCGCCAAACCAAGAAAATTGTGAACTTCTGTAGGAGTCTGCGGTTGCTTTCACTCTTGAATAGCTGCTACCTTGGCTGGATCCACATAAATGCCTTCTCCAGATACAATGTGTCCCAAAAATCTTACTTTCGACTTCCAGAAATGACACCTCGAAAACTTAGTTTTCAGGACATGCCTCCTCAATGTCTCCAAAACTATCTCCAAATGACGCTTATGCTCCTCCTCAGATTTGGAGTAGATGATAATATCATCGATAAACACGAGCACAAACTTGTTCAGCACATCCGGAAGACATGGTTCATCAGATCCACAAAATAAGCTGGAGCGTTGGTTTACCCAAAAGGCATAACCAACCACTCATAAAAATAGTTGGGTCCTCTGAACGTAGTCAAGGATATACTGTCTTCGGCTACCCTTAGCTGGTGAAAACCCGAAGCTAGATCCAATCATGAGAAAACAGAAGCTCCATGAAGTTGATCAAAAGGATCGTCTATATAAGGCAAGGTGTACTTATTCCTAATAGTCACCTTATTCAATTCCCGATAATCTGCACAAAATCTTAAAGATCCGTCTGACTAGGTCACAAATACAACAGTAGAACCCCAACTAGAGCGACTAGGCCTGATCAATCCTCTCTCCAAGAAATCATGAGTCTGCTTCACCAATCCTTCTATCTCTCTCGGAGCCATCCTTCTACTTGATTGAACAACCGGTATTACTTCAGAAACTAAGTCGATACGAAACTCAATCTCCCGATGCGGGGGCAAACCTTTGACTTCTTCGAAGACATCAGGAAAATCTCTGACCACTTCAATGGATCCTACGTCTTATTGAGATGCCTCTATTCCATGCAAAAGACTACTCAAGTGAACTCCTAAACTATCACAAGTCACTTTTGCAATCCTTCACAGTTCAGTTTCCAATGACACGATTCTCTCTTCAAAAATCAGAACAGCCTTATGCTTGTCCAATCAATCCATTCCCAAAGTAAGATCAAATCCTTTGAAATCCAATACAAATAGGTCGCAAGAGAAACTATGAGACAGATGAGAAATTCTTAGACCTTTACAGATCATATCTAACTTGGTCACTCCCCCTATGGGATTAGATATAAAAATAGGGCGGTCCACAACACTAGGGGTAAGATGAAATTTCTCTACCGTTTCCAAAGAAATAAAACTAAGGGAAGCACCAAAATCAAACAAAACTCTAACACAAATGTCATCTAAAAGAAAAGTACCTTCGAGAGCGCCTTTGCCTTTCCCATCCGAAGAAGTTGACGGTCCACCTTGAATAGAAAATACTTTGGTCGGTCGAGCTCTCTGGAGAAGTGTACAAGCTTTCACCATATGCCCTGGCTATTAGAAGTTGAAACACATAGACTTCTGAACCATTGCGAAAATGGATCCACTCTGACGTTGCTTCTGAGCTCTACCTCTGGGACACTGCTTAGCCAAATGACCTTCCTGCTGGCACACATAACACTTCCGAGCTCCATTGTTGCCTCCTGATTTCCCTTTACCTTGCTTCTTCCAGTTCAGGTTGAATTTTCTTTTATTTGGATTGGAAGAATTCCCACTCGATGCTGCCACAGTTGCCAAGGTTTTCTTTTCCATAAGCTCTTCATATCTCAACGCCATATCTATCAATTCCGCGAATGATCCCTTGAGATGTGCCGTCATCTTCTCTTGAAATTCGGGCCTCATTCCAATAACAAACATCTCGTTCTTATTGAGGGGTGTATGAATAAAACTAGGTCCATAGCGGGACAACTCATTGAACTTAGTCTCATATTTTGATACTGACATACTTCCTTGCTTAAGATCCAGAAAATTCCTATACAGACGAGTCATCCCTGCTGTAGGCATAAACTGTTCTTCAAACACTTCCGTAAACTTGCTCCAAGAGATATCATCCTCATAAATATTCATGGTAACTGCATCCCACCATGCAGCTGCTCCTTCTTGAAGTTGCCATAATGCCATTACTCACTTTTGCTCATCTGACAGATCCAAACTCTTAAAAATCCGCTCACACGAGCGCAACCAAGCTTGAACTTCAATGATGGACTCCGTACCCTTAAAAGGCTTTCCTTCGAGATTGGCAAAGTCCTTGCACAATGCTGCAAAGCTTACTTGTGGCGGTATTGGATTTACAGCCTCGCCAGTTACCCTTCCTCCTTTAGCATTCGGACCTCTTCCATTCATGGTCGTCGTGCTGCTCACACCTCTGCCTCTTCTTCCTCTAGAACTCAAGTTGGAAACCTGAACAGATAACCCAACAATCAGATAGGTATATATAGATATATAAAAATTACAAGTACGCTCTCTCATAATAGATATTACTCCAAAACCTAGGTATTATCTCAACCTAGCGCTCTGATACCAACTGTGATGACCCGCCTTTCATTCCATAGAAAGACGTATCGTAGATTAGAAAGAAATAGGTAGAAAAGAAACTAGAAGGAAAGAAAGAACTAAACAATATTAGAATCTCACAGTGGTAACAGAAAAATATATTACATCACATAGATATTATATAGTATTCATCATACATCAGAGTCATATAGTTACAACATCACATTAGACAGTCGTGAAGACTTGTCTATACATTACATTCCAAAATGCAAAACAGATGATACTAACACAGAGGAGTGTGTATATATATATATATGCCAAGTTTCATGCTCCAAGTCCTTTTTCAAAATTCATCAAGCCAACCTGATCACTAGACTACTCATAAAAATTTGAGTACCCAAGAGTTTAAGAAAAACAGAAATGAACTCTGCATTTGACATGGGTCTGGAGTGAGTAAACGGTTAAGTGTTTAACTTGAAAAACATTTAAAATAAAAGGTATCTCGTAAGACTCTCCACAAATAAACACGGACAAGTTTTTACCTTACGATAACCAAAATATTTGATAGGAAATCCAGTTATATTATAATAGTGTCTAGGGTTTTCAATATAAACTAGGAAATAGCTGGAATGCTTACATCTCACGTTCCAACATAGTTGGGCATAATCAAAACCGTACATGCACTTATTGGAGATTGGATTCCATACAATGGTAGGGATACCGAGGTACCGCCCGTCACATACGTGGTCTAGATCACTGTACCAAGGATCCACCTTTATCCCCTGTAACACAAGACCGGAGCTACCCCTTACTAGATAGTCCGAATAAGACAACCCCGCGGTTGTGGCCAACAACCGCCCTCACAGCCGAATAAAGGGACCTCTAGACAGGGGAAAATCTTATCCTACTTGGGTGCTACCCACTTAGCCTTGCCGCACCTCCTCTGTTTTAGCCATTCCCGGTTGATGAGGCTTGAGGCTACGAGTACCTATTTAGAAAACATATCTTGGAATGCTCATCGTCCTCCATTGACGATGGTCTGATAGCATTCATCCATACAAGTTCGTTCCGGGTTCGAACGAAACCGAAGGCAATATCTCCATTACAATCATTTTGGAATCACCCTCAGAGTTAACGACAAATAGCCCTTGCACTCTGAATCTTCACCTCGATCTTCACTTGAGATTTCACGACTTATCGTTTAGTTTGGATCGATGTGGTTTTCGGATAACCATTTGGAATTCGATCCCGGTCTCATCGAAATCCAAATGTTTCTTTTATGGCCAAGTTGTTTAAGTAAAATTTTTTAATCCAATTCAAAATATTATATCCACACAGCATTTCATCATAGATACAATCTCACATTTATCACAGCTCAACCCAAGCAATTCATATCACGGAATATTACAGATTAACATACTAGAGATATTAATCAATCCAAGACATTCAATACAAATTAATCATCCATAAGCAAGATTAATTAATCACATAATTTGTAATTAATTTAATTAACACAAAATAAATTAATTACTTGTGAATTAATTACTTATCCTACTTAATTAACATTAATTAATTACAACCCATTTATTATTATTTTAATTAATTAACGAAATTGATTAATCATCCTTTAATTATTCACATTAATTAATTATCCTATTATTACTTATATTAATTAATTATCCTTTAATTACTTACATTAATTATCCTTTAATTACTTAAAACCCTAATTAATTAAAGATAAACCATTTATCTTAATTATTTACTTAATTATCATTAAATTTATTTAATAAACCTTGGAATTAATTTATCATTAACATATGAATTAACTTAAGACCTTTAAGTTAATTAATAATTAAAAACATTTTACCTTCTTTAATTAACTACTTAATTACACTATTTAATTTTATTTAAAATAAACTTAAGAATTCATTTAAAATAAAGGATATATGTTAAAACACTTTAAACTTAATTAATTTTAAATAATTTATTTTAAACTTTAACTAACCCAAAGCTTAGATAAACATTTATTGTTTAAAGAATTAGTTTAAGAAATTGTTTAAACTTGATTTATTTTAACTTTTTTTTAAAAATTTGTTAATACCCTACACTAACCCGAGTCAAACCCGGATCTAACTCGAGCAACCCCTATACTTCTTTTTTTTTTTGAAAAACTGGTTTGCTTTTAAATTTTAAAACTGTTACACTGTTAAAATCACTCGCGAACAACCCGAAGCCAAACTCGAGCTAACCCGTCACTTCCTCGAGTTCCTACCCGAGACAACTCCTTCTCCTCTTCTCTAATCCTACAGCATCAAACCAGATACACAGATACGTGTGCACCTATACAGACTATTGCCGTTGCTTCGGCCACCGCTGCCATCGCAAGTAAATTGCCTTCGACCTCCTCCTCCGATTTTGACCACCAACTCTTAGAATCGAACACGAAAATCGAATCGAGCAACATGATTACCTACCGGAACAGAACTGATCATCCATGAATCACCTCGACCCGCCGTCTCAGATCACCAGAGGCTTCGAAACTCTGACCATAGCTTCACCGTAGACCCACTCTTTGATTCCCCCACCTCCAAACGAGTCCGATGCTTCCTCGACGACTAACTAGCCTCGCAAACACAGTCCACCAAAACAGCTCCTAAAACCCTACAATGATGCCGTGCCACCGCCACAGTGATCATAAAATTCACCGATCATTTTCCCGAGATCATCGACCTCCAAGCATGCTTCAGCAACGATCTCGACCACCCACCTTTCGCTGATCGCCAGAATTTACCCAAAGTATGATTCCCGTTCAACTCACAATTCTCTCGATTTACAATCTTAAGAATCATGATTTTACTTTTAAAAATCATTATTTTCGAAAACGAATTAGGTGATGCAATCAAAACCCAAGATTTAAACTACTAATTTTTGAACTTAATTTTATTTTTAATGTACTTTCTATTTCCTAGTAAATCCACTTGTTAATTATACTTAAAAGTATTTTTAAATTTTAGATCTTGTTAATTTAAACACATTTTGTTTTTACATTTAAGCCTAAGAAGAATCAGGGAAAAATAATTTGAATTTTGAACTTGTTTTAAAGCCATAATCGAGAACAGAGGCATGTTTTGCCAGTACACAGACATGCACACAAATAACATCATACATATATACATGCAAGCCTATTTATACATGCATGCAAACATCTTTCACAACATACTCCAAGTATTAATCACATGCATCAAGATTTAAACAGATTTAAGCTTTTAAAAAAGATGTTTACTTACTTGTTTTAAATGTTGAACAGAGACACAGAGCTTTAAAACTTGAAAACTAGAAATGCTTTGATCTTTGAAACAACAACTAGATTAAGTTGAAATTTGAATCTTGAATTGCTTGATTAAACTGAGTTGAACTTTGCTTTAGCTTCAGGTTGAAATTTGTAAAAGTTTGATTGTTTTAGATTTTATTCTTTGGTTTGGTTCCTTCAGGTTTTTAGTTTGACAAAATTTTGAAAATGAAAGATGAAAAAAAATGAGAGAGTAGGAGTAAAGAGAGATATATATAGCCTTATTTTATTATTTTAAAAATGAAGAAAATACATTAAATATGACACTTGTATTTTGCATGTTGTAATTAGCTTACACTTGTCTTTTGCATGCATTTATGTTTTAATATATTTTTATATTATATTTTCTATTAGTTTTATATTTATTTATGTTTTATGTTTTATATTTATACTTTTCCTTTTATTTATATGTATATAACTTTAAAGAAAATGATTTAAAATCTAATTATACATTAATTAGTAACCATACATATATACTAGTTTTAAAATATAGTTTTTTTAAATCCAATTTATTTTTAAGATATTACTTTTGAATTTCAAATCCAAATTTTATTTACAATCTACTTATATATATACATAAACAAACACAAATTTTATTTGTTTTGATAAAAGAATAGGTTTTGGCACATTTTAAATAATTTATAAAAGAAGATTATCAAATTATTATTGCCCAAAAATTCCAGGCCATCACATTCCTACCCCCTTAAAAGAATTTCGTCCTGGAAATTTAAAAGCAAAAGATAATCCAAAAGCTTTTATATTCAAACAATCAAGCACACATATCATCCATATACTAACAACTAAAGCAAATAATTCATTCAAACAAATATTCCTAACTATCCTGCACTAATCCGGATAGGCTTTCCTAATACTATCTAGAGTTTCCTAGGTACAATCTTTGGGATCCTCGCTCCACTGAATCTAGACCAGCTTCACCACTTTGTTCCTGACCTGCTTCTCATCTTGATCTACTATCTGGACCGGATGCTTGACCACAGTTAAGTCCGGTTCGACCTCTAAATCTACTTGCACTGCCGGTTCTACAACTAGAGATGGGTCGTACATGTACTTCCTTAGATGAGATACACGAAATACATTGTGAATCCCAGCTATCCGGACTGGCAATTTAATCCTGTAGGCCAAAGCACAATTCTCTCGAGCACATGGAAATGTCCAATATATCTCGGAGCAAGCTTTCCCGTTTTGCCAAATCTGATCGCTCCTTTTATCGGGGAAACTTTGAGAAAAACCAAATATCCGACTTCAAATTCCAATTGCCTTCATCTCTTGTTCGCATAACTCTTCTAACGATCCTAGGATTCCTTCATTCTCTTCTTGATCAACTCCACCTTCGCAGATGCCTCCCGAATCAAATCTAGACCAAGAACAAGACAATCTCGGGATTCTACCCAACAGGATGGTGATCTACAAAGTCTTCCGTACAAAGCTTCATAGGGTGCCATCTTAATACTTGCCCGATAACTATTGTTGTACGAGAATTCCACCAAGTGCAGATGGTCCTCTCAAGATCCACCGAAATCCAAAATACAGGCTCTTAACATATTCTCAAGAATGCGATTTAGCCTTTCTGTTTGTCCTTCGGTTTAGGGATTATAGGCTGTACTTAAACTCAACCTTGTTCCCAGAGATGTCTGTAGAGCCTCCCAAAATTTGCTGCTAAAGATTGGGTCACAGTCACTTACTATGCTGACAGGAATTCCGTGCAACCTAACAATCTCTTTCAAGAAAATCTCCGCTAAAGAAGCTGCAGTTCTGGTTGCCTTAACCGGAATAAAGTGGGCGCTCTTCATCAGCCTGTCGATGATTACCCACACTCCCTCATTTCCTTTTCTAGTCCTTGGCAACTCGTCGACGAAATCCATCGATATCATTTTCCATTTCCATTTTGGGACTTCCAGAGGCTGCAACAATCCCGCGTCTTCTGCTGATCACCCTTCACTTGTTGACAATCGCGCATCCATTCGCGAAGGTAGCAACATCCTTCTTCATGCCCGACCACCAGAAAACTCTTATACATCTTTGAGATCCCCGGATGGATGCTCAACCTTGATTTGTGGCCTTCCGACAAAACTTCCTGCCTCAATCCGTCCACATCTGGCACACACAATCGTCTATTGATTCTCAAAGCTCCTTGACTATAAATCTTGAAATCCGAATATCAACCTTCCTTAGATCCAAGAATTAATTCCTTAAAAGTTCTATCCTTCATCTGATTGCTTACAATCCTTTTCGTAGAGATGGGATAACTTCCAAAATAGCCAAAACCGCATTTCTACTCAAAGCATCCGCCACAACATTCGCTTTCCCCGGAGTATAGAGAATGCCCAGATCATACGATGCCAAAAATTCCACCCATCTCTGCTGCCTCAAATTCAAATCCTTTTGGGAGAAAAGATACTTTAAAGGATTATGATTGGTGAAAAGCTCGAACTTCTCTCCCAACAGATAATGCCTCCAAATCTTTGAAGCAAAGCCGATAGCCAGCAATTCCAAATCATGTGTAGCATAGTTCTTCTCATGCGGCTTCAACTGCCTACTAGCGTACTCAATCACTCTTTTATTCTGCATCAACACGGCACCAAGCCCTACTCCATAAGCATCGGTGTAGATTTCGAACTTACTCCTTCCATTTGGAATAGCCAGAAAAGGTGCGCTAGTCAACCTCGCCTTCAAATCCGAGAATGCCTCTTTACACTTAGGAGTTCATTTAAACTTTTCTCCCTTCCTAGTCAGTTTGTTCAAGTGGGAAGAAATCTTAGAGTGGTCCTTGATAAATTTCCTATCGTTACCTGCCAAACCAAGAAAACTGCGAACTTTCGTAGGAGTCTGCGGTTGCTTCCACTCTTGAATAGCTACTACCTTGGTCGGATCCACAGAAATGCCTTCTCCAGATACAATGCGTCCTAAAAACCTTACTTTCGACTTCTAGAAATGACACTTCGAAAACTTAGCTTTCAGGACATGCCGCCTCAATGTCTCCAATATTATCTCCAAATGACGCTTATGCTCCTCCTCGGATTTGGAGTAGATGAAAATGTCGTCGATGAACACAAGCATAAACTTGTTTAGCACATCCCGGAAGACACGGTTCATTGGATCCACAAAATAAGATGGAGCGTTAGTTAGCCCAAAATGCATAACCAGCCACTCATAAAAAAAGTTAGGTCCTCTGAACGCAGTCAAAGGTATACTGTCTTCTGCTACCCTTAGCTGGTGAAAACCCAAAGCTAGATCCAATTGGGAGAAAACAGAAGCTCCATGAAGTTGATCAAAAAGATCGTCTATACGAGGCATGGGGTACTTATTCCTAATAGTCACCTTATTCAATTCCCGATAATCTGCACAAAATCTTAAAGATCCGTCGGACTTGGTCACAAATACAACAGCAGAACCCCAACTAGAACGACTAGGCCTGATAAATCCTTTCTCCAAGAAATCCTAGGTCTGCTTCACTAATTCTTCTCTCTCTCGAAGCCATCCTTTTACTTGGTTGAACAACCGATATCGCTCCAGGAACCGAGTCGATATGGAACTCAATCCCCCGATGTGGGGGCAAACCTTTAACTTCTTCGAAGACATCAGGAAAATCTCTGACGAATTCAATAAATCCTACATCTTCTTGAGATGCCTCGATTCACGCAAAAGACTACTCTAGTGAACTCCTGAACTATCGAAAGTCACTTTTACAATCCTTCCCAGTTCAGTTTCCAATGACATAATTCTCTCTTCACAAATCAGAACAGTCTTATGCTTGTCCAACCAATCCATTCCAAAAATAAGGCAAAATCTTTTGAAATCTAATACAAATAGGTCGCACGAGAAACTATGGGATAGAAAAGAAATTCTTAGACCTTTACAGATCATATCTAACTTGGTCACTCCCCCTATGGGATTAGGTACAAAAATAGGACGGTCCATAACACTAGCGGTAAGATGAAATTTCTCTACCGTTTCAAAAGAAATAAAACTAAGGGAAGCACCAAAATCAAACAAAACTCTAACACAAATGCCATCTAAAAGAAAAGTACCTTCGAGAACGCCTTTGCCTTTCCCATCCGAAGAAGTTGACGGTCCACCTTTAATAGCAAATACTTTGGTCGGTTGAGCTCTCAGGAGAAGTGGGCAAGCTTTCACCATATGGCTGGCTGTTGATAGTTGAAACACAAGTACTTTTGAACCATTGCGAAAATGGGTCCACTCTGACGCTGCTTCTGTGCTCTACCTCTAGGACACTGCTTAGCCAAATGACCTTCCTGCTGGCACACATAACACTTCCGAGCTCCATTGTTGCCTCCTGGTTTTCCTTTACCTTGCTTCTTCCTGTTCGGTTTGAATTTTCTTTTATTCGGATTGGAAGAATTCCCACTCGGTGTTGCCACATTTGCCGAGGGTTTCTTTTCCAGAAGCTCTTCATATCTCAACGCCATATCTATTAATTCCACGAATGATCCCTTGAGATGTGTCGTCATCTTCTCGTGAAATTCGGGCCTTATTCCAAGCACAAACATCTCGTTCTTCTTGAGGGGTGTATCAATAAGACCAGGTCCATAGCGGGATAACTTGTTGAACTTAGTCTCATATTCTGATCTCTATTCTGGTATCGACATACTTCCTTGCTTAAGATCTAAAAAATTCCTACACAGACGAGTCTTCCCTGCTGTAGGCATAAACTGTTCTTTAAACACTTCCTTAAACTTGCTCCAAGAGATATCATCCTCGAAAATATTCAGGTAACTGCATCCCACCTTGCAGCTGCTCCTTCTTGAAGTTGCCATGATGCCATTACTCGCTTTTGCTCATCTGACATATCTAAACTCTTAAAATCCACTCACATGAGCGCAAACAAGCTTGAACTTCATTGATGGACTCCGTACCCTTAAAAGGCTTTCCTCCGAGACTGGTAAAGCCCTTACACAATGCTGCAAAGTTTACTCGAGGCGGTATTGGGTTTGCAGCCTCACCAGTTGCCCTTCCTCCTTCAGCATTCAGACCTCTTTCCTTCGTGGTCGTCATGCTTCTCACACCTCTGCCTCTTCTTCCTCTAGAACTCATGTTGGCAGCCTGAATAGGTAACCTAACAATCAGATATGTATATATAGATATATAAAAATTACAAGTACGCTCTCTCATGATAGATATTACTCCAAAGCCTAGGTATTATCTCAACCTAGCGCTCTGATACCAACTGTGACGACCCACCTTTAATTCCATAGAAAGACGTATCGTAGATTAGAAAGAAATAGGTAGAAAAGAAAGTAGAAAGAAAGAAAAAACTAAACAATATCAGAATCTCACAGCGGTAATGGAAAAAATATTACATCACACAGATATTACATAGTATTCATCATACATCAGAGTCATATAGTCACAACATCACTTAGATAGTCATGAAGACCTGTCTATACATTACATTTCAAAATGCAAAACAGTTGATACTAACACAGAGGAGTATGTGTGTGTGTGTGTGTGTGTGTGTGTGTGTGTGTGTGTGTGTGTATATATATATATATATATATATATATATATATAGACACACGCACGCACGCCAAGTTTCCTGCTCCAAGTCCTTTTTCAAAATTCGTCAAGCCAACCTGATCACTTGGCTACTCATAAAAATTTGAGTACCCAAGAGTTTAAGAAAAACAGAAATAAACTCTGGGTCAGATATGGGTTTGGTGTGTGTAAACGGTTAAGTTGTTTAACTTGAAAAATATTTGTAAAACATTTTGACATAGAAAAGGCCCATCGAAACTTAGACCTGTTCCAGAGCTGACCGATGGTTGGTATAAAGAACAATATAGAGCTATTTATCTACACATTCAGAACTCACAATGGAAGGATAAAATATAATAACAGAAACACTACCCATTTCATTTAAAATTTAAATGCCATAAAAATCAATAATAACCGATACATATATGTGGTACATCATTTGTAGAAACCAACGGTTTCCAATTGGTACATTTGAAAATAACATGAATAGATAAATAGATAGACTTCCACAAGCTTACTCCACGCCTTCGCCTTCAACATCATCATCTTTCCCAATTATGTTGTAATGAGGAAGGAGTCAGAACAACATATGTCCAGTGAATAAAAATCTCGAGCCTTACTATATTACTACTTGGAAGTATAATTTAAACAGAAACATGTCTTATGTATTCTACCTACATCATAAGCCTTTTCAAATATAAGCCCAAAGGTTCTTAAACATGAATAGGCTTTCCAAACATAAGTCCATAGCCAACTTGCTATCATCCCAATAACTCATATATATCGTCCATAATATCCTATTAATGTAAGAGATAGCACTCAAGTCATTTAATACCTTTTAATGGGAACTAGGAAGACCCCGACCATCTAAAACCATATTTAAGGCAGGTCCACATCATTTACTACCTATAATCCCAAGGCAGACTCCTCACTAGTAACTATCGAGCTGACATTGCATGAAAACTCTTCAGCCACTTAATACTTCTTATTGAAGCGGGACCTATTCCGAGATATCCTCTACCGTGCCTAACACATAATCCCAACCATTTTCTACTTCCTATATAGGGAAGAGACGACCCTCACACAACTGTTTAATACCTTAAATCTCTGAAACAAGTCCTTCGTATTATGATGAGTACCCCACGATGACGTCGCATATTAGTCCGACTATTCATAGATGCTGGTAGCTAGATAAGATGGGTAGATTAAGCCTATAGAATTTAGGATGTCTCACATAAGTCGCAAAGTTATACTGCTGGTAGCCAGATTAGCTGGGCAGACTTTCCTGTGCTTTTGATTCACCTCACATCCCTATAACTTAGTCATAATCTATTACACTCTCTACATATATTATCACACATATCTCCGTTACCATAATCAAGGTCTTATAAGAGATCTTTCTTATTTCATCTTTAACATTGTTACTTGCCTAAGTGGGATTTAATAAGATTAATCAACTATTTAACTACGCAATGATACGTTATAATTATACATTAATTATGCTAATATATATGTGTGTGTGTACACACCTAGTAATTTCTAAGCGTGTGGAATTTATGCCTTAAACTAGCGTTTAAATGCCAACTCTTTTGACAATTATACAAGTCTCATCCCATATTATCAACAATACCAAAATTCCAATATTCATATCCAAAAGTTCCAATCAATAGACTTGTTATACAATAAAAATTTAAACTCAACTTATTACATCAAAATAATGGAATATATTGATAATAGAAATTTAAAATTCCAATTTTATGCTATACTTAACTTCTTTTTTAAATAAAAATAAATAAAGGAATTTCTATTTAATTCATGGGAATGAGCGATGAAAACTATAAACAAAATTTGTATCTTAGATACTATTCCTTAATCAAAACCTTTTATCAAATTCAAAGAAAAAGAATAAAAAGTGGAATAAAAGGTAAAATTCTCAAAACTACATATCTACACAATTTCCATTATTATTTTGACATAAACATCTGAGATTTTAACATAGAATTGACATGTCGTATTGAAGAGCTTTGGGAGTTTTAAATATGATGTTTTTGCGAACCAAAACTCGCTAAGGCATATTGAAACCCAAACTATACTAATCAATTACTAAAATAGAAAAGCTAAGATTTCCACTCATAGTATATCCTTTAGCTTTGCCGCCTTTCCATTTGACATTCCTTTGACAATCTCTGTCAGATCTCTTACTTTTTATATATATATATATATATGTCTCTGTGTGTGTGTGTATATGTGTGTGTGTGTGTATATACATACAGCAAGACATTTGTATATATTAGATTCATAAAATTAGAGGTTTGGAGGAAAATAGGTTTATAAAATAAACAATAAACAAAAATTGATATATAAGATTTCTTACTTGAAACTCTAATGGAGTTTTCTGAATCTATGAAAATGCGAACTGATAGAGCTTTGCTAGAGTTCCCAAAATATTTTGTGAATAAAAGTGAGGGGGCTAAGCACTTATTTACAACGATTGAAATGTGCCAAAACCGTCAAATTTAAGCCGGTTTAAAATAATATAATCTAGTACGTTCAAAATGCATAAAATTCCAACTGCCATTCACCTTCACCGGTCAAGCACCACTACCCACCGGTCGATCGATCGGTTCTCTTATTTTGGGACTATTTATTAATTGTCATTGTGCATTTATTTTATTCCTTAATTAATAATTAATATTAATATTAATTCTAACGTTTACTTAACCCCAAAGTTTAATTACTGTTAACTTTCAAATTTTAAATTTAAGAATTATTTAATTATTTGAATTTGAATTTCATTTAATTTATTTTGAATATTGAAAACTTCAATTCATAACTTTTCCGTTTGAGCGTCGTTTTCAACATATTATATTTGAAAACTGATCAAAAAATCACCATGAACGCAACGACATAAGTTCGATGGTTAAATTCTACCATTTACGAAATTTCCAATTTTTACATGCTTTATTTAAATTAATTTATCCAATTTATTTACTTGTGGAGTATTTTATGTGTTGTTGCTTTCTCCTCCCTTAAAATGATTTTGTCTTCGAAATCTTAATAACGGGTGAACAACATAACACATAATAACATCCATATTATACAACCAAGTTATCTACACAATCTTCTACTCAGCCAAAAGTGCAACGTGATTATGTGTGCAGACATATTATAAGTAAGCTTAGTTGTAGCGTGAGCGTATGATCGTAATATATAAGTATGTATGAAAACACCCTAAACATGCAAACGAGTTATATATGAGTGAAAAAGTGATAATAAAAGTGTAGCAACCATATCCTACCATACAATCTAGCAATGACAATGCAACAAAAAGCTAATTTTGAAGAGATAAGTTTGTCAATGAAAAGATCAGGATGAGAAGTCCTCATGCTTTCCTCCAGGTTTCTCCCTTTTGTACTCGAACCAGTCTAATATCTTTATTGCGGAGTTTTCCTAGTTTCGTGCTCCACACTACTTATGGTGGCATGGGATGCTATGGGATTTGTCTTAATATCCCCCAATTGATTAGGCTCTACCATAGTAGTTGTGTCATAAAGGCATTCCCTAAGTGTAAAACATGAAAAAGGTCACGGACTCCTACCAACTCATCCGATAGCTCCTTGCGATGAGCTATTTTTCCTATTCTTTCTAAAATTGTGAGGAGCCTAACAAATCTTTGGTGTCAACTTGCCCAACTTTCCATATCTTATGACCTTTCTAAGAGGAAAAACTTTGATAAACACCACATCCCCGATATCTAATTCTAATCTTTCTTTTTCTGTTCATATAAGATTTCTGACGGTCTTGTGTGGCCTTCATTTACTGTCTAATAAATTCTATCTTTTTCATTTTGGCATGTGAGACGCCTAGTGGAAAATTCTAAAAGAATATCATAATTATGTTGGCTTTGATTTGATGTGATTTGATGTTTATTTTTTCTTAATTTTGTTAATTCTTACTTTTACTAATGACTTCTAGAATTTTTCTAATTATATTTAGTAAAAGTAAACTTTTTTATTTATTAAAATGTGTAATATATATGTTAAAACATGTTAACAAAGATGCAATAACGTTGTGGCAACTTATTTTGAATGATTTCCGACAAAACGTTTTACGATCACATTTTGACGTTTTTGTTAAACTATTTATTCATGTAAACCAAACTGCAAAATGAATTTATTATTATCTTAAATAATTAAAGCAAGCATATTTGACATATAAAATAATATAAAACAATTCCCAAGTCTATTTGTAAAAATACGGCATCGATTTATCGGTATGCGACGAAATTTGTCAACTTTATAAAACAAGTTCTATATATTTATCGAACCATTATAAATTAAATTACTATTATAATCAAATAAGTTTGATATCGATTATATAAATATTTGAAAGGAAGTATTTATCCTTTAAACAATTTTCTCGAATATTTATCCTACTTTGTTGGAATCCGACTTTTGTCAATTTTACAATGGAAATCCAAAATCTATATTCAATATCAAAAATAAGTTTGTCATTCTTATTTATCATATAAAACTTGACTGTTTAAGTTTGAAAATTCTACATTTTAATATTTAAAATAATTAAATATCCCATTTTCAATGTGTTAAAATTACGGGTAGTTACAAAAATATAAAATTTTGAGAAGGAGAAGAGGAGACTTACTGTAATTTGTTTCTGAGCAGGAAATGAAAATGAGAAAGAGGAGTCAGGAATAAAGTTTTGTACGTAAAGTTTCTCAACGGATGACTTTTCAAATGAACAGAAAATACAGTCGACCTTTAGAATACCCTAGCCCATTAGTCTAAGCCCAATGACAAAACGAGAAAATAAAACATGAAAGCAATTGCGTGTAATACGCTGAATACAACAAATTTTGAGAAGCATGAATCAAAATTTTACGAAACAAAAAGTAGAGAAAAGTTAAGAATCAAATCCAGCTTCATGAAAAAAATTCAAATTTTGAATTTAAAATTTCCAACAGGATGTCAAACTTTGACCAAAATTTGAATTTTCAAAAAAATCTTTATTTTATTAAACTTAGAAGAACATTTCACATCAAATCCTAAAAATATATTTTAAAATTCCAAATTTATCAATTTTAAAATAATTTAAATCAAAGTTTCAATTGGAATTCCAATTAAAATATTACACAAATTTGCGGGTTGTTACACATATCATAATATGATGAACAATTGTGTATGTAAATAAGTTGTATATAAGAATATTACCTTGTTATAGCTTAGAGAATGCACCTTTAATGTTGAATCTATGAACTCCACCTGAATCGCTATTTAAATCTTCCAAAAGGCATAACCTCATTCAAGACACATCATTGCCCTACTTTATTTGAATTTATTCCTAAGTGTTTGAGTTAATGGTGGAGAGGAGGAAGCAATTTTAACAAGAAATATGGGGAAGATATGGAAGCTAAAACCCAAGAGAAAAACTAAAGAAAAGAGGGGCTAAGTTTGTTTAAATAGCAAAGGAGAGAGAATGGCTAAAGATGGAAATATATCTTTTCTTTCCTTTTCCATTTCACACCCATTTGAAATCAAATTCCAAACCCATATCCACCAACCATAGATGGCCATACATCATCCGTTTATCGACAAGTGTGTATACAACTTTCTTATATGTGCTATTTTGAATATTGATCATCTCAAATCAAATAAGATTTTATAATTAATATTTCATAAATATTAATTAATTTAATTAATTTTTAATAATTAAAATTTAGTTAAATCAAGTGGTATTCGGAGGACTCAACATCGTTGTTGTGTGACTCTTTAGGTGTAAATTCAGTCAGCGATCAATATCGAACAATTCAAATATTAGTGTCACATATCACCTTAGCTAGAGATGTGACATTTTGGTCAAACTTCACTTACATAGTGTTCAAAAGGTGGAATTTCTATCGAGTAAGAAAAATGCCGATAAATTTTCAAATAAAAATAACCATAAGAGCATTGCATATAATTTTAGTATGTGGTGAGTACGGGTCGATCCGTAGGGAATTTTTAAGATTTTAAAATTTTCAATTCAATCAAATTAGGCCAAAGTGGGAGGAAATTGTTAACTATATAAAAAAGCTAAAGCTAGAATTGAAATGTGATTTAAAAACTATTAGACTAGAGAACAATTTAGAGGCAAATCCACTCTCATATTTTTGTAAATCAACAAACAAATAATTTATGATCTCTAGTTATGATATTAAGTGAAATAATTATTGCATTTATCATAAGTATGGTTTATTTATGTTATTAGTTAACATAACTTAAACTATCAAACTATAATACAACAATTATATCACTTGTAAATTCTCATGAAAATGAAGCCAAAGCAAAAGCTATTTTAAGTATGATCTATTTACTATTGTAATTAGTAAGATAGATCATCAAATTTTGTTTTTACTTTCTTTTCAAAATCAAAAATCGATTAGCAAATGATGATGCAAATTGTGTTTATGTTGAGTTAGAATAGCTCATTTACAAAAGCAACATAAGCTATCAAACCCACTTGTATAAACTTGCATCAAAATTCACTCTCATGAAACACAAACTAAAAGAGATCATAAGTCATAAAAATGTTGAAATTACATAAAGTTAGAGAGCTTCATTACCCCTAAATTGAAGGGTTTAGCTACTCATTTGTGTTATCAAATCAACGTTTGTAAATTTCAACATTAAAAAGCAAAGAAATGAAAACTAAGAAAAGGAAGAAAGAGAGATTAACTGCTAACTATTTGCATAAAAATTAAAGTTACACTACTTGCATGAATGTAAATCTAAGCTATGAACATTAAAAGAAAGAGAGCATAAAAATAAACATTAACATAAAAGCAAAGAAAAGCATGTAAAAAAAAGAGGAAGAGACTTGGAAGCCTTTTTTATTTCATGAAACATTGACGTTACAACTTTCTTTCTTAATTTCCTAACTAATGTGAAAGACTAGAAGATATTTACATGTACATAATAGGGTTATTTATACATACATAAAACCCTAATTCATTTTTTTAGGGAATGCTGATGAACGTATTTTTCTGCATTTTAAACCGTTTGTTTTGTATATTTTTATTTTAATAAAGCGGTATTATACGGGTATTTTGTTGTGGTTTTGCAGATTATAGATTCCAAAGTGCAACATTTTGAATACCAAATAATTCGAAGAGGAAGTACATATCGTTCATGAAGAAATGCATCTCACGTCACCAACATGTGTACTATTCATGCAAGAAATCAAATGCAAATATTGAAAATACACATTCAAAGTTTGGCCAAAAAATCTCTCAAAGCAAGGCCACTTGTTAATCAAATAACAAAGTAAAGACCAATTCAAAGTGAGGTGGCCTTATTATTCTTCAAATATCAAGCATATGGACCTAAATACTAGGGTTATCTTTGGAGGCTAAAGTCTTTAAATAGAGGGAGCAATGCAGATGGAAAATCATCTCTTACCCCATCACTCTTCTTCAAATTTAATTTTAAATTCAGCAGTGTTTTTATTTTCGAACAGAATACGTAGGATTGTTGATTAGATTTAGCAATTTATTTATTCTCTTCTTAGTTATTGCACTCTTTTCAGTTAGTTAATAAATATTTCAATTGTCTGCTCTGTTATTTTCTTTTTCGCAATTTCAATTTCTGTTCTGAATTTTACAATTTTATATTTTGGTTGCAATTTCGATTAGTTTCGGAATCGATTCGGAGTATATTATTGTTTTTATTTCCTGTTCAAGATCCACTATCGAATTTGTTTAACACGCCTAAGATTTAAATAGGGATTTCAAATATTTTAAAACACAATTCCCTGTGTTCGACCTGCATATTACACGCCTGTGCGCTTGCAGAATTTATTAAAATTTGTGCTTTTCTAATCAATAGAAAAGTCACAACAAGTTTTTGGCACCGTTGCCGGGGAATTGCTATTTTGAAATTTTCGATTTTTCATTTTTTAAGTCTATTCGTGTTAATTTATTATTTTTGCATTAGTTTTTTTTTAAAAAAAAGCGTTTTTTTTCGTTTTCAGTTCCTTTCACCAAAGTAGCATTTTACTTAAAAAAATCGTTTTTTTTTTCGCTGCATTCGTTTTCACATTTCTATTTTAGTCAAGTTTCACGTTGCTGGTCTGGTATTTTTTTGCTGCATTCGTTTTCGCGTTTCTATTTTAGTCAGTTTCATGTTGCATTAGTTTCCAAAAAAAAACATTTTTTTCTTTTTCCAGTTCCTTTCACTTAAAAAAATCGTTTTTTTTTCGCTGCATGTTTTTAAGTTTCACATTGGTTTAGTTTCTGTTTCAATTGCTTTTCACGCTGCATTCATCTACAACATTTTCGTTTTTTCTAGTGATTACAGGTAGCTCAACTAAGTAAATCTTAGCCATTCAACAACAAAGATCTAGGGATCAAGCTATTACAAACAGTGGAGTTTGAATCACTAGCACTGCTCAGTTGCACTGGACGGACTGCCATACCCCTCTGTAAGTAATTTTCTACTCTACAGGTACCCAACTAAAAACTGTTATAAATCTACTTTTGGCTATTACACCTTGATTTGTTTATGCGCGTTTGGGGAAGAAATAATTTTAACCGTTTAGAAACCCAAAATATTTCATTAAACAAATCAACGGAAATTTCAAATCAAACAAATATGAACAATCACGGTTCACACCACGGTTCATAACATGGTTCACACCACAATTCATCAAAATTATCACCTAATTCACATGTTGGAAATAATGAATTTCATGAGAACCGACCATTATCCTTTAGAGACCGATGCTATCCAACACGGACTGTTCAACCTCCGGTTATTTCATTTCCACCTGCCGAAGGAAATAATTTTGAGCTAAAACATTCTTTTATCCAAGGGTACCAAAATTCACTGGGTTTGAAAATGCATATGAATTTCTTAATGAATTTGAGTTATATGCTTCTACAACTAAAATGCAATAACTTTCTAATGAATCCATCAAGCTAAGGCTTATTCCATTTGCACTTCTAGAAAGTGCGAAAAGATGGCTTAATTCTCTTCCTAAAAATTCAATTAAGAGTTGGGACAATTTCGTTACTATATTTTTGAAAAGTTTTTCCCTTTCCACGAAACTCTTAGAATTCGAACTGAAATCAACCAATTCTCTCAGAATGAAGGAGAAACTTTTTCAAAATATTTTGAAGGTTCAATCAATTGTTATATAGTTGCCCACATCATGCAATCCCTAAACACGTTTTGTGCTAAATCGTTTATGAAGGGCTTAACTATCAAACAAGATCCCAACTCGAATCAATGTGCGGAGGAGAATTCATGGCAAAAACAGACGAGGAAGCATGGGAATTTTTAGAAGAGGATTCGGAAAAGAATATGCAATGGGAAACAATTCGTATTCCAATTCGTGCTCCAAATAGAGGAGTACATGCCATTGACCCATCACATCTTCCTATAGATACCCAAACTCCTCAAGAAGGAGAAGGACCACCCCATTACTACACACAAGACCAAATCAATGCTATAGCTCAAAATAGTCCTTATTCATCCATATATAATCCTAACTGGAAGCATCATCCAAATTTTTCGTGGTCAAATCCTAACAATGTGGCTAATCCATCGCATATGTATCCGATGATACCAAATCCGAATTATCGAGCCCCAACATCTAATGCTCAAAATTCACAACCAACTCCTCAAACAAAACCTTCGAATCAACCATACAGGCATCCTAATTTCAATCCATCAACCTAACCTTCTCAGCCTTCACAAGAAATTGCTCGATTGGAAAAACAACTCTCTAAACAAAATGAACAAATCACTAACCAAGATGCAAGAATTGAGCAAATCACCAAACAAAATGAACAAATGTTGATAATGATGAAGGATCTCATGAGAATCAATGAGAAAGGTAAATTTCCTAGTCAAACCGAAGTGAATCCAAAGTATAACTCTCGAGGAGTAAATCTTTGTGAGGACAAAGATGTAAATCCGGTTAATGCTGTCACCACATTAAGGTCTGGAAAGAAGGTGGACAACCATGTCGGCAACCCCGACGTCCTTCTTAAGTCTTCCCTTGTTCAAAATTCTGAAAATCAGTCAACACCCACTGTTGTCAATCCAAACAACTCTAATTCTTCATCCAAGGTCGGCAATCCCGATCACTCTTCGCTTTCTGATGTTGGCAACCCCAACATTTCAATGCCCTTATCTTCACCCTCTGATATAACACCTTTTTCTTCGAATGAAAAAACTACCGAACGAGTCTATAAACCCGTAGCTCCATTTCCTCATAGACTCAACAAAAAGAAGAAGCCATCTAATTTTGACCAAACTCTTGAAATCTTCAAACAAGTTCGAATCAATATTTCACTTCTTGATACCATCGAGAAAATTCCTCAATACGCCAAATGTCTAAAAGAGCTATATACTCAAAAGCGCGCCATTAGCATTCCTAAGACTGCATTTCTAACTGCAAACACTAGCTCCGTTCTTTCAGATCCCTCCCCAATCAAGTATAAGAACCCCGGTTGTCCCACTATCAGCTGTAAAATAGCTAACACTCACATTAGTCATGCCTTACTCGATCTTGGAGCGAGTGTGAATCTTTTTCCTTGTACTGTGCATTGTCAACTTGGACTAGGGGAATTAAAACTACAAACATCACAATTCAACTAGCTGATCGATCTGTCAAAAAACCATTGGAAACAGTTGAAGATGTTTTGATACAAATCGAGCAATTCTATTTCCCAGTCGATTTCATAGTCCTAGAGACCGCCCTGTCTCAAATGTTAACAGTCAGATTCCTTTGATATTAGGTCGTCCATTTTTAGCAACATCAAATGCTATCATAAATTATAGGAATGGTCAACTCCGACTTTCCTTTGGGCACCTAACCATTGAACTAAATATATTCAATCTTAACAGACAACCAAGGGATCTTGAAATAGAAGAAGTTGACATGATCCAAACAATTGTAGAAAATGATTTTAGTGATATTACGAAGTCTCTTAACATGTGCCTAGATCATTTTAATTCCAATTTAAATGAAGATGAATACATTTAAGTTAAATGATATGCTCCGCTCTTCTCATAATTCACTAGAATTCAATCAGTTGATGTCTGCTGAAGCCTCAAAAGGAGTACGCCCTAAATTAGACCTCAAACCTCTTCCAAACGATCTTAAGTATGCATACTTAGATTCTTCAGAAAATTTCCCTGTAATCTTGGCTTCCGATCTCATTAAGGACAAAGAAGAACAACTTTTGAAAATTTTAAGGGAAAATAAAGAGGCATTAGGATGGGTAATCGCTGACATCAAAGGAATTAGTCCATCAATCATCGAACATCGAATACATTTAGTCGACGAGGCTAAACCCACCCGTGAAGCTCAAAGGCGATTAAACCCTAATATGAGATAAGTGGTAAAGGAAGAAATCATCAAATGTTTAGATAATAACATTATCTACCCTATCTCTGACAGTACTTGGGTAAGTCCGGTACAAGTTGTACCAAAGAAGTCTGGAATCACTGTGACCACAAATGAGAATATCGAACTTGTTTCGACAAAGGTCAAAACAAAATGGCGCGTTTGCATCGACTATCGAAAACTCAATGCAGCAACAAGAAAAGATCATTTTCCCCTTCCTTTCATTGATCAAATGCTCGAACGCTTAGCCGTCGTGAATATTATTGTTTTCTTGATGGTTACTCTGGCTATAATCAAATCCCCATTGCGCTAGAGGACTAACACAAAACGACATTTACATGCCCCTTCGGAACTTTCGCTTATCGTCGCATGCCCTTCGGTCTTTTTAATGCTCCCGCTACCCTTCAGAGATGTATGATGAGTATATTTTCTGATATGGTGGAAGATTTCTTAGAAATATTCATGGACGATTTTTCAATCTATGGTTCATCTTTTGATCAATGCCTCCTTCATTTAGAACGTGTCTTAAAGCGATGTAAGGAGAAATATCTTGTTCTTAATTGGGGAAAAATGTCATTTTATGGTTAAGCGAGGAATAGTCTTAGGTCATGTTGTCTCTAAAAATGGCCGTGATTCGTCTGGAATCGACACATAAAAAAGAGATCGACGAAGCAGTACAATGCTGTGGGGCCTTAGCACTAGAGAAGGACTTAGTCCAAAAAGAGAGGGATGCATTCAACCTCCGAGTCAAGGAACTTGAGGAGCAGCTCCGTAGAGAGAAAGAAGTGAAAACGACTGCCCAAGAAGAGTCACAACGATACTGTGACGAAATCGTTGCTACTCGACTCTTAAAAGAAAAACTTGAGGTCGAGCTTTCCAAAGTTGAGGCGATAAGGAGTGAAGCCCGTGAAGAGGGCAAGAAGATAGCATCTGCGGACATTGACTTCCATCTTGAAGCGGCTAGAGAAGAAGGTAGGGAAGAGTTCAAGAGCATGTTTGACCCGCTAATGCTGAATTCAATACCCGCGTCCTCATGCATCGAGACTTGACTTTTCTGGGTGAGGGCTATCTTGAATCTTTAGCCGAGGCATGGGAGGTCTTGATAGAAATCAGGAAGGCCGAGCACGGTACTGAAGAGATTGATAAGGGGGCCTTGATAAAAGAATTCCTCAAGGGAAATGAGCCTTCAGACTTGTTTGCAGCTAAAGCTATTTATGGCAAATGCTCCCCCTCAAAGATAGGGAAAGAAGTTATTACCGGTCCGTCCGGGGTCATGCCTCCAGCTCATGTGCCTTCTCAATCGGCCGATACTCGATCCATTTGAGCAGCATATCGGTTATAATCCGGAGGACCCCGGCCTTGGCGTCCATATTCTATCTCCCATTCCAGAGGGTGAGACCCCCTTGACGGCTGAGAGTCTGCCGGAACCTAGTAGATAACCCTTCACTTTAAGATTTCAAAAGTCGTCATTGTATTCTAATGCTTGTTTTTCATGATTTTGCACAGCCGTTCTGATCCTAGGCCCACTCCGAGGAGCGATGCCGCCAAGGAGGTGGAGGGAAAGATAAGTGAGGCCACTCATGCAGGAGAGGCTCCCGGGCCAGATGCTCAGGTGATTGGAGCGCTGGATGAGGACAAATCTGAGACTTCTTCTCGCACCGATGGGAGTTATGAAGTAGAAATTACAGGCGCCTTCAAACACACATCTGAGCTGAGTATGAAGGAGCGACTTGAGGAGGATAAGAGAAAAACAGCCAAGATCAAGGTCGAACCTTGAGTTGTGGACCTGGATGACCCTTTGAATAAGCCGCTGAAGGTCATCCTTCCTGGCGGGTCCAAGCCATGGAGGTTCCCCGTACTTCTTCAGTTGCTACCCCTCCATCAAAGAAGAGCATCAAGGGTAAATGCATAGGAGAGGAGCCATCCGAGAAGACAACGGAGGTGAAGAAGTCGAAGAAGCACAAGAAGTGATCATTACTCTCGTTCAACGAGAGTTAGTTTAAGCTATGTAATTATTTTCATCTACTTCCACAGTCTTTGTAAATAGATTGTCGAATCCGTACTTTGGAGGGCTTGTAGTAGAAACTTATTTTGAATAAAGTTAGTTCCTTTTTCTTTCTTTCAAAAGGCTCTTGTTGTTTAATTTTTGTATGATTGTGATTTAAATCCAAGCTGTTGTGAATAACATGGACTTCTTGGTTCACCTTCATATAGCTCAGAGATTCTTTAAGAGTAGTTCACGCTTCCTTCCGCGCTTCAAGCACTTAGAATATTTTTTAGTCTTTACATCAGGGATTTGGTAAGTTCAAGTCATCAGTGTCCTAGCTCATGCTTATGGAACTTGGGGATTTGGACCACTTATACTCGAATCTGCACTTTGGGGACTTAGAGTATTCCAGTCCCACTCAGGGGACTTGGAGATTTGAATCGTTTGTACTCGAGTCCGCACTCTGGGGACATAGAGTACTCTAGTCCGCACTCTGGGGACTTGGAGATTTGAGTCGTGTATACTCGAGCCCGCACTCTGGGGACTTAGAGTACTCCGGTCCGCAGTCTGGGGACTTGGAGATTTTTAGTCGTTTATGCTCGAGTCCGCGATCCGGGGACTTAGAGTACTCCAGTCCGCACTCCGAGGACTTGGAGATTTTTAGTCTTTTATACTCGAGTCCACGCTCCGGGGACTTAGAGTACTCCAGTCCGCCCTCTGGGGACTTGGAGATTTTTAGTCGTTTATACTCGAGTCCGCGCTCCGGGGACTTAGAGTACTCCAGTCCGCGCTCCGGGGACTTGGAGATTTTTAGTCGTTTATACTCGAGTCCGCACTTCGGGGACTTAGAGTACTCCAGTCCGCACCCCGGGGACTTGGAGATTTTTAGTCGTTTAAACTCGAGTCCGTGCTCCAGGAACTTAGAGTACTCCAGTCCGCACTCTGGGGACTTGAAGATTTTGAGTGTCTGCACGTGTTCATACATCAGTCAGAATAATATAATTTCATTTGCCTGTCATAGGATCATCATACGCAGAAATATTAGTAATTCATGGAAAAGATGGCTTCAAGCCTTTATTAATGAAAGCAAGCTAAATTGTTTTACTACATGCCAAGAATAGAAATAAAAGCGTACTGGAAATAAATGCAACTAATACATGAAAGAAATAGACTAAGTATAATAATGCCGCAAGTGCTCGCTGTTCCATGCTCGGGGGAGTGTCGCACCGTCGACGGTTGCTAGCTTGAAAGTTCCTTCTCCAAGCTTCCGTTCGATGACGTATGGACCTTCCCATGCGTGGAAAAAACTCGTTTCAAAACGAGGTTTTCCACACCAAAAATTCTCGGTCGGACTCGTTTCAAATTGGCTTCTTCGTGTTTTTCATCAATGAAGTCCAACGATTCCAATAAAAGGTTCTGGTTCGACTCGGGGTCGTAATAGGTTACCCGATGTGATGGAACTTCAAGTTCCACGGGTATGATAGCTTTCATGCCATATGCCAATGCGAATGGAGTGTGGCCAGTCACAGTCTTGTGGGTGGTCCTGTAGGCCCAAAGCGTCGTTGGAAGTTCATCCACCCACTTTCCTCTAGCATTTTCCAAACGCTTTTTCAATACGGACTTGATTATCTTGTTTACAGCTTCCACTTGTCCGTTGGCTTTCGGGAGAGCAACCGCTGCAAACTTCTTCTCAATGCCATATTTCTGACAAAATTCTTTGAACTCCTTGCTTTCGAATTGAGTCCCATTGTTTGTAATGATGGTCCGTGGAAGGCCAAAATGGCATATGATATTTCGTACGATGAAATTAATAACCTTCTTGGTGGTTATTGTGGCCAGAAGCTCTGCTTCTGCCCATTTGGTAAAGTAGTCGACCGCAACTATTGCATATTTCGCTCCACCTTTGGCTATGTGTAAAGAACCAACTAGGTCCATCCCCCACATTGCAAATGGCCAGGGACTAACCATTTGCGTGAGTTCCGTCGGCGGAGCTCTCTGGATTTTTGCGTATATCTGGCATTTATCACATCTTCTCACATAGTCTGCAGCATCTCGATTCACAGTTGGCCAGTAATATCCATAACAGAGGACTTTCTTTGCTAAGGTCTGCCCCCCAGTGTGGTCACCACACTCTCCCTCATGGACTTCCTTTAATATTCGTTTTATCTCATCGTGGGCCATGCACCAGAGTAAGGGGGTCGAGAATCCCCTCCGATACATTACCCCATCTTGAATTATATATCATGAAGCCTTACGAAGGACTTGTCGTCTTTCGCTCCTTTCTTCGAGTAAGATCTCGAATAGCAAGTACTGCCTGATTGGGGTCATCCACGATTCCTTCTCGATTTCGGTTTCGAACGCGAAATCTATCTCCACCATATCTATACTCGAAGCATGGAGGATCTCAATAGGAAACAATCCCATCTGTTGCGCATCGCCAGTGCTTGCGAATTTCGCTAATGAATCGGCCGCTCTGTTTTGCTCACGCGAGACATGTGAAATATCATAATACTCGAGATTCGCTAGCAGCTCCTGAACCCGGACCAAACATGGAGCAACTCTCTATCCCCTTGCTTGGTAGTCTCCTCGCACTTGGTACACCACCAACTGCGAGTCGCTAAAGATTTCAACCGATTTTACTCCCAGTTATTTGATAAGCCTTAAGCCGGCAATCAACGCTTCATACTCGGCTTCGTTATTCGTTGATGTGAATTCGAGCTTCAAAGCGTAGCAAACTGATCGGTTCTCATGAGTTACAAGAACCATGCCAACCAAGAGAACAACGGTCGTTAGATACCCCATCGGTGTACATCTTCCATAGAATGGACGGTATGACATTGTGGTCGTTTGATTCGTCAGGCATAGTAAATTCAGCAATAAAGTCAGCTAGTGCTTATCCTTGTATGGCCCTTCGCGGCAGGTAGGTAATATCGAACTGACTTAACTCAATATTCCATTTTAACATCCTTTCGGAAGTTTTCGGTCGTTGAAGTATCTACCGTAAAGGTGGATCAGTATAAACACTGATTGAGTGTGCCTGAAAATACGGACGAAGCTTGCGTGATGCAATAACCAAGCAATAGGCTAATTTTTCAATCTTTGGATAATTTCTTTTTGCCCCTATCAAGCGTTTACTAACATAGTAAACTAGCTTTTGAACCCGGTCTTCCTCGCGAAGCAAGGCTGTACTAATAGCGTGCTGGGATACAACCAAGTATATGTACAACATTTCGTGGTCTATTGTTTTCGACAATACCGGGGGACTTTCTAAGTGCCTTACAAGAGCTCAGAATGCTTCCTCACAGTCGGACGCCCATTCGAAATTCCTCCCTTCTTATGAACTGATAGCTTTCGAATAAAAGCGCTCCAGCGTGGCTGGGGGCATTCCCGCCGACCAATCTCCAAATTCAGAGTATGGATCCACTCCACGCATTACCGCCATCAAAATTGCATGGTCGTTTGGATTGCTCACTTCGGTAGCAGCAACATGAAATCTTTGCAAGTATGCTTTAAATGACTCTCCCGGAGCTTGGATAACGCTTGATAAGGACATCACATCCTTTGGACGAGTGGTGTGTATCCTGAATTGTTCTATGAATTTCATTTCCAATTCGTCAAAGCTGGATATTGATCGTGGGGGAAGTCAAGTGAACCACATGGTGGCGATTCCGGATAGATTGATTGGGAAGCACCTACACTTGGTTGCATCATTAGCTCTTACAGAATCCATCATCCATCCGTACCTCATCACATGCTACCTGGGATCAGTCTTTCCTTCGTAGGCTGGGATAGTCGGCATATTGAACTTCTTGGGGTACTCAGCCTGCAGGATACCATCCGTAAAGGGAGTATGGCTTCTGGACACTCCCCAATCTTCATTGGTCAAGCCTTGATTCTCTCTCATAAACTGCCTGACTATAGCTGTTAAGTCCGAAGTTTGTATGGAGGATGGAAGGTTGGGTTCCGTTCCACGGGACCGTGCGGGTTGATGTCTCGCCTGATTTGGGTCTTGGAGATTCGGGTGTCCAGTCTCTTCACGGGCTTGATCCTTAGTCAATCGATCTATGACACTTGCCTGTGCACCTTCATCCTTACGGCATCTACGCCTAGGAGGTTCGTCGGGTGAGGTTGAACTATCAGATTCAGAATTAGGGGCAGGGTTACCTCCAGCATTTCGATGCTGCTGCTGAGTGAGATGCGTGATGAGGTTAGTGTTGGCTTGAATCTTCTCAGCAAGTTGCCTTCTACTTTCCTTGAGTTCTCTTATCAAGCGTTGAACTCTGTTCGGGAAACAACTTCCGCTTGGTTTTGGGTGGAGGGCCCTGCACCTCGAGTTGCTTGCTGATTTCTAGGTCCAACTTGTTGCATGCTAGCAGTCTCATGGACATCTGCATTGTGAGAGGTCGATCTAGTTCATAGTCTCCCCATGGTAGAATTGTTGGTTGTAACTCTGAATAGAATCAACAGATGCCTTGTGAATGATCTTGGATCTCCTCTGGGGGATTTATGCAATCCAGTAGCTACAAAGCAGATCCTAACAGCCTGAGAATTCGATTCTCAGTGAAAGCACCAAAATGTTAGCACTAAAATTGGTCACTAACACCCTTAGAAAGATTGCGTAGAGTGATTAATGAAGAAATTAAATTAAAACAGAGAAAAGTATGTAAATTTCAATGCAGAAAACAAGAACACCAGATTTATAGTGGTTCGGCGTAATTGCCTACGTTCACTTTGAAGTTGATTTCTATTGCTTTCCTTGATAGTTGATTACATATACAATCCGTTTTCAATTACTTGAATACAATTACAAAGTAAAAGATTAAGTCTTGAGTGAGTGTTGAATGCGGTAGAGTTTCCCCAGTGTTCTCAAAAAACCGATCCATTTCACTGTGCCCCTGCCTCTCTATTTATAGACGAAGGTGGGTTGGACTTCCCTGGTGGGCCTGGCAGCTGAATATCTCGGCCCAAATGGAGTAGGCTCTGTGTGCCGACCCTAATACGCCGAACGACCAAATGCCGAACCACCACCTTCATGCCGAATGAAGTGAGGTGCCGAACGACCTCGGGATGCCGAACAAACCATTTGTGCCGAGCTCTCCATGGATGCCAAACGGTAAGCGAATGCCGAACGAGATTTAGGCCGAACAGAGTGATGTGCCGAGCAAGGTCTGGATGCCGAGCAATATGGGATGCCGGGCAATTCTGCCATGCCGAACGTCCCTTGATGCTGAATACTCTTGCATGCCGAAAGCTCTTGGTATGCCGAACGCCCTTGGTATGCCAAATGTTCTTTGTATGCCGAACGTCCTTTAGATGCCGAGCGCTCCTTCATGCCGAGCGTTCCTTTATGCCGAGCGTTCTTATGATGCCGAACGCTTCTAGATGCCGAGCATTTAGAATGTCGAACGGTATGTAAATGCCGAACGATCCATAAATTGCCAAGCAATGTGCTAATGCCGAGTACTAAGTTGCCTGGTCAAATCTCCAGGAAACAAGCATTCTTTTTAGTGAAGAGATATTGAAGCGTAGAGTGGTTCATGTACAAAGTAACGTGTGAACCTATCAAGTAAGGTCGAAACTTTTCGAGCACAAAAACGACTGCGAGAAGCTCTATTTCGGTTGTTGTGTAGTTGAGTTGAGCATCATTCAAAGTCATACTCGCGTAGTAAATGACATGAAGGATTTTGTTGATGCGTTGTCCTAAGACAGCACCAACCGCAAAGTTAGAAGCTTCACACATTATTTCGAAAGGAAGATCCCAATTGGGTGCACAAACGATTGGAGTAGAAATGAGTTTTCTTTTGATACGTTTAAAAGAAGAGATACACTCAGAGTTGATATCGAAGGGAACATCTTTTTCGAGAAGGTTCGTCAAAGGACGAGCGATTTCGCTGAAGTCTTTCATAAAGCGTCAGTAAAAGCCACCGTATCCTGAGAATGATCGAATGTCCTTAATAGGTTTGGGAATGGGTAGGTTTGCAATTACGTCAATTTTTGCTTGGTCTACCTCAATGCCTTTATTTGAGACGATATGTCCAAGGACTATGCCTTGTTTGACCATAAAGTGTCATATTTCCCAATTCAAAGTCAAATGTTTTTCTTTACATTGATTTAGAACCAACTCGAGATGATGTAAATATTGGGAAAACGAATCGCCAAAGATAGAGAAATTGTCCATAAAACTTCTAAAAAGCGTTCAATCATGTCGAAAAATGCCTACCATGCATTGTTGGAAAGTAGCAGGAGAGTTACAAAGTCCGAATGGCATATGTCGATAAGCAAAGGTACCAAATGGACACGTGAAAGTCGTTTTCTCTTTATCTTCGGGAGCGATTGGAATTTGGTTATAGCCGTAATAACCATCAAGGAAGCAGTAGAATTCATGGCCGGCTAAATGTTCGAGCATTTAGTCAATCTAAGGAAGAGGGAAGTGATCTTTATGTGTTACGGCATTAAGTTTTCGATAGTCAATGCAAACACGCCAACTCATTTGAGTACGAGTTGGAATAAGTTCGTTTGAATCTTCTTGACAACGGTTAGCCTAGACTTTTTCGGTACTGGGCTAACCCATGAACTATCAGAGATTGGGTAAATGATTCGGTTGTCGAGAAGTTTAAGAATTTCATCACGCACCGCATCTTTCATTTTTGGATTAAGCCTTCATTGCGCGTCACGAACAGCCTTGGCATCCTCGATTAAATGGGTGCGATGTTGAACAAGAGCGAGACTAATTCCCTTTATATCGGAGATCGACTATCCAATTGCTTCTCTGTTTTTCGAAAGAATAGAGAGAAGAGAAGCTTCTTGATCAAGAGAAAGATTGTTAGAAATGATGACAGGACAAGTTTCACTTTCACCTAAGTATGCGAACTTAAGGTGATCGGGAAGTTGTTTGAGGTCCAACTTAGGGAGTTGCTCGATCAAATAATTGGGTTAAGATTTGGATTCAACTGGAAGCGATTCAAAGGGAAGAGTGTATTCAATTTTGTTGGGAATTTCATGAAACAATTTTTCATACTCGGCTTCGCTACGTGAATTGCATTAACTTTCAACTTTTGTTCACGAGGTTCATTCGACTGGCTTTCAAGATTGAAAATATTAAGATCCAAAGTCATGTTTCCAAATGAGATTTTCATCGAACCGTTACGATAATTGATTAAGGCATTTGAGGTGGCTAAGAATGGTCAGTCTAAAATCAATGGAATTGACTCGGTGGATTTGTTATGGGTTGTGTTTCGAGAACGATAAAGTCAATGGGGAATATGAATTGCCCTACTCGAATGGGCACGTCTTTGATTTCACCCAAGGGCTTCTTAATGGAACAATCGTCGAATTGAAGCGTAACTTTTGTGGGTTTGAGCTCACCTAAGCCTAATTGTTTATACAAAGAGTATGTAATCAAGTTGACACTTGCGCCTAAGTCTATCAAACATTTGTTAATCGTTTTATCTCCAATTGTACATGAAATCGTAGGGCAGGCAGGATCTTTGTATTTAACGGACATGGATTAGGACAAGACTTCACTCAAACTGGCGGCTAAGAAGACTTTTTTAGGCACTTGAGTGTGTCTCTTTTGGGTACACAAGTCCTCAAGAAATGTCGCGTACGTTGGGACTTGCTGAACGATGTCAAGATGCGGGATGTTAACTTTCACTTGTTTAAAAATTTCCATCTTTTCCATTTGGCCGAGTGTTTCTTTGGTCAAAGACGATGTGGAAATGGAACACGATACTAGGTAGGCAGGTCTACTTGAGTAGAAAAAGAAGAATTTTGATTGGCATTCGATTCAACGTTTGGCCCACATTCTGTTCAGATTCGTTTGCAGTTTTAGAAGTGTCGAGAGAGATTTTCGGTAAATCGTTTGGATTAACGACCTGATTATCGATTTGTTTACCGAAACGGAGAGTTGTGATAGCATGTAACTGGGTGACGCTGCTATCTTGAACAATATAGTCTTGATTTGAATTTGCGTTTTGATTTCTGGGATTTGGAATTGGCTGGCTTGGGAATGTTGCTCGTTCACATTCGCTCAAAGACATGGCTAATTGACTCATTTGCGTTTCAAGTTTTGCAATCGATTGGTTTGTGTTCTGCATATATGAAGTTAATAAATTTTGCAAATTGTTGTTTGATTGAAGGCTTTGAGTAGTTGCCTTAGCCAATGTTTCAAGATTTTTCTCAAGCGAAGTTAAACGTTTATCATCTTGGGAAGGATGAGCAGCATTTGGTTGAAAATTTGATTGTTGCAGTTGATTATGGGACGTGCCCTCAAAGTTTGGTTGAAAATAGGTGGGCTGAAAGGGAGGATTCGAAGCATTATGTTTGAAAATTGTGACGAACCGTATTTGTGTTGGGATTGTTTTGGTTTCAAGCAAAATTTGGATGATTTCTCCAACCAGGATTGTACGTTGGAGAAAATGGATCATTTTTGGCTTTATTGAAAGCATTGATTTGTTCGACAAAATTGGGACACTGATAAGCTATATGATTAGTATTGTTGCATTTATAACGCATCGGTTAGGAAACTTGGTTCATTCAATTCGATGAGAAAACATTATCGAATTTTTAATCATTGCATCGATCTTAGCTTCCAAAGCAAAAGCGGATCCTATCGAGTAGCATTCGATCGTGAGTAAATTGATTTTTCATTCGAACGTTCCCATTGGGATGATTTTTCTGCCAGGTTTTCAAGAAATTGCCAAGCTTCGTCGTGATGTTGGGCAAGAAAGTTGCCTTGGCACATTGATTCGAGCATGGTTCGTGAGCTATTTTCGAGTCCATTATATAGGATTTGGCAAATCGTCCATTTTTCAAAGTTATGGCATTGGCATTTTATTAAAAGCTCTTTGAATCTTTCATAATATTTTCCGAATGGTTCTCCCTTGAACTGATGAAAGTTTACAATTTCGTTTCGGATTCTATTCATTTTTTCCAAAGGGTAGAATTTTTTTTAAGAAAGCTTTTACGAATTATTCTCAAGTTTTAATCAAGTTCGATGGTAAGCTGTACAACCATTTTTCAGCATAATCCGTAAGAGCGAATGAGATTAATCGAAGTTTGATTCCGTCATCGGAAAGTTTTTGGAGTTTCATGGTTGCACAAACTTGTTAGAATTTAGTCAAAAAGATATATGGGTCATCGTGTTCGAAATTGCCAAATTTTGGAAGCGTGACAATATAGTTCGAGCGAATTTCGAAATACCCGTAGGGGCGGGTAACTACAGGTAACATGATGCAAGATGGAATAGAAATTCTATCGGGAAAGATTCTATCCATCAGAGTTCGAGGGACGTTCTCATTCGCCATTTCGAGTGGATCGTCTGTTCGAGTTAAACGATTAGTTATTGAGTCGCGAGTCCAATGATTTGTTGTTGTGTCACGAGTCCAAGTACTCATGCACAAGTGAAATTCGAGAAGAGAAAGAAGTTAGAATCGAGTTTGGAAAATGAAACAAGATTTGAAAACGAAGTGAACAATTTGTTTTTTTAAGGAAGAAAACTATTTACCAAGTGAAGTTTATTTCCAAAAGAGAAGTTTGATTTTTGTTTTGTATTTTGGTTTTTCAAAATTTTTTTATATGTTTTTGTTTTTTCCATTTTTTTTGTTTTTTGAATTTTCAAATATTTACCAAAAGGATTTTTTTTTGTTTTTAGAAAAGGGAAATTTGATTGTTGTTTTGTTTTCGAATTTTCAAAAAGAAAATTTGTTTCTAAAAAGATTTTATATTTTTTTTGGATTTTTGTTTTTGATTGAAAATTTTCAAAGAAAAGGAAAAAAGATTTTTTTTTGGATTAATAACTAAGTTAAGTAAAATTTACAATTTTTTTTCGGATTTTGGATTTTTGGATTTTTTTTTTTAAATATGCATGAACTAATGCAACTAAATGAATGCAAAAGACTTAGTTATAATTTTCTGTTCTTAGTAGCTCCTAACCCAAAATTGTATAATCACACTTTGTCTTAAATCAACAAAAATATTTTTCAGCCAGGTAATGGGTAGGGGTTATCGGTGCACCACAAATCACCTAGTAATGCAGCCGAAGTTTTAAGTACATTCAGAGGAACAACCGCTATAATATTTATGAATCACTGTAATATTTACAAATGGTTATTACTCTGTCATAGCCTAGATACCAAGAAATAAAATTGTTCAGAAGAAACAATTGTGAAGATACAATTAAGCCCTATATGAGCTCGCGACACCCTTAAGTCGAATGTCTAACCTTTATTATTAGTCAAATTCTACGATGAAATGCGTTTGTGAGCTAATAAAAGGGTGATGAAATCTCTCACCTTATGTGAATTGGAGTATTACGCTTAGAAAAGAAAAATAAGATGAGATGAATGCAAAGCAGAAATTAAACGTGAATTTACAATGCAACTAAAATGAATCCTATTTTTGTTTTTGTTTTTATTTTTGGATTTTGAATTTTTTTAATATAAATCCAAATGCAAGCAACCAACAATGCAATTCAAATAAAAACTAGGGATATGCGCACGATATCGGAGCGTGCAGATTATTAGCAATTTATTTTTAAAGCGGCAATATTTTATAAGCAAGTTAAGCAGCGGAGCAAATAACTTTTGGCAAGCAATTCCTATATTTCCTGCAACTTGAAAATTAACACAAGATATATATAGTTCTTATATTTTTTATATATATTAAAATAAGAAAGTAAACAAAGGAAATTCGAAACAAATGAAAGAAAAACAGTGAAATCAAAACAAAATAAATGAAACCAAAATCTTTTTTTTATATTTGTTTTTTTAAGAGATGAAGAAAACAGAAAAGGTTCATAGTCAAACAACACAATTAATCAACCTCAGCCCACATTATTCTCGTCCCATTACCCAAAATGTTGAATTTTTTTTTTTTTTTTTTTTGAATAAAGGTAAATAGGCCTCTGACCAAATAGGCAAATACATAAAGATACGGTGAAACAGAAATCAATCCCAAAAACTTACCCTTCTCAAAAAAACGAAATGGCGATTTATAAAATAAAGAAAAGAAAGAAACTTGCGAAATCGCGAGTGGAAGAAATGCCGATTTGGAATTGTGAGTGCGATCAGGTCTGTTGCGGCAATGGGAGAAGGCCGGTTGCGTGACTGGGTGGAGTCGCGATTTGTTGGTGAGGGATGGTCACAATTGGCTGAGGATTAACTGTAGTGATTGGGTCGCGAGTCTTACGAGGCGGAATTGGTGGCTGATGCTCGAATTACCATAGGGAATTGGGGTGGGTTTGATGGCGAGGAAGCGATGATTGAATTGGGTGATTGGTGTCGCGGTGGAATCAGCGGCGTGTGGTTGAAGGCACTGCTAAATGATGGTGAAGAAGCAGGTTAGTATGGTCAGGGGTCTGCTCGGTCAGGGGTGTGGTCGGTCAGGGGTGTGGTGCCATTGGTCGCAATTTGAAGTTGAAATGTTGGAATTTGTTGAGGCTGGGAGGTTGTGATTTGATGAGACAGTGGTGGGTTGAAAGCTGGTTGTGGCAGAGATGATGGTGGAGCTAGTAAGTGTGAAGTTATGTTGTTTGTAGTTGTAGGATGTTGTGAAAACGAAGTTGCATTGTGCAGTTCGAATAGTTGACAGAAACTTGGTTCGTTGCAGTTTGTATTGGAGGCTTGTTTGAAACACAGTGGGTTTGTATTTCTTTGGTTGATGTGGAGAAGACAGGGGGATGGTAGTGTGTTCGCGGAGAGGTTGAGGAAACTGTTGTTGTTTTGGTGGATGTCGGGTGCGTTCTGCTGTTTATGCACTGATGTGATGGAAGGTTGTAAGGTTGTAATAGAGGTTGTTAGAAGCAGAGGATTTGGTAGAAGTAGAGGTTATGGTTGCAATGTTGAGGTGTGGTATAGCAATAGAAATGGTGGGGAGGCTGTTGAACACTGTTTGTGCAGAGGTGTGATGAAACCCGATGATGGTTTGAGAGATGGAGGTGATGAAGGCACTGTGATCTTTTGGTCAGGGAATTGTAGCAACTGGTCTATGGGGAGAAGTGGTTTGGATGGTGATTGCAAAGCAGTTGTTGATGGAGCTTTGGTTGGTCCAGTCTTGTCTGGTGTTTTGCAATGTAATAGTGGTTTGTGGCAGGGTAAATGCAGTTTGTAATGGAGAGTTGAAATGGAAGTGAAGTGAATGACTGCAAGTGGTTAGCGAGGATGAAGACTGATGCCAAGTGCATAGTTGCACAGAAAATGACACTGTCTGAAATGTAAGGGGGTGTATGGCACAGAGTTGTGCAGCAGCAAGGTATGGATAGTGGCAGAAGGGTGATCTATATTGTAGCAAGGCAGTGATGAAGGTGATGCAATAATTTTGGCAGAGGGAAGTATGTATTGTATGCAGTGGACATAACAGTGGAGGAAGGAAATCAGAGAGCAGTTTTTTTTTTCTTTTTGAAAGTAAACAGAAAAAGAAAAATCCAGTAATAGAAAATGTAAACGCAATATTGTAAAAGAAAAGAAAATTATATATATATATTGAAATTGTATGGGCTTTTTTTTTACATTGAAAATGCAAATGCTAATTGAAAACAAGAAATGCACAAGAACAAAATTATACACAAACACACAAATTTGTTTTTAAAAAAAATGGAAACAAACACACAAACTAAACACACAACAAAAATTAGAAGAAAAATAATTCAAAGAATAGAAAGTCAAAGTCTTCAAAATTCTCCGGCAACGGTGTCAAAAACTTGTTTAATGAAGGAATTTCTATCGAGTTAGAAAAACGTCGATAAATTTTGAAATAAAAATAACTGCAAGACGTACAATTTTAGTACGTGGTAAGTACGGGTCAATCCGCAGGGAATTTTTAAGATTTTAAAATTTTAAATTCAATCAAATTAGACAAAAGTGAGAGAAATTGTTAACTACAAAAGAGAAGCTAAAGCTAGAATTGAAATGTGATTTGTAAACTATTAGACTAGAGAACAATTTAGAGGCAAATCCACTCTTATATTTTTGTAAATCAACAAACAAATAATTTATAATCTCTAGTTATGATATTAAGTGAAATAATTGTTGCATTTATCATAAGTAGGGTTTATATATGTCATTAATTAACATAACTTAAACCATCAAACTATAATACAACAATTATATCACTTGTAAATTCTTATGAAAATAAAGCCAAAGAAAAAGCTACTTTAAGTATGATCTATTTACTATTGTAATTTATAAGATAGATCATCAAATTTTGTTTGTACTTTCTTTTCAAAATCAAAAATCGATTAGCAAATGATGATGCAATTTGTGTTTATGTTGAGTAAGAATAGCTCATTTGCAAAAGCAACATAAACTATCAAACCCACTTGTATAAAATTGCATCAAAATTCACTCTCATGAAACACAAACTAAAAAAGATCATAAATCATAGAAATATTGAAATTACATAAAGTTAGAGTTCTTCATTCCCCCTAAATTGAAGGGTTTACCTACTCATTTGTGTTATTTTGTAAATTTCAACATTAAAAAGCAAAGAAAGATAGAGAGATTAACTACTAACTATTTGCATAAAAATTAAAGTTGCACTACTTGCATGAATGTAAATTTAATCTATGAACATTAAAAGAAAGAGAGCATAAAAATAAACATTAACATAAAAGCAAAAAAAAGCACGTAGAAAAGAAAAGATGAAGATGCTTGAAAGCCTTTTTTATTTCATGAAACATTGAAATTACAGCTTTCTTTCTTAATTTCCTAACTAGTGTGAAAGAGTAGAAGATATTTACATGTACATAAGAGGGTTATTTATACATGCATAAAATACTAATTCATATTTTTGGGAACGCCCAAATTGCCCTTGAGGTAGTGTGACCACCAAGTAATCATTAGCATATGTTAATTCTCCACTTAAATGTGCATGAAGCTTTAAAGGCATTTTAGCATGCGCATTAGCTCCTAATTAAAAATCAAGGTAAGTGGGTAGGTGGGGTCCTCCATTATCATGAGCTTGAATTATTTCCTCTTCATTCCTCTATATTCTCTTGTGCATGGATATATGTTCATGAAGCCTCTTTCATATGCATCCAAATTTTTATATAAATCATCAAAAAATGTCCAAGTAAAATTCTCAAATTGACATATACACAAAAATGGCCATTTTGCCCCTGAATGAAGATTAATATATGATGATTTGAAAATAATTGAATTATGGTTTCAAACATGTTAAAATGCCCAAATATGATATTTATTTAAATAAAAATAGATAAAATATGGATGTAAATATATGCACATTTACGTGCACATCACATAGCTTTGGTAAAATCCAATTTAACTCATTTTAAGCATTACTCGGTAGTGACAATTATTTACACTAATTGTTTTCGTCAAAACTACATCACATTAGGGCTTATGAAATTTGGTACTGGTCAAAATTCCAATATCATCCACGTTCAGTTTTATTATGCAAACACAAAGTTCTTGGTTCAATAATAATAATTATTATTAACTGAACTGCCGTGGCCAAAGATTTTGACTTTATGTTGACTTTAATTGACCATGATGCTAACCCAACTAATGGAGGAGGTAAATTCTCTATTGAATAGCGTTTCATTGCTAGTGCTTCCATTCGACCTAATAATAGTCGTTCGATGGACGTCGTGCCACGATTTAAATATATAAATGTAGAGTTTCCAAACTAAAGCTCAATAGTTTCTCAAGCCAAAAGAATTGTACAAAATTGTTACACTGATTTTTATGTTCGACATCAGTTATGTTAACCAATAGAAAACTATCGAATGATTCATTCCAAGTTATCCAATAACTGTTAATACGTAACCCCTCAATGCCCCCAATAGCCATGAGTAATGCGCTGCCCAACTTTTAAAGAGCGTTACGCATTTTAGTCTCACTGGATGCATCGATATCCGGTCTCGATACATCTTGAATTGGAATATTTTAAATGATGTGTTTATTATATTGTGACAAATTGCTCACGGTTGAAATACCTTGTAATAACTACCACAAAATACACCATTTGTGGACTTATTGTTAAACATACTTAAATTGAATAATCAATTATTTATAACATATTATAACAAGTATATAACATAATGAAAAAACCTTTTATTTTGAGCAAGAATGGTTATTGAGTTAGTATATTTAACAAATTACAAAATTGCACCTATGGCATACCCTTGGCTCTATTAATATCCCACTTGCATTTGTTGTCTATTGTGGAATCGTATCCCAAATTCGTTGATCGATTTTCTCAAAACTGATCTTATCAATCCCTTAGTGAGTGGGTACACTATTTTATTTTAATAGTCAATCCATTCTCAGACAGTGATAAACTACCTTTATCATGTAGAATTATTTAGAGTATGTCTCTCGACTTCTAGTAAGCATTAGATTTTTTTACGAACTGCATCATGGCATCATTATCATATAACAATGTCATGTGATTCTCTATATTTGGAACCACCCTCAGCTTAGCTAAAAATTTATGCATCTACATTTATGCATTGCTTTTATTATAGGGCTATTCAAGGAGATGTACTTAGCCTTCTTATTGAATCATCCACAACCTTTCGTTCGGAACATTTCCAACTTAAAGCCCCTTAACCATGGTTTGAAGATGAATTTGATATTAGTATACTATTATCAATATCAATAATGAAGTTTGAGTCTGAATACTCCTTCATAGGGAGTTCTTTGTTTCTATAAACAAGTCTCTAGTATTTCATAAATACTCAAGAACGCTTTATACTTCCATTTAATGATCTTAATTGGGATTTGATATTTTCTTCATGCATCATCAAATACATAAGCAAAGCAAGATATTATAGGCAACACAACATGTATGATAATTCATATTGCTAATGCATATTATATCCATCTTACATGTTTCATAATAAACATTTTTATAAGGTGTCCTTGAATACCGCTTGGGACATTCCAAACATCCTTTTACACTGATTATAAAAGATTTTTTTCTAATCCTATATTGTGAATTAAATAAGCATAGTAGAACTAATTATAACACATGTACATCATTATCAATTAGCAGTATGTTGTTAGTTTATAAATGTTTGCACAAAAAATGGACAAACACCTCCAAGTCGTATTATTTTAGTTGAGTATGTGTGATTTTCAATGATTTTAGATGAGTATGTAAATATGAGAAAAGTAAGGGCTGAAATGTAAAAGACACGCAGATTTATAGTGGTTCGGCCAGAATGTGCCTACGTCCACTTTATATGTTATTATCTTTCTTCTTCCAGATTACAAGTACAATGCTTTGTATACAAGTGTATGAAAGTAGTTTGAAAGTTCCTTCCTTGCTTGAGCTCTCAAACTTCTCTGCCATTGTTGTACCCCTGCCCCTCTATTTATAGAGTGAGGTAGGGGGCAGGGGTCTTGGAGGTATATAGCTGCTGGTGGGCCCGGGCTGAGGCAATCTGGTCTGGTAGCATTCTAGTTCGGCGAGCTTCATTCGGTGGTGAGGTTGGACCGGTGGTAGCCTCGTTCGGTAGGGAGATGTTGGAGTTTGGTCCGGTGGTGCCTGGTCCGGCTATGGTGGTCCGGTGATGGGTGGATATTGGAGAGGTTGGTCCGGTGGGCCTGGTCCGGTGAAGTCTGGTTCGGCAGGAGCTTATGCCGAATGGAGTGGTGGACCGAATGAGGTTGGCTCGGTAGGGGGTAGATCCGGTAGTGGAGTAGCCGAATGGAGGGAGCCCGAATGAGGTGAAGGCCGAATGAGGAGGTGATTGGTCGTGCTGAATGAAGTGGAGATTGCGAACCCGAGTGAAACTGTGGCTTCCTGGTCTCGAGATCTTCTGGGTGAAAATTCGCCCAACATTTGCCCCCCAAAGTGGGGCACGTGCTTGCATGTGTCGCGCTTTGTTTTTCTTGTGGCAGGGAGATTGGCTTTGTAACGCCGGTGATCGGACGTTCGTATTCCGTTAATGTCCTGCAAAGAAATTTACAGTTTTAGCGTGATTTCGAATAACGACCGTTCATGATCGAAATATTCGAGTTGAAGTGAACTGTGCCGTTAAGGACGATAGAGTGAGCCCCGAAGGGGCTTGGCATCGTCGATGCCCGGTTTATGTTTGTGAAGATGGTTTATTGCCAGCTCAGAGCATGCCTAGGGATCGTTCGCAACCCCGTACATGTGTAAGTAGCTTAGCCATTTCATAATAATTATCAAATATCCATATGACCGATGGGCTTAAGAATGCGTGTCAAAGTGTAAATTCCCACGATGGTAGGGTTAACAACCATTCAGAGCGTGCCTATGGACCATTCGAGGTCGCGTACACGTGTAAACGATTTAATCCACGTCGGTGAGGATTTTACGACTTATTCATCGTTATCATAATCTTATTTTATTAGTTAGTTCTGGGGTTCGGTACTTATCTGAGGGAGGCGCTTTGCACGCCACTAGTTCCTGGTCTTGATCGGTAGAGAGAGAATCTCATTCGGTTTTTGGTTGGACCGGTACGCTGGTCCGGTATGTTGGTCCGGTAGGCCGAACCAGCTGGTTCGGCAATCCTGAGTTTGCCTATATATAGAGGCTACCCCCCTTAGTTTTCCCTTACCGAACCAAAGAGAGCCGAATCAATTTTTAGCCGAACCAAACTTCTGCCGAACCAAGCTTATACCGAATTAGGTATATATTCTTTTGCCGAATGGTTTTTTATCATCGAATGAATATGATTGCCGAATGCACACGAAGGGTTTTGTTTTACCGAATGATATGTATACCGGATGTGTTTTTTAGTGCCGAATGGACTTATGACCCCATTGCCGAATGAACTTAAGTCCCTAGTGCCGAATGAGCATAAGACCCTAGTGCCGAATGAACTTTGTATTCGGTCTTTGGGTGGAATTCTGGACTTATGTATGCTTGCTTGTATTCTTGTTCTAACATCATGTTTTTCACTTTTGTGTATGCAGATAAATGTCTCGCAAGGCGGAAACACGATCAGACAGACGGAAATCCAAGGATGGAGGAGAGTCTTCTTCTGTGCCCCCAGCCCAACCAGGATCCGGGCAACATCGACCTGTTCCGAGGTCGTTGGTGGACGGACAGGGTCCACAGGAACTTCTGGTCTCCCCTCCCGACTGCTTTCCTAGCTCCCTAAAGGAGGAGCAACTTGACGTTATATCCCGTTCCTTTGGGATAGACAGGGCTCTTATGCTGTTACCGGGGGAGGGGGTCATGCCATATGATCCCCCTGAGGGGTACTTCGCTTACAGCCGTTACCATTGTATGTGCGGGGCTATTCCTCCAGTCAACGCCTGGATATTAAGCTTCGTCACTTATCTGAAGGTGGCTCCATTCCAGCTCCAGCCCAACTCTTATGCTATTCTGGTTTGCTTGTATGCTATCTTCCAGAAGAGATACGGGCGTGCCCCCTCCAACCGGGAAATACGATATCTGTACAATCTGAGGGGGTACAGGAAGGGGTCCCCATATATTAGCTTGGAGTCAGCTGTTTCCTTCAAGCCTGTTTTGGATTTATACTCGAAGTATAGTATGTTCAAGAAGGAGTGGTTCTTTGTCAGGGATGACTCCGTCTCTATTCGCCGATTTACCTCCGGATGTAAGTAAAAACTCTACTCATAATTCCTGTCTTGGCTGTAATTCACTCTCTTATGCGCTTTTATTTCTTGCTAGCGACAGGTGGTTTTGCGATTGTGGAAGATGATCGCTTGGTTCGGATGGCAGCAGAAATTGAAGCTATTTCCGGGAGAGACAGATCGGCTGCTTATCTGATTAGGAATGCCAGGCTCTTGTCGTATAATTTGATCCTCCCACATCAGTCCGTAGTCAAACAGAGGGACACGGCAGAAGAGAAGGCTGCCCAGCCTAAAGGTGGGGTGACAGCGAAGGGTGGCAAGAGGAAGCCCTTTGCACAACGTCCAGTCGTAGGAGGCAAGAAGCTCAAGGAGTCCGATGGCCCTTCTCCAAGTACTTGCCCGGATGTCCCGGAGGAGGAAGGTGTAGAAGAGGAGGAAGGAGGTGAAGTTGGAGAAGGGTCGGAGGGTGGAGGAGATGACGATGGTCAGGGTGGTAGCGGTGTTGCTGCTCTAACCTCTGAGCAGGACCTCGAACTGGATGAGGCTCTCCGTCGGGCCTTCGGGGAGTCAGAGGGGGAGTCGGAAACAGAGAAGGAAACGGAGAGGGCAGAGGAAACCGGCAAAGCTGTGGTTAGCACTGACCCATCCTCTAAGGGTTCCTCAGCTAGGGTGACCCCGGCGATGCAAGGTGAACTTTTGTCTTCTGCCGATTCCATTTTCGATAGGGACTTAGAAATTTTTTACGGTTCACTTCCGTCCTGGAATGAGATCCAGGACTTATTGCAGTATCCCACTCCTCCGCCGGGTTTGTATAACAGATGTGTCTCCTCACTTTTCTTTCTTTTTAACTTAGCACATTTTTTGAATTGCGGATTATTGTATGTTCGTAACACTTGTTCTTTATTCCAGGGGCAGGCCAGGCGGGTAAAACGTCGGATGTTCGACACCGCCTTGAACAATTTAAGTCGAGGAGAGCTTCCGCGAAACCTTCTACTGATCGCACTGGGGACGTAGTCAAGTACCGCCCTCTTCTTGGGGTCATCGAAGAGGGCATTCAGAAAAGGAAGCGGAGCCGTTCCTTATTTGAGTCTTCTTCTGCTTCGCAGCTTCCTACTCTGTCTCCCCCTACTCAGCCTCCTTGTGATACTACGGAGGAGAGCACGGAGCCCTGCCCCCCTCCTCCTCCTTCCAAGAGATCTACTGTCATTCATATAAGGCGTCCCGATGTGCCTCGCCCCGTGCCTCGTGACCCTTTTGCCGGTCATCCTGATTTAGACCCAAGTTTTCGGGATATTTCATTTGATGAGACCACGGGCGAGCACCTACTTCCCCGCAACCCCATGGTACGTGTGCTGGATGAGGCCAAGTCCCTAGATCTTGATCTGCTTACTACTCGGGTAGTTACTATGGGGGACGAGGCCAAGGCTAATATTGACCGGGTGGCCGAAGAGACTAAGAAGTTAATGGAGCATCATGCTCGATTGGTCAAGGCCGGGGAGGAGATTGGGAGTGCTAATATTCGGTTAAGGCTAAAGGTTGCCGATCAGGCCAAGCAGCTTGCCGACCAAGCCATCCAGATCTCCCAGCATGAGGAAGCCTCCCAGCGTCTGAAAGAGACCATGGAGAAGGCCAGTAGGGCGGAGTTACGGAAGATGGAGGTTACCTGCAGGGAGCGGATTAACATGGCCATTACAACGGTGGATGAGGTTCGAAATGCGGATCTCGAGCGGGTAGAGGAGTTGTCGGGGAGACTCGAGGCTGCGGAGATGGCTCAGGCTGAGTTGAAGGAGGAGATGGAGGAGATGAGGAGGTCCCTTAGGTTGAAGGAGGAGGAAATGAGGAGGTCACTCCAGGCTGACTGCTTGAGATACCAATCAGAGAGGGACGTCGCCGTCGCTAAGTTGCAAGCTTCCGAGGCTCGGGTGAGGGAGTTTGAGGAAAATGAGGGGATGATGGATGAGATGCTTCAGGATATGTACTTCCATACTTGGAAAGAGGGCGGCTTGTCTTGGATGGACGATTACCCTCGGGTCATGGCCAAGGTGTATCTCCAGGCTTTAGAGGAGGCCAGGGTGAACGCGGGTAAGGAAGGCGGAGAGGCTTTCAACTTGAGTGCGGTTACTGCTCAGTTCTCAAAGGAGGAGCAAGCGGCGGTGAAGGAGGGGATGCGGCTGCTTGCTGCGGAGGAAGCGGGCGTGCAGTTGGATGATGAGGATCAAGCGGCGGATGCTGGTGAGTTATTCTTTTTCCCTTTCTTTTCTTTCCGTGTTTTCATAACTTGATCGTTCGTTTAATGAATTCCTCTTCCGATCTGGACAGGTGGGACTTCAGATCCACATGCTGGGGGCTCCGATCCTGCGGCTAAGTAGGCTGGGGGAGTTGGTGATGGAGTGTGGATGCATCTGCCATCTTTTTGTTTCTTTTTTATCACTGTTCATGTTAGTCTTTGATATGCAACTGTAATAAAATTATTTGCAAAGAATAACTTCGTGTGATCTTATAATATAAGCTGATTTTGTCATGTTTAAGTGTTGTTGCTATCTTTATGTGCTGTGTGAGAAGTATAATTATGTATATGCCTGTGATTCCACTTGTGTTTGATGTTAAGTTTTTGCTTGAAATATAATTTCACGTTTTGCAATGTCAGTGTATGAATAAGTTATAGTTACGCATTTATGTACAAGAGAAGAGAGTACCGCCCTTTATGTTTTATTCGCAGGCGGTAGCTTTGAGTGTCTTGTGTAACTGTTCACGGGTATAGCAGAGCGCCCTGCTACCCAGCACGCAGGCTTAGAGCCTCATGAGTGAATGTTTCCTATTTGGTTTCCTGTACTTTAGAGTTTGTTATACAGGATAGGAGAAAAATATTTAAATGAAATGGAAATATAGTAAAAGTAAAACTTCCAGTCACGGAAGGCCGTCGATGTGCTTAAGTTCGTGGCAAACGGGTTTTGTAGTCACTTTCCCTAGCTGTGGGTCTTGGAGACATTTGTCACCCATCTTACGCCTCCGCGGGGAGTTTTCTTTTTTACCACAGCCGCACTTAAGACACATCGGAGCCGAGATCGCGCACGGTAACTACCCGAACCGTTATGGTCCGTAATCGTGGGTATTATTCGATTTACCGTGGCCGGCTAGCGTGGGTGCCGTTGGCCGTGAACTACCCCTGGCTGGCCACACCTTATGTTGGGGCTTAAAGTAGGTTCACGGTTACCGACGAGCCGAACGCCGTAATGAGCTGCCATCGGCTATAGTCGGCCTTTATGATGACTTATAATCGGCTCATTACAGTTGGCTTTGAGGGCAGGCGCGCAATGAGTTAACCCGCAGCAGAGGGATGCTGGAGCAAAAGAGTCTCATTGGCGAGTGCATAGAATCGTGGCGTACCTGTTAGGCCTAGTCTAGATGAGGCCGCGGCGCGTCTTGAGTGGAGATGCCATAGGATTTTGTTCAACAGAAAGGGATAAAACTTAACAAGTAGCCAAGACATAAAGGAACAAGTTAAAAAGAGACAAGATTTTTTAAAGTGGTTCGGCACGAAAATGCCTACGTCCACTGGTTCTCTTTGTTAATTCACTTCATATGGGCAGTACAAGTTAAGAAAAGTATCGACGGAGGTGTCGGATGTTCCATGCCCTCTGGAACACCTCTCCGTCCACTGTTGACAAAATGTAAGCTCCGTTGTGGAGATCTTTGTGAATTACATATGGTCCGTCCCAGATGGGGTCCAGTGCCCCGGGGCGCGGAAAGATTCGCCTGAGGACAAGATCTCCTTCTTGTAAGCTGCGATGCTTGACTTTGGAATTGTATAGTGCTGCCACTTTTTGTTTGTGAGCTGCTGCTTTGAGTGCTGCATCGTTTCTCCTTTCCTCAATCAGTTCCAAAGACATGAGGAGGAGTTCTTCGTTTTCTTCTGGGTTGTAGTGGATCCTACGGTGGGAAGGCACAATAGTCTCAACTGGGAGCATTGCCTCCGATCCATATGCCAAAGAGAAAGGAGTATGTCCCGTTGATGTTCTGAAAGATGTGCGGTATGCCCATAGTGCCGTAGGAAGTTCGTCCACCCAAGCGCCTTTTGACTTTTCAAGTTTCTTCTTGATTAGGGTTTTGAGAATTTTGTTGACAGCTTCAACTTGTCCGTTTGCCTGAGGGTAAGCTACTGATGAGAAGCTTTTATGAATTCCATGCTCTTGGCACCAGTCGGCAAATTCTTCGCTGTCAAATTGGAGTCCGTTGTCTGATACGATCTTGAGGGGGACTCCATACCTGCACAGAATGTTTTTGATCAAGAAGTTAATAATTTTTGCTGAAGATATTTTATTTAAAGGTTCCGCTTCCACCCATTTGGTGAAATAATCGACTGCCACTATAGCATATTTGGCTCCGCCTCGGCCCGTTGGCAGTTCGCCAATTAAGTCAATTCCCCATACAGCAAAGGGCCAAGGGCTGGTCATTTGAGTAATTTCGTTTGTGGGCAGTCGAGGGATCTTGGCGAACTTCTGACATCTGTCGCATTTCTTAACGAAGTCTAGGGTATCTTTGTTTAGTGTGGGCCAGTAATATCCATATCGGAGTATCTTTCTTGCCAAAGTCTGTCCTCCAGTGTGATCTCCGCATCCTCCCTGATGGATGTTTGTTAATATCTCCTTGGCTTCCCTTCCGGCGACGCATCTTAATAAGGGGCTAGAGAAGCCACGCCGGTAGAGGATGCCTTCTTGTATTGTGTAGTGGGGAACTTTTCTCAAGATCTTCTTGGCTTCGTCACGCCTGTCGGGTAGTATGCCATCTTGCAAATATTTCCGGATAGGAGTCATCCAGGTTCCTTCTTCGATTGCAGTTATCAGATTCGCTTGTTCGAAACTCGGGGCTAGCTGCCTTGAGATTACTAGTGCTCCGGGAATGGTGCCGTCCTTCATACTAGCTTGCTTTGCAAGTTCATCTGCCTCTTGGTTTTCTTCTCGAGGAATGTGTTTGATTAGATAATGGTCCAATCGATCGAGCAGCAGTCTGGTTTTCTTTAGGTATGCTGCGAGCCGTTCTCCTCGAGTCTGGAATTCTCCTAGTACCTGGTTTACGATAAGCTGAGAATCACTATGAATACATAAGGAATTGATCCCAATTTCTAGGGCCAGTTCCAATCCCGCTATTACTGCTTCATATTCAGCATCGTTGTTAGTGGCCGTGAACTCCAATCTTAATGCATAGTACAACTTTCTTCCCCTGGGGGTGACGATCACAATACCTGCCCCCGAGCCTTGTTCGTTCGATGCTCCGTCTGCAAAGAGGTTCCACTTGATGTTTTTTGCTACTTCGGATTGTTCCTTGCCTTCGTTGGTAGTGAATTCGGCAATGAAATCAGCCATGGCTTGTCCTTTGATAGCGGTGCGGGGATGGTAGGTGATATCATACTGACTTAGTTCGATGCACCATTTGAGGAGTCGCCCAGAAGTGTCAGGACGATGGAGCACTTGTCTTAGTGGTTGATCGGTTAGAACCCTGATGGAGTGAGACTGGAAGTAGTGTCGCAGTTTCCGTGACGCGATCAATAAACAATATGCTAACTTCTCAAGTTTAGGATATCTGGCTTCTGCCCCCGTAAATCTCTTGCTTACAAAGTAAACCGGACGTTGTGTGCGGCCTTCTTCTCTTACCAAGGCGGCGCTTAGAGCATGAGATGATACAGCGAGGTATAGGTATAACACTTCACCTTCATTTGGAGTTGAGAGTACTGGTGGTCTCTGAAGGTGTTCGATTAGGTTGAGGAAGGCTTTTAAGCATTCGTCGGTCCACTCGAACCTCCCTTTGTCTTTCTTGAGTGCTTCGAAGAAAGGGACACACTTGTCAGTTGCCTTGGAAATGAATCTGCTTAGGGCGGCCACCTTTCCGTTTAGGCTCTGCATTTCTTTTCGAGTGGAAGGTATCCTTATTTCTTTTAAAGCTCGGATTTGTTCAGGGTTTGCTTCGATTCCTCTGGCGTGGACGATGAATCCTAAGAATTTTCCCGATGATACTCCGAAGGAGCACTTTAGAGGATTCAGCTTCATTCCATATCGGCGAAGTACCCGAAACATATCGTCCAGATGGCTTACATGGTCGTTGGCTTTCCTGGACTTCACCAACATGTCATCCACATATACTTCCATAGTACGTCCTATCAGTTCTGCGAACATTTTGTTGACGAGGCGTTGATAGGTAGCTCCAGCATTTTTGAGTCCAAAAGGCATGACTTTGTAACAATATAATCCGCGGTCGGTGATGAAGCTAGTGTGGTCCTGATCGGGAGCGTGCATGGGGATCTGGTTATATCCGGAGTATGCATCCATAAAAGATAGGAGTTCGTGCCTAGCTGTGCTGTCCACGAGTTGGTCAATTCGGGGAAGTGGGAAGCAGTCTTTCGGGCAAGCGTCATTCAGATTGGAGAAGTCAATACATGTTCGCCACTTTCCATTGGCCTTTTTTACTAGCACTGGGTTAGCGATCCATTCTGGGTAGATGACTTCCCGTATGAAGTCATTAGCAAGTAGATTTTTTACTTCCTCATCAAGGGCTGCTGATCGCTCTGCCCCCATGCTCCTCTTTTTCTGCTTTACTGGTACCTTGGTGGGATCGATGTTCAACATGTGGCATGCTACGTCTGGGGAGATTCCTGTCATATCGGCATGGGTCCACGCAAATACATCTAAGTTGTGGCGGAGAAAGTCAATGAGTCGATCCTTCAATTCCGTTTTCAGCTGAGATCCGATTTTTAATAGTCTACTTGAATCATGCTTATCTACAGATACGAATTCCATAGCCTCTGCAGGCTCGGCGGTAGCCTCCTCCTCTTTATCCCGGGGGTCTAGTTCATTGAAGGGATCGCTTGTGTATCGAAGAGGAGGGGCTTTCTTTAGTTGCTATGCCTCCAAGCTTTTCATGCAGAGAGTAGTCTCTGCATCTTTTCCTTTATTCTTTCTGCGGTTGTTGCGAAGCTCAGTTACATAGCAGTCTCGGGCAGCGTCTTGATCTCCTTCTACTTCTCCTATTCCGTTGTCTGTCGGGAATTTCATCTTCAGGCACCAGGGGGCTAGGACAATTTGGAAGTCAGACAAGGCTGGTCTCCCCAAGAAGGCGTTGTAAGCCGAGTGGTTCTCTATTAGCACGAACGTTTGTTTTCGCACCACGGAGCGGGGATGACTTCCTATTTCGACGAAGAGGTCAAGTTGCCCGAGGGGCATTTTTGCATCTCCAGTGAAACCGTGCAGTGGTTTGTCGCAGGGAGACACATCCTTCATTGATAACTTCATTTTGTCGAAAGCATGTTTGAACAAGATGTTTACGGAGCTTCCCGTGTCTATTAGAATCCGAAAAACTTTAGCAGGGCCGAACCAGGCAGAGATGACCATAGGATCCATATGTGGGTACTGTCTTCCTTCCAAATCGCGTCTACTGAATATGATGTCGTTGCTCTCTTTTCGTTTCGGTTGGCGTTCTTCTGTGACGGAGTTAACGTATCCTTCGGTATTTCTAAGCGACTTGCCGTACCTTTCCATCTCTGCCCAACTTCTGTCGGCAATGTGTGGTCCTCCTGAGATGGTAAGGACTACTATCTTCTCTTGACTAGAGCCACTGGTGTTGTGATTGTTGCGACTCCCTCCGCCTACTTCTGGGAGGGGTTGCTTTGAGTTCTCATTGGCAGGAGTTGGAGTCCTGTTCTGACTTTTCACATAACGTTCCAGTCTTCTTCTTCTAATGTGTTCTTCGATCAAGTCCCGAAGATGGTGGCATTCATTGGTGTCATGTCCGTGGGATTCGTGGAAGCGACAGAACTTTCCGGACTTGAGTGCGTTATCTGATTCTTTCTTGTGCGGGGGGCGCTTGTATCCGAGTTCGCCCTGAGTGGCTAGGTAGATGTTTTCGATTGTTTCATTCAAAGGAGTGTAGGAGTCAAATCTTGGCCCTGGTCGATATTGGCGCTTCTCACCCTTTCTGCCCCCAGCATTGTCTCTAGATTCATTTCTTCGAGCGTCCTTAGCTGCAGTGGGAACCTTGTCCTGAATTATCTTGCCTTGTTGCCCTGGCTGCCTCTCCGTAGCAGCGTCTTCAAGTCTCATATACTTTCCAGCTTCATGGAAGAAATCAGGCAAGGTAACTGGTTTTTCCTTAGTTAATCTTCTGGCAAACTTGGTGTCTGGATGCACACCACTACAGAGGGCCATTAGAGTGAGTTTTTCATCGGCATCTTGAACTGCTGCCGCTGCGGCGTTGAACCGTGTTAGATATTGTTGTAGCGTCTCTCCGGTTTTCTGTTTGACATTGGATAGAGAATAAGCATCCCTGGGTTGTTCCACATGGATGCGGAACTGGCTAATAAACCTTTCTTTTAACATCTCCCATGAGTTGATGGATCCTTGGGGTAGATGGCAGAACCAGGAGGTAGCTAGATCTGATAGGAATAGCGGAAAGCATTTACATAATACTCCTTCTGTTGCTCCACTCATGAGCATATGCTGGGTGTATCTCTGCAGGTGTACGATGGGGTCGGAAGTTCCTTTGTAAGGTTCCATGGTTGGCATTTTCCATTCCCGGGGAGTGATGGCAGTTTCGATATTTCGGGTAAAGGGACTGGTGACCCTAGCGCCTATTCCCCGGTCCCTTTGCTCCCGTTGGACACATTCTCTGAATAATCGTGCCATCCGCTCGTCAGAACTTGGAGCGGACAAAAATGAGCTCGGTTCTTCCCTGCGGGATCTATCTCGTCCAGATGACCTGTAGGGATGGTACAGTCTATCACCTCTAGCATTATCTAGTGGTTGTCTTTGGCTGCTTGGATGCACGCTAGGACCAGCTACAGTTGCCCCCTGCCTTGATCTTCCCCTGTGGGGTTCTGTTTCGAGAACATCCATGGGGTCAACTTCGGGCTGGGTTCTAGCTCGGCTCCGTTCAGCGGGGTTTCTATGATTAGGTGGCATGACTGGCTCAGCTACATCCGACCCTCGCCTGGTGCCTCCCCCGCTAGGTTCGGTTCCAAGGGCTTCCTCGAGTCGGAATTCGGGCTGAGTCCGGGCGCGGCCCCTATCATTGTTTTTTCTGTTGATAGCTTGTTCGAAGAGTGAAGACCTTTGTTGCCTCCGGGATCCTCCGGATTGGGATTCACCCCATGATTCAGTGTTGCGGTTGGACTCTTCAGCCACAACCCTGTCCAGATCTGCCCTAGTGATTGGTTGTTCCGTTGCGGGACCAGTTGGATTTTCCTGATTTTCATCTGGTACTGCTGTTGAAGTGGGCTGATCTGTGATTGCTGGATCTGGAAGGCTGCTAGTTGCGATGTTTTTTCCTTTGTTAACATCCCTTCTCTGTTTGGAAGGCATGATTTCTAAGCAACGAGTGATGTCGTTAGGAAAAAGGTTGAGTGGGAGAAGATGAAGTTTGAGTTCAGTTCTCAGTGAAAGCACCAAAAATGTTTGCACAAAAAATGGACAAACACCTCCAAGTCGTATTATTTTAGTTGAGTATGTGTGATTTTCAATGATTTTAGATGAGTATGTAAATATGAGAAAAGTAAGGGCTGAAATGTAAAAGACACGCAGATTTATAGTGGTTCGGCCAGAATGTGCCTACGTCCACTTTATATGTTATTATCTTTCTTCTTCCAGATTACAAGTACAATGCTTTGTATACAAGTGTATGAAAGTAGTTTGAAAGTTCCTTCCTTGCTTGAGCTCTCAAACTTCTCTGCCATTGTTGTACCCCTGCCCCTCTATTTATAGAGTGAGGTAGGGGGCAGGGGTCTTGGAGGTATATAGCTGCTGGTGGGCCCGGGCTGAGGCAATCTGGTCTGGTAGCATTCTAGTTCGGCGAGCTTCATTCGGTGGTGAGGTTGGACCGGTGGTAGCCTCGTTCGGTAGGGAGATGTTGGAGTTTGGTCCGGTGGTGCCTGGTCCGGCTATGGTGGTCCGGTGATGGGTGGATATTGGAGAGGTTGGTCCGGTGGGCCTGGTCCGGTGAAGTCTGGTTCGGCAGGAGCTTATGCCGAATGGAGTGGTGGACCGAATGAGGTTGGCTCGGTAGGGGGTAGATCCGGTAGTGGAGTAGCCGAATGGAGGGAGCCCGAATGAGGTGAAGGCCGAATGAGGAGGTGATTGGTCGTGCTGAATGAAGTGGAGATTGCGAACCCGAGTGAAACTGTGGCTTCCTGGTCTCGAGATCTTCTGGGTGAAAATTCGCCCAACAATAAGTATCTATGTACCATTTAATGTTCTTTCTTAAGGACACATGTTTTCTCTGCATTTTGACTGAAAATCAAACTATTTGATAATTTTATCAAAAAACATTTTCAACTTAGATGCTTATCGATGATACTTTCGGATACGATCTTGGATCATATATGAAAACCCACAAACTCAGGATCGCACCCACTGACTTCGAGACACTTTAATGTTGTGTGTTTTTGTCTTAACACATATGTACCAACGTACAAAGCACACCAAGCGATACTTTATGAGTGAAATCCAAACTATCATGAACATATCAAATGGCAAATCTATTACACTAATTCAAATAACTGAAATTTATAATGTTATTTTTATCAATGTTGCTCACTATTTTCCGAATGCATTAGTCTTTCCATTGAAGACACATTTACGGTCGATCGACCATGTAATGACCCGCTTTTTCGACCATCGAAAGTCGGCACTTAACACATCCACTGTATTCAAATGTTGAATGTCCAATCACCGGAAAGTATGATGGTTACGGTAAAAAGAAAGAAAACAAAAACCAACAAGGAATATAGAATCTACAGAGGATCGACAACATATAACATAATAAAGATAGTAAAAGCCGTCAGTCTAAAATACATGGTGTATCAGAGTTAAAAACAAACCTCATCAGCCTGAATAGTTATAACTTTCTGACCTTACAACCGTGGATAGGTATATATAATAATACGGTGAAAATAAAATATTACGGTAGATGAACATCCAACTCTACTCTATATGCTCCATGTCACACCAACAATAACCTGGAAAAATACTCGGTTTGATCTGAGCATTATAATAAAATAACACCCGGATAAGTCTAGAAAAACAACATGAGAAAACTCAAGAGGTATGGAGAACATATAATAATTCTATGAGATCACTCCGCTAAACATGAAACAGGTTTTTACCGCACAATAACAACATTCATACCTCTTTAAAACACTTTTATCAAAACGGTTAATTGACTTTATTAAATCGGTTAATTAATCTTTAAAACACTTTTATCAAAACGGTTAATTGACTTTAAACATCATTAATAAATTTATTAGTTAACTTAATTATAGTTAAATAATAATTAAGAATATATTTAAACCTCCATTTCTTTTAAAATACTTATACAATCCTCACGAATTCATTGGAAAAGTGATTACAAAATATTTAAGGTAAATAACCTTTATAAATTGAAGCAACATTAATTATCCCAAAAGTAATTAAATCTAATTTATAATCTTTTATAAATTTAAAAAGATATTAATTATCTTGAAAGTTAATTAATCAAATTTTATAATCTCTCTATAAATTTTAAATATCGTTAATCATTCCGAAAAATAATTAATTAAATTTATAACTCCTTTTATAAATTTTAATCAACACTTATCCTTTATTTTCAAAAACTCTCGAAATACTTGAAAATATAGTTTAAACAATTTTCAAAGTGAAAAAACAACCAAACATTTATTTTATACAAATCAAGCTCAAGTTCAACACATAACAAGGGTTAAGAAGATAATATTTCATAAGTCGGGGATAGCGACAATCATTTTAACAATACTTACACAAATTAAACAATATGTCACAAGTATTTCAAACAAACAACAATATAAGCAACAAAGAATATAAGTGAATTAATTTTAAAAATAAACCCCTTATAAGGTCGCTCTACGAAAGTCTCATGTAAATCACACATATGAATGTGTATTTCGAATTGTTCCATAGCAACCTATTTGCTACATATACACTTCGACTCTCTTTTCCTTTTATTCCCTGCAACAAAATGGTTATTATTCCATCCACTTTTTTAAGCGGGAATTTATGTCCAAACAAACATCCAAACACCAATGTAAACTATCCTCCAAGCATTCAATAATAATCTATAACAACATAGATATCATATAATTTATTTAGAGGTGAGCAAACTCACCGAAATTCCAATTAATCTTTCGCGTTCAGGTTTGGTCACGTTCAATTTTAGCCCAAATTTCTACTTGCTCTAAATTAAATTATTTTAACGCATCCAAATCCAACCTTAGATAAGCAAGATATTAATTTTATAAGCTATCGATTTAATTTAAAAAATTAATTACTTAACTTAATATTAATTACCCTTAATTATTTCCAAATCCATTCTTCCCCATCACTAATTACTCCTCCCTATGCATGCGCGTGCAAATCACCCAATAGTCGATCCTTCTTCTCCCCCTCCCTCACTCAATACTTCATGAAAACCACTTCCTCTCATGCCAATGCAACGCGCATCGCAAGAGCTACCATCCCAACCCAACACTTCGAAGCTTGGAGGCTCCATACCAGTCATGGCATGGGCATTAAAGTCCGTAGCCCATGGTGTCGCATTCTACCCTATTAGACTGCACATGCCCAAACTTCACCTATCCATGTGGATATACTCAACACGAGATCAAAGATTCATGTTTTACATTTTTTCGTTCAATAAAATTTTTTATTTTTATTTTTGGAAGGAGGGAAGCTTACTTTGTTTGTTTACAAAGATTGGAAAAAAAAGAAAAAAAGAAAAAGGAGGAATGAAAAGCAATGAATTTATAATTCTTAATGTGTTGAATTAGCTGAGTGTGGGCTATATATATGTTGCAAATTCTGGCACGTCGCCGCATAGAATTTCGTTCGTGTATGAACCCCGAACGACGAAAAGAAAATACGATGCGGACAAAAATGCAACACATTTCAAAAAATTAATAATATATACTGGTTATCATATTTTGAAAAATCATAGAAATAACATAGTATGCCGAAAAATCGTTAAACGAAAATTTAAATATTTTTTCAATTTAAAAATTATGGAAAAACTCTATTAATTAAACTAAAAATACTACAATAAAATTAAGTCAGTTTATTAATAATTGATTTTTTGGTTATTCATCGAATTGTTTATTATTATAAACAAATTTATAAAATGGTTCACCATTATTATTTATTTGTTTGCACAAAAAATGGACAAACACCTCCAAGTCGTATTATTTAGTTGATTATATGTGATTTTCAATGATTTTAGATGAGTATGTAAATATGAAAGAAGTAGGGGCTGAAATGTAAAAGACACACAGATTTATAGTGATTCGGCCAGAATGTGCCTACGTCCACTTTATATGTTATTATCTTCTTTCTTTCAGATTACAAGTACAATGCTTCGTATATCAGTATATGAAGGTAGTTTGAAAGTTCCTTCCTTGCTTGAGCTCTCAAACTTGTCTGCCATTGTTGTACCCCTGCCCCTTTATTTATAGAATGAGGTTGAGGGCAGGGGCCTTAGAAGCATATAGCTGCTGGTGGGCCCGGGCTGAAGCAATCTGGACTGGCAATCTTCTGGTTCGGCAAGGCTTCATTCGGCTATGAGCCTGGACCGATGGTAGGTGTGCATGTGGACCGGCAGGGGAAAGGAGAGGGTTGGTTCGGTGCTTGCCTGGTCCGGTAGTAGGAGTGTGAGAATGTGGACCGGTAGTCGTTTGGTCCGGTTATGTAGGTGGTTCGGCAGGGGAGTTGGAGTGGTGGTATAAAGGAGCCGAATGAGATGGGGCCGAATGAAGTGGGGGCCGAGTGAAGTGGAGCCGAATGAAGTGGGGGCCGAGTGTTGTGGAACCGAATGAAGTGGGGGCCGAGTGAGCTTCTTCATGGAGAATATTGGAAGGCCCTCTAGGTTAGTATTGAGCTTCTTGGCTGTTGAACGAAGTAGAGGTTGCTTGCGAGCCCGAGTGAAACTGCGGCTTCTTGGTCTTGAGGTCTTCTGGGTGAAAATTCGCCCAACATTTGCCCCCCAAAGTGGGGCACGTGCTTGCATGTGTCGCGCTTTGTTTTTCTTGTGGCAGGAAGATTGGCTTTGTAACGCCAGCGATTGGACGTTCGTATTCTGTTAATGTCCTGCAAAGGAATTTACAGTTTTAGTGTGATTTCGAATAACGGCCGTTCATGATCGAAATATTCGAGATGAAGTGAACTGTGCCGTTCAGGACGAGAGAGTGAGCCCCGAAGGGGCTCGGCATCGTCGATGCCCGGTTTATGTTTGTGAAGATGGTTTATTGCCAGCTCAGAGCATGCCTAGGGATCGTTCGCAACCCCGTACATGTGTAAGTAGCTTAGCCATTTCATAATTATCAAATATCCATATGACCGATGGGCTTAAAAATGCGTGTCAAAGTGTAAATTCCCACGATGGTAGGGTTAATAACCATTCAGAGCGTGCCTATGGACCATTCGAGGTCGCGTACACGTGTAAACGATTTAATCCACGTCGGTGAGGATTTTACGACTTATTCATCGCTATCATAATCTTATTTTGTTAGTTAGTTCTGGAGTTTGGTACTTATCTGAGGGAGGCGCTTTGCACGCCACTAGTTCCTGGTCTTGGTCTGTAGAGAGAGAGTTTCATTCGGTTCTTGGTTGGTCCGGCTATTCCCATTCGGCTTCTGGTGGTCCGGTATTATTGGTCCGGTTGGGCGAATTGTTTGGTTCGGTGGTTGTGAGTTCGCCTATATATAGAGGCCGTACCCCCCTTGTTTTTCTTTACCGAACGAGTAGAGCCGAGCCATATTGAGCACCGAACCAGTTAAGTACCGGATCAAACAAATCCCGAATCAATCAAGCGCCAGACCAATTTAGTACCGAACCAGGTATGTTCCCTTTTGCCGAATACATACGAAAGTTTTCACTTCACCGAATGGGACTACGGCCTTGGGGCCGAATGAGATGGAAACCGAACGAGATGAAAACCGAATGAGATGGAAACCGAACGAGATGGAAACCGAAGGAGATGAAAACCGAATGAGATGGAAACCGAATGAGATGGAGACCGAATGAACTTGTGAACTTGAAAACTTTAGTTTGCGAATGAAATCCCACACTTGCACGCATTTGTTTGTTTACTTTTCTATGTTCCTTGTTCTAATGCCATGCTTTCCTTGTGTTGTAGTTAAATGTCTCGCAAGGTAGAAACTCGATCGGGCAAGAGGAAATCCAGGGATAGTGGAGAAACTTCTGCCGTGCCCCCAGCCCAGCCAGATCCAGCACAGCACGTACCCGCTCCGAGGTCACTAGTCGACGGGTATGGTCCCCAGGAGCTTCTCATCTCCCCCCCTGATTGCTATTCTAGCTCTCTGAAAGAGGAGCAACTCGACGCCATATCCCGTTCCTTTGGGATTGACAGGGCGCTTATGCTGCTTCCGGGAGATGGAGTGATGCCATATAATCCTCCCGAGGGCTACTTCGCTTTTAGCAGATACCATTGCATGTGCGGCGCTATCCCCCCAATCAACGCTTGGATAGTAAGCATCACCACATATTTGAAGGTGGCTCCCGTCCAGCTCCAGCCTAACTCATATGCCATCCTGGTGAGCCTCTTTGTTATCTTCCAGAGGAGGTACGGGCGTCCTCCTTCTAACCGGGAAATCCGATACTTGTACAACCTGAGAGGCTATAAGAAGGGGTCTCCGTATATTAGTCTGGGGGCGGCCGTGCCCTTCAAACCAGTTCTGGACTTGTATTCCAAGTTCACCATGTTCAAGAAAGAGTGGTTCTTCGTCAAGGACGATGCTGTTTCTTTCCGCCTTTTCACTTCCGGCTGTAAGATTGATTTCATTTATATTTTTCATGTGTTTTGACGGTAGTGTTTTTTCTGACATGCTTTTATTTCTGGCTAGCGACAGGTGGTGTTGCAGTCGTGGAGGATGATTCCTTAGTGCGAATGGCTGCTGAACTAAAGGCTATTCCGGCACGGGACCGGTCGGCCTCTTTCTTGATCAGGAACGCAACCCTCTTGGAGTATAACTTGATCTTACCGCGCCAGTCCGTAGTTAAGCAAAGGGATACGGCTGAGGAGAGGGCTGCCAAAGCTAAGGAGGGGGCTACAGTAAAGAGCGGTAAGAGGGAGCCTTTCGCAGAGCGTCCCGTGGTCGGGGGGAAGAAACTGAAGAAGTCTGATGGCCCTTCTCCAAGTATTTGCCCGACTGTCCCGGAGGAGGAAGGTGTAGAAGAGGAGGAAGGAGGCGAAGTTGGAGAAGAGTCGGAGGGTGGAGGAGATGGCGATGGTCAAGGTGGTAGTGGGGTTGCTGCTCTAACCTCTGAGCAAGACCTCGAACTGGATGAGGCTCTCCGTCGGGCCTTCGGGGAGTCGGAGGGAGAGTCGGAAACGGAGAAGGAAAAGGAGAAGGAAACGGAGAAGGCAAAGGAAACCGGCAAAGCTGTGGCTTCAGCTAGGGTGACTCCGGCGATGCAAGGTGAACTTTTGTCTTCTGCCGATTCCATTTTCGATAGGGACTTAGAAATTTTTTACGGTTCACTTCCGTCCTGGAATGAGATCCAGGACTTATTGCAGTATCCCACTCCTCCGCCGGGTTTGTATAATAGATGTGTCTCCTCACTTTTCTTTCTTTTTAACTTAGCACATTTTTTGAATTGCGGATTATTGTATGTTCGTAACACTTGTTCTTTATTCCAGGGGCAGGCCAGGCGGGTAAAACGTCGGATGTTCGACACCGCCTTGAACAATTTAAGTCGAGGAGAGCTTCCGCGAAACCTTCTACTGATCGCACTGGGGATGTAGTCAGTTACCGCCCTCTTCTTGGGGTCATCGAAGAGGGTATTCAGAAAAGGAAGCGGAGCCGTTCCTTATTTGAGTCTTCTTCTGCTTCGCAGCTTCCTACTCAGCCTCCCCCTACTCAGCCTCCTCGTGATACTACGGAGGAAAGCACGGAGCCCGGCCCCCCTCCTCCTCCTTCCAAGAGTCCTACTGTCATTCATATAAGGCGTCCCGATGTGCCTCGCCCCGTGCCTCGTGACCCTTTTGCTGGTCATCCTGATTTAGACCCAAGCTTTCGGGACATTTCATTCGATGAGACCACGGGCGAGCACCTCCTTCCCCGCAACCCCATGGTAAGGGTGCTGGACGAGGCCAAATCTTTAGATCTTGATTTACTTACTACACGGGTAGTCACCATGGGGGATGAGGCCAAGGCTAATATCGACCGGGTGGCCGCAGAGACCAGGAAGTTAATGGAGCATCATGCTAAGTTGGTCAAGGCCGGGGAAGAGATCGGGAGTGCTAACATTCGGTTGAGGTTAAAGGTTGCCGATCAGGCCAAGCAGCTCGCCGACCAAGCCATCCAGATTTCCCAGCATGAGGAAGCCTCCAAGCGGCTGAAAGAGACCATGGAGAAGGCCAGTAGGGCGGAATTACGGAAGATGGAGGTCGCTTGCAGGGAACGGATTAACATAGCTATCGCAACGGTGGATGAGGTTCGAAATGCGGATCTCGAGCGGGTAGAGGAGTTGTCGGGGAGGCTCGAGGCTGCGGAGATGGCTCAGGCCGAGTTGAAGGAGGAGATGGAGGAGATGAGGAGGTCCCTCAGGTTGAAGGAAGAGGAAATGAGGAGGTCACTCCAGGCTGACTGCTTGAGATACCAGTCAGAGAGGGACGTCGCCGTCGCCAAGTTGCAAGCTTCCGAGGCCCGGGTGAGGGAGTTTGAGGAAAACAAGGGGATGATGGATGAGATGCTGCAGGATATGTACTTCCACACTTGGAAGGAGGGCGGCTTGTCTTGGATGGACGATTACCCTCGGGTCATGGCCAAGGTGTATCTCCAGGCTTTAGAGGAGGCCAGGGTGAACGCGGGTAAGGAAGGCGGAGAGGCTTTCAACTTGAATGCGGTTACTGCTCAGTTCTCAAAGGAGGAGCAAGCGGCGGTGAAAGAGGGGATGCGGCTGCTTGCTGCAGAGGAAGCGGGCGTGCAGTTGGATGATGAGGATCAAGCGGCGGATGCTGGTGAGTTATTCTTCTTCCCTTTCTTTTCTTCCCGTGTTTCCATAACTTGGTTGTTCGTTTAATGAATTCTTCTTCCGAATTGGACAGGCGGGACTTCTGATCCGCATGCTGGGGGCTCTGATCCTGCGGCTAAGTAGACTGGGGAAGTTGGTGATGGAGTGTGGAGGCATCTGCCATCTTTTTGTTTCTTTTTTATCACTGTTTATGTTAGTCTTTGATATGCAACTGTAATAAAATTATTTGCAAAGAATAACTTCGTGTGATCTTATAATATAAGCTGATTCTGTCATATTTAAATGTTGTTGCTATCTTTATGTGCCGTGTGAGAAGTATAATTATGTATATGCCTGTGATTCTAGTTGTGTTTGATGTTAAGTTTTCGCTTGAAATATAATTTCACGTTTTGCAATGTCAGTGTATGAATAAGCTATAGTTACGCATTTATGTACAAGAGAAGAGAGTACTGCCCTTTATGTTTTATTCGCAGGCGGTAGCTTTGAGTGTCTTGTGTAACTGTTCACGGGTATAGCTGAGCGCCCTGCCACCCAGTACGCAGGCTTAGAGCCTTATGAGTGAATGCTTCCTATTCGGTTTCCTGTACTTTAGAGTTTGTTATACAGGATAGGGGAAAAATATTTAAATGGAATGGAAATATAGTAAATGTAAAACTTCCAGTCACGGAAGGCCGTCGATGTGCTTAAGTTCGTGGCAAACGGGTTTTGTAGTCACTTTCCCTAGCTGTGGGTCTTGGAGACATTTGTCACCCATCTTACGCCTCTGCGGGGAGTTTTCTTTTTTACCACAGCCGCACTTAAGACACATCGGAGCCGAGATCGCGCACGGTAACTACCCGAACCATTATGGTCCGTAATCGTGGGTATTATTCGATTTACCGTGGCCGGCTAGCGTGGGTGCCGTTGGCCGTGAACTACCCCTGGCTGGCCACACCTTATGTTGGGGCTTAAAGTAGGTTCACAGTTGCCGGCGAGCCGAACGCCGTAATGAGCTGCCATCGTCTATAGTCGGCCTTTATGATGACTTATAATCGGCTCATTACATTTGGCTTTGAGGGCAGGCGCGCAATGAGTTAACCCGCAGCAGAGGGATGCTGGAGCAAAAGTGTCTCATTGGCGAGTGCATAGAATCGTAGCGTACCTGTTAGGCCTAGTCCAGATGAGGCCGTGGTGCGTCTTGGGTGGAGATGCCATAGGATTTTGTTCAACAGAAAGGGATAAAACTTAACGAGCAGCCAAGACATAAAGGAACAAGTTAAAAAGAGACAAGATTTTTTTAAAGTGGTTCGGCACGGAAATGCCTACGTCCACTGATTCTCTTTGTTAATTCACTTCATATGGGCAGTACAAGTTAAGAAAAGTATCGACGGAGGTGTCGGATGTTCCATGCCCTCTGGAACACCTCTCCGTCCACTGTTGACAAAATGTAAGCTCCGTTGTGGAGATCTTTATGAATTACATATGGTCCGTCCCAGATGGGGTCCAGTGCCCCGGGGCGCGGAAAGATTCGCTTGAGGACAAGATCTCCTTCTTGTAAGCTGCGATGCTTGACTTTGGAATTGTATTGTGCTGCCACTTTCTGTTTGTGAGCTGCTGCTTTGAGTGCTGCATCGTTTCTCCTTTCCTCGATCAGATCCAAAGACATGAGGAGGAGTTCTTCGTTTTCTTCTGGGTTGTAGTGGATCCTACGGTGGGAAGGCACAATAGTCTCAACTGGGAGCATTGCCTCCGATCCATATGCCAAAGAGAAAGGAGTATGTCCCGTTGATGTTCTGAAAGATGTGCGGTATGCCCATAGTGCCGTAGGAAGTTCGTCCACCCAAGCGCCTTTTGACCTTTCAAGTTTCTTCTTGATTAGGGTTTTGAGAATTTTGTTGACAGCTTCAACTTGTCCGTTTGCCTGAGGGTAAGCTACTGATGAGAAGCTTTTATGAATTCCATGTTCTTGGAACTAGTCGGCAAATTCTTCGCTGTCAAACTGGAGTCCGTTGTCGGATACGATCTTGAGTGGGACTCCATACCTGCACAGAATGTTTTTGATCAAGAAGTTGATAACTTTTGCTGAAGATATTTTATTTAAAGGTTCCGCTTCCACCCATTTGGTGAAATAATCGACTGCCACTATAGCATATTTGGCTCCGCCTCGGCCCGTTGGCAGTTCGCCAATTAAGTCAATTCCCCATACAGCAAAGGGCCAAGGGCTAGTCATTTGAGTAATTTCGTTTGTGGGCAGTCGAGAAATCTTGGCGAACTTCTGACATCTGTCGCATTTCTTAACGAAGTCTAGGGCATCTTTGTTTAGTGTGGGCCAGTAATATCCATATCGGAGTATCTTTCTTGCCAAAGTCTGTCCTCCAGTGTGATCTCCGCATCCTCCCTGATGGATGTTTGTTAATATCTCCTTGGCTTCCCTTCCGGCGACGCATCTTAATAAGGGGCTAGAGAAGCCACGCCGGTAGAGGATGCCTTCTTGTATTGTGTAGTGGGGAACTTTCCTCAAGATCTTCTTGGCTTCGTCACGCCTGTCGGGTAGTATGCCATCTTGCAAATATTTCCGGATAGGAGTCATCCAGGTTCCTTCTTCGATTGCAGTTATCAGATTCGCTTGTTCGAAACTCGGGGCTAGCTGCCTTGAGATTGCTAGTGCTCCGGAATTGGTGCTGTTCTTCATACTAGCTTGCTTTGCAAGTTCATCTGCCCCTTGGTTTTCTTCTCGAGGAATGTGTTTGATTAGATAATGGTCCAATCGATCGAGCAGCAGTCTGGTTTTCTTTAGGTATGCTGTGAGTCGTTCTCCTCGAGTCTGGAATTCTCCTAGTACCTGGTTTACGACAAGCTGAGAATCACTATGAATACATAAGGAATTGATTCCAATTTCTAGGGCCAGTTCCAATCCCGCTATTACTGCTTCATATTCAGCATCGTTGTTAGTGGCCGTGAACTCCAATCTTAATGCATAGTACAACTTTCTTCCCCTGGGGGTGATGATCACAATACCTGCCCCCGAGCCTTGTTCGTTTGATGCTCCGTCTACAAAGAGGTTCCACTTGATGTTTTTTGCTACTTCGGATTGTTCCTTGCCTTCGTTGGTAGTGAATTCGGCAATGAAATCAGCCATGGCTTGCCCTTTGATAGCGGTGCGGGGATGGTAGGTGATATCATACTGACTTAGTTCGATGCACCATTTGAGGAGTCGCCCAGAAGTGTCAGGACGATGGAGCACTTGTCTTAGTGGTTGATCGGTTAGAACCCTGATGGAGTGAGACTGGAAGTAGTGTCGCAGTTTTCGTGACGCGATCAATAAACAATATGCTAATTTCTCAAGTTTAGGATATCTGGCTTCTGCCCCTGTAAATCTCTTACTTACAAAGTAAACCGGGCGTTGTGTGCGGTCTTCTTCTCTTACCAAGGCGGCGCTTAGAGCATGAGATGATACAGCGAGGTATAGGTATAACACTTCACCTTCATTTGGAGTTGAGAGTACTGGTGGTCTCTGAAGGTGTTCGATTAGGTTGAGGAAGGCTTTTAAGCATTCGTCGGTCCACTCGAACTTCCCTTTGTCTTTCTTGAGCGCTTCGAAAAAAGGGACACACTTGTCAGTTGCCTTGGAAATGAATCTGCTTAGGGCGGCCACCTTTCCGTTTAGGCTCTGCATTTCTTTTCGAGTGGAAGGTATCCTTATTTCTTTTAAAGCCCGGATTTGTTCAGGGTTTGCTTCGATTCCTCTGGCGTGGACGATGAATCCTAAGAATTTTCCCGATGATACTCCGAAGGAGCACTTTAGAGGATTCAGCTTCATTCCATATCGGCGAAGTACCCGAAACGTATCGTCCAGATGGCTTACATGGTCGTTGGCTTTCTTGGACTTTACCAACATGTCATCCACATATACCTCCATAGTTCGTCCTATCAATTCTGCGAACATTTTGTTGACGAGGCGTTGATAGGTAGCTCCAGCATTTTTGAGTCCAAAAGGCATGACTTTGTAACAATATAATCCGCGGTCGGTGATGAAGCTAGTGTGGTCCTGATCGGGAGCGTGCATGGGAATCTGGTTATATCCGGAGTATGCATCCATAAAAGATAGGAGTTCGTGTCCGGCTGTGCTATCCACAAGTTGGTCAATTCGGGGAAGTGGGAAGCAATCTTTTGGGCAAGCGTCATTCAGATTGGAGAAGTCAATACATGTTCGCCACTTTCCATTGGCCTTTTTTACTAGCACTGGGTTAGCGATCCATTCTGGGTAGATGGCTTCCCGTATGAAGCCATTAGCAAGTAGATTCTTTACTTCCTCATCAAGGGCTGCCGATCGCTCTGCCCCCATGCTCCTCTTTTTCTGCTTTACTGGTACCTTGGTGGGATCGATGTTCAACATGTGGCATGCTATGTCTGGGGAGATTCCTGTCATATCGGCATGGGTCCACGCAAATACATCTAAGTTGTGGCGGAGAAAGTCAATGAGTTGATCCTTCAATTCCGTTTCCAGCTGAGATCCGATTTTTAATAGTCTACTTGAATCATGCTTATCTACCGATACGAATTCCATAGCCTCTGCAGGATCGGCGGTAGCCTCCTCCTCTTTATCCCTGGGGTCTAGTTCATTGAAGGGATCGCTTGTGTATCGAAGAGGAGGGGCTTTCTTTAGTTGCTATGCCTCCAAGCTTTTCATGCAGAGAGTAGTCTCTGCATCTTTTCCTTTATTCTTTCTGCGGTTATTGCGAAGTTCAGTTACGTAGCAGTCTCGGGCAGCATCTTGATCTCCTTCTACTTCTCCTACTCCGTTGTCTGTTGGAAATTTCATTTTCAGGCACCAGGGGGCTAATACAATCTGAAAGTCAGACAAGGCTGGTCTTCCCAAGAAAGCGTTGTAAGCCGAGTGGTTTTCTATTAGTACGAACGTTTGTTTTCGCACAACGGAGCGGGGATGACTTCCTATTTCGACGAAGAGGTCAAGTTGCCCGAGGGGCATTTTTGCATCTCCAGTGAAACCGTGCAGTGGTTTGTCACAGGGGGATACATCCTTCATTGATAACTTCATTTTGTCGAAAGCATGTTTGAACAGGATATTTACGGAGCTTCCCGTGTCTATTAGAATCCGAAAAACTTTAGCTGGACCAAACCAGGCAGAGATGACCATGGGATCCATATGTGGGTACTGTCTTCCTTCCAAATCATGCCTACTGAATACAATGTCATTGTTTTCTTTTCGTTTCGGGTGGCGTTCCTCCGTAATGGAGTTAACATATCCTTCGGCATTTCTAAGCGACTTGCCGTACCTTTCCATCTCTGCCCAACTTCTGTCGGCGATGTGTGGTCCTCCTGAGATGGTAAGGACCACTATCTTCTCTTGACTAGAGCCACTGGTGTTGTGATTGTTGCGATTCCCTCCGCCTACTTCTGGGAGGGGTTGCTTTGAGTTCTCATTGGCAGGAGTTGGAGTCCTGTTCTGACCTTTCACATAACGTTCCAGTCTTCTTCTTCTAATGTGTTCTTCGATCAAGTCCCGAAGATGGTGGCATTCATTGGTGTCATGTCCGTGGGATTCGTGGAAGCGACAGAACTTTCCGGACTTGAGTGCGTTATCTGATTCTTTCTTGTGCGGGGGGCGCTTGTATCCGAGTTCGCCCTGAGTGGCTAGGTAGATGTTTTCGATTGTTTCATTCAAAGGAGTGTAGGAGTCAAATCTTGTCCCTGGTCGATATTGGCGCTTCTCAACCTTTCTGCCCCCAGCATTGTCTCTAGATTCATTTCTTCGAGCGTCCTTAGCTGCAGTGGGAACCTTGTCCTGAACTATCTTGCCTTGTTGCCCTGACTGCCTCTCCGTAGCAGCGTCTTCAAGTCTCATATACTTTCCAGCTTCATGGAAGAAATCAGGCAAGGTAGCTGGTTTTTCCTTAGTTAATCTTCTGGCAAACTTGGTGTCTGGATGTACACCACTACAGAGGGCCATTAGAGTGAGTTTTTCATCGGCATCTTGAACTGCTGCCGCTGCGGCGTTGAACCGTGTTAGATATTGTTGCAGCGTCTCTCCGGATTTCTGTTTGACATTGGATAGAGAATAAGCATCCTTGGGTTGTTCCACATGGATGCGGAACTGGCTAATAAACCTTTCTTTTAACATCTTCCATGAGCTGATGGATCCTTGGGGTAGATGGCAGAACCAGGAGGTAGCTAGATCTGATAGGAATAGCGGAAAGCATTTACATAATACTCCTTCTGTTGCTCCACTCATGAGCATATGCTGGGTGTATCTCTGCAGGTGTACGATGGGGTCGGAAGTTCCTTTGTAAGGTTCCATGGTTGGCATTTTCCATTCCCGGGGAGTGATGGCAGTTTCGATATTTCGGGTAAAGGGACTGGTGACCCTAGCGCCTATTCCCCGGTCCCTTTGCTCCCATTGGACACATTCTCTGAATAATCGTGCCATTCGTTCGTCAGAACTTGGAGCGGACAAAAATGAGCTCGGTTCTTCCCTGCGGGATCTATCTCGTCCAGATGACCTGTAGGGATGGTACAGTCTATCACTTCTAGCATTATCCAGTGGTTGTCTTTGGCTGCTTGGATGCACGCTAGGACCAGCTACAGTTGCCCCCTGCCTTGATCTTCCCCTGTGGGGTTCTGTTTCGAGCACATCCATGGGGTCAACTTCGGGCTGGGTTCTAGCTCGGCTCCGTTCAGCGGGGTTTCTATGATTAGGTGGCATGACTGGCTCAGCTACATCCGACCCTCGCCTGGTGCCTCCCCCGCTAGGTTCGGTTCCAAGGGCTTCCTCGAGTCGGAATTCGGGCTGAGTCCGGGCGCGGCCCCTATCATCGTTGTTCCTGTTGATAGCTTGTTCGAAGAGTGAAGACCTTTGTTGCCTCCGGGATCCTCCGGATTGGGATTCACCCCATGATTCAGTGTTGCGGTTGGACTCTTCAGCATCCCTTAAGCGTGTCATGAGTTGGTCCACCAAAGTTTCTTGTTGGGATGTGAAGCGGTTAGTTACTTCAGCCACAACCCTGTCCAGATCTGCCCTAGTGATTGGTTGTTCCGTTGCGGGACCAGTTGGATTTTCTTGATTTTCATCTGGTACTGCTGTTGAAGTGGGCTGATCTGTGATTGCTGGATCTGGAAGGCTGCTAGTTGCGATGTTCTTTCCTTTGTTAACATCCCTTCTCTGTTTGGAAGGCATGATTTCTAAGCAACGAGTGATGTTGTTAGGAAGAAGGTTGAGTGGGAGAAGATGAAGCTTGAGTTCTGAAGATGAAGCCTGAGTTCAGCTCTCAGTGAAAGCACCAAAAATGTTTGCACAAAAAATGGACAAACACCTCCAAGTCGTATTATTTAGTTGATTATATGTGATTTTCAATGATTTTAGATGAGTATGTAAATATGAAAGAAGTAGGGGCTGAAATGTAAAAGACACACAGATTTATAGTGATTCGGCCAGAATGTGCCTACGTCCACTTTATATGTTATTATCTTCTTTCTTTCAGATTACAAGTACAATGCTTCGTATATCAGTATATGAAAGTAGTTTGAAAGTTCCTTCCTTGCTTGAGCTCTCAAACTTGTCTGCCATTGTTGTACCCCTGCCCCTTTATTTATAGAATGAGGTTGAGGGCAGGGGCCTTAGAAGCATATAGCTGCTGGTGGGCCCGGGATGAAGCAATCTGGACTGGCAATCTTCTGGTTCGGCAAGGCTTCATTCGGCTATGAGCTTGGACCGGTGGTAGGTGTGCATGTGGACCGGCAGGGGAAAGGAGAGGGTTGGTTCGGTGCTTGCCTGGTCCGGTAGTAGGAGTGTGAGAATGTGGACCGATAGTCGTTTGGTCCGGTTATGTAGGTGGTTCGGTGGCAAGGTTGGTTCGGCAGGGGAGTTGGAGTGGTGGTATAAAGGAGCCGAATGAGATGGGGCCGAATGAAGTGGGGGCCGAGTGAAGTGGAGCCGAATGAAGTGGGGGCCGAGTGTTGTGGAACCGAATGAAGTGGGGGCCGAGTGAGCTTCTTCATGGAGAATATTGGAAGGCCCCCTAGGTTAGTATTGAGCTTCTTGGCTGTTGAACGAAGTAGAGGTTGCTTGCGAGCCCGAGTGAAACTGCGGCTTCTTGGTCTTGAGGTCTTCTGGGTGAAAATTCGCCCAACATTATTAATTAAAAAGAGTTATGTATAGTTATTAAATCCATTAAATTAGTATTTAATTCACAATTCAAATATCTAAATAGTCATTATATTTGTATTCAAGTTATTAAGCTTTAAAAACAAATTATCTCAATATTTAAAATTAATTTAATATTCAAAAATCAAACTGATAAAATTACACGATGTTATATTCTCCCCCTTTAAAAGAATTTCGTCCCCGAAATTCCCAAAGAAAGGAAATTGATGTGCACATAAAAATGTACATTTTTACTCTCATACTATGGTGTTTTAAAATCTCCTTTATATAAATAAATGGCTTATTATGGTGTTTTTATATGTTTTAAGCCAAAATACAAAAATATTTTCAAACCATCATTCACTCATCTACATCTACGCAAAATGGTCATTTTGTATATGAATTAATTTTGAGAATCTTTATTTGCACATTTTAATTTTAATGTGTAGGAAATGGAATGCAAATATGAAGAGTTTTCATGGATGTATGCATGCACATATGTTGAAAGCAAAAGAATGAAGGTAATAAAAGAATTCATGCAACATGGAGGAGCCCATCTACCCACTAACTAACAGACCACAATTAAATGCAAATGCACATGTTAGTGAAGATCAAAAGCAAAAGCACATGTTAATGGAGATTAATTAATTCCTTAACAGTTACTTGGAGGCTACACAAACTTAAGGATATATTTGTAGTCCTCTAAAAATTTGATTAAAGTTTTAGGCATGTATAAATACCCCTTATGTTTCATGTAATGGATCTATTCTTTTCTTTAGTTAGTTTGATATGCATTGTTGTAGCCACCAAAATTAAATAAAAGTTATCTTATCTTTTAATGGCTTCTTAGCCTTGTCTTTTATTTCATGTTTTTTTTTTATTCTTTTCTTTTATGCATTTATTTTCATGCAAGTAGATTAGATTTATTTCATATAAATAATGTAGATTTATATTATCCAAATTAATTAGCTCTTGTTCTCTTACTTTGTTTTTCCTTTTTTGTTTATGTTGAAATCCATTTATGTTGTCATGAATTCAAAAATGAGTAGCTAAACCCCTTCAATTTAGGAGTAATGAATCTCTCATGAATCATATTTAATCAAAAAAGTGGTTTCATTTATGGTCTCATGCTTTGTGCTTAAGAGAAATTTAAGTGTTAATGAAAGTTTGTTGTTTACTAGTGAATTTGATAACCTATGTTGTTCATAACAAATAGACTATGCTTAATCAAATGTAAACACAAGTTACATTTTTATCTAACTATGATATTGATAATGAGGTTTAAAGTGGAATTAAAATTTAATGTTTTATATTATTTGATCAAAGACTTTAAATAGGACATGCTTAAAATAGATTTTACTTCTAACTTCATATTCATTTTCATTAGATTTAAGAAGTGGTTTAGTTGATGTATTGAAATTGATGGTTTATGTTGTTTTATTTAATGTCACGAATATTCTATACTAAAAATAGATGCATTAACTAGTTCCAATTCTGTTGGAACAAGATGTGATATTATAAATTTAATTTGTGTTGATTTATATAAATATGAAAGTGGATTTCTGTAATGACCCGCCTTTTTGATCATCGAAAATCAACACCGAACACTATCATTGTGTTCCAATATTGGGCATCCAATCGACAAAAGAGCATGTTATTAAGGTAAATAAAAAGAAAAGAACAGAGAACAGAGAAAAACAGAATCTTACAACGGAGTCGGCAACATATAATATAACAAGGATAGTAGAAACTGTCACTTCAAACATACAAAGTATATCGGAGTAAAAATAAAATCTTATCAGTTGGACAGTTATAAAATCCTGACCTTACAAATGCCGATATGTATAAATATAATAAAGCAGAAAATAAAAATATGATAGGCGAATCTTCAGCTTCCCTTCAAGACTTCCATAACACCATGGTCAACCTGGGAAAATACTCGGTCTAACCCGAGCATTATAAATAAATAATACCCGGATCAGTCTGGAAAAACCAGCATGAGATAACTCGAATAATGGAGAACGTATAAAAGTTCTATGAGACCACGCCGCTAATGTGGAATGGTTTTTACCTCACAAGAATAACATGTATATGGCAAGTGCAGAAATAATATAAGGAAAAACCTAATTAGGAATGGGAATAATTAATATTAAAACCATACTTGAAAGAATGGAAATAAACCGAGTAAAATACAAACTGGACGGAAAGAATAGAATAAGAAAAATAGTCCAACTTGATAGAGTGGACTAAATAAGGTAACAATCCAAACTTGATAGAATAGACTGAATCAATACTTAAATGCCGTGATGAGGAATTGGTCCTACTCGTGGCAATTTAAAACTAAAACAGATTCAGGGATACAAATCAAATAGGAAAGGAAATTTTCCAATAAATGATAAGGAAGGTGCAGCCCCCTTGGAGTATACCTCTAGTAATATACTCCTGAGAAGCTCATATACTCCGTGACACTTCTTGGAAATGAACTAGACGAACCCCGCCAGACCTTAACAAGTATCTGAATATTACACATCTAAACACAAATCCTTTTTCATGTGACGGTACACAAATATGTAGAGAAGATGTGAAATAACCTTTTGATGGGAGCAACACCACATAGCTGAACGTATACTCACGCTTTTGGTTTAGTCATTTCAGACAAAGGATAACAAAGATCAAAGAGCAGCAAATTGTTTTTTAGGTGATGATACACCATGAAGAAAGCTGAATTCGATAATTAATAAATCAACTATCGAGGATACTTAAAATGGTCGTATATGGAAATTAAATTTCATATATTTACCACTAATCGTTGATTACAGACAAGTCCTATCTCTCGGTTGAAAATGAAGCCGGGCAAGTTAAGGTAGCGTTACCTCTATGCATCACTTTGAGGACATTTTAACCTTGGAGACAGAAGTGAGTCCAAGCTTCAACTTTTAGCATTAAATCATGACTAGATCATTTCCATATAAGCAATATCAATTACGGAACTATTGTTCTATAACAGAAATCAAACTTTAACCATTTTTTAAAAAAAACTACTGAACTTGTGCTTTATTTCCATATTGCTAAAACACTTTTAGAATTTGTTCCTGATTGCTAAAACATTAAGAGAATAATTTTTCCAAGTGCGCGACCCCGAAAGCCTAAACCAACATCAGATTGAACACCTAGAAAATTATCCAACTTAGCATCCCGGTAATTGAGTTCCAATTTCATTTTATAAATTTAAAATAATATTAATTATCCCGAAAGAAAATTAATCACATTTAAAATCTCTGATAAATATAAAATTCCGTTATTTTAATAAAATAGATAATTATTTCCAAACACTTAAATAACATTGGAAAATTTACTTTAAAATCTTTATTAAATCAGATTATTAAATTTAAATCAGTTGAGTAAAGCAATTTTATACTATCAGTTGATTTACTTTAATTCACTTTTATTTAAATCAATTGATTAACTTTAAATATCATTAATTACAATGATTAATTAAATTCAAATAATCATTAGTTAAAATGAATAAGTCATCTCAAACTCCATTTGTTAAAATGATAAGTAATTTTAAATTTCACTAATTAAAACAATTAATTAAATTTAAAATAATCATAAATTAATTGGATTAATTAAATTCAAGCTTTATTAGTTAAAATTATTAATTAAAATATCATTTGTTAAAATGATTTATTTAATTATAATATGTTTGCGCGAAAAGTGGGCAAACACCTCCAAGTCGTGAGATTTAATGGGTTTTATGTGATTCTTAATGATTTAGACGAGTTATGTAAATATGAAAAAAGCAGGGACTGAAATGTAAAAGACACACAGATTTATAGTGGTTCGGCCAGAACGTGCCTACGTCCACTTTATATGTTATTATCTTCTTTCTTTCGGATTACAAGTACAATGCTTTGTGTACAAGTATATGAAAGTAGTTTGAAAGTTCCTTCCGTGCTTGAGCTCTCAAACTTGTCTGCCATTGTTGCACCCCTGCCCCTCTATTTATAGAGTGAGGTAGGGGGCAGGGGTCTTGGATGTATATAGCTGCTGGTGGGCCCGGGCTGAAGCAATCTGGCCTGGTAGCATTCTGGTTCGGTGAAGCTTGGTCCGGTCTTGAGTGTGTGGTGTTGGACCGGTAGGACTTTGGTCCGGTACCAATCTGGTCCGGTGGTAGGAGTGTTATCCGGTTGCAGGAGATGGTCTGGTCCGGTAGGGTATTGGACCGGCTGGAGGTTGGTTCGGTATGGGGGAAGTATGTGTTGGTTCGGTATGGGGGAAGTATGTATTGGTTCGGCATGGAGACTGCCGAATGCTGTTTGACCGGATGGAGGTTGGATGCATGGACTATCGTCACCGAATGAACCCTGCTTTGCCAGATGGATTGGAGGTTGCGATCCCGGGTGAAACTGGCGCTTCTTGGTCTTGAGATCTTCTGGGTGAAAATTCGCCCAACATTTGCCCCCCAAAGTGGGGCACGTGTTTGCACGTGTCGTGCTTTGTTTCCTCGTGGTAGGAAGGTTTGTTTTGTAACGCCATGGGCTGGATGTTCGTATCCTGTTGATGTCCTGCAAAGGAATTTACAGTTTTAGTGTGATTTCAAATAACGACCGTTCGTGATCGAAATATTCGAGATGAAGTGAACTGTGTCGTTCGGGACGAGAGAGTGAGCCCCGAGGGGGCTTAGCATCATCGATGCCAGGTTCACGTTAGAGTGGGCCCCTGGATCATTTGTGAAGGTGGTTTATCGCCAGCTCAGAGCATGCCTAAGGATTGTTAGCGACCCCGTACATGTGTAAGTAGCTTAGCCATTTCATAATCATCAGAATCAAATATCCGTTTAACCTATGAGTTTAAGAAGGAATGTCAAAGTGTAAATTCTCACGATTACAGGGTTAATAGCCATTCAGAGCGTGCCTATGGACCGTTCGTGGTTGTGTACACGTGTAAATGATTAACCCACGTTGGTGAGAGATTTACGACTCATTCATTGTTATCATATTCTCTACTTTATTAGTAGGTCCTAGAGTTCGGTACTTATCTGATTGAGGCGCTCCGCGTGCCCCCGCTTCTGACTTTCGCTGGTGGAGACAACGTCATTCGGTGTTTGGTTGGTCCGGATGGATGTTTACATTCGGCATATGGTTGGTCCGGTATGCCGAACCATCTGGTCCGGTGGTGTTCCTCCAGTCTATATATAGGGGCTATACCCCCTTAGGTTTTCTTCACCGAATCAACAAGTGCCGAACCAACACTATACCGAGCCAACACTCTTGCCGAACCACTTCGTGCCGAACCAACTTGCCTACCGAATCAGGTATACACTTATTGCCGAATGGACTTACTACCGAATGGGCCTAATTTGCCGAATACATACGGACGTCTTCGTTTTACCGAATGGGCCTTAGGCCTTAGTACCGAATGGATGTATACCGAATGAACTCTTAGTGCCGAATGACATGTATACCGAATGAATTCTTGTACTTGGACTTTGAGTGGAACTCTGGACTTATGCATTCTTTTTCGCTTACATCTCCGTACTCCTTGTTCTAACAACCTGTCTTTTCACTTTTGTGTATGCAGATAAATGTCTCGCAAGGCGGAAACACGATCAGACAAACGGAAATCCAAGGATGGGGGCGAGCCTTCCTCCGTGCCCCCAGCCCAATCGGGGTCCGGGGAGCATGGAACTGCTTCGAGATCGCTGGTGGAGGGGTATGGACCCCAGGAGCTCCTGGTCTCCCCTCCCGACTGCTTCCCTAGTTCTCTAAAGGAGGAGCAGCTTGATGCTATATCCCGTTCTTTCGGGATAGATAGGGCGCTTATGTTGCTTCCGGGAGTCGGGGTGATGCCATACGACCCTCCCGAAGGGTATTTCGCCTACAGCCGGTACCATTGCATGTGCGGGGCCATTCCCCCTATCAACGCCTGGGTTGTTAGCTTCCTTACATATCTAAAGGTGGCGCCTTTCCAGCTTCATCCCAACTCGTATGCCATCTTGGTGTGCTTATATTCTATCTTCCAGAAGAGGTACGGGCGCTCTCCATCCAACCGGGAAATCCGGTATCTATATAATCTGAGGGGCTATAGGAAGGGGTCCCCCTACATTAGCTTAGAGTCGGCCGTCTCCTTCAAGCCGGTCCTGGACCTGTACTCAAAGTACAGCATGTTCAAGAAGGAGTGGTTCTTTGTGAGGGACGATTCTGTCTCCATTCGTCGCTTCACTTCCGGATGTAAGTTAACTCTTTATTCGTAATTCCTGTCTTGATTGCAATTCCTTTCCTTATGTGCTTCTGTTGTTTGTCAGCGACAGGTTGTGTTGCGGTGGTGGAGAGCGATCGCCTAGTCCATATGGCAGCAGAAGTTAAGGCTATCTCTGAGAGGGATAGGTCAGCCGCCATCTGATCAGGAACGCTACCCTCCTGGAGTACAATTTGATCCTGCCGCACCAGTCCGTGGTTAAGCAGAGGGACACGGCCGAGGAGAAGGCTGCCAAAGCAAAGGAGGGGGTCACGGTGAAGAGTGGCAAGAGAAAACCCTTCGCACAGCATCCCGTCGCGGGGGGCAAGAAGCTTAAAGAATCGGAGGGTCCCTCTCCTAGTACTTGCCCGATCATTCCGGAGGAGGAAGGTGTGGAAGAGGGCGAAGGAGGCGATATGGAAGGAGAGTCGGAAGGCGGAGGAGATGGAGATGGTCAGGGTGGTAGTGGTGCTGGTGCCTTAACTTCTGGGCAAGACTCTGAGCTGGATGAGGCCCTCCGCCAGGCCTTCGGGGAATCGGAAGGGGAATCGGGAGCGGAGAAGGCGAAGGAGACTGGAAAGGTCGGGGCTGGTGCCGATCTATCCCCCAGGGGTTCGTCAGCCAGGGTGGCTTCGGCGGTGCAAGGTGAACTTTTGTCCTCTATCGATTCCATTTTCGATAAGGACTTAGAAATATTTTATGGTTCACTCCCGTCCTGGAATGAGATTCAGGACTTATTGCAGTACCCCACTTCTCCACAGGGTTTGTATAGTAGACGTGCCTTCACACTTTTCTTTCTTTTTACTTAACATGTTTCCTGAATTGTGGACCATTGTATGTTCGTAACACTTGTTCTTTATTCCAGGGGCAGGCCAGGTGGTTAAAATGGCAGACGTTCGACACCGCCTCGAACAATTCAAGTCGATGAGAGCTTCTGCGAAGCCTCCCACTGGTCGCACTAGAGACGTGGTCAAATACCGTCCTCTTCTTGGGGTCATCGAAGAGGGCATTCAGAAAAAGAAGAGGAGTCGTTCTTTATTTGAGCCTTCCCCTGGTCCGCAGCTTCCTGTTCAGCCTCCTCGTGATGCCACGGAGGAGAGCACGGAGTTTATCCCCCCTCCACCTCCTTCCAAGAATCCCATAGTTATCCGTATAAGGCGTCCTGATGTGCCTCGTGACCCCTTTGCTGGTCATCCTGATTTAGACCCAAGTTCTCGGGATATTTCATTTGATGAGGCCACGGGTGAGCACCTCCTTCCCCGCAACCCCATGGTACGAGTGTTAGACGAGGCTAAGTCCCTAGACCTTGATCTGCTTACCACTCGGGTAGTTACCATGGGAGACGAGGCCAAGGCTAATATTGATCGGGTGGCTGAGGAGACCAAGAAGTTAATGAAGTATCATGCTCAATTGGTCAAGGCCGGGGAGGAGATTGGAAGTGCTAATATTCGGTTGCGGCTGAAGGTGGCTGATCAGGCTGAACAGCTTGCCGGTCAAGCCGTTCAGATTTCTCGGCACGAGAAAGCCTCCAGGCGTCTGAAAGAGACCATGGAAAAGGCAAGTAGGGCGGAATTACGGAAGATGGAGGCCGCCTGTAAGGAGCGGATCGACATGGCCATTGCGACAGTGGATGAGGTTCAGAATGCGGATCTCGAGCAGGTAGAGGAGTTGTCTAGGAGGCTTGAGGCCGCGGAGATGGCTCAAGTCAAGTTAAAGGAGGAGATGGAGGAGATGAGGAAGTCTCTCCAGGCTGACTGCTCGAGATACCGATCAGAGAGGGATGCCGCTGTCGCCAAGTTGCAGGCTTCCGAGGCCAGGGTGAGGGAGTTCGAGGAGAATGAGGGGATGATGGACGAGATGCTGCAGGACATGTACTTCCGCACTTGGAAGGAGGGCAGCTTGTCTTGGATGGATGACAATCCCCGGGTCATGGCCAAGATATATCTCCGGGCTTTAGAGGAGGCCAGGGTCGATGTGGGTAAGGAAGGTGGAGTGGCTTTTAGTCTGGATGTGGTCACTGCTCAGTTCTCGAAAGAGGAGCAAGTGGCGGTGAAGGAGGGGATGCGGTTGCTCGCTGCGGAGGAAGCGGGTGTGCAACTGGAGGATGAGGATCAAGCGGCGGACGCTGGTGAGTTATTCTTCTCTTTTCCTTTTCTTTCTGGGTTTCCATGACTTGATTGTTTATCGTTTGTTTAATGGATTCCTCTTCTGAATTGGACAGGTGGAACTTCCGATCAACATGCTGGGGGTTCCGGCCCTGCGGCCAAGTAGGCTTGGGAAGTTGGTGATGGAGTGTGGATGCAGCTGGTTACTTGTCCGGATTCGGCCGCTTTTTATTTCTTTTTGCTGTTGTTTACGTTAGTCCAAAACATTGATGTGACTGTAATAATATTATTTGCAGAGAATAACTTGGTGTAATTTTATAATATAAGCTGATTTTGTTATGTTTAAACGTTGCTGTCATGTTGATGTGCTGCGTGAGGAGTATAACTATGTATATGCCTGTGACTAGTTGTGTTTGACGTTAAGCCTTTGCTTGAAATATAATTTCATGTTTTACAATGTTAGTGTGACATATGAATAGGCTATAGTTATGTATTTATGTACAAGAGAAGAGAGTACCGCCTTTCATGTTTTATTTGCAGGCGGTAGTTTTGAGCGTCTTGTGTAACTGATCATGAATATATCCGAGTACCTTGCCACCCAGTACGCAGGCTTAGATTCTCATGAGTGAATGCTCCCTATTCGGTTTCCTGTACTTTAGAGTTTATTATACAGGATAGGAGAAAAGTATTTAAATGAAATGGAAATATAGAAAAAGTAAAACTTCCAGTCACGGAAGGTCGTCGATGTGCTTAAGTTCGTGGCAAACGGGTTTTGTAGTCACTTTCCCTAGCTGTGGGTCTTGGAGACATTTGTCACCCATCTTACGCCTCCGCGGGGAGTTTTCTTTTTTACCACAGCCGCACTTAAGACACATCGGAGCCGAGATCGCGCACGGTAACTACCCGAACCATTATGGTCCGTAATCGTGGGTATTATTCGATTTACCGTGGCCGGCTAGCGTGAGTGCCGTTGGCCGTGAACTACCCCTGGCTGGCCACACCTTATGTTGGGGCTTAAAGTAGGTTCACAGTTGCCGGCGAGCCGAACGCCGTAATGAGCTGCCATCGGCTATAATCGGCCTTTATGATGACTTATAATCGGCTCATTACAGTTGGCTTTGAGGGCAGGCGCGAGCAATGAGTTAACCCGCAGCAGAGGGATGCTGGAGCAAAAGAGTCTCATTGGCGAGTGCATAGAATCGTAGCGTACATGTTAGGCCTTGTCCAGATGAGGCCGTGGTGCGTCTTGAGTGGAGATGCCATAAGATTTTGTTCAACAGAAAAGGATAAAGCTTAACAAGCAGCCAAGATATAAAGGAACAAGTTAAAAAGAGACAAGATTTTTAAAGTGGTTCGGCATGAAAACGCCTACGTCCACTGATTCCCTTTGTTAATTCACTTCATATGGGCAGTACAAGTTAAGAAAAGTATCGACGGAGGTGTCGGATGTTCCATGCCCTCTGGAACACCTCTCCGTCCACTGTTGACAAAATATAAGCTCCGTTGTGGAGATCTTTATAAATTACATATGGTCCGTCCCAGATGGGGTCCAGTGCCTCGGGGCGCGGAAAGATTCGCCTGAGAACAAGATCTCCTTCTTGTAAGACGCGATGCTTGACTTTGGAGTTGTATAGTGCTGCCACTTTTTGTTCGTGAGCTGCTGCTTTGAGTGCTGCATCGTTTCTCCTTTCCTCAATCAGATCCAAAGACATGAGGAGGAGTTCTTCGTTTTCTTCTGGATTGTAGTGGATCCTACGGTGGGAAGGAACAATAGTCTCAACAGGGAGCATTGCCTCCGATCCGTATGCCAAAGAGAAAGGAGTATGTCCCGTTGATGTTCTGAAAGATGTGCGGTAGGCTCAAAGTGCCGTAGGAAGTTCGTCCACCCAAGCGCCTTTTGACTTTTTGAGTTTCTTCTTGATTAGGGTTTTGAGAATTTTGTTGACAGCTTCGACTTGTCCGTTTGCCTGAGGATAAGCTACTGATGAGAAGCTTTTATGAATTCCATGCTCTTGGCACCAGTCGGCGAATTCTTCGCTGTCAAATTGGAGTCCGTTGTCTGATATGATCTTGAGTGGTACTCCGTACCTGCACAGAATATTTTTGATCAAGAAGTTGATAACTTTTGCTGAAGATATTTTATTTAGGGGTTCCGCTTCCACCCATTTGGTGAAATAATCGACTGCCACTATAGCATATTTGGCTCCGCCTCGGCCCGTTGGCAGTTCACCAATTAAATCAATTCCCCATACAGCAAAAGGCCAAGGGCTGGTCATTTGAGTAATCTCATTTGTGGGTAGTCGAGGAATCTTGACAAATTTCTGACATCTGTCGCATCTCTTGACGAAGTCTAAGGCATCTTTGTTTAGTGTGGGCCAGTAATATCCATATCGGAGTATCTTTTTCGCTAGAGTCTGCCCTCCAGTGTGATCTCCGCAACTTCCTTGATGGATGTTGAATAAGATTTCCTTGGCTTCCCTTCCAACGACGCATCTGAATAAGGGGCTAGAGAAGCCACGCCGATAGAGGATGCCTTCTTGTATTGTGTAGTGGGGAGCTTTCCTCAAAATTCTCCTGACTTCATCACGTTTGTCTGGTAGTGTGCCGTCCTGCAAATATTTCCAGATAGGAGTCATCCAAGTTGCTTCTTCAATTGCAGTTATCAGATTCACTTGTTCAAAACTTGGGGCTAGTTGCCTTGAGATGGCTAGTGCTCCGGAAATGGCGCTATTCTTCATACTAGCTTGCTTTGCTAGTTCATCGGCCTCTTGGTTATCTTCTCGAGGAATGTGTTTGATTAGATAATGGTCCAATTGGTCGAGCAGCAGTTTGGTTTTCTTTAGATATGCTGTGAGTCGTTCTCCTCGTGTCTGGAATTCTCCTAGTACTTGGTTTACGATAAGTTGAGAATCACTATGAAGACATAAAGAATTGACTCCAATTTCTAAGGCAAGCTCCAATCCCGCTATTACTGCCTCATACTCCGCATCGTTGTTAGTGGCCGCGAATTCCAACCTTAATGCATAGTACAGCTTTCTTCCCCTGGGGGTGATTATCACAATACCTGCCCCCGAGCCTTGTTCGTTTGATGCTCCATCTACAAAGAGGTTCCACTTGATGTTTTTTGCTATTTCAAGCTGATCCTTGCCTTCGTTAGTAGTAAATTCGGCAATGAAATCGGCCAAGGCTTGCCCCTTGATAGCGGTGCGAGGATGGTAGGTGACGTCATACTGACCTAGTTCAATGCACCATTTGAGGAGTCGTCCAGAAGTGTCGGGACGATGGAGCACCTGTCTTAGTGGCTGATCGGTTAGAACTCTGATGGAGTGAGATTGGAAGTAGTGTCGTAGTTTTCGTGATGCGATCAATAAGCAACATGCCAATTTCTCAAGTTTAGGATATCTGGCTTCTGCCCCTGTAAATCTCTTACTTATAAAGTACACCGGGCGTTGTGTGCGGTCTTCTTCTCTTACCAGGGCAGCGCTTAGAGCATGAGATGATACAGCGAGGTATAGGTATAGCTGTTCGCCTTCGTTTGGAGTTGAGAGTACTGGTGGTTTCTGAAGGTGTTCGATCAGGTTAAGGAAGGCTTTTAAGCATTCATCGGTCCACTCGAACTTTCCTTTGTCTTTCTTGAGAGCTTCGAAGAAAGGGACGCACTTGTCAGTTGCTTTGGAAATGAATCTGCTTAGGGCGGCCACCTTTCCGTTTAAGCTCTGCATTTCTTTTCGGGTGGAAGGTATCCTTATTTCTTTTAGAGCCCGGATTTGTTCAGGGTTTGCTTCAATTCCTCTGGAATGGACAATGAATCCTAAGAATTTTCCCGATGACACTCCGAAGGAGCACTTTAGAGGATTCAGCTTCATTCCATATCGGCGAATTACCTGAAACATCTCGCTCAGGTGGCTTACATGATCGTCGGCTTTCCTGGACTTTACCAACATGTCATCCACATATACTTCCACAGTTCGTCCTATTAATTCCGCGAACATCTTGTTGACGATGCGCTGATAGGTAGCTCCGGCATTTTTGAGTCCGAAAGGCATGACTTTGTAACAGTATAATCCCCGGTCAGTGATGAAGCTAGTGTGGTCTTGATCGGGAGCGTGCATGGGAATCTGGTTGTATCCGGAGTATGCATCCATAAAAGATAAAAGTTCGTGCCCGGCAGTGCTGTCCACAAGCTGATCGATTCTTGGGAGTGGGAAGCAGTCTTTCGGGCAAGCGTCATTTAAGTTGGAGAAATCAATGCATGTTCGCCACTTCCCATTAGCTTTCTTTACTAGTACTGGGTTAGCGATCCATTCTGGGTAGATGGCTTCTCGTATGAAGTCATTAGCAAGTAGGTTCTTTACTTCCTCATCGAGGACTGCTGATCGTTCTGCTCCCATGCTTCTCTTTTTCTGCTTTATCGGTACCTTGGTGGGATCGACGTTAAGCATGTGACATGCTATGTCTGGGGAGATTCCTGTCATATCGGCATGTGTCCACGCGAATACATCTAAGTTGTGGCGGAGAAAGTCAATGAGTTGATCCTTCAATTCTGTTTTTAGCTGAGATCCTATTTTTAATAGTCTGCTTGAATCATGTTTGTCTACAGATACGAATTCCATGGCCTCTGCAGGCTCAGCGGTAGCCTCCTCCTCCTTATCCCTGGGGTCTAGTTCATTGAAAGGATCGCTGGTGTATCGAAGAGGAGGGGCTTTCTTTAGTTGCTATGCTTCCAAGCTTTTCATGCAGAGAGTGGTCTCTGCATCTTTTCCTTTATTCTTTCGATGGTTATTGCGAAGTTCAGTTACATAGCAATCTCGAGCGGCGTCTTGATCTCCTTCAACTTCTCCTATTCCGTTATCTGTTGGGAATTTCATCTTTAGGCACCACGGGGCTAGGACAATTTGGAAGTCAGATAAGGCTGGTCTTCCCAAGAAGGCGTTGTAGGCCGAGTGGTTTTCTATTAGTACGAATGTTTGTTTTCGCACAACGGAGCGGGGATGACTTCCTATTTCGACGAAGAGGTCAAGTTGCCCGAGGGGCATTTTCGCATCTCCAGTGAAACCGTGCAACGGTTTGTTGCAGGGAGACACATCCTTCATTGACAGTTTCATTTTGTCGAAAGCATGCTTGAACAGGATATTTACGGAGCTTCCTGTGTCTATTAGAATTCGGAAAACTTTAGCTGGAACCAACCAGGCAGAGATGACCATGGGATCCATATGCGGATACTGTCTTCCTTCTAAATCACGCCTACTGAATACGATGTCGTCACTCTCTTTCCGTTTCGGATGGTGTTCTTCCATAATGAAGTTAACATAGCCTTCAGCATTTCTAAGTGACTTGCCGTATCTTTCCATCTCCGCCCGGCTTCTGTCGGCGATGTGTGGTCCTCCCGAGATGGTATGGACCACTATCTTCTCTTGACTAGAGCCACTGGTGTTGCGATTCCCTCCGCCTACTTCTGGGACGGGTCGCTTTGGGTTCTCATTGCCAGGAGTTGGAGTCTTGTTCTGACCTTTCACATAGCGTTCCAGCCTTCTTCTTCTGATGTGTTCTTCGATCAAGTCCCGGAGATGGTGGCATTCATTGGTGTCATGTCCGTGGGATTCGTGGAAGCGGCAGAACTTTCCAGACTTGAGTGCGTTATCAGATTCTTTCTTGTGCGGGGGGCGCTTGTATCCGAGTTCGCCCTGAGTGGCTAGGAAGATGTTTTCGATTGTTTCATTCAAAGGAGTGTAGGAGTCAAATCTTGGTCCTGGTCGATATTGGCGTTTTTCAACCTTCTTGCCCCCAGCATTGTCTCTAGATTCATTTCTTCGAGTGTCCTTGGCTGCAGCGGGAACCTTGTCCGAAGTTGTCCTACCTTGCTGCCCTGACTGCCTCTCAGTGGCGGCGTCTTCAAGTCTCATATACTTTCCAGCTTCATGGAAGAAATCAGGTAAAGTAGCTGGTTTTTCCTTAGTTAGCCTTCTAGCAAACTTGGTATCTGGGTGTACACCACTACAGAGGGCCATTAGGGTGAGCTTCTCATCAGCATCTTGGACTGCGGCCGCTGCGGCGTTGAACCGGGTTAGATATTGTTGCAGTGTCTCTCCGGATTTCTGTTTGACATTGGACAGAGAATAAGCATCCTTGGGTTGCTCTACATGGATGCGGAACTGGCTAATGAACCTTTCTTTCAACATCTCCCATGAGCTGATAGATCCTTGGGGTAGATGGCAGAACCAGGAGGTAGCTAGATCTGCTAGGAATAGCGGAAAACATTTACACAGCACCCCTTCTGTTGCTCCGCTCATGAGCATATGCTGGGTGTACCTTTGTAAGTGTACGATGGGGTCGGAAGTTCCCTTGTAAGGTTCCATGGTTGGCATTTTCCACTCCCGGGGGGTGATGGCAGTTTCGATATTGCGGGTGAAGGGGCTGGTGACCCTAGCGCCTATTCCTCGGTCCCTTTGCTCCCGTTGGACGCATTCTCTGAATAATCGTGCCATTCTTTCATCAGAATTTGGAGCGGATAAAAATGAACTTGGTTCTTCCCTGCGGGATCGATCTCGTCCAGATGACCTGTAGGGATGGTATAGTCTATCACTTCTGACGTTATCTAGTGGTTGCCTCTGGCTGCTCGGATGCATGCTAGGACCAGCTACAGTTGCCTCCTGCCTTGATCTTCCCCTGTGGGGTTCTGTTTCGGGCATTTCCATGGGGTCAACTTCGGGCTGGGTTCTAGCTCGGCTCCGTTCAGCGGGGTTTCTATGATTAGGTGGCATGACTGGCTCAGCTACATCCGGCCCTCGCCTGGCGCCTCCCCCACTGGGTTCGGTTCCAAGCGCTTCCTTGAGTCGGAGTTCGGGCTGAGTCCGGGCGCGGCCCCTATCATTGTTATTCCTGTTGATGGCTTCCTCGAAGAGGGAAGACCTTTGCTGTCTCCGAGATCCTCCAGATTGAGATTCATCCCATGATTTAGTGTTGCGGTTAGATTCTTCGACATCCCTCAAGCGTGACATGAGTTGGTTCACCAAAGCTTCTTGTTGGGATGCGAAGCGGTTAGTCACTTCCACCACAACTCTGTCTAGGTCTGCTCTAGTGATTACTGCCGTTTGTTCCGCGGCAGGGGCTGTTGGAATTGCCTGATCTACATGTGGCACTGCTGCTGTAGTGGGATGGTTCTCTTGATCTGGATCCACTGGATTTGGAGCGCTGCTAGTTGCAGCGTTCTTTCCCTTGTTGGCGTCTTTTCTTGGCCTGGAAGTCATGTTTCCTAGGCAATGAAGGGTGCTATTGAGAAAGAATGTTGAATGAGGGAAGCTGAAGCTTCGAGTTCGAAATTCTCAGTGAAAGCACCAAAAATGTTTGCGCGTAAAGTGGGCAAACACCTCCAAGTCGTGAGATTTAATGGGTTTTATGTGATTCTTAATGATTTAGACGAGTTATGTAAATATGAAAAAAGCAGGGATTGAAATGTAAAAGACACACAGATTTATAGTGGTTCGGCCAGAACGTGCCTACGTCCACTTTATATGTTATTATCTTCTTTCTTTCGGATTACAAGTACAATGCTTTGTGTACAAGTATATGAAAGTAGTTTGAAAGTTCCTTCCGTGCTTGAGCTCTCAAACTTGTCTGCCATTGTTGCACCCCTGCCCCTCTATTTATAGAGTGAGGTAGGGGGCAGGGGTCTTGGATGTATATAGCTGTTGGTGGGCCCGGGCTGAAGCAATCTGGCCTGGTAGCATTCTGGTTCGGTGAAGCTTGGTCCGGTCTTGAGTGTGTGGTGTTGGACCGGTAGGACTTTGGTCCGGTACCAATCTGGTCCGGTGGTAGGAGTGTTATCCGGTTGCAGGAGATGGTCTGGTCCGGTAGGGTATTGGACCGGCTGGAGGTTGGTTCGTTATGGGGGAAGTATGTGTTGGTTCGGTATGGGGGAAGTATGTGTTGGTTCGGCATGGAGACTGCCGATTGCTGTTTGACCGGATGGAGGTTGGATGCATGGACTATCGTCACCGAATGAACCCTGCTTTGCCAGATGGATTGGAGGTTGCGATCCCGGGTGAAACTGGCGCTTCTTGGTCTTGAGATCTTCTGGGTGAAAATTCGCCCAACATAATACATCATCAATTAACACGATTTAACTAAATTTCGAATATCATTAGTTAAAACAGTTGGTTAAATCTAAAACAATCATTAATTAAAATGATTAATAAAATTCAAATATCATTGTCTAAAATGATTAATTACTTTTAAATATCATAAAGTATTAATTAAAATAATTAATTAAACTCAAAAAATCATTTAAAAAGCTTAATTAAGTATAAAACATCATTAGCAAAAAATATTAATTAAATCTAAAGGTAAACCGATTTTAATCATCATTTATTAAATTGGTTAATTAATCTCAAAATCATTAGTTAAATGCTTAATTATTTTAAATTGTCATTAATCAAAATGATTAATGAATTTTAATATTCTGTTTAGCGGAAACACAAGCTCAAGTTCAAATGACAGAATTTTGGAGATGAAAGTTTATAAATGACGATATAGCAAAATTGTTATAACAACAATTAACAATGTAAATATAATATTTATTTTAACATCATAAGTATGAAAATGATTAATTTATTGGCGAGAAACCCCTCAGGGTCTCTCTACAGATTTTTCTTAGAAAACAATGGTTATAGATAATATATAGATAATCGTATGGATTTATAACAATCAAATAATTATATCATCCATTTTCCAAATGGAAATTCAACCAAACGATCAATCGAACAATTTAATTAACATCCAAGCAATCAATAAACGTTATCATAGATATGTTATAATAAAATATAATGTGGTCAAACTCACATTGATTTTCGTGTTCGCTGAAACGTCCCAATTTTGGACTAAAACCGAACGGTCGTCCGATTTTAGCCTAAATCTTCACTTGCTCCAAATCCATCCAAACAAATTTTGTCACGTAAATATCGACAACACTAGTACAACGTAAAAATCAGTTTTCGAATCTGACCTCGCATGGGTGAGATATGAATTTTATAAGTTATCGGATAATTTAAATTTAAATTAAATAACTTCATAATATTACAAGTTTACCCCTATTCTACCTTCCATCTTCCCCAAATAAAGTACATGCATAGTGACATAGCATACATGAAGACCATGGCCATTCCAAACGTCCACCCTCAGCTCCTTCATTTCTCAACCATTTTCAAATCTGGTCGTTGCATCAAACTCCGCAACCAAATGTCCATCACCTCGACCAAACGGCTTCGAGCACAGCACACCATGCCAAATTGTGACCTAACCTACCTCCCTAGGTCCGTACGACCACGTGCGACACACATCACCACCGATCGCTCCAGAAATTTCCGTTTAGGTGCTAATCGACGTCGCGAACTCAAATCCGACCTCCGTTTTGCGAATCGATGCTCCTAGCCTCAACACATCCAAGCCCTAGCATCATCATGCACACGGCCTTCCCCAAACCATGATCGAACATCACCAAAGTATGTATAGATGAAGCATATGTCGATACGAGTTCAAGAATCAGGAATTATGATTTTTTTTTGCAGAACAAGCGGGGTTAGACTGGACCCCTACCAGATTTATTAATAAAAGGAAAAGCAACACAACAAGCTAAGACAAGAAAAAGAAAAGAAACTTAAAAAAGGAGAAAAACAGTCGCATAAGAGAAACAAAGAACAAGAGAAAAGAAAACACAAGGAAAAGCAAAGAAACTATGGGATCCATGGCTCGAACCGGTGATCAAGAAAAGCATGCACACTAGCCCTCATTCCCATCAAAATTTCATGCCTTAAGTCATTCCATAACACTTCATGGCTCCTCTTGATTCCATCAAAACACCTCCTGTTCCTTTCTTTCCATATTACCTTCATAAGCTTTTTCAAAATGAAGAAAAAAGAAAAAAAAATTCTCATCCCTCCACCTAGTTGCTTTCTTAATTATACCCCATTGAACAGCAGATACAGAAGAAACATCAGTCTTCCAATTTTACTCATCATTTTCCACCAGAGATGATGAACATAAGGACACTCAAAGTACAAGTGTTGGATACTTTCACTGTGAATATAGCATATCTCACATAAGGATGGCACTGTCATTCCAAACCTAATCAGCTTATCTCTTGTTAACAAAGCCTTCCTCCTAACCTTCCAGAGCATCAGGTTATCACTGCTGCTAGAAGTGGAAGCCCAAGTAACCTTGCTTCACCTACAGTTGGGCAAAGAATCCATTCCCAGTAAGGCCTCATATATATAGGAGATATTGTGAGCTTTACCATTCCATTGAACTATGTCGTGATCTTGAAACTCATATTTAATGTAACATATTGATTCCAAAAGGCTCTGACAATCTGATTGCTTGTATAGGGCAGCACAAGCACACCAATATCTATGTGGCCAACAGCTAGAGCATTTGAACCAATTCCAGATTGAAATTTTTGCTGAGAAGTGAAAAGATGATATAGAATAACACCCTTACTTATCCATGGCTCATTCCAAAAATTACAAGGGCTTCTGTCAGAAAGTTTGATCTGAACAAAAGGTTTTAAAGTGTTTCTCAAATTCAATATACTTCTCCATATCAAACTGCAAGATTGAGGAACCTCCATAATCCAAAAGTTCTTTGCCCCAACATTATACCTGAGAGTCCAACTGACCCATAAAGTGTCCTTCTTTTACAATAGAGCATTAAAATGATGACTATATGCAGCTTTGTTCCATACTCCTAAGCTGTACAAGCCCAAGCCCCCTTTGCTTTTTGGTTTCTCAAAAATAAAGAAGGAACATGGAACCGTTTTCGTAGAAAGAATAGAACCAAACCAGAAAAATCTCATCATGGCTCTTCTAACCATTTTCAAAAGCTTAATAGGTAGTATATATGCTCTTTCCCAATAGACCACCATGGAGAAGCAAACAGATTTGATGAGAACTAATCTGCCGGCTTGAGACATAAATTTGTTTGCCCAACAACCCATGACACCAGTTATTTTTTGATAAAGAGATAGATAGTTAGCTTGTGTTACCCTAGATGTACAGAGAGGCAGCCCAAGGTAAGCCATATCATGATTCATTGACTGCATTCCAGCATAGGAGGTAAGATTCTGTTCCTGCAAGCTTGAAATCCCAAAGAAAAAAATACTTGATTTATTGAGATTAAGCTTAAGACCCATCATCAAGTAGAAGCTATGAAGAGCACTTTTAATATAATCAATGGATGGTAGGTTCGGCTTGGAGAATATCATGATATCATCAGCAAAAAGAAGGGAAGTTATTTGGAGGTCTTTACATTTGGAATGATATTGTATATGCTTGTTATGATACAAGGGTCTTATCAAGCAAGTAAAAACTTCCATAACCATGATAAAGATATAGGAGGAAAGCGGGTCCTCCTGCCTTATACCTTGCTTAGAAGCAAAGAAACCAGTGTTTGTACCATTAAAAATCAGAGGGAAAGAGGGAGTTGAGATGCACTCATAAATCCAAGCAACAAAGACTTTTGAAAATCCCATGAGTGACATAATTCTAACAACAGATTTCCACTGAATGCTATCATATGCCTTCTTTAAATCAAGCTTTAACATAGTTCCTGGAGTTGTGTTAACACAAGGATATCCCTTTAAAAGCTCATGGGCCAGCATAATGTTGTCTAGAATGTTTCTTTTAGGTAAAAAAAGCAACCTGATTTTTGGATATAATTCTTTCCAAAACTGCAACAAGCCTCGAAGCAATAATTTTTGAAATACACTTGTAAACAACATTGCAACAGGAAATGGGACTGAAGGAAGATGCTGATGATGCAGGCATGCTCTTTGGGATTAAAACTAAATTCATGGCATTCGCAGATTTAGGAAGTTTAAATTTATCAAAAAAATTATGCACAGCCTTGCAGAAATGCCCACCTACTATATCCCAACTTGAACTAAAAAAACCACATTGAAACCATCAAGTCCACCACTAGAGCTCTTATTCATAGAAAATAGGATGTTCTTTATTTCTTTATTTGTCACTTTTTCCACCGGCTTTTTAGCTTCATCGTCATTAACTTTAGGTAGAGAAATATTAGAGAGTTGGTCCAGCTCTGGGTCAAAATTATTTTCATTTCCAAAGAGGGCAGTATAATACAGGAGAAGAGCTTTGTCAACTGTCTCAGGGGTAGAGTTCAAGTTTCCTGCTTCATCATATATGGAATTGATGTTATTTTTTGATTGTTTTACCTTTAAGGAGGCATGAAAAAATTTAGAGTTCCTGTCCCCTTCAGCTGCCCATTTGATTCTTAGTTGTTGTCTCTTCATATCACATTCAGCAGCCAGGGCTTGGTTGAGGTCATTAAAGACAGCAGCTTCCTTTTCAGCTAGATCAGCGTTGTCTGGTTGAGCCATCATCAGGTCTTGAGCTTCCTTAAGCTGAACCTTAAGGTTGGTTGATTTTAGATTGCCATTGCCAAACTTAGCTCTTGCCCATACCCTTAAAGCTTCTTTTGTTGCCTTGAGCTTTCTACAAAAAATATACATATGGTTTCCAAAAAAATCATAAGACCAAGCTGATTTTATAATATTATTATACTCGGGGTCAAGGACCCAAGTATTATAGAATTTAAATTCTTTTTGGACTCCTTGGGGCATCTTCCCAGTGGTTATGATGAGGGGAGAATGGTCAGAAAGGATTGGTTGGGGCAAGAAGGTGGATATTTTTGGCCATGTGGTAAGGGCTTTGTAGTTGGAAAAAGAATGATCAATGTTGGTAAAAGTTCTAGCTCCACTCCTACACCTAATGTTCCAAGAGTAGAGAGCACCAACTTTGTGAATAGGGATTAAAGAAGAATCATTAATGACAGTATTCAAAGGGAGGATATCCCTTGGCATGAGAGGCAGGCCCCCATGCTTGTCAGACAAGGATAAGCAACTGTTGAAGTCACCAACAATAACCCAATGGGGCGTTTCTTGCCTTAGAGGCGGTAAAAGGTTGAAAAGGGATTGTCTAGAGGATTGAGAGTTAGAAGCATAGACAAAAGAAACGTAGAATGAGGAGGAGGGATTGAAATACTTGGCGTGAAAGTTCATTAATTGTGGTATAGCAAGAAGGAGTTCAAGGGAGGGCTCAACAGGATTGTGAAGCACCATAATGCGACCATAGCTAGTTTCAGGAAGATTGTGAGAAAGGGACCAAGTAGGGTTTATGTACTTGGCAGCAGAAATTGTTAAGGGTAGGTTCAACTTGGTTTCAAGGATTGCAAAAATTGTTAGATGATGAGTGGTGATTAAATGCTTGACCTGATCTAACTTGAGGAAGTTACGAGTTCCTCTAATATTCCATGCACCAATATTGTGTATCATAGATTAAACTAGAGAGAGGAGATCAGCTTCTTTCATGCTCCTAGTAATGGAAGAATATATTATTGTTATGACTAGATTTTGATTCTTGGATTTTTTATTCTTCCTGGGTTTGTCATTTTTAGTAGATACACGGTTGTCATATGATGGAATTTTTGGAGAAGAAGGTGGTGTAATCCATCTTGGTATTGTACCTATAAAGGCATAAGGTTAACTTGAGTGAGGTTTGTTAGGAGGTGCTAAAAGCGAAGAGGCAGAAGGAACTGAGGTGAGTGAAGAAGGTTGCATGGAGAAGATTAAATCAGATATTTTCCATTGCAACAAACTACAGAATAACTCATCTTGATTAGGAACTGAGGAGGGTTTGGATTTTGTTTGAAATGAGGTAAAGGAATTTTGCATGGTGTGGGTTGTTTCTGGACTTTGGGCATGCTTATGCTTGTTTTGTTCAAACTGTTTTGCTTGCATCTGAAGATTATTAGATGCATGCAAAAACTGGTTCCCATGCTTAACAGTTTGAATCTGCATAAATTGAGCTTCATCAATTCTACATGTTATATGCTAATTTCCGACTTGCTTATCAACCATAACTCCTTTATTTGAATTAGTTTCCTCAACTACATTTACTTCCTCCTCGTCAAATTCCTCCCCAATAGTTATTTCAGTCTCCACATTGGTTGCATCATTCATATCTTTAATACTTCAAATTTATTATATGTCAGGACACATTCTTGGTCATTGTCTGCTGTTCCAACTTCCATATAATTTTCATTTCCACTATTATCAACATTTTTTCATTCACCATTTGTTGCTGCACTTCAATATTTCCATCAGCTCTCTCATCAAACACCTCTTCTCATTCATTTCTGGCAATTTCTGCATGTTACTTTCCCTGGTTTTTGCTTTTTTATTTGCAACTTTCATCCAGACTTGTTTGCTCTTATTTAACTGTTTGCGTACCCCATGCTCTGTATTTTTACCTTCTTGCGTTTTCTTTTTTGAAACTTTTCCTTCCTCATTCCTATCGTTTTCCCCACTTTCCCTCATGCTATTATTAGTCAAGTGGCCAAATTCCTTACATTGAGTACATATTTCAGGTTTCCAAAGGTAGCTAACCTGCACCATTTGTGTAGATCCATCAAGAAGTTTCACAGGATATTCATCAACCAATTCATAATCTAGAGTGACATCTACCAAGCACTTAACAAATCCAATCCTCTCCATTCTTTCAGTGGAAGAATCCATACATAAAAGTCTTCCAATTCTTGAGGCAAGCCAGTTAATACCTAAGTGAGACTAAGCAAACAGAGGTATATTGGATAATTTTAACCATACTAGAACCGATCTGATGGTACTGCAGTTGTTTCCAATAGTTGGATCCCAAGCCATTATAATCAAAATCTCGTTCCTAAGAATTATAGGGTCGGATTCAATTGTTTTCCTTTTGTTATCGGCACAGGACAAATGGAAAAGGAACAAGATTCCATCAGATTTTACTGAAATTTCCCTTTAAGCTTCCAAAGCTTCTTCAAATAATTGGTTACAGTTAGATAAGAAAGGGGTTTATCAAGAAAGAAGCCTACCAACCATTCACACTAAATATCATTACCAGCTTTAATCACTTCACTCGGAGGAACTAAAGCAAGTCCATCGTAAACAAGAGGAATATCAATTAGGGAGTACATTCCCACATTGCGAGTTTTGGTTTTGAAAAGAGAGGACCAGACAGTTGATGTGGAAGAAGAGTCTGAACATGGTTTAGGCTTGAGAGGGGGTGGAACAGGCAGTGGTAAGGTGAGAGGAGAGTTAGGTAAGGGGCCATTGGAGTAGGGGGAGGAAGAACAGTTGAAGATATGGGTGGGCAGTTAGAAAAGATGGGGAATGGGATAGGGGATGGGCGGGAGCAGCCATAGGAATTCTGATTTTTAATTGAGTAGGTCTTTGGTTTTTTATTTTTGAAGTTTCATTTTAAAAGAGAAGGCTCCAATTTCATTTCCAGGCAAGCTTAATTAGAGGAAAAAGGTATAGGGGAAGATGGGCTAAGAAATGATGAGGTATGGGCTAATATGGTAGATATGAAAACACACACATATAAATCTTTATTTATATTTAACAAAATATTCAATATAACATACCCAAAAAATCTCGAACTCCAAACGAGGCATGCCGCCTGGCATTAGATATGTTATATCCATATTCTAGATGCAATGGAACTTGTTTCGAGACCAAATTCGATCATATGCATAAGATAGGTTTTTAAATCCAGTTATAACATTAAAATTCTGATATAAATTTCAAACGCGTTTCGATCTCGCACGACCAAACGATATATCCAAACTCATGAAAGTTGACGGTGTAATATAATTCACTATTACGGATCTAATGAAACTTGTTTCATCAAAATCCGAGACTGTGCCCCAGAAAGCTGATTTCATTGATTTAAATATCGTTTTTATATTTAATTATCGATATTTATTCAATCAGTTTATATTTGTAAATAAATTTACAAATTGAATTCACTAATATTATTTGTTAATTAAAAGGGGTTAAATCAAATTATTAAATCCATTTAATTAGCATTAAGTTCACAATTCTAATATTTAATTATTCCCTATATCTGAATTATAAGTTATTAAATTCCAAAATCTAATTGTTTAAATATTTAAAAGTAATTGGACAATTAACTAGATTATTGCGAGTTAGGTAGTCTAGTATGGTTGTTAGGAGCTGTTACAGTGATTGTTATGCTTAGTATTTAGTCCTTACGGAATTTCGAGGACGAATTTTTTTAAGGAGGGGAGCATGTAACATCCCTGATTTTTCATAACATTATTAAAGACATTTAATTAGATAGATTACATAAAATATTGTAAATATTAGAGCGATAAGGGGATTGAGATTTGAAAATTTATTTAGAGTCCGAGATCAATCAAATACAAAGAATTGCTATGATAGGTTTCATATGTTAATTAATAAGAAAACAATTAACACAAGGGTATTATGGGAATTTCCACCATTACGATCCTATTACCCTTAAAATTTTAATTTCATTTCCTTTTTCACATTCATTATGCAAAATACAAAAACCTAAAACCTAAAGCTCAAGCCGGCTATTACTTAAGAGGAAAAGAGGAGAGAAATTCATCTAAAGCTAAGGTATCAAGCTAGGGGAATTAATCAAGGATCAAATCTCAAGTTCCTTATCCTAATCAAGGTGAATATTAATCCAAACCATTTTTATTTTTGTTTTTAAATGACCATTTGATTCCTGGTTTAAGTTTAAATCGATTATGATGATTTTGATGATGATATGCTTGGATTTCATGATAAGTTATATTCAAACAAGGTTGATAAATGTTATATTCGGTTTTAAGGCTAAAAATGTTCATATTTTATTTCGAATTCCATGAGGAATTCATATGTTATGTAAAACATTATTTTGGAGATGGGCTGTAATTTTTATAATTTTCCAAGCTGGAAAATTTGTTATGAATTTCCAAAAGAAGATATGAAAAATTGGGTTTAGAAATTAATTTCGTCTATATTATGAAGAATTTGGGTCTGAAATTTATACATTTTAGATAATATGTTAAAATTGAATTCCTTTGATTTTTGAAGATTTTCCCTAAGAGGTTTACTATGGAAATTAAATTAATATATATAAAGGACTTATATGTTTTATTGGTTTAGCTTAAGGAAGGGCTTATTTGCTAAATTATTTTAATTAGATTTGAAATAATTACGGTATTTTTATTTTAGAAAGAATTTGAGAAGTTCGTGGCAACCAAGCAAATGTTTACAAATGGGCAAGTTAGTCAGAAAGAAATTACTTAAAAAGGCATTAAAACAGTCTTTAACCAGAAATTATGTTTTGCCTCTTTTAGATGCTACCTTTTGATCTTGTACTTAAGCCTCAACCAAGTCGAAACCAACCCAATCGAATCCAATACACAAGGTATTAATAAGTTGGTACGTAATGGATTGGAGAAAGGCGGAAGTTATGGTGTTGAAATCTAGCTTTAGAAGGGGGTTGAAAACTTTGTTTTACTCTCTAAAGATATGCGCTTGCCTTGTTTTCAAAAAGGATGCTTTCAAAGGGGTCGAAACCCATTTAAATAACTTTTAAAAATGTAGTCGCCTTTTTGTTTCGAAAAGAATGCTTTCGAATGAGTTGCATTATTTTAATTCAATGCTTTCCAAAGAGGTAGTTTTAACCCACTCGAAACTTTGCTGCCAACCTTATGCCTTTCGAATGGATTGAAGTCATAAACTAGATCGAAAGGTAGCTTTTGTTTTATAAATGTCGTAAGCCACTTCCTAAAGCTTTCAAAAGGGTTAATGGTTTCGCAGGCATTGGCTTCGAAAGTGGTTTCGAAGCTATCCTTCCTAGTGTTTTAATTTATATGTTTAATGCTTTCGAAAGGATGGTTCCGAAGTCATCAGATTTCCCCAAACTCTTTTATATGAAGTATAATAGTTTTGAAATGGTACTTTCATTTATATTCACTTTGACCCAAAAGATATTTTTAGAATAAACCCAATGGTTTCGAAAGGGACGCTTTCAAATGGTTTCGAAGCGGGTGCTTTCAATTGTTTCGAAGCTATGCTTCCAAGAATTAATAAGTAATACTTTAATACTTTCGAAAGGTAAGTTTTGAGGGTTTTGAAAGAGATATTTTAAAGAGTTTAGAAAGGCATATGCTTGGTGTTTTGGAAAGAAGATTTGAATGCTTTCAAAGAAAGTTATCTAATGGTTTCGAGAGTAAAAATTTAAGGTATCGAAGACTTAGTTTTTAAAACAAAGAACACAATCTCATTTTTTAAGGAAAACCATGGCATAAATAAAGGAGTTGTAAAATGACTTTTAAGTATAGAGTTTTTGAAGAAGCTTTCCTTGATGAAATAATAGGTTAAAGGGATTAACCATGTTTTATATGAAAATGATTTCAAGGATATTAAACCACAAGTGTTGGTGTTATTATGTTATTATGTTTGCTTCTTCTAATATATATACAAATAATAACACACACACACACATATATACATATATATATACATATACATACATACATACATATATATATATATATATATATATATATATATATATTCACTTTAAATGGACCCATAACCGTATTTTGGGAAGAAATGGCAGAATAACCAGCTAGGTTGTCCCAGTAGTGAATATAAATTGAGTTAACCCTTGTATGAGTAGAATTGCATCCAGGAGGTCAGGTAGACCAGAATATAGGATATCTAAATATTGATTATAGAAGTTGTTAAATAGATGGATTCATAGTGAACCCATGAAAACTATGACTAGAAAGAGTTATTGGCAGGGGCCAATAGGTTTGTAGTGAACCCATGAAAATTATATCCAGATTAAGTTATTGGCAAAAGTCAATTGGTTTCTAGCAACCCATGAAAACTAGGATACGAGGAAAGTTATTGGGATACCAATTGGTTCAGGGAGAACCCATGAAACAATAAATTTATTGGCACGGGCCAATAGGTTCTTAATGATCCCATGAAAACTATGTAACTGGATAGGGAGTCCATAAGCTTTAAACAGGTTATTAGTAAGCCCATTAAAACTAATAGGTTAATAGTGATCCTAGAAATTATAACAAAGACAGATAATCAAAATGACTGAGGGATGGGTAATCCAGGATTGATTTACTTATTTTCATATCATCATAATACTTTGAATTGTTATGTTTTAACCATTATGGATGCAGAAGCATAGTATATGGTTTTCATAATGCTTGGATAAGATACTAGTGAGGGGAAAACCCGTTCTGCTAAGCGGCGTGGTCTCACTAGATATCCAAATGGTTTGAGATGGTAGGTTATTATTAATACTAGGTTTTATGTCTGACTCAAAGTTTATGTTTTCCCCTTAAACTCTCGGGTTCTCAATTAACTTTGAGTAGTTTGAGAGTTGAGGTTTTCGGATACCTCTTTAGACGAATAAGTTTCCGGTGACATGTAGGAGGCAAGCTAGCTAGTAGGAGTTCCTTTCTATTTTGATGCCTCTATGTTTTTTAGTAAAGTAAAAGTTGTTTAACCGCCTATGTATATACTATGATCATCCAAGCGGGTGTATTCATATGTCGCTCTTGGTGTATGTTGAAATAATTATATATTCTCTGAATAGGGGATTATGTATTGCATTTGAAACCATTTGAAATGGAATGAGAAAGTTGTTTAATGATTTTAAACATTTTCCATCTCCATGTGTTTCTGTTATATCAATGTATCCAACATTACCGTATTTGGTTGTCGATGATTAATAACTATGGATGACTACAACATTCGTAGCATTAGTTTTGGGCCTCCAAGTGGAGGATGTTACACACAAGGTCAGGAAATGTAGATAGGTCGAAACTACGTCTTAATCCTAGCTACGGATTGGAAGATATGATCAACCTAAAATCTATATATCTTTTAACTGACTCAGGCCCCATCTTAGAGAGATACTACTTGCTTCAGGCAAATGAAACATTCAAAGGCATTGGAATACTCTACTTAATGATACAAAGCTATCTATAAATGACTTGTCCTTTCGACCATCGAAAGTCGACACCAACTACATCCACAACATTCCAATGTCGAACATCCAATCACCAGAAAGACGGATTGTCTGGGTAAAACAAAAGGAACAAACAAAGGAAAATAGAATCTCACAGCGGAAACGATAACATATACTGTAATAATGACAATATAAACTGTCATTCTAAGATACAAAGTACATCAGAGTTAAAAACAAACATCATCACCTGGACAAGCATAAATTTCTGACCTTCCAATTGCTAATATATATATATATATATATATATATAATACAATGGAAAATAAAAATGTCATGACAGGTGAATATCTATCTCTACTACATGAGCTCCATGTCCCACTAGCGGAAACTCGAAAAAAATACTTGGTTTGACCCAAGAATTATAATAAAATAACACCCGGATCAGTTTGAAAATCTAACGTGAGAAAACCAAGTAATATGATGAACATATACTAATTTTGTGAGACACGCCGCTAAAACGCAAAACGGTTTTTTACCTCACAAGAACAACTTCCACACATGAAGAAAGAGAAAACAAATCAGATTAGCCATCCAAATAAGAAAGGAAAAACATAGACTAGATCAAAATCCAAACTTAAAGAATGGACAAAAATAAGTAAACATCGAGAAGAGCTCCTGACACTTCCCGATACAATTATGGAAACAATTCAAAGATTTGAATCAAATAAATGAAAGAGAAGTTTTAAAATAATGACTAGGAGGGTGTGCCCTCCTTACCGAAAGTATACCTCTAAATTATATACTTGAGAGCGTTATTTTCTCCGTGACTCTCCCGGTAACTCCAAGCTGAATCCCACCAACCTTGCCGAGAATCAGGGCTACATCTCCGCAAGCATACAACAGATCTAATCTAGAGTAGATGTGAATACACCCTAAAGCAAGTAACCCCACATAGCTTGGCCCTCACTCGCTTTCTGGTTTTAGTCATTTTTGACAAAGGATATCAATGCTAGTAGGAGCAACAAAATGTTTTGGATTGATGAAACACAAAAGAAGAAAAGTTTAATTCCAAAGTTCGAATCAAAACGATGAAAATGAATTTATCCAACGTGACTAGTTAGATGCGCCCCATTAGACCGAAAGCATATCTCTAGATAAAATATACTTGAGTGCCCAAGCCAAACATGCATCACTCTCAGAAACTACTAAGCTAGACCCTACCTCACACAAGAATCTGAATATACTCTCGTCAATGCATGTATGCTACAACAACTTTTTAGATAAATGTGAAAAATATCCTAATGGATGTGACCCACATGACTTGGCTTTCACTCACTCATTGGTTTTAGTTATCTACGGTGTTGAATGTCAACGCTCAAAATGAGCAACAAATCGTCTTAGATTGACGAAGCATAAGGAATGATATCACAATCGATTTTTAAGAAATCAACTGCCGAAAGTAAACGAACGATTGTAAATGAGAATCAGATCACAGCACATATGACAAATAAATGAATCAAGATTCAAAACATTTGATTCTTACTTGTGCTTGATTTTCACATCATAAATTTTGGAAAACACTTTAAAAACACTATTTAAAATATATCTTTTAAAGGGGAAAATTATATTTCTAGGTGTATTAAAAAAGGACCAAAATCAATTGTCATTAAAACACTGTTTACTCTAAACCCAAAAACACTTTACACTTAGTATTATTTCAAACATTCCCTTTTAAATAATTTCTCATTTATAAAAAAGGTTAATTATCCCAAAGGAAAGCAAATTAAATTTTATAATCTTTATATAAATTTAAATAACATTAAGTATATTTAAATAATTTAATAACCAAATTAACCTTTTACTCCTTCTTTCTCTTCGCTAATAACAATTCCTGCACACAAACATAGCGCACGTCGTGCACAATACTGCACTGACATGACAATCCAAGTCTTCATTCAACAAATTTGCTTCACCATAAAGCTCCTCTATGCGAACTCGACTTCTCGGACCCAACTATGAATAACCCGACTGCCTCCTCCATGATGCGACCTAAAGGTCAAAACCTGAAACCTCAAATTGATGCGCCAACCAAAGCTCCATCGCAACCCACTATACTCCAAAAAAGGGTGACTCTTCTCATGTCATACTCTAAGCCACAATCCGATATGCCTAGCTCCACTTCAATCTCCTCGAAGAGGAAACCTAGGCTCACGACCTCATAGTCGAACGTCATCAATCACGGCCGCACATCCTCATTGTCAGAAAAATGTTGTGAACACTATTGTGTACCCATATGCATGATTTTGCAAATAGGTTAGAGTTATGCTATATATAAGTATACTTAAGGGTGTGACTTATTATGAAATAAGAAATTATAATAAATATAATTAAGTACTCAAACATTTAATTCATTAGTACTTGAAAACTCCTTTTAACCCAACATACACTTACATGTATGTACTGAAGCATACATTGAAAAGATGTTAGGATGAAGTAAATTATCATTTCTTTAGTTTTTCTTTTAAGTCCTTTATACACACACACATATACTTATACACACAATACTTACATATACACACATATATATCTCCTATGTATACTTACTTGAAAACTTTTGGGTATTCGTATGTATGCTCTGTATACATGTTTTTAGGTTATTGTAAACATAAATCATATCTCTTTTTTAGTTAAACATATCTTATAATCATTCGAAAATCAACCCCTTCCCAATCGTTGAGATTTAGCCTAATCGTTCACTACAAAAGTTGTTTGGTACCCCATTATCTATTTTTAGAAATTGACCATACTCGATTTCATCAAATATCGACCGAGAATTCATCAAATATCAATAAAGGGAATTTTTTTTCTTCAATACTTTAAAAATTAGTTTATCGTTATTTGTGAATAAGTAGATGATGTCGTTAGTGTCATTGGAGTTGGGGCGGGATGTAGTATGTTTTATATGAGTTTGGTGGAGTTTAGCGACAATCATAGATAATCGTTGGAAACTAGGGTTGTTGTAAATCATAGTTATGGCATCGATAGACCATGTGGCAAGTGTCATTGTGATCATCAAAGTGAGGGGCAGCTTATGGTGGAAGATGGCAGCATCCGATGTTGTATGGAGGAGTACAACAGTAATTTGTCACTTTTTTCGACTTTAAAGCATCCGCTTTATGGGTTTGGTCGGAATTAAATCTGCAACAAGGGAGGTGATGGTGGTGGAGCCATCAGGATGAGCTCGAGCTTTGGGTCTGGCATGTGGCCGTGGTTCATTGGTTAGTGGAGAGGATGCGTATGCATATGCACGCATGTCCATGCACAGTTGGCTTCAGGAGTTTGATCTTTGGGAAGAAGAAGGAAGAAAGCGGAATATATGCACATGGGTTTAGGTATGGTGCAAGTGGGCTCGGCCCCTTTAGCTTTTGGGGGTGAGATTTATATTTTGATTAGTTAAGTTAATAATATTTTAAACTTTGCAAATCTATATCTCGTGCATAACAAATCCGTTTAATACGTGGATTTTTGCGTTGTGTTCGTACTGACGAATATAAGGTGTTGACCTAACCTATTAATTAATTTGATATGGTATAATTCAATATAAATAAATAATGCCTAATAATAATTACGTTAATTTGATAATAATGTAGTTTAACTAATTATAAGTAACGAATGTTATATATTTGGCCAAATAAACCCCATGCTGCTAAAATAAACTAAATATGGTAATTTGAACATGGACTTATAAGTAATGGAATACATACTTCAATAAGTGTTGTAAAGACTTAGTTGTACCAAACTATGTTGGAACGTGAGATGCAAGCATTCCAACTATTTTAATATTTTATTTTCACCCCTAGACATTATTATAACATCACTAGATTTTCTATAGAAAATGGTTTGGTTATTATAAGGTAAAAACCCAACCACGTCTATGTGCGACATGGTCTTATGAGATACCATTAATTTTAAAGGATTTTACAAATTATAGTAAATAAATTTCCTTGTGATTTTAGTTTCTCACGCCAGTTTTACCAAACTGACCCAAACATTGTTCTCTATAATGCTCGAGCCAGATCAAACATATTTTCCAGATTTAGCTTTGGATGCTTTGGAGTTCAGAGGACAAGCTGTATGGCCAGGACGTACTCACACATCTTATATTCTGCCACTGTATTCTATGTTGTTCTTGTCTATAATTATCAACCGATGTAAGGATATGTTGTTATAACTGTTCAGTGCTGATGATGGGTTAGCATTGTCCTCTGATTGATTGTATGTATATACAACTTCTTTCTTTTTGTAAAGATTTATTCCTATAATATATATTGCTCGACACGTTTGTGAGATTTTGTGGTTGATTAGTTTCTTCTATCTTTTATCTCCTTTCTTCTTCTTAGCCTTAATGATCGGTGTTTCTGGCAGTTGAATGCTCAGCACGAAATACAGTGGACATATTAGTGTTAATTTTCGAGGGTTGAAAATCTCATTTCATTACACGTGGTATCAGAGCTTAGATTGAGCGAATATCTAGGCTTGGTAGGGTAAACTCATTATAGATAGGATTAGAAATATCCTAGAGTAAGTTTGCATGTATATATAAGGGCACATATTTGTTATTTTCATAAAAATGTTTTGTATTGTGTTGTTTGATCGGTTGAGTAGATTATGAATTCTGGTCGATATATTTGGCCAACGCTACCGATAGGGATTCCTGAACACTTAAACAACTCCAAACTGACATAATATTGTTTAGAATAGGTAAATGAAATAATTTTACCTAGGAATATATTTTGTATATTTTTTTTATAAAATTTAACTAAGTGTTTCATGTAAACATAAGGGAAAATGTTTTTATAACCTACAAATTTGAGAAGATGTAGGTTAAAATAAATTCAAAATTTGATTGGGCATTTAGGTTAAGTGAAGCAAATCTAAAAGTTTTATATATACTCTTAGATTGTAGCAGAGTGTTATATAAATATAAACTTAAGTTTTAAAATAGGATATCTTGTATATATTCTTAGGATATAGGGGAGCTCTGTATAAGTTAATAAATTTAAGTCATCTTAGAAAAACATTGTTTCATTTTAGCATATGTGAACCTTAGTAGAACTTAGTATCTTATTCTACGGATTTTCGTTGATTGATTATAGAGGACTCCCATTGTCATTGGAGGAGCGTGTATAAGGCCAGGAGGCTTTCCGAGCAGGGCATGGCTAGCAGGATCCTAGAGGATATTAACCATCAATCAATCGAGAAGGAGTTTGAGGAGGAAATCAAGGACAGGTTCGAGGAGGAAATTATGGAAGAGGAAGAAATCAAGGAAGAGGAGGAGTTAGAAGAAGAAGTGGAACCCATTTCGAAGAAGGAGCTAGAATCAGAGAATGAGGATGCAAGCACTTGGGAGGTTATCGATGACCCAATGAAGAAGAAGATCCGGATGCCTTGATTTTGGAGATGGATGTGTGGTTTGCACTAGAGATGTTGAAACCCAAGGATCCAGTCTTAGAGATTATATGGATTCCCAACGATGACGATGAGTTTATGGTATTAGAGGGGTCTGAGATGGACAATTCCGACAGAGAGAGCCCACATTGAGCAGTCGTCTTGGATGTTTGAAGCAGTTCTTTTGGTATAATTATGTGTAACCTGTTATGTTGTATTGATAGTCTTTGGATGCTATGTTGTGATTATTGTTGATGAAGCATCTTAGTAGATGCTCTTGTATATATGTAGTATTTCTAGTATATTTGGTATGTTGGGATAGTTAGACTTATTTGAAAAGCGCAACGACCTGCCTTTTGGACATTTTAAGCAGACACACATGCCCAATTCAAACCATTCAAAAGAGCAGATTGTTATGAGGTAAATAAGAAAAAGAGAAAGAAACAAAAACAAATACAGAATCTCGCAGCGGAATAACCAAATATAATAATCAAATAATAGTTCATGAAACTGTTTATAAATACATTTGATTATTCTTTTACAACACAAAAATAAGAGTTACATAAAATAGGAATAAAGAAATAAATAAATGCAGCGCTACAACATGATGCAGTGGAATGCATATCATAAATAATAGTAGTACAAATCTTCATCTTCGTCCTCTAGAAATAAGGTCTTCAATCCTAAAATGCTCAAGCTGGCCTGAGCGAATTGAAAAGACAAAACACTCGAGTCAGAACCAAAAGATCTTATGTAAGTTAAATCAACGGTAAATATGCATGAACGGTTTACGGGCTTTTGACATCTCCTATCCAGTGTCTAACATGAGTGCAGTAACTTAAGAGATGTTCGGGATTCACATCTCCTAAGAATCCATTAAACTATCTACTATATAGTACAATACGCTATTATAATATGTCTACTAGTAAAGTAAAAGTATTAAAATAGCATTAAGGCGTTACCCATATCCCCTTAACCCATTTTTATATATTCCCATAGTTTATACAGTACTGTAATTCCTCCGTAAACTGGAGGGCTATCAAAGGGCACACCATAGGTATGATACAAAACAAACTCGTAGAAGGTGCTTTGGGGCATGTGAACACGACACTTGAGGCAATGCCAAGGTAGATAAACCAATTGCACTCTCGGAGTGGTGGTAATGCATAGCCGCTACTACCACCCACCTCGGAACACACTCCCAAATCAAAATCAAGGGTGGCCACCAAATCAATCACAAAGTCAGAATATAGTATCGAAGGAATGTGCCCGATCGGAGGAATGGCCTCACTTGGCCCGATATAGCTCCTATTTTAGTCACATCTAAGCCGACTCATGGGAGTCAGGGTCACGTCATGTCTTATACAGAAATCATTTTCCAAACCATCATACTTCATTTCAAGAATCTCCACCACATGCACAGTTGTTAAAGTGGTTTTCGGTATTGGTAGAGAGTATGACAATATCCAATCTCAGTTACTTTAACAACCAAACGCTTATTTCACACCGGATGGTTCTTTTACATTTCAAAAGTCAATTCACACTTTATATCAAATTATCATATTCTCAAACCCATATCACTTTCGAGATCATATTCACTTCCAAAAATCCTATTTTTAAAATAGTTAAAAACCCTCATTTCAAAAATTCATATACAAATTAAATATGTAATTTAAATCCCAACTTAGGTTATAATATCATGTAACCATATTCACTTTAAGATCGAGAATTTAAAATATAAACACCTCTACTTTATTTAATTTAAAATTTAGAAAGATAGTTATAAATAGTTTAAAATTGTTATAAATGGTTAATATACTCTAAAAAAATTTAAAATAGAATAAAATAGTTTTAACTTGATTTAAGATACTTGAATAGACAAAAAAATATATTTAAATATAATTAAAATAGATTAAATAGCTTTAAAATAGATTAATCAAATTTAAATTAAATTATATGGTTAAATTAGTGTAAAATAAATTAAGTTGGTTTAAAATAGGTTAAAATAATTTATATACTTAATATATGCTAAAATAGTTTATAATTTTGAAATCTTAATAATTAGAAATTTTAAAGAAATATATTTTTAAAATAGTTATATTAAATATAAATTTGGAACTTATATAAATTTAACTATTTATTTTAATTCAACATTTCTAGACCATTTCACATTTCCAAATCACAAACGCAATTTCAATCTTTCAATTCACTCACAGTAAAAAATTTAAATTTTATATTGCTTCCAAACCATGTTTGAAATATCAATTTAAATCACTCACATTCTTATATATTTCAAAGTTATACTTCAACTAATTTCAATAACTCAATTCCACATAATTCCATTTATACTGTAAAATTCAACTTATAAATTTAAATCTAATTTTTTTAAACAATTCCTTTAACCAATTCAAATTTCAACATAAACTTGATTTTCAATAATAATTCAATTTGTATAAAACAAGTTTATTTCAACATATCATTCAATTAAATTCAAAAATAAAGGATTTAAAATCATTTAATTTTACCAATCCGGTGTCCGTATATAATTCTCTACCCTAGGGTCAAGTGATACAGATATTTATCATTTCAATCTGCAATTTAAATTTTTACGGTTATATATCATTTCAAACCGCAATCTTGAATTAAATAATAAAATCCATAAAATCATCCGAGTCTATCATTTCAACCCATTACGATTTTTTCCTAATCTATAGATCGTTCGAGTATATACCATTTCAACCTATAGTGATTTTTTTCCTAATAATAACTAAGGGAACTTGCAGAGTGATAACATAACATCCAATCATCGAATATCAACAACCAAACATCAGTCACAATCATCTTCCAATTCATTAATAAATTTCAACAATTAACTAATTATCAATAACAGGTAATTAACTGGAAATTTAAATTCAATGTTAAATTAAATAACAATTTAATTCAAAATAATACAAATTAACAGGAATAACAATTTAAATGTACCCAACAACCACAAACAAATTCCTAATCACGTCATAAATTAAATTTAACTAAGATAAGAAATTTTATAAATTGTGAGTGGGTTAAAACACTCACCATTGATTTTAAATCGATTTAAAATCCAATTTAAGGCCTAATATTCAATAGTCTCCGCATTCGTCTAAACCAGCGTCAAAATGTCCGAACTTTTAATACGATCCTAGCGGATCAGAGCGCGTCCAAATCCGAGCTCGCATGCAAAAGATATGGACATTAGAACATAACCGATTTAAAATACGAAATAAATAAAATAAAGAAACGAACCAATATAACCTTGCCATGTCATCCTCGTTCTAGCTCAAACCTAGCAGTACCACGCGCTTACAAGCTCGAGCCGCCACCAGATGATCAACGTGTGCACGCTACGATAAGCAGCAACCGCGACCTCGCCAAAAACCCCCTCTATGTTGCCGACCCCTACGCCGCCGCCTATCGGCGATCAAAGCCCCCAAATTTCAACCGCCGCCAAAAGAAACGAAACCCTAATGAATTAACGGTGACGATCTGGCCGTCAACTCGCTGCACAAATTATGTCGATCCGATCCCCTCGCCAATCTCCACAACCTCGTACCAAAGATTTGACGATCGATCGAAGTTGATCATGACGGAACGAACGACCGAGAATTGTTCCTTGAATCCCGGACACATAGAAACTCAATTCGAACAACTATCTGCAGATTTGACTTGTGCTTGCCGAGAGCTTCAAATCAATATATAATTTGATATATTTTGAGGAGTTTAAATTTTGAAATTGAATTTGAAATTGAATTGAGGGTCTTTGGTTTTGGTTTGTCTCTCATTGGAATAAGGAGTTGAGAAGGAAATATATGTACAAACAAATGGAATAAGAAATAACTAGGGTTTATAACAGGCTATTTATAGGTATAGCTGAAATGGAAAAAAATGTACCAAATCGAATTGGATGTTAAATGATAAACGACCCGAAAAGCCCGTTCTACCTCCGGAACGAAAATGGGTCATTTCATTATCAAAATAAACGTTATCGATATTTTTAAACTCAATTGAACAATTTTCAAGTCCTAATTCCATCGTATGAAGAAGTAACTTTAAAATCAGCTTAATTCAAATTGATTTCAATTAAATTTAATTGAATTGATTTCTATGCGTTTCGAGTCCGTACGATCAAACGACAAGTCCGATCGCTAGGAAACTTGAAATCCTACAATAATTCACCGTTGTGGATCCGATGAAACTAGTTTCGTTGAAATCCATGTCAGTGGCCAAATTGGCTATTTTTACATTAATTAAATAAATATTAAATTAATAAATCACCTTTTAATGCAATATTTAAAACTAACCATTTTCATCACTTTCTGATTTCTTAGACAATTATAATGATTCAAAACAAGTTTACACAACAATTCAGTATTTAAAATTTTACTAATTATAGTGTTCAATTTCAAATGTAATTAACTCCAATTTATTATGATTTAATTTCAATAAACTGTTTTAATTTGATTTCAGACTTTATATTCAATCAATTATTACTCAAATAACATGGTTAGTATTTATTTGTCTTTCATTACATTAATATTCTTCAATTTCCATCTTTATTTTTATTAACTACTATATTTCCATTTATATTGAATTTTGTCAATTTTACATATTTATTGAAATTTAAAACCCAATCAATTTATTTATCTTGGTTTCATTCTTTTATTAATCAACCATTACTTTATAAATAAAATTAACATTTCTATTCATTTTATTACTATCACAAATTACAGTTATTGCCTTAACTCCCATTAATGTAACATTTATTTACATTCCATTTCAATTGATTTCCAACTAAATTTTATAGACTAATTAAATAGGTAACTTATAATAATTGTTACCATTAACTTTTAATCATATTATAATATTATTTACAAACAAATGTTACCATTGCTTACATATTATTTCATTAGTTAATTCAATATTTACATTTTTTCTCTTATATCAAATTTATAACCAAGTATAACCTTTACATTATTTAAATTTGATTGGAATTTCATTCAAGTTGTTAATAATTAACCTTGATTAACATAGTTACCTTTCATTTTAGTTATTATTTCATTAATAAATCACAAATTTCTATTCCTCCTAATATTAAATCACTAAATCTTATTAAAATAAGAAATTTTAATTATGGAAAAATTACGGGTCGTTACACTCTCCCCTACTCAAAAATTTTCGTCCCCGAAAAGGAAAAAGAAGGGAAAGAAGGAATTAAGAAATCAATATATCTTATTCAAAATATTAAATTTATAAATAGTTAATTTACAAATTAACTAATTTAAATAAAATATATCAATTTATAAACAATTAAATCCTTTTATACTCAAACTAATAAAGTTTGAAAAACATTTCACAAAAATTTTCTAAGTCCAAAATTCACGGAAAATTTCTGTAGAGTCTCCTTTGTACGGAGAGGCTCGGGAGAAATAATAATATCAAAAATACAATATATATCACATAAATTTCAAAATAATATATCCGAACAACGGAAAAATATTATAATATCGCTATAAAACCATAATCCGAGAACGTACCTATTTGTCGGGCAAACAACGCTTAAATTATGAAACCAAAAGCAGTAGCAATTGCTTCCATGACATGTATTTCACTTACATAATCCCAAGATGTCAATAATTATATAATAAAGAAATATTTAAGTTATTTCAATTTATATCAAGCAAAAACAACACAACATAACAATAGCCATTTGCAATCAAAATCATACAATCATCACATGAAACCAATGTAGTCAATCATACATCCATATCAAGCAAGACAAATGGTTTATTCGAGTTTAGACCCTTTTAATCGCATAAAATGACAAATAAACTACTAAGTATACCATACACTCAACAGTCTTAGATAAAACTCAATAAATTATTCATGCATACAAACAATTAAAAGTATCCTTGCCCAAACAATCCATAAATCAAAACAACAACAAACATTCCGTTTATTTACAATCATTTATTTACATATGTTATTTTCATTTTCTTACATATGTTATGTATACATAAAATTTTAAATATATGTAAATCGGTTCTTAAAGTACATATAGGTTTCCTTGTAAATAACTCACATTCATTCATTCAGTACTTATTTCATTTATCTCCATTTGTTGCCTGCAAAAATTCTTTTTATTTATTCATACAATACAATTTCTTTTCACTACTTTACATTCATTTCTTACATAAGTTATATCCATTCAATTTTTTATAATAATCAATGAATTTATTATTTTAAGTATTTCATACATTTTATTACAATTTAGTTCCCCTTTATTAATATATATACTTGATTTCATTAGATATTAATATACATTGGTGCATGAGTTCCTACTTAAGTTTCTTACTTTTTAATTCACATTCACTACTTCATATCTATTTTATGAATCATTTTAACTTTTCTATAGTTATAATCATTAGATTTAATATAGTATTCATCTTGATTATAAACGGCTTCCATCATTAACTTGAGTTTAAAATCATCTACTTACAGTGTTCATCCTTTCTACTTATTTTGATTATAAATAACTTAAATAATTTACTTAAGTTTATAATCATTAGAATTCTTATTTACAAAAGTAATTCCATTGAACATTTTCATTACTTAAGTTCACTTGTACAATATCCTATTACCTATCCTATTTAACATTGCAACCTTTAATATGTTGGAAAGTTATGTATATATGTTTCTAAGAATGAAACTGAATGTTACACAAGTTTATCTCATTTATTTTGATTAACAAGAATGTTCAATAATTACATCTTCTAGATTTTCATATCCCTTGATTTACGGTATACAATTTCAATTTCTTGTATATTTCATTTATAATTTAGTATTTAATTTCTTATTTTCATATTAGAAGTTCCAATTATTAAATAGTTAAAATTTCATTTCATTACAATAACTGAAATCTCTAATTTATAGAAATTTAAGAACTAAATACCAGGTTCCATTTCAAATCATTTAAAATAATATAGATAACCATATCATTTACATATATCTATCAAATCATATTTGAAAAATTAAAATCAAGATTTATTTATCAAACAAATGTGTAGTTACTACTACAACATCCTTCCCACTTTAAAACTCGAAAATTAATGTCGATGATGCGTGCACTCATCACCAAAATTATTTTCCAGCGACAGAGAGGGAACTACAGAACTTATTTCTTTCCAAAATTCCTTTAAAACATTTCTTCAAAGTCAAGTTAAAATATATATATCAGGAAATACTTTCAAATAATACCAATATTATATTCCAAAATCCTTTGAAAGAAATTTTCAGAATCCCAGAACTAAAGTTCTAAAATTTCAATTTATATTTTCTTTTTTCGTAAATCCTACCTTCAATCAATGTTTATAAATTTCACTACTTAACAAACAAATATATACCAACCAAATATATCATTTATAAAATATATTATTTTATATACAAAAGTATAATTGGTAAAATTATTTCATTTACCTCTATTTCAAAACAATATTGTGTCGGTCTGTCTTATTAAGTGTTTAGAAATTCCTATCGATGTCATAGCGTCCTATGCACCAACCAGAATTTATAAATACAAAACGAAACAAATTAGCACGATATAAAAACCTTTTATAATACTAACAAATATGTTCTCTCATATATATTCACTCGGCGACTCATTCTAGGGTATTACTACCTTATTTAATATGAGTCAGACCCTACAAACCTAAGGTTGCCGCTAAACAAAGCTCTGATACTAACTGTAACGACCTGCCTTTTGGACGTTTTAAGCAGACACACATGCCCGACTTAAACCATTCAAAAGGGCAGATTGTTATGGGGTAAATATGGAAAAAAAGAAATAAATAAAACGAATGCAGAATCTTGCAGCGGAATGACCAAATATAATAATCAAATAACAGTTCATGAGGCTGTTTATAAATACATCTGATTATTCTTTTACAACACAAAAATCAAAGTTACATAAAATAGGAATAAAGAAATAAATAAATGCAGCGGTATAACATGATGCAGTGGAATACATATCATAAATAATAATAGTATAAATCTTCGTCTTCGTCCTCCAAAAATAAGGTCTTCAACCCTGAAATGCTCAGGCTGACCCGAGCGAATTGAAAAGGCAAAACACTCGAGTCAGAACTAAAAGATCTTACATGAGTTAAATCAACAGTAAATAAACACGAGTGTGACAGCGTCAGATATGTTTATGGGGTTTTGACATCTCCTATCTAGTGTCTAATGTGAGTGTAGTAACTTAAGAGATGTTCGGGATTCACATCTCCTAAGGATCCGTTAAACTATCTACTATGTAGTACAATATGCTATTATAATATGTCTACAGTAAAGTAAAAGTATTAAAATAGCGTTAAGGCGTTACCCATATCCCCCTTAACATATTTTTATATATTCCCATAGTCTTTACAGTATCATAATTCCTCCGTAAACTAGAGGGCTATCAGAGGGCACTCCATAGATATGGTACAAAACAAACTCGTAGAAGGCTCTCTAGGGCATGTGAATACAGCACTCAAGGCAATGCCAGGGTAGAAATACCAATTGCACTCCCGGACCGGTGGTAACGCATAGCAGCTACTACTGCCCACCTCGGAACACGCTCCCAAATCAAAATCAAGGGTGACCACCAAATCAATCACAAAGTCAGAATATAGTATCGAAGGAATGTGCCCGATCGGAGGAATGACCTCACTTAGCCCTTTATAGCTCATGTTCTAGTCACATCTAAGCTAACTCTCGGGAGTCATGGTTACGTCATACCATATATAGAAATCGTTCGCCAAACCATCCTACTTCATTTCTGAAATCTCCACCACGTGCACAGTTGTTAAAGTGGTTTTCGGTATTGGTAGAGAGTATGACAATATCTGATCTCGGTCTTTTTAACAACCAAACGCTTATTTCACACCGGATGGTTCTTTTACATTTCAAAAGTGAATTCACACTTTATATCAAATTATCATATTCTCAAACCCATATCACTTTCGAGATCATATTCACTACCAAAAATCTTATTTTTAAAATAGTTAAAAACCCTCATTTCAAAACTTCATATTCAAATCAAATATTTAATTTAAATCCCAACATAGGTTATAATATCATATTACCATATGCACTTTAAAATCGATGATTTCCTCTACTTTATTTAATTTGAAATTCAGAAAGATAGTTTAGATAGTTATAAATAGTTTAAAATTGTTATAAATAGTCAATATACTCTAAAATAATTTAAAATCGTATAAAATAGTTTTAACTTGATTTAAGATAGTTGAATAGACTTAAAATATATTTAAATATAATTAAAAGAGATTAAATAGCTTTAAAATAGATCAATTTGATTTAAATTAAATTATATGGTTAAATTAGTTTAAAATAAATTAAACTGGTTTAAAATAGGTTAAAATAATTTATATAGTTAATATAGGTTAAAATAGTTCGATAATTTTGAAATCTTAATAATTAAAATTTTTAAAGTAATATATTTTAAAAACAGTTATATTAAATATAAATTTGGAACTTATATAAATTTAACTATTTATTTTAATTCAAAATATCTGGACCATTTCATATTTCCAAATCACAAACCCAATTTCAATCTTTTAATTCACTCATAGTAAAAAATTTAAATTTTATATTGCTTCCAAACCATGTTTGAAATATTAATTTAAATCACTCACATTCCAATATATTTCAAAGTTATATTTCAACCAATTTCAATAACTCAATTCCACTTAATTCCATTTATACTTTAAAATTCAACTTAAAAATTTAAATCTAATTTCTTTAAATAATTCCTTTAACCAATTCAAATTTCAACATAACTTGATTTTCAATAATAATTCAATTTATATAAAACAAGTTTATTTCAACATATCGTTCAATTAAATTCAAAAATAAAGGATTTAAAATCATTTAATTTAACCAATCCGGTGTCTGTATATAATTCACCATCCTATGGTCAAGTGATACGGATATTTATCATTTCAATCCGCAATTTAAAATTTTACGGTTATATAGCATTTCAAACTACAATCCCAAATTAAATAATAAAATCTTTAAAAACGTTTGAGCCTACTATTTCAACCCATAATGATTTTCCGTAATTTATAGATCGTTCGGGTATATATCATTTCAACCCATAGTGAATTTTTCCTAATAATAACTAAGAGAACTTGCAGAGTGATAACATTATATAAATCAATCACAACATCTAATCATCCAATGTCAACAACCAAACATCCATCACAATTATCATCCAATTCAATTAATAAATTTCAACAATTAACTAATTATCAATAATAGGTAATTAACTGGAAATTTAAATTCAATGTTAAATTAAATAACAATTTAATTAAAAAGAATACGAATTAACAGGAATAACAATTTAAATGTACCTTACAACCATAAATAAATTTCTAATCACATCATAAATTAAATTTAACTAACATAAGAAATTTTAGAAGTATATGAGTGAGTTAAAACACTCACCTTTGATTTTAAATCGATTTAAAATCCAATTTATGGCCCAAAATTCAACAATCTCTGAATTCGTCCAAACCAGCGTCAAAATATCCGAAATTTCAATATGATCCCAGCGGATCAGAGCGCTTCCAAATCCGAGTTCGTATGCAAAAGCTATGGACATTAGAACATAAAAGATTAAATGAACCAATATAACCTTGCCACGTCATCCTCGTTCTAACTCAACCCTAGCAGTACCAAGCTCGAGCCACCACCAGATGATCAACGCGCGTGCGCTACGGTCAGCAGCAACCACGACCTCGCCAGAAATCCCCACCTACGTTGTCGACCCCCACGCCGCCTCCTATCGACGATCAAAGCCCCAAATTTCCAACTACCACCAAAAAGAAATGAAACCCTAATGAATTAACGGCGACGATCTAGCCATCAACTCACTGCATAACCCATGTCAATGCGATCCCCTTACCAATCTTCATAACCCCGTACCAAAGATTTAACGATCAATCGAAGTTGATCATGACGGAACGAACGACCGAGAATTGTTCCTTGAATCCTGGACACAGAGAAATCAAATTCGAACCACTATCTGCAGATTTGACTTGCACTCATCGAGAGATTCAAATCAATATATAATTTGATATATTTTGAGGAGTTTAAATTTTGAAATTGAATTTGAAATTGAATTGATGGCCTTTGGTTTTGGTTTGTCTGCCATTGGAATATGGAGTTGAGAAGGAAATATACGTACAGACAAATGGAATAAGAAATAACTAGGATTTATACCAGGCTATTTATAGGTATAGCTGAAATGGAAAAGAATGGACCAAATCGAATTAGAAATTGAACGATAAACGACCCGAAAAGCCCGTTCTACCTCCGGAACGAAAATGGATCATTTTATATATCAAAATAGATGTTACCGATATTTTTAAACTCTATGGAACATGTTTCAAGTCTTAATTCCATCGTATGAAGAAGTTAATTTACAATTAGCTTAATTTAAATTGATTTCAATTAAATTTAATTGAATTGATTTCTACGCGTTTCGAGTCCGTATGATCAAACGACAAGTTCGATTGCTATGAAACTTGAAATTCTACAATAATTCACCGTTACGGATCCGATAAAACTAGTTTCATCGAAATTCGAGTCAGTGGTCAAAATGGCTATTTTTACATTAATTAAATAAATTAATATTAAATTAATAAATCATCTTTTAATTCAGTATTTAAAACTAACAATTTTCGTCATTTTTGATTTCTTAGACATTTATAATGATTCAAAACAAGTTTACACATCAATTCAGTGTATAAATTTTTACTAAGTACAGTGTTCAATTTCAACCATAATTAACTCCAATTTATTATAATTTAATATCAATAAATTGTTTTAATTTGATTTAAGACTTTATATTCAATCAATTATTACTCAAATAACATGGTTAATATTCGTTTGTCTTTCATAACATTAATATTCTCCAATTTCCATCTTTATTTATATTAACCACTGTATTTCCATTATATTGAATTTTGTCAATTTTACACATTTATTAAAATTTAAAACCCCAATTAATTTATTTATCTTGGTTTCATTATTTTATTACTCAATTGTTACTTTATGAATAAAATTAACATTTCTATTCATTTTATTGCTTTCTCAAATTATAGCTATTGCCTTAACTCCCATTAGTGTAACATTTATTTACATTTAATTTCAATTGATTTCCAACTAAATTTTATAGACTGAGTAAATGGACAACTTATAATAATTGTTACCATTAACTTTTAGTCCCATTATAATATTATTTACCAACAAAAGTTACCATTGCTTACATTTTATCTCATTAGTTAATTCAATATTTACATTTGTTTTCTTATATCAAATTTATAACCAAGTATAACCTTTACAGTATTTAAATTTTATTGGAATTCCATTCAAGTTGTTAATAATTAACCTTAATTAACATTGTTACCTTTCATTTTAGTTATTATTTCATTAGTAAATCACAAATTTCTATTTCTCCTAATATTAAATCACTAAAATCTTATTAAAATAACAAATTTTAATTGTGGAAAAATTACGGGTCCTTACAACAAGTCATTTTTTTACTTAGTAAATATTTAGTAATTGATGGGTTAATGGTCTTGTTTAGCCTTGTATTTACCTAGTTTTGTTGTGATAAAATTTCAGGGTTGAAACTCTTTAAGGATGGAGAATATAATGACCCGGAATTTCACCATTTGAATTTGTGAGTATTTAATTTAATTTAGACATTTAAATAATAGATTTTACAGTTAAAATGAAACCACTTTGAATAATAAATAGAGATGGTGAATTAGTTTACAAAAATTGATTTGCAAATGTAATTAGTTCGGGAAAAAATCGAAAATGTGACTGGAATTCGTTTTTCAAATTTTTGACTTTCAGTCGACTAAAAATTGGTGGAAAAATGTTGTGAACACTACTATACACCTATATGTATAAATTTTCAAATAGGTTAGAGTTATGCTATATATAAGTATACTTAAGGATGTGACTTATTATGAAATAAATAAAATGATAAATATAAAACACTAAGTACTTAAGATTTAAGTCTTTAGTACTTGAAAACTCCTTTTAACCCAACATAAAATTACATGTATGTATTAAGCATACATTGAAAAGATGTTAGGATGAAGTAAAATATTTTTCATTTCTTTACTTTTCTTTTAAATCCTTTATATACACACACACAGAGACTACTTCACAAATATTATACACATACATACTCATCATATTTCAAAGAGGAATCCTTTATAGAAAATTGGGAAAAAATATGCTTCTAAAAGAAAAGGAGAAAAATCAGATCTTGTAAAGATTTTAAAGATCAAAAGCTTAAGCAAAGATTTAAAGCGCAATGCCGAAGGTGAGAATACTTATCTTGGTCTAAAATTTTGTGTCGCATTTCATTAACAAGTATGTAATGAAATTTATATTGAATCATGTTTAAATCCCCTATATATACTTGCTTGAAAACTTTTAGGTGTTTGTATATATGCTATGTATACATGTTTTGAGGTTACTTTGAACATAAGTCATAACTCTGTCTTAGTTAAAATGTCTTCTAGTCATTCAAAAATCCACCCCTTCCAAACCGTTGAGATCTAGCCTAATCATTTAACACAAAAGTTATTCGGTATCTCATCAGCTATTTTTAGAAACTGACCGCACTCGATTTCTTCGAGGATTGATCAAGAAATCATCAAATATCAGTAAAGGGAGTTTTTTTTCAAAACTTTAAAAATCGATTTCTCATTTTCCGTGAAGAATTAGATGACACTGTTGGTATCGTTGGAGTCGGAACGGCAAATTGTATTTCTTATATGAGTTTGGCGGAGTTTGACGACGATCATTGGAAACTAAAGTAGTAGTTAATCGGAGTTATGGACATCAATAGGTCGTGTGACGGGTGTCACTGTGATCATCAAAGTGAGGGGCAGCTTGTGGTAGAAGATGGCAACATCTGGTGTTGTATGGGGGAGTGGGGCAGTGATTTATCACATTTTTTTCGAGTTTAAAGCTTCAACTTTATGGGTTTAGGTTGGAATTCAATTTGCAGCAAGGAAGGTGATGGTGGTGGAGCTATAGAGATGGGCTCAAGCTTTGGGAATTGCGTGTGGCCATGGTTCGTTGGCTAGTGGAGAGGATGCATGTACATATGCATGCATGTTCGTGCACGGTTGGCTTTAGGAGTTTGATCTTTAGGAAGAAGAAGGAAGAAAGGGGAATAGATGCATGCGGGTTTGGGTGTAGTGCAAGTGTGCCCGGCCAGTTTAGCTTTTGGGGTGAGATTTATAATTTGATTAGTTAAGTTGATAATATTTTAAACATTGCAAATCTATATCTCATGCATAACAAATCCATTTAATATGTGGATTTTTGCGTTATGTTCGTACTTACAAATTTAACGTGTTGATCTAACCTGTTAATTAGTTTGATATGGTATAATGAATAATAAATAAATAATGCCTGATAATAATTATGTTAATTTTAGAATAATGTTGCTTAATTGATTATAAGTAATGGATGTTATATATTTGGCCAAATAAATCCCATGCTGCTAAAATAAATTGAATATGGTAATTTGAATACCTGTTTAGCGGAATAAAACACCGTTTCACTAATTAAATTAATTGGTCATTTAATTAGCAGAATAAATCCCCGTTCTGCTATGTTGTAGATTTGGACATCAAATTATATGTTGGTAATTGATATGCTACTTTGAATAAGTAAATGTGTTATTAATGATGGAAAAGCGTTGAATTTATTTAGATGTTGATTATGTAGATATCGGTTATTACTTGGAAAGTTAAATTGAATGATATTGTAGCTTGTTTAAGTACCATTGTAGTCACTAGCCACTTTTTAATTTTGAAAGATAATTTTAATTTAAAAGTTAATAAATAATTATTTTGATAATGATTCAGAGTAAATTATTTTATTAATATGATTCATTTAAAGTTTTTTTAGAATATTTAATTATTGTTTTAAAGTTATGTAGTTATTTATTTAAAAAATTTAAATTATATTTTAATTATTAAATTAAATTTATTTAATTATATAATATTTTAAGGTTAATTAATTATTGTAATGTTTGAAATTAATTAACAATGTATCAATAATATTTTGAAGTTAATTAATTACTTATTTTATTAATGTTGATTTGGATTTAAATTATTAGTTAATCTAATTTATTATTAAGTGTATTCTAAACTTATTATTTTGAATAAGGTTCAAAAACAATTAAACAAAGAATGTTAAACAATAACTTGGTTGTTAAAGGTGTTTTAAATTATCAATTGTATCAAAGGAACTTTTTTGATAGAAGTTCATGTAAGGAGTTTGTTTTAAAACAAGGGAAGTTTAAAAAAGGGGTCTTATAAATTAAAAGAGATCTTGGAATTGGGAAAGTGTTTGTAAATGATGTGGATATTATAAAAGGATTATAAATGGTTTGGTATTTATAAAAGAGATTGATAAATTAACTTGGTGATTTGTAAGGAGTTTTATAAATAGATTTGAAAATATATAAATGAAATATTTATTAAATAAACGAGATTTGTACAAAGAGATTGGTTTGGATCACTTATATCTCCATTTTAATATGATTTTTAATAGGAAATACATCTAAGTATCAGTGAATATATTTATACCATTCTATAAGTATGTAAAAGTTGTTTTCCAGGCTTTTGAAAGTGAAATGGGTATGTGAATATATTTATTCCATTGAGATAAGTATATGGTTATATTTATAAGTATAAAAAATATAGTGGTTTGTGAATATATTTATCATGTTAAGATAAGTATAAAGAGGTGATTTCCAAGTTTCGAGAAGTGATGCTAAATCAATAGAAGGTAAACTTGAGAGGCATACTGATTCCATAGGAAATTAAATCTCTATTTTAATGTTTGTTTATTTGATAGTTAAATAACCGACAACCAAAAATCTGGACCAAAACGTAACTTCGGAAATATCTAGGAGAAACTTGGAAATTATGTGGTGCGTTTACCACCAGTGATGTTATACTGTATGTATAAACTTGCTTCATTCTTCTAGGATAAATGATAAGAAAATCCATCCACAACGGTTAGGAGGTTATCTCCACTAGTATTCTTTGTCTATCTATTTCCTAAAGAACCGGGGTTGAGTTTACCGGAAACAATCAAATATTATTTCGAAGAGGTCAGGATCGGATATGTTATCCGAAAACCGCTTCGATCAAACTCACATTTTGAATGGAAGACATCTTGAAGAATATGGAATCGAAGACAGAGCTTTAAAGAGCAAGAGCTATTTTCTATTAGTCCTGAAGGGATTCCTCGAAATGGATGTAATAGAAATAGTGCCTTCGGTTTCGTTTAGTCCTAAAACGAACTTGTATGGATAAATGATGGCACTACATTACTGTTTGGAGGGTAGTGTTAGCATTCCAAGTGGGATTTCTATTCAGAAAGGAAAAACATTGCCTGAAGCCTCATCAACCGGGAATGACTTAAACATGAGAGATACAGTAAGGCTAAATGGGTCGCTCCCAAGTAAGGTATGATCATCCCCATCTAGAGTCGATATTATCTCTTATTTGAATGCTACAGGGACCATTAACAAAGGGGTGATCATATTCGGTACTACTAGTTAAGTGGTAGGCCAAACCTATGTTGGTAGGGGATTCTAGTAAGGTCTTCGGTGTTAATTTATCTAGAGATGCACCGTGACGGGCGGCACCCCAGTAGCCAAGTCATTGTATGGAATTCATTCTCCAATAAGCACTGTACGGACTTAGGTGTACCCAACTAGATTGGAACGTAAGATGCAAGCATTCCAGCTATTTTAATATATTTTTTCCAGCCCTAGACTTTATTATAATATCATTGGATTTCCTATAGAAAATCTTTCAGTTATCATAAGATGAAAACCCGCCTGTGTTTGTATGTCGTGTGGTCTTACGAGATATATTAATTTTAAATGATTTTATGAATTATAATAAATAAAATTCCTTATGATTTGAGTTTCTCATGCCGGCCCAGGCGTTGTTTTCAATAATGCTTGGGTCAGATCGAGCATATTTTCTAGATTTTTCTTTGAATGCTTTAGAGTTCAGAACACAAGTTGGATGGCAAGGACATATTTATGTATCTTATATTTTGTCGTTGTATTCTATTCTTTTCTTATCTATAACTATCAAGGTGTGTAAGGATAGGTAGTTATAACTGTCCAGGGCTGATGATGGTTTAGCATTTTACTCTGATTGATTGTATGTATATTAAATTTCTTTCTTTTTGTAAAGATTTGTTCCTATATGATATATTGCTCGACATGTTTATGAGATTTTATGATTGATTAATTTCTTCTATCTTCTATCTCCTTTATTCTTCTTACCCTTGACGATCGATGTTTCTGGCACTTGAATGCTCGGCACAAAATACAGTGGACGTATTAGTGTTGATTTTCGTGGGTCGAAAATCTCGATTAGTTATATCTAGTCAATCCGAGTTCAATAAATCTTGTCTCGCAATTTATTGATGAGTGAATAAATTGATTTTGAATTTTTAAATTTTCTGCCATTTATTTTCTTAATGAAAACATAGAAGAGAAGAGAAAGAGAGGGAAAGAGGATTGTTCAATTTTGGTAAGTGTTGACTTAATTTTTTTTCTTTCTAGTTTTATAAACAAAAGTACATTCCATGCTTAGATCACAAGTCAAACAAGGTGTTCAAGCAACCCAAATTCCACAAGCAAAACCAAAGTTTCAAGCAACCTATCATATCAAGAAAATCAAAGTTGGAAATTTGAATTGTGATTTGATTTTACAAGTTTTGAAAAGTAGGTTTTTAATCTTCTCTGTAACACAATATTCCATTTGGTACGAACCGCGAACAATAAAATAAAAATACAATCGCGAACCAAAAATGCGACACGATTACTAATCAACAATAAAATACACATATTATTTTATTCTATAAAATTCAAAAATATCATCCTTTGTCGAAATCGTTAAATGACAATTTAAATATTTTCGGAATTAAAATTATGGAAAAATCCTATAAATTCAATTAAAAATATTACAGTAAAAATCAAGTCATTTTATTAACAATTGATTCTCTTGTTATTTCCTCGAATCATTTATTGTTTAAATAAATTTACAAAATAATTTCACAACTATTATTTATTAATTAAAAAGGGTTAAATAAGGTTATTAAATACAAATATTTAATTTAGAATTCGATTATTAAAGTATTCATATATTTGAATTCAAGTTATTAAAGTCTACAACACAATTATTTTATTTTTTAAAATTAGTTGAACATGAAAAATCATTACATAAAATTTCGGGATCTTACATTCTTCCCGTTAAAAGAATTTCGTCACCGTAATTTCCAAAGGAAGAATATATCTCCAAACCCTTATGTTTTAAAAAAACTATTAATTAAAATAGTTATTAAACTTTGAAAGTACTTTATTTTCGAAAACTTTTGACAGCATCTCCTTTGCGCGGTTGATCCGGAGAACTGCAACTTGCTACAACTAGCCTAAATCAATAAAAAAAACAAAAGCCAAGTGATCTTCCATATTCAGGACATGAAATCATCAAAAAATCACTAATTCCTAATCTACTACGTTCCTCTTTCGCATTTGATTTTTTTGCCAGCAACTTGTTATCTTGATGCAAATGCAGGTGTGTAAAAAAACCAAATAGTAATCTCTTGCATCCCTGTACCTATCTTGCACTTATATAATTAAAAAGAGAACCATGCTGATAAAAGAGAAATAATTAAGCTATTTCTATCATCAGGAATAACAACACAAATAATTATAACAATAATATATAACAAATACAGAGAATACTCTGTAATAAAATACCAAGCATCAAATCATTTCAACGGATAAATTTAGAGTTAAATGCCTGGGATTTTATATTCAAAATATATTTTCATATTTCTTGAAAGATAAATATATCAAAACTAAGACCAATTATGACAAGGAGGTGGCTCCTCCCACCGAAGTATTTTGTAACTCTAAAATCAAAATAATACGTCGCATCTAGTGATATTATGGTTCCTCCTAAAACAACAACTAGAAAAAACAAATATACTTGGCAAGTCTTCTACATCGGAAAACTCCCAATCGTCCAATTTTAGCCATAACCAAAAATATTTGAAAAATTCATTTTGCAAAACTCTTTTCAAATATCCTAAAATAATAATACTTCACCAAAGTTTTAAAATAATATTAATATTATTTCGTTCAAAAATTCTTTTGAAATCACTTTTTCAAAATCACTGGGATTTAAGTCCTAACAAACAACAACTTTATAAACCGTGATCTATAAAATCACACTATCAATTAGATCAAATTCCATAAAGGAATAAATTAATACTCAAAACTTTTTAAAATATTAAATGACAATCAAATAAGATTTAGAATTTTGCGTAGGTTCACAACTTTCTAAAATCACACAGTAAGTATACAAATATACTTAAGTCCGTATAATGTACATAAATTATTTGCATGCAATATTTGATTCGACCACTTGCTTGGATACATAGACTTCACTTTTGAATTCCAAACTAGTACCACTCACTCGATCTCCCTAGTGCGGACTCTGATTAGGTTCCTTGATTAGAAACCTCCATTCTACTTACATAGCCATATACTATGATAGAAAACCTTAGTATCATATCAAGAATCTGAATCAAGTGTTCACTAATAAGAATCAAGTGAGAAATCCTTTTGACTAGTGTGAATCACCTTGAAGTTATGTATTCGAGTCCTAGATCAAGAGCCATGCGAATAAAAGGATCTATGTACAACTTACATACTTAATCCAATTGGTTTCTTAACTACACCAGATTTTGTCTAAATCACTTCTATTTTCGTCAATAGTATTTTGTTTAATACTAAAATTATTCATGAAGCAATTCATAAATTTCACTTAAGTTTATAAGTACTTAATAAAGACATTTCTCTATAGAACATCGAAAAAAGAATTACACCACTTTATTTACTTGTATATTACTCTTTTAAATCCTACGATATATAAAATATCAATTTCAGTTTTATTTATTTATTTATTATTTACTTGTATAATACTCTTTTATATCCTAAGAGTACATACAAAACACCAATTTTATTTTACTTTTCCAAACATAGAGTATTCCAAGGAAACTTGTTTACAGGTTGGCCCATTATCATCAAATAATTTGTGAGACTTTACTGTTTAAACAAAACTATGGTTTTAATAAAACAATGCTTATTAAAACCTTCCTACCTATAACAACCTGTAATTTTCGATAATTAAAATTAGTTATTGTAATGAGGTTTTGTAATTAAATGTTGGAAGAAATAAAAATTTGTGGTTTGTTAATAAGAATATAACTGGAGAAATGTAATAATATTTATTTAAGGTAATTGTTAATTGCTTTGAATGTGATTCCAATTAATTAAAATAATTAAAGAGATTATGATTGGTTATAGATTGAAAATTTAACGAAATAATGTGGGTATAAATTGGTAATTTAATTAAAAGGGAAATTGATAATTTAGATGTTGATGTATTTGTAAAATAATGTGCAATAAATGGTGACTGGACAGAATTTGTATAGTATAAGTTCTTATAACAGTTGGTGGTAAATAATGAACTTACAAATGTTATTAAATGTAGAAATCTTGACAATTGTTATTTGTTACCAATTTATTTAATCATTTTCAAATAAATGTCATTAAATGTTACATTAATGTGAGTTAAGACAATAATTATAAATTGTGAATGGAATAAAATGTATAGAAATGTTAATTATATTCATAAGGTAATAAATTGGAGTGAAATCAAGGTAAATAAATTAATTAGAAATTTAAATTATAATTAATGTGTAAAATTAACAAAAATTCAATATAATTGAATTATAGTTGTTAATACAAATAAAAGATGGAAGTTGTAGCATATTAGTGAAATAAGATATAAGCAGATGTTAAATATGTTGTTAGAACAATGATTGATTAAATAAAAAGATTGAAATCAACGAATAAATCAATTTATTGGAATTAAATTTTTATTTAATTGGATTTAATTATAGTTGAAATTGAACACCGTAGCTGGTGTAATAACTAACACTGTAATTATATGTAAACTTGTTTTAAATTATTATAAATATCTAAGTAATTAAAATTGATAAAATCTGTTAATTACGAGATTTGAAATTAAAAATTGATTTAATTAATTTAATAATAATTTGTTCAATTAATGTAAAAATAGTCATTTTAGTCACTGTCTCGGATTTCAACGAAACTAGTTTCATCGGATCCATAATAGTGAATTATTGTAGGATTTCAAATTTTGTAGCGATCAAACTTGTCGTTTGATCGTACGGGCTCGAAACGCATAGAAATCAATTTAATTGAAATCAATTTGAAATAAGCTGATTTGAAGCTAACTTTTTGATACGATGGAATTTGGACTTGAAACTTGTTCTACTAAATTTAAAAATATCGATAACATCTATTTTGATATGTGGAATGATCCATTTTCGTTTCAGAGACAGAACGGGCTTTTCGGTTCGTTTATCGTTCAACTTTCAAATCAATCTAGTCCATTCATTTCTATTTCTGATCTGCCTATAAATAGCATGTTATAAATCCTAACTATTTCTTATTCCATTTGTCTGTATGTACAATTCTGCGCGCTTCTCGCTTCCGATGGCAGACAAACCAATTCCCTTTCCAAATTCAATTGCAATTCAAAATCAAATCAAAAACCAAACTCATCCAAACTATATCGAATTATGTTTCGATTTGAAGCACTCGACGAGCGCAAGTCAAATCTGCAGTTAGTTTTTCAATTTGGGTTTCTGTGTGGCCAGAATTGGGTGATGAATTCTCGGCCGTTCGTTGGGCTGCGATCGACTTCAACCGATCATCGAATCGACGACATGGTTTTATAGAGATTCTAAAGCGGAACCCATCCATGCTAGTTAAACGGCGATCTGACAGTGGGATCATCGACAAGAATTCAATTATGGTTATGGGTTTCAGCGGCTGCATTTGTTCATCGTGGTCAGGGGAGTCGCACAGCCTCAGGCAGGCGTGCGCCTAGCACGGCGGTGGCAACGTAGGTTTCGAGCGACGTATGTTGGTGCGGTGGCGTCGATGTTCGTCTTGGCGGTGGGTGTTTGGGTATCGATGTTGTACAGAGCATGTGAGTTGCTGAGAGAAGTTTAGCGTGGTGATGTATTTAATTGTTTAATTATTTTATTTATCTTGAAATTTAATCGTATATCATCTAATGTGCATAACTTTCACATACGAGGTTCAATTTATGCGTGGTTTGTTCCACTGGAATCATACCAAAATTTTGGACATTTTAACGCTGGTTTGGAAGAATTGAAAGACTATTGAAATTTTGGGCCTAAATTGGATTTTAATTCGATTTAAAATTGAAGGTGAGTGTTTTAACCCACTCACAATTACTAAACTATCTTATGCTAGTTAAATTAAATTCGTGATGTGATTAAAAATTAATTGATTGATGTTTGTTATGTTTAAATTGTTATTCTGTTCAAATTTGACTTTTAATGCATTTAAGTATCATTTAATTTAATATTGAATCTTAACTGTCAATTTAATACCTGTTATTGATTATCAGTTATTTATTGATGTTTATTGGTTGATTTGGATGATTAGTGTGACATATGTTTGATTGTTGATATTGGATGAATGGATGTTGTATTTTTTATATGTTATAACACTGCAAGTTCCTTATAGGTTGAAATGATACGTACCCAAACGATCTATAGATTAGGAAAAAATGGTTATGGGTTGAAATGATAGACTTGAGCAATTTTATGGATTTTATATAATTCGGGATTGCTGTTTGAAATGATATATAACCGTAAGAATTTAAATTGCGGATTGAAATGATAAATATTCGTATCACTTGACCCTAGGGTAGAAAACTATATACGAACAATGGATTGGTTAAATTAAATGATTTTTGAATCTTAAAATTTTTGAATTCAGTTAACTGGTGTTTGCATAAAAAATGGGCAAACACGGGGTACAACATTGGGGACAAGTTTGAGAGCTCAAACGCGGAAGGAACTTTCAAACAACTTATATACGCTTGTAATCAAAGCCTTGGACTTGTAATCTGAAAAATAAAGGAGAATAACATATAAAGTGGACGTAGGCACATTCTGCCCGAACCACTATAAATCTGTGTGTCTTTTACAGTTTAGTCCCTGCTTTTTACATATTTGCATAAATCACCCAAATCACTATGAACAACACAAAATCAACTGAATCATACGACTTGGAGGTGTTTGCCCATTTTTTTGTGCAAACATTTTTGGTGCTTTCACTGAGAAGGACTAGCACCCGCTGCATCGGATAGAAGTTTGGATTTGGAAGACAATGACTAGGCAAAATAGTAGAAGGCAAAGGGCTGAGAGAAGCCAACCAGAAGGAAGTCAACAAGCATCCTCCAGAGCTGAGGAAGGACCGGCTTCGATCTACATAACCCGGGACGAAATGGAAGCCATAACAAATTCACTGCAAGAGAGGTTGTTGAAGAGTCAACAGGAGATGATACAGACTTTCTTGGAGCAAATGAGAGCTGCAGGGACCCAGAACTTAGGAACAGCTACAGCGGCTATGGATGCAGGACAAGGAGCTAGGGTTATGGAACCCAATGGAGGACAGGATGCAGAGCCAGAGGGCAATCGACAAGGGCTTGGGGGCAGGCCCGCAGGATCCAATACAGGAGGACCTTTGGAAGGAGTTCAACAGGCTAGAACCAACGTTGCTGCTAGCGTGCCACATGAAGAGTATGTACCGGAATTCCCTCGGAGGCAACCCCCGACAGACAACGCTGGATTGGTAGATATAATCAGAAAGACTGTGCAAGGTGGTTTGACCAGCGGAGACTTATAAGGAGTGAACAGGAGTCCGTTCGCTCGGGAAATAAGGATGGCTCAGAATCCACCTAAGTTCAAGCTACCTAGCGTGGAGGTATATGATGGCAAGGCAGACCCTACGGATCACTTGATGAGATACACCAGACACGTGGAGGTGCTGGGGCATCGGAGGAAGTGATGGCCCGATGCTTCCCTTTGTACTTGACGGACTTAGCTGCGATGTGGTTTAGGCAGCTGGAAGAAGGATCTATCAGGACTTGGAGGGAATTGGTGGAAAGGTTTTTGGGACAGTTTCGGGTTCATGTCAAGAGACCGAAGAACGTGATGACATTGACATCGGTAAAGCAAAGGATAGATGAATCTCTTAGAGCTTTTCTTACTCGATTCAGTGCCGCAGTTGCTTCGGTGGATCGGCCCGATCCATCGATGGTTTTAATGGCAGCAGTATCAAGAGTCAGGGAGAACTCGGATTTCAAGGTATCTCTGATACGAGATCCCCCATGGGATCTCGACGAATTCTTTCACAAGGCAGAAAGGTTCCTTCGGCAAGAAGATGCGAGTATGGATTTAAAGTTAAAAAAGGTTAATGCAATTGAGGTTGGAGGACCATCCAGCAAAGGTTTGGATAAAGACAAAGGAAAAAGGAAGTTGGACGATGATTCTGGAAATGCTAGGAAGCAATGGAAGGATCCAAAGTTTTCCACATACACAGGATTGAACGAGACGCTGGAGCGGATATACCTGGATACTCGGAATCGCCTTCCCTACCGAAGGCCAGCTAGGAGTGAACCAACAGAACGGGAAAGGACATCAGGAAGGCACTGTCTCTTCCATGATTTGGATAGACACGACACCAACAACTGCAGGCACCTAAAGGACATAATTGAGGAGCATGTAAGGAACGGACAGCTGCCACAATATGTTGGACCTTGGAATGCAACGGTGGAGCAGGAGCAACCGCCGCCTACCTCAAGCTACGATGGTGGGAGGCCCAGGAACGATGGTCGATTGATCATCCATTGACCAGGATAATATGGAATAAGTAGCGAACTATTGGCAGGCAACCAAGTCATTTACACATGTACGGGGACGGAGATAGCCCCTAGGCATGCTCTGAATGATGATAAACTGCGATGCTATGGTTTGTGAAATTTATCTTTTGCTTTTGGATTGGACACTGCTTTTCTTTTTGGTTTTTGGTTTTGGAGCTTGGATTAAGCTCCTGGTTTTGCTTGCTTTTGGATTTTCCTTTGGATGATTGTTTTCGGTTTTGGACGCTGGTTTGGATTTCTGGCTTTCTGGTTTTAATTTGGATTTCAGATTTGGATTTTGGATTTAGATTTTGGAATTGGATTTGGATTTTGGATTGGATTTTGATTGGATTTTTATCTGATTTTTGATAAACGGTCCTCGGGTATGGATTACGCCTGGCAAGGGGTGAGTCGCTTTGCCCAAACGTGGTAAATTGGCACACTCAGATCGTCGAGTATGGACTATGCTCGGCAAGGGTTCGGAGTGACCAGGATTCGGCCTAGGACTTAGGCCCTCTATTATCAATTGTTATTATCAGGTCATTGAGTATGGACTATGCTCGGCAAGGGTCCGGAGTGACCAGGATTCGGCCTAGGACTTAGGCCCCGTACTATCGATTATTGTTTCAGGTCGTTGAGTATGGACTATGCTCAACAAGGTCCGGAGAGACCAGAATTCGGCTTAGGACTTAAGCCATGGCATTGTGCAGCGCACCAGAATTCAGCTTAGGACTTAAGCCATGGCATTGTGCAGCGCCCAGGGACACTGGACCAAGGTCGTCAAGTGTGGATCACGCTTGGAAAGAACCTGGAGAGGTTAGCTCAACGTCCAGGGACACTGGACCACGGTCATCAGATGTGGATCAAGCTTGGCAAGAACGCGGAGAGGTTATGGATTTGGATATCGACCCGGAGAGGTCCTGGATTCGGTTATTGGCTATTGGATAAGGATGGATTGGGACTCGGCTGTCGAGTTCGGATGGATACGGAATTGGCTCAGGCTTTGGTTATTGGATTTGGAATTGGACATCGACTCGGAGCAGTCAAGGATGATATACTCTGGCAATATGGCTATGGACTTTGGATATTGGATTCAGAATTATTCAAAACACGCCTTGTTATCACAAGGCATGTTTTGGGGGGCAAAAGTATTATCCCATTTTTTGGTTAAAACTGGAATATCAATGTTGTGTGCATTTCCACCACCGAACCAGAAGCAAGGTAGATCACCACCGGACCAACTCACAGCCGAGCCAAAGCATCACCGGTCCAGGCACTACCGGTCCAACTCCATTTCCATGCCTAGCCGGTCCACTCACTACCGAACCAACCTACTTCCTCATGCCACCGAATCAATCCATCTCACCACTCTACACCGAACCACAACCTACCGAACCAAGTCCCACCGAACCACCCTTCTTTCCATGTCTACCGAACCAACTCATTCTCCATCCACTGCCGAATCAAGGCAACGCCGGGCCAATCAACGCTCCACCAACTACCGGACCAAAGCACTACCGAACCAAGGTTGCTAGGCCAGATCACGTCAGCCCAGGCCTACCAGCAGCAATATACATCCAAGACCCCTACCCCCAGCCTCACTCTATAAATAGAGGGGCGGAGGTACAACAATGGGGACAAGTAAGAGAGCTCAAACGCGGAAGGAACTTTCAAACAACTTATATGCGCTTGTAATCAAAGCCTTGGACCTGTAATCTGAAAAACAAAGGAGAATAACATATAAAGTGGACGTAGGCACATTCTGGCCGAACCACTATAAATCTGTGTGTCTTTTACAGTTTAGTCCCTGCTTTTTACATATTTACATAAATCACCCAAATCACTATGAACAACACAAAATCAACTGAATCATACGACTTGGAGGTGTTTGCCCATTTTTTGTGCAAACAACTGGTATTTTGAAATAGAAATTGATTTATATAAACTAAATTATTTTCGATAACCCAAGTATTGATGCTGAAATTGGAATTGGTTTAAATGAACTGTTCAAAGGATTTAAATTGAAATTTCAAGGTTAAAATTTCGAATATGAACAAATTTATCGAAATTGTTTGGATATAACTTTGAAATTTAGTTTAAACTAATTTAAACTATTTCCATTAAATTAACTATTTTAATCAATCTAAACTATTTTAATTTATATTAATCTATTATAACCTATCCAATCAAATTTAATCTATTTTACCAATTTTAAAAAAATTAAATTTATTATATCTATTTTAATCTATTTAAACTATTTTAAATCTATCTAATCTGTTTTGAATCTATTAAAACTATTTTAAATCTATTTAATATCATTTAAATCAATTTAAATCATTTTTAAATCTAATTAAATTATATTTAAATCTATTTAAACTATTTTATCATTCAAACTATTTTAATCCATTCAAATTATTTTAACTATTATTAAACTATTCATGACTATCAAAACTATTTCCTAAAATTTCAGACTGTGTATAGTTGAAGTATTTATATTTAAATCCTTAATGATGACACAACTTAAGTTGTGAATTTGGAATTGATACCTTTTTGAAAATTTACATATTGTGTAAATATGATTTTAAAGTGAAATATGATTTGAAAGTGAATACGAATTTCAAAAGTGAATATGATTTGAAAGTGAATATGATTTTGAATGTGAATATGGTTGGAAAGTAAATATGATTTCGGAAGTGATATGGCTTTGAGAATATGATATTTTGGCTACTAATTGTGATCTGACTTTTGAAACGTAAAAGAACCATCGGTGTGAAATAAGCGTTTAGTTGTTAAAGAGAGTGAGATTGGATATTGTCATACTCTCTGCCAATATCGAAAACCACTTTAACAACTGCGTACGTGGTGGAGATTTCAAAAATGAAGTAGGATGGTTTGGCGAACGATTCTGAGGTATTTACATGACCTTGACTCCCGTGAGTCAGATTGATGTGGCTAAAACAAGAGCTATAATGGCCAAGTGAGGTCATTCCTCCGATCGGACACGTTTCTTCGATACTATATTCTAATTTTGTAATTAATTTAATGGTCACCCTTGATTTTGATTTGGGAGTGTGTTTCGAGGTGGGGGTAGTAGCTGCTATGCATTACCACTGACCCGCAGAATATACATGTGTTACAAATCACTGATTCAAACATGCATCTCAAATACTGTTGAATATGATGATTTTTCTATCGGATTAGCAAACCGTCGAAAAATTATAATAAAAATAACCACAAGCACACGACGTACAATTTCAATACATGGCGAGAACGGGTTGATCCGTAAGGAAATGAAGTGATTTGTAATTATATTCGATTAAATTAAACCAAGATTTGAAGTTGTGTTAAGCTAAAAATGTAAAAAAAAAAAAAACTAACAAAAGAAAGTGAATAAAAATATGAGAGTGGAAGGCAATTTAGAGGCAATTTTCTTCTCATGATCACATAAATCAACATAATGAAATTATGATCTCATTTTTTTGGTCATCAGTGAATTTAATTGATTTGTTTATCGTAAGTAAGGCCTGTTTGTGCTATTAATTAGCCCAACATAAACCATCAAACTTTAACACACCCTCCAAACCACCTGTTAACTCTCATGAAATTGATAATGAAATCAAAAATAAAATATATTCTAAGCACGATCTATTTACCATTGATTAGTAATACAAACCATCAAATTTTGATTCTAAAATCCATTTCATTACCATAATCATATGTAGATGAAGAGGTAAGTCATGTTCATGTTTGTTTAAGCATAGCCTATTTGGTGTCAACAATATAGGCTGTCAAATTCAAAGTTAAACAACAAAATTTTACCACATCAAACATTTCCATTAAGCACAAAAATAGATCACATATTTTCAAATATGTCGAATCGACATGATTAAGAGAGCTTCGTTACCCCTAAATTAAAAGAGTTTAGCTTCTCATATTTTTTATCATTTCAACTAATATAGATTGCAACATGAAACAAAAACAAGAGGAAAATGCAAGCTAATTAAAATAAAACGAGAATTAAACTACTTGCATAAATTAAATCAAAGATACTAACATAAAAGAGAAGAACAAGAATTAAAATAGCATGAATTAAATAGCATTAAGAAAATTACATAAGAGAAAAAGGCTAAGAAGCCATGAAAGAGAGAAAGAGAGTTTATATTTACAATTTGTGCCTACAACTAGATTAACTAAAGAGGAGGTGCTAAGAGCTCATTACAAGAAATATAAGGGGTATTTATACATGCCAAAAACCCTAGTGCATATTTTAGCGGACTACCCAAAACCCATTAGGAAGTGTGGCCTCCAAGTTGTCATTAGCATGAGCATAATCCACCATTACACGTGCATGTAATTTTAAGCTTCACCAACATATGCATTAGCTCCTAATTCTAGATCATGGTAATTGGGTAGATAGGGTCCTTCATGTTGCATGAATTGATTTTTTTTTCCTTCACTTGTGCATGCATGAATACATGAAGCCTCTTCTAATTTCGGTTGAATCGACTAATTTCCTATCATTTTAGAAAATCGTCGAAATATTGTAATAAAATAACCACAAGTGCACGACGTACAATTCTAGTATGTGGCAAGTACAGGTCGATCCGTAGGTAACTAAATTAATTTTAAACTCTACTCAATCAAATTAAACCAAGAATTAAAGCTGATTTAAGCTCAAAATATAAAAAACTAATAAAAAAAAAGTGAATAAAAATATGAGGGTAGAAGGCAATTTAGCTGTAATTTCCTTCTCATGATCACATAAATCAACATAATGAAATTATGATCTCTCTTATTTTGGTCATTAGTGAATTTAATTGATGTGTTTATCATACGTAACACATATTTGTGCTATTAATTAGCCTAATATAAACCATCAAACTTTAACTCACCTACTAAATCACTTGTTAACTCTCATGAAAATGATAATGAAATTGAAAATAAAATTTATTCGAAGCATAATCTATTTACTATTGATTAATAATATAGACCATCAAATTTTGATTCTCGGATCCACTTCATTACCAACACCATATGTAGATTAAGAGGCAATTTGTGTTTATGTTTGTATAAGCATAGCCTATTTGGTGTCAACAATGTAGACTATCAAATTCAAAGCTAAACAATAAAATTTAACCACATCAAATATTGTCATTAAGCACAAAAAGAGATAATTTTTTTTAGCAAAATGATGAATCTACATGATTAAGAGAGCTTCATTACCCCAAAATTGAAGGGTTTAACTTCTCATATTTGTTATCATTTCAACAAATGTAGAGTTCAACATGAAACAAAAACAAGAGAAAGAGTAAGATAATTAACTAAAAAGAGAATTAAACTACTTACATAAATAAAGGATCTACACTACTAACATGAAAGGAAAAAAAGCATGTAAGTAACAATGAGCATGAAAATAAAATAAAAACATAGAAGAAAAAGAAGAAAAAGAGCCTTAGGAAGCCATTTTATTTCTCATATAATTTGTTACTACCACTAAACTAACTACAAGGTGGTGCTAAGAGCTCATTACATGAAACATACGGGGTATTTATACGTGCATAAAACCCTAATCCATAATTTAGGGGACTACTCAAAATACCTCTCTAGGAAGTGTGGCCTCCAATTTGTTATTAGCATGAGCATAATCCACCATTACATGGGGGTGTAACTTTAATGTCCACTACCATATGCATGAGCTCATAATTGTAGACCATGGTATGTGGGTAGGTGGGGTCCTCCATGTTGCATAAATTAATTTATTTCCATCTTCATTTGCCTTCCTTCACTTATGCATGCATGAATACATGAAGCATCTGCTAATTTCCATCCAATTTTTCCACAAACAAAAATAAAAAGTGCAAGTGAATTTTATCAAATTAATTAACACAAAAATGACTAATTTTCCCCTATATGAAGATGAATAAATGATGATTTGAAAATAATTTAAATTTGGGTTTAAACTTGTTAAAATACCATGTATGCTCATTTATTTAATTAAATTAGATTAAATATGGAAGTAAAAATATGCACATTTACTGCACATCAAATACACCAACACTTATTTTTTTATCCGTCCTCGAATAAACTTAAGACAAATTCTTTTTCATAGGGAGCACAATTGCATTGAGCGTATGCAACAAGCCGTTAAACCTCTAAGTGTCCCTAGTAGGACTAGTGTTGTCTCGTGAGGGTTTTCAGCGGATACTACCTATAAATCCAATTGCGAAATTCGTAAATGCAAGATTTATTTATAAAGATATGGATGCTAGTTTTGAAAATATTTACAATTAAAGAATTTAGTTTTAAATTGACACGATATAAGTTAAATATAAGTTCTGGTTATTATCAAAAAATTTAAGTCCTTTTTTTATCAAAATTTCCAAAAAAAATAAGTTGTCATAACAAATAGACTCTAGCTTGGCCAGTTGTTTCGGTTGATAACATAATGTAACTATGAAATGGATCCTTAGTTGATTATCAAAGTTTTTCAAAGTGGTATTTTTATTTCTTTTGAATAATAAGTCAAATTACATAAGTGAAAATAGTGATTGGATTTCAATTGCTTACTCTCTCTTATTTGAAAATTTTATTGATATTAACAATATTAACATATGCCTAACTCAGAAAACTGAGACCTGATATACCACCCATGCACTGCCTTGTGGGCTTACGTGAGGGGAATACATAGCATGGTGAGTGTACACACGTATGTTTACCTATCGACAGTAGGTGTTATTAATGAAAGAATTTTATACACATACACCTAACTTAGATAAACTGAGGCCAAATATACCGATCATGCACTGCCTTTCGGACTTACATGAGAAGGGTACAGAGCATGATGAGTGTGCACACTTACTTGTGAACACATGACTCTAGGTGTTCATAAAATATATACATATATACATTTTTTTTATTTTCTTTCTTTTCTTTATATTTTTTTATGAAGAGAGATTTTTATAATATCATCTTAGCACCACTTAATTTAGAAGATTTAAAATGTTATCCTTTACTTTAAATCAACCACTCTTTTAAATAAAGATCACAATTAAGATATGCTTCATAATTAACACCCATGAAACTTTCTATATACTAGTTATACCATCGTTACTTATAATCAAACTTTATATTTATTTTTGTTGAGACAAATAAATTTTCAAAAATTTTAATTTAATAACCAAAATCCTATATTTATCTTATAGCGTTTGTTCAAAAATAAATCAAAATGCTAAAAAGAAATTTTTTTGGGGATTTTTTATAAATTTTGAGCTTTGGAAAGAAAATGCAAAAAATAAACCATGAAAAATAAAAAATAAAAATGAGACCCCCTCACACTTGATTTTGACTATGTCCCCATAGTCAACCCAAGTGAAAGGAGAAAAATAAAAATATGACATATATTTACATGAAAATAAAACGTTTATTATTTACACGACATCAGAAAATACATTGTCAAAGAGTAAATAAAACGGTTTTCCAAAGACCAATTCATTATCTCATCAAGCATGAGGTACATAGCTTGAGCACAAAAAACCAAACCATAAAAGATTTCAGAGTTGAATGCTTATTTGGAAAAACGAATGTCGTTTTATTAAAAATCGTATGAGTTGTTTTATTTTCGATGATTTTCGTATGAGTTTATTTTCACTAAACTGAAATTCAAGCTCATCATTGATAAATTCTTCAAATTTATTGATTTTAAAATCGAAATGGTGATTTAAATCTTCCCCATCAAAATTCAACAACTCATCTTTGAAAAATCCAAAAATATTTGTGTTCAAAAAATTCTTCTTCCTTTATTGAATTATTCACAACTTTATTGCATATATCATGTTCAAAACCCAAAGCTGTTGTATTCAATTTTTCAAAGTCGAAGAAAGGAATATCGAATTTCGAATTTGGTTCCACACTCTCAAAATAATTGAAATCCAACTCAATTACCGTATTTTCAACAACTTCATTAAGATTGTCGTTTTCAATTTCAAAAGCTGTTATTTGAAAATCGTCAATTTTGATAAATGATGGATTATTATTTGACTCATCACACGTTGGGATTTAATTTTGTTCCTCATGTTGTTTCATATATATTTCAAACAACAAATCTGTGTGATCTTTGTGAATTTCTTCCATTTTCTCAATAAAATCCAATTTATAATTATTAATTTGAGAATTTTCAATTTGAAATTGTTGAATGTAAAATCATTGAAACAACTCTCATTGCCAAAATCATTTAAAAGGTTATTTCCATTTTTGTTTTGGCTTTGAAATTCATTTTGGAGTTCGAAGTTGAATTGGCATGGGTTATAATCAAAATTATTTGAATTTTGAAGTGAATTCATATTTTGATCATTTTGAAATCCTTGACTTGAGTTATTGCAAAGATATGAACTACACAATTCTTTTATCATTTGATTTTCTTATGTAGAGAGTTCAAGTAAAGGCGAAATCGTTTCAATACTATTTTCAAGATTTGAAGGTTGTTCATAATTTTGAATTTTTTTTTCTAAATTCGAATCTTTTGTACAATAGTTGTCATTAAATTATCCATAAGAATTTGGTGTGAAATTATATGGATTATATTGATTTTCACAACTATTGTAAAATTCCGGCGAGTAAGAAAATTTGAACATTTTCAAGAATGTTTTTTTTTCTAATTTTGAAAAAAAAGAAAGGTATTTACCAAGGAGAATTTATTTTTCAAAAGGATGATTGATTTTTGTTTTGTTTTTTTGGATTTTCAAAAAAAATTAGTGTTTTTTGAAAAGATTATATATATATATATATATATATATATATATATATATATATATTCTAAAAAAAACTAACTTAATTTTTTTTGGATTTTGGATTTTGATTGTTTGAAGAAAAGGATTTAAAAACTAAGTTAAGGAAAATTTACAATTTTTTAGTTTTGGATTTTTTAAAATACGCATGGACTAATGCAACTAAATGAATGCAAATGACTTTATTACAAATTTTCTGTCCTAATTAGCTCCTAACTCGAAATTGTATAATCACACTTTGTCTTAATCCAACAAGATAGTTCTTAGACAGATAACATGCAGGAGTTATCGGTGCATCACGAATCACCGTAGCAATACAACCGAAGGTTTAAGTACCTTCAAAGAAATAATCAGTATAATATTTATGAATCATTGTAATATTTGTAATTGGTTATTGCTCTACCGTAGCCTAGACACCTAGAAGATGAATTGTTCAAAGAAGACAACTTGTCAAGATACAATTAATCTCTAGGTGAGCTCATGAAACCCTTAAGTCTGATGTCTTATTATTATGAAATTCTAAGATGAAATACAATTTATGAGTCAAAAAAGAGGTGATGAAATCTCATACCTTATGTGAATTGGGGTGTTGCTCTTAAAAAAAAGAAAATAAGATGAGATGAATGAAAATAAAAATTAAACGTGAATAATGCAACTACGAATGGATTATTGTTTTAGTTTTTTGAAATTTAAAAAAAAAAAGCAACCAACAATGCAATGAAAATAAAAACAATCGATAATGGCACGATACTAGAGCGTGCAGAATTTATTAGCAAATTATTTATTTTTCAAAGTAGCAAAAAGAAAATTTAGTAGGCAAAGCAATTATTTTTTAGCAAGCTAATCTACTCCTTTTGATATTCTGCTTTTGTAACCTAAAACTAAAAATATGATAGATATAGTTTTTTATTTATTTTTAGACCAATGAAGAAACTTAAAACATTTGAAACCAAATTCACTAAACAAATTAAACGTAAAACAACACGTTTTTTGTTTTGTTTTTGTTTTTTCAAAGGAGAAAAAAGAATGGCAAATAGAATAAAGAAATTCTCTTTTATTTCCTTTTTCAAAAAAAATCATTTAGGCTTTAATTAACTTGCAAGCACACAAACGCAAACCCGCTAAGTCCTATACGAATTCCCCAGTTCTATCTCTTCTGCTAAAACCAATTAAAAACCAAACAAAACAAAAAATGGAACGATTTCCTCGATTAAAAGAAACACAACTCACAAAAAAGAAAAATTGCAAACTGGATCTGGTTGCAGAGGGAATTGGCAATTGTGGTTGTGGTAATCGTGATGGTATTGCAGAGGTAGTCGCGGTTTTTGGATACAAAGTTATTGCAGTCGAAGTATGGTAGTTGAAGTGTACTGTTGATAGTGGAGGAAGGAGAATGATGTTATTGAGGCAGTGCAGAGGTATGCAGATGTGGTAGAAATGTGACAGAGAGGAAGTTAGTGGTGAAGTGTTAGGGATTGTTTGATGGTGATGATGGAGTGATATGATAGGGGTTGTGGGGATGTAGTCTGTGGTTGGTTACTGGTGGTTATTGTTGTAGGCAAGCAAGTGGGGATGGTTTGAGACTTTGAGTAGTGTCTGGTTTGAGACTTTGAGATGTGGTAGAAATGTGACAGAGAGGAAGTTAGTGGTGAAGTGTTAGGGATTGTTTGATGGTGATGATGGAGTGATATGATAGGGGTTGTGGGGATGTAGTCTGTGGTTGGTTACTGGTGGTTATTGTTGTAGGCAAGCAAGTGGGGATGGTTTGAGACTTTGAGTAGTGTCTGGTTTGAATGGAGTATGGGCTATAGGCGGGGGAGGAGGTTGACCAGTGATTATGCAGTGGTGACAGTGGTATTGAAACAGGTCGTGACAGTATGAATGTGACAGTGGTAAGTTTGGTTTGCAGCACTGTGGAAGGTGGGGTGAAGCACCGTAAGCACTGTGAAGCATTGTGACAGTGGGAACATTATGGTAACAAGGAGAGGCAGGTGTATGTTGAATTTGTAGGTACTGCAATACGGCAGTGGGATTGTAAGTAATAAAATGATAGAAGTAAATTGTAGTGGTTGATTGTCGTGGATGGTGAAGTTTGTTGGATGTAGGAGATGAAGTGAAAATAGAGTGGAGGTTGTGACTGGTAGTTGGTGAGGTGTGGTTCAGGTTAAGGAGATAGGCAGCAGTGTTCTTTGTTGAAGATGGTCAGAGGGGTTGAGCAGAGAAGTATGTGTAAGTTGTTGTGAAGTTGGATGTAAGGAATATTGGTGGTTGGTGGAGATGTTGTGATGGTTGTGGATTGTAGGTAGATGGATGTGTGCAGGTAGATTTGCAGCAATTGGTTGAGAAGGAGTTGGTGATGGATGTGTGCAAGTATATAGTTGTTTGTAGAGTGGAGAGGTGATGTGCACGGCTTTTTTTCCACTGTGTTGTATTGTTGTATTGATGTATTGACGTGCACAGTAGAGCAGGGAGATGGTTTCTGTGACAAAAGGAGTGGCAATATGGCTGTATGAATGGTATGTGACAGCTTGTATTAAGAGGCAACTGTATGACTGGTGATGATGTTGACTGGAAGAGGAGAGTACGTATGCGCTGGTGTTGCCTTATAGAATTATAGGTTGATGGAATGGTGAACTGTAGCATATGTTTGAAGTTGAAGTATGGAAGTTGTAAAGGGTAGTGAATGTATGTATGTAGTGTAGGTATGTACATATTTGGAGGATGACTGGAAGATGGCTGCAAATGATGATGTAGGATAGTAAGGCAGCGATGGTGGGTATTTGCAACGACCCAGAATTTCAGTCATTTGAAATTTCCATATTTAATTGATTTTAAATATTCATAAGTAAAATTTAATAAGCTGAATAACTTATATTTAGAATACAGTAATTTAATTGGATAATTAAATGGTTAATTTAATATTTGAAATCGTGTAGATAATTGGAAATTGAATTTAAAGTGGATGAAAATGAATTATAAAGTTGAAATAAATTCTATTTGGATATGAATGATGTTGGCAAGCTTTTAAAATTGAATTAAAGTTGATTTATAGAAATTGAATATTTTAATATTTAATTAACGTGTAAAAATAGCCATTTTTAAAACAGTCTCCGATTTTGACGAAAACAGTTTCATTGGATCTGTAGTGTGACAATGTTGTAGGATTTTCAATTTCATGTCAATCGGAATTACGGTTTAGTCGGGGAAAGTTAAAACGCACAGAAATTTGTTTAAGTAAATTATAAATTAAAATAAGTCGATTCGAAAACCTATCTTTCAAATACGATCGAGTTGGCTCTCGGTGTATATTCCATTGTGTTTGGAATAAGGGTAAAGCTTCGTTTCGAGTTCGAAAAAATTTCGGATGAATAGTGCGCGTAAATTTTCTATAAAAGGACTTGTTTTTCTTCAGATTTCTAACCCTAATTCAAAGCTAGGGAAAACAAGTAGCAGCCGCCACCCACGTTGTTGACGGACGAAACTCTACCACTTCCTCCATGTTTATCTCTAAATCCATCGACCATTATAAAAAACATTCAACTACAAAGTGATAGAGCTAATCGAGATCTAGGTATCCAACGGTTATGATCGAATATGGTGGAGCGTGGAGGTCGGAATGGTGCCGCATTCGTGTCGACTTCGAAGTGGAATCGCGCGATATAGGTGAGGCTGAGCTTGCCATCGTCATGGCCGAAGATGGAGCACAGGGTGGTCGTTCGAATGGCTATAGCCGATCGTCTTCAAGCATCAGGATGTGGGCGCGTTAATTCGATGAAGTTTGGCGACATGGTTTTCTTTGCTCACAGTTTTGGAATGAAGGTGGGGAGAGGATGATATTATCGACCATGATCTATTAGGAATTAGAATGTGCGGCCCAGTTTGTTAAAGGTTAAAATAAATAAAAAGAAAAAAAATGTGTAAATTTATTTATATAATAATTTGTGTGATCTTTAAAAATGTATAACTTTGTCATACGAGATCCGTTTTTGACGAAACAAGTTGCCTTGAGTCCGTATTGACGAGCCCTATAATTTAGAGCTGGTTTGGAGTTGATTGAAGCTAGTGTAAATTTTGGGTAAAATTAAACGCTTGTTTAATTTTATTCGGAATAAAACACTGCAACTGCTATTGGAATCAATGTGAGTACAACTCACTCTTTCTGACTCGTTGATATTTTTATATAAGTGAGAATAAAATTATTTATGCTGATTGATGATTGTTTGGATGAGATATGATATATTATATATACTGATTGGTATTTGGATATATTCCCGTCTATTGGAGCAGATGCGACCTTATACGTTCCCGTGTATGAGCGGATGACCCTTTGTAGCCGCGTCTGCCTCGAAGCGGTCATTGTTCAGATATTCTAATATGTATATTGGTTGCAGGTAACAGGTTGGAGGGATCTAACTGGATTCCTCACCACTGTTGATTTATTTACAGATATTGATATATATGTTGTTATCATATGATATGTGATGTTTTGGTTGCCGTGATTGATGTATTTGGTGCTGTTGCAGCAATGAGCCTATTTTTGGAATTTTAAAAATGTTAAAGTGATGATTTACAAATTAAAAGGATTTCCAAATGATTTTGAAAATAGATGTTTGTTGAATTTTAAATTGTTAAGGAAATGAATTTTAATTAAATAAATAAATATTATAATTTTTATGTTATAAAAATTATGATTTTTGGAAAATATAACTAATATGTGATTTTTGGAATATGAGATCAATATTTTGTAAAATAGTTTAAATTGAGATTTTTGATTTATTATAAATGATTTATGTAGAAGATTTATAAAATTGATATTTTATAAATTAAAATATTGGAATTATAAAACAAGTTTTATAAGTGTTAAATGAAGTATAAATGAATTTTATAAGTGAATAAGATTTATAATTTGTGAAGTTATAAAAGAATGAATTTGTAAAATAAAGAGAATTATAAGTAATTAACTTATAATTTGGATTTTTGGCATATAATTGTGATATAAATAGAATTGGTTAATAAGGGATTTCATATATGGAAGTTTTTATAATATAGAAATGAATTTATAAACATCGTTTTATAAATTTGAAATCAACTTAGTTTGATAAGTTAAATATAGAAATTATGAAAGGAATTTCATCCACGATTTTGGACAGAAGATAATCATTTAAATTAAATGTGAAATAGTAATGAATTTGGTAAATCAGATATATTCACGATTTTGGACAATAGAAGTTTTGAATTTGGATAAGAGAATTATATGCATGATTTTGGACGGTGAATTATCCTTTAATTACATGTGCAATAGTAATGAACTTGGTTAGAGAATTATGTTCACGATTTTGATATTTCGGATTTCCATAGTGGGGGACTGCTTGTTGATCGTTTGGGGTTAAAATCCCAACATACATATAGTAGTAGTGGTCTCTTCATTATGAAATATCCAATGCAAGGACTATTCACTACTAATCCTAGAGATTTCCCGACAGGATATGGTAGGAAAGTACTTTCGGTTTGTCCTGTTCGTGGACAACTTGTATGGATGTTTGTTTGACATTGCATTTATAAAGATTACGTACATTGGTTTTTACAAACGTACATCAGTGGCGGGGGAGAACGCAACTTCTCTTGTCTTAACACTCTTCTTGAGACGTATGAGCTTAAGGGTTGTATTTTTATAGAAGACAATTAGTAATCAACGGAAATGGCTGCATGGCATTCAAAGTGATGTGATTGTGATATGTGAAAGGTAATCGTTACCTCAGGCCTCATCAACCGGAAATGACCAAAGCAGGGTTAGATTCGGCTAGGGTAAGTGGGTCACTTCCAAGTAGGGTATGATCATCCTCTTCTAGATATATCTTTACACGCTATGACATCGTGTATCTGATTATTGTGGTTTGTATGCTATGAGGGTCGTCGGTAAAGGTTAATAACGATCGGAGGATGATATATTTGGTACCATCTAGTTATAGAGGTGGGTCGGTCTTGTGTTGGTAGAGGATCCTTTGTGATGGTCCTCATACATTCTTCTAGAGATGTACCGCAGGAAGGTAGTCTCTTCACCTGGTCATTTGTATGGAAATCCAAACTCCACTCCGTGCCTGTCATTTTGATTGTATTTGCCATTTTGGGTTATATGCTGGAATTTAATCAATGTAACAATTTCAGCTATGATTAATATTATTTGTGCAATAGACACTATTATAATATAAGCGGATTTGATATGAAATGTTTTACCTACGTCTGTGTTTATGTGTAGACTTGTCTTACGAGATACTTTTGTTTTGATAAAGGAAAAGTTCGGTAATTTAATAAATTCATTTGAGTGTATTTCTCATGCTGGTTTACCAAACTGATCCGGGTGTTCTTCCCTTTCAATGCTCGGGTCAGACCGAGTATATTTACAGATTCAGATTTGGTTCTTTTGGAGCTTCAGTAGGAGAGCTGGAGATCTTTGTTTACGTATACATGTATCTATTTTGATTATCTGCTGCTTAGTTGTATTATATTATCGACGATTGTGAGGACATGTTATTATAACTGTCCAGGCTAATAATTATTGTTTGATTGTTGTACTCTGATTGATGTATGTATATACAGTGTTTGCACAAAAAATGGACAAACACCTCCAAGTCGTATTATTTTAGTTGAGTATGTGTGATTTTCAATGATTTTAGATGAGTATGTAAATATGAGAAAAGTAAGGGCTGAAGTGTAAAAGACACGCAGATTTATAGTGGTTCGGCCAGAATGTGCCTACGTCCACTTTATATGTTATTATCTTTCTTCTTCCAGATTACAAGTACAATGCGTTGTATACAAGTGTATGAAAGTAGTTTGAAAGTTCCTTCCTTGCTTGAGCTCTCAAACTTGTCTCCAAAAATTGTCCCCCATTGTTGTACCCCTGCCCCTCTATTTATAGAGTGAGGTAGGGGGCAGGGGTCTTGGAAGTATATAGCTGCAGGTGGGCTTGGGCTGAAGCAATCTGGACTGGCAGCTTTCTGGTTCGGCGAAGCTTGGTTCGGTGGTAGAGGAGAGGAGTGTGGTTCGGTGCCACCTTGGGTTTGATTCGGTGGTTACTTGGTTCGGTTGATGGTGAGTTCTCGTGGTTGGTTCGGCATGGGGCAGCAGGGAGTTGGTTCGGCATGGGGTAGCAGGGAGTTGGTTCGGCATGGGGTAGCAGGGAGTTGGTTCGGCATGGGGTAGCAGGGAGTTGGTTCGGTAGCTTATGCCGAATGAACTTGCGCATGTGAATGCCGAATGGGACTGTATGCTTGCATAGCCGAATGAACATGAGAGTATAAGGCCGAATGGACTTTGTATTTGGATTTTGAGTGGAACTCTGGGCTTACATACGCTTGCTGGTTGCTTCTTCTTAGCTTGATCGTGGTGGAGACGCGCTCGACATTGATATTCCAGTTTTGACCAAAAAACGGGATAACAAAGTAGAGGTTGCTCGCGAGCCCGGGTGAAACTGCGGCTTCTTGGTCTTGAGATCTTCTGGGTGAAAATCCGCCCAACATTTGCCCCCCAAAGTGGGGCACGTGCTTGCACGTGTCGCGCTTTGTTTCTCGTTGGTGGGAAGACTCGTCTTGTAATGTCATGGGCTGGATGTTTATATCTTGTGGATGTCCTGCAAAGAGATTTATAGTTTTAGTGTGGTTTCAAATAACGACCGTTCGGGGTCGAAATATTTGTGATCAAGTGAATTGCGCCGTTCGAGGCGAGTTAGTGTACCCCGAGGGGGTTATCGATGCCAGGTTCACGTTAGAGTGGTTCCCTGGATCGTTTGTCAAGGTGGTTTATCGCTAGCTCAGAGCATGCCTAGGGGTTGTTCTCGACCCCGTACATGTGTAAGTAGCTTAGCCATTTCATAATTATCAAATATCCATTTGACTGATGAGCTTAAAAAGGGATGTCAAAGTGTAAATTCTCATGACGATAGGGTTAATAGCCATTCAGAGCGTGCCTATGGACCGTTCGTGGTCGCGTGCACGTGTAAATGATTAATCCATGTTAGTGAGAGATTCACGACTTATCCATTGTTATCATATTTTTTATTTTATTAGTAAGCTCTTAGAGTTCGGCACTTATCTGAGTGAAGCGCCCTGCGTGCCCCCAGTTCCTGGTCTTGGACGGTAGATAGAGGGTTCCGTTCGGTTCTTGGTTGGTCCGGCTATTCTCATCCGGCTTCTGGTGGTCCGGTATCATTGGTCCGGTTGGGCGAGACATCTGGTTCGGTGGTTGTGAGTTTGCCTATATATAGAGGCCGTACCCCCCTTGTTTTTCTTTACCGAACGAGTAGAGCCGAATCACTCCATTACCGAATCAAGTGTTTGCCGAACCAACCTTATACCGAACCAGGTATATACTTATTACCGAATACACACGTATGTCCTTGCTTCACCGAATGGGACTACTGCCTTGGAGCCGAATGAGATGAAAACCGAATGGGGTTGAAACCGAATGAACTTGGAAACCGAATGAACTTGGAAACCGAATGAACTTGTGATCTGGAAGACTTCAGCTTGCGAATGAAATTCCACACTTGCACGCACTTGTTTGTTTACTTTTCTATTTTCCTTGTTCTAATATTAGGTTTTTCTTGTGCTGCAGAAAATGTCTCGCAAAGCGGAAACACGATCAGACAGAAAGAAGTCTAGAGGCACAGGAGAGCCTTCTTCTTCCTCGCCCCCAGTCCAATCAGGATCCGGGCAACACCGACCTATTCCGAAGTCTCTAGTGGACGGATGTGGTCCACAGGAACTTTTGAACTCTCCCCCTGACTGCTTCCCAAGCTCCTTAAAGGAGGAGCAACTTGACGTTATATCCCGTTCCTTTGGGATAGACAGGGCTCTTATGTTGTTACCGGGGGAAGGGGTCATGCCATATGATCCCCCTGAGGGGTACTTCGCTTATAGCCGGTACCATTGCATGTGCGGGGCTATTCCTCCAATCAACGCCTGGATACTAAGCTTCGTCACTTATCTGAAGGTGGCTCCATTCCAGCTTCAGCCCAACTCTTATGCCATTCTGGTATGCTTATATGCTATCTTCCAGAAGAGATATGGGCGCGCCCCCTCCAACCGGGAAATACGATATCTGTACAATCTGAGGGGGTACAGGAAGGGGTCCCCATATATTAGCTTGGAGTCAGCCGTTTCCTTCAAGCCTGTTTTGGATTTATACTCGAAGTATAGCATGTTCAAGAAGGAATGGTTCTTTGTCAGGGATGACTCCGTCTCTATTCGCCGATTTACCTCCGGATGTAAGTAAAAACTCTACTCATAATTCCTGTCTTGGCTGTAATTCACTCTCTTATGCGCTTTTATTTCTTGCTAGCGACAGGTGGTTTTGCGGTTGTGGAAGATGATCGCTTGGTTCGGATGGCAGCAGAAATTGAAGCTATTTCCGGGAGAGACAGATCGGCTGCTTATCTGATTAGGAATGCCAGGCTCTTGTCGTATAACTTGATCCTCCCACATCAGTCCGTAGTCAAACAGAGGGACACGGCAGAAGAGAAGGCTGCCCAGCCTAAAGGTGGGGTGACAGCGAAGGGTGGCAAGAGGAAGCCCTTTGCACAACGTCCAGTCGTAGGAGGCAAGAAGCTCAAGGAGTCCGATGGCCCTTCTCCAAGTACTTGCCCGGATGTCCCGGAGGAGGAAGGTGTAGAAGAGGAGGAAGGAGGTGAAGTTGGAGAAGGGTCGGAGGGTGGAGGAGATGGCGATGGTCAGGGTGGTAGCGGTGTTGCTGCTCTAACCTCTGAGCAGGACCTCGAACTGGATGAGGCTCTCCGTCGGGCCTTCGGGGAGTCAGAGGGGGAGTCGGAAACAGAGAAGGAAACGGAGAAGGCAGAGGAAACCGGCAAAGCTGTGGTTAGCACTGACCCATCCTCTAAGGGTTCCTCAGCTAGGGTGACCCCGGCGATGCAAGGTGAACTTTTGTCTTCTGCCGATTCCATTTTCGATAGGGACTTAGAAATTTTTTACGGTTCACTTCCGTCCTGGAATGAGATCCAGGACTTATTGCAGTATCCCACTCCTCCGCCGGGTTTGTATAACAGATGTGTCTCCTCACTTTTCTTTCTTTTTAACTTAGCACATTTTTTGAATTGCGGATTATTGTATGTTCGTAACACTTGTTCTTTATTCCAGGGGCAGGCCAGGCGGGTAAAACGTCGGATGTTCGACACCGCCTTGAACAATTTAAGTCGAGGAGAGCTTCCGCGAAACCTTCTACTGATCGCACTGGGGACGTAGTCAAGTACCGCCCTCTTCTTGGGGTCATCGAAGAGGGCATTCAGAAAAGGAAGCGGAGCCGTTCCTTATTTGAGTCTTCTTCTGCTTCGCAGCTTCCTACTCTGTCTCCCCCTACTCAGCCTCCTCGTGATACTACGGAGGAGAGCACGGAGCCCTGCCCCCCTCCTCCTCCTTCCAAGAGTTCTACTGTCATTCATATAAGGCGTCCCGATGTGCCTCGCCCCGTGCCTCGTGACCCTTTTGCCGGCCATCCTGATTTAGACCCAAGCTCTCAAGACATTTCATTTGATGAGGCCACGGGCGAGCACCTTCTTCCCCGCAACCCCATGGTAAGAGTGCTGGATGAGGCCAAGTCCCTAGATCTTGATCTGCTTACTACCCGAGTAGTTACTATGGGGGACAAGGCCAAGGCTAATATTGATCGGGTGGCCGAAGAGACTAAGAAGTTAATGGAGCATCATGCTCGATTGGTCAAGGCCGGGGAGGAGATTGGGAGTGCTAACATTCGGTTAAGGCTAAAGGTTGCCGATCAGGCCAAGCAGCTTGCCGACCAAGTCATCCAGATCTCCCAGCATGAGGAAGCTTCCCAGCGTCTGAAAGAGACCATGGAGAAGGCAAGTAGGGCGGAGTTACGGAAAATGGAGGTCACCTGCAGGGAGCGGATTAACATGGCTATTACAACGGTGGATGAGGTTCGAAATGCGGATCTCGAGCGGGTAGAGGAGTTGTCCGGGAGGCTCGAGGCTGCGGAGATGGCCCAGGCCGAGTTGAAGGAGGAGATGGAGGAGATGAGGAGGTCCCTCAAGTTGAAGGAAGAGGAAATGAGGAGGTCACTCCAGGCTGACTGCTTGAGATACCAATCAGAGAGGGACGTCGCCATCACCAAGTTGCAAGCTTCCGAGGTCCGGGTGAGGGAGTTTGAGGAAAACGAGGGGATGATGGATGAGATGTTGCAGGATATGTACTTCCACACTTGGAAGGAGGGCGGCTTGTCTTGGATGGACGATTACCCTCGGGTCATGGCCAAGGTGTATCTCCAGGCTTTAGAGGAGGCCAGGGTGAATGCGGGTAAGGAAGGCGGAGAGGCTTTCAACTTGAGTGCGGTTACTGCTCAGTTCTCAAAGGAGGAGCAAGCGGCGGTGAAGGAGGGGATGCGGCTACTCGCTGCAGAGGAAGCGGGCGTGCAGTTGGATGATGAGGATCAAGCGGCGGATGCTGGTGAGTTATTCTTTTCCCTTTCTTTTCTTTTCGTGTTTTCATAACTTGATCGTTCGTTTAATGAATTCCTCTTCTGATCTGGACAGGTGGGACTTCAGATCCACATGCTGGGGGCTCCGATCCTGCGGCTAAGTAGGCTGGGGGAGTTGGTGATGGAGTGTGGATGCATCTGCCATCTTTTTGTTTCTTTTTTATCACTGTTCATGTTAGTCTTTGATATGCAACTGTAATAAAATTATTTGCAAAGAATAACTTCGTGTGATCTTATAATATAAGCTGATTTTGTCATGTTTAAATGTTGTTGCTATCTTTATGTGCTGTGTGAGAAGTATAATTATGTATATGCCTGTGATTCCACTTGTGTTTGATGTTAAGTTTTTGCTTGAAATATAATTTCACGTTTTGCAATGTCAGTGTATGAATAAGTTATAGTTACGCATTTATGTACAAGAGAAGAGAGTACCGCCCTTTATGTTTTATTCGCAGGCGGTAGCTTTGAGTGTCTTGTGTAACTGTTCACGGGTATAGCAGAGCGCCCTGCTACCCAGCACGCAGGCTTAGAGCCTCATGAGTGAATGCTTCCTATTTGGTTTCCTGTACTTTAGAGTTTGTTATACAGGATAGGAGAAAAATATTTAAATGAAATGGAAATATAGTAAAAGTAAAACTTCCAGTCACGGAAGGCCGTCGATGTGCTTAAGTTCGTGGCAAACGGGTTTTGTAGTCACTTTCCCTAGCTGTGGGTCTTGGAGACATTTGTCACCCATCTTACGCCTCCGCGGGGAGTTTTCTTTTTTACCACAGCCGCACTTAAGACACATCGGAGCCGAGATCGCGCACGGTAACTACCCGAACCGTTATGGTCCGTAATCGTGGGTATTATTCGATTTACCGTGGCCGGCTAGCGTGGGTGCCGTTGGCCGTGAACTACCCCTGGCTGGCCACACCTTATGTTGGGGCTTAAAGTAGGTTCACGGTTACCGACGAGCCGAACGCCGTAATGAGCTGCCATCGGCTATAGTCGGCCTTTATGATGACTTATAATCGGCTCATTACAGTTGGCTTTGAGGGCAGGCGCGCAATGAGTTAACCCGCAGCAGAGGGATGCTGGAGCAAAAGAGTCTCATTGGCGAGTGCATAGAATCGTGGCGTACCTGTTAGGCCTAGTCTAGATGAGGCCGCGGTGCGTCTTGAGTGGAGATGCCATAGGATTTTGTTCAACAGAAAGGGATAAAACTTAACAAGTAGCCAAGACATAAAGGAACAAGTTAAAAAGAGACAAGATTTTTTAAAGTGGTTCGGCACGAAAATGCCTACGTCCACTGGTTCTCTTTGTTAATTCACTTCATATGGGCAGTACAAGTTAAGAAAAGTATCGACGGAGGTGTCGGATGTTCCATGCCCTCTGGAACACCTCTCCGTCCACTGTTGACAAAATGTAAGCTCCGTTGTGGAGATCTTTGTGAATTACATATGGTCCGTCCCAGATGGGGTCCAGTGCCCCGGGGCGCGGAAAGATTCGCCTGAGGACAAGATCTCCTTCTTGTAAGTTGCGATGCTTGACTTTGGAATTGTATAGTGCTGCCACTTTTTGTTTGTGAGCTGCTGCTTTGAGTGCTGCATCGTTTCTCCTTTCCTCAATCAGTTCCAAAGACATGAGGAGGAGTTCTTCGTTTTCTTCTGGGTTGTAGTGGATCCTACGGTGGGAAGGCACAATAGTCTCAACTGGGAGCATTGCCTCCGATCCATATGCCAAAGAGAAAGGAGTATGTCCCGTTGATGTTCTGAAAGATGTGCGGTATGCCCATAGTGCCGTAGGAAGTTCGTCCACCCAAGCGCCTTTTGACTTTTCAAGTTTCTTCTTGATTAGGGTTTTGAGAATTTTGTTGACAGCTTCAACTTGTCCGTTTGCCTGAGGGTAAGCTACTGATGAGAAGCTTTTATGAATTCCATGCTCTTGGCACCAGTCGGCAAATTCTTCGCTGTCAAATTGGAGTCCGTTGTCTGATACGATCTTGAGGGGGACTCCATACCTGCACAGAATGTTTTTGATCAAGAAGTTAATAATTTTTGCTGAAGATATTTTATTTAAAGGTTCCACTTCCACCCATTTGGTGAAATAATCGACTGCCACTATAGCATATTTGGCTCCGCCTCGGCCCGTTGGCAGTTCGCCAATTAAGTCAATTCCCCATACAGCAAAGGGCCAAGGGCTGGTCATTTGAGTAATTTCGTTTGTGGGCAGTCGAGGGATCTTGGCGAACTTCTGACATCTGTCGCATTTCTTAACGAAGTCTAGGGTATCTTTGTTTAGTGTGGGCCAGTAATATCCATATCGGAGTATCTTTCTTGCCAAAGTCTGTCCTCCAGTGTGATCTCCGCATCCTCCCTGATGGATGTTTGTTAATATCTCCTTGGCTTCCCTTCCGGCGACGCATCTTAATAAGGGGCTAGAGAAGCCACGCCGGTAGAGGATGCCTTCTTGTATTGTGTAGTGGGGAACTTTTCTCAAGATCTTCTTGGCTTCGTCACGCCTGTCGGGTAGTATGCCATCTTGCAAATATTTCCGGATAGGAGTCATCCAGGTTCCTTCTTCGATTGCAGTTATCAGATTTACTTGTTCGAAACTTGGGGCTAGCTGCCTTGAGATTACTAGTGCTCCGGGAATGGTGCTGTCCTTCATACTAGCTTGCTTTGCAAGTTCATCTGCCTCTTGGTTTTCTTCTCGAGGAATGTGTTTGATTAGATAATGGTCCAATCGATCGAGCAGCAGTCTGGTTTTCTTTAGGTATGCTGTGAGCCGTTCTCCTCGAGTCTGGAATTCTCCTAGTACCTGGTTTACGATAAGCTGAGAATCACTATGAATACATAAGGAATTGATCCCAATTTCTAGGGCCAGTTCCAATCCCGCTATTACTGCTTCATATTCAGCATCGTTGTTAGTGGCCGTGAACTCCAATCTTAATGCATAGTACAACTTTCTTCCCCTGGGGGTGACGATCACAATACCTGCCCCCGAGCCTTGTTCGTTCGATGCTCCGTCTACAAAGAGGTTCCACTTGATGTTTTTTGCTACTTCGGATTGTTCCTTGCCTTCGTTGGTAGTGAATTCGGCAATGAAATCAGCCATGGCTTGTCCTTTGATAGCGGTGCGGGGATGGTAGGTGATATCATACTGACTTAGTTCGATGCACCATTTGAGGAGTCGCCCAGAAGTGTCAGGACGATGGAGCACTTGCCTTAGTGGTTGATCGGTTAGAACCCTGATGGAGTGAGACTGGAAGTAATGTCGCAGTTTCCGTGACGCGATCAATAAACAATATGCTAACTTCTCAAGTTTAGGATATCTGGCTTCTGCCCCCGTAAATCTCTTGCTTACAAAGTAAACCGGACGTTGTGTGCGGTCTTCTTCTCTTACCAAGGCGGCGCTTAGAGCATGAGATGATACAGCGAGGTATAGGTATAACACTTCACCTTCATTTGGAGTTGAGAGTACTGGTGGTCTCTGAAGGTGTTCGATTAGGTTGAGGAAGGCTTTTAAGCATTCGTCGGTCCACTCGAACCTCCCTTTGTCTTTCTTGAGTGCTTCGAAGAAAGGGACACACTTGTCAGTTGCCTTGGAAATGAATCTGCTTAGGGCGGCCACCTTTCCGTTTAGGCTCTGCATTTCTTTTCGAGTGGAAGGTATCCTTATTTCTTTTAAAGCTCGGATTTGTTCAGGGTTTGCTTCGATTCCTCTGGCGTGGACGATGAATCCTAAGAATTTTCCCGATGATACTCCGAAGGAGCACTTTAGAGGATTCAGCTTCATTCCATATCGGCGAAGTACCCGAAACATATCGTCCAGATGGCTTACATGGTCGTTGGCTTTCCTGGACTTCACCAACATGTCATCCACATATACTTCCATAGTACGTCCTATCAGTTCTGCGAACATTTTGTTGACGAGGCGTTGATAGGTAGCTCCAGCATTTTTGAGTCCAAAAGGCATGACTTTGTAACAATATAATCCGCGGTCGGTGATGAAGCTAGTGTGGTCCTGATCGGGAGCGTGCATGGGGATCTGGTTATATCCGGAGTATGCATCCATAAAAGATAGGAGTTCGTGCCCAGCTGTGCTGTCCACGAGTTGGTCAATTCGGGGAAGTGGGAAGCAGTCTTTCGGGCAAGCGTCATTCAGATTGGAGAAGTCAATACATGTTCGCCACTTTCCATTGGCCTTTTTTACTAGCACTGGGTTAGCGATCCATTCTGGGTAGATGGCTTCCCGTATGAAGTCATTAGCAAGTAGATTTTTTACTTCCTCATCAAGGGCTGCTGATCGCTCTGCCCCCATGCTCCTCTTTTTCTGCTTTACTGGTACCTTGGTGGGATCGATGTTCAACATGTGGCATGCTACGTCTGGGGAGATTCCTGTCATATCGGCATGGGTCCACGCAAATACATCTAAGTTGTGGCGGAGAAAGTCAATGAGTCGATCCTTCAATTCCGTTTTCAGCTGAGATCCGATTTTTAATAGTCTACTTGAATCATGCTTATCTACAGATACGAATTCCATAGCCTCTGCAGGCTCGGCGGTAGCCTCCTCCTCTTTATCCCGGGGGTCTAGTTCATTGAAGGGATCGCTCGTGTATCGAAGAGGAGGGGCTTTCTTTAGTTGCTATGCCTCCAAGCTTTTCATGCAGAGAGTAGTCTCTGCATCTTTTCCTTTATTCTTTCTGCGGTTGTTGCGAAGCTCAGTTACATAGCAGTCTCGGGCAGCGTCTTGATCTCCTTCTACTTCTCCTATTCCGTTGTCTGTCGGGAATTTCATCTTCAGGCACCAGGGGGCTAGGACAATTTGGAAGTCAGACAAGGCTGGTCTCCCCAAGAAGGCGTTGTAAGCCGAGTGGTTCTCTATTAGCACGAACGTTTGTTTTCGCACCACGGAGCGGGGATGACTTCCTATTTCGACGAAGAGGTCAAGTTGCCCGAGGGGCATTTTTGCATCTCCAGTGAAACCGTGCAGTGGTTTGTCGCAGGGAGACACATCCTTCATTGATAACTTCATTTTGTCGAAAGCATGTTTGAACAGGATATTAACGGAGCTTCCTGTGTCTATTAGAATCCGAAAAACTTTAGCTGGACCGAACCAGGCAGAGATGACCATAGGATCCATATGTGGGTACTGTCTTCCTTCCAAATCACGCCTACTGAATATGATGTCGTCGTTTTCTTTTCGTTTCGGGTGGCGTTCCTCCGTAATGGAGTTAACATATCCTTCGGCATTTCTAAGCGACTTGCCGTACCTTTCCATCTCTGCCCAACTTCTGTCGGCAATGTGTGGTCCTCCTGAGATGGTAAGGACTACTATCTTCTCTTGACTAGAGCCACTGGTGTTGTGATTGTTGCGACTCCCTCCGCCTACTTCTGGGAGGGGTTGCTTTGAGTTCTCATTGGCAGGAGTTGGAGTCCTGTTCTGACTTTTCACATAACGTTCCAGTCTTCTTCTTCTAATGTGTTCTTCGATCAAGTCCCGAAGATGGTGGCATTCATTGGTGTCATGTCCGTGGGATTCGTGGAAGCGACAGAACTTTCCGGACTTGAGTGCGTTATCTGATTCTTTCTTGTGCGGGGGGCGCTTGTATCCGAGTTCGCCCTGAGTGGCTAGGTAGATGTTTTCGATTGTTTCATTCAAAGGAGTGTAGGAGTCAAATCTTGGCCCTGGTCGATATTGGCGCTTCTCACCCTTTCTGCCCCCAGCATTGTCTCTAGATTCATTTCTTCGAGCGTCCTTAGCTGCAGTGGGAACCTTGTCCTGAATTATCTTGCCTTGTTGCCCTGGCTGCCTCTCCGTAGCAGCGTCTTCAAGTCTCATATACTTTCCAGCTTCATGGAAGAAATCAGGCAAGGTAACTGGTTTTTCCTTAGTTAATCTTCTGGCAAACTTGGTGTCTGGATGCACACCACTACAGAGGGCCATTAGAGTGAGTTTTTCATCGGCATCTTGAACTGCTGCCGCTGCGGCGTTGAACCGTGTTAGATATTGTTGTAGCGTCTCTCCGGTTTTCTGTTTGACATTGGATAGAGAATAAGCATCCCTGGGTTGTTCCACATGGATGCGGAACTGGCTAATAAACCTTTCTTTTAACATCTCCCATGAGTTGATGGATCCTTGGGGTAGATGGCAGAACCAGGAGGTAGCTAGATCTGATAGGAATAGCGGAAAGCATTTACATAATACTCCTTCTGTTGCTCCACTCATGAGCATATGCTGGGTGTATCTCTGCAGGTGTACGATGGGGTCGGAAGTTCCTTTGTAAGGTTCCATGGTTGGCATTTTCCATTCCCGGGGAGTGATGGCAGTTTCGATATTTCGGGTAAAGGGACTGGTGACCCTAGCGCCTATTCCCCGGTCCCTTTGCTCCCGTTGGACACATTCTCTGAATAATCGTGCCATCCGCTCGTCAGAACTTGGAGCGGACAAAAATGAGCTCGGTTCTTCCCTGCGGGATCTATCTCGCCCAGATGACCTGTAGGGATGGTACAGTCTATCACCTCTAGCATTATCCAGTGGTTGTCTTTGGCTGCTTGGATGCACGCTAGGACCAGCTACAGTTGCCCCCTGCCTTGATCTTCCCCTGTGGGGTTCTGTTTCGAGCACATCCATGGGGTCAACTTCGGGCTGGGTTCTAGCTCGGCTCCGTTCAGCGGGGTTTCTATGATTAGGTGGCATGACTGGCTCAGCTACATCCGACCCTCGCCTGGTGCCTCCCCCGCTAGGTTCGGTTCCAAGGGCTTCCTCGAGTCGGAATTCGGGCTGAGTCCGGGCGCGGCCCCTATCATTGTTTTTCCTGTTGATAGCTTGTTCGAAGAGTGAAGACCTTTGTTGCCTCCGGGATCCTCCGGATTGGGATTCACCCCATGATTCAGTGTTGCGGTTGGACTCTTCAGCGTCCCTTAAGCGTGTCATGAGTTGGTCCACCAAAGTTTCTTGTTGGGATGTGAAGCGGTTAGTTACTTCAGCCACAACCCTGTCCAGATCTGCCCTAGTGATTGGTTGTTCCGTTGCGGGACCAGTTGGATTTTCCTGATTTTCATCTGGTACTGCTGTTGAAGTGGGCTGATCTGTGATTGCTGGATCTGGAAGGCTGCTAGTTGCGATGTTCTTTCCTTTGTTAACATCCCTTCTCTGTTTGGAAGGCATGATTTCTAAGCAACGAGTGATGTCGTTAGGAAAAAGGTTGAGTGGGAGAAGATGAAGTTTGAGTTCAGTTCTCAGTGAAAGCACCAAAAATGTTTGCACAAAAAATGGACAAACACCTCCAAGTCGTATTATTTTAGTTGAGTATGTGTGATTTTCAATGATTTTAGATGAGTATGTAAATATGAGAAAAGTAAGGGCTGAAGTGTAAAAGACACGCAGATTTATAGTGGTTCGGCCAGAATGTGCCTACGTCCACTTTATATGTTATTATCTTTCTTCTTCCAGATTACAAGTACAATGCGTTGTATACAAGTGTATGAAAGTAGTTTGAAAGTTCCTTCCTTGCTTGAGCTCTCAAACTTGTCTCCAAAAATTGTCCCCCATTGTTGTACCCCTGCCCCTCTATTTATAGAGTGAGGTAGGGGGCAGGGGTCTTGGAAGTATATAGCTGCAGGTGGGCTTGGGCTGAAGCAATCTGGACTGGCAGCTTTCTGGTTCGGCGAAGCTTGGTTCGGTGGTAGAGGAGAGGAGTGTGGTTCGGTGCCACCTTGGGTTTGATTCGGTGGTTACTTGGTTCGGTTGATGGTGAGTTCTCGTGGTTGGTTCGGCATGGGGCAGCAGGGAGTTGGTTCGGCATGGGGTAGCAGGGAGTTGGTTCGGCATGGGGTAGCAGGGAGTTGGTTCGGCATGGGGTAGCAGGGAGTTGGTTCGGTAGCTTATGCCGAATGAACTTGCGCATGTGAATGCCGAATGGGACTGTATGCTTGCATAGCCGAATGAACATGAGAGTATAAGGCCGAATGGACTTTGTATTTGGATTTTGAGTGGAACTCTGGGCTTACATACGCTTGCTGGTTGCTTCTTCTTAGCTTGATCGTGGTGGAGACGCGCTCGACATTGATATTCCAGTTTTGACCAAAAAACGGGATAACAAAGTAGAGGTTGCTCGCGAGCCCGGGTGAAACTGCGGCTTCTTGGTCTTGAGATCTTCTGGGTGAAAATCCGCCCAACATACAGTTTCTGTTTTGTAAAGATCATCGATATAATATTATATGTTTTCCGCTGCGTTGTGAGATTCTGTATTGTTCTGTTTGGTTCTATCTTCGCTCTTTCTTCTCTTCTCTTCTTCTCTCTTCTTTTCTTTCTCCTGACTTTCTATCAGTCTATGCTTTTTGGGTCGGACATCTTTGGTTTATTGTTGATTCAAAGGGTATGGATTTGCGGACCGTCACAGTATTTGTTAGGCAGTTTCAGGTGGAAGGATGGTTGAGGCAGGATGTAAATGAGTTGTTGTGCAGGGAAGTGGAGTGGTGGTACAGATGGAGTTGGTGTCAAGGATGATGGGGTGACTGAGATGATGAAAGGTAAAGGAATGTTCAGAGAGGATGGAAGTGAAAGAGGCTATGCGGTAGGATCGTGTAATATGGAATAACGAAATTGTCTAGGTAGATAAAGTAAGTAAAAGAAAGGTAGACACCAGGATTTTATACTGGTTCGGACCTCTAGTCCTACGTCCTGTCCCTAAGCTTCACTTAGGAATTCCACTAACTAAAACCCTCACTTAACCCGGAGGAATAGGTTTACAACTTACCCGAACAACCGAACGGGATTTCTTGCCTCAACTACCGAAGAGGACTTCAACTCAATTACTAAAAAACAATATTGGACTTGTTGTGTTCTTGTCAACACTAATGAGTCTAATGTAGTACAATATTCCTATAATCTTATCCTCAAGAGTATGCAATGTGTTTGTGAAGATTTAGGAAATGTGAATTGCTATGAATCAAAAGAATGTTAAAAACAAAGCAGTGATTGAAGCAATAGATTTGTGATTGCTTTGAGAATTTCTAGATAATAAGTTCAAGAAAATAGTAAGATTAAAGCAAGAGAATTCGGTGATTTGAAGATGTTAGATTTATGTATTTATACATGTAGAAGAGGTGCATCTGTTGGCTAAGGGTGTAGACAAGATATGCTTCCATTTCCATTGGTGAATGGTTGCAACTCTTGGGAGGAAGAATGTGTCCATTCAGAGAAAATTCGCAGGTTCAAATTCAGTCGATTGAACAGAGAATTCAGTCAACTGAAAATATGAAGTAAAATTTTCAGGAACAAATTCAATCGACTGAGCTGGGTGTTTCAGTCGACTGAAACTGTACATGTTTGTATATGTGTAACAGGTTCAGTCTACTGGTCATCCCTGTTCAGTCGACTGAACTACTAAACTGTGCACAGTGAATGTGTATTAAAAAATGAAATTTATAAAATGTGTTCTAGTATTTGTGCAAGCCTCTTGAGGATAGATTTTAACAATAAATCTAAACTAAGACCTATATGAAAATCGTACTTATGTTTATTCTTGGTCTTCATCGTTCTTTCTTTAGCTTTGCACATATCTCTTCCTTTTTGTTGAAGCACATTGTCATTGATCAAAATCTTAGCGTATCAACATTCTCCCCCTTTTTGATTGATGACAATACTCATGTGTGTAGAGATTATTTCCTCCCCCTGAATATATGCACTATCTTTTCTACAAAAACATGGTTAATAACACAAATTTCTCCCCCTTTTTCATCGACAAAAAGGAAGTAATAATCACAGAAGTATATTGTCAAAACAATCACTGATATGCATATTTATCATTTAAGAATGTAGCATCGAATATAGCATAAAAATGTAGCATGAGAAATAAAATATAGAATGTTGCATGAATGAATAAAAAATGTAGCATGAATGAAACATGAAAGGCTATTTATACAAGCCTTGTGATTAGTGTTTTTGAAATAAAAAGCCATAAAAGATTTTATTCATCTTTGTCCCAATCATATGAGGCTTCTCTCCCTCCCCTTGGTTCGCGGATAACGGGTCCACCTGTGGGAGGTCTATAACTTCCTCCTTGACCACCACTAGTGCCACTCGTGTTGCTGCTTGTATGTTCTTCGGACGATGGCTATGTGAAAGTAGGTGCAGGACGCTTACCGCGTGATGTTGAAGCGGTAGTGGAAGTTGAGCATGAGATGACATCCCATAATTTATTGAAGAATCCTTTAATTTTATCAAGTTTGTGATCTACCTTCTTGAGGCGATTATCAAGAATTTGTTGATTTCTTGATAAAATTCCTAATTATTGATTGGTAGTAAAACTTGGCTCAATGATACGAATTTCATCGTCTCAGTCGAAAGGTTCTTCATGTGGAGCTTGTGGAGGTTGTTGCGTTTGTGGAGGTTGTTGTTGTTCTTGATTCCTAGCTTTCCATTCAGCAAGAGATATGATGCGAGGAGGTCTAATCGGGAGTTGCATAAGGCTTATTGTCCGTTGGTTAATTTGATGGACCATTGTATTTTCGGACTCGGGTAATGGCGTATCAACATTGAGGAGAAGTCTCATGATATATTCTCCAAAATATATAGTTCGCATTTTGCCATTATTAAATGTGAGAAACTCATCAAGGATAAATTGGACCCAATTGACTTGAATATTGCCCCAAATAGCGTATAGAGCTCGATAATTGGTTGGGTAGACAAGTTCATATGAACCCGTTCGTGGAGTAATTGTTCTCATAAGAGCTTTGTGAAGGATTCTAGCTCTAGGTTGTAGGGAAGTGGACTTAAAATCTTGAATGTTAACATTATCATCCAGAAATTGATGATTTATGTTATCTCGAATTTGTGGATTGAATTCTACCTCTTTCTCCCTACGTTAGGTGATCCTAATATGTGCGCCATTCGATCTAAGGAGAACCAAACTTTCTTCCCACACAACATACTCCAAACACTATCATTTGGATTTCTTGGAGTTTGGTGTCCAAGATTAAGATTTGCATAAAATAGTTTGACCATGATATGATTTATTGCATGTTCGTTCCTTTTTAAATACAAAAGAGAAGTTAAACCTGCCCGATCCGTTAATGCTTGAATGTTGTATGTCTGAAGGCTTTGAAAATCAACGAAGGAGTGCTCGAAAATGCAAGAATTCTTCAGTTTATTCCACCTCGTTACAGCTACTCCATCATAGAGCCATTGTGCAATTCGATCATCAATTGGCTCGGAGGATGAAGAAGAAGAAGCTCTTGATCTTTTTGGGGCCATTTGTCGTGAGATTTGAGAGTAATTTGTGAATTAGGGCCTAGGGTTTTGGAAAACAATGGGGAAGAGAGAACTTTTGGAAGGTAAAAAGTGAAGGTAAAAGGGTGAAAACTGGTGGATAAAAGGGAAAAGTTGCCTGGGAATTGGCGTTCAGTCGACTGAAATTTTGGCCAAAATTTTTTGTGTTAAATTCAATTGACTGAACAGAGTTTTTAGTCGACTGAACTATTGTGTATTTGTTTTCTGCCTAGTGTTCAGTCAACTGAGCAGGAAGGTTCAGTCGACTGAACCTTGAGTTTTTGGAATTCTAAAATTTAAAAAAAAATTCAATAAATGATTACAATAGTATATACATAATACAATATAATAACATGATTTGGCCGCCGAAATAATCATTTCTTTGGAGATGGACTATTTTTCTTTTTGCGTCCTTCATTCTCTATATAGTTTATATCCCATGAATTTGAACTATACTGAGGAGTCTTTGGTGACATCCAAGGATTCACGGGATCGACTGGTGTACGGTAAGACGAAGATGGATCATACGAACTAACTGGCCGAGGTAGAGGCTCAGTCACTTCGTTTTTCTTTGAGCCACAAAAACGTAAACCGATTTGCTCTAGGAAGCTTAATCGTCTAGCCGTTACTTTTTGTTCGAAATATAATTCTCGTTGAAGATATATTTGTTGTTGGTGAAAGTGATGAATCTCATCAATCTTTATTTTCGTATCTGGGAGATAAAAAGACCACGTTTAGCCTTCTTCGATTCCGGTGTGTAGCCAGTTCGATAGTTGTTCATTTATAGACTGGCTCATGCTTTGGTGTTGGAATAGGAAGTTTTGGTCATGTTGGTGAGTTATCGATCGAAGAGGTGATGTTGATTGGGGAGTATGAGTTGTTTGAGGACATTTTTATATCAACTTTTCAATCTTTTGTAAGTGAAAATGAGTTGTGAAAATGAAAATATGTTAAACGTGTATTTATAGGATGAATATTCTAAAAATATTGTGGTGATAATTTATCAAAGTTTTTTAACCAAACAAAGATTTAATGGTTAAAATAAATCAGTTAGAAATGTATGGATTAGATATAACCCTTATATTATTATTTATAATGTATCATTATTTTGAAAATATAAATTGAAAGTCATAGTTCTCTTCATTCAGTCGACTGAACATATAGATTTAGTCGTCTGAATTGTAAAAAAAAATTGATAACTTTCTCTATAAAATATCTTTAAAAGAGTTATTCCTAATTCTCGTCGTAATTTTATAAAGGAGTTTTCTAATAAAGGTTTAGTAAATATATCGGCAATTTGATTTTCGGTAGAAATATGTTCTAAATTTATGATTCCCTTTTCGATATTGTCACGTAGAAAATGGTGACGAATATCTATATGTTTTGTACGAGAGTGATTAACCGGATTTTTAGATAAATTTATTGTACTTGTATTATCACAATATACTGTGGAGTTTGTTAAATTTATATTAAAATCCTTAAGTGTTTGTTGCATGTAGATAACTTGAGTACATGCTAAGGCGGCTGATATATATTCCGCTTCACACGTGGAAAATGAAACACAATTTTGTTTCTTACTAAACCAAGATACAAGTGATTTTCCGATGAAATGGCACGTACCACTTGTACTTTTTCTATCTGTTCGAGATCCACCAAAATCAGCATCACTGAATGATACTAACTCAAATGGACACTCTTTTGGATATAAAGGCCAAAATCTTTAGTATCATTAAGATATCGCATAATTCGTTTTACCGCTCTTAAATGCGATTCTTTAGGATTAGATTGAAAACGTGCACATAAACATACACTCATCATTATGTCTGGTCTACTAGCGGTTAAGTAGGGTAAGGAACCTATCATACTTCTAAATAATTTTTGATCTATACTTTTTTCATTTTCATCTCGATCGAGATGAGTAGTGGTACTCATAGGAGTAGTTTTAGCAGAAGTGTTCTCCATTCCGAAACGTTTAATTAGATTAGCACAATATTTTTCTTGGTTTATGAAAATTTCATTTGTTAATTGTTTAATTTGAAGTCCAAGAAAATATGATAATTCTCCCATATGAGACATTTCGAACTCCTTTGTCATTATATTTGAAAATTCTCTACATAAATTTTCATTTGTCGAACCAAATATAATATCATCTACGTATACTTGGATTATTAAAATATCTTTAGTAGTATTTTTAATGAAAAGCGTTTGATCAACTTTTCCAATTTGAAATCCCGAATTTAGTAAGTAACTTTTAAGTCTTTCATACCAAGCACGAGGTGCTTGTTTAAGACCATATAGAGCTTTCTTTAATTTATATACATGATCTGGATATTTTTCATGTATACATAAAGGAGGTTGTTCTACGTATACATTTTCTTTTATAAAACCATTTAAAAATGCACTTTTAACATCCATTTGATAAAGTTTAAAATTATGAAAACATGCAAAAGCTAATAGAATACGTATTGCTTCAAGTCTTGCAACGGGAGCAAAAGTTTTTTCAAAATCAATACCTTCTTCTTGATTATATCCTTGTGCTACTAGTCTAGCTTTATTCCTAGTTATATTACCTTGTTCATCTATTTTATTTTTGTAAACCCATTTTGTTCCTATAACAGATTGATTATTCAGACAGGGAACTAATTCCCAAACATCGTTACGTTCAAATTGATTTAATTCTTCTTGCATTGCAATAATCCAGTAATCGTCTGTTGGTGCTTCTTTAGGATTTTTAGATTCTATTGTAGAAATGAAAGCTACATGTCCCATTTGATTTATTTGATTTCTTGTCTTAACTTGAGAATTGATTTCACCTATTATGTTTTGAGTAGGGTGATCTCGTAATATTCTTGATGACGATCTTAGTTCATTATTACAATTTTTAAGATTTGTATTTTCTATATTTATAAATTCTTCATCATCTTTTATACTTAATTATTTGTTAAAATTTTCATCAAAAGATACATGTAAGGTTTCTTCGATTACGTTTGTTCGTTTATTAAATACTCGATATGCCTTACTTCGTTCTGAATATCCTACAAAAATTCCTTCGTCGGCTTTTGGATCAAATTTACTTAGTTGATCTTTTGTATTTAAAATAAAACATTTTGATCCAAATATTTTGAAATAAGATATATTTGGCTTTTTGTCGTTGAATAGTTCATATGAAGTATTTTTAGTTAACGGTCTAATTGATATTCTATTCAATACATAGCATGCAGTACCTACGGCTTCTGCCCAAAAATGTTTTGGTAGAAAACTTCCATTTAATAATGTCCTAGCGCATTCTTGTAATGTTCTATTCTTTTTTTCTACAACCCCATTTTGTTGAGGAGTTCCAGGAAATGGAAATTATGATTTATTCCTTTCTTTTTACAGAATGTTTCAAAAGCTTCATTTTCGAATTCGCCTCCATGATCACTTCGTATATTTTTAATCTTCAAATCTTTAGTGTTTTGAATTCTTTTGACAAATGTTTGAAAATGCTCAAAAGTATCACTTTTATTTTTCATAAAAATAGTCCATGTATATCTTGAGAAATCATCAACTATTACAAACACGTATCGATTATGATTAATGGATTGAACTTGTGTTGGTCCAAATAAATCCATATGTAGTAATTCTAACGGTTGTAAAGTCGAAATATTTTTCTTAGATTTGAAAGATGATTTCGTTAATTTTCCTTTTTGACAATCATCACAAAGATTTTTTATTTTAAAGTTTATTTTGGGTAAACCTCTTACTAACTCATTTTTTGAAAGTTTTCTAATAGTTTTAAAATTTATATGACAAAATCTTTTGTGCCATAACCAAGGATCATTATCTTTGGCTAGTAAACACATACTTGTATTATGATTAATATTCATATTTAGAACGTAAATATTCCTATCTTTTTTTCCTTCAAAAACAAGATTTTGGTTTTGATCAAAAATACTACATTTATTTTCCGAAAAAGTTATTTAAAAGCCTTTGTCACAAAGTTGACTTATGCTAAGTAGATTATGTTTTAGATTTTCAACTAATGAAACATTTGTTATAAAAGATAAATTTGATGTACCGTAATTGCTCACATCTCCTTTGCCAATGATATAGCCTTTTGAATTGTCTTCGAAGGTAACCGAGCCACCATCAAAGTATGTGATGTTTGTAAGCATATCTTTGTCTCCGGTCATGTGTTTTGAACAACCACTGTCTAATATCCATTTCTTCTTTTTAAGTGGGACTTCAGATTCTTGAGCCACGAAGCATACATTTGCCTGTTCATTGTCGCTATCATTTTCACTTTCAGATGAAGATGAATCTGAATCATCCCATGTTATAGAGAATGCCTTCTTTTTGAATTTCTCTCTCTTGTTTTTGTTGTTGAGAGCTTTTTGATTCTCCTTCTTTTGCTCTGGGCAATCCTTGTGCACGTGACCTTTCTTGTGACAGTTGAAACATTCTATATTCGAGGATGTAGGTTTGTTCAAGAAATTCTTATTGAATCCGTTTTTATTTCCTTTTCTATATCTTAAGAATTTCTTGAAATTTTTGGCTATAAATGCTAAATCCTCATCTTCAGACTCTGATTCTTCCTTTTCTGCATGAAAAGCTACATTCATTCTTTCTTGAGCTTGATCTTTCTTAGCTTGCATATTTACTTCATACGACATAAGATTTCCAATCAATTCCTCTGGTTTCATTTAGATAGATCATTTGCTTCCTCGATTGCTAGTACTTTTCTCTCCCATTCATCAGTGAGTGAATTTCGAACTTTAGACACAATGTCAAAATCCGTGTATTTTTCTCCTAGTCTGATTAAAGCATGATGAATGTCTTGAAATCTCGAGTACATGTCATTGATGGATTCATTTTGTCGCATTCTAAAGTTTTGGAATTGATTCTTCAGCATGGATATCTTTGTTTGTTTAACCTTGTTTGTGCCTTCATGTATGACTTTAAGCGTTTTCCATATCTGATATGCAGTAGTACATATGCTAACACGGTTGAATTCGTTTCTATCCAGGGCGCAAAATAGCATATTCATAGCTTTGGCATTTGCACTAGCTTCATTCTTTTGAGTTTGTGTCCATGTAGGATAATCGGTTGTGGGTACAACGAACTCTGCTTGAGTAGCATTCCAGGCTTCGAAACTTGTTGCTTGCATATAAATCCTCATCCTTGTAGCCCAATAGTTATAGTTTAGTCCATTGAATAGAGGAGGTCTTTGGGTAGATTGTCCTTCCGCAAATGTAGAACTATAGGCAGATGTTGTGCTTGTACTTGCGTTATTTTCCATATTATCAATATGTCTAATAACGGTGTTATGGTTATAGGACGGTCTTGCTCTGATACCAATTGAAAGAGGCTATGTGTTAGGATCGTGTAATATGGAATAACAAAATTGTCTAGGTAGATAAAGTAAGTAAAAGAAAGGTAGACACCAGGATTTTATACTGGTTCGGACCTCTAGTCCTACGTCCAGTCGCTAAGCTTCACTTAGGAATTCCACTAACTAAAACCCTCACTTAACCCGGAGGAATAGGTTTACAACTTACCCGAACAACCGAACGGGATTTCTTGCCTCAACTACCGAAGAGGACTTCAACTCAATTACTCAAAAACAATATTCGACTTGTTGTGTTCTTGTCAACACTAATGAGTCTAATGTAGTACAATATTCCTATAATCTTATCCTCGAGGGTATGCAATGTGTTTGTGAAGATTTATGTTATCCCGCTTTTTGGCAAAGCCGTGATACCAAAGGATTGGTCGAAAACGAGAGACAATTTGCCTCAGAGATTGGTCGCATTCCACTTCACTATGGATATCGATGAATTTTTTCTGAGCCCGGATCAGGCTATAATTGATAGGACATGGCTAGCAAATCCATGAGAGCCAATGTTTCAAGTTTCAAGTCAATCCGAGTTCGTATGTTCAAGATACGATGGATTCAGTATGAGAGAAATAGCCCTTGTTCGGTTCGAATCCATTGATTCGACTCCACCTACTTCGAATCCTTCACTTTGGAATACTTCGAATCCATGAAGTTCGTACCCATCCTTATGTCTCAGCTCGACTCCATCTAGTTCGACTCCATGCTACTTCGTGTCCATTGCGTTCGCACCGGTCAGAAAGGAATTAGCTTCGCGTCTACCTAGTTCGAATCCACCCTCGTATGCCTTAGTTCAAATCCATCAGGTATATATTGCTTCGAATCCGTGAGAAGTGGTTTTGTTTCGAATCCATCGAGCAAGCAAGCAGTTCGACTCCATCCAAGTGGCCATGCGTCGACTCCATCAACCACGCATTGGTTCGAATCTATCCACAAGGCCTTGGTTCGAATCCATCAGTAGTCAGCCATGGTTCGAACCCATCAGAACACACCTTTCTTCGACTCCATCGAGCAAGCTTTAAGGTCGTATCCATCCCATTATGCCTTGGTTCAAATCCATCCTTGTATGCCCTAGCTCAAATCCATCGAGGGAAAGTTTCCTCGAATCCATGCAAGTGAAGAAGCCCCGGCTCCATTCCAAAACTCGTCTTCGAATCCCCCAATTGAGGCAACCTCGAATCGATCAAATGCTTTGACCGATTCGAACGAGTAACAGTTCCATCGATTCGAAGGAAGCGTGCCTTCGAATCCAACTCTTCGAATCCATCAAAAAAAACGCGGCTAAAACCAAGGGTATGACCCAGAAAACTCGGAGAAAAAGAAGGATTGACCCGAAGCATACGCACCACGTCATCACTTTCACGTGCAGAAGCATGGATTCGAACCATATCGATTCGAACGGGTCCCTGAGGCGAAAAACTCCAACTTGAATCGATCGTAACTCGAGATCTATGAGTCCAAATGCTATGAAATTTTCACAGAAGCTTGCGTATGCATAGAAGAATGTCCACGCCAAGTTTCATCACGATTGGACACTTTCTTGATCAATTCGAACCAAGGGTCGAATCGATCCCAATGTGGGCCCAAATCTCCAGAATTCGGCCGAATGGGCCCCCTCATGTGCCAGAAGTGGTCTCCCCGGATTTTTAGGCGAAATATCAGCCTCCTACGCCTATAAATAGAGCCCCAGGTCATTCGGGAAAAGGGGATCGGAATTCTAAAGCGCCAAGACTCTACCGGATTCAATTCTGCACCTTATCATCGTTGTTGCATTCGAGTTTCAGAGCTATAGTCCATTGTAACTTGCTGTAACCAACTGTAATCATCAAGAGAATATCAATAAAGATAGAAAACTTCAAAGTGGACGTAGGCAAGATCGCCGAACCACTATAAATCCTGTGTCGTTTACTTGTTTTCTGCTGTTTCTGTTGAATGTTGATCATTTTTGTTATCTACAAATTTGTAATTTGTGACTTGTGACTGCGAACGGGTGCTTTCATGACTATTGGGTGTTTGTGGTCAATTTTGACGCAAACATTTTGGTGCTTTCACTGAGAACAGCTGATTCAGGATAATTTGAATTTGAAGGCTTAAAGATTTAGATCTAAGAACCATGACGAGACAAACAAGTAAGAAACAAAGGCCAGAGAGAAGTGAACACCAAGGATGTAACGACCCGTATTTTACGTGTCGATAAATCGTATAATAGTTGCATTAAGTCGTTTGGAGCTTGAGTCGTTCTAGAGATAAGTCGTGTTAAAGTTAAGTCGTGTGGAACTTAAGTCGTGACCGACTTAGAGGATGGAGCGACTTAGGGTAGGTGGCCGACTCATGGGGTCAACGGTTTATAGGTTGGCCGACTTATAGGAGTGAGTGGTAGTTGCCGACTGATGGTTGTTAGCGAGTTAAGAGAGGCAGCGGCTTAAGGTTTGGACCAAATCAAGGTAGTGAGCGACTCATAGGATAACCGACTCATAGAGGTGACCGACTCATGTATTGGACCGACTCATAGGATGGAACGACTTAAGGAAAGTGAGTTAGGTCATTGAGTCGTATAGTGTTGTTGAGTCGCCGAGTCGCTGAGTCGTGTGTTGTATAGTGTTGTTGAGTCGATGAGTCGTTAGGTCGGCCTGTGTTTTAGGACGTGTATGCTATGAGTCGTACACGAGTTAAGTTGTTGGGTCGGCTAGGTGATGAGTCGTAGGGGTTGTTGAGTCGTTAGGCCGCGTTAGTTGGGTCGTTGAGTCGGCAGGATAGTTTAGCTCGTGTGTGTTTTTAGGTCGTGTCATAGTTAAGTCGTCATACGACTTAAGACAGGATATGCGGCAATATCTTAGGTCGTGTGTTGTTAAGTCGGTAGGGGCTTGAGTCGTGTGCATGCTGTGCCGTGTGTGTGTGTGTTGTGTCGTATTTGCCTTGAGCTGCGTTGAGTCGTGAGTCATGAGTCGTGGACGACTCATAGAGGCGGACGACTCATGGGGGATTTCAGCCTATAAATAGAGGGGTTTGGCTCACTTTTTGGCACCGGTTTTTGAAGCGACGAAGTGCTGCCATTTTGAGAGCTCGACTACAACATTTCTTCATCTCCTTTTCTCCATTCCAATCTAGTTCTAACATCCATCCAAGATCGAAGATCCAAGAGCCAAAGTTGAAGATCTTCATCCAACCAAGCTAGATTTCATCGTTTCAAGCGGGATTTTGACGGATCAAGCCTTGTTCTTCGCTGTCCAGATCTGGAGTTAGTTGGTTTTGAGGTGTTTGGGTGATTTGGTGAGTGGTGGTTATCTCTCACGCGGACCCAAAGGAGTATATTGGATTGGTGGTTTGTTGAAGTGTTGTAGATAGTGATTTTATGCATATTTCCTTAGATCCAAGTGTAGATCCACTACTCATGAAGATGTTTACTTATACAAGTTCATTTATCAAGTTGAAGAGACAAAACCCATGATTTATATTTGTTAGATCTATGCTAAAAACCCATGATTCATGTATGTTAGATCTATGCTCATTTATTTACGAAATTGCCATTATCATTGTAATTGTTTATTTAGATCTTGTTTGAATGATTGATTGCTTGGATTAATGTTTGATTTGATTGATTAGTTGATATATAGCTTGATTTGATCAAGTTGGTTGATGATGATTCAAAAGCTAAGTGGAAAGGCTCTTGAATAAGGAAAGCTGCTTGTGGCATATGAAGCGGATGTTGAAGCTCATATGTATGGATTAGATGATGTTGAGATGGGACTTTGCCATGATGCGATGAGGCAAGCCATGATGTTGAGATGAGAATTTGCTATGATGCGATAAAGCGAAGCATGATGTGAGATAGCCTTGGTTTAATCCAGACGGAATCATCCCAAGCATGTTGATAACTCGATGATGCGATGCGAGTTGGTTAATAATGGTTAGCTTGAGAGGCGCTTGAGCTAGTATGGAAATAGTCGTCGAGGAGGATGACTAGGAGGCTGAGATCTCATCGTTGTTGAAGGTTCTAGCATGCTCAAAGCAAGAGTACGTTGGAACGGGCTGCGACGACGTTCCAAGCACGGGCTGCGACGACGTGCTAGTACTCTGGGTAGTTGCGAAAATTCCTAGGCACGGGCTGCGACGAGTGCGGAGTTATGTCTAGAACCGGGGTTACCATTAGCCCTTGACAGATGGTCGTTCAACTAACGGTGAAATCAAGGCAATGCTAACAGTGATAGCCGGAGTCATGGATGTTTGGACGTTTGGTTGTATCATCATTCGGTCTCAAGAGCGGTGTTTTCTGGGTGCTTATCTGATCTTGGTTTAGGCCTTGGGGGTTTGTATTTGGAAAACATCGACCTTGACTCGAGTGATTATTGCTTTACTTTAATTGTCTGCTATGTTATACTTGCTTCTCCTTAGTGTGTGTCTGGGGGCTATCACTGTAGAAAGAGGTGGAGTGGGATGGTTTGGTTCCTATTCCTTTTATCCCTTATACTCTTTTGGTATGTTTGATAGTTGATTTACTGCTCACTAAGACTTTGTCTGACTCAAGGTTTTATGTCTCCTCTTATTACCTTGGGCTGTTCATCCATGTTGGGATGGACAGACTAAGTAGCAGGTGACAGGTGCTGTTCATAGAGATCTACGCTGATGATGACGAAGACGAGCAGGAGGCTTTTGCATATTCTTTCATATTATATGTACTGGGTGTTCCGCTACTGTATTTGTTTGAGTGTTATGTAGTGAGGCTTTGATGTATGGATGATTCATATGTTGTATAAAATTTCTATGATACTTATATGATGATGTTCTGTTCTTTGGAGCTTCACTATATTATATTTCTCTATTGTATTTTATCCATGCGCTATGAGTTGTACGATAGATTCTGCGATGTTTATTCTACCTTGACGGTCACCCATGGCTGCCTGGCACACCTTCAGCGCACCATTCCCTTGTTTCCGTGCGAGAGTCATGGGCGGTCGTCACATTTGGTATCAGAGCTTTGGTTCATCGATTTTAGCCAACGCTCGCTGACGTAACTACGTCTGAGAGACGTAATTGTATTTTGATGAATGATTACTATATATAATATAGTAGTTTAGAAGGATTTGAACTCCTTATGCAGTTGTTTTTCAAGGTGTTCTAAATCATTCCTTTTTGTAGATATTAAGGATGAGCCGAAGTGAGAGACAGGCTGCTAGGGAAGCTGTTGATTATGCTCCTATGTTTGAGGCCATGATGACTTCGATCATGAGGAGAATACCAGCTTCAGGATCATCAATGGATGTGGGAGTTCAAGTTCAAGCTCCAAGACCAGTGGATTTTGCTAAGCTTTGCAAGGACTATACTTCTCTTGGAGGAAAGGTTTTCTTGGGAACGGAATCGACCATTGAAGTGTAGAGATGGATTGATGCTTGTCGAAGGATTTTTGATGATTTGGGAATTGAGGATGCAACTAAGAGGAAGCTTGCATCGAGACAACTTCAGGGAAGAGCTGCTGATTGGTGGAATTCTATCACCATTGATACTCCGAAGGAGGAGATTACTTGGGAGCAATTCCAAGCTAGATTTGAAGCTAAGTTCATCTCTACGGCTCAGAAATCTGTCTTGTTTAAAAAGTTTGTGGAGCTCAAGCAAGGTGGAAGACCCGTTCTTGAGTATGTTTCTGAGTTCGAAGCTTTGTCCAAGTATGCCAGATCGTATATTGATTCTCCCTATCAGAAGAATGAGAAGTTTGTGACCGGTTTTGGATGCTTATCTTGGGAGACAGTTGGTGGATCATCTGGACGATCCATTTGAGAAGCTTGTGGAGAAAGCCCTCAGGCATGAGAGTTTGTTTCCTAGGGAGAGTTCTGTTATTGCTGTAACCAAGGAAGGATCTAAACCACAGCAGGGTGGAAACAAGAAGAGGAAGCAGCAGCAACAGACGGGTAAGGATGGCCAGAAGAAGCCGAAGGGCGAAGTGACTTGCTACAATTGCCAGCAGAAGGGCCATCTCTCCAAGGATTGTAGGAATCCAAGGGCGCCGGCGAAATGCCACAACTGTGACAAGCCAGGGCATTTCAGGAAAGATTGTCCAGAACCGAGGAAGGACATGCAGATTGTGCAAGCTTATGCTTTGGGAGCTATGCCATCGTTTTCAAAAGCTCTTACTGCTGAAGAGAAAGGGAAGAGTGTGGTGGTTCAAGATACTCTTTCCATTTGTTGTGTTCCAGTTAGAGTGTTGTTTGATACTGGAGCGTCGCATTCTTTTGTTTGTGATAATCTTGTAGGCCGGTTAGGTTTGGAACCGGATATTGTTGATAGGCCATTGGTTGTGACTAATCCAGTTGGGGGTTCGTCATGTTTGTGTATGATATGCCGTGGTCTAGTTGTGTCGAGTCATGATTGCTCTTTTGTTTGTGATTGCTTTGTTCTGAACTTTGCGGGGTTCGGAATTATTTTGGGTATGGACTGGCTTAGGAAGTATGCGGCAAGGATTGATTGTGAGAGGCTGGAGGTGACAGTCGGGAATGTGGAAGGGCGAAAGGTTGTGATACGATGTAAGCATGAGGAAGGCGTCTTCATGAGCTTTATGTATTCGCTGGTTGTTCCACGGGATGGACTGTCATCGGTGCCTATTGTGAATGGATTTGAGGATGTCTTTGACGAAGTCAAAGGGTTACCGCTGCATAGGGAGATCGAGTTTCATATCGATCTAGTTGAGGGAGCCAGACCTGTTGTGATGCCTCTTAGGCGGATGGCGCCTAGGGAGCAGCTAGAGTTGAAGGTGCAAGTTAATGACCTTTTACAGAAAGGATTCATTCGGCGTAGTGTGTCCGAATGGGGTGCACCAGTTGTGTTGCAACCAAAGCGGATGGATCATTGAGGTTGTGTGTGGATTATCGTGAGCTGAATAAGGTGACTAAGAAGAACAAGTATCCATTGCCGAGAATAGATGACTTGTTTGATCAGCTTCACGAGGCTAAGGTGTTTTCTCAGATGGATTTGGCAATGGGATTTCACCAGTTGAGAGTGGCGAAGGATAGTGTGCCGAAGACTGCTTTTAGGACACCATCCGGTTTTTATGAGTGGCTGGTAATGCCGTTTGGATTGACTAACGCACCATCATATTTTGTGGATCTTATGAATAGAGTGTTTAGAGATCAGTTGAATAAGTTCGTGCTTGTGTTCGTGGATGATATTCTGATTTATTCCAGAACTGAAAATGAGCACAAGACGCACTTGAGTATTGTTTTGGAAATCTTGCGGAAACATCAGCTGAAGGCTAAGTTTTCGAAGTGTCACTTCTGGAAGAGTGAAGTGAGATTCTTAGGCCATGTTATCTCTGGAAATGGAATAGCGGTTGATCCCTAAGGTGGCAGCGATCCAGGATTGGGTTAGACCTAAGAATGCATCTGATGTGAGAAGTTTTCTTGGATTAGCTGGATATTATCGACGGTTTATCAAAGACTTTTCCAAGATAGCTGCACCGTTAACAGGATTGACGAAAAAGAACCAAGTGTTCAGATAGGATGATAAGTGTGAGCAAGCTTTCGTAATCCTAAAAGAGCGACTAATAAGTGCTCCTGTTTTGACTATTCCAAGTGGGAATGATGAGATGGTGGTTTACACCGATGCATGTGGTACTGGACTTGGAGCAGTGCTGATGCAGAAGGATAAAGTTGTTGCGTATGCTAGTCGACAACTGAAGCCGCATGAAAGGAATTACCCGACTCATGATTTGGAGTTAGCGGCGATTGTTTTTGCTTTGAAGATGTGGAGACATTACCTATTGGGAGTTCGATTCGAGTTGTTTACGGATCATAAGTCGTTGAAGTATCTGTTCTCCCAAAAGGATTTGAATCTCCGACAGCAACGGTGGCTAGAGTTTTTAGCATCGTATGATTTTGGTATAGCCTATACTCCGGGAAAAGGCAACGCAGTGGCAGATGCGTTAAGTCGAAGACATGCAGGATTGGGAGCCATGTTTTCGGAATGGAAGAGTCTAGAGTATTTGGCTGAATTTGACTTCAGGCCTAGATGTGAATTTGAACCTGAGATGTTGGCAAACTTATCGATAAGGCCTACTCTTGTGGAGAGAATTGGCGAGAGCCAAAAGCGAGATGATAAGCTTGTCAAGATTATCCAAGATTTGAAATCTGGATTGAATCCAGAAAAGGATAAAGGATTTGAAGTCGATCGAGAGGGTTGGCTTCGAAAGCAAGGACGACTAGTTGTTCCCGATGTAGATGGATTGAGAGATGAAGTTATTAGGGAAAGTCATCACTCGAAGTTGACAATTCATCCAGGTGGAAATAAGATGTATCGGGATATGAAGAGAACTTATTACTGGGAAGGTATGAAGAAGGATGTTGGAAATTTTATTTCCAAGTGTATGAATTGCCAGTTGGTTAAGGCAGAGCAGAAGAAGCCAAGTGGACTGCTTCATCCATTAGAAGTTCCTATGTGGAAGTGGGAACAGATATCGATGGATTTTATCGATGGTCTACCTAGAACAAGAGCAGGAAATGAAGGGATTTGGGTCATAGTAGATCGGTTGACTAAGAGTGCAAGGTTCATTCCTATTCGATCAACTAGGACTGCATCGAAGTTGGCTGAGTTGTATGTTAAGTGGATAGTTCGATTCCATGGTATTCCGAAGAGTATAGTGAGCGATCGAGACCCATTGTTCACTAGAGGATTTTGGAAGAGCTTACATGAAGTTTTGGGAACCGAGTTGTGTTTGAGTACAGCTTATCATCCCCAAACAGATGGTCAGACTGAGAGAGTCAACCGAGTTTTGGAAGATCTTCTCAGAGCATGTGTTTTGGATTTCGGAGGATCATGGGAAGATCATCTTCATTTGGTGGAATTTGCATACAATAACAGTTATCAGTCGAGTATTGGTATGGCGCCATATGAGGCATTGTATGGAAGACCGTGTAACTCTCCGACATGTTGGTTGGAAACTGGAGAAAAGCTGATACTTGGGCCAGAGATGATTCAACAGACTACGGATTGTATAGAGATCATTCGGCAACGAATGAAGTCAGCCCAAGATTGTCAGAAAAGTTATGCCGATAAGCGTCGTAAGGATTTGGAATTCGACGTGGGTGATATGGTTTTTGTGAAGATTTCTCCACTGAAGAATGTTATTAGATTCGGGAAGAAAGGAAAGTTAACTCCGAGATTTGTTGGACCATTCCCGATTATCGAGCGAATTGAAAAGCTCGCCTATAGATTGAAGTTACCGGAAAAGATGGCGGGTGTGCACAATGTCTTTCATGTATCTTATCTACGGAAGTATGTGCATGACTCGAATACGGTGGTTTCTGCTGATAGCTGTGAAGACTTGGAGGTTGATCCAGTGGTTACGAGACCTCGTAAGCCGCTTCGTGTTGTTGAAACCGACACGAAACAGCTTAGGAGGAAGACGATTACGTTGCTCAAGATACAATGGAGTGATGATGTTAAGGACTGTACGTGGGAGGAGGAAGAGAGGATGAAGGCAGCTCATCCCGAACTCTTCGAGGTATGGCCCTAAGGCATCGTGACATCTCATGAATTTGTAGCTTGTTCTAATCGTAGAATTCTGCATGCTAGGATAGTAATTGGATGCATGGTTTGTTGATTGCTATGGATGGTAGGAATGCAGAATAGTTTTGATTGCTCTTGTTTGTTTGGAATTTCGGGGGCGAAATTCCTAAGGGGGAGAGAATGTAACGACCCGTATTTTACGTGTCGATAAATCGTATAATAGTTGCATTAAGTCGTTTGGAGCTTGAGTCGTTCTAGAGATAAGTCGTGTTAAAGTTAAGTCGTGTGGAACTTAAGTCGTGACCGACTTAGAGGATGGAGCGACTTAGGGTAGGTGGCCGACTCATGGGGTCAACGGTTTATAGGTTGGCCGACTTATAGGAGTGAGTGGTAGTTGCCGACTGATGGTTGTTAGCGAGTTAAGAGAGGCAGCGGCTTAAGGTTTGGACCGAGTCAAGGTAGTGAGCGACTCATAGGATAACCGACTCATAGAGGTGACCGACTCATGTATTGGACCGACTCATAGGATGGAACGACTTAAGGAAAATGAGTTAGGTCATTGAGTCGTATAGTGTTGTTGAGTCACCGAGTCGCCGAGTCGTGTGTTGTATAGTGTTGTTGAGTCGATGAGTCGTTAGGTCGGCCTGTGTTTTAGGACGTGTATGCTATGAGTCATACACGAGTTAAGTTGTTGGGTCGGCTAGGTGATGAGTCGTAGAGGTTGTTGAGTCGTTAGGCCGCGTTAGTTGGGTCGTTGAGTCGGCAGGATAGTTTAGCTCGTGTGTGTTTTTAGGTCGTGTCATAGTTAAGTCGTCATACGACTTAAGACAGGATATGCGGCAGTATCTTAGGTCGTGTGTTGTTAAGTCGGTAGGGGCTTGAGTCGTGTGCATGCTGTGCCGTGTGTGTGTGTTGTGTCGTATTTGCCTTGAGCTTCGTTGAGTTGTGAGTCGTAGTGGCTTGAGTCGTGAGTCATGAGTCGTGGACGACTCATAGGGGCGGACGACTCATGGGGGATTTCAGCCTATAAATAGAGGGGTTTGGCTCACTTTTTGGCACCGGTTTTTGAAGCGACGAAGTGCTGCCATTTTGAGAGCTCGACTACAACATTTCTTCATCTCCTTTTCTCCATTCCAATCTAGTTCTAACATCCATCCAAGATCGAAGATCAAGATCAAAGATCCAAGAGCCAAAGTTGAAGATCTTCATCCAACCAAGCTAGATTTCATCGTTTCAAGCGAGATTTTGACGGATCAAGCCTTGTTCTTCGCTGTCCAGATCTGGAGTTAGTTGGTTTTGAGGTGTTTTGGTGATTTGGTGAGTGGTGGTTATCTCTCACGCGGACCCAAAGGAGTATATTGGAATGGTGGTTTGTTGAAGTGTTGTAGATAGTGATTTTATGCATATTTCCTTAGATCCAAGTGTAGATCCACTACTCATGAAGATGTTTACTTATACAAGTTCATTTATCAAGTTGAAGAGACAAAGCCCATGATTTATATTTGTTAGGTCTATGCTAAAAACCCATGATTCATGTATGTTAGATCTATGCTCATTTATTTACGAAATTGCCATTATCATTGTAATTGTTTATTTAGATCTTGTTTGAATGATTGATTGCTTGGATTAATGTTTGATTTGATTGATTAGTTGATATATAGCTTGATTTGATCAAGTTGGTTGATGATGATTCAAAAGCTAAGTGGAAAGGCTCTTGAATAAGGAAAGCTGCTTGTGGCATATGAAGCGGATGTTGAAGCTCATATGTATGGATTAGATGATGTTGAGATGGGACTTTGCCATGATGCGATGAGGCAAGCCATGATGTTGAGATGAGACTTTGCTATGATGCGATAAAGCGAAGCATGATGTGAGATAGCCTTGGTTTAATCCAGACGGAATCATCCCAAGCATGTTGATAACTCAATGATGCGATGCGAGTTGGTTAATAATGGTTAGCTTGAGAGGCGCTTGAGCTAGTATGGAAATAGTCGTCGAGGAGGATGACTAGGAGGCTGAGATCTCATCGTTGTTGAAGGTTCTAGCATGCTCAAAGCAAGAGTACGTTGGAACGGGCTGCGACGACGTTCCAAGCACGGGCTGCGACGACGTGCTAGTACTCTGGGTAGTTGCGAAAATTCCTAGGCACGGGCTGCGACGACGTGCTGAGTTATGTCTAGAACCGGGGTTACCATTAGCCCTTGACAGATGGTCGTTCAACTAACGGTGAAATCAAGGCAATGCTAACAGTGATAGCCGGAGTCATGGATGTTTGGACGTTTGGTTGTATCATCATTCGGTCTCAAGAGCGGTGTTTTCTGGGTGCTTATCTGATCTTGGTTTAGGCCTTGGGGGTTTGTATTTGGAAAACATCAACCTTGACTCGAGTGATTATTGCTTTACTTTAATTGCCTGCTATGTTATACTTGCTTCTTCTTAGTGTGTGTCTGGGGGCTATCACTGTAGAAAGTGGTGGAGTGGGATTGTTTGGTTCCTATTCCTTTTATCCCTTATACTCTTTTGGTATGTTTGATAGTTGATTTACTGCTCACTAAGACTTTGTCTGACTCACGGTTTTATGTCTCCTCTTATTACCTTGGGCTGTTCATCCATGTTTGGATGGGCAGACTAAGTAGCAGGTGACAGGTGCTGTTCATGGAGATCTACGCTGATGATGACGAAGACGAGCAGGAGGCTTTTGCATATTCTTTCATATTATATGTACTGGGTGTTCCGCTGCTGTATTTGTTTGAGTGTTATGTAGTGAGGCTTTGATGTATGGATGATTCATATGTTGTATAAAATTTCTATGATACTTATATGATGATGTTCTGTTCTTTGGAGCTTCACTATATTATATTTCTCTATTGTATTTTATCCATGCGCTGTGAGTTGTACGTTAGATTCTGCGATGTTTATTCTACCTTGACGGTCATCCATGGCTGCCTGGCACACCTTCATCGTACCATTCCCTTGTTTCCGTGCGAGAGTCATGGGCGGTCGTCACAAAGGAAGTCAAGAGGCTTCTTCAGGAGCGAATCAAGCATCGATCTTCATCACTAGGAACGAGATGGAGACAATGATGAAGAAACAGGAGGAGCTGATCCAAAGTTTGTTTCAACAGATAGGGCAACTTGGAGCGTAGAATAGAGAAGCGAATGGAGTTCAAAACGGAGCAGGAACATCCGGCGTAGCACCTGAACTAGGAGACGCGCACATGGAGAATGTTGATCCAATCCCTGAGAGAGAGAGAGATGCATCTACCCAAGCAAGGAGTAGCAGAGGAGTGAACGCTCAGTCAAGGGGGCAAATCCCAGAATTCCCTCGTGGGCTCGGGGGGCAGGTTGAAAGTAATGAACGAAGATTGCATCTCGGTGACAACGACAGATTGGCGGAGATGGTTAGAAGAGCTATGAGAGACGGTTTGGTAAACAAAGATTTGGAGGATGTAAATAGGAGTCCTTTTACTCCAGCAATCAGACGAGCTAGGAACCCACCGGATTTCAAGTTGCAATCATTGGACATGTATGACGGGAGAACAGACCCCACGGTTCATCTAACGAAGTATATGAGGCATATGGAAGCGCTGGGGGCATCAGAGGAGGTTATGGCCCGGTGCTTTCCATTGTACTTGGCGGATATTGCAGCATTGTGGTTTAGACAATTGGAGAATGGATCCATCGGAACGTGGAATGGTTTAATTGAGAGATTTATGAGGCAATTCAGGGTTCACATTACAAGACCCAAGAATGTTATGACTTTGGCAACCCTAAAGCAGAAAGCCGGAGAGACCCTGAGGAGTTATCTAGCGTGATTCAATGTAGCAGCAGCTTCAGTGGATCGAGCAGATCCATCTATGGTGGTGATGGCAGCTGTGTCCGGAATAGCTGACGGCACAGAGTTCAAAAATTCATTGACTAAAGATCCACTCGTGGATCTAAAGGAATTCTACAACGAGGCAGAAAAGTTTTTACGATTAGAGGATGCGAATGCAGAAAGAGAAGAAGGAGAGGGAATAGAAGTTTATGTGCTTAAAGACAAAAAGCCTTTCGAAAAGGACTCGGGCGAGGATAAAGGAAAACGAAAGGATGAGGATTATGATGACAGGTCAAAGCGACAACGGAGGGAGCCGCGATTCACCACTTACGCCGAGCTGAATGAGAGTCTGGAGCGAATTTATCAGGATACCAAAGAGCAGGTTACGTATCGTAGACCGATGCGAAGGGATCCAACCTCTGACGAAAGAAGATCAAATAAGTTTTGTGTATTTCATGAATTAAATGGTCATAACACTAATGATTGTAGGCATCTGAAGGACGAGGTGGAAGGACATATCAGGAACGGTATGCTCCTTCAGTATGTGAGGAGACGAGCCCCAGCGGTAGAGCCAGAGCGGCCACCGTCTACATCAGCCAGGGGTGGCCCTGAACCGGGGCACCGTTTGATCATCAATTGATTGAAATAACGATGGACAAGTCGTAAGCTTCCCACTAACGCAATTAAACCATTTACACATGTACGAGATCGCGAACGATCCCCAGGCATGCTCTGAATGATCATTGACCGTTTCGTAGTGGGAACTTACACTTTGACATCCTTACTTTGCTTTTGTTTCATTTTTGATTTGGACATTTGAACTTGGTTTGTTTGGACATTTCTGTTTTAAAATTCATCTGTCGAATAGATATTTGATCCTGATAATTCTGAAATGGCTAAGCTACTTACACATGTACGGGGTCGCGAACGGTCCTTAGGCATGCTCTGAGATGACGATAAACCGCCCTGACAAACGATCCAGGGACCCATGCGAACGTGAGCCTGGTATCGATAATACCAAGCCCTCCCGGGCACACTTTCTCGCCTCGAACGACACCCGACTTAGAACAGTCATAACTCGCCACGAACGGCACCCGACCTCGAACGGTCACAAAAATGCCTCGAACGGCACACGATCACGAACGGTCACAACTCACCTCGAACAGGCACAACTCGTCTCGAACAGGCATGACTCGCCCCGAACGGCACAACTCATCCCATCTCAAATGGCTCCATCGCGAACGATCGTTATTTGAGGTCCGCCACTTGACCGCGCACGATCGCACTTCACCTCAAATGGTTCGATCCCGAACGATCGTCATTTGAAGTCAGGCGCTTGACCATGAACGGTCGCACTTCATCTCAAATATCTTGAACCCGAACAGTCGTTATTTGAGGTCACATAAAACTATAACTTCCTTTGCAGGACATCAACAGGATATGAACGTCCAGCTCATGGCATTACAAAACACGCCTTCCTACCACAAGGCATGTTTTGGGGGGCAAATGTTATCCCGCTTTTTGGCAAAGCCGTGATACTAAAGGATTAGTCGAAAACGAGAGACAATTCGCCTCAGAGATTGGTCGCATTCCACTTCACTATGGATATCGATGAATTTTGTCCAAGCCTGGATCAGGCTACAATTGATAGGACATGGCTAGCAAATCCACGAGAGCCAATGTTCACGTTTCAAGTCAATCCGAGTTCGTATGCTCAAGATACGATGGATTCAGTATGAGAGAAATAGCCCTTGTTCGGTTCGAATCCATTGATTCGACTCCACCTACTTCGAATCCATCACTTTGGAATACTTCGAATCCATGAAGTTCGTACCCATCCTCATGTCTCGGCTCGACTCCATCTAGTTCGACTCCATGCTACTTCGTGTCCATTGCGTTCGCACCGGTCAGAAAGGAATTAGCCTCGCGTCTACCTAGTTCGAATCCACCCTCGTATGCCTTAGTTCGAATCCATCAGGTATATATTGCTTCGAATCCTTGAGAAGTGGTTTTGTTTCGAATCCATCGAGCAAGCAAGCAGTTCGACTCCATCCAAGTGGCCATGCGTCGACTCCATCAACCACGCATTGGTTCGAATCCGTCCATAAGGCCTTGGTTCGAATCCATCAGTAGTCAGCCATGGTTCAAACCCATCAGAACACACCTTGCTTCGACTCCATCGAGCAAGCTTTAAGGTCGTATCCATCCCATTATGCCTTGGTTCGAATCCATCCTTGTATGCCCTAGCTCGAATCCATCGGGGGAAAGTTTCCTCGAATCCATGCAAGTGAAGAAGCCCCGGCTCCATTCCAAAACTCGTATTCGAATCCCCCAATTGAGGCAACCTTGAATCGATCAAATGCTTTGACCGATTCGAACGAGTAACAGTTCCATCGATTCGAAGGAAGCGTGCCTTCGAATCCAACTCTTCGAATCCATCAAAAAAAACGCGGCTAAAACCAAGGGTATGACCCAGAAAACTCGGAGAAAAAGAAGGATTGACCCGAAGCATACGCACCACGTCATCACTTTCACGTGCAGAAGCATGGATTCGACCCTATGGATTCGAACCATATCGATTCGAACGGGTCCCTGAGGCGAAAAACTCCAACTTGAATCGATCGTAACTCGAGATCTATGAGTCCAAACGCTATGAAATTTTCATAGGAGCTTGCGTATACATAGAAGAATGTCCACGCCAAGTTTCATCACGATTGGACACTTTCTTGATCGATTCGAACCAAGGGTCGAATCGATCCCAATGTGGACCCGGATCTCCAGAATTCGGCCGAATGGGCCCCCTCACGTTCCAGAAGTGGTCTCCCCAGATTTTTAGGTGAAATATCAGCCTCCTAAGCCTATAAATAGATCCCCAGGTCATTCAGGAAAAGGGGATCGGAATTCTGAAGCGCCAAGACTCTACCGGATTCAATTCTACACCTTATCATCGTTGTTGCATTCGAGTTTCAGAGCTATAGTCCATTGTAACTTGCTGTAACCAACTGTAATCATCAAGAGAATATCAATAAAGATAAAAAACTTCAAAGTGGACGTAAGCAAGATTGCCGAGCCACTATAAATCCTGTGTCGTTTACTTGTTTTCTACTGTTTCTGTTGAGTGTTGATCATTTTTGTTATCTACAAATTTGTAATTTGTGACTTGTGACTGCGAACGTGTGCTTTCACGACTATTGGGTGTTTGTGGTCAATTTTGACGCAAACAATTTAGGAAATGTGAATTGCTATGAATCAAAAAAATGTTAAAAACAAAGCAGTGATTCAAGCAATAGATTTGTGATTGCTTTGAGAATTTCTAGATAACTAGTTCAAGAAAATAGTAAGATTAAAGCAAGAGAATTCGGTGATTTGAAGATGCTAGAATTATGTATTTATACATGTAGAAGAGGTGCATCTGTTGGCTAAGGGTGTAGACAAGAGATGCTTCCATTTCCATTGGTGAATGGTTGAAACTCTTGGGAGGAAGAAGGTGTCCATTCAAAGAAAATTCGTAGGTTCAAATTCAGTCGACTGAACAGAGAATTCAGTCGACTGAAAATATGAAATAAAATTTTCAGGAACAAATTCATTCAACTGAGCAGGGTGTTTCAGTCGACTGAAACTGTACATGTTTGTATATGTGTAACAGGTTCAGTCGACTGGTCATCCCTGTTCAGTCGACTGAACTACTAAACCGTGCATAGTGAATGTGTATTAAAAAATGAAATTTATAAAATGTGTTCTAGTGTTTGTGCAAGCCTCTTGAGGATAGATTTTAACAATAAATCTAAACTAAGACCTATATGTAAATCATACTTATGTTTATTCTTGGTCTTCATCGTTCTTTCTTTAGCTTTGCACATATCTCTTCCTTTTTGTTGAAGCACATTGTCATTGATCAAAATCTTAGCGTATCAACAGGAAGTGGTCAGAGAGGATGTCTTGTATTTGCTGCTGAGGTGGTTGTAAGAGGCCGTGGTCATTTTTTGCAGTGAACAGTAAGGGACATACACAGTGGGTTTGAAGTAATTCACAGTTTAAAAGTGTTGTGCACAGTTTTGAAAAAAGAGAAAAATGCAAATGTAAAATGTGCAGATATGCATAGTTTTGTAAAAGAAAAATGTAATTGTAAACGTAAATGAAAATAATAAAATATTTTTGTTTTTTGAAATTGTGTATATTATTATTTTAATAGAAATGAAAATGCAAAATAAAACGCAACAAGCACACAAACAAAACCAAGCACAAATCATACAAACACACAACATATTTTTTTCTCTTTCTTTGAATGCACTCAATACACAAAATTAACACACAATAAAAATCAAACAAAAGAAAAATAATTCGGAGAGTAAAAATTAAAATCAAATTAATTCCCCGACAATGGCACCAAAAACTTGTTGAATCGACTAATTTCCTATCGTTTTAGAAAATCGTCAAAAAAGTGTAATAAAATAACCGCAAGCGCACAATATATAATTTTAGTACGTAGCGAGTACGGATCGATATGCGGGGAATTAAATTGATCTTAAACTCCACTCAATTAAATTAAACCAAGATTTGAAGTTGATTTAAGCTAAAAATGTAAACAAAACAAACAAAAGAAAGTGAATAAAAATATAAGAGTAGAAGTCAATTTAAAGGTAATTTCCTTCTCATGTAAATCAACATAATGAAATTATGATCTCTCTTCTTTTGGTCATTAGTGAATTTAATTAACGTGTTTATCATAAGTAAGACTTATTTGTGCTATCAATTAGCCCAAGATAAACCATCAAACTTTAACGCATCCACTAGACCACTTGTTAACTCTTATGAAAATGATAATGAAATCGAAAATAAAATATATTCTAAGCATGATCTATTTACTAATGATTAGTAGTATAGACCATCAAATTTTGATTCTCAAATCCACTTCATTACCAAAATCATATGTAGATGAAGAAGTAATTTTTGTTTATGTTTGTTTAAGCATAGCCTATTTGATGTCAACAATATAGACTATGAAATTCAAAGCTAAACAACAAAATTCAACCACATCAAATATTGTCATTAAGCACAAAAGGAGATCAAAAATTAGCGAATGTTGAATCTACATGACTAAGAGAGCTTCATTACCCCAAAATTGAATGGGTTTAGCTTCTCATATTTGTTATCATTTCAATAAATGTAGAGTTCAACATGAAACAAGAACAAGAGAAAGTGCAAGCTAATTAACTAAAAAGAGAATTAAACTACTTGCATAAATAAGTAGATCTACACTACTAACATGAAAGAAAAAAGAGCACGTAAGTAAAAATGAGCATAAAAATGAAATAAAAGCAAAGAAGAAAAAGAGAAAAAAGAGGCTTAGGAAGTCATTTTATTTCTCATATAAATTTGTTGCTACCACTAAACTAATTACAAGGTGGTGCTAAGAGTTCATTACATGAAACATAAGGGGTATTTATACATATATAAAACCCTAATCCATAATTTATGAGACTACCAAAAATACCCCTCTAGGAAGTGTGGTCTCCAAGTTGTCGTTAGCATGAGCATAATGCACCATTACATGTGCATGTAACCTTAATGTCCACTAACATGTGTATTTGCTCCTAATTGTAGATCATGGTAAGTGGGTAGGTGTGGTCCTCTATGTTGCATGAATTGATTTATTTCCATCTTTAATTACATTCCTTCACTTATGCATGTATGAATACTTGAAGCCTCTTCTAATTTCCATTCAATTTTCTTACAAATAAAAATAAAATGTGCAAGTGAATTTTCTTAAATTAATTAATACACAAAAATGATCATTTTGCTCCTATATGAAGATGAATAAATAATGATTTAAAAATAATTTAAATTTGGGTTTAAACATGTTAAAATACCATATATGCTCATTTATTTAATTAAATTAGATAAATATGGAAGTAAAAATCTGCACATTTACGTGCACATCAAATACCCACACACAATTTTCCTATAAGTAAAAATAAAATGTGCAAGTAAACTTTCTCAAATTAAATCATGCACAAAATTACGATTTTTCCCTAAATGAAGCTGAATGAATAATGATTCGATGATAATTGGATTTTGGTAAAAACATGTAAAAATACCCTATATGCTCATCTATTTGATTAAATTAACTTAGATATGGAAGTAAACATATGCACATTTACGTGCTAATCAAATACCACCACGCTTATCTTTTTATTCATCCTCGAATAAACTAAAACTAAGGTAATCCGTTTTTGTAGAGAGCACGATTGCATTGAGAGTATGCAACAAGCCGTTAAATCTCTAGGTGTCCTTAGTAGGACAAGTGTTGTCTTGTAAGGGTTTTCAGTGGATGCTACCCACAAAATCCAACTTCAACTTGAAAAATTCCTAAATTCAAGATTTATTTACAAAGAGATGAATGCAAGTTTTTTTTTGAAAATATTTACAAATGAACAATTTATTTTCAAGCTGACATGAAAAAATTACGTATAAGTTCTAGTCATTATCTGGATAATTTCAGTCCTTTACTAATCAAAATGTCCAACAAAAGCTAAGTTATCATTACATTGAACTCTACTTTGGCTATTTGTTTTGAATGAAAACATAGTGCAATTACGAAATAAGTTCTTTAATTGATTGTCACAGTTTGCAATGTGGCATTTTTATTTCTTTTTATAAAACAAACCAAATTAGTAAAGTCAAGATAGTGCTTAAATATCATTTTGTTTGCTCTCTCTTATTATTTGAAAAAGTTATTGATATTAATATCATTTACATATGCCTAACTCAGAAAACTGAGGCCAGATATACCATCCATGCACTGCCTTTCGGACTTACGTGAGGGGGGTACAGAGTGTGGCGAGTGAACATACAAGTGTGGACACCTATCGACTGTAGACATTATTAATAAAATTATTTTTACATATATACACCTAACTCAGATATACTGAGGCCAAATATACCATTCATGCACCACCTTTCGGGCTTATGAGAAAAGAGTACAGAGCGTGGTAAGTATACACACTTACATGTGTACACCTGACTCTAGGTTTTTATTATCTATATACAAACTTGTTTTTATTTTTTTATTTTTGAATCAGAGAAAGTTTTGCAAAACAAATTTAGCATAAGTTAACATCAATGATTTAAAATGTTAACTTTTATACTTTAAAACCAACCACTTTTTAAACAAAGATTAAATTTAGAATATACTTCATACCCATCACCTATGAATCGCCCTATATACTAGTTAAATTAAAGTTTCTTATAATTCAAACTTTTCTTTTTATTATTTGTTAAGATAAGTAATTTCCAAAAGTTCCCATTTAATGACCATAACCACATATTTTATCCTATAGTGTTTTTTCAAAAATAAATCAAAATGCTAAAAAGAAATTTTGTTTTGGGATTCTTTTTAAAGTTTGGAAAGAAAATGCAAAAAAATTAACCATGAAAAATAAAAAAAATGAAGATATGACTCCCACCGCACTTGATTTTGACTGTGTCCCACAGTCAACCAAGTGAAAGGAGAAAAATAAAAATGAAAATATGACCTATATTTACGTGAAAACAAAACTATTATTATTTAGACAACATTAGAAAATATACCATTAATGAATAAATGAAACGGTCTTTCAAAGACCAATCCATTTGTCTCATCAAGTATGAGAGACATAGCTTAAGCTCAGAAAACCAAACCATAAAAGATTTCAAAATTGAATGTTGATTTGGAAAAACGAATGTCGTTTTATTAAAAATCCTATGAGTTGTTTTATTTTCAATGATTTTGGGGTAGATAGAACAATTGGTTGAAGTTCAAGTTTATTTTCACCAAATTGAAATTCAAACTTACCTTTGACAAATTTTTCAAAATTATTGATTTTGAAATCAAAATGGTGATTTAAATCTATGCCTTCAGAATTCAACAACTCATCTTCGAAAAGTCCAAAAAATTTGAGTTCACTAAATTCCTCTTCCTTTGTTAAATTATTCACAACTTCATTGCATATATCAAGTTCAAAATCTAAAGTTGTTGTATTCAATTTTGAAAAATCGAAAAAAGGAAGATCAAATTTTAAAATTGGTTCCACATTCTCAAAAGAATTAAAATCCAACTCAATTACCATATTTTCAACAACTTCATTATGATTGTCATTTTTAATTTCAAAATTTGTTATTTGTTAATCGTCAATTTTGGTAAAAGGTGAATTATTACTTGACTCGTCACACGTTGAGAGTTGATTTTGTTTCTCACGTTATTTCAAACAACAAATCCGTGTGATCTTTGTGAGTTTCTTCCATTTGCTCAACAGCAATCAAACTTATAATTATTAACTTGAGAATTTTCAATTTGAAATCGTTGAGAACAAAAATTGTCCATTGCACCATGGTTGAAACTATTCTCATTGCCAAAATCATTTAAACGGTTATTTCCAATTTTGTTTTGATTTAGAAATTCATTTTGGAGTTCGAAACTAATTTGGCATGTGTTATAATCACAGTTATTTGAATTTTGAAGTGAATTCAAATTTTAGTCACTTTGAAATCCTTGACTTGAGTTATTGCATAGATTACTCAAATTATCTACTACTTGATTTCGTTGTTCAAATAAAGACCAAATCATTTCAATGCTACTTTCAAGATTTGAGGGTTGGCCATCATTTTGAAAACTTTATGGTCCAAAATCTGAATTGTTTATACAAGAGTTGTTATAAAATATCCATAAGAATTTGAAATGAAATTATATGGATTATATTGATTTTCACAACTATTGTAAAATTCTTGTAAGTAAGAAAATTCAGACATTTTCAAAAATAGTTTTTTTGAAGGTAAAAATGTTTACCAAAAAAAAATTATTTTTCAAAAGGAAAATTTGATTTTTGACTTGTTTTTTATATGTTTTTTTTTTGTTTTTGAAAAGATTATATATTTTTTGGATTTTTGTTTTCTATAAAAAAATAACTTAATTTTTTTTTGGTTTTGATTTTGATTGAAAAAAATTTCAAGGGAAAAGCTTAAAAACTAAGTTATGGAAATTTACAATTTTTTTTAGTTTGGGATTTTGATTTTTTTTTAAATATGTATCAGCTAATGCAACTAAATGAATGCAAGAACTTAATTACAAATTTTCTGTCCGTAATAGCTTCTAACCTAAAATTGTATAATCATATTTTGTCTTAATTCAACAAAATATTTCCTAGCCTGGTAATAGGCAGGAGTTATCGGTGCGCCACGAATCACCGTAACAATGTAGCCAAAGGTTTAAGTACCTTCAGAGAAATAATCAGTATAATATTTACGAATCACTAAGATATTTATAAATGATTATTGCTCTGTCGTAGCCTACAACCAAGGAATAAAATTGTTCAAAAAAGACAACTATCGAGATATTATTAAGCCCTAGTTGAGCCCGCGACATCCTTAAGTCAAATGTCTAATCGTTATTGTTAGCAAATTCTAAGATGAAATGCAATACATGAGTCAAGAAAGAGGTGATGAAATCCGCCTCATATGGATTTGGGTGGCACCCTCATAAAAGAAAATAAGATGACATGAATGCAAAACAGAATTTAGACGTGAATTAACGATGCAATTACAAATGAAATTTGTTTCTTTTGTTTTTGAATTTTTTTTAAATTGCAAGCAACCAATGATGCAAAGTAATTAAAAATAAAAGATGAGAGCACGATACTAGAGCGTGCAGAATTATTAGAAATTTAATTTAAAGCAGCTATACACACACATATAAGCAAGCAAGCAAGCAGAACAATGCAGTTCCTTTTTATTTCCCGCAACCTGAAAAATTGAAAATGACTAAAAATTTATTTTTTTAGATTAAAAGGAATGAAATAGAAAATGAAAATTTAATTAAACAAAACAACTCAAAATTTTTAAAACAACACAGCCAAATTCAAGATAACAGCCAACACAAAATCGCACAAGCCCACGATAAAAAACAAACACTTGAGAATCTTTTTATTCTTTCTTCTTCAATTAAAATATCAAACCACACAATCAATTTTCATCTTCTATTAAAACAAAAACCTGTTAATCAACTAAAAAAAACTTGCGAATCCAAAAAATTGTTGTCAGACGCAATTTGCAAAATCAAGAGTTTGGTTGGTCGCGATTGGCTGCGTTTCGAGAACGTGCTTTGGATTGGCGATTTGAGGATGGTTCCGACTTTGCAGCGGTTCAGGGAGGTCGTCGTGGTTGTAGGAGGTTCGGCTGCGGGTTTTTCTTCAGGTTCAGGAGGGTGCGATGCTGCTGAGGATGGTTGGGTTTCAGGTAATAACAATTGGATGTTATGGTGGTGATGTAATGAAGAAGTAAAGAGAGGTATGATCTGTATTGTGAAGTATGAATGGAGTTGTTGTGTGTTGTACCAGGCAAGGGGATGGAGATCTTCTGGTGTGTTGATGGAATGACTGGTGGGCCCGTGTACAGGTTGTGAGATGGTCAGTGCACTGAGAAATGGGGAGGCTGATAGTAGTGGGGTGATATGGCAATTTTGTTGTGTTTAGCAGTGGCTGTTGAAGTTACAAGGCAGTTGTAACTGTTTTGATATGCACCTTTGTCGGTGCAGTAAGTTGCTGGAGTGCAAGTAAGTTGTAGGTGATATGCACTGTTTTGATGTAGCAAGGAGTGATTGTTCGAAGGTGGTGATATGGAGAGAAGGCCATAGCGGCCGAAGAGTAGTGGAGCAGTGGAGATTGTAGCAGAAGTTTGGTGTGTCAGGGTAAATGTGACAGAGAGTATGGTCAGACAATTTGAGATGTTTGCAAGGTTGTTGTTGCAATTGCAGTAGGCAATCTGAGATATGGTGATAGCAAGAAGTACGTGCATAGCAAATATGCACGGTAATATAATGCTCACAAAAGGTGCACAACGGAAGTTAAGTGAATATGCAGAGGTGATGAGACAGTCAGGGGTTGTTGAATGTGGCAAGTGTGGGTAGTATGTTTGGCGGGGGATGTTTGTGTACTGGGATGTTTTGCAGTTGATATGGGGTGTAGAGGGGTGTTGACAGAGGTGAAGTTGTATATAGCAGTGGAAGTTTGGGATTGTTTATGACAATGTAACAGGGATGCTGTATATGGCAATGTAACAGGGATGTTTATGACAGTTGGATGGATGATCAGTTGTATGATGTATGTGCTGTAACAGCAATGTAACAATAATGTAGGTGTTGTGAGTATGTTAGAGGATTGGAGGAGTAACACAGTGATAATTAAGAATGCTGTATTTGATTTTATTGAAGAATTGTAAAAATGGAATGAAACAGAACAATTCGTATATACAACAGAGAGAATGTTACATGCCACGATATATAAATACAACAAAGTGGGCCTAATATAATAAAGCCCAAAAGTGGGCTAATCTCTGAGAGCAGCTTCTTTCATTCAGCACCGTTGGATATCATCAGTGGCTCATATTATAGATAGATGGTGAAGTGGATTGCGAACTGTGTTTTCTTTAACTGCTGAACCCTAGTTGGTTTTGTTTCATAATACGCCGCCTCAAAATGAGCTAGGGTTTTGCTTCTTCGTCCTCTTTTATGTCAGCAGAGAAAACTTTGAGTTCGTCTCGAAATCGACTAAAATTCTTCGCCGACAAGGCTTTGGTTAAGAAATCCGCTCTTTGATAGTAGGATGGAACGTGATTTATCGCCAGCTGTCCACTTCCTGTTTTCTCTCGAACGAAGTGGAGATCTATCTCTAGATGCTTCGTTCGAGCATGCTGGACTGGATTCATAGACAATGAGATGGCGCTGAGGTTATCACACCAGATCGTGGGCTTCTGACTTGACTGAAAACCTAATTCTTTAATTAGGGTTTCGATCCAAGTGATCTCCGCAGCGGTGCTTGCGATGCATCTATACTCGGCTTCAGTGCTGCTCCTTGAGATGGTGGACTGTTTCTTCGTGCACCAAGAGATCGGGTTTTGGCCTAAGCAAATGCAGAATCCTGAGATCGATTTCCTGTCGTCAATATCATTTGCCCAGTCGGCATCACTGTAAGCGCGTATATTTACATCTTTACTTGCCTTTAAATGTAGACCGTATGCTAGCGTTCCTTTGAGATATCTGAGAATCCGTTTAACGGCACACCAATGATCACTTAGTGGGTTTTGCATGTATTGGCACACCTTGTTAACACTGAAACATATGTCGGGTCTAGTGATTGTAACGTATTGTAACGCCCCTACAATACTTCGATATTGTCTGATGTTCTCTATGGGCTCACCCTGATTTTTGGATAACCTTTTGTGACTAGTCATTGGAGTTGGTAGAGGTTTAGCTTTGTCCATGTTAGCTCTGACTAGAATGTCGCTGATGTATTGTCTTTGTGACAGAATGATTTCACTGCTAGATTTTCGTTGAACATTTATTCCCAGAAAAATTTTTAACTCACCCATGTCTTTAATAGCAAAATGCTTGTCAAAGGATTTTATAATTTGATTGACTTCATGTTGGCTATCTCCAGTGATGAGTATGTCGTCCACATAAACTAATACATATATGCTCACATGCTCTTTTCTTCGTAAGTAAAGTGAATTATCTGATTTGGTGGCAGTAAAACCTAATTGTGTGAGAGTATTTTTTAATTTCTCATGCCAAGCTCTGGATGCTTGTTTTAGTCCATATATGGCTTTGTGTAGCTTGCACACTAGACCACTGTCTGCACTTGAAACATACCCTTCTGGTTGTTGCATGTAAACTTCTTCATATAGCTCACCATTCAAAAAGGCATTATGTACGTCTAGCTGTTTTATTTTCCAGTCTTTATGTAGTGCTAGAGCCAACATGATTCTTATGGTTGTGGGTTTGATTACTGGGGAAAATGTTTCAGTGAAATCAAAACCATATTGCTGAGAATACCCTTTGGCAACTAATCTTGCTTTATTCTTGATGATTTTACCATCAGCATCCCTTTTGATTTTGTAAGTCCATCTGCATCCCACAATGTTTTTGTGTTCTGGAGGTTTGACAAGACTCCATGTTTTGTTTTTGACTAAAGCATTGAATTCTTCATCCATTGCCTTTTTCCATTCTTCATGCTTGATGGCCTGATCATAAGTGACTGGTTCAACTTTATTCACATGTGCTGCATATATTTTGGGCTTGAAAATTCCACTTTTAGATCTTGTGATCATGGGATGTCTGATTTCTACATGTTGGTCATGTGTGTCTTCTAATTGATTATCATTGCTTGCTGTTGCACTGTCATCCTGACTGTTGTTGGATATGTTGGTATTCTGGTGACTGTTGTTTGGCTCAATAGTGCATTGTTTACTGTTGGACTGAATTGGTGAGTTGCTAATGATATCTTCTGAATTGCATTTTGAGGTGGTAGTGGACATGGGTAGTGCCTGATCATTTTGTTCTTGTATTTGCTCAGTGCTGCTTATTGTTTGTTGAAAGAAATCTGGGATGTGTATAATGTGTGGTCTTTCATTGTTGTTTTCCATACTCTGTTTTCCTTTATCTGCAAATGGAAAAACAAATTCATTAAAAACTACATGTCTTGAAGTATAGATTTTGCCTTTGCTGTCCATGCACTTGTATCCTTTTTGATTTTTTGTATATCCCAAAAAAGTGCATGGACTGGATCTAAGGCTTAGTTTGTGCTTGTTGTATGGTTTAGTGTAAGGGAAACATAAACATCCAAAAGTTTTCAAAAAATCATACTTTGGCTTAACTCCATAAAGTTTCTCATGTGGGGAAATATTGTTTAACACCCTTGTTGGCATCCTATTAATAAGATATACTGCAGTGTCAAAGGCTTTATTCCAGTATTTTAATGGTAATGATGCTTGTGATAAGAGTGTTAAACCAGTTTCCACAATGTGCCTGTGTTTCCTTTCCACTAAACCATTTTGTTCAGATGTGTGGGGGCAAGTGACTCTGTGGAGTATTCCTTTTTGGCTAAAGAATTTTTTTAATGGTTTAAATTCTCCCCCACCATCAGTTTGAAAAATTTTAACATATTTATTGATTTGTTTTTCTATGTGGGTAATGAAGTGTATAACTGCATTACTAGCATCAGATTTTGCCTTGAGAAAATATATCCAAGTGTGTCTTGTGTGTGCACAGACAAGAGATAGATAATACCTGTATCCCTGTAATGAGTTAAGCGGTGCTGGGCCCCACAGATCTGCAGCAATAAGCTCAAGAGGGTTTTCATATGTGGTTTCAGAAACAGAGAAAGGTAATTTATGCATTTTACCCATTTGACAGTGATCACATAACAATAGATCTGACATATTTGGAATAGAGATATCATTTTGTATTAAAATCTGCTTAACAATGTTATAACTGGGGTGGCCAAGTCTACAATGCCACTTATGAAAAGTTTTTACATCAGTATCACATTTAGCACTAACATTATTAGACCATATCCTCCTATTGGCTGCATCATTATTAGCCATGTTGCTGAATTTGTATAGCCCATTGCACAGTCTACCCTGTAACAATATGTTTTGGTTTTGTGAGTCCCTAACTAAACAAAATCTTGGGTGAAACTCAAAATATACCCTATTTTCACTGGCAAATTGTGAAACACTGATAAGATTCTTTTTGATACTTGGCACTCTTAATAAATTATTTAAGTAGAGTAGCCTTGTACCTTTTATACAGCCAGTACCAATATGTGTTATATTTGTAGCTTCACCATTTCCCATGAGAACAGTTTGGTTACCTGTATAGTCTTTGCTTCCCAAGTTTAAATTTTGTAGATTGTTGGTGATGTGATTGGTGGCACCAGAATCTGGAAACCAATCATCCATGCTGCTGCAGTCACTTGTTTTGGCTATGTCACTGGTCACATTGCCTTCAGTGCTCCTTGCTTGAGTTTGAATCATATTAGCTTCCTTGTTGACATGGGATGATTGTGATGAATGGCCACTATTGGTGTCCTCCTTGTATCTGAAATAACATTTATTTGCCATATGCCCAAACTTTTCACAAATCTGACATTTAATTCTACTGTTATAGTTATTCCTTCCTCTGCCTCTACCTCTTTGAATGTTGTTTCCTCTCTGACTGTCTTGCTTAGATTGATTGAACTGGTTTTTGTGGTTTTTGTTTCTTGATGTAGCTGCGTAATTGACATTAAAGTCTTCTTGCATAGATTTTCTCTGTTCAATCCTTCCTTCATGAGCAAGGAGGGCAGTACAAACATAGTCCAGATCTGGTAGAGTTGGTTGAGTTGCTATGTATGTCACTAAAGATTCATAATCTTGATCTAATCCATTTGTTATGATCAAGATTTGTTCACTGACAGAGATTTGATGACCAACACCCTTTAATTTGTCACATAAATTTTTTATTTTTGCAAGATACTCTCTCATAGACATATCATTCTTTCTGGCATTTTGTAATTCTCTCCTGTAATGCATAATTCTCGCTGCTGATTGCGAACTAAAAATGCGCTGAATAGCTGACCATATTTCATAAGAACTGTTGCATCCCACGATTTGTGATAGCAGGCTCTGACTGATTGAAGATAGTAGCCATGATGACAATAAGTTGTCTTGTTTTTGATATTGCTTATACTCTGGATTGCTTACAGTTTTTCCTTCCTTGTCAGTGATCATAATCGGCGGGATCGCTTTGATGCCTGTGACATAATCGTGTAAGTCATATACTTTCAATGCAATCTCAACTTGATATTTCCATAAAATATAATTGTCCTCATCTAATGGTGTAGTAATGACTTGGTTCTTGGGTTTGATCAGGATCATTTCTGAATTCTGATGATCTCTGGAAGGATTTGCTGATGTCCCTGACGTCACGTCTTCTTCTTCAAGAGCCATGGTGATTCAAGAACGTTGAAATGCCGGTTTCTTGAGATCAAGAAGTGATCGCTGTGGGCAGTAAAGGCGACTGTGGCTGGATCTGCTGTGATAGGTGTATATTATTGATTCAGTGTGAATCAATAATATGCATGAATGGCAGAGAAAAGTAAAATTGTGCAACCAAGAAGAGAGATGAAGATGACAATCTGATCTCTTCTTTAGGATGGCACAGAATTTGGTGGGTAACTGATAGAGATCAGATCTCTCCACAGCGAGAGAAAGGTATAAAACTCCCCGATGATGATATCAAAACTGAGGGGAATCTGAAATCACTTATGCTGTGTTTCTTGATTTGGTTTTTTTTTTGTGTTGGAGTAATATTGCCGTTTGGCTGCTTAGCTCTGATACCAAATTAAGAATGCTGTATTTGATTTTATTGAAGAATTGTAAAAATGGAATGAAACAGAATAATTCGTATATACAACAGAGAGAATGTTACATGCCACGATATATAAATACAACAAAGTGGGCCTAATATAATAAAGCCCAAAAGTGGGCTAATCTCTGAGAGCAGCTTCTTTCATTCAGCACCGTTGGATATCATCAGTGGCTCATATTATAGATAGATGGTGAAGTGGATTGCGAACTGTGTTTTCTTTAACTGCTGAACCCTAGTTGGTTTTGTTTCATAATAGTGATGTGGTTGTGGTCCGGTATATATGCAGATGGTTGTTGCAGCGGTATATATGCAGTGACTGGAATGTCAGAGGTAGGGGATGAAGGAAAGTAATTGCCTTGGTATGGTTAAGTTGTGAGGTGTAGGGTGTGATGTGTTTATTGGCAGTGAGATGTCGGTGCTGAAATTTGATGGCAAAGCATAGTGTAAGGCAGCAGAGATGTTAAGGCAAAGAAGTGTTGAAGAAGTTTATGAATGTGTACATAGTGAATTAGTAAGTTAGTTTACAGTGAATGGTTGATGAATGTGAATTGTGTACACAGTGAACGGTTGATGAAGGCAAGGGAATGTTGTGAATTAGTTTACAGTGAGTGGCAGTGGATGTTGTTTTGCTGCAAAGTGACATAGAGGTTGGTTGTGATAGTTTTGTATTGTGAATGGGAATGTGGAGGATGTTAGATGGTGTTGGTTTGCAGGTGGTTCAGTTGTCGGAGATGGAGGGGAGGGTGTACAGTGCACTGTACGCGGTGATGAGGTGATCTGTAGGGTGGTTAAGTGAATGTATGTATGCAGAAGGGATGGCAGTTGCAAGGAAGTGTGAAGTAGCAAAGGGTAATGTTTGTGATGTGTTGTATGCAGAGTTTTGATTGTGCATTGCAGAGTTTTAATGGAACTTGTACAATAGTTTAGAGAAGTGTGCAGAGAGAAATTCAAACTTGTAAATTGAAATGCAAATTATAAAGAAAATGAAAACTTGTAAAGAAAATGATATGCAAGTTGTAAATGAAAACGAAATAATTTTTGTTTTGTTTCGAAATTGTGCATGTTTTTTTCAAATAGAAAAACGGAAAATTTACCAATTTAGGCTTGTTTTAGAAAGAAATAACAAAATTAGCCCAATTTTCAAAATAATTACAGAAATAGACCACTTTTTTTCTAGTCTATATAGTTGGCGAATTTTCAAAAATCGCCCAAAGGAAAAAGCCATCATACGTTGGCAATTTTCTAAAAGTCGCCAACTATGAAATATTTTCTTTGGACGATTTTTCGAAAATCGTCTGTTGGCGACTTTTGAAAAATCGCCAACTAAATAGATCGAAAAAAAGTGGTCTATTTCTGTAATTATTTTTAAAAATGTGCTAATTTTGTTATTTCTTTCTAATACAAATCTATATTTGTAAAATTTCCTAGGAAAATAATAAGCACACAGTCAAAATGTAAGCAAAAATCAAACAACAAATACACAATACAAAATATTTTTTTAATGCAATTCACACACAAAATTAACACACATTCAAACAAAAATATTTTGAAGAGTAAAAATAAAATCAAATTAATTCCTCTGCAATGCCACCAAAAAATTGTTGAATCAACTAATTTTCTATCGTTTTAGAAAATCGTCGAAAAACTGTAACAAAATAACCATAAGCGCACGTCGTATAATTTTAGTACGTAGCGAGTATGGGTCGATCCACAGGGAATTGAAATGATTTAAAATTCTACTCGATCAAATTAAACCAAGATTTGAAGTTGTATTAAGCTAAAAATGTAAAAAAAAAAAAAAAAATCTAACAAAAGAAAGTGAATAAAACTATGAGAGTAGAAGGCAAATTCCTTCTCATGACCATATAAATCAAATTAATGAAATTATGATCTCTCTGTTTTGGTCATTAGTGAATTTAGATGATGTGTTTATCATAAGTATGACATATTTATTCTATTAATTCCCCCAACATAAACCATCAAATTTTAACACACTCTCCAAACTACTTGTTAACTCTCATGAAAATAATAATGAAATCAAAAATAAAATCTATTCTAAGTATGATCTATTTACTATTGATTAGTAATATAAACCATCAAATTTTGATTCTAAAATCCACTTCATTATCATAATCATATGTAGATGAAGTGGTAATTTGTGTTCATGTTTGTTTAAGCATAGCCTATTTGGTGTCAATGACATAGGTTATCAAATTCAAAGTTAAACAACAAAATTTTTACCACATCAAACATTTCCATTAAGTACAAAAAGAGATCACAAGTTTGTAAATATGTTGAATCTACATGATTAAGAGAGCTTCATTACCTCTAAATTGAAGGGGTTTAGCTTCTCATATTTGTTATAATTTCAACAAATGTAGATTGAAACATGAAACAAAAACAAGAGAAAAATGCAAGCTAATTAAAATAAAAAGAGAATTAAACTACTTGCATAAATTTAACCTAAGCTACTAACATAAAAGAGAAGAACAAGAATTAAAATAGCATGAATTAAATTTTAGTAAGAAAATTACATAAGAGAAAAAGGCTTTGAAGCCATGAAAGAGAGAAAGAGAGTTTATATTTACAATTTGTGCCTACAACTAAAATAACTAAAGAGGATGTGCTAAGAGCCTCATTACATAAAACATAAGAGGTATTTATACATGTCAAACACCCTAATGCATATTTTAGGGGACTACCAAAAATACTCCTTAGGAATTGTGGTCTCCAAGTTGTCATTAGCATGAGCGTAATCCACCATTACATGTGCATGTAACTTTAAGCTCCACTAATATGAGCATTATCTCTTAATTGTCAATCATTGTAAGTGAGTAGATGGGGTCCTCCATGTTGCATGCATTTATTTATTTCCATCTTCATTTGTCTTTCTTCACTTGTGCATGCATGAATACATGAAGCCTTTTCTAATTTCCATCCAATTTTCCTACAAGTAAAAATAAAATACGAAAGTAAATTTTCTCAAATTAAATCATGCACAAAATTATGATTTTTCCCTTAAATGAAGATGAATGAATGATGATTTAATGCCAATTGAATTTTGGTAAAAATATGTAAAAATACCCTATATGCTTATATTTAATTAAACTAGATTAAATATGGAAGTAAAAAATACGCACATTTACATGCACATCAAATATAGACACAAAATCCTACATGAGATGACAAAAGGTCAAAATAGCTTATCTCTCCCTTCTAGCCCAACCATCCAAAGGTCTACCTACCTTGTAATCTGAAAAGTCTCGGCCTGACCCGACTACTATAAAATAAATGGGTCAGACTATCTCTAAATATAAAAAAGTGTGAGAACAAGTTGTGACATAAGAATAAATGGCATATAAGTAAATCTAGATGTCTAAGATATAGAAAGTCACATAATCAATTTAACTTAGAATTTATCTCAAGGCACACAGATATATATTTTGGGTCACAAACACAGATTAGTCACTAAACACAGAATTATAGAATAAAGCATAATATTCCTAACACAAAGAAACCAATTCCATATCGATTACCATGATCGTCCATACCAATCTTAATGATTGTCCCTACCGTTGCAAACAAATGTGGTATCACTCGTACTGATCTGCTACTAAGAATCATCCATACCGTGAAACATAATCAAAATCAATCTCAAGGATCGTAGCAACCATCACTCGATGATTCTAGATTATTCATTATTATTATAAAGTGTTAAATACATCCTAATAGCAATCATAAGAATTTAACCAAGGCATCCCACACTACCCGGTGAAATTCAAGTATTCACTAATAGGCTAGTGACTACCACTTGAACATTCTATTCAATGAGCTGTACAATATTCGATGAAGCGTTACTAAAGAGAATTTAAACCAATCGGTAACACTAAGTCGATTATAAGTACCCCCTTATAGATCTAAGGCTCTCAAGACATTTATCTTATAAAATTTTATAGTTTAGAAAATCCAATATTATAATCTTCATATAGGAAATGATTTCTAAATACCCTGTTTATAAACTTATGTTCATGGCGTGTGTATTCCATGGAAAAAATAACCCAATATTTCACTTTTAATATCAAAATACTCTTATATATATAGTTATTCCAAATTCCTTTTTATAAGATACATAGTTCATGTACAAGTTATTTTCTAAAGGCTATATATAAGTAATTTCTTAATTTTATCACAATGTAATACTTGAAATCCAACCCATATCGGTGTTTAAACGCTTGTTTAAATAAAAAAATTTAGTTTATAAATTTACCAAAACCATATGATAAAGATCAATAATCTTTCTTACTAATAAGATATACTGTAGGTATAAAATTACTCATAAAATCATTTATAAAAGAACTAGATTAATTTAAAGACAGGTTTAATATTTGAAAACTTAAATAACTCTCTTTAATGAAATTATTTATATATAAAATTTTGTGTTTATATTTATAAAATAGACAGATATAAGTTTATAAAATTCCAAACATCTGAATCAAAGTGATTCAAAGTCCACAACATATAATAGAATTCACTACAACAAAATACTAAGCCATCAAATATTATAGCCATGAAGTTCTAATCTTATATCTTCTCCAAATCAATTTTTATAATTTTATTTTACTAGCAAATATGATTTGAAATTGCCTTTATAACATATTACAATCATCCATCTAAAGCATAGCAACAAACAACAATAACCGGGATGATGAATGGGTGAGCAACGAGGAATTTCCTGGAGCTAAACAGCTCTAGGCTGCTTCCCACTAGTCCATCGGTGGGGCACCACCGATGCACCAGTGGCCATGAATCCTGAAGCTGTTTAAGCTCCAAGAAGCCCTCCGACAGATATTAGATGTTGGTGGTTTGGTCTGGTGTATTGTGTAGTTGATTAGAAGTGTATATTCTAGCATTTTATGTGATACAAAACATCATAACAACAATTAGATCATCATGTTTACTAATTATACAAAACCATAACTTTCAGCAAGCTGGAAATAAAAATGAGGTTGAAAACATATCGGTAAAAGAGATTAAATCAATCATAGATTCGTCCAAACAAACAAACAACAGCATGCCTCAGATGCAGACGAAAAGATGGCCAAGGATCTTATATTATATGTCCCCCTTCTCCCCAGATCTAGCTAGCTTGAAGCTGACCAAATGCTTTCTTTATTTTAGATGGTAGTGTGAGGTAAATTCACTTATAAAACTTGAATTTGATGAAATAATCATGGATTCTCCTTGGCTAATACCTCTTAGCTACAAGCCATAAGTTGATTTCAAAAATTACAACCGAAATAGAGTTTTAGAACAAGAAATCCTAAGCTAAAATTTACTGAAATAAATAGCAATAGGTGGAGGAGATTACCTGCTTTTGATTTTTACAAGAATTAGCAAAAAGCCCCATTTATTTAGAACTTCAAATTAGAGATTAATGGAGCTAGGGTTTTCTTAGCTTTGAAGAACAAAACTTTATTTTATTTACTGGTTGAGCAAATGAATGTATTGTCCATTTAGAGTTTTCCAAGGAGAGAAAACTCTCTCTTATTTTCCCTAATGGGATAAAATTTACTTAGGCCCAAGCCCACATTTTAATTCAATAATTCAAAACTCTATTTTCCACCTAATTCCTTCATTTTAACTCCCATTACAAATTAGATTACACTTAGAAAATTTTATATAAAAACTCTACATTATACTTGAACCTTTTAACTTCAAAATAAAAGAAAGAAACAATATTTTAAACAACTATTTTAACCTTCTTTTTAATATTTAAAAATTGACAATCTCTTATTTTCATTAAACGAAATATCCAAAGTTTACAACTTTTAAATCTAAATAATTCCATTTCTCAAGTATAAGATTTATCAAAAAAATTCCCAAACTAATTTTATTTCACAACCTTCTAATAAAATTAATTAGTCATAATTAAAGTTAACTAATTTGGTAATTAACAATGGTATTGTTACAGACTCCCCTTAAGAAAATTACGTTCCTGTAATTTTCTTAACGAAAGAAATCTATAAATCTAATTTCCAAATTTTAATTATTACTTACAAACGAATCTATCTAAAATTTACATATATCCAAAGAATATAATTTAAATCATAAAATACAAATTTCCAGTTCCTTTTCGCATTAATTTCATGAAAGACCCGGAATTTCACTCATCGAAAATGTAATTGGAAATCATTTTACGAATTTTTGACTTTTCGATGTCTGAAAATTATCATAAAATGTTATGCACATTGACTAAATGTATGTACATATTTACAAATAAATTTGGGTATATTTTGATATATAAATATTTTGATATGACATTTAATGAAAATTTAATTAAGTTTAAAAGGGTAAAATGGACATTTTCATAACACACACACACACATATACATATATGTGTCATGTCATTAGCAAACAAAAAGTACAAGTCGTAAATACATGTTGCCTTTGATGTGATGGGGAGGGGGACATAAGGGTGGTATGAGGTACATGGTGAGGTGGAGTGTGATGACGTGGCACATAGTTTGTGGAGGGTGGTTATTTTAGGAATTTAGCTTATCCATTTGTATATATACATTTTCCTAAATTTCTTTTCATATTTTTTCATTCCATAATTTCATTTTCAAACTCCTCGAAGCTTCCATCCTCTTTATAATCCACTTCCATGGCTTCCCTTTAGAATTCTAAAGAATTTAGATTTTACTTCTTTTTAAAATGTTTCAAAAACTTAGTTTTAAACATTTTCTTTCTTCATTTCCTCCAAATTAGTTCGACTATAACTTCCTCCGTACTTCTCCATAACCAAATTTTCTTCTTTTTAAACCATGTATATTTCCAGTGCTACAACTTTGAAGTTTACCACTTTTTCTTACTTCGAGTTTGGATGCTCCAAAAATTCATTTTTTTTTGCAAGAGTGTTTTTGAACCCATATTTTGATGTTCGAAAATACCCCTCACTGTTTTGGCCATAACATTCTCAAAATTTAACTTTTCTAAGTAATTCTTTTAATTAAATGATAGAGAAAAGGATAATCTAAAACTTTTATTTTGACCACTTTCCCAAAGTCCGAGAGTAAAGGGTCCAAAAGTCGAGTGCAAAATGACTCATTTTTGAGTAAAGTTTGTGATTTTCCAAGCTTCCCGAATTTCAAAGTGTCAAGTTTTCCAAAGGATTTTCGGTGACTAACTATGAGTTTTGGGGAATGTTTTTACTTTTATGTTAGTTAATATATTGTGTGATGTGATGGTTAGTATTGATTAATTTAACATGTGATGGTTTTATATATGTATGTATGTATATATGTATGAATGGATGTATGTATGTATAGACACGCACGCACGCACACACTTGTTGCTTGGATATGTAAGGACATCAGACTTGAATGTGAAGTCCAAATGGTTAAAGATTAGATCTTGCTTATGTTTGTGGCATGATGTTATCCTGGATGTTATGGTTGTTTGTTCTTGGGTATTTGATGTATAAGCTAAAAAGAATTTGGTGCCTTTGTAGGGTATTGGAGAATTGTAATCTTGTGTAAGAAAGTTATGGCTTTAATTTTAAAAAATCGAATATTTGGTTAGATTTAAACTTGTTTTAGTTTTAAATACTTATTATTGTTTTTAGAAAGTTGGTGAGTTTTAAGGTAAAGTTTTCAAATGAAGGATAGAAACAAGTTAAAGCTTACGGGTATCTATAACGATAGTCGCTATGGATGTAGTTCGCTTAAAATTTTTATTTTTACAAAGTTTGGTTTTTATACTTCAAATTGTTTTGTGAATATTTTATAAACTAAATAATAATGTTTTTAAAAGTTAATTAAGGATTTGATAATTAATTGTTAATTGATTAGGTTTTAGTAATTGATAATTAATTAAATGTTAACAAGATTTATTAACTTTAATTAAACAAAGATTAGTTCGTAATTAATTATCTTTTAATGTTAAAATTTATTTTAATTAATTATTAATTAAGTGAATTAAGTATGGGTTAAGTAAATTATTTACATTTAGTTTATCACTAATTAAATATAGGATTAATTATTAATCGAGGGTTTAATTATTTGCTTAAAGATTTAATTTATAATAAATTATTTATTAAAGGTTTAAGTAAAAATTATTTAATTAATTAAATGAGATTAATTAACATTTAATGAAGGTTTAATTAATTAGTAAATAATTAATAAATGAATAATTTGGGTTTAATTAATAGTTAATTATTGTTTAACTATTTAATTAAATTAAGTTAAGATTCAAATAAAATTATTTATGATTTAAATAAGGATTTAACTTTTAGTTAGTTATTTTTAAAAGGGTTTAAAAGTTTTAAATCATTTGGTTTTCAAAAGTAAAATTGTTCAAAGATGCTTCTTTTTCAAATATGGTTTTGAATACAAGTGATTCAAGTGTTGATACCATTAAGAAATCATATAACTGTGAATGAGTTGTAACAGCCCGCAAATCCGTACCCCTTGAGTTAACACTATTCTACCTAAATCAACTCAAGCTGTACAGAAATACGAATCATTTGGGTTAAAGAAGAAGAGGTAGAAGATGAAAATAAAAAAAACAATAACAGAATCTAACCATCGCAGCGGAATAAAATATAATAGAAAATAAATGATCTTTACTCAAAAATCAAATATCTCTCTTTATATATTACATCATCAGAGTACATCAATCACAGTACAACAACAACCACATACAAACGGATACACATCAACTCATTACAGCGGAACATATGTATAAACAAGTACGGAAGTACGTATCGTTATCCAGCTCGTCTCCTGAGCTCCACAGCATCATATCCTGTATCATATAATACTCGGTCTGACCCGAGCATTACAGTTAAATAACACCCGAGTCATTCTGGAATACCAGCGTGAGAAAATCACACTCAATTGATTATTAAAGTTTCAAAAATCCTTTGAAAAAAAAAAGCATCTCGTAAGACCACGCCACAAATAAACATGTCGGGTTATTACCTTACGATAGCTAAAACACTTTTTATAGAAATCCTCTGATATTATAATAGGGTCTATATACAAATACTTATAAAATAGACGAAATTGTTACATCTATTGAATTCCATCTACTAGCCACAGAGTGGGTAATACAAACAAAACTCGTACAAGGCTCGTAGGGAAAATGGATTTCCAACTAATGACTAGGCACTAGGGTACCACCTGTCACAATACGTGGCCTAGATCACAGTACCGAGGAGCACGCCCGCTCCCCTGCAACACAAGACTGTGACTACCCCTTACTGGATAATCCCGAGTGAGATCACCCCACGGTTGGGATCAGCAACCGCCCACTAAGCCGAAATAAAAGGGACATCTAGGCAGGGATGACCTCACCCCGCTTGGGTGCTACCTACCTAGCCTTGTTGCATAACCCCTGATTTTCAGTCATTCCCATTTGATGAGGCTTGAGGCTAAGCGTTACCTTTTTAGAACATATCCCTTAGAATGCCCATCGTCCACCTGATGATGTTTCGCAAGCATTCATCCATACAAGCCCGTCCCGGGTTCGAACGGAACCGAAGGCACTATTCCTACTACATCCATTTTGGAAATATCCTCAGGATTAGTAGCGACTAGCCCTTGCACTTCACTGCTCCATCTTCGAATCCAACTCGTTTTCACAAAACGTACAAACCGGATCGAAGTGGTTTTCGAGAAATAAATCTCGATCCCGGTCCCTTCGAAACGATCAACGTATTTGTCCAATACGGATAGTCGGTTATTTAACTATCAATTAATATTCACAAACAACCATCTAACCATAAATAATTTTTCAAATTCTTTATTAACCTCAAAAATATCTTCACAAGATATATTTCTATTTTCAACCTTTTGAAAATAGTTTTCAAATCATCTTTCTTTTCAGGACAAACTTTCCCAAATATTTTCTATCTCTACTGAAATCACCAAGCACAAAACTAGAATTTTAAAATAATTTTAAATCACTTTATTGTAAAATATGTTTAACATTTAATTTAGAAAATTTTACTTTAGTACATAATTTAAAACAATACTTTAGAAATAATTAAAATAAGTTTACCTTATAAATATAACTAGATTTTCTTCTTTAAACAAAATACCAAATCATCCTTGAAATAATTATGACGACAATAGATTAAACAAAACACTTACTTTGGAATTTACTTTAAAACATTTAAGTTAAAACTACTTCAATAATTGGTAAAAATAAATACTGTATGAATATTTTAAAAATAAGATTACTTTATAAAATATAAACTAGGTTCTCACTCTTTAAAACAAAACACTGAGTTACCATTTTAAATAATTACCACGATAATAGATTTGAAAATATTTACTTTAGAATTTTGATATTTAGAAAATAATAAATTCTTACAACATACTTTTTTAATAACAACATTAAAAACTTTTTATCTTATATTTAAAAATTTCCTTTAAACGTACTTGGCTATCCATAGAAATATACTTCTCTTCACATCCATCTTTAAATCTCCAATACAACACTTGAATCAATTTCCAAATTGATTCCTAGTTTACTTTCTTTTAATTCCAAAATCCATTAATTTCATATTTATTTCCTTAATTATGATTTAAAATATTTTTAACTGAAATACCAATTTAGATTCCTTAAATTACTTCTTTATTCCTTTAAATAAATTTGAATTTTAAATTTTCAAATAATTCTTTATTCCTCTGAAATAATATCACTTGATTTTACAATTCATTAATTTCCGATTATTCAAAATCTTTTCATACACGAAGTTATTTATTAGTATTGTGATATCACTTCCATTCATTCTATTCATTCTTAATTTATTCAAATTTTATATAATTATTTCGCTTACAAATTCACTTCTTTTATTTTCTTTCCAAAATCCGATTTATATATTTTTGGTAACCCATTATACCCAAATATAGTCAATCAAAGCATAGCATTCAATGTTCCAATATATTCATCATAGAATATCAAATAGTCTCAACAGAGGGTATTAAATAATTTAAATAAATGTTGAGGGGTCCAGTTGGATCCCTCCAACCTGTTTTCCTTGCATCCACAGATGTTAGCACAATATAATGTGTCAATCCCAAAATATACCATACTATAGCACATCATTCAATTCAACCATTCATCCAATTATTTAAATTTAATCATTTAAATTTAAATTTAACTGAGTGAGATTAACTCACCTGGAATTTACTTTGCAACCCGATCCAATCTGGCTTGTACCCATTATCTATGACCTTGTATAAACATTTTATAGTTTATTAACACTTGAATAGTTTAGATAAGTCAATTAAACAAATTAAATCTTTATACAACTAGTTAAGTGAAAATATGAATATATTTTTTTTTCTTCATTTGAAATCTCTTTTATTTGCCAAAATCTTCTATATATATTAATATTATCTGTTTACTGTCAATCTATTTAAATAGAAATCTTAACCTTTAAAAAATTAAATTTTCTATTAAGTTGTACTGTCTCAATATCGATTATTTAAACTAAAATAAAAATCAAAATACCTCACTGTAAATTCTTATATTTTTATTTTTAACTTTTGAATTACCTTATCCTTAATTTAAATTAATTTAAATTAAGATATAAAATTTTTACCTTACCGCCGAACTGAACAATCCCCAAATGACCACCTCCTCTATGACATGCCGTGGGAAACCAAATTTTGTAGTTGCCTTCGACCATCTTCGTACGCGACTCTCTCAATTTCCACGTGCGTGCTATCGTGAGTGTCGCGACTCTGTGCTCGAAACCGTCGCCAAAACCCCTAACGACAGCGACCCCAAAATCCCACCATCCTCACAACGGCCCTCCTTCCACGACATCGCCCTCGCAATCAATAGGTAGTCGCGGTCGATTTCGATTGCTTCCCTCTTGCACCGCCACACACTCGCCACGCAAAACTAGCTCGCTAGCCTCGAATCGCCTTTCCCCCCTTTTGTTTTTGAAGAAAATTCGGTTCGAATTCGTAACCAAGGAGAAGAGAAGTAGCATCGAATGATCTATCTGGGTTTCGAATTCAATTCGCACGCGGCCATTTTTTTCCGATTTTGAATCTCGTTTGGTTTGCAAAGGAAAAGGGAAATGGTATGTTAATTAAAGCTGAGGGGTGTCGTGCTTCAGAAGACAAAAGGAAATCATAATTTAATTTCTGCGCGTTGAAAATATTAGCGTGCCTGAGACAATTTGCTACAGTGACCACAAAATTAAAACTTTAAAAATTCTGATGTAAAATTATTTCGGCTGTGATTTGAATTCCTTTCAGATAGAGATATTTAAATTAAATCGATAATCATTGTCTAGGTGTTTTTATCTCTTACGCTCACACAACAAACCCCAAAACTACGAAAATTGAAACCCGATACTAATTCAATATTACGGATCCACTGGAACCGGTTTCGTTGAATTCCGAGACTGCGCCTCGAAAGGCTGTTTTTAAATTCAATTTAAACGATAAAATTTCAAACTGAACAAATCACTGTTAAATTCAATTTTAACACTTCTATTGTCTTCAGTATTATCAATATAAATTTCATAAGCCTTCAAATTATTTTTAACAGGCTTAGAATTACAGGTTCAACATTTTACCCAATTTCAAATTATTTAATTTAACAATTTAAATATCAAATAAATTATGACATTTGAAATTCAATTTAGAAATTAAATTTTTAAATATTTAAAATCAATTAAATATTTCAATTTTAAATGCTTGAAAATTCCATGTCGTCATATTCCTCCCCCGTTAAAAGAATTTCGTCACCGAAATTACTAGTTAGGAAGAATGGTCCAATACCTGTTTATTTTTTCTCAAAACCAACAATCCAACATTCTACCAATTATCTTTTTATATAAGACCCATTACCCTTCTTACTAACTTCCCAAACTTCCCCATAATTTGCAAACAATACTATTTGCTCAATTATTCAAGTCTTAATTTAAAACCAAATTTTGAATTATCAAAAATTTCTCAAAAAATTTCTAACTCTCTAAATTTTCGAAAAATTTCGCCAGCGTCTCCTTTGCGCGGCTAACTCGGTACAACTACAAAATGGCCCTACGGCCTCCCAAATCAAAAAGGAAAACAAAAGGCCAAGTGGCTCGATCCAAAATCCCAATCAAATTTCACAGAAATTTAAACACATACCTTTTTGTCGGGCAATTCAATTTTTATCATCGAAAATCAAAACCAATTCTCTTTTCCCTTTATAATACCTGCATATCCTGCTTAGTACTAATATCCAATCACAATATTCCAAAAACATTTTATCGACTTCCTTACAAAATGCCAACATCTATTCATTCAAATATTGACTTAGATTATATTAGTAGTATCAATTTCTCATTTAAGGATTCTCCATTCCCTCTTAAGTTAGTATAAGCATTTTATACGCTTCTTATATCTATTCCCACTTCACCACTTTAGTTTATATCTAATTTTATTCAAATCGATCCATTTATAACCAATTCATGTCATTATTTTAGTTAGTTTCATTTATTAATTTATTTTAGTTTCCAATTTAAATTCGTTTCGTCATTAACAAATTTTTTCAAAAATTTTCTAACTCCCAAAATTTTTGAATTTTTTTGGCAGAGTCCCCTTTGTACGGAGGAGCTTTTGCAATTTGACAAAAGAGATAAATATATATACATCGGTCCACCCGGTCGGAAAAACCAAAAGCAGTTCATATTTCCTATTTTTATTGCGTAGGCATACCTTATTTAGCATTTTTAAGCAAGCAGCTTATTTATTTAGCAGTTAGCGCAATCAAATCCAGCCACACGGCTTCCAGGTACCTGTACTTACTCAATTTAAACATGTAAGTACCATATATATGAAGTTTATCAATATTTCACTTATCTGCAATAGTTAAACACATGAATTCTAACGGCAATGCACATTAAACACTTTTTATAAGCAATTTAAATATTCCAACATTAATTTTAATTGCTTACAACCAATCACACATCGTTTCACTTAATCTGAATGGTTAACAACTTACAAGCTTACATTAATTTATTTTTAAGCAAAACGAGCTCATATTTAATTCAGTTGATCTCAAAATCAATTTATTTTACTCCTATCAATTCATAGAATTTTAATTACTTCCATTTACATCAAATGACAGTTTATTCTATGCAATTTGACGAGATCTATGTGAATAAATAAGTACTTATGTTTTATAACCACTTTAAATTGATTTCAACTCAATTTATACTTAATTCGATTCCATTTTATAAATTTATTCACAATCCATATATTCTCATTTTCATTGCATTTCAAATTAAAACCACTCACTTCATTATTCAACAGGTTCCATTAAAAACCATTTGATCTAGCTCGACACATTTTTATTAAATTCCATTCACAATCCATTCATTTATAATTCATTCCAAAAAATTTTATTCCGAGCTATTTTATTTAGCGTTAAGTTAATTTACTACAATTTATTCAAATTTCATCTTAAGCTCATTTTCATTTTACAAGTAAATTTTCTCTTCTATTTAACTTAATTCTATCTCAATTAAACCTCATTTTAAATCTACAATTTCATTTGATTTCTATTATAAAATTTATCTTTCATACTCAACTCATTCAATTGACTACAAGGCCATTTCCAATTTATTTCCACTTATTTGGATTTTATTTGCAATTCAAACCATTGCTATTTTAATCCAATTTCATTTTTATTCGATACATTTCCAATTATATTTAATTTGTTAACACTTCAAGTCAAATTTTAAATAATAACTCAAATTCTAAATCCACAATCCATTTTCAATTTACCACCCAATTTCATGAACTCACAATTCAATTACATTTACTTCACTATCAATTCAAGTCGAATTTGATTTATAACTTGAGTTTTATTGCCAATTACATATTTCATTATCTAATTTATTATCTAATTAGTTCTTTCCATGGTCAAAATTCAACACTTGATTTTTAAATCTCAAAATCTGTTCATTTAATTTTCTTAAGTTCAATTTATTTTATAATTCAAGTTTGGATTTTCTTTCGTTTTATTAACCAAAACATCAATCAATATTTATTTTGGATTTTGTATTCCGTTTTCAATTTATAAGTCACAACTTATTATTTTACACAATTCCATTCATTATAGGCTTGAATATATTCTTCTTTTATATTAACTCGAGTTTTACATTTATTTATTTCAATTCAATCCTTACCCAATTTATTTTTTCATTTATTCAGGTAAGAATCTAATTTCATTCCAATAACTCAATTGAATTTTTATTCCAATTCAATTTTATTTTAACTCAAATTTATTTAATTCAATTTGAGTTCAACTTAATTCAAATACAACTGGATATTATTTTCAGCCTATTCAATTAATTTCAATCCAGTTAAATTTTTATTTCCCAATCCAAGTCAATTTCATTTTTAACTTTTCCCTTTAAATTTAAATTCCAACATTCAAAGCTTATATTCTTCCTGATTTAAAAATCATCTTAATTTATAAGCTTATAACCTATCTCCTCAGGAATTTAAAAACACCCGACTTTGGTTTCAAATTATTTTGAAACTTCCATTATCTCCAAAATCACACTTCTCAAAATTTCAAACCAATCCTGGTTTTATTCCCAACAAATTTCCTTTGAAATTTCACAAACTTTCATTGCATTTCTTTCATATCCAAAAAGTTTGATTCCAAACCATTTTATTATACTCGACATCATTCCAAAAATATTTTAAAATCAATTTCATTTACATTTACCAATTCATAATTTTTTTTTAAAAGTTTTATAGAAAATTTTAAATTGATCTCCAACTCAATTTATTTTTAATTCATTTCTATTTTACCTTACATAGTATTTTATTTCATAGTGCATAGGTTCCATACGAACCCATCTTATTTAAGCTCAACAGCCTTTCATGCTTATATATCATTAATTCAATCCATTTGAATTTTATTTCAGCAAATTCCAGAATTACAAGTTATCAAACTTTTTATATGCCATAAACATCTTTAGTTAAAATCCCAAGGTTTAAACAATCTTTCAACACTTCAAAATTCCTTTTGAAATCATCTATATCCAAAATTCCTTGCATTTCAAAATCAACCAAATTTCTCCAACAAACTTTAATCCAAAACGTCCTGATAGCAATCCCTCTTTTGGAAACTCAAAATGAACACCGATGATGTCGCGATCATCGTCGGAATTATTTTCCAGCGACCGTAAAGAGTTCAATGCTTTTCTTTCTTTAAAACCCTTCAAGTTTTTTTTTAAATTCCAAATCTCTCTGGATTTCACATCCAATTCAAAAATATTCCTCACATTTTTTTTTCAATTTCAATTTAAATCAAATTTAAACTATAATTCATTTGTACAGTCTCCCATTTAATTATAATTCAATTCATAAATTACATTTATAATTCATATTTATAAATTTCATTTTATAATGAATTTATTTCCTGATACTTTGGTTATATTTTCAATTTCTAGGTAGATTTTTACACAACAATGATAATAATTTAATATTATCATTTCTAACATCCAAGCAACCATATATTAGCTAAAATAGTTAACAAAAACTTTTCTTTATATCAAAATATATTTTTGAGTAAAATTATTTCATTTACCCACATTTAAAACAATATCGTGTCAATTGTTCTATTCAAGTGTTTAGAAACCCCTTCGATACAGTTGTCCAGACTGTGCCGACGAAGGTTCATATGCCACTCAATAAACCAATCAACACAATATTAAAACAATTTATATTCAATAACAAATACACACTCATATCTATTAATACGCTCAAACTCATTCTAGAGTACTACAGACTCTATTTTAAATGAGTAATTCCCACCAGAGCCAAGGTTATCACCAACCTATGCTCTGATACCAACTGTAACAGCCCGCAGATCTGTACTCCTTGAGTTAACACTATTCTACCTAAATCAACTCAAGTTGTACAGAAATACGAACCGTTTGGGTTAAAGAAGAAGAGGTAGAAGAAGAAAATAAAAAAACACCAACAGAATCTAACCATCGCAGCTGAATAAAATATAATAGAAAATAAATGATCTTTACTCAAAAATCAAATATCTCTGTTTATATATTACATCATCAGAGTACATCAATCACAGTACAACAACAACCACATACAAACGGATACACGGCAACGCAATACATCGGAATATATGTATAAACAAGTACGGAAGTACGTATCGTCATCCAGCTCGTCTCCTGAGCTCCACAGCATCATATCCTGTATCCTATAATACTCGGTCTGACCCGAGCATTACAGTTGAATAACACCCGAGTCAGTCTGGAATACCAGCGTGAGAAAATCACACTCAATTAATTATTAAAGTTTCCAAAATCCTTTGAAAAACTAAAGCATCTCGTAAGACCACGCCACATATAAACATGTCGGGTTTTTACCTTACAATAGCTAAAACACTTTTTATAGAAATCCTCTGATATTATAATAGGGTCTATATATAAATACTTATAAAATAGCCGACATTGTTACATCTATTAAATTCCAGCTACTAGCCATAGAGTGGGTAATACAAACAAAACTCGTACAAGGCTCGTAGGGAAAATGGATTTCCAACTAATGACTAGGCACTGGGGTACCACTTGTCACAGTACGTGGCCTAGATCGCAGTACCGAGGAGTACGCCCGCTCCCCTGCATCACAAGACCGGGACTACCCCTTGCTGGATAATCCCGAGTGAGAACACCCAGCGGTTGGGATCAGCAACCGCCCACTAAGCCGAAATAAAAGAGACATCTAGGCAGGGATGACCTCACCCTGCTTGGGTGCTACCCACCTAGCCTTGCTGCATAACCCCTGATTTTCAGTATTTCCCATTTGATGAGGCTTGAGGCTAAGCATTACCTTTTTAGAACATATCCCTTAGAATGCCCATCGTCCACCTGACGATGTTTCGCAAGCATTCATCCATACAAGTCCATCCCGGGTTCGAACGGAACCGAAGGCACTATTCCTACTACATCCATTTTGGAAATATCCTCAGGATTAGTAGCGACTAGCCCTTGCACTTCACTGCTCCATCTTCGAATCCAACTCGTTTTCACGAAACGTACAAACCGGATCGAAGTGGTTTTCGAGAAATAAATCTCGATCCCGGTCCCTTCGAAACGATCAACGTATTTGTCCAATACTGATAGTCGGTTATTTAACTATCAATTAATATTCACAAACAACCATTTCTAACCATAAATAATTTCCCAAATTATTTATTAACCTCAAAAATATCTTCACAAGATATATTTCTATTTTCAACCTTTTGAAAATAGTTTTCAAATCATCTTTCTTTTCAGGACAAACTTTTCCAAATATTTTCTATCTCTACTGAAATCACCAAGCACAAAACTAGATTTTTAAAATAATTTTAAATCACTTTATTGTAAAATATGTTTAACATTTAATTTAGAAAATTTTACTTTAATACTTAATTTAAAATAATACTTTAGAAATAATTAAAATAAGTTTACCTTATAAATATAGCTAGATTTTCGTCTTTAAACAAAATACCAAATCATCCTTGAAATAATTATGACGATAATAGATTAAGCAAAACACTTACTTTGGAATTTACTTTAAAACATTTAAGTTAAAACTACTTCAATAATTGGTTAAAAATACATACTCTATGAATATTTAAAAATAAGATTACTTTATAAAATATAAACTAGGTTCTCACTCTTTAAAACAAAACACTGAGTTACCATTTTAAATAATTACTACGATAATAGATTTGAAAATATTTACTTTAGAATTTTGATATTTAGAAAATAATATATTCTTAAAACATACTTTTTTAATAACAATATTAAAAACTTTTAATCTTATATTTAAAAATTTCCTTTAAACGTACTTGGCTATCCAGAGAAATATACTTCTCTTCACAACCATCTTTAAATCTCCAATCCAACACTTGAATCAATTTCCAAATTGATTCCCAATTTACTTTGTTTTAATTCCAAAATCCATTAATTTCATATTTATTTCCTTAATTATGATTTAAAATATTTTTAACTGAAATACCAATTTAGATTCCTCAGATTACTTCTTTATTCCTTTAAATAAATTTGAATTTTAAATTTTCAAATAATTCTTTATTCCTTCGAAATAATATCACTTGATTTTACAATTCATTAATTTTCGATTATTCAAAATCTTTTCATACACGAAGTTATTTATTAGTATTGTGATATCACTTCCATTCATTCTATTCATTCTTAATTTATTCAAATTTTATATAATTATTTCGCTTACAAATTCACTTCTTTTATTTTCTTTCCAAATCTAATTTATATATTTTTGGTAACCCATTATACCCAAATATAGTTAATCAAAGCATAGCATTCAATATTCCAATATATTCGTCATAGAATATTAAATAATTTCAATAGAGGGTATTAAATAATTTAAATAAATGTTGAGGGGTCCAGTTGGATCCCTCCAATCTGTTTTCCCTGCATCCATGGATGTTAGCACGATATAATGTGTCAATCCCAAAATATACCATACTATAGCACATCAATCAATTCAATCATTCATCCAATTATTTAAATTTAATCATTTAAATTTAAATTTAACTGAGTGAGATTAACTCACCTGGAATTTATTTTGCAACCCGATCCAATCCGGCTTGTACCCATTATCTATGACCTTTTATAAACATTTTATAGTTTATTAACACTTGAATAGTTTAGATAAGTCAATTAAACAAATTAAATCTTTATACAACTAGTTAAGTGAAAATATGAATATATATTTTTCTTCATTTGAAATCTCTTTTATTTGCCAAAATCTTCTATATATATTGATATTATCTGTTTACTGTCAATCTATTTAAATAGAAATCTTAACCTTTAAATAAATAAATTTTCTATTAAGTTGTACTGTCTCAATATCGATTATTTAAACTAAAATAAATCAAAATACCTCACTGTAAATTCTTATTTTTTTTTTAAACTTCTGAATTACCTTATCCTTAATTTAAATTAATTAAATTAAGTTATAAAATTTTTACCTTACTGCCAAACTGAACAATCCCCAAATGACCACCTCCTCTATGACATGCTGTGGGAAACCAAATTTTGCAGTTGCCTTCGACCATCTTCTACGCGACTCTCTCTATTTCTACGTGCGTGCTATCGTGAGTGTCGCGACTCTATGCTCGAAACCGTCGCCGAAACCCCTAACGACGGCGACCCCAAAATCCCACCATCCTCACAAAAGCCCTCCTTTCACCACATCGCTCTCGCGATCAATAGGTAGTCACGGTCGATTTCGATCTTGCGTCGCCACGCAAAACTAGCTCGCTAGCCTTGAATCGCCTTTCCTCCCTTTTTGTTTTTGAAGAAAATTCAGTTCGAATTCGTAACCTAGGAGAAGAGAAGTAGCCTCGAACGATCTATCTGGGTTTCGAATTCCATTCGCACGCGACCATTTTTTTTCCGAATTTTAATCTCGTTTGGTTTGCAAAGGAAAAGGGAAAGGGTATGTTAATTAAAGCTGAGGGGTGTCGTGCTTCAGAAGACAAAAGGAAATATTAATTTCTGTGCGTTGAAAATATTAGCGTGCCTGAGACAATTTGCTACAATGACCACGAAATGAAATCTTTAAAAATTCTGATGTGAAATAATTTCGGCTGTGATTTGAATTCCTTTCAGACAGAGATATTTAAATTAAGATAATTATTGTTTAGGCGTTTTATCTCTTACGCTCATACAACAAACCCAAAAACTATGAAAATTGAAACCCGATACTAATTCAATATTACGGATTCACTGAAATCGGTTTCGTTGAATTCCGAGACTGCGCCTCGAAAGGCTATTTTTAAATTCAGTTTAAACGATAAAATTTCAAAAATGAACAAATCACTGTTAAATTCAATTTTAACACTTCTATTGTCTTCAGTATTATCAATATAAATTTCATAAGCCTTCAAACTATTTTTAACAGGCTTAGAATTACAGATTCAACATTTTACCCAATTTCAAATTATTTAATTCAACAATTTAAATATCAAATAAATTGTGACATTTGAAATTCAAGTTAGAAATTAAACTTTTAAATATTTAAAATCAATTAAATATTTCAATTTTAAATGCTTGAAAATTCCGGGTCGTCACATGAGTTATAATGTAGATTATTGGGTTGTTTGGACATGTGTTAGCAGAATTAATCCCCATTCTGCTATAAATTGTTTGTTGGTTTGTTTATTAGTATGGACATGTGTTAGCAGAATAAATCATCGTTCTGCTATGAATTGGTTGAATTGCTTGGGCATCTCTTTAGTAGGATAAATCACCACCTTGCTATTATGTTATTTGGATATGTATATGCTAGTTAGTTCATATTGATATGTTATTCCTTGATTTGGACATGAGTGTATTTACATATATGTTGACCTATATAAATAACTGTTAAGTGAATTGAAATTGAAATTGAATGGTAACTTAAATTAGTACCATTGAGATTGCTAAGCCATTGAAATTGAATGGTAACTTAAATTAGTACCATTGGGATTGCTAAGCCTCTTTTCGAATTACTAAAATATGTTTTGAATTAACTTCAATTCTTTAATCAATTTTTAAAGGTTATAAATGGATTTTGAATTTTATTATTACTTTATAAAGTTATTTTTAAATAATATCTTGTTTTTAAAAAGTAGTTTATTAAATAAAAGGTTTTACCTAAAGTGGTTTACAAATAATATCTTGAAAATGATATTTTATAAAGGAGATTATATAAAGGAACTATGTAGGAAGATTTTTATATAGTTGTAAAAATAGAAAGAGAGTTTATAAATCATTTTAGATATTTTTGTAAACGTTTTAAATCATGTTTGAAAAATTGTAAAGAGGATTGAAATGTGAAGTGAACTTACAAAAGAATTTTTGTAAGGAATAAGTGAATGATTTTTATAAAGTTAACGAGTTTTATAGTAAGTAATGTTTTGAAAGGGAATGGTTTGACCATTTAATATAGAATATGAGAAGAAAGAATTTTCCAAATGTTTTTGGTAAATGTTTATATTATTTTCCAAGTAAAAGGGATGTAAGTGGTTTGGGAAAGTGTTTTAGGAAAGATCCTTTGATAAAGTTTTATAAAGTGATTTTATTAATTAAAGATTAATTAATAATGGCTTAAAGGATCCTATATGGAATTGAATCAATGTTTGATTGTTTGTTTATTTGATAATTAAATAACCAACTATTAAATCTGGATCAAAACGTAACTTTGGAAATATCTAGGAGAAACACAGAAATTATATGTTACAGTTGCCGTCGGTGGTGCTATACTGTACATATAAATTCGTATCGTTCATCTAGGATAAATGATAAGAAAATCCATCCACTAACGGTAAGGAGGTGAACTCCGCTATTATCTTTTATCTGCTTATTTCTTAAAGAACTAGGGTTGAGTTTATTGAAAATTATTAAAAGTTGTTTCTAAGAGACCGAGATCGGATCTATTATTCAAAAACCACTTTGATCTAACTCAACCATTTTAAACTGAAGACATCTTGAAGAATATAGAATTAAAGATGGAGCATTGAAGTGCAAGGGCGGCTTTTACTAGTTATGAGGGTGATTCCAAAATGGGTGTAGTAGAATAGTGCCTTTAGTTTGTCCTTATCCTAAAAAGCTTGTATGGATGAATTCTAGTATTGCATTGATGCCTGGATGGCAGTGTTAGCATTCCAAGTGGGATTGCTTTTCAAAAAGGTAAAATGTAGCCTCAAGCCTCATCAACTGAGAAATGACTAAAACAGGGCATGCGGTAGGGCTCAGTGGGTCGCTCCCAATTGAGTATGTCATCATCTTTCTAGGTTACCCTATTTTTATGGATTGGTTGTGCGTGAGAGATCTCGATTAAGGTTGGAAGACCAGGATGATTACATATTCGGTACTACTAGTTAAGTGGTAGGCCGGTTCTATGTGGCAGGGTACAAGATGTGCTTGTCAGACCCGGAAGCATTGTTCTAGATATGTGCCCATCGGAGGTAGTTCCTTACCTGGTCATAGTATGGAATCCGTTCTCCAATATGTGCCTTTACGGTTTTGATTGTAAAGCCTAGTGTGTTGGAATTTAATTAATGTAACAATTGCGGCTGAGATTAATAAGTATTTGTACTTTGGACATTATTATAATATCACTGGATTTTCAATAAAAGTGTTTTGGTTATCGTAAGGTGAAAACCCGTCCGTGTTTATGTACAGCGTGGTCTTATGAGATACCTTTGATTTTTAAAAGGTTTTGAAATGTAATTATCAAGTTTTTTGAGTTTACTCACATCAGACCCATTTCTGACCCGGAGTTTTATTTTCTTTCACTAAAACTCTTGAGTGCTAAAATGTTTACAAGAAGCCAAGTAGTTAAGGATTCCTATGGATGCATTTTGGAGGAGCTTAGAGCAGAAGGCTTCACCGATAGTTAGTTGTTGTTATTTTGTTTCCGTTGTATTATTTGTATATAGTATCGGTTATGTAAGGACAGGCTGTTATAACTGTCCTAGGTTAGAAATTATTTTAGTATGACTCTGATGTATCATTTTGTAAACGACTTTGTAAAGTACTATGATGATTAATATATATTATTCCATTACGTTGTGAGATTTTGTGTATGCTTTTAGTTCCTTCTATCTTCTATCTTCTTTCTTTTCCCCTAATGAACGGTGTTTCTGACACTTGATGGGTCGGCACGCAATACAGCGGATGTATTAGTGTCGATTTTAAATACGATTCGTTACATTTCATATTTAAAATTACAAAACTTAAATCCATCTAAATTATAAATGATATACACAATAAATCAAAAATTATCTCATATTATTCTTCTCATCATATATTTTAAAATAAACATTCATTATTTACATATATTAAGTAATTTAATGACATTGTCTTGCCATGTACTTATAGCGAATCTCTATGTAATTGGCTGAAATGTTGACCGTAAATCAACATGGCTTCACCATTGACCTCTGTTATTGCTAAGGTTCGGTGGCTACACACATCATCCAAAAATAACTCATAAATGATACACTTTCATAATTTCCATTTCCATTTTCTAAACCATCAAAGCTTTTAAATACATACGTACTAGTAGATAAATTTCCCTTTTAAATTTATTATGAATTAATTCCAAAATTTATAGTATTTTCCTTAACTTATATCACTATATAAAATAATATTAAGCCACAAAATTTAGTGATTCATTTTGTCACTTAGCTGCAAGGTCGATTACCTAGAATATCAACGTTGCCTCACCATGCTCTCCACTTCTTATAATTTATCGATGGATAAAATATTATTTTTAGCCTCAATTATTTTCTAAATTTTCAAATTAACTATCTCTCATGTCAAAATGTCTCTTTGATATTTAGGAACCCCTGTCGATAACATGGTATCCCATATATCGATCTGAATCCTTAAACATTTTTTGGACAAGTCAATACAATAAATAATCATAAATTTTCCTTCGTTATATTTTTTTATTATTACTAGAATCTATGCATTCAATTTAAACAAATATAACCAAGCGATTAATTCGTAACAACCAATCAACAAAAACTAAATAGTCGCTTTCAGCGGAACAATTATATTCCTAGAATTCCGCTGCGTAACTCTGGTTATTCTTAAATTATTTAATCTCAAATTTATTTACTTAAATTTCCCAATAATCTAAAATTTTCTAAACTCCAAAAGATTTTAACACATCACTTTCCAAAATTTGGATGTCACAAATTCCAATTTATCTAATTAAGATATTAAATCAAAATACATCCAAATTGATTATCTTGGTAATCAATTTATATTCCTATCCCTATATAGGTAATTAATATAACTATCTACCACACACCCTAGGGGTAGGACTCTAAGTCTCTGTAGGCCTAAATCTATGATATCATACACTATAATGTTCTAACTCAGCACCGATACCAACTATACCGATCCTACTGCGATATTGATACTATTAAAGAACATCATAAATAATGTCGTCTAATAATAATGAGAATACGACCTGTTAAGTGCGACCAAGTGCGAATACAACTTTAAACTAATATTGACACGTCATACTTACCATTTTACTTAATCACTGGAATAAATTTGATATGTATAGTCTCTGTTTAAAGTAATAACCACATTGGTTTCTCAGAACCAGAACTATATATCATATAAAATAGTAATCACAGATCATAGTGGAATAATAAATCTCTTATACATACACAAACTATGAGTTTGCAAAATAAAATCCTTGACCCATATAATATACATGAGTTACAAATCACTGACTCAAATATACATCTCAAATATAGATACAAAATCCTAAATGAGACAAAGTAAATGTCAAAATGGTTTATCATTCTCTGCTTGCCCAACCATCCAAAGGTCTACCTGCCCCGTAACCTGAAAAGTCTTGGCCTGACCCGAGTATTATAAAATAAATAGGTTAGGCTATCTTTAAATATCCAAAAGAGTAAGAACAATTTGTAACACAAAAATAAATGGCATATAAGTAAATCCTGATGTCCAAGATATTACAAGTCATGGAGTGAATTTAACTAAGAATTTATCACAAGGCGCATGGATATATATTTAAGTCACAAAAACAGATTAGTCACTAAACCCAGAATTACAGAATAAAGACAATATTCTGAACACAAAGAAAATAATTCCATACCGATCCCCGGATCATCCATACCAATCTTAATGATTTTCCATACCATGGCAAACAAATGTGGCATCACTCATACTGATCTGATACCAAGGATTGTCTATACCGTGAAACAGAATCACAACTAATTTCAAGGATCATAGCAATAATGACTCGAAGATTCCAGATTATTCGTTATTATTATATATTTATAATCATAATTAAATCCATGAGTATACCTCTTAAGGATCTATCAATCCCACCAAACTCAAAAAAAATACTCTAAAGTGCCAAATACAATCACTTTCAGTAATCACTAGAATTTAACCAAAATGTCTCATACCACCTGGTGAAATTCAAGTATTTACTAGAAGCTTATAAATCTTACTTATTACGAATACCACTGGAAAACCTGAACTATATTCCTTTAAGGATCTATCGGCTCCACCGAAGACCAAAAAAGAATACAACCCTAAGTGTTAAATGCTTCCTAATAGTAGTCACAAGATTTTAACTATGGCATCCCATACTACCTGGTGAAATTCAAGTATTCACAAATGGGCTAGTAAGTACCACTTAAACATTATATTCAATAAGTTGTACAATCTTCAATGAAGCATCACTCGAGAGCATTTAAATCGATCATAACACTAAGTCGATAATTAGTACTCCCCATATTATAGAGCTAAGGCTCTCAAATTTTTTTATCTAAAAACATTTAATAGTTTAGAGATCCACTATTATAATATTCAGAGGAAATGATTTCTAAATACTCTATTTATAAATTTACCTTCGTATATATATTTTCCATAAAATCATTAACCCAATATTTCACTTTTAATATCAAAATACTCTTATATATAGTTCTTCCATATTCCTTTTTGAAAGATCCATAGTTCATAAATTATTTTCTAAAGGCTATATATATAAGTAATCTCGTAATTTTATCAAAACATATACTTAAAATCCTACCCATATCGGTGTTTAAATAAAACACTTAGTTTATAAATTTACCAAAACCATATGATAAAGATCCATTATCTTTCTTACTAATAAGATATACTATAGGTATATAATTACTCATAAAATCATTTCTAAAAGAACTAGATTAATTTAGAGAACAAGTTCGATATTTGTAAACTTAAATAACTCTCTTTTATGAAATTATTTATATATAAAATTTTGTGTTTATATTTGTAAAATAGATGGATATAAGTTTATAAAATTCCAAACCTTTAAATCAAAGTGATTCAAAGTCCATAGCATATAATAGAATTCACTACAACAAACTACTAATTCATCACAAGATTATGGCCATGAATTGGTCCATAAAGTTCTAACCTTGTATCATCTCAAAATCTATTTTTATAATTTTATTCTCAAGCAAATATGAGTTGAAATTGCCTCGATATCATATTACATTCTTTCATCCAAAGCATAGTAACAAATAGAAACAACCGGACGACAAATGGGCGAACAAAAGGGTAATTTCCTGGAACTGAACAGCCCATCGGTCCATCGGTGGGGTAATACTGGTACAACGGTAGTCGTGAATCCCAGAGCTGTTTTAGCTCTAGGAAGCCCTCCGATAGATCCCAGATGATGGTGTTTTAGTTCGGGGTTTTGCGTAGTTGATTAGAGGTGTATATTCTAGCATTTCAAATGATACAAGACATTATAACAACAACTAGATCATCACGTTTACAAATCATATATAACCATAACTTTCAATAAGTAGGAAATAAAATCGAGGTTGAAAACATCTCAATAAAGGAGATCAAAACAATCACATCCAAAAAATCTAACATCAATAAGCATACTATATTGAGATAGTAGTGTGATGAAACTCACCTATAAAACTTGAATTTGATAAAATAATACCAGATTCTCCTAGGCTAATACCTATCACCTGCAAAGTTGATTTCAGAAATTGCAACCAAATTAGGGTTTTAGAATAAGAAACCTAAACTAAATTTACTGAAATAAGTAGCAATAGGTGGAGGAGATTAGCTTCTTTTGATTTCTACAAGAATTAGCTAAATGCCCCTTTGATTTAGAACTTGAAATTGGGAATTATTGGAGCTAGGGTTTTCTTAGCTTTGAAAAACAAAACTTTATTTTGTTTACTGTTTGAGAAAATGAACGTATAGTTCTTTTAGAGTTGCCAAGGAGAGAAAACTCTCTCTTATTTGCACTAATGAGCTAAAATTTACTTAGGCCAAAACCTATATTTTTATTAAATAACTCAAAACTCTATTTTCCACCCATCTCCTTACTTTTTACTCCCGTTATAAATTAGATCACACTTAGAAAATTTTATATAAAAGCTCTAAATTGTACTTCAACCTTACTTTAAAATAAAAGAAAGACACAAGATTTTAAACCATTATTTTAACCTTCTATTTAATATTTAAAAAGAGACAATCTCTTATTTTCATTAAATGAAATATTCCAAAGTTAACAGCTTTTTGACCTAAATAATTCCATTTCTCAAGTACAAGACTTATCAAAAAAATTCCCAAACTAAATTTTATTTCACAACTTTCTAATCAAATTAATTAACCATATTTAAACTTAACTAATTAGGTAATTAACAATAGGGTTGTTACAAAATTAATCAACCAACAATTTAAATATTTTTAAAATTAAAAAGTATGGAAAAATATAATAAATTCAATTAAAAAATTTACAATAAAAATCAAGTCGTTATATTAAAAATTGATTTCCTTGTTATTTGCTCGAACCATTTATTATCATAAATAAATTTACAAAATGATTTCACAACTATTATTTATTAACTAAAAGGGGTTAAATAAGGTTATTAAATGCATTTGATTAATATTTAGTTTACTATTCAAATATTTCAATAATCTCTATATTTGAATTTAAGTTATTAAACTCTAAATCCAATTATTTGAATATTAAATATTAATTAGATATTAAAAATTATAACGATAAAATTCTAGGATGTTACACTGCCGGTCCAAGTTTCATTGAATTCTAACTTGAAATGAATGAGTTATGACATAAAGAATGTCTAGCACAGTGGTAAAGACTTGTGCTCTTCAGCCAACCCATTCCGATTTGACTCCTGGCAAGCACACTATTTTTATGGACCATGAGGAATGGTCTAATAGGAAATCTAATTAGATAACCATTTCTAATGTAAGATTGGAAAAAGATCAAGGTAGACTAAAAGGAAGTAAGGACAGAATGCAAACGCAATGTCATCCCCTTCCTCTGTTAGTACCAAGGTACCAAACAGGAAGTCCTGTTCGAACAGGAAATCATTTTCGCTTCAGCCAACCTACCCGGGTTCGAGTCCTAACAAGCACATTATTTTTATGGAATATGAGGAATGGTCCAGCTGGGAATCAGAGTGTCTAACCATTTTCAATGTGGTAGGATAGAGACCAAGGCAGAGTAGAAGAAAGTAAGGAGAGAAAACAAAGGCAACGTCACCCCCTTTGTTTGGTACCCAAGGTACCGAACAAAAAGTCATGTTCGATACCTTAGGGTACCAAATAGGAAATCTTGTTTGGTACCCACGGTATCGAGCAAGTCACTTCCATAATTGAGAAGGGTGGCATTATTTAGAAAACTAGACGAAGGAGGTATGTGCACATCGACCACACCTACAAAGGCTCATCAAACGATGCATGTAGGAATCCATCGAACCAAAGTAAAGTGCACACTGGACTAAGCTAATACTAGACCTACCGAGCCATCTGCCTTGGTGTCATATGGAACCAAGCCTAGATGAATCTGCTGAACCAAAGGAGGCCGACCCAAATAGGGGAGCATATGAATTTGGCCAGCAGCATGTCCACATACAATTCTACCATATTGACCTACCTCGGACAAGCTCCTAGTCAAATCGAGCAAGCTATACATGGAAAGAAATCTACTTGTATCAGTAAATAATTAACTACGTTTGGCATATTTAGGAATATTCCATATAGGCGAGTTATACATGGAAATTTACTGACTTACTGGATTGACCACACCATCTCCTAACTCCTATAAATACAAAAGCATCCAACAGCAATTAAGAGCAATCATGAGATCCAAGCTTACAAGAGTAATGGTAGACAAGTCAGGGAAAACAAGGAGCGACCTAGTAGGATCAGTTAGCAGGAACAGCCTAGCAGGATCGAGCAGCCTAGCTGTAATAGCTAGCAGGAACAACCTAGTAGGAACATCTTAGCATGAACAGCTAGCCGGAATAGCCCAACAAGAATTGCCTTATTAAAACTGCCTAATAAAGACAACGAATAGGAATAGGTAGCCAAGAATAGCCAAATAGGAATAGCCTAACATACTTCCTTAAGATATAACTTACTTTCTATTGAGCTTCATATCATTGTATCTTGTATCTCAAGCATTATATCAAATATCTATAGGAAAAATAATGGAAATGGACAATAAATGTAGGCACATTCTGGCCGAACCACTATAAATATTTGTATTCTTTACATTACTGCAATTTACTTCATATATAGCCTACATCTGATACACTCTCCGAAAATCAATTATCATAGTAATATAATAGATGTGTTATATACCCTATACCCACAGCTCTACAGCAAATAGATTGGAGGTGTTTACTAATGTTTGCGCCAAAATTGGTCACAAACCCCGAATACCGTGAAAGCACCAGTGTATGAATACAAATCAATAATATTCAAACATAAATCTCAGATCTCAGCAAATATTAAACAGTAATCCCAAAGTAAAGAACAGAGACACAAGTTTTATAGTGGTTCGGCTATCTCCGGCCTACGTCCACTCCAAAGTTTTTATCGTTTTATTGATTATCCTTGATGATTACAGATGATTACAGCAGTTACAAAGTCCAAAACTTGAAATGAATAGCAGCAATGATGATATGGAATGATTCTGGCAGCGTCCGAGCGTGCTTTCTCTCTCTAGAATCTCCGACCTCTTTTCTGAATGACTAGGGGCTCTACTTATAAGCGTAGGAGGCTGATATTTCTACTAAAATCCGGGAAGACCGCTTCAGGCACGTGAGGGGGCCCACACGCCCAAAATCTAGAGGTCCGGGCCCACCTTGGGATCGATTCGAAGTAAGGTTCGAATCGATCGAGAAATCATCCAATCGAGCTGAAATTTGGTGAGAACATCCTTCAACATGTATGTAAGCTCCTGTAAAAATTTCATTGCATTTGGATCAACGGTTTAGGAGATATGATCGATCCAAGTTTAAAGTTTCGTGTGCTCTGCCTGGTTCGAAACCATACATCGAACCCACTCCCTTCGAATCCATCCCCCTTGAATCCATCTTCTTCGAATCCATCTCCCTCGAGTCCGTCTTCTTCGAACCCATCTCCCTCGAGTCCATCTTCTTCGAACCCATTTCCATCGAATCCATCGCCTTGAATCCACGAAGCCGACTTCCCTCCTTCGAATCCACGAAGCCGACTCTCCTCTTCGACTCCACGAAGCCGACTCCCCTCCTTCGAATCCACGAAGCCGACTCTCCTCCTTCGAATCCATGAAGCCGACTCCCCTCCTCTCCTGATCGATACGAACTTCATCGATTCGAACCACCATCGATACGAACTTCATCAGGCCGAACCTATGTTGATCGATACGAACCGTATCGATTCGAACCGTCTCTGCATCATGCCTTCGATCGATACGATCCTGATGGGTTCAAATCCGATGGATTCGAACCGAGCACCACCTTGATAGATTCGAACCACATACCTTTCCTACCTTGAATCCATCATATTTTCTTCATACGAACTCCGATTAACCTGAAATTTGAAACATAGCCTTTCCTAGTCCTTATCATTATCTCCAATCAATTTCGTCCCGATCGGAGTTCAACCAAATTTTGACGATATCGATCGTAGCCTTGATTCCAACTGATCTCCAATCCTGATATCCATCATTCCTTGCCAATTTGTTGATATTCCAGTTTTGACCAAAAATGGGATAACACTTTGCCCCCCAAAACATGCCTTGTGATAACAAGGCGTGTTTTGAATAGTTCCGAACCCAATATCCGAAGTCCATAACCATATTGCCAGAGTATATCATCCTTGACTGCTCCGAGTCGATATCCAATTCCAAATCCAATAACCAAAGCTTGAGCCAATTCCATGTCCATTCGAACCCGACAACCGAGTTCCAAACCATCCTTATCCAATGGCCAATAACCGAATCCAGGACCTCTCCGGATCGATATCCAAATGAATAACCTCTCCGGGCTCTTGCCAAGCACAATCTACACCTGACAGCCGTGATCCAGTGTCCCTGGATGTTAAGCTAGCCTCATCGTGTTCTTTTCGAGCGTAATCCACACATGACGGCCTTGGTCCAGTGTCCCTGGACGTTGAGCTAACCTCTCCGGGTTCTTGCCAAGCGTAATCCACACTTGACGACCTTGGTCCAGTGTCCCTGGACGTTGAGCAATGCCATGGCTTAAGTCCTAAGCCGAATCCTGGTCACTCCGGACCTTTGCCGAGCATAGTCCATACTCGACGACCTGAAACAATAATCGATAATATGGGGCCTAAGTCCTAGGCCATATCCTGGTCACTCCGGACCCTTGCTGAGCATAGTCCATACTCAGCGACCCGAATGAGTCAATCTACCGCGTTCGGGCAAAGTGACTCACCCCTTGCCAGGCATAATCCATACCCGACGACCATTTATCAAAAACCAGATGAAAATCCAATCAAAATCCAATCCAACATCCAAACCCAAAAATCCAAATCCAAAACCAAAAAACCAGGAAACCAAACCAGCATTCAAAACTGGAAACAATCATCCAAAGAAAAATCTAAATCAAAAGAAAGCAAAACCAGGAGCTCGATCCAAACTCCAAAACCAAAATCCGAAAAGAAAAGTAGTGTCCAAACCAAAAAAGAAAAGCAGATTTCACAAACCACGGCATCGCAGTTTATCATCATTCAGAGCATGCCTAGGGGCTATCTCCGTCCCCATACATGTGTAAATGACCTGGTTGCTTGCCAGTAGTTCGCTACTTATTTCACATTATCCTGATCAGTGGATGATCAATCGACCATCATCCCTGGGCCTCCCATCATCACGGCGAGAGGTTGTCGGTGGTTGCTCCTGCTCCACCGTTGCATTCCGAGTTCCGATATATTGCTGTAACTGTCCATTCCTTACATGCTCCTCGATTATATCCTTCAAGTGCCTGCAGCTGTTGGTGTCATGTCCGTCTAAGTCATGGAAGAGACAATGCCTCCCTGATGCCCTCTCTCGTTCAGAAGGCTCTCTCCTGGCTGGCCTCCGGTAGGGAAGGCGATTCCGAGTATCCAGATATATCCGCTCCAGCGTCTCGTTCAATCCCGTGTATGTGGAAAACTTTGGATCCCTCCATCGCTTCTTAGCGTTTCCAGAATCATCGTCCAACTTCCTTTTTCCTTTGTCTTTATCCGAACCACCGCTGGATATTGCTCCAACCTCGATTGCACTGACCTTTTTCACTTTTAAATCCGTACTCGCATCCTCCTGCCGAAGGAACCTTTCTGCCTCGTGAAAGAATTCGTCGAGATCCTGTGGGGGGTCTCGTATCAGAGATACCTTGAAATCAGAGTCCTCCCTGACTCCTGATACTGCTGCCATTAAAACCATCGATGGATCAGGCCGATCCACCGAAGCGACTGCCGCACTGAATCGAGTTAGAAAAGCTCTAAGCGATTCATCCATTCTTTGCTTCACCAATGTTAATATCATCACGTTCTTCGGTCTCTTGACATGAACCCGAAACTGACCCAAAAACCTTTCCACTAATTCCCTCCAAGTCTTGATAGATCCTTCTTCCAGCTGCCTAAACCACATCGCAGCTAGGTCCGTCGAATACAAAGGGAAGCATCGGGCCATCACTTCCTCCGATGCCTCCAGCACCTCCATATGTCTGGTGTATCTCATCAAGTGATCTGTTGGATCTGTCTTGCCATCATATACCTCCATGCCAGGCAACTTAAACTTAGGTGGATTCTGAACCGTCCTTATTTCCCGAGCAAACGGGCTCCTGTTCACTCCTTCCAAGTCTCCTTTCGCCAAACCACCTCGCACAGTTTTCCTAATCATCTCTACCAACCCAGCGTTGTCTGTCGGGGGTTGCCCCCGAGGGAACTCCGGCACATACTCTTCATGTGGCTCGTTAGTAGCAACGTTGGTTCTAGCCTGTTGAACTCCTTCCAGAGGTCCTCCTGTGTTGGATCCTGTGGGTCTGCCCCCAAGCCCTTGTTGATTGCTTTGTGGCTCCATATCTCGTCCTCCATTGGGTTCCACGACCCTAGTCCCCTGTCCTGCATCCACAGCGGCTGTAGCTGTTCCTAAGTTCTGCATCCCTACAGCTCTCATTTGCTCGAAGAAAGTCTGCATCATTTCTTGTTGGTTCTTTAACAATCTCTCTTGCAAAGAATTTGCCATAGCCTCCATTTCATCCCGAGTTATGTAGATTGAAGCCTGTCCTTCCCCCGCTCCGGAGGATGCTTGTTGACTTCCCTCCTGTTGGCTTCTCTCAGCCCTCTGCCTTCTACTATTTTGCCTGGTCATTGTCCTTGAATCCAAACTCTTTAAAATCTTCAAATCCAAACTTCAAATCCGATGTAGCGGGTGCTAGTCGTTCTCAGTGAAAGCACCAAAGTGTTTGCGCCAAAATTGGTCACAAACCCCGAATACCGTGAAAGCACCAGTGTATGAATACAAATCAATAATATTCAAACACAAATCTCATATCTCAGCAAATATTAAACAGTAATCCCAAAGTAAAGAACAGAGACACAAGTTTTATAGTGGTTAGGCTATCTCCGGCCTACCTCCACTCCAAAGTTTTTATCGTTTTATTGATTATCCTTGATGATTACAGATGATTACAGCAGTTACAAAGTCCAAAACTTGAAATGAATAGCAGCAATGATGATATGGAATGATTCTGGCAGCGTCCGAGCGTGCTTTCTCTCTCTAGAATCTCCGACCTCTTTTCTGAATGACCAGGGGCTCTATTTATAAGCGTAGGAGGCTGATATTTCTCCTAAAATCCGGGAAGACCGCTTCAGGCACGTGAGGGGGCCCACACGCCCGAAATCTAGAGGTCCGGGCCCACCTTGGGATCGATTCGAAGTAAGGTTCGAATCGATCGAGAAATCATCCAATTGAGCTGAAATTTGGTGAGAACATCCTTCAACATGTATGTAAGCTCCTGTAAAAATTTCATTGCATTTGGATCAACGGTTTGGGAGATATGATCGATCCAAGTTCAAAGTTTCGTGTGCTCTGCCTGGTTCGAACCCATACATCGAACCCACTCCCTTCGAATCCATCCCCCTCGAATCCATCTTCTTCGAATCCATCTCCTTCGAGTCCGTCTTCTTCGAACCCATCTCCCTCGAGTCCATCTTCTTCGAACCCATTTCCTTCGAATCCATCGCCTTGAATCCACGAAGCCGACTTCCCTCCTTCGAATCCACGAAGCCGACTCTCCTCCTTCGAATCCATGAAGCCGACTCCCCTCCTTCGGATCCACGAAGCCGACTCTCCTCCTTCGAATCCACAAAGCCGACTCCCCTCCTCTCCTGATCGATACGAACTTCATCGATTCGAACCACCATCGGTACGAACTTCACCAAGCCGAACCTATGTTGATCGATACGAACCGTATCGATTCGAACCGTCTCTGCATCATGCCTTCGATCGATACGATCCTGATGGGTTCGAATCCGATGGATTCGAACCGAGCACCACCTTGATAGATTCGAACCACATACCTTTCCTACCTTGAATCCATCATATTTTCTTCATACGAACTCCGATTAACCTGAAATTTGAAACATAGCCTTTCCTAGTCCTTATCATCATCTCCAATCAATTTCGTCCCGATCGGAGTTCAACCAAATTTTGACGATATCGATCGTAGCCTTGATTCTAACTGATCTCCAATCCTGATATCCATCATTCCTTGCCAATTTGTTGATATTCCAGTTTTGACCAAAAATGGGATAACAACTAATTTTTTATGCGAACATTTTTGATGCTTTCAATGAGAGATGATTCTCAACATGCCTTTGGGATCAGATAACAAGGTTGGTGCTACTAGTGGGAATAACTATAAGAAAAATTACTTTTAACAACCTCTAATGACAATGTTTTAGTACAATATGTTGTATTATCCTATTAAAAAGCTTAAATATTATAAAATATTTTTAGTTAATCGCTGGCTAAAATAATTCCCCGCTTACTAATTCGCATATTCTAAATTAAATAGCCTCCACCCTTACCAAATTACCGTCGCTCGAATTCCGTTGTCACCCCTTACTCCAACTTTGCCTCCATGAAATTGTTGTTTCCCATTAAATCAATATCACCCATCAAATTGCTGTTGCATCCTACTTCGACCCCTTTGGTCATCAATTCCACTATCGTGTTCTCGTCCGACCCCACCACCCTCTGACCCTGACCACAACACCACAACTTGTAGACAAGACCACCACTGCTTATAAGTGTCTATTATTTTGTTTCTAGTTGAACACTACTACTAAAAGGCATACTTTATAAGTTAATTTTATTTGATTAGTTTCTTACATTGTTACATGTAAGGGTTTTGTGTCCTGCTCTATTGATAAGCATTAATAATTGTGTCTTTTAAAATAAAACTAAGAAGTTGTCATTTGGTGATGCATTGTTTGTGTAAGTTTCAAATGCATTTCATATTATTACACTTGCTGATATTAAATTACCGAAGCTTGATTAGTTTTTATTTTCGCTGCTTAGTAGCACTTTAACACTATGCATAAATATTGCTTGTTTCCACTTATTGAATTTTGTATTGGCATTCTACCTTATTGGATATTGTATTAATCATATTTCCATGAAGATGCTGGTGGTGCTGGTGCAGCGGTAATAGAGGACCTTGATTGCAGACTCATAAGGTCTGTCTTTTGTATTACCTGCTTCCTTCATTTATCTTCCATGCTTTTTATATTTTGATGCCTATGTAATTTTGTATGCACTGCCGTCATTTAGGTTTTGGAGACTATATTAGAACCCAATAGTGAAGAACCAAGCTATGCTTTCTCACTTCAGTTACCATTTTCCATCAAAATATAAACTTGAATTCAAGCCTTAGCTTTGATTTACTTTTCAAAGCTACTTAATCAATGACAATGCATGCTTACATTTTAGCTATTGTTTTTGAATTAACTGTTAGTGATGAATTTCATCAACACCAATACTCTAAGCTCCGACGGTATGTCTTTGTAAGTCGAATGGAATATTGGAACCAACTAAAGTAGTTGTTGAGATGTGATGTAACTACTTGAATCCGAGATGCTGAATCGTAGAGTAACAGTATATGCAAAGAACGTAGAATGCATAAAGTTGATAGCATTGAGACTTTATAGTGGTATGGGCTGAAAGTCTCTATGTCCACTTTCCTTTTCTTATTTAGTTACTCTTATATAGCCGAGAGGTTTGTTACACTGAAACTAAGCATTTTCAAGATTCATGAATTTTTGAATAGAGCTCCAATATAGGAAAGTACTATATTATGTAATTTCTTTTTGCACCCAAGTTCCCTTGTGCCTTGGAACTGCCATAGATTTATAGCCAATATGTCATGGTGCCATTAATGGAAAGCCTTTTCTTACGATGATGATTTGGCTTGCTATGGGTGGTATAGATTAGAATGCTTGTCAAAGTCTGGTTGAGTGCATTCTGATGTGGATTGTTGACATGATGTTTATATATATATATATATATATATATCTCCTTTGATTCCATTCAGCTATCTTGACTGTTGACCTCGGTGTGGGGCTATCTGAGCCATTAATTATTGATTTCTCATTGAAATTGTTTGTACCAAAATTGGGCACAAGACTCTTCTTATGTATTTGAAGAGATTAAAATGAAGAATTTAAATGTAAAGACAGGTTAATCTAACAAACACGCCAAGATAAGCAAACAAAAATAGAAAAAGATAGTGATTTATAGTGGTTCGACATTGTCGCCTACGTCCACTTTGAATGATTTGTTGTTTATTTCTGATTGACAACTGATTATAATAGTGAAATACTCTAACACTCGAGTTACAACGGAGTTGCAGCAGAGTAACGACATCATCGAGTGAAAAGTCCTTTTTTTGTTGGCATTGGGGTGTTATTTATAGGCGTAGGTCTGAAATATCTGCCTTTGAACTCGGAATACTCCTTCTCACAAAGGGTGGGTCCACCATATCGATCAAGGGTCATCTGAGATCGATTAATATTGATCACCATTCCATTCATATCGATCAAGATTTGCTTCTTTTGGGTAGAGATCGATCAGAGACATTCTTGAGGTGGTAAGCAAGCTCTTGTGAAAATTTGGTAGCATTTGGACTTGTAGATTTTTTAGTTATGATCGATCCAAGATTGATATTGTAGGTTAGTTGAGGCATACATATCGATCATTCTTTGTATCGATGCTATGCGTTTTGATCAGATGATATGGAGCGAATGTTCAGGAGAGATCCAAGTTTCATGCTTGTTGACCGCTTCCTTTGATTTGCCATCCTTCTTCATATCGGTCTTGATGATCTCTCTTCGTATCGATGCTTGCATGCTATTCCGTATCGATGGTTGAAGGCTGCTTCATATCGATGCTTGCTGTTAGATTTGTATCGATGGAAAGTGTTGGCTTTGTATCGATCTATTGGCTGATCGATACGAAATGCATGAACACGGTCGATGGATACGAATTGGATACACAGGTAGCTTCGATGGATACGAAGGAAGTTGACTTCAATGGATACGAAGTTGTATGGATAAGAAGGAGGGTGGCTATGATGAATACAAAATGTGGTCTTTTTTCTTGATTTTGATTGATCCAAAACTTGAGCATACGAACTCCGATTGACTTGAAATTTAAAATGTTGCTTTCACAACTTTGCTTGTCATGCTATGTTAATTGTAGCTCAATCCGGATTTGGAGCGAATTTGCCAGTATTCATAGTGAACCTGTGGATAACTGATCTTTGGGATGGATTATCCTTGGTTTCTAGTCAAGTCCTTGATGTCACGCTTTACCAAAAGGCGGGATAACATTTGCCCCCCAAATTACGTCCTGTGTGAACATGATGTTCATTGAAAAGATGCAAACTTTATCCCGAAAAAGTCCTATTTGACTCATTGAATAGTTTTTTTTCTTTTCGAAAAGAGATGTAACCCTCAATTGATTTCTAGTAGTAAAATGTTGATTTATTGACTGCCAATGATCATGCAGTGTTTGGTTGTAACTGAGTGTAGAGTGCTAGCAATTTCTTGTTCAATGTACGTATGCTAACCCGACTCATGTTCATGTTTGCACGTTTATGAGTCATTGTCAAATTTTTTATTTATTGTTTTGGTCGAGTTTCATATCGATCCTCTCCTAGATCGATGCGAAATTTGAGTTGTAACAATGTTTGATGGCTGTTTTACGTTACTCCTTCATATCAATCTTCTCCTGGATCGATCTAAGAAGCTAGAATGCATGTTTCGTATCGGTGATCTTGATACGAAAAAGACAGTCTTTGGAGATCCTTTGTATCGATGGATACGAGCTCTTATGGCCTTCAAACAAACCGATATGAAACTAACACTTCATATCGATAGAATTGAGTAGTGCAAACGAGACTTTATTGCACCTTTCGTATCGATGGACTTTATACCTATGGATTTGAAGCTGATAGCCGGTCATCAATGGATACAAAATACTAACTTCCAGACCATTCTGGGTTGATAGATACAAACAAACTTCTTTGTATCGATATAAAAATGGATACAAACTAGCTGGATATGCTTGTGTTGATGAATACGTAGCTCTGCTTTTGTATCGATGTAAGCAATCAATTATCTCGGTATAACAACTGGGATACGAATGCTTTTTCTCCTTGGGTACGAACTCATATAAATACCATTTGTACTTAGCCAAATTTTCTCACTTGCCATTCATTTTGCTATTTGCCTTCGTATCGATTAAAACAAGAGAAAAACGAAAACTACCTTTGCGTTCAAATCGAACGACCCATTAACCTTTCAACTCGAATCTTTAAACTAGGTAATTGACCTACCAAAACCGCTTTAAAATGATGAGACTCGAACTTTAATGCCAAATTATCCAAAGTCATGGCCGATTCCGGCGTTGTTGATTCTGGAGTTGTGTCAAAGTGAAGTCAAGGAAGGAACAATGTCGTTTTAGCAGCTTGGGGAAGAAGAAACATTGATGGATACGAAGGAATCATTCGTATCGATGGTGGATGGAGGGAGCAGTTTTGCATCAATTTGGAAATGATGGAGGGAGAAACTTCGTGTCGATTGTTAATGGTGGGAGTTCATGTCGATTTGCAGTGATAGACACGAAGCCATGGCCGTGTGATCGAATGCGAAGTCTTGGACCTGGCGATTGATACGAAGCTTTTGGATGTTCATCGATACAAAAGAAAGGTTTTGGAGGAGCGATCCATGTTGAACCTTGATGGATACGAAATTCTTGTATACTTGTACATTTGACTCCGACGAGCTTCAGCCTTGCATATCTGGACTTCACCGTTAAACTGCATATTTAACTATCCCTCGAAGCTCCTCGATGGAACGGTAACTTGAAAAACTTGATGAACTTTAACATGAATCGCTCTCAAAGTCATGTTGGCACAGTTGTGACGGTCAGCGATGACGGTCATCCTGGTTGAATCTCGAAGTCTTGTCGCTTTAACATCCTTCAAACTTCATAGAAGTTTATGTATTATATAGCAGTTCATTGCACAACACGATCACTCACTTCATAATCACAGGGGAACATAAGTTTATTGCCATCTAATGATGATTTTTAATATGTTCAATAGCTATGGATCCCGGAAGCTCTGAGCCACAGGATATCCAAAGTTCTCCACTTTCAATTATAGAAATGCCAACGATCACAGCTGAAGTAATAAGTCTCGCTTCAGACGAGATGTCGGGTGCAACTTTTATTATGAATCCACAGGATTCTTTCCGTTCCAAAGTTTCTGAAGATATGCTCGGCAGAATCTGTCTCGGGCTCGAGCTATCCTTAGAAGATGTTTTAGTACCGAGCACGGAAGATAGAGCCCATAATCTTCTAGAGGGTATACTGCTTGCAATAGATTCATGTGTGTTGCCGAAACACTACCCCTTTCAATCAGTTTATTTGGTAAGTGTTGCTCTTCTTGAGGATTGTCCATCTCAATTGCATTCAACCGGGTATGCTCTGCTGAACAGCCTATACATCGTCTTTATGGAGTACCTTTTCCAGCCTTCGATTATCGAGGAAATCAGATTTCTATTCAACGTGAAAAGTCATAGTGACAACCCTTTATTTACATATCTAGAAACAGTTAGAAACTGTTAAGCAGTGGTAGGAGTCTGGAGTAAACTAAGCTACTTCAAAACCGAATGGTTCTTCGTTCGGTGTCCACCAGGATTTGCCAAACGGTGGCTAGTTAGACATAAGTGCTCCTACCTATTTGTCGATTAACTAGATTAATTGATGCTAAGTCTAATACTTGGTTACCTTTGTAGCTTCGATTTCGTGGCCCGAAGGAGAGCACTTCAAAGAGATAGTATGGACTCTCCAATCGGCGTCGGTTGAGCTTAGAGAAGTCTATGAAGTTTACACGGACGAAAACTTAATCGTTGCTAGGCATATAGGAATAGGCCAAAGAATTGGATCAGCAGGTGTTCTTAAAATGGCTCTTGTGAGGCATGAAGGGAGAAGAGCTCCCAAAATCATTATCACTGAACAGGGCGATGATGAGAGTGTGCCCGCTAGAGATGAGCCTGCAGCTGCGCCTTTGCAGAGTCTTCGATCTTTAGAGTTGAAAAGAAAAGGCAAGACTATTGCCTACAAATCCACAAGATGCAAAAACTGTTGTGATATCTCCTCCTGTAACAACCGCTATAAGTCTAAAGACTTCTCCTCTACGAGTGGAGAGTTCTTTGAAAGGATTGGTGGACATCCCTATTCCATATGACTTGTCTTCATATCAAGACCTTGGATTAGAGGGACTTCAAAGTGCTTTAGATACAGGGGAGCCGACTCCTGCGGGCAAGGCTACAACAACCGGTTGGTTAGGGGGTTTGCACATGCATGCACACACTTCACGACACCACATAACTTCTAATCACATGTTTCTCAATCTCTGAAGATAACTAATTCTGCTTCTCTTTTCATCTTATAAATATGATGGTGAGACATGGATCTATGCTCGGTAGTCTTCGTTCTGCGCACCGTTCTTCTAGCTCATATTTTGAATCCCATAGGCATGAATTCTAAAGAGATCATAATCATGGCCACCACTCCAGCCATGAGCGTGGTCGCTATGAAAGGGAGAGGCAACACCAAAGTAGGCGCTGTTCCAGGTCACGATCGCCAAGCCCAACGGTTACTCCAAACCCTCCAGCTTTGGAAGGCGGTCTTCAGAGACTTCACGTCAACTAGTGCCTCCTTAAACTTCAAGATCCGACGAGCAACATCAAAGGACTGGGGCTGAAACTCCCATTATCACAGAACATGTCGCTTTAGAGCCCACCGGGGAAGGAGCGATCAGAATTGCTCCATTGAAAAAAGATTTTCCAAATGTCTGCTTTGACGGTTTTGTATTCCCTCCGAACTTGAAGTGAATCCCCAACGACGTGGAAAGAATGGTATATGATTACATACATGATGCCTATAATCAGTATCGAGAATGGGTGAAAACCGCGGAGAAAGCTTCAGTGGTGGCCTTCGAAGGGGCAAAAACAATTGAGAAAATAGAGACTAATCTCACTGAGAAGAACCGTATAACCAAAGTACTTACCAACGAGGCCGAATCTTCAAGGAAGTCAGAACTAGAGGCCCAAAAGAAAGCAGATGAGGCTACTCAGTCTATGGAAAAAATGCGACGGTCTCGTATGGTCTTGATTTAGGAGATGGGCCACCTAAATACCCTCGTCACGAAGAAGAGAGATGCTGCACTAAAGGAGCTTGAGGAGTTAAAGGCGAAGCTCGCTGAGGTCGTCAGGGAGAAAGATGATGCTAACAAAGCTGCCTAGGAGGCATGCGAGCAGACGGTGGCTCTTAAAGACGAAAGGGATGCGGTAAACTTGAAGGCTTTTGAAGCCGAAGCCAGAATAAAGAGCGAAGTTAAAGCGATGGAGGTGAGGATGGAGGATGAATTCGAAGATCTTATGGTCTTATATAACGCCAACGTTTTAAGGAATCGCAATCTCGAATGGCTCGAAGATTGTCCCTTCCATCTATATAAGGCTTGGAGTCGCTTGGTCGAAGACAAGAAAATGGCCAGCAACACTTCAACTATTGATTAATTTGAACTGAAAAATTAGATAATAGTTGTAGATGTGGCTAAGGTTCTTCATGATACTATTGTCGCCCTTGAAAAGGAAAAACTAACGGCTAAGTACCCGGATGTTGTAGAAGGATCCAAAGTTGAGCGCCATGAGGCAGGTTCTAAAGTACTCGCAGTCTCTCTATCTGAACCTGCTCCTTCTATTGATCCTCCAACCGTTCTGGGATACAACCCAGACCAACCATGCCTATCTCCAGTACATGAATGCAGTTCTAAAGGTGCCTCAGCCCAGCATGCAAGTAAATCCGAGGAAGGTATTCTGAGCACTTCTTTCATTCATCCAAATGTAGGAGCACTGTTAGAAGATATCACTAACATTTTCTCCTATCTTTATTTAGTTGTAGATGTCACATCGATCAATCCTACTGCAACACAAGAGATGCATCATGATCAGGTGGCCTTAATGACAAAGGCCACCACTGAAACATTTGCCACATCAGTTGGGGAGACGCACGATGCTGCTTGTTCGATGAACTAATGTTGGAAGCGATCCTTAGTCATGAAAGTGACCCGAACATTGAAATGCCTTTCCATGTTGATGAAGATGTTATAATTACGGGCTCCTCTGGACCAACCAGCATTATTCCGATGAGCATTCGGGTGGAGCGGGCCAAGGAAATAATGGAAGAGATTAAGGTCAAGATGGCGCAAGCTGAGTTGGATCGTGGAGTAGGTGGCATGGCTGGTCCTGGCCCAATCCCGATATTTGTCATTTCTGCCAGTGGCACTGTTATTGAAACCATTGCGCCTCCTTCTACCACCCTAGAAAGTTCCAACGTGCTTCTAGCCCCGCATACGGATGATGCCTCGGTTCATGTGAGCTCAGAGGAGGATGTAACTGTAATCCCCCCGGCCGAAGACAAATCAGCTAAAGCAAGCCGGGGAAGTAAAGGCTTGAAGAGACATCCGAGCGGTAGTACACGCGGATCTACACCAAAAAATAGCAAGAAGGAGAAAATAATCAAAGGCGTAGACTTGCTCTTTTTTTTTCTTTTTGGTAGATAGATGGAATAGGACTTCTTTTTCCATTTTGTAGGCCATGTACATATGCGGGTTCGGCCCCTGCTTATAGGAATTTTTTGAAGTGATTTTGTATTTATCTTTTTCAAAGAAGATTGGAAATAAAACTTCATTTTGTTTTTCCGGCATAGCTTTGCATTTGTTTACTTAAGTATTTCAGTATTCATACTTCCATTCAATGTACTTGTGATACTTCAGTCTTTGAGTCGAACTTGAGTCTAGTCATTAAGTCCCGAAATCATGGCTTCGGGTCATAACTAAACGTCGAGCCAAATCTCAATGTTGCACTGTCTCGGTCAGTGGAGGGTACTTGAGTTATGCCCCCAGATTTGGGGAGAATTAAAGTAGTCATTCAGTAGTCGTTTTCCGCCTTCACTGATTTCAATTTAACATAGTCGGAACAAAGTAAAAGGAGATGAGTTTGAGTGGTCGGATCACACTCGCTCATTTGCTGGTATCGATATCCATACTCTGGGAATTGAACTTGCATGTCGACGGTCGATCATGCCTGGTTGTTATTTAGAACCATATCCATGCTTCGGGGATATAGGATAATTTACAGACGGTCGGCCACACCCATTCGGCATTTAGAATTATGTCCACATTCTGGGGACATAATTTATTTTTTGGATGGTCGGCCACACCCATTTATTACTTGGGATCAGATCCACGCTCCAAGGACATGAGTTGATGTACGGGCAGTCAGTCACAGCCATTTGACGCTTACACTTTGGTCCGCGCTCTCGGGACCAGAGTCAGTTGATGGGCGGTCAGTCACACCTAGTTAAAGTTCAAGATTACATCCGCACTATGAGGACATAAATTGTTCTATGGGTGGTCAATCACACCCGTTTGACATTATACTCCGGCCTGTGCTCTTAGGACCAAAGTTAGTTGATGGGCGGTCAGTCACACCCGTTTATGCTTATGTTTATACTCTGATTTGCACTTCGGAAATCCAGAGTTAGCCGACAGATGGTCAGTCACATGTGTTTAGGTATTTGGATCTCGTTCGCACTCTGGAAATAAGAATTTGATCAAGGTTGTGGATGGTCGGATCACATCCACCTTAATTTGGCAAGCAAAGTCGTGCATGGATGTGTCCATCCTCCTCGAGCTTAGATTTGGAATTTGTACTCCAATTCACACTCTAGGAAGGAGCTCGTTGGAGGATTGTCGTGTTTCAATCCTTTTTGACTCTGATGTGGTTTACCCCTAAGCTCGGGGTTTCACTTAGCGGGTGATCGGCCGGATCATGATCACTCCCTATTTGAATGAGTCCCATCATGGGATAGGACTTTGATCTTTGTGCATCATGACAGTTACATGACGCATTTCAAGAATCGCCGCTCTGGCTTGACGAGTCTGCATTTTATTACTGGAATAAAAAAATATGGCAAAGTCAGTTGCTTTATTACAAGTTCAAATTCAAAAAATGCATAATAAATTTCAAAGGAAAAGCAGACTAAATGAATAAAATCCTGTCATGTGTAATAGCAATGGAGACTCTTGAGACCTTCAACAGTTGATAGTTTGAACGTTCCATCTCCAAGTCTCCGCTCAATGACATATGGTCCTTCCTATGACGGTTTCATGTGTGAAGGGACCAGATAAATTCTCTTAAGTATGAGGTCGCCAACTTCGAAGTTCTGGGATCTAGGACCTTAAGGAACCAGTTATGGTGCCCGGGCCCAGGCCTAGGCATTAGCTGTCAATTTTTTAAAGAACGGACGCAGAGAGATTCCTCTATGCCCTGGCCTTTCTCCTTACGTTGCGCATCCCGCAGCTCAGCAACATAACAGCACGTCCAGCCGCCTGATCACCATGTACTATTCTAACCCCGTTATCAGAGGAGAACTTCATAGTCAAACACAATGGGGCAATCACTACCCTAAATTTAGCAAGGGCCAGTCGACCCAAGAGAGCATTATAGGGGGAATTAATGTCCAACACAACAAATTGCAACATTCGGTCTCTCCAGCGATCTCCAATACCTAACTAACTGGTAACTCCACCATCCCAGTGGGTATAGTTGCACTTCCGTTAATACCATGTATAAGTGACTGATACGCTTTTAGATATTTTACCCTCATTCTCATTTGGTCGTAAGCTCGCTTAAAAAGAATGTTTGCGGAGCTTCCGTTGTCAACCAAAATCCTCTTCATCCAAGTAGGACCTATTTGAGCTAAAATGAGCAACGGATCGATAATGGGGGCCTCAACTCTATCAGCATTGCGATTCCTGAAAATGATGCCACCTGTCATCGTTCTCTATTGTTTCGTCGGGGCCCCATCGTCAGAATTACTACAAGACTCAAAGTCTACATGCCTAATCAAGCTGGAATATGAACTTTATTTCCTTCCAGCTTCGATCAGATGGATGAGGACCACCGCTCACTGTATTTATAACCAACCACCCACCAGTGTGTGCGGGTTCTTTGGACCTTGCTTGACCTTGACCTTGATTTGGGTTAGATGGCTCTGCACCTCCATCCTGCGGAGCCTGTACAAATTTTTCCAACTTCCTCTCTTTAATCAACTTCTTAATGATGTCTTGTAAATGACAGCATTCATTTGTGTTATGGCCATAATAATCGTGGAATCTATAGAATTTTCCATTCTGAACTTGTTTCTCAGATGATGATTTTGGAGTTGGCTTCTTATACTGTCCGGTATTGCAAGTCTGAAGGTAAACATTTTCTAGTGAAATGTTTAAGGGAGTATATTGGTCGAACATGGGAGCTCTATGTCTCAATCCCCGATTTGGGTCCCTCTTCTTTCTAAGACCTCCGTTACCCTTCTATTGACCTTGTTTGTTATGTATGTTCAATTGCAAATTGTCGGAATTCTCATCGGTCTGTTTCATAGCAACATTACTCTAAATGCCTTCAACACTGGGCCCCACATCATCCTGCTTCCTAAATCGTCCAGCGTCTTCTCTCTTTAAGAACTAGGCCGCCTTAGCATAGAAACGATCCAATGAAGCAGAGGGTTTCCCAGCCAACCAATTGCCAAACTCGGAATCAGGATTGATCCCTTTAGTCAATACCATCAGAATAGAATTATCATTGGTGTTACTGACCTCAGCACAAGCAGCATGAAACCTTTCCAGATAACGTCTAAAAGTCTCTCCTGGAGCTTGAGTGACGCTGGAAAAGGTGCTAACATCCTTCGGTCTCGTAACAGGCATACAAAATTGTTCAAAAAGCTTTATAGCCAACTGATCAAAATTTGAAATGGATCTAGATGGTAGACAAGTGAACCATATAGTTACAATACCTCCCAAGGAAATAGAGAAACTCCTACACTTAACCGCATCGTCAGCTCGAGCGGCATTCATGAGCCATTTATACTTTAATATATGGTTAGGATCCAAACTTCCTTCATAGACGGGCAAGGTAGGCATCCTGAATCGACGAGGTGGCTCAGCATAAAGAATGTCGTTGGTGAATAGAGTATGACTTCGGAAGATTCCTCATTCGTCATTAGTAAGACCTTGACTTTCTCGGATCATTTGGCAAATCATGGTTGGAATGTCAAGCATCTGGACATTCAGAGCCAAGGCATGGTCGGGTTCCATGTTGCAGGGATGGTCCAGGCAATGTCGACGGTCGTGCCTCGCCTCCTTGGCTCTTGATCTTTGGAAATGTAAGGTTCATAAGCATGGATGTGTTGACAAAGGGTCGGATCCGCTTGGTTTCGAATCTCAGCTTCCATGTCTATAGCGGCAGCAGCTGCATGGTCATCCATAGCGTGGTAAGGAAGTGCCCCTCCTCGAAAGGCGGGTCCAGCTTGGTGTCCTATAAAAGGACCAGACTGGGCCTGTCTAAGATTCATAGCACACTGTTGTCCGAAGACTTGTGCATAGTTTCCATTCAGCCGTTGGCGTGTAGATCTAAGGTCAAAATCGAAAGAAGCCTAGCTTTTGGTTGATGAGCAAGAAGTACGATCCATCCTAGATCTCCTTCATCTTTCTTCGCTCAGTTGGTTCACGAGCTCCGTGTTGGAACATATCTGCCGAGTGAGCTATTGACAGCTCTGAGTTAGCTCTTGCATTAGGATCTAAAACTCTTCCCTAGTTACAGGACCTTGCGAATCTGAAGCTCAGGTCGAGGCTTGGCCTATGGTAGTCAGCTGCATGGGATTTTTCCTATCCCTTCCTTTAGGATCTACAGCATTCGAAGCAGTTCTGGTAGTACGCACCATGGTTGATGTAGCTCTTTCCCAGATCTTAAGTAATCTGAGTAGAATGGAAGGAACAACAAGAATACAGATTTGGATCTCCTCCTTAGATTTTAGCAATCCAACACGGCAGTAGATCCAATAAACCAATGAAAAAAGGAGTTCTCTCAGTGAAAGTACCAAAATGTTTGTACCAAAATTGGGCACAACAACCTTCAGACGTATTTGAAGAGATTAAAATGAAGAATTTAAATGTAAAAAGAGGCTAATCTAACAAACACGCAAAGATTAGCAAACGAAAATAGAAAAAGACCGAGATTTATAGTGGTCCGGCATTGTAGCTTACATCCACTTTGAATGATTTGTTTTTATTGCTGATTGACAACTGATTACAGTAGTGAAATACTCTAACATTCAAGTTACAATGGAGTTGTGGGAGAGTAACGGCATCGCCGAGTGAAAAGTCCTTTTTCTGTTGGCACTGGGGTGCTATTTATAAGCATAGGTCTGAAATATCTGCCTTTGAACTTGGAATACTCTTTCTAAAACATGGGTGGGCCCACCAGATCGATTAGGGGTCATTTGAGATTGATTGGGATCGATCCCTGTTCCATTCGTATCGATCAGGATTTGCTCCTTTTAGGCTGAGATCGATCATAGATATTCTTGAGGTGGTAAACAAGCTCCTATTCAAATTTGGCAGCACTTGGAATTATAGATTTTGAATTATGATCGATCCAAGATTTATATTGTAGGTTGGCTTAGGCGTGCGTATCGATACCTTCATATCGATCGTTCTTCGTATCGATGCTACGCTTATCGATCATATGACGTGGAGCGATAATTCAGGAGCGATCCAAGTTTCATGTTTGTTGATCGCTTCCTTTGATTGAGCATCCTTCTTCATATCGGCCAAGATGATTGCTCACCGTATCGATGCTCGCATGCTATTCTGTATCGATGGTTGAAGGCTGCTTCGTATCGATGCTTGCTGTTGGCTTCGTATTGATGGAAACTGTTCATTTCGTATCGATCTATTGGCCGATCGATATGAAATGAATGAATGCAGTCGATCGATACGAATTGGATACACGGTAGCTGCCAATGGATAGGAAGTAGGTTGACTTCAATGGATACAAAGCTATATGGATACAAAGGAGTGTGGCTTGTGATGGATACGTAATGAGGTCTTCTATATTGATTTTGATCGATACATAACTTGAGCATACGAACTCCAATTGACCTAAAATTTGAAAAGTTGGATTTCACAGTTTTTCTTGTCATACCATGTTAATTATATCCCGATCCAAACTCGGACCAAATTTTCTAGCATCCATAGTGAACCTGTGGATAACTGATCTTCGGGACTGATTATCCTTGGTTTCAATTCAATTCCTTGGTGTCACGGCTTTGCTAAAAGGTGGGATAATAGAAATACCTTTGGTTTCGGAAGTGGCTTCTCTCGGCTAAGCTTGTTTTCTAGTTGGACAATGATCTTGACCTTGGTTGATGCTTTGATTCATGCATCGGATCACATGCTCTCGGATACTGAGTTATGTACTTATACTGTCGTTGAAAACTAAACAATGGTCTTCGAATAACAAGCCAAGGTGCCTTCTTTTCAAGTATTCGTAATTTATACTTGGTAGAAATTATGGTGTAACACATGATCCCCAAAGTTCACCTTATATGGTTGATATAAGGTGGACTTTGGAAAAAATAGTGTCATATCAGGTTTGTTACTTGGTTTGTTTATTCCATTCTTATCATGAAAGTTGATCATGAGTTATCTGGTAAAGTGGTACAACTTCAGAAATTCTGCTTTTCCTAGAAAACATACAAAGATCTAACCTTGTTTAGAGGGTTTTGAAAGTAATTTGGAATTTACCTTTGCCTAGAGGCTTTTAAAAATTAAAACTAGTGCTTAGAGGCAAAAATACCTAAATACCATGCTGTAGTCATCTCGGTTAAGATTGAACTTAATTTGTTGTCCAAGGACTAGAACTAAGCTGGTTGCTTGGGTCAAGTGACAAGTAACCTAAAGGTGAAAATTTTAATTTGGACTAGGAGGTTAGAAACTTCAAAATCATATTTGTCATCGGAAGCCACCTTGGCTATGTAATAAGTGAAATTATTTTGATGTCGAGAGGCGAAATCTAAATCGGGACTGTAAGGTCAAAATTATTAAAAAACTGTACTTGCTACTTGAAACAATCTAGGGTAAGCTGTATGAAAAACTATTTTGGTGCTGAAAGGAAAAATCTAACTTGAGACTGTGAGGTTAAGACGTTTGAATCTATGCTTACCACTTGAAGCCATCTAGGATAATTGTAAGAGAAATTACGTCGGTGTCGAAAGGCAAAATCTGATTTGGGACTGTGAGGTCAAAATGTTCAAAACTATGTTTGTCACTTGAAGCTATCTAGGCTAAGTGGTAAGTACAATGGTTTCGGTAATGAGAGGCAAAATCTGATTTGAGACCATTAGGTCAAAATGTTGAAAACTATGCATGTCACTTGAAGCTATCTAGGCTAAGTGGTGAGCGGAATGGTTTTGGTGCCGAGAGGCAAAATCTAACTTGAGATCGAGAGGTCAAAACTTTTAAAAACTATGTCACTTGAAGCCTTCTAGGCTAAGTGGTTAGTGAAATGATTTTGATGCCAAGAGGCAAAATCTAACTTGAGACTATAAGGGCAAAGCTTTTGAAAACTATGCTTATCACTTTAAGCTATCTAGACTAAGTGGAAAGCGAAATGGTTTTGGTGCTGAGAGGCAAAATCTAGCTTGAGACTGTAAGGTCAAGGAGAAACTTGTCTTGTGAAACCTAAAGGAATGTTGAGGTCTGATTTTGAAAGGATGGGTCATGTTCTTGCATTTAATGCTTTTTCAAACTGTCACGATTTGATTAGCCTCTCTAAAAAGTGCATTCCTTCTCTTCTTGAGGATGATCTATATTTTGATTTGGCCACATGTAATCTATGACTAAGGCCCAATCAGCTAGGTAAACCCCACCGTTGGTCATGAAGCTGTTAATAAAACCTTTCCTTTTCTTCTTCTTTACTCATATTTCCAATAGTTGCGTTGAGCATTAAAGCTTAGAGACCTTTACAGCCTACTGCAAATATTCAACTAGAATAAGCAAGTCCTATAAATTTCCTATGGTTTTATTAGTATCTTTTACTACTATTATTATTTATGAGCACTTCACTTTTTCAAGATTTTGATCACCATTGTGATATCAATGATCGATTTTGATTTGTGGTATTGTCTGATTGGTTAATCCTTGGCGCCTATTATCTACTAAACTAAGATTTAATCCCCAGACTGAATTTTTAACCAATTTAGGTTGATGACCGCTTTATTCACAAGCTGGTTCTTTAAGAGAATTTATAATTTTTTAGCTTGGGCCGTAGAACCTAATTTATGGCCCAATTCCTTTTTGGACCATAAAAATTCAAGCCTTTTCGATAGGAGTTTCAGAATTCTAATTGAGTAAATAGTTTAACGCTAGTCTCTTTTTAGACCTTTCGATGGACAAACCGATAACTGATCATGGGGAGCTGGAGAATAGGATGGAGAGTTATGGGGTTATGGTCAAGGATCCATGTCAGGAAGACAATTAGAGTGAACCCCATAAAGGGTTCTTTACCTGGACACTAGAGCATTTGGCAAATGAGATATCACTTCCTCTTAATCCTTTGTTTGTTAATATCCTCGAATTCTATGGAATTAAACTGCTCCAACTTTAGGTGGTCTTGTATAGCACTTTATAAGCTTTAGCAATCCTATACCGTAAGAAAGGGCTCCACAACATAGCTTCTTCTAAGATCCATTACTTATATAATTTACAGAGGTCATTCAGTAATTCTGTTGTTCCCTTGTACTTTCTTCAATTTAGGAAGAAAATGCCCCTAATCAAACCACTTAGCAAGGTAACAACTGCTCATTGGTTTTTCTTGTAGACAAATGATCCTCGAGTTGTTACTAAACTACTGGAGACTTGTAGGTTTTCAAACTCTTCCTGTTTGGAAAGATTTTGCTTATATGATTTGATAATATCATTCCCTAATATATTTTCTTCCTTTATCTCTTTAGTTATGCTTGAGAGGGACAATGCTCCAAACCTCAAGGACCTCTTTGATCAAGGTACGAGGAGGTGATGAAGATTCCAGAAGGAAAAAGGGGTTAGATATATTGTTCTTACCAAGGCCAATCTTAAGGATTGTGGGTTGTTATCGTCCTTAGCCAGGTTTCTTTGATATAATCCCCCTTCAACTGAAACCATGTCCCTAGATTGTATTGATCTATGTAATCCTGAAGAATCCACTCTTGTTGCCCCCCAAAAATGCCAAGACCGAAAGACAAGTGTTGCTCTCGAGGGTAGACCTCGGTTCTGAATACCTTATAGAATGTGTTCTAGGATATAGCTTTTATGAAATATAAACTTTCTTATCTAACACATTTTATCTTTTTATGTAACAAAGGCTTCTTATGATATGCTTGAGATTGGTGGATTACTACTGAACAAAAAGCATTCTTTTAGTTTCGCTAGGCCGAAACCAACTTTGGTGGATCCATCCATAATTAAGAAACAAAAGAAGGACAAGAGTACCCTTCCTGCCACAGCCTCAAGTGCCCTTGCTTCGACTCATGTTCCAAAAGGTCAAGTGAACTGAGTGGTCAAGTTGACCTGCTCTTTTACTCATAGTCATTTGTCTAAGGTGTGGAGAACTCCCGGGTGGAATTAGTTGATAACATGAGCAATTTTAAGAGGATGATGATTCTGGGAATGGAGGATCAACTCACGGTATAGGCTCTTTATCCATATTTTAAAGTATTTATCTCTTTGCTTTTCATTTGAACCTACTTTCTATAAGCCTTAACTGACATCCCGGTTTTGCACCAAGAATTCAAAATTTGAAGGGGGGGATTGGAGAAGGCCAAGGCTTTAAGGAAAGAATTTGACGAATTCAAAAAGGAAGTCCAAATGAAAGGGAAAAGAGTTTGAAGGCTTCTGAGGCCAAAATTGCCGATCTGGAGAAAGCTCTGAGAGATCTAGAGCAAAGCATCAAATCACTGAGGGCGAACTTACAAAGGCTAAGGAGGGGATTTCAGGCTTGATTACTAAGGAGGAGGCTGAGAAGGTGACTGCTACCAAGGCCTTTAAAATTCTCTATGATGCTTATGAGCATAACTAGGTTAAAGGAGTGACTCTCTCTATAAGCTTTAATCCTAGCAATAAGAAGATTGAGGAGAGCTTCTCCTAAAGGTCTGCGAAAGCATGGGTTTCAATAGGAATTGGGCACTCAATTCCGGTAGAGGAGGGTAAGGATAAAGAAGAGATGCACCATGATTCTAAATCCTAGGAATTTCCTATTGATGTTATTTAAATTTTAGTTTGTAATAATTTAGCTCCACTTTCTTTACTTTCGTTTGTGGTGACTGCTGACCTTGGTGGTACTTTTTTTTGATGTTGGATTTACATTGAATTGCTTTCTTTATTCCTTCGTCATATTTATTCTGAAGTATTCTTTCCTTTAACCGTGTTTAAATATACAAAGTCAAATTTTACCTCTCATTATGAAGTGGTATGAAAGGGGAGTTAAACTAGAAACTCAAGGTTGGTAGCAACCATAGGAACCCTTAAAACCCAATGAAAATCTAATAGACCAAGAAATGTCGACTTGACCAATAAGATCAAGGAGGTTTCAAAAACACATGACCGATCTTGTGCTAAATCGATCTTAGTCGTTTTGGCTTAGATGTAACAACCTTGATGTAACTAATTGATCAAATTTAATTAGGAATGATTAATTTTAATTTATGATTCATGAAATTTAATTGTGAAACTAAATCATGTTTTGAGAATATTTGATTTGATTTATTTAAGGAATAAGTTTTATTTCTTAAATGAAGAATTTTAGTTTAAATTACAATATTATTAAATCAATTATAGAAAATTTGGTAATTAGAGTAAATTGTGAATGTTATGATTTGTAGTTTAAATTGAGAAATTATAAAAAATAATGAGAATTTAACTTCTGGTCTGTTTTATTAAAGTTTAGAAATCAATTCATATTGTATAAACTATTGGTTAGTGAAGATTTGTGCTTTATTAGTGTTAAAAACAAAATAGAGAATTAGTAACACTTTGGATTTTGTAACACTTTGTTAATGAGTTTGGACTTAAAGAAATAAATAGCAACCCATTAGTGCATATACGAAAACTATCTTTCTTAAGCAAAAAAATGAAAAATACATTCATTCATTTTACAGTAAACAAAAATGAGAAGTTTCTCAAAACTAAAGAAAAACCCTACCTACAAAATAAACCCCAAATCCAAATCAAATCATGGGGCTTTTGGCTAATTTGTGTAGAAATAGAAGTAGATGTTAGAAGCCTAACTGAACTCCCAAGAAATTTATGGAAATCAAAATGAGATTGAAAGCTCTCAAATTAGAAAGAAATGGAAAATCAAAACAAGGCCTAAAGCAAGGTGAATCTTGGTTGCAATTCTCTAAAGAAAATGGTGAGTTATTTTATAACTCACACAATCTATTTTTGTATCCATGTTATGTTTCTGAAATAAAAATTGATTTGTATGGATTTAGCTGTGAGAACTCTAATGTGCTTGATAGAAATTGAACTTAGGTGATTGTTTGATTGTTGTTTGCTGAAAATTATTTGTCAAAATTGCTGTAGTAAAATAGTGGTACCTCAGTGCAAATTATTCAAAATAGCTCGATCATTTTGCAGTAGTAAGTTCTTTCAGTTAGATACAAATTCTCTTTTAATTACTTTACGAAATTCTGCAGTTTTGATGGTCGAAATTGAGTTTGAAACTGATGGTGTAGCCCTGTTCTATGCAATTTCTTAGTTGAAACCTGATGTTAAAATCATCATAACTTTTGATTAGTAATTTAAATTTAGTGAGGATTTTTTCATTTGAAAGCCACTTTTATAAGGAACAATTTTTATTACTTTTTGTGAATCTGTAGTTTACTGAGAGAAATTTGAGTTTGAAGAAGAGATATCCTCTATGTCATGTGTTTTTAAAATTTGCTTTGAAATACATAAATTGTTTTGATCATAAATTTTTCGTTACTAATCGAAATTTGATAGTTCTTGAAATTCTAGAAAGCTTGAACTATAACATTTATGTTTTGTTTTTTTCAAAATTTTGAAGTTTATATGGTCAAAAACTCATTTCTTGTCGCTGGCCTGTCAATGGAAAAATGTGAATAAACTTAAATCTGAGAAATTTTTTTGACTATCATTTTTTTGTTACCGGGCAAGATTCAATGACTCTTAATGTTCTGGAAAGCTTAGATTTTTATTTACAATTTTCATGTTTTAAGTTTTGTAAAAATATGAGATTTATATGGTCATACCTACAGACCTTTAGACCCTAAATTTGAGTTAAATGTAATAAATTGATAAGCTTCATATAAAAGTAATTTTACGAAAGAGAATTATTTATATTTATAAATCTTAGAATTATTTGTAAATTAAGTTAATAAATATTAAAAATCATTTTTAGCAAGTTATTTTATATATTAAGCATGGTTAGTAAAATGTTTATGGATTTGGAAATATGACGTTGGAAATACAAATCTAATCTATTTTTACATAAAACTAATTGTGGATTTGGAATATATGTATTACATTTTAATAAATAAATAATATAGGATTCATGGAATTAGGAAATGTAGTTTGAAAAGTTTAAAATTTTGAAAAGTATAAACTTAATTTATTTTTAAATAAAATGGTTTTATTTTAATATGGATTTAGAAGAGTAATTAAATATAGTTTTGTGGATAATACAACTATATGGAAATTTGAGATAACTTTGTGTATATAAGTGGAATCTTCGAACAATTTAGGGTTATAGAATATTTTATTAAACAAGTGAACACTTATTTAAAGTTAAATAATAAATGGATTTGTGAAAAATAATAACATGTGTTTTTTAAGTAGTAAAAATCAGAAAGAAAAATTATTTTAAGAACCTTAATTCTATAATGTAGGAAGCATATTATTCGACTTAATGGTATCGATTGTTTTGAATTCTTTCGAATAATGCTTCGTTGTATACAGTATAACTCATTGAATAGAATGTTTGAGTGGATTTTATTAACCCATTAGCAAATACTCGAATTCCACAGGTAGTATAGAATGCCTTGGTTAAATTCTTGCGATCGTATTTGGAAAAATACTTAACATTGTAGAGTTGTATTGTCATTTGGCGTGTGACAAGTGGTTGCTAGATCCTTAAGAGAATGCAGCTTAGGTTTTCCAATGGTATCCATAATAAGTGATATTTACTAGCTTTAGTAAATATTTGGATTTCACCATACGGTATGGGACGTATTGGTTAAATCATAGTAATTACCGAAGGCAATAGTATTTGGCACTTTAGAGTTTACTTTCTTTTGGTGTGCGGCAAGTGGCTACTAGATCCTTAAGAAGTTACTCTTGGATTTCTTTTCAAGTGTAACAATCTAAAATAAATATGAAAGATTCAGTCATGGCTCCGATCCTTGAGATCGTCTTGTGATCCTGTGATTCCCAACTTGTGTACGATCCCCAGTATCGGATCGATTCGTGTGATACCATATTGTTTATTTGTTTGCTACGGTTCCGTTTATGATCATTACAATCGTTTTGATTCAGATCATCTAGATTCTGGATACTAGGATTCTGTGACTGTTCGTGAAATAAATTTATATTCTTGGGTCTAGTATTCGTGAAATAAATATATATTCTTGTGTCTTATGTTAATGAAATATATATATATATTCTTGTGCCTTGTGTTCGTGAAATAAATATATATATTCTGTGTCTTTTGTTTGTGGAATAAATATATATTCTTGGGTCTTGTGATGGATGATAAATTAAGTTAATTCTATTATTCTGTGTTTAACGACTAGTTCGTGTCTGTGACTTAAACTTATAACCCTATTTTGGGTTAAATTAATTCCTTAACTCGTTATATCATTGACATTTGTATTTACTTATATGTTGTCTATTCTTGTGTTATATTATGTTCTTACCCTATTGGATATTTAAATGATAGTCTAATCCGGGTGTTATTTTGCTCGGGTCATGCCGAGACTTTTTAGATTACAGGACAAGTTGACCTTTGGAAGTTTGGCTTGTAAGGAGATAAACAGTTTCGAATTTTAGTTTATCTCATTTAGGACATTTGTGAATATGTTTATAAGATGTACAATTAAGATTAGAGAATCGTTAAACTTATACAACAATGGAATTTAGTAGTTCATTTTGTAAACTCAAAATTTGTATTTGTATAAGTTGAGATTTATTCCACTATGATTTGTGATTTTTATTTATATGATATATTGTTCTGATTCTGAGAAATCGATGTGTCTATTACTTTGTATTAATGCTGTACACGTGAAATTCAGTTTATATACTAAGTGAAGAGGTATAAATTAAGTCTTAGTATAAAGATATATTCATATTCGATTGCCCTTAACAAGCCGTATTCTCGGGATTAGTAGACGACATTACTTGTAATGTTCTTTGCTAATATGGGTATCGCGGTGAAGTCTTACATTGGAGGTACTAGGTTAACCAACCAAATCTTAGATCTCAGAAGTAGATTAAAGCTTGTTTTAGATGACTGAGACGAGGTTTTTCAAGAGTTTGCCCAGCTTTCTAAACATCATCTAGGAGATTCATAGTTGAAGAACAAAATATTATCTTTCCTTATAAGATTCTATGATTCGAGCCTAATTATAACTCCAAAGGTACTTCCTAATTACTAGAATGTAACCCCACCACCCTTTGCTATTACCGAAGGGAAGATTCCTAAAAGAGAACATGTCTTGGAATATGTTCCCCAATGCATTCCGGAATCTACCCTTAGACTACCCCTAATAGACTCTTTCCTTTGAAACTGTATGTACTGAAGGGTGGTTTAGGAAAGGATATTACTTTTTCCAATATGGCCACACCCGTGGTGTCCCTTGCCGAAACTAGAAGGAGCCTTAAGATTATTTTAACTACTAAACAAAAGTTTCCTATCTCAGGAGACCACGAATTCTATACTTTTCATTCTTCACTTAATGAAATAGAAATAGTTGTTGAATGAAATAGAATTACCTTTATGATGATCTGCCCTTTTTTGATTCGAACTTCTTTTAAGGGTAATCATATCCAAATTTCTTATAACTAGAGAGAGATTGTGCCTCCTTGCAACAGAGTCTTAATGATAAAATAGCTAAACTAATAAAGTGTGTCCCTGATTTTGGTACCAACATCCATGACGTCTTGAAAGACAACGAATCCTTAAAGTGAAATCTTGAAGAGTTATCCAAGAAGATGTCTGCTACTTTTGAGGTAGTGTCGGTTACTGGTTAGGCTTTGGAACCTATTGTTTCTAGTTTATGGGAGTCCACATCTATGCTTCGACAACAATTGGAAGAAGCTCACCAAGAGCTTTCGGCAATCAAATTACAAGAAGTTGAAACTGAAAATAAGCAAACTAACGAAGTTATGGTTGCTGTCTCTCTAGCTTGCGAAAGAAGTAGAGGTAGAGGTCATGCCGCTATGGGAGTTTCTTCTTCTCATAGAACCATTATTGTCCCTTTCGGGCTTCATCCTTAACCCGAGAGGAGTTTTCCTTTTGGTCTAGTACTTGACACATCAGACATTCTTGTTTGTACTAGGGATGGACGAAGTATTTCGTTAAAGAAATTTAAGAAGGAATGGATATCTAAGACATACGACAAGATGTAGGAGCATTTCAGGTCTCGCTTGGAGAAGGCTGTTAAGGAGACTAAAACTAAGGTCAACAATATATATGAAGGATTATGAGATGTTTCCCCTTCCTCTTTCCTTCTTGTATGCTATACTCCAGACATACTAATAGTCACTTAATCTATCTATAACATTAAGGTCTCCTTTTGTCTTTTTAGTTAACTAGTTCTTTCAACTCGAGCCATTTAGCTTGCCTTATTTAATTCCATCTTGGGTTCTTCTTGCCCCTTGGCGTCTTGCGTTTTCGGTGTCTATCCATACGGCCCGAATCCGGGATTCTTACCCAATGATCATTCTTATTTAGGACTTTTCTCCTAAAACTTCAATATTACTAGGAATTCTCATCGATTCTAAACCTATGCATGATACTTCTTGATCGTAGCTCACTATAATTGGGAATCTGCCTAATGTTTTAATCTAGTTGGGAGTCTACCAGACATTCTAATCTAGTTGGGAGTCTACTCAATGCAGGGTATTACAAGACCGTGGCTCACTATTATTGAGAATCTACTAAATAATCTAATCTAATTGGGAATCTACCTCATGCATGGTACTACTAGACCAATGGCTCACTATTTTTGGAAATCTATCCAAACTCTGATCTAACCAGGAATCTACCCATCACATAGTACTACTTGACCATGGCTTGCTATTATTGAGAATCTATCCAATATTATAATCTAACTAGGTATCTACCCAGTCCATGATACTATTTGACCATGCCTCACTATTATTGAGAATCAATCCAATATTCTGATCAACTGTGAATCTACCTAGCGCATGGTACTACTTGACCATGGTTTACTATTAGCATGCATTCTACTTTTCGACGTCTTTTTAAATCCAGGTGATACTGGCCTTACACTTTATTGCGCATCACTATAGAGATGCTCTTATGGCGAGGTCTAGGAACCTATCGTTGGGTCCCAATCTACAGCTATTTATGGCTAGCGTCACTACTTACAACCATTTTTTGCTGGTGTCCACCATTTACACCCACTTTTGGTTGGTGTCGGTCGCCGACAACTACTATTAGCTGGTGTCAGCCATCTAAAACTATGTTAAGTTGATGATCATACCAAATGATAAAGGAAAATATGAATTTTTGGAATCAATGCTTTTCAGATTATAAAAGACCTTTTTCTACACCGAATAATTGGTAGACCTTATTGTTTGAAACAAGTTTACTTCAAATTTGAGAAAGTGAATCGTCGAGAGAGTTAACGTTTTTAAGAGAAAAAAATGAAACTCTTTATTTACCTTATCAAGTAAATAGAAGAGTTTCGACCCTTGGACTCTAAATGTAGACATGGAAATCAGAAATAACTAAAAGAGATAGAATTTCATAGGTCCCAAAATTGGATTATACTTAACGGGAGAGCAAAAGAGCTAAACCTAAAAGAAGCGTCTTTGGTAAGATAAGGGATTTCTTTAAATATAAAGATCCATATAGCGTCCTTTATCTTTAAAAGGGAAGCGTATACATATTCAATTGAATGAGTCTACACGGATTTCTCCTTAAACATAGAAACAAAGTTAGACACTTATAAAGATGAATTGATTAAGTAAATATTTGATAAACTCGGCCAATCTCCCTTTTCATATGGAGATGTCTACTACTTGAGAAAGTCCTCGACACTCGTCTGTTTCATGTCTACTCACTTGATGGTAAGCGCAGTAGTTTCTCCCTTTCGGATCTTCTTTGATTGATAGGGGATAGTTTGGATAATGGAGCTCCCCTCGTGCTTCCAGAAAGATTCAAGATAAGCTTCGATTGAGAAGAGTAAGGACTTGGTCTCGTTTGACCTTTTTTAGAGATCGAAGTGTAGAGGTAACCGGAAGGGCTTTTATATTAGGGAAATACGAACCTTTACTTGTCATTACTGTGACACTTAAGTCATTGATTTTGTTTGTCATAGCCTTAACCATCCCTTGGAGTTGGCAGACTCTTGGAGGGACTCCTAGAGATATACTGAAAGTTGTCTGATTTGAAGAGCTTGAAGTACATAAACAAGATTATTCTCTTGGCCACTTTCCATTTTCAAACGAGGGCGATCAATTTTTCGTTGCTATCTTCTTCAATGTGTTAAATGAGAAAGTTTAAGGGGATGTTCCGAGATGACTCCTTTGTTTTCTGAACTTGATATAATTGGTTGGAATGCTCTGTTGGGTCTCTGAAATGGAATCAAGTATGAAGGTTTGAGCCCTCCTTCTAATGCCATAAATATAGTGTAGAATTTCTTTAACACCAACACCCCGAGGTCCGAAGGTATGTCTTCGAAAGTCGAATGGAATATTGGAACTGATCAAAAAGGTTATTAGGACGCGGTGTAACTAAGGCATGAATTCGAGATGCTGAATTGTAGAGTTATAATAGTATATGCAAAGAAGGAAGAGTGCGGGAAGTAGATAACACCGAGACTTTTATAGTGGTTCGAGCTGAAAGTCCATAAGTTCACCGTTCTTTCCTTATTTAGTTACTCATATATAGCCAAGAGGCTTGTTACATTGAATCTAAATATTTCCACCATCAACGAGTTTTTGAATAGAGCTCTAATGTAGGAAAGTACCATATAATTTAGATAAGTTCTTTTTGCGTCCTAAGATCCCTTATGCATTGGGATTGCCACCAATTTATAGCCAATATGGCATGGCGCCGTTAGTGGAATGCCTTCTCTTAGGATTGATGACCTGGCTTGCTACTGGTGGTAGAGATTAGAACATTTGTCATCATCTGGTTGAGTGGATTTTGATGACACACACACATATATACATACATACATATATATACACATATATACATATGTTCTCTGATTCCTTCCATCAATCTTGATCGTTGATCTCGGTCTAGGGCTATCTGAGCCATTGATTATTGATTCTTGTTGAAAGGCCTTTGATTTTGGTAGTGGCTGGTCTCGGCTAAGCTTGTTGTCCTATTTGGACAATGATCTTGACATTGGTTGAAGTTTTGATTCATGCTTTCGGGTACTGAATTCCACACTTGAGCTCTCGTTGGAAACTAAACAATGGGTCTTGGAATTACAAGCCAAAGAAACTTCTTTTCAAATATTCGTAATTTATACTTTGTATAAATCATGGCGTAACATTAACCTTAGTAGTTTCTGGTCTAAATGTGTGCATGTAAGATCTAAGTTAAGATATGACCTGTGAACACTTAGTTATTATATGAAATCCAATTCAAGCTATGATATGTCAATTAACGCATCGATATAAAATATGTGAACTTGCATGTAAAATAGAAGATTTAAAATTGTACTTCAAGCTGCTAACGATCAACATATTTAACACGGTCTGTAAATTTACAAAGCATAGGAATTGAAATAATTAACCAAAGTTGAATATGATCTGTAGACTACAATGCAGGTTTCTAATAGGATGCTTGATTAATTCAAATTGAAGTGGAAGAATAATCCTTGTGCACATTAAGTAGTGACAAATTAACTGTAGAAATTTTAGTTATAAAATTGAATGCATTGTGATGAAAAGTGTTATTCAACCTGCAATAACATTCAGTTTCAACATGAATTTTGTTAACCCTAAAATCATTTTTAAAAATTCCCATTCCTTGCCATGTATAATATTTGAGTATATTGTCTAAAATAAAAAGTTGAGGTATTCTTGCTTCATTATTGGTTGACTATATTCTATAAATTAACAATACTTATTGCTAATCCGTATATAAACAATATTAATTTACAGAATCGGTCTCATGAATTTAAAGTTCTGGCTAATAATTTATAAATCATACATAACTGAAGCTTCCTAAAACCATGCCAATGTCAACGCAACACAAAAGCCAACCAAGAAGGTCTGTGTGGATATTAGTGTTAGTTGCATTGGTTTCCGTATTGCTGATTGCTACTTATGTGTATCGACCAGGTCATTAATCTACATGCTACTTCTTTTCTTCGAGATTATTCAGCCCTTTCAAAGACTGGTTACCGCCATTCAGTGCAAGAGTGCTTCTTAACGAGGAGCTTGCTTCTATTATCATGATTAGGGACATTCTTTCATTGACGTCTGTACCAGCAAAAAAATAAGGTCCCATTTATGTTCTTGACTCCTGGATCACCGTAGTTTGAAAAGATATGGGAGAGGTTTTTGTAAGGTAACGTTGTTTGAGTTTATTTGTCTTACGACGATACCATTGTACGGCCAGTTCGTTATGCTATTACCATAATATATACCGATACAAGGGAACACATTTCATTTTTTTCAAAATTTCTCAAAGCATATATCACATAAAATGTTTAGGTAGTGTTTGGATTGTTATTTTTATTTTTGGGTTTTCGTCCATACAAAAATGCACATGATGCATTTGTATTGTCGAAAATGACCAATTTAGAAAACGAAGTTAACATATAAAACAGAAAACAACTTTTTTTGTTCTCCGCGTTTTGGAAAATAACACAAGAACGTGAAATAATACATTCTTACGTCGTCCCTCTAACTCCTTTATCCTTTCATCTGTCTTATTTTCATCACTTCCATCGTCTCTCCATTCTTCTCATGTTTGAGATACGTATTGAAAACCGAAAACAAAAAATTCGTTTTAAAACCAAATACTACCTTACATTGAAAAGTATGTTTTGGCTAAGATGCTATCTAGCCATAAGTCCAAAATTAGTTTAGAGCAAACGGGAAGCATATTGTAATTTTGGAGCAAATGGGAAGCATATTCTTAGTTATATACGAACACTTGAGGTTTAGTCTATATTTTATTTTCGTCAAAATTTCTGATGGGTAGCAAACTGATGTGTATATCGTTCTGTTAAGGTAGAAACAAGGATTATGATCATGGTTCTGATATTCACATAATCCTTGAACATTGAAGGATGGTTTATTGAAAGCAAGATGTTTTCATATTCAACAACTTAAAAGTTAAACACAAGATTGCTAATTGGCATCTCAAAGCCACTTGGCAATGAATGAAAATAACATTTTTTTAGTATATTGATTATGTGTATGACTTACAAGCTACTTTATTCAACTCATTTTTACACAATTTTTTCTTTATATTTTCCTTATATTTTAACCATATTGGTATGAAATAAGGCTTTGTGGTAGTTAAAAAATTGTAACTCAAGGGTCACAGTAGTTTTCTAAAGTAACGAAGCTTTAGCACAATACCAGTGTATATTTTAAACTCATTTTTCATGAACACTCATGTAAATTAAGCTGAAAGCTTTGGTTAACAATTCAGAATATGGTTTTTCAAGGCCATGAAGGTAAATATTCAATTTACGTCCAAGCATGTCGAACAAAGCCAGTGCATTCCAGTCCTTTATTCGTTGGTCGAGCTATTCAAAACGATGTGGTATTCATTTACTCTCAATTTAGACTCATGTATATTATTTCTTGGGGGATTTTCACTCAAACGGCTTCTTTGTGCAGGATAATAAATTTTAAGAGCGGCACTTCTAAAAAAATAGTTTTAAAGAGAGCTTAAACAAAAAAGATAAATGAAGTTGTCATTTTCAGTTGTATAGAAATAATGATAAATGAATTTATCGTTTTTCTATATAACTAAAAAAGATAAATGAATTTATCATTTTCCTGCAAATTGTCCTTAAAACTAATTATTCAAAAATTCTATTCTTAAAACTTATTACCCTGAAATGAAAAGCCCTTCTACCTAATTCCCACATATTTATTTCTTGTATTATTCTTGAACTTTCAAAAAATGAAAACTATGGAATAATTTATCACCCAATACATAATCAAAAGCTCTGCGTTGTATTTATGTATAGTGCATTATTTTTTGTGTTTCCTACCTTAGAATACAAATCAAATAACCAATAGACAAAATTAAAAATATATAATGAAAATTACAGTCTAACTTGCTAAGATTGTCTCGCACGGTTTGAAATTGGAAAAGTCCCACATCGCTAAATAATTTGGAGAAGTGGTGTATAAATATGGATTGATATGTGTAGTGAAATTTATTTTAATTTGAGCAGAACCGAATTATTTGATCATGATCTAGTATTGTCTATTTAGATATCAATGGAACTTTAAAAAAAAATCAATTATGCAATCTCAAGAACATAACAGAAGGAATAAGAGACACAAAATATTTAACGTGGTTCGGATATGAATATCCTACGTCCATGGAGACCCAACAACTTCTTTTAATCCACTGAAGAAAAAGTGTACAAAAGAGAGAGAAGAATAATGGTGGATTCCCTCACATACATATAAAGATGAAATTCCTTCATTTAAATAGGCTTGTTAATGAAGGGTTGCTTGGAGATTAAGAAAATCAATTTCTTGATTACCCAGATATCTTTTCAATTACATGATTTTATTTTAGTACAAATAGATGGCGTAATCTTGATTTCCATATCCTTCCTTTGATCGATTGATTCACCATGCCTAATCATTTATTTCTTCATATAACAAATACATCGACTGATTAATTAGTTTCCTTCCAAAATATCCTCTCATATCTTTCTATATGCAAGCCAAATTAATTGATTGATTGAACCAATTAATCAATATCTTTCCTCATCAACAAATATTTGAATCATCCAAATTTAACATTCGACCTTGATTCAAATATAATAATCTCTCTTCATCACCTCATCATCAAGCAATCAACATAGAAGTTGTTGGGTCTAGCACCCCATAGCGCTCAAGTAACAAGAATCAAACTGATCGAATTTTCTCAAACTTGTCCTTTGGAAGTGACTTTGTCATCATATCTGATGGATTATTCAAAGTACTCAACTTCAACAATTTGATCTTGCTTCGTTCTTATTCAAACATAAGAAAGAAACCTCTAACATTAACGTGCTTCATCTGTGGACTATAAGCTTGATTCTCTACAAGATGAGTCGCACTTTGACTGTTTGAAAATAGCTCTAATGTCCGCTGCACCATTGAAAGGTCATCAAACAACTGAAGTAAGTATAATCCTTCTTTTGTTGCTTCCACAATCGATATCAACTCTTCTTCTGTAGTAGATAAAGCTATGATATATTGCAGCTTTGATCTCCATGAAATTGAGCCTATGCCAAGTGTAAAAACATAGCCCAACATTGACTTCCTAGCATCTCTATCCCCAACATAATCAGAATCACAGTATCCTCTAAGAGAGATGTCACCATCCACTCCATCATATAACAAGCCCACCGAAGAAGTTCCTCGAAAATATATAAGAATCCACTTCGCTGCTTGCCAATGCTCTTTGCCTGGGTTAGACATATATCGACTCACAACACCCATTGCATGGGCCAAATCTGGTCTTGTTGACGCCATCGCATACATAAGACTACCAATGGCACTAGTATAAGGTGTATCGGCCATATAACTTTTGTCTTCTCCTGATGAGGGAGATAAGTATTTTGACAACTTAAAACAAGAAGTTGAGACCGATCCATTCTATTGCAAGGAGAGGTGCGTAGCGAGTTAAACACATAGGCATCCACTACTTAATTCCAAATTAATATACCGGCTGTCAGCTAACTCCTGTGTAAAGTGGTGGGGTTACCATTATTCTTTTTCTTGTATGTGTTCATAAGAAAAGGAATTTGTCCATAATAGTGCGAAAAGAAGGCTCGACTCCAAGTTGTTCAGGAATAGTGGCTACTGCGAGAATCAATAAAAAGACTTAGGAAAGTCTAACGGAGTGCCAACTAGTTTGTCTTTCTCCATTTAAAATCGAGCGAGGAACTTATCGATGTACTGTTCCTGAGTGAGGCTTAACTCTCTCTGCTTCCTATCCCTGCTTATCTCCATTCCCAATATCCTTTGTGCCTTTTCCAAATCTTTCATGTCAAACTCTCTACCGAGCTTAGCTTTATCTGACCATACTCCAAGATGCAATCAACATATCATCAAAATCTAACAATAAATAAATCATATCACCATCACATCTCCTGAAATAAACACACTGGTCTTTGAAACTTCTGGAGTATCTGTATGAAAGCATAAACTTATCAAACCTCTTATACCATCGCATAGGAGACTGCTTCAGTTCATATAGAGATTTGTTGAGTTTGCAAACAAAATCTGGTCTGCTACTATCAATGAACCATTCCAGTTGTTTTAAATAAATCTCCTCATCCAGATCACCATGCAAGAATGCAGTTTTGACATGCAGTTGCTCTAATTCCATATCATAATAAGCAACTAATGCCAAGAGAATACGAATAGAAGTATGCCTAACCACTGGATCAAAATATCATGATATTGTACCCCCTTCTTCCGAACATACCCCTTTGCGACTAATCTTGCCTTGTATTTGAGATCACCATTTTCACTGTCTTTCCTATAGATCCACTTCGAATAGCTCTCTTGTCGGTGGGAAGAGGCACAAAATCCCAAGTATGATTTCTCTATAGTGATTCAATCTCCTCCTCCATAGCAACTAACCAACTGAAACTGTTAACTGATGCGATGGCTTCTCTATAATCACAGGGCTCATCATGGACAATATTCAAAGCATATGTTGCCATATCATCGAAGTTAATGTCTTCAACGCTCAATCCAACAAACTCGTCAAACCACATAGGCTTTTTTTTGTCTAACAGGCCTAGGTTCTGAATGAGATCCACCTTGAGTCTGATCCTTGGTACTAACATTGGTATTATCCCCTATCAACCACGGTGTCATCGAAAACACCATCTGAATGGAAAGAATCAAAAGATGACTTGCTTTGTGTCTGGTATTCTTCACATGTCCTCTCATTGTCATCCAATGAGGAAGACTCCACCTTCAACATAGCCTTCTCATCAAAAGTCACATGCCTGCTCATAATGATCTTCTTGCTAATAGGACACCACAACCTATATCCCTTCACTCCTCTCCTATAACCTAGAAAGATACACTTGCAAGCTATAGGTTTCAGCTTCCCTGTACTCTCATGGACATAAGCTAGGCACCAAACACTCTGAGAAATGAATAACTAACAAACACTCCTTTCCATACTTATTCAGGGATCTTTGTATCTATGGCAGTAGAAGGTGTGCAGTTGATGAGGAAAGTGGCCATAGATAAAGCTTTAGCCCAAAATTCCTTTTTCAATTTAGCAATCAGTCTGAGGCATCGTGTTCTCTCCAATAATGTTTGATTCATCCTTTCTGCATATCCATTAGACTAGGGGTCGCCCGGTGTACTGTAATGCCTCTAAATGCCTTCAGACTCACAATTATCGATGAATTCATATGATACAAATTCACCGCCATTATCTGAAAGGAGAACTTTCGATTTCTTCCCTGATTGCTTCTCAACCATAGATTTCCACTTTTGAAACCTGGAAAAGGTTTCACTTGTTGACTGAAGAAATTATACCCATACTTTACGAGAGAAATCATCTATAAATGAAACGAAATACCTGGCTCCACCTAAAGTCTGACAAGTGGAGCGACCTCAGACATCTATATGAACATATTCCTGGACAGCTTTTGCTTTATGCTCTCCTATACCAAAAGAAATCTTCATCTGCTTTCCAAGAACACATTCTTCACAAAAGCCAAGTTTTGAATGATGAACTTCATCAGTCAATCCTCGTTTTCTCAACTCATCCATGTTGCGCTCACCAATGTGACCTATCCGTTAGTGCCATAATCTGGAAGAATCTGTACCAACAGATGTAATAAAAACCGATTCACCAACTACAGTAGTGCTCTTTAATAGATAAAATTTTCTTACACCTCTCATAACAATCATAGAACCCTTCGATATCTTAATTTTCTCTCTTTCCACTATAATCTTCAAGTCAAGTCTACTCAATGCCCCAACAGAAATCAAGCTCCTCCTCAAATCAGGTACATGTCTAACATCAGTGATTGTACGAATAACACTATCAAACATCCTAATCATGACGCTATCAACACCAACCGTATGACAAGAAGCATCAATACCCATTAGAACTTCTCCTCCATCAATTTCACGGTAAGTGGAAAAGCAGTTCGTATCAGGCGCCATATGATAGGATGCACCATAATCAATTATCTGTAAGTTCCTCTTCCCAGAAGAGCTAGAAGTTGTAAATACATCGGTGCCACTTTTTGTACCTGATTTCTCTGCTTTAGAAGCCAAGGCTTTCTTTGGATCTTTTTTTCTACCTTCAAGCTTGGGACATTGTGCTTGAAGTGCCCTGGTTTCTTACAATAACGACAAGTCAACTTCTTAGGCCTCCTAGACTGAGACCGCAAAGAATTCCATCCTCCACCTTTCTTCGACCTGCTTTGGTCTCTACCTTTTTAAACATATAAGCCTTTGGTATCACTATCCATGCTAGTGCTTGCCAATCTATCTCTTAATACTTCATTATTAAGACCAGCCTTTACATCAAACATGCTAATTTTATTACGGCCATAAATCATGGAATTAACAAAAGTAGTGTACTCCTTAAGCAAGTAACATAAAAGGATCACAACTTGAGCCTCATCAGCAATATCAGCTTCCGCTGCCTTCAGGTACATAATCAAAGTGATCAAAGCATATACATGCTCCATGAGATCGGCTCCAGGCTTCATCTTGAACGAATACAGTTGTTGCTGAAGAATAATCCGATTAGTGAGAGACTTGTCTTGGTATGCATCCGATAATGCATCCCATAATTCTTTCGCCGTCTTCTTCTGAAAGAATTCTCTAAGAACTTCATTTGAAAAAATCAACTGAATTATTGTGGGCGCTTCATCTTCCATCTCTTCCAAATCAGCTGCGTTAATATCTTTCAATTTCTCAAGCGCAAAAACAACCTCATAAGTCTTCTCCTTCTTTAATACAACCTCCATCTTTATCTTTCAAGTACCAAAATCTCCCTTTCCATCAAAACGTCTTACTCTATAATTGACACTAGATCTACCAACATACTTACTAGAAGTAGCCACTAATATCCAAATAGAAAAAATACACTAGCTCCGATACCAACCTATAGTGAAATTTATTTTAATTTGAGCGGAAGCGAATTATTTGATCAGGATCTAGTATTGTCTATTTAGATATCAACAGAACTTTAAAAAAAATCAATTATGCAATTCCACAGACACAACAGTAGAAATAAGAGCACAAAAGATTAACGTGGTTCAGATATGAATATCCTACGTCCACGGAGATTCAACAACTTCTTTTATTCCACTGAAGAAAAAGAGTACAAAAAGAGAGAAGAACAACGGTAGATGCTCTCAGACACTCATATATATATGAAGATGAAATTCCTTCATTTAAATAAGCTTGATAATGAAGGATTGCTTGGAGATTAAGAAAATCAATTTCCTACGTATCCAAATATCTTTTCAAATTGCAAGATTTGACTTTAGTACAAATAGATAGCATAATCTTAGTTTCCATATCTTTCCTTTGATTGATTGATTCTCCATGCCTAATCATTTATTTCTTCATATAACAAATGCATTGACTAATTAATTGATTAGCTAATTAATTAGTTTTTTTCCAAAATATCCTTGCATATCTTTCCCTATGCAAGCCAAATTAATTGATTGAGTGAACCAATTAATCATTTTCTTTCCTCCTCAACAAATATTTGAATCATCCAAATTTAACAGTATGCACGTAACATTGGAGATTTTTTTTATTACAACATAGGTTTCGTTTAAATGATCGCCAATAAAAATTATGATCGTGATCTTGTTACCATGGAAAAAATGAGTGTGTAAGATTAGGTGAAATTATACTAGTCCAAGAACATCCTAAACCTGTAGTTGCAATACTAATCTTTCCAATAAATAGTTGTAGTCCACCAACGTTTACACTTACTTTCTTTTAATCCTAGTTATATGCCTTTGCACAATTTCAATTATGTATACATTTATCTAATGGAAGCAAATATCAGTTTTCTTGATTGGTGAATTCCAATTTGTGCATGTATAACTATTTAAGTTTATTTGTTTAATTTTTATAATAAAAAATAGATATATTTTAAATCGTTGTTTCTTATATGGGCAACAATTTCATTAGTTTTAGTGATCCTGGCCCGCATATAACATGTCATTATTCCCCACATATGTAGCCTGAAGTACCTAAAAAGAAGTTCAGAGAGGGTCCATGGTTTATTCATCTGCTGTGCATTTATTTGAACATTTTGATTTTTATGTAGTAAAACCACACAACGGTGTAGAACTGACCATTGTCGAGTATAATATTGAAAAAAATACATTCATTGTAATTCTTTTTAGTAATTTCAACTAAATTTATAATCATAGTGGGTAGGATAAAAATTTATTTACAATGTTAGAAACAAAATTAAAAAATTAAAGAAAATATAGTGCATAACAATTAATAATTAAGTGTTGAAAATTATATGCATAGGTATATTGTCATATTTATACACACACACATATGAAGAATCCATTACCATACAGTTGATAAGTGAGAAGAAACCGGTATGCGATAAAAAAAATCATTTTATGAAACCATTAATATATTGATTTGTAACTAGTATATCATACTTGTTGACAAAGCAAAAAAACAACAACATATTTTAGCTTCAGAAAGAGACTTCCATTTATTGCAAGCATAGTTTGCATCTCACTGATATTGTACAAGAACCTTGTGTCGGCAAGTATATCAGTCAGTAATAATTAGACAAGCCATACATATCCAATCTCTACAACAAATAAACTTGCAACCCAAAATATACTTTAAAGATATAAGCAGCCTTTAAATTATTACAAACAAGTACATAAAGCTAATTTTCCTTCCATATGTGCAAAGATTTGAGAATATTAATGCTTTTACATATAATATTTGATTTCAGAATTGAGATTGCAAGAAGAAGAATTGAAAAATATTCCGAGTGAACAAAGTTGAGAAATTACAAACATAATCTTTGATATGTACATCTATTTATAGTATAGTGATAGAGGACTTTTTAAGTAAAGAAAATGGAATTAGACCTTAAAGCCAACTTGAGTAATAATTTGATATGAATGGTTCTGTGTATAGCCTGTTTGTATTCATTGTTATGTTCTATGTTGAAAATATAAGAATCCACTTTCATTTTACCTTCCCCCATCAAACCAATATTAGGGTTAGAGATGAATCCTTAATATTATCGTATCTTCCCAGATCTTCAGTTATACTCCAAAACTGATGAAATCATTCATTAAAAATGTCAAAATGTGAATATACACCTTTGATATGGTCTTTAAATCATCTAGATCTTCAAGTTTTAGTTCCACTCTGAACCTTTGAGTTTCATATTTTAAAGCTTTTCAGATTCGAGTTTAGTTTCTTTGCAAGGATTTTAAGTTCCAGCTCAAAGAAGATGGAAATTTGTCAACTTTTTGGGAGAAGATAGTTCTGGTCTTTTAATATCAACTGAACTTGATTTCACTTTGAGATCGTCTCTAGATCTTATGAAGTTCGTTGCTGATAAGGCTTTGGTAAGAACATCAGCATTTTGGTAGGTAGCAGGTATATGATAAACTTGTAATTTTCCATTGAGTATTTGTTCTTGCACAAAATATAGATCTATTTTGATGTGCTTTGTCCATGAGTGTAGAACTAGATTTGTAGATATATACGCAGTACTTTGATTGTCACACCATAATATCTGTTTGAGTTCAGATTGAATTTTAACTTGCTTAATAAAGATTAATCCATATTATTTCTGCTGTTGCATTTGCTACACTTCTGTATTCAGCTTCAGTGCTAGATCTGGAAATAGTTGATTGCTTTTAAAAACACCATGATATAGGATTGTCTCCAATATAAATGCAATATCCAACAACTGATTTTCTATCATCTTGGATCGTTGCTCAATATGCATCCGTATAACCAATCACATTGAGATTGTTGCATTCTTTTAATGATAGTCCATGGCTTGCAGTCCCTTCTAGATATCTTAGGATCCTTTTTACAACTTTCCAATACTCATTCAGTGGTTTCTACATAAATTGAGACACTTTGTTAACATTAGATGATATATCAGGTCTAGTTATAGTTGCACATTCCAAAGCTCCAACAATACTTCTGTATTTTTAATATTGAATATTGGTTTTCCCTTGTTTTAGGAGAGATAATGGCTGCTTATGATAGGTATTGGTTGAGGATTTGCATCATTCATTTTTGATTTGTGTAGTAGTTCAATAATATATTTCTTTTGGCATAGAATCATCTGTGAGTTTGACTTCCTGATTACTTCTGTGCCTATAAGGTAGCTTAAGTTTTCAAGATCCTTGACTGAAAAATGCTTATCTAGATATTGAATAAGATTTTTAATTTCTGCATTATTTTTGCTTATAATAATTACATCATCAACATATATTAGAATGTATACAATAGATTCTTTGATAGCACTGATGAATATTGAGTTGTCTGATTTGGTAGACTGATAGCCTAGACTATCTAAAGTGGTTTTCAGTCTATCAAAACAGACTCTTGGTGCTTGTCTAAGACCATATAATGCCTTGTTTAGTTTGCACACATGATTCATATTCTGATTATATCCTTATGACCACTCCATATAAATCTCGTCCTATAAATGCCATTCAGGAAGGCATTATTGACATCAAGTTGTATAATATTCCAATATTTGTGTAATGTAATAGTAAAAATAACGCTAACAATTGCTGGTTTAACTACTGAAATGAATGTCTCATTGAAATCAAACCCATATTGTTGAGTGTAGCCCTTAGAAACAAGTCTTGATTTGTATCTGGCCACAGTTTCATCTAGGTTCTTCTTTAGCTTATAGGTCCACTTATACCAGACTATATTTTATTGTCTGGTGGATAAATTAGATCCCATGTTCTTTTATGAGAGCATTATACTCCTCATACATAGCTGCTTTCCATTTTTTGTCTTATGGGGCTTGATCAAATGTTTCTGGCTCTTTAGTTATTATGATTGTAGTATATAGCTTTGCTTGAATATAAAACACTTTGCCCTTGTGATGATAAATGACCTGATCTCACTTGTGGTTCTTCTTTGTCTGATTGATCGGTATTACTTCCTAATGTGCCTTGCTGAGTACTTGAATTTTCTTTACTAACTTGTTGATTTTGATTTATAGGATGTGTGGGAGACCAATTAAGATAGTTGGATATTTTAGCTAGTTCATGACCTAGTTGATTATATATTGTGAGTAGTGAATCAAGAACACCTGCAGTCCTTTCAGTCCCTTTTTATTGCCGATCATCAAGATAAATAGGTAGATCAGGTATTAATGCCTTTGGGTTGAGTACTTTCTTTGTTATCTTTATATCTGTATTGCTAAAAGGAAATATGTGCTCACTAAATACAACATGTCTGCTTGTGGAAAATTTTCCTACGTCACCCAGACATTTGTATCCCTTCTAAATTACTCCATACCCTAGAAAATTACATGGTCTTGACTTAAAATCCAATTTACTTGTGTTATATGGTCTTAAGGAGGGAAAACATAGACATCCAAATGTCCTTAGGCTATGACAGTTAGGTTTAATACCATATAACTTTTCTATAGGACTTACTCCTTTTAGCCTTTTTTGATAGTCTATTAATTATGTAAACTATTATATTGAACGAGTTAAGCTAGAATATTAAGGATAGAGATGCCTGAGCTAAATAGTAAGTCCCAACTCAACAATATGTCTATACTTAATCTCAATCAAGCCATTTTATTCAGATCTACAGGGACATGTAGTTCTATGAACTATTCCCTTTTTATTAAAGTAGTTACCGAGTGTTTTATACTTAGTACCACCATCTGATTGAATAATCTTAACTTAAAACCCAGTTTTCTTTTCAACTAGAGATATAAAATGAACTACAACATTGTATGTTTTATATTTTGCTTTTAACAAATAGATCCAAGTATGCCTATAATGTGCATCAATAAATGATATATAATATCTATAATCATAGTCTGAACATATTGGGGCTGGATCCCAATGGTCTGTAGTCACTAACTCCAATGGATTAGAATACGCAGCAAGAGAATTGTTGAATGCTAGCTTGTGACTTTTACTCATTTGATAGTAAGTACAAATATATGGTAAGGAAATATTATATTATCAAAAGAAATTTTATTATCACTAAGTACTTGTTTAACAACATTCACATTTGGATGTCCAAGCTTAAAGTTCCACAGATCAAATATACATGTACAATTTTCTGTTTGAGTAACCTTAGATAGATTACAGATCTGTTGTTCTTTTACAGAGTTGGTGTAGTTAAATAGATTAAATCGGAATAACCCTCTGCCTGTATAACCCTACAAAAGAATTTCTTTAGTTAGTATATCCCTAACTAAATAACATTTAGGAAAGAACTCAAAATAGACATCGTTGTCTTTGGCAAATTAAAAACACTGATAAAATTTTTCTTTATTTTTGGTACTCTCAATAAATTGTTCAAGAATAATTGCCTTGCACTTGATATAAGCTTATCCAGAATGAGTGATATTAATAGACTCATCTTTTTCCATACAAATTAACTGTTTACCTTTGTACTCTTTATTCTCGAGATTTAATTTGTCAATATTGCTTATTATATGGTTTGTTGCTCCAAAGTCAGGGTACCATGCTTCAACTAGAATGTTTGTAATTTGATTTATGTTACTTTCAGTTTAATTATTTGTATCTGATTGCACTTGTGCCATATTTGAACTGAATTTTTTTTCTTTGATTGCTTGAATTATGACTTGGAACATAATTCAAGTTAAGTCTGAAGTAGCACTTTCGAGTAGTATGACCAACCTTCTCAAATATTTGACATTTTGGTCTATTATTGTTATTCCACCTTCCTCTGCCCCTTCCTATCACTGTCTGATTACCTCTTTGAATTTGTTGATCAGACTTATTATTATATTGACTTTTACCCTTATAGTTAGCTGCATAGTTAATGGACATGTCTGAATCAATGGCTTTCTTGAAATCAATTATCCCTTCATGTGCAATAAGTATTGAATGCACATCTTCTATAGGTGGTGTGAATCTTTAAGATGATATGACTGCTATTACAGCTTCATATTCATCATTTAGACCACTTAATATGATCAAAACTTGTTTTGAATCTTTGGTTTTGTGTCATGCTGCTTCAAGAAAATCACAAGTTGCTTTGATTTTTACTAAGTACTCACCCATGGACATGTTTTCCTTTCTGATACTATGTAATTGTCTTTTATGATGCGTAATTTGGGCAGCACATTGAGAATTGAATATTCTCTCAACTATTGTCCAAATTCCTTTAGCATTTTTACTCCCAATCACTTGAGGTAGCAACTTCATACTTATGGAGGATAACATCCATGAGCATATTAAGCCATCTTGTATTTGATACTTTGTAAAGTCTTCATTGCTAACTATTTTGTTTTCTTGATTAGTTATGTGCATGGATGGAACTGGAATGGTACCAAGAAGAACCCCTTCAAGGCCATAGCCTCTGACTGCTGTTTTTACCTAATCCTTCCAAAGAAGATAGTTATCTTCTTTAAGTGGGTAGTGATCAGTTGACTCTGAGGGCTAATAACGGTATTGATGAGGTTTTCAATGGCAATCTGATGAGAATCAGATGAATTTATTTAAGTGGCAGAGCTTCCATCGTCCATGATGATAATTCTTGATACAAGAACTGCTTTGAGAATTCAGAACTTTCCGTTTTAGAATCAAGAAATGCTTTCAGCTGTAGAAGAGCCACGTATGTTGTAGCCAAATCCGAATGATGAAGTTATTATAATGGATTTTTAGCATGGCACTACCTTTCGTACTATTTTGATGTATTTTTTTATTTTTGAATTTGAGCTTTTTGAATTTTCTTTGTGAGAATTTTTGGCCTTTTTGGAAGAAATTTTTGAGCAGGCAGAAACTCGAGTTATATCTTTGGCACAACACTGATTTCAAAAGTAAATTCTCATATAACCCAAATGATGAAATTTCTCTGATGGATTATTTGAATATCAAATGATGAACCTGATTCTAATGACATATTGCTTTTCTTGACTCTGATTTGCTCAAGATGCTGTTAAGCCTGATTTACTCTGATACCATGTAAAGATTTGAGATTATTAATGCTTTTGCATATAATATTTGATTTCTGAATTGAGGTTGTAAGAAGAAGAATTGAAAATGGAATTGGGCCTTCAAGCCTGCTTGAGTAATGACTTGATATGAATGGTTCCTTATGTAGCCTACTTGAATTCATTGTTATGTTGTAATCTGAACATATGAGAATCCACTTTCATTTTACCTATATGGCTTTGGATATTAGGATTAAGACAACAACATTACAAAATCGAAGTACAAACATTCGTACCAGTACTAGTTAAGCTATACATGTTCATCCTTAAATTCCCAAGCCCCTAAAGACAACAATTAGAAATTTAAGGAGCTTCAGGCTCAGCAGCATCATTTCATTTTTTGTTGCTTAAAGAAAAAAGTCCAAACATTATCGAATAGATCTTTTACTTTGCCAACAAGTCCACCACAGTATCCATTGTATTCACTTTCAGTTAACTCTGATGCAATCACACCTCCTTCATAACATAGAGAGAGATATGTTAAACCATAGAATAACATCGCTGCGTATGCAGTAAATGAAATTTCAAACTAGTCTATAAGAAGTCACTACTCTTTTATAAGAACTAATATATATATATATATATATATATATGAATGATTGTATATATGCTTTCCAATAAATGGTATGTTAAAAAATAATGATTTACAAACTGAACAAGGCCTGATATATACTAAATAATACTAGTAAGCAAAAGTAATGTTACTGGTACATAGATATCATAGAAGCAACTGATGTCAAATAACAATTTGAAAGTAAAAATAGTAACTTATTATAGCTAGTTTGAAATGTGTGTGTGACTATGGATGGAAACTATGCACTCACATATTTCAAAATTTCTTCACAAAACGTATAGGCTACCAGCTTTTAAGGATAAATATAAAAAATAGTTTGACTCGTAAAATTGCAGGATTATTATATGGAACTTAAAAGTGCAGCCACTTAAAATTACAGGGAAATTAATAAAAGTGAGAAGAATAACAAGTTTCAAATTTACACTCCATAAACAATTATCCGGTCAAATGGCATTTATCTTGTAAATGTTGTAAGTTAGATAATAAGACTTCGAAATAAATCATATAAATGATTTAGACATTAAATAATGTAAAATATAAAACATTCAGCAATATACTTACATGCCATCTAACTTGTAGTGAGTTCAAAATTTTGATTTCTCCATTCTCAATCCTGATTTGGCTTGAATTGAACTTATTAGAGCATCTCCAATCATTGCAATCCAGTGCTAAATATTATGAAAATCACCTCCAGTCGTTCGTTCAAAGCTGAATAATAAGCTTAATATTCAGTTTGCAATTCAGATAGCTGAATTGGCCTTGGGCGCCCAGTCTGCCCAAGCCCTCTCCTCATACCCCGCGGTAAAAAAAAGGGAGGCTGGCGCCCATTAAATGGGCGCCTGAGGCTAGGCGTCCATTTAATGGGCGTCTGAGGCTAGGCGTCCATTAAATGGAGTTCGACAGAGCAAAAACGTAGAAGAACCGAAAAGATCCTTCTTCTAAAGCTCTTGGATTGCTATTTATAGGTATAGGCAGTAAATATCTTTCCCAAATCTCGGAAGACTCCTTCTCTCACGTGGGTGGGACCACGTGATCGATCCTTGAGTCTTTGGACTCGATCCATGATCGATACGAACGAGATTTTATCGATCCAAATATTGCCCAATTGAGTTGAGATCGATCATGGACATTCCTGGGGTTGTGCGCAAGCTCATGTGAAAATTTGATGGTATTTGGACTTGTAGATTTTGAGTAATGAACGATGCAATTTTTACATTTCATAGTCTGGCGTCTTCGTATCGGTCCATAATGTATCGATATGTTTGTAAGCATCACTTTCGTATTGATCGGAGTGATGTGGCGCGATTGTTTAGGTGAGATCCACATTTTATGTCGAGTTGACTGCTTCCTCACTCGTGTCCATCAGTTGCTACGTTCTTTGTAACTGTAAATATACGATGTTCGTATCCATCCATCAACCCTCCTTCGTATCGATCCATACATGCCTGCCGTCCTTCGTATCGATCCAACACCTGACCGATACAAGGTGCTCTTCCAAACTCCTTCTCGTTCCTCATATCAAACCCAGCCTTGATCGATACGGAATACCCTGCCATACCGATGCCGAGTCCAACCAAATTGGTGCGCATTATATTGATTCAAAGCATGTTGTCATTTCTATCCTGATCGATATGAAACACTGATACGAACTTGCTTCCTTGAATTTTGATCCATCCATATCTCGAGCATACAAAATCCGATTGATCTAAAATTTGAGGCATAGCCTCTTCTAGCCTTGTTCATCATTCCCAATCGATCCCACCTTAATTAGAGCTCGGCCAAATTTTGACGATATCGATCATAGCCTTGTTTCCAATCGATCTCTAATACCGGTTTCCATCCTTTTTAGCCTATTTGTTGATATCCCGACCTTGACCAAAAGCCGGGATAACATTTGCCCCTCAAAACATGCCTTGTGGTAGGAAGGCTTGTTTTGAACAGCTCTCAATCCAATATTCAAAGTCCATTCCATTCATAGCCATACCATCCGATCCATAATCCAATCTATTACCAAGCCATCCTATTCAAGTGCCATAGCTATATCCAAGTTCACGACTACTCCGAGTCGATGTCCAATTCAAAGTCACGTAACCACAACCTTGGCCAATTCCATAGCTATCTGAATCAGCCAATCGATTTTTAATCTATCCATATCCAACGACCAATAACCAAATCCTTAACCTTTCTGGGTTGATATTCAAATCCGAAACTACACCAGGCCCTTTGCCAAATCAAGGACCGCTCTGGTCCATTTATCCCTACCTAAAATCCGAATCCATAGACCTTGTCGGGTCGCGTTATCCTGTTCTGACTCCGGCCTCGGCCCTCCGGCCGAGACTTTTCATATTCTCCGGCCTCGGCTCTCCGGACGAGGACTTTTTATTCTTCGATCTTGGCTCTCCGGCCGAGGACTTTTTATATTGTGTTTAAGTCCATTCCATCGCTCTCCGACAAAGGGACTCGAAATTTGCGATTACTGCCATGTCTCTTCGGTTGGGACCATAATCGTGAGACCATTATTATTTATTACATTAATCTGAATCCAATCATCAAAACAAAAGGTTTTACATACAGGGAAATCAGATAAATATTCGTACATCCAAGGGAGAAACCAAAGTTTTTAGGGAAACAAAAAGAAAAACAGGATTTCATAGGCTCGAGCAACACGGTTTATCATCACCTTAGAGCATGCCTAGGGACCATCCTCGATCCCATACATGTGTAAGTGACTTAGCCATATTACTTTGAGCTCTATTACTTATTCAAATCCATAAATACATTTAGCTGATAATAAGTTGGCAATGCCTAGATCCATTGCCATCCTCGTTCGAGGTGGGCAGTGGCCGCTCCTGTTCCATGGCCACAACTCGATTCCTTACATATTGTTGTAGATGACATTCCTTACATGCTCCTCAATGATATCCTTCAAATGACTGTAATCATTTGTATTGTGCCCATTCAGCTCATGGAATAGGCAATGCCTTCCGATGCCCGCTCGTAATCAGAAGGTTCCCTTCTTGTTGGCCTTCGATACTAGATGCGCCCTCGAGTATCTAAATAAATCCTTTCCAGAGTTTCAGTTAGATCCGTGTAAGAAGAAAACTTTGACTCCCTCCGTGGCCTTTTTAAAGTGCTGCCATTATCATTCATTTTCCTTTTGCCTTTATCATCTTTGTTTGGATCCTTCCTAGGTGGACCTCCACCCCTTACTGCATACGCTTCAGCCTCTCTCCCTTCTCTCTCATCCTGCGTATTTTCCTGCCTTAAAAACCTCTCTGCTTCATGGTAGAACTCCACGAGATTCATCGGTGGGTCCTGTTCCAATGATATTTTGAAATTTGAATTGTTTGCAATTCCCAAAACTACTGCCATCAAAACCATCGATGGATTAGGTCGATCCGCCAAAGCCAATGCCGCATTGAATCTGGTTAATAAATCTCTAAGCGATTCTCCCTTCCGCCGTTTCATCGACGTCAGGGTCATCACATTCTTGGGTCTGACTATATGGACACGAAACTGTCTCATAAACCTTTCAATCAACTCCATCCATGTGCCAATATAGCCACTCTCCAACTGCCTGGACTATAATGCTACTATGTATATCAAATACAATGAAAAATATCTGACCATGACCACCTTCGATGCCACCAGTTCCTCGATTTGCCTCATATACCTTGTAAGATAAATAGCAGGATCTGTCCTCCCATCATATTGGTAGTTTGAAATCCGACGGGTTCCTAGCTTGCCTGATCGTAGGAGCAAAGGGGCTCCTATTCACATCCTCCAAGTCTCTATTCACAAATCTGCCTCTCATGGCTCGCCTAACCATCTCCGCTAACCTATCACCATTGCCAAGCTGTAGTCATTATTCGTTGCCTCCAATCTGCCTCCTGAGTTCAGGAGGGAGTTTTGGAATCTGCTCTCTTGAACAAGTATCCATCCCTATATCAATTCCTTATTGTACATCTCCACCCGTTACTCTGCCCGGGATTAGATCAACTTGCGTCGGGAGAGTGCCCCCTAGTCCTGGTGCTGCTCCTGATGGTCTTGCTCTGTTCTAAATCCTGGTTGTTCCATGTTTCCGATCCCTATCTCCAACATGCCTTGCAGTGGAATTCTCTTGATTCTGCATTCCAACTTGTCGAAGTAGGTTCTGCATCATCTCCTCTTGTTTCTTTAGCACTCCCTCCTGCATAGCTTCCATCTTATCTCGTCTCGGATGATGAAGACCGAGGCCTGTTTCGCTCCCGAGGAAGCCTCCTAACTTCCTTCATGCCGACTCCTTTCTACTCCTGGTCGTCTTGTTGATTGCTTCCAAATCCAAGTCCTTAGGCTTTCAGATCAAAATCCAAGCTGTAAAGTTCCTGTGTGCTAGCCTTCTCAGTGAAAGCACCGAATGTTTGCACCAAAATTAGTCACAAACACCCAATTGTCTATGAAAGCACCCGTCACAATCACAGATCACAGATAGCAAGTATGTAGAGAATATAAATATGAAGAACACTCATAAAATTAAAAGGAAAGCAGTAAAGACATAAGGTTTATAGTGGTTCGGCTATCTCTGGCCTACATCCACTTTGAAGAGTTGCTATTTTATTGATAATCACTCGCTGGTTACAAGAATATAGTTGATAATAATTGAGTTACAATGGAGTTAGGTACAGTAACAACGTAGAAGAACCAAAAATTTCCCTCTTCTGAAGCTCTTGGATTGCTATTTATAGGTGTAAGCTGCAAATATCTCACCCAGATCTCAAAAGACTCCTTCTCTCACGTGGGCGGGCCCACATGATCGATCCTCGAGCTTTTGGACTTGATCCATGATCGATACGAACGAGATTCGTATCGATCCAAATCTTGCCCAATCGAGTCGAGATCGATCATGGACATTCCTGGGGTTGAGCGCAAGCTCCTGTGAAAATATGGTGGTATTTGGACTTGTAGATGTTGAGTTATCATCGATGCATGTTTTACATTTCCACAGTCTGGCGTCTTCATATCGATCCATCTCGTATCGATACGTTCATATCCATCACTTTCGTATCGATCAGAGTGACATGGTGCGATTGCTTAGATGAGATCCACATTTTATGTCGAGTTGACTGCTTCCTCATTCGTGTCCATCGGTTGCTATATTCTTTGTATCTGTAAATATACGTTGTTTATATCCATCCAACAAGCCCCCCTGGTATCGATCCATACATGTCGTCCTTCGTATCGATCCAACACCTAATCAATACAAAGTGCCCTTCCAAACTCCTGCTCATTCTTCGTATCGATCCCAGCCTTGATCGATACGAAATACCCTGCCATACTGATGCCGAGTCCAGCCAAATTGGTGCACGTTATATCGATTCGAAACCATCGATTCAAAGCATGTTTCCATTTCCATCCTGAACGATACGAAACGTTGATATGAACATATTTTCTTTGAATTTTGATCCATCCATATCTCGAGTATATGAACTCCGATTAACCTAAAATTTAAGGCATAGCCTCTTCTAGCCTTGTTCATCATTCCCAATCGATCCCGCTTTGATTGGAGCTCGGCCAAATTTTGATGGTATCGATCATAGCCTTGTTCCCAATCGATTTCTAATACTGATTTCCATCATTTTTAGCCTATTTGTTGATATCCCGGCCTTGACCAAAAGGCGAGATAACAGGATGTAAATGGACCTATAAACTGAAGAAAAATTCAGATGGAACAGTGTTCAAATACAAAGAAAGATTAGTTGCTAAAGGATACACTCAACAGTACGGGTTTGATTTCAGTGAAACATTTTCACCTGTGGTAAAGGCAACAACTATCAGGGTTGTTCTCACAATTGCTTTAAGTAAAATCTAGGATATAAGGCAATTGGATGTCAACAATGCATTTTTAATGGTATTCGACAAGAAGAGATCTACATGGAACAGCCACATGGGTATAAACAGAATGATACCATGTGTACAAGTTAAACAAGGCCATATATGGCTTGAAATAAGCATCAAGAGTATGGTTTGATAGACTTAAAGCTACCCTAACCTCCCTATGCTATCAGTCTACCAAATCAGATAACTCTTTATTCGTCAAAAGTTACAATAATCATATTATTTATATTCTAATATATGTCGATGACATGATCATAACAGGTGATGACACAGAAGAGATCGGAAATATCATACAATATCTTAACAAGCAATTTTCTATTAAAGACCTAGGCAATCTCAACTGTTTTCTGGGTATTGAAGTTAGCAGAAAATCAAACATAGAGATACTGCTAAGCCAGAAGAAATATATTAGAGAGATACCAGTCAAATCAAAAATGCATGAGGCCAAACGACAGCCCACTCCTATGATCAACAATCAACAATTATCCAAAAATAGGGAAGAACCCATATTAAATATTAAACAATATAGAAGTATTGTAGGAGCACTACAATACACTACTATAAATAGGCTGGATATCTCATTCGGTGTTGACAAAGTTTCACAATTTATGCAGGAACCACATGATGAACACCGAAGAGCAGTAAAAAGGATTCTCAGATATCTTAAAAGGACTATAGATTTTGGATTAACTCTGAGAACATGCAACAACTTAAATATCACAGCGTATGCAGATGCAGACTGTGCCACCGACATTGATGATAGAAAGTCCGTGACAGGATACTATATATATTGGAGGTAATCCAGTGTCATTGTGTTCTAAGAAACAAACAACTATACCAAGATCAAGTACAGAGGCAAAATATATAAGTGTTGCAAGTGCTACTGCAGAAATAATTTGGCTACAATCTCTACTGAAGGAACCACAAATCAATACAGCAGTCAAACCAATGTTATGGTGTGATAACCAAAGTTCTATGTATATGGTAGCTAACCCAATATTGCATGCACAAATAAAACAAATTGAAATTGATTTATATTTTGTTCGCGAGCAAATTCAAAGAGGAAATTTATAAGTCAATCACATACCTTCAGCTTACCAACGCGCGGCATACATACCAAAGCACTATCAGCAATAAACTATTTGAAAATTTGAGCTTAACTAAAAGTAGAGAAAGAAGCAAGCCCAGAGATCTGACCTTCAACAAGGAATTGAGAGTTCAGACCCAATCGGCTCAAATTGTTGAAGCTACAGCGAGTAAGTCTCTTAAGGACAATACCAAAGCCAAATTAACAGAAGGAATACATAGATCTACCACTCAAAGGAAGTCTGAACTCTTCGAGAATTCTCGAAGACAATAACTCTAAGATTAGAGATAGATAACATTGATATACTCCATTTACTAAATTTTAAAGATTCTTTGTGAGGAGTTGAAGAAAATCAGCATGATTCTTCGTTGCCGCCATGGATTCGATACCGCTGGAGAAAGCCTAAACCTAATATTGGTTTGAGAGGTGGAAATAAAGTATATAGCGGCTACACATTATCTTAAAGCAAAGTTATCAATATGCGGGTTGAACCCAAAATACCCATACGACCCACTTATGTATTTTTTGTGTATAAAAGCTTCTGTATTATATACAGAGAATTGTATTCTGTATAATAATCTCTCTTCAATAAAATATCATTTCCTTTCAATTCTCACATTTCACTTCATACAAAGTTCTTCAAAATCTAACACTTCTCACATAAACCTCTGCATGTATCCACTTACTGTTTATTGCAATTAAAATCGAACAGAGAATACATGTTTTATACATTACTACTTTTTACAAGGATGAAATTATCAAGGCAAATTATAGAAAAGCACATCCACTTTACTGGTATCACATTAAACCTACTACGCACAACATGACACCTGCTCACCATGGTGATAAAAAATATTTGACCTTTTTCAATTCCTTTTTTTATTTTATTTTCTTACTTTTTATTTCCATCCATAAAGTTCAAACTCTAAAAATTTTACTTGCGGGATAGCTTAAAACTAATGCTAAAATAACAGCATATTTAGAACTTAAAAAAATCAGTGGCCTTCTTTAGAAAAACTAACAACCAACCCACCATTAACTGTTGATTGGATAAAGCTCATGGATGAGAGTAGCGTTACATGTCATGGGATTATCATCAAGCATGAGGAAAACTTACACAAAAATGTGAAAATAATTCAGAAAATTTTCCTTTCATCTAATGTGATTGAGTTTTAAAAGCAGCAATTACAACAAACACTAAGGCAAATTACAATACATCGAATCCATTGTGACCGAGTATTCAAAAACATCGAACGAAAGAGGAGCATGTATCAAACTCAAAAATCAAAATTCAACAAGCATGAAGCTATAAGCATTAATATCATAATTTGCTTCTTTAATGTTACGTTATGCGCAGGCTGAGTTGCCCTGTCATTAATATCATAACTTACAATATTGCACAAATATTCTATAACTAACTTTCTAACAGTGATTTAATTCCGACAGTACTAACTATATATACATATAAAAAAAATATAAGGACGCTAAAGCTAAAAAGTCGAATTTAAATTTAAATTATCGAAAATATAATATACCTTATTGTAACTAGTGGTGGTGAGGGTGGTTGCAGCGCCAATTGATGGGGAAGCTCGCGGGGTCAAGTACTGGGAGGTGGGGTTAGGATGTGGCACTTGGGGAGGAAGCTTGTTGTGTTGGTTAGCATATGGCGGCGTGTTTGGTCATCTGATGTTATTAACGAGGCATCATCTTCGGATATTTGAGCTAAGCGTGCAAATGGGTTGCCGCTTTCCTCCAGTGGACAGGTGTTGTTCTCATCTGACTGTTTGCGGGAGGAGTTGCATGTTATGAGGTGATGTGGATTAGTTTTACAAAGGGTGAGAAGAAGGGGAGACGGTTATATTTGGTGTTGAAAAATGTTCAAAATAGCGACTGAGTGAGGCTTTTGTGTCATAAATGGAGGAACAAGGTCATTTTGTAGAATTTGACATGTGGTGAATTCGGCATGTGAGGTTTGTTTTGGGATTTTCTGTGCATTTGGCTATTGGATTGATTCCTTCAATTAGCTGCCTGAGACATTAACTCCATTATCGATTGTCTCATCAAAGTTGTTGCCATTATCCTGCTGCTTCTAACTGGCTACGTCTTGTGGCAATGATTGGGTATTAAATGTGCCATTTTTCTTCTAAATTGAAGGAAAAGGAGAGGACGTAAATGAGTTACATGATTTGTACACGGGTAGGTTGTTGATCGTAGTTATGTATGTCTTTGCTTTTTCAAGTCAAATGGCATCATCATTTCGTTTAGTGTTGTTTCTTGCATTAAATAGATTATTTTTATATGTATTTAGACTACGTTTACTTTTGCTATTTATTTCTTTGCAAATAGTATTTAATGTTAGGTTATTTGCTTTTGAATACTGCTTTTAATGCTTAGCTCAATATCAATGTATTTTCGTTTATTGTTTTATCATGTGTTTACATCACCAACTGTGTATATAACATAAATTTAGCTTCTAAATTTTACTTCATAAGAAGATGCTAGGTTCCACGTCTACTAACATAACATGACAAATGTCTGCACGCTATAAACAAGTAATGAACTGAACGTATCAGTTTGTTTTCTGTGTTTTACATTTTTCTTTTAATTTTATTCCTTGTTAATATATTACATAGCATACAAGTCATGCATTTTGCTTCTAACGTTGTTTCTTGTAATGTAATACATTGCGGACAAGTCATGTTTGTGAGAAATGCGGATTACGAATCTTAAGGCTATAATTAACACTAGAGGGGGGGTTTGAAAAGTGTTTTAAGGAATTACTATTTCTTTTTGAGTTTAGATTAATTTGAACACAAATGTATGCAATATTCAAACACAGATATGATTACAGAATCAAACACACATGCAGATATAAAGTAAAAGCAATAAAGAAAAGAACACACCGAATTTTATACTGGTTCGGAGTTACTCTACATCCAGTCCCACAACAAAAGTACAGATTTCCTTTCAAAATCAATTCCTACAATTACACCCTCGATTTTAAGGCCACAAGGTACACCGCTCCAGATTCACAATCCTCTGGGTAGAGATACTTGATTTTATGGGCAACAAGTTCACCCGATTGATTTTCTAGGCTACAATCACACCTTTTCTCGCTCGGTTGATTACAAAGAAGTCTATAACTATGAATAGCACTGGGATCTTGTTGAGATAGTGATAGAGAATCAAACCAAAGATGATCTAGTTAGATTCAATGGTGATTTCGACAAAGTAATGGTAAAAATGTATATAAAGAAATGTGGAAGAAGAAGAGGAGTGGAATCAGAGAATATATGACAACAGCCCATATTTATAGTAGAACAACAGTCATGTCCATTCGTGAAAGGATATGACGAATAGACACTTCCTTTGAAATTCAAACTTTTGAAATAAACTGTCACCTTGTTGACAAGGGTTCCTTGGGGTTGTCGACAGGCCTAAGTTATTTTTGATAATTTGTTTTTCTTTGAAAATAACTTTTATCATGTATTAAAACTATTTTAAACTTTATAAATATACTTAACTATAGTTAAAAATACATAAATAAGTATAGAGAATAATATTTGGTATATATAAGACTTTATTATAATTTTATATATAAATCTAAGTATAAATATTAAAAGTTAAATATATTATCATTAAAAGATAGTTTAAAACCAAGGATAATTTGATATATAAAGAATATTTTGAGGCCAAAAGTATTTTAAAACCAGGATGGATGTTTTTGGTTTGAAAAAGAAGATTTTGAAATCATTTTGAAAACAAGATATAATTTTGTAAAACATTTGAATAAAAGTTAGTGGATACAAAATAATGTTCTAATAGATTTTTCGTAGGTTTCATCCTACTTAGGGTTCCATGCCTTTAACGGGCTCGAAGTGGATTCCATTCCATGAATAAAATGGATTTTAAGATGTCAGTGCTTTTCTAGGAGTTTTAACAAAATTCCTAACTAAATTACTTATATTGAAATCTTGAACTCTTGATAATCTTGATACTCATGAGTCTTGAATCTTGATATCTTCGATCGTGAGTTTATCAGTTCTTGAATCTCTATACTGTACAGTCTTCATTCTTTGGTACCTGTATATATATCCTGCATACACACACACACACACACACACACACACACACACACACACACTATAATGTTAGTATTTATATTTAACAAGTCCTAAGGTTGTGTCATCAAAACCATCATCTCAAGAACTAACAATCTTTTTTTTTATGATGACAACCTATGTTTATAAAATATACTTATTCTTTACTATAACTCCCCCTAAAACTAATAACTCCCTCTTAATCTAAGCCTAACTACTTTAACTACTCTATTTTATATTTATCCCCCTTTGTCATCAACAAAAAAAACATCCTAAAACTATAAAACTCCCCCTTAAACTAATACTAGAACAAAGTATAGTAAATAAATGTGAAAGACATTAACATAATTATATTATAATTATTCAATACATAAATATGTATAAGTATATCTCAGATAGTCCAATCAACACACATATCAAATCTAATCTTGTCAAATAAGACAAACAAATCAATAAGATCAAACAAATCAATCAATCCAATCAAGTCAATCAAGTCAAACAAGTCAATCAAAACATACCAAGCAAATCAAAAACTAATAATCCTATACTATAAGACAATACTACAAACTTCCCCTAAATAAAATACACTCGTTTGTATACATCTATGCAATATGTAGTTTATAATGCAGTATGAAATATATGACATATGCAATGTAGGATGAGATGATATGCAGAATGAAGTGCAACTTGTGATGCAAATGATTATGATATTTCATGCATTGTAATTTATGATGTAATATGCAATGAAATGTGATATGAAATATGATGCATAATGATATGTAATATGAAACAAAATGATAATGAAGTAAAAATAATAATAATATGCAGAATGATATGATGATATGCATACTACGGTAAGAGATATCCAGATTATAAGATAAACATGAGTGATAAGTAATATCTAATTGACAAGCATATATGTGTGTGTGTGTGTGTGTGTGTATCAAACAATTTATTATAACTCGCTTCAACCAAACAAAGATAATACACACCAATTACTAAACTTAGGTTAAGAAAACTAATGAACGGAACTAAGAGTAGTAAAGACAAGAGTTTAAAGGTAATTAATGATATTAAAACTATAACATATTCATGAAAGGTAGTAATCAAACTCAATATCAAAATCAAATTGCTATGAAATATGGATTTAAAAATTTTAATACCCTCTTTGTTTAAAAAAAAAATTAAATTAATAATTTTTTTAAGAATCCAAACTTCCATGTTTATAAATTACTTAACTTACTAGTTAAAACTTATATATTTAATTATTATTGATTGAAATATTTAGAAACATGTTTAAACACCTTTTAAAAAAAATATCATAGCGAAATATTCAATAAAATAATAAAGATTGAAAAACTAAAATTAACATGTGTTATATTAAGGTCTCTTTCATTTTAAAATTTTGATCAATTACTAAATAATATCTAAACATTAATTTTAAAATATTCTAATATAAGTTAAAAAATAACTTCTAAGAAGAGTAGAGAAAATACTTAATTTAAATATTATTTTTACAGTTTAAAGTTTTAAATAAAAAAGGTAGCATTCATAGAATGCTGTAAAAAGTTTTTATAGTAAAATATGTTCAAAACATTATAAACAGAAACTGCAGTATTTACCAAATGCTGTTAAAAGTTTCTAAAACACTACAGTGTTTCAAAGCATAGAGATGCTATAAAAACGAATTTGCAGCACTTAAGAAACGTTCCAGAAGAAAAGACAGCGTTTCAGATATACTATCTATTGTTTTAGGCCTGATTTTAACGATTTAGCGCTAATTTTACGACTAGATATTGACATGTAAATAATTGATTTTTTACCCAATTTTTTATAGTATTTAATTAACATAAAAATAATAATGATAAAACATGTGTAAAGACACTTGGCATTATGCATGTAAAAATGCTTTTATCAAAGAAAAAGTGTAATGACATGTGTCATATTGCTTGTATGCCACTATCTATTTATATGACAAGTGTCATGCGATATGGCACAATCTTATTAATTAAAGAAATCTATAAATATACCCTTATTCTAACGTTCTAAATTCCTTCTATTAATTTCTTAAAAATATAAAATTAGTATCTTAAAAGAAATAGAGTACGAGAAGTAAAAACAACATTAGAAAAGTTGAAATCACGAATGATGGTATGCTTTTCTACTTATTATAGTTGTAATTAATTAGTAATGAGATTTATTTGAAAGAAAACACATTTTAAAAGACTTTTTTTAAAAAAAAAAATAGACTGGTATAATGATATGTATACTATGGTGTGCCGATATATGGACCAAAATATCAAAACTTATAAAAGAGATAAATTTCTAAACCTAACTAAATGCAACAATAAAGAAGAAATAATAGTAAAGCGTACCACTTTTTGTACTCCTCCATCTTTCTAACTTTATTTTTCTTCCATTGTCGTGAACCACACATTTATATCTTTCAGAATTTGATGACGAGATCTAGCTTTATTGCGACGGGCTTGTTTTTCTGATCATCGTAGTATATTCATTTGCTGAATTTGAAGATAGTATGAGAAAGATACAGATGATTTAATAGATCGACCAACTTAGTGCCAAAACTTTGAATTTGAATTTTGAATGAATAGACACTTCAACCACTATAAATAGGCCCAACAGTCAACACTTTTCATAAAAGTTTATCTTCTTCTTCTTCTTTCCGTTTTTCCACTTACTATCAAACTTCTAGAAGGCATATCTCCTTCGTTTCTTAACGGAATTGGATGAAACCAGCAGCAATTCGAAGAGGAAGGCAAGTACTGTGATCAAATAAAAGTTTGGTGAATAATTTGGATGGTATTGCGGTGCAACAGGCCAAACAGTAGGAGAAATACAGGAAATCCCGTACACAGTTTTCAGTTTTGGATAGCCAACTTCAAACTGTCATATCTCACTCAATTTTGATTGGAATTTGATGATCCACCCATCAAAACAACCATGAGAACAAGAAATACAATCTGGAAAAGGAGTTGGGACAAAATAATCAAATATATGGATGCAAGTTGAAGAATACCATTGACGGTTTTGCTTTCATTTTCCTCTTTGTTCACCAAAACTTCACTTGACCATTACTTGGTCATTTCTTAATGGATTCATATGAAACCAGTGGCATTGCAAAGCAGATGGAGAGAAGTACAGTATCAAATCAAGTTGTAGAAGAGAATCAAAAAATTTGTATTGATCTGGTACCCATTTCATTATCGATTGCCATTATATATCTATTTGTTCTTCTTGATCGATGAATGATTATCTGGTATCTTTTAACCAACGGTCATTAGACATAACTCTTCTCTTGCAAAACAACATAACTTTTTAAATAATCAAGTGAATTTTCAAAACAACTAAATATAGTTTTAAACAACAATATCATGATGATTCTATGACATATTCATATGAAAATAGTGTTAATAATTTTATCAAAAAAATTTGCCATTTAAATTTTTTCAAAAATCAGATTATGAAAATTTTGAAAACCTTGCTCTGATACCAAATGTGAGAAATGCGGATTACGGATCTTAAGGCTAGAATTAACAATTGAGGGAGGGTAAATAGTGTTTTAAGGAATTACTAATTCTTTTTGAGTTTATATTAATTTGAACACAAATGTATGCAATATTCAGACACAGATATGATTATAGAATCAAACACAGATGCATATATAAATTAAAAGCAATAAAGGAAAGAACACACCAACTATCAAATCTAGATAGGACGATGACCATACCCTAATGGGAGCGACCCACATAGCCTTGCGGCATACCCTGTTTTTGCCATTACTGGGATGTGAGGCTTGAGAGGCCACGATTACCCTTTTCCTCATAGCAGATCATCTTGGAACGCTAACACTGCCTTCCAGACAAAAAGGCAATGCCAACATTCATCTATTCGAGTTGTTCTAAGATTGAATAAACATCCAATATTTATCGTCTTCATTATGGGATCACCCTAAGAAAGAATAATATAGATCCATAGCATACTTCATAACGATCCATCACGATCATTATTAGTTTGGAGTAGTTCGGATAAATCATACTTATCCTAAACTGGTGTCTCCAAAACTAAGTGGTAATTTCTGGCTAAGTCAATTTTGGTTCTTTTGAAGGTATGCAACAAGTATTCGATTCCTCACCAGGGAACTCGAATATACGAACATGCTTTCTGAGTTAAATTAGGTTAAGATTTGATAGTTGGTTATTTAACTATCAAATACACCATCAAACTATAATACAGAGATTTAATTTTCCCATAGCAACCATTAAGCCTAAAAATATTATCTAAAACTCTTTTCAGAATATATATCAAAATATTCATATACTCATCACACTAGAATAAGTATATTCACAAAACATTGTGGAAGACTTCTCATTTCAAAATCATATTAAAAGAAATCGAACAAATGTTATTTAAATTAGAGATAAGGATAACCTCAAACACGATACCTTTGGTGTTAAGCATGGAACAAATGTTCACACCATCATAATTAAGAAGGTCGGTTAAAGAAAATCCCATCTCCAATTCTTTTATAAATTTTCTTTAACAAAACATTTACAATTATGAAATCTCCTCTGCTTAAATTCTAAATCCATTTATAGAACTCTTTTATAAATATCCAAAAATCATTTATAAAACTCTTTTATAATTCTCCGTTTATATATCATTTTTCTTAAAATATCATTTGTAAATCTCCTTTAAATAAATCCTTTACAAAATATTACTTATAAAATATCATTTGTAAATAACTTTATCAAAATAATTGGACAACTTACAAAGACATTTAAAACATTTATCCTCAAACAGATATATATAATTAAAGTCAATTGGAAACTATAATTTTAAAAATTTATAAGGAGACTTAATGACTACAATGGTACTAAATCAAGTTACCATTTTAATTAAATTTGACTCCCAAATCACATATCAGTTATTTATATAAGCCAGCATATATGTAAATAAAATCCATAACTGAATCAGGCAATAGCATGTCAATATAAACCAATTAGCAGATACATATTTAAACAACATGATAGCAGGATGGTGATTTCTTCTGCTAAATAGACATCCAAACAATCTATTAAGTTTAGTTCACTACAAGAAAAGTGAGTTTTAAGATGGCAGACTATTTTACAGATCGAGTGAAAAATGTGATACAAGATTATAGCATTGAAATACATTGGACATCCCTCAATGATGAAATAAGAGGCATGAATGAACTTCTTTACAAACTGTTCAAAATAGCTGTAGGCATCTTCACTTTCATATTTTCACATTACAGGTATTGTTTTCTTCATTGCTAACATATACCGAGTATACTCCACGAGACTATTTAAAGGACTCCCAAAATAGTTAAGAAGTGTATTATTTTATCCTAATCTAATTATTGTTATGAAAGGACACCAGATTTATTTTGTTTTCCTTTATAATCTAATTATTGATTTCATTTTTAGCCTTAAATAATAAAATTTCTTAAACCGTAAGGCACTTAAATAAATTTTCATTGACATGATATCAAACACCTTTTTACATTTTATTTCATCATCACATTGCAAAAATCAAATATTTTGCTTATACACTAAACTATCAATCATTTATTTAATTCTATACAATAATTATTCATATAAAATCTCCATATTTTTTCCTAATAAACTTACAATAAACAGATTTTGTCTTACCATTGAAAACGTGTTGAAGTTAGTTATGATGGGTTTGAGTCCGTTTCTTTGTGACTAAAAATAAGAGTATATGAAATCTTTTTATTCAGAGTAGCCGTTATCTAGAGTCCACTTAGAAAAAATTCCACCTTAACCAATTTGGAGTCTCTTTAGCGGGTTCCTAACTAATTATGCTAATATCTAAGAAGTCTTTAGATTTATAACCACATCATCTATAGGCTTTTATTTATTTATTTATTGAATATTTGAATTGATGCAGGGTGATCAAAAGCATTTAACTTTGTCCCATCTCTTTAACAAGCCATGATTTCTAGGTCCAGTTGCATTAAAGGCCAGTTAGCTTCTTTTGATACCTGCTTGAATCATGAAATAGGCTAATGCTACTATGAGGCCGTTGGATATAGTAATAACCGAATTTTAATTATTTATTTATTGATTGAATCAACGAGAATTTGTTAATTGTGGTTTTGGTGCAGGTTGACAATTTTTCTGGCTTCCATGCCAATACACACATTCCAATTGTTATTGGAGCACAAACGCGCTAAGAGATCACTGATGATCCGCTGTATAAGGTAATACGATTTGTAACATCTAGTCAAAAGTGAAGATTTTACCAGATAAACATAAATATAACCCAGCCTCAAAAATACCAAATATTATACATTGAAATGACTTACAAATTCTACTAAATCTAAAGATACATTTATTTCTCCTAAACTTTCCAGGAAATTACAACTTTCTTTATGCATATTGTTAATTCTTTCCACACTTATGCAATAGGAGGAACTTCTATTGAAAAGCATTGGTAAATCATGAAATAATATTTACTTAATCTAACGTTCTACTACGGTATCTGATAGTGTACTTAATTGATGATTGTTTTATTCATACATGCAAATCCATTTTATCGTTTGCAGCCCAGATCCAAAGCGACTTGTAGACACTCTTAATGCTGAAGACCAGGAACCATGAACCACTTATAACATGCTTAAGATAATTCACTTTTACTTTATGATGCCAACAGTGAGCTAATTGGGCTTTGTTCATGTTAAGGCATTCATGGTCTTTAGCATATGTTTGGCAAACCTCTTGTCAATCTGAAATATATATAGGAATCGCATCATAGTATTAAGAGACATTCATTCTTAACCTTGTTAAATTAGTTCAATAAAACATGCAACCCAAACATATAACAAAGAAAGCTTCCATATTCATTTGGTACTAACTTGGCAATACGAATCCTTGTTTGATTAACTTGTGTCCATGTTAATTTACATAGGTTTCTCGTAACTTGTTTAAATAGAGTAAAGGAATGGGTTATGCTGATCATTATGAGCAAGCCATTATTAACAGTATTTTAAGCATTCAAAAAGGAGCTGAGCCTGGTATTATGATCTGCATGCTTCCACAAGGACTTGGAATGTCCAAGGCTCGTAGTAAGCATGGATGGGAACATAGTTCGATTCATTTTGGTGTTGTTATGGAACAGGTTTGCATTTTTCTAGAAATTTAGTTTAACGAATTCACATAATCTATATTCCAAGATGTTTGATATATGGTAGTTAGCAGGTATCTTTCTTTATTGTCTATGAAAATAATGATAACACGACGTTTCTTTTGCAGGTATTGATACATTTTCTAAGCTAGTTGACTCAATTTATTTTGAGGGAATGAGAAGTGGCCTAATTCTATACATTACACAGTTCATACCAAATTATTTTGATTGGAGGTCTGGAGGAATGAAAATACGCTAGAAAGTAGATCCTGCTCATTCAAATGACACTCATTTTTGAATCTCTATAGAGTTTGATCCATATAAGGTATTTGGAGTTCTGATGCCACTGTAGTGAAGCTATTTTCATTATATAACATATAAGTATCAGAATGACTCCGTGTTTGAAATGCAGTTATGGTATGTAACGACTCGCGAATTTTGATAATTAAATTGGTTATTTTAATAAAAAATTTGTAATTAAATTTAGAAATAAATAATTTTTTTATAATTTATAATGAAGTGAATGTAAAAAATATATATATAAAATGTAACAATGTAAATTAAAGTTAATCGTTAACAATTTGAATGAAATTCCAATTTATTAAAATAATTTAGATGTCATACTTGACTATGAATTGAATATAAGGAAACAAGTGCAGATATTGAACTAATTGATGAATTAGTATAAAATTTATGATAATTGGATAAGAATAGTGTTATGTAATCAATTTTAACATTTGTTGTTAGTAATAACTTATAAGTATAATTTAACGTCAATGGTAATAATTTTTATAAGTTAACCATTTATTTAGTTAATTAAATTCAAAACTAGTAATCAGTGCAATAAATCTAGTTAAATGTTACGTTAATGTAAATTAAGGTAATATTTGAAAATAATGTTAATGTAAGTTAATAAATAACTAATTTAGTGAAACCCCAATTATTTGAAACAAATTGTAAGGTTATAATTGATTGAAATTAGTAAATTAGGAAATGAATTCAAAGTTATATTAATTGATGAAGTAATACGTAATAAATTGAAAATTGATACCATCAACGTTAGATAAGTAATTATAATGTTTTTTGTTGATAATAAAGTAAGAATGGGATTAAATTAGGAAAATGGTGATAATATTTAATTGTTTACCCATTTATTTAATCTATTGAATTAGATTTGAATCCATTGCAATTAAACGTAATTAAATACTACGTTAATATGAATTTAGTTGATGATTGGAAGACATTAGGGAAATTTGATTTATAGTAATGTTAAATTTACCCATAGATAATGATTGATTGAATAAAAAGAATGGGAATCAAGATTTATTAATTTTAATTTAATAAATTGGATAAATTGAAATTAAATGAAATATAATACCTAAATATTACGTTATTTGAAATTAAGATGGAATGTGAGAATATTAATGTAATAGTTTTGAACCCAATGTTAAATCCCTCTATTTGACAATAACGAATGGGATAATCATTAATTTATTCAATTAAATGGAATTATTGGGAATCATATTTATAAAATCTGAATTCAATAAATTGAGGTTAACACTGAAATTGATAAATTAATTAACTTTAAATTGACATCTAAATTTTTTAAATTACTGTGAATGATTTGGAAATATAAAAATGATAAGAATTGTCAATTTTAGAATTGAAATTAGAAATTAGATTTAATTAATCAATTATTAATTTATTTAATTAATGTAGGAATAGCCATTTTGGCCACTGACTCGGATTTCGACGAAACTAGTTTCATCCGATCCGTAACGATGAATTATTATAGGATTTCAAGTTTCGTAGCGATCGGACTTGTCGTTTGACCGTACGGGCTCCAAACGCCTAGAAATCAATTTAATTGAAATCAATTTGAAATAATTTGATTTTATCATAACTTCTTCATATGATGGAATTTGGATGTCAAACCTATTCCATTACGTTTAAAATATTTTAAAATATCAATTTTGATATATGGGTTGACCCAATTTTATTCCGGAGTCAGAACGGGCATTTCAGGCCATTTTATCGTACAGCGTGTAAACCGATCGTGTCCATCTATTTTTTTCAACCCTACCTATATATACCTTGTTATACAACCTTATTTCTTATTTCCCATTTCTGTACGTACAATTTAGCTGTCTCTCCTCCTCAATGGCAAACAATCAAATTTTAGATCCAATTGCAATTGAAAATCAAATCGAAATTTCAAACTCCACAACCTATATCAAATTTTATATCGATTTAAAGCTCTCGACGAGCGCATCTCCGATCTGTAATTTTTTTTCCAATTTGGGTCACTGTTTGTCCAGAAATCGAAGAACAGTTATCGGTCGTTCATCACGCTCTGATGAACGTCGTCGGATCATCAAACAAATTATACCGTTGTGTGGAGATGGACAAGTGGGTCGCATCGGTGTAGTTCGCTCTGTCGATCAATGGTGGGATGTAGCATATTAATTCGATTAGGGTTGCAAATGTTCGGCGGCGGCTGCATATTTGTGGGTGACGTTGGCGATCAGAGGCGACATGGTGGGGGTCGGCAGGAGCGGCTCATCGCGACGGTGAGAGGGGTGGTGGTCGGCGGCGCTATCGTGGTCGGAGGCAGGAGCAATCGGTGGTCAAAATTAAAGAAGGCGACGGTTCTCGTATGTTGTAGGGTTCGGTTGCATGTGTTTTGGGAGGGTAACGTGTGATGTAAGTTACGTTTTGTTATTGTTTTACTTTTATTTAAATTTTTATATGTTCTAATACAAATAACTTTTACATACAATATCCGTTTTATATGCGGTTTCTTTTGTTAGGATCGTATTTGAATTCCGGATATTTTGGCGCTTGTTTGGATGGATTCCGATAATGTTAAAATTTTGGGTTTAAATTGGATTTAAATTCAATTTAAATTCAAAAGGTGAGTGTTTTAACCCACTCACAACTTCTAAAATTTCTTATGTTTGTTAAATTAATTTTTGATGTGATTAGAAATTTATTTATGACTGTTTGGCATATTTTTAATCATCATCTCAGTTAAATTGGATTTATTGGATTTAAATTGTTATTTAATTTATTATTTCATATAAACTGCCAGTTAAGTTGTTATTTAATTTATTTTTGAAGATAACTGTCAGTAAATACATGTAATTTATTTCTTGTTATATATTGATTTTATTGTTTGAATTGGATGATGATTGTGATAAATGGTTGATGGTTTATATTGGATGAATGGATGTTGTATTTTATATTGTTATAAACTGCAAATTGATATGCATTTTATATCATTCGGGATTACGGTTTGAAATGATATATAATCGTATTTTTAATTAAAATTACGGATTGAAATGATAAATATCTGTATCACTTGACCGTAGGGTAGAAAATTATATACAGACACCGTGGTCTATATATAAACATATATTCAAATGATTTTCTATGGTTTTGTAAAGAAATATACGGTTTTATGAGATATTGATTTGGATATTTTATAAATGGTATTTTATATATAGTTAAATTCTTGGTTTTAGGCTATGTATAAAATTGTTTTAAAGTATAAAATAAGTTTAATAGTAAAGTTTGATTTTATTAAGATATAATATAGTTAAGTATTTATTTGAGTTATATTTCTGGAGTTATAATGACTTAAATGAGAATAAGGTGGGAAGATAAATATGAAATTGTTTTGAAATCTTATAAAATTGAGATTTTAAAGGTATGATTTTTATAACTGGATTTTGTTTAGATGAATTAAACGAATATTTCAATTATAAATAAATTGAAGGAAATATTTGGTTATTTTTAATTTGAGTTTTATTTAAATGGAAATGGATTTATTATGCAATTATTTCAAAACTAAAAATAGAACATTGAATTGTTGAATTGTAATTACCAACCTTAGTTTTGAAATTATTTAATACTCAAAGTTTGAAATATATTGAAATTGAAATGGTTTATTGAAACTGAAAGTGAGTTGAAAGTTATGAATCGAGATTTAATTTAAGGTGAATAAAAGTGCGAAGTCGAGGAAATTATTTTACTTTATAAAGTAATTTTAAATTCAAACTATTTTATTTTATATATAGCATTTGAGTATCCAAACCATTTAAGTTTTGGAAGTTATGATTTAGAAGGTATGAAATTCGTAGTATTATGTTTTGAAAGGTTATATTTCAAGCGTTTGGTTTTGAAATATTATAAATTTGAAAGTGTTATGATTTTGGAAAAATGATATACTTGAAATAAAATGATATTATATTGATTTGAAATAAAAATGATATCATATTGATTTGGTTTTTAAATGGAAATGATATCGTATTTATATGGTTTCGAAATAAATACCTTATTCTGGTTTGAAGTATAAACTATTTTGAAAAGACCGCGGTGTTATAATAACGTTTGGTTGTTAAAGAGACCAGGATCGGAAGTTGTCATACTCTCTGCCAACTCCGAAAACCACTTTAACAACGTATACGCGGTGGAGATTCCAAGATGAAGTAGGATGGTGGCGGCGTTCCTTTGAGGTATATACGTGGACCCGACTTCCGTGAGTTGGCGTAAGGTGGCTAAAATAGGAGCAATTAACGGACTAATGAGGTAGCTCCTTTGATCGGACACATCTCTTCGATATTATACTCTGACTTTTGGATTGATTCGGTGGCCATTTTTGATTTTTTTGATTTGGGGGTGTGGCTCGAGTTGGGCGGTAGCTGCGCGCTCCGCGTTACCACCGGCCCGGAAGCTTAATTGGTATATCTACCCTGGCATTGCCTAGTTGTGCCGTGTCACCTACCCTAGCGCGCCTTGTACGAGTTTGGTTTTCTCTCGTATCCCGGTGGTATCCTCTGGTGGCTTCCCGATCAAGAGGAACCATGATACCGGATGGACTACTGGGACTATTACGTGTTAAGGTGGAAAATGTAAAGCCTTAACGCTATTTAAAAGTAAGTTTACTTTACTATAGACATTATTAAAATAGTGTATACTACTACATAGTAAATAGTTTAATGGATCCTTAGGAGATGTGAATCCCAATCACCACTTAAGTTACTGCACTCATGTTAGACACTGGATATGAGATGTCAAATTCTGTAAACATCTCCGACGTCATTCCACTCATATATTTATCATTGATATAACTTACATAAGACCTTTTAGTTTTGACTCGAGTGTTTTGTCTTTTCAATTCGCTCGGGTCAGCCTAAGCATTTCAGGATTTGGAAGAACATATTCTGGAGGACGAAGGCGAAAATTTATTATTATTTATTATAGTATTCCACTACATTCATATTGTTTCCGCTGCATTAATTATTATTCTCCGGTATGTATAACTCTGATATGTATTGTATAAATATAATCGAATATTTTGTAAACAGCTTCATGAACTGTTTATTTGATTATTATATTTTATTGTTCCGCTACAAGATTCTATTTTGTTTTTTTCTTTCTCTGCTTTTCTTATTTACCCCATAACAATCCGCCCTTCTGTATGGTTTGAGTCTGACGTGTGTGGTTTATCGTCAATTTAAAGCGTACAAAAAGGCGGGATGTTACATCTGGTATTAGAGCTTTGGTTTAGCGATAAACCTTAGCTTTGTGGGTCTGACTCTTTATTAATAGGGTAGAAATGCCCTATGATGAGTCACTGAGTGTATATAGAGCGTATTTGTTAGTGTTATAAAAAGGTTTTAATATTGTGTTAATTTGTTTCGTTTTGTATTTATAAATTCTGGTTGGTGCATAGAACGCTATGACATCAATAGGGATTTCTAAACACTTAATAGGACAGACCGACACAATATTGGTTTTTGAATATAGGTGAACGAAATAATTTTGCCTATTATATTTTCTATATATAAAATAATTTTTTATATAAATGATATATATATTTGGTTGCAATATATTGGTTGTTAGGTAATGAAATTCATAAATAATAGTTGAAATGAGATTGAAAATAAAATAAATAAAAATTCGAAATTTAGAACTTAAGTCCCGGGGTTTTGAAAATTTCTTTTGAATGATTTTGAAATATAATAATAATATTATTTAGAGGTACTTTCTGATATAAATATTTCAATATGATTTGAAAGAATTGCTTTAAAGAAATTTTGGAACAAATAAGTTCTGTATTCCCCTCTCTATCGCTGGAAAATAATTTCGGTGATGAGTCCACGCATCATCGACATTCATTTTCGAGTTTCGAAGTGGGAAGGCCACTGTAGTAGTTTTATTGCAGGTTTATTTTGATAAACAAATATAAATTTTAAATTGTTTTAAATATAATTAGATATATATAAGTTGTAGGTATATACATTTAATTTATTATTTTAAAATGATTTGAGATTAAACCCGGTATTTAGTTCTTAAGTTTCCGATAATCAATAGTTTCAATTATTGTAGTGAAATGGGTTGTAACTAATTTATATTTAGAACCTTTAATTGAAATAAAAGATTTAATGCTAGGTTATAAATGGAAAGTTCAAGGAAGTTGAAAGTAGTAATCTATAAAACAAAAGATAGGATTATTGGACATTTAATTAATTAAAAGAAATGAGAAAAACCTGTATAACTTTCAATTACATTCTTAAAGCATATATATAACTTACCAAATATTAAAAGTTCTAATGCTTATAGGAAAATGTAATGGATATTGTACAAGTAAAAATTTGAGGTAATGAAGGAATTCAATGAAATTATTTAATAAATGAGAATTGAATGTTCTAGTGTTATGAAATTAATTATAATTGAAAATGCTTCTAATTTAATATAATAGAAAGGTAAGTAGTGTAAATAAATGAAATTGAGAAAATGAATGAATGTAATGCAATAAAAAGAAAACTATTTGATATGAATAAATGAAAATGAAAATTTGCAAGAAATAAATGTGAATTAAAAGATAAATCAGTATATGAATAAAAAGGGAAATCAAACGACAAATGTATGAAATGAAATTAATAAGAATGAACTTAATTTATTGTTTGAAATTGTTGTTTATTTGGTTAATGAGTTGTTTCGGTAAAAGATACTTTTAATTGTTTAGATGTATGAATAATCTATTGAGTTTATCTAAGACTGTTGAGTAAGTGGAATAATTCATAGTTATTTGTCATTCTATATGATTTAAAGTGTCTTAACCCGAACAAATCAATTGCTTGCCTTGCTTGGATGGTTGATTTGTATTTGATGTGTATGCTGTGGTTGCAGGTAATTGTTGTTGTTTGACATTGATTGTTTATTAGTAGTTGAAACAACTTTAAATATTTCATTTTATATAATTATTAACTCTCTTTAGATTATATAAGTGAAATACAGGTTATGGAAGCAATGGCTACTGCTTTTGGTTTCATAATTAAGCGTAAATTGCCCGACTAATAGGTACGTTCTCGGATTACGTTTTATAGCGTTATTATATTATTTTTCCCGGGTTGGGATATATATTATTTTGGAAAATATATGTTGTATATTGTTATATTTGATATTATATTTTCTCCCGAGCCTCTCCGTACAAAGGAGATTCTGCCGAAATTTTCCGTATATTTTGGACTTAGAAATTTTTTGAAAATGTTTTCCAAACTTTATTAATTTAAGTATAAAAAATTTAATGGTTATAAATTGGTATATTTATTTAAATTGATTAATTTTGTAAATTTATTTGTTTATAAATTTAATATTTTAAGTAAGATACATAGATTTCCTTTTTCTTCTTTTTCCTTTTCGAGGACGAAAAGTTTTGAGTGGGGGAGAGTGTAACGACCCGCGAATTTCGGTAATTAATTGGTTATTTTAATAAAAAATTTGTAATTAAATTTAGAAAGAAATAAAAAAAATTATAATTTATAATGAAGTGATTGTAAAAAAAAATGTAACGATGTAAATTAAAGTTAATCGTTAACGATTTGAGTGAAATTCCAATTTATTAAAATAATTTAGATGTCATACTTGACTATGAATTAAATATAAGGAAACAAGTGTAGATATTGAACTAATTGATGAATTAGTATAAAATTTATGATAATTGGATAAGAACAGTGTTATGTAATCAATTTTAACATTTTTTGTTAGTAATAACTTATGAGTATAATTTAACGTCAATGGCAACAATTTTTATAAGTTAACCATTTATTTAGTGGATTAAATTCAAAACTGGTAATCAGTGCAATAAATCTAGTTAAATGTTACGTTAATGTAAATTAAGGTAATATTTGGAAATAATGTTAATGCAAGTTAATAAATAACTAATTTAGTGAAATCCTAATTATTTGAAACAAATTGTAAAGTTATAATTGATTGAAATTAGTAAATTGGGAAATGAATTCAAATTTATATTAAATGACGAAGTAATATGTAATAAATTGAAAATTGATACCATCAATGTTAGAAAAGTAATTATAAGGTTTGTTGTCGATAATAAAGTAAGAATGGGATTAAATTAGGAAAATGGTGATAATCATTAATTGTTTACCCATTTATTTAATCTATTGAATTAGATTTGAATCCGTTGCAATTAAACGTAATTAAATACTACGTTAATATGAATTTAGTTGATGACTGGAAGACATAGTAATGTTAAATTTACCCATAAGATAATGATTGACTGAATAAAAAGAATGGGAATCAAGATTTATTAATTTTAATTTAATAAATTGGATAAATTGAAATTAAATGAAATATAATATCTAAATATTACGTTATTTGAAATTAAGATGGAATGTGAGAATATTAATGTAATAGTTTTGAATCCAATGTTAAATCCATCTATTTGACAATAATGAATGGAATAATCATTAATTTATTTAATTAAATGGAATTATTGGGAATTATATTTATAAATTCTGAATTCAATAAATTGAGGTTAACACTGAAATTGATAAATTAATTAACTTTAAATTGACATCTAAATTTGTTAAATTACTGTGAATGATTTGGAAATATAAAAATGATAAGAGTTGTCAATTTTAGAATTGAAATTGGAAATTGGAAATTTGATTTAATTAATCAATTATTAATTTATTTAATTAATGTAGAAATAGCCATTTTGGCCACTGACTCGGATTTCGACGAAACTAGTTTCATCGAATCCGTAACGGTGAATTATTGTAGGATTTCAAGTTTCGTAGCGATCAAACTTGTCGTTTGACCGTACGGGCTCGAAACGCCTAGAAATCAATTTAATTGAAACAATTTGAAATAATTTGATTTTGTCATAACTTCTTCATACGATGGAATTTGAACGTGAAACCTATTCCATTGCGTTTAAAATATTTTAAAACATCTATTTTGATATATGGGTTGACCCACTTTCATTCCGGAGTCAGAACGGGCTTTTCGGGCTATTTTATCGTTCAACGTGTAAACCGATCGTGTCCATCTATTCTTTTTCAATCCTACCTATATATACCTTGTTATAAACCTTAGCCTATTTCTTATTCCTTATTTCTGTACGTACAATTCAGCTGTCTCTCCTCCTCAATGGCAGACAATCAAATTTTAGATCTAATTGCAATTGAAAATCAAATTGAAATTTCAAACTCCACAAACTATATCAAATTTTATATCGATTTGTAGCTCTCGACGAGCGCATCTCCGATCTGTAATTTTTTTTCCAATTCGGGTCACTTTTTTTCCAGAAATCGAAGAACAATTATCAGTTGTTCATCACGCTCTGATGAACGTCATCGGATACCGTTGTGTGGAGATGGACGAGCGGGTCGCATTGGTGTAGTTCGCTATGTAGATCAACAATGGCATGTGGCGTATTAATTCGATTAGGGTTTCAAATGTTCGGCGGCGGCTGCATATTTGTGGGCGACGTTGGCGATCGGAGGCGACATGGTGGGGGTCGGCAGGAGCGGCTCATCGCGACGGTGAGAGGGGTGGTGGTTGGCGGCGCTATCGTGGTTGGAGGCAGGAGCAATCGGTGGTCAAAATTGAAGAAGGCGGCGGTTCTTGTATGCTGTAGGGTTCGGTTGCGTGCGTTTTGGGAGGATGACGTGTGATGTAAGTGACGTTTTGTTATTGTTTTATTTTTATTTTCATTTAAATTTTTATAATGTTCTAATACAAATAACTTTTACATACAATATCCATTTTACGTGCGGTTTCTTTTGTTAGGATCGTATCTAAATTTCGAACATTTTGGCGCTAGTTTGGATGGATTTCGAGACTGTTCAAAATTTGGGTTTAAATTGGATTTAAATTCAAAAGGTGAGTGTTTTAACCCACTCACAACTTCTAAAATTTCTTATGTTTGTTAAATTAATTTTTTATGTGATTAGAAATTTATTTATGACTGTTTGGCATATTATTAATCATCGTCTCAGTTAAATTGGATTTATTGGATTTAAATTGTTATTTAATTTATTATTGCATATAAGCTGCTAGTTAAGTTGTTATTTAATTTATTTTTGAAGATAACTACCAGTAAATACCTGTTATTTATTTTATATTATATATTGATTTTATTGTTTGAATTGGATGATGATTGTGACAAATGGTTGATGGTTGATATTGGATGAATGGATGTTGTATTTTATATCGTTATAAACTGCAAATTGATATGCATTTTATTTCATTCGGGATTGCGGTTTGAAATGATATATAACCGTATTTTTAATTTAATTATGAATTGAAATGAGAAATATCTGTATCACTTGACCATAGGGTAGAAAATTATATACAGACACCGTGGTCTATATATGAAAATATTTTCAAATTATTTTCTATGGTTTCGTAAAGAAATATATGCTTTTATGAGATATTGATTTGGATATTTTATAAATGGTATTTTATATATAGTTAAATTCTTGGTTTTAAGCTATGTATAAAATTGGTTTAAAGTATACAATAAGTTTAATAGTAAAGTTTGATTTTATTAAGATATAATATGGTTAAGTATTTATTTGAATTATATTTCTGGAGTTATAATGACTTAAATGAGAATAAGGTGGGAAGATAAATATGAAATTATTTTGAAATCTTATAAAATTGAGATTTTATAACTGGATTTTGTTTAGATGAATTAAACGAATATTTCAATTATAAATAAATTGAAGGAAATATTTTGTTATTTGTAATTTGAGTTTTATTCAAATGAAAATGGATTTATTATGCAATTATTTCAAAATTAAAAATAGAACATTGAATTGTTGAATCGTAATTACCAACCTTAGTTTTAAAATTGTTTAATACTCAAAGTTTGAAATATTTTGAAATTGAAATGGTTTACTGAAACTGAAAGTGAGTTGAAAGTTATGAATCGAGATTTAATTTAAGGTGAATAAAAGTGTGGAGTCGAGGAAATTATTTTACTTTATAAAGTAATTTTAAATTCAAACTATTTTATTTTATATATGTTGTTTGAATATCCAAACCATTTAAGTTTTGGAAGTTATGGTTTAGAAGTTATGAAATTCGTAGTATTATGTTTTGAAAGGTTATATTTCAAGCGTTTGGTTTTGAAATATTATAAATTTGAAAATGCTATGATTTTGAAAAAAGGATATACTTGAAATAAAATGATATTATATTGATTTGAAATAAAAATGATATCATATTGATTTGGTTTTTAAATGGAAATGATATCGTATTTATATGGTTTTGAAATAAATATTTTATTCTGGTTTGAAGTATAAACTATTTTGAAAAGACCGCGGTGTTATAATAATGTTTGTTTGTTAAAGAGACCAGGATCGGAAGTGGTCATACTCTCTGCCAACTCCGAAAACCAATTTAACAACCGTATACGCGGTGGAGATTCTAGAATGAAGTAGGATGGTGGCGGCGTTCCTTTGAGGTATATAAGTGGACTCGACTTTCATGAGTTGACATAAGGTGGCTAAAATAGGAGCGATTGACGGGCTAATGAGGTAGCTCCTTTAATCGGACACATCCCTTCGATATTATACTCTGATTTTTGGATTGATTCGATGGCCACTTTTTATTTTTTTGATTTGGGGTGTGGCTCGAGGTGGGCGACAGCTGCGCGCTATGCGTTACATCGGCCCGAAAGCGTAATTGGTATATTTACCCTTGCATTGCCTAGTTGTGTCGTGTCACCTACCCTAGCGTGCCTTGTACGAGTTTAGTTTTCTCCTCTAACCCGTGTGGTATCCTCTGGTTGGCTTTCCGATCAGGAGGAACCATGATATCAGATGGACTACTGGGACTATTACGTGTTAAGGTTGAAAATGTAAAGGCTTAACGCTATTTAAAAGTAAGTTTACTTTACTATAGACATTATTATAATAGCGTATACTACTACATAGTAAATAGTTTAATGGATCCTTAGGAGATGTGAATCCCGAGCACCTCTTAAGTTACTGCACTCTCGTTAGACACTGGATAGGAGATGTCAAATCCCGTAAATATCTCTGACGCCGTTCCACTCATATATTTATCATTGATTTAACTTACATAAGATCTTTTAGTTCTGACTCGAGCGTTTTGTATTTTTAATTCGCTCGGATCAGCCTGAGCATTTCAAGATTTCGAAGACCGTATTCTGGAGGACGAAGGCGAAGATTTATTATTATTTATTATAGTATTCCACTACATTCATATTGTTTCCATTGCGTTAATTATTATTCTCTGGTATGTGTAACGCTGATATGTATTGTATAAATATAATCGAATATTTTGTAAATAGCTTCATGAACTGTTTATTTGATTATTATACTTTATCGTTCCGCTGCAAGATTCTATCTTTTTTTCTTTTCTGTCTCTGCTTTTCTTATTTACCCTATAACAATCCGCTCTTCTGTACGGTTTGAGTCTGATGTGTGTGGTTCATCGTCGATTTAAAGCGTACAAAAGGCGGGATGTTACATGGTATCCTTGCATGATCTGCATTATAAATTGTACATGAACAAAATATACGAAACAACAGAAAATATCATCCCCCAACACCCATATATGATATAACTTTTGTCTATGAGTTGTGAAAAATCAAATATGTTGGTAATATTAATTAACGAGATTGGACATAAAGTGGAAATTAGAATAATATCAACCAAAGAAATTTTTAGACCGGAAGTTCTAAATTGTGCGGTGTAAGTAAGTTTAAATTATGCCTTGAAAAAATTACGGATGACTGATAGTGTTTTTTTATTATGTGATGTAACTAGTTTATTTTTTTGAAATATAGACTTGGCCTTATTTTGAAATACAAATGAAACAAGTTCATGGATTTTAAAAGATTTCACTTGACATCCGAAAGAAAATACTCAACTAAGCTTAAAGCCTTCCTAGTACGATTCATCAAAAAAAAGAAAAATCACTGTAATCAAACATTTGTATTTTTATTTTTAAATGTTCGAATTTTTATATACCATGATATCTCCATTATTTATAAAAGAAACTGGATGATTATGGTTTCAGAGCGTCCTTTCTAAATTCCACAAATACCCATATAGCTCTGTTTTCGAATCATTACAAATGTACAAATCTCTCATTGCTTCTTTCATCCCTTCATTGTAAGTTTGTTGGCAGTGAGGTACATATATGTGCATCATGTGAGTTATTTACTAGTATTTATAAGGTAATTTTCTATGGAAACCGATGCCACAAATATTGCTTTTCCTTTTGAGTACTATGCAAGAGTAACACACATTCATGTTAATTCCCCTTTATAAATTGTAAATAAAAAAATGTACTACAGTCTTGTGCCTATCACACCTATAAAACAAGTGGTACTATAGATATGTCTGTTACACCTTTTATTATTTATTAAAAGATACTATAAATTATGATGCTATCCATCAGGCATGGAGTATTCCTTTCAGCGGATAGATCATCAACAAACTCTGAAATAATGCATCAAAGTGACCAATACAAAAAATACTTATGGACATTGAATTTATTTCATGGGCACCAAATTATTGTATATACAAGAAGTTTGTACATTGGAACATCATAAGTTTAGTCGAGCTCTTTAGTTATCATGATGCATTTCTAGTATGTTTAATTACACATGGTGGGGTTGCATTAAATCTTGAAATGCAACTAAGTTTAGAATAGGTTACCCCAAAACTCATGCCATCCTAATGCAAATTGGATCTTGATATTTATCTTAAAAATATGCATGATAAACAACTGAACATATATACAGACTTGGCCTTAAATTTGATAGAGTTGGTTTTATTTTTATACCAGAGGTAGTATCAACAATATTCAATAGATTGAGAACTAGCTACATAAATGTTTCGGTCTTTTTAAGCCTTATCAAGTACATATAACTAAAGAACTTATACTTTGCAGGTGGATAGATATATTTGACAGAAAAAAGTAGTAACATGCCACAACAAGTTATGGATTCGAAGTTACTTTTGATGTTAACTACATTTTGGTTTGTATGCTTTTATGTATTAGTACTTTTGGTCACTAGCCGCGGCTTGTTATGGACTTACATGAGTTTGATGTAAGAATATTGCGTGTTTTATTATGCGATGTTACATTTTGATTAAAAATGTGATTAATATAATATGTTGATTATAAAGTGTGTGATTAATATATTATATATGTTCATTATGAAATATATGTGTTTATATAAACTATGTTACATATAAATTGTGGCTGCATACGATGTAACCTGTTACATATCGATTAGGAACTGGGCAACATACGACAGCGTTTATAAGACGCTGTTGAAAATTTCTACAGAGTTTCATAAACGCTGTTTAAACTTTTAATAGCGTTCAAAAAATGAAATCACAGCAATGAAGGAAATGCTGTAAAAAGTTAAGAAAACTTAGTATAACCGCTATGGAATATATTTCATAGCAAAGATGAAATGCTAAGGAAAGAAATTTTGCTCATCGACAAAACGCTGCAAAATGTATTACTAACATCAATTAAACACTATAGTTACTTTGATTCTATAGCATTTACTGTATTGCTATGGTATATGTCTGATCTATAATGGCATGTTAATATACAGCGTAGTTAAAAACGCTGTTAAAGTTTTTATAGCGTTTCTGAAAGATGTTATAGGTACATTTTGTTGTAGTGGTTATAGCAGAATGAGGATTTATTCTGCTAAAGATGTCCAAATAATCAATTCAATTAAGTTATAGTAGAAAGAGATTTATTCTGCTAACAGATGTCGAACAATCTATTCAATTAAGTTATAGCAGAACGGTGTTTTATTCTGCTAACAGATGTCCAAGTTTAGTATAACTTATTCATAGCTGTTGTCAACTTAATGGCACAGACAAGAGATCCTTTGATTTAAAATCATTTTAGTTATAAAAAGAGATGACTTAAAATGGATGTTTAACAGATATGTGAAAGACAACAATTTCTTGACTATGCAAATTAATAGTAATGATTCATACACGTGGAAAATGATGCTGAAAAATAGAGAACATTGCAAAAATCTCTTCAACGGATCAATTGTCAATGGCAAAGAAACAAATTTAGTCTTTGATCCATGGATTCAGGGTAAAAATCTAGTTTCATTTACTGGATGGCATAATCTCCATATAAATTCAATGCAGCATTATAAGTTGATAAAATTATATCCAATGGAGACTAGAATTCAACCAATTTAAGGATTCCTACTTATCTTAAATCAACAATACAAAAGATAAAAATCCATCAAGACCATCAAAAAGATTTCTGGAGTTGGATTCCTAATCAAAAAGGGGAATTTTCATTCAAATCTGCTTATCAAGTATTACATCCATCTTCTTCACAGTTTGAATGGGCAGTATTTATCTAGAAAAAGCCTTCTGTTCAAAAGTTTGCCTTTCTAACTTATTTAGCTTGTTTAAATAAGATCCCAACCCTAGATAGAGTTCAAAAATGGAATATTGCAATTAAAAATTCTTGTAAGTTCTACAACTGCCTTGAGGAAAATAAGATCATCTTTTTTTCCAGTGTTCATACTGAAAATACATCTGGACTTTCATCAAAAATTAGCTTCATATTAATACGAAAAGTTCGAATTCTCTTATGGATAAAATTTTAAAATTAAAGCGGAAAACTAAATCTAACAACATATCTGCTATGATTGCTTGTCTAGCTCTCACTTCTATAATTTATTCACTATGGAAAGAAAGAAACAACAGATTATTTCGAAACTTATCTGTTCCACAGGAGATAACCGCAAAACTTATCTTAGCTCAAATTCATGCGACAATCCAAAGCTTTGATACCAAGAAGAGACTGGATCTAATAGCTCAGAGAATTATTGCACCTCAACGTTGAAGCTTGTCTCGAAATTTAATTGCCATTTTCCGATCTGATATAAGAGTAGATGAAAGAGAAAAGTTGAAAGAGTAACACGCGGGCAGTAATGTTTTTAATCACTTGATATTTGTTTTCTATTAATTTGTGGGCTATAATTCAAAGAAGGCCTTTTCATTATGTATAGTGTTTGTTTCCTTCTACTATATATTTTGTAACCCTCTTTGAATAACCTTTGTATCTATATTATATATAATAAAGTACTATTCCCCTTTCAAAAAAAGGGCCGACTTAAAATATAACTAATAGAGTTTAAAGATAAACTTCCAATTAAATAATTAAATCTTACTTTAATCATTAGTTAAGACTTAATTAAATCTCAATTATCATTATTAAATCATAATTAAACCAAAATTAGACCTTAATTTAAAATTAATTAACCCTTACTTAAATCTTAATTAAATCTGACTTGATTAATTAATCAAACCCTGCGTGATTAGTAATTAATTATTAATTAACTCTAACTAAATAATAATTAATTAAAATAATTAATTAAATAATTAAGTTAATTAGATAAAATTTAATTCTTAATTAAATCTTAACTTAACTAATCATTAATTAAAACTTCCTTAAGTAATTAATTACAATTAACTTCTTAATTAATTAGTTAAATACTAATTAGTTAACTTAATTATAGATTAATTAATAATTACTTAGATAAATAAGTAAACTTAATAAAATTCAATTCTTAATTAAACTCTAACTTAATTAATCATTGATTAAAACCTTCCTGATTAATTATAATCAACTTCTTAATTCATTACTTAAATACTAATTACTTAACTTAATTATAGATTAATTAATAATTATCCTTTATATTAATTAATTATTAAATTCATACTTAATTACAAAATAATTAACTTTGGTACTTAATTGGTGTTTTGAAAAGTTTCTAAAACATTTTAAAAAGAAATCATTTTTAAGTTTAGAAACGTTACTTTTTCCAAAGTGCATCCATAGCAACTATCGCTATGCATGTCATAACTTAGAATTAGCTTCTAATTTAAACTTTTCCAAACTTAACTTTAAACTTTCTACTCTTTTTTAAACATAAGTAAAAGGGTTTTGAAACCAAAAACAAAGTTAGAAACTTTGGAAAGCATTTAGCAACTTTAAAACTAGTAAACCGATTTTTGATTTCAAAGGGATCTCAAGCCTCTTTAGCATAACCAAATGCTAACATACATAGCATACAAATCTACACATCTATGAATTAGCATACAGACCATATTGATACCATAACATAACTAAAGATCGCATTTTTACACTAAAACACTTCATTTTAGACTTCGATTTACAAATCTAATTCGAACCACACACTAATACCACATATGGCATGAATATACAACGAGTCAACAAATACTTTACACCATAAACACAACTACATATAAAGTTAGAATCTTTTCAAAGTATAAAAGAGTTTACTCACCAAAATCAATTAAATCTTTTCAAATTTGAAATAGGACCCTAGATCTTTGAAAAACCCTTGGAAAAATTTGTTTTTGGACCTAAGCAACATAAAATGGGCTCGGCTATGGACAACATGGGCTTGGCCAGTGCCTTGGGCTCTGCTTAGTGAGCTTTAGGCTCGGCCAAAGAGGGAAAATGGATCGTGGGGCCTGATTTTTGAAGGAGGGGAGGTTTAGAAGTGAAAAGGAAGTAATTTTAAATGTTTTAATAATTAAAACTAAGAAAGAAGTGATTTTTAAAACGTTGAAAATATTTTAGAAGTCATTAATGTGTTTTTGAAAGCTTGAAGAAGATGATAAAACTTTTGAAAAACCAGTGGAAAATGAAATGGAAGAAGAGAGAGCGATGGACTTTGTTTTTATAGATGAAGTGAAATTACCATTTTGCCTCCTTAATACACTACCTCCACTAAAACGTTGCCACATCACCACACCTTCTCCACTCCTCTTTTACATGTTAGCCTAGGGTGAAACCCTTTTATCCATCATGTAATACCTTGCCTTGTACTATGATAAGAGATGTGAGTGATAAGTAACTTTTCATATTTTATTTTGATTTAAAACTTGAAAATGATCACATCTTATTATTTAACTTAACTAAATATATTATTAACCTTGATTATATTACTAATCCATGCTTCTATTATTTGTAAATGTGTGCATGTGTTAACTGAGGCGTTTATAATATTTTAAACAACTTTTTGGTGGTGAAAAATTGAAAATTTTGAGAAAACTTTTCGATCATAGTATCTAATTTTCTTTAACTAATTATTTTTGTAAACCAAATTCAAAAATGAATTTTCTATCAATAGTTATAAATTAAAAGAGTGCTATTTTAATTATTAAACCCATTAATTTAATATTTGAATTTAATTAAATTTTCACAAACTAAAGCGATAAAATTTCAGATCATTGCATTATATCTATTAGCTAGTGCTTTCTTATCTGTAAACATGTTTTAACACACAAATTATAATTTGCAATGATAATCAACAGTGAACTTTTATTGGAGCAAAAAGCACAACAATGTAAAAAAGACACACAAAAAGGCCAATGGCAAAAAAAAAGCGCAAACTTGACATATTTTTACGTCTTAGCGCCTTAACTATATGATATAGAGGTACATGGCATGGTTCAGTCATGAATAGAAAAACGGCGGTAACATGTTACACAATTTGAGATGAAACCCAACGGAGATTAATTCAGGTAAAAAAGATTATGGAAACACCCAACATCAATCCGTGGAGCTTGAATTAGGATTAAGGGAGCGGACACTAGCGACAGTGGACAGTTCCGAGAAGAAATTAGGGGTGCTTATACCATCAGTATTAGCAAACATGTGAAACACTTTGGGTATAGGAGGCATGTTGACTTGAACAACTCCTTCAAGAATTTGCAGGACTTGAAGCATGGTGGGCCTAGAATGTTCATCATCTTGAATGCACCAACATGCCACTTTAGAAATCCTGATCACTTCCTCCAATTTAGCAACGCCTTCCAACCTCTCATCCAGCAAACCCGCGACTTCCCCTTCCATCAACTTTGTAGCTGCTATTGCAGGAAAAAAGTGCGGTTCATCATCATCATCCTCATTGGTGCTCATCTGAAGATTTCTCCTTCCAGATATAATCTCAAACAGCATCATCCCATAGCTGTACACATCAGCTTTGGGTGTGATGGGCAGACCCGATATCCATTCGGGTGCCAAATACCCCATTGTCCCCCTTATCGTTGTAAGAACGCGACTTAGGTCCCTCCCTAAAAGCTTAGCTAGACCAAAATCTGCCACTTTGGGAACAAAACACTGATCAAGCAGAATGTTTTCAGGCTTAATGTCACAATGGATTATGCAGTCTCTACAGTGGTTATGTAAGTAAGTCAAACCTCTAGCGATTCCAAGAGCAATTTGGTATCTCATGCCCCAGTTTATAGTGACACTGCTATTTGAACCCTCTTTGAACAATTGAGTTTGTAGGGATCCATTAGGCATGTATTCGTAGACAAGCAGCCTATTTTGACCCTCGGAGCAAAACCCATGCAGTCGTACAAGGTTAACGTGTTGAATGGTGCCTATCGTGCTCACCTCTGCTCGAAACTGCTTCTCTCCTTGCCGTACTCCTTGAAGTCTTTTAATGGCCACTTCTGTGCTGTCTGCTGGCAATATGCCTTTGTATACAGAGCCAAATCCACCTTCTCCTATTTTATCCGAGAAGTTCTTGCTAACCTTCTGCAAATGGCTGTATCGATAAGCCACTAAACCACCTTCTCCTATTTTAAACTTCGATGATCCTTCTCTCCTTTTCTTCATTATGCAAAAGTACATAGTAGTAGAAACAGTCAGTGCTAATGCTAGAACACCACCCACGGTTGCACCAACTATCACTTTGATGAAAGCATTTCCAGATTTTGAACTGTTTGCCATATTTGCAGCAAATTCTGAAGCAGCAAGGCGGAGAAAAAGTGTTCCACTACCAGGACCCGTATACTGTTCTTGAAGGTTAAGCAAACTACTGCACCACATAGAGCAGCCCGTGCCAACTGCAAAGGAATAAGCATTGCAAGAACTGTTACTCAAGCAAGCATATTCACAGCGTGACGAAGAAGTAACGTTCGCTGGCTTTAAAGTAATAGCAGCATCAGGCATTCTCATGTTATGCATTGCAAGAAACCAATCAGAGCTATTTTTTCCATTATGTAATGGATAGCTGCGCACACAGCCTCCACTCATGTCAGAAACTGATTTCTTCCTAAAGCCTCGAATGCAGTTGCAGAAAGAAGGATACGAGTCTTCATTGCAAGAAGCAAAAGGGCCGCACAAGGCATAAACTTGACACAGCCGTTTGGGCTGGGCCCAGAATAAAGTCCATTGCTTCATCTCCTCTACCCAGGTCAGTTGCTTTATCTGACCAGATAGGTCGATAACAAACCTCGATATCAAAGACACATCATCCTGAAGACTGTAAGTGAAGTAATCTTCTTTGTCGTTAGAAACATACTCGAAGTTGTACAAGTAATGTGCTACCATTTCCGGAACATTAGAAAATATTTCACCGTTCCAGATTCCACTGCTCCAATAGTTTACACTGTTGTTCCATGCAATGAAGAATTGTTTGGTTCCGTTAGGATCTATAGCAAGAGAGTAACTTCCATAAGAAGGATCGTCTGGGCTCTTCCATGATATCAGGTGTTGAATGTTGTTTCCATGAACTTTATCGACTCCGAGTTTGCTACCTGGAAGCCAAGTATTAGTTTGATGTTCGAAGCTTTGCCATAAGTTAGTTGTAGTACTTTGATTTTCTCTGAGTACGAAGTTTCCAGTGTCGAGTAAAACAGCATAGCTTGCTGCATTACTTGTCAAGTTAGTCGACCATACTTGAGAGTTGCCAGAGTCGTTTACAAGAACTATATTGCCATTGTTTGAGATTATGAGCTTGTTCTTCTTCGGATCAGTAATTGGTGTGTTTCTATTAGCTACCCAAACTGGGGTTAGCTTTTGTATATTTTTGTACCATATACCTATGTAATAATATGAAGAGTTGCCCGGTTTGAAGAAACCCAGTATGAATTGACCTCCTTCAGACATAAGCTTTTCATCTCCAGACAGAGATTGGTTTCGATTAATTGAATCTAGCTGAACAGAATCACGTGCTAGAAACGTAAATAGTAGGATGAAGAGAAGCATTTGCAAAATGTAAGCAAGGAATGTTTGGAAAACAAAGAGTGTAGAAATGTGAGGCAAAATCAAAAAGCTTACATGCTAAGTTTAAATAGCTAGTATGTCGATAGTATGTAGTTAATTAAACTACAGTGCACACATTTGTAGTACTCATTTAAGTCGAATCGAAAAGCCATCATCAAACAGATCAAATTAATGGTACTTTTGTACAAGGTATTTATTGATGAGATAAATTTTGTACGATTCTTTAGTACTCTGATGCATGTAAGATTACAAAAGTTGATGTGAAATGAAACTATGAATTGAGCTATTATTACCTCAACTCAAAATTGATAATATGAAGAAACTATTGAAGGTATGCAACCTAATATTTGTTTTATATTTTAGTTAATTGGTTGGTTGGCTAATTAATTATGCAAAGTATTGAATTTGACTTCTATTGTTTAGTAGTAGCTATAAATATGAGAGTCATTTCTATTAAGGGTTTTGGTACTGAGATTGATTTTCAATTTTAGGTTTTTCTTGTAATGTTTTGATGGATCAATAAAAGTTTTGTATGAAGATTTTTTTATTTTATTTTTTATTCTTTTTTTATTTTTATTTTTTTATCTCTTCTAAAATCTAACTGTGTATCCTAATAAAGGACCGGCCTGGCATGTGATGTGATTTCGTCGCAGTTTCAGTTAATGCTCTCTTTTCTTGTTTTGGCTACTAAAAACGTATGGTGTAAAACAGTACCTGCTGTTAATCACACTCCAATCAATTGTGGAACCTAACTGACATTAAATATCCATCTACAAGGAAACAAAAAGTTTAATAAATGTGCATTTATCTCCAGCATAAACTAAGGAACTGCCATTCCAAGTTGCAAAAGAATGCACCAATTTTATATACATACTGTGTCATGTTACTTCCTACCCAACTAAGAATAAATGCATGCATTAATGCAAATCAAACACAAATTCTTCCTTTCAATGTTTTATTTTTTTGTTCTTTTATTTTTATTGTATGTATATTTTAAAGGAAAAAAACGTAGTGTCACTCAGGCTATGCAAGATTTTAATGAAAAACGCAAACCTTGTTTGTGTTTGTAACAATAACTTATTGTACTATGTAAATGTGAATCTTTCTTTTATTTAGGCTTATATATTATATAATATTGTAAAAGAACTAATATAATTCATTTATTGAACAATAAAAAACACACACACACACACAACAAATTGCAGAAATAAAGTTCATTTAATGTTGGTAAATTTGCGGTTCGAGACGATGGAGATAGCGATGAAACTGTACTACGGACTTGAAGGATCTAGGAGTAGATTCTTTTAGACGATAGTTCAACCCACCACATACAATCGGGTATCGAACTATAGCCTTTAGGATTCAATCAAGCCCTCAAACAGTGTAATCGGATTCAAGAATTGTACGGTTCTTGATCCGATCAAGAAACACTTTGTATATAATCTCTGAGTTGATGCAAGTAGCAAGAAATCGAATGAAGAAAGAAGAAGTATAGATTAGCAACGTTTCTGGACGTTGCTAATTTCTAGAAGAAGAAGTTTTCGTAACAGAGAAAAGTGTTACGAAAACTGCAAGGAAGAAAAGTGATTTTGCAACAGCCCTGGGTGTTACTATTTATAGGCAACAAATGGATGCTTCCATTCGTTAACAGCCGCGTCCGTACCCGTTCGTTTGAACGGATCTGACCGTTTGCTTGCGTCTCCCGTCAAAATCATGTCCGCTAATACTATTCGAATTTCGAACAGTTCTGGGTCCTCAACGGGCCGAACTTGGCCCATTTACTGTTTGCAGATCCGGTCCAAAATTATATCGTCTGGACCCGAAACCCGACACCCGGCCCAGCACAGTCGGTCGGACGGCGGCGCGCGCGTGTGTGGAGACGGTGCATGGTCTCCCTCCTCACAACGGAGCAAGCTTTAGGTGCCCAAAGGGCCCAACCCTTATTTGAGAAACATCTATATAAACATAGACATGCTTCCTCTTTCCTATGGTGTGGGACAATACTTTCCCCTCTTCTTCTTCTTTCCTTCAAAACAAAACTAGAGGCCAAATGTTGAAAATATCCAACATTCTCCTCCTATTTTCAAGATTGGATAATTAAAACAATTTAATTTAAAAACGGAATGACTGCATCACTTGAGTGATTACCTACGTACCCAAGTGGGATCAAGCCTAACGTAGTTTAGGGACAAGAATTTGCATCATCGTGAAAACCAACACATACATGATAGGTATCTTTTGGATTTGAACCTTCACTCAGTGTAAACCATTCAAAACCTTATCGAGATTCTATGGTGAACGAATCTTGAACCAAGTATCCCTAACGATAAAACCGGAACAATCACACATGTTGATTTTCTTAGGTAAAGTGTTCTGTATTGCTAGCACGTTAATGGCCATGTGCTTTAATCCTGGATTCATGAGTCTACTTTAGAAAGCGGTCTTACTTTCTTAGGAAACGACATGATTTCCATACTCATATAGGTATGTCTCTTAAGGTGTTTCTGCGATACACCTTTTAATTTTCTAGACTTATTAAGGATCTATTATCCATCCTCTGTTCTTGCAGAATCCAACACTAAATACTATGGGAGTTTTCGATTTAGTGTTCCATAATCGTTCTCTTAATTTGTTGGTACACCTTGAACTTTGTCTATCCATTTCAAGACATAAGTTGGGTTTCTGTGAAGGACGATCAAACTTCATTCACAGACCTTAGTCCCATCTCCTTTGATTTTATAGAAACCATTGCCTTTGGAAAACTCTTAGTAAGAGGATCAGCCAAGTTTTTCTTTGTTTCTATATAGTCAACAGTTATTACTCCTCGTTTGAGTAATTGTCTTATCATCTGATGTCTTAGACTCACGTGTCTAGACTTTCCATTATATGTCTTATTAGAGACATTATATATCGTAGCCTGATTATCACAGTTAATCAAGACTGCTGGAGATGGCTTCTTCCATAGTGGTATTTCTATTAATAAATTCCTAAGTCATTCTGCCTCCTTACATGCATCTGCTAATGCAATTAATTCTGATAACATAGTTGAGTCAGATATGCAAGTTTGTTTCTTGGAACCCCAAGACACCGCTGCACCCCCTAATGTAAAGATCCATCCAGTTGTAGACTTGGATTTGGATTCTACATTGTTCCAGGTTGCGTCACTATACCCTTTTGTAACAGCAGGATATCCTTTATAAGATAAACCATAGTCAATGGTTCTTTTTAGATACGCTAGAACTCTGGAAATAGTTTTCCAATGTTCGTAACCTGGATTACTCGTAAATCGACATAGCACACTAATGGCATGTGCAATGTCAGGTCTGGTGCAATGCATAGCATACATAAGACTCCCAATAACACTAGAGTACTCAAGTAGAGAAATGGTACGTCCAGTATTCTTTAGTAATTTAATACTAGGATCTAGAGGAGTTGGGGCTGGTTTGTCATTATAATGACCATACTTCTTAAGGAACATCTCAATATAGTGAGATTGGGTTAGTAATAACTCCCCCTCTTTCCTTATGATTTTAATTCCTAGAATTACGTCAGCCTCACCTAGATCTTTCATATCAAACTTAGAGGATAGAAACCTTTTAGTTTCATTTACACATGATATATTAGAACCAAATATTAGCATGTCATCAACGTATAAACATATTATAACATCACTCGTATTATCCGATTTGCTATAAATACATTTATCAGCATCATTAACAATGAAGCCATATGACAATGCTATCTTATCAAACTTCTCATGCCATTGCATAGGAGCTTGTTTCAGGCCATAAAGAGATTTTACCAATTTGCAAACTTTCTTTTCTTGGCCAGGGGTTTCAAAACCTTCTGGTTGTTCCATATATATCTCTTCCTCTAAATCTCCATTTAGAAAAGCGGTCTTTACATCCATTTGATGTACGACCAATTTATGAGTGGATGCAAGTGCTATTAAACAACGTATAGAAGAAATGTGAGCAACAGGAGCATAAGTATCGAAGTAATCTACTCCGTGTCTTTGCTTATATCCCTTAGCAACTAATCTGGCTTTAAACTTATCAATGGATCCATTTGTATTGAATATCCATTTACATCCTATTGGTTTAACACCAGGAGGTAAATCAGTCAAAACCCAGGTTTGGTTAGACAATATGGAGTTCATTTCATCATTGATAGCATCTTTCCAAAAAATGGAATCTCTGGAATTCATAGCTTCAGAATAAGTCTTAGGATCATCATTGACGTCCATTACATATCTAGTTACATTAAGGACTTCGTCCTTACTACCTTCTATAAGATATGTTATGAAGTCAGGACCGTAGTCCTTCTCAATTCTCGCTCTTTTACTTCTCCTTTGTTCAGTACTATGATCTGGTACTGATACATCCTTGTTGTTTTGAGCAGGAGCATATTCATCGTCATTGACATCATTAGTCGTATCAGGACTAGATGATCTCAATGGAATCTCAACAGTTTGATTTTCAAAAAATTCTACATCTACTGATTCTATAATATCTAAGGTGTCAAGCATTAAGAATCTATAAGTTATACTAGCAAGGGAATAACCTATAAAAGCACATTTAAAAGCTCTATTTCCTAACTTTGGTCATTTGGGGTCTGGTTTTCTAACATATGCTAAACAACCCCAAACTTTTAATCTATTAAAATTAGGTTTTCTATTAAACCATAATTCATAAGGGGAAATATTATTCTTTTTAAGTGGTACTCTATTTAAAATATAACAAGCAGATAACATAGCATCTCCCCACAAATTATTAGGTAAATTAGAACTAATAAGCATGGCATTAACCATCTCTACTAAAGTTCTATTTTTCCTTTCAGCGACACCATTTTGTTGTGGTATATAAGGGGCAGTGCATTAGTGGATTAAACCATGTTGTTCACAAAACAACGTGAACTCATTTGAGAAATATTCACCACCACGGTCTGAATGTAATACTTTAATTTTAACTCCTAATTGTGTTTCAACTTCGGCTTTGTAAATCTTAAATTTATCAAAGGCTTCATCTTTTGTTTCATTAGATAAACATAAGCATATCTAGTATAATCATCAATAAATGTGATATAGTATTGGTTACCACCATAGGTGATATGACTTTTTAGGTCACCCACATCACTATATACCAAATCAAGCAAACCGGTTTTCCTTTCTACGGATTTAAAAGATTTTCGGTGTATTTTAGCTTGAACACAAATTTCACATTTAGAGATAGAATTGAAATCACAATCAGAAATTAATCCTAACTTATGCATATTTTTAAGGGAATTATAATTAACATGTCCTAATCTACTATGCCATAAGCTAACTGAATCAACAATATAAATTAAGGATTTGTTTATTAGATTCAACTTAATCATGCCGTTACAAGAGTATCCCTGTCCAATGAATTTGCCGTTCTTGGACAACACTAACTTATCAGACTCATACACCATCTTGAATCCTCCTTTGTTAAGAAGGTATCCAGATATCAAATTCTTACAAATGTCTGGTACATAAAATACATTGACTAAAGTAAGAACTTTCCCAGAGGTGAGTGGTAGTTCTATAGTGCCTTTTCCCATGACTTTACTCGGAACCTTGTTCGCTCTAGTAACTTCGTTCGCTTCTCCATTTTCTTCGTAGGTCTTGAATAGACTGCGGTCTTTTCAAATATGAATGGTTGCTCCAGTATCAAGCCACCAATCATTATCTATACCACTAACGGATTTTGCCTCTTGTACTACAGCCACAAGCGAGTTTTCGACCATATTCACATTTTGTTGTTTCCTCCGCAAACGGCAGTTTCGGGCATAATGGCCGGGCTTGTTACAGAAATAACAAGCGCCTTTCTTTTTGTTGTTCTTGGGATGACTTTTCTTCTTAAACTGTGTCTCATTCTTATGCTTTAACTTGTCTGTTATTTCGACATTATTAACCTTCGTATGAGACTCAGTTTGCGGATTATCATCTAGTTCGCGTTTACGAGAGTCTTCTTCTATACGAAGATGACGCTGTAAACCATCTAAATCATAATCCATTTCCGCATGTTTCAATTTTTTCTTATAATCATTCCAAGAGTGAGGAAGTCGAGAAATTATGACCCCAACAACAAAAGATTCAGGGAAATCGATACTAGCATCTTTAAGTTGATTCACCAAAAGTAAGATTTCACTTACTTGTCCCACTATGGACTTATTGGCGATCATTTTGAAATCCATAAAATGACAAATAAGAAATTTCTTATTACTTGCCTCAGATATACGGTATTTGCTCTCCAGTGCAGTCCAAAGTGCTTTAGCAGTTTCCAGGCTTCGATGTGCGTTGTACACAGAAGTTGACAATGCATTCAGGATGTGCCCTCTACATAGGAAGTCGTCTTCTTAGCGTTTGGCACGTTTCAGTTTCAGCGCAGCATCGTCCTTGTCAGTTTCTTCTAGAATCTCCTCTAATCCGTCTTCCAATATATAGAACAACTTGATGGTGATCAAGAAGAACTTCATTGTCTCTTGCCAACGAGTGAAGTTATCCCCGTCAAACCGCTCCAATCGAGTCAAATGTTGATTCATCACTTGCAACGCGCTCGAACCTTCCATGGTTGAAGTCTATCGTCTAAAAATTGTTGGTAAATTTGCGGTTCGAGACGATGGAGATAGCGATGAAACTGTACTACGGACTTGAAGGATCTAGGAGTAGATTCTTTTAGACGATAGTTCAACCCACCACGTACAATCGGGTATCGAACTATAGCCTTCAGGATTCAATCAAGCCCTCAAACAGTGTAATCGAATTCAAAAATTGTACGGTTCTTGATCCGACCAAGAAACACTTTGTATATAATCTCTGAGTTGATGCAAGTAGCAAGAAATCGAATGAAGAAAGAAGAAGTATAGATTAGCAACGTTTCTGGACGTTGCTAATTTTTGGAAGAAGAAGTTTTCGTAACAGAGAAAAGTGTTACGAAAACTGCAAGGAAGAAAAGTGATTTTGCAACAGCCTTGGGTGTTACTATTTATAGGCAACGAATGGATGCTTCCATTCGTTAACAGCCGTGTCCGCACCCGTTCGTTTGAACGGATCTGACCGTTTGCTTACGTCTTCCGCCAAAATCATGTCCGCTAATACTATTCGAATTTCGAGCAGTTCTGGGTCCTCAACGGGCCGAACTTGGCCCATTTACTGTTTGCAGATCCGGTCCAAAATTATATCGTCCGGACCCGAAACCCGAGACCCGGCCCGGCACGGTCGGTCGGACGGCGGCGGCGGGGCGCGCGCGTGTGGAGACGGTGCATGGTCTCCCTCCTCACAACGGAGCAAGCTTTGGGTGCCCAAAGGGCCCAACCCTTAATTTGAGAAACATCTATATAAACATAGACATGATTCCTCTTTCCTATGGTGTGGGACAATACTTTCCCCTCTTCTTCTTCTTTCCTTTAAAACAAAACTAGAGGCCAAATGTTGAAAATATCCAACATTTAAAGTATAAAACTTTAAATCCATTCAATATGGAATTGTGATTGAAATGAATGGATGAAGTGCACTTCTTCAGGGCAGCACTGATACAACACAGATTCTATTTATGTTTGCAAAATCCTACAGCTGCTAATTATTCAGTGTGCGACGTTGCTGGATAATGTGGGGGCTTTGCACCTATTAATACATTTTTGACTAAACAAAATATCTAGGGAAAGATCACAAAAAGTTTGGTGCATGTTTCATTTCAATATATGCTTAACCATGTGGTGGTAGATAAACTGTCTAGTACTTTATTAGGAAAATCATACTACTGATATCAGTCAGAATTTGATATAAATTGAAAATTGTAAAAGAGATATTTCATTGATCTCAAATTGATAAAGTAATACATGATATGTGCACAGTATTTATACATGCAGTGTACAGAAGCAAATTGTAACAAATAGTGAATTGGAGTTTAACACAGCAGGTCTGCTTCCATGAGAGGATGGTGTGGTTTTGTATAACGATGTACCCGCTTTGCGTTATGAAATATAGCCATATTCAATCCGTGTAATCTCATTTCTCTTGTTACTCCCTTTCAATGTCAGCTGGGTTTTTCTTTCTTTTTTAGCTGAAAAATTTCTGATTCTTCTTCTTTTCACATAAAACCCAAGACGAATTGACGAATTGAAGTAACTTCAATCCAGTTAAGATATTCTTAGCTAGATTGAGTTACAGTGAGCTTGGGTAAAATCGATGAGCTAGGGTTTGCTGTATTTTGGTTTTTTCTCTCTCTCGGTTTGGCTTTTGATCTTGAAGTGTAGCTGCGTGCAGTGTTTATTAGCTTCTCCAAGATGAATTTCCTGATAAATTTGAACTAGGGCTTGTTGTATTTTGCTTTTCCTCTCTCGATTTGGTGTCAGATCTTGAGATATAGCTGCTTGCAGTGTCTTTTGACATCTCTGAGATGTAATTGATGTATTTGATTTTGAGATTCTCACTGAATCTATTTAAGTTTTGGCAGACAGGGATTCCTTAGCAAATCTGCTCTTTGGTAAGTGGCAGATAAATGATTAATATCGAACTTTCCATTTATCACTTGTTCTCGTACAAAGTATAAGTCTACTTCCATGTGTTTAGTCATTGAATGTAGAATTGGAATTGCTGTAAGTGAAACTGTACTCAAGTTATCACACCATATAGTTGATGTCCTTGTGGTTTTAATCTTTAGCTCACTTAATAGAGACTCGATCCACATGATTTCAGCAGTTGCACTTGTTACACTTCTAAATTCTGCTTCTGTACTAGATTTAGATATGGTTGACTGCTTTTTAGAACACCATGATATTGGATTTTCTCCAAGATATATGCAGTAGCCAGTAGTAGATTTTCTATCATCCAAATCAATTGCCCAATTAGCATCTGCAAGCCTGTTATGTTGATACTAGCACATGATTTTAGAATCAAATCATGATTGATAGTTCCTCTGAGATTTCTTAGGATTCTTTTTACTGCTTTCCAATGTTCATCTAGTGGACTTTGCATAAAATGACACCCTTATTTACATTGAAAGATATTTCTTGTCTTGTTATTGTAACGTATTGTAGAGCTTCCACTATATTTCTGTATTGCTTTGTATTTGTAATAGGTCCACCATGATATTTAGATAGGTTGCAGTTGCTGATCATAGGAGTGGGTAGAGAATTAGCTTTGTTCATTTTTGCTTTGAGCAGAATCTCTGCAATGTATTTTCCTTGACATAAGTGAAGCTCTGTGCTGTTGATTCTTTTGACATTTATTCCCAGAAAGTAGTTGAGATCCCCAAGATCTTTGATAGAAAAATGACAGTCAAGATGTTGAATTAACTTGTTAATTTCCACCTCACTGCTTCCTGTAACAATGAAATCATCAACATAAATTAGAACATATGTCATATTATCATTTGCAATAATTTGTAAATAATGATGTGTCAGATTTAGTTTGATGATAATTTAGCTTGATTAGAGTTGACTTAAGTTTGTCAAACCAAACTCTTGGAGCCTATTTTAACCTGTATATGGCCTTCTTTAGCTTGCACGCCATTGACATGTTGCTTGACTGCTTGAAACTATAAGGCTGTTCCATGTAAACTTCTTGTTGAAGTTCTCCATTTAAAAAAGCATTGTTTACATCCAGTAGTCTTATTTTCCAATTGTTTTGTAGTGCAATGGTTAGAACAACTCTTGGTATTGTTGGCTTGACAACTGGTGAGAAGGTCTCTGTGAAGTCAAGCCTTTGTTGTTGTGTGTATCTTTTTGTCACTAGTCTTGCCTTATATTTCTGAATAGTGCCATCAGGATTCTTTTTAAGTCTGAATGTCCATCTACATGTAACTATGTTTTTGTGTTCAGATGTAAGTACAAGTTTCCATGTCTCATTCTTTATCTGTGCATTGTATTCCTCTTGTATGACTGCTTTCCACATTTCATTCTTTACTGGTCATAAGATTATGTTTCCTCTGTCTCTATGTCTACTGCATATATCTTTGGTTTGAATATACCACTTTTAACTCTTGTAATCATGTGATGTTGAGTTGTTGCAGGAGCAGTACTATGTGTAGGAACAGGTTGAGTTATGAGTTGTCGAGGTCTGGATGTTTTTACTTCAACACTTGAAAAAGTAAACTGATGCTCATTAAAAGTAACATGTCTAGACACTATAACTTTACTATTGCCACTTAAACACTTGTATCATTTCTGAATCTCAGCATAAAATGAATGTGCAGGGAGATGATCTGAAGCTCAATTTGTGTGGGCATATGGTCTGCGCCAGGGAAACATAAACAACCAAAGGCTTTAAGCTTGAGATAATCTGGTTTGGTGTTGAATAGCATTTCTATTGGGCTTTTGCTCCTTAGAGTTCTAATTGGCAGTTTGTTGATCAAATACACCGCTGTACTGAAGGCATCTGGTCAGAACTTTAAAGGCAGTGAAGCCTGAGCTAACAGAGTGAGGTCTGTCTCAATTATATGTCTGTGTTTCTTTCTATCAACTCATCCTTCTCAGAGATATGTGGACATGTTGTTTTGTGCACTATTCCCCTTTTCTAGAAGTATTCACTTAGTGGTTTGTATTTAGACCCTCCATCTGATTGGAAGACTTTGACTTGATAATTTGTTAACTTTTCAACTTGAGTTATGAAATGCACCACAACTTTTGCAGTTTATGACTTTAATTTGAGAAAGTATATCCATGTGTACCTAAAGTAAGCATCAATAAAAGATACATAATAATTGAATCCATAATCAGAGTTAATAGAAGCAGGACCTCACAGATCAGTTGTTATAAATTCTAATGGTTTATTGTATACAGTTTCTGATTTAGTAAAAAACAATTTGTGACTTTTATCCATTTGACAACATGTACATATATAAAGCAGAGATATATTTTATAAGAGATTTTATTATCACATAAGATTTTTTTACAATATTGGCACTTTGGTGCCCCAGTTTATGATGCCAAACATCAAAATCATTATTCCACATTTTATTTTGATTCATCTCAGAATAGAAACAATTGTAGCTCTTGTATGCAGAAACTTTTGAATCAACAACATTGAACTTGTAGAGTCCCTTATACATTTCACCCGGCAAAAGAATATCATTAGTAAATCTATCTTTATCAAGACAATGTTTAGGATGAAATTCAAAATAAACATTATTATCATCGGAAAATTGAGATACACTCATCAGATTTTTCTTGATTTGTGGTACTCTCAATAAATTGTTGAGATATAATTGTCTGTTTCCTCTTATGCTACCAAAACCTGTATGAGTGATCTTAATTGATTCACCATTGCCCATATATGGTTTTGTTACCTCTGTACTTCTTATTTCCAAGATTTAAATTGTCTAGATTATTAGTAACATGATTTATTGCCCCTGAGTCTGGATACCAAGACTCATCTTGTATGTCTTCAGGCTTAGCAATATCTGTTTGGTAACTTCTGTTGTTGTCAGGCTTTCCTTTAGCTTCAGATTGCATATTTGCCATGTTTGCACTTTGATTGTTGTTTCTTTGAGAGTTTGATTGCTGGTTGGGTATATATGATGCATCAAACCTGAAGTAACATTTGTTTGCTGCATGACCATGTTTTTCACAGATTTGACATCTTAATCTGTTTCCATTATTCCATCTACCCCCTCTATTTCTTCCTCTTGAATTAATCCTCCTCTTTGATAATTTTGAGTGTTGTTTCTGCCATAATTGTTGTTTCTTAAAGCAAGATTTATTGATAGGTCGGTATTAACTAATTTCGTACCTTCCATGTGCAAGAAGAGTTGCCTTAACATGTTGCATGTCAGGTATTTTCTTTCTTGATGATATTATTGCAACAACTGACTCATAATTCTCATCCAAGCCATTTAAAATAGTGGGTATATGTTCACTGTCAGAGACTCTATGTCATGCCGCGTGAAGAAGATCACATAGAGTCTTGATCTTGGTTAGATATTCATTCATACTCATGTTGTCTTTTTTTAAGTTTTGTAACTGTCTTTTATAAAATATTATCTTTGTTGCTGATTGAGAACTGAAATTTTGCTCCATTGTTATCCATATATCATGAGCTGGTTTACAACCAATAAGTTATGATAGGAGATTAGAACTGATTGATGACAATAACCGAGATGACAGTAAACTATCTTGCCTTTGATAATTTGTAAAATCTTTATTACTGATTAATTTTCCATCACTGCTCTCTATCATTCTTGCCGGGACAGCAGTTATTCCCTTGATATTATCAAGCCCATACTCTCTTAGGGTTGTTTCAATCTGAACCTTTCATAAAAGGTAGTTATTTTCATCAAGCTGGGTCGTTATCATCTGACTTTTGGGATTGATAATCACTATTGCATTGCTTTCATTTGATAGATTTGGAGTAATTCTTGAAGCAGTTGGTGAAGTTGAGGACTGATCTTCATTTTCCTTAGTCATTGATGCAGATTTTAATAATCTGTGCAAGTATACACAGTATTAGATCAAAGGAAGAAGAAAGACTTCTTTGACCTTATTTCTTGATGATGTTGAAGGGAATATGGACAGTGCAGCCAGATCTAGAATGATGACACCAATCTGACCAGTTCTTGACGAGGCACTTGACTCCTTTAGAGATAAATGTGGGTTTCTTGATGAAAAAACTCGGTTTCTCAGGTGATGAGATACAATCTGATGAGAACTGGGGGTGCAACCAGAGCTCAGGTGATGATACGGATTCTGATGAGTTTTCTTCGCGAGGCACTTGCGTTAGACGAATATTTGCTCTGATACCAAGTTAGAATTTGATATAAAATTGAAAAATGTTAAAGAGATATTGAGATATTTCATTGATCTCAGATTGATAAAGTAATACATGATATATGCAGTATTTATACATGCAGTGTACATAAGCAAATTGTAATAAATAGTGAATTGGGCATTAACACAGCAAGCCTGCTTCCTTGAGAGGATGGTGCGGTTTTGTACAATGATGTACCAGCTTTGCTTTATGAAATATATGTTATACGTCTAGTATACCAAAACAGAGAATAATCAAATATAAACTCGTCGCACAAGTTTATAACTTAGATTTCCACTACACTGGAATTCTGTAGTAAATATTATAACAATATGAACGTTGTAAATGAATTACAACAACAGCGTTATACTATTTTGAATAAACAGTATAACAAAATAGAAGAAAGAATTGAGAATTCTAACCGGATAATGTCTGAGGCTCGTCGTAACGATTTCCTTAAGAATTTTATTCAAAATTCTCCCAAGATACAACAAACGTAATCTGCACGAGATTGTGATATGTATGATCTTCTGTGTGATAGGACTGAAGATGATTTTAAGAGATGAAGGGATAGAAGAGATAGTTCGGTTTGGAAAAAAATGAGTGAGGAAAGTGATCAGGTTTCCTCCTTATTTATAGTCGAATTCCCAACTGCTGCATCCGTTGGAAAAAGCCGCATCTCTTCATTTGCAATGTCAAAAAAGCGTTACTGTTCGCAACAGTCACTTCCTTTCATTTGCAACGCTCCAGAACTGTTGCTGTTTGCAACAGTCGCGTCCGTTCATTTGCAACGGTCCAAAAGTGTTGTTGTTTGCAACAGTCACTTCCTTTCATTTGCAACGCTCCAGAACTGTTGCTGTTTGCAACAGTCGCGTCCGTTCATTTGCAATGGTCCAGAACTGTTGCTGTTTAAAACGTCGCATCTCTTCATCGTTCAAAAAACCTGCATCTATTCAAACAGTAAAACTGTTCACTTTTATTTACCAAAAATATAACCGGGTCGGGTCCGCTCATATTAGACCCGCACCCGGCCCGATTCGGTCGGTCGGACGGGCGGGCGGCGGCGCGCGCGTATGTGTTAGTCCATGGCCATATAGGTCCTCCCCCTCGCACAAAATATACTTGACCCTAAGGGCCAATATAGGGGATGAGAGTATATAATATATACAAGAAAATGGACATATTTTTGGTGATGTGGGATATATCTCATTCACCATCTAAAAGGAATTCCAACAATCCCCCACATGAATGATGATATATCTCTCCCCCACACAAAGTGTAATATCACACAGTTCATATGAAAATAATGCTATATCGAGGATAAGTAGATATTTCACTTTGAACTTTCCCTAGTTAAAACTTATCGGATATACTTGGCTAATCGGTGAATTATTTCATCTTGAACTGTCAGCCGTTATTGTATAACCAGACAATAAGCGTTACAAAGCATTATTTCCCTTCACATCCAATGTCTTGGTTGTGTTCATTTTGGTCCTGAACAATTTTTGGTTCTGCGAGTGTTTTTAGAGAATAAAAGCCTTTGAATATTCTCATAGAGCCGACCCAGCTCACACTAATATAGGTGATCGCAACCATTAAGAGTATCCTACATATACCCCACTTGTTATTGTCAAGATATGGTCATCGTTAAAAAACATAGTTTTAACCTTTAAACACCTCTGTAGGCATGCATTTATATTTTGCACCATAGGAATGGAGTTGGACTATGTCCACGTAAATGCATTACGTCTTGAGTTATTCAGAACTGGTTTGCCTATTGATCCTAGTCCGTGGGATCTCCAGTCGCTAGGGTAGGTTTCCGTATAAGATAACTCTTGATGGTTTAGGCTTTTAAGCCTATTCTCCTCGATGCGCAGTCAATTTTCTTTCTTGATAAACCTTTAGTAAATGGATCCGCTAGGTTATCATTTGTTATCACATAATCTATGGAAATAGTTCCATTTGAGAGTAACTGCCTAACTGTATTATGGCATCGACGAATATGTCGTGACTTTCCATTATACACAAAGTTTTACGCTCTGCTTAGCGCTGTTTGGTTATCACAGTGTATGCATATGGCCGGTACAGGTTTAGGCCAAAACGGAATATCTTCTAAAAAGTGACGAAGCCATTCTGCTTCTTCGTCTGCTTTATCTAATGCAATGAACTCCGATTCCATAGTGGATCGAGCTATGCATGTTTTCTTAGTAGATTTCCATGACACCGCTGCCCCTGCTAGGGTAAAGACATAACCACTCGTTGATTTTGATTCCTCTGAATCTGCAATCCAGTTTGCATCACTATATCCTTCTAAGACGGCGGGATATTTTCCATAATGTAAGGAATAGTTAGCGGTATTTTTTAAATATCCAAGCACTCTCATTAGTGCTTTCCAGTGTTCCTTCCCTGGATTGCTTGTATACCTGCTCAATCGACTTACTGCATAAGTTATATCTGGTCTTGTGCAATTCATGAGATACATGAGACATCCTATTACACGAGAATATTCCAGTTGCATTACACTCTCATTAGTGTTTTTGTGCAGTACTTCTGATGGATTAAAAGGTGTATTTACTCCTTTAATTTCAAAATTTTGAAATCTTTCAATCACTTTGTCTACATAGTGTGACTGAGACAATTCAATTCCATTAGGAGTTCTTATTATTTTGATTCCCAAAATAACGTCTGCAACTCCTAAGTCTTTCATATCGAAATTGCTAGTTAACATTTTCTTTATGGTCTCTATGACTTGAGTATTTGGACCAAATATTAGCATATCGTCTACATATAGACAAATCAGCACATATGATTGTCCAATTTGTTTATAATAAACACACTTATCGCATTCATTTATACGAAAATCATTTCTTATCATGACACTATCAAATTTTTCGTGCCATTGTTTTGGAGCTTGTTTTAGTCCGTATAATGATTTTACTAATCTACAGACTTTGTTTTCATTTCCTTTGGAAATAAATCCCTCAGGTTGCTCCATGTAAATCTCCTCATCGAGATTTACATTTAAGAACGCTGTTTTTACATCCATCTGATGAATCTCTAGATTATAGATGGATGCAATTGCTATTAACATTCTTATAGAGATTATTCGTGTTACCGGCGAATATGTATCAAAAAAGTCTACTCCTTCTTTTTGACGATATCATTTGGCTACTAATCTGGCTTTATACTTGTCGATAGAGCCATCTGCTTTCATTTTCTTCTTGAAAATCCATTTGCAGCCAATTGGTTTTATTCCTGGTGGAATATCAACAATTTTCCAAGTTTTATTACTTAGAATTGAATCAATCTCACTTTGGATTGCTTCTTTCCAACATGAGGATTCAGAAGATGACATTGCTTCCTTGTACGTTTGAGGTTTGTGTTCTAACATATAAGTTAAAAAATCCGAACCAAATGTTTTGGAAGTTCTTGCCCTTACGCTTCTTCTTGGTTCAACCTCCTCGTTGTCCTGATGAGTTTCGTCTTTACATGTCTCATCTCTGTTATCTCTTGTCCTTTTTGGGACAGGATTTCCATCGTTTCTTTTATGTGGGAACACATTTTCAAAGAACGAGGCATCTCTTGATTCCATGATTGTATTTACATGAATATCATTTATATCAGACTTGAATACCAAAAATCTGTATGCACTACTATTTTGGGCGGGCCCAAGATAATAACAATCTACTGTTTTTGGTCCAAGTTTGACTCTCTTGGGAGGCGGAACATGAACTTTTGCCAAGCACCCCCACACTTTAAGGTATTTAAAGCTTGGTTTGTGTCCTTTCTATATATGGAATTGTTCCCGTTTTATTGTGAGGAACTTTGTTTAATATGCGACTAGACATATTTAAGGCTTCCCCCCACAAGTTCGTCGGTAGACCAGAAGTTAAAAGCATGGCAGTAATCATGTCTTTTAACGTTCTGTTCTTCCTCTCGGCTACACCATTTTGTTGTGGTGAATATGGAGCTGTTGTTTGATGAATTATACCATTTTCGGCACAGAACTGTTCAAATGGTGATTCATATTCTCCACCTCGATCAGATCTCAATATCTTGATCTTTTTATTTAACTGATTTTCTACCTCAGCCTTGTATTTTATAAACGCTGTTATTGCTTCATCTTTACTATTTAAAAGATATACATAGCAATATCGCGTATAATCGTCAATAAAAGTAATGAAATACTTTTTTCCACCTCTTGTAGGTAGTGACTTAAAATCACATAAATCTGTATGTACCAAATCTAATGGTTCGGTGCTTCTGTTAACAGATTTAAATGGTTGTTTGACCATTTTTGCTTCTACACATGTCTCACATTTGTATTTTTTATCTACTTGGAATTTTGGAATTAACCCCAAGTTTGATAATGTTTTCATTTTACGGAAATTTATGTGTCCCAATCTATCATGCCAAAGTAAAATTTCGTGCTCAAACAAATAAGAAACTTCAATTTTATTAATAGCACAATCAGAATACATAGTTTTATTGCCGATAACGGCTACATTTGCCTTAAATAGGCCATCACATAAATATCCCCTTCCCATATATATTCCAGCCTTGGACAGAACCATCTTGTCTGACTCAAATACCATCTTGAATCCCTTCTTTGATAGGACTGCACCAGAGATGAGATTCTTGCGTATGTCTGGAACGTGGAGCACGTCATTCAACTTGACAGTTTTTCCAGAAGTAAACTTGAGGATTACTGTGCCACTGCCTTCGATCATGGAAACTGCAGAATTACCCATGTAGAGTTTTTCTTCGTGATCGAATTTCTAATATGTAGAAAACATGGTTTTATCAGAACAAACATGACGAGTAGCGCCCGTATCTACCCACCATTGGTTAGGATTCTGAACCAGATTGCATTCAGATACCACCGCCGAGAAGTTGGACTCGTCTACTTCCATGTTATCCACTATATTTGCCTCTTTATTGCGTTCCTTCTTGTGTCTGCAATCTTTAGCGGCATGTCCAACTTTTCCACAAACCCAACATTCGCCATTAAACTTCTTGGTTCGTTTGTTGTCTTTTGATTTGTTGTCTTGAGCTTTCCTTTTCTTCTGGAAACTCTTCTTTTTGTTTTTGGTCTTCGACCCTTCAGCCACAAATGCCTCCTCGCTTGATTTTGTAACTGCACGGTTGTCTGCCTCAACTTTTAATCGGACTATGAGATCCTACAAAGAGATTTCCTTCTTTTTATGCTTTAGATAATTGCGGTAATCTCTCCACGACGGCGGCAGTTTTCCCGTGATGGCTTCAACCAAAAATGATTCTCCAACCTTATGACCTTCCGCCTCGAGTTCATGAATGATGATTTGCAGTTCATGCAGTTGAGCGGTTACTGGTTTGGAGTCAACCATCTTGTAGTCCATGAATTTGTCTACAATAAATTTCTTAAGACTGATATTCTGCGTCTTGTATTTTGCGGTAAGTGCATTCCAGAGTTCTTTTGACGTCTTTAAAGGCTGATATACTTTGTATAGCATCTTGTCGAGACAATTCAGAATATAGTTTCTGCATAAAAAATCGGAATGCTTCCACATATTCACCTCTGCTTCCTTGCCTGGTGCAGGAATCGGTTCCTCCTCGTCGAGGTACTTTTGTAGACCGAGCGTGGTGAGATAAAACAACATCTGATTCTGCCATGTCAAGAAATCATCACCATCTCCCTTGAACGGTTCAGGTCTGTTGTGAGTAGTATTCTTTGAAAATTCTACGGTTGCCATCTCTGTTTTAGTAAGAAAACAGTAAACTTCTTAAGATGTTATACATCTAGTATACCAAAACAGAGAATAATCGAATATAAACTCGTCGCACAAGTTTATAACTCAGATTTCCACTACACTGGAATTTTGTAGTAAATATTATAACAATATGAACGTTGTAAATGAATTACAACAACAGCGTTATACTATTTTGAATAAACAGTATAACAAAATAGAAGAAAGAATTGAGAATTCTAACCGGATAATGACTGAGGCTCGTCGTAACGATTTCCTTAAGAATTTTATTCAAAATTCTCCCAAGATACAACAAACGTAATCTGCACGAGATTGTGATGTGTATGATCTTCTGTGTGATAGGACTGAAGATGATTTTAAGAGATGAAGGGATAGAAGAGATAGTTCGGTTTGGAAAAAAATGAGTGAGGAAAGTGATCAGGTTTCCTCCTTATTTATAGTCGAATTCCCAACTGCTGCATCCGTTGGAAAAAGCCGCATCTCTTCATTTGCAATGTCAAAAAAGCGTTATTGTTCGCAACAGTCACTTCCTTTCATTTGCAACGCTCCAGAACTGTTGCTGTTTGCAACAGTCGCGTCCGTTCATTTGCAACGGTCCAGAAGTGTTGCTGTTTGCAACAGTCACTTCCTTTCATTTGCAACGCTCCAGAACTGTTGCTGTTTGCAACAGTCGCGTCCGTTCATTTGCAACGGTCCATAACTGTTGCTGTTTAAAACGTCGCATCTCTTCATCGTTCAAAAAACCTGCATCTATTCAAACAGTAAAACTGTTCACTTTTATTTACCAAAAATATAACCGGGCCGGGTCCGCTCATATTAGACCCGCACCCGGGCCGGTTCGGTCGGACGGGCGGCGGCGCGCGCGTGTGTGTTAGTCCATGGCCATATAGGTCCTCCCCCTCGCACAAAATATACTTGACCCTAAGGGCCAATATAGGGGATGAGAGTATATAATATATACAAGAAAATGGACATATTTTTGGTGATGTGGGATATGTCTCATTCACCATCTAAAAGGAATTCCAACAATATAGCCCTATTCAATCCATGTAATCTCATTTCTTTTGTTAATATCCAATGCTATACTAATACAGCAACAGTGTGGTTCAACTATGAACCATAAGCCAAAAAGAGATTGGTGGTGATGTACTGATTTTTGCATATAGCATTGATTATCCATAATTTGCTAATTACAAAAATGTATGAGTTGACCCTATAACTAAGTACAGCTTAGTAAACTCTACGGGTGATCCAATTACATTCAAAATCATTTGTAAGAACTATGTTATAAAAGGTCTCATTTGTTACTCTTTAGTACATTATATGGGTGTAAATAATCATCAGAACTTTCAGCGGTTATTACGAAGAAGAAAAATCACCATAAAATTTATCCCCTGAAAGCTTTACGAACACAATAGAGAACTCAACAATTTAGAACAATTATTTTCAAACATATTCATTCGTAACCGAAGAGGAGTAGAGATGATGAAAAATTCCTCCCATAAACTATAGGTTAAATTGTATAGTGAATAGCAGAATCAACCTTAAAAGTGCGTGTGTGAGTGAACCACAGAAAAGAACGATAAATTACTATGGAGATGAAAGCTGGATAAAAAATTGTAAGAGAATTCACAAAATTTGATCTTGTACAAAACATCGTAATTAAGTGGTTTCAATTTAGAAGTACTTGCATAGTCCGGATAACAAAATGTGAAATATAACAGTGCAGAGGTCTACAAAAGTAATATAATTTTAGAAATGCATGAATTTCAGGGTATCATTAGGGTACACAGTTGAAGTTCTATTATCCTGAATTCATGTGACAGGACTCCACTTTTTCCAGAATGCCATAACTTGATTAAAAAGAAACATCAACCGGGAGTTCTATGAAATATATTTGATTTTAACTTATTCCATTGCACATTTTGAAGACAAACCAAAGGATGTTTTTTTAATGAAATGTATGCAGACAAAACAATTGATTGAAAGTGCAGCGATAAAATAAAATGAAGAATAATTAAAGATGAGACTAAGTTAATAGCAACTGTATTTTCATGGTAAGATGATTGAAGTGTCAAATAGAAAGCAAAATAACCGAAGAGTCTTTGGAGGTTAGGCCTGTTGTGCGGTTGCTTTTAGCGATAGTGTAATTATGTCATGAATTTATTGCCTGACCTATAGCATTAGTTGATCGATTGAATGTCATTCTCAGACCATAAATTTAGGCTATTAAGACATGATGCAAATAAAATGTATTCAAAATATGTTCCTTCCACAAATATGAAGGTAACTTGTATATGTTTTAAACTAACATGCAAGCACGCACATTGTTCAAGGATTTAAAAGCGACAGAAAGCAAACAGTTACATATTTGTTTAAACATAACACTACTTCAATATTTAGAATCGCCCTGTTGGCACTAAATTCTAATATTTCTTCGTTGCGATGAAGGCAGCGCTTAATTTTATCTAGAATGTACAAAGCAACGTAATCCCAAAAAAATTCTATATAAAATAGTAGTGGCTGAAACATGTCAAGAGACTGGGTGAGTTCTAAAATACCAAAATAACTTTTTTATTGACTGTCAGGCCTTTAGCAGTAGTGATACTATATTTTGATACGTTAAATTGGGTCTGATATTTAAGTCAATATCCAAAGGTGAACTTTGTCATGTGATGTTAACAAATGTGATACTTTTGTCCCCTCATATATATACAATTTCATAATTGTTTAACATTTGATTTATTATAAATACAGGCGCATGTGCTCGCACAAGCATGCACACACACATGTACATAGGGAAAGACAAAAGGAGAGGTAGGATAAATAGCTCCCTTATTTAGCTTCCAATCTTAACCCACTACTTTCATCAATAATTTTAAATTTAAATATTCATTGTTTCTCTCTAGCACATAATGCTGTTGATTCATATAAATTTGGGGTTTAAACAGGGGTTAAGGGCGAGACTAAATAAACGAGTCTATTGATTGTATATATCTTCGCGCGTGTGCATATATGTGTGTGTCTGTATATAATACGAAGATAATCGTTTACCTGGTTTATTGCTCTCCAACTTCTTTCCTTGAAGAGTTCAAATTTGATTTTCTCCAAGTCTTTGTAGATATCTTGCAACTTGATAACCCCAGACCTGAGTAAAGTGTTTATCAGTGGAATAAATAGAAGCGGTGCATGTTTTAACGTAACTAACATTACATTATCATAAAAAAAATTACCGTAGCTTGTTCTTCCAGCTTTTCCAATTTGTTTCTCCATTTCCGCATTTCAATTTGAATATAACTTGGAGGCGGCATTTTTGTTTAGATTTGTTTTGTTTTGTCAATTATTTTTCTTATAGGCAAGGCTCCCGGATTTCATTCATCTAGTCTCGGAAGTTTTACACACAATATCTCATATTAGACGAGACCTCGGATGCTCAGGTGTACGTCTAAGATTAACATCTCAGATTTTAAAATCCATCTCCGAACTAGCTTGAAGTAACTTATGTTGGATTAAAATTATATTATGGGCACATATGTTAAAGTGTATAATGCTATTAAAATTAAGGTATAAAACATTAAGCGGTATTTACAATTTAATGAGGGGCTAAATTGTAAATAAGAAATAACTAATTTTTGTCCGTTATTTAAACGGTTGAGGTCCCCAGAAAACAGTACGTTCTTTATTTTCTTCTTCCCCATCAGAAGAAAAACATCGACAGAAGGATAAACTGTTTTTCTGGAAGATTGCAAACCCATATACAATTGAATCAATGGACTCCGGTATGCTTCCGCTAATCTTCGTTTGTTTACCATCTTGATTTCTCTAGAATTGATTAGGGTTAATTATGGCTAAATTGAATCTCCATCAATTGGTATCGGAGCAACCCTAAATTGATTCTTGAGTATTTACTGTATTTTTTGATCTAAACCCATGATGAAATTAAAAGTACAGTAGGCTCGGCATGTCCACAACCGTCAACACACGCACTTTGTTCACATAATCGTGTAGATACTGCTATGTAGAATTGAAAAACAAGTACCTTTTTTTTCTTTTCGCTTAGGACTTCCCTTCTTTTCATAATATACTCAGCAATAGATTATAATCATTTTATTATTGAAATATGATGTTATCTTTACACTTTGCTGAGGCTAGTGGGACCAGTGGGACCAGTGGGTAGTAAGGTTATGATTCCATCTATACTAATCTATTCAGTTTTTTTTTCCATGAAATAAATAAACGAGTGGTTACTTGCTATGTAGAAAGTATTTTCATGAAAATCTGAGCCTATTATCCCATATGTAGGCTGTTCGTATGTGTTGAATAATAAAAATTGGACTAGATGCACAATCAAATACTGTAGTTCTCAAAGTTCTAATTTGTGTTAAAAAAAAAAAAATTAAATCAAGGTTCTTGAAAACACTAGCATCAATACACGCTAGTATGAATTGTATTAATGGTGCCCTCAAGTATATGTCATGGCTATATGTACAGTCATTTTTTTTTTATTCCTGTAACCGATCTGCAAGCAGTTTTAGTCAAGTATTAAGCTTTATGTCTATCAAATACTGTTCTACTTTTCACGTCTGGTAGAAACCAACGCCTGGTAGAAATGAATGATAAACTTGAAGCCAGAGGAAATCATACTTTTCCAAATTTAAAAAAAAAAATGCAATGTTTATATAATTTTATATGAACTATATTTTCAAGCATTGTTTGGATATTATATGATTTGCTCAAATAAACTTCTACATAAAATTGTAGAATTGCGGCACTTGAAATGAACAAATTAAAGTTTAGTTATCAACATAGTTCAAACAAGGCTGCACATAAAATTATGAACAAATTATGTGCAGTTTCATGAAACTATGTAGACTAAAAAAAAAAAAAAAAAAAAAAAACTGAAATTTATATTCAAATGTGGTTTCTGATTTTCTTAAGGATATTTTATATTTTAAATAGTTTAATTGAAACAAAATATCGCCAAAGCGATCATTTCTGCGTAGATTATTCTAATTAAAATATTAAAATAATTGTGTGTATGTAGTTCTTGCATTTATTAACGAGCCCAAAGGTGAGTTAATATTTGGCCGAATTTCATACATACATGTGGTGATAAATGTGTGACAATTATAAGGTATTTTATGTGAGCAATATAACAGTCCAAAGATTGCATATTGTTTGACAAAATTTATTGGCAACATTTGATTGCTACAACAAGAGTACCGCTTACAGTTAATATTACTATCCAAAGACTTGATATTAACGATGTGTTTGGTATCTTGAAATGTGATTAACCATTATTTGAATTTATTGTTTTATATGAAGTCGTTAAAGACATGTAATTTATATAATTTTATTCGTTTTCTGTTTCAGCTGTTGCTACTGTATCTGCTAACCTTAATTCAGTACCGGTCCTTAATGGTAATAACTTTAAGGACTGGAAGGAGAACATATTAATTGTTCTTGGTTGCATGGATTTGGACCTTGCATTAAGGATGGATCGGCCTGCTTCTCTTACAGATGCTAGTACCTCTGATGAAAGGAGAAATCTTGAGAAATGAGACCGTTCAAATCGCATGAGTCTTATGATCATTAAACGGGGCATACCTGAGGCTTTTAGGGGTGCGGTATCCGAGGAGATTACCGATGTCACAGATTTCCTTGCTGAAATTGAGAAACGCTTTGCCAAAAGCGATAAGGCGGAAACAAGTACTCTTTTGAAGAAACTTATTTCCATGAGATTCAAAGGCAAGGAAAACATAAGGGAGTACATTATGGAAATGTCTCACATTGCTTCAAAATTAAAGACACTAAAGCTTGAGCTTTCAGATGACTTGCTTGTGCATTTAGTGCTTTTCTCGCTTCCTCCACAATTCAGTCAGTTTAAAGTCAGTTACAACTGTCAAAAGGAGAAGTGGACTCTCAATGAGCTCATTTCATATTGTGTACAAGAGGAAGAAAGGCTGAAGCAAGATAAGACTGAGAGTGCTCATTTGGCAAGCACCTCTAAAGGTAAGGGTAAGAAAAGGAAATTTAACAATGAAGCTGCTAAGGATTCAGATCAAAAGAAACAACAAAAGGAAAAGGATGGCTGTTTCTTTTGTCACAAGTCTGGACATATGAAGAAAGAATGTACCAAATATCACGCATGGCGTGCAAAGAAAGGTACATTTGTTACTTTGGTCTGTTCTGAGATTAATTTATCTTCAGTACCTAGAAACACTTGGTGGATAGATTCTGGTGCTACTACTCACATAAGTGTTTCTATGCAGGGTTGCCTGAGCTGCCGAAAGCCAAGTGATGGTGAAAGACACATCTTTGTGGGCGATGGACAGTCGGTAGAAGTATAAGCAATTGGACATTTTAGATTGTTGTTAGAAACTGGTTTTTATTTGGATTTAAAAGACACTTTTGTTGTACCGTCATTTAGACGAAATTTGGTTTCTGTTTCTATGTTGGACAAATTTGGATATTGTTGTTCATTTGGAAACAATCAGTTTGCTTTGTCTTTGAATTCAAATGTTGTTGGAACTGGTTATTTAAATGCTTATGACAATCTTTATTTATTGGAAACAGTTGCATCTTATAATGAAACCTTGCATGTAGATTCACGTGGTACTAAACGTAAATTAAATAAGGAAAATTCAGCATCCTTGTGGCATAAGCGCTTAGGTCATATCTCAAATGGTAGAGTTGAGCGCTTAGTGTCTAATGGCATTTTAGAATCTCTTGACTTCACAAATTTTGATGTTTGTATAGATTGCATCAAGGGAAAACAGACCAAAACTAAGAGATTAGGTGCCAATAAAGCTACAGATGTCTTAGAATTGATTCATACAGACATTTGTGGGCCATTCCCTACGGCATCTTGGAATGGTCAACAATATTTCATAACGTTCATAGATGATTACTCACGTTATGGGTACCTATATCTCATTCATGAAAAATCACAGTCACTGGATGTGTTCAAAGCTTATAAAGCTGAAGTTGAGAATCAACTAAACAAAAGAATTAAAAATGTCAGATCTGATCGTGGTGGTGAGTACTACGGTCGATATGACGGCTCAGGTGAACAACGTCCAGGACCGTTCGCTAAATTCCTAGAGGAATGCGGTATTGTCCCACAGTATACCATGCCAGGATCACCTAGCATGAATGGTGTTGCTGAAAGACGAAACCGAACTCTTAAGGATATGGTAAGGAGTATGATTGCTCATTCCACCTTACCTGAGTCTCTCTGGGGAGAAGCATTGAAGACAGCAGCTTATATTCTCAATAGAGTACCAACTAAAGCAGCTGCAAAAACACCTTATGAACTTTGGACAGGTCGAAAGCCTAGTCTAAAGCACTTTCACATTTGGGGTTGTCCAGCTGAGGCAAGGCCTTATAGGCCACATGAAAAGAAGCTGGATTCCAAAACAGTGAGCAGCTATTTTATTGGTTATTCTGAGCGTTCTAGGGGCTATAAGTTTTATGATCCCATAGCTAAGAATATTTTTGAGACGGGAAATTCAGTATTCTTTGAGGATATTGAGTTTGGGGGGAGAAATAAAGTTAAAGACATTTCTTTTGAGGAGGAATTGGATTCAAACCCAGTTCCTATTATCACTTTTGACAATGTTATACAGTTGCCTACACCAATCATTGATCAAGAAGTGATTCCGGAACCTCAACAAGACAATGTTATACAACCCCTTATTCAAAATGAAGCCATTGTTCCAGAAGAACAAACTCAACAACCTCAAGAACCAGTGCCATTAAGGAGGTCCATGAGAGAAAGGAGAAGTGCTATTTCAGATGATTATATTGTATTTCTCCAAGAACAAGAGAATGATACTGGAATGATGGAAGATGACCCAATCAACTTTCATCATGCTATGAAAAGTGTTAACTCTCAAAAGTGGATGGATGCCATGAATGAGGAGTATAAGTCCATGCAAGACAATAAAGTTTGGGAACTTGTCCCATTACCAGAAGGTGCAAAACCAATTGGTTGTAAATGGATATTTAAAACCAAGAGGGATGCAAAAGGTAATGTGGAGAGGTATAAAGCACGTCTTGTAGCAAAAGGCTATACTCAAAAAGAAGGCATTGATTTTATAGAGACTTTCTCTCCAGTTTCATCGAAAGACTCTTTTAGAACAATTATGGCGCTTGTTGCTCATTTTGATCTTGAGTTACATCAGATGGATGTTAAGACGGCGTTTCTCAATGGAGACATTGATGAGACAATTTATATGGTACAACCAGAAAATTTTGTGTCAGGAGATCCAAAGAATATGGTTTGCAAGTTAACAAAATCCATCTATGGACTTAAGCAAGCTTCTCGTCAATGGTACCACAAATTCCATCAAGTAATCATCTCGTTCGGTTTTGAGACAAATATTGTTGATGATTGTGTGTATCACAAGTTCAGTGGGAGTAAACATATATTCCTGGTTCTATATGTCGATGACATTTTGCTTGCCACTAACGATATATGCTTATTGCACGAAACCAAGAAATTTCTATCTAAACATTTTGAGATGAAAGATCTTGGGGACGCCTCTTTTGTATTGGGTATTCAGATATTTCGAGATCGATCTCGGGGTATTCTTGGATTATCACAAAAGAGCTATATTGATAAAGTACTCAAAAGGTTTGGCATGCAAGATTGTAGACCAGGAAATACCCCTGTTGCTAAAGGAGATAAATTCAGTCTTAGTCAGTGCCCTAAAAGCAATCTTGAAATCCAAGAAATGCAAAAGATTCCCTATGCTTCAGCCGTTGGGAGTCTAATGTATGCACAAGTATGTACACGTCCAGATATTGCATACATTGTTGGGATGTTAGGTAGATACTTAAGCAACCCTGGTATAGACCATTGGAAAGCAGCCAAGAGGGTTATGAGGTATCTTCAGAGAACAAAAGATTACATGCTCACTTATAGAAGATCAGGTCATTTGGAGGTCGTAGGGTATTCTGATTCTGATTTTGTTGGATGCCAAGATAGCAGAAAGTCTACATCTGGCTATATTTATCTATTGGCAGGAGGAGCTATATCCTGGAAAAGTGTTAAGCAAACACTTGTTACTGCTTCCACTATGGAAGCAGAATTTGTAGCATGTTATGAGGCATCAAATCATGGAATATGGCTGCGAAACTTTGTCACTGGGCTGCGCATTTTGGAAAATGTAGAAAGACCACTGAAGTTATATTGTGATAATAAGTCAGCAGTGCTATATTCTAACAATAATAGAAGCTCAACTAAGTCAAAGCATATTGACATAAAATATTTAGTTGTGAAAGAAAGAGTGCAGAGTGGACATATATCAATAGAGCATATTGGAACAAACTTCATGATAGCGGATCCGCGCACAAAAGGTTTACCGCCCAAGGTCTTTCATGAGCACATTGCTCATATGGGTGTTGTATTGCTTGAGGATATTGTGGTTTAGTGGGAGTTTGTACTATATGTGCTGTATATTTGATTTGTATATTTGATTTAAGACATTTATGTATTTGACTTTCTGATCAGAAGTAAAAGTTCATTCACTCTGTTTTATTGTTTTGATTCTGACCTCACTTAAGCTTAAGGAGGACCAATTGAAAATAGGTTGATCTATGTCATTTGACTGTGTATATGTATGTGACCACTGATGGGTTTAGTCATGATTAATATGGCGAGACCACTATGATCCTATATAAATATGGTTAATGGACAAGATTGTTAAAGATTATCTTTATTTATAGCAAATTTTGAGCTCATATGGTTGTACATTTATAAGGAAACATATGTTGCCCAAGTGGGAGATTGTTGGATTAAAATTATATTATGGGCACATATGTTAAAGTGTATAATGCTATTAAAATTAAGGTATAAAACATTAAGCGGTATTTACAATTTAATGAGGGGCTAAATTGTAAATAAGAAATAATTAATTTTTGTCCGTTATTTAAACGGTTGTGGTCCCCAGAAAACAGTACGTTCTTTATTTTCTTCTTCCCCATCAGAAGAAAAACATCGACAGAAGGATAAACTGTTTTTTTGGAAGATTGCAAACCCATATACAATTGAATCAATGGACTCCGGTATGCTTCCGCTAATCTTCGTTTGTTTACCATCTTGATTTCTCTAGAATTGATTAGGGTTAATTATGGCTAAATTGAATCTCCATCAACTTAAGCATCTAAAATGGACATTTTAATGATTATTATAATAATTGTTATCTTATAAGAACTTTTTAACATGCATAAATTATATAGAACAATTATAGGCTGGGTTTATCCCATCTTTTTGTCTCAAAAAAATATAAAACAATTATATTAATATACGTGTACTGATAGTTTAACGTCATCTCACATTCTCACATTGCCCTTTGAAGACACCCATTACGGGTAGGTTATTCATATTCGAAACTTGTTCGTAGAAATAAATTTGTATTGATCTTGCAAGGGTCACCTAAACATTTAGCTTATGTAGTATTACGTGAAAGAACACATCTCACGCACCTATAAGAGGAATAAACTGTCAAAAGCTTCTTTTCCATTTAAGTAACAGTTTAAGTATGACTAAGATCATTCATGTACTATACTCAGTACACTGTAGTGCAAAACAAATAGGTGACTATATAGTATAAACACTCAAGGTGGATAGTCAGGCAAAGATTTGTTCTTCACTGGAGCCTAACTACATAAGCTTGTTTTTATTGTGAAGCCAAGCATGATGTTTGACTACATTTAGATTTGTATTTGCATGTCTTCCAGCAAATTCACTGCATTCAGAACTCAAACATCGGGGTCTAGTTATCATTCTAACATAATTATGCAAAAATTGTTATTTAATGTAAGGCAGTTCTACTTTAATAACATCATGTAGTTGAAACTTGAAACAAATAGTGGCAATAGTGTACATGTTCACAGAATAATACGTGTAACTTCAACGAAATGCAAAAGACACCCTGTTAACGTATGATATTTCCGTAGTGACCAAGCATGATTGCACATGAACATATTTCAATATCAATGAATGAATGTCCAGGTCTTAGAAATAGTGACGTTTGTTACAGTAAAGTTGGTAACATTAAAAGTTAGTAACATATAAGGCAAGCAATATCTTCCATGAACACAGTATCAAAACCTCTCCTAGAAACACATTTTTATTCCTAAGTATACACAAGGCCCATATGAAAACAACATTGAAATTTGAACATAATATATAGCTAACACAATATTTTGTTTAATACAACTTAAATGCATCAAATCATTTTATAAAACCTGATAGATCGCCTGATTTCCTTCTAATCGGATCCCAAGCATTATCAACATCCTTGAACTAATTGAATATCTAAATAAACTGGAAATAAATGAGAAAGTCACCTGCAAAATATCAGCAAAAGTCTTTTTTTTAAAAAAAAAAAATTGGAAACTAGGTTAAAGGGCTTCTATTCACAGAATAATAAGTTTTAAGGACGCCACTTCTTAATACTTAGTTTTAAGGACAATTTACAGAATAATGATAAATTCATTTATCTTTTTAAGTTATACAGGAAAATGATAAATCCTTTTATCATTATTTCTGTATAATTGAAAATGATAAATTTTTTATCTTTTTTCTATAAAATGTCCTTAAAACTAATTTTCCATAAGTAGCGTCTTTAAAACTTATTACCTTGCACAAATAAGCCTTGAAATGAAAATCCCCTTTACAAAATATAAAATAAATTTTGAATTACCCAGTGTATACGAAAATGAAGAATGTGTATAAAAAACTGAAATTGAAAAATGATATGATGATAGCAACAACAAACCTAACTCTAGTTTTGCTTTACTCGGCGGGAGATGGAAAAAATTCATTTATTCCACAGGATGATTGGAACAGCAGCAAGGAAGCGTGCAATGTATTTGTGCACGGTAGGTATACCCAAATTAGGTTAGTAATTGTGTACAGTTAGAATGTAAATTCTACTGGCAAGCTAGCCATGTCTTAACCTTAATTAGTTACAGATTAGGCTAGTATTAATAGGCGATCTTAATTGCTAATATCCCATTTATGTTATACATCTTGCTATTCTGCCATAGCAGCCATTATGTTTCCCTCGATCTTAGAATGATGCCGATAATAAAAGACAACTTGAATATTAACTAGAACAATTATCTCCTGTATAGTGCAATCTTCAAAGAAAACTGAGTCATTTTACACAAGAGGAACTCTATGCACTAAAGAAATTGATAAAAAAGAGAGACAAAACATTAATAAGTACCTATAGGAGGCAAATATATCAGAGCAAAAAAGATACTACAAATTTACAATAACAAGAGCTGATTCACTATCTAGCTATAGCCATTGTTATTGTCAAATCATTTATGCTATTCGAATCGGAAGACGTGGTTTCTCCGGGACTGTTTCTTCTTAGAAGAAAGGCAGGCTGCTGAGGCTCGGGCAAATTTGTATTTTCACTGCTTAACATCAAACATACGGATGACATTGTTGGCCTGTTCTCAGGTCTCTCCTGGATGCACAAGAGTCCCACTTTAATACATCTTACAACTTCATCTATGCAGATAGAATGTTGAATAGACGAGCTTACTAGCTGCACCCCATTTCCTTCTCTCCACAAAGTCCATGCCTACCAGATCAAGAAACTCAGACCATATTTCTATGTAATGGAGAATGAGAGAAGATTGAATTAAATCATTAGGTTTGGAATATACATACTCTGCCGAGAAGATATTCTTCAGCCTCAGACAAATATACTCCTTTATTTCGCTTTCCACTTATAATTTCCAGAACTAAAACACCAAAGCTAAATACATCGCTTTTTACTGAAATTATCCCGTTAAGTGCATACTCTGGTGCCATATACCCGCTGCACGTTAATTACACGCTGTTATCGACCGAGCAAATTAAGATAAAATGTTAGTATGTTAAGATGGCTAGTGCCTTACTATGTGCCAACTACTCTTGCAGTTTTGGTTTTCGTCTCGTCTTCTCCAAATATTCTGGCCAATCCAAAGTCTGATATTTTTGGATTCATATCTTTATCAAGAAGAATGTTGCTAGCTTTAAGGTCCCTGTGAATTATCCGGAATCTAGAATCTTGATGGAGGTAAAGAAGACCTCTAGCTATTCCCACAATGACGTGATAGCGTGATGCCCAATCTAGCAATACGGCCTTTTCTTCATCTGGAAAAAAATTATATATGCATATTTAGAACACAACAGATGATGGAATGAAAAACACTAGAAGCAACAAAAGATTACCATGAGCTGAAATAAAGTTTGATTCTGCTAAACTGTGAACTTTTATTCATGAAAAATTAAATCCATCGAGGTTATGGATTAATCCATTGATTACAAAGTTTTAACCTCATATCAATACTCTATTTTTATTTATTCTTATTTTCTGTGCAAGCTAATTTGATATAGAATTGCCAGAAAGGTTACTGCAGTTGCAGGAGGATGCATATATAACCTTATCTTCAAAACTATTATCTCAATCTAAATCACTTTTCTCCAATTGACTTATTGTTTCATTTTTCTTTTAGATCTCGTCCTGGTAACTAACTGGCTTATGGGCCATTGTGCCAAAGAAAAAAGATACAGCCGATTTTCCATTGAACAACTACAGGAAAAAAAAAGGAGGAAAGAATGCATCCATATAGAATATGTAACATGAATGATAAAATAAAGAGAAAGAAAGAGCGTGGAAAGTGCAAAGGTTTTAGCATACCAAAGAGAAACGCATCCAGGCTTCTGTTTGGCATGTATTCATAAATTAACATTCTTTCATCTCCTTGGATGCAACATCCAAGAAGCCTTACAAGATTACGATGTTGAAGCTTTGCTACTAATATCACTTCTGTCTTTAGTTCATCGAAACCTTGTGATGATGTTTTAGATAGTCTCTTCACAGCTATCTCTTGTCCCTCCCTCGCTATTCCCTATAATTCCACCATCAAGATATTAGTGTTTACTTTAAGAAATGACGTCGTAACAGGATAAACTACATGCAAACTAATATATGAAAGGAATTATAGAGCATTAAAGAAACCTAAATACGGCAAACAAGCATACTCATTCGACATTTAAAAGTTATTGGAAAATATAAAAGCAATTTCTAGCTTTAACTTCAACAAAGGAAATTATATGTTGCAATATCACAGATCATTTAACATAATTTATGTTCTTCTATCTTAGATATACAAGTCTGCAAGAAAGTCGATAACGATATTATAGAAGAATTCACACATTTATCCAAAACAAAAAGGTTGAAAAGTTAAATAACTAAATTGGTCAATGTTGAAGTTTAACCTTGTAAACAGGACCAAATCCACCTTCTCCAAGTTTATTTTTGTCAGAGAAGTCATTTGTTGCTTCAACTATAGTTTCCAGATCAAAAAGCGGTAGCTCCATTTCATCCTCACCGGTGTTCTCCGCAACATTTTCACCACTGAAGGTACTGCCTATACACAAGTAGAGTGATAAATATTTAAGTAGGAGCATGTTCAAGTTAATTGGTTCGAAACAAATCAATATTCGGCATAGTACCTCCGGTTCTCCTCCTCATCCTCCAGGCAAAGAGAACAATACTTACTATTATCAACATCCCCAAGGTTAAACAAAACACTATGGCTATGGTTGCATTACTTTTCTTATGAGCTTGGTTTGAACTTGGTAAACCTGTTGATTACATCCACTGCATGGTATAAGTTTTTTAAATAATTAATTAAATAAGCAGTATTCAACAACAATGGTGAACGGGTATATATTTTCCTAATTAAAGGCAACACTGAGAATTCTGAGATATATCTTTGACCACTGAAATATTGGCAAGCGGTCAAAGTGCTGGTTGTTGTGAAAGAGACTATAAGTCAAAAATAGAATGCTAACGCACACATCAGGGAAAAGAGTGCAGATATTAAATTATCTTTTTAACAAAACTTAAAACTAATCATAGATTTCTATATCTCGTGGTACAGCTGAAATGATAAGGTGGTAGCTAGTAATGTTATTTTCTTTACTTATCGACCAATGATATTATATAGTGATTCTGGAGATGAAAAGTCCACAGGCAGCGTATAACCTTGCCTAAAAGGGGGTAAGGCTTAGCAATTATATCAGGAACATAGTTGGGCAAACGTTTTGTACTCTGTTTTCAGTTCTTATATATTCTATTAATATGTACACATGCAGACATGTAAATAAAAGTTACAAAAGGAAATATACAGATGAGGCTGCAAGCCTTCCGAAACTAGATTTATGGTACAGAAGATAAAAAATTCTGAAGATAAGAGGATACTTAACAGAAAAGTGGACTACAGTACATACATTTAAATAGACAGGTTGTGCTTATTAGGTTATTTCATATTTAAAAGCAAATAGGCCATGGGAATCGTTATGTCATTTAACTGATTAAATACTATTATAATATTCTGCACAACTTGCACCATGATAATAGTTATCTTATTTCTGTCTGGAAATACAAAAACACTACAGAGCACAAGAATAATGTATGGTCAAACCAACAAGAAATTTAAAGTGGTCAAACAGACTTTATTTTCACAATTGCTACGCATAACAAATTTCCAGCAGAAATCTATCTTAATATATCTGGTATTTCAATTTAGCTCCATGAGTTTACAACCCTAAACATGACACGAGTTAATATTAGAGATTTTAAAATGTGCAGCAATAACGGAAATGAGTATACATTCAGTTCAGGAAAGCTACAAAGATCTTTATAGTGAATAGATTTGATGTTCCAACATAAACAAAAGTGCGGACTAAAGCCCCATTGCGCATACAATTTTATCATCGCCTTGTGTCCAATGTAAACTTATGTTGGACACTGGATGTAAACTCACCTCCATTAACTGTCTGCTAGAAATTGGTCGCAAGCACCAAAATCAAATCAGAAAATGTATCTTCATGAGCACCCTAATTGCGTACATGATTTATAGCGAATCATCTAGGTAACATCACATGACTACATGATTTATAACGAATTATCCATATTAATGGAATGGGCAGGCAGACTGATAACTTTCTATCATAAGTAAACACAAGCATATGTACATATCAAACAAAAAGTAGATACCTAAATCTGCTGCTGCCAATCTCATAAAGAGATTCTGGCCTCCGTTAGTATACACCAGAATATCAGAAAGCTCAGCTGACCATAATATACACCCATTTCCACCATTGCGGATATCGGCGCTAGCATATGCAGTACACGAACAATTTTTCAAACATACATCTCTACAGTCGCTCAAACTCAAACCTGAATTAACAGTTGCACTCACAGTGTCTGGCAAAAGCGTCCTTTGCACCTTCACAAAGTCATCTGTTCCATTCCTACAGTCTAACTTTGTTTTTCTAACACACCCTCCGGACCAGTCCCTCAAAGCCCAATTACCCGTATTTTTGGGAGTATGACCCGGTAAACAACTACACATTGGTGATCCATCCACATAGCAGCCAGCTCCATATGGCCCACAAACAAGGTACGAGTCACACTGAGTCCTTGGTGTGTACCAATACAAACCCCACTGACCCGAATTCAATAGCACAAATTGTTGCAACACCCCTAAAGAATTCAATACAAGCCTAGATATCGAAGAAGTGTTGATTGCTTCGATAGTGAAGTAAACTTCTTGCTTCGTGTCCACAAAGTTCAACATCAAGACATTATTGAGATCGGGTTTATAGGGTGCCAGCCCGCTAAAGTACTGCCCGGTCCATGGACCGGATCTAAGCCTACGGGTCGACCCAGCCCAGAATATCAACTGTGGGTCGCCTCTAAGGTCCACAGCCACAGTGACGTTACCTCTAGATGGATCTGACGAGCTGGACCATGAGGTCAGGTTGCGATTGAGCCCACTTGTTAGGTTCCAGCCAAGTTTCATTCCTGGTAAAATCGTATCAGTTGGGTAATCAAAGCTCTGCCAGGCAAAAAAGTTGTTTTCATCATAACCATTGGTGACAACAAAGTTGCCAGAATCCAGCAACATAGCTACAGGATCAGTAATAACATTTGAGTACGATGAAGAAGATGACCAAATGACATTTGAGTTTCCACTGGTAATCAAGAGAGTGCCATTATCGCTGATTGATAGTAAGCCTGTCCTACCGTGAACTGGGTTTTCACGGTTCGCGACCCATACAACGGTTTGAGTAGGTATTTTATTGTACCAAATACCAAGGTAATGCTTATTGGAATCAGTAGTAGGAGTGAAGAAACCCAAAGCAAACGTCTTGTCTGAAGAAACTAAGGTTTTGCCATAAGGGAGAGGTTGAGTAAGGCTTATGGTGTTTGACTTGGAAAAACTGCCGACGATCAGAGAGGAAAAAATGATGGTTAAGAAAACAAATTGTTGCTGCATCATCACTGATCATGGGTTAGAAGGCGGGTGCGATATAAGTAGGAAGAAAAACATGCATCGTCTCCGTTGATTTGACTCTAGCTATTTAGACTCATTGTATAACAAACGTGAAAGCGGGACGCCCACTGAAGAAAATGTAATTGGTGTTATGCCCGTTATCATTCTCTTTTATTATGAATACGAGTTGACTTATGAAATCACAAGTGGGGATATGTGTGCGTTTGCATCGATGTGCTTAATTGTTGAAACATTCTCTTCTATCTACCTATAGTTATATGCTTTTACACTCATTATAATATGTACAAAACGACAAGTAGAAAAGATAAACATTAAAGGGAAGGACCAAACAAATGTACAGTTAGTACTACAAATCAGATGTACCACAACTCCGCAGTCCATGTTGGACTAGAATGGAAAGGAACAGCCAAGGAATATGCGAAGGAAGAAATAAAGACCGAATCAAACTCTTCTTTTCAGCATGATTATCACTCCACCACCTACTCTTCTCATTTTAATTGCTCGATCCAAGGCTGCTTTTAACATTGATCTGGCGTTCTATCAGAAAATGAAAACGTGTAACAATTCAAATTCTCCGTATGAATGCGAGGGACTGAATCAAAGTACGAAATTGAAATCTTGTAAAGCAGAAACAAGTGATTGATTAAGCACCTGGGGTCGAGGACATAGCAAAAGATTCACACGCGAGCAGCCTTAAAAGGGGGCCAAAGTTGTTAATTGATTTTATTTATGAAAATGGGTCGTGGATTTACGGAAAACAACATTCACTGTACTGGCCGACGCTATAAAAAAAAGAGGCTGAAACGGGCTGGACCTTTGACTGGGCTGTCGCTGGGCTTTATTTTTGTCGTTAAAGATGAAAATCATTCAAAAGAAAATTTAAAACATGTATGATAATTGTAACTTAAGAAGAGGGCAAAGGCTAATTACCAACGTAAGCAGCACTAATGCAATGCATCAGCAAGTGTCAATTTTGTACGAGTTATTTGAATAAGAGATAAGGAATTATTAAGCACAACATGTCGATTTTCATTAAAGTATGAGTTAGTTGGAGTAAGAATAATGTATTATTATTAAGCACAAATCCCTATCTTAGATTGGTAATAGTTGACTTCAGTGTATTATAGTTCATTCTCAATGGTTTTCGAATTTTGTAATAGTACTGTTACTGGCGGTCAGATCACGTCTATTTTAATTGATGTATGTATGATTGGTTTAAGCAAATATAAATCATAAATAAATGGTTAACCGTCCATTATCTTTCAAAATTAATACATGTTAAATTGCCGAGTCAACCCCAAAATAAATAAATATTTCATAATTGCCCACACTAATCATCTAAACATCGTGTCATTTTCTGTTTCAAATTTCACTTTCTTTAAAGTTTAAACTCTTAACTCTAAAATCTTTAAACCCTTATTTTACTATTTTCTAAGATGAATTTCATTTGATTTTTTATTTTAATTTCACTTAAGAAGGGAAACTAACTGGTCAAAGCTTTTACTATTTTCTAAGATAAGTTTCATTTGATTTTTTATTTTGATTTCACTTAAGAGGAGAGACTAACCAGTCAAAGCCACCTAACTCAAGTGGTAAATGATATGGCGCTTTAAATTGAGTTTCTAAAGGTCATAAGTTTTAGCTAGGTTTGTTACCATTACCATTTTGCAAATACCGTTATCGTACCATTTTTACTGCCAAGATAAAATTGATTACTGTTATCGTTATCGATTGGCTGATCTACCGAAGACCGATATAATGATAATCTGAAACCGTTACACTGGTAATGATAAATTACCATTTGCTTGAAAATGTCAATAACTTGACATATTTTACACTATAACGATGCTTCATTATACAACATATAGAGTTACTTAATAAAAGACATAAATGAGAAACAAAGAAAAGGTATTCAACACTATTTCATTACTTGCTAAACTAAATTTAATCATTTGCTTGTTTCTAAATGGTCGTAATAAAGCATATTACATGAATGTACATGTGTTATAAATTGACTGGTAAAATTACTGTTACCGCTGGTTATGAAGAAATTCTACCGATAATTTACTGTAGAAAGTGTTGAATTTATCTTTACCATACCGATAAATCTGGTATACCGATTTTACTCAAAAATGATAACCTGTTAACTAATAAACAACCCTAGTTTTAACTTTCAAAACATCAAAATGAGTGATCCATTGGATAAAGTATCACTCTTATTCTGGAAAAAATGAAGAAGAGACCATATTTTATTCATTATTTTAATTTTAGTTTCAAATGCTTAAACGTCAAAAAAATTGTTTTGTCCGAACCTAAGTAACAAAAATAAAAGGTAGTTTGAACTACAAGATTAAAGATCACAAGTTCGATCCTGAAATCGACACTTGTTGGCAATAATGGACCTTATTTAAAAAAGGTAACAGAAATAATAATAATTTGGTTACTTATTTTGATTGTTGTGTAATAATCCATATTCTTTGTCATGATTCATCGTGTTTTCAAGTATTTTAATTTTCCAAGTTAAAGGTTTAGAATAGGTTATGTTTGCGTAAAAAATGGCCGCAAACACCCAAAGGCGTATGAGTTGGTTGATTTTATGTTGTTTTTAGTGATTTGGGTGATTTATGCAAATATATAAAAAGCAGGAACTAAACTGTAAAAGACACACAGATTTATAGTGGTTCGGCCAGAACGTGCCTACGTCCACTTTATATGTTATTCTCCTTTTTCCTTCAGATTACAAGTACAAAGCTTTGATTACAAGTATCTAAAGTTGTTTGAGAGTTCCTTCCAGGCTTGAGCTCTCAAACTTGTCTGCCATTGTTGTACCCCTGCCCCTCTATTTATAGAGTGAGGCTGGGGGCAGGGGTCTTGGATGTTTATAGCTGCTGGTGGACCTGGGCTGATGCAATCTGGACTGGCAACCTTGGTTCGGCGTTCCTTGGTTCGGCCATGTGGAGAGGGTTGGATCGGTGTTGGTGGAGTGAGAGCTTGGTCTGGTGGTATGTTGTTCGGTGGAGCATGGAAGTGGAGCTTGGTTCGGTGGTAAGGAGAGGTGGTTGATTCGGCTATGTGGAGAAGGGAGTTGGCTTGGCAATGCTATGGACCGGCGTTGGTGGAGTGGGTGCTTGGTCCGGTACCGAATGATCCGGTACCGAATGGGTTGAAGGTGTGTGCTTACCGGATGAGTTTAAATGAGATGGATGGTGGTGACTTCTAGTTGGTTCGGCAGGGAGGGGTATGCCGAATGAGCTCTAGAAGTTTGATATGCTGGATGAACCAAGGGAGTAGGGAATGCCGAATGAACATCTGTAGTGCCGAATGAGCTCTCGTATGGCTTTGGCCGAATGAACTTTGATATTTGATCCTTGCGTGAAACCCCTAACTTATGTACGCTTGCTTGCTTCTTCTTGTTCCGGTCGTGGTGGAAATGCATACAACATTGATATTCCGGTTTTGTCCAAAAAATGGGATAACACTTTGCCCCCCAAAATATGCCTTGCGGTAGGAAGGCGTGTTTTGTAATGCCATGAGCTGGATGTTCGTATCCTGTTGACAACCTGTAAAGAGCTTGATATTTTATATGGCCCCAAATGACGACCGTTCGGGATCGAGCTATTTGGGATGAAGCGCGGCCGTTCATGGTCAAGCGCCTAACTTCAAATGACGATCGTTCGTGATCAAGCCATTTGCGGTGAAGTGCGACCGTGCGCGGTCAAGCGCATAAATCCGTGCGTCGATCCTTCGGGATCGAGTCATCTGTAGTGAAATGTGACCGTTCAAGGTCAAGCGCTTTACTTCAAATGACGACCGTTCGGGATCGAGTCATTCGAGGTAAAGTGCGACAGTGCGCGGTCGAGTGGGGACCGTTCAAGGTCAAGCGCTTAACTTCAAATGACGATCGTTCGTGATCGAGTCATTCGAGGTAAAGTGCGACAGTGCGCGGTCAAGTGGTGGTCCTCAAATGACGACCGTTCGCGATCAAACCATTTGAGGTAAGGTGTAATAGTCAGCGATCAGGTGGCGGACCTCAAATGGCGACCGTTCGCGATCGAGCCATTTGAGGTAAGGCGAGTTGTGCCGTTTGAGGCGAGTTGTGCCGTTCGAGGCGAGTTGTGATCGTTCGCGATCGGGTGCCGTTCGAGGCGAGTTGTGACTGTTCGAAGTCGGGTGCCGTTCGAGGCGAATTGTGACTGTTCGAAGTCGGGTGCCGTTCGAGGCGAATTGTGACTGTTCGAAGTCGGGTGCCGTTCGAGGCGAAGGAGTGTGCCCGGGGGGGACTTAATATTATCAGTGTTGGAGTTATTGTTTGGGGGAGTTTTCGAATCAAAGACTTCAGCAGTTCGCTGCCATGCAAGAGGTGCTCGTGGACCGTTCGCGATCCAACGGGCATACAAGTAAATAATTTTTCCATAGAATTGTAAATGTTAAAGCAATAGTACCTTACAGCAGAAATGTCCAAACAGGAAGAATTCAAATGTTCAAATCGAAACAAAAGCAAAGCAAGGATGTCAAAGTGTAAGTTCCCACTCCGAAGCAGTCAATGATTATTCAGAGCATGCCCGGAGATCGTTCGCGATCTCGTACATGTGTAAATGATTTAATTGCTTTAGTGGAAGCTTACGACTTGTTCATCGTTATTTTAATCAAGCAATCAATGGATAATCAAATGGTGCCCTGATCCAGGGTCACCTCTAGCTGATGTAGAGGGTGGTCGCTCTGGCTCCACCGCTGGAGTTCGCCTCCTCACATACTGAAGGAGCATACCGTTCCTGATAAGCCCTTCCACCTCGTCCTTCAAATGCCTACAATCATTAGTGTTATGACCATTCAATTCATGAAATACACAAAACTTATCTGATTTTCTTTCGTCGGAGGTTGGATCCCTTTGCATTGGTCTACGATACGGAACCTGCCCCTTGGTATCCTGATAAATCCGTTCCAAATTCTCATTCAGCTCTGAATAGGTGGTGAATCGTGGCTCTCTTCATAGCCACTTTGTCCTGTCATCATTATCCTCAGCCTTTCTTTTTCCTTTGCTAGTCTCCGCACCCTTTCCAGGTAGGTTTCCGCTCTTGATTGTGTAAACGTCATCTTCTTCCTCTCTTTCTGCACTAGCATCTTCCAAACGCAGAAACTTTTCAGCCTCATGATAGAACTCTCCCAGATTCATAGGCGGGTCCTTTGTTAATGAATTCTTGAACTCTGTATTACCAGCTATTCCAGATACAGCCGCCATCATGACCATAGATGGATCTGGTCGATCCACTGATGCTGCCGCCACATTAAATCGCGTTAGAAAGCTCCTCAAAATCTCTCCAGTTTTCTGCTTCAAGGTTGCCAAAGTCATCACATTCTTGGGTCTCGCAATATGAACCCTGAATTGCCTCATGAATCTCTCAGTCAAATCTGCCCATGTTCCTATAGAGCCGCTCTCCAGTTGCCTAAACCATAACGCTGCAATGTCCGTCAAATACAATGGAAAGCACAGGGCCATAACCTCCTCTGATGCCCCCAGCACTTCCATATGTCTCATATACTTCGTTAGATGAACCGTGGGGTCCGTTTTCCCGTTGTACATGTCCAATGACGGTAGCTTGAATTCTGGTGGGTTCCTAGCCATCCTAATTGCAGAAGAAAAAGGACTCCTGTTTACATCTTCCAAGTCTCTGTTTACTAAACCGCCTCTCATAGCTCTTCTAACCATCTCTGCTAATCTGTCATTGTCTCCAAGCTGTAGTCCTTGTTCACTGCCTTCGACCTGCCCCCCAAGTCCATGGGAGTTTTCATGTGTATGCCCCCCTGGCTGAACGTTCATTCCTCTATTGCTACCAGGTGGCTCGGATGCCCCCATCTCTCTTCCCGGGGTTGGATCAACATGCTCTGCGTGAGTGCCCCCTAGTTCAGGTGCTGCGCCAGATGGTCCTGCTCCGTTTTGAACCCCAGTTGCTCCTTGGATTTGTGCTCCAATTTGCCCAATTTGTTGAAGTAAGTTCTGGATCATCTCTTCTTGTCTTCTCATCATGGCCTCCATCTCATCCCTAGTGATAAAGATCGATGCTTGATTCCCTCCTGAGGAAGCCTCTTGACTTCCTTGGTGTTCACTTCTCTCTGGCCTTTGCTTTCTACTTGTTTGTCTCGTCATAATTCTTAGATCTGAACTCTTAGATTTTCAAATTCAACTTCTAACCGATGTAGCGGAAGCTGGTTCCTCTCAATGAAAGCACCAAAATGTTTGCGTAAAAAATGGCCGCAAACACCCAAAGGCGTATGAGTTGGTTGATTTTATGTTGTTTTTAGTGATTTGGGTGATTTATGCAAATATATAAAAAGCAGGGACTAAACTGTAAAAGACACACAGATTTATAGTGGTTCGGCCAGAACGTGCCTACGTCCACTTTATATGTTATTCTCCTTTTTCCTTCAGATTACAAGTACAAAGCTTTGATTACAAGTATCTAAAGTTGTTTGAGAGTTCCTTCCAGGCTTGAGCTCTCAAACTTGTCTGCCATTGTTGTACCCCTGCCCCTCTATTTATAGAGTGAGGCTGGGGGCAGGGGTCTTGGATGTTTATAGCTGCTGGTGGACCTGGGCTGATGCAATCTGGACTGGCAACCTTGGTTCGGCGTTCCTTGGTTCGGCCATGTGGAGAGGGTTGGATCGGTGTTGGTGGAGTGAGAGCTTGGTCTGGTGGTATGTTGTTCGGTGGAGCATGGAAGTGGAGCTTGGTTCGGTGGTAAGGAGAGGTGGTTGATTCGGCTATGTGGAGAAGGGAGTTGGCTTGGCAATGCTATGGACCGGCGTTGGTGGAGTGGGTGCTTGGTCCGGTACCGAATGATCCGGTACCGAATGGGTTGAAGGTGTGTGCTTACCGGATGAGTTTAAATGAGATGGATGGTGGTGACTTCTAGTTGGTTCGGCAGGGAGGGGTATGCCGAATGAGCTCTAGAAGTTTGATATGCTGGATGAACCAAGGGAGTAGGGAATGCCGAATGAACATCTGTAGTGCCGAATGAGCTCTCGTATGGCTTTGGCCGAATGAACTTTGATATTTGATCCTTGCGTGAAACCCCTGACTTATGTACGCTTGCTTGCTTCTTCTTGTTCCGGTCGTGGTGGAAATGCATACAACATTGATATTCCGGTTTTGTCCAAAAAATGGGATAACACTTTGCCCCCCAAAATATGCCTTGCGGTAGGAAGGCGTGTTTTGTAATGCCATGAGCTGGATGTTCGTATCCTGTTGACAACCTGTAAAGAGCTTGATATTTTATATGGCCCCAAATGACGACCGTTCGGGATCGAGCTATTTGGGATGAAGCGCGGCCGTTCATGGTCAAGCGCCTAACTTCAAATGACGATCGTTCGTGATCAAGCCATTTGCGGTGAAGTGCGACCGTGCGCGGTCAAGCGCATAAATCCGTGCGTCGATCCTTCGGGATCGAGTCATCTGTAGTGAAATGTGACCGTTCAAGGTCAAGCGCTTTACTTCAAATGACGACCGTTCGGGATCGAGTCATTCGAGGTAAAGTGCGACAGTGCGCGGTCGAGTGGGGACCGTTCAAGGTCAAGCGCTTAACTTCAAATGACGATCGTTCGTGATCGAGTCATTCGAGGTAAAGTGCGACAGTGCGCGGTCAAGTGGTGGTCCTCAAATGACGACCGTTCGCGATCAAACCATTTGAGGTAAGGTGTAATAGTCAGCGATCAGGTGGCGGACCTCAAATGGCGACCGTTCGCGATCGAGCCATTTGAGGTAAGGCGAGTTGTGCCGTTTGAGGCGAGTTGTGCCGTTCGAGGCGAGTTGTGATCGTTCGCGATCGGGTGCCGTTCGAGGCGAGTTGTGACTGTTCGAAGTCGGGTGCCGTTCGAGGCGAATTGTGACTGTTCGAAGTCGGGTGCCGTTCGAGGCGAATTGTGACTGTTCGAAGTCGGGTGCCGTTCGAGGCGAAGGAGTGTGCCCGGGGGGGACTTAATATTATCAGTGTTGGAGTTATTGTTTGGGGGAGTTTTCGAATCAAAGACTTCAGCAGTTCGCTGCCATGCAAGAGGTGCTCGTGGACCGTTCGCGATCCAACGGGCATACAAGTAAATAATTTTTCCATAGAATTGTAAATGTTAAAGCAATAGTACCTTACAGCAGAAATGTCCAAACAGGAAGAATTCAAATGTTCAAATCGAAACAAAAGCAAAGCAAGGATGTCAAAGTGTAAGTTCCCACTCCGAAGCAGTCAATGATTATTCAGAGCATGCCCGGAGATCGTTCGCGATCTCGTACATGTGTAAATGATTTAATTGCTTTAGTGGAAGCTTACGACTTGTTCATCGTTATTTTAATCAAGCAATCAATGGATAATCAAATGGTGCCCTGATCCAGGGTCACCTCTAGCTGATGTAGAGGGTGGTCGCTCTGGCTCCACCGCTGGAGTTCGCCTCCTCACATACTGAAGGAGCATACCGTTCCTGATAAGCCCTTCCACCTCGTCCTTCAAATGCCTACAATCATTAGTGTTATGACCATTCAATTCATGAAATACACAAAACTTATCTGATTTTCTTTCGTCGGAGGTTGGATCCCTTTGCATTGGTCTACGATACGGAACCTGCCCCTTGGTATCCTGATAAATCCGTTCCAAATTCTCATTCAGCTCTGAATAGGTGGTGAATCGTGGCTCTCTTCATAGCCACTTTGTCCTGTCATCATTATCCTCAGCCTTTCTTTTTCCTTTGCTAGTCTCCGCACCCTTTCCAGGTAGGTTTCCGCTCTTGATTGTGTAAACGTCATCTTCTTCCTCTCTTTCTGCACTAGCATCTTCCAAACGCAGAAACTTTTCAGCCTCATGATAGAACTCTCCCAGATTCATAGGCGGGTCCTTTGTTAATGAATTCTTGAACTCTGTATTACCAGCTATTCCAGATACAGCCGCCATCATGACCATAGATGGATCTGGTCGATCCACTGATGCTGCCGCCGCATTAAATCGCGTTAGAAAGCTCCTCAAAATCTCTCCAGTTTTCTGCTTCAAGGTTGCCAAAGTCATCACATTCTTGGGTCTCGCAATATGAACCCTGAATTGCCTCATGAATCTCTCAGTCAAATCTGCCCATGTTCCTATAGAGCCGCTCTCCAGTTGCCTAAACCATAACGCTGCAATGTCCGTCAAATACAATGGAAAGCACAGGGCCATAACCTCCTCTGATGCCCCCAGCACTTCCATATGTCTCATATACTTCGTTAGATGAACCGTGGGGTCCGTTTTCCCGTTGTACATGTCCAATGACGGTAGCTTGAATTCTGGTGGGTTCCTAGCCATCCTAATTGCAGAAGAAAAAGGACTCCTGTTTACATCTTCCAAGTCTCTGTTTACTAAACCGCCTCTCATAGCTCTTTTAACCATCTCTGCTAATCTGTCATTGTCTCCAAGCTGTAGTCCTTGTTCACTGCCTTCGACCTGCCCCCCAAGTCCATGGGAGTTTTCATGTGTATGCCCCCCTGGCTGAACGTTCATTCCTCTATTGCTACCAGGTGGCTCGGATGCCCCCATCTCTCTTCCCGGGGTTGGATCAACATGCTCTGCGTGAGTGCCCCCTAGTTCAGGTGCTGCGCCAGATGGTCCTGCTCCGTTTTGAACCCCAGTTGCTCCTTGGATTTGTGCTCCAATTTGCCCAATTTGTTGAAGTAAGTTCTGGATCATCTCTTCTTGTCTTCTCATCATGGCCTCCATCTCATCCCTAGTGATAAAGATCGATGCTTGATTCCCTCCTGAGGAAGCCTCTTGACTTCCTTGGTGTTCACTTCTCTCTGGCCTTTGCTTTCTACTTGTTTGTCTCGTCATAATTCTTAGATCTGAACTCTTAGATTTTCAAATTCAACTTCTAACCGATGTAGCGGAAGCTGGTTCCTCTCAATGAAAGCACCAAAATGTTTGCGTAAAAAATGGCCGCAAACACCCAAAGGCGTATGAGTTGGTTGATTTTATGTTGTTTTTAGTGATTTGGGTGATTTATGCAAATATATAAAAAGCAGGGACTAAACTGTAAAAGACACACAGATTTATAGTGGTTCGGCCAGAACGTGCCTACGTCCACTTTATATGTTATTCTCCTTTTTCCTTCAGATTACAAGTACAAAGCTTTGATTACAAGTATCTAAAGTTGTTTGAGAGTTCCTTCCAGGCTTGAGCTCTCAAACTTGTCTGCCATTGTTGTACCCCTGCCCCTCTATTTATAGAGTGAGGCTGGGGGCAGGGGTCTTGGATGTTTATAGCTGCTGGTGGACCTGGGCTGATGCAATCTGGACTGGCAACCTTGGTTCGGCGTTCCTTGGTTCGGCCATGTGGAGAGGGTTGGATCGGTGTTGGTGGAGTGAGAGCTTGGTCTGGTGGTATGTTGTTCGGTGGAGCATGGAAGTGGAGCTTGGTTCGGTGGTAAGGAGAGGTGGTTGATTCGGCTATGTGGAGAAGGGAGTTGGCTTGGCAATGCTATGGACCGGCGTTGGTGGAGTGGGTGCTTGGTCCGGTACCGAATGATCCGGTACCGAATGGGTTGAAGGTGTGTGCTTACCGGATGAGTTTAAATGAGATGGATGGTGGTGACTTCTAGTTGGTTCGGCAGGGAGGGGTATGCCGAATGAGCTCTAGAAGTTTGATATGCTGGATGAACCAAGGGAGTAGGGAATGCCGAATGAACATCTGTAGTGCCGAATGAGCTCTCGTATGGCTTCGGCCGAATGAACTTTGATATTTGATCCTTGCGTGAAACCCCTGACTTATGTACGCTTGCTTGCTTCTTCTTGTTCCGGTCGTGGTGGAAATGCATACAACATTGATATTCCGGTTTTGTCCAAAAAATGGGATAACAGGTTATAATGTTTAAGAAGAAAAAAAAAAGGTAATTTCATCTATCTTAACAATAAAAGAGAAAACTAAGCAAATATATGGATTAAAACGATATCTATCTTTACTACTATATCCTTAACTAAGAAAACTGATATCATGGTGTTTTTTCTCTCCAAAACGTCTGTCAGTCTACGGAATATGGATATTAAAGCTAAATTAACACTAGAATGAGGGGGTAAATAATGTTTAATTGATTATATAAATATTTTTCAAATTCTTTAAGATTTTACTTAAAATGATGTAATTAACCATCATACAAACAGTTGCAAAATCGAAGTATAGATAAAAGTAAACACGGTAAAAGTAAAAGGAAAGAACACACTAGAATTTTATAGTGCTTCGGAGTTACCCTACATCCTGTCCCACAAAATTCCTTGTATGGATTTCTTTTCAACTAGTAAATGCAAATACAATCTCGATTTCAAGGCTATGAGACACACTCTCAAAAATACTGACATCTAAGTAGAGTCACTTGATTTCTGGGTCATAAGCACACCCACTAGATTTACATGCTACTAAGCACACTCGGTTGATTTTACATGCTACAATCACACCTATATGGATTTCAGGGATACCAAGCACACCACAGAGTATGATTTGATATAGTTTGCAGACTCGGATCTTTCATCTTGATTACTATTGATCCTATAACTTTGAATAACACTTTGGTCTTGATAGAGATAAGCGAAATCAGAGAGTAGATGAAGGAGAATCAAATTAGTAATAATTGAATTTGATTCTGGTTGACTTTCGGCAGAGTATCGATGAAACAAATGAAGAAGTTTAATCCAAATATAACTTAATAAAACTTTATAAAATAATTTTGAAAGATTTAATAAGAATATTCAATACTATTATAAATATATATATATATATGTGTGTGTGTCAATATAATTATAATTTATTAAAACAGAAACAAAAAATCAATATATATGTAAACTTAAAAACATTAAAATGATATCTTTATTGAAAATCATTTTGGAAAATATTTTGAAAAGATTATTTTAGAACTAGAATAATTGAAAAACAATTTAAAACAAAATTTAGAGAATGCGAGAGAGATCAGGAAAGTGCTATCAGGTTTTAACATAAATTCTATAACTCTATAACTTATCCGGAATATCTTAAAATAGAACGCTTCAATACCCATGAGCCTTCAATCTTGAACTCTTAAAACTCTATATCAGCATCTTGAATCTACTCTTGATACTGTACGGTCTTCTTAATCAACACCCGTCTAATATCCTGCATATATACTATATATATCTTGATAAACAATAATATCTATATTTTATATAATGTCCTTTAGTTGTTATCATCAAAACTAATACCTAAGGTACTAACAACGTCAAATTAGTTCTCTTCTTCATTGTGCGATCTGTAAAGTGCACAATCCTCTTTAGTTCAAATCTCTTTGGATTTTTGAATCCAATTTAAATTCATGTCCAAGCGTGATCCACTTTTAATTTGAGAGGTGGATTTAGACCGTGAATTTCAAGTGTTCTTTCTTTTGGATGTGATGAATTTTAACATTTATTTTTATTAAGACGTTAAAGAATAAATCATTATATTTCAATATCTGTGCTTTTCAATGCTACAATTGTTTTCTTATTATATAGTTACTTAATTAATGTGGCTATAAATAGATGGTCATGAACTGTATTGCCATCATTAAGAAGTAATGACTTATTCATATATTTAATAAATTTATTCTACAATTACCTTTAATATGGTGTCGAAGTAAGGATTTTTCTATCTTTTGTTTTTTGGTTTTCTCTCCACCTGCTTTAACCTCTTCTTTCTCCTCTCACAAGAATAGTCTTCATCGACTAAAACCCACCACTAATAATCCAACTCCCATCACCTGAAACTCACCTAAATCCATGTTAAAACTGGATTAGCCTGCAGCAAAAGTTATAGGTGAATTCAAAATAATTTCCCTTAATTGATTTATAATGTGTCTATGAAGTCTGATTCATTTACAACATTTCTAAATTTTTACTTAAATCACATCTCTTGTTTTATTTAAATTTATAGCATTTGATTTAATCTATATTCAATTAAATATATAAGTACATATGAATTGTAGTGAAAAAATAGAGTTTTAGGCAACGGAAGCAGAACACCCAGTAATCTAGTCCGTGGACAATCTCAACAATTCCAATTGAACAAAGAGAATAAAAAGAAAATAAAAAAGCTTAAATTATATATAAAAGACAAAAAGGAAAGATCACACCAATATAACGAGGTTCAGCTATGCCTACATCCTCGGACCCAACTACCTTTGTTCTTATTCACTTCAAGTGGGAGTACAACATGAGAAGACTATAAATCACTCAATATAAAATTCACCCTACAACAGATACAGAAATATGGATCTTATTGAAGATAATTTGTGGAGAACTCTCGTATCGTCTTGTGTAGAAAAGATGAACAAATGTCTTCATATATATAGGTGGAAGGATGAAAATTGCCTTGGAGATAAGGATGAAATCTTTTTGGATGTACTTGATTTGATTTCAACACAAATTTAGCATATTGGTATTTGTTTCCACGTATATCCTCATTTGATTGATTCCTCAAAGCAATTAATATATCTTCTGATATTAATGATTATCTTTCTTTTCATTTCCTATATTTGATTAATTGCAAGAATCAATTAATATCTTCCCACTTTAATATTTGGAATATATTTAAATCGACCAAATTTAATACTTCACAGAGATTTTAATATATCAATCAATCAACTAAACTGGTTGTTGGGTCAGCACCCTACGATGCTAAGTAGCTCGTACCACACTAATCAAGTTTGAGCAATGCTCAAACTTGTCCTTTGGAACTGACTTTGTTAACGTATCAGGTGGATTGTTTTTTGTGTGTATCTTCGATAGTTTAATCTTATTTCTCTCTTCTTCAAGAATGATAAAGAAACTCCTAACATCAATGTGCTTTGTCCATGAGCTTTAGACTTTATTCTCAACAAGGTGAATGGAGATCTGGTATCTGAAAACAACTCCACCGTCTTCTACATCATTGACAAATCCTTCAAAATCTGCAGCAAATACAATCCTTCCTTGGTCGCTTCCACAACAGAAATATGCTCTACCTTTGTAGTTGATAAAGCTACAATGGATTGTAGCATCTCCAAGAAATCGGGGCTATGCAAAGTGTATAACATAGCCCAAAATCAGTTTCCTATCATCTTTATCCCTAGCATAATCTGGATCATTATAACCCCTCAAAGTTTTGTCACTACCTCCAAACAAGAAGCCAATATCAGAAGTGTCTCTCAAATATCACAGAATCCACGTTACTACTTGCCAATGAGTACTGTTTAGGTTAGACATGTATCTAATAACAACACCAAGTACACGAGCTAAATCAGGCCTTGTGCATACCATAGCATACATAAGGCTTCCAACCACACTTGAGTAAGAAATATTAGCCATATCCCTTTTGTCTTCATTAGATGTGGGACGTAAATCTTTGGATAGCTGAAATTGATAGTATAATGAAGTAGCCACCGGTTTGGCTTTCTCCATACCAAATCGAGATAGAACTTTCTCAATATACTGAGTTTGAGTGAGTCTCAGAACTCTTTGCTTTCTATCCCTCCGAATCTCCATACCCAAAATTCTCTGTACCTTTCCCAAATATTTCATATCAAACTCCTTGTCGAGCTCTATCTTCAACTCTGAAATTCTAGTCATGCTCTTAGAAGTTGTCAACATATCATCGATATAAAGCAACAAATAGATGATGTCTTTATTAAACTTATTAAAATAGATGCATTGGTCCTTAAAGCTTCTAGAGTAACTATGTAAGATCATAAACTTGTCAAATTTTTTATACCACTGTATAGGAGACTGTTTTAAACCATAAATAGATTTTTTAAGCTTACAAACATGGCTGAGTCTACTAGTGTCAATGAACCCCTTTAGCTGTGTACATAAATGTCCTCCTCAAGGTCACCATGCAAGAATGCTGTCTTGACATCTAATTATCCCAACTCCATGTCGAAGTGAGAAACCAATGCCAAAAGAATGTGAATGGAAGTGTGTCTGAAAACTGAAGAAAAATATATCAGGGAATTCCACACGTTTTTTTTCTGAACATAACCCTTCGCCACTAATTTCGCCTTATACCTCAAGTCACCATGCCGCCGTCTTTCACCCTATACATCAACTTACACCTAATTTCTCTCTTTTTGGAAGGAAGTGACACTAAATCCCAAGCGTAATTTTTGTACAAAGATTCAATTTCCTTCTCTATAGCTACTAACCAACTGGAACTATCTACTTAACTAATGGCATCTCTATAGTCTCTAGGCTTATCATGAAATAAGCTTATTGCATAGGCTGCCATGTCATCAAAGTCAATGTCTTCGATGCTTAATCCCACAAAATCATCAAGCCATCTAGATCTTTTCCTCTCTTTGATTGGTCAAGTTTGAATTTGATCTCCACCTGAGATTGGTCGGCTGTCCTCTCCTTATCAATCATGGTGTCATCGAAAACACCATTTTTACTTATATGGAAGTCTGATGATCTACTTTGTGTCTGATACTTTGAATTTGTCCCCTCAACATCATAATTAACTAGAAAAGAAGGATCCACCTTCAATAGATCCCTTTCATCAAATGTAACATGCTTGCTAGTACAATCTTCTGGTAGTAGGACACAAAAACCTATAACCCTTAACTTCTCTCCTATAGCCAAGAAAAATACACTTGCGGGATCATGGCTCCAACTTCCCTTTGCTCTCATGCACATAAGTTGGATAACCAAGCACTCCGAGAAAGGAATATTAAACAGGCTTTCCCTTCTATACTTCTTTTGGAATCTTTATAGCAATGATGATAGAAGGTGTACGGTTGATGAGGAAAACCGTCGTAGATAATGCTTATGTCCAAAATCATTTCTTCAATCCAATAGTCAGACATAAGCAATGAGTTCTTTCTAACAAAGTTTAATTCATCCTCTTTGTAACCCCATTTGACTAAGTGTCCCCTAGTGTAGTGTGGTGTCTTTTGATTCCCTATGACTCATAAAATTTGGTGATCTTTTGAGAAGTGAATTCATCACCATTATCTGAACAAAGAACCTTCACTTTCTTTTCTGACTGTTTATCAACAAGGGATTTCCAACTGTGAAACTTATTAAAAGTTTTGTCTTTGGACTTCATAAATTAAACCCTTATCTTTTTAGCAAAATCATCAACAAGTGAAATAAAATACTTAGTTCCTCCAAAAGATAGGCATGGTTCGGGGCCCCAAACATCAGTGTGAACATACTCCAAAACATATATAGACTTATGCTCTGTAATGCCGAAAGAAATCTTCGTTTGCTTACCAATTACGCATCCCTCAAAGAAGCCTAGTTTTGAACGATGTTTACCGTCAATCAAACCTCTCTTTCTCAACACTTCTAAACTGCACTTTTCAATGTCTTTTATATATAAATGTCACAATCTGGTAGAATCGGAATCAATAGAATCAACAAGCGAAGAAGACTCCGCAATGAAAGTGACAAAGGATCGTGTAATATGGAATATTAATAATTATTTAATTATGCGAAATATAAATATAAAAGTAAAATAATAAAGTAAATAAACCAGAGATTTTTATACTGGTTCAAACTTCCCATTCTACATCTAGTCCTAGACTCCTTCTGAAATTTATCTATAAACCCTCACTTGACCTGGAGGAACAGATATTATACTGCCTAAGCAACCGAACATGACTTCTAATGCTTAAGAAACAGAATAGGAATTCAACTGCCTGAGCAACCGAACATGACTTCTAATACAAACAATATAATTGCTTCTATCTGAGTATGCTATTGAGTAGCACTGATAAATTAATAATGTACGTCCTTCCTATAATCTTCTCCTTTGTGGTATATAGTGTGATTCGTGAAGATAGGAAGTTTATTTAATTACTAATAAGATTTTCTTGAATGAACAAGTGATTAGAATCGAATGTATTTAAATGCAAATGGCAAGATTGTTTAGACAATATGAATGAGAAAATAAAATCAGAATAACAATTGATTTGATGGTTATATATAGTGATCTAAGGTTGCAATTATTTGTGAAAAGTAGAGATCAAAAGATATAGAAGAAACTCTTGAATCAATAGTTGTTTCTGTTCGCTGAAGTGAAGTGTCTTTTCAAAATATAGTCGTTATGAAGATTCAGCCGACTGAGCGAAAAAATTCAGCCAACTGAATCAATTGAAAATTGAATCGGAGAAAAAACAAAGCGAAAAGTCTTGCAATTCAACCGACTGAAATATATAGTTCAGCCGTCTGAATGTTCAATATTTTTTGTGCACGTGCACAGTTATTCAGTTGAATGAACTACATGCTTCAACCGGCTGAAAGGCTTGTTTTTGGCCATATCAAGGATTTTTTCAAAAAACTTTTTGTATATGAACTTCGTTATGAAATATTTAGCATATGAACTATTTTTTGAAAATGAATTAGATTATGTGTGTGTGTGTGTGTGCATATACCACTTCGAAGATATTTTAGCATGTATTAACTACTAGACTTAGACCATGGACTAAATGTATTACCAAAAGTTTCTGTTTGGACTCTGGTCTGCATAGTATCTTCCTGCACATATGGTTAGTTCATAAAATATTTACTTATATATTTGTCACAATCAAAACATCAAAATTCAAGGTTTTAACGGTCTCCCCCTTTTTGATGATGGCAACTATGTAAGTTTGTAAGTATATAATAGCATATTTACTCCCCTTGAACGAATGCTTATCCTATCAATCATATTCTCCCCCTTTTTCGTCGATAAAAAGGAACAAATAATCGTTATGACAAATATTGACGTATAAGTACAAAATAAGTATATAGTTTAGGAGAAGCAAATAAACATTAACATCACAGCAAGCATATAGAGCATGTAAATATCAAATAAAGGACAATCTTTTTTGAAAACATCAAGATACAATGAACACATAAGAAAATGTCTTAAAATAATATGAAAAATTGTTCATGAGAAATTTTAAAAATATAGAAATCTTCACTATCGTGTACTTCTTCTTCCGAAGTTGACCAAGTGAATAGAGCCGGATTTTCAACAACACCGGTTGATGTAGAGCCAAAACAAGAGAAATTTCTCTAGGTCTTGTTTAAAAAACCTTTGATTGAGTTTAGCTTTTTTTTTATTTTAGATACATTCTTTTCTACGTTAGCTAAACGTCATCTAAGCTTGCTTTGATTTCGAGATAAAGTTTCAAGAGCTTGTTTCATAGGCACATCAACATTAAGCTCTTGAATTTTGTCATCGTCTTCTTCTTCTTCGAGAAGGTTGAAAGGAGGAAGAAGAGATATCCGTGTCTCTCAATTAAGGAATTTTTTCTTCATGATTAGCAGTCCATTGTTGAAAGCTAATAATTTGTTAATGTTTGGGGCATTTAGGAAGACCCATTAAACTTAGAGTTTTTAAGTTAAGTTCTCTGATTATCATGAAATCCTAATTAGGTAAAGGAACTCCGAAATTTTGTAAAATGCTCATGATATAAGCTCCATAGTGAAGCGTTGTGATTAACAGTGAGAAATTCATCTAAAATAATTTTTCCCCGGTTTACTCTTTGGAATGCGTAAATAGCATAAATGGCTTGAAAATCCCTCTTATAGACCTTTTCATAGCCACTGGTCCGAGGTCGTAATGATCGAATGGGCGCACGGTGGATGATCATGCCTTCGGATGTTAGGCGTTAGATCTTAAAATTGTGAAATCGTCCAAAAATCGATGTGAAACTTCATCACGATTATAGATATACACCTCAACATCGTCTATATCCAACTCTTTGGATGGACATCGTAGTATGTGACCTAGTCGTTGAAGAGGTAAATAAATTTTTACCCACGAACCAAGGTCCATATGTAATCATCCTTATTTCGAGGATCATGGTGGTCTAGATGCATATTTGCAAAGAAGAGTTTCATTAAGAGAGGATAGATCTTGACATTTTAGAATCATACCCAACTAGTGAATCTAAGCCGTTAGCTTTGGCTATTTCTCGAATAGCATGTCCGTTGAAATCGAGGAACTTCATGAAATCACCTTCAAACAATTTTGAGTTTCTCATTGTTTTGAATCGATTTACCGCTATTTGTTGTGTAGACAAGCGCAAATTTGGCTCTGGGATGGTTCGGTAGTTGATTCACGAGCTCTTTTTGATCTTGGTGTCATTTGATCGATGAAACTTTTAAAGAAAAAACGTATTTTTTGAGGAGGCTAGGGTTTGTATTTGGGTTTCTTTTGGAATAGTGAGTGTGTATGTAAAGTGGGAATGAAGGAGTGGTTGGGAGTTATGTGGGGTTTGAGTCAATTGGCATGTTGGGAAATGTGTAGAGCTATTTTTAAAATATTGAAAATTGGCGGGTCAGTCGGCTGAACAGGGAAAGTCAGTCGGTCGATATGCAAGAATTTTGAACTCGCAAGTTTATGGTGTAAAAAGCCATAATTCAGTCTGTTGACATATGGTGGTCAGTCGGATGAATGATGAGTTAAAACTTGATGATTTGAATAATCAGTCGGTTGGCTTTGTGGGTTAGCCGACTGATGTGCAGGAAAATTCTTCCGACATAAAAATAGTGTAATTTTGATACAATTTAGCCGGTTGAGGGATGGGGGTCAGTCGGGTGGGTTTCAAGAAAATATTAAATTTTTTGGAATGTTCAGTCGGCTGAGTTGAGGCTTCAACCGACTGAAACTATTGTTTGGCTGAGGTCAGGCTTTCTTTTTGTTTATTCTTAAATTGGTTATTTATAAACTACATACATATATATTTGAGCTTTATTCTCACGTTAAACATAAATATAAGTGTTATTCAATAAACACATTACATATTCATATTACAACATTAAATATATGATCTTATAAAAAATAAAAATAAAAATTTAATTTCCTAAAGTCTTCGAGTCATCTGAGCTTGGTTCAACTTTGGTGATTTCTCATAATGAATGTATAGGAGACTAAACATTATGTTGAGCACCTTATTCCCGAGAATTCAAAGATATAGGAGGACGTTAGGGAGACGGATGGTGAACACTTTGCTTTGGAAACGATTCATAGAATTTAAGAACAAATTGTTCAAGGAAATTCAATCGTCTTCCATGGTACTTTTGTTCATAATCCATTTCGTATTGTGATCCTAAGGTATCACGTTGATAGTGATGAATTTTGTCTATCTTTTCTTTGCTCATTGGTGAACGGAAATCCAAATTTTTGTTAGCTCGCTCCACGGTTGCTGTATATCCAGTATGATGATTTGGTGATGGAGTCTTTACTGAAATATATACCGGTGTGGATTTGTTTAAGGAATCGTATAAGGGGTGATGAAGACGATCGAAGAATAGTTGGAGCTTTCTTGAGATGACATTGTAAGGAAACGTTTATTTATTTGTAAAGTTTGTGTATATAAATATATATATGAGTTTAAGAGAAATTTGATTTGTGTATGTATACTGAGTTTATTATCTATTTAAGGTTTATTGTTTTAAGGCTAATATTGTTTAGAGATCGGTAGCCAAGAAAAACTGAAAGGTTAGTATATAACAATGATTATAACCGCATATAAAATAAAAGATATGTATGGTCTTAATCAAATAACATAATAGAACATTGGAAAATCATGCAACTTCCTCCTATGAGTATAGAGTTCGAGTGCCGTTAGCTCCAATTTCGGTTCTATTAAATTCTTATTTAAAAGAATTTATTATTATATACTTTAATATTGAATTATAAATTATGCAATGACATAATTCCCAGTTCACGTCTTAATTTAAGAGAAATATTTTCATTTAAGGGTTTAGTAAATATATCTATAATTTGATTTTTTGATGCTACAAAATCAAGAGAAATGTTACCTTTTTCAATATTATCATGAAGAAAATGATGTCGAATATCAATATGTTTAGTTCTAGAGTGATTTATAGGATTTTTTGATAAATTTATTTCACTTGTATTATCACAATAGATTGTTGATTTAGATATGTTTACTCCAAAATATTATAGTGTTCGCTGCATGTATACTACTTGAGCACATGCGAAAGAAGTAGAAATATATTCTGCTTCACACGTCAAAAATGAAACACGATTTTGTTTCTTACTAAACCAAGATACTGAAGATTGTCCAATGAAATGAAAAGAACCACTTGTACTTTTTCGATCCATTTGACATCCTCCAAAATCAGAATCACCATATGACACTAACTCAAAAGGACATTCTTTCAAGTAAAAGAGACCGTAGTCTTTAGTCTTGCTTAAGTATCGCAAAATTCGTTTCATAGCCCGCAAATGTGAATCTTTAGGATTTGCTTGAAATCATGCACACAAGCATACACTCGCCATGGTATCTGGACAACTGGCAGTTAAATAAAGTAAGGATCTGATCATACTTCGATATAGTTTTTAGTCAACACTTTTTCCATTTTCATCTTGGTCGAGATGTACCATAGTGCTCATAAGAGTTGGTTTAGCAGAAGTGTTTTCCATACCAAAACGGTTTATAAGATTATTACAATATTTTTCTTGACTAATAAAAATTCCATTATTTAATTGTTTAATTTGTAAACCAAAAAAATATGAAAGTTCTCACATATTAGACATTTCAAATTCTCTTATCATTATATTTGAAAATTCTTGACATATTTTTCATTTGTAGAGCCAAATAATGCCATCAATATAAACTTATATGATTAAAATATCGTCTTTATCTTGTTTTATAAATAAGGTTTGATATACATTTCCAATTTTAAAACCAGAATTTATAATATAACGTTTAAGATGATCGTACCAAGCATGAGGTGCTTATTTTAAACCGTATAAAGCTTTCTTTAGTTTATAAACACGGTCTATAAATTTTTCATGTGTAAATAAAGGTGATTGTTCTACATATACATCTTCTTTTATAAAAACATTTAAAAAAGCACTTTTATGTCCATTTGATATAGTTAAAAGTTATGAAAACACGCAAATGATAATAAAATTCATATTTCTTCTAGTCGAGCCACAAGAGCAAATGTTTCCTTGTAGTCTATCCCTTCTTCTTGATTGTCGCCTTGAGCGACTAATCTAGCCTTGTTTCGAATAATATTCTACTCGTCGGCTTTATTTTTGTAACCCACTTTGAAACACCCCACACCCTTTAATATGCCTAAAAAGATACAATAAAAGACGTGGTGCATTGTAGGTATAAATAAAACTAACAGAGACTAAGATTCACAAGACAAAAGTAAGTAAAAACAACGAAAACTAAAATAATAACTTAATCAAACTAAAACTTTCATAATTGCTTTATAAATAAGTCAAATATCAAATAAAATATCTATATCCTAAAACATATCATGTCTTATGAAATAAAAATTTAGTCAAAAAATCAAAGTACATAATATCCCTCAAAATAAGCCAGTACGCAAAAGGAATTAAAGCTGACATAAAAGAAATACATAGTAGAAAACTCCTCTAAGAAAATCTCCAAGCAAGTGCAAGTCTATTGTCCTCTTCCTTGATGTCTATGGAGGGGGAAAATGAAAAAATAAAAGAGTGGGCCAAACTAAAAGTTTGGTGAATGATAGTAATTACTAGAGCCTTTTAAAAGTAGTAGACTTTGTAACAATTCTAGCATAAATAAGGATAACAAAGGAAATGGGAAAGAGATAACTGGAAATAAATATGATTAAATTTTGCTCAAGGTAGGTTAACTTTGATTGCTTGCACTTTTTCAGATTTAACTAGGTTGAATTCCTGATCCTGTTATTAGGATGTAACCCTAATTCTACTCTTTTTGATCGGCCTACTACTCCATAGACCTTTTTGTGGACCAACCGCTATATAACTCCCTACACTACAGCCAATGGTATCTACCGAAAATGCTTAGAGAAACTACTATGGATCTGGAGGACATATATAACTTCCTACATAGAAGGCAATGGTATCTACTAAGACTCTATACTAAGCTTTTGGAACTCATAGCTATTACTAAGCACCCGAATGGAAGTCGCACGCGTAATTCTCACCATGCCCATGCTACGTTTTGCTCCACCTATTGGGTCTTCTCATTACCACTAACGTACATCATAGTGTACCCCTCATCTCACTTCGGGCTAATGTAAGATCACCATGTGTCCATAGAATAATAGGAGAAATGCTGTTGATACTGGCCCTTAATCCAAACAATATCTGGTTGCGCCCCTTATCCAAATCCCCATTGATTTGGACTTCTATTTGACCAATTACTACCATTCTTACCATAAGCTTTCCCAAGGAAATGCTATTTGGTACATGTCCTACTTTCATCTTTGCTTATTAACTTTGATAAATTACTTAAATAAGCCTTTATTACCATTTTTACTTTCTACGCTTATTAATTTATCCCAAGCCTTAAAATAAGCCCCATTCTATTCTTTTTCTTATTATAACTTACGTTATAATCATGTTTATTACTTAACTCAAAGTCTAAGTATGAAAATAAGCTTCTTTCATCTTTTGCTTCATTTTGTTATAATTCCAAGTTATAACTATGCCAACTATCTTTAATTAGTCCAATTATAATTATAATTAGGCGTAGTTTCAGTCCAATTCCATTATTTATTACAATCTTTATAATTTACATTTTATTTTCTTCATTTAATATTCTTACTTATAAAATCCATATTCACGTTCAATTTATCTATTCCATACGTGCAGAAAAGGAGAATGAATTGCATAAAATCCAAAACATCGAAAAGATGTAAATAAGAAATAAATAACAATAAATAAACTTAAATACTGTAAATAAACTATAAATTAATAAAAAGCTATGCTTAATGGTAATAATTTATAATTAACAGAAATAACACTATTACTGAAAGGAATAGCTGAATAGACTGAAAATAATTAAAAACTGTAAATAATTACTAAAAAAGGCTATTCCAAAAATCGTAGTAAAATTACAACTATTCAAAATCCTATTATTTTAAATTACTTAAAGAAATCTTAAAATAATTACAATCGCCGACCTCCGATCCTAAGCTCTTCATTTGGTCTTCCCGGATCCACTTGGAGTTGTAAAATAATTTTTATTAAAAAGATTCTCTCATTGAAAATTATTCCTTTTAGGGCCCTTTCTGAAAAGGTGAACCCAACCGGAGAAAATCTAGAACGAGAAAAAGTGTTAGGTCTAGGGGTCAATTTATATGTGTAGAAGTTGATCTCGAACCGTTGGATTTGGAGATTGAATAGGATGCAACCATGTCATAGGCTGAATTGGAGCCATCGGATGCAAAAACGGAGGGACTAGATTAAACAAAAGGTGCAAATGACATGTTCCGACGTCTCCAATTCGCTTGAACGAATTTACATTCGTTCGCCTGCTAAATTACAAGGCGGGTCTACTGCCGGTCGACCGCCCCCTTGCCCAGGTCGACCGGCCGCTCGACCTGACCGTGTGTGTGTGTGTATATATATGCTTATTTTTTTTATTTTATAACTTGGTCATATTAGCTCGATTTTTGACGTTCTATATATGGAAATTGACGAAAATTACCACGGACATAATGGTGCAACTTCCGTGGCTTAATTATGATAATTTCATAAAGTTATTTTATTATTTAACAAATTAGTTATTCTGGGTTAAATTTCGAGTTGTTACATTCTCCCGTCTCTAAGGGATTACGTCCCCGAAATCTCTAAGGATAGAAGAATGTACTATATGCTTTCATCCAATTCTACAACCAACTAATCAATCATCAACACCACTCATCCACTGTACTTAAGTTTTTCTAATGTATTTTATGATACTCATGCAATTAGTGTGGTGTAAATGTCCATAACTAATGCAAAAGATTAGGTAGTCCACTGATTTAGTTGACTTCCTTTTATGCAATAATGTTCATGTCATGTATCTAAATGAATGGAAAAATTCCCTTATGATAACTGATAATTCTATATGTATGCTACAAACATCATCCAAACATAACGATCATGTGATAAACATCCATTTATAGAAACCATGGAAATAAAATAAAAATGTGCACATATCCATATGCATATGCTCTAGTGTCCGTGTTAGGCTGATCCCTAATGGAAAATAGTGCCTAGTGTATGTATATGCGTCAATATCATCCACTAGCAAACACTTGCAACCACTCGCATCCATCATTCATAACATGTTGTGATTACATGTTTACATCAAATCCTACCATTCATAGGTTAATTCCTAAGTTCTACCCTCCCAAAAGAAAAAAAAGGAAAGAATCTATTAAAAACTAAAGATGGAAAGTAGGAAATTCGAAATTTTCTTCCAAAAAGAGATGTGGATAAGAGATATGAATTTTCTCCCAATCAAATAATCTTCTCCAAAGTCTCCTTAACCGTGTTGGAACCAAAGCAATCCCTTTGTAGAATCTATCCAACATGAAGGCGACTTGCACGGTCTTCCATACAGAGCTTCAAAAGGTGCCACTCTAATGCTAACTGGGAGACTACTATCATATGATCAATTTCACTAAATAAAGATGCATTACCCAAGTTCTTCCAAAATCAGAAATATCCATTCTCAACCATGCTTGTCTTACAATTTCACTAACTCCTTTTTACCGTTCTTCATGAATCGGCATTCCTAGGTTCTTACTAGTGTCATATACACTTTATGGAAACTTCCACTATTACATCTAAAATTAATTACTGCTATCTCCTTACATCTTTTCTATTACTCCAAGGAAATGATTCCTCTATACTCCATATTTATAAGAGTTTGGTTGGGTATTTATAGTTCCATTTTAAAACTTAAGGTTTCTAAATTTTTAAAACATCAAATCCTAAAATCTTTGTCTTTAAAAAGTGTTATTTTTGGGTTTCTATTAATTTAAAAATACTTGGTTACTTAACATTATTTCCCAACTTAGAGGGGAAAACTTTCAAATTCCAAGTCCAAAACTTGTTCCACTTTTTCTTTTAAAGACCCTTTCATTTTTCTATAAAAATTTAAATCTTCAAATATTACTTTTATTAAATTTTTAATTTCAAAAACTTATTTACTTTTTCACCAAACCATTTTCTTTTAAAATATCCTTTATGTGTTTTCAAAATAACTTCTTATTACACCTAACCATCTCATACCTTAATGTATTATAACTACTTTCTCTTATGAGAAATTATTAACGCTAAAATCTTTTATGAACCTTTTAAAAGAGGATTTTATGTTTATGTGAAATTATGAGGAATTTATTTTGTATTTTTCGAAATAGGCTATACAAAATATGGTGCTTTTTATACCTTGTATATCTCTTTCATGCATTTCTTGTAACTTGTACAAATTTTTTTATTGGTTTCATAGAAAATAATACCATTATTCTTTTCATTCCAACATATTAATGTATGTTTAAGTTATATTCTTTCATGATACTATTTTCTAATATCTAACTTACATATATTTCATTCAAAAAAATCATCTTCAAAATTGTTTTAACATTCCCATAACCGCAAAAAACTTCCTTACATTTATTAAAAATAATAAGTGTACTTTTCAAACCATTTTGTTTATATACTTATAAGTTACCTTTTAAAAATACATTTTTATTTGGGTTTAAAAAAGATGTTCTGTAAAACACCGTTACTACAACCCAAAAATACTAGTGTATGGAATAAATACCAATAAATCTCATATACCTATGTAAATTTATTTCTCAAGGAGTCACTTACTATAATTGTAGTGTTATAGCCTATGCTCCTCTTATTTTTCACAAAAACATTTATTACAACTATAAAAAATTTAATCCACTTTTCGATACTTGATATACTCTTGGTTTTTATATTTAAGATCTTTGTTTATGAAGAAAGTGGATTTTGTCCTTACTTACTTAGGAGTACTCTTCATAAACTAAAGGCTTTTACTTCTATTCCTCTTGCATACTCATATTTATTCTAAGGCATCACCGTCAAATCCACTTATCTGAGACAATTATAATTTCTGCAATTATCTTCACATGGACTTTCTTCTTTGTTGGTCTACGGAGCTTTATCGTACGTCTCTAACCTTTGCCTACCTCTCTTTGGATCTCCATGATCTGAATCCTGAATGTACAAAATCGTTTCTTAAATTCCTACCATGTGTAGACATTCTCTATATCCCAATAAACGCACTTCAAAAGTGATACGGCAAGAACAATGTCTTCAACTGACGAACATGAAGCATACGAAGAACCTCCTTTAGATGAATAACATGCTCTTCCATACTTCTTGGAAAACCCCAAAATGTCCACCACAATTATCACCACAACTCATTTAGGACGCCTCTAAAAACATGGCTCACTAAATCAACAAGATAGGCTTGGATATTGGTTATCCCAAAAGGCCTCACCAACCACTCAAAGAATCTGTCGGGTGTCTTATATGCGGTCTTATCCATGCTATCATCAGCGACCCTAAGCTGATGAAATCTAGTGGCTAAATCATGCTGGGAGAATACTAAAGAGCCAACTAACTTGTTAAAAAGATCATTTGTCATAGAGTGGATAATGGTTCTTCTTTGTGAGCTTATTTAATTTTCTTTAGTCAATGAAAAGTCGAAGAAAACCACAGGCTTTGGTAGAGAAGATGACTGACGCTACCCCCTCCAATATGTTCCTTCTTATGAAACATTTCTCAAAAGCTCATAGTCCTGCTTGCTCGATCCCTTCCTTTCTCTAGGCACCATATTCCCTACGGGTAATGCTACTGGCTAGCAAAATAAATCCTAAAGTCGATATCTTTCTTAGAGGGTAGTCTTTTAATCTCCTCAAAGACTTCTGTAGAATCTTCGACGACAGAAACCGAATGCAACTCGGACGAAGATGAATCGAGGGAATAAAGGAAGCAAAGCATAACTGACCCTTATAGGTTGCACGAAATCCTAAGAGTCCTACTGATGCAAGTCTCTAATCTAATGACTCTCCTCTCGCAATCTAATATAGCTCCATATATGGATAACCAATCTATTCCCAAGATCATCCCATACCCCAAAAATTCCAAAACATAGGTGTTGTAGCCAAATTCTACGCCTAGGATAAAATAATTCAAACCTCTACAAACCATAGATAAATGTGCTGACCGTCCAATGGGGTATTGTAACGACCCGCATTTTACGTGTCGATAAAATCGTAGGATTTTAGGTCGTTAGAGTCGTATGGAAGTTAGATCGTGTGGGAAAGTTAACTCGTGTAGAGATTAACTCATGGGGAAAGCTTAGGTCGGTATTCATGAGTCGTAGATGACCTAAGGGGATATGAGTTAAGGAATAGGTTGTTAGCAAGTTAGTAATTGGAGTAGGTTAATATGTTGCGACCTAAGGTGACTAACGAGTTAACGGGTTAAGAGCTAGGTCGAGTGTTTTTAGGTCGTAGGCGACCTAAGGTTGTTGGCAACTTACGGGTTAGCAACTTAGTGGTTGTTCGAGTTAAGGGTTTGGAGATAGGTCTATGAAGATAGGTCGGTGATACGACTTAAGGTGGTATAGGAGTTAGTGTTTAGGTCGAGTGGAGCGACCTAAGTTGATTGAGCGACCTAAAAACTTATGGGTCGGTGAGTTAGTGGGGTTTTTAAGTCGTAGACGACTTAAGGGGAACCAACGGGTTAAGAAGGGAACGACCTAAGAGTTAGACGACCTATAGATTTGACCGGCTTAAGAGATTAAGCGACCTAAGGAATCCCTGTGTAGTTAGGTCGTTAGACGACCTAAGGTAGGTCGCATAGATAGTAGGTCGTAGCTCGCGCGTGAGTTTAGGTCGGCAGTGTTTATAGGTCGAGCAAACGACTTAGCAGCTAGGCCACTAAGTATAGTTAGGTCGCACGCGTTATAAGCCATTAGATTTAGGCCGCGTGCGTATGAGCCGTATGTTCTGTTAGGTCGTTAGCGACTTAGTTAGGTCGCGGCTTCGCTAATCTGCGTTCGTTTTAGGTCACAGGGTCATATGGGCCGTTGATTTGTTGAGCCGTTTGTAGTTAAGTCGTGTGTAGACGATAGGTCATTGATTAGTTAGGTCGGGGACTTTTTAGGTCGGCAATGACCTAATAGCGAGCCTACGAGTTAAGATCTGGGCGACCTAAGGGGCGATTCAGCCTATAAATACGCGACCACTTGTGCACTTTTTGGGATCCGGATTTCGAAGCGACGAAGTGCTGCCATTTTGAGAGCTCGACTTCTACATTTCTTCACTTCTTTTCTCTACTCTAATCTAGTGTTAACATCCATCCAAGATCGAAGATCAAGATTGAAGATCCAAGAGCCAAAGTTGAAGATCTTCATCCGACGAAGCTAGATTTCACCATTTCAAGCGAGATTTCGACGAATCGAGCTTGAATCCTTGCTGTCCAGATCTTTAGTTGATAGTTGTTGAAGTGTTTGGGTGATTCGGTGAGTGGTAGTTATCTCTCACGCGGACCCAAAGGAGTATATTGGATTGGTGGCTTGTTTGAGTGTTAAAGTTAGAGATTTCATGCATTTTTCTTAGTTCCAAGACTAGATTCATTACTTTTGAAGATGTTTACCTATGCAAGTTCAATTAACAAGTTATAGAGACAAAACCCATGTTTTATATTTGATAGATCTATGCTAAAATCTATGATTTTATATATGTTAGACTTATGCTCATTTATTTACGAAATTGCCATTTTAGTTGATATTGCTTGATTAGATCTTGTTTGAATGCTTGATTGTTTGGATGTATGATTGATTTGATTGTCTCGAGTTAGCTTGTAGTTGATTTGGGACAAGATGGTTGAAGATGATTCAAAAGCTAAGTGGAAAGGCTCTTGAATGGTGAATGCTGCTGTGGCATATGAAGCGGATGATGAAGCTCATATGGATGGGTTCGAGGACTTTGCTATAGTTAGAGGAAGCGAAGTATGATGACGAAATGGACTTTGCCATGATATGTTGAGGCGAAGTATGATGATGAGATGGACTTTGCTAAGATGCGTTGGAGCAAAGCATGAAGTGGAAGCCTTGGTTTAATCCAGACGGGATCATCCCAAGCATGTTGATTACTCAATGATGCGGTTCGAGTTGGTGGATAATGGTGGGCTCGAGAGGTGCTTGAGCTATAATGGGAATAGTCGTCGAGGAGGATGACTAGAAGGCTGAGATCTTATCGTTATTGAAGGTTCTAGCAAGCTCAAAGCAAGAGTACGTTGGGTAGATCCGTTATACCCAGGCGCGGGTCATGATGACGTGCTAGTACTCTGGGTAGTTCCGTTATACCTAGGCATGGGTCACGGTGACGTGCGGAGTTATGTCTAGAACCGGGGTTGCCATTAGCCCTTGACGGATGGTTGAAAGATGAGTTGGTCATTCAATTAACGATAAAATCAAGGCAATGATAACAGTGATAGCCAGAGTCATGGATGTTTGGTTGTATCATCATTCGGTCTCAAGAGCGGTGTTTTCTTGGTGCTTATCTGATCTTGGTTTAGGCCTTGGGGGTTTGTATTTGGAAAACATCGACCTTGACTCGAGTGATTATTGCTTTACTTTAATTATCTGCTTTGCTATGCTCGCTTCTCCTTAGTGTGTGTCTGGGAGCTATCACTGTAGAAAGAGGTGGAGTGGGATGATTTGGGTTCCTATTCCTTTTATCCTTTATGTTCCTTTGGTATGTTTGATAGTTGATTTACTGCTCACTAAGACTGTTGTCTGACTCAAGGTTTTATGTCTCCTCTTATTACCTTGGGCTGTTCATCCATGTTTGGGATGGGCAGACTAGGTAACAGGTGGCAGGTGCTGATCTTAGTGGCTCACGCTGATGATGACGAAGACGAGCAGGAGGCTTTACATATTATTTTCATATTCTATGTACTGGATATTCCGCTGATTGTTGATTACTCTGAGTGCTATGTAGTGAGGCTTCTTGTATTCATGATTCAGACCATGTATAAAGCTATTATGATTAGATGATGATATTCTGTTCTATGGGAGCTTCACTATATTATATTTCTCTATTGTATTTTGTCCATGCGCTGTGAGTTATACGATAGATTCTGCAATGTTTATTCTACCCTTGACTATCGTCCATGGCTGCCTGGCACACTTTCAGCGCACTATTTCCTTGTTTTGGTGCGGGAGTCATGGGTGGTCGTCACATTTGGTATCAGAGCTTTGGTTAATCGATTTTAGCCAACGCTCGCTGACGTAACTACGTAAGAGAGACGTAATTGTATTTTGATGGATGATTACTATATATAATATAGTAGTTTAGATGGATTTGAACTCTTTATGTAGTTGTTCCTCAAGGTGTTCTAATCAGTCCTTTTTGTAGATACTAAGGATGAGTCGAAGAGGGAGACCAGTTGCAAGGGAAGGCCGTGCCGCTGAAGGAGTTGCTGATTATGGAGCTATGTTTGAAGCCATGATGACTTCTATCATGAGAAGGATACCAGCTCCAGGGCCATCTGTAGATGTTGGAGTTCAAGTTCAAGCTCCAAAGCCGGTGGATTTTGCTAAGCTTTGTAAGGATTATACTGCTCTTGGAGGGAAGGCTTTCTTAGGGACAGAGTCAACCATTGAAGTCCAAAGATGGATAGATGCTTGTAGAAGGATCTTTGGTGACTTGGGAATTGAGGATGCAACTAAAAGGAAGCTTGCATCAAGACAGCTTCAAGGGAGAGCTTCTGATTGGTGGAACTCTATCACCATTGATACTCCGGAGGAAGAAATTACTTGGGTGCAGTTCCAAGCTAGATTTGAAGCTAAGTTCATTTCTACGGCTCAGAAGTCTGTCTTGTTTAAGAAGTTTGTTGAGCTCAAGCAAGGTGGGAGATCGGTTCTTGAGTATGTTTCTGAGTTTGAGGCTTTCTCCAAGTATGCTCGGTCGTATATTGAATCTTCTTATCAGAAGAATGAGAAGTTTGTGACAGGCTTGGACAGTTATCTTAGAAGACAGTTGGTGGATCATCTGGACGATCCATTTGAGAAGCTGGTGGAGAAAGCTCTCAGGCACGAGAGTTTGTTTCCTAAGGAAGTATCTATTGTTGCTGTGACTAAGGAGGAATCTAAACCACAGCAGGGTGGAAACAAGAAGAGGAAGCAGCAACAGCAGAAGGGTAAGGATGGTCAGAAGAAGCTGAAGGGGGAAAAGACCTGCTATAATTGTCGGCAGAAGGGCCATCTCTCCAAGGATTGCAAGAATCCGAAGGTGTTGTTGAAGTGCTACAACTGTGATAAGCTGGGGCACATTAAGAAGAACTGTCCGGAACCGATAAAGGACAGGCAGGTTGTGCAAGCTTATGCTTTGGGGGCTGTCCCATCATCTTCGAGAGCTCCTACTGCTGAAGAGAAGGGGAAGAGTGTGGTGGTTCAAGGTACTCTTTCCATTTGTGGTGTTCCAGTTAGAGTGTTATTTGATACTGGAGCGTCTCATTCTTTTATTTGTAATGAGTTGGTAGACCGTTTGGGTTTGGAACTGGATATTGTTGATAGACCATTGGTAGTGACTAATCCAGTTGGGGGTTCGTCTTGTTTGTGTATGCTATGCCGTGGTCTAGTTATATCGAGTCATGATTTCTCTTTTGTTTGTGATTGCTTTGTTCTGAACTTTGCGGGGTTCGGAATTATTTTGGGTATGGACTGGCTTAGGAAGTATGCGGCAAAGGTTGATTGTGAGAGATTAGAGGTGACAGTCGAGAATGTGGAGGGGCGAAAGGTTGTGATACGATGTAAGCATGAAGAAGGCGTCTTCATGAGCTTCATGTATTCGCTGGTTGTTCCACGGGATGGACTGTCATCGGTGCCAATCGTGAATGGATTCGGGGATGTCTTTGATGAAGTCAAAGGGTTACCGCCGCATAGGGAGATCGAGTTTCGTATCGATCTAGTTGAGGAAGCCAGACCCGTTGTGATGCCGCTTAGGCGGATGGCGCCTAGGGAACAGCAAGAGTTGAAGGTGCAAGTTGATGACCTTTTACGGAAAGGATTCATTCGGCGTAGTGTGTCCGAATGGGGTGCACCAGTTGTGTTCGCAACCAAAGCGGATGGATCGTTGAGGTTGTGTGTTGATTATCGTGAGCTGAATAAGGTGACTAAGAAGAACAAGTATCCATTGCCGAGAATAGATGACTTGTTTGATCAGCTTCATGAAGCTAAGGTGTTTTCTCAGATGGATTTGGCAACGGGATTTCACCAGTTGAGAGTGGAGAAGGATAGCGTGCCGAAGACTGCTTTCAGGACACCATCCGGTTTCTATGAGTGGCTGGTAATGCCGTTTGGATTGACTAATGCACCAGCATATTTTGTGGATCTTATGAATAGAGTGTTCAGAGATCAGTTGAACAAGTTCGTACTTGTGTTCGTGGATGATATTCTGATTTACTCCAGAACTGAAGAAGAGCACAAGATGCACTTGCGTATTGTTTTGGAAATCTTGCGAAAACATCAGCTAAAGGCTAAGTTTTCGAAGTGTCACTTCTGGAAGAGTGAAGTGAGGTTCTTAGGCCATGTTATTTCTGAAAATGGAATAGCGGTTGATCCCGCTAAGGTGGCAGCAATGCAGGATTGGGTTAGACCTAAGAATGCATCCGATGTGAGAAGTTTTCTTGGATTAGCAGCGTAGGATCGATTTCACCCTAGAGGGGGGGTGAATAGGGTGATAGTGTAAATTATAAAAACTTAATTGCAGAAGTTAATTAATATTAACACAGATCACAGAATAGCAGCACAGATATAGCAGAATATAAATAACAAAATAGAACAACACAGAATTTACCCAGCTTCGGCAAAAACCTGCCTACGTGCTGCCCCCAAGGTTTCTACTAGAAATTAGATAGTCCCTCGCTTACACACGTAAACTCGCTATACCCGCTATTGACTAATCTAACTCTACGCTCAAAACCCTGACCACAACTCAGCTACCGAGTTGTGAATTCCCAAACTACACACCGTAGTTTGTACCCTAGTCACACGACTAGAAAATTACCACGGTTTAAAAGAGAATTTTAAGATTAAAAGAAACACAAACGTAAAAAGTAAATAGCCCTTAATATAAACAAGAATCCTTTTATATTATTTAAGCCATCCCCTTTTTATGTGGCCCGATCCACTTCTATTTGCTCAGTCCTTTGTGAGAAAATATGGCGGCTTCCTTCGTTCCTTCTTCCTGATTAAAAATTAGGGCTTTTTCGAAGCGCCTATTAGATTTGATCGAATCTCTGGTTGAATAAGTGTTGCCTTTCTCGATCGAATCTCGTTGCTTTCACTGGCTACTTCGATGAGTTCGATTTTTGCTTCTGGTACGAATTTATGCTTCGTTACTCTTTTAATTTTAGTATTCGAACTCAGATAATAAGATTGCCGATGATGATATTCTTATATAGGGTTTGTAACCCTAGATTTTCGTTCGCACAAAATATATTTGATTTTATCTCTGCCGATCGTTTATGCTTGGATGATTGCGATTTATCTTGACTAATTCATATGCGAATTATTCTTATTATTTCTTGGTTGACTTGGTTTAAAAACGACGGCTTTGAATTTATGTTCAATCCTGGCTCCTTGAATTTCTCTGACCTGACTCGATGCCTTGAATTTGAGATGTTTGGTTATTACTTGTTTTGACTTGGTTACACGGCAATGTGAATAGCTTTATTACCAAGGCTCTGACTTTGAATCGTGAATTCAACTTCTTTTACCTGATGACTTCGGCCATTTTGAACTATTTTGATTTGGGAATTTTTGTACTGTTGGCTTCGGTCATGACTTGAGATGTCATGTGCTTGCAATTGCTTGTGATGTTGTACTTCTCTTTTTCTTGGTCTTGTTTGTTGGTTTAGTGGTGTACTTGCTTGGCCATTCTGTACTTCTGGTCTTTACATGGTGGTCTTGTGGCAGTTAATAGTTGCTGTGCACTTAGTGCTTGCATTTTGATGGTTCACTGTAGTATGTTGGTCACTTGATTCACTTGTACTTGTGCATTGCCTTACTGTTGCTGTGCACTTCTGTTTGCTGTCATGTTCTTATGCTCGAGCTTGTATATTGTTGTTTGCATAGCTGAACTTCACTGTTGCACTCGAGATTTTGCTTCTGGCCTGCATGTAGTTTGCATATCACCTTGTTGCATTGTTGAGTCACTTGAGTGTGTTGATGGAAGATGTTGCACTGTTTCATATGATTCACTTGTGCACATTGTTCATTGTGAAGTAACTGTCTTCACTGATGCTGCACTTAGTCTTGTCTTTGATGTTCCTCTCATTGCATATGAACTTGGTCTACTTGGTGCTGTAGCTTTCAAGTATATGTGCATTACTTGACTTCAATCCACTATGCATTTCTGTTTTATTAACCTGAGACAGATGCTATGTCTTTGTGCATTTCATTCACTATATTCATTTGCTTCATGTCATACTATTTTGTTTCATTGCTGCACTTGACTTTTGTTACTTGAGCTTTGAATTGTACCATGATAGTCATGTTCCATTGTTGTACACTGCATTCATGTCACTGGTATGCTGCAGCTTGCATCTTTGTTGCATTTGCTTGAATTTGTGTCATCTTTACTTGCATTGCTGTACACTTTTGGTCATTGTTGTAGTTGTATCTATGTACACTACTGCCTTATTACAGTGGTCTGACTTGAACTTGATGACTTGAGCTGCTATGTTCTGTTCATTCCTAGTTGCCTTGTTGCAGTTTGATTGTGATATCCATGTTGCAGTCCATTTTAATGTTGGTCTTCGTTGCATTCATGTCATGTCGCCTTGTGTTGAATCCAGTTTCAAAACTCGGATTTGACCTTGTGCTTGTGTCGTGATTTTCAATGTTATTGCACGTGAGTTGAACCCGATTTTTCATTTGGGTTTGACCTGCTTGTATGTCCCTGTAAATCAATCAAGTGTATATATCGGCGTGCACGGCCTTGTGGCATATACAGTAATATACTGTGTATGTCACAAGTTGTTCGTGTATGATGAATTCAAATTTAAATGATGACGAACAACCCAAATAACTGAGGCAAATATCATTTTCAAAATTCACGTTTTATTTTATATTGCAAAAATATTTTATTTTCAATTTTACTGCGTTAGTTTATATTTTTGCAGATAGCTCAGATGCTGGATTCAAACTTGAATGCAGTTGAAGATAAATACGAGTGTGAGTGATATGTAGTAAGGTGCTGATGTAAAATAGTGATGTAATTGAATTTGTATCAAAGTTGTATAGCGAATAGTGAGAGCTTGAATTTGTATACTATTCAAAATTGTAATAAATATTTGTTTGAATAAAATGTCCGTTTGAATTCAAATTCTGTGTTATTTATTTTATTCAGCAAATATTTATTTAATCTGTGAAAAATAAAATAGTATATTATCAAATACATTTAAATGAATGAATATATGTTTATTATCATCAAACAAAAAAATCATATAAGCGCATATTCAACAATCTCCCCCTTTTGATGATAACAAACATATATTTAAGATTTTGAATATGTTAAATGTATTTGATCATTGATATATCCTAATTGCTCCCCCTATTTAAATGCTTCCTCTCTACACAAAGCTCCCCCTACATATATGCATACAAATAGAAATATATAAATGAGCCTATATTCAAATGGAAAATTATTTGACCTTTGCTTGATTCTATTTGACAAAATCTTAACTTTTCTCTCCCCCTTTTGTTATCAGCAAAAGAATAATAGTGTTAGAGAAAATAGAGATAAAGTAATCGATATCAATCCAACATTAAAACTCAATTGAATATAAATATCAAATTTCAATAAAAAATCAAACAAAAATCATAAAATTTTTGTTAGGCGCATATTCCACTTTTAGAATGATAGAGATGATGTCATCATATAAAACCATACAATTGTGTCTGTTTGTGGTATTTTTATATCAGGAATTTGAATATCTACTAATCATGCATAACCGTTAGGACTTTTAAATGAGATTAGTAGTATTCCAAATTTATTTTAGAAAAATGAATTCAAGTATCTTCTAACCACGCATAACCGTGAGGACTTTTAAATGGGATTAGAATCAACTTGTTTATTTTTTTTTTAAAAAAAAATCAACTTTTGATATGTGTTCCATACATGCATAACCGTGAGGACTTTTAAATGAGCATGGAAGCACATAACAAATTCCAAGTAATTCACCCATGCATAACCGTGAGGACTTTTAAATGAGAGTGAATACTTTGGTATTTATTTATTGTTATTAAATTTTTTTTTTATTATTTTTAAAAAAAATGAAAAACGAACGATTCCTGTTTAAAGTACCACATATCGACAAACTATATAGAGTTTTGATGAGTGATGGTTGATAGAAATATGATAGGTATAGAGATGGTCATGGAATTTTTACCAACAAAAAGTTTTATAACTCTTGTTTACATTTCTAAAGAAATTTTCTAATTATACTTTCTCGAGTTATAATATATAATCAATATCAACACTCATCACTTTTTCAATCACTATTTTTCTTTTCAATGATTTGTAGGGAGAAAAAAAATGTTAAATATTCAGCAAATTTCTAAAACACCTAGACTGAGTCGTAGTTTACAAAAACTATTTTCTGGTAGGGGTTTTGTAAAGATGTCTGCCAATTGAGAATCAGTTGAAATAAAATTTATGCAGATATTTTCTTTGGAAATATGGTCTCTAATAAAATGATGTCTTACATCTATATGTTTTGTTCGCGAATGATGTACAGGATTATTTGTGAGATCAATTGCGCTTTTGCTATCACACATTAGTGGTACACGTTTAAAATTTAGGCCATAGTCATGCAAAGTTTGTATCATCCATAAGATTTGAGCAGAGCAACCGCTCAAAGCAATATACTCTGCTTCTGTTGTGGATAATGCAATACAATTTTGTTTTCTACTCGACCATGCAACTAATGAATGTCCTAACATAAAACATGCTCCACTAGTACTTTTTCTATCAACCAAATTTCCAGCATAATCAGCATCTGAAAAACCTTTCAATTCAAAATTATCATTTGATGGATACCAAAGACCAAACCGTGGGGTGTGCAATAAATATCTTATAATTCTTTTAACAGCTTTTAAATGAGATTCTTTTGGGTTAGATTGAAAACGCGCACATAAGCAGACAGAAAACATGATGTCAGGTCTAGAGGCGGTAAGATAAAGGAGTGATCCAATCATACCTCTGTACAGCTTTTGATCAACTGTCTTACCCTTTTCATCTTTGTCAAGTTTAAGTGTTGTACTCATGGGAGTTCTTGCTGGTTTAGCATCTTTCAATCCAAATTTGTTGACAAGTTCCCTAATATATTTTGTTTGAGAAATGAATGTGCCTTTATTGCTTTGTTGGATTTGAAATCCTAAAAAGAATTTTAACTCTCCAACCAAGCTCATTTCAAACTTTTCCTGCATGACTTTTTCAAATTTCTCATACAATAACTTGTTAGTAGCACCATAAATGATGTCATCAACATATATTTGAACAATCAAAATATCATTGTTTTCATGCAACAGAAATAGTGTGGTATCTACACATCCCTTTTTGAACCCATTTTCAAGGAGATAAGAAGTAAGACATTCATACCAAGCTCTGGGAGCTTGTTTTAATCCATATAATGCCTTCCTTAGTTTGTATACATGATTTGGATATTCATGACTTTCAAAACCTTCTGGTTGTTCAACAAACACATCTTCTTTTAAAACTCCGTTAAGAAAAGCACTCTTAATGTCCATTTGTCTTATTTTAAATCCTTTGTAACAAGCAAAAGCTAACAATATTCTAATTGATTCTAGTCTAGCTACAGGTGCAAAAGTTTCATCAAAGTCAACTCCTTCAATTTGATTGTATCCTTTAGCAACTAGTCTAGCTTTATTTCTAATTATATTTCCAGATTCATCATATTTATTTTTAAAAATCCATTTTGTTCCTATAACTGGATAATCCTTAGGTCTAGGTGCTAGACTCCAAACATTATTTCGTTCAAACTGATTTAGCTCTTCTTGCATGGCCATGAACCAGTTTTCATCATTAAGGGCTGAATCTATGTTATTTGGTTCTATTTCTGAAATAAATCCACTATATAAGCACAGATCACATAGATTTTTAAAAGATGAACGAGTTTGTATACCTGCTATAGGGTTTCCAATTACCAATTCTGGTGGATGGTCAGTTTTGTATTTCAGCTTTTCTGGATCCAAATTTCTTCTGACTTCTTGAGTTGTGGTAGTTTCTCTAGCATCAGCAGTTTCTTTTGGTTTTTCAAATTCATCTTTTTCTTTCTCCTCTTCAACGTTGCTTTTGGATGTATTCTGTTCGTCAATGCCTTCATCAAATTTCACATTGATTGACTCTACGATTGTTTTAGTCTTTTTGTTGTAGACTCTATAAGCTTTGCTTCTCGAAGAGTAACCCATGAAGATGCCATCATCAGCCTTTGCTTCAAATTTTCCTAACTGATCACCTGTATTAAGAATATAGCAAGGACATCCAAACACTTTGAAGTAAGCGATGTTTGGTTTTTTGTTGAACCATAACTCATAGGGGGTTTTGTTAAGAATCGGTCTGATGATAACTCTATTCATTACATAACATGCTGTATTTACAGCTTCTGCCCAGAGATGCAGAGGTAGTTCATATTCATTTAACATAGACCTAGCCAATTCTTGTAAAGTACGATTCTTTCTCTCAACTACCCCATTTTGTTGTGGAGTACGTGGTGCAGAGAACTCATGTTTGATTCCGCTTTCATCACAGAAAGTTTCAAATTCATAATTTTCAAATTCTCCACCATGATCACTTCTTAACGAAACAATAGAGACTTCTTTTTCATTTTGCACAAATTTTGCGAATCTTGTGAAGTATGAAAAAGTTTCTGATTTTTTAGCTAAGAAGTATACCCATGTATATCTTGAGTAATCATCAACTAACACAAAGCAATATTTCTTACCTCCTAAGCTAGCAATGTCATTAGGTCCAAATAGATCCATATGAATTAGTTCAAGAACTCTAGAAGTGCTTACATTGTTTTTGGCATGAAACGATGATTTTCTAAGTTTTCCCAAAGTACATGCTTTACAGATGTTTTCAGTTTCAAACTCATGTGATGGCAACCCTCTTACCAAACTTTTCCTTTTTAATTTTTTTAATAAGTTCATACTAGCATGCCCTAAACGTCTATGCCATAAATTCACTTCTATATCCTTAGCTACCAAACATTTAGAGAGGATGAGATCATCAAAAGATAGAGAATATATATTACCTTTCCTTTTTCCTGAAAATAAGATTTCTTTTGATGATTTGTCAACAATTTTGCACATGTCAGAATCAAAGATAACATTCATACCTTTATCACATAACTGGCTGATTGATATCAAATTGTGGTGCAGATTTTCAACATATAAAACGTCATTCAAGGTAAATGTATTGTTACCTACTTTACCTTTACCGACAATTTTACACTTGTCATTGTTCCCCATTGTGACTCTGCCACCTTTGTACTTTTCTAGGCTAAGGAACTTCGATTTATCGCCTGTCATGTGCCTGGAACAGCCAGAATCCAACTACCATTGCTGTTGTTCCTTAGCCTGCCAGCATACCTACACGAGAAGAGAGTTTAGTGACCTATTTGTTTTTATAGGTCCATGGTTGTTAGTGGCAGAAAATTTTGAAAAATAATTTTGTGTAGACCCAAAACTATTTATAATTGTTCCCTTTGGCACCCAAATTTGTTTAACTTTGAGAGATTTTATATTTGTGCCTTTTGAAACCCAAATCGGTATAGTTTTCACATGTTTGGGTCTATACCAACAATTATTGTGACCGTGTCCAAATTTTCTACAAATTGTGCACATAGAATTAACTTGATTAATCTTGTTTTCAACAATTTTCGAATTATTATATCCAAGTCCTTGTCTAACCGTATTAACAGTTTGCTTTCCTAATAGCATATTCAACGATTTTTCACTTTTTGAAAATTTATCTAAAGTCGTTGACAATTGTTGGACTTGTGATTTGAGAGATTCATTTTCGTTTAACAACTGTGTGCACTTTTTAATAGAATTCTCTCTCCTAGTATTTTCATTCTCTTTTAAAATCAGAATTTCATTTTCAAGTGATTTTATATTGATTTCCGATTTTTTAATTTCTTCTTCAAATGTTGGACACTTATCACACTTAGGAATTCTACATTGATAGTTCTTAACTAATTGATCAAGTTGTTTATTGCATTCTATCAAAGTATCCTTTTGAGATTCAAGTTTAGCATATTTTTCCCTAAGTCGTTCATAACAGCCATTTACTTCATGGAAATAAATTAGTAATTCAGAATGAGTGAGTTTTGATACCTCGCTTGGCTCGTCGTCATCACTGTATGTAACTTCACCATGAAGACACATATTTGCTTTTTCACTCTCACTCTCGGTGTTATCACTTTCATCTTCGTCAGTTTCATCCCAAGTAGCCGCAAAGCTTTTCTTCTTTAGTTTCTTTCCTTGATTTGATCGTTTTTGAGGACATTGTGGCTTGATATGGCCGGGTTTGTTGCATTTGTAACAGATGATTTTCTGATCTTCTGGGTTGTCTAGTGCTTTGCCTATTCTGTTTTTCAATTCATGATTTCGAGCTGGATTTCCGTATTTGCGATTCCACTTTTTGAATTTCTTTATTAGTAGCGCTAGCTCTGCTGCTCCATCATCATCGTCATCATTCTCATCATCACTTTCAGTTGTTCCTTTGAGAGCTATTGATTTCTTTCGAGTATCTCTACCTTCACGCTCTTCCTTGAATTTCATTTCTAGCTCATAAGTGGTGAGATTTCCGATGAGTTCTTCGACTTTGAGTTGTTTTAAATCTTTCGATTCTTGAATGGCAGTTACTTTTGCTTCAAAGCTTCGTGGAAGGACTCTGAGGATTTTACGGACTATTTCCAATTCGGTGTATGTTTTTCCGAGAGCTTTTGATTTGTATACGATGTTGGAAAGTCGTCCGTACATCTCTTTGACATTTTCTTCTTTCGCCATTGTAAAGTTCTCGTATTCGCTGCTTAGCATGGCAAGGCGAGATTCTTTGACTTGAGATGTTCCTTCGTGAGTTACTTCTAATATGTGCCATATTTCCTGCGCAGTTAGACAATGTGAGACACGATTAAATTCAAATTGATCTAATGAACAGATAATAGAATTCATAGCTTTGGCATTAGTATTCTGTAATTTATTTTCTAGTTCTGTCCATTGTTCCTTTGGTTTCTCTATTTCCTGATCATCTACAGTTATAGTTGGTATTCTATAACCTGTCTCAACAATATCCCAAGCGTCAATGGTTTTCAAAAAAAATTTCATCCTATTTTTCCAAAAAGCATATTCACCATTGAACATTGGTGGTCTAACTATGGATTGACCTTCTGCAAAAGCATTATTAAAAGAAGCCATTTTAAAAATTCGAATTTTTAAACAAAAACTGATTTTTTCAAAAAAAATAGAATTTTTAAAACAAATGTTGACTTCTATTCCTAGCTCTGATACCACTTGTAGGATCGATTTCACCCTAGAGGGGGGTGAATAGGGTGATAGTGTAAATTATAAAAACTTAATTGCAGAAGTTAATTAATATTAACACAGATCACAGAATAGCAGCACAGATATAGCAGAATATAAATAACAAAATAGAACAACACAGAATTTACCCAGCTTCGGCAAAAACCTGCCTACGTGCTGCCCCCAAGGTTTCTACTAGAAATTAGATAGTCCCTCGATTACACACGTAAACTCGCTATACCCGCTATTGACTAATCTAACTCTACGCTCAAAACCCTGACCACAACTCAACTACCGAGTTGTGAATTCCCAAACTACACACCGTAGTTTGTACCCTAGTCACACGACTAGAAAATTACCATGGTTTAAAAGAGAATTTTAAGATTAAAAGAAACACAAACGTAAAAAGTAAATAGCCCTTAATATAAACAAGAATCCTTTTATATTATTCAAGCCGTCCCCTTTTTATGTGGCCCGATCCACTTCTATTTGCTCAGTCCTTTGTGAGAAAATATGGCGGCTTCCTTCGTTCCTTCTTCCTGATTAAAAATTAGGGCTTTTTCGAAGCGCCTATTAGATTTGATCGAATCTCTGGTTGAATAAGTGTTGCCTTTCTCGATCGAATCTCGTTGCTTTCACTGGCTACTTCGATGAGTTCGATTTTTCCTTCTGGTACGAATTTATGCTTCGTTACTTTTTTAATTTTAGTATTCGAACTCAGATAATAAGATTGCCGATGATGATATTCTTATATAGGGTTTGTAACCCTAGATTTTCGTTCGCACAAAATATATTTGATTTTATCTCTGCCGATTGTTTATGCTTGGATGATTGCAATTTATCTTGACTAATTCATATGAGAATTATTCTTATTATTTCTTGGTTGACTTGGTTTAAAAACGACGGCTTTGAATTTATGTTCAATCCTGGCTCCTTGAATTTCTCTGACCTGACTCGATGCCTTGAATTTGAGATGTTTGGTTATTACTTGTTTTGACTTGGTTACACGGCAATGTGAATAGCTTTATTGCCAAGGCTCTGACTTTGAATCGTGAATTCAACTTCTTTTACCTGATGACTTCGGCCATTTTGAACTACTTTGATTTGGGAATTTTTGTACTGTTGGCTTCGGTCATGACTTGAGATGTCATGTGCTTGCAATTGCTTGTGATGTTGTACTTCTCTTTTTCTTGGTCTTGTTTGTTGGTTTAGTGGTGTACTTGCTTGGCCATTCTGTACTTCTGGTCTTTACATGGTGGTCTTGTGGCAGTTAATAGTTGCTGTGCACTTAGTGCTTGCATTTTGATGGTTCACTGTAGTATGTTGGTCACTTGATTCACTTGTATTTGTGCATTGCCTTACTGTTGCTGTGCACTTCTGTTTGCTGTCATGTTCTTGTGCTCAAGCTTGTATATTGTTGTTTGCATAGCTGAACTTCACTGTTGCACTCGAGATTTTGCTTCTGGCCTGCATGTAGTTTGCATATCACCTTGTTGCATTGTTGAGTCACTTGAGTGTGTTGATGGAAGATGTTGCACTGTTTCATATGATTCACTTGTGCACATTGTTCATTGTGAAGTAACTGTCTTCACTGATGCTGCACTTAGTCTTGTCTTTGATGTTCCTCTCATTGCATATGAACTTGGTCTACTTGGTGCTGTAGCTTTCAAGTATATGTGCATTACTTGACTTCATTCCACTATGCATTTCTGTTTTATTAACCTGAGACAGATGCTATGTCTTTGTGCATTTCATTCACTATATTCATTTGCTTCATGTCATACTATTTTGTTTCATTGCTGCACTTGACTTTTGTTACTTGAGCTTTGAATTGTACCATGATAGTCATGCTCCATTGTTGTACACTGCATTCATGTCACTGGTATGCTGCAGCTTGCATCTTTGTTGCATTTGCTTGAATTTGTGTCATCTTTACTTGCATTGCTGTACACTTTTGGTCATTGTTGTAGTTGTATCTATGTACACTACTGCCTTATTACAGTGGTCTGACTTGAACTTGATGACTTGAGCTGCTATGTTCTGTTCATTCCTAGTTGCCTTGTTGCAGTTTGATTGTGATATCCATGTTGCAGTCCATTTTAATGTTGGTCTTCGTTGCATTCATGTCATGTCGCCTTGTGTTGAATCCAGTTTCAAAACTCGGATTTGACCTTGTGCTTGTGTCGTGATTTTCAATGTTATTGCACGTGAGTTGAACCCGATTTTTCATTTGGGTTTGACCTACTTGCCTGTCCCTGTAAATCAATCAAGTGTATATATCGGCGTGCACGGCCTTGTGGCATATACAGTAATATACTGTGTATGTCACAAGTTGTTCGTGTATGATGAATTCAAATTTAAATGATGACGAACAACCCAAATAACTGAGGCAAATATCATTTTCAAAATTCACGTTTTATTTTATATTGCAAAAATATTTTATTTTCAATTTTACTGCGTTAGTTTATATTTTTGCAGATAGCTCAGATGCTGGATTCAAACTTGAATGCAGTTGAAGATAAATACGAGTGTGAGTGATATGTAGTAAGGTGCTGATGTAAAATAGTGATGTAATTGAATTTGTATCAAAGTTGTATAGTGAATAGTGAGAGCTTGAATTTGTATACTATTCAAAATTGTAATAAATATTTGTTTGAATAAAATATTCGTTTGAATTCAAATTCTGTGTTATTTATTTTATTCAGCAAATATTTATTTAATCTGTGAAAAATAAAATAGTATATTATCAAATACATTTAAATGAATGAATATATGTTTATTATCATCAAACAAAAAATCATATAAGCGCATATTCAACAAGCAGGATATTATCGTCGGTTTATCAAAGACTTTTCCAAGATAGCTGCACCGTTAACAGGATTGACGAAGAAAAACCAAGTGTTCAGTTGGGATGCTAAGTGTGAACAAGCCTTTGGAATCCTGAAAGAGCGACTGACGAGTGCTCCTGTTTTGACTATTCCGAGTGGAAATGATGAGATGGTGGTTTACACTGATGCATGTGGTACTGGACTTGGAGCAGTGCTAATGCAGAAGGGTAAAGTTGTTGCGTATGCAAGTCGACAACTGAAGCCGCATGAAAAGAATTACCCGACTCATGATTTGGAGTTAGCGGCGATTGTTTTTGCTCTGAAGATGTGGAGACATTATATATTGGGAGTTCGATTCGAGTTGTTTACAGATCATAAGTCGTTGAAGTATCTTTTCTCCCAAAAGGATTTGAATCTTCGGCAGCAACGATGGCTAGAGTTTTTAGCATCATATGATTTTGGTATAGCCTATACTCCGGGAAAAGGTAACGCAGTAGCTGATGCGTTAAGTCGAAGACATGCAGGATTGGGAGCCATGTTTTCGGAATGGAAGAGTCTCGAGTTTTTAGCTAGATTTGACTTCAGGCCCAGATGTGAATTGGAACCTGAAATGTTGGCAAACTTATCGATAAGGCCTACTCTTGTGGAAAGAATTGGCGATAGCCAAAAACGAGACGATAAGCTTGTCAAGATTATCCGTGATTTGGAATCTGGATTGGACCCAGAGAAGGATAAAAGATTCGAAGTCGATCGAGAGGGTTGGCTTCGTAAGCAAGGACGACTGGTTGTTCCCGATATCGATGAGTTGAGAGATGAAGTTTTGAAGGAAAGTCATCACTCGAAGTTGACAATTCATCCAGGAGGAAATAAGATGTATCGGGACATGAAGAGAACCTATTACCGGGAAGGTATGAAGAAGGATGTTGGAAATTTTATTTCCAAGTGCATGAATTGCCAGTTGGTTAAAGCAGAGCAGGAAAATCCCAGTGGATTGCTTCAGCCGTTAGAAGTTCCTACATGGAAGTGGGAGCAAATATCGATGGATTTTATCGATGGTCTACGTAGAACCAGAACGGGAAATGAAGGGATTTGGGTCATTGTAGATCGTTTGACTAAGAGTGCAAGATTTATTCCTGTTCGATCAACTAGGACTGCATCGAAGTTGGCTGAATTGTATGTTAAGTGGATAGTTCGATTCCATGGTATTCCGAAGAGTATAGTGAGTGATCGAGACCCATTGTTCACTAGTGGATTTTGGAAGAGCTTCCGGGAGGTTTTGGGAACCGAGTTGTGTTTGAGTACAGCTTACCATCCTCAAACAGATGGTCAGACTGAGAGAGTCAACCGAGTTTTGGAAGATCTTCTGAGGGCATGTGTTTTGGATTTTGGAGGATCATGGGAAGATCATCTTCATTTGGTGGAATTTGCATATAATAACAGTTACCAGTCAAGTATTGGTATGGCACCATATGAGGCACTATATGGAAGACCGTGTAACTCTCCAACATGTTGGTTGGAAACTGGAGAAAAGCTGATACTTGGGCCTGAGATGATTCGTCAGACTTCGGATTGTATAGAGATCATTCGGCAACGAATGAAGGCAGCCCAAGACCGTCAGAAGAGTTATGCCGATAAGCGTCAAAAAGATTTGGAATTCGACGTAAGTGATATGGTTTTTGTGAAAATTTCTCCTCTGAAGAATGTTATTCGATTCGGGAAGAAAGGAAAATTGACTCCGAGATTTGTTGGACCATTCCCGATTATCGAGCGAATTGGAAAGCTTGCTTATAGATTGGAGTTACCGGAAAAGATGGCGGGTGTGCACAATGTTTTTCATGTATCTTATCTACGGAAGTATGTGCATGAATCGAATACGGTGGTTTCTGCTGATAGCTGTGAAGATTTAGAAGTTGATCCAGTTGTTACGAGACCTCGTAAGCCGCTTCGTGTTGTTGAAACCGACACGAAACAGCTTAGGAGGAAGACGATTACGTTGCTCAAGATACAATGGAGTGATGATGTTAACGACTGTACATGGGAGGAGGAAGAGAGGATGAAGGCATCTCATCTTGAACTCTTCAAGGTATGGCCCTAAGAGGTCGCGGCATCTCATGAATTTGTAACTTGATTTTGATTTTAGAATTCTGCATGCTAGGCTAGTAATTGGATGTATGGTTTGTTGGTTGCTATGGATGGTAGGCATGCGGAATAACTTTGGTTGCTCTTGTTTGTTTGGAATTTCGGGGGCGAAATTCCTAAGGGGGAGAGAATGTAACGACCCGCATTTTACGTGTCGATAAAATCGTAGGATTTTAGGTCGTTAGAGTCGTATGGAAGTTAGATCGTGTGGGAAAGTTAACTCGTGTAGAGATTAACTCGTGGGGAAAGCTTAGGTCGGTATTCATGAGTCGTAGATGACCTAAGGGGATATGAGTTAAGGAATAGGTTGTTAGCAAGTTAGTAATTGGAGTAGGTTAATATGTTGCGACCTAAGGTGACTAACGAGTTAACGGGTTAAGAGCTAGGTCGAGTGTTTTTAGGTCGTAGGCGACCTAAGGTTGTTGGCAACTTACGGGTTAGCAACTTAGTGGTTGTTCGAGTTAAGGGTTTGGATATAGGTCGTATGCAGATAGGTCGGTGATGCGACTTAAGGTGGTATACGAGTTAGTGTTTAGGTTGAGTGGAGCGACCTATAGAAATAGCGACCTGAGTTGATTGAGCGACCTAAAAACTTATGGGTCGGTGAGTTAGTGGGGTTTTTAAGTCGTAGACGACTTAAGGGGAACCAACGGGTTAAGAAGGGAACGACCTAAGAGTTAGACGACCTATAGATTTGACCGACTTAAGAGATTAAGCGACCTAAGGAATCTCTGTGTAGTTAGGTCGTTAGACGACCTAAGGTAGGTCGCATAGATAGTAGGTCGTAGCTCGCGCGTGAGTTTAGGTCGGCAGTGTTTATAGGTCGAGCAAACGACTTAGCAGCTAGGCCACTAAGTATAGTTAGGTCGCACGCGTTATAAGCCATTAGATTTAGGCCGCGTGCGTATGAGCCGTATGTTCTGTTAGGTCGTTAGCGACTTAGTTAGGTCGCGGCTTCGCTAATCTGCGTTCGTTTTAGGTCACAGGGTCATATGGGCCGTTGATTTGTTGAGCCGTTTGTAGTTAAGTCGTGTGTAGACGATAGGTCGTTGATTAGTTAGGTCGGGGACTTTTTAGGTCGGCAATGACCTAATAGCGAGCCTACGAGTTAAGATCTGGGCGACCTAAGGGGCGATTCAGCCTATAAATACGCGACCACTTGTGCACTTTTTGGGATCCGGATTTCGAAGCGACGAAGTGCTGCCATTTTGAGAGCTCGACTTCTACATTTCTTCACTTCTTTTCTCTACTCTAATCTAGTGTTAACATCCATCCAATATCGAAGATCAAGATTGAAGATCCAAGAGCCAAAGTTGAAGATCTTCATCCGACGAAGCTAGATTTCACCATTTCAAGCGAGATTTCGACGAATCGAGCTTGAATCCTTGCTGTCCAGATCTTTAGTTGATAGTTTTTGAAGTGTTTGGGTGATTCGGTGAGTGGTAGTTATCTCTCACGCGGACCCAAAGGAGTATATTGGATTGGTGGCTTGTTTGAGTGTTAAAGTTAGAGATTTCATGCATTTTTCTTAGTTCCAAGACTAGATTCATTACTTTTGAAGATGTTTACCTATGCAAGTTCAATTAACAAGTTATAGAGACAAAACCCATGTTTTATATTTGATAGATCTACGCTAAAATCCATGATTTCATATATGTTAGACTTATGCTCATTTATTTACGAAATTGCCATTTTAGTTGATATTGCTTGATTAGATCTTGTTTGAATGCTTGATTGTTTGGATGTATGATTGATTTGATTGTCTCGAGTTAGCTTGTAGTTGATTTGGGACAAGATGGTTGAAGATGATTCAAAAGCTAAGTGGAAAGGCTCTTGAATGGTGAATGCTGCTGTGGCATATGAAGCGGATGATGAAGCTCATATGGATGGGTTCGAGGACTTTGCTATAGTTAGAGGAAGCGAAGTATGATGACGAAATGGACTTTGCCATGATATGTTGAGGCGAAGTATGATGATGAGATGGACTTTGCTAAGATGCGTTGGAGCAAAGCATGAAGTGGAAGCCTTGGTTTAATCCAGACGGGATCATCCCAAGCATGTTGATTACTCGATGATGCGGTTCGAGTTGGTGGATAATGGTGGGCTCGAGAGGTGCTTGAGCTATAATGGGAATAGTCGTCGAGGAGGATGACTAGAAGGCTGAGATCTTATCGTTATTGAAGGTTCTAGCAAGCTCAAAGCAAGAGTACGTTGGGTAGATCCGTTATACCCAGGCGCGGGTCATGATGACGTGCTAGTACTCTGGGTAGATCCGTTATACCTAGGCACGTGTCACGGTGACGTGCGGAGTTATGTCTAGAACCGGGGTTGCCATTAGCCCTTGACGGATGGTTGAAAGATGAGTTGGTCATTCAATTAACGATAAAATCAAGGCAATGATAACAGTGATAGCCAGAGTCATGGATGTTTGGTTGTATCATCATTCGGTCTCAAGAGCGGTGTTTTCTGGGTGCTTATCTGATCTTGGTTTAGGCCTTGGGGGTTTGTATTTGGAAAACATCGACCTTGATTTGAGTGATTATTGCTTTACTTTAGTTATCTGCTTTGCTATGCTCGCTTCTCCTTAGTGTGTGTCTGGGAGCTATCACTGTAGAAAGAGGTGGAGTGGGATGATTTGGGTTCCTATTCCTTTTATCCTTTATGTTCCTTTGGTATGTTTGATAGTTGATTTACTGCTCACTAAGAATGTTGTCTGACTCAAGGTTTTATGTCTCCTCTTATTACCTTGGGCTGTTCATCCATGTTTGGGATGGGCAGACTAGGTAGCAGGTGGCAGGTGCTGATCTTAGTGGCTCACGCTGATGATGACGAAGACGAGCAGGAGGCTTTACATATTATTTTCATATTCTATGTACTGGATATTCCGCTGATTGTTGATTACTCTGAGTGCTATGTAGTGAGGCTTCTTGTATTCATGATTCAGACCATGTATAAAGCTATTATGATTAGATGATGATATTCTGTTCTATGGGAGCTTCACTATATTATATTTCTCTATTGTATTTTGTCCATGCGCTGTGAGTTATACGATAGATTCTGCAATGTTTATTCTACCCTTGACTATCGTCCATGGCTGCCTGGCACACTTTCAGCGCACTATTTCCTTGTTTTGGTGCGGGAGTCATGGGCGGTCGTCACAGGTTTGAAACAACCATGGGGTTCCACAACTAAAGAGGTGTCTAAGTGCAAACAATCTACCAAAGAACTAGAGATAAAAAAGTGTGATGCTCTAGGATCGAAAAGAGTCCAAATAGGAAAAATTCAAAATAGGAATCGAACCTTCTACGATGACTTTCCTAACTGGTCCACTACTAGAAGGTGCCGCACCTAAAGCCTGTACTTGTACTATAGGTGCGCCTTCTCTCTTCCCCATCCTGTGAGGACAAGCTCTACTAAGGTGACCGAGCTGCCCATAGCAGAAACACCTCTCATTCATCATTTTACAGTCCCTTTCGTTATGACCAACCAATCTACATCCATTGCATTTCCCCCTTTTCTTGATTCGCTTCTAAGATCCTCCCTCTTTCCTCATGTCCTTATCCTTACACTACTTCTTAGAGCTTGTAGGAACCCTTCCAAGCTCCCTCTTCTGCTGCCAAGATGTAGGTTGAACTCTCTGTCGATCCTCCAACCTTAACCGCCTAAACCTTTTCCCCATATCCTCCAACTTAGCTCGTGTCTCCTCGGAATTCTCCATGCAAGAAAATGTTTTGCCTCCTATACTAGCAAAGTCCTTGCATAGCTTAGAAAAGGGGGTTGATGTGGGTGGATTAAGGGATTTCCACCTACTGGTGTTGTATTGGGCACTTGCCCTTGCACCTATGTTATCGTAGCTCTACGGAACCAGTCAGCCACTCTATGCAAAGAAAGTATAATTTAGGCTCAAAAGAATGAAAAGAAGATTGCACTGGACTTTAGGGTTTTTTTATAAAAACTCTTTTATACTTGAAACCGTTTCTAAGAGTTTCTTTCTGAAAAATACTTTCAAAATAGGTTATTCTGAAAAATTCTTTACTTTTAAAACAAATTTTAAGGAACCTTGTAACCATAGGATCTGATACCAAGTGAAACACCCCATACCCTTTAATATACCCAAAAGGACACATTAAAAGGCATGGTGTGTTGTAGGTATAAATAAAACTAACAGAGACTAAGATTCACAAGACAAAAATAGGTAAAAATGGCGGTAACTAAAATAATAACTTAATCAAAATAAAACTTTCATAATTGCTTCATAAATAAGTTAAATACAAAATACAGTATCTATATCTTAAAACCCATCACATCTTACGAAATAAAAATTCATAGTCACAAAATCAGAGTACATAATATCCCTCAAAATAAGCCAGTACACAAAAGGAACTAAAGCTGAAATAAAAGAAGTACATGGTAGGAAACTCCTCCCAGAAAATCTCCAAGCAACCGCAAGTCTACTATCCTCTCCCTTGATTGCCTATAGGGTGAAGGGGAAAATAGAGGAGTGGGTCAGACTAAATGTCTGGTGAATGATAGTAATTACTAGAGTCTTTATGCAAGATAAAAGTAATAGACTCTACAACAGTTCTAGCATAAATAAGGATAAAAAAGGAAATTAGAAAGAGATAAACTAGAAATAAATACGATTAAATTTTGCTCAAGGTTGGTTAACTTTGATTGCTTGTCCTTGTTTTGATTAATTAGGCTGAATTCCTAATTAGGATGTAACCCTAATTCTACCCTTTTTAATTAGCCCGCTACATCATAGACCTTTCTATAGACCAGCCGCTATATAACTCCCTATACAGCAGCCAATGGTATCTACAGAAGATGCTCAACAACTATTGTGGATCCGGACGACATATATAGCTCCCTACACAGAAGGCAATGGTGTCTACTAAGACACCTTACTAAGTGCTTAGAACTCATAGCTATTACTGAGCACCCAAATGGAAGTCGCACGCATAACTGCCACCATTCCCATGCTACCTTTTGCCCCATCTATTGGGTCTTATTATTACCTCCAATGCATAGAATAGTGTGCCCCTTATCTCACTTCAGGCTAATGTGAGATCACCATGTGTCCATAGAAAAACAGAGGAAATGCTGTTGGTACTGGCCCATCATCCAAACAATATCTGGTTGTACCCTTTATCCAAATCCCCATGATTTGGACTTCTATTTGACCAATTACTATCATTCTTAGCATAAGTGTGCCCAGGAAAATGCTATTTGGTATAGGTACTACTTTCATATTTACTTATTAACTTAGAAAAATTATTTAAATAAGCCTTTATTACCATTTTTACTTTCTACACTTATAATTCATCCCAAGCCTTAAAATAAGCCTCATTTTGTTCTTTTTCTTATTATAACTTATGTTATAATCATGCTTCTACTTAAACCAAGGTCTAAGTGTGAAAATAAGCTCCTTTCATCTTTTGCTTCATTTTGTTATAATTCCAAGTCATAACTATGCCAATTATCTTTAATTAGTCCAATTATAACTATAAGTGGGCGTAATTTCAGTCCAATTTCATTATTTATTACAGTCTTTATAATTTACATCTTATTTTCTTCATTTATTATTCTTACTTATAAAATCCATATCTGCGTTCAATTTATTCTAATCCATATGTGCAGAAAAGGGGAAGGAAGAGAATAGACGCTTGCATAAAATCCAAAACGTCGAAAAGATGTAAATAACAAATAAATAACAGTAAATAAACTTAAGTACTGTAAATAGACTCTAAATTGATAGAAAGCTATGCTTAATAGTAATAATTTATAATTAATAAAAATAATACTAAAAATTACTGAAAGGAATGGCTGAATAGTCTGAAAATAATTAAAAACTGTAAATAATCACTAAAAAGGCTATTCCAAAAATCATAGTAAAACTACAACTATTGAAAACCCTATTATTTTAAATTACTTAAAGAAATCTTAAAATAATTACAATCACTCACCTCCGGTCCTAAGCTCTTCCTTTGGTCTTCCCAAATCCACTTGGAGTTGTAAAATAATTTTTATTAAAAAGATTCTCTCCTTGGAAAATTATTCCTTTTAGGGTCCTTCCTGAAAAGGTGAACCCAAACAGAGAATATCTTGAATTAGAAAAAGTGTTAGGTCTAGTGCTCTATTTATATGTGTAGAAGTGGATCTCGGACCATTGGATTTGGAGATTGAATAGGAAGCAAACACATCATAGGCTGAATAGGAGCCATCGGATGCAGAAACGGAGGGACTGGATTAAACAAAAGGTACAAATGACATGTTCTGACGTCTCTAATTTGCTCGAATGAATTTATGTTCATTCGCCTGCCAAATTGCAAGGCAGGTCGAATGTCTGGTCGACCACCCCATTGCCTAGGTCGACCAGCCGGTCGACTTGACCATGTGTGTGTATTCGTTATTTTCTGCTTATTTTGTTTATTTTATAACTTGGTCATTTTAGCTCGATTTCCGACGTTCTATATATGGAAATTGACTAGAAGATTACCACGGACACAATGGCGTAACTTTCGTGGCTTAATTCTGATAATTTCACAAAGTTATTTTACTATTAATTAATTAGCAAATTAATTATTATGGATTAAATTTCTGGTTGTTACACACTTAGTACCGATCACTATTTGATCACTTGTTTTAGAAATTAAGTCCCAAACTTTGTTTCTTTCAGGTTGATTTAATTCCTATTGCATATCTATAATCCAGTAATCATCAGTCGAGACTTCTTTAGCATTTTTGGGTTCAATGTCTGATAGGAATGCTACATGACCCATTTAATTTAATTGATTTCAAGTTCATACGTTAGTATTTACTTCTCCAATGACATTTTCAATTGGGTGATTTCTCAAAAGTCTAGATGGAGTTCGAATTTCATTTTCATTTGGTAAATTGTTTTTTTCATTTTCAACATTATTTTCAATAATTTTAATATCATCTACTGTGATATTTGATTTAGGAATAGTTTCTTCATCTTCATTTTTATTATTAAATTTGAAATTTTCGTCGAATGAAACATAAAGTGCTTCTCCGATAATTTTAGTTCTTTTATTATAAATTATGTGTGCCTTGCTTCATTTCGAGTATCCAATGAATATTCCTTCATCGGATTTTGGATTGAATTTACCAAGTTGGTCTTTTGTATTTAATAGAAAACATTTTGAGCCAAAATCTTTAAAATATGATATATTAGGTTTCCTTCCATTAAAAAGTTCATATGGGGTATATTTTGTTAATGGTCTAATGGAGACACGATTTAAAACATAACAAGAAATTGCTACAGCTTTTGCCCAAAAATGTCTAGATAGTGTGTTTTCATTTAATAAAGTTCTAATGCATTATTGAAGTGTTATATTTTTCCTTTCTAAATTCCGTTTTGTTGTGGAGTTCTAGGAAATGAAAATTTGTGAACAATTCCTTTGTTATTACAATATTTTTTAAAAAAATATCATTATCGAATTCGCCACCGCGATCACTTCAAATGTTTTAATTTTTATATTCTTAATATTTTGTATTATCTTAGCAAAGACTTTAAAATTTCCAAAAGTATCATTTTTTCAGAAATATTATCTAGGTGTATCTTGAAAAATCATCCACAATTACAAAAACATATCTATTATGATTTACAAATTGTACTTGAGTTGGTCCAAAAAGATCTAAATATAATAACTCAAGTGGTTGTAGTGTAGAAACTATTTTCTTTGATTTAAAAGAAGATTTTGTTCTTTTTCCTAAATGACGAGCATCATAAATACTATTTACTTTAAAATTCATTTTTGTAAGCCTTTTCCTAAATTATTCTTAGCTATTTTACTTATAGCTTTAATGTTTATATGATAAAATCTTTTGTGTCATAACCAAGGATCACTTTCTTTGACTGCTAGACACATATTCCTTTATGATTTACTTTGATATTTAATATGTATATATTTCGTTCTCTAGTTCCTTCAAAAATTAGATTTTTGTTTTGATTCAATATGTTACATTTGTTTTCTGAAAAAGATATATTAAAAAATTGCATAGTTAACTTATACTATGAAAATTATGTTTTTAACCAGTAAAACATTTGTAATAAGAGGTAAGTTAGATGTATCATCATTTCTCACATCACCTTTGCCGATGTTATATCCTTTGGAATAATCTCCAAATGTGACAGATCCTCCATCTAAGTATATAATGTTAGTTAGCATATCTTTGTTTCCTGTCATTTGTTTTGAGAAACCACTGTTAAGCATCCACTTTCCTTTTTTCTTAGCCGATACCTACAAAAAAAATTATAAAGATGATGTTGGTACCCACTTTTTATTTGAGTCCTAAGAGTTAGATCATAGGAAAACAAAACCATGAGGCTTTAGAATTCCCTTTATAAGTAAAAATTTTCATTTTTATGAACTGAACTTATAAAAGACTTAACATACTTATTTTTGATGAAATTATCATTAGTTTCTGGTACCTAAATTTTTATAGTATTTATGTTGTCGATAACCTTCTTTTGAGTGAAAGCCTTTGGTTTTGGTTTTTGTTTTACAAAATTCTTATGTATGTTGAAATATTTATATGGTGAATTATTCCTCTTTGTTATAGATTTTCAGGAATTTTTGTATCTCTAGCCCTTTCTTATTGAAAGTAGTTTGAGAGTTATTAATTATCTTAGAAAGATTTTCTCTACCTTTATTAAAGTTAGCTACATTTTTAGCAATATTTTCTAACTCAATTTTGAGACCGGTATGATTTAATCCAAGAATTTTGATATTTGATTTTAAATCATGGTTTTATGAAGCTAATGTCATATTCTTTTCTTTTTGAATTTCGATTTTATTTGATAGCATAGTGAGCTGAGAAGATACATTAGACAAAGATTCTTATGTTTTAACAAGTTCTTCTTCTAGGATTTTCTTTTCATCTCTGAGCATATCAACTTTTATTTCACTTCTGTTTATTTTTTCTAAAGCATCTTTATACTTTCTTTTAACTTCTTTTAGTTTATCCAATAGTTCCAAAATTTATATCTATTAAATCATCAAAAGTTAGATCATTTACATCATTAGTTGAAGCTATAAGGCAGACATTTTCTTGTTCAGAATCACTATCGGTGTCATTATCTGATGATGAAGACGATTCTGAATCATCTCATGTAACAGAGAATGCTTGCTTCTTCTTATACTTGTCCTTTTTATTCTTATATCTATCTTTCTTTCGATCATGACGTCCTTCTTTATGTGACCCTTCTTATGACATTCATAACACTCGAGATTTTAAGTTGATGGTTTATTGGTATTGTTTCTTCTGTTGATTTTGAATTTCTTGTTCTTTCTAAATTTCAAAAAAAAATTGAAGTTCTTTGCTATAAATGCCATGTCATCTTCATTTGAGTCTGAATCTTCTTATTCAGCCTGAAAAGATATATTTTTTATATCTTGGGCTTGATCTCGTTTTGCCTGCAAATTTACTTCATACGACATGTGATTTCCTATTAACTCTTCAGGTTTGATGGTAGAAATATCATTAGCTCCTTTAATAGCTAAGACTTTCCATTCCCATTCATCGTTAAAGAGTTTAGAATTTTCAAAACAATATCAAAATCGGTATATTTTTCATCCAATGCCCATAGTGAATGATATATGTCTTAGAATCTAGAATACTTACCATTTATAGTTTAATCTGGTTTCATTCTAAAATTTTGGAACTGATTTTTTAACCTTAGAAATCTTGTTTTGTTTAACTTTGTTTGTTCCTTCATGTGTAACTTTAAGAGTTCACCAGATTTCGTAAATTTTTACACATACTAACTCTATTAAATTCATTCTTATCTAAAGCCCAAAATAACATATTCATGACATTGCATTTGAATTAGCATCTATTTTTTGTGTGTTTGACCATTGTGCATATGGTGTGGTAGGTATAGTGTATTCATTCTGAGTGATATTTCAAGTATCGTATTCATTTGTTGCACATAAATACTCATGCGAGTTGACAATAGTTGTAATTCAAAACGTTAAATAGTGGTAGTCGCGCGGTAGTTTGATCTTCAATACAACTTGTGCTAGTGTTATTTTCCATATTAACTGAATATCAAATGACTGTGTTATGGTTTTATGATGACCAATGCTCTGATACCAACTGAAAGTGACTAGATGCCAAGTGAAAGTGACTAAGGATCGTGTAATATGGAATATTAATAACTATTTACTTATGTGGAATATAAATATAAAAGTAAAACAATAAAGTAAATAACACCAGAGATTTTTATACTGGTTCGAACTTCCCGTTCTACATCCAATCCCAGACTCCTTTTGAAATTCAACCATAAACCCTTACTTGACGCGGAGGAATATGTATTACACTGCTTGAGAAACCAAAGAGGACTTCTATCGTATAAGAAATAGAATAGGACTTCAACTGCCTGAGCCACCAAACAGGACTTCTAATACAAACAATAGAATTGCTTCTGATTGAGTATGCTCTTGAGTAGCATTGATAAGTCAATGACGTGCACCCTTCCCATAATCTTTTCCTTCGTGGTATATAGTGTGATTCATGAAAATAGGAAGTTTATTTAATCACTAATAAGATTTTCATAAATTAACAAGTGATTAGAATTGCAAGTATTTGAATGCAAATGGCCAAATTGTTTAGACATTAAGAATGAGAAAATAGAATCATAATTTTTTGTTATTAGAATGATTAATTTGATGGCTATGTATAGAGATTTAAGAGTTGCAATTATTCGTGAAAAGTAGCGATCAAAAGATACGGAAACAACTCTTGAATCAAGAGTTGTTTCTATTCGCTGAAGTAGTGTGTCTTTTCAAAATATAGTCATTATAAAGATTCAGCCGACTGAGTGAAAAAACTAGCCAGCCGAATCGATTAAAAATCAAATCAGAGAAAAAATAGTGCATAAAGTCTTGCAATTCAGCCGGTTGAAATATATAGTTCAGCCATCTGAATGTTCAATATTTATTTTGCACGTGCACAGTCATTCAGTCGACTGAACTACATGCTTCAGCCGGCTGAATGGCTTGTTTTTTGCCATATCAAGGATTTTTTCCAACAAGAATTTTATATATGAAATTCTTTATGAAATCTTTAGCATATGATATATTTTTTGAAAACAAATTAGATTGTGTGTGTGCATATACCACTATGGAGAGATTTTAACATGTATTAACTACTAGACTCGGACCGTAGCTAAATGTATTACTGAAGCTTTTGTCTGGAATCTGGTCTAGTATCTTTCCTTGCATATATGGTTAGTTCATATAATGTTTACTTATATAATTGTCGCAGTCAAAACATCAAAATTCTAGGTTCTAACACACAATAACCGTGGTACCCTTCAATAGACATAGATTTCCATCTTTTACCCCTTTCATCATTATCAATGAGCCATTTGTAATTTTCATTGCTTTTTTTATTACACGGTTCAAGACAAGATTGCATAATGCTCCAATGGAGATCAAACAATGCCTCAAATTAGGCACATGTCTATCATCACATAAAGTACAAACAACACCATCAAACGTCCTGATCTTCACCGTTCCAATACCAATCATGTGAAGTAGCATTATTTCCCATGAGAACCTCTCCACCATCAAACTGGCGATAAGTGGAAAAAGAGTGTATCAGGTGTCATATGATAGAATGCTCGAGAGTCAATAAGCCATGTAGTACTCTTCATAGATGAGATAGAAGTTGTAAAAATGCTAGGATTACTCTCTGAATCTGATGTCGTTGCTGTAGAAGCTGAAGCCTTTTAGGTAATGGCTTGTTTTTATTGTCCAACTTGGGGAACCTTGCAATATAATGTCCAAGCCTTCTACAATAATGACAAATTCCCTTTGGAGCTCCCCTTGACTGAGATCTGGACTTGGATCTATCTCCGTCATATTTGGGTTTACTCTTACTTCTTCCCCTTTACACAATAAGGTCTTCGGAATCATTCTTCGTGCTCATGTTTGCTAACCTTTCCCTCAGCATCTTGTTATTCAAATTTGTCTTCATGTTCTCCAAGCAAATAGAAGAGCGTCCATAGAAAATAGAGTTAACAAAGTGTTATATTCTACAGGCAAAGAACATAAAAGAATGATAGCTTACGCTTCATCCTTAATTTTTACTTTGGCTTCTCGAAGATTCATGACAAGTGTGTTTAGGGTATCGATGTGAGCTAATACATCGGTTCTAGGCTTCATCTTGAACTAGTAAAGTTGGTGTTGTAGGATGATGCAATTAGTGAGCGACTTGTCATAGAACTTTTTCTAAAGAGCATCTCATAATTCCTTAGCATTTTTCATATGAGAAAACTCTTAGTACTTCTTTAGAAAGGCTAAGTTGGATGGCAGCAAGAGCATCCTCTTTCCATTCCCTAATCTCTTCGATGCTAATTTATTCAGTTTCTCTGGATTTGAGAGAATCTTTAAGTCCTCTCTTTCTTCAATACTGCTTCAATCTTCATCTTCCATATGCCAAGATCTTCCTTTCCATCACATCAAGCGAATCCATAATTTGTAGATCTTCTACTAGTGCTATTCTTTATGGAATTAAACATAGCTGAAATAGTCTTCAAACAGAACACATGGCTCTAATACCAAGCTATAGTGAAAAATTAGAATTTTGGGCAGTGGAAGCAGAACACTCAATAATCTACTCTGTGGACAATCTCAGTAATTTCAATCCAACAAAAAGAATAAAAAAAATCAAAGAGCATAAATTATGGATAAAAGATAGAAAGGAAAGAACACACCGATTTGATGAGGTTCGGCTATGCCTATGTCCTCGGACCTAACGACCTTTATTCTTCTTTACTTAAAAAGAGCATATAGCATGAGAAGAATATAAACCACTCATTATAAATTTCTCACCCTGCAATAGATATAGAAATATGGATGTTATTGAAGATATTTTATGGAGAACTATCTTGTCATCTTGTGTTGAAAAGATAAAAAATTGTCTTCATACATATAGTGGTAGGATGAAGACTGCCTTAGAGATAAGGATGAAATGTTTCGGATATACTTGATTTGATTTCAACACAAATTTAGTATATTGGTATTTGTTTCAACGTATATCCTTATTTTATGGATTACTCAAATCAATTAATATATCTTCTGACATTAATTGATTATCTTTCCATTTGTTTCTCATATTTGATTGATTGCAAGAGTCAATTAATATATACTCTCTTCTAATATTTGGAGTAGATTTAAATTATACAAACTTAACATATATCTTTTACATATCTGTATGTATATGCATGTGTAATATGATAATCCGTGTAAGGTATAACATGATTGTATATAAATATTGATATTTACATCGCAGCATATAGGAAATGCGGATTACGGAGTATCTGGATTAACACTAGAGGGGAGGGGGTGAATAGTGTTTAATCAATTTTATAGAATTTTTGAAATCTTTTCAAATTAAACACATCAGATGCAATTTCACAAACACAAAGACAATCACAGAATCAGACACGGATGAAATAGTAAATAAAAGCAGTAAAGAAAAGAGCACGTTGGAATTTTATACTGGTTTAGAGTTACCCTGCATCCAGTCCCATACAATTTCTTGTGCAGATTTATTTTCAAATATAACGTCGATATTTCAACCTCGATTTCAAGGCCATGAGATACACCCTCCTATCTCTGAGTCAAGGGAAAACTCGCTTGATTTAACCAGGCTACAAGATCACCTAATTGATTTACGGGCTACAATCACATTTAATTGATTTACAGGCCACAATCACACTGTTTCCAATCACACTTTGATAGAGAGAGACTCATACACTTCAATCTTTCGATCTTTGGTTATAAATGATCCTATAACTCTAAATAGCGCTGAGATCTTTGAAATAGAGTGGCAGAGAACCAAACAAGAGACAATCGAGTTTGATTCACTTAGAATTTCGACGGAGTTTTATTAAAGCATTTGAAATACAAGAGAATATTTGAGTGGAGAGGAAAGAGTGAAGTAATGAAGAAAAACGAACTTAAAATTCGTTGAAAATAACTGGTATTTATAAGAGAACAACAATCATGCCTACTGTGGAAGTTATGATGAATAGATACTTCTTTTGAAAATTTGAATCTTGAATTCTACGGTCACCATGTCGATATGGGGGGATGAGGGGTGTCGACGTGCCTATGTGAATTTTGAAAATTAATTTTGCTTTAAAATGTTTCTAATTCTAAAACTTGTCAAAATAATTTCTAATCTTTGTAAACCATTTTGAAAATGTTTAAACTTATAAAAGAGATTTAGAAAGTAACCTTTGAAATATATAATCTACAATATAAAAGTAATAAAAGCTTAATATAAATATTTTGAGATTAAAACTAACACCATTAAAACTAGGAGATGGTGTAAAAACAAGAAATTATTTTGAAATTAAAAAATAGTTAAGGATAGACTATTTAAACCAAGAGAGATAACTATTAAAAGGATAGTTTTGAAAAAAATCTTAAAATAAATCATTTTGAAAATTTTGTGGATTCCATTCCAATAGAGAAGGTCGTGGGTTCCGTCCCACCAGAGAGGTCATGGGTTCCATCCCACTATTAAAGCGAGAAGGTGGATTCCCTTTCACAATTAAAATCCGAATAAACATTTTAGTGCTATTATAAAGTTTCAACATAAATCTCGACTCTGTTGCTTATCTTGATATTTTAAACACCTGAACTCTTGATACTCATGAGTCTTCTATCTCGATTTCTTCAATCTTGAATCTCTACACTTATTCTTGAATCTTTATACTCAGTCTTGAATCTTTATACTGTACAATTTTCATTCTCAGTACCTGCATATATATATATATATATATATATATATATATATATATATATATATATAGACAGGAATATTAGTATTTATATTTCATAACAAGTTCTAAGGTTGTTGTCACCAAAACCATCATCTTGGGAACTAACAATCTTCCCCTGTTTGATGATGACAGCCTTTGTTTATAAAATCTTCCCCACAAACTTTGATTCTACTCCGACCCCCCTTATTCCAACAACACCCCCTTAATCTACTATCTTCCCCCTGTTCCCTCATCTCAGTAACTAACACAACAGACATGTTAGCTCAACTTATATGTATTGTATGTTTTCCAAAGTATGTATTTATGTAAACTTATTATTTATATAAATATTAAAATTATGTAAATACATACACACACATATATGTTACTTGTATGTAAAATATTAATGATTTGTATACATATAAAATATTGTATTAAATATATATACATATATATAATGTAAAGTTTTTTGGATCGATATACGTATATATGTATGTACAATAGTAATATAATAATAATAATGAGGCATATCAAGGAAGTATATGCTTTCTATTATTAATAAAGTACCTTTTCCAAAAAAAAAAATAATTATTATTATTAAATACGTATATATAAGTATATTTATAATATTCAAATATATATATATATATATATATAAATATATGTATTATTAAATTATAAAAATATTATTTTACTTTTATACCTTTCTAGATTGTATGCGTAGAAAAATAAAATTTTAGTTATAATTTTATTGTTGTTGTAAAACAAAAAATAGTAGAAGTCATTAGAGATGATATTTTATTCATTATAATATCAACACGACACAACACAATTGAGCTATATTTATAAACTCAAGATTGAGAATGAAGATTACAATTGTATCCTTCAACATTTAGCATATTCACCCATATTATTTGTATATTTTACAACACCCCATGCATATGCATATGTAAAGATAATATGAATAATTACTTCATTAAAAACCTATGTTATGAAAACCCCAATAGGAAAATTCATGAGCAAGGAAAAGAGTACAACTCTATTTCATATTTAGGTAACATGTTTTATAAGGTTATTGTGAGGGTTGATAATTCTAGATCAATATAATGTCTTATTAAAACCTTACTAATAAAATCCCAATGGGAAAAATATTAGTGTAAGAAAAAAAGAATACATTATAGCATACTTCTAGACACCCCTCTTGATTTATAAAGAATTATTTAATTACTCCATTGGTGTAGCCGACGCATACCAATTTTGTACACCATCTTCTAAAACTTTGATTTGGAAGTGCCTTGATGAATAAATCAACCGGATTTTTTTTGGACTAGATTTGTCTTACCTCTGTCGTATTATCTTTTTGTAATTCATATGTGAAGAAATTATTTTGGATAAATGTGCTTGATCCTATCACCCTTGATGTATCCTTCTTGGATCTGAGCTATGCAAGCTGCATTACCTTCATAAATAATAATTGGTCCTTTTATAGTTGAGGGGAGTTGACACGTCTTTCGAATATGCTCAATTAATGATCTTAGCTAAATACATTCTCAACTTGCTTCATATAATGCTAATATTTAGAATGATTAGATTAGTTACCACCAATGTTTTCTCCATAGATCGCCATGATATAGTTGCATTACTATTACTAAACACATATCCAGTTTGTGATATAGCTTTATGTGGGTCAGAAAGATAACCTACATCAGCATAGCCAGCTAGATTAAGATTAATGCCTATGTTAGAATAAAATAAGCCTTAATTTGTCATTCCACTAAGATATCTCATGGTTCCATACCATTTTAGCCTTTTTTATTTGGTGCGGAACTATATCTTGCTCGAAGATTTACTAAGAATGCAATATTCGATCTCATGCATTAGGCTAAATATAATAATGCACCAATAGCATTGAGATATGGTATTTTTGGAATAATCATATATTCATCATCTTATTTTGGGCGGTAAGGGTCCTTTTTAATATACAATGATCTGAAAACTATAAGCGTATTAAGTTGATATGCTTTATCCATTTGAAAATGCATCAAGATTTTCTTAATGTAGTTCGACTAGTGGATTAGTATGCCATTACTACTATGCTAGATCTGTAGATCGAGATGGTATTTAGTTTTTTAAGATCTTTCATTTCAAATTCTTTCTTTAAATAATTGATTATTTCATTAATTTCATCTGGTGTCCCAAACACATTTATATCATCAACATAAACTGCTAAAATAGTGAATCTTTTTATCGATTTCTATTTAAAGACATATGGACGAATGAGATTGTTTTTATATCCAGCTTTTACCAAATAGCCATTAAGGCGTTTTTATCACATTCTTCTTGATTGTTTAAAACCATATATTGAATGTCTTAATTTCAATGAGTACATCGATTTTGATTTTGCTTGAGGTTATCCATCTGGGATTTTCATGTAAACATCATCATCTAATTCACCGTAAAGATAATCTATCACAACATCAGTTATTCTTATTTTAAGTTTTGAATAAATTACAAGGCTTATCAAATATCAAAATGCTAGGACATCCATAACAGAAGATAGGTTTCTTTAAAGTCAAAACCTGCTCTCCATAGGAAAGCTTCATGCCTTGTATCTCACTATTTCATTTTTATCATTTTGTTTTTTTCTAACAAATGCCCATTTACAGCCTATTAGTTTAACACTTCTGGTGTTTTCTCTATCAGTCCAAACATACTACGTTTTTCGAGTGAATCTAGTTCAACTTGGACAACATCTTTCTATTTTGGCTAATCATGTATTTACCGACATTCATTTATTCTAGTTGGTTCATTATCATTATTCTCATTATAGTCACGACTTTTAGTTATTTCAGTTGCTATTTCTATTGAGAATACAACATCATTTATTATTTTACTTTGGTATCATATTTCTCCATAGTTCGTATAAAATATAGAGACCTCGTTATTATTAGGTACCATTTTACTTTTGGAAGCTTCTATTATTTCTTCCTCGGATAATAGGTCCTTTAACATTTTTAGGAGAACTGAAATTTTCATTTAAGTGATATTTTGGATCATTTATAACCTCTTTAGGAGGTTTATCAATTGATAATTTTTCATTAGATTTTTTCTAGGCGCCAAGTCTTTTGAACCGATAGTTCTTCCATGCTTTTGTCTTGCTATAGATTCATTTGCTGCTATATTCAACTTTAATCCTTTGTTTGGATAAGGTATAGGTATTTTAAATGTTAGTAGGTTAATTAACAAGTTTTTTCTCATTTTTGGTTAAATTGCGTATTATTTTGATCTTCATATGCTTTGAAATTTTAACATGATGGCGTATAGGATTTGTCCGATTTTTTGAGATTTTTGGGAATTTTTCCTCAGTGGTTTACTAAGGCAATTAAATTATTTAGGCCCAAGGGCTAAATTGAAAAATGTCTTTCGCGTTTATTTAAAGCCGGAGAGAAATTGTTTTTGAGAATTGTTTGTGGAAGAAGTAAAGTGTTTTGAAAAAAAGGTTGACTTTTGTATACTTTTTACTATTTGTAAGTACAAGAGAAGGTTCCTCAGCAAATCAAAATTTGACAAATAAGATAAAAACATCAGTTTAGTGCGCCCAGTTTTGCCTTTGACTCCAACAAGCCCGCTTTTACCCTTTTGATGAAGTCGAAAGGTGCCTACCGTCTAAAGCGGAACATAAACAGTTACCTTCCGCCCAAAGTTGAAAGGTAGGCATGGGGTCGAAGGGAAGAAAAGGGTGAAGGGATGGGGAGGCTGCTACTTTTTCTTTCAAACAGAAATAAAAATTGTTTTTCAATAAGTTCAATGGGGATCCTTCGACTCTATCATTTTAAAAAAGATTAAAATTTTATATTCAAGAAGGGTTTCGAAGGGGATCTTCGAAAGCTTAAACCTTCAAGAGTGTTGTTTTAAAACGTTTTCCAAAAGGGTGTATTAAAACCTTTCTACAAGTCGAAGGGTTAACCTTCCGACATGGTCGGAAGTATGCTTTCGAAGGGTTTGTTCCATTACCAACACTTCATGTTTTTGGATGATTTTGAAAGGTTTTAATTTCGTATGGTTTTGATTTCGAAGGATTTGGCTTTGAAAGGTTTATTCAAAGGGTTTGAAGGGGCTATCTTCAATGGTTTCAAAAGGTTTTAATTTCAAAAGGCTTATTTCGAAGGGTTTTGAAGGGCATATCTTCAATGATTTAGAAAGGCTTTAATTTTGAAAGGTTTTGAATTCAAAAGGTTTGGTTTCAAAAGGTTTGATTTCTAAAGGTTTATTTTGAAGGGTTTGAAGGGGCTATCTTCAATGATTTTGAAAGGTTTTAATTTTGAAAGGTTTTGATTTCAAAAGGTTTATTTCAAAGGGTTTTGAAGGGGCTATCTTCAATGATTTCGAAAGGTTTTAATTTCAAAAGGTTTGATTTCGAAAGGTTTGAGTTCGAAAGGTTTCCGAAGGGGCTAACTTTGGATGTTTATTTGCTTCCGAATGGGACGTCATTCGAAGGGTTTCAAAGGACAGTTTTTAGCCGTGTTTCTTAAGTAAACTTTGCTAAGATGAAGGGGTTACTTCGAAGTACTATAGCATAAAATAGTTATCTTTATTTGAATATGTAAGGGGGATCCTTATATAAAACAAATGTTATAAAACCTTGGAAACACCCGGGTGGGTTTAATGTTTTCATTACATAGTTTGGAGTTTCAAACAGAAATATGTTTTCGAAAATATTAATTGGGGCTATCAATGTGTTTCTATTTAATTTAACCTAACCGGGGCTATCAATGGGAATAGTACAGGTGGTATACCTAAGGAAAATAATCAATCATGGGGATCATGATATTTTAACTGCCCAAGTCATGGGTTCTTGATTAACCTAGGAAAACCATCAAATTTCTAAAGTAAAGAATGTTTTGCCAGAGGTGGTTAGCCTCGGGATTTGGCACCCAAGGGTTCATTGACATCCTAGAAAAACTATGGAGTGTGCGGTGAATAGCCCACACCAACTTTTATAAAATAATGTATGTTGGATAATTTGCATTTATTTTGAATGGATTTGGAATGAATATTCCTATTAAACTACGACAAATAGTCATTTTAAAGATTTTAGAGGGGAACCCTAATAAATTGATTTTAGATGGGAATTCTAATAAATTTCTTTTAGATGGGATATCTTAAAATGGATGGATGGGATATCCAATACATATGATTTATGGCTTTATTTCATATTATGTTAAGACTAACCATTTTGGATGCAGGGGCATAGTAAATGATTTGCATGTTTATTTTAGATACTAGTGAGGGGAAAAATCATCCCACTAAGCGGCGTGGTCTCACTAGATATCTATTTATGATAAGAGATGGTAGGGGATTATTCATACTAGACTTATTGTCTCACTCAAAGTTTGTGTTTCTTCACAAACTCTCGGGTACTCAAAATTGATTTAAGTAGTATGAGAGTGGGAGACTTTCAGGTTTTTTTGGGCGAATAAGCTTTCGGAGACGTGCGTGAGATAGTATTAGCTATATAGGAGCTATTTTGTGTATTCTGCTGTGATGTACTAAGAACTATAAAGTTCATATTTATTAGTTCTCTAATCATCATAAGGAGACATCTTCATATGTCCCTCTTATCGTATTTTGTACATGTATATGTGATCCGAACGTGGTTATCATCTGAGATTAAGTAATTAAACCATAAATTGAAATTAATAAGAAATGAGAAATTCTGTTTTGACAAAGTTTAAATTTTTTCATATTTGTATGTTTCAGTGTTGCCAATAGTTTCAAGATTTCAATTTCGGTCACTCGGAAATAACACCTATGGATGACTACAGCATCCGTAATATTTAGTTTTGAGCCTCCGAAAGGAGGATGTTACAAGCTAGTATCAAAGCATGGTTTATGTACTTAAAAGGAATTTAAACCTTAAAAGATTTTTAAATCTAAAATATGATTGGGCTTGGGTAAGCGTTATAGTAACGTATATGCACTTTGCTATAAATACCTAAGTACGTATTCCCCACTCTCTTAGACCGTTCTTCCGTATCTTACCAGGATTGAATTTTAGGTAGTAGGGATGTAAGATATGGAGGCCGAAAACGAAAGAGTAAATCAAGGTGGAAGACGCACCGCAACACGTGAAAATGTTCGACCCATTACTAGGAGCAACCAAGGTCGACATGCAAATGCAAACCTAGATGCAAATGCCAATGTTGGTGCTGAGATTCCACCGGTTGATATGGGGCTAATGCATCAGTTCTTCATAAATATGATGCAAGCTAGAGCAGCTATGGGAATGGTTGTAGGTAATGATGGAGGAGCTAATCCGGTAGCCCCAGTTGGCAATAATTATGCCAAGCTGAGCAGGGATTACGCTAGTCTTGGAGGGAAGCCTTTTTTGGGAACCGAGGATGCAGTAGGAGTGAAGAACTGGCTATTGCATTGTGAAAGGATAATTGCAGTTCTCGACTTAGTGGATATGCAAAAGAGGAGACTTGCTTCAAGGAAATTGTAGGGAGCAACATTGTTTTTGTGGAAAGGAGTTACCATGGGAGAGCCAGAGGAAGATCTGACTTGGGCTGAATTTAGAAGGAGGTTCAAAGAAAGATTTCCATCAGAGGTTTTCAAGTCGGCATTGCTTAGGAAATTTGCAGATTTAGTCCAAGGGGATAGATCAGTGATTGAGTATGCTATAGAGTTAGATGAGCTGTCCTGTTATGGATATGCTAATGTCATTCGAAGGAATGATAAGTTTGTCAGGGGGTTGAATCGTGAAATCGCAAGAGCAACCATGCCAAACCTCCGCGATCCATGTCATATTGTTGTTGAGATGGCTATTTGGAATGAAGAGATATTTTCTACTTTTGGTAAGGAGAAACCAGCCGAGGTTCAGAATTTTCAAGGTGAAAAGCAGAAGTTCTTCAAGAAGAAAGGTGCCTAGTCGGGGGTAGTAGCTAAGAAGAGAAAGGCTGATATTATTTGTTACAAGTGTGACAAGAATGGGCACTATGCAAATGAGTGTCGCTCGGGTGATGGAAGAGCAGTTGTAGTAAGGCCGAATGTGAAGTGCTACAACTATGGCCAGATGGGGCATTACAAGGACAAGTGTCCCGAGGATGCTAAAGCTAGAAAGGGAAAGGTCTTTGCGTTGGAACCATCATCTTCTAGACCAATGACTGCTGAAAAAGGAAAAGCTGTGATGGAAGGTAAGCTTATGATTTGTAATACTCTTGTTAGGATACTATTTAATACCGGTGCATCACACTCATTTATATCTCAGTACTTGGTAGATTTCTTATGTATGGAACCTTTATACCTTATTACCCCTTTAAGGGTTGCGAATCCTATAGGAGGCTATGCAAACTCTGGGAACCAGATATGACCAGTTAGAAATTGATTTGTTAGGTCATATGTTTGCATGCATTTTATCTGTTTTTGATTTTGTGGGTTTGGGGATCATATTGGGTATGGATTTGTTAGATAGATATGATGCTAGTATATTTTTTAAAAGGGGGAAATATCGTCGGGACACCATAATAGCCATAACCTAGTTATTTACTCAGTAAGGAGTTTGAACGGAAATGCTTATGCGCTTTTGGGTGCTATGGGAACGAAAGAAGAGTTGAAGTAGGTTAATGTAGCAAGAGAGTCTGCGGATGTGTTTGAACCAGTTTCGGGCTTGCCGCCAAAAAGTGCTATTGAGTTTTAGATATATCTCGTACCGGAAGCTGATCCCGTGAGTAGACCACCTAGCAGGATGTCACCAACAGAGATGACGGAATTGAAGGTGCGGCTAGTGGAATTGGAAGGAAAGAATTTATCCGACTAAGCAGTTCGTCTTGGGGAACAATCGCGGTATTCGTGAAGAAGCCAAATGGGTCGTTAAGGATGTGTATTGACTATCGTATGTTGAACGAGAGGACGATCAAGAATAGGTATCCTTTGTTGAGGATCGACGATTTATTTGATAGGTTGAGTGGAGCCAGAATGTTTTCCCAGCTGGATTTGTGACAGTTTCCATCGGCTAAGAGTGGCAGAGAACAATGTTCCTTTGATGGCGTTTAGGACCAAATATGGGTCTTACGAATGGTTGGTTATGCCATTCGGGATTACTAATGCGTCGGCTTTCTTTATGGATTTGATGAACTAGGTTTTTCAAGAGCACTTGGATAGGTTCGTGTTGGTTTTTATTGATGACATTTTGGTGCATTCTAAGAATGAGAAGGATCATGCAGATAATTTTAGAATAGTGTTGGAGATGCTAAGGCAACACCAGCTGAAAGCAAAGTTTTCAATGTGTCATTTCTGGAAGAAGAAAGTGAAGTTTACCGTCATTAGCTATGATTTAAAAGAGGGTTAAAAATATTATTAAATCATTTTAATAACATTTAATCCAAGATACAAATATTTAAATAGTTCAGATAGTTAAATACGAAGTTTTTGAAATTTCGAGTCATTGCACTTTGTTTAATTAAAACCGTGTCTTTTTTTTAACATCTAAGTTGTATAAATTATTTGATGTTATTTGACCAGCTAATAAACATCTTATACTTAGAAGTGTCTAAGGAAAAGTGCACTCTAGGACTAAGTTTACATACCAGCATCCTACTCTTCTTAACTACTTACCAGATCGAAAAGGTTAAGAGGTTGTAGAGCTCAACTCGGTTTCAAGACTTGGATTTATTTACGGCCTGCATCTGGATTTAGAAAATATAGCATATTAAATCAGATAGTTATATGTACTCATAGGATACCATAGGGTAGCATACAAGTTTAAATTATAAGACGTATTTTTATGAAATGTTTTCATAAATAATTTTAGAAGTAAAAATATTAGTATAAGTAAGAACAAATAAGAATAAGTATATAAGTTGTATGAAGATCATTTCTTTGCACGGTTCTTGATCTGAGATTTGCGTACATGACTTTGAGGTGATTTACGCTAGTCCGAATAAGGATTTATCACTCGATTCTTGACGACGAACACTTGTTGAGGGTTCTTAATATGGTACCGAGGTTTTTTATCATAGTATATAGCTATGCAAGGAGAACGAGGTTCCTAGGATGAGTAACACTAGTTTAGAAAAAAAGCTTATGTATTAGAGTAAGAGTTGAAGCAAATATTGCCTATGTATGATCTATATATAGTATATAGGCTTAAGTATATTTGGCTTTAATTTTTTATGGTTAGGAGAAGTTGGGTAAATGACTCTTTGATTTGCCATGAGGTAGTATAAATAATCGATTGAGTAACAACCTATGGTGGTTGAGCATGAAGTATGCTCAGTAGATTGTTTATCATCCTTGTTTGATGAGAAGGTTGTAAACCTGGACAAACCTTAAGTTTGTTTGTTTGTTATTTAACATCTTTGGGAATGTTAAGTATTAGCATGGTTTGTTATTTTATTATTTGTTTATGATGAACTTTCAGAGTTGAAATTTTTTTAGGGAGGAGATTGTAACGACCCAGAATTTTATTGCTTTGATTTGTGAATATTTAATAAATTGTGAATATTCAATTAATGGTTTTTAATGGTCAATAACCCTCTTTTAAATAATAATTAATGATGTTAAACTTATTTTGAAATTTTGTTTACGAAAGTAAATAGTTTGATGAAAAATTGAAAATGTAACCCAAAAACGTTACCATCACTCTCTACCAGCACAAAAATGTAAATTTTAGTGCACAAAACCTAAAAGAGGCCTATGGCCGTGAAATTTATGAGAGAGGAGGAGGTGATGCGTGAGCATGGGGAAGATATATGAGATGGTTTTGTATTGTTTTGATAGCTGGAAGGAGTTTTGTCAAAATTAAAGTGAGATTTCTCACTTTAAAGTTAGTTTCAAATCGGCAAAATATTGTATTAATTTAGTACTAGCATAAAATGTGGTATGTATGTATATATGATGTGGATGTAATGTCTGGTATGAATCTCGCTTGAAAGAGGATAACATAAATAACCATTTTATTACAGGAGACAAAAGCAAAAAAATGGAAGTCGAAGTGTCTTCATAACAAACAGGTTGCTACGGAAACCTTCGAAAAATAAAATTGTTATAAAGGGATCTTAAAAGATTTCTCACCTTATAGATTTTTATTTACCTATTTTATTGGTTATGTAAATACTTGTGGTTGTGAAAAATGAATGTTTCTTAGTATAGTTAACATATTTATTGTTGGTTTTATTACGACGTTGAATTCCATTCTCACTTTTTAGCGATTTACTACTTGTTTTCTAATACATTTTGAAATGTTTTTCCAAATGACTTTTGTTTTTTTAAATCTATTTACATGGGTATTAAAGTGTTTTAAATGTGGAAATAAAATGGATTTTAAAGGTAATTTGATTTACAAAAGTAAGTGTAAAAGTTACAGTCCATATAGCAATAGTCGCTTTGGATGCAGTTTGAAATTTTATGATTTTTGTAAAGTAAAACTAGTCATCAATTTTTAGATATTTTGAAAAGTCTTTTCAAATGTGTTTATAGGTATTTAAAAAACAGTTTGAAGTTTTAAATATATTTTCAAGAATTTATTTAGTTATTTAAACAAGAGGTTTAAATTTTACTGCTTTATTTTAAAAGTCAAGTTTTGTTAAAAGATTACCATCTTTAAAAGGATGTTTTAAATTAAAGTTTTAAACTTTCTTTAAAAGTGTTAGAACTAGGCCAGCCTGTAGTAGAAGTTATGGGTGAATTTCAAAAATATTTACCCCATTGGATCTTTATTTAGCCTATGAAGTCTAATTCATTTAGAACATCTTTAAATTTAGTTTAAATAAAATCATGTATTTTATTAAAATTTACAAATTGCAGTTTGAAATTTATTTGATTTTGGTTTTACTTAATATAAAAATATACATATATATATATATGTATCTTATATGTGTGTGCGTGTGCGCGCATGTGTAACATAGTATTCTATGCATGGTGTAACATGCCCATATACAAATGCTAGGATTTACATCACAACAGTCACATTAGCTCATTTTATACGTATTGTATGTTGTCAAATATGTGCATGTACATATAGTTATAAATTCCAAACAATTATATTTATATATATGTATGTATGAATGTGTACATATAAATGTAAATATATACATGTATGCATATATATATAAATATGTTCCATTATTAAAATATTGTAGAAAAATATATTTATGTAAACTACATGTTATATTATAAGTAACAATTAAGATATATATATTTATGATAACATAATATTTTTAATATGAATTAAAACAAACTATTTATTTAATTTTATATGTGTTATATATATATGCATTGCTAGTCAATATACTAAATAATAGTAAATTAATTTATAATATAATATATATACATAAATATAAATATGAGTGTGTATATATATATAATAATTTGTTTAGTTTGAAAATATCATAGATTCAAAGTCAATATGATTTTAATATTCTATTATGCATATAGCATGAATTAATAATTAGTTCGAACCCTTAATTAATTAATATAAAACAATTATATAACAAAAAAAATCAATATTTCAATTTCTAGAAAATATAGAATCAAGTTTTAGGTGTCAAGAACAATTTTCGGACTTTTTGAAATTACAAAATATTTTTACTTAATTAATTAATGTGTGGTCGAAGTTAAAATAATTTTTCAAAATAAAAATAAAAGTTGAAAAGCTCCAAAAAAATTCCGTTAGCATCTGACATCACAAATTAATTTGAAAATTATAAAATTGAATTTTCAAAATTCCATTTATTGTATAAAAATTTATTAAATCCTTCAATAAATATTGATAATAAATATACTTTGATAATATAAAAAATTATTTTCAATACTTATAATTCATAATAAACATAAATGTGTATAAGAAATTTTTTATACCAATTGTATATAGTAGATATAAACATATATGCTTTAATAAGAACTGTACATGAGTATTAATACACAAATTAATATTTATATGAATATAAACTAATAAAAATTAAATAAAAAATTTGTTTAACTTGTAATATCATATTACAAACAAAATTATGAATATAAAGATTAAATTTTATGCACATAAACAATCTCCATTTACAAATCTCATATAACTAATGCAATAACAATGATATGTAAATATCGACAAGCATATATGATTATTAGATTATAAAACATGATAATTTATTTAATATCCATGTAAATAAATGTTACCTACTACAGATGCTCTCAAGTCCATGTTGAAATAGTGAATTCTCTTTCTCAATTGTTCCCTGATCTGTCAGATTGCTAGTCGGAGATCAGCGACCTTCCACTATCAAATAATTTTGTTTTAACTTGAATTTGATTTGAGAATTTTAGGGATAAATGGAGCTTTGTTTTGGCATCAAATGGAAGGTAATGGTGGCCAAAATTAAAAGATGGAAGAGGCTTAAAATCACTCATTTAGGTTAGGATTAGAGAGACCTTTTATAATGTTTGAGAGAGAGAAAAGAGGATCATATCTTTCCTGTTTATTTCCTGATTTCCTCCCTTTATTTTAGACCCTAATTGCCTCCATTTTTGGTTGTCCTATTATATAGTTGCAGCAAAAATCTCTTCCAAATCTATGGATTAATACCCTTTAAGCCTAAATAAGTATGGTAATTAAATTGAATTTAATATCTTATCTATATCTTATACTGATTGACATATTTATACCTATTATAAATATATGTACACAATATTTGTTTCTCAAATCATATTCAAATTTAATAACTAATATTTCATAAATATTAATTAATTTAAGTAATGTATAACAATACAAACTAATTAAATCATTCAATCTAAAGGGAATTCATCATTTCGGTTGCGTGACTCTTGAGTGTAAATTTGATTAGCACTTAACATTGAACTATTCAAATGTTAACATTCACATGTCACTCAGTGGTGTGACATTATAGACAAATTTATTGCTTACTCGATTTCGGTAAAATCCAATTTTAGTTTAATAAGCGTTACCTAATTGCGATATTTATTTACACCAATTTTCTTCGTTAAAAACTTATGGAATTTGGTAGTGGTCAAAATTCCAATATCATCCAACATTCAACTCTATAGTCCAAACTCAAAGTCCTTGGGTTAATAATAACAATTATTATTAGTTGAAATAATCTAGTCAGAGACTTTGACTTTGAGTTGACTTGAGTTGACCATGACATTAATCCCGTATAACCGAGGAGACGAATCCTCTCTTGAATAGTGCTTCACTTCCAATACTTTTAGTCAAAACAACATAGTCAATCGATAGAAGCTATGCCATGATTTGGCTATAATCAAAGCGGAGCTTTTATATTGAAGATCCATAGTATTCTCAAGTCGAGAGAACTATATAAATCAGTCACATTGATATTTTCTGTTTGACCTTAGTTATATTAACCAACAGAAAACTATCGAGTGAGTCGTTCTATAGTTATCCAATAACTATCAGTACATAACCTCTAGTGCCCTCAGCAGCTATGAGTAATATACTGCCCAATATTTAGAGAGCATTATGTACCTAGTCTCAATGGATACATCAATATCCAATTTCGATGCATCTTGAATATGAATATTTAAAATGATATATTTAATTTTATTATGATAAGTTAATCACGGTTACAACACTTTATAACTATTATCACAAAACGTACCATTTATGGATTTTCTATTAAATATACTTTTAATTAAATTAATTAATATAATCACATTATATCAAGTATATAATAGAAAGAAAATAACTTTATTTCAAACAAGATTGGTCAACAAGTTAGATATACGTAACAAATTACATAATTTTCACTAGAGCATACCCTTAACTCTATCAATCTCCCACTTGCATTTGGGGTCGATTGAAATCTTAATCCAACTTCTCTAATTATTTTTCTCAAAACTAATTGGGTCAATATCTCGGTGAATATGTATGCTATTATGTTTCAATTATCTATTATGTCACTCAACTCTCAGAACTCCGACGGTGATAAATTGTTTTATCATGTGGAACAATTCAGAGTATGTCTCTCGATTTCTAGTGAGCTCTAACTATGTTTTAACATTGTTATCATATAACAATGTTATGAGATTCTTAACACTTGGAATCGGCTCAGTTAAAAATTTATGCACTTATATTTTTATATACATTGCTTTTATTACAGTGCTATTCAAGGTGATGTACTTAGTCTTTTTCATTATATCAGCCACGGTCTTTCATTTGGAACACTTCCAACTTAAAGATTCTTAACTTAAATTTATTACTAACATATTATACTCAATATCATTTATGAAGTTTGAGTCCGAACACTCATTCATATGGAGTTTTTATTTCTGTAAAATTCTCTAGTATTTCATAAATACACGAGAGCACTTCAAACAACCATTTAGTGATATCAATTTGGATTTGACGTTTTCTTCATGTATCAATACATAAACAAATCACAATATCGTAGACGACATAATATGTATGATGATTTCTATTGCCAATGCATAAGGAACCCATCTCATATGTTCCATATTAAACAATTTCATAAGAAATCTTTGCATATCGATTTGGGAAATTCCAATATCTTTTATATACTCACTATAAAAGACATCATTTACAAACCAAACTACATCGTTAAAATCTACGAAGTGTTGTTTACCTACGGTTTAGAAACATCAAAGTACCTTTTAATGTTCTTTCTTACGAACACACGCTTTTTATGCGTTTTGATTGATAATCAAACTATTTGATATTTCGATCAAAATAATTTTTCAATTTCGATTCTTAAAAAATGATACTTTCTATCATTTCTTGGATTATATCCATAGACTCACAAACCAAATATTGCTCCCACTGACTTTGAGACATTTTTGGTTATTGTGTAAACAGTTTACTCTAAATCATTATTTGGAATTTTCTATTTCAATAGATATGTTCCAAACATAAAGCCATATTAAGTGGTAAATTTGTGGGTAAATCCAAATTAACTTGAGTATGTTGAATTCCAGATTTGTTACGCTAATTTCAAAAATTGAAATTTGCGATATTATTCTTATCAACATTGCTCATTCAATTCCAACTGCGTTAGTCCTTCTCATAAAGACACAATCGCGGCCGATGGATCACATCCCTTTGATTACGGCTACCAAAATCATATTTTGATAAAGTACTTGCAATACTTTTGGATTTTCACGTCATACCATATCATAGAGTCAATAATCTTAATGATTTAATTGAACAATCGATGATTATTCATTTTTAACATTGATAAGAAACTCATAGCTTCTCTTCAATATGTGAGAATACCTGTTAGACGCTCCAATGTGATGAGTTCATTTGGGTTAGTTAATTTCATTTCATATCACGTAATCAGTTTTATCTTTGGGTCATATCCAAATCATTTTTACTGCCAATAATTTCTTAAAGAAATTCCTTCATTGTGAAGTTGTTATTTCTTGAAATAACAATTGTTCCTTAGTGCAATGGAATATGTATTCATAAACTTTTATGAATTTCCATATTTATAAAACTAGTTTGTTTCTAGTTTACAAAACTTATGTTCAAAACATAAATATGTCATCTAATGACAGTTTTTCCCTAAATCCTTTAGGGAGATTCATACAAGATAGTTTTTCTTGGTTACACAACATTTATTTAGAACATTTTTCTATTTATAAATATTATACATTTTCCTTTTAACTTATATATATATAACTTTTCTTATTCAAGATGTATATTATTATTATTTTAGAAACTTAAATATTCTTTTTATTTAATATAAACAACATCTTCTCGTCCACGGCCTCACTGCCCCTCTTCTCTTCTCTCTTATCTCTCTTCACGCCTACAGCTTGCTGAAACCCACCCGAGACCATCCTCTCAAGCCTGCATCGGCACACCACCCATCAGTACGCCGTTCGTTTTTCCCCTCTAACCCATGCGCAATAGCATCTTCATCCATTTTTTCCCACCTCGACCCGAGCATGCAACTCAAATGCCACCTTCTCACCGAGCTCTGCCCAAGCCTGGCATCGGTTCGGTCCATCAACCTCGCCTCTAGTCTCCTTCTTGTTACCGCAGTTTTCAAAATATTGAAGGTAATGTATCTACATATATATTGCTTAAAAGTATTTTTACATATTATATTTATAAATTAGTTTATATATATTTACTTACAAATTATAAACTAAGTTGTCTGCATAGTGTTTGACCTTATGTTTTAAGAGATTTACAATGGATGACGTGTTGTATGCAGTTTTTAAATGTACATGCATGGAGTAATTCATGCTATGATCTGTATATATTATACTATTCAAAGCTATACCATATATTATACTCTTGTATAAGTTACATTGAACTGTTTGTATAGTTTAATTTGTTTAATACGTTTAAAACATTATATTATATAAGTTTTCATATGGGTTTTATTGTGTAAATTACAACATTGATTCACGCATAAGTGTGTACTGATGATACATACATATTAGTTGAATATATAGGAATAATTTACAATTCAGTTTGAATATATATACTAAGTTTCCTGTATGTATTATAGAACATAAGATCTGTTATAAAAAGTTTATAATATTTTAGTGGTACAGAGGCTACTGTAATGTACAAGTCTTCAAAAAAAATTGTAATAAAGAGTGTATATATATATATGGTTGTGTGTTCTGTCGAGGTTCATTATATATGCTATAATAGTTTATATATATTAGTTGTTGAGGCTTTCTGCATATACACGTTACTATAATAAGTATACTTGTGATTTTATAATATATTCTATATGTATGGATGCATATTTGTGATGGTATATAGTCTACACATAGTATATTATCTGCATACTGATGTAGTGTCTGGTTTTGAATATGTATAGTGTCTGCATATAGGTAGGAGTAGCTTACATATTTTTATAAATATAGTCTGCATACCTATCTATTTTGTGAAGCCTGCATATAAACTTTATAGGTAATAACGTTATATATTGTGTCGCCGTATATTATTCTATTTTGATCTATTTTATACTTGAGATTTTCAACAAGTTGCAGTATATATATGTTTACATATGGTTTAATATTACAGAGCTATTGTTGTAGTTTTGCAGGTTGGTTGTTATAGCTTTAATATTGCAAAGTTTGTAAGTTTATGTAAAGCCCATATAATATAATATGTAGTATCACAGCTCATATTTGGGTGCATGTACCTATTTTATTGCATATACGTAGCTGCCTGTTGTTTATAAACTTTCTATAAGTTTGCAAGAGTTATTAGGGTATAAGTGTACATATACATGCAATATAAAATGTGTTTGAATTTAAAATATGATATATATATATATATGATTATATATAAGTTCAGTTATATCCAATTTATTCGTCGATCCAGTTCTGATTTGATTCGTCGATTTTGTGTCACCAGCCTTGATCATCAAATTCTTGCCAATCCAGCTTTTCTATGGAATCCGTGGTTGGATTCGTGATTTAATTTCAGTGTCCATCTTAGTATGCGTATTCATGTCATCTTCTGTTCTCTCTAGCCTCGAAAGGTGAGCAATCACTCACGATTAATGTTCCTTTATTTATTAAATTTGATTTCAATTGAAACGACAATTGAAATATGCTGCTGTTAGTTATTTATACTGTTAAATATATGTTATTACCTATATCAGTTCACCTGTGACATCTGACACCATTATCTGTTGATTACACGATGATAATTCTGTTTGGTTGAATTTGATTGATTGGTTGTTGTTTATATTGGATGTTAACTTGAAATGTATAAAGTGATAAATATTATGCAATTGAATTTGACGTAGGATAGTTAAAATTTGAATTGACATATGTGTTGAACTTGATTAGTTAAATTTGTAAAATATGACCCCTTAAATGTTTAATTATTTGACACGTAGAAGTAGTTAATCACCCTTGAACCATTTGAATTTATGTTGTATTAATTGATGAAGTATGAAATTAAATAATGGATGTCAAGCGTTGAATTGTATAGAATAATCAGTGTAATAATATTTAGTCTAGATGAAATGAGTGTAGATTCTAGAAATAATTATATTAATTCGCACAAACAACAATATGAATTAATACGATTACTTCGGGATTATTTGAATTAATTATTGGATTGTTATTATTGTTGTTATTGATTGTTGTTATTGCTTGTTTATTTACTTTGACACCATCCCAGTTATCGCACTGCAAGTTCCCTTTATTATGCTTAATCTTGAATTGAAATTGGAATCGGGTTTAAATGATATATACCCAAATCAATTTGACCTAGGATAGAGAACTAAATAAAATCCGATTGGTCAATAAATTGATTTAAAAATAAAACAATGATTTTATTCGAGCAAAGAATAAATTTTGAAATGAAGTTGGAATTTGAATTTTGTGAAAGGAAAATGTAAAGATTGAAATCTGAACAAATATTAACGTAGTAATTGATGAAAGAACGTTGTTTCAAATTTAATTATTAAATTTGGAATTATTAATAAATAATTTGGAATTAGTAATAATTGAGTTTTGAAATTATTAAGTTTGAAATCATTTAATAATTAAATTTGAAATTATAATTAAGTTTGAAATTATAATTAAGTTTGAAACTATTAAGTTGAATTTACAATTAAGTTGAAATGATTTGATGATTAAGTTGAATTCATAATTAAGTGGAAATGATTTAATAATTAAGTTTGAATTGATAATCAAGTTTGTAATTATAATTTTTGAACTTATTTATAATTAAGATTGAAATTATTTAATAATTGAATAAGATTGAATTATTTGATAATTGAAATTGAACTTTTGAATAAGTAGATTTGAACTTCGTTAATAAATGAAATTGAGTTTCTTTATTTATTAAAGTTTGGAAAATTATTTAAGTAAGTTAATAAGTGAAATTGAACTTCTTGAATATGTGAAATTTAGTTTCTTTATTAATTGAGTTTCAAAATTTGAACTAAGTAACTAAATAAGTGAAACTGAATTTCTTTAACAAGAAATAAAACGTGATTTATTGGAATAAATGTAAGATTTGAAATTTAAAGAATTTGATTTGACGAATCTAATTTAATTCAATTTGAAGTTTTGATATAATAAAGTTGAACTTAAGAAATCGATTTAGTGAATTGGAAATTTAAATGAAATTTGTTTTAAATGATAAATTAGCTTAGCGAATATTGAATGAAATCTATCAATGGATTTAAGTTGATTTGAATGAAAATTTTAACAATTTAAATGATTTCGGAATGAAACCTATATACGAACTTGAACCAATATTTGAATTGTTTTTAAAAAAAATTAAAGTTGAATTGTAAGACTTTGAAATGGTTATTTGATAGTTTTGAAACGTAAATTTTGGAAATTGATAGTGAAAGACAAATGAAATGTTGATTATAAATTCTAATTGAAATTGAAATTGATTTGGTTTTGAAATTTACTAAACGACCAATCGGTGTAATAATTACGAAAGTTATTAAAGAAACCGGAATCGGTTTTGGACATACTCTCTGTCTAAACCGGAAACCACTTTAATAACTATACGTGGAGTGATGATCCAGAATGAAGTAGTTGGAATGATGTATGTGATGACTGAAGAAAGAGAACAATAATGGATAGCCTTGACACTTGTGTCAAATTGGAAATGACTAAAATCAGGAGCCGTGCCGGGCCAAATGGGGTTAGCCACCTCGAGCGAACACACTTCTTTGTAAACTACTCATTACTTGTTATTGATTGGTGCAACCTCGGAATTTCAGGAGTGTTGTTTCGCGGTGTTGCGATCGTTGCGGCGATGCGTTCTCACCAGTCCGGATCAGGCGAACGGTAGTTTCACTACCTTGGGTATTGCCTCATGTGCCTTGTCATACTTGCATCCCTATATACGCGACCACTACGAATTTGTTTTGTGTTATACCTATGGAGTACTCTCTGATATCCCACCAGTTGACGGTGGAGTTTACAGTGCTGTATAGACTATGACATTTATATAAAATGGGTTAAGGGGGATAATGGTAACGCCTTAACACTATTTTGATATTTATATTGCTGATCGACATTATCTATTTAGCGTATATTACTACATAGTAGATAGTTTAACGGATCCTTAGAGGATGGTGATTCCAACATCCTTTGAGTTATTTGTATTTCGATTGCTATTTCACTTGAGTTGGATTTATTGATATGAGAATATTAATCCCGACTCAAGTGTTTTGTGTTTTGCTTTACGTTCGGGTCAGACTGAGTGGTTCATCTTTCGAGACTCACCTTTGGAGTTGGAGCTTCGCTTGGAGATCCAGCTATCTGCCCAGCTTTCAGATATTGAGTTGATTACAGTGTCATATTCTGGTTCTTGTATTTGACTATTGTATTCGAGACTTCTGTTGTAACTTATTTAACTCTTTTATATATATAGTAGCTTCTTGAACTACTATCTTTTGCTTCCGCTGCATATTATTACTCTGTGCCTGTGATTCTGTGATTATTTATTTACTGTATATCTGAGTTTTGCCAAATTTAAATTAACAATTCGGTATTTTGAATTATTCAAGTCTGACATGTGCGGATGCGAATAGTCCAAAATAGCGGGTCGTTACAATATAGATTTGAAAACTCAAATTATATTTAGTTTTGGAAAATTGTATACAATTATTAATCATTGATTAATAGGAATATTTTATATTAAAATACAATATTACTGAATACTAATGTGGGTCCGTGCTTCGCACACGGACTGTTTGTATTAACGGAAAGCAAGGGCATTTTTCGAATTTCAAAAATACACCGAGTAAATTAGCTTAATGAATTTTCTTTATTAGTAGTAGAGATTATAAATTAATATCCATAACTCGGGATGTCAAAAATCCCAGGTTGTTACAGTAATAGTTAGCCCTTGCACTTCACATCTCTGTCTTCAATTCCATGCTCTCCATGATGCCTTCACTTTGAAACACATTCGTTGGATAGAAGTGGTTTTCAGATAACATATCCAATCTCGGTCTCCTCAAAATAACGTTTGATAATTTTTGGTAAACTCAACCCAAATTTTTTTAGAAATAAAGAGACAAAGATAAGAGCGGAATTCACCTCCTAACCGTTTGTGGATGGATTTCCTTATCATTCGTCCTAGAAGAACGAAACGAGCTTACACATACAGTATAGCACCTTCGGTGGTAACTACAGCATATAACTCACGTGTTTCTTCAAGAGATTTCCAAAGTTATGTTTAGGTCCAATTTCAACAGTCGGTTATTTAATAGTCAATAAATATACATTCAATCAGGGATTTATTTTATAGGAAAAACCAACATTGGTTCAGTATATAAGCCATCGCTAGTCTCCTTTATAAATTTTTTTTATGAATCCACTATAAACCATTTATAAACTTCTTTTATAAAGTGGCCGAACCACTATAAACCATTTATAAACTTCTTTTATGAATCCATAAACCCGTTTCTAAAATTCGTTTATAAATATCTAACCATTTACAAACTCTTTCACCTTGCAAATAATCCATTCTTAACTCTTCAAACCATTTTATAAACTCCTTTATAAAATCTAAGTATTTCAACTCCTTTCATAGTCTCGGAAACATTTTGAAAATAATTAAAACCATTTACTTCAAAACATCATTATAGAATAATAATTATTAACAGTGACATTAAAAATAAATGGAAATTATTAACTTTAAAACATCTTAAACTAATAATTAATCATTCCAAAATATTGTTTAAGAAATAATAATAATTAATCTTTACTATTTTATAAATAATAATAATTTATTTCAAAATCTGATTAATAAATCCTTATTACTAATTCCAAACATAATTATTCTTAAATAATTAATCTTTCAATTTATTAACCCTTTTATGTATTCATAAAACATATTACAAATAACTTTTAAACAATATTAAAATAACTAAATAACTTTAAAATAATATTAATATGAATAACTTTAAAACAAATTTTATAAAATTAAACACCCTTAAGATAATATAATTATAATTAAATAACCTAAAATTAACATTATAATAATTAAATAACTTAAAACCGATTTTAATATAATTAACTAACAAATTATCCTTCAAAATATTCAAGAAACCCCATTCTGGATTATGAAATCGTTTCTTGTGCCAAAAATCAACTACGATTTAAAAGGCAATTTATAGTATTTTTAAATTACTAATTTGAGGCCCATAGCCACCCAACACTTAACCAATATCAGTATTGATCTTCTACCACTACCGGGTTTTAGGTTTTAACATATAACAATGTTATAACCACAATGTCCACAACCTGGTTCATTTTCAATAATCTATGTAAAAGAAATATTACTGAAACAATTCAGAAATAGCGAGGAATCCTGTTGGAACCCTCCAACATGTTTCCCCCTGCATCACAAATGTTATATGATCATAAAACATAAATCAACCGCTTCGAAGAGGGGTTCGTATACAAAAGGTCATTTGCTCTTACACGACAACGTAATAGAGTCGCATTCGCTCCAATAGGTGGTAATATATTTAAACCAATTAATAAATATAGCAATTCATCATATCGTTCAACAATTTTTACCAATCATATCATGCCAGTTAACCAAAAAGGTGAGATAAACTCACCCAAATTTTCTGTCGCAGCCAAGGCATTCCGGTTTGGAACTACATTCAATTTTAGCCCAAATTTCAACAGTCTTCAAGTTCGTCTAAACTAGTTCCATTTTGAAGCTTTCAAGGATTCAAGCGCAACGTAAAAAGTTTCGTCACGATCGGACCTCGTATGAAGGAGTTGTCAATTATAATTTATCGATATATTTTTAATTTCAATATAAATAAACTAATTAAATAATATCATAATATTTACAACAATACCCTCTTCTCCCCAAATAAATTTTCCGCCTAATTTCTTGTACGCGACTCATTATGGCTGCATCTTTCCATCACCCCCGCGCATGCTACCAACGACGAAACCCACCGCCTCATTCACCAAATGCTCCCTCGTCACCAGAGCTTCCATCTCCACCCCATTACAGCACGGTCGAGCCCCACTAGCCCATCGCGATGTCACCTCCAACCATCCACTACCGTACCCACGTTGGACCACCTCCTAAGCCATCAGAGTTCACCAAATTACGGCCCAATATGCACTTTGCCACTCTAAAACCCAATACATGCTCCATTCCATCATTCAAACCCACAACACCTCGATTTATCTAACCCTAGTTTTTTTCCAATGTTTACTGTAATGGTCGAGTCGTTAATACAAGGCCAAACCCATTTTTATGCAAGCATAAGTGTAGACCCTACTTAAACAATTTCAAAATAAGTCTTTTTATTTTTGGAAAGGAAAAAACTCCCAAAATCTTCTTCTAGGCAATGATAAATAGAGAAGGAAAGGGATGGTGAGATGTGAGAGGGAGTATAACAGCACAGTAAAGGGTAGGGTATGGGCATGTACATGCCTGGCTTTGATAGAGATGGGGCAATAGGCTGTGTGGTCAAATCAATATATTTATATATAGATATTTAAATTCAAAATATATAGCTATATAATTTCAAACCCCAATCGAGGCGTGCTGCTTGGCGTTCTATATGTTATACCCTTATTCTGAATGTAATGATACTTGTTTCGAGACATAATTCGATCCTATGTAGAAGATAGCTTTTTATACCTAATTATTATATTAAATTTTCAATATTTAATTCTACGCGTTTTGAACTCGCAAAGCTAAACGGTACATCTGATCACCATGAAATTTGACAGCGTATTATTATTCATTATTACGGACACAGTGACATTGGTTTCGTCAAAAACCAAGACAGTGCCCTAGGAGGCTATTTTCACTCGTTAATTAAAACAGTTATTTTCAAAACCAGTTAAATCACTTTTAAGTCCAATCTAAAAGTTTTATTATCTTCATTCATGTAAAATAAAATTTAGATAAGATTTTAAATCATTTTTATCCAACTTAAAATCTGAAATTCAATTATTTACACAATTTTCAATTATTAATTCAAATAATTAAATTATCTAATAAATTGCTATATTTGAAATTCGAGTTATCTAATCTATAAAATTAATTCAACATTTAAAATTTATTATATATTTCAATTTCAAATAACTAAAATTCTGGGTCGCTACAAGATGTAACGTATATGCTTTAATACAATTTGTACATGAGTACTAATACACATTAATATTTGTATGTATATAACTAAACAAAAAATTTATTCAACTTATAACATTAGGTTAAGAACAAAATTATGAATATTAACATTAAATTTTATGCACATAACCAATCTCCATTGTGGCAACAACATTACATATAAAAATCTTTCCCAAATAATGCAATAATAATGATATGTAAATATCTATAGGTATGTATGATTAATATATTGTAAAACATGACAATCTATTTATATACGTGTAAATAAATGTTACCTACTATAGATGCCCTCAAGTCCATGTTTAAATAGTGAATTCCACTTTGAAATAGTGAATTTTCTTTCTCCAGTTGTTCCTTGATCCGTCAGATTAGTAGTCTAGAATCAACGGCCTTGCACCATCGAATACTTTCGTTTTAACTTTAATTTGATATGATAAAATTTTAGGGATAAATGGAGTTTTTTGGGTAATAATAGGAAGGTAATGATGGCCATAATTTAGAAGATGGGGGCGGCTCAAAATCACTCATTTAGGTTAGGGTCGGAGAGGTCTTTTATAATGTTTGAGAGAGAGAAAAGAAGATTATATCTTTCCTTTTTATTTTCTAATTTCCTCAACCTATTTTAAATCCTAATTGCCTCCATTTTAGCCATCCCGATCATATAATTGCAACCAAAAATCTCTTCCAAATCTATGGATTAATACCCCATTTATGCCCAAACAAATACAGTGATCAAATCCAATTTAATTTCTTATAATGTCTCATATTGATTAACATATTTATAACTATTATAAATATATATACACACAATATTTGCTTCTCAAATCATATTCAAATTTTGTAATTAATATTTAATAATTTATAACAATTATAAACTAATTAAATCATTCGGTCTAAAGAGAATTTATCATTTCGGTGGTGTGACTCTTGAGTGTAAATTCGGTCAGCGATTAACATCAAACTATTTAATTGTTAGCGTTCACATGTCACATAGCATGTGTTATGAAATTATGGTTAAATTTATCACTTACTTAGTTTCGGTTAAATCCAATTTTTGTTTAATAAGCAATACCTGGTTTTGACATTTATTTACAATAATTTTATTCGTCAAAACTATATCATTTTGGGCATATGGAATTTGGTAATGGTCAAAATTCCAATATCATCGACATTCAACTTTATAGTACTAACACAAAGTCCTTGGTTCAATAATAACAATTATTATTAATTGAAATGATCTGGCTAAAGACTTTGATTTTGAATTGACTTGAGTTGACCATGACACTAATCCCATATAACTGAGGTGATGAATCCTCTCTTGAATAGTGCTTAACTTCCTATACTTCCACTCGACCCAACAATAGTCACTTGATGGAGCCTATGCCATGATTTGACTATAATCAAAGCGGAGTTTTCATATTGAAGATACATGGTATTCTCAAGTCGAGAGAAATGTGTAAATTAATCATATCGGTATTTTCTATTTGATCTTATTTATATTAACCAATGGAAAACTATCGAGTGATTCATTCCACTGTTATCCAATAATCATCATTACATAACTTCGAGGTGGCCCTAGAAACCGTGAGTAATACACTGCCTACCATTTGGAGAGCATTATATACTCTAGTCTTAAAGGATGCATTGATATTTAGTCCCGATGCATCTTGACTAGAAACATTTAAAATGGTTTATTTAATTTTATTATGATAAATTAGTCATACTTATAACACTTTGTAACTACTATTACAAAAAATACCATTTATGGATTTTCTATTAAATATACTTTTAATTAAATTAATCAATTAATATAACCACATGATAGTAAGTATATAAGAGAACGACCTTTATTTCGAACAAGATTGGTCAACAATTTAGATATATGAAACAAATTAGATAGTTTCCCTTAGGACATACCCCTAACTTTATCAAAAAGAGTTTTAAAATTAATTTTAAAGGAAGAAAGAATCATGGATTACCACACCATTGCTGTAATAAATGTTTTCGAGAAAAGGATAGAGACAATGGACTATAACATTTTTGTTATAGTAAATGGTTTTAAGAAATTTGAATGGAAGTTAATTTATAACGCATTGTTATTATTAAACAAGCGTTTACTTTTACAAACATGAAGATATTTTAAATTGATTTTGGAATTCATCAATGAATCAGTTGTTTATGTTTATAAAGGAAGGATGTTGCCTTTTAAATCAAACTTTGATCTAGGTAAGTAATTTTGGAAAATGTTTTAATAACAAATATGTAGAACTCTTCGATCCTGTTTCTAGACTTTGAGGTAGGAAAACTTGTTTCTATTTTGAAAGTTAGAAGTGAATGTCGAGTTAAGGGTTGAGAGGTAATAATACCTCAATTTGAATGGTTTCATTTTTAACAAATGAAAAGCACTAGTTTGAAATCAATGACTAGAAATAAGTTTACAGAATTGATTTTCCTTTCGTTTTAAAAAGACTTTGTTTTATGCAAGGGTTTCTTTGTCAATGCCATTAAGTAACACACAAAAAATATGTTAAATAATATTTAAATGTTGACACACTTATGAAAAGTAAGTCATTTAGATTTAGCATTTAAAGCCGATGAGTGGACTTTAATTTATTTGTTAGATCTAGAATCGAAGTGTTTGAATAAGGTAAGACCAGGAGAAACCAATGCTTTGACTTACTTGACTTTATTTTTGGGTAAGAAATAGAGAAGTTGAAATGTCGAAAACATGATAAATATAAGAGGGTTAATTTTGACAAATGGGTCATGATTAATAAGTATATGAAAAGTACTTCATTGTATACTTGACACCAAATTTCGAATTATGGAAGCTTGTCTCTATCTTGAGAATTAAGAATGTATGTCGAGGTAAGGATAGTTTCCTAACTTGTCCAACTTAATTGTTAATCAAGGATAGTTTTGTTTGAAATTGGAAAGTGGCGATAAGTATAAGATGTATGATTTCTCATATGCAAACTATACACTTAGATAATGGTTTGCCCATTGTTGATAACTTGACCTATTTTAGTTTAGAAAGTATATGAAAGCTTCGCGATTTCATACGGTTTGAGATTCCCTTAGGAGAACTCATTTCGGTGAAACATCTCTTGCTTTAAGGGGTATATTAAAGATCCCCTTGGGACAGTTAGATAATCCCTTACTTCTAAAAGAACCGAGATTAAGCCAACGAAAAACTATCGATTGTTGGTTCGGAGAGACCATGATCAGATAAGCATGAGTTATTTGAAAACCGCTTCGAACCGGGATGAGCATTCGAATTGAAGACATCTTGAAGATGATGGAAGCGAAGACAGAATTATTTTGAAGCGGATAAGCTACTTGCTACTAATCCTTAGGATATAGTAGGAGTGCCTTCGGTTTGCCCATATCCTAAACAACCTGCATGGATAAATGTTGGCATTGCATTATTTCCTGGAGGACAGTGTTAACATTCCAAGATAGGTTTGCTAAAAATGGTAATCGTTGCCTCGAGCCTTACATCCGAGAATGACAAAAACAGGGAAGATGCCACATGGCTACCATTTGAGATAAATATATGAATACTTTTTCAAGTATTGAAAGAGTATAAATGAATAGTAGAAATTTATAAATGGAGTTTTATTAGATAAAGGAAGTCTTAACTAATAAAGGAAGTCTTAACTAATAAAAGTATTAATTAAATAAAAAGGAGATTAGAAGTCGCTTATGTGACTTAATCGCACTTTGTGTAACCTGATCGTACTTCGTATGTTCACTTGTTTATGGAAATTATTTAGCTGGGTACTTAGCACTAAAAGCCGATGAGTAGACTTATCTACCCATGAGAGTTAAAAATGAAGCGTCTAGGAAAGGCTTTAATGCAACCCGTGCTCCAACTTACATGGCTTCACTCTTAATTGAGGGATAGTATAAGTTGAAAAGTTTAGAACATGATAAGTATACGAGACTTGTTTCCATGTGCGATCATTTTCATTTTTATTGAAAATAACCAAATTCATCGAATTAGTTCTGAAGAGATCGGGATTGGTAAGTGTTCTACGTATCAAATACCACTTCAAAACTGATATACAAGTTCTATGTTTGAAAGAGGTTATGAAGTGGAATGCTATGGATTTGAACTGTTTATCCTAAGGTTAAGTCCAAGGAAGAGGTCAGCGTTAGCATTCTTTGAAGGACTTATGCTAGAATCTATGTGAAGATTCGAGATCCATTCAAGATGCTTGATGTAGAGATGTGATTTGTTTGAGATGCTAGAATCCATTTGGGGATTCATGTTCTATTCAATTGATGAAAATTCATGTAGGAGATGCTTAATGTGACGTTAACATCAAAAATGGCTAAAGACAAAGTAGGCCGCATAACCTGGAGTATTGCTAACCCAAGATAGGGTATGTCAACTCCAATCTATAGTATTCTTATCGATGTTGTGCACGGGAGTTGATTATACCTGGTTCCACGTGGTTTATACCAGTGTTTGTGCATGGGATAGTTGTTTTTACCTTATTGTATATTCTATTTTGAGATATATGACGCTCAGAAGGTGGTTTCTGATTCTTATGCATCGAGACCGCTTTACTTTACTGGAGGCGTCTCTATGGAAATTCCATTATGCAAACGTACTCTAGCGGATTTAAATGTGTTTCTAATATTGTTGTGTCATGAGATGCAAGCGGCATAACTATTTTTGATTTATGTTCTCCACCCTAGACATTATTTGTTATATCGCCTTATGTACTTATTAGACGAGTGGTTCTTTTAATGGGATAACTATTACGGTATTTTATGCGGTCTTAAAAGTATTGTTATATGTTGATCGCATATTTCTAGAGTTTCTCACACCAGGCTTAGGTCTAATACATGGTTTTTCTTTTCACTAAATTACTCATGTTCTCTTTCAAGCAGTCTGAGAAAGGAGGTTTTAATTAGATGTTCATTGGAGCTTAAGGAAACGAGATAGATTTTTCACCTACTGTAGTTTTCTTATTTCCGCTGCATTACTATTATGTATGTATCAACATTTGTGAGGACGTGTTGCTATTACTGTCTAGGATGATGATAGTAGTTAGAATTGTAACTTTGAAATGTTATGTATCTTAGAGTGACAATCTGAAATGTCTTTTGATATTATATGTTATCCTTCTGCTTTGAGATTCTGATATTGTGTTCTTCTTTCTTGTTCCATTTCATTTTCCTTTTATGTTACCCTAATAATCTATCTTTCCGCACTTGGATGCTTGGCACAAGAATATCATGGATACACTAGTGTTGACATTTGGAGGTTGAAAAGATAGGTTGTCACATCTGGAATCAAAGCTGAAGATAGTCGAGAACCCTAGCATTGGGTTCGGTATAACTCATTAAAAGATAGGGTAATGGAATGCCCTAATATGAGTGGTGTATTATATATATAAGAATGTATTTGTATTTGTTATAAACATATACCTTAAAGGTAATTCCAACTACAAAAATTAAAGATATTATATAAGGTAACTTATATAAATATGAATTGTTAAAGTATAATTCAATTAATGTAGGGAACTCACATCCATCACTTGAAAATAACTTGAGTGATGACTACAGCAACATCGACATTCAATTTTAGATTTCAAAGTGGGGGAAACTACACGAGCAGTTTGCTACAAAGTTGTTTTAGTAAAGAAGATTTTGATTTAAATCCAAAAGGTATGATTTGTTATACAAAAGGTTTATGTATATATTATTATTTAAATTGATTTGATATAAAATTTGGTATTTGGTTCTAAATATTTTCTTTAAAAGAAATTTGGAATGATCTTTTAGTGTAATTTTTCATATATATAGACTATAGTGGGTGCCCAAGTGGTAATGGAATAACCCAAATAATTAAGAAAACCTTTTATGTATTCTCTTTGTAGAAAAAGTGTGTTTAATAAATAAGTGAAACTTTGTTTACTTATTTTTTTTGATGCATATATCCTATTCATTAAGATAGTATGGTATGTGCATCGTGTTATGATAAATTGTTTGGCAGTTTTCATTTGTTAAAATGAAAACGGGAATTTCGAAGATTTTGGACGGTCGAAAATTTCCAAATCATTATAGAACTTGAAGCTAAGTGTTTTTATGAAAGTATAAAAGTTGAGTTTTTGTAACTCTTGAATTGAGAAAGTAGTAAATAAAAATAGGTTTTAATTTATGGAACATCCTTGTTAAGTTAAATGAATTTGATGTTTCATATATATTCCTAGGACGTAGTGGACTATTATACGAGTATGAACTTAAGTTATAAAATGTTTATAAACTTGAAGTTATGTTTTTATGAAATGCTTCATAAATGATTTTAGTATTGAATGACATACTATTTGGCTAAATGAATGTGAAATAATAATTGGTGTCATTAAGAAACCAATAGGATAAATACTTAAGTTGTACGTAGATCATTTTGTTTGCATGATCGTTCTTAATCCAATATTCGAGTACAAGATTTCAAGGTGATTTACACCGGTTCAAACTAGGATTTTTCACTCGATTCTTAATGGAGAACACATAACGTCGATTCTTGATACGATCATGAAGTTTTCTATCATAATATATGGCTATATAAGGAAGACAGAAGTTTTTTGTCAATGAACTTGATTGAAGTCCGCACCAGAGAGGTCGAGTGATGTGTACGTTTGGAAGTGAAAATTATGCAATCGAGCAAGTGATCGAATTTGATACTATGTATAGATGATCCTTATACATTGTATAGGCTTCAACATATATGTATACTATTTGGCTTATAGAGAATTTAGGTGACGACTCTTCGATTTGTTATGAAGTAGTATGAATAATCGACTAAGTACTAACCGGAGGCTGTTGAGTATAAGGTACGCTTAGTAGAATTTTATCGTCCTTGTGCGATGAGAAGATTTTTGAACTTGAGCAAACCATGAGATATGTTTGCTAGTAATTGAATACTACCGAGTATTTCTATGTGATTTTTTCCCTTTATTTATAGTATTGGAATTTCAAGGATGAAATATTTAAGTAGAGGAGAATGTAATAACCTAAAATTTAAGTGGAGAAGAACATAAATCCCTTTTTAAGTAATAACTAATGATGGTAAACTTGTATTAGAAAAATATTTACAAAACTATACACCTTGAAGAAATATCGATAATGTGACCGAATTTTTTTTAACGATAAACAACTTTTTATTCGTCAGAAATTGTCCAAACTTTTTTTACATACACTTATTTGCTTAGAAATAATTAATATGAAATAAAAAAAATTACAATTCATGGAAAGATAATATTTGATGATGTTATTGGTGAGGTCATGAAAAGATATTTCGTGTGTAAGGGCAAAATGGCAATTCGCTAAGGAAAAATGAGGTGTAAAGGAAAAATCAGCATGCATGGCATATGAGACGGGATCATGGCCATGTAAAGCAGGGGCTAAGACATATGCATTCATTTAACAATGCACTAAAGCTTCAAATGTAATAAGAAATCAAAATGATGGAAATGGATTATAGTAAATAAAATTATATGTAGTTTTTAGAAAATTAGTTTAATTTTTTTTATAAACACATGTTTCACAAAGAGGGTTTGGAGTGCAAAGTGGCTTAATCATGTTTTTTTAAACTCGTGGAAAGTCATTAGTACTATATTTAACACTAAAATTTGAAAAAGTAGGCCTATCTATTTATGAGAGTTAAAAATGTTGTTCAAGTAAGGTTTATAAGTAATAGTACTCTAACCTACCGGCATCCCTCTTAACCGAAGAAAGGTTAAGTTGAGATGGTTGGAAACGTGTTAAGTATATGAAACTAGATTTCCATAAGTGATCATTTTTATAACTAGATGGTCGATTAGTGACTAATAGAACTTGACTATTTTACTTAAGAAGCATATGGAAGCTTCACGGTTTCATACTGTTTGAGATCCCCAAGGGTGGACTCTTTGGTATGAAATGTTTCTAGCTTTAAGAATTGTGTATATACGAGATCCCATGTTTAACAACGGATTTTCTATTGATTAGAAAACCGTTGAAATTATATCGTTGTAAAACCGTAAGCGCACGGCATACAATCATAGTACGTATGCGAGTACGGGTCGATCCACAAGGAAAGAATTAAATTCTAATATTACTCAATCAAATTAGCCCAAGGTTTTGAAATTGTTTTAAACTAAGAAAATTGTAGAAAACAAACTAGAGCAAAAGTGAAAAAACTACGAGATTAAGGACCAATTTAGAGGCAAATCGAGTTCCAATCATTCATATAAGTCAATACAAATTCGTCTATAATCTCTCTTTTAAAATTTAAGTAGAAATGATTGATGAGTTTATTATAAGTATGATTTATTTGTGTTATTAATCATCATAACTTAAACCATCAAACTCTAACACACCATTCAAACGCACTTATCAATTCTCATGAAAATGACATGAAATTAAAAGTAAAATCTATTTTAAGTATGATCTATTTACTATGAATTAGTAATATAGAGTATCAAATTTTGATTCTAGTTTAACATTCATTAACAAAATCAATCAAGGAAATGATCCAATATTTTATGTTTATATTGGATTAATGTTCGTCGACAAAATTTCTATTGATTTAGAAATTTGCCGAAAAATTTCAAATTAAAATATAACCGCAAGCGCACGGCGTACACTTGAAGTACGTGGCGAATACGGGTCGATCCGCAGGGAATTGATGATTTAAAAAAAAATCTATTCAATCAAATTATACCAAAGTCGAAGAGGATTTGTTAACTAGAAATAAAATGAGGCTAACACTAGAAAATGCGATTCAAAAATTATTAGACTAAAGAAAAATTTAGAGGCAAATCCACTCTTAAATTTTTGTAAATCAACAAACACATAATTTATGATCTCTAACTTTGACATTAAGTGAAATAATCATTGCATTTATCATAAGTATGGTTTGTTTATGTTATTAGTTAACATAACTCAAACCATCAAACTATAATACAACAATTATACCACTTACAATTCTCATGAAAAAGAAGTCAAAGCAAAAACTATTTTAAGTATGATCTATTTACTATTGTAACTAGTAACATAGATCATCAAATTTCATTTTTACTTTCATTTCATAATCAAAAATTAATTAGCAAATGTTGATGTAAATTGTGTTTATGTTGAGTAAGAATAGCTCATTTGCATAAGCAATATAAGCTATCAAACCCACTTGTATAAACTTACATCAAAATTCACATTCATGAAGCATAAACAAAGAGATCATAAATCATAAAAAATGTTGAAATTACATAAAGTTAGAGAGCTTCATCACCCCTAAATTGAAGGGGTTTAGCTACTCTTTTTTGGCATTGAAACATCACAAGTAAGTTTCAACATTAAAGAAAAGAAAATAGAAAATAAGCAAAGAAAGCAAAAGAGATTAGCTACTAACTACTTGCATAAATGTAAATCTAAGCTATGAACATAAAGAGAAAGAGAGCATATAAATAAACATTAACAATAAAACAAAGAAAAACATGTAGAAAAGAGAGAAGAAAGAGGCTTGGAAGCCATTTTTATTTCATAGAACATTGAGCTTACACTTTGATTTCTTAATTTCCTAAGTAAAATGAAAGAGTAGATGATCCTCTTCATGTACATAAGAGGGCTATTTATACATGCATAAAACCCTAATTCTCTTTTTAGGGAGCTTCCCAAAATACCCTTGAGGTGGTGTAGCCTCCAAGTAATCATTAACATTCACTAATCCCCCACTTAATATGTACATGAAGCTTTAAGTCCTTTTAGCATGTGCTTAGCTTCTAATTGGAAGTTAGGTAAGTGGGTGGGGTCCTCCATGATCTTGAACTTGAATTATTTCCTCTTCATTCCTTTGTATTTCCTTGTGAATGCATGTATCTTCACATAAGCCTCTTCCATATGCATCTAAATTCCTATAAAAATAATCAAAAAATGTCCAAGTAAAAATTCTTACATTGACACATGCACAAAAATGACCGTTTTGCCCTTGAATGATGATGAAAATATGATGGTTTGGAAATAATTGAATTTTGGTTTTAAACATGTTAAAATGCCCAAATATGATGATTATTTAAATAAAAAGAGATAAAATATGGATGTAAATATATGCACAATTACGTGCACATCAATTAAGCATAGCCTAATTGATATGTCAACATAGGCTATCAAATTCAATAAAAAAGAAACATAAACTATAATCATTCTTACTTTCCATTAAGCACAAAACAAGAGAATACAAATGCAACCATTTTATGTTGATTTAGATGATTCATGAGAGCTTCATTACCTCTAAATTGAAGGGGTTTAGCTTCTCATAATTGAATTCATCTCAACATAAAATGGTTTTAGCATGAAAAACAAGGAAAATAAAAGTTAATCGGAGGAAAAAAGAATTAACTACTTGCATAAAATAAATCAAAACTAATTGCATGAATTAAACCTATGCTATTAATATGAAATAAAAGAGACATAAACTAACATAAAAGAGCATGAAATAAGATAGCGTAAGAGAAAAGAACATGTAAACAAAAGCAAATAAGAAGAAAGCTAAAAAGACATTAAAAAGACATTTTATTTATCATTGATCTTGTGGTTAAAACATGCATAAAAAATAAGCCCATTACATGAAACATAATTCCATTTTTAGGGGACAACCAAAAATGCCTTTGAGATTATGTAGTCTCTAAGTAATTATTAGGAAATTAATTAATCCCTAATAACATGTGCATGTGCTTTTAATTATGATCCATTAAGTAGTGGGCATGTAGGCTCCTTTATGTTGCATTATTTCTTTTCCTTTCTATATTATTTTGGCCTTGAATACTTATGCATGCATATATCTATGAAGATCCATCCAATTTGCATTCAATTTCTACAAATAAAAATAAAAATGTGCAAATAAATTTTCTCAAAATTAATTCATATACAAGGTGAATGAATGATGATTTGAAAATAATTTTGATTTTGATTTAAACATGTATAACACCTTAATATGCTCACTTATTTTAATAAAAGAAGATTAAAAATAGAAGTAAAAATATACATTTTTACGTGCACATCAAATACTCCCACACTTATCTTTTTATTCGCCCTCAAATAAATTAAAACTAGGATAAATCCATTTTCGTCGGAAACATGATTGCATTGAGAGTATGGTCGTTAAACCTCTAGGTGTCCCAAAGTGGTATTTTTATTTGTTTTAAATAACATGTCAAATCAAATAAATGAAGATAGTGCTTGGGTTTCAATTTCTTGCTCTCTCTATTCTAAAAAATATTAACATTATTATTTACACACCTAACTCAGATAAACCAAGGCCAGATATACCGATCATGCACTGCCTTTCGGGCATACGTGAGAAGAGTATAGAGCGTGGAAAGTTTACACACTTACACATGAACACATGACTCTAAGTGTTTATTATTATTATTTTAATTTTATTTACATACACTTTACTTAGATAAACCGAGGCTATATATACCAATCATGCACTGCCTTTCGGGCTTACATGAGAAGGGTACAGAGCGTGGCAAGTGCACACATGAACACATGACTCATAGTGGTCTTTATTTTTATGAATTTTTTTCTTTGCTTGAAATGAGAGAGTTATGCAAAATCATCATATCACCACTTAACTTAGAAGATCAAAAATGCTATCACCTTTACTTTAAATCAACCACTCTTTTATATAAAGATTACAATTAGGATATACTTCATAATTATCACCTATGAACCTTCCTATACACTAATTGCTTTTAATCAAACTTTTATTTTTATTTTTGTTAAGATAAGTAAATTTTCAAATGTTTCAATTTAATAACCAAAATGTATACTTATTCTATCGTGTTTCTTTAAAAGTAAATCAATATGCTAAAAAAATTGTTTTGGGTTTATTCCTTTTTCTTGTGTTTTTGGAAAGAAAAAGCAAAAGATAAACCATGAAAAATCAAAATAAACATGAGACTCCCCCTCCCCCACATTTCATTTTGACTGTGTCTCCATAGTCAATGCATGATATAATGAGTGTAATGGAGAAAAATATGTACATATTTGTAAGAGGGGGTTAAAATTCATAGTAGACATAGTGTGGCTCATGAAGAATCATGAGCTCCTCCTCTCGATCACTCACTAACTCCAAGTACATATTTTAGGTTACTTGTGCAAATATGAAAAAAGCAGGGACTAAACTGTAAAAGACACACAAATTTATAGTGGTTCGGCCAGAATGTGCCTACGTCCACTTTATATGTTATTCTCCTTTTTCTTCAGATTACAAGTACAAAGCTTTAAGTACAAGTATAAGAAAGTTGTTTGAAAGTTCCTTCCTTGCTTGTGCTCTCAAACTTGTATGCCATTGTTGCACTCTTGCCCCTCTATTTATAGAGTGAGGCTGGAGGCAGGGGTCTTGGATGTATATAGCTGCTGGTGGGCCTGGGCTGAAGCAATCTGGCCTGGCAGCGTTCTGGTTCGGCGAAGCTTTGGTTCGGCCGTGCTTGGAGAAGGTTGGGGTTTGGTCCGGTAGGGAAGAGATGTTTGGGCTCGGTAGGGATGTGGTCCGGTGGTAGGTTGGTTCGGCATAGGGGTGTAAGGCAGTTGGTTCGGTGGTGATGAGATGTGGATCGGTGTTAGTTGGTTCGGTGGGAAGCGGTTCGGTAGGGTGTTGGCTCGGCAGCACTGCCCTTGGGAGCTTGGTTCGGCAGCACTGGCCTTGGGGGCTTGGTTCGGCATTGATGTGGAGTGTCTCTGGTTCGGCAGGGGGGGATGGTCCGGCTAGGACTTGGAGATTGGCTAGTTCGGTGGAGGATGAGGTTGGAGTTTGAACCCGCAGAGGCTGATCATGGAAGTTGGTTCGACATTGTTGGAAGGAACGGTGGTTCGGCATTGCTTGAAAAATGTTTTGGATCGGTGGTGAGAATTCGCCCAACATTTGCCCCCCAAAGTGGGGCACATGCCTGCATGTGTCGCGCTTTGTTTTCTTGCAGTTGGGATAGCTTTATTCGGTTCCAAGTGCCGAATCATCCGGTCCGGTTATCCTATGCTCGCCTATAAGTAGGGGCATCATACTACTGTTATCCCTTTACCGTTTGATATAGCCGAATCACTTGAGTGCCGAATCCAACTCGTTTATTCGAAACAGCCGAATCAACCAAGTACTGCGTCGATCCTAACCGCCGCTCCAGGTGAGGTTGCTTCTGCCGAATGAACTTCTATATTTAAATCTTGAGTGATATCTTAGACTTACATACGCTTGCTCGCTTTATACACTTGCTTACTTATATTTTCATACTTCTTGTTCTAACAACATGTCTTTCGCTTTTGTGTTTGCAGATAAATGTCTCTAAGAGTGGAGACCCGATCAAAGAAGAAGAGATCCCAGGGCAGGGAAGAGCCTTCCGCCGTGCCCTCAGCTCAGCCAAGACCAGAACGTCATGGACCTGCCCTGAGGTCGTTAGTGGACGGATATGGTCTCCAGGAGCTTCTGGACTCCCCGCCCGACTGTTTTCCTAGCTTCCTCAAAGAGGAGCAGCTCGACGCCATATCTCGTTCTTTTGGGATTGATAGAGCGCTCATGGTGCTGCCAGGGGCTGGAGTTATGCCATATGATAGAGCGTCCATGAGTCTCTCTTCTCCTTCTTCTCCATTCTCTCTCTAGTTCCTGAACATTCCTTACGAGAGTCTGCATGCTCTTCTTTTGATGATGAGGCCACCGAGGAATTCCCAACTCTCTGCATTTCTTCTTCAAAAGAGTTAGACCTATGTTTAATTCTTTCGCTGCTTGCGATATTGGCAAGTAAAAGTACTTCGATACTAGTTCAAATGTTAAGGCTGTTTTTTCCTTGTTCATCGTTAATTTCTTCTTATTTCTCTTTTTTTTTTGCCTTTCGATTCTTCCTTCTGATCATCATTAGATATCCTGTAGCTCAACTTGGACTTCTCTATCTCATAACTCAAGTCGTTGAAGATGATATTGAACTCTTCAGAAAGGGTCAGAGAAGCTAAACGAGGAACTGAAGGATGGTTTAGAGGAATGGCATTGATTATTTCATCCAAATCTGGTACTTCATTGTTCAAACCGCTGAATGATCCTTTACTGAAATCTAGTTGAGCATCATCAAATCCACTGGGCAGACCATCAATATCATTCCAAAGATTATGATCATCTAAGTAGTGCAATTGGTTATTCATGACCTCAGAAGGACTGATCATGTAATTTCGTATACGATGTTGAAATGTGTAGTCAATGCAAAGAAGATTGAAGCTGGTAATGAATGTGTATTTCATCTTGAGTGTTCTGAGTTCAAGCCTTGCTTCCCCTTCTTTTCTTTTTAGGTTTTCATAACTTGATCGTTTACTGTTTGTTTAATGAATTCCTCTTCTGAATTGGACAGGTGGGACTTCCGATCAACATGCTGGGAGCTCCGACCCTGCGGCTAAGTAGGCTTGGAGAGTTGGTTGGATGAGGGCGAAGCGTGGACGCAGCTGGTTCCTTGTCCGGATTTGGCCACCTTTTGATTTCTTTTTATTGCTGTTTATGTTAGTCCAAAACATTGATGTGACTGTAATAATATTGTTTGTGATGAATGACTTTATGTAATTTCATAACATAAGCTGATTCCTTTATGTTGGAATGTTATCGCTATTTTGTTGTGCTGTGTAAGTGATGTAACTATGCATGTTAATAGTGGCTTGACTGTGCCTGATGCCAAGTTTTTTGCTTAAAGTATAATTTTCTCATTTTGCAACGTAAATGTGATGTGTGAATATGAACTGCAGCTATGCATTAATGTATAAAAGTAGAAGGTACCGCCCTTCATGTTTCGGCTGTGGACGACAACTTTGTGCGCCCTGTAAGACTAAGCACGGAATGTTGTTGAGTGTCTCGTTATCCGATTGAAAGTTTCTGTTCCCATTAGCGAGCGTTCCCTATTTCATGTCCTGTACTTTCAAGCACCGTTACGGAGAATAGGAGAAAAGTTTTAAATGAAATGGAAATATAGGAAAAGTAAAACTTCCAGTTACGGAAGGCCGTCGGTGTGCTTAAGTTCGTGGAAAACGGGTTTTGTAGTCACTTTCCCTAACTGTGGGTCTTGGAGATATATGTCACCCATCTTACGCCTACTGCGGGGAGTTTTCTTTTTTACCACAGCCGCACTTAAGACATATCGGAGCCGATCGCACATAGTAACTACCCGGGCCATTATGGCCCGTAATCGCGGGTATTATTCGATTTACTGTGGCCGGCTAGCGTGGGGGCCGATCGTCAACTGTGAACTTCCCCTGGCTGGCCACACCTTATGTTGGGGCTTATGGTCGGTTCACAGTTTCCGACGAGCCGAATCGCTGTAATGAGCTGCCATGGCATAATCGGCCTTCTCGGTGGCTTATACTCGGCTTATTACAGTCGGCTTTAAGGGCCGAGGCAAACAATGAGTTAACTCGCGGTAGAGGGATACCGGAGCAAAGTGTCTCATTGGCGAGGGCATAGGATCGTAGCGTACCTGTTAGATTTTGTCCAGGTAGAGTTGTGCTGTGAAGCTCTAAATGGAAATGTCATTTGCAAAGGATTTTGTTCAACAGAAAAGGATAAAGCTTAACAAGTAGCCAAGATATAATGGAACAAGTTAACAAGAGCCAAGTTTTTAAAGTGGTTCGGCACGAAAATGCCTACGTCCACTGATTGTCTTTGTTAATTCACTTCATATGACCAGTACAAGTTAAGAAAAGTATCGACGGAGGTGTCGGATGTTCCATGCCCTCTGGAACACCTCTCCGTCCACTGTTGACAAAATATAAGCTCCGTTGTGGAGATCTTTATGAATTACATATGGTCCGTCCCAGATTGGATCCAACGCTCCTGGGCGCGGAAAGATTCGCTTGAGGACAAGATCTCCTTCTTGTAAGCTGCGATGTTTGACTTTGGAGTTGTATAGTGCTGCCACTTTTTGTCTGTGAGCTGCTGCTTTGAGTGATGCATCATTTCTTCTCTCCTCAATTAGATCCAAAGACATGTGGAGGAGTTCTTCGTTTTCTTCGGGGTTGTAGTGGATCCTATGATGGGAAGGTACAATAGTTTCAACTGGGAGCATGGCCTCTGATCCGTATGCCAAAGAGAACGGAGTATGCCCTGTTGATGTTCTGAAAGAAGTGCGGTAGGCCCATAGTGCTGTAGGAAGTTCGTCCACCCAAGCGCCTTTTGACTTTTCAAGCTTCTTCTTGATTATAGTCTTGAGAATCTTGTTGACAGCTTCGACTTGTCCATTTGCCTGGGGATAAGCTACGGATGAGAAGCCCTTATGAATTCCGTGCTCTTGGCACCAGTCGGCAAATTCCTCGCTGTCAAATTGAAGCCCGTTGTCTGATATGATTCTGAGTGGAACCCCGTACCTGCACAGAACGTTTTTGATCAAGAAGTTTATAACTTTAGTTGAAGATATTTTATTCAGAGGCTCCGCTTCCACCCATTTGGTGAAATAGTCAACTGCCACTATAGCATGTCTGGCCCCGCCTCGGCCCATCGGCAGTTCGCCAATTAAGTCAATTCCCCATATTGCGAAGGGCCAAGGGCTGGTCATCTGAGTAATTTCATTGGTTGGTAGTCGAGGAATCTTAGCAAATTTCTGACATCTGTCGCATCTTCTGACGAAGTCTAAGGCATCTTTGTTTAAAGTGGGCCAGAAATACCCATATCGGAGTATCTTTTTTGCTAGGGTCTGCCCTCCGGTGTGGTCTCCACAACTTCCCTGATGGATATTGGATAGAATTTCCTTGGATTCTCTTCCAGCAACGCACCTCAATAAGGGGTTAGAGAAGCCGCCCGATAGAGGATGCCTTCTTGCATTGTGTAGCGGGAAGCTTTCCTTAGAATTTTCTTAATTTCATTTCGCCCGTCGGGTAGGGTGCCGTTTTGTAAGTATTCTTGGATAGGGGTCATCCATGTTTCTTCTTCGGTTGCAGCTATCAGATTTACTCGCTCGAAACTCGGGGTCAGTAGCCTTGAGACAGCTATCGTTCCAGAAGTGGTATCATCTCCCATGCTAGCTTGCTTTTCCAGCTCGTCGGCCTCTTGATTTTCTTCTCGAGGAATGTGTTTGATCGAGTAGTGATCCAATTGATTGAGCAGCCGCTTGGTCTTTTTCAGATATGTCGTGAGCCGCTCTCCTCGAGTCTGGAACTCCCCTAGTATTTGATTTACGATGAGTTGCGAATCACTATGAAGACATAAGGAACTGACTCCGATCTCCAGGGCGAGCTCTAATCGGCTATTACTGCTTCATATTCGGCATCATTGTTGGTGGCAGCAAATTCCAGCCTTAGTGCATAACGCAGCTTTCTTCCCCTGGGAGTGATGATCACAACGCCTGCCCCTGAGCCTTGTTCGTTCGATGCTCCATCCACAAGGAGACTCCACTTGATGTCCTCTGTTATTTCAGACTGCTCCCTGCCTTCGTTGATAGTGAATTCGGCGATGAAATCGGCTATGTCTTGTCCCTTGATGGCAGTGCGAGGATAGTAGGTGATATCATATTGGCTTAGCTCGATGCACCACTTGAGCAGTCGCCCAGAGGTGTCGGGACGATGGAGCACTTGCCTCAATGGTTGGTCGGTTAGGACTCTGATGGGATGAGATTGGAAATAGTGTCGTAGCTTCCTTGATGTGATTAGTAAACAGTACGCCAGTTTCTCGAGTTTGGGATACCGGGCTTCTGCTCCCGTGAACCTTTTGCTTATGAAGTACACTGGCCGTTGTGTGCGGTTTTCTTCTCTTACCAAAGCGGCGCTTAGAGCATGGGATGACACAGCAAGATATAGGTATGGTTCTTCGCCTTCATTCGGAGTCGAGAGTACTGGTGGCCGTTGGAGGTGCTCGATTAGGTTAAGGAAAGCTGCTGAACATTCGTCGGTCCACTCGAATTTTCCTTTGTCTCTCTTCAGGGCTTCAAAGAAGGGAACGCATTTGTCGGTTGCTTTAGAGATGAATCGGCTTAGGGTGGCCACCTTTCCGTTTAGGCTTTGCATTTCTTTCCGAGTGGATGGTATCTTGATATCTTGCAAGGCTCGGACTTGTTCGGGGTTTGCTTCGATCCCTCTGGCATGGACGATGAATCCCAAGAACTTTCCTGATGACACTCCGAAGGAGCACTTTAGAGGATTCAGCTTCATTCCATATTGGCGGAGTACTTGGAACATCTCGTCCAGGTGGCTTGCATGATCGTTGGCTTTTCTTGATTTAACCAGCATGTCATCCACATAGACCTCCATAGTTCGTCCCATCAATTCCGCAAACATCTTGTTGACGAGGCGCTGGTAAGTAGCTCCGGCGTTCTTAAGTCCGAAAGGCATTACTCTGTAGCAGTACAACCCCCGGTCCCTGATGAAACTGGTGTGGTCCTGATCGGGGGCGTGCATAGGGATTTGGTTATATCCGGAGTAGGCATCCATGAAAGATAAGAGCTCGTGCCCGGCAGTGCTGTCCATGAGTTGGTCGATTCAGGGGAGTGGGAAGCAGTCTTTCGGGCAAGCGTCATTTAAGTTGGAGAAATCGATGCATGTTCGCCACTTCCCATTAGCTTTCTTTACCAGTACCGGGTTGGCGATCCATTCCGGGTAGATGGCTTCATGTATGAAGTCATTGGCAAGTAAGTTCTTTACTTCTTCCTCGAGGGCTGCTGATCGTTCTGCCCCCATACTTCTCTTCTTTTGCTTTACCGGTACCTTGGTAGGATCGATGTTTAGTGCGTGGCATGCTATGTCCGAGGAGATTCCAGTCATATCAGCGTGCGTCCATGCAAATACATCCATGTTGTGGCGAAGAAAATCAATGAGTTGATTCTTTAATTCTCTTTTTAACTGAGATCCGACTCTCAGCAGTTTACTTGGGTCGCGTTTGTCTATAGATACGAATTCCATAGTCTCTGTAGGCTCGGCGGTGGCCTCCTCCTCTTTGTCCCTGGGGTCTAATTCATTGAAAGGATCACTGGTATACCGAAGAGGAGGGGCTTTCTTTAGTTGCTATGCTTCCAAGCTTTTCATGCAGAGAATAGTCTCTGCATTTTTCCCTTTATCTCTCCTACGATTATTGCGAAGTTTGGTTACATAGCAGTCCCGAGCGGCGTCTTGATCTCCTTCTACTTCTCCCACTCCATTATTCATTGGGAACTTCATCTTCAGACACCATGGGGCAAGGACAATTTGAAAGTCGGACAAGGCTGGTCTTCCTAAAAAGGCATTGTAGGCCGAGTGGTTGTCTATTAGCATGAATGTTTGTTTCCGAACGGCGGAGCGGGGATGACTTCCCAATTCAACAAAGAGATCCAATTGTCCGAGGGGCATCTTTGCTTCTCCAGTGAAACCGTGTAGCAGTTTGTTGCAGGGAGATACGTCCTTCATTGATTGCTTCATTTTGTCGAAAGCATGCTTGAACAGAATATTCACTGAGCATCCAGTGTCTACTAGGATTCGAAAAACTTCAGCTGGGCCGAACCAGGCAGAGATGACCATAGGATCCATATGAGGGTATTGCCTTCCTTCTAGGTCGCGCCCACTGAATGTGATGTCATTATTTTCCTTCCGCTTAGGGTGGCGTTCTTCCATAACAGAATTGACGCAGTCTCTCTCGCTTCTGAGTGAGTTTCCATATCTTTCCATTTCTGCCCAACTCTTGTCGGCGATGTGTGGCCCCCCTGATATTGTATGGACCACTATCTTTTCTTGGCTGGAACCGCTGGTGTTGTGATTTCCTCCGCCTGTCTCTGGGTGGAGCTGCCCTGGGTTTTTCTTGGCGGGAGCTGGAGTCCTGTCCTGGCCCTTTACATAGCATTCCAGCCTCTTTCTCCTGATGTGTTCTTCAATTAGGTCTCGGAGATGGCGGCATTCATTGGTATCGTGCCCATGAGACTCGTGGAAACGGCAGAATTTTCCGGACTGGATTGCGCGATCAGACTCTCTCTTGTACGGGGGGCGCTTGTATGTAAGTTCGTCCTGGGTGGCCAGGAAAATGTTCTCGACTGTTTCATTCAAGGGAATGTAAGCGTCAAATCTCGGTCCTGGTCGGTACAAGCGCTTTTCTCCCTTCCTGCCCCCTGCATTGTCTCTGGAGTCGTTTCTCCGAATGTCCTTCGCTGTGGCGGGGGCGTTTCCATGAGCCGTCTTAGCCCGTGGTCCTGTCTGCCTTTCAGTGGCAGCCTCTTCGAGTCTCATGTACTTCCCAACTTCATGGAAGAAATCGGGTAAAGTAGCTGGTTTTTCTTTAGTTAGTCTTCTAGCAAACTTGGTATCCGTATGTACACCACTACAGAGGGCCATTAGGACAAGTTTCTCATCGGCATCTTGAACTGTTGCCGCTGCGGCATTGAACCGGGATAGGTATTGCTGCAGTGTCTCTCCGGGTTTCTGTTTGACAGTAGATAGGGAGTAAGCATCCTTGGGTTGTTCCACATGAATGCGGAACTGGCTGATAAACTTCTCCTTCAACATTTCCCATGAACTGATGGATCCTTGGGGTAGATGGCAGAACCAGGAGGTAGCTAGATCTGCTAAAAATAGTGGAAAGCATTTGCATAATACTCCTTCCGTTGCCCCGCTCATGAGCATATGTTGTGTGTATCTTTGCAGGTGTACAACGGGGTCAGAGGTTCCCTTGTATGGTTCCATTGTCGGCATTTTGCACTCTCGGGGGGTGATGGCAATTTCAATATCGCGGGTGAAAGGGCTGGTTACCCTAGCACCTATCCCACGATCTCTTTGGTCCCGTTGGACGCATTCTCTGAACAATCGTGCCATCCTCTCATCAGAATATGGGGCAGATAAGAAAGAGCTTGGTTCTTCCCTGCGGGATCGATTCTGTCTGGATGGCCTGTAGGGGTGGTATAGTCTATCACTCCTAACGTTTCCCAACGGCTGTCTTTGGCTGTCCGGATGCATGCTAGGCTCAGCTATAGTTGGCCCTTGCCTTGATCTTCCCCTGTGGGGTTCTGTTTCGAGCATTTCCATGGGGTCAACTTCGGGCTGGGTTCTAGCTCGGCTCCGTTCAGCAGGATTTCTATGATTAGGCGGCATGACTGGCTCAGCTACATCCGACCCTCGCCTGGTGCCTCCCCCATTGGGTTCGGTTCCAAGCGCTTCCTCGAGTAGGAGTTCGGGCTGAGTCTGGGCGGCGGCCCCTATCATTGTTGTTCCTGTTGATAGCTTCTTCGAAGAGGGAAGACCTTTGTTGTCCCCGAGATCCTCCAGATTGAGACTCACCCCATGATTCAGTGTTGCGGTTGGATTCTTCGGCATCCCTCAAGCGTGACATGAGTTGGTTCACCAAAGCTTCTTGTTGGGATGCGAAGCGGTTAGTCACTTCAACCACAACTCTGTCTAGGTCTGCCCTAGTGATTGCTGTCGGTTCTTCCGCGGCAGGGGCTGTCGGAATTGCCTGATCTACATTTGGCACTGCTGTCGTAGTGGGATGGTTCTCTTGATCTGGATCCACTGGATCTGGAGCGCTGCTGGTTGCAACGTTCTTTCCCTTGTTGGCGTCTTTTCTCGGCCTGGAAGTCATGTTTCCTAGGCAATGAAGGGTGCTATTGGGAAAGAAGGTTGAATGAGGGAAGCTGAAGCTTCGAGTTCCAAGTTCTCAGTGAAAGCACCAAAAATGTTTGCGCAAAAAATGGGCAAACACCTCCAATCCGTATAATTTAGTTGGTTATATGTTATTTTCAAGGTTTTAGGTTACTTGTGCAAATATGAAAAAAGCAGGGACTAAACTGTAAAAGACACACAAATTTATAGTGGTTCGGCCAGAATGTGCTTACGTCCACTTTATATGTTATTCTCCTTTTTCTTCAGATTACAAGTACAAAGTTTTAAGTACAAGTATAAGAAAGTTGTTTGAAAGTTCCTTCCTTGCTTGAGCTCTCAAACTTGTCTGCCATTGTTGCACTCCTGCCCCACTATTTATAGAGTGAGGCTGGGGGCAGGGGTCTTGGATGTATATAGCTGCTGGTGGGCCTGGGCTGAAGCAATCTGGCCTGGCAGCGTTCTGGTTCGGCGAAGCTTTGGTTCGGCCGTGCTTGGAGAAGGTTGGGGTTTGGTCCGGTAGGGAAGAGATGTTTGGGCTCGGTAGGGATGTGGTCCGGTGGTAGGTTGGTTCGGCATAGGGGTGTAAGGCAGTTGGTTCGGTGGTGATGAGATGTGGATCGGTGTTAGTTGGTTCGGTGGGAAGCGGTTCGGTAGGGTGTTGGCTCGGCATCACTGCCCTTGGGAGCTTGGTTCGGCAGCACTGGCCTTGGGGGCTTGGTTCGGCATTGATGTGGAGTGTCTCTAGTTCGGCAGGGGGGATGGTCCGGCTAGGACTTGGAGATTGGCTGGTTCGGTGGAGGATGAGGTTGGAGTTTGGACCGGCAGAGGCTGATCATGGAAGTTGGTTCGGCATTGTTGGGAGGAACGGTGGTTCGGCATTGCTTGAAAAATGTTTTGGATCGGTGGTGAGAATTCGCCCAACAGTTTGAGGGCAATTTGCAATAGCTTGGGTTTGAGGTTGTGATCATAGATTGTGGTTGATTGCTGTGGGAAGTGCACTTGTCAGGGGCTGGTGGTAGGTGGTTGTTGAGGATGTGCTGAAGTGTGAAGTAGTGGAATATGTTGCTCACAGAGGAGGGTGAGGTGATAGGCAATGGAAGGAGGAGGAGTTGTTTGTATGGGTGGTGATGATGGAAGTGTGGAGCGGTTTGTAATAGGCAGTGGGTGGATTCAAGGAGTTGGAAGTGGTGGTTGTTTGTGCAGTTTAAGGAGCAATGGGTTGAACGTAGTGTAGCTGATGGTTGTAGGAGTTTGATGTAGAAGAAGGTGGTTGTTGTTATGGGTATTGCGTTAAAGAGGTTTGGATTTGAAGGAGGAGGAAGTCGCGCTGTGGTTGCTGAAGTGATTTTTGGTGTTTGAGGTAAGGTATGTTGATGATGATGGCGGTGGTATTATGATGAAGGCAGTGGTGTAGGTATGGGGTTTTGGGGTTGTATACGATGGAGGTGATGGGAGGGTCATGGCTTGTGGTTGAGCTCCAAGTGGTAGGGAGAGGAAGGTATAGGTTGTTGCAGGTGGAGTTTGAAGGAGTAGAAGGTAGTGGTGGTGCTGACAGGTGACTGCGGTGGTGTAGGTTAGAAATTGGGTTGGTTGGTTGGATTTAGGGGGTAAAGTGCGGTTGTGATTGTACTGTGGGTAAACGCAGCCAGGTTGAATGATGATGAACTAAAATGCCAATGCAATGCAATTTTTTTTTAGTGTATCATAACACAAATAAAATTAAAAAAATGGAAAAAAAATTAATTCGAAGAGTAATGTAAAATTAAATTGTTTTCCCCTGCAATGCCGCCGAAAACTTGTTTAACGTCGGGTTTTATATTGATCAGAAAACCGTTAAAAATATATCATTATAAAACCGCAAGTATATGACGTACAATCATAGTACGTATGTGAGTACAAGTAGATGCATAGGGAAAGAATTAAATTCTAATATTACTCAATCAAATTAGCCCAAGGTTTTGAAATTTTTTCAAAATAAGAAAATTGTAGAAAACAAATTAGAGCAAATGTGAATAAAACTACGAGATTAAGAAGCAATTTAGAAGCGAATCCACCTCCAATCATTCATATAAATCAACAACAAATTCATCCATAATCTCTCATTTAAATTTTAAGTAGAAATGATTGACATGTTTATTATAAATATGGTTTATTTGTGCTATTAATTAGCACAACTTGAACAATCAAATTCTAGCACATCATTCAAACCCACTTATCAATTATCATGAAAATGACATGAAATTAAAAATAAAATCTATTTTAAGTAGGATCTATTTACTATGAATTAGTAATATAGAGCATCAAATTTTGATTCCAGTTTCACTTTCATTATCCAAATCAATTAAAAAAATGACCAAATAATTTATGTTTATATTGGATTAAACTTAGCCTATTTGAGATGTCAACACAGGCTATCAAATTCACTAAACAAAAAAAGAAACATAAACTGTCATCATTCTTATTTCCATTAAGCACAAAACAAGAGGCTACAAATGTAACCATTTTATGTTGATTTAGTATGCTTCATGAGAGCTTTATTACCCCTAAATAGAAGGGGTTTAGCTTCTCATAATTGAATTCATCTCAACACAAAAATGTTTTTAGCATGAAAAACAAGGAAAATAAAAGCTAATCAAAGGAAAATATAACTCACTACTTGCCTAAAATAAATCTAAACTAATTGCATCAATTAAACAAATGTTATTAACATAAAATAAAAGAGACATAAACTAACATAAAAGAGCATGAAATAAGATGGCATAAGAAAAAAGATCATATAAACAAAAGCAAATAAGAAGAAGGCTAAGAAGCCACTAAAAATACATTTCATTTATTGTTGATTTTGTGGCTACAACATGCATAAAAAAGATGCTCATTACATGAAACATAAGGGGTATTTATACATGCTTAAAATCATATTTTCATTTTTAGAGGAATACCAAAAATGTCATCGAGATAGTGTAACCTCCAAGTAATCATTTGAGAATTAATTAATCCCCATTAAAATGTGCACACGCTTTTAATTATGGTCCATTAAATAGTGGACATGTGGGCTCGACCATGTTGCATTATTTCTTTTCTTTTCAACATTCATTTGGCTTTGACTACTTGTGCATGCATATATCTATGACGCTCTACCCAATTTGCATTCTATTTCCCACAAATAAAAATATACAAATAAATTTTCTTAAAATTAATTTATACACAAATTTGCCATTTTGCCCCCAAATGAAGATGAATGAATGAAGATTTGAAAACAATTTGGATTTTGATTTAAACATGTAAAATACCCTAATATGCTCACTTAGTTTAATAAAAGAAGATTAAATATGGGAGTAAAAGTATACACTTTTACATGCACATCGTCCCCTGACGAGGACTCCTTTATAATGGTTTGCTTACTTTCAAAAGAATCAGAATTGAGTTTATCAAAAATTCATCGATTTTCTTTTGTAACGACCTGGAATTTCGAACACTTCGTATTTAAATATCTAAACTATTTAAATAGTTGAATCTTGAATTAAATGTGATTAAATTGAATCGATAGTCTTATTAACCCTCGTTAAGTAATAAATAATAATGGTAAACTTGATTCAGAAAAAATGTTAACAAAAATATATGCTTTGAAGAAATATCGATAATGTGATCGAAAATCATATTATCGATAAACAACTTTTTACTCATCGGAAGTTTTTCAATTTTTTTTACATACACTTATTTTCTTAGGAAATAGTTAATATGAAATAAAAGTATTTTACTATTTATGGAAAGAAGATATCTACTGATGTCATGGGTGCTGTCATGGGAAGATATTTTGTGTGTAAGGTGAAATGATAATTCGTTAAGGGAAAATGAGGTGTAAATTAAAATAAGCATGAATTGCACATAGGAGGGGGTCTTGGCCATGTAAAGGAGGGGCTAAGGCATATATATTCATTCATTTATTTATTTTTTATTTTTTTTATTTTTTTTTGAACTGGTACTTTATATACAACAAATCATTGGGACAACATATCCCATGTCAAATAAACGTTCGAAAGCAAGTTTCGAACTTGTGACATCCTACACCAAAGCCGAATCAATTAACCACTTGGACAAAGTGCTTGTCTGTATTCATTTATTTGTTCACTAAATCTTCAAATGTAATAAAAGATCAAAAATGGTGGAAGTGGATTAAGCCTAATCCACTTTTTTTTACACTAATCTTTCTCTAATTAGTTTAACTTTTTCCAACTTTCACCATAGCCTTAGAACACCTTAGGAAACGTGGATCTAAAGTAAAAATTAGAAGAAGTGAAGAGGATGGTGGGCTTCCTCTTTGGGCCGTGAGCATGAAGGAGGGGGAGGCTTGGCTTAGGTATGTTAAAGGTTGGATCTTCATGCTTTTGGAGATGGTAGAAAGTGGTTCTTAAGTTTGGGTGTGATTTAGCATGTATTTAGCTTGGATTGGGTAAGTTATCTCACTATGTTGTATGTATATATTGTAAGTGTATATTGTGTGTGCAAATATAAAGTTAAAGTGACATTAAGTAATTAAAGTTATAAGCTTTGGATCCTCTTTCTTTTGAAAGCAAATGACAAATTTATATTGTATAACATTACTCTTAGTACCTTTAATAATAGAAGATGTGGCCTTAACTTTGTGTTTAAAAGGTTGGATTGTGTGCTGAAATTGAAGTATGTTTGAAAGATTTTGAAGCGAAAGTAGTCGCCATAAGTGCACTTCGGTATCCCTTAACTTTAACTAGTGTAAATGGAAGATTTATAGACTTACCTTAGGATAATTTGATAGGTTGCTCTGTACATATATTTTGGTGTATGGGACAGCAAGAAAATGGTTTGGAAAGTTATATAAATTGTGAAGCCAAATTGTGAAAGTTAGAAGCGAAAAGGTCGGTATGAACGCAGTTTGAAAATACCTTATGTTCGACGATTTTTAAAGTTAACATTGAGAGATGTCCTTAAGGGTTTCTTTACATATTTAGTAAGCATTGTATGTGTATTATTATTGAAAAAATTAGGATTTAGAAGATTTCAAAACTGGTTAAAAAAAAGTGGCTAAAGTTAGAGCAAAAAGGTGGTTATAAATGCACTTTGAAATATACCTTATTTTATGGAATATTTATAAATGAACTGAAAGATATTCTTAGGCTTTTCTTTCCAAGATTTTTAAGTACCTAAGTGTAGTACTACCTGCAAAAATTTCAAGTCTTGAATCATATGTTTAAGTGGTTAAAACTGGTCGCAAAGATCATTCATTTCTATATTGTTCTTTAATAAGGACTTTAGCAATATTTATAAATGTTGTAGTAACGTTCCAATGTCTTAAGTGTTTAAAAACGATATTTAAATTTGGTATTTTCTTGAATCTTTTTACGGATGTTTTCGACATATTTTTCAATATTTTAAAATTGGTTTGAAGTTTAAATATATTATTAGTAAATATTTATGAATTACTTTGATCTTCACTAATCTTTCTCTAATTAGTTCAAACCTCTTTCAAATTTCACCAAACTTTCACCATGGCCTTAGAACACATTAGGAAGCATGGATCTAAAGTACAAAGCAGAAGAAGTGAAGAGGATGGTGGAATTCCTCTTTAGGACGTGAGCACTAAGAAGGAAGGGGAGGCTTGACTTGGCTTGCATGTGTTAAAGGTTGGATCTTTATGCTTTTGGACATGGTAGGAAGTGGTTCTTGACTTTAATTTTAAGTGATTATTTGGGTTGTTTATTGCATTGAAGTATGTTTAAATGTTTGGAGCAAGAATAGTCACCATAAGCGCACTTCGATATCCCTTAACTTTAACTCGTGTAAATGGAGGATTTAAGAATTTAAATTGAGATAATTTGATGTAGTTGCTCTCTATACATATTTTAGTATATGGGGCAACAAGGAAATGGTTTGGACAATAATCGAAATTGTGATACCAAATTGTGAAAGTTAGAAGCGAAAAGGTCGTTATGAATGCATTTTGAAAATGCCTTATGTTCGACGATTTTCAAAGTCAACCTTGGAAGACATCCTTAGGGTTTCTTTTCATTTTTAATAAAAACTATATGTGTACATATTACTTGAAAAAAAGGTCTTAAAAGGTTTTAGAACCGGTCAAACAAAGTGGCTAAAGTTAGAGCAAAATGGTGGTTATAAATACACTTTGAAATATACCTTGTTTTGGGAATATTTATAAATAAACTGAAAGATATTCTTATGGTTTTATTTTCCAGATTTTTACGTATCCTAAGGGTAATACTTACTTTAAATATTTTAAGGCTTAAATCATTTATTTAAGTGGTTAAAACTAAAGACTGTGGTTTTCTATGTATTGTTCTTTGTCAAGGACTTTTAACATCATGTGTAGTAAGTTCCTTATGGTTTTAACTATTTAAAATGATATTTAAGTTTTATGTCTTTCTTTAATCTTTTTAGTGATGTTTTCCAACATTTTTTGTAGTATTTTGAAGGTTTGAAGTTTAAATATATTTTTAATAATTATTTATGAAATTTGGAAGTAAAGGGGTTTTAAAATGTAAACATGTTTTTAATTATTTTCGTCAAATTATAAATTATTTATTTTCAAGTAGTATTTTATGTAGATATTTAAAACCTATTTATAAGTATTTTTAGAGTGTGTATGTATATATATAAGTTTGGAAAAATAAGTTAAGTGTTTTGTAAATGGACAAGAGATAGTCTTGGATTACAATATTTATGCTTAATAATAAAAAAATTTGCAAAGTTATTAACAAGTATATTATCTTATTAATAAGTATTCTTAGATCTTTAAAAAGAATGTTTCATAGAAAATGATTAATATGGAATGGTTTTGGATTTGTTGGGACAATATATAGAAAACATCCACCTTTAACCCTTTTTATTATACTTATGAACATAAATAGATCTTTAAAAATAATGTTTTAAAGATAAGCATAAATGAAGTGGTTTGGTGTTTGTAGTGACAATGTTTAAGTAAATTTGTCTTAAACTTTTTGAGCAGGTTTTTGAATGTAATTAGACCTTTTAAGTGGATATTTCAAAGGTACTAACAAGTATGGAATCTTTTAGAAAAATATAGAAAAGGTAAAGGTTTAAAGTAAGAAATCTTGTGAATGTTTATAGATATACTTATGACATTTGAGGTAAGTATATGAATACTTTTAAAGTATTGAAAGAGTGCAAATTAATAGTAGAAATCGATAATCAAAGTTTTATTAGATAAAAGAAGTTTTTGCTAATAAAGGAAGTTTTAATTAATAAATGCATTAATTAAATAAAAGGGGATTAGATGTTGCTTATTTGACTTAATCATGCTTTGTGTGACTTTATCATGTTTTATATGTTTATTCGTGTATGGAAAACATTTAGTCATGCACTTAACACTAAAAGCTGATAAAGTAGGCATGTCTACGTATGAGAGTTAATAATGAAGTGTCTAGGCAATACTTTGATGCAACTGGTGCTCTAACATGCCTGGCTCCACTCTTGACCGAGGGATGGTATAAGTTGAAAAGTTTGGAGACATGATAAGTATACGAGATTTGAATTCCATATGCGATCATTTTCATTATTGTTGAGATTAACCAATTTCATTGAATTAGTTTGTAAGAGACCGGGATCGGTAAGTGTTCGACATACTGAATATTACTTCAAAACTGATATACAGGTTCTATGTTTTGGAAATGGTAGTGAAGTGGCATGCTACAGAGTAACAGTCTACCTAAGGAAGTCTAGGGAAGAGGACAACATTAACATTCGTTGAGGATTTATGCTGGAATCTATGTGAAGATTCGAGATGCTCAAATCTATGCAAAGATTCATGATCTATTCGAGATGCAGGAATCCATTTAGGGATTCGTGTTCTATTCGAGTGACGAAGACTCATGTGAGAGATGTTGAAGGTGACCTCGACATTAGAAGTGGCTAAAGACAGAGTATGCTGCACAACCTGGGGTTTTGCTAACCCATGACATGATATATCAAATTCAATTCTAGAGTATGCTTATCGATGTTGCGCATAGGAGTTGCTGATACTTGATTCCACATGGTTCATACTAATGTTCGTGCATGGGCCAGTTATGTTTATCTTATGATATATTCTATCTAGAGATATACGACACTCAGAAGGTTGTTTCTGATCCTGTGCATGTAAACCTACTTTAGTTTACTGGAGGTGTCTCCATGGAAAATCCATCATGCAAACATCCTTTAGCTGTTTTAGATGTACTTGTAATATTTGTGTTTTGTGAGATGCAAGTGGCATAGCTATTTTTTATTTATATTCTTTACCCTAGACATTTTCTATTATATCATCTTATGCACTTATTAGAAGAGTGGTTCTTTTAAGAGGATAACCATTATGTTATTTCATGTGGTCTCAAAAGTATTGTTATATGTTGATCACATATTTCTTGAGTTTCTCACTCCAGATTTAGGTCTGACACATTGTTTTTATTTTCCCTAAATTCCTCATATGCTCTTTCGAGCAGTAAAAGAAATACAGGTTAGTTGGATGTTCACTGGAGATGGAGGAGATGAGATGGACGTTTCACCTACCATTGTATTTTTATTTCCACTATATTACTATTAAGTCTGTATCTCCATTTCTGAGGACAGATTGTTATAAATGTCCAGGTTGATGATAGTAGTTAGAATTGTAACTTTGAAATGTTATGTATCTTAGAGTGACAGTCTATAATCTTTTTTGATATTATATGGTATCGTTCCATTATAAGATTCTGACGCGATTTTAGATGTACTTCTAGTATTGTTGTGTTGTGAGATAATGCAACACAATTATTTTTTGATTTATATTCTACATCCTAGACATTATCTATTATATCACTATATTAACTTAGTGAATGGTTGGTTTATTTTGGGGGGAAACTAATATTGTTATCCTTACGGTCTTATCGGTTACTGATGCTTGTATTCATGTATCTTGAGTTTTCTCATATTAGACTTATGTCTACACACTTAGTTTTTTTTACTTTCCCTAATTTCCTCATGTACACTTTCGAGTAGACCGAGTGAATCAGATTTTGTATTTGGACGCTTTAGAGCTTTATGAGATGCGCTGGAGGCTTTTGTTATCTATCTATTTCTATTTCTATTGCACTATATTATATATATATTAGCATTGTGAGGAGATGCAGTTATAGCTTTCCAGGCTGATGGTAGAACTTAGGTTTTATAACTCTGAAAGTACTATGTATTTTGAAGCAACCCTTTATACAATCCTTTTGATATTATATATTATCATTCCACTGTGAGATTCTCAAAATTTGTTCTTCTTTCTTATTTTATTTCCTTTTCTTTTTACTTTATCCGAACTATTTGTTTTTCTAGCACTTGGGTGCTCGACACACAAATACCATTGATGTATTTAGTGTCGAGGTTTGAGTGTCGCAAGTTAGGTCATTATATTTAGTATCAGAGCACAGGTTGAGCAAACAACTTGGCATTGGTTGGTATGGATAAATAGAGATAGGGTAAGTGATAGCATAAAATGAGTTGAGTGTATTATGTATATGAGAGCATATTTATATTTTTCTGTAAACCTACACCCCATTTTAAGCTTTTCCTTAGAAATAACTCTTTCTTTGAATAAACTCTATCCTTTAGTTTCCTAAATCTATTTTGCTATATTCAGGTAGTAAGAACTATGAGTAACAGGGCTTCCAATGCTAGAGATCGTAGAGTTAGAGGTAGATGGGGAAGTACTGTCGCTAATGTTGGGACTCGAGCATCGAGGAATGTCACTCTGGTTACGGTACAAAGAGTGAATATTATGGAGGAGGTAATATAGGTAGGCCTCAATTGAGTTTTCTTTACTTTGCCATGATTATGAGAGGTTGGAGGGTAAGAGGTTTAGTGGCTCAAAAATGATGTGATAGGAAATTCGAAGATATGGAGTTAGATGATGCGATGAAGCTTCATTTGGCACCATGACATCTGACCAATGTGGCTATGGATTAGCGGAGTTTGGCCACTGCTGATGTTCATGAGAACAACCAATATAAGGAGATATTTGAGATGAAGTTTATTTTGAAGGATGAAAAGATTTTGTTGTTTAGGAGCTTCCTCGATTTGAAGTAGGGGACGTGACAGTGGCAGAGTATGAGAACCAATTTATTATGTTATCTCGGTTCGGATTGGGGTTGGTTGACATGGCGCTAAAGAAGAACGAGATGCTCATTGTGGATATGCATGCAAAGTTCCATAGGGACACGACTAATCACATTCTAGGGTCGTTCGTCAATCTAGTAGATATGGGTTTAAGATTTCAGAGTTTGGCTTCGAAGCGATCTATTTCTGCACCAGCTAGGGACAATAAGCATAAGTATCAGCTCTCGAGGGATATTTTTGGTTTTTCTTATCATAAGTATGGAAGAAATGGCACTTTGTTAGGAGTTGTAGGTTGGATGGGGGTGGATAGGTGGTGAAAGCTTCATTAGTAAAGACACCAATTGTAAAGGTACCGAAGTTAGAGCCATAGGAAGTCAAACTCAGTTTTCAACGAAGAGTTGCTTTAATAGCCATTAGCCTGGCATTTTGTTAAGGATTGTCTGGTGCTTCAAAAAGGGCAACAACCTAGGGTTTTGCACTTGTTACATCACCTTCCACTTCTGCGGCTGCAAAGGGGAAGCAATTTCTATAAGGTATTCTATCTACTTATGACATTCTTGTTCGTGTTTTATTTGATAATGGTACTTCTCTTAGTTTCATTTTAGTAGCTTTGTTGATAGATTAAGACTGAAGCCAATTATGGCTTTGTATTTATGCGTCAAAAACTATGGGAGTGGGGCTCGATCAATTCATGTGACATATATGTCCTTGGATTTCTAGGATTGGATGTTTTGCTTAGGTGGATTGGTTGTCTTAGTATCAGATAGTCCTAGATTATGTTGAGTGAAATGTGGAACTGAAAAAAGGGAGGAAGGTTATGTTAGTATCTTGTGAAGAGCCTAACTCACTTATGACCAATTTTATTTATTCCCTTGATATGGCAGAAGGAGAGTTGGATTTAATATTGATTGTTCAAGAGTTTCCAAACGTGTTTGAAGAGGTGTCGGTTTACCACCACATTGGGGGATAGAATTTTGCATTGATTTGGCTAAGTATGCAAACCTATTGTGTTGCCTATTCGTAGACTAATACCGAAGGAGAGGTTGGAACTATATAATCGGGTCAGCGATTTATTGCATAAAGGCTTGATCCAACAAATTCATTCGAATTAAGGAGTACCCATCGTCTTTGCTACAGAGGCGGAGGGTTCCTTAAGACTATATGTAGATTACCGTGAGCTCAACAAGTGGATTGTTCAGAACAAGTATCCTTTGCCTAGGATGGATGACTTATTTGATCAGCTTCGTGGTACTTAGATGTTTTCTCAACTTGATCTTGTTGCAGTATTTCATCATCTTAGAGTAGCAGAGGAAAGTGTACCCTTTACACATTTCAGGTTCGATCGGTTTTATGAGTGGTTAGTTATGTCGTTCGGCCTAACTAATGCTTTAGCATATTTCATGGACTTAATGAATCGAGTTTTTCGAGAAGTGCTGAGTTTTTTCTTGTATTTATAGATGATATTCTAGTATACTCTAAGACAGAGGAGGAACATACTCGCCATTTGAGGATTGTATTAGAACATTAAGAGAGAACACGTTGAAGGAAAAGTCCTTTAAGTGTAATTTTTGGCATTTGAGAGTTAGATTCATAGGTTATGTTGTTTCAGTGGAGGGTATTTCTGTTAATCTCATAAAGATTGTGGCTATGCAAGACTAGAAGAGGCCAAAAAGCACAACTGAGATTAGGAGCTTCTTGGGGTTAGTAGGTTATTATAGGGGATTTATTCAGAATTTCTCAAAGGTTCCATCAGGCTTAACGAATTTGATGAAGAAAGACGTCAAATTTGTTTGGACTAATAAATATGAGCAAGCATTCATAGAGTTGAAAGTAAGGATAACAAGTGTTCCTGTCCTTACTTCTTCGATGGAGGTAAAGGTTTAACTGTTTTTACCGATGCATGTGGAGCGAGTTTAGGCGTTGTATTGAAGCAGCATAGAAGGGTCATCGCTTATACCAGTCGCCAGCCCAAATTGCATGAAGCAAGGTAAGCAACTCATGACTTAGAGATGTCAACAATTGTATTTTCGTTAAAGATGTGAGGCATCACTTGTTAGGTGAGAGGTTCGAGTTGTATGTGAACCGGAAATCTTTGATGTATCTTTTCTTGCTAAAAACATGAGGCAGCAATGGTGGTTCGAGTTTCTTATGAACTATGTTCTAAATATATTGCATACGCTAGGGAAAGCTAATGCCGTAGTTGATAAAATCAGCAGGAGGTATGCAGTTGTGGAAAATATAGAGGTCCGTCTGCCCTTGATTAGTCGTATTGAAGAGAATCATCTTAGAGATCCTTGTATTGCTAGGATATCCAAAGAGGTAAGTGAGAATGATGCACTAGAGAGGTGGCTAGGATTAGAAGTAGACAACCACGATAAAGTAAAGGTGAACGGAAGGTTGTGTGTTTCGAATGTTGATGGGATTAGGTAGGAGGTACTGATAGAGTGTCATCATTTATGATTGAAGATATGTCCAACGGTTACTAAGATGTATCAAGACATGAAGTGAACATTCTGGTGGAAGGGCAAGAAGAGAGGCATTTATCTCTTTGTAAGGAGGTGTTCCAACTACTAACAAGTCAAAGGCAGACACCAGAAGATGGTTAGATTACTTCAGTCACTTGAGATTCCTAAGTGGAAATAGGAGCAGATATCATAGATTTCATCAACGGACTGCCGAGGTCGAGGAAAGGTAACGAAGGTATTTGGGTTATTGTGGATCGATTGACTAAGAATGGGCACTTCTTACCAGTTAAGAAGTGCAAGGACGACTTCTAGTTTGGTTAAGTTATATGTAAAGGAGATTGTCATATTAAACGGTATTCCATTGGATATTATGAGCGATAGAGATCCAATATTCACATGTCAATTCTAGAAGAGGTTGCATGAGGCTTTAGGTATGGAACTTAGTTTGCGTACCGCTTACCATCTATAGCCTGATGGGAAAATGGAGAGGGCGAACTGCATATTAAAGGACTTACTTTAATCTTGTATTTTAGATTTTGGAGGTTTATAGGAAAAGCACTTACCACTTGTTAAGTTTTCTTACAACAACAATTATCAGACTAGTATTAGAACGACACATTTTGAGGCATTATATGGAAGGCCTTGCAAATCTCCATTGTGTTGGGTGAAATCTGGTGATCGTTTAGTGCTTAGGACATACATGATTCAAGAGGCATCATATAAGATGATAGAGATTAGGAAGCGAATCAAAGAAGAATAGAATCAAAAGAAGAGCTATGAAGACGAGAGGCGTAGTGACTTAGAGTTCTCAGTTGGGGACTTTGTGTTCGTAAAGGTTTCCTCAATGGGAAGTGTGGTGCAATTTGGAAGGATGAGGAAGTTGGCTCCTCGTTATATAGGATCATTCCCAATTCTAGAGAGGATTGGTACACTTGCATATAGAGTTGAGTTACCCAATAGACTATCTGGTGTACATAGTATATTTCATGTATTGCATTTGCGTAAGTTTATGCATGATCCATCTAAGATAGTGTAAGCATCGATGTAGAATAGGAGGACTTGAAGGTTGATCCGAATTTAACTATTATGAGGCAACCTGTTCGAATTATGGATCGAGATACTAAGTGATTGAGGATTAAGGTCATGAAGTTGGTGAAAGTATAATAGAGTAAGGATACTCGGGATTATACTTGGGAGACAGATAATAGTTTGAGGGAGTCCTATCTAATGTAGTTAATTGACTAGTAGTTTCTTATCTTACCTTAGGTTATCTTTTGTACTATACTCACCGCTTGAGGTGGAGTCAGTTAGTGTGCATTTTGGGTTTGCAATTTATTTTATATATAGTTTCAGCGGTACTCTATATATGTATCTTGTTTTTTATATCTTTTTTTATCTTCTTTCTTGTTTAAATTTCGAGGACGAAATGTTCTAAGTGAGGGAGAATGTAGCAACTGGTAATTTCGAACGTTTCGTCTTTGAATATCGTAATTTTTTGAAATATAACTAAATGTGTTATAAATTTGATTTTATAACCTTATTAAACATCTTTTAACTAATGAATAATGATAAGAAACTTGTTTTTGAAATTTGTTTACAAAAATAAATATATCGAAGAAATATCGATAATGTGACAGAAAATCTATTTATCGATAAATAGCATTTTATTCGATATAAGTTTTACAATTTCTTTTGTGCTTATCTAATTAATTAACACATGAAGACATTAGTAACTAATTAATACAATTTGTTTCATAAAAAATTGAAATCTTCTAGAAGCTTCTAAAAGATAAAGAGATATTTGTGAGAAGGGTTAGGATGGTAATTTGCTAGGGGAAGGATGTTGTGATGGGGCATGTGGGGATGAGCCTTCCATGTTCATCCACAAATGTAAAGGAAGGGGGTGAGTCTATTACAGTGTGCGCTTGGCTCTTGAATTCACTTTTACAAATTTAGAAAATAAATCAAATCTCTTCAAATCCTTCTCTTCATAAATTTCCTATGACAAATAATTTCAAAACAACACCAAATCTCTTCAAACTTGACCAAGGACCTTAGAAAAACATCACAACAACTCTTAGAAACTCAAAGTTCGAAGATTTGGAGGGAACAACCCAAACCACTTGGAGGCCGTGAGCAAAAGGGGGGAGTTTTAGGCAAAGGCAAGTGCAAAGTAAGGTCACGGTAGGAAGTTTGGTGCTAGCAAGGTTGAGTTAGGAAGTGGAAGCTTATACTTGCTTGTTTGATTGGTTAAGGGTAAGCTGACTCACCATTTGAATTAAAGTAATGTGTATACATGCTTGCGTTTTGTTGTTTATATGTGCTTGAGTTTACATTGTTGTACTTGAATTGATTCTTGCTTTGGCAAGCAAATGACATAGGTAAATATGTTTATGGACTTGAATGGACTCGTATGACTTTGTACGACTTGTGTGAATAGCCTTGAAACAAAGTACACAGGGTTTGGTTGAATATAGGTTGAATCTGACTTGAGTTCGGAAGAGGGTTTATAATGATAATCGTTATAAACGTACTTTGAAAATGTCTTATGTTCAACATTTTCTATGAATTTTTATAGAGAGATACTTAAGGGTTTTATGCCATATTTATTATGAATCATGTGTATACTAGAATCTGTAAAAAGTTGAGATGCTAAAAAATTTGTTAGCATATCGAAAATCGATCAAACTTTTAAATATTAAAAACTAGCCCAATTCATTGTCATTCACAACAGATACCGTTGCACTTTAGAAACACTCTTTGCCTCTTTACCACTTTTACATCATTCTAGAAATGTTGTCTTCTCCATATGAGAGTTTAAATTGCTTTGAAATGATTTTAAACTTAAATATTTTACTTCAATCTTTTGATAAGTCTTTTCTAACATATATTGGAGTATTTTAGAAGTGGTTTGGAATATTTATGAATTTTCAATAATTTATTATGAATTATTAAAGTAAGTGGTTTATTTTTATGTAAAGGAAAACATGTTTTTTTCAAGTTCTAAATAAATTATAAATTATACATTTTAAGTAATATTTTAAATAAATATTTTAAATTATATTGAAAGTATTTTAAAGTATATTTTAAGTATATATAATTTTTAGAAAATTAGTTAATTATCTTATTAAAGTAAATAAATGCTTATGTAATATAATATCTTTTAAATTGTTTTTACTTTTAAATATCTTATCTTATAAATAAATTGGTACATACTTATACATAATATCTAAAAGGTTTTCATATTACAAAAAAATGTTTTACAAAGAGGGTTTGGAGTGCTAGGTGGCTTAATCATATTCGTTTGTTAAACTTATGGAAAGTAATTAATATTATACTTAACAGTAAAAGCATATGAAGTAGGCTTATCTATTTGTGAGAGTTAAGAATGTTGTTCGAGAAGGGTTTATAGAAATAGTGCTTTAACCTGCTAGCTTCGCTCTTGACCGAGGAATAGTTAAGTTGAGATGGTCGGAAATGTGTTAAGTATACGAAACTTGATTTTGATAAGCGATCGTTTTTGTAACTAGACAGTCGATTAGTCGGCTAATCGAACTTAACCATTTAATTTAGACAAGCCACTACAGAGGTAACATGAAAACATGTCCGTCCATGAGATTTTCGATGATCTTAAAGCTTTATTTGGTAAATAGTCTTATTCCATTTTATGAACTTACAAAGAAACTGTTCATACCAAAATGACCAAGGTATAGGAATTGGACGATCATGCTTTAATGATGAAAGGCTATACTGATAGACATGCATAGTCAGATGAGATTAAACCAGAACCGACCCTATGAAAATTCCAAATATACTTTATGATTTTAACACAATTTACTCTAAGCATGATTTATTAGGGTAGTCGTAGTAATATGATTCCTCAATATATGGATGGCAAAAACTCAAGTTGAACACTTAAGTGGTGATTAGCTGTTCATACATCTCTACTGTTGGAAATACTAAATTGGCACATTGCCCTATTGTTGCTACTATTTAAACTGAGATCATGCTTAGATATTGATATCGATGGGGAATTAGTAAACATATGTTTTAGTTGTTTCAATTTTGTAATTTTGTTGACATTTTAGACTGCATATCTTCATTTGGTGGCATCTAAAGGTCAAACTATAGTGGAACTACAAAAAAGTAAAATATGTCATATTACTTGATATTTTTCTTCCTTGATTTTACTAGGTAGCACGCATATTTTGTTGGAGTAAATTAAGTGATGAATCTCTTTGTTATTCAATGTGTGATCAAGTTAGAAACATAACATCCAAATGAACCAATTAACTATAGTGTATATTTCATCAGGTGTTATATTTTGTGCATTTTATTATTTTATTTCTTTGTCCAATTCGATCACCCATTTTGTTAGATCTTTTATATCGATTGGTTCTATTTATGTAGTGTATGTGTAAGATAGTAATTACACCATATTAGTCAGTGCGTAGATATCATAATCAATTAAATATACACTATATAATTAAATGCGCTTTAATTTCACTGTGTTAGTTACAGAAAATGGCAAATATGAAGAATGGTTTAGTAAATTTAAGATCAATATTGGTGATAAATGGTATTTTTGACTTGACTAATTCTATATTTGCATTTGCAGGTAGACAAAGGCAGACCGAGATATTATATTGCATCATTTATTACTGTAGTGTTACATATGCCACTTTGCAGGTATTTTTGACTTGACTAATATGTAGTAATTACTACATATTTTATAATTACTACCACTACTGCAAATTATCACTAGTGCTTTTGTGTTTGCTTATTCTTTTGATGTTGCATATTGCAACTGTAAATTAAGATTAACCTAAATTGACATTAATTAATTTCTATTTAAACCAAAATTTAATCACTCGCACATAACCAAAATTAAAATGAGGTTTTTGGTAATTTCTCTCTATCGGCTCCTTTTACATATTTATATACCTTTTTATGGTTTTGCTAGAAAATTTGATTGTATTTATCATATTTACTTACGCATATTTAATGTGATATTGTTTACCTTTAATTATTTGAAATTGGATACATTCAATGAAATTACAATTCAAAATTAAGCTTCATTGAAGCTATGATACAAATAATTAGATGTTTATAATAACCATTTGATTGTGTGGATCAAAAAGTTAAATATATTGATCTGAGTATTTCTTATATACATAATCAAGCATGCTTTAGTTTTTATATTATTTAATAAAATCCTCAAATTAATAATCCATGGTTTTCTATAAGTATATAACGATTGACATAATATTTTGTGATCAATAATATGATGTCTTTTACATTTGTCTATTTGAAAGTGGATAGCATTCCATGAAAATCAACCTATTGGCATCCCACCCCCCAACTACACACCTCCTCCCCAACACACATGCACACACATTTTTGGAATTGATTTGTAGTTTGAAATATCTCTAAGATGGTAACCAGAGATACTTTGATGTTATTTTTATGCTTCCTAAAGAGCAATGCTATGCAAAATTTGATGTTCTTAATAACCTTCAAGTTGTTGCTGATCGAAAATTAACTGCTTTGATTTAATTTTTTTATATACATGATCAAGCATGTTTTAGCTTTATATCTTTCCATAAAGACGCAAAACATAACAAGAGCATAACCAATGATAGTGCATGTACATAGAAAAGCTAATTCGCTATCAAATGAGTTTGTACTCTACTTCTACCTTTAAGCCTATAAGTCGAACTTTTACCATTTATACGTTGTAATTAATCAATAACATGCATTATTCTAAATACATGCCTAAATAAATATGGCGAGACCATAAGAATACTGCATGAAGTTGGTTAGACAGTAAAATTCAATTAGCAAATAATTTGAATAGGTAAGTATTGATGGTTTACATCCTCCTACTCATGTTAATTATTTCATCTCCCATTATATACTATAATAAAAAAAATTACATGTTCCTATTCAAGTAAATTATTTATGATTACTTCCCGTTTTAATTGATCTCTTTTTGCTTACTATTTTTGCAAGCATACTAACGTTAGTAACAATTGGCTCAACAGTAATTTTTTATTATTTTTTGTTGACATGTGAAATTAGGTAGGTTTGGTTATTTTCACTACTCTATCTTTAATTTGGACGTTTGGAATGCATGTGTGTGCACACATGTTGCGCACGCGTGTGCGGGGTGCACGATAAACAATACATTAGAAATAAGAAGTTAGAAATATGTTTGTATATGGTTATCAAGAAATGAATTTGAGGTTTTCAGTACAAAACTTAAAGAAGACATCCTCTATTATATTAGTTCCCCAGCACAAATATTACAAATGAAGAGGGATTAAAAAAATTATGCTAAATCCATTTTCTTTATGATGATTATTATTGGCTGCAATTTGATTTCGCAACTTTCATTTAGATAATAGAATAGTCTCTACTGTAATGATATGATTTTGTATACAATATTGATTTGTCTATTGATTCATATATTAATTTTTGCAGATATACCATTTTATTGTATAATGTTTTGTAAAATGTTCACGTTTGTTGAGCAACTTTGTCATATGGTCCTATTCTATAATTGTACTATTCCGCGAAGGTGCTTGACATGAGATTGATATCAAGAGTCTATTATCTTGCAAGTTAAGTTCCCTTCTCCCGATGGAAACAAATTTAGTGTCCTTCAAAATCTTTAGTTCCCCTTTTCCTTGGTTTGTCATCTTCTCATGAATCGTTTCTTACTTCATAATACATGATTTGACATTGATGATTTATTTGGCATGTTGCAGGCATATTGTTGGGTGTATATTTATAAAAGCCATAATACGTACGAGTAATTTTATGTGTGTTGGATTCCTACATTTTATGGCGCTATTCTTACTGGTTGGATTTTTAAATTCATATTTTCTTGATGTTCTACCAATAAAGCGAAAAGGGTTAAAAAGGATAATGCCAAAAAAGCATAAAGGGGAGTAATAGAGATTTCCTACTGGGACCACAATTTGTTATTGTGTTTATTGTTCATGTTCTGTTAATGATTATTGGATGAATCAAGTTGTTTCTTAAAGAAGTTAGTGAAAACATTATATATATATATATATATATATATATATATAGTTAGTTAGTTAAAAATTCAGTCCTTACATTTTAACGTTATCTTTTGCTATTATTTTTATTGACTTGCAGCAAGTACCAGTAATCATGGAGTTTTTCCGGCGTTTTTTCCCATGGCCAGTGTAACGACCCGCAATTCCGTACCCCTTGAGTCAACACCATTCTACATAAATTAACTCAAGTTGAACAGAAATACGAACCATTAGGGTTAAAGAAAAAGAGGTAGAAGAAGAAAATAGAAAACAACATCAGAATCTAACCATCGCAGCGGAATAAAATATAATATATAATAACATATCTTTACACAAAAGAAAACTATATCTGTTTTATACATACATCATCAGAGTTCCACATCAATAACATACAACTGGATACACAGCAGAATAATAACCAAATACGGAAGTACGAATCGCCATCCAACTCGTCTCCTGAGCTCCACAGCATCCTTTCCTGTATTCTATAATACTCGGAAAATATATAATATCATATCAATGATCTTTACAAAACAGAAACTGTATATATACATACATCAATCAGAGTTCAACAATCAATCAGAGTTATCAGCTTGAATAGTTATAATAACATGTCCTTACAAATGCCAATAATAACAACAACTAAGCAATGCAGTGGATAATCAAGAAAATACGAATGTACGAAAATGAAGATCTCCAGCTCTCCTGCTGAAGCTCCAAAAGCATCAAATCTAAACCTGTAAATATACTCGATCTGACCCGAGCATTGAAAGGGAAGAACGCCCGGATCAGTCTGGTAAACCAGCATGAGAAACACACTCAACTGAATTTATTAAATTACCAAAACTTTTCCATTATCAAAACAAAAGTATCTCGTAAGACAAGTCCACACATAAGTACAGGCATGTTTTTACCTTACGATAACTAAAACGTATCATATCAAATCCTCTTATATTATAGTAGTGTCTACTATATACAAATGATATTATCATAGCCGAAATTGTTACATTGATTAAATTCCAACATATAGCCCAATTGGGTAATACAATCAAAATGGCAAACGCGTATTGGAGTTTGGATTTTCATACAAATGACCAGGTGAAGGGACTACCTTCCGGCAGTGCATCTCTAGAAGAATGTACCGAGAAACCATCACAAAGTTTCTCTACCAACACAAGACCGGCCTACCTCTATAACTAGATGGTACCGAATATGTCATCCTTCGGTCGTTACCAACCTTACCGAGGGCCCTCTAGCATACAAACCACAATAATCAGATACACGATGTCATAGCGTGTAAAGATATATCTAGAAGAGGATGATCATATCCTACTTGGAAATGACCCACTTAGCCTTGTCGCATTTAACCCTATTTTGGTCATTTCCGGTTGATGAGTCTAGAGGTAGCGATTACCTTTCACAAAGCGCAATCACATCACTTAGAATGCCACAGGGCCATTTCCGTTGACTACTAATTGCCTTCCACAAAAATACAACCCTTAAGCTCATACGTCTCAAGGAGGGTGTTAAGCTAAAGAAGTTGCTTTCTCCGCCATCACTGATGTACGTTTGTAAAAACCAATGTACGTAATCTATAGAAATGCAATATCAGACAAACATTCATACAAGTTGTCCAGGAACAGGACAAACCGAAGGTACTTTCCTACCACATCCTGTCGGGAAATCCCTAGGTTAGTAGTGAATAGTCCTCGCATTGGATATTTCATAATGAAGAGACCAGTGCTACTGGATGTGTATTGGGATTTTAACCGCAAACGATCAACAAGCAGTCCCCCAGTATGAAAATCTTGAATATCAATATCATCACAAGCAACCTGCACAATCATCGCATATATGTTGGCCCGAAGTGGTTTTCAGATAAATCTGATCCCGGTCTCTTCGCACCAACAACGCAAAAGCGTTTCTCAACCTCACACAGCAACTAAGTCCCATAGACTTATCATGTCTCCATCTTTCAACTTGCTATCCTTCGGGCCAAGAAGGAAGCTCGATAGATTGGAGTAATACTCTGCACTATACGAATTAACATCCTCAATCAGAAACGATAATCAAGCCTACATAGAAGGCTACATACTTAGTGTACGACTAAATAGTTCCCACATCAAGTCGAGGAACTAAAATTGTGGCCAATTTGATAGCCGGTCATTTAACTATCAAAGCAAACAAACAAATATTTAGCACCATATGCAATCACTAGGCCCTTTTAATTAATCTTTTATTAATTAAATCATTGCCAAATATTTACTTCGAATTATCTTTAAAAAGATATATTCTCAAAACATTTCAATACTGGAAAACATTTCCATATACTTATTTAATAATAAGTAATTCACAAATCAATTTATTTTCAACACTTAGAAAATATTACATATACTTATATCAGAATTGAGTATATATTTTATTCTTTTAAGGAAAAGATTCTTTTAAACATCTTTATTTGTGTCAAAACGAATGTTGCATAAAACATCGTTACGACAACTCAAAATCACTAGTATAGGGATTCGAAAATAAAATAGATATATAAATCCCAAATACTATACAAAAAAATTTCCTTTCGAAAATCGTTTGCTATAACAACAGTGATATAGTCCATCATTTCCTTACTTCTCTGAAACGTCTATTGCAACAATGAATGTTGAAATCTATGGTTTCGATATTTAACACATTTTAAAATAACTTTAAACCATTTTATTCCATTTTAAAAATATAACTTCCCAAAAATTTCCATTTTATCAATAGCTTATTCACTGTCCAAAATTGTGAATATAGACCATTTACCAAATCCAATATTTCTACATATTTATTAAAGGATAACCCACTATCCAAGATCATGGATATAATGCCTTTAATAAACATTCATCTCTTAACTTACCAAATTCAACTGATTTCGGAATTATAAAACAATGTTTATAAACTCCATTTATATTTTATAAAAACTTCAATGTACAAAATTTCTTTATTAAACAATTCCATTTATAACTCAATTATGTACCAAAAATCCAATTTATAAGTTAATTCACTTATAAATCATTTGGCTTACAAATTCATTCATTTTATAACTTCATCAATTATAAATCTATAATTTTATTTACTTATAAAATCTATTTATACTACATTTTAACACTTGTAAAACTCGTTTATAATTCCAACACTTTGATTCATAAAAAATTCAATTCTATAAATCTTATATATATACTGTTTATTATAAATCAAAAATCTCGATTTAAATAAACTTATTCTTTTAATAATTTACAAATCCTTATTAAAACTTATGTAAATCCACAAATCATACTTAAGTATTATTTTACAAAAATCATAGTTTTTATAACAATAAAAATTATAATATTTATTTATTCAAAATAAATTCAATTCCTTTACAATTCAAAAATCAATAAAACGTTTATTTTCAAAATCACTTTTAAAATCCTTTTTAGATTTGGAAAGCATCACTTTAACATTTTTAAAATTCTAATAATAGGCCCAGTGCTGCAACAACGCTAAATACATCAATCACGGTATCCAAACATCATATATCAATATGATAACAGAATATGTATCAATATCTGTAAATAAATCAATGGTGTTGAGGAATCCAGTTGGATCCCTCCAACCTATCATCTGCAACAAATATATATATTAGAATATGTGTACAATGTCCGCTTCAAGGCAGACGCGCGTACAAAGGATCATCCGCTCATACACGTGAACGTATAGGGTCATCTGCTCCACTAGGCAGGTATATATTCAAATATCAATCAATATATCATATATCATCTAAATAATCATCAATCGTCATAAATAATATTTATTCTCACTTATATAAAAATATCAGTGAGTCAGAAAGAGTGAGTTGCACTCACATTGTCTCCAATAGCAGTTGCAGTGTTTTATTCCGAATAAAATTAAACGAGTGTTTAATTTTACCCAAAATTCACACTAGCTCCAATCAACTACAATCCTACTCCACCGCGTAATGTTCGTCAATACAGTTCCAACACAATTCGTTTCGTGCGAAACGGAGCTCGTATGAAAATGTTACAATATTTTAAACATTACACGAATTTATATATATAATTATTTACAACTTTATTTATTTTTAAACCCACTTTTAATCAGGACCGTTCGATTTAGCCTTCAACAGATCTGGGCCGATCTAGCCTTCTTCTTCCATCGCGTGAAACCTACAGGGTTAAAGAACCCATCGGCCGCGCATTACCCTAATTATCGCGCCTCGTATAGATGATCGGAGGACGATCCAAGACCACCAGTCGAAAGCTCGACGCGAGCACCATCACTGCCACGAACGCCCGCAAGCTCGACACCCTATTGGCCTCGAAAAATGCACGCAATGAACGGATGAACGCGAGCCAATATCCTTCTCCATGTCGCGTCGATCACGATCATCTCCTTATAGATTTGAAGCTCTCATCGCCCACTATAATTTGTTAATTGATGGTTTTTGGAATAGATCGATGGATTAGAAGATTTTGAGGGAAGTACCAGATTAAATTATGGTCATGGAAAATATAATGGCGGCTAGCCCTAATCGGTTTTGTGAAAAATAGTGAATTATATGGCCCTATATAGAAAATTACGCGACGCTATTCATTCGTTTTTTTCGAACTCGAACGAAGCGTGCCACCTGGCGTTTATAATGTTTTACCCCTATTCTGAACGCAATGGAATATATATCGAGAGCCAATTCGATCGTATTTAAAAGATAGATTTTCAAATTGATTATTTAAATTTAAAATTCACTTAAACCGATTTCTACGCGTTTTAGCTTGTTCCGGACAAACTGTACATCCGATTGACACGAACTTTGAAATCTTACATAATTTAACATTACGGATCCAATGAAATTGGTTTCGTCGAAATCTGAGACTGTTTGAAAAATGGCTATTTTAACTCGTCAATTAAATATTAAAATATACAATTTCTACAAATTAACTTTTAATTCGATTTTAAAAGTTCTCTAACATCATTCTAATTCAAATATGATTTAATTCAATTTTATAAATCATTCTCATTCACATTAAATTCAATTTTCAATTATTTCTGCAATTTCAAATATTAAATTAACGATTTAATTATCCAATTAAATCTAGATATTTGAAATATTATTTATTCATCTTATAAACTTAACTTTTACATATTTAAAATCAATTAAATATACGAATTTCAAATGATTGAAATTCTGGGTCGTTACATTCTTCTCTACTTAAAAGAATTTCATCCTTGAAATTACTAAGTAAGAAAAAGTCACAAAATCCATTAATGTTCAAAATAATTCGTTCAATTTAGATTTACCAAAATCTATTTAACCTTTTAACTTTTTCCAAAAATCATTAGTTGAAATTCTTATAATAGGTTTTCTAAGTTTCAAATCTACTTATAGTTATCTTTTCAAAACTAACTAATATCTTTTAACTTTAACTTAATATCAAAAATTTAGTTTTCACAAATTTTCCCAATTTTCTCAAAATTTTCTAACGCCTCAAAAAAATTCGCTAGCGTCTCATTTGCGCGGTTCGATCCGAAAAAAATAACAATATATATATCACAAATATACATCTCATCATCGAGGATGAGACATCTTGAAGGGAAAAAAGTGTAAAAGTACGATATGTAATCCGAGATATATACCTTATATATTATTAGCGAGCATATACGGCTAATAGAGCGCGAAAGCGAGCTCCAAAAGCGAAGCAAGCGCCATCCGCACCTACTAAACACTCAATACAAAAATGAGAAACATATATATATATAAAGTAATATCAATATACAACATATACCAACAACTATATATGTCAATATAGAAAATGCCATCAATAAGCAACAAATCCAACCATCAAACAACTATCATCTAATTAATCCATATCTATCCAATCAATCCATAACCAAATCAATATTCATTCACTTCTCATTAATATTCATTGAATTGTTTTTTTCAATTTATTCACATTTGATTCATTAACATTGGATTTTATTAACATTCATTTATTCATTTTCAGTTAGTTTATATTCACTAATTCATATTCAAGTTAGTTCACTTTCAATTCAAATTCAATTTCATTAACACTTAATGAATTTCTATTCAATCAACTAGCATCCATCTAACAACCAATGTATATCCAACATTACCAAATTAATTTACTTTACATTCATTCAATTTGGTTCAACACTTTTACTTCCAACTAATTTAACATTGACTTTCATTCAATTATTCAATTTACAACTTCTTAACTTAAGTTTTATTCAATTCTTAACAACATCATTTCTAATGTTGATTCATTTTACAATTAAAGTAGAATTTCTTTATATAACTCAAATTCACATTATTAATTTACTTTGATACCATAATCAACTTCATTTACCTTCACTTTCACTATACAACTTAAGTTCATTCTCTAATTTATTTCAAATTCTATTTAATTTAACTTTTACTTAAGTCAAATTTCAAATCACTGTTCAAATACAGATTTTTCTTTGCTTAACAAAATTGTTTAACCATTTTAATAATTGGTTTTACTTACATTTTCTCACTTTATATGTTATACAACTTATTTATTCATAATTCCATGAACATCTACCTAAGTTCACTTCCATTGACTAAACTCATTCTTTATCATTTCAAATCCAATTCACTTTATTAACTTTCCTTTAGTTAAATTTCGAATCATATATTAATTATGCTAACTCACATTTATTTCAACTTTACCAAAGCTAAAATTTTATTATCTCATATAATATAAGTCCAAAACTTATTTTACTTGTATTTATCAATTACAACTCGGATTTTAAATCAAATTTGTTTATCACAACAAAACTTCAATTTTCAATTTACTATTGGTAGCAAATCCATCACACAGAAACTCGAAAATGATACTGATGATGCTGCAGTCATCACCCTTATTATTTTCCAGCAACAGTGGTGAACTCAGTGCTTTATATTCTTTCGAAACTTCTTTTTATATTTACAAATCACATTTACAAATCTTTTACTTATATAATTTCACTTATTTTCTTTTTATAATAATATAACCTCTTTAACTTTGAAAAACAACTTCCAAAATCAATGGGATTCAAATTTCACAAATTCTTAGTTTAAATTCATTTTTATTTACGACACATACTGTTTCATTTCTTATATATAAGATTATTTCACAATTGTAAATCATATTAATTATAATTCCATATCTATAAATTTTTTGCTTAGATAATTTATTCTTTTGCAATTGTTGTTTTTATTTAGATTATTCAAAATGCATTTATTTAACTTATATATATTTACATTTTCAAACAACCAAACAACCAGTTTATATACACTTTAATAATTCTAAAAAATTATTTCCTTTATATATAAAATATAATAGAGGTAAAATTATTTCCTTTACCCAATTTAAAATGATACTATGTCGACCTGCCTCGTTTAAGTGTTAGAAATCCCTATCGATGATATGGTGTCCCACATACCGACCAAAATCCACAAACAGCTCAACGGATAAGCTAACACAATATAAAATATTTTATATTCACTAACAAATATGCGCTCATATATATAATACACTCAAACTCAATCTAGGGTACTACTGTACCTATCTATACTAAGTACACATCAAAGCTTATGAATATACAAAATCAAAGCTCTGATACCAAATGTAACGGGACGCAACCAGTAGGTAATACCCACTATAGCTCACACTGGTACCTCACGCTTTGCTTTTACGGCCAGCCTCTCGATTACAACCAACCCTTTCACTCTAGGGATATGTAGGGGCAAGAGTCAACCGTTCGCTACCTAACAAGAAGTGAGAACCCCCTATCAGGCTGAACATAATCGAGCAAAATCGATGTACAAAAATGAAGATCTCCAGCTCTCCTGTTGAAGCTCCAAAAGCATCAAATCTAAACCTATAAATATACTCGGTCTGACCCGAGCATTGAAAGGGAAGAACGTCCGGATCAGTCTGGTAAACAAGCGTGAGAAACACACTCAACTGAATTTATTAAATTACCAAAACTTTTTCTTTATCAAAACAAAAGTATCTCGTAAGACAAGTCCACACATAAATACGGGCATGTTTTTACCTTACGATAACTAAAACATACCATATCAAACCCTTTTATATTATAGTAGTGTCTACTATATACAAATAATATTAATCATAGCCGAATTGTTACATTGATTAAATTCCAACATATAGCCCAATTGGGTAATACAATCAAAATGGCAAACATATAGTGGAGTTTGGATTTTCATACAAATGACCAGGTGAAGGGACTACCTTCCGGTAGTACATCTCTAGAAGAATGTACCGAGAAACCATCACAAAGTTTCTCTACCAACACAAGACCGGCCCACCTCCATAACTAGATGGTACGGAATATGTCATCTTCCGATCGTTACCGACCTTACCGAGGGCCCTATAGCATACAAACCACAATAATCAGATACACGACGTCATAGCGTGCAAAGATATATCTAGAAGATGATGATCATATCCTACTTGGGAATGACCCACTTAGCCTTGCAGCATCAACCCCTATTTTGGTCATTTCCGATTGATGAGGCTAGAGGTAACTTTAATGACCCGACTTCCTAACTCCAGGAAATCGCATCATCTATGAAGAAAGAAAGGGATAGAAGAAGAAAAGAAAGAGAAAGAAGAAAGACAACAATATCAGAGAACTCACAGCGGAACGAATAAAATATAATATATCGCATAAAATATTACAAAGTATCTTATTACATCAGAGTACACAACTTATTCAACACATATTAGACAGTTATAAACATCTATCTAACCATACAACTCAAGTACAACAGATACAGATACCAAACAAACACAGCGGAACCATAATATATCTACACGTGGAAGCCTCCTTCTCCATTTTCTCCTCCAGAATTCGTCAAGCTAACCTGAATCACTTGACTACTCATACGTAATATGAGTACCCAAGAGTTTAATAAGACTGAAAATAAACACTCGGGTCAGACAGGGGTCTGGTGTGAGTAAACGGTTTAAAATTTGCTTAACTTTAGAAAAACCTTTGAAAGAAAGGGTATCACGTAAGACTTCCCACACATAAACATGGAAAAGTTTTTACCTTATGCTAACCAAAACATTTGATAGGAAATCCAGTGATATTATAATAGTGTCTAGGGTTTTCAAATAAATAAGAAATAGCCGAAATTGTTACATGATTAAATTACAGCTACTAGCCACAAAAGTGGGCAATACAAACAAAACCGTAGGGTCTCGTAGAAAAAATGGGTTTCCATCAATGGCAGGGCTACTGGGGTACCGCCCGTCACAGTACATGGCCTAGATCAACGTACCGAGGAGTACGCCCGCTCCCCTGTAACACAAGGCCGGGACCATTCCTTGCTGAACAGTCTCGAACAAGACAACCCCGACGGTTGTCCGGAATTCAACCGCCCCACACAGCCGAATAAAAAGGGACTTCTAGATAGGAGTAAATCTTGCTCTCCAGTGGGAGCTACCCACGAAGCCTCGTTGCACCTCCCCTGTTTTAGCCATTCCCGGTTGATGAGGCTTGAGGCTGCGATTACCTTTATAGAACACATCTATCTTAGAATGCTCATTGTCCGCCTGACGATGTGCTGAAAGCATTCAATCCATACAAGTTCGTTTCGGGTTCGAACGAAACCGAAGCCACTATCTTGTTGCATTCATTTTGGAATCACCCTCAGAGTCAACGACCATAGCCCTTGCACTCTAAATCACCATCTCGAATCTATAAGTATTGTTCCGTCAAACTCATTACGGAATCACTCACAGAGTTATACTGATGTATAACCCTTACACCTCGAGTCTTCACTTGCTCCACTTGGATTCACGACCTAACGTTTAATTGGAATCGATGTGGTTTTCGGATATCCAAATATGGAAACCCGATCCCGGTCTTACCGAAACCAAACGCCATTTTAATGTCCAAGTTGTTCTTAAGGGTTTAACAATTAACTTATATTCAGGATGATATATAAACAGATAGATGGATCACATTATCACAATAGATAATTCATATCAAACATTCATCTCACAAAGAAGCATATCACAAATAGCATAGTCATCCAAATCATCCAGTATCAACCAATCACCCAACATCAACCAATCACCCAATATCAACTATCCAAGATTAATCAATCATCCATAAGCAGAATTGATTAACACTTAAATCAATATAATTAACCTCTAATTAAATTAATTATTATCCTTTAATCACTTGGATTATCTTGATCCTGCTTCATTGATTTATTACAAATCAAATTCATTAATCATCTCTTAATGATCTTCCTTAATTAATCTTCCTTGATTAATTATCCTTTAATTACATTCAAGTAATTATCCTTAACCATATTCAGTAATTAACTTTTAATTACTATCATTAATTACAATAATTAATGATCCTTCGTTTACTTCATTTATTAATCAATCATAATTAATTATATTAAACTTTAAATTAATTACAATTTATTAATCACACTTAAATAAATCACTTATATTAATCAACCTTTATTAATTAACAAATGATCCTTATTAATTAATAATTACTTTAATTAATGAAATACTTAACTTATAATTAATCATTCATTAATCATAATCAGTAATTAACAATTTGTAATTACTTATCTTAATTAATTAACTTCTTAATTAATTAAGCTCTAATTTAATTATATTAATCCTTGATTAATTAATCCAATTAATTAATCCTTAATTACTTCATTAAGTAATTATTAATCAATTTAAATTAACAATTAATCCTTAATTAATTACTTTATTTATTAATTACAATTTTAATTAATTACACTTAGTAATTAATCTTAAGTTAAATTCATTCATTAATTAATTTAATCACATTAATTAATTAACTAAATAATTAAGTAATTAACTCTTAATTATTTCACAGGTAATTATCTCTAATTACATCCTTAATAATTCTTAATTACTCCCTTAATTGATTACTTAACAATTTATTAAGATCATTATTAATAATTCTTAATTCATTAATTAATTAATTACTCCATAATTAATTAACTTCAACAACTATATTAATCAATTTAATTAATATCATTTGGTGATTATCTAATAGTCACTTCAACTTAAATTACTCCCATGAGTAACTTCTCTAATTACTTCCCTAAGTAACTACCATTCTAATTATATTCAAAAATTAACCATTGATTACTTCATTAAGTAATCACACTTAATTAATCCATAATTAGTTGATTATTTAAAAATAATTAACTAATTATTTAAAATTAATTAAACAATTAACTAATTAATTTTTTATATTTCAAAATCCTTAATTAATTAAGAATTCATTAATCTTAATTAACAAATCATATTTATTAAGTACTCTCAAATTCATTTCAAAATAATTTAACGTTATTTATCTTTATAAATAAGTTATTTGAAATTAATCAAATTTTAACAACTCAATCAACTTATCCTATTTGGTTTTCAAATTATAATGATAACCTTATTTGAAAATAAGGCATTTAGAATTCCAATTTAAAATTTAAAACAATTAAATTATCTAATTTAAACTTTTCATTTTCAATATAATTTTGAAAACTTAGTTTTTAAGATATTACTAAAAACTTTTGATTTAATCAAAACACTCTTTTTTTTAATTAAAATTCAAACTTTAATTAAGTTAAATTACTTTCATAGATGTTTGTGTCAAAATTGGGCACAACTCTCTTCGGAAGTTTTTGAAGAGATAATAAATAAAGAAAGCAAATTAAAATGAGGATTATCTAACAAAAACTCCAAGCAACAGAAAGTAAATTGCGCAGAAGACGACAATTTAGAGTGGTTCGGCGATTTGCCTACGTCCACTATGAAGTTATGTTGTTTTATTGCTCGATATTCGGAGAATACAACTTTTATATGACTAAATACAGCAGTTCTTAAGCAAAAAATTCGAAGGCAAAGGCAGAAGTGGTGCTCTGAAGCAATTCTGGCAGCGTCCGGGCGTTCTCTTGTTCTTCCAATTCTTCGATCCCCTTTCTGAATGACCAGGGGCTCTATTTATAGGTGCTGGAGGCTGATATTTCGCCTAAAATTCGGGGAGACCACTTCTGGCACGTGTGGGGGGCCCACAAGGCCGAATTCTGGAGATCCAGGCCCACTTTTGGATCGATTCGACCCTTGCTTCGAATCGATCAAAAAGGTGTCCAATCGTGATGAAATTTGGCAGGGGCATTCTTCTATGTTCGTGCAAGCTTCTGTGAAAGTTTCATAGCATTTGGACTTGTAGATCTCAAGTTATGATCGATTCAAGATTGTATTTCTGGTCAACATGCGCGCTTCGAATCCATGGCCTTCGAATCGATAGGGTCGAATCCCTGGGTTTCAGCTGCTACAACTTGATGGGTTCGATGTTATGGACTCGAAGGTACCCTTATGCGCGTCCTTCGTGTCGTTCAGAGTGTTTCGTAGTTGGTCGATGCGAAGTCTTCTTTGCTTGGTGGATTCGAAGGACCTTCACGGGATGGAGTCGAAGATAGGAATACTTCGAGGGATTCGAACCAAGGCAGGTGTGGATGGGTTCGAAGGGTTCGAAGCATGGCTACCTCTGATGGATTCGAACGAAGGCATGTCCCTGATGGATTCGAAGGAAGAGGTGATTTGTTGGATTCGCACTAGGGAAGGCTTTGGATGGATTCGAAGGAAGGGCTTGTCAGATGGAGTCGAAGCAAAGGAGCTCTTCATGGATTCGAGGCAAGGCTCTGGGAGGATGGATTCGAACGTGATGCATGGTTTATCGATTCGACTGTGTGGCTCTCTCATGGATTCGAACCTATACTTCTTCTGATCGATTCGAACTGAGGTTGTCTCCTCCACTTTCCATTGGTGACAACTTGAGCATGCGAACTCGGATTGCCTCGAAATTTGGAGCGTTGGTTTCCACACTTCGCTTGACGTGTCTTATCAATTGTAGCCCAATCCAGACTTGGACAAGATCCATCGATATTTGTAGTAAACCGACAATCGTTCAAAATGGAGGATATATGACCTTCATTTTCCAGCCAGTTCCTTGGTATCTCGGCCTTGCCAAAAGGCGGGATAACATTTGCCCCCCAAAGTACGTCGTGTGTAAACATGACGTGCTTTGAAAAGCTGCAGTTTCACGTTGGACAATCAGGACTTGCTCTTCTGAAAGTCATCGGTCGTTGTAACCATGACGAGGTGAACATTCGATCCCTGTAAATGTTAAAGATTAAGTGTTAGTTATACACATGCGCATATATGTACCACTTTGGCTTTGGTTGACGTTGCACGATTGCTAGTCGTTGTCAGTTTGGTTCGTTATCGAATTCTGCATCAGTCCTCTCCTGAACCGGTCTTGAGATTCGGGTTGAGATTTGTTTTATGACTGTCTATAATCGTCCTCTTGTATCGATCCTCTCCTGAATCGATGTAGAAGGTAGACAAGTATGTTTTTCATATCGAAGCACCACGTTTGTTTTTATTGTTGGTGCTTAGCGGATTCGAAACACGTTCGTTCAAACCGATAGGGCTTCGAATCGATGGAATTGACGGTTATGGAATAGGCACTCCGAACCAATAGGATCTTTCAATTTAGCCCTTGTTCATGTGCTTCGTATCGATGTTGCCTTGATGGATTCGAAGTTACGCTCGTTCGAATCGACTGTCTCGCATCTGCCCAGTGTTTCCTCGAACCGATGACTCCTCGCATCGACTAAGTTGGGATGGAGTCGAACGCAATGGGTTCGTATTCGATGGTTTCGAACGTAATGGATTTGAACGTCTCTCGTTCGAATCGATAGCGTGTGACCGGTTGGGGCCGGTCATTTTGACCGGGAGACGAGTCGTCCCGTTTCTATCTTGGGTTCCATATAAATACGTGTGGCTGGGCTCTTTTTCCTCTTTTCACTTTTCACTGTTGCTGTAATTTCTTCTTCGAATTGATCTTCCAGAGCATAGAACAAGTACGCTTTCCACGAGTCGAATCGAATTTTTTAGGCTTTTTCTTGCGATTTAAAAAGTCAGGTAATTGGTGGATCAAGCCGAGTGAGGAATGATGGAACTTGAAGTTTTTGATATCGATTCAATCTTTCTCTTTTGAAAATTTCGAGGAGTGGTGGGATCTGGACAAGGTGGTTCGATTCAATGGGACTGGGGAGTGAGGTCATTCAAGTCGCATCGATCAAAGCGTCGCCTCTCATTGCTTCACATCGATCCGAGAATGAGCAATTTTGAATCGATTTTTATGCATAGCTTCGAATCGGTGGTTGCATAGAAAAGGGGCTCGCGGCGATCGATTCGAAATAGCGATATTCTAATCGATTCGAAGGAGCTTAATGTGGATCGATTCGAAGGAATGATATGATGATCGATTCGAAAGAGTATTTTGATCGATTCGAAGTAATGATATTTTTGATCGATTCGAAGTACGTAGGGCTTCATGGATTCGAACTGCTCCTTTGTTCCCAGGTCTCATCGAGTCGAACCACATGGAGTTGGGGCGTACCGATTCGAAGTTCATCGATTCGACTCGTTCCGATTCGAGTCGATCAATTCGAACCTTCTTACTCCTGGGACTTCCACTTTTCTGATTTGCTTCAGTATCTGAACTACGACCAATGTCAAGCTGAACTTTGACGAACTTACTAAATTTTTAATATACTTGACTCCGCCGAGCTTCGGCCTTGCATAATCGAATTTTTACTTGACCTTCCTTTGGAGCTCGCCGATGGCACCATGAGATAAACAAAATACAACGAATTTATACTTGGATTGGTCGGTAGCATCTGGGTGTCGTGAAAGTGACGGTCAGCGATGACGGTCGTTTTCATTTTCAAATTCCAGAGTTTCGTCGTTCGGACATCTCGTTTCATCTTGTAAAATCTGCTTAAATTTTTGCATAGCACTTGCACCGCACGTCATACTCATACACCTTGCACCGGGGGAATGCATGGGCTTTTTGAGTATTTAACGCCACTTTCTGGTGAGTTAGTTAATTATGGAGTCTTCGAGTTCTCAACAACAAGAAGCACAAAGCTCGCCTCTTCCAGCGCTTGAAATTCCGGACATCCCTCCTGAAGTCGTAGATCCGGCTCCGGATGAATTGCCGGAGGCCATATTTATCGAAGACCCTGTCGATTCTGTTCAGTCCAATATCTCAGAGTCTCTGTTGGGACGGATATGTTCGAAACATAACATATCTCTAGACGACGTTTTATTACCCAGTGCTAGTGATAGACCACACAATCCTCCTGAAGGATATACTGCCTTCTACCACCATGCCTGTGCGGCTGGATCTCTTCCTCCTTTTAACCAATATATCAGAGAGATGCTGTCGTATTTAGGAATCGCTCCTTCACAGCTTCATCCCAACGGGCATGCACTACTAAACAGTGTCTTCGTCATATTTATGGATTGCCTTTTTCGCTCGCCAAGACCTAACGAGATCAGGCACATCTTCAACTTTAAGAGTAGGGGTGATAGCCCGTCTTTCACTTTTCTGGAGGCGGTCAGGAACTGTCAGGTCGTGACTTGGGCCTGGACCAGGCTTAGTTATTTCAAGAACGAGTGGTTTTTTGTTCGATGCCCCCCAGGGTTTGCCAAGAGATGGTTATCCAAACGTAAGCATCATAATTCGTTATTGAATGGTCACTTTTAATACTTTACACTAATACTCTGCTACTCTTGCAGCCATCATTTCGAGACCTACCGGTGGTCATTACAGGGGTGTTGTTCAAAGTTTGCAAAGGGTTCCCCATGACTTAAGGCACATAGACTTGCTTTTGACCGATGATAACTTAAGGACATTGGGTTTGATTGAGATGGGCCAGAGTATTGTAATTGAAGGTTTGGCGAAATCGGCCTCAAGGAAGAAGAAGAAAGTGACAAAAAGAAAAACTGGCGTTGTGATAAGAGAAATGAGCGATGATGAAAGAACGCCCACAGACACTGAGATAGCAGCCGATCTTTCCCGAATAGAAGAGGGCCACACAGGCAAGGCTGATGTACCTAAGTTTAAGAGATGGAAGTCCGTAGTCGTAACCCGTTCCCAACCTGGGGTTACTGTTTCCAGCGCCTCTCCTTGCCAGTCCGGAGACCTTTTCACAGGGTTGGACGATATTCCCATTCCGGACTACGTATCTCTCCACCACGGGTCCGGGTTGGAAGAGCTCCGGGGAGCGCTTGATATAAGCGAATCTTTACCTGTTAGTGTAATCGACGCTTCTGGTTGGTCGGGGGGTTTACGCATTTATACACTTTTCACAACATTTCACGACTTCCACACGTATCGTAGTGTTTTTTCTTGGTACTTAATCGAATTGTTCCTTTTTTACAGTGCCATGTCGAATCGTCCTTCTACACTCGATAAACTTCGGCGAGTACACCATTCTTCATCCTATTATGAGTCTCGCCGTAGGGATTCTGACCGAGATCGTGAGCGGAGGTATTACGAGCAAGAGCATCGCGATAGAGACCATTCCCGATACTATTCTAGCCTGGAGCGTTCTGATAGGGACCGAAGATACCGTTCGCCCTCTCGCTCTCCTCCGCCATCCAGGGGCCAGGCACCTGTAGTCGAAACTTCGCAACAACAACCATCTCAACAAATCTCAAAATCTGGTCCACATCGTTTAAGGACTGATACGGCTACGACCGTAACCGCGGAGGAGGCACCTCTTGAACCATCTGGCGAAGGGGCTATTAGAATTGCTCAGTTGAAAAAAGACTTTCCAAAAATATGCTTTGATGCCTATATCTTTCCACCCAATCTTAAAAGAATTCCCGAAGAGGCCGTGCACACCTCCCTCAACTATACCCGGGATTTTTATGCTCAGTATAAAGAATGGTACAGGGCGGCTGTTAAAGCCTCGAAAGTAGCCTTCGAACGAGCCAAAGTTATTGAGAAATTGGAAGCAGACTTGGCTCAGAAGAATCGTATTGTTGACGTACTTCAATCTGAAGCGGAATCTTCTCGCAAGGCTGAACTGGAGTCGTTACAGAAGGTCGACGAGACACTAGCTGAGATGGCGAAAATGAAACAAGCGCATTGTACTTTAGTTGAAGATTTAGGCCATCGATACAAAAATGTTGAGGCCGAGCGAGATGCGGCGGTCAAGGAACTTGAGGAGTTAAAAGCTAAATTTGCCAGCTTAAACAAGGAAAAAGATGACGCTAATATGGCCGCACAGGAAGCGTGCGAGCAAGCTGTGTCTCTCCGAGCTGAGCGAGATGCGGTGGTTGCTAAAGTTGAAGCGGTGGAAGCAGAGGTAGAAGGGAGAGTTCAAGCAGAGATATTCAGAGTAGAAGCTGAGTTTGACGATCTTCTCGATACTTATAATGCTAATGTACTTGAGCATAGGAATCTCTCGTGGCTCGGAGATTATTCTACACTTCTACTCAGTGCTTGGAAAAAATTGGTGGCGAACAAAAAAGCATCTCTCCATGAAGGTGCCGTAGACGATTTTGAACTTGAATCTCGCTTGTTGAGTGAAGAGGAAAGGAAACTTCTCCATGATGCGATGATCTCCGTTGAGAGAGAGAGACTTGGGTTTCACCATGTAGAGACTGGTGAAGGTTCTGGAGCCGCACATTATAGTGAGAATGTTTCAGTTGATGCCCCAACCTCATCTGGAGTCACCACAGTAGTCGGTCCACATGTTATCCCTGCTTATAACCCGGATCGACCGGAACTGTCTCTCGGTAGAACTACCGTTTCTGAACTTGTCCCACCATCGAGCCGCGGCAAAGAAGGTATCCTAAATGTTACTTAAGTGTTTCTAGAATGTTGGACTTGGAACTGATCATTTGACTAATCATTCTCGTTTCTTTTCGACCAGTAACTGAAAGTGACGCGCCAGCACTTCCAATACCTCAAACTTTGCAGCCAATACAAGGAGTCGTCGTTACTGAGGCCATCGCAACTACTGCCATATCTGGTGAGATGGGAGAGGGAAGTTCAATGTCGTTTGATGTTCAGATGATTGAGGAACTTCTCAAGCAACCCTGCGAGCCTTTTCCTGATCCTTCCTTCACAATGGGTGGAGTTGCCCCAACTTTTAGCTCGTTTATGCCGACCGTCAGTGTTTCCAGCGCTGCTCAATCTTCCCGAGAAGAAGAAATCCTTGCCGAAATAAGCGCTGAAATGGCTGCGGTGACGACGGCTGGCGGTTCCAGAGGTGATGTTGCTCTGCCAAGCTTAACTCCTTCAATGGTTACTTCTCTCACCAGCACAGTTATAACTTCTAGCGTCGAAGCTTCACCACCTGCTACGGCTCCTCCGCCTCCGGTTCGTCCTCACAAAAGGATTTCTGTCCCTTCCAGCTCTGAGGAAGACGTGGATATTATGCCAGATCCTCAGGATTCCCCAAAGAAAAGAAAAAAATTTCGCAAGAAACTGGGTAGGGGGTCCAGTGGCTCAACTCCGAAGAAGAGACACAAGAAGAAGAAGGAGTGAACTTCTTGTCTTATCATGTGGTTGCGAAAGGGCAATTCTTTTTACTTTTCCTTTTCTAGGCCGTGTATAAGTGTGGATTCGGCACCCACTTTATGAATTGTTTTTGGTTTTATCATGTAATCGAACTTCTTTTTTGTTTGTTGATAAAATGGAAAACAACTCTTTTCTTTTTTGCTTAAGTATCGCATTGATTAGCTCGTGCTCACATATGTCATAAGCCTTGAATACATATCCACACTTCGGGGACTTAACATAGTTCGTAATTAATAGTTCGGCCCATGTTCTGGGAACTTATTAATTATTAGCGTTTATAACTTAGTTCGCTCTCCGGGAACTTGTACTTAACGTTTATACTCCTGTTCATACTTTGAGAATTTGGAGATAGGGTTTTGTATCCCAATTCGCACTCCGGGAATTTAGGCTTATACTCTGGTTCACGCTCCGGGAACCGAAAGTTGAAATTTATACTCCAGTTCACACTCTGGGAATTTGGAGTTGGCTCACACTCTGGGAGCGTTGGATTTGTACTGCGGTTCGCGCTCCGGGAACCGAGAGTTGAAGTTTATACTCCAATTCGTACTCTGGGGAATTTGGAGTTGGCTCACACTCTGGGAGCGGTGATTTGAACTCCGGTTCACGCTCCGGGAACCGAGAGTTGAAGTCTATACTCCAATTCACACTCTGGGAATTTGGAGTTGGCTGAGGGATTGTCGTGTATCAATCCCCGTGAATGTTGATGTAGTGTTCTGCCCTCGAGCTCGGGTTTCACTTAGTGAGTGACCGGTCGCATCACAGTCACTGCCTATTTGAATAAGTCCCACCGCGTGATGGGACTTAGCTCTTCGTGCATTGTGACATCGTGCGTCATATTCAGTAAATCACCGCTCTGGCTCGAAGAGATGGCATTTTATTGCTGAAACGAGAAAATATGGCAAAGTCGGCTGCCTTATTACAAATTTAAGTCTCGAAATGCTAGAATAAAATGCAAAGAAATAAATTGACAGAAAGTAAATAAGTAAAATCTTTCATATGTAGTAGCGACGAAGACTTTCGCTATTCCAAGCTCTCGGCAAGGTAAAACCGTCAACTGTTGATAATTTGAACGTGCCATCTCCGAGCTTTTGTGAAATCACATACAGCCCTTCCCAATTTGGCTTCATGTGTGAAGGGATCGGATAAACCCTTTTAAGTACGAGATCGCCGAGTTCGAAGGTTCGCGGACGGACCTTGGTGTTGTACAGTCGGGCGACTCGATTTCGATATGCGGCTGCCCTCAAATCAGCCTCTTCGCGCTTTTCATCGAGTAAATCCAAAGATTCAGCAAGTAGTATGGCATTTGTTTTCGGATCGTAATACGTTACACGATGAGAATGCACTTCCATTTCGACCGGAATAACGGCTTCAGAACCATAAGATAGGGAAAACGGGGTATGACCGGTTGCAGTTTTATGAGTCGTTCGATAGGCCCATAGTGCCATAGGAAGTTCGTCGACCCATTTTCCCCCAGCTTTTTCCAGTCGCTTCTTTAGAATGGACATGATAACTTTATTAACAGCTTCAACTTGACCATTTGCTTGAGGGTGCGCTACTGCAGAGAATTTCTTATGGATGTGGAATCGTTGACAGAAATTCTTGAATTCAGCACTGTCGAATTGAGTTTCGTTATCGGTGATGATAGTATGTGGGAGACCAAAACGGCAGATGATGTTACGCACTACAAAGTTGATTACTTTCTTTGTTGTAATTGTCGCAAGGGGTTCAGCTTCAGCCCATTTGGTGAAATAATCAACTACGACGATGGCGTACTTCGCGCCACCTTTGACCAGAGGCAATGTGCCGATGATATCCATTCCCCACATCGCAAATGGCCAAGGACTGACCATTTGGGTTATCTCAGTAGGCGGGGCTCTTGTAATTCGAGCATGTTTCTGGCATTTGTCACATTTTCTAGCGTAGTCTGCAGCATCGCAATTAACAGTAGGCCAATAATACCCATATCGAAGTATCTTCTTTGCCAGTGCTTGCCCCCCAGTGTGATCGCCACATTCTCCTTCGTGTACATCGTGTAACACTCGTTTGATTTCATCGTGTGCGATACACCGGAGGAGAGGAATAGAGTATCCTCTCAGGTACATGACTCCGTTCTGAATAAAAAATCGTGAGGCCTTTCGTAGAACTTGTCTTTTCTCGCTTCGCCGCTCGGGCAATACACCGCGTTCGATATAATCTTGATAAGGAGTCATCCACGACTCCTTGATGGAGGTAGCTTCAAATGTGAAATCAGTCTCCCTTCGATCAATGCTTGGAGATGATAAGGTTTCAACCGGAACAACCCCCAACTGTTGAGCCTCACCCGTACTTGCTAACTTTGCCAATGAATCGGCTTTCTGATTGTGCTCTCGGGGTATGTAGAAAATGGCATAGTAATCGAATTGATTAAGTATCTCCAGAACTTGAGTTAGATAAGCGGCCAGTCTTCGATCTTTGGCCTGATATTCACCTCAAACTTGACACACTATCAATTGGGAATCACAGTAGATCTCTACAGCGATGATTTTCAGATCACGGGCAAGTTTTAGTCTGGTAAGTAGAGCCTCGTACTCGGCTTCATTGTTGGTTGCGGAACTTGAATTTTAAAGCATAACATATGGACCGTCCCTCGGGGGTTTCAATCACTATCCCAGCTCCTGAGCACCGATCGTTTGATGCACCATCGGTGTACAACTTCCAGATGTATTCGGGAGATTTGCTGGTTTCGGGCAAGTCTTCAGGAATAGTGAATTCGGCTATAAAATCTGCTAGGACTTGGCCGTGAATGGCTCTCCTTGGAGTATAAGTAATGTCGAATTGACTCAGTTCGATGTTCCACTTCAGTAACCTACCAGACGTCTCAGGCCGCGTAAGGACCTGTCGTAACAGCTGATCGGTGTACACAGTAATAGGATGAGCCTGGAAATATAGCCGGAGCTTCCTCGAGGCAATGACTAGGCAATATGCCAACTTTTCAAGCTTTGGATAATTTCTCTCGGCTCCGGTCAATCATTTACTAACGTAGTAGACCGGCTTTTGCACTCGGTCTTCCTCCCGAATCAATGCAGCACTGATTGCATTCTCTGATACTGCCAGGTAAAGATATAACTGTTCATGATCTACAGGCTTTGAGAGGATTGGTGGTACGGAAAGATGTTGGATTAGTGATTGAAATGCGCCCTCACATTCTGCGGTCCATTCGAAGTTTCGTTTCCCCTTTCGAATCAAATCAAAAAAGGGAATACATTTGTCGGTCGATTTTGAGATAAACCTGCTCAGTGCTGCGACTTTTCCATTAAGACTCTGAACTTGTTTCATGGTTTTCGGAGTTTGGAGATTTCTGATTGCCAAGATCTTTTCGGGGTTGGCCTCTATTCCTCGGGCATTGACAATGAACCCAAGAAATTTTCCGGATGCGACTCCGAAATGACATTTGAGTGGATTAAGCTTCATCCCGTATTTCCGAAGGATATTGAACATTGACTCCAAGTCTTTGGCATGCTCATCAGAATATCGTGACTTCACCAACATATCATCTACATAGACCTCCATAGTTTTCCCAATCTGATTGGCAAACATTCGGTTGACCAAGCGTTGATAAGTTGCGCCAGCATTCTTTAATCCAAAAGGCATGACCTTGTAGCAATACAACCCCAAGTCGGTTATGAAGCTCGTGTGCTCTTGGTCTGGTACATGCATGGGTATCTGGTTGTAACCTGAGTAAGCATCCATGAAGGATAATAATTCATATCCGGCGGTTGAATCCACCAGTTGATCGATTCGGGGAAGTGGAAAGCTGTCTTTCGGGCAGGCTTTATTCAGGTCGGAGTAATCGATACACGTTCTCCATTTCCCGTTTGGTTTTCGGACGAGTACGGGATTGGACACCCACTCTGGATATAAAGCGTCTCTAATAAACCCATTTGATTTTAACTTGTCGACCTCTTCTCTCAGGGCGGCAGATCTCTCTGGATCCATACCACGTCTTTTTTGCTTGACCGGATATACCGCGGGTCAATGTTCAAGGTGTGGCTCGCGATGTCAGGTGAGATTCCACACACATCAGAATGCGTCCAGGCGAACACGTCAAGATTCGCCTGGAGAAAATCAACAAATTCCAGTTGTGTCTTTTGATTAAGCTGAGACCCAATCTTCAACATTCTCGAGTCATCGTGATCATCGTCAATCGGGACATCAATGGTTAGCTCGGCCGGAGAAGCCTGACTTTCCGTAGATTCTTCTTTATTGTTATTGTCCCTTGGATCAAGATCCTTTTGGAATTGGTTGTGGTGCCCAGGCCGAAGCCCAGGCGCTAATTGTCAATTGTCAGTAAAACGGACGCAGAGAGATTCCTCTACGCCCTTTCCTTTCTCTTTTCGCTGCGCCTCCCGCAGCTTAGCAACATAACAGGCTCTTCCAGCAGCCTGATCTCCTTGTACAACTCCAATTCCGTGGTCAGTAGGGAACTTCAGAGTTAAACACCATGGGGCAATAGCAGCCCTAAATTCGGCAAGGGCCGGTCGGCCCAAAAAAGCATTGTACGGGGAAGGAATATCTAAGACAACAAATTGCAACATCCGAACTCTTCGACATTCTCCCGCTCCCAACTCTACTGGCAATTCAACTATTCCAGTTGGTATTGTTGCACTCTCATTGAAGCCGTGGACTCGTGATTGGCAAGGCTTTAAGTCCTTAGCTTCCATTTTCATTAAATCATATGCTCTTTTAAATAATATATTTACGGAACTTCCGCTGTCTACCAAGATCCTCTTCATCCAAGCAGGACCAACTTGAGCGGATATAACCAATGGGTCAATTGTGGGAGCTTCGACTTTATCGGCATCTCGATTTCTAAACACGATTTCATCAGCCATTGTCTTTTGTTGTTTAGCCGGTGTTCCGTCTTCCGAGTTGCTATAGCATTCAAAGTCTACATGCCTGATTGAGCTAGCATATGACTCCATTTCTCTCCAACTTCTGTCTGCCGGATGTGGACCACCACTTATTGTATTGATAACCAACCTTCCGCCCGTGCGAGCAGGTTCACCTTGTCTTTCTTGATTCTGCGTTCGATTTTGATTAGATGGGCCCGCTCCACCAGACTGCGGCGCCCGAACAAACTGGTCCAACTTTCTTTCTCTGATCAACTTTTCAATGAGGTCTTGCAAATGTCTACACTCATTGGTATTATGCCCATAACTTTCATGAAACCTACAGAACTTCCCTGTCTGAATTTGCTTCTCCGACGAAGGCTTCGGAGCAAGCTTCTTGTATTGCATAGTATTACAAGTCTGTAAGTATACGTTTTCCAGTGACGTGTTAAGCGGTGTATATCTGTCAAACATTGTGGCCCTACGTCTCGGACCACGATTCTGATCTTGCTTCTTGCTTCGGTTATCACCGTTTCTTGATCGTTGGGTCAGTTTATTTTGGATATTCAATTCGCCTTTTCCCGAATTTACTCCGGATTGTTTAACCGCAACATTACTCTGAATCCCTTCACTGTTGGGCCTTGCATCGTCCTGCTTCCTAGACTGTTTCGCATCCTCTCGCCTCAAGAATTGAGCAGCTTTGGAATAGAAACGGTCCAACGATGCGGGAGGTTTTCCGGCTAACCAATTTCCAAACTCGGAATCAGGGTCGATTCCTTTGGTCAAAGCCATTAGAATGGAATTATCATTGGGGTTGGTGATCTCTGCGCATGCAGCATTGAATCTCTCCAAATATCGTCTAAGTGTTTCTTCGGGAGCTTGAGTAACACTTGATAGGGTATTAACATCTTTAGGTCGGGCAATATGCATGTGAAATTGTTCAACAAATTTAGTAGCTAACTGGTCAAACGAAGAAATAGATCGTGGCGGTAATCGGGTGAACCACATTGTCGCAATTCCCCCTAAGGAAATAGGAAAACTGCGGCACTTTACTGCGTCATCAGCTCTTGCAGCAGTCATTGACCATTCATATTTCAGAACATGTTGATTTGGGTCGGAATTTCCTTCATACATGGGAAGGGTTGGCATTCTGAATCGCCGAGGAGGTTCAGCATACAATATGTCGTCAGTAAATGGGGTATGACTCCGGGAGATTCCCCAATCGTCATTTGTTAGGCCTTGACTCTCGCGAATCATTCGTCGTACCATGGCTGAGAAGTCTGGTATTGGAAAATTCTGTGGGTGGTGAGCCAAAGTATGGTCGGGTTCCATAGTGCGAGGTGGGATCGGGCGCTGTCGACGATCCTCATCTCGCCTCCTTGGCTCGATGCCTTCTGGGACATATGGCTCTGGAGCCTGTCCCTGCTGATGATAATTTTGATTGGAGTGATCTCGAGCATCAACTCCTATGTCAACTGCAGCGGCTGTAGCAGCTCGATCGTCTGCAGTGTATTGAGGAATAGTGCCTCCTCGGGAGGAGGGTCCAGTATGGAAACTGGTAGATGGGCCAACCCTTATTTGCCCAACGGTTACTGCCTGTTGACAGTCAGCGGCTTGCGTTTGATTTCCGTCTAGCTTGGGACGGATAGATCTGGTATTCTAATCAGAGGAAGCGGAGCTTTCGGTGGAAGAATGAGGAGCTTGATCCCTTCTGGATCTTCTTCGCTTTTGGCGATTTAGTTGATTGGGCAACTCAGCGTTAGCGCGCAATTGCTCAGTTAGCTGTTGTCTGCTTTGGGTTAATTCTTGGAGTAGCGCTTGGAACTCTTGCCTTGTGACCGGACCTGACTGATCCGTATGCCCAACAGCATCTTGGTTAGTGGATTGTAACTGTGTGGGATTTTGCCTATCCCGGCCTTCCTGATCACCAATGTTAGAAGTGGTTCTTGTACTCACCATTTTGAAACGTTGAATTCTTTCCTAGACTTTTAACAAATCTGAGTAGAATGGAAGGAATTTGAATATGAGGTCTGCATCTCTCTCTTAGATTTATGCAATCCGGTATCGAAGATAGATCCAAGGAGCAGGAGAAAAAACTGGGTTTTTTCTCAGTGAAAGCACCAAAGTGTTTTTGTCAAAATTGGGCACAACACTCTTCGGAAGTTTTTGAAGAGATAATAAATGAAGAAAGCAAATTAAAATGAGGATTATCTAACAAAAACTCCAAGCAACAGAAAGTAAATTGCACAGAAGATGACAATTTAGAGTGGTTCGGCGATTTGCCTACGTCCACTATGAAGTTATGTTGTTTTACTGCTCGATATTCGGAGAATACAACTTTTATATGACTAAATACAGCAGTTCTTAAGCAAAAAATTCGAAGGCAAAGGCAGAAGTGGTGCTCTGAAGCAATTCTGGCAGCGTCCGGGCGTTCTCTTGTTCTTCCAATTCTTCGATCCCCTTTCTGAATGACTAGGGGCTCTATTTATAGGTTTTGAAGGCTGATATTTCGCCTAAAATTCGGGGAGACCACTTCTGACACGTGTGGGGGGCCCACATGGCCGAATTCTGGAGATCCGGGCCCACTTTTGGATCGATTCGACCCTTGCTTCGAATCGATCAAAAAGGTGTCCAATCATGATGAAATTTGGCAGGGGCATTCTTCTATGTTCGTGCAAGCTTCTGTGAAAGTTTCATAGCATTTGGACTTGTAGATCTCAAGTTATGATCGATTCAAGATTGTATTTCTGGTCAACATGCGCGCTTCGAATCCATGGCCTTCGAATCGATAGGGTCGAATCCCTGGGTTTCAGCCGCTACAACTTGATGGGTTCAATGTTATGGACTCGAAGGTACCCTTATGCGCGTCCTTCGTGTCGTTTAGAGTGTTTCGTAGTTGGTCGATGCGAAGTCTTCTTTGCTTAGTGGATTCGAAGGACCTTCACGGGATGGAGTCGAAGATAGGAATACTTCGAGGGATTCGAACCAAGGCAGGTGTGGATGGGTTCGAAGCATGGCTACCTATGATGGATTCGAACGAAGGTATGTCCCTGATGGATTCGAAGGAAGAGGTGATTTGTTGGATTCGCACTAGGGAAGGCTTTGGATGGATTCGAAGGAAGGGCTTGTCCGATGGAGTCGAAACGAAGGAGCTCTTCATGGATTCGAAGCAAGGCTCTGGGAGGATGGATTCGAACGTGATGCATGGTTTATCGATTCGACTGTGTGGCTCTCTCATGGATTCGAACCTATACTTCTTCTGATCGATTCGAACTGAGGTTGTCTCCTCCACTTTCCATTGGTGACAACTTGAGCATGCGAACTCGGATTGCCTCGAAATTTGGAGCGTTGGTTTCCACAGCTTCGCTTGACGTGTCTTATCAATTGTAGCCCAATCCAGACTTGGACAAGATCCATCGATATTTGTAGTGAACCGACAATCGTTCAAAATTGAGGACATGTGGCCTTCATTTTCCAGCCAGTTCCTTGGTATCTCGGCCTTTCCAAAAGGCGGGATAACAATAGAAATCATCTTAACTCTTAAATTTGAAAGTAAATTTCAATTTACATTTTAAAGCCTGATTAAAACAACAAGTTTTAACTTTATCCATTTGTTTATTTTATCAAACTTGTTATAATATTTAAAGCTTACTTTCAATTATTCAAATACAAGTTAATTTTGCAACCTATATTTCATTAACAGGTTTTAAATCAGCAATTTGCTATTCCAGAACAACCAGAAATTCACGAACCTACAATACTCGAGTCGATCGTCTACACAACTCGATCCTACCCTGAAGCAAACGAGCCACCTCCCCTTCTTCGAGTCGACCTATATGAAAACACGAGAAGGACTTCGAGCAATAACTCGTTCTCCCCCAAACCAAAACTTCACTCGAACCCAAAGCTGTGCACGGTGCACGTTGCACCAACATCCAAACCCCTCCGACCATCAAACCAAACGCCGACCAACCACGCATGAGCTCGGCAACCTTCCCCACAACCCAGATCCAAAGATAGATACGCCAATCAAATTTTCAACCTCTAGTTCGAAGAACTGCAGAACCACTCGACCCCAAACCTCCAACGCCGACCACCATGTCGTCATTATGCCACGCCGACCTCACCATAGAACCGCCACACCCAAGAACACCATTTCCCCCTGACGCGATCGCATTCGATCCATTATCCGTGATGCAAATGCCTCAGTACCCAAGGCAAACAAAACTCACTGCAAAACCCTAGTTCGATTCCATTCAAACAATTCGTACAATCGAAAAATTCTCTTGTATTTTGCCTTTGATCCTTAACTCAAAAGCTTGCTTCACCCACAAATTCGATTCAAAACATCAATCGAATCAACGGCAATTCACCAAAGTTCCCAAAACATTCAAACCCAAAATTCGAATAAATTACCACACTAAAAATTACAAACTTCATATCTAAATTCATGATTTTACATCAAGATTACATATATGTAGTCAAATTTTGAATTTAAGATAATAAATTTTTAACCAAAATTCAAATTCCTCTGTAAATTTTTATTTTAATCAATATTTTATGATATTTCGAATTTCCAGACTATTTTAAAATCTTTATTATACAATTACAAATCTATTTCATTCAAATACTAAAGACTATTATGGATTTGAGTTGTTGGCATTGAATTCTTTTTGAATGGAAATGAACCTGAACATATAACAGTGATGTAAATATTCACATATGCTGACTTTTGCACAACATAGCATATATACAACATGCATTCAAATTCAGGCATACATGTAAACATTTCATATCACTTTACTTCAAGATTTTATTCATATTTTCCAGATAAATTTTAAATGTAAAACTGTTTTTGAATTAAAATTTTACTCACCTTAATATATGCAGAGCAGTTTTATTCCCAGGCCTGATCACTGTAAACTGGAAAAAGATTTTGATTGCTGAAGAAACTCTACTGCATGCCTTTAATTTGTTGATTAAAAGTTGAAACAGATCTTTAACTTGAATTGCAGGTTGAAATTACAGATTGCAGGTGATCAATTTTGCAGCTTTGATAAAAATGCAGATTCAAAAGATGATGATACTGTTCTTGATCTCCCCTTTAAGTTGCATTACAGGTTGAAGTTTGTTGATTTTGAATTTGCTTTGCAAATTTTAGTTGATAAGAAATTGCAGGTTGAAGATTTGCAATTTTCAGGTTTTGATTTGTTTTTTTTTTTTTGGAATTCAAGTTTTCAGGTTGCCATTAATTTAAGTTAAGAAATGTAAACAAAGAAATGAAAGTGTTTGAGAAAATTAGTTTTCTTCTTTAAAAAAAATGTTTATTAAAAATTAAAATGAATAAATTGCCATTTGTCTTAAAATTGAACACATGTCATCCTATTTACTTAATCTCTTTACATGTGTTTTAGAGAAGCCTTAACATGCTTACATATGTTACTTAAGTATTTTTAATTAATTTTTATTTATTTTAAAATGTAGGTATTTACTTATTTAATTCTCTAAATGAATAAATATAAGTTTACCTTTAAGAGAAAATATTCTAAACTAATTATAATATAAATAAAATCTTATACATGTATTTAAAATCTAAACATTATACCTAAACATATATAATCATTTATAATTTAAGCATTATAAAAGAAAACAAAACAAAGCTTGTTTAAATCATTTTTAAACTATCTTATTTAAAATAACAATTATCTTATAATTTTGGAAACAAACTGAATTAACCTTTAAATTATCTTTTTGAAAAATATTAAGCTTTAAAACAAAGCTTCAATTACAATATTCATTCGTATATAATTTATTAACAGATTAAGATTAAATTTCAAACAATTCCAAATTATAACATATACATACATATATATTACAATTTGAAAATTTAACTTTATTTAAAACAAAAGATATTTCTATTCACAATATATATCAATTATATATTATAAATAGAATAAAATTTCATTAGCTTTTGAAAAAACAATTCTTATCAAATTTTGCCAGATTAAAATTTTATTAACCTTTAAAGATTACATTTACCAATTTAAACTAAAATTATAAAGAAAATTTATCAAACCAATTTAATTATTATTACAGATTATTAAATAGATATTGCCCAAAATTCCGGGTCGTTACAATCCTCCCTCCTTAAAAGAATTTCGTCCCCGAAATTTAAAAGCAAAGGTAATTTAATAACCCAGCAAAGATTTTAATTCAATCAGCAAAGCATACTTATCAATCAGTTACTAACACCAAAGCAATCAATCACACAAACAAACTTAACTAATTATCCTGACATACGTCAGAATAAAACTCTAATACTATTTTGAGTTTCCCAAGTGTAAATCACCGGGAGACTCACTCTTCAAAAGCCAACAAACTAACTACACTACCAAAATCCAGAGCTTCTGTCCTTTCTAGATTCATCAATCTGAACAGAACATCAGATTACTCTCAAATCCAGCTCAACATCCAACTCCAACTGAACTACAGATTCAACAAGCAACAATGAATCATACACATACTCCCTCAGAGGTACGTGAAATAAAATGAATTCTAGCTATCCAAACTGGCAATTCAATCTCATAGACAACAGATCTTATCTTATCAGAACACAGATAAGAAATCTCAAATGCCATAGCATTAACCAACCAATCTTACTCAATTACTGCTCTCTCCTAACCAGAGAAATCTTAACAACAATGAAGTCTCCAACTTCGAATTCCAAATCCCTTATCTCAAATCTGCATAACCCAATAGACAATCATGGGCAGCAAATCTCTTCCCGATCAGCTCATCCTATGCTGATACTTCCAGAAACAACTAGACCGAAGCAAACTAGCTTCTGGATCCTATTCAACAGAAAAGTCTTCCAAAATCCGTCGAAACCCAGAACACAAGCTCTACTTCCAAACAATAGCAAACTGAACTCGCTTCCTCCCTCGCACAGTTGCTACCTCGCTTCCGCTGCGCAACTCTGATTCTGGAATAGATAAGAATACTATTGATGAACATGAGTACAAACTTATCCACTATATTCGAAAACTTTGTTCATCAAATCCATAAAATCTTAGTGATACATCTGACTCGGTCACACAACCTTACACAGAATCCAATTCAAAAACAAGATATAACCAAATCCAAATTCCAAAATTCTGAGCTGCTACACCAGCTCTCCTACTAGGCTAACCACCAAAATCGCTTCTGGAACCGAAACAACATGGAACTCAACTCCATATGCAGACGACCTTCTGATTACATCAGTAGCCCCTACTTCCACATGAGAATCCTCAGTCTCAAACAAAAGATAGCGCAAGAAAAATCCCAAACTAATCGCAAGTCACCTTTGCGATCCTACCTAGTTCGGATTCCAAAGAAACTGTCCTCTCTTTACCAATTAGAACAGCTTTAAGCTTTTCCAAACAAGGTTAACCTTCAAAAACATTCACCAACTTCCCGGGCTACTGATAGAAGAACCACTAAGATTCCTGAACCATTTGGAGAAATGAGAACACTGCCACTTCCCAACACTACTTCGATGATACTGCAAAGCCAAAAGACCTTCTCGTCAGCACATCGAACACTTCGAGTTGCACTGCTACCACAGCTAACCAAAAACTTCTAATTCAAAGACTTCTCGTAAACCAAAACCATCAACAAACCACACAACGGACCTCCAAGATGGCAGACAACCCAAAAGAACTCGGGCTCCAAACCAAGCATCAACATCTTGCTCTCCTTAAAGGATGACAAATGAGACCATGCCGAAGTGAAGCAACTCATAGACCTTAGTCTCATATTCCAGAACAGCCAACCTCCATCCTGAAGATCCAGATAATTTCTACACAGACGAGTCTTTCCTGAGGCAGGTAAAGATTGCTCCTCAACCACCTCTAAAACTGCTTCAAGAGAAAACATCTTCAGAAAATATCTATGGATACTGCAAATCATCACGCAGTTACTAAGATATCATTGCTTACTTCTACACTTCCGACAGATCCAATACTCAAGAAAAATTCGCTCACTTGAGCGAAATAAAAATTTACACTTCAAAGATAAACTCCGAATTTTTATAAAGATTTCCTTCGGATATCAGAGAAATTCTTACTCCAAACTACAAATCTCACTTGAGATGGTATTAGGTCCACAGTCTCGACAAATACTTCCAACCTTAACATATGGACCTCTTCCATTAGTGGTAGTCATGTTACACACACACACACCACTACTCCATCTACCTTTAAAACTTAGTTGGAAAAATCCAAACAGATAACCCAACAGATTAGGTAGATATAGATATATATAAATATATAGTTATATATAAAAATTACAAGTACGCTCTCTCAAAGAAGACACCACTACAGAGCCTAGGTATTCACTCAACCTAATGCTCTGATACCAACTTTAATGACCCGACTTCCTAACTCCAGGAAATCGCATCATCTATGAAGAAAGAAAGGGATAGAAGAAGAAAAGAAAGAGAAAGAAGAAAGACAACAATATCAGAGAACTCACAGCGGAACGAATAAAATATAATATATCACATAAAATATTATAAAGTATCTTATAACATCAGAGTGCACAACTTATTCAACACATATTAGACAGTTATAAACATCTGTCTAACCATATAACTCAAGTACAACAGATACAGATACCAAACAAACACAGCGGAACCATAATATATCTACACGTGGAAGCCTCCTGCTCCATTTTCTCCTCCAGAATTCGTCAAGCTAACCTGAATCACTTGACTACTCATACGTAATATGAGTACCCAAGAGTTTAATAAAACAGAAAATAAACACTCGGGTCAGACAGGGGTCTGGTGTGAGTAAACGGTTTAAAATTTTCTTAACTTTAGAAAAACCTTTGAAAGAAAGGGTATCACGTAAGACTTCCCACACATAAACATGGAAAAGTTTTTACCTTACGCTAACCAAAACATTTGATAGGAAATCCAGTGATATTATAATAGTATCTAGGGTTTTCAAATAAATAAGAAATAGCCGAAATTGTTACATGATTAAATTCCAGCTACTAGCCACAAAAGTGGGCAATACAAACAAAACCGTAGGGTCTCGTAGGAAAAATGGGTTTCCATCAATGGCAGGGCTATTGGGGTACCGCCCGTCACAGTACGTGGCCTAGATCAACGTACCGAGGAGTACGCCCGCTCCCCTACAACACAAGGCCGGCACCATTCCTTGCTGAACAGTCCCGAACAAGACAACCCCGGTGGTTGTCCGGAATTCAACCGCCCCACACAGCCGAATAAAAAGGGACTTCTAGATAGGAGTAAATCTTGCTCTCCAGTGGGAGCTACCCACGAAGCCTCGCTGCACCTCCTCTGTTTTAGCCATTCCTGGTTGATGAGGCTTGAGGCTGCGATTACCTTTATAGAACACATATATCTTAGAATGCTCATCGTCCGCCTGACGATGTGCTGAAAGCATTCAATCCATACAAGTTCGTTCCGGGTTCGAACGAAACCGAAGGCACTATCTTTTTGCACTCATTTTGGAATCACCCTCAGAGTCAACGACCATAGCCCTTACACCTCGAGTCTTCACTTGCTCCACTTAGATTCACGACCTAACGTGTAATTGGAATCGATGTGGTTTTCGGATATCCAAATATGGAAACCCGATCCCGGTCTCACCGAAACAAAACGCCATTTTAATGTCCAAGTTGTTCTTAAGGGTTTAACAATTAACTTATATTCAGGATGATATATAAACAGATAGATGAATCACATTATCAAAATAGATAATTCATATCAAACATTCATCTCACAAAGAAGCATATCACAAATATCATAGTCATCCAAATCATCCAGTATCAACCAATCACCCAACATCAACTATCCAAGATTAATCAATCATCCATAAGCAGAATTGATTAACTCTTAAATCAATTTAATTAACTTCTAATTAAATTAATTATTATCCTTTAATCACTTGGATTATCTTGATCCTGCTTCATTGATTTATTACAAATCAAATTCATTAATCATCTCTTAATGATCTTCCTTAATTAATCTTCCTTGATTAATTATCCTTTAATTACATCCAAGTAATTATCCTTAACCATATTCAGTAATTAACTTTTAATTACTATCATTAATTACAATAATTAATGATCCTTCATTTACTTCATTTATTAACAAATCATAATTAATTATATTAAACTTCATATTAATTACCATTAATTAATCACACTTAAATAAATCACTTATAATAATCAACCTTTATTAATTAACAAATGATCCTTATTAATTAATAATTACTTTAATTAATGAAATACTTAACTTATAATTAATCATTCATTAATCATAATCAGTAATTAACAATTTGTAATTACTTATCTTAATTAATTAACTTCTTAATTAATTAAGCTCTAATTTAATTATATTAATCCTTGATTAATTAATCCAATTAATTAATCCTTAATTACTTCATTAAGTAATTATTAATCAATTTAAATTAACAATTAATCCTTAATTAATTACTTTATTTATTAATTACAATTTATTTATTAATTACACTTAGTAATTAATCTTAAGTTAAATTCATTAATTAATTAATTTAATCGCATTAATTAATTAACTAAATAATTAAGTAATTAACTCTTAATTATTTCACAGGTAATTATCTCTAATTACATCCTTAATAATTCTTAATTACTCCCTTAATTGATTACTTAACAATTAATTAAGATCACTATTAATAATTCTTAATTCATCAATTAATTAATTACTCCATAATTAATTAACTTCAACAATTATATTAATCAATTTAATTAATATCATTTGGTGATTATCCAATAGTCACTTCAACTTAATTTACTCCCATGAGTAACTTCTCTAATTACTTCCCTAAGTAACTACCATTCTAATTATATTCAAAAATTAACCATTGATTACTTCATTAAGTAATCACACTTAATCAATCCATAATTAGTTGATTATTTAAAAATAATTAACTAATTACTTAAAATTAATTAAACAATTAATTAATTAATTTCTTATATTTCAAAATCCTTAATTAATTAAGAATTCATTAATCTTAATTAACAAATCATATTTATTAAGTACTCTCAAATTCATATCAAAATAGTTTAATGTTATTTATCTTTATAAATAAGTTATTTGAAATTAATCAAATTTTAACAACTCAATCAACTTATCCTATTTGGTTTTCAAATTATAATGATAACCTTATTTGAAAATAAGGCATTTAGAATTCCAATTTAAAATTTAAAACAATTAAATTATCTAAGTCAAACTTTTCATTTTCAATATAATTTTGAAAACTTAGTTTTTAAGATATTACTAAAAACTTTTGATTTAATCAAAACACTCTTTTTTTTAATTAAAATTCAAACTTTAATTAAGTTAAATTACTTTCATAGAAATCATCTTAACTCTTAAATTTGAAAGTAAATTTCAATTTACATTTTAAAGCCTGATTAAAACAACAAGTTTTAACTTTATCCATTTGTTTCTTTTATCAAACTTGTTATAATATTTAAAGCTTACTTTCAATTATTCAAATACAAGTTAATTTTGCAACCTATATTTCATTAACAGGTTTTAAATCAGCAATTTGCTATTCCAGAACAACCAGAAATTCACGAACCTACATTACTCGAGTCGATCGTCTACACAACTCGATCCTACCCTGAAGCAAACGAGCCACCTCCCCTGCTTCGAGTCGACCTATATGAAAACACGAGAAGGACTTCGAGCAGTAACTCGTTCTCCCCCAAACCAAAACTTCACTCGAACCTAAACCTGTGCACGGTGCACGTTGCACCACCATCCAAACCCCTCCGACCATCAAACCAAACGCCGACCAACCATGCATGAGCTCGGCAACATTCCCCACAACCCAGATCCAAAGATAGATACGCCAATCAAATTTTCAACCTCTAGCTCGAAGAACTACAGAACCACTCGACCCCAAACCTCCAACGCCGACCACCATGTCGTCATTATGCCGCGCCGACCTCACCATAGAACCACCACACCCAAGAACACCATTTCCCCCTGACGCGATCGCATTCGATCCATTATCCTGATGCAAATGCCTCAGTACCCAAGGCAAACAAAACTCACTACAAAACCCTAGTTCGATTCCATTCAAACAATTTGTACAATCGAAAAATTCTCTTGTATTTTTCCTTTGATCCTTAACTCAAAAGCTTGCTTCACCCACAAATTCGATTCAAAACATCAATCGAATCAACGGCAATTCACCAAAGTTCCCAAAACATTCAAACCCAAAATTCGAATAAATTACCACACTAAAAATTACAAACTTCATATCTAAATTCATGATTTTACATCAAGATTACATATATGTAGTCAAATTTTGAATTTAAGATAATAAATTTTTAACCAAATTCAAATTCCTCTGTAAATTTTTATTTTAATCAATATTTTATGATATTTCGAATTTCCAGACTATTTTAAAATCTTTATTATACAATTACAAATCTATTTCATTCAAATACTAAAGACTAATATGGATTTGAGTTGTTGGCATTGAATTCTTTTTGAATGGAAATGAACCTGAACATATAACAGTGATGTAAATATTCACATATGCTGACTTTTGCACAACATAGCATATATACAACATGCATTCAAATTCAGGCATACATGTAAACATTTCATATCACTTTACTTCAAGATTTTATTCATACTTTCCAGATAAATTTTAAATGTAAAACTATTTTTGAATTAAAAATTTACTCACCTTAATATATGCAGAGCAGTTTTATTCCTAGGCCTGATCACTCTAAACTAGAAAAAGATTTTGATTGCTGAAGAAACTCTACTGCTTGCCTTTAATTTGTTGATTAAAAGTTGAAACAGATCTTTAACTTGAATTGTAGGTTGAAATTACAGATTGCAGGTGATCAATTTTGCAGCTTTGATAAAAATGCAGATTCAAAAGATGATGAAACTGTTCTTGATCTCCCCTTTAAGTTGCATTACAGGTTAAAGTTTGTAGATTTTGAATTTGCTTTGCAAATTTTAGTTGATAAGAAATTGCAGGTTAAAGATTTGCAGTTTTCAGGTTTTGATTTGTTTTTTTTTCGGAATTCAATTTTTCAGGTTGCCATTAATTTAAGTTAAGAAATGTAAACAAAGAAATGAAAGTGTTTGAGAAAATTAGTTTTCTTCTTTAAAAAAATGTTTATTAAAAATTAAAATGAATAAATTTCCATTTGTCTTAAAATTGAACACATGTCATCCTATTTACTTAATCTTTTTACATGTGTTTTAGAGAAGCCTTAACATGCTTACATATGTTACTTAAGTATTTTTAATTAATTTTTATTTATTTTAAAATGTAGGTATTTACTTATTTAATTCTCTAAATGAATAAATATAAGTTTACCTTTAAAAGAAAATATTCTAAACTAATTATAATATAAATAAAATCTTATACATGTATTTAAAATCTAAACATTATACCTAAATATTTATAATCATTTAAAATTTAAGCATTATAAAAGAAAACAAAACAAAGCTTTTTAAATCATTTTTAAACTATCTAATTTAAAATAACAATTATCTTATAATTTTGGAAACAAATTGAATTAATCTTTAAATTATCCTTTTGAAAAATATTAAGCTTTAAAACAAAGCTTCAATAACAATATTCGTTCATATATAATTTATTAATAGATTAAGATTAAATTTCAAACAATTCCAAATTATAACATATACATACATATATATTACAATTTAAAAATTTAACTTTATTTAAAACAAAAGATATTTCTATTCACAATATATATCAATTATATATTATAAATAGAATAAAATTTCATTAGTTTTGAAAAAACAATTCTTATCAAATTTTGCCAGACTAAAAATTTATTAACCTTTAAAGATTACATTTACCAATTTAAATTAAAATTATAAAGAAAATTTATCAAACCAATTTAATTATTATTACAGATTATTAAATCGATATTGCCCAAAATTCCAGGTCGTTACAGTAACGACTACCTTTCACAAAGCACAATCACATCACTTAGAATGTCACACGGCCATTTCCGTTGACTACTAATTGCCTTCCACGAATACACGACCCTTAAGCTTATACGTCTCAAGAAGGGTGTTAAGCTAAGAGAAGTTGCCTTCTCCGCCACCACTCATGTTCGTTTGTGAAAACCAATGTATATAATCTATAGAAATGCAATGTCAGACAAACATCCATACAAGTTGTCCAGGAACAGGACAAACCGAAGGTAATTTCCTACCACATCCTGTCGGGAAATCCCTAGGATTAGCAGCGAATAGTCCTCGCATTGGATATTTCATAATGAAGAGACCACTGCTACTGGATGTATATTGGGATTTTAACCCCAAACGATCAACAAGCAGTCCCCCACTATGAAAATCCGGAATATCAATATCATCACAAGAAACCTGCACAATCGTCGCATATACGTTGGCCCGAAGTGGTTTTCGGATAAATCTGATCCTGGTCTCTTCGCACCAACAACGCAAAAACGTTTCTCAACCTCACATAGCAACTAAGTCTCATAGACTTATCACGTCTCCATCTTTCAACTTGCTATCCTTCAGACCAAGAAGGCAACTCGATAGATTGGAGTAATACTCCAAACTATACGAGTCAACATCCTCAATTACAAACAATAATCAAGCCTACATAGAAGGCTACGTACTAAGTGTACGACTAAATAGTTCCCACATCAAGTCGATGAACTAAAATTTTGGCCAATTTGATAGCCGATTATTTAACTATCAAAGCAAACAAACAAAAATTTAGCACCATATGTAATCACTAGGTCCTTTTAATTAATCTTTTATTAATTAAATCATTGCCAAATATTCACTTCAAATTATCTTTAAAAGCATATATTCTCAAAACATTTCAATACTGGAAAACATTTCCATATACTTATTTAATAATATGTAATTCACAAATCAATTTATTTTCAACACTTAGAAAATATTACATATACTTAAATCAGGATTGAGTATATATTTTATTCTTTTAAGGAAAAGATTCTTTTAAACATCTTTATTTGGGTCAAAACGAATGTTGCGTAAACATCGTTACGACAACCCAAAATCACTAGTATAGGGGTTCGAAAATAAAATAGATATATAAATCCCAAATACTATACAAAAACATTTCCTTTCGAAAATCATTTACTGTAACAATAGTGTTATAGTCCATCATTTCCTTACTTGTCGAAAACGTCTATTTCAACAATGAATGTTGAAATCTATGGTTTCGATATTTAACACATTTTAAAACAACTTTAAACCAATTTATTCCATTTTAAAAATATAACTTCCTAAAAATATCCATTTTATCAATAGCCTATTCACTGTCCAAAATCGTGAATATAGACCATTTACCAAATCCAATATTTCTATACATTTATTAAAGGATAATTTACTGTCTAAAATCATGGATATAATGCCTTTAATAACATTCATCTCTTAACTTACCAAATTCAATTGATTTCGGAATTATAAAAAAATGTTTACAAACTCCATTTATATTTTATAAAAACTTCAATATACAAAATTCCTTTATTGAATAATTCCATTTATAACTCAATTATATACCAAAAAGCCAATTAATTCACTTATAAATCATTTATTTTACAAATTCATTCATTTTATAACTTCATCAATTATAAATCTATAATTTTATTTACTTTTAAAATCCATTTATACTACTTTTTAACCCTTATAAAACTCGTTTATAATTCCAACACTTTGATTTATAAAAAATTCAATTCTATAAATCTTTTATATATACTGTTTATTATAAATCAAAAATCTCGATTTAAATAAACTTATTCTTTTAATAATTTACAAATCCTTATTAAAACTTATGTAACTCCACAAATCATACTTAAGTATTTTTTCACAAAAATCATAGTTTTTATAACAATAAAAATTATAATATTTATTTATTCAAAATAAATTCAATTCCTTTACAATTCAAAAATCAATAAAACGTTTATTTTCAAAATCACTTTTAAAATCCTTTTTAGATTTGGAAAGCATCACTTCAACATTTTTAAAATTCCAAAAATAGGCGCAATGCTGTAACAACGCTAAATACATCAATTACGGCATCCAAACATCATATATCAATATGATAATAGAATATATATCAATATCTGTAAATAAATCAATATTGTTGAGAAATCCAGTTGGATCCCTCCAACCTGTCATCTGCAACAAATATACATATTAGAATATGTGTACAATGTCCGCTTCAAGGCAGACGCGCGTACAAAGGGTCATCCGCTCATACACGGAAACGTATAGGGTCATCTGCTCCACTAGGCAGGTATATATCCAAATATCAATCAATATATCATATATCATCCAAACAATCATCAATCCTTATAAATAATATTTATTCTCACTTATATAAAACTATCAGTGAGTCAGAAAGAGTGAGTTGTACTCACATTGTCTCCAATAGTAGTTGCAGTGTTTTATTCCAAATAAAATTAGATGAGCGTTTAATTTTACCCAAAATTCACACTAGTTCTAATCAACTCCAATCCAGGTCCATTGCGTAGTGTTCATCAATAAGGTTCCAACACAATTCTTTTCATGTGAAACAGACCTCGTATGAAAAAGTTACGATATTTTAAACATTACACGAATATATATATATATATATATATATATATATATAAAATTATTTACAAATTTATTTATTTTTAAACCCACTTTTAATTAGGACCGTTCGATTTAGCCTTCAACAGATCTGGGCCGATCTAGCCTTCTTCTTCCATCGCGTGAAACCTACAGGATTAAAGAACCCATCGGCCGCCAATTACCCTAATTATCGCGCCTCGTATAGATGATCGGGGAACGATCCAAGACCACCAGTCGAAAGCTCGACGCGAGCACCATCATTGCCACGAACGCCAACAAGCTCGACACCTTGTTGCCTCGAAAAACGCATGCAATGAACGGATGAACATGAGACAATATCCTCCTCCACGTCGCGTCGATCACGATCATCTTCTTATAGATTTGAAGCTCTCATCGACCTCTAAAATTTGTTAGTTGAAGATTTTTGGAATAGACGGATGGATTGGAAGATTTTGAGGGAAGAACGAAATTAAATTCTGGCCATGGAAAAGATAATGGCGGCTAGCCCTGACCCTAATAGGGTTTTGTGAAAAATAGTGAATTATATGGCCTTATATAGAAAATCACGCGAGACTATTCATCCGTTTTTTTCCGAACTCGAAACGAAGCGTGCCGCGTGGCGTTTATAATATTTTACCCCTATTTTGAACGCAATGGAATATATATCGGAAGCCAATTCGATTGTATTTGAAAGATAGAATTTCAAATTGACTATTTAAATTTAAAATTCACTTAAACCGATTTCTACGCGTTTTAGCTTGCCCCGAACAAACCGTAAATCTGATTGACGCAAAATTTGAAATCTTACAATAATTTAACATTATGGATCCAATGACACTGGTTTCGTTGAAATCCGAGACTGTTTAAAAAATTGGCTATTTTAACTCGTCAATTAAATATTAAAATATTCAATTTCTACAAATTAACTTTTAATTCGATTTTAAAAGTTCTCTAACATCATTCTAATTCAAATATGATTTAATTCAATTTTATAAATCATTTTCATTCACATTAAATCCAATTTTCAATTATTTCTGCAATTTCAAATATTAAATTAACGATTTAATTATCCAATTAAATCTAGATATTCGAAATATTATTTATTCAGCTTATAAACTTAACTTTCGAATATTTAAAATCAATTAAATATACGAATTTCAAATGACTGAAATTCTAGGTCGTTACACAAATGATTATATATACAGTAACATATATACGTGGCCTTAGTAAATTTGATAAAATAATATTTTAATTTCAAATAGCTTTCGTTTTCATAATAGGTTTTTAATAAAGATTTCTATATGGAAATCTAAACAATTTTTTCCCGATAAACTATTTTAATAAATATGCATAAATTGTACTTAAATGTATGTTTTATAATGTGTGTATATATATATATATATTTACATTATATAAACCGAGTATAATATCTAAAATAAATTATATATATGCATATATAATATATATTCGATATTAATACATACATACATACATACATGTATATATAGACATAGACAAATTTGTTTATTTTTGAAAACTATAATGCAACTTAAATTAACAAAATAAATATACATATATTTCATAAACTTATGTATGTATTTTGCAAACAATTTTTTGTTAAAAAATCATTTTTACTATTATTTAAAATTGATTTTTTCAATTTGCAATAGTGACTTATATGTTATTATATACATATAATTTTTTTTCTCAATACATACACATATGTTATCATCCAATTTAGACAGCATAGACATATGTGGATTCGTGATAATTCATATACTATCTGAACATATAATAAAATATAATATATATATATATATGTATGTATGTATGTATGTATGCGTACATATGTGTGTGTAACTAAAGGATTTGTCTAAAGCTTAGATGAAATACTTTGAAACGCTGAATCGAAGAACTTCTTGAATCGTTTTTTAGAATCCAGGAAGAGCTATAAGAAGCAACTGCTGATCTTCTATTTGAATTTAAATTATGTTTTAAATGCTTTAAAAATGAGAGGAGGGCAAGGGGAGGGCGGCAAGACTAACCAAGATGGAGCAAAACTAAGGTAAGAAATTGGATTTTGAGAAGTATAAATGGCGTAAATCCTAAGGAGTAAAAGGGGACGTCGAATCCTCCTTTTTCTCTTACTATTTCATCTCATTTGATTCAATATTCAAACCAAAGCTTACCTCTAGTGGTCGGCCACGAAAGCCCTTTTATGGGCCTCCTAAGTGCTTCAAGCCTAATTAAATAAATGTGTATTTAAATCTAATTCAAATGCACATAGATATTGTATGAATCGCGATACAACTTTTATATACGCACTATTTTAGTACTGATCAACGCAATAAAATTTTATAGTTAATATTTTATAAATATCAATTAATTTATAAAAATTATACGAATTAAATCAAATGGTAGTAAGAATATTCAACGTTTTAGTTATGTGACTCTTAAATATAAATTCAATCACCGATTAATATCTAACAATTCGAATATTAACATTCAAATGTCACCTTAACTTGTGTTGTGACATTATTGTCAAATTTATGGCTTACTTGGCTTAAGTAAATTCCAATTTTACCAATTTAAGTGTTACCTAGAAATGAGAATCATTTACGCCAATTCTCTTCATCAAAACTATAAAAAATTAGACTTATGTTAGTAATGGTAAAAATTCAAATATTGTCCATATTCAACTTTACAGTCCAAACACAAAGTCCTTGGCTTAACAATAATAATAAGTATTAATTGAACTACTCTAGTCAGAGATTTTGACATTGAGTTGACTACAATTGACCATAATACTAAGCTCATATAACCAACAAGACGAACCCTCTGTTGAATAGTGTTTCACTTCCAATGCTTCTACTTGACAGAAAGCTATTGAGTGAGTCATTCCATGGTTATCCAATAACTATCAGTACGTAACTCCTTGGTGCCTCCAGTAGTCATGAGTAATATACTGTCCAACTTTTGAAGAGCGTACTAACGTCCCAATGGGTGCATCAATATCCAATCTTGATACGTCTAGACTGTGAATATTTAAAATAATGTGTTTACAGATATATTATGATAAAATACTCATAATCAGGACAATTGTAATTACTATCATAAAACACACCATTATGGATTTTCTGTTAAATATACTAAAATTAAAAACATAATCAATTATAACGCACAACAACAAAATATAACAGAAAGAAAATACCTTTTATTTCAAACGAGATTTTAAACAGAGTTGTTAATTTATAATATATTACAAAATTGCCTCAAGAGCATATCCCTAACTCTATCAATTATGCTATATCACTAAATCCGAGCTACAAATTATTCTTTATCATGTTAATCTTTGTTACTTTACACAATTTATAAAAAAATGGAAATTTTACTTGTAATTAAAGTCATTAACAACTAAGTTGCAACCTAATTATTTGAAATCATATGTATTGATGAAACAATAGATGAAAAAGGTGGATCAATTATGGATAAATTGAATGTAGAAAGTTTTCCATCGTTTGAAGGAAGAATGAAAAGAAGTTGAGTTATGATTTTGAGAAAATAAAAGGATCATGAAAATGTTGAATATGCAAGTATATAATTTTTGATTGATGATGCTAAACATATATAAATTCGTTTAAATGTATTTGTTAATGTACTATTTTATTTTTCACATAATTAAATAAATATTCGTTGAATAAAATAAATAACACAGAATTTAAATTAAAACAGATATTTTATTCAAACAAATATTTATTACAATTTTGAATAGTACAAATTTGAACTCTCAGTACATATATATACAATTTGCAACTACAATACATTTCAATTTACATTTGCACCTCACTACATATCACTCGTTCACTCATGATTGTTCTTCTACTCTATTCCAGATTGAATCCAACATCTGAGCGATCTATAAAATAAATATTGACGCAGTAAAATTGAAAATAAAATATTTTTGCATTGTAAAATAAAATGTATTTTTGAAATATTATTTGCCTCAATTATTTGGGTTGTTCGTCATCATATTCATTTTTGAATTCATCATACACGAACAGCTTGTGACATGCATAGTGTATTGTTGTACATGCCACAAGACCGTGCACAATGGTATACACTTGATAAAATTGCAGGGACAGGTAAGCACAAGGTCAAACCAAAACCAAAAGCTGTATTCAACTCAGGTGCATGTGATACAAATCAATGTATCAAGACTCTAAGCATACTGCACAGTCGGACTGCAACATATAACATGAGTATGTACATGAAGCTCAACTAAATGCAAGAGCATAACTGCATAGACCAGGTTACTGAACACAGTAGTTCAAACCAACAAGTGGATCAACATCCCATATACAAGAAGGATACAGTGATGCAATATACATATGCATAATGATATGGATTGATACAAGTAGCGATTTAATGCAAACAAAGAATGCACCAATTCAATATGATATGCAACCTGAACCAAAGACTACAAGTTTGCACTCGAAAGGTATACACTAACCAAGAACTGAAATGAAACCAGACCAAACTCCATATACACTTACATCAGATCAGTCAAGTGAAGATACCATGCTGCATCAAAGGCAACTCCAAGCAAATGTCGAAGAAAATGAAAACTCAACATACATATATACATGTGTGAAACAACATGTATACATATAGGCAGTGTGTAATTCAAGTAACAATCGATCCACAAAATAGTGTAGCAATAATGTTTACTCACAAACACACAATGGACACAAGTGACATAATGCAATACAACTAAGTACAAATGTGTGTGTATGTGAATGTGTATGTGTGTGTGTGTGTATCTGTGTGTGTGTGTGTGTGTCTATATATAGGTGTGTGTGTGTATATATGTGTGTATATATGTGTGTGTGTATATACATATATATCTCTGTGTGTATGCAAACTAGCTCAAAGCATAAACTCGAAGTAATTCAAGATCAGATAAAATGCACCAAATGAAGCCGTAAATGAAACATCGACTTGAATGAACAGTGGACAGAGCTCGAGGCTACAACCCAGTACATATGCATACACATGTGCACAATGCAAACTAAAACAGAAGGGTAGTCACATGAAAACTTCAAGCAAGACCACATTCATATGAAACCAATAGTCAAGACCAGATGACGTACATCAGCTAACAGAATCAGGTAGACCAGAGAATAACTCAAGTGAAGCAAATTCAAACACCATATTCGATGCCAATAAGAAAATTGATACAAATAAAGTCAAGTAGCTGTTTCAAAGTAACCAAAGTCAACAGAGAATCAAAACCAGTTCGAATAAGAATTTCAAACCAAAGTCAAGGCCGAGTTCAATCTGAATTTATCAAGTCATGTAATAGCAGGGTATAAGTCAAACAAGTCAACATAAATTCAAATCACAAGAAAATTCATGTCCATGGTGACCAAGGGATCGAGCAAGTTCAAAATCAAACAAGCCGTGACAATCAAGTAATGAAGATATACGATTTGAACAAGTCACAAACATCTCAAGCATTCAAGCAAAATCGAATGACGAAATATATTATCAGATGAACGAAAATCAAGGGAATTAAACCCTATTTAAACTGTAACATCATCGGCATACGAAAGTATCAAGTTCAAGCAAGCTAACTAGTAAAGCAAAAGGCATAAACCATATACCATTAAAATCGAACTCGATCGAGAAGCAGCCAGAGCTAAGAAACGAAGAATCGATCAATAGAGAAATGCGAAAACATCATTTGATTGATCAACTAAAGTCGACAGCTTCTAATTTATCAAAAGCCCTGATTTTCGAGCAAAGGAAAAGAGGAACGAACGAGCAATTTTCACAAAGAAGAAAGATACCGACCGAATATAAAAAAGAAAAAGGAACTTACTATTTTAGGCCGGTTATTAGAAATAGATATTGGGCTTTATTTTATATATTAGATGTTTTAGTTTTTTAAATTGTTTTTTATTTGTATTATATTTTAATTTTTTTGAATTTCTAGTCGTGTGACTAAGGGACGAACTACGGTGGTGTAGTTCAAGAATTCGCAACTCAGTGGCTGATTTGTGGCAGGGTTTTGAGCCTAGAGTTTGGTTAGTCGATAGCAGGTGTCACGAGCTTACGTGCGTAAGCATCTGACTACTTAATTTCTAGTAGAAACCTTGGGGCAACACAAAAGCAGGGTTTTGTCGAAGCTGGGTAAATCTATGTTGTTCTATTTCTACATTTATTATTCTGTTGTTATCTATATTGCTATTATTCTTCTATATCTTTGTTGAAACTTGTGTAGTTAAAGCGCTCAACATATTCAAAGCGGTGGAGGTGCAAAAAGTCATAGCGGGGATACAGCGAGGATATAGCAGGATATAGCGGACAGGTCTAAAATAGCATATAAAACTCATACTTAATGTTTTTACAAATATATAAATGGTAATCAAATGAAAAATTATCAATCAATTGAATTATAATTAATACATAAATTATTTTAAACAAAAAACATGTGCGAATGTACTTTAAATAAATGTAAAACTGTTATATAACATAATTGAATTTAGTAGAATATTAGAGTATTTTCACTTTTGAAAACATATTAAAAATTAAATTAAATAAATTATTTTCATAATTTTTATATGTATAAATGCAATTTTTTAATTTAATTTATTAAAAAAGATATATCGGAAATAGCAAAATATAGCGGGAATAACGGGATATAGCGGGGATTAAAGCGAAAAGGCTATATTTTGGGGCTACATGGAAAAATCATAGCGGTAGAAATCCGCTATGAGATATTGTGGGGTTATAGCGGGGTAATAGCGGGGCATTAACTACACATGTTGAAACTAAACTTCCGTAATAAAATTCATAATTAATAGTATCATCCTATTCACCCCCCTCTAGGGTGAAATCGGTCCTACAAGCTGTATCAGAGCTAGGAACAAAAGCAATTTTTTTAAAAATTTGATTTGTTTTCAAAAACAAAATTTTGTTTTAAAATTTGAATTTTTAAAATGACTTAATTTAATAACGCTTTTGCTGAGGGTCGGCCATAGTTAGACCACCAATGTTCAATGGTGAATATGCTTACTGGAAAAATATAATGAAATTTTTTCTGAAACCATTGATGCTTGGAATATTGTTGAGATATTTACAGAGTGCCAACTATAGTTGTAAATAATCAGGAAACAGATAAACCAACAGACCGATGACAGGTCTAGAAAATAAACTACAGAATATTAATGCCAAAGCTATGGATTCTATTATTTGTACATTGGATCAAATTGAATTTAATCGTGTCTCAAATTGTCTAACTGGGCAGGAAATACGGAACACACTTGAAGTGACTCATGAAGGAACACCTCGAGTTAATGAATCTCGCCTAGCCATGTTGAGTAACAAATACGAGAACTTCACAATGGGCAAGGATGAAAATGTCAAAGAGATGTATGGATGACTTTCCAATCTCATATACAAATCAAAAGCTCTCGAAAAATAATACACAGAGTTTGAAATAGTCCAAAAAATCCTCAGAGTCCTTCCATGGAATTTTGAAGCAAAAGTCACTGCCATTCAAGAATCAAAGGATTTGAAACAAATTAAAATCGCAGAACTTATGGAAAATCTCACCACTTATGAGCTAGAAATGAAATTCAAGGAAGAGTGAGAAAGAGGTGATACTTGAAACAAATTGATAGCTCTCAAAGAAACAAATGAAAGTGATGGTGATGACGACGGTGATGATGGAGCAACCATACTGGCACTGATAATAAAGAGATTCAAAAAGTGGAATCGCAGATATGAAAATCCAATTCTAAATCAACAATTAAAAAGCAGAATATTCAAAGCACTAGACAACCCAAAAGAGCGGGAGATCATATGTCACAAATGCAATAAACCCAGTCATATCAAGCCCAATTGTCCCCGAAATAGACTCGGCCAAGGGAAGAAATAAAAAAGGAGAATTTTTGCAGCCACGTGGAATAAAAGTGATGATGACTATAAAAGCACTAGTAGTGAGAGTGAAAAAGCAGATCTGTGCCTTCGAGGTGATATAACTGATAGCGATGATGATGAGCCAAGCGAGGTATCAAAACTCACTCACTCAGAATTACTTATATATTTCCACGAAGTAGATGGCATTTTTGAAAGACTTAGGGAGAAATACACTAAAACTGAATCATAAAAAATTACTTTGATAGATTTAAATAAACAGCTTGATCAATTAGTTAAAAAATATCAAAGCAAGAGCCCTAAGTGTGATAAGTGTTCAACATTTGAAGAAGAGATTAAAAAATCCAAAATTAAAATTAAATTACTTGAAAATGGAATTTTGATTTTGAAAGAAAGTGAAAATACTCGGAGAGAAAATTATAGTAAAAGTTGCACTCAATTATTGAACGCTCTCAAAACAAAAGTACAATAATTGTCTGCAACTTTAGAAAAAATTTCCAAAGGAGAAAAATCATTAAATATGTTGTTAGGGAAACAGACTGTTAATACTATTAGACAAGGACTTGGCTATAATCAATTTGAAAGTGTTAGAAGCAAAATTAATCAAGTCAAATCCGAGTGCACAATTTGTAGAAAAATTGGACATGCTCAAAACATTTTCTAGTATAGACCCAAACACGTGAAAACAATTCCAATTTGGGTTCCCAAAGGCACAAATGTAAAATCCCTTAAAGTTAAACAAACCTAGATGCCAAAAGGAACAAATATAAATAGTTTTGGGTCTCCACAAACTTATGTTTCAAAATCGTTTTCCACTAACAACCATGGACCTATAAAATCAAATAGGCCACAATAATCTTTTATCATGTAGGTATGGTGGCAGGCTAAGGAACAACAACAGTGGATTCTGGTTGTTCCAAACACATAACGGACGACTAATAAAAGTTCCTTAGCCTAGTAAAAAGGTGGTAGAATCAATATGGGCAACAAAAAAATATTACCGGTCAAGGTAAAATAGATAACAATGTATTAATTGTGATAATCTGCACCATAATCTGAATTAAATCAGCCAGTTATGTGATGAAGATATAAATGTCGATTTTGATTCTGACTTGACTTGTTCTTATTTTTTATTTTGATTCATTGATCAATCGTCATTTTATTCTTGAACAATTTCATATAGATTTGTTTGGACTAATGATGTTGTGTTATTATTACTCAAGATATTCGTGGTTATATTTGGTCATTATATCCACTGTTTTGTGTACTTACACAGTTTCAATTCAAAAGAATGCTATAAAAAAGATTTTAAGGAATTCGTTGCAACTTCACAGTCTGGTCTATCATATCCAACAAATGATAATTTTGGGTCAAAGGAAATTCAGCTGCAGATCGTACTGGTAATCTAGTTGATAGAAAAATTACTAGTGGAACGTGATTTAGGTTGAGACATTCATTAGCTGCATCGTTTTTCAAAGAAAATATTTGCATATTTTTCACTTGAAATAATTTTCATTTTAGTAGACATTTTTCCTATAAAACCCCTTCTAGAAATTGTTTTTGTTGACCTTGTTTTTGGCTTAGTCATTTTAGAAATTTTGATTTTATGATTATTTTTGGATTTGTTTTTTGAATGACTACATTTACTAATCTGACTCCCTACTGATTATCGAAAAGATAAATAGTGATTGAAAAAGTGATGGGTGTTGATATTAATCATATATTATAACTTGAGACTGTATATTTAGTAAATTTCTTTAGAAATTTAAACAAGAGTTATATAAACTTTTTGTTGGTAAAAATTCCATGACTGTCTCTAACTCTATCATATTTCTAACGACCGTCACTCATCAAAATCCAATATAGTTTGTCAATATGTGTTATTTTAAACGAAAAATTATTCGTTCTTCATTTTGTTATAGTTTTAGCAATAAAAACATCCAAAGTATTCACTCTCATTTAAAAGATCTCACGGTTATGCATAGGTTAATTACTTGGAATTTATGATTATGTGCTCTCATGTTCATTTAAAGTCCTCATTGTTATGCATGTATAGAGCACATATCAAAATTGATTGATTAAATAGACAGTTGATTCTAATCCCATTTAAAAGTTCTCACGGTTATGTGTGGTTAGAAGAAACTTGAATTCATTTTTTAATAAAAATTTGGAATACTACAAATCTCATTTAAAAGTCCTAATGCTTATGCATGGTTAGTAGATATTCAAATTCCTGAATAAATATACAACAAATAGACACAACTGTAAGGTTTTATATGATGACTTTATCTCTATCATCCTAAAGTGGAATATGCGTCTAACAGAATATTTATGATTTTTGTTTGATTTTTTATTGAAATTTAATATTTATATTCGATTGAGTTATTAATATTGTATTAATGTCTATCACTTTATTTCCATTTTTCAAACTCTATTACTCTTTTGTTGATAACAAAAGGGAGAGAGAAAGTTAAGATTTTGGTAAATAAAGGTCAAATATTTTATTTTGTGTCTTCTATTTGCATCTAGACTCATTTGCATGTTTTTATTTATTTTCATGCATAAACGATGGGAGCACTCAAATGGGGGAGCAAATTGAATGATCAAATACATTTAATAAATTCAAAATCTTAAATATATATTTATCATCAAAGGGGGAGATTGTTGAATATGCAAGTACATGATTTTTGTTTGATGATAATAAACATATATATATATATATTTGTTTAAATATATTTGTTAATGTACTATTTTATTTTTCAAATAATTAAACTAATATTTGTTGAATAAAATAAATAACATAGAATTTATATTCAAACAGATATTTTATTCAAATAAATAGTCATTACAATTTTGAATAGTACAAATTTGAGCTCTCACTATATATATGCACAATTTGCAATTACAATACATTTCAAATTACATTTTCACCTCACTACATATCACCCGTTCACTCATATTTGTTCTTCAACTATATTCCAGATTGAATCCAGCATCCGAGCGATCTGTAAAATAAACACTGATGCGGTAAAATTGAAAATTTAATATTTTTGCGGTGTAAAATAAAATGTATTTTTGAAAATATTATTTGCCTCAGTTATTTGGGTTGTTCGTCAACATATTCATTTTTGAATTCATCATACACGAATAGCTTGTGACATGCACAGTGTATCACTATACATGCCACAAGGCCGTGCACACCGATATACACTTGATAAAATTGCAGGGGCAAGTGAGCACAAGGTCAAACCCAAATCAAAAGCTGGATTCAACTCAGGTGCATGCAATACAAATCAATGTATCAAGACTCCAAGCATACTGCACAGTCGAACTGCGACATATAACATGATTATGTAGATGAAGCTCAACTAAATGCTCGAACATAACTGCACAGACCAGGTTACTAACACAGTAGTTCAAACCAGCAAGTGGATCAGCATCCCATATACAAAGCAAGATACACTGCTGCAATATACATATGCATAATGATATGGATTAATACAAGTAGCGACTTAATGAAAACAAAGCATGCACAGTTCAATATGCTATGTAACATGAACCAAAGACTACAAGTTTACACTCGAAAGGTATAGAACAACCAAAAACTAAAATGAAACCAGACCAAACTTCGTGTCCACTTGCATCAGATCAGGAGGATACCAAGATGCATCTGAGGCAACTCCAACCAGATGTTGAAGAAGATGAAAATCTCAACATGCATATATACATGTGTGAAACAACATGTATACGTATAGGGAGTGTGCAATTCAAGTAACAAACAATCCATAAAACAATACAACAATAATGTTTACTCACAAACACACAATGAAGGCAAATGACATAATGCAGTACACCTGAGTACAAATGTATATATGTTTGTACCAAAATTGGGCATAAAACTCTTCGGATGTGTTTGAAGAGATAAAATGAAGAGAATAAATGTAAAATGAAGCAAATCTAACAAGCACACCAAAAAACATATAAGATAATGCATAGAAACACATGGATTTAGAGTGGTTCGGTGAATTGCCTATGTTGCCTATGAAATGACTGATGTTTATTGAACTTTACTCGCTGATTACAAAAGATTACAATAGTACAACTGAAGTTTGACAATGATTTCGGCAGAGTTTCAACGTAGAGAGGACGAAAGTCCCTTTTCTAGATGCATATGGCTGCTATTTCTAGGTGTAGGCTGAAAATATCTCACACAGATCTCGGGGGACTTCTTCTGGCACGTGAGTGGGCCCACACGATCGATCCCATGCAATTTCGACTCGATTCGTGATCGATATGAATGGATTCCATATCGATCAAAATTTGACCTAATCGAGTCGAAATTTGTCATGAACGTTCCTTAGGTCGTACGTAAGCTCTTGTGAAAATTTCATAGCATTTGGAATTGTAGATCTCGAGTTATGGTCGATGCAAGTTTGGATTTCTCAACCGTGATCGATCAATATCTTGAACATACGAACTCTGATTGAGTTGAAATTTAGAATGTTGGCTTTCATAGCCTTGTTGGTCCTGTCATATCAATTGCAGCTCGATCCGGACTTGGACAAAATTTACCGATATCCATAGTAGACTTATGTATTAACGATCTGCAGGACGAAATATCCTTTGTTTCTAGTCAAGTTCTTAGTGTCATGACCTTGCCAAAAGGCGGGATAACATTTGCCTCCCAAAGTACGTCTTGTGTGAACATGACGTGCTTTGAAAAGCTGCCATCTTCATTCAGAAAAGTTCTATCCAATTCGCTGAGTAATTGCTATCTTTTCATCAAAAGATGTATCCTTTCGTTGATCTTCAGTGATGTAGATGTCAAATTATTGATTGTCAATGATCATGTAGTGTTTTGTTGTAACTATACGTTGAGCAATAGCGATTTGTTGTTCATCATTCTGATCATGACCATGTAAGCATTCAATTCCTGTTAACTTCGAAAATTGAATGTTAGTTTGACATACATGTGCATACGTTAACTTGACTCCTCTTCATGTTTGCACATTTGCGGGTCATTATCAAGTTCTTTAGTTTTTGTTTGGATTGAGTTTCGTATCGATCCTCTCCTGGATCAAAGTGAAATTCGAGCTATAACAACATTCGATGGTTGTTTTAAGTCCTTCCTTTGTATCGACCCTCTCCTGGATCGATTTGAGATGTTAGAATGTATGCTTCATATCGATGGATACATAATATTGGGTCTCGGATTGATGGATGCAGGAGTAATACTTTGTGTCGATGGAGTTGAACGATCCATACATAATCATGCAGTGATGTTTCGCAGAGGATATGTCATCTCTCATTCCTCTATTCAAGAAGAATTCCCCACAATAGATAGTCTTCGGTAGGAGTCATCCATGACCCCTTTTCTAGATCCATCTCTAAGATCAAATTGATTTTCATATGTCAATGCTTGGAATAATAAGTATTTCAACTGGGACATAGTCTATTTGTCGCGCATCCCCATAATTGGCTAGCTTGGCCGATGGTTCGGCCTTTTTGTTTTGCTCTCCAAAGATTTATGTAGTGGTCTAATACTCGAAGTCGGCTAGTAACTCTAGGATCCAGCTAAGATAAGGAGCAAGACGTTTCCCCCTAGTCAGATAGCCTTCCCTGACTTGGCATACCACTAACCAGAAATCGTATAAGATATGTAAAGTTTCCATTCCTAGTCTTCTTGCAAGTCTCAACGTGGCGACCAAGGCTTCATATTTAGCTTCGTTATTTGTTGCAAGGAAGTTGAGTTTTAGGGCGTAGCAGATCGATCATTCCTCAAGAGTCATTAATGCACACTACAACAAAAAGTGTCTTTTATAACGTCATTTAATAGCGTGTTATTCTAAAGCGTTATTGTTTACATTTAATCATTTGTTTTTTAACTCATTTTGTTTTGTACCGTGCTGTATAACGCTCTTGGCTTCAAAATTTTCGTCTGACCTCTAGGAAAACAATTAACCAGTTTCATCTCCCTCCCAAAAAACTTAACCATTTTCATATCCCTCCCAAAATAGCGCTGTCAATTTTCGTCTCTAACGAAATAACCCTAATTAAAACTGTTCGCTCCATCTCAGATCTTCACAGCGTTCTCCTCCACTTCAATAGTTCACTCCTCAGTAGTCAACTCGATGGCGTCTCGAACCCTAATCGCCTATCTTCAATTTCGCCGTCACTGAAGAAGAAGAATTGGCGAAAGCGGAGAAGGAAAAGGAGGAGTCCAAGGAAGAGAACGTTGCTACAGTTGAGGTTGTTTTGGTAGCAGAGGAGAAAGCAGAAGCTTAGCTTTTATGGTAATTTACTTCTTATTGTTATATTCTTAATTGGAAAGTATAGCAATTCTTTGAGAGATTGGGTATTATTACTTGTGATGTTTATGTGCTTGGGATGGTAGAGCATAATTTAAGGACTTTGCAATGTACACTTGGTCATATTACTGATTTTTGTAAGAACAAGAATAACCACTTTTTACAATATAAGGTGAAATATTATTTGAAATTCTATGTGATGTTTACCAACATCAACTTATTGATAATTAGTTGTGTTATGGTTGAATTGGTTATGATCATGATAAGTGGATTCTGGATTGTAAAAGCTCATTCCCGATGCAAGATTATTTTGTTTCATTTTGGAAATTATTTCATATTTTTATTATGGTGAACTGAACATTTCTCAATTTTTTTGCTATAGAGTTTTACCTCGAGCACATCGTAATCTTATTAGCAATTGATGTGTGACATATGTCAATATATGTTATTTAAAAAAATGGTAAAACCAATAAAGCAGGCACCTCATAACTTGCTTATTTTGTTTTATTTTGTGAACCAAACTAGTTCTGCAATTTAGGCCACAGAATTTATTTTCATAAATTTAAAATCATTGAGGGTTTGTTATTTGGATTTCAACTATCCTTGTTTCACTAAATGGGGTAATCTGAATCTTCATATATTTCAAGAAGGCCTTAGTTCAGATTTGGACTGAAGAAGTTTTGATTTCATAATAATTTGGATTTGCAACAAGCTCTGATCCCAATAGCCATGTTGGTTCCATTTTGCTAATTAGTGTATCTCAAGTGCTAGTGATAAAAAGTTATTTCGTAATATATAAGTCTGATTTCATAATTATCTTTCTTCTAGAGATATTTGATCGCCACAAGCATTTCACTTAGCTAATTAGTGTGTCTCAAGTGTTAATAAAAGGTGTTTTTTGTAATATATGTGTCCGCTTTCAAAAATAACAAGTAAATCAAGCCAATTTCCAAAACATGGACTTGTCAGATGCAAATGGTACCCTGAGTTCATCGTACTTCTTAAGATTTAATGTGTGTGTATGAGGTTGTGTACATGTCATAGTGAATTCTAAACTGATTCACAAGTAGGCTTGTCAAACGGGTTGGGTTGGGTCAAAATGGGTTGGGTCGAGTTTGACCCAACCCATTTATGACCAATTCTCTTTTATTCATTTATGACCCAACCCACTTAATAAGCGGGTAACCCATTCAACCCACTTAAAAATTTGAAATTAATTTGCCCAATAAAAAACAAATAAATATAAAATAATTCTAATTCTAATTTTTATGTTTTAAGATCCGACAAAAATTTAAAATTTTAATTCTAATTTTCAACAAAATTCAAATATGGGATGGGTAGCTTATTATTTTCTAAGCACAACCGTCAGTCCCCTTGGAGAACTACAGTGTGCGTTCACACGATAAAGTATCCAAGTGTTCCATACTATCCGTAATTTAGGTGGTAGTTAATCGGTCGAAGTCTCGCCTGATTCCGAGTTAAACGAAGGAGTTATTACAATCTGAACAAAAAAATAGCGGCTTCTGCACTAGGCGGAGTTCAATATGCAGATGTGATAGCCTATTATTTTCTAAGTACAACTGTCAATCCCCTTGGAGAACTACAGTGTGCGTTCATACGATGAAGTATCCGAGTATTGCATACTGTCCGTAATTTAGGTGGGAGTTGATCGGTCGAAGTCTCGCCTGATTCTGAGTTGGAACAAAGGAGTTATTGCAGTCCGAACAAAAAAATAGTGGATTCTGTACTAGGCGGAGTTCAATATGCAGATGTGGTAGCATGTTATTTTCTAAGTACAACTGTCGGTCCCTTTGGAGAACTACAATGTGCTTTACACGATGAAGCATCCGGGTGTTCCATATCGTCCGTAATTTAGGTGGAAGTTGATCGGTCGAAGTCTCGCCTGATTCCGAGTTGGAACGAAGGAGTTATTGCAGTCTGAACAAAAAAATTGCGGCTTCTACACTCGACGGAGTTCAATATGCAGATGTGGTTGCCTGTTATTTCCTAAGTACAACTGTCGGTCCCCTTGAAGAACTACAATGTGGGTTCACACGATGAAGTATCCGAGTGTTCCATACTGTCCGTAATTTAAGTGGGAGTTGATCGGTCGAAGTCCCACCTGATTCCGAGTTAGAACGAATGAGTTATTGCAGTCCGAACAAAAAAATAGCGGCTTTTGCACTAGGCGGAGTTCAAATATGGGATGTGGTAGCATGTTATTTGCTAAGTACAACTGTCAGCCCCCTTGGAGAATTACAGTGTGCGTTCACACGATGAAGTATCTGAGTGTTCCATACTGTGCGTAATTTGGGTTGAAGTCGATCGGTCGAAGTCTCGCCTGATTCCGAATTAGAACGAAGAAGTTATTGCCGTCTGAACAAAAAAAATAGCGGCTTCTGCACTAGGCGGAATTCAAATATGCGGATGCGGTAGCCTGTTATTTTCTAAGTACAACTGTCAGTCTCCATGAAAAAGTATAATGTATGTTCAAAATTCTTATTTTTTAAATTTATATTAAAATTTAATGTTAATGGGTAAATAGGTTGCCCATTTATAACCCTTTTAAGAATGGATCAATCCAACCCATAACCAATTTAATAATATTCATAAATGGGTTGACCCAACCCATTTATAAGTAGGGTAAATGTGTTGGGTCAAATTTTGACAGGTCTATTCACAAGCCACAAACAAAATCAAATGTAAAGATTATCTTGCTGATGTCATTTTGTTTTGTTTTGTTTTTATTTTTGAAAAAATAGAACAAAGCATCAAATAAGATTATGAGTGAAATCCCCTCATGTTGTAGCTTTATGCCCCTCTAATACACATTGATGATATCCTTCAATATTACACCATGTATTGATATATCTGAAAGGCACATTCTTTATTTTTATTTTATTTTATATAAAATATATCCAAACTAATGCATTATATCTGTTTTCTTGTTTTAACTATGCAGGTAAATGAAAATTTATTTTCATGCTTTATGTTGATCGAGTAAAGGATTAGGAAGGAGAGGGAGAAAGTTGACTTCAGAAATTAAGGTATAATTCTACCTTAGTGCTTTCACTAGATTAGCTACTTTTTGATAGTCTATTAAAAACTTAAAATTGTAATTTACTGTGATGTTTTTACCATTTACTATGATATTTATAAAAGCCGGGTTTAATTAACATTCCATTAGTTTTACGATCCATGCTGATCTGTAGTTTACTGTGAACTGTAAAGTACTGAGATCAGCATGAGCTTTCAAGTATCAACTGAAAAGCTACTATTTACTGTAAATTACTTGTAGAAAATATATCTTTTTAACATATTTTAGCTATCATTTGTAGTTGCTTTAGAACATTTTGACCGACTAATATTTTTCCTCTTGGAAGCCCAGTGTTTACACATATAAGATAGGTGTACCAACGATTGATTAATTATAGCTGTATGTATGTTTGGGAAGTTTTTTTCCCAATGCTATATGATTTGAAAAAATAGTAAGAGAATTACACACTAAACTGTAGGGTTCAATTTATGTGAAAGTGTAAATAAAATTGAGATGTTAATGATCATTACGGAACATGTGCGGAATAATCTAAAAATATGGCTGAAATTCCTATTAACGTGAAAAAGATATACCGTTCATTGAAACATTTTGGAGTAGCTTGATAACTCATTACTAAAAGATTCCTTTCTTCTTAAAACGATATTCCTGAAATCAACTATTAGAATTATATATTGGATATCTTAATTAGGATACATAAATCTATAAGAGCTGAACCATGGAGCAAAATTTTGGAAAGATTAAAATATTTGTAGTTTTAAATTTTTATACTTCTAAAAAAAATTGAACTTGGAAATTTTGTAGTTCAGCAATTTTAAAATTCACTAAGTAATTATTTTTTTCACATATCATATGAACTGTCCTTAAGCTTACTGTTTAATGCTTGCTGCCTTCTACAACATTGATTTGAATTTGCTTGCTTCAGCATAAATTAAACGCAAATTTAATTTGTCTAAAATTTGAAATACTGAGAAAATAGTGGGAAAATCTGAAAGCCATATTGTTGCTCTTTTAAACCTGCATTTTGAGTTTAGTTCATTAAAATGAGTTCTTAGTTTGTCTAAAATTAGTAGTTTTTGTTTAACTTAATTGTTGGGTGGTCCATTATCTTAATCCTACGATGGGACTTGCTAACTAGTTAGTAAAGTTTACCCTGGCCATGATCCTGTTGAGTTGCTAAGATTAGTTTTTTCTTCTTTTTCCAAATTACTATTTTATATTTATATCATTATAAGGAAGTGGTTGTTTGTTTGATGTTCAACAGATACTGATAAAATGAAGGATATACATCATGTTGTGGCCATTTGTTAACTATCAAGGAATATATTTTGATAAGAAAAAAGATTACACTAATCATTAATTCAAAACTGGGCATTTGCTTGTTGAATTCATGAACCAGGATTACTTTAGAAAATGATATTATAAGGTACAAAAAATTAGCCAGTCTTTGTTTCAATATAAAATTCTAGTAAAAGCCAATCAATTCGAATTCGATTAAGGGATTCTCGCATTCGTGCTGGTCGCTAGTTTTGGGTTGCTGAGATGATTCGGCTATTATTGGGGGTCGAGGCGATTTCAAGGAAGAAAGAAAGTGGATTTACTGATGAATGGGCAGTGGAACAGAGATGGAAGAAGCAAGGCAGTGGTGGTTGAAAGCAGGGAGGATGGTGACTTGTAGGGTTGTTGTAGGTGTTGGTGAATGGTAGAATTTTCTGGAGCTAAGTGGTCATGGAGGTTTTACGTTGAGGCAGTGCTGCTTGTAACGTATGTATGCATCGTTGTATTTGAATATGATAGAGGCGTATGTTGGTGCAATGGATTGCTGGCAGAAGTATATGTTGCAGTGGTCGGCAGAGGTGAGCAGCACTGTATGTCTGATTCCTGGTTGTTGAACTTGCAGTGATGAATTTGCAATTCGAGGAGATGGTTCAAGTGGAAGTGGTGAGGAGCTGTTGGCTTGGTGGTTGGAAGTGCATAGGGAAGTGATGAAGCAGTCAGGTGATGGCGAAGGTAGTGATTGGTGATTGACTGGTGATGGTGTATGTTGTTGTAATGGTGAAGTTTGCAGTAGTGCGTGAAGCATGGAAGTAAGTATGTAGTTTTGAGGCAGTGATGGGTTTTGTAGCAAGTATAAGTGGATGTAGCAGTAGTATGTGCACAGTTGTTTGAAGTTGGGTTGTTGAAGTTGGTGAACTTATGGATGGGATGGTGACTGGTAGGAGGATGCACTGGTTGTATGTTGTGTGGATGAAGTGCAAATGTTGGCAGAAGTTGTTCAGGTCTGCAGGGAAGTTGAAGTATGTAGTGCACTTTTGTGACGATGTTGAGGAGGATGTGCAGTTTGTTAGAGAAGGAATTATAGTTTTAAAATATGAGTGTGTGATATGTATGTTAGTAATTAAGATTAGTATTAAAATAATAATCGTTCGTTTTCCATGACGATGATGATGTTCACTGTTAAGTTAAATTAAGTCAAGCGTGGAGTGCAGCAGAGATGAATAGTATTGTTAACGATGTTCATTTTCAACGCATTTACTAGTCTAAGCAAGAGTATAAAATAGGAGTTCCTTTTCCAATATGTCCCTGGTGTGCTAAGCCAAACCAACTATACAATTCTTTTTCCTGTGAGAATGATCATACCTGCTTGCAGTTGTATAAAGGTTACTGCTATTTGCAATTTTCACAAAGAGTATTATATTTCACTTGTACCCTCTAACATTCTCCAAAGGGAGTTAATAAAATTTTTGTGAAAACTATGGATTAAAATCAAAGGGAGAGATTAGTAACGACTTAATAAAATATTTAAATTAGCTTCTTTTACAAAAAATTCTCCAAATATCCCAATATTTAAAAACAATTACTTACAAATAAAAATATTCGATGAGCATATAACCGGTATACATGAAGAAAGATAAATTCCAGTAATTACACATAACTAGTATATATAAAAGATCATGTGCATGCATATTTTTTTAGCTATAGACATGAACATTAGGTTTATGGAAACCTCTAACATTCTAGGTATCTATGGAAATTCCTTATTCTTGTTGAATTTTGTGTTTATGAAATCAGAGGCAATCTTTTTTCTCTTTAGCTTTGGAGCTTGAGCACTCTTTCTTCCCGTATGTGTCCTTAATTATATGCTAATGGAAAAAGATTGGGTTCATTTACACAGGTAAGTAGATAATTCAATATCCTCAACCATGTTTAATTTCATAAAATAAAAATATTTGATGTTAAACTCAACTATTATGTTGATTTTTTTTCATTATAGAACTTCCAAGGAGTACTCGCAAGGGGCAAGATGTTTCGTAGAAGCTGCAAAGAGAAATATAAAAAATGTAGAGAAGCTTTTATGTCCTTGTTTAGATTGCCGAAATCTTAGTCGACAACATGATGATATTATCGTTGAACATTTAATTATTAGGGGGATGGATCCTAAGTACAAGAGTAGTACTAAGTGGTATCATCATGGCGAACAATTAAATATGGGCGTAGACATGAAGTTGGACAATACATTTGATCTACTTAAAGCTATTCATTTTGAAGATGAAGATTTTTTGAATCATACTTTTTTTACTGATGTTAAAGAAGACGAGGATGTTCGAAAACGTGAGAATGATTTACTTAAGAATTTAGAGGATGCAGAAACTCCCTTATATCCTGATTGTGTAGGTCAAACTAAACTATCCGCCATCACTGCTTTGTATAATCTTAAATGTGAGATTGGATTATCTGATACTGGTTTTGATAAGCTTTTGAACGTACTATAGTTGTTGCTGCCGATGAATAATGTACTTCCTAAGAATTTGTATGATGTAAAAAAATTTCTCAACGTATTTGACATGGGGTTTGAAAAGATTCATGCTTGTAAGAATGATTGTTGTCTTTTTACAAAAGAGTTTCAAGATTTAGAAAGTTGTCCGAAATGTAACTCTTCGAGATGGAAGATAAATGAGGGCACTAAGGAGATTATACGTGGTGTTCCAGCTAAAGTGTTGATGTATTTTCCAATCATTCCTAGATTTAGGAGAATGTATAGATCTCAAAAGATGGCAGAAGATCTAAGGTGGCATTTTAACAATAAAAGCAGTGATGGAAAAATGCGACATCCTGTAGATTCTGTAACATGGAATGCAGTGGACGAGAGGTGGAATGCATTTTCATCTGATCCGCGCAATCTCAGACCTGGTCTTGCTATAGATGGTGTCAATCCATTTGCCTCGATGAGCTCCAAATATAGTTGTTGGCCAGTAATGCTTGTGACATATAATCTCTCGCCTATGTTATGTGTGAAAAAAGAAAATATTATGCTAACATTAATAATTCCTGGTCCAAAGCAACCTCGAAATGATATTGATGTATACTTGGCGCCTTTGGTAGAAGACTTAAATTATTTATGGAATAATGGAATTGATATATATGATGCATTCAGTAAATCGGTTTTTAATTTAAGAGCAATTTTACTATGGACAATAAATGACTTTCCAGCCGATGGAAATCTTGCAGGATGTTGTGTAAAAGGCGAAAAAGCTTGTCCATTATGCGGTGTTAACACTCATCATTGGTGGTTGAATCATTGTCGGAAAAGTGTTTACATGGGACATAGAAGGTTTCTAGATCCTTCACATCCATGGAGGAAACAAAAAACTTGGTTTGATAACACTGTAGAGGACGGTAATAGACCTAGAATTCTAACGGGAAGAAATATTTCTGCTATTTTGAATGGTTTTCCAAATGTTTTTGGAAAAGATAAGAATGAAGAAAAAATAAGGAAGATGAGTAAGAAGAAGCTAAAGACTGAGTTGAGTAAGAAGATAAAAAGTAAAAAGAGGAAGAGTACTCACACTAAAGAAGATAATAGAAAGAAAAAAAGCTAATAAGGTGGAAAAAAAGATCAATCTTCTTTGATTTGCCATATTGGGAGGTTAGTATTAAAATTATATTTTCTTTCATTTACCTAACAATATAAAAGTTAATAGATTGTTGTATTATTGATATTTGTAGGAACTTTCCTTGCGACATAATTTAAATGTGATGCATGTTGAGAAAAACATCGCTGGAAGCCTACTAAGCACGATGTTGCATGACAATAAATCGAAAGATGGAATTAATTCTAGGAAGGATTTGGAGGATTGGGGGATTCGACAAAGTCTTTATGCACAACCTCGTGGGAATAGAACATATCTACCACCGGCTCCATATACGTTGTCATTGTTCGAGAAAAAAATTTGTAAGAGGTTACATGATTTTAAAGGTCCCGATGGTTATTGCTCAAATTTCAAAAGATTTGTATCATTTGAAGATTGCAAAGTGAGTGGGTTGAAGTCGCATGATTATCATGTCCTAATGCAACAATTGTTATCTGTTGCGGTTAGAGGTTTATTACCAAAGAAAGTTAGAACACTAATAATTCGTTTATGTTCGTTTTTCAATAAAATATGTCAACGTGTTCTTGAAAGAGAGATGTTGCAACAACTTAATGATGAGATTATAGAAATTTTGTGTGGATTCAAAAGATATTTTCCACCTTCCTTTTTTGATATAATGATACATTTGACAATTCATCTTGGAAGAGAAGCGCAATTGTGTGGTCCGGTTCATTTTCGTTGGATGTACCCTTTTGAAAGGCATATGAAAACACTTAAAGATTATATAAGGAATTATGCACGACCTGAAGGGTGTATTGCAGAATCTTATCTTGCGGAAGGATCAATGAGATTTTTTAGTGAATTTCTACAAAGGAAAGTGCAAATGGAGGAGAAAGAAGTCCGAAATGAAGATTATGAAAACAATGTGATACTCGAAGGACGTCCAATTTTAAAACCGAAGAGAATTACATTGTCATCGAATGAAAAAGATATTGCTCATTTGGCCGTGCTAATGAATATGGCTATGGTGGAACCATATTTAGAGTAAGTACATATTATATTTTGTTTGTACCTTTATAATAAAATTTTGATGTTCAATATAACTTGGGTAAAATTATTTAAACACCAGTATGCATTTGGAAGAGTTACAAAATTTTGATAAGCGTATGGAAAAAAAGCGACATTACTGTGGAAAAAACATACAGATAATTTCTCAGATTGGATTAAAAAGAAGGTTAGTTTAATTTTAATTTATCTTTCCATTGACCAAAAAGATTTCTTTTTACTTCAAAATTTATGTAAAATGATTTGTTTGCAGATACCTATTCAATCCACAAGTGATGAAATACTAAAATGGATTGCCTTTGGCCCAAGTAGTAATGCATTGTCCTACAAAGAATATATAATTAACGGACATCGTTTTCATACAAAAGACGTTGAAAGAGAAACCCAAAACTACGGAGTTACTTATGATGCAACTACCATGTGTAGGACAAGTGCAAAAGATATTTCTCAAAGAGTTGATGTGGTCACTTATTATGGGGTAGTGACGGACATAATCTTGCTAGACTATCATGTTTTTTATATTCCCGTTTTTAAGCGTCACTAGGCAAATATAGGAAATGGAGTGAAGGTCGAAGACGGATACACTCTTGTCAATTTACAACAAAATCAATCTTCATTTGTAAAAGATCCATACATCCTTGCATCTCAAGCAAAACAAGTTTTTTTATTCAAGAGAGAATGATCACTCTAACTGGTATGTTGTAATGAAAGCACCACCCAGAGATTATCATGAATTAGAGACAGATGATCCTGTTATGGAAGTTAGCTTTGTTAGGGAAGATTATGAAGAAACCGACATGGATATTGATTCCATGGAGAATGTAGCTATGTTAGAGAAGATTGTGAAGGCATATTTGAGTAGATTTATAGTTTTATTTGCTTCTGAAATTCCTACTTATTTGCTAGTGATAGATATACGATATGAATTATCCCCTTAACAGTTGTATTTTGTTTCGAGTCCCTCTAAAATTCTTTTCCATATCAAAAAAGCAGTCCCTTCAACAACTTGTCTCTGCCTATTCTTATTTCAGCCTAATTTTATTGGTGATGGTTCTTGCTCTCTGCATATCCACACACACACACGCACATTTTAATCTGACAAAGCCTTAAACAAGATATGTACACACTTGTAACAGTGATCATGTATGCAAGTATGTGTCTTCTTTTTGATAATTAAACCAATTATTTTGATAGATCTGATTCCTTTACGACATTTTTTGCTTCATATAAATTTTTTGCTTCATATTTTATTGTACCATGCATAAATGAAAATACTTTGATCATTTTATCTGTTTGCTATTGATAAGATATTCATCATAAATAAGTTGTTCATTGTGATTACATAAGGTTGATATATTTTATTTTTGTTCATGTCAGCATCATTTGCATTAAAATATGTCATTTGCATTTAAATTTTCTTTTATAACAAAATAACTCATGCACTGTTCATTTTTGCTCAGGATCTGCTCACTGGAATTCAAAATGAGAAAGATTAGGAATGTGATAACGAGAGCTCACATGCAAAAAAATATCGACGAACAAAAAAAGAAAGGTGCAAGAAATAAGCAGCTTGAAGATAATCAAGTAGACGATGAGATTCATAACGAAGACAATCCACAAGCATTAGAAAAAAATCAAGTACAAACTCTTCTCATAATAAATCTTGCTTCATTACTAAATAATAGATTTATTTCAATATACTTGGCGATTTTCCTGTTCGGCTACTAAATAATAAATCAAGTACAATCTGAACCTGGTTGCTGAAATCATTTTGAGAAATTTCAGTCTAGGGTTTATCTGTAGTTTCAAAAAAAAATTGTTTGCTTGTTTGTTGTTTATTTTTGTTTTGGTGCAATTTTTTTTTTCAATTAGCATTTGCATTTCTAGGTTCTATTTAAAAAAACTCCACAATTTCATTTCAAAAACGAAATGTTTTATTTTATTTTCTGTTGTACAAACTTGCATTTTATTCTTACATTGCATTACATTGTACATTGCATTTCTCATCTCACTGTTGCATTGCTTATCACACTGTTACAATTCCTCTATTGCCGAAACCATAACTCCATTACAATTCAAACCTACTGCCACTTTTGCTTACTGCCCTAATCCACACCACTGACCACCATCTCTACTTCACATTGCCGTGCGCAGACAAACTGTCAACAAACAGTCAACACTTGTCATTCCTACTCCATTTGCCTATCTACCACCTTCCAATACCATCTCAAACCCACCACAACGTTTCCCACTACTACATCATCTAACTTCCACTGTGCCTGCAGATAACAACCCACGGCATTTCATTTCTCCCCATAGCAAGTCTGTCAAAGCCACATGCCCCTTGCTACCTGATATTCCCCTGTCACATCCATCATCTGACCTCTCCTCATACCCATTCACTACGAGTTATCTCATATACCACTCCAGATTCCATACAACTCAAATTTCAAACACTGACTCACCTCAAATTGCTGCAGTTACAACCAACACTGCATATACAATTCAAATTTCCACTGCATATACAATCTCAAATTGCAAAGACAAGCATCACTGCCTTATTCACCCAACTAGAGCCGTCTCAACTGACAAATTTAAAACCAAGTTTAATGGGAGCATATATGAAACTCGAGCAAAATTTAAACTGTATATTTTTGAAAGTGAGAATTTTATGGGCTTTTATGATCTAATTTGTAAATTATTTTTTTTATATACAGAAAATAGGGAAGAAGAGTAAGGCTGTGAAAAAGAGAGGTCGCATGCAAAAAGAAGTTGACGAACATAGGAAGAAACGTACAAGAGAGGAGCTGTCTGAAGACAATCAAGTAGAAGACGAGGTTTCTATTGAAGACAACCCACATGCATTAGAAAAGAATCAAGTACAAATCGATCCAGAAAACAATGCTGAAATACAAGACAACCCACAAACACTTGAAGACAACACAGTTCAGTCGGAAGGAAATCCGAGAAGAAAACCTAGAGGGCCAACCAAAGTTAGAAGACTTCCATTCAATTCTTTGGAGCAAATAGAAGTTAAATTTAATACCGCAGGCGAACCAATAGGACCGGGTTCGGTCAAATTATCTTCTTACTTAGGACCACTTGTACGAGAAATTGTTCCGGTTACACTAAGTAATTGGAAGCAACTTAGTACCGAATTGAAAGATGTTTTATGGGAAAGCATTCAGGTGACACTCTCTTTTGCTTTAAGATTAAATCTTATATTGATTGCTTACCTCAAACACTTTACGCCGAATTTTGATTGTCGCAGGCAAGGTTTAAATTGGCACAAAACAGTAGTTTTTCAACAAATGAGTGGTATTTGGTGGGCATCAAAATGTAGATTAGTTCGGCAGTTGGTACAAGCAAAGTCTATGGAAGAAAGACTTCAGTTGAAACCATCTAACATTAAATGTATGATTGAGTGGAAGAAGTTTATCAAGTTGAAAACAAGTTCGGAATTCAAGGTATGAGAAATTTCAGTCTTCAAATACATATTAAAGAATGACGCAGATAAAAAATATTAAAACTAGTGTACATATCAAATGAAAATACAATATTCTATATGCATTTGAAGTCATGGCATATTTACAGTTTTCAAAGTCAAAAGTAGATGACTGGCATTTGTACATATTAAATTACATATACTAGACATTGTTAAAACTAGTGTATAGTAAATCTGAAATCGGGCGATATGGCGTTTAGACATATAGTAAATCTTTCATACCCATATATTCGAAACCTTCAAAACCAAAATTAAGGAATTCTGACACAAAATTAATATGCATACTAAATTTTGTATTTAAAATTTGATATATTTATAACCACTGTGTACAAAATACTCGTTTATATTCAAAGCTGTAAAAATATGAACTTTGTTATGAGTTTAATGATTACTCCAAAATTTCCCAGATATGATACTCATACCTGAAAAAAAAAGCAGAAATTTGTATAAAAAACTGTCTCTAAGGCCTTAAACATATAAAATTTATATTTTAGGAATTCACACTTATAGTTAGATACTTTAGGGGCAGATATATTTTGGAGACTAATAATACCCTGTTTGAAGCTCAACGTATGTGAAACTTGATAATATTCATACCATTTTTACACCTTGAACGGACGTCTTGTTACTGAGGATATAAGAACATCAAAATGATTTAAATCGAAGCAATGGAGTCGAGTTCATACATGAGCGTGGTTATAAGAACATCAAAATGGTAGACTTGAACCAAGATGAAGTCCCCCCTATAGTTTATAAGTTCTTCCCACTGGGCGGTGCCGCTAATTACGATGCTCATTTCTTACCTATTTTTAATGTGCAGGTATGTTCTATTTTGAAATGCTTTTTTGCTGCTACACTTAAGCTGATGGTTTTTTTGCATGGGAAACCACGCATGAAACCAATTCCTGTAATGCAAAACAACAGAATTATGCCGATATATGGACCGCTCATTTAAAGCGCAAGCGTTGTTAGCATAAACATTTTTTCTCCTATTACTTTTTAAAAAGTGTTTGTTTTGCACTGGTTAGCCCTATTTTGTTTTATTTTCATTATTTATTCTATTATATTTTATAATACACTCATATCATCAATACCATAAATAGTTGTTCCCTTCAAACGATTTTTTTTGTTAGTTAACATAGGGATATATTAATCTTTTCATCTTTTCATCGTCGATTAGGGTAAATCAAATTGAAACCAAATAAGCGCTGTGACCGAACCAAATTAGACAAAAAAACAAATACCAATCACTTTATTTACTAAAATATGATTGGTTTTGTTTTCCTAGTAGGATTTACACACTGTACTGCTAGTCATTTTAACTGTCATTCTACTTACTGATTTCTCACGGAGTGGAAAATAGTATATGGTCGGACCATTTAATACCTAGTTGCAACATATCAAGTTTTATTTGCACATATTTATTGAAATGATTCTTATTTTAGGCTTTGAGCGAGAAGAACAAAGCTATTAGACATAGGCAGTTGCCACACACATGTAATCGTAGAGGAATGACTCGACTGGCTGAAGATTTGGTAAGAAAATAGTAGTTTTATTTACTGCAATATTTATGAAAACTTTTAAGTTAATGAAATGTGTTGTTTGGTGTTCTTTTGAATGTAGAAAAGCGAAAGTGGTGATCGCTCTTCTGTCCCTAGAAGTGAAGTTTGGATCAAATCTCGCACTAAGAAAAATGGTGAACCGGTGAATTTGATTGTTGCAGATGCTATAGTAAGTTCATATTTTTCAAATACTTATGGTACATATATAAATACTTATGTGATACATGTTTACTTGTTTAGCATTCACCAACTTAATATATATGCATCGCCTGAGTTAGGCATCACCTAATTGCTTGAATTAATTTGATCTTAGCTTGTTCCAAATAAAAAATAAATCAATCGCCAAATTTAATCCAAGCTAAAATAAATTTGCAAGCTTCTTAGTGTGTTTCCTATTTTAATTTAAATACTATGTTTTAATTTAAACTGCAATAATATGAAATTAGTCATGTTTTGTAGGAAAAGATTAAACAAATTGAAAGTGTTTCACAATCGAGCTCGCCAATTAATTATAGAGCAGATGCACTTGCACAAGTGCTAGGGCAAGAAAGACTGGGTCGACTTAGAGATGGGAAGAGGAAGGAGTCTTAGTAGAGCAGCTTTATTGAAAGTTAAGGATAAGCATACACTGCAACTTGAAAATAAATTGTTGAACTTAGAGAATAGATTTCTACAACTAGAGAAAAATCAGGTAAGAATTATCATTACATTTTGATCACTAATTGCTTGCACATTTGAACACTTGCATACACACTTGAACACTTGCATATAGTCACTTGAACAGTTGCACACTTCAACCATTATACACTTGAATACTTGCATACTTGAACACGCCGACAGTTTGCATTACCAGACTTACAAAATGACATGTTTTTTTTATTTTGACAAAAGTGGGACAGAAGTAGACACAGTGGGGCAGAAGTAAACAAACCTCAAGTAATTTTTTTATTGGTTTCACATCTTTGTATTTTAACTTTTTATTCAATTAGTAACATAATTTTCATATGTTTAAATGTAGTGCAACTTTGATAAAAATATGAAGAAGTGTGATTTATTGGATTGGCGAGGGAATGAAGAGATCGTTGCTGAAGGAAGATTTGTGTCAGACGATCCAAACAAGATTGTCAATGATGTTCCTTTAGGGCCAGATGCGATGATAGTTTTAGTTGACTGTCCAATCAAGCTTGATGCTTTTCTATGGAGGCCTACACCTTCTTTCACACTTATTGGGGAAGCAAAGGATAATATTGTGGCGTGGCCGAAGAATAGAGTTGTTTTAAATTCAACCGATCACATTGAAGAAGAAGAGGATAAGGTAAAAAAAATTCTTCACAATGAACATTCAATTTTATTATATACATTATTTACTAAATAAATATTTTTACCTCTAATAGAGTAGAAATAGCAGCTTAGAATGCAAATGCAAGATTTTTGATTGGGGAGGGAGCAAGCAATTAGTGGCTTTAGGACGATTACATTCGAGCATCTCAGAGGAAATTGTTAATGATGTTCCTCTTGGGCCATTAGCTATGATTGTTTGGATAGATTATCCACTAAATCCAGAAGCTTTTTTGTGGAGGCCAGCCCCTGGTTTGATCCGAATTGCGGATGCTGTTGGTAAGAAGGTTGCATGGCCTGAATCGCAAGTAGTTGTTGAGATGGTTGACACTACAGCTCCTATTACGCCTATGCATGTGGTGAAAACATTTATGGTACTTGATTTTTATTGTGTGTTTCTATTTTTTAATGATTAGCAACTTAATTATTTTTTTCTTTTTTCAACTTACAGATTGCAAATTCAAGAACAAACAATAAATGCAAGTTAATGGATTTATCGGGAAATGGGAAAGTAGTTGCTTTAGGAAAGGTGGAGTCAACCGATCCAAATGCAAGGGTGCATTTCAAACCACTAGGACACAATGTAGTTAAAGTTTGGATAATGACCGTAAAAGAGCCAGCGGTAGAGCTATGGAGGCAAACATCCAAATTACAGTACATGGAAGATGTCGTCTCTTCTATTATAGCTTGGCCTGCTACGCACGTCATAATGGAATGAATTTTGAGTAAGTCTTTACCGTTCATTTTTTTGTTTATTGTTACATTTAGTTATTAGCTTTAAATTCCGGTTGGTGGAGTACCAGTTGTAGTGGTTTGTACTTGTAGTTGAGTGTGCACTGGTGTACTTGTAGTTGAAGTGGCTTTGTCAGGCAGCTGATGATTGTTGCACAGAGCAGTGTCTCTGCTGAAGTAGCAGATGTAGGGGGTTTTGGGAGTTTATATGAAGTTGCAATGGTGAGTGTGTAGATGACTGATGTTGGAATGGTGAATTCTTTGGTGAATGGTCGAAGGTTGAGGAGGTTAGGGGTGATGTCAGATGTTAAATGATAGCAACAGATAGGATGGGAAGTGGTATGGAGGAGGTGATTATTCACAATGGATAGTGGCAAGTGATATTGTAGAACGTAGTGACCGTGATGATTGAAATGTAGGCAGTATTGAAATGAACAATGGAGTTGTTGAATTTGGGTAGTATTAGGCTTCACTTTATAGTATAATATATGGTGAATTATGTGAATGTGGTTAGGAGCAGAGGCGGTGCACTTTGGTGATGCAAATAAGGGTGGCTTGAAATGTACAGCGGGATGAGCAAGGTAGTAGTGGCAGTAGTTAGATAGCGTATCTATGTGAAGTGTGCACTGCAGTTGTTCAGATAGGGGTTAAAGGCAATGATCAGTGGTTGGTGACACACTGTGATGCAGTGGTGATTTGATGTTGGCTGGGGTAATGGTGAAGTTGTCAGAACAGATAGCAAGTGTGGTTATTGTTGGCAGAATTTCTAGTGATGGAGTGTAGTAGTGTAAAGGATGGTTGGAGGAAATGTATAGTAGGATGAAGTAGTTGTGTATGTATGGTAGGTTGATGTTGGTAATGAAGTAAATAGGCAGTAAAGAAGGCCAGGCAGTTTGTGGTGGGGAAGTTTGATGGTAGGGTGAAGTTTGACTGTGCACAGTTGAAGTATTCTGGTGGGGTTTTGGTATATGGTTTATGCAGGGTTTAAAGATGAATGGAAGATTGCAGATGAAATGAATGTTTGGGAATGTGATGGTTTGTTTTTGAGCGAGTTTGTGGTGAATTGGTGATTTGGCAGGGGAAGTTTTATGGTGATGTGAGTAGCACAGTGTAGTGTTTGGGAAATGAGTTTGTTGTTGAAATAGTTTGGTTTGGAGAAGGGGATGGTCAGGTGTTTGGTTTGGTTATGGTTTGCACTGTGCACTATGGAGTGGTTGAATGGTGAAGAGGGCATAGTAGTGTATGGGGTATGCACAGTTGTTTTTGTGGTTTTCTGGTATGCAAGGAATGATACAGGGCAGGGAGGATTGATGTTGTATGGGTGGCTGTTTGTGGGTGATGTGTAGAAGTTTGATGTTGGGTTGTGTGATTTGTAAAGCAGTGGTAGGAACGTTTAGTATACAGATGGTAATGTTTGAGAGGATATGCTGGTTTAGGTATGTGGTGGATGTAAAGTATGGTTATGGTTGTAACATAGATGTATTCAGATGGAATGTATGTAAGGGATATGGTTTTGAGGTTGAGCAATTTTGGGTTGTATGATGTAGACAGAGGAGGTTAGGAACTTGCTAGAAATGGGATGTGCACTAATTGCGAATGTGACACCGGTGTAGTAATGTATGGCACAGAGGAGGTCAGGAAGTTGAGGTATTTGACTGTGAATGTTTGGCATTTGTGAAGTGTATGAGATGTATGGTGGCTGTGCAGGCATTGGTTTGTAGAAATGATAATTATGAAGTATGGACGGTGGTCAGTAAGTTGTAGAGGAGGGATTGCAGCAGTTTGATAGGGGATATGCACTGTTGAGGTAGTTGAGATGTGAAGGGGTTGTGTATGTTATGGTTGGAAGGGGGAGTAAGTAGTTGAATTGAAGTGTTTTATGATATTCACAGTGAGATGTGCACTGTTTGCAGTGAGAAGTGTGACCTTAGTAAACATGTATCACACAAGTAATGAAAAATATATATCACATTTCTATCTGAGCATGCACTTGTTTTAACATTTTTTGTTTCTTTGTGTTAACTTCGTAGGCTTATTTGGAAGGAAGCAAGGTCCTTAGTATGCAACTAGATCAGATCTTGCATGTTGGAACTCTGTAATGTTTGTACTTTGTAATATTTGGAAGGATTGCTTTAATGTTTGTACTCTGTAATGTTTGTACACTTATTAAATTGTACTCTGTAATGTTTGTACTCTGTAATGTTTGCTTTAATGTTTGTACTCTGTAATGTTTGTACACTTGCTCTAATGTTTGTACACTAATGAAAAATATATCTTATTTCTTTCTGAGCATGCTTTTGTGTTATATTTGTTGATTATAATCTTTATTCATTTATGAAGATTTAGTTTGATTGCTATTATTAAAATGTAATATATAGGCATAGCTCTTGAAAAGTGTATCTACGATTTTTATAGCGGCATATATGAGCTATAAAAGAATTTATCAATACCATAACATGTTGATTTAATAGCGTTAAATGACCGCTATTGAATAAATATTTTATAGCGGCAAAATGGTGTTATAAAGGTTTTCAATTCCGTTGAGATTTAGCTGTATTGTAGCGGCTACAATGAGCTATTGAATAAATATTTTATAGCAGCAAATGGATGTTATAAAGATTTCTAGTTCCGTTGAGATTTAACTGTATTATAGTGGCTACTATGAGCTATTGAATTAACGTACCATAGCGGCGAATTTGCGTTATAAAACTAAGCTCAACCATAGCGGCATATTTTGTGTTATAAATATTCAACAGTTTTTATAACATGTCGATATACAACGCTTATCAAACCGCTATGGTTGTGATTAATAGCGGCTATGTGCCGCTATAAAAGACACTTTTTACAACTGACGTTAAAAAGCCGATTATCGGAAGTTCCATCTACGTATGTTCTCCATCGGTTGGACGGCTCTCGGATAATCGTCTAATGTGGTGAATTCGGATATGAAGTATGCCAATGTTTGACCATGGATAGCTCTTTGAGAGAGATAAGTGATATCAAATTGGCATAGCTTGATATTTCATTTGAGTAACCTTCCGTACATCTAAGGTTGCCATAGGACCTATAGTAACGGCTGGTCGATACAAATGTTAACAAGGTAAGCTTGTCAATAGCTAGCTTTCATCATATACCAGTCTTTGGATTCGTTTCTCTTTATAAAGCAATGCGATGCTTATGTAATGTGTTAACACGGCTCAATTGATGTGTGAATCTTCACTATCCAATAGCTCAGATAAAATTCTTTAAGTGATCTATCAGAGCTAGAACTGCATCAATGTAGTTTTTAGTCCATTCAAAAGTTTTCTTCCCTCTCTTGGCCAGGTTGAAGAAGAGAATATACTTGTAGACGTCCGTAGAGTTGAATCAGCTTGGGATAATCTTCTGACTTAGCTCTATACCTGCTTGGTTTTTTGGGTATATGGATGACCCTAATCTCTAGCATTTTCTGACATTAGCCTCAATTCCACGATAATCGATGACGGAACCGGAGAATTCTTCTTATACAACGCTGAAAGAGCATTTCAAAGGATCAAGTTTCATTCTATAGTTGTCGGGGAGCACTGAATATCTTTGCCAAGTCATCGATGTAGTCGTTTGATGGTCGTGATATCATGAGCATATTAACCACATATACTTTCATTGATCGGCCGATCTGATTTTTGAATGATCTATTAATGTCCTTTGGTAAGTAGCATAAGAGTTCTTAAGTCTGAATCCAAGGATTGCAGCGTAGCACTATAGGCCCGGGTCAATAATGAAACAGTTGTATTCCTGGTTTGGGACATGCTTCGGTTCTAATTGTATCTGGAGTTTGCGTCCATTAGATGAGATTAATTCATGTCTAATGGTCGAGTCCATTAGTTGGTTGATCATTGGAAGTGGAAAGTTATGCTTTGGCACTCCCCATGCAAATCTGAGTGATTGACGTATATCCGCCACTCTCTATTCGTTTGTTATAAGTAAAGGATTGGTTACTCATTTTGGGTAGAGGAATCCATCAGTTTTGAGTAGAGTCACCTTTTTTTAAGTGCAGTAGACCTCTTCGGATCCACATCGCTTCATTTTTATTCACCGAGACATGCCTTGAGTTGACATTTAATGCATGGTTCTCAATGCTTGGTGAGAGTCCATATATATATATATATGAGATTGAATCCAAGCGAACATATCAAATTCACCTAGAGAAAAGTAGTTAACTCTTTCATCATCATTGCGCTGAGTTATGATCCGATCTACAATACTCGTGAGGGTTGTAGGCGCTTCATGTGCTTATTTGCAATGATAAATGATCAGGCTTGTATGGGCATCGAATCAAAGGCTCAGTAGAGTTTATCCTTGTATCGTGCGCTGCAGCGTAGCAATCTACTTGTGTTTCCGAGCAATGCACCTTCCATCAATGTACTCGTGATCCATTACTCATCGGAAGGGTCAGAATGATGACCAGTTACCCATAAGTCTAGGCGTCATCTGATGATTCTATCCCTAAGCATCCTTTCGGTCGTAACTTCAAGTTGTTATAAATACTAGGTGTGAGCTATAGGATTGAGTAGTCATATCCAGCTCTTCGATGATCACACTCATGCCCCCAATCTTGGGTTGATGGATGTATTGTGTGAATGATCAAGCCTAGCTTCCACTATATTTATACTGTAGTCCAAGCTGTAAGAGCCAGAGTTGTTTGATGAACGATCAAATTATATTCATCTTATTTCTCGTGCGTGCCCCCAAGTCTAGGTAATATCTCGATAAGTGGCAAGGTAGATAATGTTCGCTTCAATTTCTCATTCTATCCCGTTGAACCATGGGATCGAGTTAATCGATGGAAGACTGAGTTGTGCCTTATTCTGCATTCTGTCCTAGTTCTTTCCTCTAAGTAGAATACTTTGTTGCCTTGATGACATTCACTTTGCTGCTTATGTCATCATACTCTGGGTAAAAACTGAAGAGTGAACCGTACATTCGGATCCAATGCAGGATTGATGCTTCCCTTGTCGAATCGAGGGTAAGAATTAGTGCGCGGACATTCAGGTTGCACTTGTTGTGAATTGCTCATTTAGTCGGATCGTGGTAAGAGTCAAAGAATGAATGGCCGCATTGCATTCTTTTAGAGTTGGGCGATCAACTTCATTCATTTCGGTTTACATTCTCCCGTCAGAAGTAGGGATAAAGTCAGTTCAAATGCAGTCATGTCATGCCCATCCGGTCTCATGCTCTTCCTAACGGATCAAAGGAAGGCGACGGAGGACGAATGGTCAAGTCATACTCATTCGTGGTTTATTCTTCTATCCATGCTATGTTGGTCAAAAGTATTCGATGGACGTTCGAGTCACATCGATTTGTAGTCAAAGAGGATCATTATTGACCGTCGATTCAATGGCATGATGTTGAATGCTCAAACCTCATTTCCCGTCGATCCAATGGTATGATATGAAAGGTGCAGATCGATATTACCCGATGATCCGGCGGTACGATATAATTGGTTGCTCGTAACTTCGGGCATCATTCTGATTGGTTAGCATTAAGGCCTCCTTGTAGTCATTGCCTTAAGTTGTAAAGGATTCTAATATGGAGATGTAGCGAGTCACCTTTCTTTTCTTTTAGTGATTTATGCCTCTGCCCTTAGTCTTGGGTTAGCAGAGAGAGTTTGTGGATGGTTTAATCTGTAGTGAGTTTATACCCCTCCTGTCGAGTTTAGGTCAGAGTATGAATGGTCAAATCGGTTGTGATCGATCAATATCTTGAGCATACGAACTCCGATTGATTTAAAATTTGGAATGTTGGGTTTCATAGCCTTGTTGGTCCTGTCATATCAATTGTACCTCGATCCAGACTCGGACAAAATTTACCGATATCCATAGTAGACCTATGTATTAACGATCTCCAGAACGAACTATCCTTGGTTTCTAGTCAAGTTCTTGGTGTCATGACCTTGCCAAAAGGCGGGATAACTATATATTTGAGCTAGTTTGCATATATATATATATATATATATATATATATATATATATATATATATATATGCAAACTAGCTCAAAGCATTAACTCGAAGTAACTCAAGATCAGATGCAATGCACCAGATGAAGCTATAAATGAAATAGCGACTTGAATGAACACTGGACAGAGCTCGAGGCTACAACCTAGTACATATGCATACACACGTGCACAGTGCAAACTACAACAAAAATGTAGTCACATGAATACTTCAAGCAAGACAACATTCATATGAAACCAATAGTCAAGACCAGATGATATACATCAGCTAACAGAATCAGGTAGACCAAAGAATAACTCAAGTGAAGCAAATTCAAACACCATAATCGAAGCCATTAAGAAAATTGATACAAATAGAGCCAAGTAGCAGTTTCGAACAAAGACATAGGTAGCAGTTTCAAAGTAACCAAAGTCAACAGAGAATCAAAACCATTTCGAATAAGAATCAAATAATGTCACAGAGGATTTCAAACCAAAGTCAAGGCCGAGTTCAATCTGAATTTATCAAGTCATGTAACAGCACGGTACAAGTCGAACGAGTCAACATAAATTCAAAACACTAGAAAATTCAAAGCCGTGTGACCAAGGGATCGAGCAAGTTCAAAATCAAACAAGCCATGACAATCAAGTAACGAAGATATACAATTTGAACAAGTTAGAAACATCTCAAGCATTCAAGCAAAATCGAATGGCAAAACAAATTATCAGATGAACGAAAATCAAGGGAATTAAACCCCATTTAAACCGTAACATCATCGGCATATGTTATCCCATTTTTTGGTCAAAACTGGAATATCGACAAATTGGCAAGGAATTATGAATATCAGGATTGGAGATCGGTTGGAATCAAGGCTACGATCGATATCGTCAAAATTTTGTTGAACTTCGATCAGGACGAAATTGATTGGAGATGATGATAAGGACTAGAAAAGGCTATGTTTCAAATTTCAGGTTAATCGGAGTTCGTATGAAGGAAATATGATGGATTCAAGGTGGGAGAGGTATGCTGTTCGAATCCTTCAGGATGGAGTGCTCGGTTCGAATCCATCAGATTCGAACCCATCAGGATGGATTCGAACCCACCAAGATCGCATCGACGGTACTTCGAATCGATGGGGACTCGATGGATACAAAGAAGATGGATTCGAAGGTCATGGAGTCGAAAGATTGGAGATGGATTCGAAGGTCAGGGAGTCGAAGGGTTTGGATTCGAAGATGATGGATTCGAAGAGGATGGACTCGGAGGATATGGACTCGAAGGAGATGGGCTCGAAAGTCATGAACTCGAAGGAGGCGGCTTCAAAGAGCATGGATTCGAAGAGTATGGATTCGAAGGAGTTGGCCTTATGGATTCGAAGGAGTAAGTGGATGGAGCATGGATCCGAAGAGTATGGATTCGAAGGAGTCGGCCTTATGGATACGAAGGGGATGGTTTCGAAATGGATGGTTTCGAAGCATGGGTTCGAACCAGGCAGAACGCACGGAGCTTTGATCTTGAATCGATCATATCTTCCAAACCGTTGATCCAAATGCAATGAAATTTTTACAGGAGCCTACATGCATGTTGAAGAATGTTCTCACCAAATTTCAGCTCAATTGGATGATTTCTTGATCGATTCGAACCTTACTTCGAATCGATCCCAAGGTGGGCCCGGACCTCCAGATTTCGGGCATGTGGGCCCCCTCACGTGCCTGAAGTGGTCTTCCCGGATTTTAGGAGAAATATCAGCCTCCTACGCTTATAAATAGAGCCCCTGGTCATTCAGAAAAGGGGTCGGAGAATTTGGAGAGAGAAAGCACGCCCGGACGCTGCCAGAATCATTCCTTAACATCATTACTGCCATTTATTTCAAGTTTTGGACTTTGTAACTGCTGTAATCATCTGTAATCATCAAGGATAATCAATAAAATGATAAAAACTTTGGAGTGGACGTAGGCCGGAGATAGCCGAACCACTATAAAACTTGTGTCTCTGTTCTTTATTTTGGGATTACTGTTTAATATTTGCTGAGATCTGAGATTTGTGTTTGAATATTATTGATTTATATTCATACACTGGTGCTTTCACGGTATCTGGGGTTTGTGACCAATTTTGGCACAAACACTTTGGTGCTCTCACTGAGAACAACTAGCACCCGCTACATCGGATTTGAAGTTTGGATTTGGAGATTTTAAAGAGTTTGAATTCAAGGACAATGACCAGGCAAAATAGTAGAAGGCAAAGGGCTGAGAGAAGCCAACAGGAAGGAAGTCAACAAGCATCCTCCGGAGCGGGGGAAGGACAGGCTTCAATCTACATAACCCGGGATGAAATGGAGGCTATGGAAAATTCGTTGCAAGAAAAATTATTGAAGAGCCAACAGGAAATGATGCAGACTTTCTTTGAGCAAATGAGAGCTGTAGGGATGCAGAACCTAGGGACAGCAACAACCGCTGTGGATGCAGGACAGGGGACTAGGGTCGTGGAACCCAATGGAGGTCGAGATATGGAGCCACAAAGCAATCAACAAGGGCTTGGGGGCAGACCCGCAGGATCCAACACAGGAGGACCTCTGGAAGGAATTCAACAGGCTAGAACCAACGTTGCTACTAACGAACCACATGAAGAGTATGTGCCGGAGTTCCCTCGGGGGCAACCCCCGACAGACAACGCTGGATTGGTAGAGATGATTAGGAAAACTGTGCGAGGTGGTTTGGCCAAAGGAGACTTGGAAGGAGTGAACAGGAGTCCGTTTGCTCGGGAAATAAGGATGGCTCAGAACCCACCTAAGTTTAAGTTGCCTAGCGTGGAGATATATGATGGCAAGACAGATCCTACAGATCACTTGATGAGGTACACCAGACACATGGAGGTGCTGGGGGCATCGGAGGAAGTGATGGCCCGATGCTTCCCTTTGTATTTGACGGACATAGCTGCGATGTGGTTTAGGCAGCTGGAAGAAGGATCTATCAGGACTTGGAGGGAATTAGTGGAAAGGTTTTTGGGGCAGTTTCGGGTTCATGTCAAGAGACCGAAGAACGTGATGACACTAACATCGGTGAAGCAAAGAATGGATGAATCACTTAGAGTTTTTCTAACTCGATTCAGTGCAGCAGTCGCTTCGGTGGATTGGCCTGATCCATCAATGGTTTTAATGGCAGCAGTATCAGGAGTCAGGGAGGACTCTGATTTCAAGGTATCTCTAATACGAGATCCCCCACAAGATCTCGACGAATTCTTTCACGAGGCAGAAAGGTTCCTCCGACAAGAAGATGCAAGCACGGATTTAAAGGTGAAAAAGGTTAGTGCAATCGAGGTTGGAGCAGTATCCGGCGGTGGTTCGGACAAAGACAAAGGAAAAAGGAAATTGGATAATGATCCTGGAAACGCTAGGAAGCGATGGAAGGATCCAAAGTTTTCCATATACACAGGATTGAACGAGACGCTGGAACGGATATACATGGATACTCGGAATCGCCTTCCCTACCGGAGGCCAGCCAGGAGAGAGCCTTCTGAGCGAGAGAGGGCGTCAGGGAGGCATTGTATCTTCCATGACTTAGACGGACATGACACCAACAGCTGCAGGCACTTGAAGGATATAATCGAGGAGCATGTAAGGAATGGACAGTTACAGCAGTATGTCGGAGCTCGGAATGCAACGGTGGAGCAGGAGCAACCACCGACAACCTCTCGCCGTGATGATGAGAGACCCAGGGATGGTGGTCGATTGATCATTCACTAATCGGGATAATATGGAATAAGTAACAAACTATTAGCAAGCAACCAAGTCATTTACACATGTACGGGGACGGAGATAGCCCTTAGGCATGCTCTGAATGATGATAAACTGCAAAGCTATGGCTTGTGAAATCTGTTTTTCTATTTTGGATTGGACACTTGGTTTTCTGGTTTGGTTTTGGAGTTCGGATTGGACTCCTGGTTTTTGTTTGCTTTCTTGTTTGGATTTTTCCTTCGGATGATTGATTTTGTTTTGGTTGCTGGTTGGGTTTTCTGATTTTATGGTTTTGATTTGGATTTTCGGATTTGGATTTCGGATTGGATTTTGGTTGGATTTTTATCTGATTTTTGATAAACGGTCGTCGGGTATGGATTATGCCTGGCAAGGGGTGAGTCACTTTGTCCGAACGTGGTAAATTGGCTCATTCAGGTCGTCGAGTATGCACTATGCTTGGCAAGGGTCCGGAGTGACTAGGATTCGGCCTAGGACTTAGGCCCTGTACTATCGATTGTTATTTTCAGGTCGTTGAGTATGGACTATGCTCAACAAGGGTCCGAAGGGACCAGGATTCGGTTTAGGACTTAAGCCACGGCATTGTACAACGTCCAGGGACACTGGACCAAGGTCGTCAAGTGTGGATTACGCTTGGCAAGAACCTGAAGAGGTTAGCTCAACGTCCAGGGACACCGGACCAAGATCATCAAGTGTGGATTACGCTCGACAAGAACACGATGATGCTAGCTTAACATCCAGGGACACTGGATCACGACCGTCAGGTGTAGATTGCACTTGGCAAGAGCCCGGAGAGGTTATGGATTTGGATATCGACCCGGAGAGGTCCTGGATTCGGTTATTGGCTATTGGATAAGGATGGTTTGGGATTCGGTTGCCGAGTTCGGATGGACATGGAATTGGCTCAAGCTTTGGTTATGGGAGTTGGAATTGGATATCGACTCGAAGCAGTCAAGGATGATATACTCTGGCAATATGGCTATGGACTTTGGATATTGGATTCGGAACTATTCAAAACATGCCTTGTTATCACAAGGCATGTTTTGGGGGGCAAAGTGTTATCCCATTTTTTGGTCAAAACTGGAATATCAACAAATTGGCAAGGAATTATGAATATCAGGATTGGAGATCGGTTGGAATCAAGGCTACGATCGATATCGTCAAAATTTTGTTGAACTCCGATCAGGACGAAATTGATTGGAGATGATGATAAGGACTAGAAAAGGCTATGTTTCAAATTTCAGGTTAATCGGAGTTCGTATGAAGGAAATATGATGGATTCAAGGTGGGAGAGGTATGCTGTTCGAATCCTTCAGGATGGAGTGCTCGGTTCAAATCCATCAGATTCGAACCCATCAGGATGGATTCGAACCCACCAAGCTCGCATCGACGGTACTTCGAATCGATGAGGACTCGATGGATACAAAGAAGATGGATTCGAAGGTCATGGAGTCGAAAGATTGGAGATGGATTCGAAGGTCATGGAGTCGAAGGGTTTGGATTCGAAGATGATGGATTCGAAGAGGATGGACTCGGAGGATATGGACTCGAAGGAGATGGGCTCGAAAGTCATGAACTCGAAGGAGGCGGCTTCAAAGAGCATGGATTCGAAGAGTATGGATTCGAAGGAGTTGGCCTTATGGATTCGAAGGAGTAAGTGGATGGAGCATGGATTCGAAGAGTATGGATTCGAAGGAGTCGGCCTTATGGATACGAAGGGGATGGTTTCGAAATGGATGGTTTCGAAGCATGGGTTCGAACCAGGCAGAACGCACGGAGCTTTGATCTTGAATCGATCATATCTTCCAAACCGTTGATCCAAATGCAATGAAATTTTTACAGGAGCCTACATGCATGTTGAAGAATGTTCTCACCAAATTTCAGCTCAATTGGATGATTTCTTGATCGATTCGAACCTTACTTCGAATCGATCCCAAGGTGGGCTCGGACCTCCAGATTTCGGGCATGTGGGCCCCCTCACGTGCCTGAAGTGGTCTTCCCGGATTTTAGGAGAAATATCAGCCTCCTACGCTTATAAATAGAGCCCCTGGTCATTCAGAAAAGGGGTCGGAGAATTTGGAGAGAGAAAGCACGCCCGAACGCTGCCAGAATCATTCCTTAACATCATTACTGCCATTTATTTCAAGTTTTGGACTTTGTAACTGCTGTAATCATCTGTAATCATCAAGGATAATCAATAAAAGGATAAAAACTTTGGAGTGGACGTAGGCCGGAGATAGCCGAACCACTATAAAACTTGTGTCTCTGTTCTTTATTTTGGGATTACTGTTTAATATTTGCTGAGATCTGAGATTTGTGTTTGAATATTATTGATTTATATTCATACACTGGTGCTTTCACGGTACCTGGGGTTTGTGACCAATTTTGGCACAAACAGCATACGAAAGTATCGAGTTCAAGCAAGCTAACAAGTAAAGAAAAAGGCATAAATCACATACCATTAAAATTGAACTCGATCCAGAAGCAGCTAAAGCTAAGCAACGAACAATCGATCAACAGAGCAACGCGAAAACATCATTTAATTGATCAACTAAAGTCGGTAGCTTCTAATTTATCAAAAGCCCTAATTTTTGAGCAATGGAAAAGAGGAACGAACGAGCAATTTTCACAAAGAAGAAAGATACCGGACGAATATAAAAAAGAAAAAGGGACTTATTATTTTGGGTCAGTTATTATAAATAGATATTGGGCTTTATTTTATATATTAGGTTTTTTGGTTTTTTAAATTTTTATTTATTTATATTTCTATTTTAAACTTTTGTAATTTCTAGTTGTGTGCCTAGGGGACGAACTATGGTGGTGTAGTTCGAGAATTCGCAACTCAGTGGCTGAGTTATGGTAGAGTTTTGAGCGCAGAGTTAGGTTAGTCGATAGCGGGTGTTGCGAGTTTACGTGTGTAAGCGTTTGACTACTTAATTTCTAGTAGAAACTTTGGAGGCAGCACGTAGGCAGTGTTTTGCTGAAGCTGGGTAAATCCGTGTTGTTCTATTTCTGCATTTATTATTCTGCTATCATCTATGCTGGTATTATTCTGCTATATCTGTGTTGAAATTATTTTATAAACTTCCGCAATAAAATTCATAATTAATAGTATCACCCTATTCAACCCCCCCCCCCCCCCCTCTAGGGTGAAATCGATCATACAGAAAAAGATGAGTATGCATGGGTGAATTAAATAGTTGATTGGGTGTGAGAATAAACGAGCGCGGGAAGGTGTTTATATAGGTGTAAATAATATCACCCAAATGCGTTTGTCTTTTGTAAAATTACACTAACATATCAAACAAATTAAGTAATATTAAATACATCTATCTATTGAATAATGGTAAAGTAGAAGAATTTCTTACCTTTTCATTAATTAATCTCTCCTCTCTCCTTAATCTATACTATACTATTATTATTGAGTTAGATTTCAAGAGCACACAGGCCTCCTTCATATTTTGGGAAATGAACAGTCACATTTTTTATTTTTTATTCCAGACTTAAATGTGACAACTTTTTCTACATTATTGGATTTAAGAATCGTTTTCACTGTAAGATCTCAAATTTAATATGCTTTCCAATGATATCCATTGTTGATAGCTAAAAAAAAAAAATTAAAATCGTAATTTTATATAGTAGTTTTAATTGCATTTATATAATCCAATTATTTTGTGTCACCGCTGTGTACCTCGTTTCTATAATAGCATTATTATGATGATCATAAACATTACATAGTAGTTTTACCTAGATTATTATAATGTATTTATTATCTTTAAACATATTTGAAAGGAATTTTTTTTTTGAATTATACAATTATGGTTGCCTTTGAATATTGTAACTGCATTATGCAATAAAATAATAATTTTGATTGTGTTTGATAGTTTACTCAAACTTAGTGCAGTTACAATTTGACCCCATCAAAAAATGGTGTAATAATTTATAGGCATTTTTTGAATTAATTTAACTACATTAGCATTTTTTTATTGCATTTACTATTGATGATTTTGACTATATTTGATAATCTTATTCAATTTTAAAACAGTCATAAATTAATGAAATTAAGAAAATGCAATTATAATTTACCAGCAAGTTTTGGATAAATTTAACTATATTTGAAGATTTTTAACCACAATTATGTGATGTAGTAATAAATTTGGCTACATTTCAGGAATTTATTCAATCTTAATACAATTAAAATTTAACTACATTAATAAAATGCAATTATAATTAAATGACAAGTTTGAATTATGCATGGTAGAAATTGAATATTTCAACTATATTTATGTGATGCAGTAATAATTTTGGTTGTACACGATGATTTATTCGAGCTTACTGTAGTTAAAATTTAAATGCATTAAATAAAAGCGGTTATTATTTTGTAGTATTTTTGGAATTAAACAATTATTGTTGCATTTGAATATTTTAACTGCATTTATGTGATGCAATATTAATTTAGTTGTAGTAATGATTTTGTCTGATGTTAACGATAATAATTTAACCGCATTATGAAAATATAATTGAAAAATGAATTTTGCTTTTTGATAGCTTGAGATGATTAAATGGTGACTTCACATAATTAATGCTTGATTCAACCGTAAAGCTCACCGTTTAATACATTGATTTCAGGTTTGATGACATAATTTCGCTAAGTTTACTCAATTTCGTTTACAATTACGATGATCAATAATACGATAAGTATATAAATTGTTGTATTCGGGCTTAAGGTAGATGCACAGTTTAAGTGTTGGGTCAAAACATGTGCTGTAGTGAGAAAAATGTTGATAACCACCTAAATGAGTTTATTTTTTATTTTTTGCAGTAAATTCTAAAATCACTTACACTACCACTGTCGGAAAACTTCTAGAAAACAATTGATGAATGTATCTTTGTATAGATGATCATGTAGTCATAGTTTGATTATTAGATATAGTTAACTAGGTCAGACGAGCAGTGAGAAAATTTAGTAATAATACTGCATCAATGACACTTTCGTCTTTTTTGGCTGTAGGTACAAATACCTTCAATGCTTAAAATAATTGACTGATGTAATGCATCTATGAAGGCCAAGAAAACATCACTTATTTGCGCTCAAGCCCAATATCATACATGCGTTGCCAACAGTTATTTATGAGGCTAAAAAATGAATAGACTTCTCACAATTGTTCTCTTCTGTATGTTTTTGGATATTTTCAAATATTGGTTACTACGACCAGCTGTATGTCATATTTTGTACCCTACATCGACATAGATCAGATTCAGTGAACGACAGTAATTTATATTGAAATTCATGTTATTTTCTTATTGCATCATCATTTCTATTTCAATTGAATCTTCCGTTTTTCCCTATCCTACATTTGTTGCTTTTTCCTTTTTTTCCCTCTTCTTTTTTCAGCCGTTGACAGATACTTTTCCTGACTGTTTACAAATTTCGTCCTCTTACTATAATTCTCTTCGTTGCAAAAAGCTTTTGTTACTCTTATTTAATTGAATCGAACTGCACTGTGTCTTTGTGTCTGCAGTTCACAGCGAATACTTCAACTATATCTATGCACATTGAAGCAGCTGTGTAATTGAAAAAGCAACAACATTCGCGTTATATGCCACAGTGAATATATCTATGCATTAGCGGATAAATTTTTAACACATTATCCTCTAAATAGTCTGTGAACTTTAACATATTCACTGTAATTGTTTTGTTCGATATTAATTGTGATTATCATAATCAAATATATCTATGTATTCTTTACCCTATCAAATTGTTATTCATGATGTAACACTGTCGTTCAACAATGTTTTTTCATTACCACCATATTAAATTTCTTATACATTTGGATATGACCTATGGAACAACGATATTTTTTCAACATCCGTGTGTGAAGCACGGGTTCACACTAGTTATCTCTCAAATTTAACCCTCAAATACCTATAATTAATATTATATGTTATTAGTCAAAAGCTTCTTCTTAACTCTTTTACTATTCAATCAAGTCCGTATAATTCTTTTTATTTCAAAATTGATATTCCATTAAAAATAATAAATATTATCTACATATCTGTTAAACTTATGAATTTATATAAACTTATGAATTATGTTAAATAATATTAAAGCATATGTATTTTCATTGTCCATAGTTTCTTTGGTTATTTTATTGTAAAACATCGAGAAAATAAAAAAAATTCATATAAGTTATATAATTTACATTAGTATTTACATCTATTGATACTTTCTCATATCAATATCAATAGTGGTCTTCTTATATTGAATCATAAATATATAAAAATGTGCTTATTAATATTCTGTTTTTATCATTTTTTATTTCAAATAATTTATTTTTATAAGCAAAAACTATTAGAAAAGCAATAAATTTATACTTATAATCTTTTAATTTGAGATAAATATTTGATTGCATTTAAATAAAAATGGAATTTTTTTATTAAATATTAAGTTGAAATATATTCCAAATAAAATTAAATCATAGTGAATTTTCTTAACAAAATCTAGGTATAACGGATTAGAATGATTTCTCACGCTTAAGGACTTGTTTCTACTTTCCATTTTACGATCAATAATTAATTATGTTGTAATGTATTTATTTCAAAAGAATATTTTTATATTTATTTCAAACATTTTAACTGCTTAAGATACGTCAATGCATTTTTTGGGCAGTGTCATTTCTAGAAATGTTCACTATCAAGAAATATATCTAAATTCAATTTATGCATCAATTATCTAGTAAATATACAAAATTCAAATATCATTTTTAAATAGAAAATCAAAATAAGTTCTAATTATTAATTTGCTTACCAAACGTTGAATTCTAACAATATAACAAACTTTGTATATATCTTATTTATATTAACAAAGAAGGCAATGCTCGTTTTATTCAAATATGATAAAATTAAAAAAATTAGGTAACAACATTTATGTTGTAAAACAAAAATGACATGTTCAATGTGAAATTTACTCATCTTGTATACCTAAAATTAAGCACCATATTTTACAGCTAAACCGTTTGCAACGCATGAGTTACATAATACTAGTAACTAGTACAACCATATAAACTAACCGTTACATTACATAATTAAAAAAATTAGTGTGATTTTTCATAAATTTTAGTTAAAAATAAAATGATAATATATCAGAAAAACTTAAAGGTTAAGAGATTTAGCAGTGTAGTACAAAGTAAATAACAGATCTACGAAGGCATGTTAAAAACATTTATTATGGGCTCGACACAATTTTGTTTTGCAAGTACAGTTGATAAAACTTCTCATCGGTCAGTTTGATAAAAATGAATAATAATTAGTTTTTTTTATTAAATAAAAAAAAATGGAAAATAATTAACTTCATTTATTAGATAAAAGTAAAGATGGAAAATAATTAATTTTATTTATTAAATAAAAATAAAAAGGGAAAACAATTAATTTCATTTATTGAATAAATAAATGAGTGAATTCAATTGGAGCAGACAAATGGATCTCAGGTTTCCCTATAAGTAAGGCCAGCGACGACTTGTTATGATCACCCACTACCAAATACTTTTTTCTTCTGCTCCCGCTTGTGCATAAATATTTTATTCTATACTTCTCGATCGAGTAATGGCTGCCAAGATTTACATCGTGTAAGATTTCTCATTCTTTTTGCTTCTTTGAAATTCATGTTATTTTGATTAGTATTAGCTGATTCGTTAAAATTTATGTGCTTTGTTTGATTCATGCTGAATTGTCATAGTTGTTTTACTTGATTTATGATTTATGTGTTAGTTGAGTTAAAGGAATGTAGAGAATGTATTTGAATGATTGTTCGATTTCAGGAATTATTGAATCTCTTTAATTCAAGCCAGTATGACAGTTAACAGGAATTCATTAATAGTACTCGGTGCTTTTTGTATCAGTGGAACTGGAATTCCACAAAACTGATAAAACGACTGGTTGAATCAATGTATAAAACAAAACTACTGTTTCTTATCGCATAGTTAGATGAAGTTTGTATTTTGCACGAAGCTATGTACTGAGTGATGAATGTAAAACTATAAAGAATCAAGCAGGAAACCTAGTTAAGTTGAAGAATTGCAGTTTATTTATAAGATGCGGAATCTTCTTATCACCAACCCTTTTATCATAGGAGAATCCCACTTTAACTTTTACAAGTGAAATAATTCTGTATTGAGCCAATCTTCTGCATACATGATGTTTGTAACATATATGTCATAAAATCTTAGATTATTTGAAAATAAAATAAAAATAACCCTCTAAACTACATTTCAAAACTACCATCAGAACAAATATTTTCAACGATTTACAGTAACATATGGTGTTGAAGAATCTAATATACTTGAGATTGAGAGGATACCGTGTCTTTATGATATGATTTACTTAATTTGAAGACCACGATTAGAAAAATGGCTTAATTGGAGAGATCTAAATACAACACAGTCGGCAGAAGATTTTAGCAAAGGGATAAAGAGTGTGGAGAGGGCCTCTATGTGTACACACCAACTGATTGACAGGTTCTAAGCTTGTGTTTTAGTATAATACACATACTGTACTTAGTTATCTAAGCTTAGATCGTAGACTTCAACAGTTAGTCGGGCCTGGAATTTGAAAGTTGTAATGTTTAGTGGTTACTTTCTTGTATTCATAAGGTGTGTTTTTGTGTAAGGCTGCTCTTATGTGAAATTGTTTTCTGATAACATTCATAAACCAAGCTTATAGAAAATGAAGAGTCCGTCTGGTTAAATCAAACTTGTTATCGAGGCTGATTTTTTTTCCTTCTTCAATTACTTCATCCAACTATACTTCTGAGTTAAGTATGTTGATATATTTATATCTTTCTTTTTTTCTTTTATTTTTCTTTTTTCTGTTCAATCCGGAGCTATAATCAGATAGTGTGTCATAATCAATTTTGTTTGAGGTGAAAGCTAGCCATTTATCCATTTATGCAGTGTGCACTTTATCCTTTGCGTAAGGTTAAAGTAGTTAGGTTGAAGGACCCACTCCCCATTGACACATCACTTTACTTTCTAGATGTTCCTTGACTTAATTGTGACTACATCATGCACGGTCTTCTGGAATCAACTTTCATTTGTTGCTTTTCTGTTAATGTCTTTTGTATACATATCTCAATGATCTGAAATTGATACATTACTTAATAATTTCATAATATCAAATAGTAGAATTTGCAGTTGCAATGCCAATGTATTGTGTTACTTTGATTACTAACTGATTATTAGGTATCACCAAAAATTTAGTGAACAACAGATCAGAAGTTTCTGAGCTGATACATCCGTGTCTTCCTTCTTTTGGATATTTGATGCTGATGTGTCTTATTGTTACTGTTATAACTAATGGCACTTAAGCGGTTAAGTTGACTTGCATATCTTTCTAGATATGTGCAAGTAGATCAAGTCATACAATCATTCAAAAATTTAAAGGTTATAATGCTCTACACTGTGGATAATTGCCTTTTGGTTTAGTTTTAAATTAAACTTGAATGATAATTGATCAGTGACTGTAATAAGCACCAAACAATCAAGGCACAAATTCGATCAAATTGATTTCCTGCTGTTAACTCAACAACTCTTTGTTACCTTCTTTATGGTATGAGAGTTTTCAAAATTACAAGAAAATATTTAATTACAAGATTGAATACAATAAACCCTATGGAAACGGTAATTTTGTCATGTCAAAGCATTGAAGAAAATCAATGGAGGAAAGCCTTGATTACGTAAAATACTAGCTGCTTGTTAGAGGAGAGATATGAAGGCTACAAAGTGTATAAAAGCCTGTTAACAATCTCCACCACTGATGAGTATAATAATATATCCAAGGGAACTCCTAACTACACAGGCCCAAAATACCCCGAGTACCCTCTCTTATACTGGTAACTCCTTCAAGCTGTTAATACAAGGATGGTTGTGTGTCGACAGGCTATCGACACAATCTGCTCCATTTTCTTTCATGTCTCTTTGTCTTTTCTGCACTTCATCTTTAATTCCGTAAGCTGTATTTTATCACAAGTTTAACTTCCATCTGGTTACGAATACATGTCACAATTTTGAATTAATTTTGTCTTCTACTTGAAGTGAAAACATGAGTTTTTGTTAACAACAATAATTTATTCGCTTCATCTCTCGGGAAGAGTCCGTGTCCAAGGCTTGACTGCTGACTGAAGGGAATGATAACAAAAACAGTTTATTCACTGCATCCTTCATTCCGATAAAAATAATGATAATAACGATTCATATTCAATTTCCTTGTGTTAAGGAGTCTGTAACCCATATGCAGGTACTATTCAATGTACGGCCATGTTGAGAAGCTAGCTGAAGAAATTCAAAAAGGTGCCTCATCCGTTGAAGGTGTGGAAGCTAAGCTTTGGCAGGTTTGTTTTTTCATTCCCTCTATTTTGACCTCAATTATGATTAAGTGAAGGTAATACAGTAACACATAAAAACTCCACTGTACAAATATTTGCTATTCAAAATAATGCTTAGAGAAAACAAGTGTGGTTCACACCAAACATTATTTGGAACATTCTTTTTTAACGTATGGGTTTGGTGGTTGGATGACGATAAGCATTTTGTCATCAACTAAGATAAAACAACTGCAGTGTCTGTTATTTTATAGATTAATTCAACTACCACATTGAATGTGGAGTAGATTGATAATGTAAGTTCACCTAGCTAGCTAACTAATAGTTTGTCTTTTACATGAACCTGGATGTATGTTCTTTGTTCCAGAACAAAGTAAACGACTCACATGCACACTCATTTAGGAAATGACACTTGCGGCATAAGAAATAATATGGAAACTAGCGAGACGTACTTATTTCAAACTTAATCTACTCCCGCATCCTGCCAAAAACTTAGGCAATGTTTGGTTTGTTATTTTTAGTTTTCAGTTTTCGTCCATACAAAAACGCACAAGATGTATGTATATTATCGAAAACGACTAATTTAGAAAACGAAGTTAACATACAGAATAGAAAACAATTTTCTTCTTCGTGTTTTGGAAAATAACACAAACACGGAAAACAATCCCTTCCCTCTATTCCCTTTCCTCTATTCTCTTCGTCCTCTCATCCGTCTTTCATTCATCCCCTCCATTGTCCCTCCATTCTTCTTATATTTGACATACGTATTGAAAACCGAAAACAGAAAATTCGTTTTTAAACCAACCACCATCTTAATGTTCCAAACACCCCTGAAATCGTTTTCAATAAAAGAGAATTTGTCTTCTTTTTTCAAGTATTCACTCAGAAAGTATTGTGATTCGACATAGATTTAAATTATGAAAAGAAAACAGAAAAAAAAAAATTGACAAAAATAATTCTAGGGTGTGTTTCTTAAAGAGGGATTTGACTTATTATGGAACTCTGGAAGGTGGTTTGATAAATCTTCCCTACATGGGAATTTTATTCCACTCTTACTAACCCGAATCTTTTATTAATGTAAATCGGTAGTTGCTCTTTTTTAAAGATGCCATGAGGAGGGACAGTTTCCAATTTCGAAAATAAGAAGCTATTTTATGTAGTAAGCATTATGTTCAGGTTTTTTGGCCTGTAGATTCTAATATTAGTATGTGATGTAATGCAAAAAATGCTGAAAATAAAAACAGGTACCTGAGATACTGTCAGAAGAAGTCCTTGCAAAAATGAGTGCACCACCAAAGAGTGAAGTTCCAATAATCACGCCAAATGAACTAGCTGAAGCAGATGGAATCATATTCGGTTTCCCAACTCGATTCGGGATGATGTCCGCCCAGTTCAAAGCATTTCTCGACTCAACCGGCGGCCTATGGAGAAGCCAGCAACTTGCCGGTAAACCTGCCGGAATCTTCTACAGTACGGGGTCTCAAGGCGGCGGTCAAGAAACCACTCCGTAAGAATTTATTTATTCTTCTTAACATTATTTTAAAGTTAATAACTCATGTGATCTGTGTCAATTAGCTAAACTTAAAAAATCTTCGTTTAAATTTGAGGACATGTTCATTAAAATTCGTTTGGTCCAACTCATCTCTTAACAATCATATTAAACATATTTCTGCAGTAGCTGACGATTTTTTTTTTAAAATTTACTTGGGTTATGTTTATGAAATGTAACAGCGACACTTTTAATTACTCCAGAAGTTTTGCAAAACGTTTTCGGAATTTGCAAAAGTTGAAAATTAAAAGTATAGGAAGTGAACATGGGGTTGTATTTGAAAACCAATTTATTTAATGAATTTTGTATAACAAAAGGTACTGATCATAATTTCTCCTTCATACTAGTACTTCGGCACATGCACAAATAAAATGTTCTTGACAATGAATTTATATCATCAAATGCTCATTTTGAATGTTAAGGATTTTAAGATCAAATTTCTTACTTGAAATCTTAGTAGCCATCAAAACAATCACACAGGCAAAATTATTGCATGAAAGAAAGCATGTGAAGAATTTAAGGAGGGTCAAAGTCATAATATAATATTAACCTTGAAAATTGATTTCAGTTAGATTTTAAGTATACAAATCATTTTTTGTAAGCATTATACTGAATGTATGAATGTAAAATACGATCATGAAGAATGATATTTAAATTCTATTGCAGGTTAACAGCAATAACACAGCTGGTGCACCATGGAATGATATTTGTACCGATAGGGTACACCTTTGGAGCAGGCATGTTTGAGATGGAGCAAGTAAAGGGAGGGAGCCCCTACGGTGCTGGTACCTACGCAGGGGACGGTTCCAGGACCCCATCTGAACTTGAACTGAAGCAGGCCTTCCATCAGGGCCAGTACTTTGCTACAATTGCTAAAAAATTCAAGGTCTAAGTTACCTCCATTGTTTCAAATATATACACACCACATACATGTGTTTTCCTTGTTGGTTATTTTGATTTTACTGTACTGGTTTGGTGATATTGTGTTTCCCTTGTACTTTATGAACCTACCCTACCCACTGGTGATAATTTCGTATGTTTTCGTTTTGAAAGATTAAAGGATGAAAAGTTAAATTTTATGGTTTTGAATGGTACCGTTTCGTGCTATATGATATCAAATAATTTTGCTTTCAAATAAGTGCTATAGTTACCTTTTCTGTTTAGCAAAATAAGTAAGCTGAATTTGATGCTTATTTTGATGTTGATCATTTATTAAGACGGGTTTTTATACTCATATGTAACACGAATAGTTTTAATACTTTTCATGTTACATCGGTGTGGACATGAACTTCAAAAAATATGGTTGTGTTTTGCATCTGATGTAACATAGGTTCAAATTCTTCACTTGAGAAAATACATACTATTTTTATGGGTCTCATGTTCTGATCCTACTCTTCATTAAAATGCCTTCATGAAAATGCGATTTTATTTTTCCAGGGGCATGAGTTTGAGCATCTGCTCTAACAAGAACTATATATTTTCATATACTTTTTTCAATTTATTTATTTTATAACCTTAGTATATCTCAAGATATTCTTTTTAAACGAAAACATTCTTTATTGTTTTACAAATATGCATTTGATATTTTAGTTGTTTAAACCTTTATCTTCCTCTCGATGCACAAGAATTTTTTAAATATATATTCATAGTGATTTTTTTTACAAAGATAAATTTAATATTTTAACTATTTAACATTGTATCTTCATGCACAGAGCCCGTTATTGTGTGGGAGCCTCGTGCATTGGGTTTCACTTTATCTATTTAACATTGCATCTTCATGCAAAGTTTTTATTACAACAATTTGCAGTCAATTAAACTTTTTAGCTTTCAATTTTCGGTATGGTTTCAAATTTTAATATATTCATAGCTATTTTATTTGCAAAATTAGGAAATTGGAATTATTTTCAAAATGTTTGTACGTTTCTAATCATGAAATTTCAAAAATTTCAACTTCAGTGTAAAAAACAAAAAAATCGAACTTGAATCATTTAGAAATTACTTCGAACTCTTTGTTTCTTATATAATAATTCTATGAAATTTTATTGATTTTTATCTTTAATCATTTTTGTAGTAACGTTGTGTCAAACTTTCGTATAAATGTGCACTTCCATAAATATGTTTAACTCAATTAAGAATATTATAAAATAGGTAGATTTAAAGAATGAAATAAGGATAATAAAATATAAAATGAAAAATATCAAATGAAAATGCTAATAAAATAGAAAGAAAAAAAACTGGGCATAAAATAGGCATAAGATAACAATCAATCTAGTTTGTTTAATATATGAATTTTTATAGAAAAAATTTAATGAGTAGTTAACCATGCAAAACAATTAACAAAATTTAGAATAAAATATAGAATAATAAAAGATAATAATTGTAACATCCCCTATCTAGAGCTCAAAACTAAGCGCTACAGATGCTCCAATCGTCTATAATATTAGCTTCCGGCGACTAAATACGGTTATGTTAATGATATTAATAATATCAGAAGCACTTGAATATGAAACAAGACAGATTTCAAAACAACTTTTGCTTCATTACATTTCAAAACCAATTGTTTCACATTCACAACATATAATCCCAAATCATTACCAGGCACAGATAAAATATAGTTATTACAAAATACGCCAAGAGCAATATATGAAGATACTCCATGGATGATCAGAGTCATATGGTCATACTATACCTAATACAAACACAGCGGAAATATCAAAACTTAAAACAAGAGCTGCAAATCCTAAATAGCTATCCATTTGCCTCCTGCATGCTTCTGGTAGCTTATTCGTCATCCTACTAAACCTGAAAAGACCTTAGTCCCTCAGCCTACTCAAATTAATTTTGAGCACCTAAGAGTTTAAGGGGAAAACAAAACTTCGAGTTAGACATAAAGTTTGATATGAAATCCGGGTAAACATGTTGAGTGAGATCATGCCACTTAGCGGAACGAGTTCCCCTCACTAACATCCTTTTTAAAACATATCTTTGCAAAACCTTTTATAAAACCATATACTGTGCTTCTGCATCCACAATGGTTAAATACTATAAAGCAATAATTATGTAAACAAACATAAGTCTCAGGTAATAATGAACTACTTGTTCAAACAAATAAGTTTTGTTTGGATAACTTTTAACCTTTGGCTAACTCGGGCTACCAGACAATATAATCACAATTAACTTAACACCTATTAGATATTGTTTTTCTGGATTATCTATCCTTAACTTAATGTTAAACATTTCGCTTATGGATGGTCTGTCTCTAACTTAATCATCTCTCAGGTCTTCCCAATCCTAATGGTTTTTCGGGCTCACCAATAACCTATCTGTATACAAGCATATATTCCTTTCGGTGTGTAACCATAATTTTAGTCTACCTGTGACAAAGCCCTGCACACTGGATTTTTGGATAACAATTAGCTGGGGCTATTAGCTAATGTATAGGGTGTGACCTCATACTAGTCCTATCTGGTATTTGAATATCTGAGTCATTTTCACTTAAGGATCCTCTCTCATAATTTTCCTTGAAAACATTTCCAAAACGAGTTAAACCTTTAAATCAAATTCAAATAAGGAAAAGTATATAATCTTTACACTTTACTCAAAATCATATCACCGTGTTATATATTCTTTACTCAAATTTTAGTTGATGAAAACATTTAACCATTTGAAAGAACCTCTTTCTATACTTTTGAAATCATCTATTTCAAATTCAAACATCAAACCTTTCAAAATAAAATAAAACTATAGACATTCTTCTTTAAAATCTCTTTAAAACATTGCCTTAGAAAAACCTTGGAAAACCTTCCATCTCAAACCTTTCGAAAACAATCACTTAAACCTTTCAAAGTCAATCATCAAACCTTACGAAATCATTTTCTTAAACCTTTTGAAATCATTCAGTTAAACCTTTCGAAATCATTCATCAAACCTTCCAAAATCAATCAACTAAAACCTTTTGAAACCATTGAATTAAACCTTTTGAAATAAATCTTCAAACCTTTTGAAACCATTCAACTTAAACCTTTCGAAACCATTGAATTAAACCTTTTGAATTCAATCTTCAAACCTTTCGAAATCATTCAACTAAAACCTTTCAAAACCGTTTAACTAAACCTTTCGAAGACTTACTGGTTTCAATTTAAAACAAATGAAAAACCTTCTTTTAAAACATTTCGAAGTCATTAGAAGCAACCTTTCGACTAAGTCGAAAGCTCTACTTCGAAAGCTTGGTTATACTTCAATTAAATACAAGGGTAAATCACCTAAGTCGAAAGCTTCCTTTCGAAAGCATTGGGAGAAGCGGATGGTTTTAAAACAAGCAAACCTTTAGTCTTTGTCAAAACGTTCAAAACAAAATAAAGCGGCAGTAACCCTTCGACTATGTCAAAAGTTTTCAAAATATAATAGTGTTAAAACAGCAGTAACCTTTCGACTATGTCGAAAGGCTTAAAACCTTTACTTTTAACATTTGACCTAGTCGAAAGCAACCAAAGCAAAAGCTCTTCTTCGAAAGCAAAGCAAGTGAAAGCTTTTGGTTTATAAAACAAACATACCGCAACCCCTTTGGCCATCAACCCTTCGACTCAAAACCCTTCGACTCGTTCCAATTCATTACGTACCAAGTAACTTGATGCCATATGCATTGGTTTGACCTTATCGAAAGCTTTGAACCTCTTGACCTTGTCGGAAGGTTTGGATCGGATGGTTTACTGCCATAATAGGCTGAAACATGCTAAAAGTATGATTTCTTGGTTTTTAACTTAAAAAGGACAACTTTTCAACTAACCTATCTTTGTTTGTCAAATTCTCATTGATTAACAAATTCTTTTGAGAAATGTGCTGCCACTATTTTCAAAATTAAATGATCATTTTATTTTACAAAATGCCTCTTCTCTTTAATTAATATATTAAACATTTAAGTCTCATATCTTAAATAATTTTATACATTCATCAAAACTTTTTGGAAAAATGTAGAAAATCTCAGAGAATTTATTTTAATATGCTTTCTAACATATAAAAATTTCAAACCCAAATAATTATTTATTTAGCCGTAAATAATTTATAACCCAATAAATCATTTTCTTGACCAGAAAATTAATATAAAATCCTCATAAATTCAGAAACTTATGAAAATTGAAACCCTTCTCTAAAATAACATTTCTGACTTATATTTAATTGTTTAATGCATTTGGATGTCATCTAATAGGGTTTTCATTTTTGAAACATATCATAAAAATTAACATGAACATACGTAATTTATCAACAACATATACATAACTTTAATCATCAAAACATGACATATACTTGCAAAAACGTTTCAGATCTAGTCTTAAAACCAAAAACTAAAAGAAAATGGGATGTAGTAATTATTCACCTTAGCTTTGAAATATAAGATGTGAGATTAAATGTTGATTAAGTTGATTATCTTCATTCTCTTGAATTCTAGCTTTAATCTTCTTCTTAAGAATGATAATGGTGGCTGACCTTACGAAATTTTAATTTGAATAAAATGAAAGTGAACATGAATCTCATTCCTAAGGGTTTAGGCTATAAGCTTCACCTATTTCTCATATTGCCCTTGTTATTTCCTAACACCTTAACTTGGGTTATTTCATTTTAGTTAACACACTGGCACGACTACACTTAGCTATTACAAATCTCAACCTATTAATCTCCACATTCTTTTATTTAATTTATCCAATTAATTATTCTAAATAATGTTATAAAAATATGGGGTGTTACAATAATTTTCATTCAAATTTAAGAAATACATATTTTATTAAACATCCATACATATCATTGTACAATTCTATTTATTGGGGTAATGTATTTACTAAACTTTTAAGAAATATATTATACAATGCATTTTTTACAACTAAGATTGTCCTTTATACTTGTCCTTTATATACCCATATGCATCGCATGTGCCATACACTCGTTTTTATAAAATTTTATTGCTATATCAAACAATTAGGAAACTTTAAACCTAATTTCGATTATGCTTTTAGTTTTATGCTTAATATTTTTCGGTCATTGGAAACTAGCATACTTCAATACTAATGAAACTAGGAAAAATGATGACAACATATTAAAACGTTTGAACATAATTGAAGTTACAATATGATAATGTATAAACTCATTAGTAAGCGCAAAAATGAAATAATTATAAATATTATTATGATATACATTTTAATTTAAAAATAAATGGAACAAAACCCTCAAAGGTTAGCCCAGTAGATAATGCAGTTATAGAAAAACCGCTTAATACGAGTTCAAAATCCAAGAACATAATCCCCTTTGATTTACATGTATTATGTGTTTTGGGGTCAGTGGATATTTTTTTAGGATGTTAAAAATGGTTCACCAAGTTGATGGTGTACATGAGTGTTCAGTAAATAAATGAAATATGTAATGCTAATGTCAAGGACTATAACGACCCGTAATTTTTAACGGTGTTTATAACATAATTAACTGAATTTTTGTGAAATTTTAAATGGTTGGATTTGAAAATGAAAATTTAATATTTGGAATACGTCTATTTTAACATAGCAACTGGTAAAACTTGATTGGAAAATATGAAAGTTTATTCTGTTGTGTAAATTTCAATTTTAATTTAAAATCAGTTAATAGGAAAAAAATATTTTCGAAACCTGAATATTTTCATATAACAAAAAAGTAAATCATTTTCTAAGTGAGATGTCATAATTCGTTTCGTCAAATTTGGACTTCTTCAACCCCTTTTATCTTATTTTCGACGAATTTGCAGCAGCATAGCAGTGAAATATCGACTTTTGATAGGATGGTCATATCATGGATATCTATGTACCATTCTATTCGTCCCGTCATGCTGATCTCCACAGTGTATTCATTCGTGCATTTTGGTGTTCGGTACACAACGAAAAACCGCGAAACGGTCGACCGTATCGGTATCCGTTCAAGTTCATTTGTTTTGCATGACTATCCAATTTCCTACCTTACAAAATCAACATCCATTAGCTATTTTTATTTATTGAAATTCAGCTTTGACTATTGCCATTCCCATCGTTTTATTTACGGTGGTACGTTGTCAGCCTTCTTTCTATTCCCTACCTCTTCGTATTTTTGGGAGAAGAAAAAAAAACAATATAAATGTAATGGCAAAGTTAAAATATCTTTAATAATAGTTGTAATACCTTTGGTGTCACACTTTTTTGGTATCAACGTGAACTACCAAAAACGCCCCTCTACAAATATTGTTAAATATTACTACTGCTTAAAAATAGGATCTAACAGTTAATTTTTTTAACAATTCAAAACGTACTTATCTTATTATCACTTAGAAATAGGATCTTACAAATAAACTTTTTTTCAAAGTCATTTTTTACCAATTAATAACAGAAATAAAAATTTAAACCAATATAAAATTAAATCCATTCTTTAGTAATTAATAATAGAAATAAAAATTCAAACGCCCCTAAAAGTAGGATCTAATAATTAAACATACTTTACAAATTCAAAACGTTTCTAAAAATAGGATATAAAATTAAACTTTTTTTAAAATTCAAAATACTTCTCTACAAATATACAAATCGTAGTATCACTTGAAATAAAAAATTATTTTTTTGACTAATTTAAATATATACAATTTATAACAAAAATAATTCACGCGCGAAGCGCGTGCCATTACACTCGTATCTGATAATGCTCCTTTTCTATTGGCTTTGTTACCTTTCAGGTCTCGTCTTCTTCCCCTCTCGCTTTGCCGATCGTTTCTTCTTTCTAAAAAAAATACACATATAAATATATTGCAAGCCTATCTTCATTTCGCCTGTAGCCTGTACTCTTCCACATCCCTTCGCTCACAACCTTCCTCCGACCTCACCGCCTAGCCCAGCCATGTCAGCACTCACGCCTACCATGCGCCTCCGCCACGCGAGTTAACCCAATGACCGCCCCTCTTGCCTACTCATCCCCTTGCTGGAGCATAGCCCACCATCTCCCCCATAACTGCAGCCTTACCTCGCCTTTGCCGAGCTTCCCAAAATCGAAACCCATACCGCCACATCCCTCCTCCGCCTCGAACCCTCTTGGTCGAACCCATTCTTCCCATCCACTCACCTTGCTCCTTCCCATGGCAGCCCCAACCGACCCTAGAACTCCTCCAACCCGAACGCCGAGCAGCCACCATCTCCCTCGCCGGTAGCTCGACAGCCTCATCCTTCGACCCGAGTCCCTCCTCCATAGTTGCTGCCTTGTTTCTATGACCACAGCAAGTAAGCAGTCTCCTTCACTTCTTATATAACGTATATGTACATATATATAGGCTTACTTTAGTTGTATAAGGTGTTTGTATAGCTTTTATATGTGTGTATATATATATATATATATATATATATATATATATATATATATATATATATCCATTCTGAGTATTAGCTTGTAGTTTTAAGGATAAAGTATACTGAATATATAATACGTAAGCCCACCTATATATACAGCTTGGCATGTAGCCTTTATATCTTTGTGTACTTACATATTTTTGAGCTTGCCTAAAGAAAACATTATAATATGTTTGTTTATCAAAAGTTTCATATTTTTGAAGCAGATTCGTGTAATATATTATGTTTGTATATTATCTAGAATTTTTTTTTGAAAAGAAATATAAAGTCTGTTGAGTTTTGATATATATTATAACCTGATAAGCTTATATTGATTTTCTTATAAACATTGATTTTAAATATAAAAAGTTAGTTATACATCAGCTTGTATATATACATCTGTTCTGAAGCTTGCATGCTTATATATATATGGTTATATATGATTTGTGTTTTGTGTATAAGCTATGTTGGTTCATATTATACATATGTATGAGTTATGTAAGTTGTATATATGTTTATATATTAGTTTATATAGATAAGAATACGTGAATTTGGTTTCTTCTAATATATATAGATATTTTGTGTGTTGGGATTTAATATTGATTTGAATTATATATATTATTTTAAATATATGTCTAAAAAAATTGGTTTTAGAGAAAAATTATAACGTATATTTTGTTCAGCTTATATCAAGCTAATTTGATTGTTCTCATCAATTCCTATTTATCAGTTTTGTTCGTCAAATTCATGCCAATCTTTCTTAGCTTTGAAATTCGTGCTTACATTCGTAACTCATTTCATTGTCGAATCTCTCTAGCCTCGAAAGGTGAGCGATCACTCACAATTAACATTCTTATATTTATTAAATTTGATTTCATTTGAAACAACAATTGAAATATGCTGCTAAATTGAAATGCTAATTTTTTATTTGTTATATATGTTATGCCATTATCTGTAACTGTGCACCTGTGACATATGACACCATAACCTGTTATTATATTATGATTTATATTGTTATTGATGATATATGCCTATTACTGATTTGTTATATTATCATATATGTTCTAACTCTGCAAGTTTCCTGTTAATTTAGAATTCCCTATGGGTTGATATGATACATACTCGAACGATCTTGTAGAATAGGAGAAAATTATTATGGGTTGAAATGATAAACCAAAGCGATTTTCATTGACTTTAGAGCTATGGGATTACAGGTTGAAATAATATATACCCGTAGACATTTAAATTGTGGATTGAAATGATAAATACCTGTATCACTTGACCATAGGATAGAGAATTATATACGGACACCGTTGATCTACATTTGAAAATGATTTCCAAAGTTTTGAAAGGGAATATATGGTTTTAATAAATATTGACTTTAAAATAGTATGTATATATATATATATATATATATGTTATTTTTATATATGTATAAAATTTAGATACTTAAAATAATATGTTTTTGGAAATTTTAAATTATAAGTTAGTTTTGAAAAATATAAATTTTAAGATTTTCTTATCGTTTTATTATTTTACAAATATATAAAATAAGATTTCATACAAAATACAATTAATAATAAGATTTAATTTAATAAAATTTAACTTAATTAGTATGTAATATGTTTAAAATATTTATTTAAAAATTTATATTAATATTTTAAAATAGATTTATAACTTTAATAATAAAGGTTGGGAAGATAAAGTAATGTTGACTTGGAATTTAAATTGGTTGATAACTGAATTTAAAAAAGAATTGATTTAAACTTATTGGTTTTGAGATTTTGAAAAGATATGATTATAACTTGATTTATAACTTGATTCGATAAAGAGTGATTAAATGAATATTCTCGATTCTTAATAAAATTGAGATTGAACGTTTAATATTGATTTAAATATATAAATTGAGATTTAAATTAATTGTTATAAAAATGGTTAAAGGAATAATTTCCAAATTGAATAAACTTAAAGTTAAATGTTGAATTATAAATGAAATTTATATTGTAAATGTTTGAATACTTAAACTTGAATCTTTGAACTTTAAATTGAAATGGTTAAACTGGAATTGATTTATATTGAATTTTGGAATTTAAGATGATTTAAATCGATTTGCGAAATTGGAGGAAAACTATTTTTTTATATAAGGTACTTTATTATATATATGAACTATTTTAATTTATAAAGTATTTTAATGTATATACTATTTTCAACATCTAAACTGTTTAGGTGAAAAGTGTTATGACTTCAAAGCGATATGATTTGAAAGTATTATGATTTCAAAGTGCTATGATTTTAAAAGTGTTATGATTTTGAAATTATTACAATCATTGGAAGTGTTACGATTCTGGAAATGAATATTGTTTAAAGTGAATAATGATATCAAATTGATATGGTTTTGAAATAAATATGATATTTTGATATGAAGTATAAACTATTTGAAATGAAATGACCATGGTGTGAAATAAGCGTTTGGTTATTAAAGTGACTGGGATCAGATATTGTCATACTCTCTGCCAATACAGAAAATCATTTTAACAACTGTGTACGTGGTGGAGATTCCAGAACGAAGTAGGATAGTATGGCGACGACTCTATATGGTATTTACATAGCCCTGACTCATGTGAGTCAGCTTGATGTGGCTAAAACAAGAGCTATACTGGGCCATGTGAGGTCTTTCCCCTGATTGGGCACTTTTTTTCGATACCATTCTTTTGCTTTTGTGATTGATTGGGTGCACCCGTTGATTTGGGAGTGTGTCATGAGGTGGGCGGTAGTAGCTGCTATGCATTAGCACCAGTCCGGGAGTGCAAATGGTATATCTAACATAGCATTGCCTCGAGTGCCATGTCACATGCCCTATCGCACCTTCTACGAGTTTGTTTTGTATCGTACCTATGGAGTGATCCCTAATAGCCCATCCACAGGTGGAGTTTACAGTATCTGTATAGACTACGGCATTATATAAAATGTGTTAAGGGGGATATGGGTAACGCCTTAATGCTATTTTAATATTTTACTTTACTATAAACATATTATAATAGCATATCTTACTACATAGTATATATTTCAACGGATCCTTAGAGGATGGAAATCCCAAACGACCTTTGAGTTACTTGTATTTCAGTTGACATTTCACTTGAGTTGAATTTATTAATATAAGAATGTTAATCCTGACTCGAGTGTTTGTGTTTTGCTTTACGCTCAGGTCGGACTGAATGTCACAGTATTTGAGACTCACCTTTGGAGATTGGAGCTTTACTTGAAGATGTGTCTTATCTATTCAGCTTTTCCAATTGTTTTAGTCATAAAGGTTATATGTTTGTATTCGAGACTGCATTGTATTTGAGATATTCTGCTGTATTTTATATTAAACTCTGTTATTTATATAGTAGCCTCATGAACTACTATTTATCTATTCTACTGCTTACTGTTGCAGCACTCTACGTTTGTGATTATGTGATTTATTTATTTACTATACATGCTAAGTTTTTCCAAATATAAATTAACAATCTGATATTTTGAGCAATTCAAGTTCTAAATGTGCGGATGCGAATGGTTCGAAATAGCGGGTTGTTACAAAGACTACCAGCTTAAGTGGCAAGTGATAAGATGCTCTAGGTTGAGGTTCTAGAGTCTTCGATTTGAATCCTTGAGACATCAGAATGAGTTTCATGGTAAGATAAAGTGTCACTCTTATTCTAAAAAGGTAACACTATTGTGAAAAAATTATCAATGAATACTTGAACAAAACTAATGAATTTTATGTTAAAATGAAAACCAAAACAAAATCAAAAGTATCAATGCGAAAAATTAACATAGCAAATAATTTTGAAAAAGTAGACAAAATGGTGTGACATTCCTATAATTCCTATAATAACTCATTTTTGAGTCCCTGAATATATCGTCATAAATCTGAAAAAAATTTAATGGATTTCCAATGGCATCGCAAGCTTCTTATCATAGCAAATAGTTTATTCTCATCTAAGCTTTTATAAAATATATTTCGATATTTTTTATTTATTTTTATAGTGTTTTATAAATTTGATAGTTGTGAACAAACATGTGAATGTTTGTTTTTGGTTTGTATATAAGATACAGGACATATGATAAGATGTCTAAATGTGACTCGTGTATCAGTTGCATCGAAGAATAATTTATTATAAAACCGCAGTGTAATATCGTTAAAGTGGTACTTTGTGTTCATAAAACATACTTTTAAATAGAATGCAAACAAACAAAATTTCAAGTATTAAACAATCAGTATTCAACATTCAATGTTAGCCTTCAACATTAAACAAAAAAGCTATGTAAGAGTTTTAACATTTCTTGTGAGTCTTAACATGTAGTGAATGACATAAGACATGTTCAAAAATCACCCATATATTAAAATTCTGCATTATGTTACAAATTAAAGAGAACGAAAGACATTAGACAGACATTTTTATTATATTTGGGTATCTAAATAATACAAATGAGTTCTATATTTATAGACTCCAAATGCAACGGAGATTACAGTAATATCCTTTGCCATTTAGCATATTCATTCATATTTCTAATATATATTACAACACTCCTCCTTGAATATGCACGTGATAAGAATAATTACCTCATTAAAAACCTATGGCATTATGAGGGTTGATGTTGGATCAAGATAATGCCTCATCAAAACCTTACTAACAAAAACATAGTAGGAAAAATATCAGTGAAGAAAAAATGGTACATTATAGCATACGTTTGAATGCTCCCCCTGATTTATAATGCATTATTTAGTTAGTTATTGATGCATCCAATGCATATCAATTTTATACACCATCTTTTGAAACGTTGATTTTGGTAGTGCCTTTGTGAATACATCTACCGGATTTTCTTGGTGATGGATTTATTTCATCTCTATTTTATTGTCCTTTTATAGTTTGTGTGTAAAGAAAAACTTAGGAGAAATGTGTTTCTCCTATCACCCTTGATGTAACATGCCTGAATCTGAATTACCCAAGCTGCATTATCTTCATAAATAATAATTGATCATTCCATAGCTGAAGGGAGTTGGCAAGTACTCAATTAATGATCTTAACCAAATACATTCTCGACTTGCTTCAAGTAGTGCTAGCATTTCAGAATGATTGGATGATGTTGCTACCAACGTTTGCTTCGTATATTGCCATAAAATAGCTGCATTACTATTACTAAACACATATCCAATTTATGATCTTGCTTTATGTGGATCAGAAAGATAACCTACATCAGCATAGCCAACTAGATTTAGGTTATTACCTATGTCAGAATAAAATGAGCCTAAATTTATCATTCCACGAAGATATCTAATGATATATTTTATGCTATTCCAGTGTCTTTTTTTTTGGTATTGAACTGTATCTTGCTAGAAGATTTACTGAGAATGCAATATCTGGTCTCGTGCATTGGGCTAAATATAATAACGCACCACCAATGGCGTTGAGATATAGTACTTATGGACCAAGCATATTTTCATCATCTTCTTTTGGGTGGTAAGGTTCCCTTTTAATATCCAAAGATGTGACAACCATAGGCATACTAAGTGGATATGTTTTATCCATTTGAAAACACTTGAGGATTTTTTTGATGTAGTCTAACTGATGGATCAGTAATAGCGTATGCCATTAGTACTATGCTTGATTTGTAGACCGAGACAATATTTAGTTTTTCCAAAATCTTTCATTTTAAATTCTTTTCTTAAGTAATTTATTGTTTCATCAATCTCTTTTGGAGTTTCAATCAAATTTATATCATCAACATAAACTGCTAATATAGCAAATCCCTTTACTGATTTCTTTATAAAGACACATGGACAAATGAATTGTTTTTATATCCGGCTTTTACCAAATATTCACTAAAATGGTTATACCACATTCTTCCAGATTGTTTCAAGTCATATCGTGATTGTCTCGGTTTTAATGAGTACATCGACTTTGATTTTTCTTCAGGCAACCTATATCCGTTTGGGATCTGCATTGAAATATTGGTATCTAATTCACCGTAAAGATAAGTTGTCACAATATCAGTTAATCTTGTATCTTGTTATTTAGAAACTACAAGGCTTATTAAGTATCGAAATGTTATGACATCCATAAAAGGATAATATGTTTCTTTAAAATCAAAATCTGGTCTCTGTAGAAAACTTTGTGCGACTTGTCATGCCATGTATCTTACGATTACATCTTTATCATTTCATTTTCTAACGAATATCCATTTATAACCTACCTGTATAAAATTTCTAGTGTTTTCTCTATTGGTCCAAAGACACCGTGGTTTTGAAGTGAATCTAGCTCAACTTGGATAATATCTTTCCATTTTGGTTAATCGTGTCTTTTTCGACATTCATTTATGCTAGTTGGTTCATTATCATTATTCTCATTATAGTCGCAACTTTCGTTTGTTCCAGTAACTACTGCGAATGAGAATACATCATCAATTATTATTTACTTCGATCCCACATTTATTCATAGTTTGTATAACATATTGAGTTCTCATTATTGTTAGGTACCATTTTATTTTTGGTAGCTTCTATTATTTCTTCTGGGATAATAGTTTCTTCGGCATTTATAGAAGAATTGGGATTTTCATTTAAGCTATCTTTTAGATCATTTATAACCTCTTTGGAAGGTGTATAAATTCGTTAAACTTTCTTTTTCTAGACGCCAAGTCTTTTGAACCAATTGGTCTTCCACGTTTTTGTCTTTATTTATATTCATTTGCTGCTTTTGGCTCTTCTTGGATTTCAATTCTAGCTGGTACATTTACTGCTGGAATGTGAGATTTAGTTATTTTTGCAGCATCATTAAATGCATCAGGCATTTGATTTGCGATATTCTAAAGATGCAAAATTCTTTGTATCTCATATTGGCATTGTTTCGTATGCGGATCCAAATGAGACATAGATGGATTATTCTATGATATTTCACGTCGGTCTACTGGAACGGTCTTTCCTCCCTCTAACGGTGGAAAAATTGTCTCATCAAATTTATAGTATGAAAATCTTACGGTGAAGACATCACCCATGAGAGGTTCAAGATAACGAAATATCGAGGGTGAATCAAATCCCACATAAATTTCCGACCTACGTTGAGGATCCATTTTAGTACGAAATATGGGGCTAATTGGCACATGCACAGCATAATCAAATTTTCGTAAATATGAAAATTAGGTTGGGATCCGGTTAAAAGCTGTGATGGTGAAAATTGATGATAAGCCTTTGGTCTAATTTTAATCAATTTTGATGCATGCAAAATTGCATGTCCCCAAGCTAAAACAGGTAGCTTTGATTGCATAAGCATGGTCTTACAATAAATTGCAAACGCTTAATAATGATTCTGCCAGACCATTTTGAGTGTGAACATGAGCTACTGGATGTTCAGATTCAATTTCCAATGGTAGACAATAATCATCAAATATTTAAGAAGTATATAGTCGAATTGATTTAATATGATGGTCAGGGAAGTGCGCTCTTAGTTTGATTATTTGAGTAACTAATTTGGCAAATGCTATGTTTCTTGTAGAAAGCAAATATACATGTAACCAACAAGTTGATGCATCAATTAATACCATAAAATATTTATATGATCCACATTCTGGGTGAATTGGACCACATATATCACCTTGAATTCTTTATAGAAATGTTGGAGATTCAGAAGTGATTTTAATAAGTGACGACCCGACTTTCTCAACTCAGAAAATCGCATCATCTTGAAGAAAGAAAGGGATAGAAAAGAGAAAAGAAAGAAGAGAAAGAAGAAACAACATCAGAATCTCAACAGCGGAACGAACAAAATTATATTAATAACATAAATATTACATAGTTTACAACCATTATCAGAGTTACACAGATTATACATTACATACTAGACAATTATAAACATCTGTCTAGTTATACAACTCAATACAGTACAAAGAAACTACTCAGAGAAACCAACACAGCGGAATACTATATATCTACATGCAGAAGCCTCCTGCTCCATTGCTCCTCCATAATTCGTCAAAGCTAACTTGAATCCCTTGGCTACTCGTAAAAATTTGAGTACCCAAGAGTTTAAGAAAACAGAAGATAAACTCCGGGTCAGACATGGGTCTGGTGTGAGTAACAGGTTATGGTTGCTTAACTTTCAAAAATCTTTTGAAAAGAAAGGTATCATGTAAGACTTTCCACACATAAACATGGAAAAGTTTTTACCTTACGCTAACCAAAACATTTGATAGGAAATCCAATGATATTATAATAGGTCTAGGGTTTTCAAATAAATATGAAATAGCCGAAATTGTTACATCTATTAAATTCCAGCTACTAGCCACAAAAGTGGGTAATATAATCAAATCCGATGGCACTTATTGGATTTTGGATTCCATACAATGGCAGGGCTACCGGGCTACCGTCCGTCACAGTACGTGGCCTAGATCAACGTACCAAGGAGCCACCCTAACTCCCCCGCAACATAAGGCCGGAACCATCCCTTATTGGACAGTCCCGAACAAGACAACCCCGACAGTTGGAGCTTACAACCGTCCATACAGCCAAAATAAAAAGGGACATCTAGACAAAGGAAAATCTCATCCTACTTGGGCATGACCCACTTAACCTTGTCGCACCACCCCTGTTTTAGCCATTCCCGGTTGATGAGGCTTGAGGCTACGATTACCTTTATAGAACACATCACTTAGAATGCTCATCGTCCACCTGATGATGTTCTGAAAGCATTCAATCCATACAAGTTCGTTCCAGGTTCGAACGAAACCAAAGGCATTATCTCGTTACACTCATTTTGGAATCACCCTCAGAGTTAACGACGATAACCCTTGCATTCTGAATCTTTATCTTCACTTGAGATTCACGACCTATCATTAATTTGGACCGATGTGGTTTTCGGATATCCAAATATGGAAACCCGATCCCGGTCTCATCGAAATCCAAAACGTGTCTTTTAAGGCCAAGTTGTTTTAAAGTTTAAAACAATTCAATTATCTATATACACACAGATAGATAACTCACAAATCACAATAGATAATCAACATTATCACAATAAACAGATGATCCACATCATCATTATAAACAGATAATCCATACTATCATCAAAGTAGATAATCCATATTATCATCACAATGCAACCAAAGCATTCATATCACACCGCATTACTTATCTCATTTCTGAGACCACAAAGCATTCAAGGCAATCAATATCACACATTCATACATAAGCAAAGATTTACTTAATCACAATATAATTAATTTAAAATAAATTAAATTAATTACTTCCATCTCTAGTTAATTTAAAGTGAATTAAATTAATTACTTCATCTTTAATTAATTTAAAATAAATTAAATTAATTACTTCATCATTATAAATCTTGCTTATCTAACCATTAATTAATAACAATCAATTAATCATTCAAATAAATCACCTTAATTAATCACCCTTAATTAATTATCCTTTAATTACTTTCATGTAATTATCCTTTAATTAATTTCACAAATTAATTATCCTCAACCAAAAACAGTAATTAACCTTTAATTACTTCATTAATTAATTAATTATAATTAGTTACATTAATCCTTAATTAATTACATTAATTAGTTACCTTTAATCACTTATCATTGATTAATTAATCAACTTTAATTACATCATTAATTGTATTAATTAATGATCCCTAATTATATTTTAATTAATTACTTTATTTAAATTAATTACCTTAGGTAATTAACCATAATTATTAATCATTCCAGATTTATCATATTCAGTAATTAACTACCTTAATTACTTCATTAATTATTCCCAATTAATTATCCTTAATTAATCCCTTGATTAATTACTAAGTAATTATACTCAAATTACTTCCATTCTTAAAAACATCTTCTATTAATTTACATTCAGTAATTCCATAAATTACTTTACTAAGTAATTACAATCCATTAATTACATTAAGTAATTATCAACAAATCATTCAGTATTTAAAATTAATTAAACTTAATTAATCAATTTAAACAATCACATTAAACTAAATTAATTACATTAAGTAATTAATTCCTTAATTACTTCCATTAAGTGATTACACTTAAACAATTCACAATTGATTATCATTAAATTAATTAATTTAATTAATTATTAAAAATTAACCACATTAATTAATTATTAAATAATCCTAGTTAATGACCTTCATTAACCATTCTTTAATTACTTCCTTTAAGTAATTTAGATTAACCATTTAATAATTTCAATTTAATTTATCATTACTTATCCATTAATTAATTTCTAATTATTTAATTAATTAAGTTTTAACTGTAACTTAATTAATCCTTAATTATTTGATTAATTAACCTTGATTTTTATTTAATTGTTTGAATAATAAGTCTTTAATCATTAATTAAAAATCTTAAATCATCTAATTAATGATCTTAATTACCAATTGATTAACCCTTAATCAATTATTTATTAATTCCTAATTAATTAGTTAATTAAATTAACTAATTATTCCTTAATTATCTCATTAATTTAATTAATTTCAAATCATTAAATCTTAATTTAATTTTAAGATAAAAACATTCTTAATTATGACTAAATTGTCATTAACAAATTTATTTGAAAACAAATTTACTTTTGAACTTACTTTAAAATTTCATTCCAAATATAAGATTTAAAATGAATATAGTTTAACATAACCAAGTTTAAACAATTTAAAAACCTTTTTAAATTATATGGCAAAGAAGTACTTGTCTTATAAAAGAAAATTTATAAGAGTTTACACCAAATTCATTTTTAAGTTCAAATAATTTTAATTTTCACTTTGGCCTTGCCAAAAAAAATTTAAATTTTCACTTAACATACAAAGTTGTTTAAATCTTTCAAATTTAAAACTTCTTTTAATTTCAAAAACTGAAATTCATATTTAATATTTGATTTCCATATTTAAACTTAACTTTAAACTTGCTCATATTTTAAAAACTTCATTTTTATTAATTTAAAACTACTTAACCATTTTTAAAGTAGTTAACAATTCAAGTTTAAACTTTATTTTATTTTTATTTTTATTTAAAATGAGATTTTAAATTTTAAACTTGAATTCTAAAATTTCAAACTTGAATTTAAAACTAGGCTTAAACTTTTCTTTACATTTAAAAACTTCATGTTTAAATTTTTTTAAACAAACAGTACAGGTTTTGTTATAACCTGTAACATTCTTTAAACCCGAGACAACCCTAATTTGCTTCGAGTTCAATGCTCAATCTCCCCGAGCAAACCACCCTACTGCTTCAAGCAACTCACAAATCTACTCGAGCATAAAACTAACACCTCAACAAACTTCATCAGAAAACAGGCTCTGTGCACATGCACATCGCCCCTAGTCACCTCCGATCATCAGTGATGATCGCAACACATCAGAAAACGACTCAGCAACCCACCTCGATCATCAATTCGTGCTTCAACCCTCGAATTCGAGTTTGAGAATCTTAAACCCAAACCTGGAAATGCAAAAGTATCACCATCTCAAAACCTGTCATCGCCTCGCTTGCGAAATTCCGACCACCTGAAGATTTACAACTCCGGCCTCGACTTCATCTACGGCCAAGCTTCCACTACCCAAAAATCTGAAACACTCGGTCCATTGTGGAAGACGTGATGGTTGATTCATTATTCCTAGTTAAAACTAGGGTTCTAGAAGAAAATTCACTACCGCAACTTCCACCGTGATTTTCAACACCAACCAATATTTTTCCTAGTTCCTCTGATCACCCCACCATCATCATGCAGAAACCCATCCTCTCCATATACATGGATCACCAGAGAAACCCCAAAGTTCATTTTTAGTTCAAACAAGAACTGTACATCCATCTTATTTCTAAAATCCAGATTTTAATGTTAAAAATCATGATTTAGTTAATGTTTTCGATTTATAATACTAAATTAAGAAATTACACACTTTGAATCTTTGATTCATATCAACATACACTAATGTTTCAATATTTCCAGAGGCAAATAGACTCTATTTTAATTAAATTAAATTTTAATCCTTAGTCTATGATAAGCAAACAACATTAATTTATAAATCAGATCCTATCAAAACTAAATTAAGTGGTAAGGATTTTAAATACAAATTTTAAGCCTGAGTACAAAACAGAACATATACATAGCATGCATACATATAATATTCACATCAGATATTTACATATAAAAACATGCAATACGTATTCATCTCAACATACAAGCATGCAACCAATTTTTAAATTTAAATTTAAAAAGTTACTCACCTGTTCCAAAGAAGACAGAGCCTAGAAACAAGATGGAGTGCCATATAAAAATGCTTTTGAATTTGCTGAAGACATTTGCATGTAGACTTGATTTCCAGATCTAAGAAAATGCAGACTTCCTTTTCTTTTTAAAACTGATTTTCAATCTTGCTTTTGTTTCAGGTAAATGATTTGAAGATGTGCAGATGCTTTTTGTTTGAAAATAGCAGGTGTAGGATTTAGAAAATGTGCAGATTTGCTTTTTGAAGTGAAGAGAATTATTGATTTTATTTGAGCATGATTCTGGATTTTTGATTTTGTAGATTTATTTACAGGGAATGATTTTTCAGGGATTTTGATATGAAGAGTTTAAATTTGAGTTTTTATGTTTCAGATTTGTTTTGAGTTCAAGCTTTAAATTTCTTAACTTTGGTTTTGAAAAAGAAAAAGAAATTGAAGAGAAGAGGCATTTTTATAAGATGAAAGTATGATTAAATAAAAATAAAAGAAAATACAAATTTGAAAATGATACTTGTACAAAATTTTAACATTTGTCAATTTGAAATGTTTGTTACATGATGCTTAGGAAATCAACACATGTCTTAATAAAGTAGTTAGTATTTAATTTAAATGTTTAATGAAAGATTAATACAAGATTAAGCTTAAATGAATTAGTTGATTTGTATTTATATATATATGTATGTATGTATGTATGTATGTATAAATAATTTCAAAAGAAATAAACCAATTATACTTTATAAATAAAAGCTTATGCATATATTTAGAAATCCAAAACAATTTAAAATCTATACTTTGGATTTTAAAACTTTATATTCAAATTCAAATCAAATTCTAAAATCTAATATTTAAAAATCAAGTTATATATACAAATTAAATTTGAAATAACAATGCTATTTTTATTAAGAGTCTATTTGTAAAAACAATACATTATTAATATCGTTTTTAGAAATGACTCATTATCAAATTAAAATAATTATAAAAGAAATTATTTCTCCTTTATTAATAAATTACCTATTTTATTAAGCTATATTTTTTAAAAAAACAAAACAAACCTTTTTGTTAATTAATTTAAATTTAAAACTTAAGCCAAAATCATTTTAAACATTTAAACATCTTTCTTAACAATTTTAAAATCATATGCTTATTTATTAAATAGTTTTGAAAAACTTAATATTAAATTAAATCAAAATGTCCAAATTATATATATATATATATATATATATATATATATATTAGAATTTTAAATCAGGATTCATTTAATAAATTTAAACCAAGATTATTTATTTAATAACTTTGAAAAGCTTTATACTAAATAAAAACAAATTCTCAAATTACTAAAAATATTAGAATTAGAAAATATGCTTTATTTATTAAATTTAAAACAAAGCTAATCCATTTACAATATAAACTATATATTCATATTATAAATAGAAACCAATTTATTAGCTTTAGAAGAGAAAATCTTCCAATTAAATATTTATTAAAGGAGATTATTAAATCAATTCAAATTTTATTAACAAAATTATCAATATCAATTTAATTTTTAATACAGATTATTAAATTGATATTGTCAAAAATTCCGGGATGTCACAATATGAAGGTCGAGTGATTAACTTTCCTTGTGCACATAGATCACATAAGTTATCACTTGGTAAATTCAATTCATTTGGTAAATCATTCTTATTTGAATTTTTAGCAATTTTACACATCATGGTTGACGCAGGATGACCCAAGAGATCATGCCAAAGAGTCAATGTCTTTGTATTTGTGAGCTTCTGGCTCATGTTTAAGAATGAGATTCAACTATGACAATTTTCGTGAAATATAATCAGTAGAAATTGTTTCAAATTTTTCTAAAACAAGCTTCTGGCTTTCAATTCTAGAAATAATACAAAGATATTCTTTATAGTTTTCATTTATAATTTCAATATGATAACCGTTTATTCTTATATCCTTAAACTTAGCAGATTTCATTTAAAATTGCTCGAGTATAATGCATTTTGAATAAAGATATGTCTTCCATTTGGTAATACTATATGGGCTCTTTTGGATCCTTCAATTATATTAGCAGATCCAGCTATGGTGGAAACTTTAGCGAAATATTTTCAGATAATTCAGAAAAAAACTTCTAGTTTTTCAAAATCGTATGAGTAGTTTCACTGTTTAGTAGGCATATATCATCATTCAAGTATTGATGTGGTCTATACCTTAAGAATTAAAGACAATATAGTTAGTTAATTATTGAAAATAATTTTGAACATATATAAATGCTAATGTTTTCTAAAAGGGAGTACAAAGCAAACTACTAATTCAAATCAATGTCCATTAGTATACATTATTTCAGCTAGTTCTAGAAAAATAAAACAAATAAACAAACATCAACTTCAAACTAACTAAAATAAAATGGAAAAACCACACAACAAGCTTCAGGCTACTTCCAGTTGATCGGATCGGTCAAATCCTTAATCATCGCATTGAGATTTTCATTATTTATGAAATTTCCATTATCATCTTCGAAGAAATCATCTAACTTCAAGTTAGTGTTACTAAACAATCATTCAGCGTTAGTTGTTTCAATATTCTTTGAACGTTGGTATTCTTCAACTGTTTTCTTTGATGATTTACATGTACGCGACCAATGACCAGAGCGTCCATATCTGTAACAAACTTCCTCTTAGTGCTTTTTATTTTCCGGAGTAAAACCATTAGTGTTTTCAGGCTCATTTTTTCATTGCTTTTTAAAGTTGGTAGTTTTGTTACCTTTAAAACCACCATAACCGCCTCTGCTGAAGTTATATCCACGTCCACGGCCACGACCATGTCCTCTACCTCGACCTCTGCCTCTTCTTGAGTGAGCAAAGTTAGCATTAACTTCTGGTAACGCAGCCGAACCAGTTGGTCTTGAGAGTGATTTTTAATAAACAATTCATTGTTTTGCTCAACAATTAATAAACATTCTGTAAGTTCAGAATATTTTGTAAAATGACGCTCTTGATATTGTTGTTGCAGGAGTATGTTCAAGGCATGAAATGTTGAAAACGTCTTTTCAAGCATTTATGCATCATCTACCTTTTCTCTATATAAATTCAATTTAGAAGTAATTCTAAACATAGCAGAATTATATTCCCTTAAAGATTTGAAGTCTTGAAACCTCAAGTTCAACCATTACCTAACATTCGAAAGTATGACCATCTTCTAGTGGTCATAATGCTCTTTCAAGGAGTTCCATAAGAGGAGAGAATTCATTTCCGTTAAATATTCTGTTTTTAGATCATCGTGGATGTGACGTCTTAAAAATATCAGAACCTTCGCTTTGTCCTGCTGGAATATATTATTATCATTTTTAATAGAATTTTCTAAGCACTGGGATTGTAAGTGGATCTCAGCATCCAATATTCATGACAAATAGTTGTCTCCAAATATATCCAAAGCTTTGAATTCAAACTTAGCTATGTTTGTCATGCTATGAACTGTTAACGAAAATAAGTGAGAAAGAATTTTTGTTATTATGGTAGATATAATAAGGAAACATTTTCAAGAAACATAACTTCGAACCATATGATAAGTAAATTGATAATGTACAATGAAGAAAGATTGTCACCCGTCCAAGCGTATAGAAACTGATGTACAATAGCAAATATCAACCAAGCGATGATTATTCCTGACAGTGCTGCATAAGACTTTGAACACATTGTATCCTGAAGCTATAGATAGGAAGCAAATAGGAAAGGGTGCGTTTGGCATACATCTCTGATAAGGTTTGAAAATAAATAAAATATCTCTCTGATTTTTTAACAAGTTTCTGATCCCTGTTTTCAAATTCACGCGTGCATAAAGACCTAAATATCCTTTACGTTTTTATCATTTCAAACGCATATAACTTTTTGTAGAAACATCGGATCAACATACCGTTTTCACCAAAAAATTAAAAAAATTATGACCTTTAAAATGAGATCCATTGTTGATATAAAAAAAAAAATCATATTTTTAGTAAAGGTGTAATTATTCTCATATATTTGCAGATAATTCTTTAAATTTTAATATTTCTATTTATTTCAAATCTGCAACTATCGTATATAATTGCAGACAATTCTGCAATTTTATTGTATAATTGCAGACATGCCTGCAATTATTGCATACAATTGCAACAGTTGCATGTAATTGCAGACATTTCTGCAATTATATGGTATAATTGTTGACATTTCTACAATTATTGCATATAATTGCTGAATTGTCTGCAATCATACCATATAGTTGCAAAAATTTGAAAAATATCAATTTAGCTTGTCCTGCCATTGTTTTTACATATGCACAATGCCACTCATTAGAAAGAAAATAAAATTGTGACTTAATGGTAAAAACCGTTTGTTAATCCGCCGTTTGTACAAGAAGTTATTGCGTTTTAAAGAGTGATAATTAATGAGGTGCAAATTTTAATTATGGATGTGAGAATAACATCCATATCTTTAATAATAGTTGCAATACTTTTTTTTATCACATTTTTTTGGTGTAACGTAAACTATCAAAAATGACCCTCTATGAATAATAATAATTTTTAATATCCCTTAAAAATAGACGAACGGTTAAACCTCTATACAAATTCAAAATGTCCCCATACACTTAAAAACTTCAATTAGTTGTAATACGTTTGGTATCACACTTTTTTGGTGTCAATAAACTACCAAAATTGTTCCTCTATAGATAATAATAATTTTTAATATCTCTTAAAAATAGGCTAACAGTTAAACTTCTATACAAATTCAGAATGTCCCCATACACTTAAAAATAGAATCTAACAAATAAACATAATTTACAAATTTGTTATTTAGTAATTAATAGAAAATAAAATTCAAAGTAACAAAAAATTATCTAACTTACAAATAAAAATTTAAATTAACTGCATATTATTTCGACGTAAAAATATGGAAAAATATTTGTGCAAATTTTTTTTTTGAATGTAAATCATATATAATCTGTAGAAAAACAATTCACAGGTAAAACACATGCTATCATCACGCACAAAGCGCGTGCTGTAACGCTCGTATGAAGAATCAACATTGCTGCAAGGAGAAGATGGGTATTATAGGGAAGAAAATTGTAGTATTTAAAAATAGGGATGCAATTTATATCTTTTTTACGAGAATGATGTTTTGTGTATCAAGTTTGATTTTAGGGATAACGTGTTACAATTCAAAGAGAACATAAGACATTAAAGAGAAAACCTTTTTACTATATTCGGGTATCTAAATGATACAAATGAGTTTTATATTTATAGACTTTAAATGCAACGGAGATTACAATAATGTATTTTTCTATTTATCATCTTCATCCACATTTCTATATGTATTACAACAATTTATGATTTTTTAGTCGATTTTTTTATATTTTTCATGTACAATAAATTGAAGATAACATAAAATACGAAAACAGTGATAAAAAGCATATGAACGAAAAAAAAAGGCAACATGATTTTTGAACAAAATACACATACATACAAATGTAAGTATGTGTGTCTTTATGTGTGCATGATTATATATATATAGACAAGGATCGGTTACACCTTAAATCCCTCTGATTTCAACCACATGAAGTGCATCCGCACCCCGTCCAACACACACAACACATACATATGTATGTATATGTATGTGTGATTGTTGGCCCATCATAAATGATGTGAAACATCGAAAAATGTCAAAATCATAAGGTTTATTTATTGATTTATTGTTTCTAATTCGACATTTGTTTATAATTAAATACCAGATTGTAAGTTACTAAAAGCATTAAAAAAGAAGATGTTTAAACGACATCCAAAATAATATTCTGTTGTAATATACATTAATAATAGGGATGAATATGCTAAATATGAAAGGGCATTATTGTAATCTGCACTGCATAAGTAGTCTATAAATATGGAGCTTGATTGTATTGTAAATATATCTCTCTCATTCAATAGAATTGTTCTCTCCCTAATTGCCTCCATTCTCTTTATTCTGTAACACGTTATCAGCACGAAGGAATGCGAATTAATTATTGACCTCAACCTATTCACCTTCAAACTTTCCAACTCTCAGCAAGTAATTAAATATTAATTACTCTGACCGTTTCTCTTCTGACCATTCCAATTCTAAGGCTATTTATATTCAAAATCCTATTATATATATTAGTGCAGACGAGTCTTTTAGAATATATCCACATACATTCTATTTCTTATTTCCTTTACAACAGCAGGTATGGAACGCCATTTGGGTGATGATATATGCTTACTAGATAGTGCAACTACTCATACAATTTTGAAAAACCAGAAGTTTTTCTCTGAACTATCTAAAAATTTCTCAGCTAAAGTCTCCACTATATCTGGATCTGCTAATATAATTGACGGGTCCGGAAGAGCCCATATAATATTACCAAATGGTACGCATATCTTTATTCAGAATGCATATACTCAAGCAACTCTAAAAGAAATTTGTTGAGTTTCAAAGATATAAGAATGAATGGATACCATATTGAAACTATAAATGAAAACAACAAAGAATATCTTTGTGTTATTTCTAGAATTGAAAGCCAGAAGCTTATCCTAGAAAAATTTGGTACAATTTCAACTGGTTTATATTTTACAAAAATTGGCATAGTTGAATCTCACTCTATAAATATGAGCCAGAAGCTCACAAATACAAAGACATTGATTCTTTGGCATGATCGCTTGGGTCATCCTGGATCAACTATGATGCGTAAAATTGCCAAAAACTCAAACGGACATGATTTATCAAACCAATTGAATTTACCAAGTGATTACTTATGTGCCCCATGTGCACAAGGAAAATAAATCACTCGACCTTCATATAGTAAAATCACCTCTGAATCTCCAACATTTTTACAAAGAATTCAAGGTGATATATGTGGCCCAATCCACCCTGAATGTGGACCATTCAAATATTTTATGGTATTGATTGATGCATCAACTCGTTGGTCACATGTCTGTTTACTTTCTATAAGAAATTTGGCATTTGCCAAGCTACTTGCTCAAATAATAAAATTGAGAGCACACTTCCCTGATCATCAAATTAAATCGATTCGACTAGATAATGCTGGAGAATTTACTTCTCAAGTATTTGATGATTATTGTCTATCATTGGGGATTGAAATTGAACATCCAGTAGCTCATGTTCATACTCAAAATGGTCTAGCAGAATCATTAATTAAGCGCTTGCAACTTATTGCAAGACCATTGCTTATGCAATCAAAACTACCTGTTTCAGCTTGGGGGCATGCAATTTTGCATGCATCGAAATTGGTTAAAATTAGACCAACAGCTTATCATCAGCTTTCACCATCACAGCTCTTAACTGGATTTCAACCAAATATTTCACATTTACGAAAATTTGGTTGTGCTGTGCATATACCTATTAATCCACCACTTCGTACTAAAATGGGTCCTCAACGACGGTTGGGAATTTATGTGGGATTTGATTCCCCATCGATAATTCGTTACCTTGAACCTCTTACAGGTGATGTCTTCACTGCAAGATTTTCAGACTGTAAATTTGATGAGACAATCTTCCGGCCGTTAGGGGGAGAAAAGACCGTTCCAGTAGAACGGCGTGAAATATCATGAAATAATCCATCTATGTCTTATTTGGATCCACGTACTAAACAATGCCAATATGAGGTACAAAGAATTTTGCATATTCAAAATATTGCAAATCAACTGCCGGATGCATTTAGTGACACCGCAAAAATAACTAAATCTCACATTCCAGCAGCAAATGCACCAGCAAAAATTGATGTCCCTGAAGGATCAAAAATAAATATAGCAGCAAATGAATCTAAAGCAAGACAAAAACGTGGAAGGCCAATTGGTTCAAAAGACTTGGCGCCTAGAAAAAGAAAGTCTAATGAAAAATCATCAATTAAGGAACCTCCTGAAGAGGTTATAAATGATCAAAAAGATCACTCAAATGAAAATCCCAATTCTCCTAGAAGCGCGGAAGGAAACATTATCCCAGAAGAGATAAAAGAAGATTCCAACGATAAAATGGTACCTAATAATAATGAGATCTCAATATTTTATACGAACTACGGAGAAATATGGGATCGAAGTAAAATAATAATTGATGATGTATTCTCATTCGCAGTAGCTACTGAAATAATTGAAGGTCATGACCATAATGAGAATAATGAGAATGATGATAATGAACCAAATAGCATAAATGAATGTCGAAAAAGACACGATTGGCCAAAATGGAAAGATGCTATCCAAGTGGAACTAGATTCACTTCAAAAACATGGTGTATTTGGACCAATAGAAAAAACACCAGAAAATGTTAAACCAGTAGGTTATAAATGGGTATTCGTTAGAAAACGAAATGATAAAAATGAAGTCGTGAGGTACAAGGCACGACTTGTCGCACAAGGTTTCCTGCAGAGATCGGGTTTTGACTTTAAGGAAACTTACTCCCCTGTCATGGATGTCATAACATTCCGATATTTGATAAGCCTTGTAGTTTCTGAAAAACTCGATATAAGATTAATGGATGTTGTGACAGCTTATCTTTATGGTGAATTAGATACCAATATTTACATGAAAATTCCAAATGGATATAAATTGCCTGAAGTAAAATCAAAGTCCATGTACTCATTAAGACTAAGACGATCACTATATGGATTGAAACAATCTGGAAGAATGTGGTATAACCGTCTTAGTAAATATTTGGTAAAAGAAGGATACGAAAACAATCTCATTTGTCCATGTGTCTTTATAAAGAAATCGGTAAAGGGATTTGCTATCTTAGCAGTTTATGTTGATGACATAAATTTGATTGGAACTCCAGAAGAGATTGATGAAACAATAAATTACTTAAAGAAGGAATTTGAAATTAAAGATCTTGGCAAAACTAAGCACTGTCTCGGTCTACAGATTGAGCATAGTACTAATGGCATATTAATCCATCAATCAAACTACATTGAGAAAATTCTAAAGCGTTTTCAAATGGATAAAGCATATCCACTTAGTACGCCAATGGTTGTTAGATCTTTAGATATTAAAAAGGACCCTTACCGCCCAAAAGAAGAAGATGAGAATGTGCTTGGCCCGGAAGTGCCATATCTTAGTGTCATTGGTGCATTATTATATTTGACCCAATGCACAAGACCAGATATTGCATTTTCAGTAAATCTTCTAGCAAGATACAGTTCAGAACCAACAAAAAGACACTGGAATGGTATAAAACATATCATGAGATATCTTCGTGGAACGACAAATTTGGGTTTATTTTACTCTAACACAGGCATTAATCCAAATCTAGTTGGCTATGCTGATGCAGGTTATCTTTCTGACCCACATAAAGCAAGATCACAAACTGGATATGTATTTAATAACAGCAATGCAGCAATTTCATGGCGATCTACAAAACAAACATTGGTAGCAATATCATCCAATCACTCTGAAATACTAGCACTACATGAAGCAAGTAAAGAATGTATTTGGCTAAGATCACTGATTGAGCATATTCGAAAAAGCTGCCAACTTCCATCAGTAACGGAAAGGTCAACCATTATTTATGAAGACAATGCAGCCTGTGTAGCTCAAATTCAAGCGGGTTACATTAAGGGTGATAGGACGAAACACATTTCTCCTAAATTTTTCTTCACACAAGAGCTACAAAAGGATAATAAGATAGAAGTGAAACAAATCCGATCCCAAGAAAATCCAGCGGACTTATTCACAAAGGCGCTTCCAAAATCAACATTTCAGAAGATGGTGTACAAAATTGGTATGCGTCGGCTGCATCAACAAACTAATTGAATAATACGTTATAATCCAGGGGGAGCGTATGAAATACGTTATAATGTACTCTTTTTCCTTCACTAATATTTTTTCCCATTGGGTTTTTATTAGCAAGGTTTTAATGAGGCATTATCTTGATCCAGAAGAATCAACCCTCATAGTAACATTATAAAATATATGTTACTTAAAGATGAAATCATGTTGTACTCTTTTCCTTGTTTATGATTTTTTTCCACTGGGTTTTTCATAACAAGGTTTTTAATGAGGCAATTACTCTTATCATCTTTACATACGCATATTCAGGGGGAGTGTCGTAATATACATTAATAATAGGGATGAATATGCTAAATATGAAAGGGCATTATTATAATCTGCACTGCATAAGTAGTCTATAAATATGGAGCTTGATTGTATTGTAAATATATCTCTCTCATTCAATAGAATTGTTCTCTCCCTAATTGCCTCCATTCTCTTTATTCTGTAACATATTCTTAATTTTTGATTATTTGACTGGACATTTCCCAAGTTTACACTTCTAAAATGAAGTAAGACATTGAAAGATGCAAGAAAAATATATCAAACCAATCATTTCAATTTATGGTTCTTAATAGAATTTCATTCTCATAAGTACATTAGCACATTGGAAATGAAGCGTGACATAAAAAACAAAACTATCTTTGCTCAATCCATAACATTTAAGTTCTCTTTTTCAGTAATATTAACACATCAAAAATAATGTAAAATCTTATAAAATGACATAAATCAATAACACGTTTAAGATGCATGATAAATGACTCCAGAATGCTGGGACTGAACAATAGTTGGAAATTCTCTCACAATTGTGACTTAGAACAAAAGCGTAGAATCCTAATTTTGTGGAACACATTTGTTGGTCTAACATGGTACTGCACACAACTGAACAATTTATTTCTTGCATCCTCTACGAAGCTAATAGTTTTAGCCCGATTTGTACTGTTGTATATGCACAAAATTTTCCAGAGCAAAGATTACAACTGTGGAAATATCTAGTAGAGCAAGGGAATCGTTTTAATCTTTCATGGATTATTCTAGGAGATTTCAATGCCATTTTATAAAGTCGTGAGAGAATAAATCAGGGGATTCATTCTGCTATGGGAGAAATTGAATTCATGAATTGTATACATGCTGCTAATTTAATAGAATTAGAATTTATAGAATACTACTTTACTTGAAAAGCTGGCATAAATTTCTCTATGCATAGCAAGATTGATTGAATTTTTTGAAACGAACTGCTGGTATAAAAAAAATTCAGAATTTGGCATTCATTTCGGTAATCACTCTCTTAGTGATCACACTCCTATTCATGTCAAGTTTAACACTTGTCGGATAGTGAATGCAAGAATACCTTTCGGGTATAACAATTCATGGTTTTTACATAATCATTACAAGGAAGTAATGCAACAATCGTTAAATATCAATGTGCAAGAAAATCCCTTATTTATTTTACTCAGCAAACTAAAAGCAACAAAATAGCTCTAAGATCATGGAAAAAGTCTAAATGTAACAGTCAAGCTATATGTGACCAATTAAGAAATCAAGTAAATGATATATGTGTGTGTGTGTGAGCAGATAGTCAACAATCCTCTGGATGACAAATTTATCATGCAATATGCTCAAAAAACCGAACACCTTTCAAATCTTACGAGAAAAATAGCAATTGAAAACAATCAAAGAATGAAACTTAAATGGCTAACACATGGGGATAAAACTTCAACTTTCATAACAAAATGTCCATTCGTAAAACAAATCATATTTCACGAAGATTGATAGGTGAAAATGCTTTAACGGCACATGAAATGGTTAGAGTTTTAATAGAAAGAATTCTAACATTCGTTGCCTGAAATTGATTTGCACAAAGCCTATGATAAGATCAACAAAGAATTTATTCATCGTATGCTGATTTGTATTGGTTTCCTACACAAGTTTGCTAATTTAGTCTTTGAATGTATTTCCACCCCACACCACCCCCCCCCCCCCCCCTCCCCGTTTTATATTCTCACAAATGGATCACCATGTGTATTTTTTTGACAGCAATAGGGGTTTAAGGCAAGGTGATCCCCTTTCCCCGTATTTACTTTCTATTGCAAGGAACATCTAACAACCTTGCTAGATCCTGAATACTTAAATGACAATTTAACCCCAATTTACCAAGTTGAATCACTTGTAACTCACGTATTGTTTGCTGATTATAGATTAATTATGTCAAAGGCAACAATAGACAGTGCAATTACTATTAACAGGGTTATGCAGAACATGAAAGAGAATGCAGGTCTTGTTATGAATGAAAATAAATCAAACATTTTCTTTAGAAAAAGGGGCTTGCAACTAGCAGATCATTAATGATATCATCAAAGTTAAAACGGCAACTTTCCTATAATCTATCTACGCATTCCGTTTTCCCAAAACAAGTTAAAGGCAAGAGATTTCGGCCCCTAATTGATAAAAGCATTCAAAAATTCACACATTGGAGCAGTTAACAATTGAATATTGGTGGGAGAATTAAAATTATTAAAACAGTCATACTTCCCATGATTAACTTTTGGATACAAATTAGCCAAAGCAAGTATAATAAGCAAGGTTAATTCTCTGTGTGCAAATTTCATACGGAAATCTAAATCGCATAGAATGTCTTGGGATAATGTCTGCAAAAGAAAGCTAAAGGAGACCTCACAATTAGAAAATTGGAGGATGTTACAAAGGCAATAACAATAACACTAGTATGGAAATATCTTCAAGGGGTTAGTCTATGGGCTAAGTGGTTAAAGAATATATACTATAAAAATAGGAACGTTTAGACCATTCAAGTTGATAATAATGCATCACACACATGTAAAACATTTCTCAAAGCAAGAGCTTGGTGCAAAGATTTAATTGAAAGGAAAATTAGCAACGGTGAAGATACAAGCATGTGGTTTTACCCCTGGTTAAATGGATCATCTATGGTTGAGAAACTGGGCTAGCAACATTTAGCTATGGTGGGTGGCCTTAACAACAAGGTCTCTTACCTCCTTGATAACAATCAATTAATGGAGTGGAAACTTTAATTGTTTGCCAACCCTCATAAGACAATCCATCAGTAATATCAAAATTCATCATCAGGTGGAAGAAATTTTTTAGCATTGGCCACATAAAGGGAATGGACAATTTGATTATATATCTAATTAGAATCATGTTAGAAACAAATCAATAGGATTTAATTGGTGTAAACTGATCTGTGACACTAAACGTTCCCCCAAAATGTCACTATGTGCATTATTGGCCAAGGTAAATAAGCTCAATATGAAAGATAAAATCATAAAGGGAATAGTAGCATAGACCAAACATGTAATCTATGCTTTCAACAATAGGAAAACAAAGATCGCATTTTCTTTGAGTGTGCGTATTCCAGAACTTTATAGAACAACATCGGTATCAAACTTAATGTTAGTACAATTAACAGCTATGATATAGGACGAAGTTTTGATCATCTAGCAAATCATAATCATGAACCAACAACTTATGGATGTTTTCCATTAATACTCTCATTTGGCATATTTGGTGTGAAAGGAACTCAAGAACGTTTAGTTGTATTTAAACACCATCAGATTTCAAAACTTTTTTAATAATTCAAGATTGTAAAAACCTCCTATCGCAAGACAATCTTTCTGCTACAGACATAAAAGATAAGGAACTTTGCTTTGCAGAATTTGGAATCAAGATTAATCCCAATCCTAAAGATGAGACTAGTTCTCCAACTTTGCATAGTTCCAGCAGTACCATTGCTCTGGTATGAAGAAGGAACTAGATGATATATATGGGCTTACCGATTCGTATAATTCATCTTGCAGATTAGGCTTTCATTTCTGCTATTTGAAGCTTGGCATGAATTCCAGATCTGAAAAGTGTTTTCATTTTGGATTTTGAAGAAACAGTAGAGTAGTTGCTTGCTTGAGGAACGAGGGATGATTAACAGCTGATTCTTCTAGTTCAAGTCCCTTTTTTTAGTTAGTTCAATTATTGTAATAGTCTCATCTCCTTTTTTCTTTCATGGATCAATTTTTTTGTTTAAATGATTTTGAGAATCCTTGTTATAATTACTCCTTCATTTATTTGATACACTTGACCCATATTTTTTTTGACTTTTGACCTTTGTTTCATTTCAAATTAATACATCTACTAAAATATGTACTTTTTTCCCCTTTTAAGACATCCATTTAGATTGGAAGGTTGTAAGGTTTTGATGATGCATATTATGAAAATATATGCCTTTTGTTCTAAAAAAAGAAATTCCCAAAATGAAGTAAAACATTAACAAAAGATAGGAAAGAAGTTTCAAATATGATTTTTGAATTGACTTTTCACATCTTTAATGAGTGTTAGCATAGAAAAAATAATGTAAAACACTACATGTTGAACATATTCTATAAAAAACATCAAATTATGATTTTCTTAGTTGACGTTCCACATTTTCGTGTGTAGCTTATTGTAAATGAATAAAGACATTAAAATTTTCGAAAAAACATATCAATAGAATAAAAATTATAATTTTTCATTTGACCATTTTTCAAATTTTCGACGAGTATTAGCATGTTGAAATGACAGAAACATGAAGCATAAATATAGTTTTAAATTGTTCTTCCACATTTCTACGACTATTTACAAAAACATAAAACGTCATACATACCTACGCGCGCGCGCGCACATATATATATATACACATACATACATATACATATACATACACATATACATACATGCACTCATATATATAAAGCTGCTATGGTAACAGTAAATTTTCTATTATCTTACCATTAGCAGTCAAGCAGTTACCACTTTTAATTGAAATTGGTATACCAGTTTAATCGGTATGATAATGATAAATTTATCATTTTTGACAGTAATTCTACCAATCAATTTATATCACAGTATATTCATGAAACATGCTTGATTACATGCATTTAGAACTAAGCAACTGATTAAATTTAGTTCGATGATCGGGTGAAATAATTCTGACTACACATCATTTTTTCTTATTTATGTCTTTTATTATATAACACTATAAATTGTATAATGAAGCAATATTATAGTGAAAAAACATGTAAGTTATTGACTTATTAGACAAATATTAATTTATCATTACACAATAATGATTACCAGATTATCGATATACTAGTCTTTGTTATACCAGCTTATTGGTAGTAGTAATGGTAAGTAATTTTAGTTTACTAGTAAAAACAATTGACATCTTTGTAACCAGCGTAACCGGCGTTTTCCACCTCTACTAGTTTTAAAAAAACCAGTTGACTAATCTACCTCTTGTAACCAGCGTAATCAACGTTAATGAATAACGTAATTCAAGTATAAACCATGCTTCTATTTGATGATGCAGGCTTTATGACATCATTGTTTATACGGTTTGATTTTCCGGAGAGATTTGCACTGTCCACGATTATATATGGACGAGAGCAACATAGCATCCATGCTGCTATCAAAAGTTGTCTCCCTTTAAACCATGTAGCATGCCAACGCGGTTATTGAAGAAAGCATAATCTATTCCTAATGTGGTTACTATAATGTACACGCTTGTGACTAGCGTGGTTCCTATTACAAAGCAACATAATAAACAGATGTAAATAGCCGTGCAACATCAAATATCAACAATTACAACTCAACTTTACGTTGTACACATCTGCAACTTAAATATTAATGCTGCAAACAAGCCACAACATAAAATTCAATAGCAAGCAACTTGTAAATATAGGACACTTCAACTTGCAACAGAACAACAAAACTTCAACAAAGCTACTACATCAGAAGCCACGCCATTATCAACAGACTTGCAACCAAACTAATATACTTACAAATATGATACAAATATCCTTGCAAATATGAAATAAATATACTTGCAAATACAAAACAATTACGGAACAAATATACTTGCGAATAATACTTGCTCTTGGATGTTATGCTCATCCTGACCTCGTCCATCCACTTTACTTCTACTTTTTTGTTTTCTTAATTTCATTCCTCGATTTATTTCAGAAGCCATTAGTGGCTTACGTACCGGCTTGTTTGAAGTTCCTACAAGGAATTAAATAACCTCAAAAATATAAATTTACGAAAAAATATAAAAACATCGACGAGTGAATAAGGAACTAGGTTGCAGCACAACCAATGCTAATCTTAAATGTGAAAAATAGAGAAACCAGATAAATAATGGATGAACGGCCGTTACACAGTTTTTTATGTAGAAGGGTATCAAGGCTAGAAATGTGATTTTGCTTGTATTGTACAACTGTGCTTCCTTTGACCTTGTCAAACAGCCAGCATTGTATAATCTGTACAGCTGAGAATGCATGTAACAATATATCATCTTGTATTAGTTTCAATTGCAATAACAAGATCATTTTCAGTTCATTCAAAATCTCTCAAATATCAAAAACTTAACTTGGTATCAGAGCCAAACTTCAATTCTGCCTAACGGCATATTGATTCAAATCTGAATATCATCAGAGAATTCATCATCTGATATTTCAGATATCAAAGATCTCATCGGAACTATGAAATTCATCATTTGAAATCAGAATTTGATCTTATCTCTGAATCAAAGTGGTACCTCGCCTCAAAATTCTTTAAAAAGAAGAATGGCTGCACCGAATTCAAACAAAGGCACAAATTCAAATTCAAAATTCAAGAAAATCATCAAATCATCAAAGAAAGTGTCATGTCTGAAAAACCCATCATCAATTCAATTATTTGGGATAGTGGCTGCAATTACCTCTTCTTGAAGACTTCTGAATCAGTTCTTGAATACCCTTTACCCATAGATACCATTCCTCTCTACCTCAGCTATCTTTTCCGTTGATTCTCCATTTAGCATTGAAGCTTCATCGTGGGAGAAAGCTCAGCAACAACTGAAACACCCTATCTTGAGCAATCAACAACCGAAAGCCTCATCAAAACCATTATTAGCCCTTAAAGCCAATTGATTACAGCCCATTTGGAAGAAGACAACTATCTACTTTGGAAAGTATAAGTTGAAACTGCAATCAGGGGCTATGGGCTTGAGGATTATCTTCTTGGCACTCACATTATCCACCAAGATTCATAAATAATGAAGAAAACAAAACTGTTAGCAATCCAGAATTCACAAAGTATCAAAGATAGGACAGTTTAATCTGTTCATGGTTATTATCAGCAATAAGCATGAAACTGTTGCCATAGGTTATAGGAAGTAAAATAGCCTATGGGATATGGTCAATAATAGAAAGAATCTTTAATTCTCAATCTGCAGCAAAGGTAATGCATCATAAAAGACAACTGCATAGTATAAGAAAAGAAAATCAATCCATGGATGAATATCTTTCAAAAATGAAAACAACATGTGATCTTCTTAAACATAAGGTCCCTGTATCAAAACAGGTTCTGATTATCTTAACTGGTTTAAGTGAAGAGTATGAAGCTGTAGTAGCAGTAATCTCATCACAAAGAACTACACCATCTATTAAGATGTTCATTCAATACTTCTTGCACATGAAGGCAGGATAGAGTTTAAGAAACCAGTTGATTAAGATATTTCAATGAACTATACTACAAGCAACAAAAAAAGAAATCAAAATAATAGAGGCAGTCAAACCTTTCAAAGAGGAAATGCAAATGTTAGAGGTAGGGGCAGAGGCAGATGGAACAGTAATAACAGACCAAAGTGCCAAATCTGTGAAAAAGTTGAACATATTGCAAGCAAGTGCTGTTTCAGGTTTGATTCTAACTACAGTGCATCTCAAAACACAAATGCTCAGAGGGTATGGTGTAAATGCAAACTTAGCAAGTATGGAACCAAAAGGTGCATCTGATGACCAAAGTACACATAATCTAAACATATGTGAGACAGCAAGATCTGAAGACATTCAAAATGAATGTTGGTATCCTGACTCTGGTGCAACACATCATGTAACCAACAACTTACAAAATTAGAATCCTGGGAACAAAGAATACGAAGGTAATCAATCTATCTGTATGGGTAATGACATTAGTGTTAATATCACACACACTGGTAGAGCACAGATTATTGAACAGAGAATAAAACATCTGAATAATCTCTTATGTGTTCCAAAAATAAGGAAAAATCTTATTAGTGTGTCACAGTTTGCACATGATAATAATGTGTTCTTTGAATTTTACCGAAGACACTGCATAGTTAAGGATATTGAAACCAAACAAACTTTGTTGCAGGGTGAGACTTACAGGGGTCTATACAGATTAACCTTATCATAGAGCAATGACCTCAATAATTCAAGAAAATGGTGCAATCTAACTGAATCATGTACAGAAAGTAGTAAAAGTGATTTCAGTATATAGCATTCAAAGTTAGGCCACCCAAGTGTAAAAATTGTAAAGAAAATATTGAATGATAATGGAATTCAAATTAGTAATATACATGTTTCTTATATTTGCCTTACTGTCAAATGGGAAAAAGCCATAAATTGGCTTTTCCACAATTCCAATCATAATATAAAAGACCTTTGCAACTGATTGCAATAGATCTATGGGGGCCTGCACCTATAAACTCAGACTATGGATTCAATTATTATATTTCCTTTGTAGATGCTTATTCCAGGTACACATGGATCTATTTTTTGAAATTAAAGGCTAATACATGCAATACAGTTATTCATTTCATAAGTCAGGTTAAGAAGCAGACAGATCAACAGGTAAAAATAATCCAAACTGATGTAGGACTGAATTCAAGCAACTCAAAGATTTTTTTCAAAAGAAGGGAATAATTCAAAGAATGACTTGTCCTTATACATCTAAGCAAAATGGGTTAGTTAAAAGGAAGCGTAGACATATAGTGGAAATTGGTCTTACATTGTTGGCACAAGCATCACTTCCATTAAAGTTTTGGCATGATGCCTTCTCAACTGCAATCTATTTAATTAACCGACCACCTACAAAAAAATTCTAAGGAAAAACTCCAATAGAAGTATTATACAATGTAAGACCAGGCTACAAAACATTGAGAATTTTTGGTTGTCTGTGCTTCCCTCATTTTAGGCCATATAACTCTCATAAATTAAATTTCAGATCCACTCCATGAACTTTTCTAGTATATGGAGTGAATAAAAAAGGATACAAGTGTCTTGACAGCAATGGGAAACTATTTGTGTCAAGACATGTTGTGTTTAATGAAAGTGTATTTCCTTTTAAAATTAGCAGGATAAAGACAACACAAAAGGTGCACAACCCAACTATGTCAATTCCACTCATACTAATATGCAACAACGTTGAAAGCCAAGAGCTCACTAAAAGAGGTCAGAATAACTCAGATGCTCAACTCACAGTGTCAAACAGTGGACCAGGTCAAGCCACCTCTGATTTATTCCAACATCTCACTCAATCTCCAACAAATACAAATAGTCAACAACCCGGAAGTGATGATCATGAACATCAATCAAGTTCTGAACAAATCACTACACAACCAGAACAACCAGATAAAAGGCATCATTTGATAACAAGATCTAAAAGTGGAATATTCAAGCCAAAGATATATACAACTTGTGCTACTAACTTAGTTCCAGAAACATACGAACAATGTAACGACCCGGAATTATGGGCCGCTAAATTTGAACATTTAATTCATTTTAAATGTTTAATATGGATTTTGAACTAATTTTGTAATACAAGGATTCGGGCGCAATCAATAAAATAGGCTATAATTTTTAATTATAGTGATTCCATTTGAATTTGAATAATGAAGAATAATAATTATATATTCAAAATTGGAATAAGTGGTGAATCTAGAAGTAATAGTTATAAAAATGGTTTTAAAATTTATTTTTAAGTCTATTTAGATTTAAATAGTGTTGTTGGATTTTTAGATGAATTTAAAAGTCAATAAGTTATTATTTGGAATTTTATATTAATTTAATAATGGAATTTGATAATATAATAATGCAAATATCAGATTTTGATTTAAACTGAATCAGAATGATTATTGATGTGAATAAATTTTTTATATGAGTTATAATAGAGTTAATCAAATTTTTAAAAGTGAAATTTTGAAGTGATTTTGAAAATTTCGGAAATCGCCGATTTAATCGTCAAGTTAAAATAGCCTTCCGGGCATAGTCTCGGAATTCGAAAAAACCAGTTCCATTGGATCTGTAATAGTTAGTTATTATCGTATTTGAATTTTCGTAGCAATCGGAGTTGTCGTTTGACCGTGGCAGCTCGAAAACGCATCGAAATCGTTTTAATCGATTTAAATTAAAATTGATCGTTTATTTTCGTAACTCGCACGTACGACCAAATTAGCCTCCGAAACCTATCCTATTGTGTCCGGAACGTGGAAAAGCCCTAGGAAAGCCTATTGATACGTGAGATTTGGAGTTCGTTTGTATAAGTGGTAAAATGTTTGGGAACGATATTAAAATAATATTAAATTATATTATATAACTTCATAATGTTTTTGCTAAAACCTAGTTTTCTCAGGCCACCGTTCATTACTCTTTAATGGCCGAAAATTGTCTACCTTCTTCCCCAATTATTGATCAATCCACTCATTATTTCGCGAATCTTCCAACATGAAAGTTGTAGAGAGTGAGAATATCTTCAGATCCAACGGTTGATCTCGTGTGAAGCTGTCGATTGGGGGTGCTTTATGGCTACGATTGCCGTACGTTTGCGCGCTTGTTTCGTCGAGATGGAAGAGCCGAGCACGGCGCTTCTTCAGCCGAAGGGAGAGTGGGGGATGAGCTTCGTAGTGGTGGTGTTGGATCGTTGCCGTGTACGCCGTGGTGGTCGCGGTCGTTAACCCTAATACGCGACGATGGGTTTGTTTCGGCTGTTGATGTCGCGTGAGGAAGAAATAGAGGGACGGCCTTGATTTTTGCTTTCCAGATCGTGCGGCCTGTCGCTGTTTTGGTATAAATAAATTAAATTTTAAAATAAATTTGTTTAATTATAGATTCAAACTTTAATTAACCATATCTCGTGCGTTTGTTATCAATTTTCGACGAAACTGGCGACACCGGAATCGCAGCGACGTGATCTACGTAGTGGAGCAGTTATGAAATCATTCCGAGCAAGTAAAAATTTAGGTTAAATCGAACGCCGTTCGATTTAATTTAAATTTGAACGCTCGTCGAAAACCCAAGGTGAGTTTAACTCACTCACATCTGGAGTACTAGTTAATTTAAATAGTCAATATTTAAATGATTGCTTAATTGGTTAAATATGATTGAATTGATATATGTTGTTGTGCTAATATCTGTGGATGCAGGGAAACAGGTTGGAGGGATCCAACTGGATCCCTCACAAATGAAATTAATTTATATTCTGTGATATACATTATTTATTGTTCTGTGATAATTTGTTTAGATCTTGATATGCTGCGTTTTATTTATATGCTGTGATGGATTAAATTGAAAATTTAAATTGTGTAGAGCTGTGAATGGGTGAATACAACCTGAAAATTTTAAATATAAATAGATGAATTGGGTTTAAAGAATATAAAAGAAATTCTTAAGTAAAGAATTTTAAAAGAGATTAAATCCAAGGAATGGGTTGAAAAATTTCAAGTGTTTGGGATTTGATTTCAAAGGGAAATGAGAATTGTTTAAATTAATAGCGAGATTTATTTTAAAGAATGAGAAGTGCGCTTTCTCCTGGAATTTTTTTTTTGTTTAAAGAAATCTTTCAAAATATAAATTTGTAGTTTAAATATGTTTAGAATATTTTTAGAAAGAAATATTATTTTAAATTTTTTTTAAGTGAAAGCCAACATTGATGTAGTAATTATGGTATTTAATTATTTTTAAAAGGTAAAGTAATATTAAGTTTTCAAAAGAAAATTTTAATATGAATATTTGATTTAATAACCTTATTTTAAAGGGTTAAATTTTATTTAAAGTACTTAGAAAACCTTTATATATTTCCTTAAGTATTATTTTCAATTAAATAATTTCTAGAAGCTTATTTTAAATATTTTAAACACATGTTGAAAATGATTTCCAGGAAATAGCAATGTGTTTAAAATAAAAGGAGCTATTTTTTTTAAGTATAGAAAGGAATTTTACGGGATGAACATAAAATTGAATTGGAAAAAAATCGTGTTGGATTGATAAAAAGAATTCTTTGGTTATTCTAAGATGGAAATGTATTTCTCTGAAAGCCAAGTACGTTTTTAAAATAGATTTTTGAAACATTAGAGTTTGAAGTTATGTTAAAGAATGGTTTCAAGAAAATTATTTAAGTTGCAAGAACTTTTAAAGTGAACATATATTAAAGTAGTTGTAGAAGTAATTATTTTTAAAGAATAATTAGAATTATGTTTTAAAGAATATTATTTATAAAATAGTTCTATTTTAAAAGATAACCAATCAAAGTATTATTTAGAAATTGTATAGAGTTTCATAACTTTGATTTAAATTTATTATGACTTAACTTTATTTTAAAGATAATAGTTTATATTTTATAAAGCAGTTTTATTCGAAATATTTTTAAAAGTATATGTATATTTTAAATTAAGTATGTAAGTAGATTTGATATAAATGGTTTTAATGTATTTTGAGGGATAAAGTATTTAAATTATTTTAAACCTTGAATATGAGTACTTGGATGTTTCAGAGGAAATAAAGATTTGAGAAATCTATTCCATGAGTAAATTGGGTTTGAAAAGTGTTTCAAAGGGATTTTTGAAATTGGAATTATATCTAGTAAGAGATATTTGAGAAAATAAATAATGTGGAAATTATTTATTGTGTGATGGATGCTTATGGATGTTAATTGATATTTAAATCACCGACTATCAATATTGAACAAATGCGTTGATCGTTTCGAAGAGACCGGGATCAAGATTTATTTCTCGAAAACTACTTCGATCTGGTTTGTACGTTTCATGGGAAAAACGTGTTCGGAGTCGAAGATGGAGCAGAGAAGTGCAAGGGCTAGTCGCTACTAATCCTGAGGATATTTCCAAAATGGATGTAGTAGGAGTAGTACCTTCGGTTCCGTTCGAACCCGGGACGGACTTGTATGGATGAATGCTTTCGGAACATCGTCAGGTGGGCGATGGGCATTCTAAGTGAAACGTTCTAAAGGTAACGCTTAGCCTCAAGCCTCGTCAACTGGCAATGACTGAAAATCAGGGGATATGCAGCAACGCTTCGTGGGTAGCCCCCACTTGAGAGTAAGGCCATCCCTGTTTAGATGTCCCTTTTTATTCGGCTTAGTGGTGCGGTTGCTGATCCCAACCGTGGGGGATCTTATTTGGAATTGTCCAGTAAGGGATGGGTCCGGCCTTGTGTTGCAGGGGATCGGGAGTGGTCCTCGATACGCTGATCTAGACCAGGTACTGTGACAGGTGGTACCCCAGTGCCTAGTCATTAGTTGGAATCCATTCTCCCTACGAGCCTTTTACGAGTTTTGTTTGTATTACCCACTCTGTGGCTAGTAGTTGGAATTTAATCATGTAACAATTTCGGCTATTTTATAAGTATTTGTATATAGACCCTATTATAATATCAGAGGATTTCTATAAAAAGTGTTTTAGCTATCGTAAGGTAAAAACCCGACATGTTTATTTGTGGCGTGGTCTTACGAGATGCTTTCGTTTTCAAAAGGATTTTTGAAACTTTAATAATCAGTTTGGATGCATTATTATCAGCTGGTATTCTAGACTGACTCGGGTGTTATTTCATTATAATGCTCGGGTCAGACCGAGTATTATATGTTCAGGACAGGATGCTTTGGCGCAGGAGAGGAGCTGGAGTCCGAGACGTATTATCCATATTTATATATATATCCGCTGCTATGATTGTATGGTAACGTCTAATTGGTGATATTGTTGTATGAAATACTCTGATGATATGATGTATAAAAGAGATATAGTTTCTTTTTGTGTAAAGATCTATTATTTACTATTATATTTTATTCCGCTGCGACTGTGAGATTCTGATATTGTTTAGTTCCTTCTTTCTTCTATCTCTTCTTCTTTAACCCTAAAGGTTCATATTTCTGTTCCACTTGAGTAAATTGATGTAGTATAGTATTGACTCAAGGGGTACGGATTTGCAGGTTGTTACACTTGGTATCAGAGCTTAGGTTGGCGACAACCTAGGCTTTGGTGGGGAAATTACTCATTAAACAGAGTCAATAGTACTATATAATTAGTTAAGTGTATTAATAGATTGAGAGGGTACTTGTTAGTGGATATAAAATTGTTTTTATACTGTGTTGACTTATCGGTTGAGTGTTTATGAATTCTGGTCGGTGCGGGAAGTACAACCGTATCGATAGGGGTTTCTAAACTCTTAAACAAGATAAACCGACATAGTATGGTTTTAAAAATGGGTAAATGAAATAATTTTACCCAAAATTAAATTTTGATATAAAAGAAATAATTTTATGAAATTATTATATATATTTGATTGTTTGGTTGTTAATACCTTAATCAAATAAGAATCTAAAATTTAATCTTAAATTTGAAATGGTTGTAATCTAATAAAATTCTATAGGTATAAACTATACAAAAGAGAATAACTAAATTTAATCTAAACCAGAATTTAAATCCCGGGATTTTGAAAAAGATTTTAAATATTTTGAAAACAAAGGTTTGGGAAATTTAAAGTCTTGGGAACGTTGTCCAAAGACTTGATGGTAATAATGGAATATTATTTTGGAAAGTATTTTTGAAATGGAAACTATTTTGAAATGAATTTGGGAAAGTAAGGAAGCACTGAACTCACTTCAGTCGCTGGAAAATAATCCTGATGATGCTGGCCACATCATTAGAATTCATTTTTGAGTTTCTAAAGTGATGGATTGCTACCAAAGTGGTTGGTTATGATATTGTTTGGACTTGTTGAGTATAACAGTTGTTTTGGAAATTTCAGAAAAAGGAAATTGCTTTGGTAAAAACAGATTGTTTTAGAAATCCGAAAGTTTGATTTGATATACCAGGAGAGTATGAGTTATTTACCATTTCAAAATAATTTGGAAATAAAACCGGGTAACTGAATTCTGGAAAAAAATTCTATTTAAATAATGTGTAAAATTAAAATGAATCAACTATTGGACTTATTTGGTAAAGTTGATATTAATAAGAAGGAAATGAAATTTTTAATCTTGGAATTAAAATTTAACTTGAGTAAATGGAAGTGAATGAAGTATGATGAAGTGAATAGGAAATTTGAATTTAACTTGGATAAGTTAAATTTATTGGACTCAGAATTAAATTGATTTGGGTTAAACTGAAATGTAAAATGACTTTGTAATTGTGGTATACCCGCAAGCTATTAAATGTTATACTTATAATCTGAAATTGTGGATTTAAAATTTCCAAAGGATTAAGGTGAAAGAAAATTTGTGTCTTTAAGAATTCAGTGATACATATATATAAAATTTGGAATTGTGATTATAAGATGTAAATGGATTCAAATGAGCAATATAAACTTTGAAGTAAATAAGTTGGTGAACTTATAAATAGAAAATGGAATTATAATCACAAATGGGAAATAGTTGAAGTGTATGGTGAATTCAAATCTAATCCTGAATGAAATGTAAATTATAAAAAAAAAAGATGTGAATGAACTTAAGTCAGTAAATAAGTTTTGAACTTGTATATGGAGAATTAAAATTGGATTGAATTGGATTTAACTTTGATTAAATGGAATTGAGTTGAATTTGGATTAATTAAAATCAAAATTCAATTGTGTTATGAATAAAAATGAATGGAATTTAATTCTTATTTAAGATAGTAAAGGAAATGGAATGAATTTAATTTAGCTAAATAAATTTAGTTAAACTTGAATTAAATTTGAATAAGAATCGAATGGAAGGAAATTTAATTTAGTTGAAATGATGTTGAATGAAGTAAATGCTCGCTCAACTAAATCCAAAATAATTGTTGAAAATGAATTTTGTATATGCTAAATTAAATGGAATGTGTATGGTAATGAATAGAATTTTGATAGTTTGGTCAAAATTTGGAAAGTAAATAAAAATCCAGTTGTGGCATGGAATTTAAAATTTTGGTAATAAATGTTGGAAGTGTGAATGAATAATGAAATTAGATTATAATAGTGATGGCTTGAATTGTAATTAAATTCAAATGAATGAAATAATTTAAAGCGGTCTCTTTGTTAATAAAGTAAATCTAAAATGGATTGAATAAATAAAAAAGTGCATTAAAATTTGTAAACGGATTGGAATTGATTTGGATAAGAATCAGGTGAAATTTTTTTTTGATATAAGAAGATAATGAAAATATTGTGAAAGAATTTAAGCAAATTGAATAATGTTGTCTTAGATAAATTTTGTTTGGGTAATAAAGTTGAATTGTAAGTGAAATGGTTTTAATTAAATATTGTGATATGAATATAATAGTTGTAAATAATCCAGGACGGAATGATAAAAGTAAACTTAAGTTGAATAATGGATTTGAAATATGAAAATCAAGACTAGGTTTAAAAGAAAAAAAAAAGATTTGTAAAGAAATAAGAACATTTGGATTGTGAATAATGTCGAATGAAATAAATTAATATAAACTTGAATTGGTGAATGAAATTGAATAATTGCAATGCGATAAAAATGCTTGGATTATGAACCATGCAGGATTGAATAGAATTAATATAAATCTAAACTGGAATTAATTTTAATGGTTAGAAGCTTAAGTGATGGTCACTTGCTTGGATAACCTTAAATTTAGATAGAGATCGGTCGTTTTGTGTAGACGAAAATTTAATTGGCTTAAAGAAACAAATTGGAATTGGTTTTGAATTAATTGGAATGGATTGAAATTTTATTAAGTGATTTTGCATATGAATGATAATGGATCACAAAAGTAATGCAAATACTTCAAATTTAAAGTAAAATTTAACTGTGAATCAAATTGTAAATTGAACTGAAGTAAAGAGATGTAAGTAATACATATGTTAATCATATTGAAATAGAAATGAGTTGGTTGTAATTAATATAAATGGTATATATTGAACTTGAATGTAAATTATTCAAGTAAGATAAAATGAAATTTGGATTTGTATAAGAAATTTAAAAATGGTGATTTAAATCTTTGAAGTACTGAGAAAATATGGTTAACATTGTTAAATAATGAAGTTGGGGGTTGTAAAGAGGATTTAAAATGATGTCGAAATTGTGAAATTGCTTATAAAGGAAGTTAACATGCATACTTATGAAGTGTGCTTGTTTAAACTTTGTAATTGATGTGTTTGGGCTAGTTTAATGAAAAGAATGTTGATAAATGTTCATATATTTGAAAACTGATGAGTTTGTTGAGTAAGTACGGGTACGGAAGGCGTTCGATAGAGTTGGAGCGCGTATATGCGTTATATTAGCCGCTTGCTTTAAAATTTGCTAAAAAAGGTACGCCTACGCAAATATAATTGGAAAATGATATATTTGTAGTGATATATTTTGGTTTTCGACCGTGTGGATCGATGTATATATATTTATCTGTATCGCGAAAGCTCCTCCGTACAGGGGAGACTCTGCCAAAATTTTTCGGAAATTTTGGGACTTCGAATTTTTTTGGGGATTTTGGAAAATTTTAGTAACTAGTAATGTTGTTTTGAAATAATGTTGCCACAAAAGCTTTTGAGTATAAATAAAGCAAATGAGTTAGGATTTGAGCTAAAGGGTTTTGGGAAGTGTATATAAGTTTTAACTAAAGAAGTTTGGGTTAAGTTAATGAGTGTAGGTGCATTTGTTTCATTAACGACAAGTTGATTTCAAATAACAATTGAAAATAAAGGATTTTGAAATAGGATTGGATTAGTAGTTTCGATTTGAAACTAAAGGATTTGGGCAAAGTGAATTTGGGATTTTCTCTATGTAAGTTTTGCTATCGAGTTGGGAGCATTCTTTCTACCTTAGCAAATTTCGGGGACGAAATTTTTATAAGGTGAGAGGAATGTAACGACCCAGAATTTTAGGCCGCTAAATTTGAACATTTAATTCATTTTAAATGTTTAATATGGATTTTGAACTAATTTTGTAATACAAGGATTCAGGTGCAATCAAAAAATAGGCTATAATTTTTAATTATAGTGATTCCATTTGAATTTGAATAATGAAGAATAATAATTATATATTCAAAATTGGAATAAGTGGTGAATCTAGAAGTAATAGTTATAAAAATGGTTTTAAAATTTATTTTTAAGTCTATTTAGATTTAAATAGTGTTGTTGGATTTTTAGATGAATTTAAAAGTCAATAAGTTATTATTTGGAATTTTATATTAATTTAATAATGGAATTTAATAATATAATAATGCAAATATCAGATTTTGATTTAAACTGAATCAGAATGATTGTTAATGTGAATAAATTTTTTATATGAGTTATAATAGAGTTAATCAAATTTTTAAAAGTGAAATTTTGAAGTGATTTCGAAAATTTCGGAAATCGCCGATTTAATCGTCAAGTAAAAATAGCCTTCCGGGGCATAGTCTCAGAATTCGACGAAACCAGTTCCATTGGATCCGTAATAGTTAGTTATTATAGGGTTTGAATTTTCGTAGCAATCGGAGTTGTCGTTTGACCGTGGCAGCTCGAAAACGCATCGAAATCGTTTTAATCGATTTAAATTAAAATTGATCGTTTATTTCTGTAACTCGCACGTACGACCAAATTAGCCTCTGAAACATGTCCCATTGTGTCCGTAACGTGGAAAAGCCCTAGGAACACCTATTGATACGTGAGATTTGGAGTTCGCTTGCATAAGTGGTAAAATGTTTGGGAGCGATATTAAAATAATATTAAATTATATTATATAACTTCATAATGTTTTTGCTAAACCCTAGTTTTCTCAGGCCGTCGTTCATTACTCTTTAATGGCCGAAAATTGTCTACCTTCTTCCTCAATTATTGATCAATCCACTCATTATTTCGTGAATCTTCCAACATGAAAGTTGTAGAGAGTGAGAAGATCTTCAGATCCAACGGTTGATCTCGTGTGAAGCTGTCGATTAGGGGTGCTTTATGGCTACGATCGCCGTACGTTTGCGCGCATGTTTCGTCGAGATGGAAGAGCCGAGCTCGGCGCTGCTTCAGCCGAAGGGAAAGTGGGGGATGAGCTTCGTAGTGGTGGTGTTGGATCGTTGCCGTGTACGCCGTGGTGGTTGCGGTCGTTAACCCTAATACGCGACGATGGGTTTGTTTCGGCTGTTGATGTCGCGTGAGGAAGAAATAGAGGGATGGCCTTGATTTGTGCTTTCCAGATCGTGCGGCCTGTCGTTTTTTTGGTATAAATAAATTAAATTTTAAAAGAAATTTGTTTAATTATAGATTCAAACTTTAATCTATATCTCGTGCGTTTGTTATCAGTTTTCGACGAAACTGGCAACACCGGAATCGCAGCGACACGATCTACGCAGTGGAGCAGTTCTGGAATCATTTCGAGCAAGTAAAAATTTAGGTTAAATCGAACGCCGTTCGATTTAATTTAAATTTCAACGCTCGTCGAAAACCCAAGGTGAGTTTAACTCACTCACATCTGGAGTACTAGTTAATTTAAATAGTTAATATTTAAATGATTGCTTAATTGATTGAATATGGTTGAATTGATATATGTTGTTGTGCTAATATCTGTGGATGCAGGGAAACAGGTTGGAGGGATCCAACTGGATCCGTCACAAATGGAAATTAGTTTATATTCTATGATATACATTATTTATTGTTCTATGATAATTTGTTTAGATCTTGATATGCTGCGTTTTATTTATATGCTGCGATGGATTAAATTGAAAATTTAAATTGTTTTGAGTTGTGAATGGGTGAATACAACCTGAAAATTTTAAATATAAATAGATGAATTGGGTTTAAAGAATATAAAAGAAATTCTTAAGTAAAGAATTTTAAAAGAGATTAAATCCAAGGAATGGGTTGAAAAATTTCAAGTGTTTGGGATTTGATTTCAAAGGGAATTGAGAATTGTTTAAATTAATAGCGAGATTTATTTTAAAGAATGAGAAGTGTGCTTTCTCCTGGAAATTTTGTTTTGTTTAACGAAAGCTTTCAAAATATAAATTTATAGTTTAAATATGTTTAGAATATTTTTAGAAAGAAATATTATTTTAAAATGTTTTTAGGTGAAAGCCAACATTGATTTAGTAATTATGGTATTTAATTATTTTTAAAAGGTAAAGTAATATTAAGTTTTCAAAAGAAAATTTTAATATGAATATTTGATTTAATAACCTTATTTTAAAGGGTTAAATTTTATTTAAAGTACTTAGGAAACCTTTATATATTTCCTTAAGTATTATTTTCAATTAAATAATTTCTAGAAGCTTATTTTAAATATTTTAAACATATGTTGAAAACGATTTCCAGGAAATAGCAATGTGTTTAAAATAAAAGGAGCTATTTTTTTTAAGTATAGAAAGGAATTTTACGGGATGAACATAAAATTGAATTGGAAAAAAATCGTGTTGGATTGATAAAAAGAATTCTTGGGTTATTCTAAGATGGAAATGTATTTCCCTGAAAGCCAAGTACATTTTTAAAATAGATTTTTGAAACATTAGAGTTTTAAGTTATGTTAAAGAATGGTTTCAAGAAAATTATTTAAGTTGTAAGTATTTTTAAAATGAACATATATTAAAGTAGTTATAGAAGTAATTATTTTTAAAGAATAATTAGAATTATGTTTTAAAGAATAATATTGATAAAATAGTTCTATTTTAAAAGATAACCAATCAAAGTATTATTTAGAAATTGTATAAAGTTTCATAACTTTAATTTAAATTTAGTATGACTTAACTTTATTTTAAAGATAATAGTTTATATTTTATAAAGCAGTTTTGTTCGAAATATTTTTAAAAGTATATGGATATTTTAAATTAAGTATGTAAGTAGATTTGATATAAATGGTTTTAATGTATTTTGAGGGATAAAGTATTTAAATTATTTTAAACCATAAATATGGGTACTTGGATGTTTCAGAGGAAATAAAGATTTGAGAAATCTATTCCATGAGTAAATTGGGTTTGAAAAGTGTTTCAAAGGGATTTTGAAATTGGAATTATATCTAGTAAGAGATATTTGAGAAAATAAATAATGTGGAAATTATTTATTGTGTGATGGATGCTTATGGATGTTAATTGATAGTTAAATCACTGACTATCAATATTGGACAAATGCGTTGATCGTTTCGAAGAGACTGCGATCGAGATTTATTTCTCGAAAACCACTTCGATCCGGATTGTACGTTTCGTGGGAAAAACGTGTTCGGAGTCGAAGATGGAGCAGAGAAGTGCAAGGGCTAGTCACTACTAATCCTGAGGATATTTCCAAAATGGATGAGTATGAGTAGTGCCTTCGGTTCCGTTCGAACCCGGGACGGACTTGTATGGATGAATGCTTTCGGAACATCGTCAGGTGGATGATGGGCATTCTAAGTGAAACATTCTAAAGGTAACGCTTAGCCTCAAGCCTCATCAACCGGCAATGACTGAAAATCAGGGGATATGCAGCAAGGCTTCGTGGGTAGCCCCCACTTGAGAGTAAGGTTATCCCTGTCTAGATGTCCCTTTTTATTCGGCTTAGTGGTGCGGTTGCTGATCCCAACCGTGGGGTGATCTTATTCGGAACTTTCCAGTAAGGGATGGATCCGGCCTTGTGTTGCAGGGGATCGGGAGTGGCCCTCGGTACGCTGATCTAGACCAGGTACTGTGACAGGGGGTACCCCAGTGCCTAGTCATTAGTTGGAATCCATTCTCCCTACGAGCCTTTTACGAATTTTGTTTGTATTTCCCACTCTGTGGCTAGTAGCTGGAATTTAATCATGTAACAATTCCGGCTATTTTATAAGTATTTGTATATAGACCCTATTATAATATCAGAGGATTTCTATAAAAAGTGTTTTAGCTATCGTAAGGTAAAAACCCGACATGTTTATTTATGGCGTGGTCTTACGAGATGCTTTCGTTTTCAAAAGGATTTTTGAAACTTTAATAATCAATTTGGATGCATTATTATCAGCTGGTATTCTAGACCGACTCGGGTGTTATTTCATTATAATGCTCGGGTCAGACCGAGTATTATATGTTCAGGACGGGATGCTTTAGCGCAGGAGAGGAGCTGGAGTCCGAGACGTATTATCCATATTTATATATATATCCGCTGCTATGATTGTATGGCAATGTCTAATTGGTAATATTGTTGTATGAGATACTCTGATGATATGATGTATAAAAGAGATATAGTTTCTTTTTGTGTAAAGATCTATTATTTACTATTATATTTTATTCCGCTGCGACTGTGAGATTCTGATATTGTTTAGTTCCTTCTTTCTTCTATCTCTTCTTCTTTAACCCTAAAGGTTCGTATTTCTGTTCCACTTGAGTAAATTGATGTAGTATAGTATTGGCTCAAGGGGTACGAATTTGCGGGTTGTTACAAACAAGCTATCAAAAATGACAAAGAAATAAGAAATGATTGATGAATACTATGCACTGATGAGGAACAGGACCTGGAGCATTGTTCCAGCACCAAAACACAAAAATACAATAGGCTGTAAGTGGACATACAAGTTGAAAAGAAATCCAGATGACACTATTCATAAATACAAAGCAAGACTTGTTGCAAAAGGTTACACACAATAGTATGGATTCGATTTCAATGAGACATTCTCTCCAGTGGTCAAACCAACAACCATAAGAATAATATTAACTATAGCATTGCACAAAGCATGGGATATCAGACAGTTAGATGTGAACAATGCCTTTTTAAATGGTGAACTACAGAAAGAGGTCTATATGGAACAACCACCTGGATTTAATCATGCAAGCAAAGACAATATGGTATTCAAACTCCATAAGGCAATTTATGGCTTAAAACAAGCTCTAAGGGTATGGTTCGACAAGTTGAAAACTACACTCATTCATTTGGGGTACAATCAAGCTAAGTCGGATACTTCTCTTTTTATCAAAATCAACAAAGACACAACAACATATATCCTAGTTTATGTTGATAACTTCCTAGTTACTGGTGACAGCAAGAAAGAAATAGATCATGTTACTCAATTTCTAGATGAAAAGTTCTCAGTCAAAGACTTGGGTCAACTCGGTTATTTTCTTGGGATAGAAGTGAATAAAATTTCAAACTCAGAGATGCATCCAAACCAGACAAAGTATATTAAAGAATTACTTACCAAAAAAATGAGTGAAGCAAAGTCTCTGCAAACACTTATGACACTTATGAAATTATAGAGGTGAAGCAATTATAAATGAAAGGTAATACAAAAGTGTTGTTGGAGCTCTACAATATGTGACCATAACAAGACCAAAACTAGCATGAAGTGTAAACAAAGTGTATCAATTCATGCATCAACCATTAAACGAGCGCTGGAAGGCCGTAAAAAGAATCCTCAGATATTTAAATTGAACGTTAAATCATGGACTGATGCTAAAATCAAGTAAGACACTCTTAATCACTAGTTTCTTAGATGCTGACTGGGCATCATATCCCGACGACAGAAGATCGACAACAGGATATTGCATTTACTTTGGAGAAAATCCAGTATCCTGGTGTTTGAAAAAGCAATCCACTATATCTTGTTCTAGCACTGAATCAAAGTATTGCAACTTAGCTAGTGCTACCACTGAAATTATATGGTTAGAATCTCTATTGAAAGAGCTATAAGTCAGTACAAACAGAAAATCAGTGATTTGGTGTGATAATCTCAGTGTTGTTTCCTTGTCTGCAAACCTGATATTACACTCACAAACATAGCATATGGAGCTCGACCTATACTTTATTCGTGAACGTGTTAATGATGGAAAACTTAGCATAAATCACATACTTGCTTCTTACCAAAGGGCTGATGTACTCACGAAAGCATTATCAGCTGAAAGTTTCTATCGACTTAGAGAAGAATTGAGAATCAGAAGTCCTGACAGCAAAATTGAAGATAAAAAAGAAATGCCCGCTCGAAATCGAGAAGCAATCATCTCATAAACAACCAAAGACAAGGTCTTTTTGAAGAAAAAGAGGTGGTTGCAGAGATTTGGGGATGAAAGAGAAGCCCTAGCTTGAAGCAAAGGGGTGAAATAGAGAAACCAGATAAATAATGAATGAATGGCCATTACACAGTTTTTTATATACGAAGGGTTTCAAGGCTAGAAATGTAATTTTACTTGTATCGTACAACTGTGCTTCCTTTGACTTTGTCAAACAGCCAGCATTATATAATCTATACATCCGAGAATGCATGTAACAATATATTATCTTGTATCAGTTTCAATTGCAATAACAAGATCATTTTCAATTCATTCAAAATCTCTCAAATATCAAAAACTTAATAGTGAATTATAACATAGCAACCACATCCCCTCTTGCGAATTAGGTTTTTCATTCCCTTCCGACCGTTTTTTATGTTGATCCAAATAGCGATGCGAGATGGAGATGAAAAAATTAAATAGGATGAAACAAAATTAAGTAAATTACCATGATGAATTTTGGAACTATGCCAATCCTCCAATAGATTTTACATTTTATATTATTTTTACTAAAGTGAGAAGAAGTGGGAGAGAGGAGGAAAGTATGGTTTTTTACTAAAATGAGGTAAGTATTGGAATATATAGGGGTGAGAAAAGAAAAAAGTGGGGTGTGCCGTTTTTTCTGAAGTAATAGGGTGGAAAAGGCAAAAAATGGGTGAGAATAGAATTAGCCAAACTCAATAATTCATAGCGAGTCATCAAAACTAAAAATCACGCAAACAAAATATGGCTCCAGAAAAAGAAGCAGATATTGAACTAGGTTTTCACAATGCTCTCTTACCCTTGCCTTACTATCCTCTTCCTGCATCCCTTTCGTTATCTCCTTTCCCTTCCCTCCTCCCCATCTCACCCTTTTTTTTGTTTATTTTCCGATAGAGAAACCGGTACATGGTTTAGTTTAAACTGCATCTGTAAACACTTGAAGTGTAACAAAGGAAATATAATGTAATACATAGTTAAATATGTATTTATTATGGGTATGAGTAGCCGAAGTTGCCATTTCGATAGCATGTGCAGGTAGTATGTAAGAGATATGGACGATTGGTTCAAAGCTAAAATGCTTACAAATCATTTCGGTCACTATATATCGAAACCATGCAAGTGAATTTGCCTTGCAAACACAGGTTAATGCAAAGATATTAGATTTGAGGGAGACATGCGGTTCTGACTCTCTTTATATCTTGGAGGCAAAATGAAATTTTAAGATGGAAAAAAGGAAGGAGGAAAAAAAATCTCAACTTCGAAGATGTTATACCATATTTTCTAGTCGACCTAGTATGTCTTCGGTCTAGACTGAGAGGTGTGTAGATGTGACAAATCCCATATATTAATATTTGAAACTATAGGTGTGTTGCATTGGTATCCCGGTTGATAAAGGGAAACATCAAGAGTAATATAGTAAACTAATGAAAACTTGTAGAACATTTCACACTGGATTGAAAAAAATGTAATAACATAATATATGTAAAACAGATAAGAAAGTAGAACATAATCAAAATGAACCAGAATAAAACAACATATCAGAGTGCAGTACATTCGTCGGATTATACAAATAGAGAAACAATAGAGTTTATTTATCTGAACATCAAATAAACTCTAAATACCGTTTGTAATAATAAATAAGTGCTAACATAGCATCATAGCACTATAAAGTGGTACATAAGCGATAGCGGCCCAAATATATAATTATATCAAAAAACATCAACCTCATGCTTGTCCTTCGCATAGCTTGCGCTATCTCATACTTGTCTCTTATCCACTCATTTAAAGGTACATGAGATGATAAGAAGCAATGCAAATAACCTTGGATAGACAAAAGTCTAATGTGAGCGATTTTGTAACACCCCGAAAATTTAGCGGAAAATTTTATAAAAAAATTAAATTTAAATAAAACAAGGAAAAAAATGAAATTTCAAAAACATCTGAATTTGACTACGAAACTTACATCTTTGTATTTGTAATGATTTTCTAGACAATTCTCATAAATAACACTTTGAAATTGGAGTTAGCACGGAGGAATTATGGACGTTTGAAAATTTGGAAATGAAATAAATTAAATATAAAAACTTTTCGAAAATTAACATTACAAGCGGTCGACCCCTAGGGTTCAGCAGTCGACGGGTAGTGGCCGATTGGTCCCTATTAAAGTGTAATTATTGTGACCTTGAGCACCAATTGGACGGAGATGATTACATCGAATATTTTTCTTTGCCGCCAAGTTTATGATGTGCGGTTGAGATGAGAGCAAAGATTCGCTATGGTAAATTCAATGCTCCAAATCAATCTCTAACCCCTATAAATTAACACCTAAGCTAATCCTAATTTCATTAGAAAATTTATTGCATACTAAAATTTTGCCAAACTTTCTTCTCTACTCACAAAAATTTTCATTTAAAAAATTTAAAAACAAAGTAAAAGAGCATTAGTAAATCAGATCAAAAAAGAGGCAAGCTAACGGGTGACAATTCTCTGATGTAGCATAGAGTTGGAGCTTGGATCCTAGGTGAGTGGAAATAAGTTTAATAAGTTGATTATTTACGGTTAATTTTAACATATTTTATTCGATCTAGGATGTTAGTAATTAAACTATTGTAAATCCTAATTGTTAAACCTGAGATTTAAATTAAAGATTGAAATTGGTATAAATTTGACTAATCTCATTTTTAATTAACCCAAGTTAAACCACTCTGCTATCAAATTGAAACCCTAAAAATTGGTTAACCCTGAATTAAACAAGTATAATTAATCAGGCATAAAACTATGAAATTAAAATATAAAATTTGCAAAGACTGGTTAGTGAAAGTCGATGTCTAGGGTTCATTGTGTAAGTCTAACTGAAACAATTAACAAATAATTAAAATTGAATCATTAAAATCAGAAAAACTTAAAATTTACAATACGACGGATCGACTGTTCACCCTAAGTGGTTGACCGCAAGCGGTAGACCGTAGGGTGTAGCTATCGATCGGTTAAAGGCCAAAATGCACAATCTTGACCTCAGACTAAGACCTAGGTTAAAATATAAACTATTAATCATATGTATAAGTATATTGTATACATATTTATGGATGTTAGGGATAGTAGGAAAGCTAGTTCCCTAAGAGATGATGCTAGTACATTACGAGTTTGGATAAATGTACTTTACCCAAATAGAGGCGATTCTATCACAAATGACACTCACAGGAGGTTCAACGGTGGACGCGCAATGCTGACTGATGCCTGATGAAGTGTGTAGGCCCGACACAACGGGACTCTTTGGTATTCATGATTCTGATGCGGTGTGATATTGTGTTGTTGATGGATCCAGACATGTGCAATAAGAGGCATATAATACAGCCGAGAGGTAGACACGATGTAGACGATGACATACCGGTGAGTTGGCATTGCGAGCTCCCCTTTGATGCATAGTTGGGTTATATGTAGTCATACTTATGGGAAATTTATTCACATATAGCACTAGTAGCGGTGGTTCTATATTGAGTAGCTCTAGTAGCGGTGTTTCTATATTGTGTAGCTTTAGTAGTGGTGTTCCCATATTTAGTGGCTTTAGTAGTGGTATCCCCATATTGAGTAGCTCTTGCAGCGGTGTTCCCATATTTAGTAGTTCTAATAGCGGTGGCTGATCGTTAGTTGTTTCGGTTTGATCCGTATTTTGATACTTGTAGGAGCCTGCACAAATTGTTGTGTAGGTGTGTGTTGGATAAAAACCCTTAAATAAAGGACCATAGTAATACATAAACACTTATAGGACACTTAATGTCACATAGAGTAGAATTAAAGTCAACCGCACATGATCACCATATATTAACCTGTACCCATTCACCAGACTTTTGTCCGACCCACCCCTTTCCATTTTAGTTTCTCCTACCATAGGATGATAGGTTAGTAGTTGATTAGGCAGAGTATGAGGAGGAAGGAGCTAAACATTGGAGTTTTCATATTCTTCATTGTTCCTCATGAAGCTCTTTATTGTATTAAATGACTATTAAAACTTATATTGTATTTTGAAAATAGTGTATATAAAAATTAAGTATTTTGGAGACTATTCTTCTAAAATGTCTATTTTCAGTACTTATATTTCAATTTTCTTCTACCGTGTGATCTAAAAGTGTAGAATATGTTAGAATTTATCCATATAGTTATGCTCTATAATGAAAAAAACTAAGAGCTTGTATTTCTCGGCATGATGCAAGTATGAAAGTCACCTAGACTTTGGATCGATGTGTCGAGGGGTGCGAATTACCACAGATTTACAATCTCAAAATAGATATAAGTAGCAAAAATCATAAGGAGGAACATATAGTATGGAGAATCAAACCTGACTTGTTTCGTGCATCCAACAAGTTATCACATAAAACAACATATGCTAAACCATCATGGGTATACTATCACGCTATCTAGGTTGAGGTGGTGGGCATGGGACTTTGTTGAAGAGAAAAATTACACTATCTGGGTTGATCGAAGTATGAGCAAGGCATGCTGCATGGATAGCTCGACTGTAACGACCCTAAATTTTTAACATTTGAAATTGAAAATATTTAATTAATTTTAAATATTTGAATATTGGTTTGACTTGAATTCCCAATATAACTATGAATTTGGGTGATTAAATTATAAAATTTAATCTATTGAAAGTTAATATAAATTTGAATCTTCAATTTTAAGCTGATTAAAAATATTTCAAAGGCTTGTAAAATTCGTATTTATAATACTGAAGGTAATAGAACTTTAAAGATTGAATTTAATAGTGTTTTGTTCAGTTTTAAAAATATACCGTTTAAATTGAATTTAAAAATAGCCGTCCGAGGCACAGTCTCGGATTTCGACGAAACCAGTTCCATTGGATCCGTAATAGTGTATTATTATCAGGTTTCAAGTTTCATAGTGATTGGAGTTGTTGAGTGAGTGTACGACGTATAAATGTGTCAAAGAAAATTTATATCGAATCAAATTGAATTTAAATTAAAAAAATAAAAAAATAAAATAAATAATAATAATATAATAGTCACATCAGCACGCTTAAATTACGCCTAAAATCATGAAAAAATCGTGCAAAGTATGGCCGCGTACCCTTTTCTCTCGTTCGAAATCAAAGTCTCGCCCTCCTCTTTATCTTCGAACCAAATTCATTCTGAAACAAATTCAAACGAAAATTGATGGCCGATGTTTCTCTATCTCCTTTCTTCTCTTCAGTTCAAAAACCAAAATCAAATAGCCGAGCTTCATTTATAATTTTCATTCAAAAAAAAAATCAAACTCCTCTCTGTAAAAAAATAATAATAATAATAGCCAAGTGAAATCAAAATCGAGTCATCTCGTCCATCTCGATGATGTCGTACGCATAGAGTGGGGGGTGGTTGCGATCGAACGGGCAATCGAAATCGACTTCACGGGGGTTGGTAGCTCTGGGTAGTGGCGGCGATTGCCGAAGCGATTTGGGGTTCTTGATGATTCGGCAGTGGTAAATCGCGAGTGGACCTTTTGTACTCAAGCTCGAGAAAAGGGGACGGAGTGGCCTTCGTTGATCTATGTGGAAGGCGCAGCAGCGAGGGTGGCGACTCGCGTAGGGGCGGCGTGCGAGTGCAGTCGAGGCTTGGATGGCGGGCGCGCGAGGCTAGGGTTCGATCTGGTTTTCGAGCAACGTGGGGTAATTTTTTTTTTGTAGATTCAAATTGAATATAAATTTTCATGTATATAAGGTTTATTCAGAAAACAGGAAAAGAGAGTTTCAGTTTTAAATTTAACTTTTAATTAAATAAATTTGTTAAAAAGGGATTTGTTTAGAAATTGAAAGTATTCATTTAAAATTAATATTAATTTCCTTAAGATTTTTAAATGGGTATTCGATTTGATTAAATGGATTGGTAAAAGAAAATTTGTTAGAAATTCAAATTATTTGATAAAATGATTTATTTAAGGAAATGTAGTTTAAAATTTAATCTTAAATAAATTTATAAACGAGAATTATTTATATAGAGAAAACTGGGAAAAGAAAGAAAATAAATAATAATAGGAATTTTAAAACTTGAAGAAAATTTAGTTTAAAATCAAATTATTAGTTTAAATTAAATAAATCTATTCAATGGTAATTAATTATTCAATTCAGTTTAAATATTAATAGATCTTACAATGCTTATACAAGGTCAATATTGTGGAGAAAATAAATCGAAATGGAAAATCTTAAGTAAAGTAATTCTTTAAAGAATTGGAAGTTTGAAAAGAAATTAGTTTAAACCAAGATTATTAGTTTAAAACATAATTTTTGGTTAATTAAATTTATTAAAAAAAAGAGAAATTTAATCATTAGTTAGATAAATTTATTAAAGGAGAAAATTGGTTTAAAAAGAATTATCAGCTAATCAAAAACTATTAAACGGAAATTAATTGTTCATTTGATTTGAATATTAATGAATTGTGTAAATAATTAAATAGGTATAAAAAAAGGAAATCGAGTCAAGATGGAATTGGATTGCAAAATAAAAGCTGAGGTGAGATCTTCTCACTCAAAAGGGTTTTGTTTAAATTTTAAATAGTTAGATTTAAATTTGTTGATTGTATGCTTGAATGATGATTGCGATCTATTATATTGAAATAGACCTTATACGCCGCCTATTAAGCGGGTGTTATTTATTAAACCCATATACCGCGATATTCCACTTTGAAGTGGAATTGGTATTATATATGTACTTGGAGTTGATTTCCCGCATTATATAGCGGATGAGACCCTATTGCGCCGAATAATAGCGGATAATATTTTATAAATCCCATATATAGCGATATCCCGTCTTGAAACGGGATTGGTATTGTGCTAACATCTGTGGATGCAGGGAAACAGGTTGGAGGGATCTAACTGGATTCCTCAAATAGATTGAATTTGTTTCGATGTTGTGTGTTTATAATCCCTGTGTGATTATCTTTATGATTGAAATCATTGAAGGCTAAAATTTAGCCGAATAAAATTCTGGTATCGTTAGATACCAGAAATAAATAAAATTTGATTTTTGAAAATTCAGGTTGAAAGTTAAACTTAAAACTATGATATTTGAGGAATAAAATTTAAATGTAAATTTTGAAATATGGAGTTAACTATTTTATAGAATAAAGTTAAATAGAGGTTTTTGAATTATATTAAAGGGTTTATGTAAGAGATTTATAAAAATCAATATTTTATAAATCAAGAAAATTAAATTTTAGACAAGTTCTATAAAAGTTAAAATGAAGTTATAAAATGAGGTTATAAGTGAATGAGATTTAAAATTGTGAAGTTTTAAAATAAATGATTTGTAAAATAAATGAATTATAAGTTATTAACTTATAATTTGGCTTTTGGGTATATAATCGTGTTATAAACGGAATTGGTTAATAAAAAGGATTTTTATATATATATATATATATAGTAGTTTTTATAAAGTGAAAAAAATGGAATTTATAAACATTGTTTTATATATCCGTAATCAAATAAATTTGATAAGTAAATATAGAAATTACTAATGGAATTATATCCACAATTTTGGATAAAGGATAAATCCTTTAATTAAATATGTAGAAGTGTTGAATTTGGATTAGAGATTATATTCACGATTTTGGACAGTAAATATATTATTAAATAAAATGGGTATATTTTGGGAAAGTGATATTATAAAATGAAATTAATTGTTTTAAAGATGTTTTAAAGTATATTACATATCGAAACCATAGATTTCAACATTCATTTTGAAATAGACGTTTTCGAGAAATAAGGAAATTGTGGATTATAACACGGTTGTTATAGTAAATGATTTCGGAAAGGAAATGTTTTATATAGTATTGGGGTTTATATATCTATCTTAATTTCGAATCCCTATACTAGTAATTTTGGGTTGTCGTAACGATGTTTTACGTAACATTCGTTTTGACCCAAATAAATGTATTTAAGAGAATGTTTTCTTAAGGAATGAAATATATACTTAACGGTGATTTAAGTATATTGAATATTTCCGAATGTTGAAAATAAATAGATTTATGAAATACTTATTATTAAATAAGTATGGAAATGTTTTTCCAATATAAAATGAACGTTTTGAGAATTATCTTTCTAAAGATAAATTGAAAATGAATATCGGAAAACGATTTGAAAATCGTATATCAGTAGATATTTTGAAATATAAATTCACTATAGAATTTATGAAGGAAAGGGGAATTTGTTTAAAAATAAATATTGCTTTATTTTTGAAGTGTGGAAAATATATCTAGTAAAGATATTTTGGAAAATAAATAATTCGGAAAATTATTTGGAATCCGGTGATGTTGTGCATGCCTATTGATAGTTAAATAACCGACTATCAATATTTACCTTTAAGTTGGTATTTGTTGTGATTTGCTTAAATTTGAATGCTACACTTATTTTTAAATAAGCGGTCATTGTTCAGGTTATCCGGAAAAGGACCTCTGAGTCGTATAACCCATTCCGAATAGTGAAACGTCGTAATGGTTAGCATTTGATGACCGGTGTTGAAGACCGGATATTTGTGAAAACGGAAGGATTACCGTCGAATGTTTCTGCATCGGCTGATCTCCGATATAGAAATTTATTACCCTTTGTGACGGGAAGTCCGGTCGTGATTAGTGAATATCCGGATTGCAAGGACTTCTTTGGAAGTGCCTTCGGTTCTGTTCGAGCCCGGAACAGACTTGTATGGATTGTATGTCTGACATTACAAGTTGAGATATAAAGTCGATTTCTTTCAAATACATATCTGTTGGTGGCGGAGAATTTATTCTCTTAGCTTAACACTCTTCTCTAAGACGTACGAGCTCAGAGGTTATGTAGTTGAAGGTTATTAGTGATATACTCCCAATTTGGTAGTGTGATATGCTAAGTGTTGTTGGGCATTTGTTGAATCAAAGCACAACTTTTATATAAAGCGTAGCTTTGTGGACGAGACTTCGTCGGACCTCACACCCCAGAAATGGTCAAAACAAGAAGGATGCAACAAGGTTATTAGGGGATAGCGCCCCTTTAGTGTATGTCATTCCTTTTGGATAGAGGTGGTATCATGGTATGGAGCCTAGATACTTAACCTATGTTGTTGCTGCAAATTTATTACTTTGTGGTTGTTGGAATCGAGGATCCTCGGATATAGATCGGTTACGATCGGGGAATGACATATTCGTGTCAGTAGTTACCCAGTTTGAAGGGTAACCCGGCCTTGTGTTGGTAGAGATCTAACCGTAACGTTAGGTTCTCGGGGCGTCTTTCTAGAGGCGTACCCATGTGGCAATGGGAAGTTCCTTGGCCTGACCATTTATCGGAAATCCAAAGAAACAATACGAACCCTGTACGGTTTTTGTTGTAGAACCTGCCATCTAATATGGTAGCTATAGTAGGCATAATATAATGGTACCTATGCCGGCTAAGATTTATATTCTACTTTCGAAATGTTTTCTACATTATGCACTAATAATAATATCAAAAATGATTTTATTTTGCATAGTAAGCATCTTTGACTAACATAAGAAGAAATCTCCTCCAAGTCTGCGTTTGCATTGTGTGTGTGGTGGGAGGTCTTATGGTAGTTACATTTTCAAAAAGCATTATGAATTGACTTCGAAAAAAATTATCCTGTTATTTGTTTTTAAAGATAATCTGTTTTAAGTTCTCACACCAGTCCCATGACTGACCTGGAGTTTATTGTTTCCTTTCCTAAACTCTGGGTGCCCACCAATTTCCACACGGGCATTCTAGAGTTAGGTTATCAGGGTATTCTGGAATTCAGCAGTTGCTATAGAGAATTGGAGGCAAGCTGGATGGCATGGCGTATCGACTAGTATATAGTATTTCTTTTCCGCTGTTTGTTGTTGTAAACTCTGATAATGTAATGTGATGTAATGTAATAACTGATATAGTTCTTTGTTTAAAGATTATTCATTTATCTATTATATGTTGTTCCGCTACGATTGTGAGATTCTAATATTGTTCTGTTGCTTCTTCTTTCTTTCTTCTTCTATCTCTTTCTTTTTCTTTAACCCTAAAGACTCGTAAGTTTGTTCCTCTTTAGCTGGATTGTTGTGGAATGTTACCAGCTCAAAGGAGTATGGATTTCGGGCCTTTACATCTGGTATCAGAGCATATGGTTAAGCGACAACCATGGCTCTATTGGGAATTACTCATTAGAGATAGAGTCAGCAGTACTCTAGAATGAGTTTGAGTGTAACAATAGATATGAGCGCGTATTTGATAGTGAATATAAAAATTATTTTGATTGTGTTGACTTATCGGTTGATTATTTATAGATTTTGGTCGGTGCAGTCTGGCCAACTGTTTCGATAGGGGTTTCTAAACTCTTTAACTAGATAAACCGACGCAGTATTGTTTTAAAATAGGGTAAATGAGATAATTTTACCCAAAGCTATTTTTGTATACAAAGGAAATGATTTTCTGTAAATTATTACAGTATATGTTTGCTTGGTTGCTAGGAGATGATAATATTAAAAGTATCGTTGGTTGTTGAATAAGAAATTGAAATCAAAAATAAAAAAAAACTAAGAAATAAAAAATTCATATACCAATGAGATTTGATTTGGATCAAATTGAATAAAAAAAATAAAATAAAATTCCAAACTTGAGAAAAATAAATAAAATGGATTGAATCCAAGTAAATTAATATGATAATTCATTAATTCAGAATAGGAAAGTTGAATTAGTTAATTTAAAACTTGAATTGTTAGTTAAATTTACAGATAAATTCAAGTAAGTAGAAACAAATGGAAATAAATGGAAAATTTCCTTGTTATTGATAAAATGAATTCAAGGTAAACTGAGAATGGAAATTTGGAATTAAAATGGATAAGTGAATAAAACTAATTGAATTAAATTAGTTGATGAAATGGATTTGATAAATGAAAAACCAAATCGGGAATTTAAATTTGGAAGTGTTACAAGGAAAATAAATTTGAGCTTTGAATTGGAATAACTTGAAGACATTAAATAAAATCAAATTAACTTAAGCAAAGTTAATGATAATGAATTGGAATGAGAATTCAGTGAGTTATAGAGAATATTGAATAAAATTGAACTCAAGTGTTTTTTGAGAATAAAATCAAACACTGAATTAAAAGTGAGAAATAAACTAAAAATTGGAATAAATTAGTTAATGAACTATGGAACTCGAAATTGTTAATTTAAAGTTGAATTGTGAATAAATAATAGAGTTTGGAAATGAAGCTTGAGTTATAAACAGAAATTCAACTTGGAATTGTAAGAGAATTAAATATGAATTGAACGAGATCGATTGGAAATGAAATAGAATAAAGAGTAAATTGAGTTGTTATCAATTTAAATTAGTTATAAACTAAATTGGATATTCTATTAAGTGAATATCGTCGAATTTGCATAGAAATGGTTGTCGTTTGACGCAAACGTGATTGGATAAAATTCTATGAGTTAATGAAAGCCAATAAAATTGATTTTTGAATCAATTGAAATGAATACGAGTTCGTTTCATAAAAATAAAATAAAATGAATTGAATGGAAGGAAGTGAATTGTAAATCACTTGAATTGAATGGAATGGTATGTAAGTTGGTTGCAAACAAATTAAAACTAGTGTTGAAACCTTGAATATGTGCTTATGAATGTATATCACATGCATTGCTTATAAAAACTTTGTGTTTTCTATTGAAAATAAGTGAAATGTGAATAGATTTCTTATATATGTCGCTTACGTGTTTAAATTGAGCAAGTACAGGTATCGGGGCTGCCGTTTGGCTGGATTTGGTCGCGCAAATGCTAAAATAAATAACCGCTTTGCTTAAAAATGCGAAAAAGGTACGCCTACGCAATAAAAATAGGAAATATGAACTGTTTTTCTGTTTTCCGACCGTGTGGGTCGATGTATATATATTTATATCTTTTATCAAATTGCAAAATCTCCTCCATACAAGGGAGACTCTGCCAAAATTTTCCGTAAATTTTGGGAGTTAGAATTTTTTTGAAAATTGTTGAAAGATTTTGGTTAGCAACAAACGATTTCGAAATTGCAAATTGAAGTAAATTAGTGAATGAAAATAATTTAAAATAGTAATATGAATCAGTTATAATTGAAAGATAAAATTCAATATTCAGAATAGAAGATAAATTGAATTCAACTAGAATTGAAATTGTGAATTGAATTCAAATGAAAATGGATATGTAACTTCAATAGTAAAGTAAAAATGTATAAGAAGTAAGTATCGAGATTTCGTAATGGAATTGGCAAAATGGTTTGAATATTGTAACTGGATACTACTGTTAGCAGGATATACAGGTGTATTAAAAGTAATGGAATTGGGATTTTGATTTCAAAGATAAAATTGAATTGCTCGACAAAAAGGTACATATTTCAATTTCAGTATGAAATTTGGTGATTTTCTTGTCCAGCTGCTTGGCTTTTTGTTTTCTTTGGGATTTGAGGGCCTGTGGTGCCCTTTTGTAGTCGTACCGAGCTAGCCGCGCAAAGGAGACGCTGGCGAAATTTTTCGAAAATTTAGAGTGCTAGAAAAATTTTGAGAAAATTTTGAAGTTTTGAAATTTGAAATTGAATTTAAATTTGAATTGTGAAGTAAACAATATGTTTGGAAACTATGGAAGATTTTGGAAAGTTAGTTGAGATGAAAATGAATCTTCAATAAAAAGATTTTGGTTGACAAGTTGATAAAACTGTTTAGTTTTGGGAAGATAGCGAACGAGTTAAGGACCATTTTTCCTAACTTGTAATTTCGGAACGAAATTCTTTTAAAGGGGGAAGTATGTAACGACCCTAAATTTTTAACATTTGAAATTGAAAATATTTAATTAATTTTAAATATTTGAATATTGGTTTGACCTGAATTCCCAATATAACTATGAATTTGACGATTAAATTATAAAATTTGATCTTTTGAAAGTTGAATAAAAATTTGAATCTTCAATTTTAAGCTGATTAAAAATATTTCAAAGGCTTGTAAAATTCGTATTTATAATACTGAAGGTAATAGAACTTTAAAGATTGAATTTAATAGTGTTTTGTTCAGTTTTAAAAATATACCGTTTAAATTGAATTTAAAAATAGACGTCCGAGGCACAGTCTCGGATTTCGACGAAACCAGTTCCATTGGATCCGTAATAGTGTATTATTATCGAGTTTCAAGTTTCATAGTGATTGGAGTTGTTGAGTGAGTGTACGACATATAAATGTGTCAAAGAAAATTTATATCGAATCAAATTGAATTTAAATTTAAAAAAATAAAAAAATAAAATAAAAAATAATAATATAATAGTCACATCAGCACGCTTAAATTACGCCTAAAATCACGAAAAAATCGTGCAAAGTATGGCCGCGTACCCTCTTCTCTCGTTCGAAATCAAAGTCTCGCCCTCCTCTTTATCTTCGAACCAAATTCATTCTGAAACAAATTCAAACGAAAATTAATGGCCGATGTTTCTCTATCTCTTTTCTTCTCTTCAGTTAAAAAACCAAAATCAAATAGCCTAGCTTCGTTTATAATTTTCATTCAAAATAAAAAAATCGAACCCCTCTCTGTAAAAATAAAATAAAATAATAGCCGAGTGAAATCAAAATCGAGTCGTCTCGTCCATCTCGATGATGTTGCGCGCATAGAATGGGGAGTGGTCGCGATCGAACTGGCAATCGAAATCGACTTCATGGGGGTTGGTAGCTCTGGGTAGTGGCGGCGATTGCTGAAGCGATTTGGGGTTAGGGCTTGGGGTTCTTGACGATTCGGCAGTGGTAAATCGCGAGTGGAGCTTTTGTACTCAAGCTCGAGAAAAGGGGACGGAGTGGCCTTCGTTGATCGAAGTGGAAGGCGCAGCAGCGAGGGTGGCGACTCACGTAGGGGCGGCGTGCGAGTGCAGTCGAGGCTTGGATGGCGGCCGCGCGAGGCTAGGGTTCGATCTGGTTTTCGAGCAACGTGGGGTAATTTTTTTTTGTAGATTCAAATCGAATATAAATTTTCATGTATATAAGGTTTATTAAAAAACAGGAAAAAAGAGTTTCAGTTTTAAATTTAACTTTTAATTAAACATATTTGTTAAAAAGGGATTTGTTTAGAAATTAAAAGTATTGGTTTAAAATTAATATTAATTTCTTTAAGATTTTTAAATGGGTATTCGATTTGATTAAATGGATTGATAAAAGAAAATTTGTTAGAAATTCAAATTATTTGATAAAATGATTTATTTAAGGAAATGTAGTTTAAAATTTAATCTTATATAAATTTATAAACGAGAATTATTTATATAGATAAAACTGGGAAAAGAAAGAAAATAAATAATAATAGGAATTTTAAAACTTGAAGAAAATTTAGTTTAAAATCAAATTATTAGTTTAAATTAAATAAATCTATTCAATGGTAATTAATTATTCAATTCAATTTAAATATTAATAAATCTTACAATGCTTATACAAGGTCAATATTGTGGAGAAAATAAATCGAAATGGAAAATCTTAAGTAAAGTAAATCTTTAAAGAATTGGAAGTTTGAAAAGAAATTAGTTTAAACCAAGATTATTAGTTTAAAATGTAATTTTTGGTTAATTAAATTTATTAAAAAAAGAGAAATTTAATCATTAGTTAGAGAAATTTATTAAAGGAGAAAATTGGTTTAAAAAGAATTATCAGCTAATCAAAAACTATTAAACGGAAATTAATTGTTCAGTTGTTTTGAATATTAATGAATTGTGTAAATAATTAAATAGGTATAAAACAAGGAAATCGAGTCAAGATGGAATTGGATTGCAAAATAAAAGCTAAGGTGAGATCTTCTCACTCAAAAGGGTTTTGTTTAAATTTTGAATAGTTAGGTTTAAATTTGTTGATTGTGTTGATTGCATTCTTGAATGATGATTGCTATCTATTATATTGAAATAGACCATATACGCCGCCTATTAAGCGGAGGTTATTTATTAAACCCATATACCGCGATATTCCACCTTGAAGTGGAATTGGTATTATATATGTACTTGGAGTTGATTTCCCGCATTATATAGCGGATGAGACCCTATTGCGTCGAATAATAGCGGATAATATTTTATAAATTCCATATACCGCGATATACCATCTTGAAACGGGATTGGTATTGTGCTAACATCTGTGGAAGTAGGGAAACAGGTTGGAGGGATCCAACTGGATTCCTCAAATAGATTGAATTTGTTTCGATGTTGTGTGTTTATAATCCCTGTGTGATTATCTTTATGATTGAAATCATTGAAGGCTAAAATTTAGCCGAATAAAATTCTGGTATCGTTAGATACCGGAAATAAATAAAATTTGATTTTTGAAAATTCAGGTTGAAAGTTACACTTAAAATTATCATATTTGGGAATAAAATTTAAATGTAAATTTTGAAATATGGAGTTAACTATTTTATAGAATAAAGTTAAATAGAGGTTTTTGAGTTATATTAAAGGGTTTATGTAAGAGATTTATAAAAATCAATATTTTATAAATCAAGTAAATTTTAAACAAGTTCTATAAAAGTTAAAATGAAGTTATAAAAGGAGGTTATAAGTGAATGAGATTTAAAATTGTGAAGTTTTAAAATAAATGATTTGTAAAATAAATGAATTATAAGTTATTAACTTATAATTTGGCTTTTGGGTATATAATCGTGTTATAAACGAAATTGGTTAATAAAAAGGATTTGTATATATATATATATAGTGTTTTTATAAAGTGAAAAAAATGACATTTATAAACATTGTTTATATATCCGTAATCAAATAAATTTGATAAGTAAATATAGAAATTACTAATGGAATTATATCCATGATTTTGGATAAAGGATAAATCCTTTAATTAAATATGTAGAAGTGTTGAATTTGGATTAGAGATTATATTCACGATTTTGGACAGTGAATATATTATTAAATAAAATGGGTATATTTTGGGAAAGTGATATTATAAAATGAAGTTAATTGTTTTAAAGATGTTTTAAAATATATTAAATATCGAAACCACATATTTCAACATTCATTGTTGAAATAGACGTTTTTGAGAAATAAGGAAATGGTTGTATATAACACTGTTGTTATAGTAAATGATTTCGGAAAGGAAATGTTTTAGATAGTATTGGGGTTTATATATCTATCTTAATTTCGAATCCTTATACTAATGATTTTTGGTTGTCGTAACGATGTTTTACGTAACATTCGTTTTGACCCAAATAAATGTATTTAAGAGAATGTTTTCTTAAGGAATGAAATATATACTTAGCGGTGATTTAAGTATATTGAATATTTCCGAATGTTGAAAACAAATAGATTTATGAAATACTTATTATTAAATAAGTATGGAAATGTTTTTCCAATATAAAATGAACGTTTTGAGAATTATCTTTCTAAAGATAAATTGAAAATGAATATCGGAAAACGATTTGAAAATCGTATATCAGTAGATATTTTGAAATATAAATTCACTATAGAATTTATGAAGGAAAGGGGAATTTGTTTAAAAATAAATATTGATTTATTTTTTAAGTGTGGAAAAATATATCTAGTAAAGATATTTTGGAAAATAAATAATTTGGAATATGGTGATGTTGTGCATGCCTATTGATAGTTAAATAACCGACTATCAATATTTACCTTTAAGTAGGTATTTGTTTAGATTTGCTTAAATTTGAATGCTACACTTATTTTTAAATAAGTGCTGATTATTCGGGTTAGCCGGGAAAGGACCTCTGAGTCGTATAACCCATTCCGAATAGTGATACGTCGTAATGGATAGCATTTGATGACCGGTGTTGAAGACCGGATATTTGTGAAAACGGAAGGATTACCGACGAATGTTTCTGCATCGGCTGATCTCCGATATAGAAATTTATTACCCTTTGTGACGGGAAGTCCGGTCGTGATTAGTGAATATCCGGATTGCAAGGACTTCTTTGGAAGTGCCTTGGGATCTGTTCGAACCCGGAACAGACTTGTATGGATTGTATGTCTGACATTACAAATTGAGATATAAAGCCGATTTCTTTCAAATACATATCTGTTGGTGGCGGAGAATTTATTCTCTTAGCTTAACACTCTTCTCTAAGACGTACGAGCTCAGAGGTTATGTAGTTGAAGGTTATTAGTGATATACTCTCAATATGGTAGTGTGATATGCTAAGTGCTGTTGAGCATTTGTTGAATCAAAGCATAGCTTTTGTATAAAGCGTAGCTTTGTGGACGAGACTTCGTCGGACCTCACACCCCGGAAATGGTCAAAACAGGAAGGATGCAGCAAGGTTATTAAGGGGTAGCGCCCCTTTAGTGTATGTCATTCCTTCTGGATAGAGGTGGTATCATGGTATGGAGCCCAGATACATAACCTATGTTGTTGATGCAAATTTATTACTTTGTGGTTGTTGGAATCGAGGATCCTCGGATATAGATCGGTTACGATCGGGGAATGACATATTCGTGTCAGTAGCTACCCAGTTTGAAGGGTAACCCGGCCTTGTGTTGGCAGAGATCTAACCGTAACGTTAGGTTCTCGGGGCGTCTTTCCAGAGGCGTACCCATGTGGCAATGGGAAGTTCCTTGGCCTGACCATTTGTCAGAAATCCAAAGAAACAATACGAACCCTGTACGGTTTTAGTTGTAGAACCTGCCATCTAATATGGTATCTATAGTAGGCATAATATAATGGTACCTATGCCGGCTAAGATTTATATTCTACTTTCGAAATGTTTTCTACATTATGCACAAATAATAATATCAAAAATGATTTGATTTTGCGTAGTAAGCATCTTTGACTAACATAAGAAGAAATCTCCTCCAAGTCTGCATTTGCATTGTGTGTGTGGTGGGAGGTCTTATGGTAGTTACATTTTCAAAAAGCATTGCGAATTGACTTCAAAAAAAATTATCATGTTATTTGTTGTTAAAGATAAACTGTTTTAAGTTCCCACACCAGTCCCATGACTGACCTGAAGTTTATTGTTTTCCTTCCTAAACTCGGGGTGCCCACCAATTTCCACACGGGCAGTCTAGAGTTAGGTCATCATGGTATTCAGGAATTCAGCAGTTGCTATAGAGAATTGGAGGCAAGCTGGATGGCATGGCGTATCGACTAGTATATAGTATTTCTTTTCCGCTGTTTGTTGTTGTAAACTCTGATAACGTAATATGATGTGATGTAATGTAATAACTGATATAGTTCTTTGTTTAAAGATTATTCATTTATCTATTATATGTTGTTCGCTGAGATTGTGAGATTCTGATATTGTTCTGTTGCTTCTTCTTTCTTTCTTCTTCTACCTATTTCTTTTTCTTTAACCCTAAAGACTCGTAAGTTTGTTCCTCTTTGGCTGGATTGTTGTGGAATGTTGCCAGCTCAAAGGAGTATGGATTTTCGGGCCTTTACATCGACTCTGGATTATCATTCATGTGTCGAACTATTATTTATCCTGGTTTGTTGATGATGTTGTGGGCTTGGTTTGCCTCGTGCATGTATATTGGTGTCGGGTGTAACATCTCCCAATTTGAGGTTTGAAAATAAGCACACGGATGCTGCAGTCATGCATAGTATCGATTTTCGGTGATAAAATGCAATTATGTTAACCATATCAGTAATATCAGAAGCTCTTGAATATGAAAAAAAGAAACACAATTTAATTGCGAACTTTCACATTTTATTTCATAAATAACATTTCATATTCATTACATAATCCTGTTTGCAATCCCATATTGAGATAAAATATAATTATTACAAAATACTCCAATAGCGACATGTGAAGATGTCCCCTTGGTTGATTAGAGTCTAATACTTGGCAATTATACAGCTCTCCATTACATCTACTTGGACAAAAGAAAAGTACACAGTGGATAAATAAAAACTGCTAATATAGCTAAATTGCCTCATGTACGTCTCCAGAAGCTTATTCGTCTAACTAAAAATCTGAATAATAACCTACGATCTCGAATCAAATAGATATCTAGTTAGGCCACGCCGCTGAGCGAAACGGGAGTCCCTCTTACTAGTATCTTAACCATAAAATATTAACCATATACTATGCTCTTTTATCCAAAATGATTAGAATATAGTAAATAATCATTTGTAATCATGCAACATATACTGGATTACTCATCCTAATTTATTAGACTACCCGTCTTAATTTTTACCTGACTGTCCATCTTAATTTCCCTTGACTATATGTCTTATACTTACTAGTATATATGCACATCCAAATGGGCCTGCATCTAATATACATTAATTCACTATTGTGCCTCTATAGAATTTTTCAAAGCATGTATAATTTTTTGTTTACAGATATAGTATACACTTCATTTATGTTGGTACCTATAAATTTCTAACTAAGATCACTATGAACGAAGGCAGTGTTGATAATAAGAGATGTATGAACCGTAGAGGAAATATAGATAGTTGCTATCGCATTAAGCTCTATAGATTATAAATAGTAATTCTGGTAACAAACACATAACCCTTCTTGTTATTTATCATCATCTGCCTAAAAATGATGAGGGTGACAAATATATGCAGCAAAATCAAAAGATATAACCATACCGTAAAAATATATAGAGTTTAACCAAAATCAAAATATATATAATTGAGGCACAAATGACTATTTGAAACCGTAACAGTTTTATGAATCTGATTTGAATAATATGCACTTATCATAAAATTGAACACAAAGATCCAACCTGCAACTCAGTGGGTAACATTTGATTTCTATTTTGAGAGTTTACTAATTTTGAATGGAAATTATAGTTTTGTGTGCATTTAGTGCATATAATAGAAATTATTATTGATAAAAAAAATTTCATCATTCATTGTTAAAAAACTCAAATAATATATAATCTCAACAAAAATCGAACAAATATTTTTTAGATGTGAATACATCGTATGCTTATCCACTTTCATTTTTTCGAATATTGAATATTTAAATAAGAATATGAATGGTTTTGACTTTTTTGAATATCTATTAACAAATTTAATTTTCTTTAATCCTTCATATAATGGCATTGAAATATAGCATAAAGTGTGTAATACAACTTAGAAAAATAACAAATATAAGACTATGACAAAAAACCAAAATCTAAACCATTTCATGTTAGACAACTTGCAGCAAATTTTGCTTATTATTTTACATGTAATATTGCCCTATTATAATTTTCGTAACAACAAAGAATAAAGCTAATTTAATCCAAACCCAGTGCGAAGTCAAATTACAACATACATAATATCATTACATTTATTTGATTAAACCGTGCATCAAAGAAAATGATGATTCGAGACAAAATGGTTTTTGTATGTATCTTTGCAAGCCAAATTAATACAAATGAATGAGCTCATGGAAGCTATCACGTTGCCAATACCATATTTCTTTCTCTATTGAAAAACAACGGTAGATTAGAGAAGAAGAAAAAGGATCAGTGTTGATTATATTAAAATTGAATGGACTTAAATAACCTCAGTCCCTATAACTTAGCAGTGTAGATTTGATTAAGCTGTATAATAGGACTTGCTGACTTGCAGAAGTCCAACTGTTCTGACTGTATGTATCATACAATTATCTTTTATTGCAGTCAGTATTTCAAATACTATGACAGAGAGTTGTGTTTTATTGCAGTGGCTAACTGTATTAATCAGGCGAATTAACCATACATTAAATATAATTTTTCATCAAAAATTCAATATTTAAAGAGCAAGTATTTACCAAGCCTCTTCTAAGATTGCAAAGCAGTACTCTACCTCAGAGTTCTTCCATGCCAAAACCACATTCTGCAATACATTTACAAATTCACTATAAAATTGGCTGATCTTACTGGCTATATTGACTCTACTTCCCAGATTTAGAGAAAACGGAAATATGTATCTTTAAAAAGAACTAACATAAGAGACCAAACTTGAAAATTATTTTTATTTAAAGTGAAAAAGGAAAAGGATAACTACAAACTAAGACATCATAAAACTAAAAGGTGTTACATATCAGGCTTGATGATATGATGAAAATTCGTTTACCAGCATTGAGTTTAAGTTTATATAATCAATTGTGGAATCATCAAAAAAAAGTGATCATAATGATGGTTGCACAGTATGTGATTCACTTGTTACAAAAGTTGCATAGTGGTCACGCAGTCTGATAAGCACACTAATACATGTCATGCAATTAGTAGGTTGAAACAGTATGGTACCTAGTCCTAATATCGTTAACTCCTGCATATGACATGGATGACTACTATATTGGTTATCACTTGAAGTCCAAATAGGTTCGAGCGAATGATTAATGAGGTCATACATTAGCAGGTTCATTTTAGGTGTCCAAATACAAATTTGCAGAAAACTTGTTTATTGACGGGGTTGGATAAGTTGTATGTACAATCAGTAATTATAGAGTGAAGTGGTTCATTTTGTACGTTCAATATCACCACTTAGAAAATTTAAGATCTAATAATCACTGCAATTTTTTATGATTTCACTTTCCTTTAATATTAATACATAACTGTATGCAGTTTATGTCAGAAATATCTTACTCGACGCTGTAGGAATGACGCCAGAGCACTGACAACCTAAAACAACATTAATTACTTCATTCCATGAAGTTTTAGGCAATTATTTTTACTGTTAACGTAATCTAGCATAAAAACATGGTACATCATCAGATATGTTCATATGTAAAACTTTGATTCTTTATGTAGCGCAGAGGATAAATGTTAAATCTCATCAATAGATTGGGAAATGACATCTTTTGTAAGTATTTAATAAAAGGGTAAATTGTTTTTATGTTTGTATTGATTTCTACACACAAATACTTGTTTTTCAAATTATAGTACCACTATGGAAAGGTGATTCATGTACCGTGTATTGCAAATCTTTTGACAAACTTAAAAATGTAAACAAAAAAATGATTAGGTCAAGCCTATTACACCTCAAATATATATTTAATGCTATATCATTGGGTTTTCATTCTCAATACTTATCAACTATATAATCTAATATTAAAGCCAATGTATAAACATGCATTAAAAACGTGGAAAGAAGTTAAAATGTGGCACTGATTTACATTTTGGTATCCATTCATTTTAATATTCCTCCAAAGATATTATCAAAATATTCCTATGCTAAGCGAACCATTCATGAGACTAAAAATTAAATTCGTTAAATGTAACATGCATATTAGAACATATTGATGATGGGGGAAAAATTATAATATAAAATTATGAAAAATTACCTTCTCAAGCATACATCCTTCTTAAGTACACTCACTATGTTCATAATCTTAATCCCAAGTAATATGAAATTTGAAATGCTGATAGTTTTACATTTAAAAAGATTCCATTAAACTAAATTTACATTATTGTACATGCACAATGAATATTATGCAGACATAGTGAAAGGTTTACGCTGTTATTCAATATAATGGAACCACTTTTAAAGAGAGAGGTGTAGGCAAGTATATGAACACCTACTTTAACCGTTAGTGTTTATAGCATTTCTCTTAGTATTAATTAAAACAACTTGCTTATGTCTTAATTTTTGCTAACATCATTAAACTTTTCATTCACATTTTCATGACTAATAGATCAGAAGTACCTCTGTGCTATGTAAACTAAAGATGTAAAAAAAAATTATTTCATAGTTCACTTACTCTGATAGTACTGAATATCTTGCTCTTACCACCACGAATCGATTCAACATCGATATTAAGAAGTTTCTTTCTCTTTGTTCTCCTTTTAGGTTTTGCACAAATAATCTGAAACCTTTTGAATAAAATTTGGATATATAACATTGTTGTACTAATAGGAATATCGAAAACATATTCATTTTACATATCTACCTCTTACTTTAACAAAATATCAGTTCAAAAGTAAATTTGACATAATTAATCAAATAATATAGGTCCAATAGAAAACTCGAAATTATTTATAGTAAGCGATGCGAGTTACTACATAACACATAAAATTACCTGTGTTCTAACAAAGAATTTCACACTTTTACCACTTTATTATTTTTTAAACCCAAATACAATATGGGGGGCATAAATGTAATACTCTGTTGTAACATATATGATACTCTGAGTTATAACACGGGTTCATTTCTTTGAAAGGAGGGAAACTTTTAGAAACTAATCAATATCTGAACCTTTATGATACAAAACACTACTGACCACCTAAAATCAAAAATATAGCCAGAACCATAATGCTAATTAAAAGTTTAGCATGCTCATTCACTTTGATTTGTCTCACACCATTATTATTTTTAAAATTTGTAACGATCCGTTTTTAAATCAAATTTAAATTAGTAATTAACATAAATTTTGGAATTAATTTGAATTTTTCAAAAATAAATAAGATAGGTATTGATTTATATTTGAATAGATTGTAATTTGAATTTGAATGTCAAATTCAAAATACGAATATCTTAAAAATATTTGGATTTAAAAATAATATATGTGTGATTTTTTTTTGAAAATGGGTAAAAGCTTTATTACTAAGCCCAAACAAGGTCGGCCCGACCCAATACAACTACTATTAGTTCGAAATGTCTACATTCATTCCAGAAAAGGTATAATAATAAAAGTACTACTTTGTCTTCCTTCGAAATTTTCAAGGAGGATTCCATGGCTGCTCCAGCTGAATCTCATTATTACATGCTTTTAGTCCCATTTTCTTCAATGCCTCTAGTTCAACAACTGATAGATCTGTGAGTTTTCCTGCTCTTTTCATAATAATTCGAACATCTCGTCTTATCATTTTTCTAATTGCATGTTCATTTTTGTGTTTGTTTCGGAGTATACGTCTATTTCTTTCTCTCCACACATGCCATACAGAAGTAGTCATCAAAATGGAAGCAACTTTCCCTATCAGGCTTTTAGTTTTCTAGCTTCTTGTCAGGTAAATCGCAATGTCGCTTAAGTAATAGTCTTGTAAGTTGCAATTCAAAACTGTCTTTTGTTTATCCCAGATTTTTCTGGTAAATGTACAGTGAAAGAAAACGTGTTTATGGTTTTCTTCCTCTTGTTTACAGAATACACAAATCGAGTCTTGTATAATCCCCTATTTTTTAAGTCTGTCTATGGTAGGAAGTCTGTTTAATAGAGCCTTGTAAGTTGTTTGTGACATTTTGGGGGTACTTGCTCTATTCCAGACAATTTGAGCCCATTCAATTTCAATACTTCTTTCCCTAAGTTGTTCCCAAGCAGTCTTTAAGCTGAATTCTTTGTTGTTTGGTTTCCATATCCAGGTGTCTGATAAATTATCACTTAATGGAATACTCATTATTTCCTGTTTGATTTGATTTGCTGGAGTGTCAGGGGAAAAAATCCATGAGTTTTCTTGTATAATTTTTCCTAACATTAAATCTCTTCCTCCATATGCATTAAAACTATCCCATCCTAGTTTGTTCATGACACATTCATTATTCAGCCAGGGTCGAACCAGAAACTCGCGCACTCTCCATTTGCAATCCTTCTGTTTACTAAGTTTTTAAGGTCACTTCTAGCTCTGAGGAATGATTTCCGTGTGCCTGATGCATTTGTGTCCTCTTTTTTAATCCAAAAATTTTCTTTGAGATATCTGCTTCTCATCTAAGCTGCCCAAAGACCTTTACCATTTAGAATTTTCCATGCCAATTTTGTTGCATATGCTTTTTTAAGGTCCCTGAGGTTTTTGAGACCCACTCCTCCTTCATTTTTTGGTTTGCACAATGTTTGATATGATACTTTATGAATCCCCCCTCTCTAAATAAACTAAGCACAGACACTTTCAATTTTTGTCAATGGAAGCACTAGGAATTTGAAATGTCTGTAGCCAAAATCTAACCATAGATGTTATAACAGTGTGAACCAGTTCTATCCTACCAGCAAAAGATAACAATTTTAAGCTCTAACTTTGTAGTTTATTTCTTATTTTTGTTATTAGAACTCCATACTCTCTATCAGTAATAACATTAGTAGATAATGACACACCAAGGTATTTGACAGACAGATAACTCTCCTCATAATTAAGGAGTGAGCAGAAATACTCTTTGTTCCTGCAATACTCATTGAAATAACACCTTATCTTTTGTTCATTTACTTTCAAACCAGCTAGGCTCTTAAGTTTTTGAAAGATTTTTTTCATACCTATAATTGCAGTATTAGTAGCCTTATAACATATAATAAGATCATCAGCATATAGGAGATGTGTTATTTGAGGCTGGAATTTATAAACTGGCTGTATGATGCTATTGTGAGTATAAATTTCCATTTGTAGGGAAAAAAATTCCATAGCCACAGCAAAGAGGTAAGGGGAGAGGGGGTCTCCTTGTCTCATCCCCCTATTGCTTTTAATAAACTCTTTTGGAACTCCATTGATTAGAACTGAGTAGGTGGGAAAGCATATGCATTCTTTAATAAGATTCAAAAGTTTTTTAGGGAATCCTATACTTCTAAGCATATGAATGATGAACCTTTTATTTATTTTATCATATGCTTTCTAAAGATCCACCTTTAAACAAATTTTTACAGACCCCTTCTTTTTAAAGTTCCTGACCAACTCATGAGCTAGCAGAGAGTTTTTAGATATGCTTCTCCCTTTGATAAATGCACTTTGGCATTCACTTATGCAGTCATATAAAATTGGTTTAATTCTGTTGCAAAGGATTTTACTCAAGATTTTGTAGGAAACATTACAACACGAGATAGGCCTATAATCCTGTATCTGAGCTAGTTTTTCTTTTTTTGGTATTAGACATATGAAAGTGCGATTCATTTCTTTTATAACTTTTCCAGTTTCTAAAGCTTCTTGATAAGCTAACCTCAGTTTCTCTTTCAGGTCCTTCCAGCGGGTTATATAGAAACGAGAACCCAACCCATCTGGCCCTGGGCTGGAATCATGATAAATATATGTGTGATTTGATTAGTATATAGTTAATTTCAAAATCATTTTCTTTTAAGATTATATAATAATAAATAAATGAGATGTCTTTATAAAAATAAGAAAATGTAATATAAAAATTTATTTAAAATATTCATTCATGCATAATACAAGTGTAACCATTTTAACAATAGAAATTAATAAGTGTTAACTTAATCATCATGCATTATTACAAGTGTCTTAGTTTTCTTCTATTTTTAAAAAATAATAGAAATAAGCTAAATATATGATTCTAAATCCTCTTGCTCATATTCTTTAATCTTTTCAAAAACTCAAACCAGCAAACTTTAAAATCATAAAAAAAAATCAAAACAAAAGAAAAAGCAACAATATCTTTCATAAACAAAAACAAAACTTGAAGCAATCAAACGAAACAAAGATTCAAACTCAAGCCTGTAAGCTCAAACCAGAAAACAAATTTCAAACAAAGCAAAGATCAACTTAGTAATTAAGCAAATCAAGATCAAAGATTCAAGGATCAATACAAATCAACTTATAGATCAAAGTTCAAAAGGAAGTCAAATACAATTTCTAGATTTTCAATTCAAAACAACTTCTAGGTTTTATAATAGCTCTCTGTTTTCAAAAAAAAGGTGAGTAAACCCTCTTAAGATCTGAACTAAACTTGTTGCTATGAATGATGTTTGAAATATGGATTGTACATTAATTTTTGCATGTATATATATATATATATATATATATACAAAAAAATGATGTGTGCATGTCTGTAAAAAATGCCCTCTGTTGTAGGTTTACAGGTTTCAAATTATTTCAAAATCTAAATCCTCTCTCTCTAATCCTCTTTAAACTTTAAGATTCGAACAAAATACGTTTGCTAAATCAAGATCTAGATCCTAAAAATATTTTTAAGTAAAATAAGTTAATGCATTTACGGGAAATTAGAAAATACAGGAAAACTCAAAATATGTTGGAAATTCAAGCATCATGATTCCTGGTTTCAAGTAGATCATCTAAAACTTTTTCAAGAATGATGATTTTTAAAGATAGAATCATGATTTTTAAGCACGTATTCATGGAGAACTTGCAAGTTGAACGTTTTGGGTTTTGTGGCAAATTCTGGTGATCGATGAAAGTGGTGGTCTTGGGATCGTGGCTGAGAGTAGCTGGGTGATGAATGAACTCGGGAAAAATGATTAGGAAAATTCCTTTTCATCGTGGAGGACAAATGTTGACGATCTAGGGTTTTAACTCATGTTTTTGTGGTAGTCAGAATTCGAGCTGCTGCGTCGTCGTGGATGAACTAGAGGCAATCGCACAGGTGGGAATCGAAGCGTTAGACGTCGACGAAGCTTTGGATACGATTGTGTGATCTCTGATGGACGGAGGTTGCAGTGCGAGGCGATTGTTTGATGATCAGTTTGTTCCAGTAGGTAGTCTAAATACTCGATTTCGATTTGCATGTAAGTTCGTCGATGTGGGTGGTCTAAGGGCTTGAGTAAATCATCGACGACTCATTGGCGACGGCGAGGTTGATCAAAGTTCGTCAGAGCTCCGATGCACGTGCACATGTTCCTGGTTTGTGTCAGTCGTTTAAGTTTGGGAAGAAGGTACGCGCTCGAAGTCGATCTCGAGAAAACTTGGTTATGGCTCGAGTCTTGGATCGGATGTTTGCGTGTACGTATCAGGTTTTAAAAATTTAAAACCAAAAATAAAGAAAAAAGGGTGGCTCGGGGAAGTCTCGGGGAGCTTTGCTTTGGACTCGGGGTGACACTCGAGTTAACATCGGGTATGTGATGTTACAGATTTTCAAACTTTAAAATAAAATTCAAATTTAAACATTTTTAACTCATTTTTTTAAACAATTGTTTTGATTTAAGTTTAGGATTAGTAAAGGTTTTAAGTAAGTTATTTTTAAAGTAATTAAGTTAATTTATTTAATCATATGACTATTATTTATAAATTAATTCTTAAGATTAATTTAAATATATTTAATAATGTAATTAAAAAGTTAATTAAGAAAAAAATGTTTTCAATTATTAATTAACCTAAATATCTTAAGTTAATTTATGTGTTAATGATGATTAATTACAAGGTTTATTAATTAAAGATTTTAATGACAATTAAGTGATTAATTAAGATAAATGATTTATCTTTAAATTAATAAAATAAAATTAATTAATAATTAAAGGATAATTAATTAAATGTTAATTAATTTATTAATTAAAGGTTAATTAATTTATTAATTAAGGGTTAATTAATTTATAATTAAGGATTAATTAATATAATTAATCAAGAAATAATTGATTAATGAAAGTGATTAAAGATTAATTAGTTAATTTATAATTAAGGATTAATTAATTTATAATTAAGGATAATTTATCATTAATTAAGGATAATTAATGAAAGTAATTATGTGATTAATTAATTATAATCACACGATTAATTAATCTTGCTTATAGATGATTGATTATTATTGAATGCCTTGGATTGGTTGATATCTCTGATATGTGATTGTGATACTTTGTGATATGAATTTTTGTGAATTGAGTTGTGATATCTGTGATATATTACTGTGTGAAAGTGAAAATAACTTGGCCCGTAAAATGGCATTTGAATTTCGATGCAAAAGGGGGTCGGATTCCAAATGGTTATCCGAAACCCACATCGAATCGTAATGGTGAATCTTTTGTTTAAAAGATTATAAATGGAAAGTTGTTGTGACTTGTGTATCTACGTGTTTTAAAATAAGCGTTTGTTATTCGATTAAGTTGGGAGAGGACGTTAAGTCATAAAACCCATTTCGAATAATGATACAACGAAATGGGAGTGCATTGAAGACGGTGGTTGAAGATCGGATATTTTCGAGAACGAAAGGATTACCTGTCGATTGTCTCTGCACTGAGTTGCTCGTGTATAGAGATCTCCATATGTGATGGGGAATCCGGTCGGGATTGGGGATACCCAGTGTTTGCACCAAAATTGGTCACAAACACCCGATAATCGATAATTCACAATCACAGGTCAGAGATGAATAATAAGTATGAAGATCTCTCAGAAAATTCAAAAGAAAGTAGTAGACAACACAGAATTTATAGTGGTTCGGCTATCTAGCCTACGTCCACTCTGAAGTTTATGGCTTTATTGATTCACTTGATGGTTTCAATTAGTTACGGCAGGTTACAGTTGATTATGGCTCTGAAGTTTGAGTACCACGGTAGTAGGGAAGTGCAAAATTGAATCTGGTAGAGTCTGGACATTCCAAAGTTCAAAGACCCCTTTTTTGTAGGCTCCAAGGGGCTATTTATAGGCATAGGTGGCTGATATCGCGCTGAAACTTCGGGAGACTCCTTCTGGCACGTGAGTGGGCCCACGCGACCAATTCTGGAAAGTTTCGACTCGATCTGTGATCGATACGAAAAAATTTCGTATCGATCAAAAAATGATCCAATCGAGCTGAAACTTTACAGGAATGTTCTTTAGCTTGTGCATAAGCACCGTGAAAATTTCATAGCATTTGGACTCGTAGCTTGTGAGATATGATCTATGCAAGATTGTGATCTTCGTATGCTGCTGAGTTCGAATCCATAGCTTCGTATCCATCCATTCGAATTGACCTGGACACGTGAGTGCGCGGCGACGTGGCGCGAGATTGTTGGATCACTCCACCTTTTGCTCCGAGTTGACCGAGTCATTTCCATGAGTTTCGCCTTGTTCGTATCGAAGACCGTTGCCTAGTTCAAGTCGTTAGCCATTGCCAATTCGTATCGATGGAAGTGGGTTCGTTTGTATCGATAAAAATGGCCCTGTTCGAATCACTCAAGCGTGATGGGTACGATTGATGGATACGAACTAACTAGCCTCGATGGATAACTTTAAGTAGATCAATACGAACGTACATACTCCCTCGACCGATACGAAATGGCATATCCTGACAGATTCCAACACATGCTTGCCGATGGATACGAATTGAAGGAACTTGGTTGACGCGAACAAGGCTGTTGAGTGGATGCGAAGTAGTATGAGCCTTGATCGATACAAAGTGATTGAGTTCAATGGATTCAAACAGTGCGATGGTGGATCGATTCAAACATGATGGATTCGAATTGATTGAGGCGGACTCAATCTGATGATACGAATCTGATCGATTCGAATATACCATCATCCTAACTTTCTGATGGATACGAACAACACATTTTCTCTAACTTGTATCGATCATATCTCATTCATACGAACTCTGATTATCCTGAAATTTGAAATGCTAGCTTTTATGGCTTTTCTTGTCATATCCTATCGATTGTGGCATGATTCAGACTCGAACAAAATTCATCGATATCCATAGTGAACCTGCGATGCAACCCATCTTCGTGACAAACTATCGTTGTTTTTCTGCTGACTTTTTGGTATCGCGGCCTTGCTAAAAGGCGGGATAACACTCGCCCCTCAAAACATGCCTTGCGATAGGAAGGTGTGTTTTGTAATGCCATAAGCCAGATGTTCATATCCTATCGACGATCTGTAAGTGATAGTTTCATATGACCTCGAATGACGATCGTTCGGGATCGTATGCCATTTGAGGTGAAACGGGACCGTTCGCGGTCGAATGACGTTCACAACAAATGGTGGAATGAGACTGTTCACGGTCGGATGCCGCTTTAAATGAAGGGAGGTTGTTCAAGGGTGGACGTGTTCTAGACGATTTGTGATCATTCGCGATCGGGCGTTGTTCTTGACAAATTGTGACCGTTCGCGATCGGGTGCCGCACGAGACAAAATGTGATCGTTCGCGATCGGATGCCACACAAGGCAAAAGGTGATCGTTCGCGATCGGATGTCATACTAGATGAATTTTGATCGTTCTCGATCGGATGTTGAGGGGGGCTTAGCATTAATAGAGTCAGATATCACGTTCGGGTGAATTTCTGAATTAGCGACTTTGGCGGTTCGTCGCCATACAAGGTATGCTTGTGGACCGTTCGCGATCTAACGGATATACAAGTAACTTCTTTTATAGAATTGCAAACATCAAATTAATGCTCGTATGAATTCTCTAACCGAAATGTCCAAACAAACCAAATCCAAATGTTCAAATCAAAACTAAACAGAAGCAAGACAAGGATGTCAAAGTGCAAATTCTTACTACGATACAATCAATGGTCATCCAGAGCATGCCTGTGGATCGTTCACGATCCCGTACATGTGTAAATGATTTAACCACGTGAGTGAGAAATTTACAACTTGTTCATCGATATTTCAATCAATTGATAACCATCCGGTGTTCCGGTTCAGGGTCACCCCTAGCTGATGTAGATGGTGGTCGTTCTGGCTCCACCGTTGGAGTTCGCCTCCTCACATACCAAAGTAGCCTACCATCCCTGATATGCCCTTCCACCTCATCCTTCAGATGTCTATAGTCGTTTGTGTTATGACCGTTCAGTTCATGGAATAACTAATATTTGTCTGATTTTCTCTCGTCAATAGTTGGATCCCTTCGCATTGGTCTACGATAGGGAACTTGCTCTCTGGTGTCTTGGTAGATTCGCTCCAAACTTTCATTCAGTTCTGAATAAGTCGTGAATCGCGGCTCCCTCCGCGGCCGCCTTGACCTGTCATCATTATCCTCAGCCTTTCATTTCCCTTTACCAATCTCTGCACCTTTTCCAGATGGATTTCCACCCTTAACAGCATATACATCGATTCCCTCTTCTCTTTCTGCACTAGCATCCTCCAATCATAAAAACTTTTCGGCCTCATGATAGAATTCTCCCAGATCCATAGGCGGATCTTTAGTTAAAGAATTTTTGAACTCTGTTCCATCAGCTATTCCGGATACAGCCGCCATCATAACCATGGATGGATCTGGTCGGCCCACCGAAGCTGCCGCCGCATTGAATCGCATCAGAAAACTCCTCAGAGACTCCCCGGCTTTTTGCTTTAAAGTTGCTAAACTCATCACATTCTTGGGTCTTGCAATGTGAACCCTGAATTGCCTCATGAATTTCTCGGCTAAATTAGCCCACGTTCCTATGTAGTCGCTTTTGAGCTTCCTAAACCATAGTGCTGCGATATCTGTCAGATACAATGGAAAGCACCGGGCCATGACTTCCTGTGATGCCCCCAGCACTTCCATGTGCCTCACATACTTTGTCAGATGGACCGCAGGGTCTGTCCTCCCATCGTACATTTCCACTGATGGTAGTTTGAATTCTGGTGGGTTCCTAGCCATCCTAATCACAGAAGAAAAAGGACTCATGTTCACATCTTCAAGGTCTCTATTTACTAATCCGCCTTTCATGGCTCATCTGACCATCTCTGCCATTCTATCATTGTCTCCAAGCTGTAGTCCTCGTTCATTGCCTTCGATCTGCCCCCCGAGTCCATGAGAGATTTCAAGGGTCCGCCCCCGGCTGAGCATCCATCCCTCTATCGTCGCCAGGTTGCTTGGCTTCCCCTGATTCCCTTCCCAGGACTGGATCAACATGCTCTTGGTGAATGCCTCCTAGTCCTGGTGCTACGCCGGATGCTCTTGCTCCATTCCGAACTCCACCTGCTCCTCGATTCTGCACTCCAAGTTTCCCAATCTGTCGAAACAAATTCTGGATCATTTCCTCTTGTCTTCTCATCATTGCCTCCATCTCATCCCTAGTGATGAAGATCGATGCCTGATTTGCACCTGAAGAAGCCTCTTGACTCCCCTCATGCTGACTCCTATCTGCCCTTTGTCTTCTACTTGATTGTCTTGTCATGACTCTTTGGGTATGAATCTCTAAGATTTCGATTTCAAATGATAGAACTCCTGAATTAGCCCTCTCAGTGAAAGCACCAAAATGTTTGCACCAAAATTGGTCATAAACACCCGATAATCGATAATTCACAATCACAGATCACAAATGAATAATAAGTATGAAGATCTCTTAGAAAATTCAAAAGAAAGCAGTAAACAACACAGAATTTATAGTGGTTCGGCGATCTGGCCTACATCCACTCTGAAGTTTATGACTTTATTGATTCAGTTGATGGTTTCAATTAGTTACAGCGGGTTACAGTTGATTATGGCTCTGATGTTTGAGTACAACAATAGTAGGGAAGTGCAAAATTGAATCAGGCAGAGTCTGAACGTTTCAAAGTTCAAAGATCCATTTTCTGTAGGCTCTAGGGGGCTATTTATAGGCGTAGGAGGCTGATATCAGGCTCAAACTTCGGGAGACTCCTTCTGCACGTGAGTGGGCCCACGCGATCGATTCTGGAAAGTTACGACTAGATCCGTGATCGATACGAAACAATTACGTATCGATCAAAAAATGATACAATCGAGCTGAAACTTTACAGGAATGTTCTTTAGCTTGTGCATAAGCACCTGTGAAAATTTCGTAGCATTTGGACTTGTAGTTTGTGAGATATGATCGATGCAAGATTGTGATCTTCGTATGCTGCTGAGCTCGAATCCATAGCTTCATATCCATCCCTTCGAATCGACCTGGACACGTGAGTGCGTGGCGACATGGTGCGAGATTGTTGGATCGCTCCACCTTTTGCTCCAAGTTGACCGAGTCATTTCCATGAGTTTTGCCTTGTTCGTATCGAAGATCGTTGCCTAGTTTGAGTCGATAGCCGTTGCCAATTCGTACCGATGGAAGTAGGTTCGTTCGTATCGATAAAAATGGCCCTGTTCGTTTCGCTCAAGCGTGATGGGTACGAACTAACTAGCCTCGATGGATATATTTGAGTAGATCAATACGAACATACATACTCCCTCGACCAATATGAAATGGTACATCCTGACCGATTCGAACACATGCTTGCCGATGGATACAAACTGAAGGAACTTGGTTGACGCGAACAAGGCTGTTGAGTGGATGCGAAGTAGTATAAGCCCTGATCGATACGAAGTGATTGGGTTCAATGGATTCTAACAGTGCGATGTGGATTGATTCGAACATGATGGATTCCAATTGATCGAGGCGGACTCAATCTGATGATGCGAATCTGATCGATTAGAATAGACCATCATCCTAACTTTCTGATGGATACGAACAACACATTTTCTCTAACTTGTATCGATCATATCTCATTCATACGAACTCCGATTATCCTAAAATTTGAAATGCTAGCTTTTATGGCTTTTCTTGTCATATCCTATCGATTGCGGCATGATCTAGACTCGGACAAAATTCATCGATATCCATAGTGAACCTACGATGCAACCCATCTTTGTGACAAACTGTCGTTGTTTTTCTGCTAAATTTTTGGTATCGCGGCCTAGCTAAAAGGCGGGATAACACCCGGATTTGCAAGGGCTCCTTCCTTTATTGGACGAAGTGCCTTCGGTTCCATTCAGACCTAGGATGGACTTGTATGGATGTATGTCTGACATTACACTTTGAGATGTAAAGATGATTTTTATCAAATACATTTCTGTTTGGTGGCGGAGAATTTATCCTCTTAGCTTAACACCCTTCTCTAAGACGTATGAGCTCAGAGGTTATGTTGTTGATGGTTATTAGTGATATACTCCCAATTTGGTAGTGTGGCATGCTAAGTGCTGACCATTTGTTGATCGAAGCATGACTTTTGTGAAAAGCGTAGCTTTGTGGGATGAGACTTCATCGAACCTTACACCTTGGAAATGGTCGAAACATGAAAAGATGTAGCAAGGTTATGGGCATCGCGCCCCTCAGGTTATGTGCATTTCCTTCTGGATAAATAGTGGTATTCTGGTATGGAGCCCAGATAATTTGCTTATGTGGTTGTTGGTGTTGAGGGCCCTCGATAAAGGTCGGTTACGACCGGGGGATGGCATACTCGTGACAGTTAGTTACCTAGTTACAGAGGTAACCTAACCTTGTGTTGGCAGAGATCCGGTAAGGTTCTCGAGGCGTCCCTCCAGAGGCGTAACCTTTCGGTTAAAGGAAGTTCCTTAGCCTTGGCCATTTGTTGGAAATTCAATCACTCAATACGAGCCCTGTACCGTTTTAGTTGTAGAACCTGCCATTTAACATGGTAGCTATAGTAGGCATACTATAATGGTATGTATGCTGGCTAAGATTAATATTATACTTTCAAAAAAAATTCTACACTATGCACTAATAATAATATCAAAAGAGTTTTCTCGTATCAAGCATGTTTGACTATCATAAGGAGAAATCTCCCCCCAAGAGTGCGATTGCATTGTGTGTGTGCTGGGAGGCCTTATGGTAGTTTCATTTTCCAAAAGCATGAACGGATTTATTTTTGTAAATTGTTTTTGTCAAACTACTGTTTTGTTTACTCATACCAGTCCCATGACTGACTCGGAGTTTATTGTTTCCTTTCTAAACTCTGGGTGCCCATAATTTTCCACATGGGAAGCCTAGAGTCAGGTTATCCGTGTTCTGAAGATAATTCAAATTTGGATATAGAAGTCTTTTGGAGTCTTTGGTTTTGGAAGCTTTGGTTTGGAAGTCTATGAAGCTTTAGAGCTTTTGCGTTGAAGGTGCTTATGTTGGATTCTCGCTCTCTCTTTTTGGAAGCTCTGTTGGTGTTATTCAGTTTTTATGCTATCTTTTCCGGTGTGGCGTTATATTTTGTTGTTGTATCATATACATTTTACTCTGATGATGGTGTTCAATTGTTGTAATGATGTTGTATCCATGTTGTATCAAATATTGTTATCAATTAAAATTCATTTTGTTTTCGCTGTGTTGTTATCACTTAATGTTTTATAAGCTATAACGAACTGGAGTCCGAAGTTTGAATCTCCGACATTCGAATACAATTAAGGTATTGGATTCAATTTTCGGACGCTGGATTTTCAGCCGTGACAAGTGGTATCAGAGCTAAAGGTTGAGTAAGAACTTTAGCTTTGGAGTATAACACATTAGGTGACTCATTAGAGATAGGGTTAGAAACACCCTATAATGAGTATATTCCCTAAGATATCTTGTCTGTCTGCCTAAATCAAATTTTCTTACTATTTACAGATAGTGAGAATGAACGCAAGAAGAGGACGAGGTAGGGGACGGGGAAGTACCACTACAACTGGCCAAGACCCTGCAATAATAGCTCTTCCTATTCAACCTCAGCCAAATCTGGTTGATTATATTGAAGTTTCTCAAAACTTGGGGGAAAGCCATTCACAGGCAAGGAAACTATTGTCGAAGTATAAGCCTGGATTCGATCGCGCGAAAGGATTTTCAGAGGACTTAAGTTGGAGGATGACCAGATGAGGTTAATAGCTTCTTGGCAGCTCCAGAAAGTGGCTTTAGCATGGTGGGAGACTATTACATTGGATGAGCCAGAGGATGAGTTCACTTGCGATCGATTCAAGGAAGTGTTTGAGCAGCGTTATATGTCGTTGGCTGGTATCTCCAGAATGTACCAGGAGTTTACAAACTTGAAGCAGGGGAGTTTATCTTTTGAAGAATACTTGAACAAGTTTAACGAGTTATCTCGGTTTGGTCCGAAGTTGGTGAATACCCCTCTCAAGAAGAATGAGAGATTTATTCGAGGGATGGACAAGAAGTTCCATGAAAGGATGACTGCCCACATGAAGGAATCTTTTTTTGATTTGATAGATATGGGTTATAGATATGCTACCTTGGATAAGCAGGAAGTTCCAGAGGAGAAAGAAAGTGGAAGCAATCTGAATTGGAAGAAAAGGAGGTTCAGAGGAAAGAAACCGTGGCAAGGAAAAGAAGAATAATCAGGAGAATAAGGCGAAGGATGTAACTTGTTTCAATTGTTTGGAGAAAGGCCATTATTCCAATAGTTGCAAGAAGCCAAAGAAGCAAGGAAAGAGGGATCAACCTATGAAGATAAGTCAGGGAGCCAGGGAATGCTATTACTGTCATAAGCCAAGACATGTAGTTAAAGAATGCCCGACAATGAAGCAAGATCAAGTAGCAAAGGTGCATGCAATCAAGGATGACCCTTCGACCTCAAAGGAAGATAAAGGGAAAAGGGTTCTGGAAGGTAACCTTCTTATTTGTGATAAAGTTGTTAGAGTTCTGTTCGACACTGGATCCACATATAGCTTTATTTCTCTGCAAACTGTAAATGAATTAAAACTTGAACCCGACTTCGTAGACGAGCCCATTTGTGTGAAGAATCCGGTTGGTGGCCCTGCGAATCTTTATCTATGTTGTAGAAAAGTTCCTATCTCGTATTTGTTTGCGACAAAATTGGTCACAAATACCCGATAGTTAATAATTTACAGTCACAGGTCTCAGATGAATAACAAATATGTAGATCACTCATAAAATTCAAAAGTAAGCAGCAAACAATACAGAATTTATAGTGGTTCGGCGATCTTGCCTACGTCCACTCTGAACTTGATTGACTTTATTTCTTCACTTGATGATTTCAATCAGTTACAGCAGATTACAGTAGGTTATAGCTCTGAAGTTTGCATACAATATTGATAAAAAGATATAGAATTGAATACGGCAGAGTCTGGACGTTGAATAGCTAAAAAGTCCCCCCTTCCATAGGCTTAAGGGGGCTATTTATAGGCGTATGAGGCTGATATCGCGCTAAAACTTCGGGAGACTTCTACTGCCACGTGAGTGGGCCCACCCGACCGACCCTACCAAGTTTTGACTTGATCTGCGATCGATATGAAGCAATTTCGTATCCGTCAAGAAATGATCCAATTGAGCTGAAACTTGCTAGGATTGTTCTTCAGCTTGTACGTAAGCTCCTGTGAAAATTTCATAGCGTTTGGATAAGCGGTTTGTGAGATATGATCGATACGAGTTGAAGTTTCTCGATTGGATGTTTGCTTCGAGTCGATCACTTCGAATCATGTCTTCGAATCGATGGATGCACGTGACTTCGAGACGAAGTGGCGCGCACATCTCGCATCGATCCACCTTTTGCTCCAGGTTGACCGTGTCGTATCCATGAACTTCGCCTCATTTGTATCGATGACCGTTGCCTTGTTCGATTCGATAAAAGTGGCCAATACGTATCAATGGTGGTAGACTTGTTCGTATCGATAAAAAGGCCTTGTTCGTATCGATCAGACGTGATGGATACGAACTAACGGGCCTCAATGGATTCGGAAAAAATTTAGGTAGATCGATACGAGCAAGCATACTCCTTCGATCGATACGAAGTGGCGTATCCTGATCGATTCGAACAAGCACTTGCCGAGGGATTTATGCGAACAAGGCCACTAAGTGAGAGATCCCTGATCGATATGAAGTGATTTATTCAATGGATTCGAATAGTTTGATGGTGGATCGATTCGGACTTGATGGATTCGAATTGATCGAGGCAGACTCATCCTGATCGATACGAATCTAATCAGTGCGAATGGACCATCACCTTCCGATGGATACGAATTTTATGGATTCGACCCGATCAATCAGATGGATACGAACAACAGATTTTCTCCAACTTGCATCGATCATATCTCATTCATACGAGCTCCGATTAACCTGAAATTTGAAATGCTGGCTTTTATTGTCTTGCTTGTCATGTCTGGTCAATTATGGTCCGATCCGGACTCGGACAAAATTCATCAATATCCATAGCGAAGCAATGTATAACCAATCTTTGAGACGAACTGTCTTTGGTTTTCAATCAATCTTTTGCTATCATGACCTTGCTAAAAGGTGGGATAACAGTATTCTCGTCATTGATTTCCTATCAGCCTTTTTGTTCTCGACTTTAATGAATTTGAAATCTTACTTGGAATGAATTGGTTAACAAAATATGAAGCTAAATTAGATTGTAACAATCGAACGATTTCGGTCAAAACAAAACTTGAGAATTTCATTGTGATTTCTTGTGAGGATCCGAGTCTGAAAAGGGATAAGCTAATGTATAATTTAGGGTATCCCGACCCAAGTTTGGAATCCATACCGATTGTTCGGGAATTTACGGACGTATTCGAAGAGGTTAAATCTTTACCTCCGCACCGGGAAATTGAATTCAGAATCAATTTGGTTCCCAATGCTTGTCCTATTGTTCATGCAAGCTGCATGATGGCATCAAGGGAAAAAATAGAGCTAGACAAGCAAACCCCAGATTAGCTGGAGAAAGGATTAATACGTCCCAGTTGTTCCAGTTGGGGTTCAGCTGTGGTATTTGTAGCCAAGTCTGATGGATCCTTAAGATTGTGCGTAGACTATCGCGATCTAAATAAATTAACTCTCAAAAATAAATTTCCTTTTCCCAGAATTGATGACCGGTTTGATCAATTGCATGGCGTTCGATTCTTTCCTAAGATGGATCTGACTTAAGGATTCCATCAGTTGAGAATTGCTGAACATTTAACTGCTTTCAAGGGTCCTGATACGTTCTACGAATGGTTAGTTTTGCCCTTCGGACTAACCAATGCCCCTGCATATTTTGTAGACTTGATGACTCGAGTTTTTCGAGAAGTGTTGAATAAATACGTTCTTGTATTTATTGAAGGTATTTTGATCTACTCCAAAATTGAAGAAGAGCATGCCGAACACTTAAGAATTGTTTGGAAATATTGAGGAGGAACATTCTATTTGACAAATATTATAAATGTCATTTTTTGGTCAAGGAAGTTAGATTTCTGGGACATATTGTTACTGAAGAAGGAATTTCTGTAGACCCTGGCAAGATTTCCGCTATTCTAGATTGGAAGCAACCCACAACTCCGAAGGAAGTCAGAAGTTTTCTAGGATTAGCCGGGTATTACCGAAAGTTTGTCCAGGACTTCTCTAAGTATGTCAGTCCATTGACTAAGCTGACAATAAAGAATGCCAAATTTGATTGGGCTACGAAGTGCGAGGAAGAGTTCTAGGAATTGAAAAGAAGGTTGACCACTGCTCCCGTTCTTGATATTATTAACGGGAATCAAGGTTTATCTGTGTACACAGATGCGTGTGGTGAAGGTGTGGGTGTTGTTCTAATGCAAGAGGGTAGAGTGATTGCCTACACGAGTAGATAATTGCGACCACATGAGAAAAACTACCCAACCCACGATCTTGAGCTCTTGGCTGTTATTTTTGCTTTGAAAATCCGGCATCATTATCTTTTGGGTGAGAAATTTGAATTTTTCACCGACCATAAATCTCTTAAGTGTCTCTTTACCAAGAAGGATTTTAATCTAAGGCAGCAGCGTTGGTTGGAATTCCTAGCGTCATACGACCTGGATATTCAGTATACACCTGGTAAAGCCAACGTGGTAGCTGATGCTTTGAGTAGAAGACATGTTGTTCTCGCTTATCTTATTGTCACTCCTACTCTTCTTGAGAAGATCGCTAGTAAGCAGAAAGAAGACAAGTTTCATCATGAAATTTATGGGAGAATTCGTCGAGGTGAAGATTCCAGCTTTGGAATCGATAATTGTGGAATTATAAGATTGAAAGGCAGGATATGTGTCCCAGACATCCCAGATATCAAAGGAGAAGTATTGGACGAGTGTCATAAGTCCAAGCTCAGTATCCATCTAGGGGTTTTAATAAGATGTATCGAGATATTAAATGGACTTTCTGGTGTAAAACGATGAAGAGAGATATATCTATTTATGTTAGTCGATGTGCAACTTGTTAACAAATAAAAAGTGATCAAATGAACATGGTGGGTTTACTTCAACCGTTGGAAGTACCTAAGTGAAAATGGGATCAAGTGTCTATGAATTTCATAGATGGTTTTCCATGAACTCGAAAGGGTAATGAGGCGATTTGGGTTATTGTGGATCGTCTGACCAAGACTGCCTACTTTATCCCAGTAAAATCCACCCGAACAGCAGCAAGTTTAGCAGAGTTGTATGTGAAGGAGATTGTTCAACTCCATGGAATACCAAGTAGTATAGTGAGTGATCGTGACCCGATCTTCACTAGCTTTGGGAGGCATTTCAAGCCGCACTAGGAACCAAGTTGAACTTCAGTACTGCTTACCGTCCGCAGTCTGATGGGAAAACGGAAAGAATAAATCGAATCTTAGAAGATCTTTTACGTGCTTGTATTCTTGACTTCAGCAGTTCATGGGAGGACCATTTGCATCTGGTTGGATTCTCATATAATAATAGTTATCAGGCCAGTATAGGAATGGCTCCTTTCGATGCATTATATGGTCGTCCGTGTAGATCACCTGCGTGTTGGATTGAGTCAGGTGATAGGCTTGTTCTTGCACCAGATATGATAAAGGAAGCTACTAAGAAGGTTGATTTTATTCGAAAGAAAATGAAAGCTTCCCAAAGTCGACAGAAAAGTTATGCCGACCGTAGGAGAAGAATTTTAGAATTCCAGATTGGAGATTCTGTTTTCTTAAAGGTTTCTCCAATGCGTGGAGTTTTGAGATTTGGAAAGACTGCTAAGCTGGCACTGCGATATATATGTCATTTTCCTATACTTGAGAGGATTGGTCCTTTGGCTTATCGAGTGCAGTTACCTAATTGGCTATCTGGCGTACATAATGTGTTTCATGTTTCACACCTTCGGAAATATGTGCATGACCCAGATCATGTTATTGAGGAGGCCATTTAGCAGGATTTAGAGATCATACCAAATTTAGCAGTGAAAAGAGAACCATTAAAGATTATTGACCGAGATGAAAAGCAGTTGAGGAATAAAGTGGTGAAGTTGCTGAAAGTGCAATGGAGTGGTGATCCAAATGATTGTACTTGGGAAATAGAGGATAGCATACAGAAGTCCTATCCCAATTGCAGGGTGGATATTTCGGTTTAACCTGGTAAGCCATTTCTCTAGTTTTTTATATGTTCTATGTTCTTTGTTTGTCTCTCTCTCTTTCAAATTTCGAGGACGAAATTTTCTTAAGGGGGAATCTTAACGAACCCGTTTTAAATAAAATTTAAATTAGTAATTAATATAAATTTTGGAATTAATTTTGGAACTAATTTGAATTTTTCAAAAATAAATAAGATAAGTATTGATTTATATTTTAATAGATTGTAATTTGAATTTGAATTTGAATTTCAAAATATAAATATCTTAAAAACATTTGGACTTAAAAATAATATATATGTGATTTTTATTAGTATATAATTAATTTCAAAATCATTTTCTTTTAAGATTATATAATAATAAATAAAGGAAATGTATTTATAAAAATAAGAAAATATAATATAAAAATTTATTTAAAATATTTATTCATGCATAATACAAGTGTAACCATTTTAACAATAGAACTTAACAAGTGTTAACTTAATCATCATGCATTATTACAAGTGTCTTAATTTTCTTCTATTTTTAAAAAATAATAGAAATAAGCTATATATATCATTCTAACTCCTCTTGCTCATTTTCTTTAATCTGATCAAAAACTCAAACCAGCAAACATTAAAATCAGAAAAAAAACTAAACAAAAGAAAAAGCAACAATCTCTTTCATAAACAAAAACAAAACATGAAGCAATCAAAGGAAACAAAGATTCAAAGCTCAAGCCTATAAGCTCAAACCAGAAAACAAATTTCAAACAAGCAAACATCAACTCAGTAATTAAGCAAATCAAGATCAAAGATTCAAGGATCAATATAAATCAACTTACAGATCAAAGTTCAAAAGGAAGTCAAGTACAATTTCCAGATTTTCAATTCAAAACAACTCCTAGGCTTTACAAAAGCTCTCTGTTTTCAAAATAAAGGTGAGTAAACCCTTTTAAGATCTGAACTAAACTTGTTGTTATGAATGATGTTTTAAGTATGGATTGTAAATTAATGTTTGTATGTATATATATACATGAAAATGATGTGTGCATGTCTGTACACATAAAAAATTCCCTCTGTTCCACGTTTACAGGTTTCAAACATGTTATAAAATCTAAATCCTCTCTCTCTAAATGTTTTAAACAATTGTATTGATTTAAGTTTAGTATTAGTAAAGGTTTTAAGTAAGTTATTTTTAAAGTAATTAAGTTAATTTATTTAATCATATGACTATTATTTATAAATTAACTCTTAAGATTAATTTAAATATATTTAATAATGTAATTAAAAAGTTAATTAAGAAAAAAAATGTTTCCAATTATTAATTAACCTAAATATCTTAAGTTAATTTATGTGTTAATGATGATTAATTAAAAGGTTTATCAATTAAAGATTTTAATGATCATTAAATGATTAATTAAGATAAATGATTTATCTTTAAATTAATAAAAGATAATTAATTAATAATTAAAGGATAATTAATTAAAGGTTAATTAATTTATTAATTAAAGGTTAATTAATTTATTAATTAAGGGTTAATTAATTTATAATAAAGGACTAATTAATTAATATAATTAATCAAGAAATAATTGATGAATTTAAGTGATTAAAGATTAATTAATTTAAGTGCACAAATTGTCTGACTATAAGGAGCCACTATTGAGAGAAAATAAAAAATGCAGGTCACATCAATAAATCAGGGCACAGTGTTAAAAAATACCTATATTAGAAAGAGGCATGTAGGTTTACAATGCCCAGTAATGACTCGGACAGTTTATTACAGTTAGTCTACTGAAATTCCACGGAATCCAAACTAAATATACATTCTTCTTACTATCTACCGGATAATCAGTGATGATTGCACAATTAGTGCACTTAAATTCGTATCCAATCTATCAAACATTGTCTCCAAATTAATCAAACATTGAATGAAAGTGATTAAAGATTAATTAATTAATAATTAAGGATTAATTAATTTATAATTAAGGATAATTAATCATTAATTAAGGATAATTAATGAAAGTAATTATGTGATTAATTAATTACAATCACACGATTAATTAACCTTGCTCATAGATGATTGATTATTATTAATGCCTTGGATTGGTTGATATCTTTGATATGTGATTATGATACTTTGTGATATGAATTGCTGTGAATTGAGCTGTCATATCTATGATACATTACTGTGTGAATGAGAATACAACTTGGTCCATAAAACTTCATTTGAATTTCGATGCGATGGAGGGTCGGATTCCAAATGGTTATCCAAAACCCATATTGAATCTTAGTGGTGAATCTTTTGTTTAAAAGATTATAAATGGAAATTTGTTGTGACCTGTGTATCCACGTGTTTTAAAATAAGTGCTCGTTATTCGATTAAGCCGGGAGAGGACATTAAGTCATAAAACCCATTTCGAATAATGATACGACAAAGTGGGAATGCATTTGAAGACGGTGGTTGAAGACCGGGTATTTTCGAGAACGAAAGGATTACCTTTCGATTGTCTCTGCACTGAGCTGCTCCGGTATAGAGATCTCCATATGTGATGGGTAGTCCGATCGGGATTGTGGATACCCGGATTTACAAGGGCTTCTTCCTTTATTGGACGAAGTGCCTACGGTTCCATTCAGACCTAGGATGGACTTGTATGGATGTATGTCTGACATTACAGCTTGATATGTAAACTTTATTTCTATCAAATACATTTCTGTTTGGTGGCAAGAATTTATTCTCTTAGGTTAACACCCTTCTCTGAGACGTACGAGTTCGGAGGTTATGTATTTGATGGCTATTAGTGATATACTCTCAATTTGGTAGTGTGGCATGCTAAGTGATGATCATTTGTTGATCGAAGCATGGCTTTGTGAAAAGCGTAGCTTTGTGGGACGAGACTTCATCGAACCTCACACCCCGAAATGGTCGAAACAGGAAAAGATGCAGCAAGGTTATAGGGGTCGCGCCCCTCAGGGTATGTGCATTTCCTTCTAGATAAAAAGTGGTATTCTGGCATGGAGCCTAGATAATTTGCTTATGTGGTTGTTGGTGTTGAGGGCCCTCGATAAAGGTCGGCTACGACCGGGGGATGGCATACTCGTGACAGTTAGTTACCTAGTTACAGAGGTAACCCAACCGTGTGTTGGCAGAGATCCAGTTAGGTACTCGGGGAATCCCTCTAAAGGCGTACCCTTTCGGTTAAAGGAAGTTCCTTAGCCTTGGTCATTTGTTAGAAATACAATCACTCAATACGAGCCCTTTACGGTTTTAGTTGTAGAACCTGCCATTTAACATGGTAGCTATAGTAGGCATACTATAATTGTACGTATGCTGGCTAAGATTAATATTATACTTTCGAAATGTTTTCTACACTATGCACTAATAATAATATCAAAAGAGTTTTCTCGTATCAGGCATGTTTGACTATCATAAGGAGAAATCTCCTCCAAGTGTGGGATTGCATTGTGTGTGTGCCGAGAGGCCTTATGGTAGTTTCATTTTCCAAAAGCATGAACGGATTTATTTTTGTAAATTGTTTTTGTCAAACAACTGTTTTGTTTACTCATATCAGTCACATGACTGACCCGGAGTTTATTGTTCCCTTTCTAAACTCTGGGTGCCCATCATTTTCCACACGGGCAACCTAGAGTCAGGTTATCCGTGTTCTGGAGCTAGTTCAGATTTGGATCTAGAAGTCTTTTGGAGTCTTTGGTTTTGGAAGCTTTGGTTTGGAAGTCTTTGGAGCTTTGGATCTTTTGCATTGAAGGTGCTTATGTTGGATTCTCGCTCTCTCTTTTTGGAAACTCTGTTGGTGTAATTCAGTTGTTATGTTGTCTTTTCCGCTGTGGCATTATATTTTGTTGTTGTATCATATACATTCTACTCCAATGATGGCGTTCAATTGTTGTAATGAAGTGTATCCATGTTGTATCAAATGTTGTTATCCATGAAAATTCATTTTGTTTCCGCCGTGTTGTTATCACATAATGTTGTTATAAGCTCCAGGGAACTGGAGTCCGACGTTTGAATCTCCGGCATTTGAATACAAGCGAGGTATTGGATGTCGATTTTCGGATGCTGGATTTCGGGTCGTGACAAAATTTGTACACATCTAGGAACGTGTAATCTGAAGTGTTTTAGGATAATAATAGGCAAAATAAAATCCAAAACAAATAAATGTATCCTTTGTATTTGTTAATTATTAAATTAAGTCTAAGATAATGCTTTAGCTGAAAACCAATATTATTGAGGACGATTTGTTTATAAGCAGTAAGTTAATATCACATATTTAACTTGTAATATCAACACGTAATCAATGTGTCAACCATGTACATTTGATGTACTTGTCTTATTTTAGCTGTAGAATATTGAAAATGCAAGTTACAAAATAGTTGAGAACATGAGAAAATATCACGATAAGATCCTATACTCAACTTAATCATATAAAATTATATTTGAGATATGTGTGATATTCCAACTAATATATCAAGTTATACTCTAGCTACTCCACTCAATAGAATTTCAGATGGCTCATTACCATATACCTAATAAAAATATGATGAGAGAGTGCACAGTCCATGCTCATATGTTCAATCATCTTATTATTCAATATGTTTGCATGAAAGAATTGGAATGATAAAAATTGTTTAAAATGTAAACTAAAACTAAGAGAACTATCTATCCATATAGTATTTTAACACACTAAAATGATAAGTAATGATAGATATTGTTTAAACTATAGACAAATTGTCCTTTAATGCAACCAAAAATCCACTGAATGTAAAGCTTCAATTAAAATTGAGAAAAATTACGAATGCTAAAATAAACATAGTATTATCTGAAATCTTGTTTGACTATAAGGAGCCACTATTAAGAGAAAATAAAAAATGCAGGTCACATTAATAAATCAGGGCACAGTGTTAAAAAATACCTATATTAGAAAGAGGCATGTAGGTTTATAATGCCCAGTAATGACTCGGACAGTTTATTACAGTTAGTCCACTGAAATTCCACTGAATCCGAATTAAATATACATGTTTCTTACTATCTATCGGATAATCAGTGATGATTGCACAATTTATGCCCTTAAATTCATATCATGTCTATCAAACATTGTCTCTAAATACTATTAGGTTCATTACTTTATCTTATACTACTTGCTTTTACGATACAAACCTATATTCATAATACACTACTTAAAAAAGTTATCATCTATGTTGTTTCATAAGTTGCAAAAAAATAAGATTCAATAATGACCATATGTATCCTCTCATCATAAAAAAATAATTCAGTTTTAGAGATCTTATTACCAAATAACCATTGTAAGATCCCCATCATAGCATTTTATAAGGATTTAGGTTAATGTCTCAAAAATTAGTAATTACCAACAACGAATGTAAACATCCATTAAAATTACCATTTTTTAGATATAATACAACCAAAAAGAAACTTCAAAATTCAAATTTCCAAACTACCATATTCAAAGATCCAAACAAACATCAACGACCTAATCTTTTGTTTCAAATACGTAATAACCTAACAACATCTGAATTCTTGATATATTTTCCTCCTATTTCCCATACACTAATAATAACTAAATTGACTAAATATACTTTCACTATCTTCAGATTAACACTAATAACAAACCTAAAATCGACGTGAAACCCTAAAACAATCACATCATGATTCAACTGGCCAAATGTAAAGAGAAGTTGCAAGATGGAAGGTTTATTTTGTTTTTAAAACGTTCGTATTCGTTCATTCTCTAGATTGAAAACATTTTATTTTATGATAGTGCATACAGTACTTAACTATCTTTTTTGCAAGATAAAAGTAGTAGTTTTAGCTAACAAAAACAACTGGATCTGAAAATCTAAATACTAATCCTTTTATTATTTCTTGTACCATGGGATCCTCTTATGCAATCATCAATAAAGATGAAAAGCAATAAAAAACCTAGTATTCAATTACATTAAAAAAATTAAGAAGAGAAAGATACCTTTAGAAAAATCGTATGACCATAAAAAGTTGAAGCTTTTCCACAGTCATAGGATTCATCGTAGCAACCGAATTATTGCCGTTGACCTCCTCGTCAATGAACACCTATTTGCACCCTTCTTCCTCCCAATAATCACCATGACACGATCCTTTTTCCCCTTGCTATTATGAAACAAAACATAATTAAGTCAAATCAGGTCTAAACTTTAACATCAATAACTAAAAGCTAATTATCCTCGTTGATCACCTTATCGACGACTAACCTAGCCTTCTTCCTCTCATTAATTGCTAGGCAGCATCATTCAGTTTGGTGATTGGTGATAATAACGATGCCGACTGGTTCGATAATAAGAGACATCGATCGATTTGGGGATTACAATGGCACTTCGATTGATCTATCAATTTGTGATGGGAGACTTCGATCAATCTGGTGATAGTAGTTATATGTCGATCGATTTGGTGATCAATTAATAGTTTTTGGAAATTAGGTTTAGCAAGAAAGTGGAATAAAATGCGTCTAAGAATAAGCAGAGAGGATGAGAATGAAAAAGCAGACAAAATTGTAACGAAAAGGGTATTTTTGGTACTTCAAAAAAACACGGTCGAATCATGTACAATGAATTCTTATTATAAGTAGTAAAGATGTGGACTACCCATCTCACATACAAACACTTTTATGGATCATCTGTCCCCTTCTATATGGACTACCTATCATATATAGTTTCATTATCAAAGTTATGTGGATTACCCATATCACATATTTAATTTATTTAAAATGATGTGGAATATCCATCACACATCACATAGTTTTTATACGATGACTATAAAATCTTCATTAACAATATAGAGACTACCCACCTCTGGCATGACATGGACTATCCATCGCACATATTTCATTTATTTGAAATGATGTGAACTATCCATCACACGTCCCATACTTTTCCAATGATGACTATGAACCCATCAATTATCAATTTAATGCAAATTCAACCCAAATGTTCAACCTATGTCTATTGATGTCTCCAATTACGTTGTGTACTCCTTAAACTTATAACATCTCAAAATGATATGCATTGGTATCCTTAATAATCTATGTCCAAATTATAAAATAAAATATGTTGTTATCCCCAACGTTCAGTGTCAAAATTAAAAAATAAAATACTTTGGTATCCCCAATGAACAATATCGAAGTCATCATACATATGGCTTCCCACCATTTATATTGTAATATAAAGAACATATGACATTCATGATGCAATAACAATATCGAACCTCTACCCAAGGTTAGAAAACAAAATTTTGGTTTTATAAATCATATGGCTAACTGTCAAGTCATAAGGTTATCGACCTTTTAAAAATATAGGCTATCTCGCCTTTAAGACTTACTTTTAGTTTGCATAAAACTAGGTTGCATCGATTTGAAATAAAAAGGACCGACATCAATGTCGCATGGCATTGTTGCCAAAATAAATTATTTGCAACATTAATACTATAATGTCGAAATTATAGTACTTCGGCTCTATGCATTAAAACACAAGACGTCGGCATTTAAAACCCACGATATAAATTTCCTTTATGTTGAAATCAAGTAATAGCGGCTTCATTGCCATAAAATAGTTAGTATCGAAAATAATGCTTACGGCTTCCCTACCTTAAGCTATGACATTGATATTGAGAACATGCGGTATTATTTAAAACAATGGTGAAAACTTGCGGCATTTATAAAGTAATAGTGAAAGTACTTTGGTTATTATGTCGTAAAATAAATAATGTCGACATTGATAACTTGCACCATCAACGATTCCCATTGCCACGAGATCTGTTATTCCCATAATGGCGATGCCGCGTGCATGATCCAATGCGTCACATACTTATGACACAAGTATCTCATGCATTGTTTGTACCAATGCCGCCCTTTGTTATGATGCCATATATTGTCGATGGCGGAGGGTACGGAGATGCTGCATATCGATGGCATTGTGGTAGTTATTATAAAAACTATTTTCTTCCTTTTTACAGTAAATTCTTTTTACCTATTACCATTTGTTTATCAAACTATGATTGATTGAGATTAAAATTTTACAATTTCTTTTCAAAATTTACTGAAATCATGTTGACCTTCCCAAAATCATTTATCCACTTAATTAATTAATATCCATTATTAATATTGATTTAAATGCTTTTCTAGCATAATAAATTCATAATAATCCATAAATACTTGGAAAAAAATCTCCAAAATCACAGAATTTCAGAATTATCATATTCTTTACCCTATAAAAATTTCGGGGCCGAAAACATTAGTCAATTATCTTTTATCATTAAGCCCGAAATAAACACGATTTCCTCCTTAGGAAATTCATAAAATATTCATTTTATCTTGGAAAATTATGAAATTAAAAACCCATTTTCAAAATAACAGTTTACTCAACATATCAGAAAATCAAATTGATTTGAGATTAAAAACTTAGATCCTACCCTTAAAACACATTTAGATAATTTCATAAAAATTTCCGTAAATCATTACTCTATCCACAAAATGATCGTACATCCATAATAAGGTAAAACAATCGAGATAAATTCAGGTATTTCCCATAGCCAAATTCAACCCAAAGATAAAGGAGATGGTTCACTTATTATCCATCTTAAAATGAATGATGGAGTTGGGATTTGATTAGGCTTTTGAATCCCTTGCTTTCCCCTTTGATTTCATTCCCTTTTTCCCATTAGAAATGACCGGATTCTAGGTTTTTCTTTTGATTGTTTGTGAGTGTAAGTGGGAATGTATGAGAAGGCGAGGGTTTAAAGGATAAAAGGTGGATCTATTCCTATTTTACCATTCTCATATATTCCTCATGTTACGTTTTAAACAATCTTACTTAGTTGATTAATCATGGCTTGGCATTATTGACTATCTCATCTTCATATCTCACTACACTATCCTATTTAATCTATCTAATTAAATTTCTTGAATAATGTTAAACTAAAATTAAAGGTGTTACAGGCTCACATCCTTAAAGAATTTCGTCCTTGAAATTCAGTAAGGACTGCATAACAAGCGTATCAAACATGCAAACAATGCTAGTATATCCTACCAGCTATAATGTCTAAATACATCAAATATAGAACGTACCATCATAGCAACTCAGGATAAATATCCTAACCACGTCCTCTATCTCTCAGTACAGTCTTTCTTATTGTCACTCCACTCGACTTTCACCAATCTTACTATCTTGTTCCTTAACTTCTTCTCGTCTCTTACTACAACACAGATGGTTGTCTAACAAAAGTCAGATTTGGTTCCACTACTAAATCTTCCAACGTAGTCAGAGTAATAGTAGTATCTGGATCATGAACATACTTCCTAAGATGAACAACGCGAAAAATATTATGGACACCCACCAAACTACTTAGCAACTCTACTCGGTACACGATTTTCCCGATCCTCTTTATAATAGGGAACGGTCCAATATATCTAGTGCCAGTTTCCCTGACTTCCCAAATCATACCACACCCTTCAACGGTGATACTTTCATGAAATATGATCTCTAATTAAGAGCTCTAAATCCTTATGCCTCTTATCTGCGTAACATTTCTGCCTAGACTAAACCTTCTTCATCCCTGCTCAGATCAACTCAATCTTTTCCATGGCTTTTCTCACCATATCTGGACCAAGAACAAATCCATCTCCAGTCTCCAACCAACATGATGGTGATTTGCAAGACCTTCCATACAAAGCTTCAAAAGGCCTTATTCCTATACTAGTCTGATAACTATTATTATAGAAAAACTCAACTAAGTGCAAATGCTTTTCCCATGATCAACCAAAATCTAGTATGCAAGCCCAACAAATCTTCGAGTACCTTACTGAATCTTTCCATCTGCCCATCTATCTGTGACTGATTAGCGATACTCATCTTAAACTTGGTGCCTAATACTTCCTGTAGAATCTTCCAGAATTCACTAATGAACAAAGTATCCCTATCATTGATTAATTACTAGGAATTCCATGCAGCCTAACAATGTTCTTTATAAATAGCTCAGCCAATATAGGTGCCATCTTTGTTGACTTAATGGGAACAAAATATGCATTCTTGGTCAATCTATCCACCATGACCCAACTACTTTCAATTCTCCTATTCGATCAAGGTAACCAATTGATAAAATCCGTGGATATATAATCCCATTTCCAAGCCAATATATCTAAAGGCTAAAGCAATCCACTTGGTTTCTAATGTTTAGCTTTCACTTACTATAAATTCACACATTGCTTCACCCATAAGCCTACGTCCATTTTCATTCCTTCCCAGAAGGAACTTCTCTTCATATCCTGATACATCTTAGGTCCCTAGGATGAATAGTAAACTTCAATCGATGACACTCCCTAAGAACTTCATTCCATAGGTCACCAACATCAGAAACACATAGCTGCCCCTTGTTTTTAACAACCCACTCTGGTTAAGAATAAAATCCTATAAATCATCAATCTCAGTTCCACCTTCCATTTTCTAATCTTTTCGATGTGCAATGGATAATCTCTTTGCTTAGAAGCGATCATTTAGATCAATACTGGTCAAAGTTATAAACATAAAAATATGGTAGTATTCTGACTAGAACTAGTAGTCGATCTTAGCTGCACACTACAGGTAGTCAACGCCTCTACATCCTTCCATTTTGCCAACATAGCTAACACCATATTCCAATGTTTTATGTTAAGTTCATCGGCAACTTTATTTCATTCCTGGGTGTATATTCAATATTGAAATCATAAGCTGCTAAAAACTCCAACCACCTCTGTTGTCTTATGTTCAACTTTTTCTGAGAGAATAAATACCTCAAAGACTTATGATTCGTATACAACTCAAATCTTTCTCCTAAGAGGTAGTATTTCCCACCTACAAAGCAAAAGATTACAGCTGCCAACTCCAAATCGTGAGTTAGATACTTAACTTCAAATGGTGTAAGCTGTCGAGAAGCGTAGGCAATCACTTTACCTCTTTGCATCAACACGGCTCCTAATCATGTTCCATACGCATCTTTATACACACCAAATCCTGAGTACCATCTGATACAATTAACATAGGTGCATTAGTCAACGAATGCTTTAACTTAAGGAATGCCTCCTCGCATTTACTTGATCAAATAAACTTTACGTCTTTCTTGGTTAGTTTAGTCAAAGTAACTGCTATCTGCGAGGAATCCTTGATGAATCTTCGGTAACAGCCGGATAATCCAAGAAAGCTTCTTATTTCGGGCCTCTTTTAGTTATTAACAGCTTCAATCTTAGCTGGATCCATAGATTACCCTTTCTTTGAAACTGCATGGCTAGGAAACTTCACTTCTCTTTTCCAAAAATGATACTTTGTAAAATTTGATTTTAGTTGATGCTTCCTTAACGTTTCAAACATTATTCCTTAATGTATCAAACATTATTCTAAAATGAATTTCATGGTCCCTTTCATAATTAGAATATATCAAAATGTCATCAATATACACTAAAACAAATCTATTCAAGTGCTCTCAGAATATCAGGTTCATCAAGTCCATAAAGAAAGTAGGCGCATTAGTTAACCCAAATGGCATTACTAACTACTCATATGAACCGTATCTTGTTCGAAATGCATTTAATGGAATATCATCCTCTGCCACCCTTATTTGATGGAACCATGTCGCTAAGTCCAACAGAGAAAATACTTTGGCTCCACTCAACTGATCAAATAAATCATCGATTCTCGGCAAAAGATATATATTCTTTGTCATCTTTTCATTCATCTTATGATAGTCAATACATAATCTTAACGACCCATCATGTTTCTTCACGAACACTGCAGTCGCTCCCTAAGGCAAACTGCTTTGTCTATAAACCTTTTTCCATCTAAGTCCACTAGCTATACCTTTAACTCTTTTATCTCAGTAGGTGTCATCCTGCTTGGTGGTTTAAGTACGGGTTTATCTCAAGGCACAAGATCAATACGAAACTCAATAGCTCATTTTCGTGGTAATCGTTTAACGGGCTCAAAAACATCTGCAAATTCTTTTACAATATAAACCCGATTTAACTCATCTTCTATATCTGTGGCACCCAGTGAAGCACAAACTTCTGGACTCGAATTCTCAACTAAATATATTATTTAGTCACTACTACCAAAGTGTCTCAATGATATTTTCCTATCTTGAAAAAAATATCCTAGCATCATATCTGCTTAACCGATCCATACCCAAAATAATTTCGAAACCAGCAAAATCAATAATAAACAAATTGCAAGTAAAATTATAACCTACCAACCCAAATCTAGGTGGCCACATCTCATCCCTAGAGTTGCTCTAACTTATCTACCAAACACTGAGAGATGAAAGAATGTGATGCACTAGTATCAAGTAATACCCTAACAGGTAAGCTACGAATCAAAAGTGTACTTCCCATCATAGCCTTTTCCTTCTCCTCTGTTGTTGGCCTAGATGATGTTGGTTCCAAAGCAAAGACCTTTCACTTTCCCATCTTGGCCACTTCTGGACATTTGTTCTTGTAATGCTCCACTTGGTCGCAATTGAAGCACTTCATATTCTGCCTTCCCACAACCTTCTTGCCATCACCAGGTCGACACTCATTAGCATAGAGCCCCTTCTTATCACACTACAATGATTGAACGGTTAATTTGGTGGACCTCCTTGCTCTATTCTTTCATTCTTTATAGAATCTTCGTGGATTTTAGCCATTAATGAGAGAAAAAGCTTCCAATTTCTTCTTCTTTATTTAGCAACCATATTCTCAACTTTGATCAAGGAGTACCTTTTGTTTTGGTTCGCTATGCTTTTTTTCTGATGCTACGTTGAGTCCCGAATCGTTATTGGGTTGTGTAGCTTTTTACCATTGGCTTTTCCTTTTTATATTTTCCTTTTTGATGTTGGTTTGAACAACACCATGGTTTTAATGAACTCTTACTGATAACGACGTTGAGGATCGCCGTTGTGAAATCAATGTGGATCGATTAACGTTTAAACACTTTCTCGATCACCTAAAAACTTACACAGCTGTCAATGTTACTAAACTACCCCTCATAAGAGTAGGAAGATTGTACACTAGACCTTGTCCTGCAACTATAGTTCAAATAATGAACTAGTAGTGGACCCCGGCCATACAACCCCTTTAGGAATCAGGACTAGGGCTTAAATGGGGTTGATTCGGGGGAGTGGTTTGCCCTCGAGTTTAAGTAATTTCCAAGTCGGTCAGGATGGTTCAATAATTATTTTTTTAGTGTTGCTAATGTATCTTTTCCTTTTTTAGTGGTCCCACTTAACTCTACAGAGTTGGTTGACTCAACAATGAAAAGGAAATCTACTTTGCACTACTCTCCCCAATAGCATTACGTAGCCGTCGGTGCTTAAACTCAGAGAACATCCACTTTCCAATAGGCTTAATCAGGGGAGACCACTCCACGTTGGTGCATCATCCTCCGCCCAGCACTCCTCATGCAGTCTAGTAGGAGCTTATTAGTAAAATAAAATATAATGCTTAACCATACTGAAATTGTAAGAACATCCACTATTAATTTAATGTCTTATTCTGTCTGATTAAATTTGTAAGAAAATGTTTACATGGACGTTTTTTTATGAAAATGACAAACCCACCGAACCTAACTACATAGATTGACTAAAAGCGATCAAGATATCATTCACATACGAACGCTTATGGTTGTTGATAACTGAACCTCTAAAGGTTAGACCCATTGAAGTTGCAGACCCTGAACTCGAAATTGCTTATAAAAAATGGGTTGCGGGCCTAGAAATCGCCCAATTTTACATGTTGCCTACATTAGACAAACCATCGCAAAGACAACATGAAAACTTGAATGTCTATCTAATCTTAGATAACCTCAAAGCTTTTTTTGGGAGCAATCTTGTTCCATAAGGTACGAGCTTATGAAGAAAACATTCAAAACGAAGATGTCGAAGGGCATGAAAGTGGATGATTACGTCTTAATGATGAAAGGCTATATTGATAGACTGGCTTTTTTAGATGTGACGATAAATAATGAGTTGCAAGTGGACTTGATCTTAGGTTCTTTTACTCCATAATTTGAGTTGTTCATATTAAAGTACAATATGAATTAGTTGAATGTAAGCCTCACGAAGTTGATCAATATGCTGAGATCAGTCGAGTCTTCATCAGTGCTCATGGTTAAGGGTAAAACATCATCTTCGAATGGTACACAAAAAGGAAACAGGTAAATAATAATAATAATAAGACTACTCCAGCTAACAAGGGTGAGTGTCATCACTATCACAATAAAGGCCACTAGAAATGGAACTGTTCAGTGTACCTAAATATTGTCATAGAGAAGAAACATAATAGTTTTGTTGCTCCTACAGTATATTTATGATTCAAAATTATTTTGCAATCAATAAATCATCTTGGATTTTAGATAGTGAATCTGGTACTCACATTGTAATTCATCATAGGGACTTAGGAGAAGACATCATGTGGCAATGTATTGACCCACCTTTTCGAACCCTAAAAGTCGACACTAATATATCCATGGCATTCACGTGCCGAAAAACTAAGTGTCGGAAAGACAGATTGTTAAAGGAAAGAAAGGAGATAGAAGAAACTGAACGATGGCAGTATCTCACAACGCAATGGAATAACATATATTAATCAACATAATAGTTTATAAAGTCATTTAAAAAATGATACATCAGAGTCATACTGATACAAATTCAACCCGAGGACAGTTATAATAGTATCTGTGGGAATGTAGTAGAAGTAATAATATGTATCTTGTATTGTTAGGTAAGACAGCCAATTAGTTTAACTTTTGAATAGTAATCCCACTTGAAATGCTAATACCACCCTCCAGGTAGTAATGCAGTGCTAGCATTCATCCATATAAGTTGTCCAGGATAAGGACAAACCGAATGCACTACTTCTACTACATCCATTTTGGAATCACCCTCAGGACTAGTAGCAAGTAGCCCTTGCACTTCAATGCTCCGCCTTCGATTCCTTATTCTTTCTTTAGTTTGAAATGCTTGAGTTGGATTGAAGTTCTTTTTAGATAACATATCTGATCCCGATAAACTTAACCCCGGTTCTTTAGGAAATAAGCATATAAAAGATAAGAGCGGATTCACTTCCTAACCATTTATGGATGGATTTTCTTATCATTAATCCTAGAAGAACGAAACGAGATTTACATGCATAGTACAATATCATTGGACATGACTGTGCCACATAACTCACATGTTTCTCCTAGATATTTTGAAAGTTACGTTTAGGTACAAATTTGATAGTCTGTTATTTAACTATCAAATAAACAATCAATCAACATTGATTTGATTCCATATGGGATCCTCTAAGCCTTTATTAATTAATCTTTAATAAATAAAAACACTTCGCAAAATTTGATCGAAAGATCTTTTAAAACACTATTGCCAAAACCCTTTACATCCCTTTTATACTTGAGAAACATTTTTACTTATCTCAAAAATATAAGTATTTACCAAAAACATTTTGAAAATTCCCTTTTCTCAAATTCCATATTAAATGGCTAAGAAATTTCCTTTTCAAAACATCACTTACTATAAAACCCATTCACTGTATAAAACTCATCCACTTATCCCTTATAAAATTCTTTTTATAAGTACAATTCATATTTTAACCCTCCTTATAAGTATTCAAAATAGATTTAAACTTCTTTTTAAACTCTCTAAAATGATTATAAAATATCTTCTATGTATAAATCTCTTTATAAAATTTCCTTTATAAAATATCTTTGACATTACAAAATATTAGTTATGAACGCTCATTTTAAATCACTTTAAATAAACCCTTTTGTTTAGTAAAACCCTTTTATTTAAACAAGTTATTATTTATAAATACCTTTATAAAATAATTATATAACATGAAAATCATTTATAAACTTCAAAACCCCAAATTAATAAAAGAATTAAAATTAATTCAAAATCATACTTCATAAATTCAAAAGGAGGCTTATCAATCCCAATGGTACTAATTTAAGTTACCATTTAATTTCAATTTCATTCTCAAGTCATTCAACAATTTATTTACATTAGTCCACATATATGTAAATACACTTCATATCCAAATTAGGAAATAATATGTCAATACAACTAAACTAGCATATACATATCCAAATAACATAATAGTAGGATGGTGTTTAGTCCTGCTAAATAGATATCCAAACAGTTCACTACTTATAGCGAAATGGGCATATATTCTGCTAAATATATGTCCACACAACATTATAGCAGAACAGGAGTTTATTCTACTATCAGATGTCCAAATAATCAAACAATTAACTTATAGCAGAATGACAATTTATTCTGCTAACATAAGCCCGCACAATCAGAACTTTTACATAATTCATTTACAATTGTTTGTCTACTTAATGGTATCGACGTTTTATTCCCTTATGTTCAAAATCGTCCTTGGAAAAATAAGTAACTTTATAACAATTTGATTTTTGGAAAACAAGAATTAAAAACTTAAAACTCCATTAAAATGATTAATTACATGTTAAACTCTTATTAAATCATAATTAATCTTTATTAAATTTGAACTTAATTTAATTATAAATTAAATAAATAATTCAGCCTTTAATTAATAATTTATTTATAAATTAGATCCTCAATTAACCCTTTATTAATAATAAACTATTTATTAACCTCAATTAATTACATAATCTTTTAAGTAAAACCTAAATAATAAATTAAACCTTTAATAATTAAAGCCTTAATCAATTAAAAATAATTTAAATAATTGATTTATTTAAATAATTAACCTTTTACTTAATTAATAATAAATAATAATAAATCATTACTTAAATTGTATTTAATTAAAAATTAATCTTATTTTAATTAATAATTAATTAAAATTAATCTTATCTTTAAAAGATAATTAATTAGAAACTAATATTTACTTAATTATAATTAATAAACCCTGTTAAATTTTAATTAATTATTAATTATTTAAACTTAATGAATAAAAATTTAATCATTGAAAACTTAATTAACTTTTATGTTTAGTTAAAAACTTGGAAAAACAAAGTTTTGAAAGTTAAGTTAAAAGCACTTTACTTAATAATGTTGATTATTCCTCGAACCGCATTCACAGCGACTATTGCTATGGATGTTGTAACTTAAAATTTGTTTCTGAATTACTAACCTCCAAACTTTTTCCTTTAACTTGCTTTTAAACTTAACTCAAGTAAAAGATTTGAAAAACCAAAACAAAGTTCAAAAAATACTTTAACTTTGAAATATTTTAAACAAATAAACAAAGTTGCCACGGGACTCGAATCGTACTTAAAAACTTTACAAACTAGTTTGCCATCAATCATCACATCCAAATATACTTACAATTTCATAACTAAATCCACTTAAACAAAATATCTCATGTTCACATGCTATATTAGATCCAAGTTCACGACTTTAAACCATACTAATTGGACTTCAATTCAAGTGCATTTTTACCATATATCTCATATCAACCATAATCAAAATATCCAACACATAACCAACCAAACATAAGCTAGCATACATCGTAAAGTAAAAAAAACATCACATATTTCAAGCTAATAACTTTGAACTTTAAACTGATGTTTGCTCACCAATTTTTTTTGAAACTTGAAGTGCTTTAGGCTTGCTAAGCTTGGAAAACCATAAAAAAACCACTCGAAAATGAGTCATTTGATTTGCCGATGATTGGGTTTTTGTAGGGTTGGAATCCCTTAGTTTACGTTTGTAAAATATCGGTTTGAAATCTTTACATGAATTTGCTCGGCCATACGATTTTTACTTGAATGCTTGTGATTTATTCTGACTCGTTCATCCATACGTGTTGCTCCATGATTTTGAATTGGCTTTGTTTATTTCGGCCTTGAATTGTTCATTATACTTGTGAAATATTGTAGCTTTTACCTTGGTCACCACGGCTTTGATTCTTTGGCATTTTGAATTTTTGTTGACTTTGACTTGTTTATGTTACAACTGTTGCAGATCGTTTCCCTTGACTTGATTTTTTCTGTGACTGTATTCACACCGTTGCTTCACTGATTTGTAAATTGAACCATTCAAGCTTTGTATATTTGTCATTTTTTTAACTGGAGATGTTCTCCTTGTATTGTCGATCTCTGTTGAGCTCATCCTATTTGGCCATGCCTGTCTCTATGTTCATGCAGTTTTGATGGTCTGTTGTTCTTGATGTAGTGTTGTCAGTGCATATGTTTTTGGTTTGCATTCTCTGTTGCTTCAAGTTACATTGTGATTTGGTTTCTTTGATTGTCTTGTGTAAGTTTCTAAAAATATATATGTGTGTGTGTGTGTGTATGCATATATATAAGCATGTGTATATGACACTAGTCTCTGTTGCAATTGAATCTGGTTGTGTGAACTTGTGCTCTGATCAGTCTGGGTTCATTCATGTTGAACTGCTTTGGACTTTGGTCCATGGTTTGCTTTGAGTTCCACTTGAGGTTAAACTGTTTGCATACTCCACTGTGCAAGTTCATGTTGTAACTGGATTTGGTTGATTGTCTCCCTATGTACATACATACATATGTGTGTGTGTGTGTGTGTGTGTGATTGACTGCATTGCTTTAGAAAACTGTCTGAATCTTGATGTATTCAAGTTGATCTTGTTTAGAGTTTTGTTTTATTGGTGGTTCCACTTGATTCGGTCTGGAGTTTGTTGCAGTCTTGGTTCACTTATTTTGTATGTTTGGTTTTTTGTCTGATTGCATGTTGACTTTGCTGTTGCATATTTCCACTAGTCTGGTTCTGGTTAATACTTCATGTGTACCGCCCTTTGTACATGTTGTAAATAGTTCCCCACTTTGTCATGTGAGTATGTTGGAACCGAGCATTTTTTTTGCTTTCTTTTTATTCATGTGCATAGTATATATAAGTATACATGTGTGTATGCATATGTATATATGTATATGGTTTGATATTGACTCTGGTTGTATTGATCTGATTTCTTTGAGTCAACTGAGTTGCTTCGAGTTAACTACAGCTTTTACACTTGCATGTACATGTGCCTTGGTTCATGTTTGGGTTGTTTATGTACATTTGTAGGTTATTGCAGCCACTTGAGTCTAGTTATGTTGATTTGATCGAGACACATATGAATTTGAGTTGAATCCAGCTTTTGGCTTGGGTTTGACCTTGTGCTCATATGTCCCTTCAATTATATCAAGTGTATATCGATGTGCACGGCCTTATGGCATATACAGTGATACACTGTGCATGTCACAAGGTGTTCGTGTAAAATGAATTCAAAAGAAATAAATGAAGAACAACCCAAATAACCGAGGCAAATAACATTTCCAAAAACACACATTTCATTGTACACTGTACAAATATTTCTTTTTCAATTTTGCTGCGTTGGTGTTTATTTTGCAGATTGCTTAGATGCTGGATTCAGGTTTGGAACAAAGTTGAAGATAAAATACGAGTGAATAAGTGATATGGAGTGAGGTGAACATTGTAAAGTGAAATTTGTGATGTAACCGAAATTGTATTGTAATTGAAAATATGTATATATAGTGAGAGCTCAAATTTTTAATATTCAAAATTGTAAAAATATTTGTTTGAATTTAAATTCTGTGTAATTTATTTTATTCAACAAATATTTATTTAATTATGTGAAAAATAAAATAGTACAAAAACATATACATTTAAATGAATATATATATATATGTTTGTTATCATCAAACAAAAATCATGTACTAGCATATTCTGCAATCTATCCTTTTGATGATGACAAACATATATTAAGATTTTGAATTTATTAAATGTATTTGGTCATTGATGAACTCTATTTGCTCCGCCTATTTGAATGCTCCCTCTCTACAAAAAAGTGCACCTTCATATATGCATGGAAATAAATAAAAATATGCAAATGAACCTATATGGGAATATGCGTATTCAAATAAAAAATTAAATAATTGACCTTTTTTTGCCAAAATCTTAACTTTTCTCTCCCCCTTTTGTTATCAGCAAAAGAGTAATACTGTTAGAAAAATAGAGATAAAGTGAAAGACATTAATACAACATTAATACCAAAACGAGTATAAATATTAAATTTCAAAAAAAAATCAAACAAAAATCATAAATATTATGTTAGGCACATATTCCACTTTAGAGTGATAGGGGTGATGTCAGCATATAAAACCATATAGTTGTGTCTATTTGTGATATATTTATATCAGGAATTTGAATATCTACTAACCATACATAACCGTTAGGACTTTCAAATGAGATTAGTAGTATTCCAAATTTTTATAAAAAAAATGAATTTCAAGCATCTTCTAACCACGCATAACCTCGAGGGCTTTAAATGGGATTAGAATCAACTTGTCTATTTAATAATCAATTTTAACATGTGTTCCACACATGCATAACCGTGAGAGCATGACGGCACATAAGTAAATATTCCAAGTAATTCACCCATGCATAAACATGAGGAATTTTAAATGAGAGTGAATACTTTGGACGTTTTTATTATAAAAACGAATAATTTCCTGTTTAAAATACCATATTTTAACATACTATATTAGATTTTGATGAGTGATGGTCGTTAGAAATATGATAGAAATACAGATGTTCATGGAATTTTTACCAACAAAAGTTATTATAGATCTTGTTTAGAATTTTTATAGAAATTTACTAAATATACTTTCTCAAGTCATAATATATGGCTAATATCGACACTCATCACTTTTTCAATCACTATTTATCTTTTCGATAATCAGTAGGGAGTCAGATTAGTTAATGTAGTCATTTAAAATCAAATCCAAAAATAATTTTAAAATCAAATTTTCTAAAAATGCCTAATCTAAAATGAAGTAAACGAAAAACTATTTTATGGAAGGGGTTTTATAAGAAAACATTGTCTGCTAATTGAAAATCAATTGAAATCACAACAAGAAAAGTTGATTATAATAATACTATGGCTCAGCGTTGGAATCCTAATTGCTGTTGTCGATCCATCCATCAATAGGAAAACAAAACACGTCAGAATAAATTGTTGTCCCTCTATCCACTTAATTCCTAACACCAGCGTAAGTTCCCTCCTTTAATTTCATTTCCCTCTTAAACCCTTTCCCCCTTCCATCATAATAAGCAACCTAAATCTCAAATCAGCCATTCGTACATCTCCAAATCTAAATTCATGATGCCCAACAGTTCAAATCCCTAAAAATGATGCCTTCATGTTACGATCGATGCCTAAAGAGATCCTATGGTTGCTCCGCTGTGCTCTGCTCTGGTACTTGCGTTAGAGTCTTAGAATCCACTGAGTAAACTGCTACTGTTTTGGCTATAATAAACAACTTGGACTCACATCCTTTTCTATTATAACTTGAATCTACACCCTAAATTTTTGGAAAGCTTCATCTTGTCTCAGGTTAGTTCGTTCCCTAATAAATTTTAATTGCGGATTTTCAATTTTTGGAGGCCATGTTGTTTTTGCTTTAAGAAGTTTTAATCAGCTAACTTAAATTATACATTATGTTTTTCTTTTAATACCGAGTTATGGATGTAAGCGAATGGAGCAAAAAACCAACAAAAATAGTTAAGATAAACATGAATATAAACAACAAAGATTCACTCATTTTTGTTTTGCATAGGAAGACATGGATTTTGGATTATGAGAACTAGGGTCATGAGTAGCATGAGTCTTTAAACGCATCAACCTATTGGTCCTTGCCATCACTTATTGTAAGAAGTATGCACTAGTTCTAAAGATTGAGATCAACTTGTATGTTTAATTCATTGCAAGATCGATATATCATATACTGTTTTTTGATAAAGCAGTAGTGTAAACTAGTAATCAATGGATACATCTTCTAATATGGTCAATTATTTTGCCACTGGATCCAACACATCTAACTATTTTAATTGGTCAACTCCAATAATCGGTTGAATATTACAGTTTGCATTTATATGGGTTTATAACCAATAATCACTGTTATATCCAATTTAAGAATATTAATAACTCCAGAGTTCAAAACCGTGTTAAAGCTAAAATCAATGTATGTCGTTCATTCTGCAGTGTAAACTAAACTGCATTCTGCTTAAGCTTTTGTTGGAGATTGGGTGAAGCAAAAGTTTTATCTACTTTTCAAGCTTGTCATTTTTATTTTTAATCTTGTTTAGTGGTTCAAAATCATCATCATGAAGCTTTATTTCGTTTATATAGATTAGGGTGTGCTTTGATGTTTTAGTTTAGACTCATTTGTTTCATTTGTCATGTATTTCTTTTTATATGTAGCAGCATGTTGCCTCTTTCATTATTTTAGTAGTTGAACAGTATTATCATCTTTTTTATGTATTTCAATTTGTTATTCTATTGAATAAAAAAGATAGAGGTGAACTCAACTCCTCTTGCCTTTAGGAAAAAAGAATAAAAATTGCATATTGCATAGAGATTGCTAGTGCAAAAATAATAAAATAAATACTCTATTTGTATTCTCTAAATAAACGTAAGTGCCAAGACTCAATACTAAGAGACAGATCTACCTTAAGGTTAGATAGAGTTAGTGCCCAACCCGAACTAGTTAAATTCTATTGAAATTTTAATATTTAAAAATAGGCCATAGCTTAGATGATAGATCAGCCATAGCTAGTCCAGAAACATAAATTATGAAGCCACTATTAACTCTAACAACGCTACGACTACTTCTATAGCTGTTTTTTTATTCACTTTCTCTGCCTTATAATATTGGATTGAACAATCTATCAGTATTTTACTTTAATATTTTGTAGTTCTTATTCTGTAAATTTCACATTTTCTTTTATACATAATAAGCCCTTATTAACATATGTAGAATCCCAATTTCTTAAAAAAAGATCGATATAATATACATCATATAATTGTATAGGAAACAAGATTGGTTTTAAATTCAAATTTTGAACGTGTAATTTATTCCAAAAGAATGAGAAAAGTGTATTGTTTATGAAGGTTATGATGCTGCTCATTTGGATGTATTCCTTATATTCCATTTTCTTCTTTCTTTCAGAAATCTCCTTCCTATTTTTTTATATTATGTCCAATTTTATTCCCTTGGCTTAAATCATTTCCTTGAATCAACAACATGATAAGTTTTATAATTGTTCATCTTATGACAAGTTTTATAATTGTTCATATTATGTCCTGTTTTGAATCATTGAGCCATGTTAGAGTTACATATTCGTATCTTGGTCTAAACTAAAACTCCGATATTACATCAATAAAATTATTAAATTACCTATGTGTAATTTGCTATCCAACTATTTCAACTAACAGCCCATTATTTTCTTCTGTACATAAATAATCAATTAAAAAGCTTTGAAATTAAAGCCTAGAAATGATTGAATTATTGAATAAAGGTAGGAATATCACCCACACATAAGCCAGAGAATAGAACGAATGAAGAGTCAAGGGAGATTTCCCTTAATAAGCGACGGTTTCACTTGAAACTAGTTTGAGGGCTCCTTGTAGACCGATGAAGAACAGTGCTGGAGCATAACCTCCCGTCCCCGTGCGTGCATCGCTCGAGCATGACGGCCAACGTACCAGAGTTGTATTTGTGTTACTTTATTTGTAGGTGAATGTATTCTTGTAGATAGTAATATGTGCATTCATTTAGTAATAATCTGCTCGTCCTATACTACGCTCTGTTGATATCATGTTCAAGTATCTAACTTTGTATTGAAGTGAGTTCCATATCTCAATCTTTTGTATAATCATTTTGAGCCTAAAGTTACTGTACCTTGGCATTTTAATTTCGCATGTGTGTTGTGGCCAGAGAGTTTGTGAGGTTGGCTGTTAACTAAATTTATATGAACTAATTATAAGCTTTAAATAACTAATCTTTTGTTGTTGTATAAGATTCATAAATATTAGTTTTAGTAAATTAATTATTTTACTAATACCTTGTCACTGTTATTATATATATTATACAACAATTAAAAGAAGTATCACTTCCTATACATGAATGGGAATTGTATATGGATGGATTGTTCATCTAGTTTCCTACATTAAAGTTAACACCGATACCATGTCAGCTTCTTGAAGTAAAACACTGATAGACATAGCACTTAAATCTAATGAAGTTTCCTACATTACATGTTCAACTGGTTTCCTACATTACATTAATAAACAACATGAATGATTTTTGTATATAACTTAAAATTAACTTAAAATTTAGTTTCTGTTCTTATTGCTTCATATATAATTGAAGGACTTAGTTATCTTTTTTCTGATATCCGTTTTCTAAAAGTAACTTAAAATTTAGTTTCTGTTTGTCCAATAATTTCATGATAATTCTTAAATGGAATCTTATGGATAGCATTATTCCAAATCTACAACTTCGTTATGAATTATTAATGTTCCAAAATCAAGATAATAACATATTGATTTCATTTATAGGTTTTTTGGATTGCAAAGATGAAGCTGTCGCTAGAACTGCGCATCATACCATTGCTAGCATAAAACAAGTTCACTCAGGTACAAATCTCTGTTCTTTATCCTTATTTTAATATTCATTTTATGTGTTAATCTCATAATTTCTCTCAAGTTCACTAAAGTATTTGTAATTTTATTAGATTGCTTAATGTTACACCACACCCGTATGTATGTATATGATAGAATTATACTGTCATGCATTTGGAGCTTCTCTGCCATACAAAGTAGAATATATGCTGTATTTTCATTTTGAAGAATTTTTCAAAGAGATCATGATACTGATTGTCCACTCTATTTTGTTACATGTCACAATCTAGCACAAGAGAATATTATTACTGTTTCAAAAGTTTATAAACATTTTTATCTGTCCAAAATTTGTTAATGAATAAACATACATTATACTACTCACCACTTCCCATATTCCATAAATACCAATTTCGGATTCTTTCCTTTTATAGTCAAATTATGTACATGGATTTGTTAGGCATGATATTATCATGACCGTAAATAAACTTTTACTGGAGAATCTCAACTGCTAATCACTGATGTTTATCTATTGTTTCTCTGGCTATATGTATTAAGGCTAATCAAACATGATTGCTTATCGTTAAACTATAGATAATACGTTGTAAGCTATACATATGCATGTATTTATATAACATATGATAAACCCACATCTTTTTTCTTAAATGAAGATTAATCTTGGCCGTCAAGATACATAAACAAGGCCTGGTCTTATCTTCCAATATCATATGCATTCGATTCCTTGTTTCTACTTTTGTTAGACGGAAAAATATAAATAAACTAAAATAGTTAAATTTCTAATTCAAGTGATATATGATTAAGCTTATAATAAGTATAGTATTTCGATGACATATTACACTTCCTATAAATTTTGTTTCATGATTAAAGGTTTTTATTCATCTTATGTATACGTGCAATATGGGGTGATACCTATGCGTAGTTGCAAGTTTAAATTTAAAACAGAAGAGTAATGTAACTTGGATCATATATCTTCATAAACAAAGATAAACAAACAGTTAGCTGATGCAACAATGATAATATTAGGAGAAAGAAGAAGGTGGAGACTAAGTATTAAATATACAAATAAATAAATGGTTCTATTAGCATATACTACATCAATTTTACTGCATGAATAAATAAATGGTTGTATTATTTTTAGCTTTTATTATGGCTTTTTGGACAGTCAAATCAAGCTTCTATTAGTATATTCTGCACCAATTTTACTTATTTCCTTTAGTTAATTTTAGGGTGTTTACTTATTGCCTTTAGGGATAGGCAGATTGTTTCTTTAGAGAGAAAATAAGTATAAGCATTAATGAAAAATTGACTTCAAGTTTGTCGTTTGTACAATCACCCATTTGTCCAGAGCTATTCTAACAAGTTAAGTTAGAGATGGATATATTAATAAGAGTCATCTATTTCCAATTTAATTTGCTGAAGTTCTACCTGATTTGTTTAAAATCCATCTGAGCTAGCTCAATCGGATAAAAAATGCCACTTTTGTCGGGCAATGATATTTTTTGAAATTCTGTTCTTCTGTTGCTCTCTCTCTGCTTATAGAAATATTACACCGTTAAATACCATATATTTCAATGTTACAGTTTTCTTTATTTTTCTACATAAATAGCCACATTTTGTCTTAATACCAAATAAACTCAATACTGTTTGTAGATTCCTGATAAAAATTGTCATTTACAGCCATTACACATGTATATGCCTGTGTGGACTCTTGGAATTATGAAATGATGTAAAACATAATAGAGGGTATGCATTAAATTTTGTCGAATGCATTTATACTTGTCATTTACAGCAAGATGAAATGTCATATAACCGTCTTGTATCGAATGAAGCATATTTAAAGAATGTAACAAGAGAAATTTGGCATTTTAGAATATCTCCATGTAATTAGATGATCAAATCAGCAAATTATATTTCATGTCTTGAAAATTGGTCAAATGTAATGTTGATAAATTGCTTTAAATGAAACATGATTCATCATTTATAGTCTTATTTACAGTGTGTTACAGTATGTATAACTGAAGAATTTTTACTTTACAGATGGATAGATATCTTTGATGCAAAAAAGTAGTAACATGCTGCAACAAGTTATGGATTCAGAGTTACTTTTGATGTCAAAATTACATTTTGGTTTGTATGCTTGTATTACAACTATTGTTCACTAGCAGCAACTTATTCACGTTGTGAAAATTATGGATGTATTATATATGTTTCAATGTAAAAATATTGCATAAATGCAATGTTACATATTGATTATGAGATGTGGGGTTAATATAATACGTTGATTATAAATTGAATGTGTTTTTATTGATTGTGCTTTATATAAATCATGATTGTGTAGAGAACTAGGACCTGTATGTACATGGGAAATGTAGAGACCTTAGACTACATCATTTTTAAACCGTTGTGAAAAACATTCAACAGCATTATAAAAACGTTGTAGAAAATTTCAATAGCGTTTAAAAAACGCTATAAAAAGTAATTTAGCCCATTAACACAAACGCTATAAAAAATACAAATGACATTAGATAAACGCTGTTAAAAACTTACTTTTTACAACGTTTATGCTATTGCTGTGGTATGTTTCTGATCTATAATGGCATGTCGTCGGCGCAGTCGAAAACGCTATTTAAGGATTTTACAGCGGTTTTTAGACGCTGTTAAAGATCCAGTTTGTTGTAGTGAATGAAAAATATGCAGATATTTTCTTTGAAAATGATGCAATTAATGAATGCCTCAACACAAAACACGTTCCACTAGTAATTTTTCTATCAACTAGGTTACCAGTGCAATCTGCATGTGACTTTCTCTTTGTTCAAGATTATCGTTAGTTGGATATCATAGACCAGACCGTGAAGTTGCAACAAATACCTTAAAATCCTTTTACAGCTTTTTAAATGTGATTCATTAAGGATTTGATTGAAAACGTGCACACACAGAACTAGTGAATATAGTGTTAGACCTAGAAGCAGTAAGATAAACAAATATATCCACGTGTACCTAGAGTAATTATCAACCAACACAGGACAACATCTCTTATCACCTAAACTTGCAATATAGTTAGTCCAAGCAAATCTATATGAAATAGTTCAAGGATGAAAAGATAACTGATCAACATTTTTTCACAAATCCAAATCAAAATCAACATTTATTTTCTTATCTCATAACTGGCTGATTTAAATCAGATTATGGTGCAGATTTTCACATATAATATACCGTTCAAGATAAATGTACCATTACCTATTTTATCTTTGCCGATAATTTTTCGTTGTTTCCCATTGTGATTCTGCCATCTTTGTATTAAGCTAAGGAACTTTGATTTGTTGCCCGTCGTGTGCTTTGAATAGCCAGAATCCAGATAACACTGTTGTTGGTCCTTAATCTGTCACCACACATACACGATAAAAGATTTTTGTGACCTATTTGTTTTTATAGGTCCATGGTTATTAGTGACAAACAATGTAACGACCCGTATTTTTACGGACCGAAAGATCGTAAAACTGTTGTTGTCTTTAAGTCGTTAGTGCTTAAGTCGTATGGTAGTTAACTCGTGTAGAGGCTTAGGTTGAAGGGTAGCCTAGGTCGTTCGGAGTTGAGTCGTGACCGACTTAGCGTCTTAGGTCGTGTGATGTTGAGTCGGTAGGAGCTTAGGTCATGTGGCCGAGTTATAATAGCTAACGAGTTAACTAGTGGCCGAGTTAGGATGTGGGACGACTCATAGACTTGGACGAGTTAACATGTTAAGTATTAGGTCGTAGGCGACCTATAGATATGAGCGACTTAAGGGTTGGGATGAGTTAGTGACCTAGAGATTTGGACGACTTAAGGTGTGGCCGAGTTAGTGTGTTAGACCGAGGTAACGACCTAAGAAGGCTACGACTTACGGGTTAGCGAGTTAGGAGATAGGTTGTGAACGACCTATAGGGGTAATGACCTAAGTTAGGTCGTTGAGCGACCTAAGGGAAGTGTTAGGTTGCTAGGTAAGTTAGGTCGTTTAGTAGTTAGTGCGAGCGACCTAAGGAGTTTAGCGACCTAATAGTAGGCGGCATAAGTAAGTTAGGTCGGGGAGCGACCTAAGATAGGTCGCAGTGTATATTTAGGTCGGAGGCGACCTATGTTGAGGTAGGATGTCTGTGTAAGGTCGTTAGGTCGTTCTGGCGACCTAGAGAGGGATATAGCTTGGTTATGATAGTTCGCGCTTTGGCATAAGGTTTAGGTCGTTGGAGAGTTAAGTCGTGTATGCTTTAAGTCGTTGGGTCGGTAGGTCGCTATATCATAGGGGCGAGTATGCTTTAGGTCGTAGGTCGTTGGGGTCTAGGTCGTAACTCGTATGTCTCTGGGTGGTTAGGCCGTTAGGTCGTTGGAGTGTATAGGTCGGCAGCGACCTATGTTAGGTCGGAGTTTTTAGGTCGGCAACGACCTAAGTCTGGGCGACCTAAGGGTGATTTCAGCCTATAAATAGAGGGGTTTGGCTCACTTTTTGGCACCGGTTTTTGAAGCGACGAAGTGCTGGCATTTTGGAAACTCGACTACAACATTTTCTTCACTTCTTTCTCTACTTCAATCTTGTGCTAACATCCGTCAAGATCGAAGATCAAGATCGAAGATTGAAGAGCCAAAGTTGAAGATCTTCATCCGACGAAGCTAGATTTCACCATTTCAAGCGAGATTTCGACGAATCGAGCTTGAATCCTTGCTATCCAGATCTTTAGTTGATAGTTGTTGAAGTGTTTGGGTGATTCGGTGAGTGGTAGTTATCTCTCACGCGGACCCAAAGGAGTATATTGGATTGGTGGCTTGTTTGTGTGTTAAAATTAGAGATTTCATGCATTTTTCTTAGTTCCAAGACTAGATTCATTACTTTTGAAGATGTTTACCTATGCAAGTTCAATTAACAAGTTATAGAGACAAAACCCATGTTTTATATTTGATAGATCTATGCTAAAATCCATGATTTCATATATGTTGGACTTATGCTCATTTATTTACGAAATTGCCATTATAGTTGATATTGCTTGATTAGATCTTGTTTGAATGCTTGATTGTTTGGATGTATGATTGATTTGATTGTCTCGAGTTAGCTTGTAGTTGATTTGGGACAAGATGGTTGAAGATGATTCAAAAGCTAAGTGGAAAGGCTCTTGAATGGTGAAAGCTGCTGTGGCATATGAAGCGGATGATGAAGCTCATATGGATGGGTTCGAGGACTTTGCTATAGTTAGAGGAAGCGAAGTATGATGACGAAATGGACTTTGCCATGATATGTTGAGGCGAAGTATGATGATGAGATGGACTTTGCTAAGATGCGTTGGAGCAAAGCATGATGTGGAAGCCTTGGTTTAATCCAGACGGGATCATCCCAAGCATGTTGATTACTCGATGATGCGGTTCGAGTTGGTGGATAATGGTGGGCTCGAGAGGTGCTTGAGCTATAATGGGAATAGTCGTCGAGGAGGATGACTAGAAGGCTGAGATCTTATCGTTATTGAAGGTTCTAGCAAGCTCAAAGCAAGAGTACGTTGGGTAGATCCGTTATACCCAGGCGCGGGTCATGATGACGTGCTAGTACTCTGGGTAGATCCGTTATACCTAGGCACGGATCACGGTGACGTGCAGAGTTATGTCTAGAACCAGGGTTGCCATTAGCCCTTGACGGATGGTTGAAAGATGAGTTGGTCATTCAATTAACGATAAAATCAAGGCAATGATAACAGTGATAGCCAGAGTCATGGATGTTTGGTTGTATCATCATTCGGTCTCAAGAGCGGTGTTTTCTGGGTGCTTATCTGATCTTGGTTTAGGCCTTGGGGGTTTGTATTTGGAAAACATCGACCTTGACTCGAGTGATTATTGCTTTACTTTAATTATCTGCTTTGCTATGCTTGCTTCTCCTTAGTGTGTGTCTGGGGGCTATCACTGCAGAAAGAGGTGGAGTGGGATGATTTGGGTTCCTATTCCTTTTATCCTTTATGTTCCTTTGGTATGTTTGATAGTTGATTTACTGCTCACTAAGACTGTTGTCTGACTCAAGGTTTTATGTCTCCTCTTATTACCTTGGGCTGTTCATCCATGTTTGGGATGGGCAGACTAGGTGACAGGTGGCAGGTGCTGATCTTAGTGGCTCACGCTGATGATGACGAAGACGAGCAGGAGGCTTTACATATTATTTTCATATTCTATGTACTGGATATTCCGTTGATTGTTGATTACTCTGAGTGCTATGTAGTGAGGCTTCTTGTATTCATGATTCAGACCATGTATAAAGATATTATGATTAGATGACGATATTCTGTTCTATGGGAGCTTCACTATATTATATTTCTCTATTGTATTTTATCCATGCGCTGTGAGTTTTACGATAGAGTCTGCGATGTTTATTTTACCCTTGACGGTCACTCATGGCTTCCTGGCACACTTTCAGCGCACCATTCCCTTGATTCCGTGCGGGAGTCATGGGCGGTCTTCACATTTGGTATCAGAGCTTTGGTTAATCGATTTTAGCCAACGCTCGCCGACGTAACTACGTAAGAGAGACGTAATTGTATTTTGATGGATGATTACTATATATAATATAGTAGTTAGAAGGATTTGAACTCCTTATGCAGTTGTTTCTCAAGGTGTTCTAATCATTCTTTTTACAGATATTAAGGATGAGTCGAGGCGAGAGACAAGCTGCTAGGGAAAGCCGTACTGCTAGGGAAGCTGTTGATTATGCTCCTATGTTTGAGGCCATGATGACTTCGATCATGAGGAGGATACCAGCTTCAGGATCGTCAGTGGATGTGGGAGTTCAAGTTCAAGCTCCAAGGCCGGTGGATTTTGCTAAGCTTTGCAAGGACTATACTTCTCTTGGAGGAAAGGTTTTCTTAGGAACGGAATCGACTATTGAAGTCCAAAGATGGATGGATGCTTGTAGGAGGATCTTTGGAGATTTAGGAATTGAGGATGCAACTAAGAGGAAGCTTGCATCGAGACAGCTTCAAGGGAGAGCTGCTGATTGGTGGAATTCTATCACCATAGATACTCCAGAAGAAGAGATTACTTGGGAGCAATTCCAAGTTAGATTTGAAGCCAAGTTTATCTCTACAGCTCAGAAGTCTGTTTTGTTTAAGAAGTTTGTTGAACTCAAGCAGGGTGGGAGGCCAGTTCTTGAGTATGTTTCTGAGTTTGAGGCTCTGTCCAAGTATGCTAGATCGTATATTGAATCCCCTACCAGAAGAACGAGAAATTCGTGACAGGCTTGGACAGTTATCTTGGAAGACAGTTGGTGGATCATCTGGACGATCCATTTGAGAAGCTGGTGGAGAAAGCTCTCAGGCACGAGAGTTTGTTTCCTAAGGAAGTATCTGTTGTTGCTGTGACCAAGGAGGAGTCTAAACCACAGCAGGGTGGAAACAAGAAGAGGAAGCAGCAACAGCAGAAGGGTAAGGATGGTCAGAAGAAGCTGAAGGGGGAAAAGACCTGCTATAATTGTCGGCAGAAGGGCCATCTCTCCAAGGATTGCAAGAATCCGAAGGTGTTGTTGAAGTGCTACAACTATGATAAGCTGGGGCACATTAAGAAGAACTGTCCGGAACCGATAAAGGACAGGCAGGTTGTGCAAGATTATGCTTTGGGGGCTGTCCCGTCATCTTCGAAAGCTCCTACTGCTGAAGAGAAGGGGAAGAGTGTGGTGGTTCAAGGTACTCTTTCCATTTGTGGTGTTCCAGTTAGAGTGTTATTTGATACTGGAGCGTCTCATTCTTTTGTTTGTAATGAGTTGATAGACCGGTTGGGTTTGGAACCGGATATTGTTGATAGACCATTGGTAGTGACTAATCCAGTTGGGGGTTCGTCTTGTTTGTGTATGCTATGCCGTGGTCTAGTTATATCGAGTCATGATTGCTCTTTTGTTTGTGATTGCTTTGTTCTGAACTTTGCGGGGTTCGGAATTATTTTGGGTATAGACTGGCTTAGGAAGTATGCGGCAAAGGTTGATTGTGAGAGATTGGAGGTGACAGTCGAGAATATGGAGGGGCGAAAGGTTGTGATACGATGTAAACATGAAGAAGGCGTCTTCATGAGCTTCATGTATTCGCTGGTTGTTCCACGGGATGGACTGTCATCGATGCCAATCGCGAATGGATTCGAGGATGTCTTTGACGAGGTCAAAGGGTTACCGCCGCATAGGGAGATCGAGTTTCGTATCGATCTAGTTGAGGGAGCCAGACCTGTTGTGATGCCTCTTAGGCGGATGGCGCCTAGAGAACAGCAAGAGTTGAGGGTGCAGGTTGATGACCTTTTATGGAAAGGATTCATTCGGCGTAGTGTGTCCGAATGGGGTGCACCAGTTGTGTTCGCAACCAAAGCGGATGGATCGTTGAGGTTGTGTGTTGATTATCGTGAGCTGAATAAGGTGACTAAGAAGAACAAGTATCCATTGCCGAGAATAGTTGACTTGTTTGATCAGCTTCACGAGGCGAAGGTGTTTTCTCAGATGGATTTGGCAACGGGATTTCACCAGTTAAGAGTGGCGAAGGATAGTGTGCCGAAGACTGCTTTCAGGACATCATCCGGTTTTTATGAGTGGCTGGTAATGCCATTTGGATTGACGAATGCACCAGCGTATTTTGTGGATCTTATGAATAGAGTGTTCAGAGATCAGTTGAACAAGTTCGTACTTGTGTTCGTGGATGATATTCTGATTTATTCCAGAACTGAGGAAGAGCACAAATCGCACTTGAGGATTGTTTTGGAAATCTTGCGGAAACATCAGCTGAAGGCTAAGTTTTCGAAGTGTCACATCTGGAAGGGTGAAGTGAGGTTCTTAGGCCATGTCATTTCTGGAAAAGGGATAGCGGTTGATCCCGCTAAGGTGGCAGCGATCCAGGATTGGATTAGACCTAAGAATGCATCTGATGTGAGAAGTTTTCTTGGATTAGCAGGATATTATCGTCGGTTTATCAAAGACTTTTCCAAGATAGCTGCACCGTTAACAGGATCGACGAAGAAGAACCAAGTGTTCAGTTGGGATGCTAAGTGTGAGCAAGCTTTTAGAATCCAAAGAGCGATTGACGAGTGCTCCTGTTTTGACTATTCCAAGTGGGAATGATGAGATGGTGGTTTACACCGATGCATGCGGTACTGGACTTGGAGCAGTGCTGATGCAGAAGGATAGAGTTGTTGTAACGACCCGTAAATTTCGACAATTAAATTTTTAATTAAAAAGGATTTTGAAATTTAAATTTTTTAGAAAAGGGAAATATATATATATATAAAGGAGGTAAATTAATACTAGATGAACGCTAAATGAAAATTTATAGCAACGGTAATTAAAAATCTTAATTATTGTTAAATTTAATAGAAATCTAATGATTGAGATAATGGAAGATTTATACCCTTGTGTAAGTTGCATAAATAAAGGAGAATTAAATTTATAATTAATAATGAATTGTAGAAACGGTTATTTAACTTAATTGTTGAAAGGTTAGGTGAAATATCAATAAAGGAATAGTGTAATTTGTTGCACTTGAATAAAATATAAAATAAAGAACTAAAGACAAAAATTTAAATTACCTATGTATTAGTAAATTGGTAAAACGGTAACTGTATAAGAATTAAGATAGTAATACAAATGGCAGTTGCTGGACAACCAATTTAATGCAAACTCAAAAGTGATTGAGACGACTGTTGGGTTTTAATGGAGTGTAAATAAATAGTGGAAAACATTATAATATCTTAATTTAAATATGATTGTTTAATTAATACTAAAAGAATAAAATTGAAATAGTATTTAATGTAATAATAACTATAATAAATTGCAATTGTATAATGGAAGTAAATTGTTAATAAATGGATGTAAATATTAACTAATTGATGGAAATAAAATATAAATGAATGTTTGGATAAGATCATAAGTAAATGCAATTAGGTAGCATGTATTGGAAATAAAGTTCATTTAAATATTGAGAAATTTTAATGTTGTTATTAAGAAAAACGTTACTTTAGTAATTTTTAATATAGTAGCGGGTGTGCGAACGCGAATTAATGGAAACGTAAAACTTATTTTAAGTGAGTATTTGAGTGTAGACTTATGAAATAGATTAATGACAATAAATTTTTGTACGTTATTTATTCTATTAGTTTGTTAAGTTTTATTTTGATCAATTTCAATTAATGCACTAAATTATTGCAGTTAGTGTGGAATATTGGTAAGTGAATAAATAAGATGTAACCTACATAAATTTCCATTCATAATATGATGATTAATGTGATATAAAGAATGAAACCAAAATGGAATGAATTAATTGAGGTTCTAACTTTATTTATGCGTAAAGTTAACAAAATTTCCAATAAAATTTAGATACGGTAAGTTATGCAAATAAAAGATGAAAATTTGGGAAATATTTATGTATTGGAATATAAAAGAAATGTTAATTAGGTAGTTGAGTAATAATTGATTTATTTTGATTTGTAATCCAATAAAATCAAATTTATTAGAATTTATTGCAATTAATTGGATTAATTGCAGTAACCTTTGGAAATTGGAACTTAGTAAAAATAATCTGGATTGGATTTCAAATAAATAGGTTAGGGTGAGTAACTGAATTACATACTATGAATAAGTAAACCAGGAAGATTAAATTTAATTAATATAAAATAGTTGATTTATTGCAAATAAAAGATTATGTAAATATTTAGTTAGGTGGAATTAAAGATAATTACATAATAAGGTATGAATCCACTGCTAATTTTATTTATGGAAATGAAAAGAGTACCAAAAACAAGCTTTGTCAGTATATTTAAGTTTAATAATAAGTTAATGGTAATAAAAGAAGTTTAAACATCTGTTAATAGAGAGTTGAGTTTAAATCAAAGAATATTAAGAAGTAGATTTTTGAATACAACATTTGATCCATCCACTTAAAATGTATAGATAGGATAATCGCTGATTTTTGATTTAAGTAGTGCAAACAGAGATTTATCTATCTATTGGAATTGGAATTTATAAGTGTATAAATAGGAAATAAGTGAAATTTATTTTAAATATTCATAAATGAAGATTTAGATGAAGGTGAGAATGGTAATGCTTTAAATAGTAGAGACGTACACAAATCAATGTAGGTAATTAGAAATAAAATGCTGTCGAAACGATAAAACGTTTCTTGTGAAAAATGGATGACATAACGAAAAAGGGTAATGTATTCACTTGAATATAAATTGAAACTTATTTAAGGTATTAATTACAATGGATAGAGATTTTGGGTAACATTGTAAATGATATGTAAGTAATGCAAATGTATGTCAATAGTAAGGGATTAGGATGAATTAAAAATTTGTAACATAGGAATTACCTGCCTATTTGTTAATAAAAATTTGAATGGTTAGTAAGTGATAATAGAATAAGTGTACATTAGTGGAATTGAGGTAACGTTGGTTTTAATGTTGAGAAAATAAATGGGTATAGTAAAGTTTAAGTGAAATTGTAAGTATGTATAGGGGAATGAATTATTGCAGGGAAATATTTGGTAACCATTGCAATAAATGTAAATTTGTGTGCATTAATATGAAATTTAGTAATAGGTGTGAATAACTTAAATTTCTTCATAGGATAAAGAATGATGGAAATAACGTTTAATTAATATATCGGGATTTAATTGATCATAAAAGGTTGATTGCAAATCAAATGAAAAATGCTTAAATGGGAATTAAGTTATTTATTCATTTGGATTTAAAGCATGATTGAAATTTTTGGAAACCGAATAAAACGTTTTATGTTGATTGAAATTTAAGTTGGAAGTAATTAAGATAAATAAAATATGTATAATATGGAATTAAAAATACATAGAAATGTGGATTTTAGTATGTAAACGTAATCTATTGAGAATGGATAGAAATTTAATCTGTAATTATTACAGTAATTTAGAATTTAGTTGAAATTGGAAATTTATCTACGTATTTGGAAATTTATGGAATTGTGAATATATATATATATGGAAATTTAAATGAAGCATCTAATTATACATGTGTGAATACGCTTAAAATGCAATGTAAATGTTGAGAAAGAAATAATTTAATCCGTAACGTGTATAATTAATATCCTTTTGGGACCACTTCTATTTGCACGTTAAAATTCGTGCACACCTATCCTGTTGCGATCTATCTATAAATATGCTGTGATAAACCCTAGCCTCCTTTCTATTGTCAATTGGCTGTACGTTCATTTTTCTTCATCTCTTTCTTTTCCTCAATGGTTACAAAACCTAATCTATCTACAATTCAAATTTTCTAATAAAATTCAAACTCTCCACAAAAATTCCAGAAAATTTATGATAAAGTTCTCGAGACACGTAATCTGCTGGTACAATTCGTTTTCTGTTTTGGATATTCGTTTGACCAGAAAAAATTCGACGATGTGCTGTAGCTTTTAGCTGACGTGGCCATTGAAGTTAAGTGGGTTTTGTTTTATTTTATTTTATTTTTATTTTTGCTTTCAAATCGTTTAAAATGAATATTTTTTTCATACGTTCTCCGATTCACGCGAAATTTCTTTTGTTAGGATCGTAATTTAATTCCAGATCCATTGACGCTGGTTTGGACAAATTCTGAGACCGTCGAATTTTTGGGTTTAAATCGGATTTAAATTCGATTTAAATTCAAAAGGTGAGTGTTTTAACCCACTCACAACTACTAGAAGCTTTTATGTTTGTTAAATTAATTTTAGAAATGAATAGAAATTTATTTATGAGTATTTGGCATGTTTATTTTATTCATATCTGTTGAATTGCATTTATTTAATTTAACTGTTAATTTAATTAATTTATTGCGTATAAGTTTACAGTTAAAATTTATTTGTTTGTATATGAACTGCTAGTTAACAGTTATATAATTTATTTCTGAATATAGACTGTAGATTAATAGCTGTTAAATTTAATTTGAATAAAATTGCCAGTATTACCTGTTATGTAGTACCAAAAATAATATTGTTATTGATTGATATTGATTGATGATTGCGATTTGGATGATGGATGATGTTGATGAATGGATGTTTATTGTATATCATTAAATTGCAAATTATCATGCATATTTCATTTCATTCGGGATTGTGGTTTGAAATGATATATAACCGCAAAATTTCATATCTTTTAAATTGCGGATTGAAATGATAAATATCCGTATCACTTGACCATAGGATAGAAAATTATATACAGGCACCGCGGTATATATATAACTATTTAAATGTGATTTCTATGGTTTGGATGGAATATGGTTTATAATAATCTTAAATTTTATATTGTATAAATATTTTTCTTCCATATATATATACATATGAAGTTGAAAATTTTGAAATTAAAAGGTGTATAAAAATCTTTATTAAAAATGGAAGAAAATTAAGAAAATGGAGTTTAATAATTTATATTATATGTTTAAATGTTAAGTTTGGAAATTTTAAGATATGATATTTATAATTGGATTTTTCCCAAAATAAATTGAAATGAATATTCTAGTATAATTTCAATTGGGAAAAATATATATATTTTATTACTAGAAATTGAAGTCTTATTATTTATGGATTTTATATGAATATTCAAGACTAATTAATAGAACAATTGATTTGTTGAAAGAATAAAATCCAACTTTAGTTTGAAATATTGATACTCAAAATGGATATACGTATATATAAATAAATTGAAGTGGTTTTGGAACTTGAGAGAGATAATATAAATTTTGGTTTAGACTTTAATAAAGAAATGTATTTGTAAAGCCATGAGAACTATTTTCTTTACAAAGTAACATTTAAGTTAAACCATTTAATTCATATACCGTTGAATGTCCAAACCATTCAAGTTTTTAGAAGTTATGGTTTTAAATTATGATTTTCAAAATATTATGCTTTGAAAATATTTGATTTTCAGACGTTATGAAGTTAAAGCATTATGATTTTGGAAAAGAATTATATTTGGGATAAGTGATAAAATATGGTTTTGGGTTTTGAAATGATATCGTATTCATGGTTATGAAATGGAATGTTTATTCTGATTTTTAAAGTATAACCTATTTTTAAATGACCGCGGTGTTATAATAACGATGGGTTGGCAAAGAGACCGGGATCGGATATGGACATACTCTCTGTCGATACCGAAAACCACTTTGACTAACCGTGTATGCGGTGGAGATTCCAGAATGAAGTAGGTGGTGGTGACGTTCCTGTAAGGTAAATACGTGGACCCGACTCCCGTGAGTTGGCATAAGGTGGCTAAAACAGGAGCGATTCTCAGGCCAATGAGGTCATTCCTCTGATCGGACCCTCCTCTTCGATATTATACTTTGATTTTGGATTGATTCAGTGGCCACTTCTATATTTGATTTTGGGGAGTTAGTCCGAGGTGGGCGGTAACTGCGGCTACGCGTTTCCACCAGCCTGGATAGCAATTGGTATATCTACCCTGGCATTGCCTAGTTGTGCCGTGTCACCTACCATACCGAGCCTTTACTACGAGTTTCTATTTGTGTCGTACCTATGGAGTATCCTCTGGTAGCTTCCCGATCAGGAGGTATTACGGTACTGTATAGACTATTGGCATTATTTGTGTTAAGGGCTATATGGGTAACCCCTTAACGCTATTAAAAAGTAAGTTTATTTTATAAATAGACACTATTATAATAGCGCAATATACTACATAGTAAATAGTTTAACGGATCCTTAGGAGATGTAAATCCCGAACATCTCTTGAGTTACTGTACTCATATTTATTTCTATTAATTTAACTCACATAAGATCTTTTAGTCTGACTCGAGTGTTTTGGCTTTTCAAATTCGCTCGGGTCAGTCCGAGCGTTTCAGGATCGAAGACTTTAGCTTTGGAGGACGAAGACGAAGGAGTCGTATTATTTTATTTATAGTATGGCACCACACTCATACTGTTCCGCTGCATTGATTGCATTGGTATGTGTAACTCTGATATTTATTGTGTGAAGAATAACAAGTGTTTTGTAAACCATTTATGAACTGTATATTTATTATTATATTTTATCCTTCCGCTGTGAGATTCTATTTTGTTTTTATTTCTTCTCTGTTTTTCTTATTTACCCCATAACAATCTGTCCTTCCGTATGGTTTGAACTGGCACGTGTGTCGGTTTAAAGTGTGCGAAAAGGCGGGATGTTACAGTTGTTGCGTATGCGAGTCGACAATTGAAGCCGCATGAAAGGAATTACCCGACTCATGATTTGGAGTTAGCGGCGATTGTTTTTGCTCTGAAGATGTGGAGACATTATCTATTGGGAGTTCGATTCGAGTTGTTTACGGATCACAAGTCTTTGAAGTATCTTTTCTCCCAAAAGGATTTGAATCTTCGGCAGCAACGATGGCTAGAGTTTTTGGCATCATATGATTTTGGTATAGCTTATACTCCGGAAAAAGGTAACGCAGTAGCTGATGCGTTGAGTCGAAGACATGCAGGATTGGGAGCCATGTTTTCGGAATGGAAGAGTCTCGAGTATTTAGCTGGATTTGACTTCAGGCCCAGATGTGAATTGGAACCTGAAATGTTGGCAAACTTATCGATAAGGCCTACTCTAGTGGAAAGAATTGGCGAGGGGCAAAAGCGAGACGATAAGCTTGTCAAGATTATCCGTGATTTGGAATCTGGATTGGACCCAGAGAAGGATAGAAGATTCAAATTCGATCGAGAGGGTTGGCTTCGGAAGCAAGGACGACTGGTTGTTCCCGATATCGATGAGTTGAGAGATGAAGTTTTGAAGGAAAGTCATCACTCGAAGTTGACAATTCATCCAGGAGGAAATAAGATGTATCGGGACATGAAGAGAACCTATTACTGGGAAGGTATGAAGAAGGATGTTGGAAATTTTATTTCCAAGTGCATGAATTGCCAGTTGGTTAAAGCTGAGAAGAAGAAGCCAAGTGGATTGCTTCAGCCATTAGAGGTTCCTACATGGAAGTGGGAGCAGATATCGATGGATTTTATCGATGGTCTACCTAGAACCAGAGCGGGGAATGAGGGGATTTGGGTCATAGTAGATCGTTTGACCAAGAGTGCAAGATTCATTCCTGTTCGATCGACTAGGACTGCATCGAAGTTGGATGAATTGTATGTTAAGTGGATAGTTCGATTCCATGGTATTCCGAAGAGTATAGTGAGCGATCGAGATCCATTGTTCACTAGTGGATTTTGGAAGAGCTTTCAGGAAGTTTTGGGAACCGAGTTGTGTTTGAGTACAGCTTATCATCCCCAAACAGATGGTCAGACTGAGAGAGTCAACCGAGTTTTGGAAGATCTCTTGAGAGCATGTGTCTTGGATTTCGGAGGATCATGGGAAGATCATCTTCATTTAGTGGAGTTTGCATATAACAACAGCTACCAGTCAAGTATTGGTATGGCACCATATGAAGCCTTGTATGGAAGACCGTGTAACTCTCCGACATGTTGGTTGGAAGCTGGAGAAAAACTGATGCTTAGGCCAGAGATGATTCGTCAGACTACGGATTTCATAGAGATCATTCGGCAACGAATGAAGGTAGCCCAGGATCGGCAGAAAAGTTATGCAGATAAACGTCGAAAGGATTTGGAGTTCGACGTAGGAGATATGGTTTTTGTGAAGATTTCTCCACTGAAGAATGTTATTCGATTCGGGAAGAAAGGAAAGTTGACTCCGAGATTTGTTGGACCATTCCCGATTATCGAGCGAATTGGAAAGCTCGCTTATAGATTGGAGTTACCAGAAAAGATGGCGGGTGTGCACAATGTTTTTCATGTATCGTATCTACGGAAGTATGTGCACGACTCGAGCACAGTGGTTTCTGCTGATAGCTGTGAAGATTTGGAGGTTGATCCAGTTGTTAGAAGACCTCGTAAGCCGCTTCGTATTGTTGAAACCGATACGAAACAGCTTAGGAGGAAGATGATTACGTTGCTCAAGATACAATGGAGTGATGATGTTAACGACTGTACGTGGGAGGAGGAAGAGAGGATGAAGGCAGCTCATCCTGAACTCTTCGAGGTATGGCCCTAAGGTGTCGTGACATCTCATGAATTTGTAGCTTGTTCTAGTTTTAGAATTCTGCATGCTAGGTTAGTAATTGGATGCATGGTTTGTTGATTTCTATGGATGGTAGGCATGCGGAATAATTTTGATTGCTCTTGTTTGTTTGGAATTTCGGGGGCGAAATTCCTAAGCGGGAGAGAATGTAACGACCCGTATTTTTACGGACCGAAAGATCGTAAAACTGTTGTTGTCTTTAAGTCGTTAGTGCTTAAGTCGTATGGTAGTTAACTCGTGTAGAGGCTTAGGTTGAAGGGTAGCCTAGGTCGTTCGGAGTTGAGTCGTGACCGACTTAGCGTCTTAGGTCGTGTGATGTTGAGTCGGTAGGAGCTTAGGTCATGTGGCCGAGTTATAATAGCTAACGAGTTAACAAGTGGCCGAGTTAGGATGTGGGACGACTCATAGACTTGGACGAGTTAACATGTTAAGTATTAGGTCGTAGGCGACCTATAGATATGAGCGACTTAAGGGCTGGGATGAGTTAGTGACCTAGAGATTTGGACGACTTAAGGTGTGGCCGAGTTAGTGTGTTAGACCGAGGTAACGACCTAAGAAGGCTACGACTTACGGGTTAGCGAGTTAGGAGATAGGTTGTGAACGACCTATAGGGGTAACGACCTAAGTTAGAGCGACCTAAGGGAAGTGTTAGGTTGCTAGGTAAGTTAGGTCGTTTAGTAGTTAGTGCGAGCGACCTAAGGAGTTTAGCGACCTAATAGTAGGCGGCATAAGTAAGTTAGGTCGGGGAGCGACCTAAGATAGGTCGCAGTGTATATTTAGGTCGGAGGCGACCTATGTTGAGGTAGGATGTCTGTGTAAGGTCGTTAGGTCGTTCTGGAGACCTAGAGAGGGATATAGCTTGGTTATGATAGTTCGCGCTTTGGCATAAGGTTTAGGTCGTTGGAGAGTTAAGTCGCGTATGCTTTAAGTCGTTGGGTCGGTAGGTCGCTATATCATAGGGGCGAGTATGCTTTAGGTCGTAGGTCGTTGGGGTCTAGGTCGTAACTCGTATGTCTCTGGGTGGTTAGGCCGTTAGGTCGTTGGAGTGTATATGTCGGCAGCGACCTATGTTAGGTCGGAGTTTTTAGGTCGGCAACGACCTAAGTCTGGGCGACCTAAGGGTGATTTCAGCCTATAAATAGAGGGGTTTGGCTCACTTTTTGGCACCGGTTTTTGAAGCGACGAAGTGCTGCCATTTTGGAAACTCGACTACAACATTTTCTTCACTTCTTTCTCTACTTCAATCTTGTGCTAACATCCGTCAAGATCGAAGATCAAGATCGAAGATTGAAGAGCCAAAGTTGAAGATCTTCATCCGACGAAGCTAGATTTCACCATTTCAAGCGAGATTTCGACGAATCGAGCTTGAATCCTTGCTGTCCAGATCTTTAGTTGATAGTTGTTGAAGTGTTTGGGCGATTCGGTGAGTGGTAGTTATCTCTCACGCGGACCCAAAAGAGTATATTGGATTGATGGCTTGTTTGAGTGTTAAAGTTAGAGATTTCATGCATTTTTCTTAGTTCCAAGACTAGATTCATTACTTTTGAAGATGTTTACCTATGCAAGTTCAATTAACAAGTTATAGAGACAAAACCCATGTTTTATATTTGATAGATCTATGCTAAAATCCATGATTTCATATATGTTAGACTTATGCTCATTTATTTACGAAATTGCCATTATAGTTGATATTGCTTGATTAGATCTTGTTTGAATGCTTGATTGTTTGGATGTATGATTGATTTGATTGTCTCGAGTTAGCTTGTAGTTGATTTGGGACAAGATGGTTGAAGATGATTCAAAAGCTAAGTGGAAAGGCTCTTGAATGGTGAAAGCTGCTGTGGCATATGAAGCGGATGATGAAGCTCATATGGATGGGTTCGAGGACTTTGCTATAGTTAGAGGAAGCGAAGTATGATGACGAAATGGACTTTGCCATGATATGTTGAGGCGAAGTATGATGATGAGATGGACTTTGCTAAGATGCGTTGGAGCAAAGCATGATGTGTAAGCCTTGGTTTAATCCAGACGGGATCATCCCAAGCATGTTGATTACTCGATGATGCGGTTCGAGTTGGTGGATAATGGTGGGCTCGAGAGGTGCTTGAGCTATAATGGGAATAGTCGTCGAGGAGGATGACTAGAAGGCTGAGATCTTATCGTTATTGAAGGTTCTAGCAAGCTCAAAGCAAGAGTACGTTGGGTAGATCCGTTATACCCAGGCGCGGGTCATGATGACGTGCTAGTACTCTGGGTAGATCCGTTATACCTAGGCACGGGTCACGGTGACGTGCGGAGTTATGTCTAGAACCGGGGTTGCCATTAGCCCTTGACGGATGGTTGAAAGATGAGTTGGTCATTCAATTAACGATAAAATCAAGGCAATGATAACAGTGATAGCCAGAGTCATGGATGTTTGGTTGTATCATCATTCGGTCTCAAGAGCGGTGTTTTCTGGGTGCTTATCTGATCTTGGTTTAGGCCTTGGGGGTTTGTATTTGGAAAACATCGACCTTGACTCGAGTGATTATTGCTTTACTTTAATTATCTGCTTTGCTATGCTTGCTTCTCCTTAGTGTGTGTCTGGGGGCTATCACTGCAGAAAGAGGTGGAGTGGGATGATTTGGGTTCCTATTCCTTTTATCCTTTATGTTCCTTTGGTATGTTTGATAGTTGATTTACTGCTCACTAAGACTGTTGTCTGACTCAAGGTTTTATGTCTCCTCTTATTACCTTGGGCTGTTCATCCATGTTTGGGATGGGCAGACTAGGTGACAGGTGGCAGGTGCTGATCTTAGTGGCTCACGCTGATGATGACGAAGACGAGCAGGAGGCTTTACATATTATTTTCATATTCTATGTACTGGATATTCCGCTGATTGTTGATTACTCTGAGTGTTATGTAGTGAGGCTTCTTGTATTCATGATTCAGACCATGTATAAAGCTATTATGATTAGATGATGATATTCTGTTCTATGGGAGCTTCACTATATTATATTTCTCTATTGTATTTTATCCATGCGCTGTGAGTTTTACGATAGAGTCTGCGATGTTTATTTTACCCTTGACGGTCACTCATGGCTTCCTGGCACACTTTCAGCGCACCATTCCCTTGTTTCCGTGCGGGAGTCATGGGCGGTCTTCACAAACAATTTTGGAAAAGTATGTTTGTGCAAACCCAGGACAATTTATTTTTGTTCCTCTCGGCATCCAGATTTGTTTGAATTTAAGGAATTTTACATCCGTGCCTTTGGGAACCCAAATTGGAATGGTTTTTACGCGTTTTGGGTCTATACCAGCAAATATTGTGGTTGTGTCCAGTTTTTCCACAAATCGTGCACTTTGAATTGACTCGATTAATTTCATTTCTAACATGTTCAGATTGATTATACCCAAGTCCTTGTCTAACAGTATTAACAGTTTGTTTCCCTAATAACATATTTAGCGATCTTTCTCCTTTGGAAAATTTCCCTAAGGTTGTAGACAATTGTTGGATTTGTCTTTTGAGAGATTCATCTTCATTCAATAATTGAGTGCACTTTTTAATAGAATTTTCTATCCTAGTGTTTTCACTTTCTTTCAAAATCAGAATTTCATTTTCAAGTGATTTAATTTTAATTTCTGATTTTTTAATTTCTTCTTCAAGTGATGGACACTTATCACACTTATCGCTCTTATTTAGATAGTTCTCAACCAATTGATCAAGCTATTTATTTAGTTCTATTAAACCATCTCTTTGTGATTCAATTTTAGCATACTTTTCCCTAAGTCATTCAAAACAGTCATTTACCTCATGAAATATATGAGTAATTCTGAGTGAGTAATTTTTGATACCTCGCTTGGCTCGTCATCTTCGCTATCAGCTATATCACCTCGAAGACGCGGATCCTATTCACTCTCACTTCTAGTGCTTTTATTATCATCGTCACTTTTATTCCAAGTGGCTGCAAAATTTCTCCTTTTCGGTTTCTTTCCTCGGCTGAATCGATTTTGAGGACAATTTGACTTGATATGACCGGGATTATCGCACTTGTGACAAATAATCTCTTGCTCTTCTGGCTTGTCTAGAACTTTGACTATTCTGCTTTTCAATTGTTGATTTAGAGCTGGATTTCCATATTACTTGTAAAGGCCCGCAAATCCGTATCCTTTTGAGTTGGAAAAATTTCACAACAATTCAGCCAAATAGGAACAAATTTACGAGTCTTTAGGGTTTAAGAATGAAGAGGTCGAAGAAGAAAACAGAAACAATGACAGAATCTCATATTTCACAGCGGAACAATATATAATATATCAACGAATAATCTTATAACAAAGAATCGTATATATTATTACATTACATCATAGTACATTATCAGAGTATTACAACAACAACAGCGGAAAAGAAATATAACATATACTAGTGATACGCTTCGCCATCCAGCTTGCTCCTGATCTCCACAGCATCTCCTGAATTCCAGAATAACTGAGAACCTGACTCTAGGCTGCCCGTGTGGAAATTTGTGGGCACCTAGAGTTTAGAAAGGGAACAATAAACTCCAGGTAGTCATGAGACTGGTGTGAGATCTTAAAAAACAGTTATTTTCACAAAGAAAATAAAAAGAAACCCGCTATGCTTTTTTTTGAAAAGGGAACTGCCATAAGGCCTCCCGCCACACACATAATGCAAACGCACACTTGGAGGAGATTTCTCCTTATGACCGTCAAAAATGCTTAATACGCAAAACTTTGGATATTATTTTTAGTGCATAGTGCAGAAAACATTTCGAAAGTATAATATTAATCTTAGTCAGCATGGTCATTTCACACTTATGCTAACTATAGCTACCATGTTCAATAGCAGGTTACCGCCATATCCCATGGCAGGTTATACAACTAAAACCATACAGGGCTCGTATTGTTTCTTTGGATTTCCAACAAATGGTCAGGCAAAGGAACTTCCCACACCGAAATGGAACGCCTCTGGAAGGACGCCCCAGAGAACCTAATCGGATCTCTGCCAACAAGGCCGACGTTACCTCACGCTTTAACCAAGCTGTAACTAGGTAACTAACACACGAGCTATGCCATCCCCGGTCGTTACCGACCTTTATTCCGGGATCCCGACAACCAACAATCACAAAGTAATAAATATGCAGTAACCATAAAGGTTAAATATCTGGGCTCCATACCATGATATCACCTCTTATCCAGAAGGAAATGGACATACCCTAGGGGCGCTACCCCTAACAAAACCTTGCCGCAACATTCCTGTTTCGACCATTTCCGGGTTGTGAGGCTCGACGAAGTCTCGTCCACAAAGCTACGCTTTTTCACAAAGCCATGCTTCGATCAACAAATGATCAGCAGCACTTCGTATGCCACATTACAAAATTGGGAATGTATCACTAGTAACCATCAACCACATAACCTATGAGCTCGTACATCTCAAAGAAGGGTGTTAAGCTAAGAGAATAAATTCTCCGCCACCAACAGAAATGTATTTGATAGAAACCAGCTTTACATCTCAAAGTGTAACGTCAGAGACACATCCATTCAAGTATGTTTCGGGCTCGAACAGAACCGAAGGCACTTCCGAAGAAGCCCTTGCAATCCGGGTATTCACAATCCCAATCGGACTTCCCATCACTTAGGGAATCTCTACACCTTAGCTACTCAGTGCAGAGACAATCGATAGGTCATCCTATCATTCTCGCAAATACTCTGTCTTCACCACCAGTCTTCAAATGCAATCTCATTTCGTTGTATCATTATTCAGAATGGGTTATATGATACAAAGGTCCACTCCCGCCTAATCCGAATAACGAGCGCTTATTTTTAAAAATAAGTGTTCATTCAGATTTCAAACAAATCACAACAATTTCCACTTTGATCTTTTAAATAAAAGATCTATCACAACCACAAGGGTTCGATGTGGTTTCCGGATATCCACTTGGAATCCGACCCCCGATCGCATCGAAATTCAAATGCCATTTAAAGGCAAATATTGATAGTCAGTTATTTAACTATCAATCAACGTTCACAACAATTTCCAGATTTAAATAATTTTCTCAATTATTTATTTTCAAAATATCTTCGCAAGATATATTTTCACACTTCAACCATTTGAAAACAAATTTCAAATCACTTTTCAATCCTTTGAAAACAAATTTCAAATCATTTTTCACTCGCGGAATAAAATTCTCGAAATCATTTATTTCCACTGAAAAAAAATCAACCGAGTTCGAATACTTTAAAATAATTTAAGTCACTTGTCCAAATATATACTTGGAAATATTTTAAAATAAAACTATTTTAAACACTTTAATTTAAAATATTAGTTATAAAAAATATTATACTATCATCTCATATAAAACTTCAAGTCCAAACTAATTTTTAAAAATAAAATCAATAAATAGAGTATAATTGTTTTAAATAACTATTTTCTAAAACAAATATCAATTAAATCTTTTAAAACAGTCACTTCTAAAAATTAACTTAAATAAATCTTTACTCAAAAGATTTAGAAACAATTTACAAAAATACTTTCTTCACAAATATTCTTTTACAAACCAATTTAGAACTTTAAAATTTATATTTAAAAGCTACTTTCCAAACATACTCGGCTTTTTAGGGAAAATACACTTTCATTTCAAAATGGTCCAATTAGACCAATTTAATAACCCTTCTTGATTTATTTTGAATTTACATTCCAAATCTATAAATTCCTTTCCACACTTTAAAAATAAACCAATATTTATTTTTAAAACCATTACCCTTTCCTTTATAAATTCCATTGTGGATTCAAATTTTCAAATATCCATTGATGTACGATTTTTCAAATCGATTTCCAAATATTCACTTTCAACACCAAATCAATTTTCCGCATTGATTTCCCAAATTTGTTTCAAACTCCCAAATCAATTTCCAAATGGATTTCCCAAAGGTTTATTTTAAATCACCAAAATCGATTTCCAAATTGATTTTCTAAACTTTGTTTCAAACATCGAATCAAATTTCAATTTGATTCCCAAAGATTTATTTTCAAGTACCAAATCAATTTTGTGAATTTATTTTTTAAAATAAATTCTTTTATCTTTACCAACTTATTTGAAAATCATATTTTAAATAAATTCTTCAACCATTAATCAGTATTTATCAAAAACCATTTATAAAAATCTTTTTCCATATTTTGGAATTTATTCCATAGGATTTCACTATAGATTCCCTACTTAAATTTAAAAATCTAATTTTCTTTATTTCTGGTATCTTACGATACCAAAAATATATTCGGCTAAATTTTAGCCTTCAACGATTTCAATCACTAAGATTTTCACACACAGATTATAAATAATCAATACACAACAAATGAAACAAATTCAAATGTTTTGAGGAATCCAGTTGGATCCCTCCAACCTGTTTCCCCGCATCCACAGATATTAACACAACAATTAAATACCAATTCCGCTTCGAGGTGGAATATCGCGGTATATGGGATTTATAAAATATCATCCGCTATTATGCGGCGCAATGGGGTCTCATCCGCTATATAATGCGGGAAATCAACTCCAAATACATATATAATACCAATTTCACTTCAAGGTGGAATATCGCGGTATATGGGTTTAATATAATAACCTCCGCTATTATGCGGTGCGTAGGGTCTATTTCAAAACAAATAACAACAACCATCATCCAAACACACAATCAACAATTTTAAATTTAACTGTTTAAAATTAACAAAACCTTTTGCTTGAGTGAGAAGATCTCACCTTTGCTTTTATTTTGCAATTCCATTTCCACCCCAGCTTGTTTTATCGATTTATAGACCTTATATAAACAATTATACAATTTACTAATATTCGAAATAAATCGAATAATAAATTTCCATTGAATAGATTTATTTAATTTAAACTAATAATTTGATTTTAAACTAAATTTTCTTTTATAGATTATATTTAGTAACTAAAAATAATTATATAAGTTTCCTATATGAATTAATCACCTTAGTAAATTATATTTTATTTTCCTTCATTTCAAACTGCATTAAATACTAATAAAATAACCTTTATAGATTTTAGATACATTCTTATAAAATTCTTCATCATTTAAAATTCCTATTATTTATTTATTTATTTATTTTTTCCAACTTTATCTATATAAATAATTTTGTTTCTATATATTCATTTAAGTTAAAATAGATATGTGTGTGTGTATATACTTACTGCTTACATGCACATTTATATATATATATCCTTTGTATACATATTCATGAATTTTGAATTAAAAACAGAAATATTACCTTACTGTTTCAACTCCACAACACTGCCATCCTCACACAATTGCGCCATCAGGCTTTGATCACGAGCCTTGGCTGGAAAACTCGACGCTCAGCCCAGGTGAACTAGACGTCATCATTGAATTTGAGATCTTGACCGTAGCGCAGGCACAGGAAATCTAGGCGCAACTTCGCCAACCCCTACTTCACAACTCGCCTCCTCGAACGAAAGTCATGCTCACGAACCCTTCACCGAAGATCGTGATCGATCTGCTTCTCCTTGACCACGCGACGCTGCCTCGGCTCCTCGATCCAATGATCATAACCTCGCAACCCTAGCTGCAGGCAATTTAGCTGCGAGCCTTCCAGTCGATCGAACCACCCACGCTATCTCGAGGCTGCCCTTGCCCAAACTCCCCTACCTCGTGCACGCGATTCGATTTGATTATGGCTCGGTCGTGGATTTTGATTTCAATTTGTGATTGATTTTTTTTCGAACGAGGGAAATGGAATTCTGGCTTCACTTAGATTTTTGAATCGAAGGGGAAAACTCGTGATTTTTCTGAGGAGACCGGCTTCGATTTGAGATTTATAAAATAAGCGGCCATTATTTGATTTTGACTTTCGATGTAAGCTTCTGAGGAAACAAAAGAAGGGTACGCGATGAAGTAGAAAGTAGGCCGGCTGAGACGAAAGAATTTCGGCTGTGATTTGATTTTGATCAGATAAAGATATTTAAATTAAATCGATAATTTTTGTCTAGGTGTTTAATCTCGTACGATCACATGAGAACTCCGAATGCTACGGAAATTGAAATCCGATAACAATATGATATTACAGATCCAATGGAACTGGTTTCGTCGAATTCTGAGACTGTGCCTTGGAATGTTATTTTTAAATATCGATTCAAACGATATAATTTTAAAACTGAAAAACTCACTTTCGAATTCAATTCTGAAGCTTCTATTATCTTCAGTATCATCAATATAAATCTTCGAAGCCATGAAAATATTTTTAACCAATTTAAAAATCAAGATTCAATATTTTACCCAACTTAAATTAAATTCAATATTTTAATTGCCAAATTCATATTAAATTTTGAAATTCAATGTTAAAATAACTTTCAAATATTTAAAATAAATTAAATATTTCGATTTCAAATATTTTAAATTTCCGGGTCGTTACATTAGTGGTCCCACCTTTTGAATTTCTTTATTATTAGCGTCAATTTTGCTGCACCATCATCATCATCACCATCGTCACTTTCAGCTGTTCCTTTCTAAGCTATTAATTTCTTTCATATTTAATCTCCTTCACGTTCTTCCCTGAATTTGATTTCTAGCTCATAAGTGGTGAGATTTCCGATGAGTTCTTCGACTTTAATTTGTTACAAATCTTTTGATTCTTGAATGGCAGTCGCTTTTGCTTCAAAATTTCATGTAAGAATTCCGCGGATTTTTCAAAATATTTCCAATTCTGTGTATGGTTTTCCGAGAGCTTTTGATTTGTATACGAGATTGGAAAGTCGTCCGTATATCTCTTTGACATTCTCATCCCTGGCCATTGTGAAGTTCGCGTATTCGCTACTAAGCATGGCAAGGCGAGATTTTTTGACTTGAGACGTTCGTTCATCAGTCACGTCAAGTGTATGTCAAATTTCCTGCGCAGTTAGACAATGTGAGACATGATTAAATTCAATTTGATCCGACAAACATATAATAGAATTCATAGCTTTCGCATTAGCATTCGATAGTTTATTTTCAAGATCTATCCATTGATCCATCAGTTTTTCAATTTCCTGATTATCTACCACTACAGTTGGTGTCCTATATCCTGTCTCAACAATATTCCAAGCATCAATGGTTTTCAAAAAAAAAATTCATTCTATTTTTTCGATAAGCATATTCACCATTGAACATAGTTGGTCTAACTATGGACTATTCCTTAGCGAAAGCATTATTAAAAGAAGCCACCAAATTTTTAAAACAAAAATTGGTTTCTAAAATATCAAATTTTTAAAACAAAAATTGTTTTGTTCTCCGCTACGATACCACTTGTAGGATCGATTTCACCTAGAAAAGGGGGTGAATAGGGTAATGCTAATAATAATTAAAATTAATGGGGAAATATATATAATAATTATAGCACAGATAATAGCAGAATAATAAAAGCAGAAATAGAACAACACAGATTTACCCAGCTTCGGCAAAACCCTGCCTACGTGCTGCCCCAAGGTTTCTACTAGAAATTAAGTAGTCAGACACTTACACACGTAAACTTGCGACACCCGCTATCGATTAACCTAACTCTACGCTCAAAACCCTACCACGACTCAGCCACTGAGTTGCGAATCCACCACCGTAGTTCTTCCCTCAGTCACACGACTAGAATTTTACAAAAGTTTTAAAGAAAAACGCAAAACAAAACACAAAACCCTGTTTAATAAATTAAGCCCAAAATAAAATATAAGGAAACCGACCCAATTAAAAATAAAGTAGATGTCCCCTTTTTCTTTTTATATTTATCTGCCAATCTTTCTTCGTTCCTCTTCGAGAAATTTGGGCTTTGTTTGATTGAAGCCACCGATTCCAATAGATCGATTGAATCCGTGTTTCTGCTTCGAGTTGCTTCGTCAATCGATTTGCTTTCTTTGATTAATATGTGGTTGCTCCAATTAGTCGAGACCGAAAGATGCTTGAACTGGTACGTGAATGCTCTTTTTTGATTGTTGGTTATTCTCGACTTTGATTTGAGTTTAATGATTTATTGCTCTCTGTTTTTGCTTGAACTCGAATCATTTTATTTGCTGATGATGATTGGCTTTTTATAGGGTTCAAATCCCTTAGTTTACGTTCATAAAATATCAGTTTGAATTCTTCACATGAATTTGCTTGGCCATACGATTTTTCCTTGAATACTTGTGATTTATTCAGACTTGTTCATCCATACGTGTTGCTCCATGATTTTGAATTGGCTTTGTTTATTTCGACCTTGACTTATTTATTGTACTTGTGAAATATTGTAGCATTTACCTTGGTCACCATTCTTTGATATTTTAGCATTTTGAATTTTTGTTGACTTTGACTTGTTCACGTAACAACCGTTGTAGATCGTCTCTCTTGACTTAATTTTTCTGTGACTATATTCACACTGCTACTTCACTGATTTATAAACGGAACCATTCAAGCTTTGTATATTTTTCGTTTTGTTTAACTAGAGATGTTCTCCTTGTATTGTCGGTCTCTGTTGAGTTCATCCTATTTGTCCATGCCTGTCTTTGTGTTCATGCAGTTTTGATGGTCTGTTGTTCGTGATGTAGTGTTGTCAGTGCATATGTATTTGGTTTGCATTCTCTGTTGCTTCAAGTTACATTGAGATTTGGTTTCTTTGATTGTTCTTGTGTAAGTTTCTAAAACTATATACAAGTGTATGTATGCATATATGTATACATGTGCATATGACACTGGTCTTTGTTGCAATTGAGTCTGGTTGTGTGAACTTGGTGCTCTGACCAGTCTGGGTCCATTCATGTTGAACTGCTTTACACTTTGGTCCACGGTTTGCTTTGAGTTCCACTTGAGGTTAAACTGTTTGCATACTCCACTGTGCTAGTTCATGTTGTAACTGGATTTGGTTGATTGTATCCATATATACATACATATATGTATGTATATATGTGTGTGATTGACTGCATTGCTTTAGAAAGTTGTCTGAATGTTGATGTATTCAAGTTAATCTTGTTTGGAGCTTTTGTTTTATCGGTGGTTCCACTTGAGTCCAGTCTGGAGCTTGTTGCAGTCTTGGTTCACTTCTGTTGTATGTTTGGTTTTGATGCCTGACTGCATGTTGACTTTGCTGTTGCACATTTCCACTGGTCTGGTTCTGGTTAATACTTCATGTGTACTGCCTTTTGTACATGTTGTAAATAGTTCACCACTTTGTCATGTGAGTATGTTGGAACTAAGCTTGTTCGTTGCTTTCTTTGATTCATATGCATAGTGTCTATATGTATACATGTGTGTATGCATATGTATATATGTATGTGGTTTGATATTGACTCTGGTTGTATTGGTCTGATTTCTTTGAGTCAACTGAGATGCTTCGAGTTAACTGAGTTGCTTCGAGTTAACTACAGCTTTTACTCTTTTATGTACATGTGCACTGGTTCATGTTTGGGCTGTTTGTGTACATTTGTGGGTTGTTGTAGCCACTTGAGTCTGGTTAGGTTGATTTGGTCGAGACTTGTATGCCCTTGAGTTGAATCCAGCTTTTAGCTCGAGTTTGACCTTGTGCTCACATGTCCCTTCAATTTTATCAAGTGTATATTGCTGTGCATGGCCTTGTGGCATGTACAGTGATACACTGAGCATGTCATAAGCTGTTCATGTAAAATGAATTCAAAAGAAATAAATGACGAACAACCCAAATAATTGAGGCAAATAACATTTCCAAAAACACACATTTCATTGTACACTGCACAAATATTTCCTTTTCAATTTTATCGCGTTAGTGTTTATTTTGTAGATAGCTCAGATGCTGGATTTAGATTTGAAACAAAGTTGAAGATAAAATACGAGTGAGTGAGTGATACGTAGTGAGGTGAACATCGTAAAGTGAATTTTGTGATGTAATCAAAATTGTATTGTAATTAAAAATGTGTACATATAGCGAGAGCTCAAATTTGTACTGTTCAAAATTGTAATAAAATATTTGTTTGAATTTAAATATTTTTTTGAATTTAAATTCTATGTTATTTATTTTATTCAGTAAATATTTATTTAATTATGTGAAAAATAAAATAGCACAATAACAAGTACATTTAAATGAATATATATATATATATTTATTTATTTATTATCATCAAACAAAAATCATATACTAGCATATTATATACCTTGGTTTAGAACCTCTGTTCCTCTTTCATAGCTGTAACTATGATAGGAAACTTTATCTCATATCAAAAACCCTCATCAATCGTTCGTCATTAAAAACCAAGTAATAGATCCTTATTTGGAATAGTGTGAATCACCTCAAGCCATGTACTCGAATCTTAGATCAAACTATACAGAAATGAGAGATGATCTTCATTCAACCGATGCACTTCTTCAATTGGTTCCCCTTAATACCAATTCTATTTCCATTAAATTGTTTATGAAAACATTTCATAAACTAAAATTAGGTTCAACTTGGATAATACTCCACTACATCCTAAGAGTATATACTCCTATTTGATTCAACTATTCCATTTTACATTTATCTTCCTAAGAAAACTCAAGAGCCAAATACCCGGTCTTATTTCAATAATTTTTTAAATGAAACTTTTATACATATTAATCATAGAAAATATATATATATATATATATAGCTCGAGTAACTCCATAATGATACTAAGGAACTGGGTACTACCAAATAATATATATATATATATATATATATATATATATATCCCTTACCAAGAAGGGTAATACTTAAGAGAAGTGCTTACCATCCGAACACATCTCTTCTCCAATTTTAAGTTATTTTCGAGCCACTCGAACTAGCTAACTTAATAATATTACTTTTATTTCAAAATTCCATTTTCGAAATAATACTTCTCATATTTCCAACAAAACATTTGTCACCAACTCGCTTTGGTTTCGTTCGGGTTTTGAACTTAGAATATTATTTAGATTATCGCAAAACAATCAAGACTCGTTCTCCCAAACTAATCCAAAGAAAACACTTTTTACTTAACCTTTTCATTCCCAAAATCTTGTACTTGAACCAAAAATTATTTTTAAATAACTATTATGATTTTTCCAATCCTTGAAATACATTTTTCATAAGTCCTAGAATTTTAGTCCTCAATTTTCAACTTAAATTCTTTTTTATTAAAAGACACCTTTTTATAAATTCATTTTATGTGATAAACTTTTATAAAACATTTTCCAGATATTCTAGCTTTTAGATAAACATCTTTCATTAAATCAATTTTTACTCCAACATTTACATCGAATGCCTTATAGTCAAATTATGAAACTTAATTCACAAGGTGTTCATTTCAATGTTTTCCCTATTTCTATTTACCCAACCCAAATCTTAAAAAAGGAAGCTACCTATACACACTAATAATAGTCGATGCTCAACTGGACGAGCATGACTAAAAAGACCTTATATGATAATAATAAAATATTATTATCTCCTAGCAAACAATATCTCAAAATACTACACTATTTTGAAAATCATTCTTTATGTATAAAATACACCCTAGTTAAAATTATTTCATTTATCCAATTTCAAAACAATACTGTGTCGAATGGCCATGTTCAAGTGTTTAGTGATCCCTATCAATAAAGTTAACTACTCATATTGACCAGAATCCATAAGTCAGTCAACAGATTAATCAACACAATATAAAACATTTTTGTATCACTAAAAAATACGTGCTCTTATATATAATACTCTCATACTCATTCTAGGGTCTCACTTACCCGGTGTCAAATGAGTTTACCCCACCAAGGCCAAGGTTCTCACTTAACCTTGCACTCTGATACCAAATGTAACAACCCACCTTTTCGAACCCAAAAGTCAACACTAATACACCCACGATATTCATGTGCCGAACAACTAAGTGTCGAAAAGACAGATTGTTAGGGGAAAGAAAGGAGATAGAAGAAACTAAACGATCATAGAATCTCACAACGCTACGGAATAACATATATTAATCAACATAATACTTTACAAAGTCATTTAAAAAATGATATATCAGAGTCATACTGATACAAATTCTACCCTAGGACAGTTATAACAGCCAGTCTTATCTAATTATACAAGATACATATAATACAGCGGAAATAAGATAATAACTAGTTATCGATGAAGCTTCCTGCTCCATGCTCCACCAAAATGCATTTGTGGGAAAACCTAAACTACTTGGATGCCTATAAAAATTTGAGTACCCAAGAGTTTTATGAAAAGAAAATAAAACTCTGAATCAGACATGGGTCTGGTACGAGTAAACTCAAACAACTGAATTATTATGATTAAAACTCTTTTAAAATCAAAGGTATCTCATAAGACCACGCAAAACATAAATATGGACGGGTTTTTACCTTACGATAACCAAAACACTTTTTATAGAAAATACGGTGATATTATAATAATGTCTAAGCGCTCAAAATAAACCTATGAAAATAGCTGTAATTGTTACCATTATTAAATTCCAGCATACTAGGCTCTACAATCAAAACCATAAAGGAATGTGTTGGAGATTGGATTCCATACTATGACAAGGCACTGGGATACCACCTATCACGGTATACGTCTAGAAAATGTACCAAGGACCTCATCGGGATCCCCTGCCAACACAAGACTGGCTTATCCCCGATTGGATAGTACCGAATATGTCATCACCACAGTTGCTTTGCAACCCTTTTTATTGAGATCTCATGCACAACCAATCCATAAATATTTAGATGTATCTAGAAAGGTGACGACACACCCTAATGGGAGTGATCCACTTAACCTTGCTGCATCTCCCTAGATTTTAGTCATTCCCGGTTAATGAGGCTTGCGGCTACGCTTACCTTTTGAATAGCAATTCCACTTGGAATGCTAACACTGTCTGCCAGGTAGTAATGCAGTGCCAACATTCAGCCATACAAGTTGTCCAAGGTAAGGACAAACCGAAGGCATTACTTCTACTAAATCCATTTTGGAATCAGCCTCAGGACTAGTAGCAAGCAAACCTTGCACTTCAATGCTCTGTCTTTGATTCCTTACTCTTCAAGATGTCTTCAGTTAGAAACGCTTGAGTTTGATTGAAGTGATTTTCGGATAACATATCCGATCTCGGTTTCTTCGAAACAACTTTCAATAGTTTTCAGTAAACTCAACCCTGGTTCTTTAGGAAATAAGCTGATAAAAGATAAGAGCGGAGTTCACCTCTTAACCATTTATGGACGAATTTCCTTATCATTTGTCTTCGAAGAACGAAATGAGGTTTGTATGCATAGTACAGCATCATTGGGGATGTTGTGCCATATAACTCACGTGTTTTTCCTAGATAGTTCCAAAGTTACGTTTAGGTCCAGATTTGATAGTCCGTTATTTAACTATCAAATAAACAATCATTCAACATTGATTTGATTCCATATGGGATCATCTAAGCCTTTATTAATTAACCATTAATTAATAAAAACACTTTACTAAACTTGATTGAAGATCATTTTAAAACACTATTCCTAAAACTCTTTACATCCCTTTTATACTTGGGAAACATTTGTACTGATCTCAAAAATATAATTATTTACCAAAAATATTTAGAAAATTCCTTTTTCTCAAATTCCATATTAAATGGAGAAGAAATTCCTTTTCAAAATACCACTTACTATAAAACCCATTCACTTTATAAAACTCATTCACTTATCCCTTATAAAAATTATTTTTATAAGTTCAATTCATACTTCAACCCTCCTAATAAGTATTCAAAATAGATTTAAACTTATTTTTAAAATCTCTGAAATGATTTATAAAATCTCTTCTATGTGTAAAACTCTTTATAAAATTTCCTTTATAAAATATCTCCGACTTTACAAAATATCATTTTAAATCACTTTAAATAAACCCTTTTATTTGGTAAAACCCTTTTATTTAAACAAGTTATTATTTATAAATACCTTTATAAATAATTATATAACATGAAAATCATTTATAAACTTTAAAACCCCAAACTGATAAAAGAATTAAAGTTAATTCAAAATCATACTTCATAAATTCAAAAGGAGACTTATCATCCCAATGGCACTAATTTAAGTTACCATTTAATTTCAATTTCATTTTCAAGTCATTCAATAATTTATTTACATTAGTCCACGTATATGTAAATACACTTCATATCCAAATTAGGAAATAATATCTAAATACAACTAAGCTAGCATATCATGTCCAAATAACATAATAACAGGATGGTGTTTTGTCCTACTAAATAGATATCCAAACAATTCACTACTTATAGCAAGATGGGAATTTATTCTACTAAACACATATCCACATAATAAACAATTGCATTATAGCAGAACGGGAATTTATTCTACTATCAGATGTCCAAACAATCAAACAATCAACTTATAGCAGAATGAGGATTTATTCTGCAAACACAAGCCCACACAATCAAAACTTTTACATAACAAATTCACAATTGTTTGTCTACTTAATAATATCGACATTTTAATCCCTTGTGTTCAAAATCATCCTAGGAAAAATAAGTACCTTTATAACAATTTGATTTTTGGAAAAAAAGAATTAAAAACTTAAAACTCCATTTAAAATGATTAATTACATGTTAAACTCTTATTAAATCATAATTAATCTTTACTAAATTTGAACTTAATTTAATTATAAATAAAATAAATAATTAAACCTTTGATAAATAATTTATTTATAAATTAGACCCTTAATTAATCCTTTGTAAATAGTTCACTATTTATTAACCTCAATTAATTAAATAATCTTTTAAGTAAAACTTAAAAAATAAATTAAAATTTTAATAATTAAAGCCTTAATTAATTAAAAATAATTTAAATAATTAACCTTATACTAAATTAATAATAAATAATAATAAATTATATACTTAAATTATATTTACTTAAAAATTAATCTTGTTTTCATTAATAATTAATTAAAATTAATCTAATCTTTAAAATATAATTAATTAGAAACTAATCTTTGCTTAATTATAATTAATAAACCCTGTTAAATTTTAATTAATTATTTAAACTTAGTGAATAAAAATTTAATCATTAAAAACTTAATTAACTTTGATGTTTAATTAAAAACTTAGAAAAATATAGTTTCAAAAGTCAAGTTAAAAGCACTTTACTTAAAAATATTGATTATTCCTCGAACCGCATTCACCGCGACTATCGCTATGAATGTAGTAACTTAGAATTTGTTTCTAAATTACTGACCTCCAAACTTCTTCCTTTAACTTTCTTTTAAACTTAACTTAAGTAAAAGATTTGAAAAACCAAAACGAAGTTTAAAAAAATACTTTAACTCTGAAAATTTTCAAACAAATAAACAAAGTTTCCATGGGACTAGAATCTTACTTAACAACTTCGCAAACTAGTTTGCCATCAATCATCACATCCAAATACACTTACAATTTCATAACCAAATCCACTCAAACAAAATATCTCATGTTCACATGCTATATCACATCCAAGTTCGCGACTTTAAACCATGCTAAGTGGACTTCAATTCAAGTCCATTTTTACCACATATCTCATATCGACCATAATCAAAATATCCAACACATTACCAACCAAACATAAGCCAGCATACATCATAAAGTAAATAAAAATCACATATTTCAAGCTAATAACTTTGAACTTTGAACTTTAAACTAATGTTTACTCACCAAAACTTTTTAGAACTTAAAATGCTTTAGGCTTGCAAAGCTTGGAAAACCATACAAAAACCACCCGAAAATGAGTCATTTACTTCTTGATTTTTGGACCATTTATTCTTGGAATTTGAAAATGTAGTGAAAAGAAAATTTTTAGATAATTCTTTTCTCTATCATCTCTAAAAAATAATTACTCAATTTAGATAATTTTTGAGGAAGTTATGACCAAAACGGTGAATGAGTTTTCAGGCTTCATAATCTAGGTTAAAAAACACTCTCGAAAAAAATAGATTTTTGGAGTATTTAAGCTTGAAATCAGAAAAAGTGGTAAACTATAAAGTTTTAGCCACTGGAATTATAAATTCTTTGAAAAAAATAAATTTGGAGTAGTATGGAGGAAGTAATGGCTTAGTGAAGTAGGAGGAAAAGTAGAGAAGTTTTTAATATGAAAAGGAGGAGATTAAACAAGTTTGAAATCATTTTCAATGTTTAAACATGAATTTTTAAAACTCAAAATTATGAATGGAAGTCACTAAAAGGTTTCATGAAGCTTTATGGAAGATAAGAGAATGGAAAATGAAAATAAAATGAGAAAGAAAGGTGAAAAATTAGTTTTATATGAAATGGAAATAGCAAATTACCTTTTACCCTCATGTACTCTACCCTCCACACACGCATGCCATGTCACACCCTCTCCTCTACCTTACCCCTTTCAGTCATACCTAGCCACCCTCCCATCAAATCAAAGCCAACATGCATAAGTACTCTAATGTACGTATGTCTTCTAATGATGTGACATTCTTTTTTTTCTTTTTCTTTTTTAACTTAATATAATAAGGTATAAATGCATACATGCACATACATTAATACACACACACACACACACACACACACACACATATATATATATATACACACACACACACACATACACTAACTTACCTACAAGTATGTATACTTATGCTAAAGAGTTCACAATGTTTTCGATATCTTTTATCTGGCGAAAAGTCAAAAATTTGGAAAATAAATTTTGGCCACATTTTCAATTTTTTTGAACTAAATATTTTTGTAAACAAAATTTGAAAATGATTTCACCATCATTAATTATTATTTAAAAGAGTTTTGATTTCATTATAAAACATATATATTGAATATTTAAAACTAATTAAATATTTGCAAATCAAATGAGTGAAATTTTGGGTTGTTGTAGGCAAAGAGAGAAATGAGACTTCAAGTTGTTGATGGATCTTTGGTACATGTAGCTATGGTTGGAGATTATCATTTAGCTTTGCCAAATGGATTGGTTTTAATTTTAAATATTTACTATTATGTGAAATTTTTTATCTATGGATTAATTTCAGCATCTAAACTGTCTGGGATTGGATGTATTTTTCATTGTGTGGATAATGTTATGAACATTATATTGAATGGAAATAAAATATACTATGGTTTTTTGGATGATGGCATTTATGTTATTAATACTAATTATGTTTGTGATGTGAATAGTTTTTCTAATGTTGATATTAATAATAATTATCTATGGTATTGTAGTAAGTCATGTAAGCGAGAAATGACTGCATAAATTGAAAATCAAAAGTTATCTACCATCATTTGATTATGCATCGTTTGATACATGTCAGTCATTTCATAAAGGAAAAATGACCAAACACCCCTTTAATGGGAGCCTTGACGAGTTAGTGAACTCTTAGGTCTTGTACATACTGATGTATGTGGCCCAATGCCTATAGTTACCAAGGTAATTCTTCTTAATTTATAACTTTTACCAATGATTTCTCAAGACTAGGATATGTGTATCTTACGAAGAACAAATCTGATGTCTATAAGAAATTTATAGCAAATAAAAATGAGGTCAAAAATCAAATGAATCGTAAGATTAAAATACTTCAATCTGATTAGAGAGGCGAGTAGGTTGGACAAGAGCTCCAATAATACTTAGAAGATAATGAGATTATATCTAAGGTTACTCCACCATATAATCTGCAACACAACAATGTTTCAAGGAGAAGAATAGAACCCTATTAGATTTGCTTCGTTCCATAATGAGTAAAATTGAGTTGCCTTTTTCTTATAGAAGATATGCGATAGAAACTGCAACACATATATTGAATTTGATACCCATATATATGTGCCTAAGATGCCATATGAGATGTGGCAAGGAAAGAAACCCCACCTCATTTATTTGAAGGAGTGGTGTTGTCCAGCATAAGTTAAGAATATTGGCCCTAAAAAAGTTAAGCCAAGATCAGTCTTATGTAAGTTTATAGTATATCTCAAGAACTCTAGGGAGTATACTATTGGAACAACCTTAGCTTTGATAAAGAGAATTAGTATAAATAATTGTCACTACTGTGGACCACTTAAAATATTAAAATTGGATTTCACCAAAATTGTGTAAGTGATAAATTCGGCCAAACTATCACGTTACTAGTTGAAGTGACGTGTAAATGTTAATATTCGAATTGTTCGATATTAATTCTTGACCGAAATTACACATTTGAGTCGCACAACCGCAATGTTGAATAATCTGAATACCATATGATTTAATTAAATTATAATTGTTATTAATTAATTAATATTTGTGAAATATTAATTACAGAATTTTATTTGAGTCTATATTTAATATAGTATGTATATAAAAGTTATATATGTATATGTATCGATATACGATGTCGATGTACATTTAAATTTAACTAAAATGTGCAAATACTGGTCAGGTTTGGAAATGTGTGTTGGCTTATTGGTCTACTAGTATGGCAGGCTATGATAGGAAGGGAGGATGGTATGATATTTTATTTGAAAATACGGGTTTAAATTAGTTTAAAAGAAAAGTTAAAAGTGAGATCTAGATCTCCTATTTTCTCTCCTTTTCTTTTCCTTTATAAACTCAACACCTTCTTTATTTTAAAGGTTACTCTTTCTAGCCTCCATTATCCATATCTTCGTCGAAAATACTTGTCACCTCTCCGCTTCTTTTTGAAACCAAAATCAAATCAAATTAAATTCAAGGTGTGGTAACCTCTTCGTTTAGTAGCTTTTTTAGAAGGGACTGAATCTGATTCAAGAAGCTTCTTTGATTCTACATTCAAGATTTTACATCAAGGCCACGGTTTAGGTAATATCTAATTTATATCTACTAATTTATACATTAATTTATATTATTTTATGTCCATAGGTTAGAATTATATCATGAATTTATATATTTGCTAGCTGCAGATCTATATATGTATATACACTAAAAACATTATATCTATATTCTTACTTTCAGCCATATGGAAAAAAAATGAAAGTAAAATCATTTTTAAACAATTTAAAAATTAAAATTTGAATTTTAAATTATGGTTAAATACATAATATATATATATATATATATATATATTATATTTAATAAATTCTATAATATATATTTCGCAAGTACATGTATGCTTAAAAAATTAATTTTGATAATTATATATATATAATGAACTAAAATATTAATATTATATATATATATATATATATTAGTGGAAATTAGTCAGAAAAAATTAGTGGAATTACAGGAAAATAGGCAAAAAGAAAAGGTTATAAAAATATTTAGTCTCAAGGACGGTAAGTTTGTTTTTTAGTCTGAAGGACACTTTATAGTGTAAACAGAAAATGATAGCTACATATATCATTCTGTGGTTTACACTACAAAGTGTCCTTCAGACCAAAAAACAAACTTGCTGTCCCTGAAACTAAACTTTTTTACAACTTCTTCCCTGTGTCTAAAAACCCTATTAATTATATATGTATTAAAAATTTAAAACTATAATGTGTTAATATATATATAAATAACAATAAATATATATTTTACAAAATAAATTCTTTTGGAAATTACAAAAAAATAATTCGTAAGCTCTTACAGAATTTTGTAAAACAAAAAAAAGAATTTTACTCCACACGGGTTAGTTAAAAAAAGTTTGATTTTGTTAGATTTATTTCTGGACTAATGTGTGTGTGTGTGTGTGTGTGTGTATGTTATTTTATGCTTAAATATACAACTATTTATAAATATTTATAAATTAGAATTTTATGAAATTTAAAATACATATAGTTATTTATTTAAAAAAATTATGCATATATATAAATAAAATATAAAATAATTAAACTTGAATTTGAATTGCGAATAAGGTATTTTGGATCTAGATTTAGTTTCAAATCTGAATTCATCTAAATATATTTTAAACGTTAAATTTTGAATTGATTTTGCATTTAATAAATTCTTATAAAGTTGTTTTTATACACACACACATGTGTATACATATAATTATATGTATATATACGTAAATATATAAAAGTTCACTTTATATTATATTAATTTTAAAGTAATAATAGATAGAAAACACGTATATAAAGGGGTAAATGTGTCTGTTGTGGTGTAAATCCTAACACTTATATATATAAATATTAAATCATGTACAAGTTATATGTTGAAAGTGCACATACACGTATATGTGTATTTGATACATATGTACACATTACATATCATATATATATATATATAAACAAATTCATCTTTATGTTAACCAATTAAATAAAATAAAGATTTTATTTAAAAGTTATACGAATTGGATCTAAATTAATTTAGACTTCATATGCGCAATAAGGTCTAGAATGGTATAAAAAAATTGAAACTCACCAATTTAACATGTGGCGTACTGGCCCAATTCTTATATCTGGTTCATCCTTGAGGTATCAACACTCATTGATCGTTGATAGAGTGGCCGTCGAGTAGATGAAACTCACAGTACTTTCCGTTTACCTTGGGCTCCTTCCTCCGCCCTATTCGGGAGGGAATGGGTCATTGAAACAATACACGATCTTGCAAGGTTTCTAAATCACGGTTCAAAGTGGCATAGTTAGTGTATCGAGGTATAAAGCGTGGGCCATTTATAGAATGCTTCTTACTGTTTTCCTATCGGTCGTCCTTTCATCGGTTGTTATATTTCCTCGATTTAGTTTTATTGTTTCACGTAACCTCCTCATCACTATTTGAGATGTCGGCGTCTTCCATCCTCATACCCTCGTTCGCTCTTTAGAGAAAGAGGTGGGTTGCTTTTTCAATGCTTTCCACATTCGAGCCCAATACCTCACCCCTAAACACCCGACAACTATCAGGTTGTTCCTGTCTGCTTCCTTAGCCTGGGTATATTATTTATTGAAGTAATTTACGTATAAGCAGAAGGGCTCATTCGGGCCTTGTTGGATATTTCCTATCTCATTGGCCATCATGATTTTTTTTTTTATGTGAAGAAGAAAGTCTCGAAGTCTGTGCACAACTAGGCCAATGAATGTACGCCGTGGGCTTGGAGGTGGAGGAAGCAATTAAAAGCCGGTCCGAACAGTGTGGAGGGTAAATGTAGGCATTTGGCATTGTTGGAAAGCGAGCCGACTCTAGTTATAAAGTTGAAAGCTGTGATGTGGTTAGACAAGTCGGAATTCCCATCATACTTCTCTATGAGAGGAAAACCGTGCCTCCATTGGATGTAGGTGCCCATGATCTCTTCGAAGAAAGGTTCTCCATTATCGTCATCTAAAAGGCCCTAGCCATCTATTTTACTGGTTTGGATCCCGTTCATTTGTTGGGCCAAGGATGCCATTTATTCTTTGAGGCTAATTTCTACGTGTCACTAGCCCCTAACCAGGGGTTTCCTCGATGCCAGTCCTGTAAAGGGGATCTACGGTGATGATAAGGTGAAGGGGAATGACGGCGATGGACTGGAGTAGGAGCTCCATGTCTATTGATAAGTGAAATAGACCGGTGGGCCTGACTCCCTTGGGATTCAAATTGTGCCATCTCCCTCCGGTACTGGAAGTGAATCGATAACGCCCTATGCTTGGGGTTTCTAGATCGTCCTCCACTTCTCAAATGGTCAAAAAAAAAGTCGTGTGACCCATTTTCTGCTTGAATACCATCAAACATGGACAATCTTTTAGTAGATGGAGAGCAGTGATCTGCTTAGGCCTCTCGATACATAAGAGGTTCAGGTTCTGGGTTGTGATGGTCGTACCCTTATTTTTGTGCAGTATGTTTTTGTTTTGGATAAGAGCTCCCTTAGTAGGAGTCTTCAGCATGATGCTCTTATGGGCATCATGCATTATGTTGTAGGTACAGGTAACGGCTGGCTAGATATTGGTTTATTTAGTCATTGGTGGACTACTAGGATAAATTTTACAATCGTCTTGGTATCCATCCTAGCCTGAAGGTCATTTACATTACAAGAAAACTTCCTTCTACTGGTTAATCCATATAACATACCGAGTCACATGTCATCACTCAACCGAAGGATGGGGCACACAGCGCTAGCCCTAATAGTTTCGTTAGTGTTGTGGCCATTGGAGTTGTCTGCTGCATTCTTATCATTGGCGTACATGGTGTGAATGTTAATAGAGGGATTGTACAAAAGAAAAGTTGAAAAAAGATCTTTTAGGGGGAGGCTCTCGTTCTAGCGCCAAAATGTTGACTAAAAATTTAGCCAACATCAAAACTATGATTAAGAGTTAATATTTGACCATGGTTACTTGCTAATATCTTTGTTTAAAAATGTAACATGAGGAGAATAAAATGCACCAAGTAATAAGACATAAGATTTAAAGTAGTTCGATCAAATTTGATCTACGCCCACTATGAGAACTTCCTTATTACTTTTTTCTCTTACAACAATTTACACTATAAGATGTAATAACAAGAAAAATAAATGCTAAGAGCTTGAGGTGTTCAACCCTTCTTCAAATGCATGTCTTGATTTATATATAGTTGCTAGAATATGTAACGAATGGCTAAGATGATGCGATTATGATCCAGAATTCGCTTCGAGCTGTAGATGGAGCCGAGCGGTTGAGATTGGTGCCAGCTAGGATGTTCGTTGATTTGTAGGGCTAAGTTATTTGCTAGTTGGCGGTTTGAACACAATAATGCCTCGGTCTAGGACACACGGCATTAGATAACGGAGTGGTTGCGTAAAGGCACTTGGACAGTTTGACAAAAAAAGGACAAGGAGTGGATATCACAGCGTTACCCGTGTTGGTGTACAATATTGTATGTGTCGGTCTCTTCTGAAAAATAGTGCATGCAAAGCTTCTTTATCCAAAGGTGTTCCAGGTCACAAGTGCATGTTAAGCTTCAGAAGGTGCAGACGATTGAGGCGGAAAATGGATGGAGACTTTGTTGAAAAGAAGACAGCGTCGTCTGGATTGATTGAAGTATGGGCGAGGCATGCTGAAGGGGTTGCTCACATGTGGATTTTCATTCATGTGTCATTCCATTATTTATCTTGGTTTGTTAACGACGTTGTAGGCTTAGCATGGCTTGCGCATGTAGTGGTTTCGGACGAGTTGTTTTTTGTAGCTAAGGTTAATTTTTGAGCATGTGGGCAACTGGATTCATGCATGCTAAGATGTCGATAGTTGGAACTATGCAGGTCGAGACACAAGCCCGAAAGTGAGCCAAGGCATTGGTTGTTCGAACCATATGGACCAAAATGCGAACCAAGATGCAGTCCGACCCATATTATTTGCCAGAAAATTGAGCAACAGTAAAGACCCATATTTTTACTTGTCAATGAATCATAAAATTATTCATCATAACTAAATTGGTCCAAAAGGCCTGGGGATTGTGCACTCTGCAAGACCTGGGGATCTAGACTTCCTAGTAGAATCAAGTCAGTTTCAGTCGGATCAGGAGAAATTGAAATAAGAGAATAAGCAATAACATTGAAGAGAGGAGAGTAACATGATTGCTAGAACAAGGAGTCGGAGTGATGGTTGGGTTGCATGGTTGTGTAGACCTTAGATTGTTAAGGGACAAGAGGCTTTTATTACTAACATTGCCAAAAGTAAAAGTATCATTTAAAGGTAAGACAGGTTTAAAAGGTAAGCGATATTGATTTAGAGATGCGTGAGTTTCCGACTGATTGGGCATGGAGTGAGATTTTTGTTTATGATGGAAATAGGCTAGTTCTGAGATAGATTGTGAATGTGGAGCGGTAGAAACATAGATAGATTGTGATTTTTGTCCAAATAGGCTATAACTTTGTAAGTGATGGAGATTCCATATTTACAAGCAACATTTGAGTTTGTCCATTAGCTATGATCTCTTGTCCCACGATTAGATGGATAGACAAAGATCACAAACAAGGCACTTAAGTGTTATTCAAGGTGTCTTTATGGTTGAGTGTAATTGAAACATGGTATGATACCACCTGGAAATTTCACATTCAATCAATACAGTGTTATATTACACTAATGTGAATCTATGCTAAGCACACGACGTTCACCATATAATTTATTTAGTGGTATATTTCAATAATTTAGTCATATAAAGATGGAAGTGTATATTTTTGGATTGAATTTATTTGGATTGCTTTATTTCTTGAACATCAATAGCAAATTTTTATCATTAAATCAACTTATTATCTTTAAGCACACATTGCATAGCAATTTTTTATATAAAATAATTGATTTATACAAAAAAGACATTAACATTAAATGTTAACTATTCCTTACTTGGTAGCATTACATTACTGAGCATGCCTATTAATTTAAGCGATGCATAAGTTGAACATGAGTTCATCTTGTATAAAATATACGTTTAAATATGCATAAATTCAATATGATAATAATATTCAATATATGGAATAAAGAAACCATGCAAAGTGTGAAATGGTGTTTTGAATCTGGTTTAAATAAACAATATTCTAACATTTGCAATATTACACTTATTAATACTAACTAATACTAATTGAATTTAAAAAATAATAGTGGTTTCAAAGTTTATATTTTAATTGATATATCATGTTATAATGTGAGAAATATAAAAAATAAGTATTGTGTATTATATTATTTTCGAAAAAATAGGTAAACTGGATAGTTTCATAAACTCCTGAGTAATTGTACCATAAAGCCCATCCACTTTGGTTAATTAACAACTTGATTTAATGTTGTCATTGGCAATTAATCCTCGCACCTCTTTATTACCTCTAATGTTATAACCAAATGAGCTACCATTCTAGCATTTACTTCAAATAATCATCCCACCGTAATATAACTGAAATATAAATTTAGAATAATTCAAAGAAAAATAATTATCACCATGAGAAATATCTATGGATACGCATAAAATGATGATACTGGATTGAAAATAAATGTAAGACCAAATGACATAGGAAAGTATAACCAAGTTAGCCATTGAAATATCATGTATATGTCATTATAAATGCTTGTAATATTTTCGTTTTCATCCAATATCGACAAAATATAATATTTATAACCCACTATAATTTTTATGCATGTAAGACAAAAATTATAATTGCATTATAAAATATATTAAATATATAACGTTTCTCTTCAAACATAAGAAAATGTCAAAAATATCGTGTTACCTTTAAAATATAAGCAAATTTTACCTTAATATTAGTTTGGTAAGTTTATGTTGAACAAAAATATTTATAATTATATTTATTCTAAAAAAATTGATTTTTTTACTAATTTTATTGGTGGAAGGTAAAGTATTTAATAGAAAAAGGAAATGAGCTCCTATGTTACTATTTTTCTTTATACACATATTGCTCACATCGAGGAAGCATTTGTTAGATTTACAAAACACTTCTTGTTATATGTTTCCCCATTGAGTTATGTATGTGAAATGTTGTTGATTGGTGATAAATTGAAATCAATAAAAAGAGTTAATTGATTACATATTAATTCTATAATTGATTAGAGTCAAAGAGAGTTGCATTGCAATTAATTCTCTTATTAAACTACAATATAATTCTCAAATTATTTTGAATATCGAAATTAAAAGTAATCAATTTCTTTTATTTATTGCATGGTAATAATTTTTGATATGATTCTTACTATTTAAAAATAGTTCCCTTACTATAATGAATAACTTTATCTCTAATTTATAGTTAATTATTTATAGAACACTTCATGTTACATATTTCCTCATAGATTTTTCAGTTTAAATGTTAATGATAAAGAAAATAAATAAAAACTATTAATTTATTATATATTAATTAAATAATTTATTAACATTAAAAAGAAATATTATACCTGAATATAAATTATAGTTTAATTCTCAAAGTACTTAAAATTCAAATTGATCAAGGTTAAAAACAACTAATTCATATACTTTTTGCATGAGAATAATATGATCATTCCAACTTAAAAATAGTTCACTAATAACCATTATAAATGATTGCATCTCTAATTTTATAATTATTCATAAACATTTCCAACTTGCAAAAATATTCAAACTAACGTAAATAAAATAAACTTCGTAAAAATTCAGAAAGAATTACTCATTTTTGCTTAAAATATTCAAGAATTCAATGTTAACTGTAAATATGTGTTGCCTATAAACATTACATAGTATATTAAATAACACAACATAAAATTATTGGAAGCTTAGATTTATTTAGGAAGGATAGTGTTAGAATCTACCAAAACAAAGAGTTCAGACTATCTAATACAACGTAAATAGTTAAAAATAAATATGATCCAAAACACATATTTGAAGCTAAAATTTTAACCAATTTTAATATCATCTACCAAAGGCAATATGTAAACGTTGCTTATACATTTATACTTTTCCATTATTTAATAAAAAATTATTGCATATATAATGCTTTTCTTCCAACTTGATTTTTTTTATATACTTATTTTTTAGAATGAAATAAAGATCAACTTTATCTTAACTTGATCATACAAAAACTCATGATTTTTTGGTATATATGTATTAACAAACTAATAACTTCTTGCAAAATAAATGGAGTACCCCAAATTTATAGTCAAACCAATAAAAACAAAAATATATATGGAAATGAAAGCTGGTGTTTGCACAAAAAATGGACAAACACCTCCAAGTCGTATTATTTAGTTGATTATATGTGATTTTATATGATTTTAGATGAGTATGTAAATATAAAAGAAGTAGGGGCTGAAATGTAAAGACACACAGATTTATAGTGGTTCGGCCAGAATGTGCCTACGTCCATTTTATATGTTATTATCTTCTTTCTTTCAGGTTACAAGTACAACGCTTTGTATACAAGCGTATGAAAGTAGTTTGAAAGTTCCTTCCTTACTTGAGCTCTCAAACTTGTCTGCCATTGTTGTACCCCTGCCCCTCTATTTATAGAGTGAGGTACGGGGCAGGGGGTCTTGGAAGTATATAGCTGCTGGCGGGCCTGGACTGGAGCAATCTGGCCTGGTAGCATTCTAGTTCGGCGAGCTTCATTCGGTGGTGAGTTTGGACCGGTGGTGCCTGGTCCGGCTATGGTGGTCCGGTGATGGGTGGATATGTACCATTCGGTAATGGGTTTACATGGAGTTGGTTCGGTCTTGGAGGTGAGTTGGTTCGGTGCTCATCTGGGCCGGATGAGTACTTGGATTGCCGAATGGGTCTACACAGGGGATGCCGAATGTGACATAGCCGAACGAGCTATAGGATGGATTTTGCCGAATGGAGGTTGCCATGCTCTGCCGAATGAGGCTCTTATTTGTGAATGCCGAGTGGACTATGGTTTTTTACGGAATGAAATGCAAGATGTGAACATGAGTGATACTGACGCTTCCTGGTCTTGAGATCCTCTGGGTGAGAATTCGCCCAACATTTGCCCCCCAAAGTGGGGCACGTGCTTGCATGTGTCGCGCTTTGTTTCCTCGTGGTAGGAAGGTTTGTTTTGTAACGCCATGGGCTGGATACTTGTATCCTGCTAATGTCCTGTAAAGGAATCTGAGTAAGGCGTATTGCATGCCCCCTGTTTCAGGTCTCTGCTGGTTGACCCCGGCTATGTTCTGCACGTGTTACGCTTTGTTTCTGGACGGGGTGCTTTCATTCGGCATGGCTCCATTCGGCTCCTAGTGCCGAACCGGCTGGTCCGGTTTTCCGGTGCTTGCCTATATATAGGGGCTACACCCCCTTTATTTTTCTTTACCGAACGAGTAGAGCCGAACCATATTGAGCACCGAACCAGTTAAGTACCGGATCAAACAAATACCGAATCAATCAAGCGCCGGACCAATCTAGTACCGAACCAGGTACGTTCCCTTTTGCCGAATACATACGAAAGTTTCTGCTTGCCGAATGAGCTTTAGGCCTTGATGCCGAATGAACTTCACGCCCATGCCGAATGAGCATAGTGCTGAATGACCATATGCTTCTTATGCCGAATGAGACTGTTTTGCAACGCCGAATGAGACTTCATACTTGGTCCTTGAGCGGAATCTTGGACTTTTTTACACGCTTGCCTTATATATTTGCTTGTTTATGTTTCTATACTTCTTATTCTAACCTCAAGTCTTTTTTGTGCTGCAGAAAATGTCTCGCAAAGCGGAAACAAGATCGGACAGAAAGAAGTCTAGAGGCACAGGAGAACCTTCTTCTTCCTTGCCCCCAGTCCAACCAGGATCCGGGCAACATCGACCTATTCCGAGGTCTCTAGTGGATGGATATGGTCCACAGGAACTTTTGATCTCACCCCCTGATTGCTTTCCTAGCTCCCTAAAGGAGGAGCAACTTGACGTCATATCCCGTTCCTTCGGGATAGATAGGGCTCTGATACTGCTGCCGGGAGATGGAGTGATGCCATATAATCCTCCCGAAGGCTACTTCGCTTATAGCAGATACCATTGTATGTGCGGTGCTATCCCCCCTATCAACGCTTGGATAATTAGCTTCACCACATATTTGAAGGTGGCTCCCTTCCAGCTTCAGCCTAACTCTTATGCCATCCTGGTGAGCCTCTTTGTTATCTTCCAGAGGAGGTACGGACGTCCTCCTTCTAACCGGGAAATCCGATATCTGTACAACCTGAGAGGCTATAAGAAGGGGTCTCCGTATATTAGCCTGGAAGCGGCCGTGCCCTTTAAACCAGTCCTGGACTTATATTCCAAGTTTACCATGTTCAAGAAAGAGTGGTTTTTCATCAAGGACGATGCTGTTTCTTTCCGCCTTTTCACTTCCGGCTGTAAGATGGATTTCATTTGTACTTTTCATGCTTTGACTGTAGTGTTTTTTCTGACATGCTTCTATTTCTGGCTAGCGACAGGTGGTATTGCAGTAGTGGAGGACGATTCCTTAGTGCGAATGGCTGCTGAACTAAAGGCTATTCCGGCACAGGACCGGTCGGCCTCTTTCTTGATCAGGAACGCAACCCTCTTGGAGTATAATTTGATCTTACCGCACCAGTCTGTGGTTAAGCAAAGGGATACGGCTGAGGAGAGGGCTGCTAAAGCTAAGGAGGGGGCTACGGTAAAGAGCGGTAAGAGGGAGCCTTTCGCAGAGCGTCCCGTGGTCGGGGGGAAGAAACTGAAGAAGTCTGATGGCCCTTCTCCAAGTACTTGCCCGACTGTCCCGGAGGAGGAAGGTGTAGAAGAGGAGGAAGGAGGCGAAGTTGGAGAAGGGTCGGAGGGTGGAGGAGATGGCGACGGTCAAGGTGGTAGTGGTGTTGCTGTTCTAACCTCTGAACAAGACCTCGAACTGGATGAGGCTCTCCGTCGGGCCTTCGGGGAGTCGGAGGGAGAGTCGGAAACGGAGAAGGGAACGGAGAAGGCAAAGGAAACCGGCAAAGCTGTGGCTGGCACTGACCCATCCTCTAAGGGTTCCTCAGCTAGGGTGATTCCGGCGATGCAAGGTGAACTTTTGTCTTCTGCCGATTCCATTTTCGATAGGGACTTAGAAATTTTTTACGGTTCACTTCCGTCCTGGGGTGAGATCCAGGACTTATTGCAGTATCCCACTCCTCCGCCGGGTTTGTATAATAGATGTGTCTTCCCACTTTTCTTTCTTTTTAACTTAGCGCATTTTTTGAACTGTGGATTATTGTATGTTCGTAACACTTGTTCTTTATTCCAGGGGCAGGCCAGGCGGTTAAAACGTCGGATGTTCGACACCGCCTTGAACAATTTAAGTCGAGGAGAGCTTCCGCGAAACCTTCTACTGATCGCACTGGGGATGTAGTCAGTTACCGCCCTCTTCTTGGGGTCATCGAAGAGGGCATTCAGAAAAGGAAGCGGAGCCGTTCCTTATTTGAGTCGTCCCCTGGTTCGCAGCCTCCTATTCAGCCTCCTCGTGATACTACGGAGGAGAGCACGGAGCCCGGACCCCCTCCTCCTTCCAAGAGTCCTACTGTCATTCGTATAAGGCGTCCCGATGTGCCTCGCCCCGTGCCTCGTAACCCTTTTGCCGGTCATCCTGATTTAGACCCAAGCTTTCAGGACATTTCATTCGATGAGACCACGGGCGAGCACCTCCTTCCCCGCAACCCCATGGTAAGAGTGCTGGACGAGGCCAAATCTTTAGATCTTGATTTACTTACTACACGGGTAGTCACCATGGGGGATGAGGCCAAGGCTAATATCGACCGGGTGGCCGCAGAGACCAAGAAGTTAATGGAACATCATGCTAAGTTGGTCAAGGCCGGGGAAGAGATCGGGAGTGCTAACATTCGGTTGAGGTTAAAGGTTGCCGATCAGGCCAAGCAGCTCGCCGACCAAGCCATCCAGATTTCCCAGCATGAGGAAGCCTCCAAGCGGCTGAAAGAGACCATGGAGAAGGCCAGTAGGGCGGAATTACGGAAGATGGAGGTCGCTTGCAGGGAACGGATTAACATAGCTATCACAACGGTGGATGAGGTTCGAAATGCGGATCTCGAGCGGGTAGAGGAGTTGTCAGGGAGGCTCGAGGCTGCGGAGATGGCTCAGGCCGAGTTGAAGGAGGAGATGGAGGAGATGAGGAGGTCCCTCAAGTTGAAGGAGGAGGAAATGAGGAGGTCACTCCAGGCTGAGTGCTTGAGATACCAATCAGAGAGGGACGTCGCCGTCGCCAAGTTGCAAGCTTCCGAGGCCCGGGTGAGGGAGTTTGAGGAAAACGAGGGGATGATGGATGAGATGCTGCAGGATATGTACTTCCACACTTGGAAGGAGGGCGGCTTGTCTTGGATGGACGATTACCCTCGGGTCATGGCCAAGGTGTATCTCCAGGCCTTAGAGGAGGCCAGGGTGAACGCGGGTAAGGAAGGCGGAGAGGCTTTCAACTTGAATGCGGTTACTGCTCAGTTCTCAAAGGAGGAGCAAGCGGCGGTGAAAGAGGGGATGCGGCTGCTTGCTGCAGAGGAAGCGGGCGTGCAGTTGGATGATGAGGATCAAGCGGCGGATGCTGGTGAGTTATTCTTCTTCCCTTTCTTTTCTTCCTGTGTTTCCATAACTTGGTTGTTCGTTTAATGAATTCCTCTTCCGAATTGGACAGGCGGGACTTCTGATCCACATGCTGGGGGCTCTGATCCTGCGGCTAAGTAGACTGGGGGAGTTGGTGATGGAGTGTGGATGCACCTGCCATCTTTTTGTTTCTTTTTTATCACTGTTTATGTTAGTCTTTGATATGCAACTGTAATAAAATTATTTGCAAAGAATAACTTCGTGTGATCTTATAATATAAGCTGATTTTGTCATGTTTAAATGTTGTTGCTGTCTTTATGTGCTGTGTGAGAAGTATAATTATGTATATGCCTGTGATTCTAGTTGTGTTTGATGTTAAGTTTTTTGCTTGAAATATAATTTCACGTTTTGCAATGTCAGTGTATGAATAAGCTATAGTTACGCATTTATGTACAAGAGAAGAGAGTACCGCCCTTTATGTTTTATTCGCAGGCGGTAGCTTTGAGTGTCTTGTGTAACTGTTCACGGGTATAGCTGAGCACCCTGCCACCTAGTACGCAGGCTTAGAGCCTCATGAGTGAATGCTTCCTATTCGGTTTCCTGTACTTTAGAGTTTGTTATACAGGATAGGAGAAAAATATTTAAATGGAATGGAAATATAGTAAAAGTAAAACTTCCAGTCACGGAAGGCCGTCGATGTGCTTAAGTTCGTGGCAAACGGGTTTTGTAGTCACTTTCCCTAGCTGTGGGTCTTGGAGACATTTGTCACCCATCTTACGCCTCCGCGGGGAGTTTTCTTTTTTACCACAGCCGCACTTAAGACACATCGGAGCCGAGATCGCGCACGGTAACTACCCGAACCATTATGGTCCGTAATCGTGGGTATTATTCGATTTACCGTGGCCGGCTAGCGTGGATGCCGTTGGCCGTGAACTACCCCTGGCTGGCCACACCTTATGTTGGGGCTTAAAGTAGGTTCACAGTTGCCGGCGAGCCGAACGCCGTAATGAGCTGCCATCGGCTATAGTCGGCCTTTATGATGACTTATAATCGGCTCATTACAGTTGGCTTTGAGGGCAGGCGCGCAATGAGTTAACCCGCAGCAGAGGGATGCTGGAGCAAAAGTGTCTCATTGGCGAGTGCATAGAATCGTAGCGTACCTGTTAGGCCTAGTCCAGATGAGGCCGTGGTGCGTCTTGAGGGGAGATGCCATAGGATTTTGTTCAACAGAAAGGGATAAAACTTAACGAGCAGCCAAGACATAAAGGAACAAGTTAAAAAGAGACAAGATTTTTTAAAGTGGTTCGGCACGGAAATGCCTACGTCCACTGATTCTCTTTGTTAATTCACTTCATATGGGCAGTACAAGTTAAGAAAAGTATCGACGGAGGTGTCGGATGTTCCATGCCCTCTGGAACACCTCTCCGTCCACTGTTGACAAAATGTAAGCTCCGTTGTGGAGATCTTTATGAATTACATATGGTCCGTCCCAGATGGGGTCCAGTGCCCCGGGGCGCGGAAAGATTCGCCTGAGGACAAGATCTCCTTCTTGTAAGCTGCGATGCTTGACTTTGGAATTGTATTGTGCTGCCACTTTTTGTTTGTGAGCTGCTGCTTTGAGTGCTGCATCGTTTCTCCTTTCCTCGATCAGATCCAAAGACATGAGGAGGAGTTCTTCGTTTTCCTCTGGGTTGTAGTGGATCCTACGGTGGGAAGGCACAATAGTCTCAACTGGAGCATTGCCTCCGATCCATATGCCAAAGAGAAAGGAGTTTGTCCCGTTGATGTTCTGAAAGATGTGCGGTATGCCCATAGTGCCGTAGGAAGTTCGTCCACCCAAGCGCCTTTTGACTTTTCAAGTTTCTTCTTGATTAGGGTTTTGAGAATTTTGTTGACAGCTTCAACTTGTCCGTTTGCCTGAGGGTAAGCTACTGATGAGAAGCTTTTATGAATCCCATGCTCTTGGCACCAGTCGGCAAATTCTTCGCTGTCAAACTGGAGTCCGTTGTCGGATACGATCTTGAGTGGGACTCCATACCTGCACAGAATGTTTTTGATCAAGAAGTTGATAACTTTTGCTGAAGATATTTTATTTAAAGGTTCCGCTTCCACCCATTTGGTGAAATAATCGACTGCCACTATAGCATATCTGGCTCCGCCTCGGCCCGTTGGCAGTTCGCCAATTAAGCCAATTCCCCATACAGCAAAGGGCCAAGGGCTAGTCATTTGAGTAATTTCGTTTGTGGGCAGTCGAGGAATCTTGGCGAACTTCTGACATCTGTCGCATTTCTTAACGAAGTCTAGGGCATCTTTGTTTAGTGTGGGCCAGTAATATCCATATCGGAGTATCTTTCTTGCCAAAGTCTGTCCTCCAGTGTGATCTCCGCATCCTCCCTGATGGATGTTTGTTAATATCTCCTTGGCTTCCCTTCCGGCGACGCATCTTAATAAGGGGCTAGAGAAGCCACGCCGGTAGAGGATGCCTTCTTGTATTGTGTAGTGGGGAACTTTCCTCAAGATCTTCTTGGCTTCGTCACGCCTGCCGGGTAGTATGCCATCTTGCAAATATTTCCGGATAGGAGTCATCCAGGTTCCTTCTTCAATTGCAGTTATCAGATTCACTTGTTCGAAACTCGGGGCTAGCTGCCTTGAGATTGCTAGTGCTCCGGAAATGGTGCTGTTCTTCATACTAGCTTGCTTTGCAAGTTCATCTGCCTCTTGGTTTTCTTCTCGAGGAATGTGTTTGATTAGATAATGGTCCAATCGATCGAGCAGCAGTCTGGTTTTCTTTAGGTATGCTGTGAGTCGTTCTCCTCGAGTCTGGAATTCTCCTAGTACATGGTTTACGATAAGCTGAGAATCACTATGAATACACAAGGAATTGATTCCAATTTCTAGGGCCAGTTCCAATCCCGCTATTACTGCTTCATATTCGGCATCGTTGTTAGTGGCCGTGAACTCCAATCTTAATGCATAGTACAACTTTCTTCCCCTGGGGGTGATGATCACAATACCTGCCCCCGAGCCTTGTTCGTTCGATGCTCCGTCTACAAAGAGGTTCCACTTGATGTTTTTTGCTACTTCGGATTGTTCCTTGCCTTCGTTGGTAGTGAATTCGGCAATGAAATCAGCCATGGCTTGTCCTTTGATAGCGGTGCGGGGATGGTAGGTGATATCATACTGACTTAGTTCGATGCACCATTTGAGGAGTCGCCCAGAAGTGTCAGGACGATGGAGCACTTGTCTTAGTGGTTGATCGGTTAGAACCCTGATGGAGTGAGACTGGAAGTAGTGTCGCAGTTTTCGTGACGCGATCAATAAACAATATGCTAATTTCTCAAGTTTAGGATATCTGGCTTCTGCCCCTGTAAATCTCTTACTTACAAAGTAAACCGGGCGTTGTGTACGGTCTTCTTCTCTTACCAAGGCGGCGCTTAGAGCATGAGATGATACAGCGAGGTATAGGTATAACACTTCACCTTCATTTGGAGTCGAGAGTACTGGTGGTCTCTGAAGGTGTTCGATTAGGTTGAGGAAGGCTTTTAAGCATTCGTCGGTCCACTCGAACCTCCCTTTGTCTTTCTTGAGTGCTTCGAAGAAAGGGACACACTTGTCAGTTGCCTTGGAAATGAATCTGCTTAGGGCGGCCACCTTTCCGCTTAGGCTCTGCATTTCTTTTCGGGTGGAAGGTATCCTTATTTCTTTTAAAGCCCGGATTTGTTCAGGGTTTGCTTCGATTCCTCTGGCGTGGATGATGAATCCTAAGAATTTTCCCGATGATACTCCGAAGGAGCACTTTAGAGGATTCAGCTTCATTCCATATCGGCGAAGTACCTGAAACATATCGTCCAGATGGCTTACATGGTCGTTGGCTTTCCTGGACTTTACCAACATGTCATCCACATATACTTCCATAGTTCGTCCTATCAGTTCTGCGAACATTTTGTTGACGAGGCGTTGATAGGTAGCTCCAGCATTTTTGAGTCCAAAAGGCATGACTTTGTAACAATATAATCCGCGGTCGGTGATGAAGCTAGTGTGGTCCTGATCGGGGGCGTGCATGGGGATCTGGTTATATCCGGAGTATGCATCCATAAAAGATAGGAGTTCGTGCCCAGCTGTGCTGTCTACGAGTTGGTCAATTCGGGGAAGTGGGAAGCAGTCTTTCGGGCAAGCGTCATTCAGATTGGAGAAGTCAATACATGTTCGCCACTTTCCATTGGCCTTTTTTACTAGCACTGGGTTAGCGATCCATTCTGGGTAGATGGCTTCCCGTATGAAGCCATTAGCAAGTAGATTTTTTACTTCCTCATCAAGGGCTGCTGATCGCTCTGCCCCCATGCTCCTCTTTTTCTGCTTTACTGGTACCTTGGTGGGATCGATGTTCAACATGTGGCATGCTATGTCTGGGGAGATTCCTGTCATATCGGCATGGGTCCACGCAAATACATCTAAGTTGTGGCGGAGAAAGTCAATGAGTTGATCCTTCAATTCCGTTTTCAGCTGAGATCCGATTTTTAATAGTCTACTTGAATCATGCGTATCTACCGATACGAATTCCATAGCCTCTGCAGGCTCGGCGGTAGCCTCCTCCTCTTTATCCCTGGGGTCTAGTTCATTGAAGGGATCGCTTGTGTATCGAAGAGGAGGGGCTTTCTTTAGTTGCTATGCCTCCAAGCTTTTCATGCAGAGAGTGGTCTCTGCATCTTTTCCTTTATTCTTTCTGCGGTTATTGCGGAGTTCAGTTACGTAGCAGTCTCGGGTAGCATCTTGATCTCCTTCTACTTCTCCTACTCCGTTGTCTGTTGGAAATTTCATTTTCAGGCACCAGGGGGCTAATACAATCTGGAAGTCAGACAAGGCTGGTCTTCCCAAGAAAGCGTTGTAAGCCGAGTGGTTTTCTATTAGTACGAACGTTTGTTTTCGCACAACGGAGCGAGGATGACTTCCTATTTCGACGAAGAGGTCAAGTTTCCCGAGGGGCATTTTTGCATCTCCAGTGAAACCGTGCAGTGGTTTGTCACAGGGGGATACATCCTTCATTGACAACTTCATTTTGTCGAAAGCATGTTTGAACAGGATATTTACGGAGCTTCCCGTGTCTATTAGAATCCGAAAAATTTTAGCTGGACCGAACCAGGCAGAAATGACCATGGGATCCATATGTGGGTACTGTCTTCCTTCCAAATCACGCCTACTGAATACGATGTCATCGTTTTCTTTTCGTTTCGGGTGGCGTTCCTCCGTAATGGAGTTAACATATCCTTCGGCATTTCTAAGCGACTTGCCGTACCTTTCCATTTCTGTCCAACTTCTGTCGGCGATGTGTGGTCCTCCTGAGATGGTAAGGACCACTATCTTCTCTTGACTAGAGCCACTGGTGTTGTGATTGTTGCGATTCCCTCCGCCTACTTCTGGGAGGGGTTGCTTTGAGTTCTCATTGGCAGGAGTTGGAGTCCTGTTCTGACCTTTCACATAACGTTCCAGTCTTCTTCTTCTAATGTGTTCTTCGATCAAGTCCCGAAGATGGTGGCATTCATTGGTGTCATGTCCGTGGGATTCGTGGAAGCGACAGAACTTTCCGGACTTGAGTGCGTTATCTGATTCGTTCTTGTGCGGGGGGCGCTTGTATCCGAGTTCGCCCTGAGTGGCTAGGTAGATGTTTTCGATTGTTTCATTCAAAGGAGTGTAGGAGTCAAATCTTGGCCCTGGTCGATATTGGCGCTTTTCAACCTTTCTGCCCCCAGCATTGTCTCTAGATTCATTTCTTCGAGCGTCCTTAGCTGCAGCGGGAACCTTGTCCTGAACTGTCTTACCTTGTTGTCCTGATTGCCTTTCTGTAGCAGCGTCTTCCAGTCTCATATACTTTCCAGCTTCATGGAAGAAATCAGGCAAGGTAGCTGGTTTTTCCTTAGTTAACCTTCTGGCAAACTTGGTGTCTGGATGTACACCACTACAGAGGGCCATTAGAGTGAGTTTTTCATCGGCATCTTGAACTGCAGCCGCTGCGGCGTTGAACCGGGTTAGATATTGTTGTAGCGTCTCTCCGGATTTTTGTTTGACATTGGATAGAGAATAAGCGTCCTTGGGCTGTTCCACATGGATGCGGAACTGGCTGATAAACCTTTCTTTCAACGTCTCCCATGAGTTGATGGATCCTTGGGGTAGATGGCAGAACCAGGAGGTAGCTAGATCTGCTAGGAACAGCGGAAAGCACTTGCATAATACTCCTTCTGTTGCTCCACTCATGAGCATATGCTGGGTGTATCTCTGTAAATGTACGATGGGGTCGGAAGTTCCTTTGTAAGGCTCCATGGTTGGCATTTTCCATTCCCGGGGAGTAATGGCAGTTTCGATATTTCGGGTAAAGGGGCTGGTGACCCTAGCGCCTATTCCTCGGTCCCTTTGCTCCCGTTGTACACATTCTCTGAATAATTGTGCCATTCGTTCGTCAGAACTTGGAGCGGACAAGAATGAGCTTGGTTCTTCCCTGCGGGATCTATCTCGTCCAGATGACCTGTAGGGATGGTACAGTCTATCACTTCTAGCATTATCCAGTGGTTGTCTTTGGCTGCTTGGATGCACGCTAGGACCAGCTACAGTTGCCCCCTGCCTTGATCTTCCCCTGCGGGGTTCTGTTTCGAGCACATCCATGGGGCCAACTTCGGGCTGGGTTCTAGCTCGGCTCCGTTCAGCGGGGTTTCTATGATTAGGTGGCATGACTGGCTCAGCTACATCCGACCCTCGCCTGGTGCCTCCCCCGCTGGGTTCGGTTCCAAGGGCTTCCTCGAGTCGGAATTCGGGCTGAGTCCGGGCGCGGCCCCTATCATTGTTGTTCCTGTTGATAGCTTCTTCGAAGAGTGAAGACCTTTGTTGCCTCCGGGATCCTCCGGATTGGGATTCACCCCATGATTCAGTGTTGCGGTTGGACTCTTCAGCATCCCTTAAGCGTGACATGAGTTGATCCACCAAAGTTTCTTGTTGGGATGTGAAGCGGTTAGTTACTTCAGCCACAACCCTGTCCAGATCTGCCCTAGTGATTGGTTGTTCCGTTGCGGGACCAGTTGGATTTTCCTGATTTTCATCCGGTACTGCTGTTAAAGTGGGCTGATCTGTGATTGCTGGATCTGGAAGGCTGCTAGTTGCGATGTTCTTTCCTTTATTAACATCCCTTCTCTGTTTGGAAGGCATGATTTCTAAGCAACGAGTGATGCTGTTAGGAAGAAGGTTGAGTGGGAGAAGATGAAGCTTGAGTTCTATTCTCAGTGAAAGCACCAAAATGTTTGCACAAAAAATGGACAAACACCTCCAAGTCGTATTATTTAGTTGATTATATGTGATTTTATATGATTTTAGATGAGTATGTAAATATAAAAGAAGTAGGGGCTGAAATGTAAAGACACACAGATTTATAGTGGTTCGGCCAGAATGTGCCTACGTCCACTTTATATGTTATTATCTTCTTTCTTTCAGGTTACAAGTACAATGCTTTGTATACAAGCGTATGAAAGTAGTTTGAAAGTTCCTTCCTTACTTGAGCTCTCAAACTTGTCTGCCATTGTTGTACCCCTGCCCCTCTATTTATAGAGTAAGCTACGGGGCAGGGGGTCTTGGAAGTATATAGCTGCTGGCGGGCCTGGACTGGAGCAATCTGGCCTGGTAGCATTCTAGTTCGGCGAGCTTCATTCGGTGGTGAGTTTGGACCGGTGGTGCCTGGTCCGGCTATGGTGGTCCGGTGATGGGTGGATATGTACCATTCGGTAATGGGTTTACATGGAGTTGGTTCGGTCTTGGAGGTGAGTTGGTTCGGTGCTCATCTGGGCCGGATGAGTACTTGGATTGCCGAATGGAGGTCTACACAGGGGATGCCGAATGTGACATAGCCGAACGAGCTATAGGATGGATTTTGCCGAATGGAGGTTGCCATGCTCTGCCGAATGAGGCTCTTATTTGTGAATGCCGAGTGGACTATGGTTTTTTACGGAATGAAATGCAAGATGTGAACATGAGTGATACTGACGCTTCCTGGTCTTGAGATCCTCTGGGTGAGAATTCGCCCAACAGCTGGTATAAAATGTGAGAAGGAAGAAATAGTTTAACTTTAGGGGCTTTGTACAACATGTCTATATCCTTATTTAGAATGACAAAACACCCAGGCCTAATAATTTATGTAAAATAGGTCTATGCGCATGTATTTCTTTACATGTGGTTGTTATTCTCACATTCTTATTCAAAATCCACATCCATTAATTATTAATCTTTAAAGCAAAATAACTTTTTCTAGAAACATTCGACTAACAAACCGTTTTCACTGTTAAAGCATAAATTTTATTATTTTTTCTAATGATATGCGGTATGAATATGTAAAAAATGAAAATTTCAAAACCGCAGCTATTAAGTGCAATTTTTAACTACATTTCACATATGCAGTTAAAAACTGCAGCAATTAATCCAGTTAAAAATTGCATTCGATAGCTGCAGTTTTTAACTGCGTTTGTGAAACGCAGTTAAAAATGCAGCTATTAAATGCATTTTTTAATTGCATTTGTGAAATGCAATTAAAAACTGCACTTAATAGCTGTAGTTTTTAACTACATTTGTGAAAAGCAGTTAAAAACTGCAGCTATTAAATGCAATTTTTAACTACATTTATACAATGCAGTTAAAAACTGCTATATTAAGTGACCGCATTTAATAGCTGCAGTTTTTAACTGCATTACTAAAATACGATTAAAAACTGATATATAAATTATTATTTTAAAATTTTATTTTTAGATATCAAAATTGGATATCATTGAAAAGTGTACTAAATTTGATTCTTAAATCCGGTTAATCTACAAAAAGTTATCATATTTTAAAGATCGAAATTTAAAGGGCCGGTGAATGCTAATAATTGTCGAGTGTGATGTTAAAGGGGCAGGATCTAATTTATATAATTAGTGACCAAGAAACCCGTTTTACAATTCAATTATCAAATTGTGATTCGAGATTAATATTCCGTTGACTTTATTTGTAATGAAAGCTTCTTCGGCTATTATGCACGTGAAATATTGTTGATAAAAGGAAATAAATAGAAGTGATCAATTGATTAAATAATTAGAAATAAACTGAGTTGGTATGTAATTAATTCCCTCATCAAATTGAATTTTAGTTTAATTCTCAAATTACCATAAATTCAAATTAATCAAAATAAAAAGAAATTAGTTTGTTTTATTTCTTGCATGGTAACAATATTTATTATGATTATAACTATTATGATTAACAATATCTCTAAATTATAGCCATTGATTACCATTCCAAACTACAAAAAATTAAAACAACGTAAGAGAAAACAACTTCGTAAAAGTCATGGATAACTACCTCACTGTTGCATAAGATCACCATGACTTTAACAGTAACCATTTTGTGTGTTCCCTGTGAACATTTTATAGTCTATTAAATATTACAATAAGAAAATATAAAATAGATGAGATATAAATACAATTGAGAAAAAAAAGTGTGAAATTATTTCTTGAGTTAAGTAGAGTACATGATATGGTCTACAAGTGAATTAGAAGAGAGAAGTTTCTAATGGTGTCCTTTTGAAATTCTAAAAATATCTCTATCCATCAACGGATCTCACCACCGGTTTGCAACATTCACCACATCTTCTTTCCAACCACCCATCTAACAGAATTTTACTACTAATTTGTCACTGTCACCACTACCAAAACAACTTGAAATAAAAGTGTTGGTGACTAGCAAAACATTTACACTTACAACACACATCAGTCCACTCATTTTTTATATTGTATAAAATATTAATATATCTAACTATTAGAATACGTGCGTGCGGTTTATACTAGTCATATATAATAGAATATATAGATAAACTGAATGATAATAGATTGATGTAATATAGAGATATAATAGCATGAAAATAAACAAAATGGATTTAAATTAGGATAACTAAGAATTTTTGGCATTCTAAATAAATCGACTTGTTTTATCTGCAATGAGTGAGTGAGAATTCTGATTTTAATGTGAAACAAAATTTAGTAGAGTACATTAATAATATTCGTAAAGCGGAAGATATAATATTATGGTTTGAACTGAAAACACATTTAATTTTAAATGGACCATGTGCAAAAAATATCACAAGTATGATTTAAGTTGCGAAAAGTGAAGAGTTTGGCGGATACATGTGGATTTATTTTCTTACAAAGGATGGAAGCAAAAAAAAATAAAAAAAAAATACATGCAATTATCATGTTAACACATATTTTATAAATAAATATGATATTAATTTATATGTTCAATAAAATTTGAAAGGGATAGATGGACTTTATTATAAAATTTAAGCTATAAATTATGAGAATCAAGAATTTAGGATGAGGTCACACGTGGCAAGAGATAAACTTTCCATATAACATAATAGAAGATGCACGGTAAAAAAAGCTGCTGACTTTTAGTCCTTTAGTTTTAAATCAGAATACGTGGATTCAAAAGGAAAGTTATTTAAAGCTTGAATGATCAATGAAAAGATAACAAAGAGAGGAGTAAAAATCGACAAGTAAATAGTTTAATTAATTATGAGGGAAGTTGTGATAGAGTATTAATTTTAAGAAGTGTAAAAGTTTTATTTTATAGTGGTATGTTAATTCATATTAACTAAGAAGTGAGAATCCAAACGGTCTTAATTTCAATTTTTTATTTAATAAAAGAGAAGATATGATAGATTGAGATATAAACATAAATAAGAGGAAATGCAAAATTATTCCCTAAACTAAGGAGAATACAAAATATGGATAAGAGTGATTCAGAAAAGAGATATAAATGGTTAGACCTTGAATTTTTATATATATTTGAAAAGATTCCTTTTTAACTCTCCTTGTTCCATTAACTTCTTAATCAATTCCCAAAAAGAATACAATTGATCAAAAATTGAATTACTTATATAGTTAGAGAAATTCGTTTTATAAAACAGCGCTATGTGTATAAAATCATATAAACCTAACGTAAGTTCTCAATTATTGCAACATATCCTCAAAAATATCAATCACATACCTATCACGCTTCAAGGTATGCATTGTTGGCTCTTGTCCGATGGTGTATCTTCTATGAATTAGAATATAAGTTCACGAATATAAAATAATAATTAGAGTAATGAACAAATAGAAATTTTTATTTACATTATCTTGAAATACAAAAATAGTATTATGTGCACATGAACCAAGGATAAATGAACTGAGACGTAAATGAACAATACAAATAATAGAATGCAATTGATTGAGTACGCAAATGAAATATTTTAGAATTGATGAGGCTAATACAAAAACGTAATAAATGATAAAATGAATTATAAACATGTGTACTAGAGTTATTATTAGAGTTGAATCAAAATCCGCTCTAATTGTTTTACTTTGACATTTTAGAAATAAATATCTATAACCAAACAAAAAACAAAGATGATTGCGGTAACTTTTTAAAAGAGTGATATCTTTTTATTTGATTTTTCTAATATTGATTCTATTAAAATAGACAATCTATTTGATACCAAAAATAATGATATATTACAATAATTTTTTTAAGTGCATAATTTTTTGAAACCTTACTGATGTATAACAAATTAAACATTACATACCCAAAGCCATGACACATATCACAAGTGAAGGAAGAGTGAATAATATAACTCCAATCAAGGCTATGAATATATGAACTGCAAAAGGAGAAAATTTCCACCAAACATAAGAGGCTAAACAACTTGGGACGTCATGGTATACAATGATTTTAGATGGAGAAGATGAGAAAATAGAAGTAAGATGTTAAAATGATGAAAGCTGAAGATGGATATATATGAATAAATGAATTAGGAGGTGAAAGGGTATATAAATATCACAATATAATGAAATTAATTTGGAGTCTGAAATTAATTATTGAAAGGGTAGGAAAAATTCATAAAAATTAAACCACACTTACGCATATATACATACAGAAATCAGTAGTTGATTTACCATGGATCCTCTACTATATGAGAAATGAAAATGAATAATAGCAGCATGATTTGGTAACATTAGCCACCGCTAAAAAAATTAAGAAAAACAAAGATGAAGTAACTTTGAACATACAAAAAAAAAAAAATAGAATTTACTGAAAAATTCTGACATGAAAGTAGAGTTTATTTTATAGCTTAGAAAAGAAAGAAGATTAGGTAAATTAAGGAAAATATATCTGAAAGAACAGTTCTTATTCTTGAAATTGAAAAAGAGCATAAAACATTTTAAAAAAGATAAATAGAAAGAATACCATGTGACAAATAGAGAAAACTCAAAAGATAAAGTTGAGATGAAGAAGAGAAGAATATTTAGGACTCACTTTTAATATTATAGTATAGATAGATAACCAACTTTGCAAAAGTTGAATTATATGCTAGAGACATTGCCTTGAAGCTATTAAAAGATAACATATCTAAAGCTTCCAAAGATAACCAAGATTTATACTAATGCCAAATCGATCGAAAGAGTGCTTGAGCAAGGGGCCTAGTATTCCGAGCTTTTAGCAGGGATGACAATGGGACGGATCTAGGATCTAAAGGAGATAAACCGCCTATGTTTTGACCCGCCAAGACACATCCCATTGGGTCATCGAGACGGGTAGACCCATGACCCGTTCTTAAAAGTTTAGAGTCTGATCGGGGCTTAGCTGACTCGTCCCAATACGACCCGCACTACTGAGATCTTATAAAATCATTTTATTACTATAACGATAATTTGTTAATTCTTTTATACATAGACAGTTGTTATAACATGGATATTCTAATATTCCATTAAATAAGTTGTATAATTTTTATGATATTAAGTTGCATTATGAATAATTATGTAATAACATATATATATATTTCTTAAACCGTTGTCATACACTTCATTGTTATTATCTTTGTCATTGTAAACACATCGATATCTATATTTATTCCACCATTTAGTAACAATCCCTCTTACAAATATGTGTGTGTACATTAATACATAATTTTGAATGAATATGTTAAACCTCACTGGGTTCTGCGATGAAATGGATCTATCCTGATCTGTATGGGTTTCGGGTACGGAACGAAAATCCAAATTCACATCGAGCCTACGGGACATGCCAGAAGCAGGGTTTAAAAATCCCGAAACGAATCTGGAGCATAAAAACCCACTTCATTGCCATCTCCAACCTTCAGCCTTAATTATCATTGAAAAGTCGAAAAGATGCTAAGCAAACTAATATTTACTTCGCATAGATGTAGATGGACTAATAAACAACCTTTTATAAGATATTCACATTTCTTTAGAGAAAGACGAACATTTTTTTTTATTTCAGTTTCTTGCATTCACACTTCACACCATGAGAAAACTTTAATTTTGTTTCTCTTCATACATTATATAAACATGCAACCAATAAATATATATAACTTCATTTGCATTTATATTTCAGAAAAATAGGCACAGGGACAAACTTAGAAAAAAAATTAAACTGAAGGATAACTAATTTTTTTTTAAGCTGAAAGACAATGCTAGTTATAAATAGCGTTTTATATAGTGTAAACTGAATATAATGCTAGATATGACTAGCATTTTGTATACTGTAAAAGTTGAATATAATGCTAGTTATAACTAGCATTTGTCCTTCAACCTAAAAATAAAACTTGGTGTCCTTCGGTCTAATATTTTTTCTTTCAAAGTTTATCATTTTTCCTAATTCCCTCTTTATATTTCTTCCATGCATTTTTTGCAATTGATTCAACAGCAGCATGATAATCAAGGTCCACTCAAACTCTCTTATTATATCCACGACCTAAGGCCCATCGGCCCAATACCCAGACATCCGTGTAACATCTATGAACCTCACCTTACCTGCTTATCAGGGCTTTCCGGATCTTCTTCTCTCCTCTTTGTAAAGTATGAAGTTTCCGCATCAGCAAATTCTAAGCCTAAGAGCTCAAAGCTACAATTGCAAATCCACATAAAAATGATCATTAACAAGTTTGTTTATTTAGCAACATTTATGCTAAAATTATGGTGTTCTAAACTATATTAAGCACATATAAACACTTGCAATGAAACATTACACACGCGCGTGTGATATTTACCAGGGAAATATTAGTTTCTAAATCTAATAAACAAAAGACGAGGCCTTCTTTCTAATAAAAGGAAATAAACGTAATCCAATAAGAAAGCTCATGTACACCAAATGTGACGTCTCATGTCTTGGTAGGGTTTTAACATGTCGCATGTTGTGCCCATAATGTTGTATTTTAGCTTACTATTTTTATACAGAGGTGAGCTCTTGCAGTTGATATTCGTGTTATTTATGCATGAGTGACCATAGTGGTAGCATTATTGTGTCAGAGTCTCCCTGTCGTGTATGATAGTTTTAGCATACATCTTCGGTTCATATTATAAGTGCAATGAATTACAGTAACAAGATAAGTAACTTTTACATTAAATTTTTGCAAATCTAGTTATCGATGTAAGGGAAAGGGTTATGAAGACTTGTCTCGCAAGTAGAGGAGTGAAAGTTGAGTTCGCATAAATTTGTCCCCGTTAATAATTGTGTCCTTGAATTAAATTGGACAAACTTAATTCCCACTAGCCATCCAGATTAAAATTTGACCTAAGGATATTTTAATATAACAAGCAAAGTATAAGTAGTAATCTTGTTATTGAGTCCCAACTACTTTGATGAAAAATACCCTTTATCATTATTGAAAAATGGTGCACATTTTAAAAAGATGCGTCCTGGCTAAACTGAAGAGTTGAATCTCTCTTCTAAGGAGTCTCAAATTTTGTTAACTCAAAGAGGGGAAAAAAAAAAACAAACCATTCAATCATGTAAATAAATAAAATATGCTATTCCTATCAATAAAATAACTCTACTATTTTCCTATCAGTGGAATCGGAGCTAGGATCATAACTATGTATGTGTTTAACCGTTTTGCATATGCCGCGCCGTCCAAAATACTATGATCATGTAGTTGGTTCAAATACGCTACATGTGAAGGGGTGGGATCAAAAATAATAGTCCAACATTGAAAAATAAAAAAAAATCCCGTATAAATATAAATAAATATGATTTACATTAATCAATTGGTTTTGTGTAAAACTAAATAATTGCCAATAGTGTTGGCTCGGTTAGTTGATAGTTCAGACCACGAGACTAATGGTCACTGTTTCGAACTTCGAAATCGGCACTTGTTGACCATTCAAAAAAAAAAGTAGTTGCCAGAAAAGAGAGGCTAACAATCATTCTAGTCTTGTCACATATTTTTAGGAAGAAGATCTAAAACATGCCTCGACACTTTCTTACTGTTATTATATCTCTCTCAATCTTACAACGTTACTGGTATCAAAAACAACAACATGAATATCAAGTCACAAAAAAACAACTGTTACCCACATAATGTAATCTTCACAAAAGAAAATTTGAGTTATTTTATACCAAAATGCTTAGAGCTAAAAAAAATGGACAAAGGAGGTGAAATATCGATTACCACCAACAAGAGGCAAACATATCAGAGCAAAATAAACTTACAGTAATATGGGCTGATTAACTATCTGCCTATAGCCGTTGTAATTGTCAAAGCATTTACAGAAGAGGAGCTAGCTTCTCGAGGACGGTTTCTTCGAAGAAGAAAGGCAGGTTGTTGAGGCTGAGGCAAATTTGTATCTTCACTACTTAACATCAAACATACAGATGAAATTGTTGGCCTGTCCTCAGGTCTCTCTTGAATGCACAAGAGTCCCACTTTAATACATCTTACAACTTCGTCTATGCAGATAGAATGCTGAATAGATGAGCTTACTAGCTGCACCCCATTTCCTTCTCTCCACAAAGTCCATGCCTACCAAATCAAGAAATTCAGCCTATATATTTTCATGTAACAGTAAATAAGAAAAAAATTGAACTAAATCAGATATTCAGAATAGACATACTATGCCCAGAAGATATTCCTCAGCCTCGGACAAGTAAACTCCTTTATTTCGCTTTCCACTTATAATTTCCAAAACTAAAACACCAAAGCTAAATACATCACTCTTCACTGAAATTATGCCATTAAGTGCATACTCTGGTGCCATATACCCACTGCATGTTAATGAAACAACATTATCGGCTGAGTGAATTAAGATAAAATGTTAGGATGTTAAGATGGTCAGTGCCTTACTATGTGCCAACTACCCTTGCTGTTTTCGTTTTCGTCTCGTCTTCTCCAAATATTCTGGCCAACCCAAAGTCTGATATTTTAGGATTCATGTCTTTATCTAGAAGAATGTTGCTAGCTTTTAGGTCCCTATGAATTATCTGGAACCTAGAATCTTGATGGAGGTAAAGAAGTCCTCTGGCTATTCCTAAGATGATGTGATATCGTGATGCCCAATCTAGCAATTGGGCCTTTTCTTCATCTGAACAAATATATATGTTTTTTTTAGAACCAAGGACACAAATAGATGTAACGATAGATTACATGGAGATGGAAAAATATAGTTAGATTCTACATTGATCGCAAAGCTTCAACCCTATATCAAAACCCATCCATTTATTTCCAATTTTTTTATTTATGAGCAAACTAATTTGATTGCATAATAATCGCCGGAAATGTAACTGCAAGACGCATGTTTAATTCTATACATATCTTCAAAACTTCGTTTTTTAACATGGTCAGTTAGTGTCAACAGTTCAGTGTTCAAACTCGTGACATTTGATCTTGCAGTCGAAACCATCAACGAGCCAACCATGTTGAACCGATCTTCAAAATTATTATCTGCCAGTAAAAGCTAAATTCACCATAAACGTCAGCAAGTTTTTTTCTCCAAATCGTGTTATAGTTTCATTTTTCCATAACAGGTATTGCATTGATAACTAACTGGCCTGTGAACCGTCGTCCTAAAGGAAAAAGATGCAACAAATTTTCCACTGAACTAAAATATAAAATATAAAAAGAAGAGGAGGAGGAATTATGCATTCATGTATAATATGTAATGAATGATAAAAGAAAGATAACGAAAGAAAATATAAGCTGTGGAAGGTTTCAGATTACCAAAGAGGAAGGCATCTAAGCTTCTGTTTGGCATGTATTCGTAAATTAACATACTTTCATCTCTTTGGATGCAACATCCTAGAAGTCTCACAAGATTACGATGTTGAAGCTTTGCTATTAATACTACTTCTGTCTTTAGTTCATTGAAACCTTGTGACGAAGTTTTCGATAGTCTCTTCACAGCTATCTCTTGTCCCTCCCTTACTATTCCCTGTAATTCCACCATCAAAATAAAAATGTTTTCTTTTAGAAAGCACATTGCATCAGAAGAGGCTAAAGATAATAAACCGTTGAATGTTTTTTCAAATAAGATCCCCTACGGAGGGGGGTACAGGGGGTGGCAACCCCCCAAGGTGGGGGTGCGGAGGCAACGCCCCCGCTACAGACAACCGTTTTCTAACGGTCGCGACCGTTCAAAAAGACACCTCACTCTCTATATAACTAAGCATTCCATCAACACAGAGAACAACCCGATTCTTTTTCTTCTATATCAAACTCGTCTGAAAACTTCTGAGTGTTTCTTCTGATCTGAGCAAGTAATCACAACTTGCTCGGATTAATCTTCATTGTATCCTGAAAGAAGGTTTTCGTTCTACCCGTTGTGACAAAGAAGGGGAAAATATTCTTGAAAGACAACGATTTCTACGTGCCTTGGAGTGATTAGTCATACATTAGTCTATTTTAATCAACAGTTTCAAGAATGTCTTCTGTTCAAGACTCGTCACTCAACAGAACTACAGTGCAATCTCTTCAAGTAATGAATCAGGATCTCACCCGTCTTGAAAGATTTGATGGAAATAACTTTACTCGCTGGCAGGAAACAATTTTATTTTTTCTCACCACTATTGGTCTGAACCATATAATAAACGATGACTTAGAACCAATTCCGGAAGAAAGTACTACATATTCTGATCAACGAAAGAAAGAGTTAAAGGAATTAAGGCAGAAGCGAAATAATGAAGACTTTCTTTGTCGCGGGCACATTCACAATACACTTTCAGATTCAATATACGGTGCACACAGAACTATTGATGGCGCAAAAGCTCTATGGATGGCTCTGGATGTCAAATACCGCATTGAAGAGGCAAGTAATCAGAAGTTTCTAATAAGTAATTATATTAATTATAAGATGAATGATGATGCTGATATTGTTTCCCAAGTCCATGATTTAAATCTGCTTGTTAGTAAACTAAAAGATATGAAAATAGAACTTCCTGAAGCATTTCAAGTAGGAGTTGTAATTGCAAAATTGCCTAGTACTTGGAATGGCTACAAAAAGAAACTGATGCATGAAGAAAAAACACACTCTCTGGAATCCCTCATACGATATTTACTTATTGAGGAAGAATTGCAAGAGAGATAAGAAAGATGATCAGGAGACAGAAAAAGCAAATGTGATTCAGAGAGAATTCTCTAAGAATCATAGTAATGGGAAGAAAAGAAAGAACAATCCCAAAGGGAATAAACATGAGAAATCTAAGAAGCCCAAAGGTGATTGCTTTTACTGTAAGAAACATGGTCACTATGTTCGAGAATGCAGAATTCGCATAAGAGACGAGAAAGAAAAGAATAAACAGGTTAACATTGTTGCTGATTCTGAAAATGAACCAAAACTGGTCGCTGTTGTAGAAGAAGCCAACTCTGTTGGAGTTGAAGACGGATGGTGGTTAGACACAGGTGCAACCATTCATATCTGTAACGATAAGTCACAGTTCCAGACCTATAAAGAATGCAGCGAACTAAAAGAAGTCAAAATGGATAATGATGTTTGTGCCAGAGTTGTTGGTATTGGGAATATTACTCTGAAATTTACTTCAGGAAAGGTTCTGACTTTGGCTGACGTATTTCATGTTCCAAAAATGACTAAGAATCTAATTTCTGGAGATCGTCTCAACAAAGAAGGGTTTAAGTTAGTCATTGAATCAGATAGTGTTGTTATGTCCAAAAATAATGTATTTATTGAAAAGGGGTATTCATGTAATGGAATGTTCAAAATGAATTTAATAAAATCAGTTTCTGCTTATATGGTTGAATCTTTACCCTTATGGCATTGTAGATTAGGCCATATTAACTACAATTCTGTTCGAAATATGCATAATCTAGGACTTATTTCGAAATGCAACATTGAGAATGTTGAAAAGTGTGAAATATGTGTACAAGGTAAATTAACTTGTAAATCACACAAATCAGTAAGTAGGACATCTGAATTGCTTGGACTTGTGCATACTGATGTTGTAGACTTACATAGTAAAGTATCACGAGAAGGAAACAAATACTTTGTGACATTTATTGATGATTATTCAAAATATACTTACATATACTTACTAAAAAGTAAGGATGAAGTTCTAAACAAGTTTCTTATATATAAGGCAGCAGTTGAAAATCAATTAAATCGTAAAATTAAAGTGTTAAGATCCGATAGAGGTGGTGAATATAAATCAATAGAACTTTTAGAGTTTTGTGAGTCTAATGGAATAGTCCATGAATTTACACCACCATATTCACCAGAATCAAATAGTATTGCTGAGCGGAAAAATAGAACTTTATTGAATATGGTTAATTGTATGTTGTTAAGTTCCGGTTTATCCGATTGTTGGTGGGGAGAAGCACTTTTAAGTGCATGTTATATCTTAAATAGAATTGCTATGAAAAAAATTAGCAAAACTCCTTATGAACTATGGTATAGTCGAAAACCTAATCTTAGTCGTTTAAAGGTATGGGGATGCTTGGCTTATGTAAGAAAACCACACCCAGAAATGACAAAGTTAGGAAACAAAACATATAAATGCGTATTTATTGAATACGCCAAGAATAGCTCTGCATATAGATTTCTGAAATTAGAAACAAATGAAATTATAGAATCAATCGATGTAGAATTTGTTGAGTATATGTTTAAATCTTCCTCGGAAGATAATACCAAAATTCATGGTACTGCTAAAAAGATTCATAAAGAATCGACTGCATCAAGTTTGGATACTGAACCCCGTAAAAGCAAGAGGCAAAGGGTTGAAAAGAACTTTGGACCGGAATTTTTGACGTACCTGATAGAAGGACATATGAATGAAATCACACACCAGACTAAGATAACTCTTAGTAATGATGATGACCCACAGACTTACAGGGAAACAATAACTTGCCGTGATGCAAGTTTTTGGAAAGATGCGATTAACGATGAGATGAATTCTATCTTGTCAAATCAAACATGGACGTTGGTTGATATACCACCAGGATCAAAACCAATTGGGAGCAAATAAATTTTTAAAAGAAAATTAAATGTTGATGGCTCTGTTAATAAATACAAAGCAAGGTTGGTTGCTAAAGGTTATAAACAGCGTCATGGTATAGATTACTTTGATACATATGCTCCAGTAGCAAGAATATCTTCGATACGTTTGTTATTATCACTTGCTTCAATTCACAATTTATTTGTCCATCAAATGGATGTAAAAACTGCGTTTCTAAATGGTGAATTAGAAGAAGAAGTGTATATGGAACAACCAGAAGGATTCGATTTATCCGGGCAAGAGAAAAAAGTTTGTAAACTTCTAAAATCTCTTTACGGATTAAAACAAGCTCCAATGCAATGACATGAAAATTTTAATAAAGTCATGCTATCAAAAGGATTCAAAATAAACGAAGCAGACAAGTGTATATATTCTATATACAAAGATGGAATATGTGTAATTGTTTGTTTGTATGTGGATGATATGCTAATATTTGGTTCAAGTATAGAAAGTGTAATAGAAACCAAGAAATTTCTAGAATCTAATTTTGACATGAAAGATTTGGGAGAAGCTAATGTAATCTTAAAAATCAAAATAGTGAGAAAAGAAGGATCAATCTTATTGACACAATCTCATTATATTGAAAGTATTCTTAAGAAATACGACCACTTAGATCTCCCTTTAGCAAAAACGCCTATTGATCCTAGTGTCAAATTAATGAAAAATACTGGTAGATGTTGTGATCGATTAAAATATGCTAGTGTGATTGGTAGTCTTATGTATGTCATGCATTGTACTAGACCAGATATAGCATATGCTATAGGAATTTTGTGTCGATTCACTAGTAATCCAGGAAGAGAGCATTGGAATGCAATATCAAGAATTCTAAGATATCTGAAATGGACTATGAATTATGGTTTAATTTTCAAGGGAGAACCGACTGCACTTGAAGGTTACAGCGATGCAAGTTGGAACAATATAGAGTCTAACTCTAAATCCACTTCAGGATGGATATTTACAATAGGTGGGGCTGCCATACCATGGAGTTCTAAGAAACAAACATGCATCTCTGACTCAACTATGTTGGCAGAATTTATAACACTTGCAGATGCATGTAAAGAGGTTGAATGGTTAAGAGATTTATTAATAGATATTCCGATTTGGACAAAACCTACTCCGGCTATTAAAGTACATTGTGATAGTCAAACTACTTTGTACAAAGTAGCACAAAAGACTTACAATGGTAAACAAAGACATCTTAACCTTCGACATCAATTTATTAGAGGATTACTCAAACGAGGTGTAATTACAGTCGACTTTGTTGAATCAAAAAATAATTTAGCAGATCCTTTGACGAAAGGACTGGCTAGAGAGATGATTGCGAAAACATCAATAGGAATGGAATTAAGGTCTATGTGAATTCATTTTTCAATAGGAACCCTACTTATGTTTTGAAAAACAAAAAGAGTTCAAAGGGTAAGAACAAGTTGAAGTATGAAATTGGAGATACACTAGAGTACAACAATAGATCCCATTACAAAAGGAAAATCTCTAGTGTATAATTTCTGCAAGAAAGAGGATGAAGAAAATTCTTAATGGGTTCATTTGTAAGGAGGAGTGACTCGCAGAATCACTTTATTTAAAACCCACCTATATGAATGAGAAAGTTAGGCCGCTTTCTATGAGATCAGGCCGTCTCTATAGCATTCATGGAATCAGGATATTACGCAAGGCCGTTTAATGCGTAGGAACAAAGAATTACACTCTATTATGAAATTAGTATGTGTGATGACTCCGGTAAGTCACTAAAAGGTCCTTGGTTCAAGACACGTTCATCATAGCAACTTGACAAACTTTGAGTTGTTTACACTAAGTGAAAGTTCAAAGCCGTAAGCTACTTTCATATATGTACTATTTTCTACGACGAGCTTAAAATATTGGTTTTATAAGAGAAGTTTTTTGAAAAAAGGTGGGGAATGTTGAATGTTTTTTCAAATAAGATCCCCTACGGAGGGGGGTCCAAGGAGGGTGGCAACCCCCCAAGGTGGGGGTGCGGGGGCAACGCCCCAACAACCGTTTTCTAACGGCCGCGACCGTTCCAAAAGACACATCACTCCCTATATAACTAAGCATTCCATCAACGCAGAGAACAACCCGATTCTTTTTCTTCTATATCAAACTCGTCTGAAAACTTCTGAGTGTTTCTTCTGATCTGAGCAAGTAATCACAACTTGCTCGGATTAATCTCCATTGTATCCTGAAAGAAGGTTTTCGTTATACCCGTTGTGACAAAAAAGGGGAAAACATTCTTGAAAGACAACGATTTCTACGTGCCTTGGAGTGATTAGTCATACATTAGTCTATTTTAATCAACATAAACAACATGCAAACTAACATGAAATGAATCAAACATACATAAATAAATTAAACTACAAGAACTGAATCAAATGAAGATGTCTGGATAAGCATTAAAAAGGCTAAATATGGCAAACAATTAAAATCATACGACATGACATTTAAAAGTTTCTAATATTGATGACGACGACGATGCAAAAACAGTTTCTAATATTGACGTCAACCAAGGAAATTGGATATTGCAATATCCCATATCACTTCACGTAATTTACTTTGACCTATCTTAGACATATAACTCTACAAGAAATTCAATAACAATACCATAGGTGATTTTGTTTATATTATCCAAAACAAAAAGGTTGAAGAGTTTAAATAACATAACTGATTCATGTTAAAATCTTACCTTGTAAACATGACCAAATCCACCTTCTCCGAGTTTATTACTGCCGGAAAAATTATTTGTTGCCTCGACTATGGTTTCCAGATCAAAAAGCGGTAGCTCCATTTCATCTTCGGCTTTATCAATGAAGGTATTGCCTATACATAAGTAGAGTGATAAGTATTTAGTTAGGAGTACGTTCAAGTTAACAGGTTCAAAGCTAATTATAATCGGCATAGTACCTCCAGTTCTCCTCCTCATTCTCCATGCAGAAAGAACAATACCTACTAGTATCAACATCCCCAAGGTTATACAAAGCACTATTGCTATGGTTGCTTTACTTTTCTTACGAAATTGGCTTGAACTTGCTAAACCTGTAGATTACACCTACTCTAGTATAAGTTGTTAAATAATTAATCAAATAAACAGCACTCAACAACAAAGGTGAACAAGTAAATATTCTCGCAATTAAAGGCAACACTGAGATATATTCTTGACCATTAAAGTTTGGCAGGTAGTCATAGTGCTGGTTCGTCTGAAAGAGATTATACGTCAAAAATGGAACGCTAATGCAGGCATTCATCCGTAAAAAGGTTGCAAATTGTATTATTATTTACCAAAATTTAAAAGTTACCACACATTCCTCTATCTCGTGTTATTGCTGTAATGATAAGTGGTAGCTAGATATTTTTTTATTTTTATTTTTTTTATAGAAAAAACTTATTACTTATTACCGTTTAATATTCAATTCTCGTTTAATATTCAATTCTATCTAAATATGAACAAGTTCATAGGCAAGCCCATAACCTTCCTAAGGAGGTAAGGTGTAGCAATTATATCAGGAATACAGCTTGCTAAACATATTTCACTAAGTTTTCAGTTTTTGGGCTAGTATTCCATTGATACATGTACATACACACACATACAAATAAATGTTACAAAAGGAAATAAATATGTGAGGCTGCCAGCCTTATGAAACAAGATTTATGCTATAGAAATAAAAATTCTGAAGATGTGAGAGTAATTAACAGAAAAGTAGACCACATAAATTTAAATAGACAGAGTGTCCTTATTAGCATATGTCATTTAAAAGCAAATAGGCCATGTGAATCGCCATGTCATTCAACTGATTAATACTACTAATATTCAACACAACATGCACCAAGATAATATTTATCTTGTTTCTGTCTGGAAACACAAATGACTATAGAGCACAAGAGTAATGTATGATAAGAAAACAAGAATTTGAAATGGTAAAACAGTCCTTTTTTTTCACAATTAATATGCATACCAAATTTTCAGCAGAAATGATCTATCTTAATATATCTGGTAGTTCAATTTAGCTCCATCAGTTTACAACTCTAAAGATGATGTCATTTAGAGATTTTAAAATGTGCAGCAATAACTTAAATGAGCATAAAACAACCAGTTCAAGAAAGCTACACGTCTTTATAGTTGTGAATAGATTGATGTTCCAACATAAACAAAAGTGTAGTCTCACTTCCATTAACCCAGTTAGAAAGCGGTCGCAAACACCAAATGCAACATAACATCCTTTGTAATCTAGGTCATGTCATATTAACAAAATGGATAGACAAATGGATAACATTTGATCATGAAGAAACACAAGAAGTAGATGATACCTAGATCCACCGCTGCCAATTTCATAAAGAGATCCTGGCCTCCATTAGTATACACAAGAATGTCAGAAAGCTCGGTTAACCATAATATACACCCACTTCCACCATCGCGTGTATCGGCGCTAGCATATGCAGTACACGAACAATTTTTCAAACACACATCTCTGCAGTCGCTCAAACTCAACCCTGAATCAACAGTTGAGCTCACAGAGTCTGGCAAAAGCGTCCTTTGCACCTTCACAAAGCCATCTGTTCCATTCCTACAGTCTAACTTTGTTTTTCTAACACACCCACCGGACCATTCCCTTAAAGCCCAATTACCCGCATTCTTAGGAATGTAACCCGGCAAGCAACTGCACATCGGCGGTCCATCCACATAGCAACCAGTGCCATATGGCCCACAAGCAAGGAATGAGTCGCATTGTGTTCTTGGTGTGTACCAATAAAGACCCCATTGACCCGAATCCAATAGCACAAACTGTTGCAACATCCCTGAAGGGTTCAGAACAAGCCGAGATATCGAAGAAGTGTTGATTGCTTGAACGGTGAAGTAAACATCTTGCTTTGTGTCCACTAATCCGAACATCAAGGCATTGTTTTGATCGGATGTATCGGGTGCTAGCCCGCTAAAGTACTGCCCGGTCCATGGACCGGATCTAAGCCTACGGGCCGACCCAGCCCAGAATATCACCTGTGGATCGCCTCTAAGGTCCACAGCCATAGTGAAAGTGCCTGTAGATGGATCGGATAAGCTGGACCATGATGTCAGGTTGCTACTCAGCCCACTTGTTAGATTCCAGCCAAGTTTCATTCCTGGTACAAGCGTATCGGTTGGGTAATCAAAGCTCTGCCAGGCAAAAATGTAGTTGTTTTTGTTATCATAACCAGCTGTGACTACAAAGTTGCCAGAATTCAACAACACAGCTATAGGATTAGTAACAATTTTTGAATATGAGGAAGAAGACGACCATATGACATTTGAGTTTCCACTGGTAATCAGGAGAGTGCCATTATTGCTGACTGATAATAAGACCGTGTTACCATGAACTGGGTTGTCACGATTTGCGACCCATATGATGGTTTGGGTAGGGATGTTGTTGTACCAAACACCAAGATATCGCTCATTAGAATCAGAGGAAGGAGCGAAGAAACCCAAGGCAAATGTCCCATCTGAAGAAACTAATGTTCTGCCATTGGAGAAAGGTTGGGTTGGACTCATTGTGTTTGACCTACAAAAGCAGCTAATGATCAGAGAGAAAACAATGGTGGTTGAGGTAAGTAATTGTTGTTGCATCATTACTGATCATGGGTTACAAGGCAGATTCAATATAAGCAGGCGGAAAATAAAAAATTATCTCTATGGCAATCTGTCTCCAGCCATCTTTTAGACTTTATTGAATGGTGTGAAAGAGGCTCACATATGGAGTAATTGCAATTGGTGGTGTGCCCATTATCATACTATTAAGGGTTGACTTGTGAAATCCCAAATGGGGGAATGTATTGCTTATATCTACTTGTATGTAGCTTGTGATAAACATTGACTACCCGAACCCAGGCCTAACTCGGTTATTATTAGGGTGAGCCCGGTTTCATCACCCGGTTTGGGTTTAAATCAGATTATTGATGCTCACTAAACAAAATACGTGTGAACTTTGTTTATGTACCACTTTGTCGGTTTGTTTGTAGATTTTGTTTGTAAACTTGGCTTATTATTATCCAATTTGTTTATAAGCTTTGTTTATACATCATTTCAAACATTAGGATTAAAATGATGAATTCAACATTAATGTTTTGATCCAGGTTTTTGGGTTTAGGATTTTTACACTACACGACGAGCTAAGCTCGGGTAATGGGTTAGAAATATCCAACGTAATTGGGTTTGGGTTTTCAGTTACCCAAATCGAACCATTCGTATGCTTGCACTTGCCTTCGAAGCAAACCACGGCCTTAGAGCATCTTCAAACGTGAATATTCAGTAACGATAAAATCAGTAACCATTAGTTCTATAAACGAACACTTTCGAATGTGAATTGTCATATAAGCATCCGCACCCGAAATCATTTTTAGATCGGATATCCGGATCTGTATATACGAACGAATATCTACGAATATCAGACATTTATCACATCCGTCAACAATTGATAAAGGATAAATTTTGTATTTAGGCCAAATTTGTAAACAAATTACAAGAATATGCCATTTTGCAAACTATTTACAAAACTAGACCAGTTTTCATCACGTTAGACGTCACGTGTACGGGCGGCATCTCAAATGCCGCCAGTACACGTGTATAATGCAAAAGAACATTGGCGGCATTTGAGATGCCGCCAGTATGCGGCATCCCAAATGACGTTATTTCTGCTGCTCTCTGTAAATTTTCAGCCCTTCCATCAATAACACCACACTCCCCCTTCTCTCAATCTCTCTTCAAAAAAACCAAACCCACCCCTCCAATTCACCAAAAAACAAAATTTTCAATCTTCCAACTACCAAAATCTAATTAGAATTTGAACTATGCCTTCATTATTGTCTCAAGCACATCCTATAGGTATGAAATCTATCGATTTTGTCTTTAATTGTCATTTTTTTCAATTTAGGGTTTAGGGCTAAAATTGTTTTATGATTGCAAATCTATGGTTGTATAGTATAATAAAATTGAGTACTCATCTAGAGCACATGTTTAATTGTTTTTTCATTGTGTACAATGAAGTTGTATAATTACAAATTTATGGTTCTATACCCATTGAAGTTGAGTATGATTATGCAATGTTATTGTGGTAGAATATAACGAAATGGCTCCCGGACCGATCGATCCTAATGTGCTTTACCTCCAACATCAACACCGCACAAACAACATCGATATGATGGAGGTACAAGGTCAAATAATTTGTTATTACTTCTGCAAAGTGCTAATAATTACCATAATTGCTTTCCTTTGTTACCATGTATCGACAGGGGGTTGAGCCGGACGGCTTCATTGACAATTCATCAACTTTAAAATTCGTCACGTCAGAGCATGCAGGCGTGTTGCAACTGTTAGACGGAGATGGATTTGGTGTTGTCAATAAGTTGGGATATACATAGCTCGAACGGAATCTTTTGACGGCTTTGATCGATAGATGACGACCGGAGACGTCTATATTTCATCTTAGAGTAGGTGAGATGACAATCACTTTGAAAGACGTAGCTGTATTGCTCGGATTGCCGATTAACGGGGATCCCATCCTGAAACCGGATTTTCCAAGAAATTATATTGAATTGTGTGAGCCTTGCTTGGATTGGCTCCTCCAGAAGACGTGAGGTGGGGAAATGAGTCGATAATGGCCACGTGGTTTAGGGAGCAGTTGGCCGGTAATATTTCCCGTTGTGCCTCTCCTTTGTAGATTGCCCAACGTGCCGGCGCTATTATGTTGCACATCATCACGCAGCGTCTTTTTTGTGATCGATCGAAAACAAGAATGGCCCTTCAATGACTTCCATTGTTAGAAGACTTCGATTCATGTCGGCAATACTCATGCGATAGTGCGGTGCTTGCTTTCACATATACGGAGCTTACGAGAGTTGCTTTGGTCCAACAACGGTCCGCCGGAGGTTGTATGACTCTACTTCAGGTACGGACATAGTCATTCGTTGTTGCATAGTTGAGTTAGTCGTAAAACCGTAACTAAAATTAAGTTTCACACTTGCAGCTTTGGTCATGGACCTACCTTCCGGTTGGTCGTATTTCTATGAAGACGCAAATAATTGACAATTCAAAGCCTTATGGAACGAGGGAAAACAATGTTGTTAGTGTTGTTGTATCGACACGGTAAATTTGAAAACTTCCTATAACATGTTGCTATTACAAGTGGATTGGCCCGAAAAATACAAAAATGACCCTCAGATGTAATTTAACCATCTACCGTAACGAGTTTGATGTCTTAAATTACAATACAGTAACATGGAATCTGTATTCTTAATCAGACCTTCATGCACTTCCGGCTATTTGTACAATGGACAGACCGTTATGGCGGGCAAGACTTATGATTTTTTGTTTCGAAGATTTAGCATAACATCTGTCGGACAGAGTCATGAGACAGTTTGATTTTCGACGGCACCTACCGTATCATACTCCATATTACATGCTTCCATACGGCGAAGATGAGTTTGAAACGATGATTGAGTTATGAAACAACTGTTTCATAGCTGGGGAAGACGAGCACGAAGTCACTCTGACCGATGAGGAGTATCTTAGTTGGTACTGGAATATCACTCGTCGTTATGTGCTACGAAGATAAGCGGAAAAACCCGAGCAAGAGGTGTCACCTTACACTCCACGAGCTCCGTTAGAACAGAATGTGGTACGTATTAATATTGACAACTTATGTAGTACTTATGAAACTCATACGGGTTTATGTTATATGCAGACAGATGATATGTATCATGTATTGGACATTGTCGACGAACTTGCAGAGGAGGTTCCTGAAAAGAGCAAGGCGAAATGCTTCTCTATCAAACAAATTCTACTATCCTATTTGTCGAAGAACAAGATGTCAAGGCTCATCCCACCTCCGCCTCCTCCTACAGTGCCACCATTTATCCTGATATTGTCCCTCCCGCGTCGCATGAGGACATAGCTGAAGCCCCACCGGCCCCCTCACCAAAGAGAAAGTATGGAAGAAGGAAGAAAAAAGAGGACGAGAGTTCCGAAGCGATATCTTCCCAGCACACACAACCCGTCGGGCCATCGCAACCCCCAATGGAAAGGACACAAGAAGAGGGCAGTGAAGAGCTGTCACTGGAAGAGGAGGAATTCATGCTCAAGCCAAGAAGACCGAAGAAGAAAACTCCTAGGGAATTAAAAATTTTGAGATGATATTTTAGACTAACCGTAGTGGATCATGGATTCTATTTGTTGACTGTAGTGTTGATTGATCATTTGTGTGGGATGTTGACTGTAGTATTGATTGATCATGGTCGTTATTTATTCGTTTGGGATGTTTGGTTGTTAACTATTATAGACTAGTGTTTGTCGTTCTGATTGTAGAAATGACTCTAATATTTCGATGTTGGTGTGAATGTTACTGATTGTAGACTTGTATTTGCTGTTGGTAACTGTAGTCATGAGCTCAGAAAGTTGCAGTGGTCAAGGTGCAGAAATTTGTTTACATTGGTGTCGAAATATTGACGTATTTTCGTTTGAAGTTTGTCTGAGTAAGTAACAGAGCGGCATTTCAAATGCCGCATGGAGGCATCATTTTAAAGGCCGCGTGGAGCGGTATTTGAAATGCCGCCACAAGCAGCATTTGAAATGTCGCTCTGTTACGTTACATTACCAACAATGCCCCTTGCGGCATTAGATATTACGTTACATACTTCGAACGATCGTTTCTAATATCATTACATTACATTTCAATTATCCTTCAACGATGCATAACATACTTCAAACGATGTATAACATACTTCGAACGAACGTTTCAGATATTTGTTCATCATACATCAAATTTCTAATATCACTACGTTAAATTTCAGTTATCCTTCAACGATCTACGTGGCCACAGCGTCGAATACTTGTACCCATGAACCAACAATTCGTTTCGGTATTCAATGTTCAACTTTTCTAAACGATTAACTTCCGCTTGCATTTCTAAAGCATATTCCATCCATCTAGGACACAGTGGTGAATCGAGCCACTTAAAAAAATTGCAGTATTCAATCTGATTCGGTCTAATCTTGTGATCATTGTATCCAGTGCAGCGGTAGAAACGACGTCCAGTGTTCCTATCACTTCTGCAAACGACTACTTCGCATTCCACTCCACAACCACAAACTGCACATGTAGCATTGAAGCTTGAGCTTGCAAGATTTTGCCGACCAAGGACACCTAAAAGACGTGCATGGAGCGATTGTTGGACTGATCTATCAACCGTGGCTTCTCCACGTAATGTTCAACTATACTCATTCGGGGGTTCTTCGAATTGTGTCTCTGATACAAAATCAACTTCAAGGTCGGCGCCACTTGAAATCCCCTTTACTCTATTTTGTTCGTATTCGTCGTACATCTTCATCATTGTTACGTCATCAATTTTCCAATTATCCATTATACACCTATGAATACAACAAAAAATACATCGACAAAACAATTGCTGAAATTGAACGAGAAAAGTATAATACTTACCTTCGGCGCGATAATGTTGAATTGAAACATGGAGAGGGGTAGATGCAAATTGTTGAAATTGGACGAGAATAGTATACCAATATGAAACCTAGAGCTTTTGCTGAAATAAATTTAATAAAGTTAGGGTGTGGGTGGGGTAGTTGCAAAAACGTAGGAAAATATATAGGCAGCAGAGGCGCGGCATCTCAAATGTCGCTAATAGCCATTTCAAATGCCGCGTGCAAGCGACATTTTAAATGTCGCTCTGCTCATTACTCTCCAATGCCTGCAACTTTGTGATTAAGTCTGCAATGAACTTTGAATACACTCTGCGTTAGAAGGCTAACAACAAAATAAATAAATGTCGAAATAACATTTGCGTACAACATCAAATTACATAAACATTTGTTCTCAGACAAACTAGAATGCGTTCGAATTAGGATTACGAACAAAATAAAACAAAAACATTAAGTTGCTATATTGCAACGATTTTTTTATGACCAAGAACACCATATTTTTTGCACCTATTTCCTTTAGGGGTCTGCATCTCGTCCATTGTACCTTTAATTCTAGTTGAACGTAGACGTCCTGGTTGTCTTTTAGCGACCGAAGGTAGAAACAATTGACTGCCACTTGAATTCCAATAGCGTTTATCTTGTATCGGATGAAATACAGGGGTGTAAGCTGCCAGGTATTTCGCTGTGAAATACCATGTTGAGCCAAAGTCGTGATGTGCTCTATTTGCTCCGTTGGAAACCGTTGAGCAAGCGGCCATAACATGCATACACGGTAGGTGCTCTAAAAGAGGGATGTTGCACGTACAAGAGCAACTGTTACCGTTGATTAGTACTTTGAACTCATCACCGAAATAGTGTACAACTTGCCGCTCAGATTGACTAAATCGAATTATTCTTGTATGCCTAGCTTCGTTAGTTCTTTCGGCGATCTTGGCTTCCTACTTCGGAGTTAGACGGGTAGTCAGTTTTGCTGCCGCTTTTCTTCGTTGACAAAAATAATCAACCGACCTGAAAAAGGAGCGTGCAACTAAAGCTTTGACAGGTAAAGACCTAGCTCCTTTAAAAACACCGTTGAAACTTTCTGCACAATTGGGGGTCATGACAAAAAATCGACCGCCATCATCTTTACACAATGCCCAATTCTCCTCGTGCGCTACCAAACTTCTTTCTATCCTATTGTGAGCCCTGATGCTTATAGTTTTTATTTCTTCACGTATTCTAATGTACTCGGCTTCTTTCGCAGCACAAGCTGCAGCATAAAATAGTCCGGTTAATCGTTTTTCTCTAAACCTTGCAGCTTGAAAATTAGCTTTAAAATGTCTAGCACAAAATCTATGTTTATGTGACAAACACCATTTCGATTCCAAGGCTGATGGTATTCCTTTCATTCGATCCGAAATAAAGGTAACACGTCGATTGTTAACACTGTGAATGAATCGCCGCATGCAGGCAAAAAACCACCTCCAATTATCCCCGGATCCGGATTCTACAATTGCGTACGCTAAAGGGTATAGGTGATCATCCGCATCAACAGCAGTGGCCACAAGTAGCGTCCCTTTATATTTTCCGTACAAATGTGTCCCGTCAATACATAACAACGGACGACAATAAACAAATCCTTCAATACAAGGTCTAAAGGCCCAAAAAGCTCGATCGAAGACTCCATAATCATCGGTCGTAACGTGTCCAACCCTTCCAGGTTCGATTTAGTTATTTCAGCAAAATATTGCATTGGACTACTATATGACTCCGCCCAATCACCATAAATTCTTTCCACCGCATTACCCAAAGCTCTCCAAGCCTTCATATAATTAATTTTCACAAACAACTGTTCTTCCATCAAAACTTGTACCGTTCCGGCTGTAATATTTTGATTGGCTTTCACAAAATGTAATATTTTTGCCACTACAAAGTTAGACGTCGCCTGCTTGTGGGTGGAGTTCACCGTTGGATTAACACAATTGTGTTCGCTAGGACATTTCCTTACAATCCATCAATTCTGCTCTGATTTTTTTGAGACAATAGCATGAATTCTCCATGGACAATTTGCATCTATATTACAAACGGCGGTGTATTTGGTTTTATTTGATTGTATTGCTTTAAATGAAACGGCACGCAAAATCGACCATTCACTCAACTGTCGTAACAACTTGGCTTTCGTCTCGAAAATCAAACCAACTTTAAATCCATTCTGAACGCTTACGGTTGAAAACATCTCATTGTTGAACTCAAAATTTGCAACGATTGACCTTGCCATAATTTGTGCGTTGCACAAATCATCATCCAAAGGAACTTTCATTTCCACCTCACCGCCGTCTTCGGAAATATTGTCTTCAACCGAAAAATCATAGTTCAAAGGTTCATTGTTCACTTGCATACTAACAATCCACTACATGTCGTTCTCCACCATATTCACTAAATCCATACTATTTACAAGGGTTCATCATTGACATCTTCACCTTCATCCCCGTTCATCTCAGTATCAGCATCTTCATTGTTTACGTTTACGTTTGCATTCTCCAAATCAGCATTAGATTGCATAGCAATATCGTGCATGGAGAATCTGCTATTCAAACATACGTATTACTTTAAAATCAGTACCGTAATTACTGCCTACCAAATTTTGATTTTTCATGATACATACCTCTGACTAAGATCATATAACTCGGACGGAGTTGGATACATAAATTGAAACATATGACATTGTGATGGTCCAGCAGGACTAGGCAGTGTTGGTCGACAAGGAAGATAATTGGATATAAGGCCAAAAAAACTATTAAGTAGTGCACAACTATCAAATTAATACGACCTAAATTTCATAAATAAATGTTTTATCTTCCGAGCAAATGCGTAAAGCTGCCTTGACTTAGATAGAGGTACGTATACTGAACGCCCTATGGATAGGTCATACACGGAGGATATTCATATAGACCTTGTTGTTGACCATACATCGCTGTCATAGTCGGATTAATGAAACTCGAGGACGCGTTTCCGCGACTGATACTTACTGCCTCAACCGTTCTTCGGTGCTCCTCAATAACACTTGTGACGACTCGAATTTTGCCCGCTCGAAAATCGACATTCATACTTCAAATCTTATTCGAATGCCATAGATTCGACCGTTCAAATCCGATTCGCCGGAGCTTATAACAACATTAAGTAAATAACACAGCGGAATAAAAGAATAATACATTGATATACAGCTTTGATACAATATCTGATACAACAGATGATCCAATAGATATCAATATACATCAGAGATATGATACAATAAATAGCAGCGGAACAATATAACTCTAAGATAGTCTTCAAAAGAGAACTCCGAGAACTGCAACTCCATCTCCAAGAATCAATCCAGCAATAGCTCAAACCCCCAATAACGATGCACCAAGCTAAGCAAGACTGGTGTGGTCCAAAGACTGAACTAACTCCAGATAATCTACTAAACCTAGCTATCTGAAAAACCCAACTCTAGACTGCTCGTGTAGAAAATAATGAGCACCCAGAGTTTAGGAAAGAAACAATAAACTCCGGATCAGTCGTGGGACTGGTGTGAGCAACAAAAACAGTTTATCTTTTAAAACATTCAACAAAAGATTTTCTCAGTCAATTCGCAATGCTTTCTAAAAATGAGACTACCATAAGGCCTCCCGCACATACACACAATGCAAACGCAGAATCGGAGGAGATTTCTCCTTATGATAGTCAAAGATGCTTGCTACGCATTAAAAAGAAACATTTGATATTATTACTAGTGCATAGTGTAGTAAAAATCATTTCGAAAGTAAAGATATAAATCTTAGCCAACATAGACATTTCGAACTATGCCTACTATAGCTACCATCCAAACAGTGGGGCGCCACCATAAGTGAATGATAGGTTCTACAACTAAAACCGTACAAGGTACGTATTTGAAGAATGGATCTCCAACAAATGGTCAGGCCAAGGAACTTTCCATTGCCACATGGAAACGCCTCTGAAAGGACGCCCTGAGAACCCAACTGGATCTCTGCCAAACAAGGCCGGGAACCCCTTTTCTCAAGGGATATTACAAACCCTCAGATATGTCACCCCCGGTCCTTTGGGACCTTTAAACGAGAGCTCTCTAACCAACATCACACGATGATAAATCAAGTGTTTCAACATGAGTAAGTATCTGGGCTCCATACCATGATACTACCATTTTCCAGAAAGAATGGTCATACCCTAGGGAAGCTATCCCTGAAAACCTTGCCGCACAATTCATGTTTCGACCATTACCGGTTTGTGAGGCTCGACGAAGTCACGTCCACAAAAACACACTTTATACAAAAGCCGTGCTTTGGGTCTACAAATGATCATAGAAATGATCACAAAGATAAACGATCAAACAAATGATCCTATCACAAATGATCAACACAATGATCATTTCACAGCAACGCTCAGCATGTCACATTACCAAATTGGAAATATATTGCTGATAACCTTCAACTACATAACCTCTGAGCTCGTATGTCTCAGAGAAGGGTGTTAAGCTAAGAGAATAAATTCTCCGCCACCAACAGAAATATATTTGAAAGAAATCAGCTTTATATCTCAATTTGTAATGTCAGACATACTATCCATACAAGTCTGTTCCGGGCTCGAACAGAACCGAAGGCACTTCCAAAAAAATCCTTGCAATCCGGATATTTACTAATCACGTTCGGACTCCCCATCACATATGGAGTCTCTATACCGGGGACCATTCGATGCAAAGACATTCGATGAGTTGTCCTTTCACTTTCAAAAATATCCGGTCTTCACCACCGGTCTTCAAATGCTATCCATAACGACATATCACATATTCGGAATGGGATATATGACACAAAGGTCCTCTCCCGGCTAAACCGAACAGTGAGCGCAGTATTTCAAAAACATATGGATATTGGGATTTCAATTAAGTCACAACTTAAAACCTCAAAACTTTCCTTTTTAAATGGTTTAAACCAATTACCATTTCAAATCTTTATACTACAAAAAGATTTATTTCACAAAGATCAATTCATAGATTTCAAAACAATTTCCATTCCAATTGGATTAATTCGTTAAATCTTTAAAACAAAGATTCAACTTATAGCTTTCAAAATTCGATTAACTTGTTGAATCTTTAAATCAAAGATTCAACTTATAGCTTTTAAATCGTTTTCATAACTTGGAAATTTTCTTCATTTTCAAACTTGAAATTCTTTTTTTAACACAAATTGAACGTTCATTTCTCATGTGAAAGCTTTTATTATTTGAAAACAAACAGTTTTCGTTTCAGAAAAATCCAATTATATTTACACGAGTTAAAGCCCTTGAATTCTATTCACATCCCCAAATCAATACTTTTTAAAATAGTTTAACCCATATATAACTGGTATAACATTTTTAATCCCTAATTTTAAATCATAGAATTCAATTTCAAATCTTGAATTTAAGTTCAAATCAAATTATTCAACTTCATATTTTATCGAGTTATTCAAAATAAATTTCATCTATGAAATTCCATTTCAAAAGCTTTTCACTTTAAACCCAATCCATTTCCAAAACATTTGAATTCAAATATTCAAATTTAAAACTATTTCAAAAAAATCTGTGACTTAATCGATGTCCTCGTGAAATCCATATTTGTGTGTGTATTGTGTGTTCCAGAGGTTTAACACACTAGTACAACATTATTTCAATCATCACAGATTAAAACATAGAAATATAGTTGATAAGCAGTATAACTAAAATGCTCATCTTTATTTACAGATCACAGATATATATCACAGATAAGTAAATTTCAGATCACAACATAAATCAGGATGTATCACAAAGCATCACAAATCGGGATATCAAACAATCAAATCATCCAATAGAATCCAAATATTCATAAGTGAGATCAGTTAATGGTCTAATTAATTCAAATCAAATAATTTACTTAGGAATTACTAATCCTGATTAAATTAACATAAATAAATTACAAATTATTTTGATTAATTATTCTTTAATAGTTTATTAATTAACCATTAATAATAAATTAATTAACCTTTAATTATTATTATCGACCTTTAATTATTAAATACTTAACCTTTAATTATTTAATTCATCATTTAATTAATTATCTTTAATTAATAAATTACCCTTAATTGATTAATTACCATTTACTTTAATAAAATTCCAATAAGTGATCATCCCTAACCACTCGATCAATTTTAACCATTAATTACTATAAATTAATCACCTCAAGTAATCTTTAATTTATCCCATAATTGATCACTTAATTGATCACATTAAATAAGTCTTTAAGTAATCAAGTATTAATCCCTTGACAATTAATCTTAATTATCCATTCTTTAATACATCAAGTAATTTCATTTAATTGTATTTGAAAACAGTCAAAATTTAATAGGATAATTAACTTAATACCAAATTATATAAACCAAACAAGTTTTAAAACAATTAAACTTTAAAAATCTAAATCCATAAAACTTGCCTATTTTACCTTTGAAAACATAATTTATATTTCTTAAAATCTTATTTTAAAGCTTGCTTAAAATTTGAAATCTGGTAACAAGTTAAACAAACCCGAGCCTATTTTAAAACTTTTTTTTCTTTTCTTTTGTTTAACTTTAACTGTTCAAACTAGGCAACAGGAAGCACACTCGCGAGTTCCTCCCCGAAGCCAAGCACCATCTCCCCCGAGTATTTTCACAAATTCTTCGAGACGAACCCGAGCCTTCTCCTTCTTCTCCTTCCTATATTTCCCTGGAACACGAGAGTGCACCGTGCACGTGCACCAACACCCTGGCCATCGCCGATCAACATCGACCCCTCCAGCATGTCGCCGATGTCCCACCAAAGCCCTCCGATCCACCCATTTCGACCAAAACGATCGGAAACACAATCGAGCCATTCATCACCATCCTGGAACCAAACCTGGAACAAAACACATCCACCCCTTCGAAACTTGTCACCGCGACGTTCACCCAACCTCGGCCACTTGAACACGCGAAACTCCGGCCATAGCTTCATCGACGTCTGCTCCACCATTCCCCCAAAACTCGAGCAGCTCGATGCTCGGTCGAAGAAGAACGAATTGAAAAACAACCCCACGCTAAAACTAGGGTTTAAAAAATAAATGGTTCGCCGCCGCTGCCATGGTCATTGGTCGACCATCACAACATTTTTCCCATACTCCCTGTTCGCTCCTCCACCTCCAGCCCAAGCCCCGACCCACAAAACTTCGCCATTTATCAGATCTTAATAAAATTGTAATTTTTGTTCTTCCTGAGATTCCTCGATGATTATATACTTAAAAATCATGAAATGATTTTTAAAAATCATATCTTTCTAATTCAAATCGAGTTATAGTATCAAAACAACATATCATGATTAACAAGTTTTGACATTTGTATGATTATTTTCTGTGATTTTCTATTTTTAGATTAATCACTTAATATAAAATTCCGAAATCATTTTTAAAATTTTAATCAGGTGAGTAAAAACAAATGCTACTTAGAGGTTATTACTTAAATCTTTATGGATTTAAAGATATAAATTATTATTTTTCCTCTGGGAAGTTTACTATCCTGTTGTTTTAACAGAGATAGATCTGTATATGCACAGACATACCTTTAACCATCTACACACCTATATACATATCTATATGCCAGCAGATATATTCACATCCATCCATATTATCATCACAGGCATAAATTTCAAAAGAAACTAGTTTAAACAATAAGTTTGCTCACCTGTCTCCTGAAGAACAAAGAAAAAAAACAGAGCATGTTGTTTCCAGAAATGACAGAGCAGCTATGTTGAAACAGATTTTGACACTGGCAAGTTGAAATCTTCTTGATTTCTCTGAAGTTTTGTATGGTCTTGATATCTTAAATTGATGTTTTATTTATGTTTGAGTTTTAAGATGGTATTGTCTTCAGATTTCCTTAGCTTGAAGGAACGAAATGATGAAAGATGTTTGATATAGGAAATGAAGTAGTTTGATAAATATAAAGAAAGCTTACAGGTTAAAATATTGTTTTGTACTCTAGGCATGGTTGAAGTTGTATGTACTTCGGCTGATGATTTCTTTTGTATTATGGGCTGGTTTGAAAGCATTAAATGCTTCATGCTTCAATGTAACAGCCATCTTATTTTAATTCTTGCAAGTACATTATGCATACACTTATATAGATATGCTGTTTGATTTGTGTTTGCTTTTAACATTGAATTCATCACATATTTATTTTATTGTCTCCTTGTTTTATAAAAGTTTCATATAAGTTTATATGTATTTCTAGGTCATTTTTATAACCATATGATCTTATTATAACATACATAAGTGAATGTATTTTATTTGTTATCATTTTATACTTTTGTTTCGTTTATTTTGCATATTTATTTTCAACTTTGTTTCATATTTAAATGTCATTTCTTTTCTTTTCTTATGACTTACATATTGATTTTCAACTTAAATACTTATTGTGTTGTATTTTTATTCCTATTTATTTTTAAAACCATTTATTTAAATTTTTATTTCAAATCCAATATATACATATATATTCACGTATATACTAATTTTCAAGTTCATATGACTTAATATAATTTCTATAGATGTAGGGGAAACTCGCTGCCATTTAAAAATCAATTTTACAATTTTTTAATTCAAAAATTCATTTAAATTATCAGTTTAAATTCATAAAAATCCTGGGTCGTTACAACACTGTTAACTTCTTGTTCTCGTATGAGTTCTTCTACTTGCAAGCGCCTAATTTTTCCAACAAACAGCTCAATTGATTTCGATGTCGCTGAAAACATTAGCTCCACACCGTCATCATCGACTATTTTAATGGTTTTCGATCCTGAGTCCGTCGGCCAGTTACACAGTAACTCTATGTCAAATTCTTTAGATTTTATCTTGGTCGCTTTATAAATCGATTCTTTCAGCTGCACCAAATTACAACCTTTCAACATTTTAACTGGCTTACACGACCCCCCGACATATTTTCCACAATTAAGTTCATCAACAAACAATTCGCCATCGAAATAACATATCGTTGGTACACACTTGGGAGTCATTCTACAATTTATTCAATCAACTAGTAACCTATTATCACTGGATACCAAACAACAAATGAGAATATAAAAAATTGAACTAGGGTTTTCAAAAAACATACCTGCTATAGCTAATTCCTTGTTAAAGAGCAAGAATTAGATGTTGCTCCTCGCCTATAACTGAATCCAATCAAGATTAGACTATAATATGCAAATAATTTAACAATTTGGAGTTTAGAATTTTAGTATGTCTAAGCAAACTTTGAAAGAAGACAAACATAAAAAGGTGGTTGTCTAATAAAGCAGCAGAAATAACGCCATTTGGGATGCCGCCGCATACTGGGGGCATCTCAAATGCCGCCAGTGTGCTTTTGCACAATACACGTGTACTGACGGCATTTAAGATGCCGCCAGCACACGTGGCGCCAACGTGGCGAAAACTGGTCTAGTTTTGTAAATAGTTTGCAAAGTGGTCTATTTTTGTAATTTGTTTACAAATTTGGCCTAAATACAAAATTTATCCATTGATAAATAAAGAAACATAAATAAAAAAATTTGGTTTTATCTTAATTTTTTTCAATCCTATTGATTATGAATAATAAAAAAATATGATGATAATAAATAATTTTAAGTAGTTCATATACATTAAATGCATATAATACGAACTATCAACTTAATAAAAAATGAATGCATATCTTTAGTTGTACTAAAACACACATTATGAATTATATTCCTGACAAAAATTGAATGAATAATTTTCGAATATGGACATTTTCATTTCCGCATCCACATCTATATCTGTTTTTTTGAATATCATATATTTATCCGCTTTTCAGATACTGATGCGGATGAATTTCGAATTTTTCGAGTATCCATTGACAAGCTTAGTAACAATTATGTAATCTAAACTGGAAAATTGATTCCAACAATCGATTAGAGAACCTAGTATACAACAATGAGCCCAAAAGATTACATATTTGTACTCTATAGTAAGCGTTGATTGAACATGTGTCCTTTCTTTGGATGTCTGCTCAACAAGCGTACTGTCATGAGCACATGTTGATAAGAAACCCTAGTCTCAAACACATGTTCAACACACGACCTACGACTACTAGTTTCATAATGGCTATTCCTTCAACCTGTTAATTTTTAATTTTCCACCAACTCCCACATAAGTCACACTAAAACTATTTTCTTCGTTTTATTTCCTATTTATTAAACTCTAAATGAACATTGATTTTGATCCATTAACGGAAGATTCTATTAATAAGTTTCGATTTTACGATAACATCTCTCTAAATTCACAAGGTGTTGTACCCTACGCAAGCGGCTCGGGAACAAAAGAAATGAAGATTACTCATGTTGCATTTGGCTTTAATTTTCCATCTATCCAAACCGAGGAAATGATCCAAGTGTTGATACATTGTGGGAAAGATCACATTTGACTACAATGTCAAGCATCCTGAAAGAAAACATCTCCCATCGCTAAAGAATCATACAGAAAAGATCAGTCAACAAACTCTATGCTTCGAGTTTAAAATGTAGAAGATCAAGCAAGCCTATCAAAGCCGCATGGAGGTTAGAAATTTGTGGTATGTATTTTTATTATGCATTTCCAGATTATTTTAATATTCAACGTGCTTAAACACACACACACCTTGTAGAGAAAGATTGCAAGTAATCTTTTCAAACAAGTTGTCTCCTAAGAATGAAGCCAACTATTGCGTGCATTATTATTAAACGTGCAAGCGCTGCAAACACCAAAGGAAAAAAAAAATCCTACATTTCAAGTCCTGACGAATCTCAAGCAAGTTATGATATGGTCTTTGGATGATTTTACTCGCACAATAAATGATGACTTAGTTAGACCTTCGGCAGTGCAAGCTTCTAAAATGAAACCTAGGTCGGGTCTAGTTGATGAAAACTAACATGAAAACTGATCTAACATGAAAACTGATCTGATCCAGAAAATTAGACAAAAAGCGAGAAATTATATGCATTTTAGAGTTATTATCTAATCAGATCCGAACCGAATCGAACATCGGACCGAGTCAAGGTTTTAAAATATACAAGTTACACTGGACTAAACCCAACCCACTAGAATCGAGACCTGCTGGGTTGGGTCCAGATCCGATCCGACGGGTCTAATTACCACCCTTGAACCGAATAAGTAATCTCAAATGGTCGCATTCTTCAAATTAATCTGGAACAAACTTCGAACTATTTGTTCTAATTATTGTTCCACTAAACAAATAATCTCAAATAGATGTTTTTTTCAAATTAAATCTCCAACGATTCAACCCGTCTGTTCCTGTTACGATCGCACCAAACAAATTGTTAATGAAGATGAGACAAATGAGGAAGATGCTGAAGCTTATAATTCTGATGATGCAGATATTGATTTAGAAAATATAATTACTTAATCAAATTCAGATTTCTAGTTTATCGGTAATATGTACAATTATCTTGAATTTTGACTTTTGAAGACTATCATGCTTAAAATTTTATATTTAATATATTATATTTGATGATGTTTTTTGCAAAATGTCTAAAAATCTTTATTACATATGTTTTAGTAAATAAATAAATAAATTATATTTGACTTTTAATATATATATATATATATATATATATATAATTCATAAAAAAATTTAAAGATGTCCAGTAAATTAAAAAGACGTGCGTCGTTTGTCATGCCACGAGCCAAGGCTTTAGGTAGGCTTTACGTCCTTTTGCGCCGTGCGACATTAATAATCATGGTTCTAAGTGCAAAATGTATTCGTTAGTTTCTGAGACTGAAGAAAGATATGATCGTATAATAAAAAGACAATCCGTTAATGAAAAGAAAGCGCTGACAAAGGAATTACTTCAAATCAAGGTTCGAGAGAGGCAGATCAAATCATGTTCATGGATGCAAGTTGCATGTCTGAAGATCAACTAAGTATTTGAGTTGTAGGAAAAAACAAATGATAGAAAAGTATTAAAGCACGTGACAATAAGGAAGAAGATGGAAATGCATAAATAGGAACTTGAAATGAAAAGTTTGTTGTATTTGTATGGAATCTTTTTTATGCTGTAGCTTAAGAAATGTTATAACCTTGCTTCTTAAAGTTGTGCCAAATGCACCCCAATATAGACTCTATTTTACACCTTACACGCACATATATGTATGTATATGTATATGTATGTAGTATGTATATATATGTATGTATAAAAGGTGTGTGTGTATACATATATATGTATGTATGTATTAAATTGGTAATATGAAGCATATAGAATAATAAGCATGGTGAAATAAATGATGGGTAATGAAGTCCACTTAGAACCACTCCTTGTTTATTGGTGTTTATTGGAAGAAGATATGCTCTATCAATGTTTGAAACTTAAAAAATTAAAAATTAAAAAAAAATCAGGATTAAAGTTAATTATAAATGTCGAACTGCTTAAAAAGTAAATCTAAAATTTAAAATTAAAAGCAATAAAAAAATTAGATTTAGATCACTTAACCAGTACTTATAAATCATTAATTAAAATTAAAATTAAAAACAAATTGAAATTAAACAAAAATACGAATGAAAAAATATGCGAAATGTCAAGCGCCTGTCACAATAGAAAAGGAACATGAGCTTGATTCCATGCACCGTTGGGGGAGAATGCCAGTTACAGCGCGTAAGATTACAAATTCGTAAGCTTATTTGTAATCACTCTTGGAGGATATGGTCTTAATAATAATACATAAAATAAATGAGTAAAGTAGAAAAGACGACCAATAAAGAGAAGTACCAAACGTATACACAACAATAAGAGCCAGCCAGTGGTACCATAACTCAGCACTCAGCGCTACATGTTGGACTTGAATGGAAAGGAAACGGCGAGGAATATGCAAAGGAAAGAATAAAACCCGAATCAAACTCTACTTTTGATTCCTACAGCTTAAACAACCACCTCTGCTCTTCACTTCAATTGCTCGATCCAAGTCTGGTTTAACCATGATCTTGCGTTCTATTAGAAATGAAAGCGTCTAACAATTAATTTCTCTGTATGAATGCGAACAACTAAAATAGATGTAAAATTGGAATCTTATAAAGAAGAAACAAGTGATTATCAATTAAGCACCTGGGATCGATAACGGAACGGAGCAAAAAATCCATACGCTAGCAGTCAAAAAAAGGGGCAAAAGTTGTTAATCCATTTTATTTATGAAAAATGGGCCGGGAGATTTACGGAAAAGAACATTCGTTGGACCGCAAATGGCCAAGGTTAAAAAAGAGGCTGAGATGGACTGGACCTTTGACTGGGCTGTGGCTGGACTTTTTATAATTGTATAATTAAAGCCGAAATCATTTGTATAATCAAACCTCATTTGTATAATCAAACCTCCTCCTTGAGACGTTTGTTGTGATGCTCGTTATTTGTTCAATTTATAGCTCATCGCAACTTCTTCAACATCGCTGTAGAACAAAATCAAGACTTAGTTTGTTGTGAGCGACTAATGCAAGTGTTAGTCGCCAAAGAAGTTTTTAAAACAAATGAGCAGGAGCATGTTATGCCATGCCAATGATCCATATACAATTGGATTTGAGAATACACAAGTAATTATCTCCAACTAAATTTTATTAAATTCGCCAAAATGTTACAAATAAACCATAAAATTTAGAATCAATATCAATACCAAAAGTTTTTAAACAATAAGTCTCATTCTGCTCACAATAAATCTTAAACGAGCCTATTTATAATATTTGGTGTACTCTTTATCGTTGGACCGATGCTCTATATAAATCTACGGTGAAAACTTCCAAACATCCCAAACATGACAAAATTCCCCCTACAAACTCGAATCGAAAATTCTTCAAAACATTCAGATTAAGTCGACTAGAAAATATTTTCGGTTGATTCCGAGCACACGAGTGTGCTTATGTCAAAATTCATCAAAAAGGCAATCGATTTGTGAGCCTACCAGTTGATTGGAAGTCTGTAGCTTTTGTTACTGAATTCTACATCTCCTCCTCCTTCGTCTCTTTATTACCGCTTCTCTGCAGCTCCAAAAGGCACATCATCTTTTTTGATTCGGAAATACTTTATCAACCATTCCAACAGTCTTCACCTTGATACTATATTTCTATACTAGCATCCAAACTCCACCTACACCTTAAAATACGAACAATCTTGGATATGATTATACAAATATTTCTCCAATGAGCTTTGGCATGATCATCGCTCATTATACTTTATCAATGAACTTTAACAAGACCACTGTTTGCCAACAAAGTGTTGAAAGTACGCTTTCTATGTAATTAGGACCTATCAATCTATAATATCATTATGAAACAAATGTCCCGAAAAAGGTTAACCAACCTCCAAACCATCTAATTATGCATGCTTCCCACATTGAACGTGTATATTATCAATAAATCAGAAATGCTTATAATATCACAAAGGCCTCCATGCAGGCTTGTGGTTTTTCGTTACATGATCCACCTTGATTCAAACAAAATTCTCTCTAACTCCAATTTTAGAAGATCCTACACCTTTGATCGCTCTTCCAAGCAGTTCATATATATTGTTGATTCCTCATTTTCCTCCCAAAACCCACCAGTTTGCCTTTCATACCTTGTAGCTCCACCTCAAATTGAAAATTGCATCATTTTTCTTCCAATTCCAATTAAAATAAGATTTCTCTTAATTTCTAGGGCATGTCTAACTTTTGTGAGATTTATTATCCTTCCATCAAACATTCTTAAACTAATTGAACATATAACCTTCATCTCAACATCTTTACTATTAGCGGACTCCACCTTGCTTTCTTGCTCTTCTTTGTGAATGAATGCTCCTTTTGGTTGGACATATGGAAACATGCACCCGAATCAAGCTTCTACACATTTCTTTTTCTTCCATCAACACAGTGCATATCTTTATTAATACCAAAATTTACCTCATCCTTGTTGCCTTCCCAAAGCTTGTTTTTGCCTTCTTCTAATGCTTACATCCTCTTTTTATCCTTTTTAGCTTATTGCAAAATTTCAACCGGTGAGCTAGTTTTTTATAGTAATAGCAGATGAAATCCATTTTCATGTTTAATATATTTGGTCATCTTTCTCTCCTTATTAGGTTGACCTCTTCGATCGAATTTCTATTTTCTCTTTCTTCATTAACCATTCATTCCATTAAGTTCATCCTTCCCATCTTCTCATAAAAATGATATAAACCATCGAATCCATTGAAATCACTTCATCCGAATTTGAATTGTTTAATGCAACCACAAGTGTTTTCTAACTCTTCGGTAATGAACTCATCAACATCAAGGCTTTTGTCTCATCATCAATCTTGTAATTCACGACTGCCAATTGATCCACAATTACCTAAAATTAGCAAGGTGCTCTCCAATTAATTTACGTTCCTTAAGCTTTAAATTTATTGATCTTCTCATAAAAAGAGCCTTGTTTGTTGCAAAGTTCTTTATGTAAATTCTTTCCAACTTCTTCCAAAATGCATAACCAAATGTTTCATTAGCAATAATATAAAATTCGTAGTCTCCAAAAACCATCAAATAGCCGTCCCAGCCTTTTTATTTAAAGTTTCTGAATTTTTTTCTGTCATACCTTAGGTTTATCCCATTTGTTCTTTAATGGTTGGTGAAAATTATTATGATATAGAAAATCCTCTATCTCTATCTTTTATGACCTCCAATTTCTTCCATTAAGTTTTTCAACACTTATCTTTTTCATAACCAAATACTTTTCAGAAAATTTGTGTATTTGACGATGATATCAATTGTTATGGTTATCCCAAGAATCCTTACACGATTAGATTTGATAAAAGATAAAAGTGAAGAAAAAAATACATGAGTAATTTTTTTTAGTTCCCGCTGGATTTTTTTTTTAACTGGTACTTCATATACAATAAATCATTGGGACAACACATCCCATGTCAAATAAACGTTTGAAAGCAAGTTTCGAACTTGTGACATCTTGCACCAAAGCCAAATCAATTAACCACTTGGACAAAGGTGCTTGTCAATACATGAGTAATTTTCTCCAAACAAAGTTTATTATGTTCACTAAAAGATTACAAAGAAACCTTAAATTTGAAAACCAATCCCAATACCAAAACCCTACTACAATAACACTCCTCATACTCATAATAAACCCTAAACAAGCCTATTTATAATATCTGATGCAATCTTTATCATTGGATCGAAGCTATGCACAATTCTATGGTAATAGATCCAAAAAAGCCTAAAAATGACAAAATTGCCCTGGAATCTCAAACCCAAAACTCTTTAGAACTTGATGATCAAGTTTTTGATTGGAAATATTATCCAATCGACTGGTCTAGTTGATTGGAAACATTTTCGGTCGACTCTGAGCGTGAGAGAGTGCTTGGGCCAAAATTCATCATAAAAGTAGTCGACTAGTAGGGCTACCATTCGATTGCAAAGAGTTACAATTGATTGGCAGAACTTACCAGTCAGTTGGAAGTTTATAATTATTGCTACAAACATCTGTCGCTTCTCCTCCTCCTTCATCTCTTCACCGCCGCTTCTCTACTACTCCATATAATGCACCGTCTTCTTTGATTCAGAAATATTGTGCCACCAATTTGAAAAGAGTAGTGAGTACATGTAAATGTTTCATAATTGGCAAAAAAATTGTACAATGAAACTCGCTTCAATGGTAATTCCTCTTCATCCTCCCTTTTTCAACTCGTCACGCTCGATTGATAAATTACACTGCTAACATTATTGTTTCATTCTAATAGCTCTAAGTCAGAACAAAAAATATATGTAGGACACATCAGTTAGTTATGAAACTTGATTAGGCATCTTATTCAATACCTTTTCCATTTGCATTCCATTAGTGAAAGTCGCTTACTATCATTGGTAGGCATTCCCGTTGGTTGTATTTTTAAGGTTAATGGAGTACCTAAAATAAAAAATATATGAAGATATTGGATGCGAAAAAATGTTCAATAGTACTAAACAATGTTCAACTTATGTCGAAATTAAAATAAATGAACCATTTTTCATTTAAGACCCGACTATAAAAGGTCATCCATGGTTATCAAGTGTATCAACATACAAATTGTTAAATCATATTTGATCATACTTGTATTGACTACGTATTTTAATCAAAGATCATACTTTTCTACTTAAATTATTCATGAATCAGTGAAAATAATTTCCACATCATTAAGGTAGGTAGAATATGTAAAAAAAAAATGTCTGAAACCATACAAAATTAGGGCCCAAGTTCCATTTTACGGTCAAAATTTAGAATCATATATCAAATTCAATTATGAAAAAAGTAATACGCCACCATCTTATATTTTGAAAGAAAAAATAATTTTTTCCATATAGTAGCTTGTCGAATTTGTTTTATAAAGAAAATAGGGAATAAACTGTATTTTGATATACAAATTATATGATGGTTATATAATATTTGGATTTTTTTTTAAAGAAACTTATATAGTCGTTTTTAAGGCAATAATTCAAATTATTTCAAGAAAAATGATGTTATATGCATGCAACATAGGGGAAACAAACCAGTAAATTAAGCTTATTGGGTTTTGTAAATCCTATATGCCAATTATAATAACCCGGAATTTCGAACACCTCATATTTAAGTATCTGAATTATTTAAATATTTGAATCTTTGATTAAATGTTATAAAGGTGATTTAATAACCTTGTTAAACCCCTTTTACCATAACTAATGATGGTAAACTTATTTTGGAAAAATGTTTATAAAAATAATTACTTTTAAGAAATATCAATAATGTGACCGAAAACCGTTATATCGATAAACAGCTATTTAACCATTGTTCAAATTTCTTTTTGCATACACTTATTTGCTTAAGAGAACATTAATTTAAAATAAAAATATTTTTCACTAAACTCTTAAGAAGCTTATTAACATTAACTAGTTAGGTGTGAAAGTGAAGATAAAATATTTTGAAAATGAACTTTTAAGGAAAGTTTTAAGTGTTAAGTAAGAGATGCAAAGGTGTAAGGGTAGCATGTGAGAGGGAGGCTCCTTGTGACCTTTCATGAAAGGTATAAGGTGGTAACGACCTCTTATAAAATACTATAAATACACCCTTAAGGGTTTCATAATTTACGAAAAGCTTGAAATGTAGTAAAAACTTGGAAATGGTGAAGTGGGTTAGCAATAATCCACTTCGTTCTTCACTTCTCCGATTAACTCAAATATCTTTCAAATTTCACCAAACTTTCACCAACATCCTAGAAAACCTAAAGAAGCTTATATCCAAGGTCAAAAGTAGAAAAAGATGGATGAAATGAGGGGATCATGGTGAGGCCGTTAGCTTGGAAGAGAGGAGGGAGGTTTTGCCTTGATTTGTAAGTGCTGAAGCTTGGATCTTTGGAAGTTCGGTGATGGTTGGAAGTGTTCTTGGCTTTATAAGGGTTCTTTGCTTATGTTCATCTTGATCTAAGTTAGCTATCTACTATCTTATTTATACATATTGTGTGTGTATGTTTTTTTGGTTGAAATATAAAGTTAAAATGACATTAACTAAGTAAAGTTATAAACTTTTGACCCTTCTTGTTTTTGAAAGTAAATGACAACTTTATATTGTATAACATCACTTCTATTACCCACTTAAGCATGTGGCGCGACCCTAACTTGATGTTTAAATGGTTGGTTGACTTGCGTGTTGAATTGCATTATGTTTGAAAGTGTTTAAAGCGAGAATAGTCGTTATAAGTGCATTTGGATATCCATTAACTTTAACTTGTATAAAAGATTTATGATCTTAACTTGGGATAATTTGATTTGGTTGTTCTCTACACATATTTTAGTACATTGGACAGTAAATAAAAGTTTGGAAAGTTATATAAATTATGAACTAAAATTGCAAAATGTTATAGCGAGAAGAAGGTCATATGAGAACTTTGAAATATCCTGATTTGGAAATTTTTCTACATAAATTGAAAAATATTCTTAGGGATTTCTTTCCATAGTATTAAGTACCCTAAGAGTAGTGCTTACTGTAAAAAAATTCAAGTCTTAAATCATTTGTCTAAGTGGTGAAAACTGGTCATAAAGATTGTACTTTTCAGTGTTATTCTTTAACAAAGACTTTTAACAGCATTTATAAATGCTATTATAAGTTATTTGTAGTTTTAAATATTCAAAAATGATATTTGAATTTGATATTTTTCCAAATATTTTTAGGAATGTTTTCTAACACATTTTTCAATATTTTAAAGTTGGATTGAAGTCTAAATATATTTTTAGTAATTATATATGTATTTTAGAAGCAAAAGGGTTTTTAATATAAAACATGTTTTCATCAAATTATAAATTAGTTATTTTCAAGTAATATTTTACATAGAATTTTAAAACCTATTTATAAGTATTTTTAAAGTATTTACATATATAAGTTTTGAAAAACGAAATTAACTACGCTTAACACTAAAATCTGATGACGTAGGCTTATCTATTTATGAGAGTTAAGATTGATGTTCCAGTTGGGACAAAAGCAATAGTGCTCTAACCTACCAGAATCCCTCTTAATCGAGGAATAGTTAAGTCAGGAATGTTGAAAATGTTTTAATCTTGTTGATTTCTTGCTTGTTTATGAAAATCATTAATACTATACTTAACACTGAAAGTCGACAAGGTAGACTTTTTTATCTGTGTGATTTAAGAATGAAGTGTCTATGCAAGTATTTAATATGCAGCAAGTGCTCTAACTTACTTGGCTTCGCTCTTGAATAAGGTATAATGTAGTTGGAATGTCAAAAACGAGTTACGTATACAAATCGTGATTTCTATAAACGGTCGTTTTTAAGTGGATAATCGATTCGTCGAGTATCCATCTTAATCAACTTTTAAGTTAGGTCTTTAAAAACATGTTCTAAAGTTAGTAACAAGTATGGAATGGTTTTGTATTTGTTCTGGCAATGTTTTAATGACGTTGGTCTTTAACTTTTTATAATTATACTTATGAATGTAAATAGAACTTCGAAGAATGTTTTAAAGATAAGCATAAGTGAAATGGTTTTGGGATTGTAGTGATAATGTTTGAGTTACATTAGTTAGAAACCTTTTTGAATGGATTTATGAAAGTACTTAAATCCTTAAAATGGATATTCGAAAGGAAATTATAAGTAAGGAATCTTTTGGAAAATGATAGAAAAAGCAAAGGGTTAGAGTAGAAATCTTTTTAATGATTTGTGAATATACTTATACCATTTGAGATAAGTATATGAATACTTTTTGAAGTATTAAAAAGAGTACAAATGAATAGTAGAAATTGATAAACGGTGTTTTACTAGATAAAAGAAGTTTTACTAATAAAAGAGGGTTTAATTAACAAAAGATTAATTAAAAAAAGGGTTAGAAGTCGCTTATATGACTTGATCGTGCTTTGTTTAACTTGATCGTGCTTTGTTTGACTTGATTGTGCTTTGTGTGTTTATTTATCTATGGAAAATACTTAGTCATATACTTAACATAAAAAGCCGATAAAGTAGGCTCATCTCTCTATGGGAGTTAAGATTGATGTTTGAGTGGAGATATTAGCAATATAGCTCTAACCTTCTAGTTTCACTCTTGACCGAGAGATAACGTGAGATGAAAATATCAGAAACGTGATAAGTATATGAGATTTGGTTTCCATAAGCAATCATTTTCATTACTGTTAAATATGATCGAAATTTTCGATTCAATCTTGAAGAGACTTAGATTGATAAGTGTTTTACTTATCAAAAACTACTTTAAGATCAAGATATGTGTTCAATCTCTTGAAAGTGAATCTATTCGAAATGCTGGAATCCATGTGTGGTTTCGAGATCTGTTTGAGATGTGGGAATCCAATTGGGGATACGTGTTCTGTTTGAGTGACGAAGACTCATGTGAAAAATGTTGAACGTGACCTTAACATCGAAAATGGCTAAAGACAGAGTATGATGCACAATCTGCGTTTTGCAGTCCCGCGATAGGGTATTATCAACTCCATATCTAGAGTATGCTTATCGATATGTTGATACCGGGAGTTGATGATATTTGGTTCCATATAGTTCATCTTTATGTTTGACTATGAGCCTTTATGTTTACTTTATGGTATATTTAACTAGAGGTATGTGACGCTCAAAAGGTGTTTTCTGATTCTTGTGCATGGAGATTGGATTTTGGCTTAACCGAAGGGATCTCCATGGAAAACCCATTTTGCATACGTTCCATATCATTTTTGATTGTGCCTTTTAATATGCTGTTGAATGTAATCAATGTAAACATTCTGGCTATGTTATATATTTATATTCTAAACCTAAGACATTATCTATTATATCACCTTATGTATTATTAGATGGTAGTTCTTTTGAGTGAATAACCATTATGGCATTCCATGCGGTCTTGAAAGTATTGTTATATGTTGATCACATATTTCTTAAGTTTGTCATACCAGACTTATGTCTGACGCGTGGTTTTTGTTTTTCCTTAATTATCTCATATGCTCTTTAGAGTAGTCTGAGAAAGGTGGGTTCTCATTGATGTTCTTTGGAGCTCGAGAGGATTAATATTCTTATTTCCATTGCATTACTATATTGTACATATCATCCTTTGTATGTACATGTTATTATTACTATCCGGGCTGATGATAGTATTTAGAATTGTAACTCTAAAATGTTATGTATCTTAGAGGAACAGCTTGTATTGTCTATTGATATTATATGTTATCATTTCACTACGACATTTTGAAATTGTGTTCTTTTTTTCATTTTCCTTTTATTTTACCCTAACAATCTATCTTTTCGACCCTTGGATGTTCGTACACGAATATCATGGATGCATTAATGTCGATATCCAAGGATCGAAAAGGCGGATTGTTACATGTGTTCATTGTGTGTATATGTGTAAAGTTAATACCTAATCAAGTCAGATTGATGATATAGAGCATCCTCCCTTTTTGGTTACTCTTCGTATAGTTAGAAATGTGTTCGGATTGTCGATTTCAAGGTTATTGGGTCAGAACTTGAACATTGCCCCAACCCTGTTTAATTTTTGAAATATTTTATCAACTTTTGATGTTCCATTGTCCTGCACTTAATCATGGCATGGATACGAAGTTAGCATCATATATAGTGTATATATTGGACTTGCTTAAATATGATGTTTTTTCTACACATTTCCTTTAAACTGTTTGAAGTATCGATGTCCTAAATTGTGGTAATGTTTTTATGAAGCTTGAATGTTGGGTGCATACGTTATTATTTTTCATTTGAGAAATACATTTTTGCGCTGATGCCATTTTATATAAAATATGGTTGAGTAAATTGTTAACAAACTTACATTGGTCTAGCCACCTTTGGAAATTGTGAGCATTCCATCAACATCCTGATATATAATTCCATTAGCTTCTGTGCCAAATGGTAATGATTGTTGTTGTCATACTTGCATCTTATATATTAATGTTTAGTAGATAGTTGCGCATATGTAGATTATGATGTAACATCCCTAATTTTGGTTAATATTATTTAGGATATTTAATCAGATAAATTAAATAAAATAATGAAAAAAAAGAAAATGAGATTTGATAACTAAAATAGTGTAACGACCCGCAAATCCGTATCCCTTGAGTCAACACTATTCTCCATCAATCAACTCAAGATGTACAGAAATATGAACCATTTGAGTTAAAGAAGAAGAGGTAGAAGAAAAAAACAGAAAAACAACATCAGAATCTAACCATCGCAGCGGAATAAAATATAATAGATAATAACAGATCTTTACACAAAAACAAATACTATATCCGTTTATACATACATCATCAGAGTACATCATCAGAGTTCCACATCAATAACATACATCTGGATACACATCGGAATAATAATCAAGTACGGAAGTACGTATCGCCATCCAGCTCGTCTCCTGAGCTCCACGGTATCCTTTCCTATATCCTATAATACTCGGTCTGACCCGAGCATTATAGTTAAATAACACCCGAGTCAGTCTGGAATACCAGCGTGAGAAATCACACTCAAATTGATTACTAAAGTTTCAAAAATGCTTTGAAAACAAAAGCATCTCGTAAGACCACGCCACAAATAAACATGCCGAGGTTACCTTACGATAGCTAAAACATTTTTATATTAAAATCCTCTGATATTATAATAGGGTCTATATACAAATACTTATTAAAATAGCCGAAATTGTTACATTTATTAAATTCCAGCTACTAGCCACAGTCATGGGTAATACAAACAAAACTCGTAAAAGGCGCATAGGGAGAATGTATTTCCAACTAATGACTAGGCATTGGGATACCACCTGTCACGGTACGTGGTCTAGATCACAGTACCGATGATCACTCCCGACCCCCTGCAACACAAGACCCGGACTATCCCTTACTGGATAATCCCGAGTAAGATCACCCCGCAGTTGGGATCAACAACCGCACCACTATGCCGAAATGAAAGGGACATCTAGACAGGGATAACCTCACTCGGAAATGGGTGCTGCCCACCAAAACTTGCTGCATAACCCCTGATTTTCAATCACTCCCGGTTGATGAGGCATGAGGCTAAGCGTTACCTTTAGAACATATCCCTTAGAATGCCCATCGTCTACCTGACGATGTTCCGAAAGCATTCATCCATACAAGTCCGTCCCGGATTCGAACGGAACCGAAGACACTATTCCTACTGCATCCATTTTGGAAACATCCTTAGGATTAGTAGCGACTAGCCCTTGCACTTCGATGCTCCATCTTCGACTCCGTACTCATTTTTCCCGAAAACGTACCGACCGGATCAAAGTGGATTTCGAGAAATAAATCTCGATCCCAGTCTCTTCAAAAACGATTAGTGCGTTGGCCAATATTGATAGTCGGTTATTTAACTATCAATTAACATTCACAACAACCATCAAACAATAAATAATTTCTCCAAATTATTTATTAACCTCAAAATATCTTTGCAAGTTATATTTCTATTTTCAATCCTTTGAAAACAGTTTCAAACCATCTTTCTTTTTACAGAATAAATTTCCCAAATATTTTCTATTTTCACTGAAATCACCAAGCACAAAACTTTAGATTTTTAAAATAAATTAAAACACTTTATTATAAAATATACTTTAACATTTAAATTTAGAAAACGACTTTAATACTTTATAAAGAATAATACTTTTGAAATATTTAAAATAAGGTTACTTTATAAAATATAAAACTAGATTTTCTCCTTTAAAACAAAATACTAAGTCACCTTTAAATAATTACTACGTAATAGATTAGAAAAATACTTACTTTAGAATTAAAATATTTTAGAAATAATAAATTTTCCAAGACATGCTTTTTAAAACAACATTAAAACTTTTATCTTATATTTAAAAATTTACTTTGAAAACGTACTTGGCTATCCAGGGAAATATACTTCTCTTCACATTTTTTTTAAAAACAAATCACTGCTTATTTTTAAACAAATTTTCTCATTCCCTTAATACATTCCCAACGTGAAGTTATTCTTTAAATATCCACTGATATATTATTTCACTTTTATAAACCCAGTTTGTAAATTCCATAGCCACATTCTCCTTTAAAAATCCCGGTTTTACACACTTAAAACGATTCCCAAATTGATTTCCAATTTACTCCATTTATTCCAAAATACATTAACTTCAGTTTTTATTCCTTAATTATGATCTAAAATACTTTTAACTGAAAATACCAATTTTAGATTTCTCAAATTACTTCTTTATCCTTTTAAATAAATTTAAACTTTAAATTTTAAAATAAATCTTTATTCCTTTATTTGATATCACTTAAGTTTACAATTCATTAATTTCTGTTTATTCAAAATCTTTTTTGTTCTCCATACTCGAAATTATTTGTCAGTATTTTAATATCACTTCCATTCCTTTTCAATTCATTCTTAATTTATTCAAATTCGCTATAATTATTTTATTTAAAAATTCACTCTTTTATTTTCTTTTCCAAAAATCCAATTCTATATATTTTGATAACTCAGTGGACCGAAATATATTCAAGCAAACTATAACATTCAATATTCTAATATAATTCATCATAGAATATCAAATAATCACAATAGAGAATATTAAATAATTTAAATAAATGTTGAGGAATCCAGTTGGATCCCTCCAACCCGTTCCCTGCATCCACAGACGTTAGTACAATATAAAATACCAATTCCACTTCGAGGTGGAATATCGCAGTATATGGGATTAAATATAATAACATCCGCTATTATGCGGCGCATAGGGTCTCATCCGCTATAAAATGTGGGAAATCAATCATTCCAAGATATATTATATACTATAATATAACACATCAAATCAATTCAACCATTCAATCAATTATTTAAATTTAACTATTTAAATTTTAAATTAAAATTCAGCTGAGTGAGATTAACTCACCTTTGATTTTTGTTTGGCAATCCAATTCCATTTCGATCATTATCCCCCAATTTGACCTTGTATAAACATTAAACATTTTATTAGTATTCGAAGTAATCCAAAATCAATTTCCATTCAATAAATTAATTTAACTAATAATTTGGTTTTAAACTAATTTCCTATAATAAATAAAATAATTAACTAATCTAGTCAAACAAATTAATTATCTTAATACATTGTTTTTGAAATAAATTAGTGAATTTAAAATGCGTATATGTTTATTTAATTTTTATCTTTAAACTACATACATAAAAAAATCTATATAATTCTAAAAATCTAAATTTTAACTATATATGCATATCTGTATGTTTCCAAAAAGTTTCCTGTTTTAACTTTATATATAGATTTCGATTTGTTTATATATACTTATTAAATTTAAATTAAAAAAATAAACAGTCTATATACACTTTACTGTAAATCTAAAATCTTTAACCTTTATATACGTATACACCTAATTAAAAAAACAAATCATATATCTTTACTGTAAAAATTATCTGTTTTATACTTGCATATTTTTCTAAATTAAAATTAGATTAAGCAAAAAAATAAGGCTAAACGATTACCAGAGAAATCCCACCTTCCTCAAACCCAACTGCAGATTCACCCACATCATCTAACACACACCTCTGATAATCATCGAACTCGAATTCGGCTCCACCACCCAAAAGCCTGCACCTGCTTCATCGAACGACCATCTTCCCTCTAACAGTGAGCTAGGGCATCTCACGACCTAGGCTAGGACTGACAATAGCCTCAGGATCGAACGCCACTACCACTTCCCCTATCCATCATCTCGACTACTGCCATAACCCACGCGATCGATGCCCAAATCGAACGTCGCCTAATCCTACTGCCTCGCGACATCAATGATTAATTCGAGCTTCACTCCCCCCCCCCCTCGGCCTCGTGCTCGCGAGCCCGAGCGCCATGCTCGTCGTGCATCCCTTCTCCCCTTCACGCGTACAGATTCGAACTACCTCCCCCACTTTTTTTTTATTTACGAATTGAAGAAGGTAGATGACAATAAAAGGAAGATGTGAAAGTTTCATTCGAACTGGAGGAAGAAATCTTGATTTGGCCATTATTGATTTCCTTTGAACGAAATTATAAAATGAAGAATGAAAAAGCTCAGCAATCCTTTTGTTTCGAGATTTCAAATTTCCTTATATTTTTTTTTCGGCTGATGTAAAGTTGATGGGGGAATGTTTGCGTGCTGTACTATACCTGCTACAGTGCTTGAGAAATGATAGAATCGCAGCTGATGGGAAAAGAAACGGCTGATAGTGAAAAGATATATATATATATATATATAAGTTAAATTCAAATCATCTCGATAAACACAACACGAAATTTGACTTCCTATTGAGGCGTGCCGCTAGGCGTTCCTAGTGTTATATTCCTATTCCGAACGCAGTGGAAAAGGTTTCGATTCCTAATTCGATCGTATGGAGAAGATAACTTTTTGAATCGAATTAAAATATTAAATTTTCATATAAATCTTAGCGCGTTTATATATCGTACGTTCACACAACAACTCCAAACGCTACGAAATTTTAAATCCGATAATAATACAATATTACGGATCCAATGGAACTGGTTTCGTCGAATTCCGAGACTGTGCCTCGGAAGGCTATTTTTAAACGTCAACTTAAACGATATATTTTCAAAATTTAACAAAGCACTTCCAAATTCAATTTTAACATTTTTACTATTTTCAATATTATCAATATAAAATTTACAAGCCTTCAAATTATATTTTAACATGCTTAAAATCGCAGATTTCATATTTTACCCAATTTCCAATTATTAAATTTAGTAATTAAATTACCCGATAAATGGTGATATTTGAATTCAATTTAAAAATTAACTATTAAATATTTAAAATCAATTAAATATTCGGATTTTAAATGCTCGAGAATTCCGGGTCGTCACATTCCCCCCTAAAAGAATTTCGTCCTCAAAATTACAAGTTAGGAAGAATGGTCCAATATTAGTTTACCTTTTCCCCGAAACCAAACTGTTTCTAACAATTTCCCAAAACAATCCTTTTATTAAGAACACCATACCACTGTTCCTAACTTTCCAAACTTCTCCCATTAGGTTCCCACCAATATCATATACCAACTATTCAAATTTCAATCTAAAACCAATTTAAATTTTCAAAAATTTCTCAAAAATTTTCTAACTTCCTAAATTTTCGAAAAATTTCGCCAGCGTCTCCTTTGCGCGGCTAGCTCAGTACAGCTACAAAATACCTCTACGGGCTTTCAGATTCCAAAAGAAAACAAAAGGCCAAGTGACTAGATCAAAATCCAATCAAATTTCATACAAAAATTTAAAGACATACCTTTTTGTCGAGCAATTCAAATTTATCTTCTGAAATCAAAACCAATTTTCCTTTCCATTTGTAATACCTGCATATCCTACTTAGTAATAATATCCAATGACAACATTCAAAAACATTTTATTGACTTCCTTACAATATGTCAATATCTATTCATTCAAGCCGTATGATGTACATATTTGTTTATTGAATCTTCACTCAAATGCTTATTCAATATATTTTTCTGACACCCATATTACTTAAGAATTTCACCATTACTTCTTAAGTTCAATATAAGTATTTTATATGGTTCTTATATTTATTTTCACTTCACCACTTAGTTTATATATATTTTATTCAAAATGATTCTCCCATTTCCATATGAATTCAATTTACCTTCATTCTGAATATCGAATTTTATTTTCCCTTTATAACTGATTCATATCATTGTTTTAAATTAGTTTCATTCCCTAATTTATTTCAATTTCCAATTTTAAATCGTTTTGTCGCTAACTAATTTTTTTTAAATTTTTTTTCTAACTCCCAAAATTTCCTAATTTTTTTGGCAGAGTCTCCTTTGTACGGAGGAGCTTTTGCAATTTGACAAGATATATAAATATATATACATCGACCCACACGGTCGGAAAAACAAAAGCAGTTCATATTTCCTATTTTTATTGCATAGGCGTACCTTTATTTAGCATTTTAAGCAAGCGGTCTATTCTTTAGCTAGTGTCCAAAATCCTGCCAAACGGCCTCCCGGTACCTGTACTTACTCAATTCAAACATATAAGTACTAAATATTTGCAATTTATTAATATTTCACTTGCTTTCAATAGCTAACAGATAAATTTCACATATAACGCATGTTATATAATTTCCATAAGCATATATAAGGTTCTGACACTTATTACAATTGCTTACTACCAATTTCCAAACCATTCTATTCAGTTTAAGTGGTTTACAACTTACTTTCTTATATTTAATTCATTCTAAGCAAATCAAACTCATATTCATTCCAATTGATTCCAAAATCATCTTATTTCACTCATAGAATTTTATCTAATCTCGTTTACATCAAACGATTCATTTTCTTATGCAATTCGACAGTATTAATGTGAATAAATAATTACGTAAGCTTTGTAACCAAGTTAAATTGATTCCAACTCAATGTATATAAATTCCATTCCAATCTAACTTATTTACAAACCGTATAGTTGCATTCCATCCCGTTTCACATTGGTTTTTTTCAAAGCCATTTTGTTATACTCGACATCATCCCATGCTTCTATTAACTTTAAACTTAAGTTAATTTACTTCAATTCACTCCCATTCCATAACTTAAGTTCATTCTCATTTTTAATTTATTCATACTCGAATTGGATTTATTTTCATCTCAAATCATTTTTATTTTAATCCAATGCCATACAGCTTCAATTCATATTTAATTCACTTACAATTCTAAGTTGAATTTCTATTTATAACTCAAGCTTCATTTCCAAACTCTATTATCTATTCACAATTCAACTCTAATTTAATAATTTCGAGTTCCATTTCCATATTTCATTAACTAGTTTATCCAAAATTTAGTTTATTTATCACTTTTTCTCTCATATAAGTCATACACTTATATTCCCATACTTCCTTTCATTTTAGCTCAAACATATTCACTTTTCAATCTTTATAAGACACACTTATATTCTTTTCATAAACTCCAACTTTTATAAGCCGTCGGAATTTATTTATTCCAGTTCAAATTTTTATTTAACTCGTTTCCAGTTAATCTAACTTCTTATCATTCTTTTAAATTTTGCTAAGCAAGGACTTAATTCTATTTAATATCATTCCAATATCCAATTTCGGTTCACTTACTTACAATTATAAATTCATTTATTCATTCACAAATTCATTTTCAACCAATAAATTTTATTTCCAAACATTGATTATTTTTAGTCCATTTGAACTAATTCTGCACCTTATTTTACACAATTTTAAATCAAACATCATCCATTATTCAATTTCATTTCATTTGCATACCATATTAATTAATCAGTTACTTATTAATATTAATCTTAAAACTTTATTTAATTAGTCCAACTTGACTAATTTTTTTTTCATTCAAACTTAAGTTCAACATTCAGTTTAAATTTCTTTTTTTTCTCACACGTTTGAACTCATTACTAAAATTGTTCGAAATACAATTTTGAATATATATATATATATATATATATATCTAACCAAACTATTCCTTTGCATTTTCAAAATCAAACCAAATTTCTCCAACAAACATTAATCCAAAACATCTCGGTAGCAATCCCTCTTTTGGAAACTCGAAAATGAACACCGATGATGTCGCGATCACCATCGGAATTATTTTCCAGCGACCGTAAAGAGTTCAATGCTTTTATCTCTTTTTAAAACCCTTCAAATATTTTTAAATTCCAAATCTCTCTAGATTTCAAATTCGATTCAAAATTATTTCTCAATATATATTATCTTCCCAACTTTTTTGAGAATCATTTTCAAATTCAAAGGAAATTTAAATTTTCAAATTTTCAAATTCCAAATCCTTTAAATTTATATTCAAACATTACTTTGGAATTTTATCTTATTTTAATTATTAATCACACTATAATTCACATTTATAGTTACATTTACAAATCTCATTTGTATATCAATTTGTTTCTTAGCTTTTAATTATGATTTCAATTCCTTATTCGATTATGAATCACATTTACAAATTCCATTTATTTTAATAATTTATTCCTTAATCTGTGGTTATTATTTCAATTTCTTATTCAATTCTCATACAATGATAATAATTTAATATTATCACTTTTTAACAACCAAGCATCCAAATATAACTATAACAATAAAAATCATTTCTTTTATATACAAAAATAATTTTGGGTAAAATTATTTCATTTACCCTATTTAAAACAATACTGTGTCGGTTTATCTTGTTTAAGAGTTTAGAAATCCCTATCGATAACATGGCATCCCACACGTCGACCAGAATCCATAAAAACTCAACAAATAAATCAACACAACATAAAAACAATTTAATGTTCACTAACAAATATGCGCTCAAATCTATTGATACGCTCAAACTCATTCTAGAGTACTACAGACTCTATTTAAACGAGTAATTCCCACCAAAGCCAAGGTTATCACCAACCTATGATCTGATACCAACTGTAACGACCCGCAAATCCGTACCCCTTGAGTCAACACTATTCTCCATCAATCAACTCAAGATGTATAGAAATACGAACCATTTGAGTTAAAGAAGAAGAGGTAGAAGAAGAAAATAGAAAAACAGCATCAGAATCTAACCATCGCAGCAGAATAAAATATAATAGATTATAACAGATCTTTACATAAAACAAATACTATATCTGTTTATACATACATCATCAGAGTACGTCATCAGAGTTCCACATCAATAACATACATCTAGACACACAACGGAATAATAATCAAGTACGGAAGTACTTATTACCATCCAGCTCATCTCTTGAGCTCCACGGCATCCTTTCCTGCATCCTATAATACTCGGTCTGACCCGAGCATTATAGTTAAATAATACCCGAGTCAGTGTGGAATACAGCGTGAGAAATCACACTCAAATTGATTATCAAAGTTTCAAAAATGCTTTGAAAACAAAAGCATCTCGTAAGACCACGCCACAAATAAACATGTCGGGTTTTTACCTTATGATAGCTAAAACATTTTTATATTAAAATCCTCTGATATTATAATAGGGTCTATATACAAATACTTATTAAAATAGCCGAAATTGTTACATTCATTAAATTCCAGCTACTAGCTACAGTCGTGGGTAATACAAACAAAACTCGTAAAAGGCGCATAGGGAGAATAGATTTCCAACTAATGACTAGGCACTGGGTTACAATCTGTCACGGTACGTGGTCTAGATCACAATACCATGGATCACTCCCGACCCCCTGCAACACAAGACCCGGACTATCCCTTACTGGATAATCCCGAGTAAGATCACCCCGCGGTTGGGATCAGCAACCGCACCACTAAGCCAAAATGAAAGGGACATCTAGACAGGGATGACCTCACCCGAAAATGGATGCTGCCCACCAAGCCTTGCTGCATAACTCCTGATTTTCAGTCATTTCCGGTTGATGAGGCTTGAGACTAAGCGTTACCTTTTAGAACATATCCCTTAGAATGCCCATCGTCCACTTGACGATGTTCTGAAAGCATTCATCCATACAAGTCCATCCCGGGTTCGAACGGAACCGAAGGCACTATTCCTACTACATCCATTTTGGAAACATCCTCATGATTAGTAGCGACTAGCCCTTGCACTTCGCTGCTCTATCTTCGACTCCTTACTCGTTTTTCCCGAAAACGTGCAAACCGGGTCGAAGTGTGTTTCGAGAAATGAATCTCGATCCCGGTCTCTTCGAAACGATCAACGCATTGGCCAATATTGATAGTCGGTTATTTAACTATCAATTAACATTCACAACAACCATCAAACAACAAATAATTTCTCCAAATTATTTATTAACCTCAAAATATCTTCGCAAGATATATTTCTATTTTCAATCCTTTGAAAATAGTTTCAGACCATCTTTCTTTTTACAGAATAAATTTTCCAAATATTTTCTATTTCCACTGAAATCACCAAGCAAAAAACTTTAGATTTTTAAAATAAATTAAAACACTTTATTGTAAAATTTACTTTAACATTTAAATTTAGAAAACGAGTTTAATACTTTATTAAGAATAGTACTTTAGAAATATTTAAAATAAGGTTACTTTATAAAATATAAAACTAGATTTTCTCCTTTAAAACAAAGTACTATGTCACTTTTAAATAATTACTATGATAATAGATTTGAAAAATACTTACTTTAGAATTAAAATATTTTAGAAATAATAAATTTTCCAAGACATGCGTTTTAAAACAACATTAAAACTTTTATCTTATATTTAAAAATTTACTTTGAAAACGTACTTGGTATCCAGGGAAATATACTTCTCTTCACATTTTTTTAAAAATAAATCACTGCTTATTTTTAAATAAATTTTCCCATTCCCTTAATACATTCTCAACGTGAAGTTATTCTTTAAATATCCACTGATATATTACTTCACTTTTATAAACCCAGTTTGTAAATTCCATAGCCACATTCTCCTTTAAAAATCCCGGTTTTACACACTTAAAACGATTCCCAAATTAATTTCCAATTTACTCCATTTCTTCCAAAATACATTAACTTCAGATTTTATTCCTTAATTATGATCTAAAATACTTTTAACTGAAAATACCAATTTTAGATTTCTCAAATTACTTCTTTATCCTTTTAAATAAATTTAAACTTTAAATTTAACATAAATCTTTATTCCTTTAATTGATATCACTTAAGTTTACAATTCATTAAATTCTGGTTATTCAAAATCTTTTTTTTTCTCCATACTCGAAATTATTTATCGGTATTTAAATATCACTTCCATTGCTTTTCAATTCATTCTTAATTTATTCAAATTCGCTATAATTATTTTATTTAAAAATTCACTCTTTTATTTTATTTTCCAAAAATTCAATTCTATATATTTCGATAACTTAGTGGACCGAAATATATTCAAGCAAACTATAACATTCAATATTATAATATAATTCATCATAGAATATCAAATAATCACAACAAAGAATGTTAAATAATTTAAATAAATGTTGAGGAATCCAGTTGGATCCCTCCAACCTGTTCACTGCATCCACAGACGTTAGTATAATATAAAATACCAATTCCACTTCGAGGTGGAATATCGCGGTATATGAGATTAAATATAATAACATCCGCTATTATGCGGCGCATAGGGTCTCATCCGCTATAAAATGTGGGAAACCAATCATTCCAAGATATATTATATACAATAATATAGCACATCAAATCAATTCAACCATTCAATCAATTATTTAAATTTAACCATTTAAATTTTAAATTAAAATTCAGCTGAGTGAGATTAACTCACCTTTGATTTTTGTTTGGTAATCCAATTCCATCTCGATCATTATCCCCCAATTTGACCTTGTATAAACATTATACGTTTTATTAGTATTTGTAGTAATCCAAAATCAATTTCCATTCGATAAATTAATTTAACTATTGATTTGGTTTTAAACTAATTTCCTATAATAAATAAAATAATTAATTAACCTAGTCAAACAAATTAATTGTCTTAATACATTGTTTTTAAAATAAATTAGTGAATTTAAAATGCGTATATGTTATTTAATTTTTATCTTGAAACACATACATAAAAAAATCTATATAAGTCTAAAAATCTAAACTTTAACTATATATGCATATCTGTATGTTTCCAAAAAGTTTCCTGTTTTAACTTTATATATAGATTTCGATTTGTATATATATACAAATTAAATTTAAATTAAAAAAATATACAGTCTATATATACTTTACTGTAAATCTAAAATTTTAACCTTTATATACATATACACCTAACTAAAAAAACAAATCCTATATCTTTACTGTAAAAATTATCTGTTTTATACTTGCATATTTTTCTAAAGTAAAATTAGATTAAGTAGAAAAATAAGGCTAAACGATTACCAGAGAAATCCCACCTTCCTCAAACCCAACTCCAGATTCACCCACATCATCTAACAGACACCTCTGCTAATCATCGAAGTCGAATTCGGCTCCACCACCCAAAAGCCTGCACCCGCTTCGTCGAACGACCGTCTTCCCTTCTTCCAGTGAGCTAGGGCATCTCGCGACCTAGGCTAGGACTGACAATAGCCTCAGGATCGAACGCCACTACGACTTCCCCTCTCCATCATCTCAACTACTGCCATAACCCACGCGATCGATGCCCAAATCGAACGTCACCTAATCCTACTGCCTCACGACATCAATGATCAATTCGAGCTTCACTCCCCCTCCTTGGCCTCGTGCTCGCGAGCCCAAGCGCCATGCTCGTCGTGCATCCCTTCTCCCCTTCACGCGTACAGATTCGAACTACCTCCCCCTTTTTTATTTTATTTATGAATTGAAGAAGGTATACGGCAATAAAAAGAAGATGAGCAAGTTTCGTTCGAACTGGAGGAAGAAATCTTCATTTCAGCCATTATTGATTTCCTTTGAACGAAATTATAAAATGAAGAATGAAAAAGCTCAGCAATCCTTTTGTTTCGAGATTTCAATTTTTTTTTCGATTGATGTAAAGTTGATGGAGGGAATGCTTGCATTCTATACTATACCTGCTATAGTGCTTGAGAAGTGATAGAATCGCAGCTGATGGGAAAAGAAACGGCTGATAGTGACCAGATATAAAAATATATATATTTAAGTTAAATTCAAATCGTCTCGATAAACGCAACACGAAATTTGACTTCCTATCGAGTCATGCCGCTAGGCGTTCCTAGTGTTATATCCCTATTTCGAATGCAATGGAAAATGTTTCGAGTCCTAATTCGATCGTATGGAGAAGATAACTTTTTGAATCGAATTAAAATATTGAATTTTCGATATAAATCTCAGTGCGTTTATATATCGTACATTCACACAACAACTCCAAACGCTACGAAATTTGAAATTCGATAATAATATAATATTACGGATCCAATGGAACTGGTTTCGTCGAATTTCGAGACTGTGCCTCGGAAGGCTATTTTTAAACGTTAATTTAAACGATATATTTTCAAAATTTAACAAAGCACTTCCAAATTCAATTTTAACATTTTTAATATTATCAATATTATCAATATAAAATTTACAAGCCTTCAAATTATATTTTAACAGGCTTAAAATCCCAAATTTCATATTTCACCCTATTTCCAATTATTAAATTTAATAATTAAATTACCCAATAAATGGAGATATTTGAATTCGTGTTAAAAATTAGCTATTAAATATTTAAAATCAATTAAATATTCCGATTTTAAATGCTCGAAAATTCCGAATCGTCACAAATAGATCCCGCCTTAACAAATGAGTTATTAAGAACGGATTATAACTTAGATAAGGAGGAGAAATTCATGCTAAGGGAAAAATAGGAATATGCCATAATTCTTAAATATAAACCCTTACATTCCTTCTCCCCCATTCACTTTCATTCATACAAGCCTAAACTAAATAAGTTCGGCCATTGTTGAGAGCATTAAGAAGAAGAAAAGTTAGGAAATAAGATTAAAGCTTAGGGGAAGCGAATTCAAAATCAAATCTTAAGTTTCTTCATCCAATCAAGGTGAATAATGATATTCACCTCTAATACGCTCGTTTAATTTTAGTTTTAGGATTAAAACCGAAATACTATTATTGATATTGTGCCATGTTTAAATGTTTACATGATTATATGTTTTACGATGAATTATTGAATTTAATTATAAAATTTTAAATAGTTTAAGTGTGAAATCCTATCATATGACACCCTAAATGAATTAAAATTTTAATACGATGTTAGAAATATTATTTCGGAAGTGGGTTTTAAATATTATAATTTTCGATTAAGTACGAATTTTCTATGATTTTCTTAAGTAAATAAAATGGTTTTTTTGGGGTTTTAATTATTATAAAAATTAGATAATGTTTTTGGACCCGAAATTTTTACATGTTAAAGACTATATAAAATCTGATTTATTGTGATTTTGGGGGGTTTTTCTCAAGTACTAACGAATTATTATGAATTTATTAGGATAAAAATGCCTAATAATTATATTAAAATATTAATATAAAACAATGGTTTGTAAAATTAGTCTAGGAAAGATAAATCTGCTCTATTGTAGATTTTTAGAAAAGATATTGATAAAGAGAAATAATATCTAATAAGAATTTGACAAATAAAAGAAGTTGGTGAAAATATATTGCTATTCAGAGAAATAAAACAATTTTTAAGTTATTAATGATACTGCTATCCCGAAGTTATTAATGTCGATGGCTATGTTGTTGCCATTAAATGATGTCGACCTTAGTGAATGCATAGGATATCACTTCCCGGCGATATGGAATGAATTCATTTGGGTCGAAGTCGACGTCAGCATGCATGCTAACTACGTCAATAATGTTGCATATATTCTCTACGCCGCATGCCTATGTGTCGCATTTTATGTAAAGGGCATGATGCCTCATATTTTCCATAACATCGCTTAATCTATATGGCAATGATGCCGCTTAATTTCATATCGGTTATAACGAATATGTGCTATCAACCTCGGTCGTAGTGATGCCGCGTTTTTCTTTAAGGTAATGATGCTACTTGTTTTATAACAACTGTAATGAGGGTTTTCTTTTCTTTAAGACCTTGATGCCGAAAGTCATCAATATCATTGTTCCCGTAACTTTAGGTTTTAAGGCTTTATAGTATGCAAACCAACAACGATGTCGCTTATAGTCGGTAAACTATATATGCGATGTAAATAATTTTGGCTCTATGGCCTTATACTTTGCAGATCAAAGGCTTTAACATGATTTTATTTTGGAAAGGGGAGATAATCCCTAGTGGTGATATTGATGCCGAGTTTCATTAATATGATAGTTTTATTAAGTTTGGCTTTATAGCCTATAGTTTTGAGGGGTGACAGCCTCTAAGTGGTTTTGAAATTCATCAATACTATTTTATAAAAACATATATCTTGGCATAAGTATTTTGGATAAAGTAAAGGGCTATAATTTTTCTTGTTTTAAACATGATTTCAAGGGTTAAATCATTTATAAAAAATTTATTTTCAAGGAAATAGAAAACCGGTATTTAGCCCAGAGTTTTACTAAAGAATTATTATTCTTATCACCACTAGATAAATTATGATAGGATGAATTGACTTAGAGATTAGACAAGCCAGGTGGGACTAGTCTAGAGTCGCGCTCTATACTTCAGCTGTTAGCCCCTAGTTGATATTAGTCCAAAACTCCAGTGCATAAGATTCTATCACAGGTAAGACTAAAAGTAGGTTTATGCATAGAAATGAATAAACATAGATGAATTAGGTTATTAGTTGGCATGCAAAACCATTAGGATCATTATGACCTTAGAAATAGTAAGTTCCAAACAGACCGTCTAGTTTTCTTGTAATGGTAAGTTAGGATGTTTTATATACCTAGTAGGCCCGAGTCAGCCATATAGGTTTAAAGTTACCCAGATATGATGTTGGGACAAATAGTCATTTATTTAGACAGATTGGTCAAAATTACCTAGGTTGCTTGCATGCTTATGTTGTTTATATTGTTTAGTTTAACGATTGTGGTTGTAGGTGCTTGGTTTATGAAAGACATATTTTAGAGGATATTAGTGAGGGAAAAACTCGTTTCTCTTTGCGGTATGGTCTTACTAGATATCCATTTACCGAGATGGAATATTATTATTCACACCAATCTTTTTGTCTAACCCGATGTGTTTTTCCCCTTTGACTTTTTGGTGCTCGTTTGAGTAGTTTGAGAGTAAGGTTTCCAGGTTATTTAGGTTGAACAAATAAAGCTTCCAGGGATGTACAAAAGGCATATCTAGCTTTGTACGAGTCTATATATTTAATATCTGTTCCCCTTGAAGTTTTATTTAGTTGGAATGTATGCATTAACAGATGTTATAAGTGTCTAGTGGTTAATTTTGATCAAACAAAGGGGAATCTTCGCATGTCGCTCTTGGAGTATTTTGTGATAATTATATTTTATTTGAACTTGGGCAACATTTGAGATTATGTAATGAATATGAAATATTATCTTTGAAATGAAACGTGAAAGTTTGTTTTGAAACTGTGATTAAGAAAATTTCATTTTCCTGTGCTTTGATGTGATTGATACTATTAACATGACCACATTTTATCATCGGAAATTAACATTGTATATGATTGCAGCATCTGTAACAGTTAGTTTTAGGCCTCAGAATAAGAGATGTTAAAACTTGGTATTAGAGCATAGGTTTATGTAAACGTAAAAGAATTTTGAACTTAAAAAGTATTTTGAAAACATAATCTGAATGAATCAAAGAATAAGATTGGCATACGGGATAACGCGATAGTAACGTGCTTGTATTTACTATATATGTATGTATGTATGTATGTATGTATGTATGTATGTATCATATCACTATTATTCCCATCTCTCTTAGACAATTCTTATGAAGGTAGGAAATGGAAGAGTTAATCTCGGTGGAGGAAGCACCACTACTAATGGAAATGTAAGGCCCAGTACAAGGAGGAATCTGTGTCGACAAACAGCTGCTAATGTGGGTACTGGAGCACCTTAGGTAGATATGAGAGCTATGTATTAGTTCTTCGTTAATATGATGCAAGCATGAGTCGTAGTTGGATTAATGGGTGGAAATGCTGGAGAGGCAAATCCTGAAGTTCAAGTTGTCAATAATTAGGCTATCTTGAGTAGGGACTATGCAACACTTAAAGGAAAGCCATTTATTGGAACTGAGGACGCTATTGAGGTGGAGAATTGGTTACTCATTGTGAAAGGATTTTCATGGATTTAGGTCTGAATGATGAGCAAAACAGGAGGCTCGCATCCAGACAACTGAGAGGAGCTGCATTGTACTGGTGGAACAGTATAACCATTGGGATGCAAGAGGAGAACTTGACTTGGGCATAGTTCAGGAGGAGATTTGAGGAGAGTTTTATGTTTGAAATTGCCAAGTCAACTTTGCTAAGGAAGTTTGCTTATTAGTGCAAGGGGCATGACTGTGTTGGAGTATGCAACAAGTTTTGAAGAGTTATCCAGGTATAGGTATGCTACGGTGGATACTGTGATTAAGAGAAATGAAAAGTTCATTCGTGGATTAAGACTATAGCTTGCTAGAGTAACCTCACTACATCTTAGGGATCCGTGTGATGTAGTAGTGAAAATGGTGCCGAGGAATGAAAAGATTCTTCCTTTCTTTGGTAGTAACAAAGCAGTGGAGGCTCGGAGTGGGCATAATTAGAAAGAGAAATTCTTTCAGAAAAGGAAGCTTAGAAGGATGGAATTGCCAAGAAAGGAAAAGAAGAGGTTGTGTGCTACAAATGTGACAAGAAATGGCATTTTGTGAATGAATGTTGTTCAGGATATGCAAAGAAGATTATTGGAAGGAAGAACATCAAGTGCTTTAATTGTGATCAGATTGGACATTACAAGAACTCGTGCAAGGAACCAGCTAAGGTTGAGAAAGGATAAGTATTTGCTTTGGAACCATCTACCTCGAGACCCACAACATGGGAAAAGGGAAAGACTGCGATGGAAGGTACACTTTTGATTCACGGTATATCTGTTAGAGTACTGCTTGATATTGGTGCATCACATTTTTTATCCAATTGCTTGGTAGATAAGCTAAATTTAGAACCGTCATACCTAGTTACTTCCTTAAGGGTTACGAATCCGATAGGAGAGTATGTAACTCTTTGGATGAGATGTGACCATTTAAAGTTTGAATTATTAGGTCATATATTTTCTTATAGTTTGCATGTGCTTAACTTTTTGGCCTTTGGGATTATTTGGGGTATGGATTGGTTAAACAAATACGATGCTAGGATATTTGTCAAGATAGAGAATATCACTAAGACATTTTAATAGTAACGTTTGAATTATATACTCCATGGAGGACTTGAATTTTTATCTTTTTGCTTTGTTGGATGAAATGGAGGAGAAAGACGAGTTAAATCGATTTTTATTGTTAGAGAGTCTTCTGATGTCTTTGAAACAGTGACAGGACTACCGTCGAAATAAGTTATTTAGTTTCGTATAGATTTTGTACTGAAGCTGAACCCATGAGTAGACCGTTTAGTAGAATGACATGTACAGAGATGGAGGAGTTAAAGGTGTAGCTAGAGGACTTAAAAGAAAAAAGTTATATTAGGCCAAGTAGTTTGCCTTAGGGAGCATCCGCGATGTTCGTAAAGAAACCATACGGGTCGTTGAGACTATGTATTGACTATCATAACCTAAGTGAGAAGACAATAAAGAATAGATATCCTTTTCCAAGCATAGATGATTTGTTTGATCGGTTGAGTGGAGACAAAGTATTTTCCCGGTTGGATTTGGTGATAGGGTTCCATCAAATAAGGGTGGTGGAAGATAGTATCCCTTTGACGGTGTTTTGAACAAGATATGGTTCGTAGAAATGGTTAGCAATTCCATTCAGATTGACTGATGTGCCTGATTTCTTCGAAGATTTAACGAACCAGATCTTATGAGACCATTTGGATATATTTGTGTTTGTACTTACAGATGACATTCTGATATATTCTTGGAATGAGCGAGATCATGAGATTCACCTTAGAATAGCACTTGAGACATCGAGATTGCATCAGTTAAAAGAAAAGTTTTCAAAATTTCGTTTTTGGAAGAAAGAAGTAAAGTTCCTTGGTCATATTGTCTCAGAAAAAGGGTTGTCATTAGATCCTGATAAGATAGAAGCTGTAAATAATTGGAAGAGAACTAGGATAGTGACTGAGATAAAGAGTCTCCTTAGATTAGCTGGCTACTACCGGAGATTCATCAAGGATTTCTCTAGTATAGAAGCACAGATGACTAAACTAACAAGGAGGGACGTGAAGTATGTTTGAATCGATAAATGTCAGGAGGCATTCCAGAAGATGAAACATTTATTGACCAATGCATCCATGTTAGTTGTTCCGACTGGAAATTAAGATTTGGTGGTGTATACTGATGCGTGCGGAACAAGATTAGGAGCTGTACTAATGCAAAGGGGTAAAGTGATTGCCCCACTTCTCGATACCTCGGACTGCATGAAGTTAAATATATCTAACTCATGATTTAGAGTTGGCTATTGTAATTTTTGCTTTGAAGGTATGGAGACGCAACCTTTTGGGAGAGAGATTTGAGTTTTATACGAATCGCAAGTCTTTTTGATACTTATTCTCTCAGAAGGAGTTAAATTTGAGACAGTAGAGGCGGTTAGAGTTTATAGCTGCTTATGATTTCGGAATTGAATATACATCAGGGAAAGGAAATAAAGTTGCAGATGCACTTGGTAGAAAACATCAAAATGCAGTATTGGCGATGTTAGCGAAGTGGAAAGATTTTGAAGCCTTAACTACTTATGGTATGCAGTTAAGATAGACTTCTAGTTCTAGTTAGAGTATTGTAATGTTATCTTGCTTAGCAGTCCGACAAATAATAATTGAAAAGATTGCTTTTAAGCTAAGAGATGATCCACTACCAGTTAATGAATTAGAAGATTGTAAAGTGGAACTGAGATTGATGATTTGAAGGGCTTTTATCTTGATCAAAATGGATAATTGAGAAAGAAGGGACGATTATGTGTTTCAGATGTTAGAGACCTAAGGAAAGAAGTCATTAGGGAGTGTCATCGATCAAAGTTTACTATTCATCCTAGAGGAACTAAGATGAATCAGGATATGAAGAGAAGTTTCATCTGGGAGGGTATGAAAATGGATGTAGGCTTATGGGTAAAGAAATATTTGAATTATCGGCCGAGCATCAGAAGCCAAGTAGATTGCTTCAGCCTTTGGATATACAGTATGAAAATGGGATTCTATATCTATGATTTCATTAACGGATTGCCAAGGTTGAGTAGGGAAAATTAAAGTATTTGGATTATAGTGGATAGATCGACGAAGAGCACATATTTCATTCCCATTAAGTCGACAAGTATGGCACCTATTTTGGCTAAGTTATTTATGAAGATTATTGTTAGACTGCATGGAATTCCTAGTAATATAGTCAGTGATAGAGATACCCTATTCACTAGCGAATTCTGCAAAAGTCTACAAGAAGTTTTAGGTACCAAGCTCAAGATGAGTATCATATACCATCCACAGACCGATGGGCAAATGGAAAGAGTTAACAAATTCCTGGAAGATTTGTTAAGAACTTGTCTGCTAGACTTTGGAGGTTCACAGAAAGATTGTCCACATTTAGTCGAATTTTCCTATAACAATAGTTATCAGGCTAATATAAGGATGACACCTTTTGAAACTTTATATGGAAGACCATGTAAATTCCTCATATGTTGGTTAAAGACTGAAGATAGATTGATTCTTGGTCCAAATTTAGTACAAGTCATGGAAAAGATTAAGCTAATTTGAGCTAAAATGAAAGAATCTTGGTCTAGGCAAAAGAGTTATGCAAACAAAATACTTAGAATTCTCAGTTGGAGACCATATTTTCGTCAAAGTAACACTAATGAAGGGAGTTGTAAGATTTGGAAGTCAGGGAAATTGACACCTAGATTTTTTTGGACCATTTCCTATTATAAAGAGGATCGAGAAACTTGCTTACAAGATAGAGTTACCGAACAGTTTGGCAGACAATGTTTTTTATATTTCTTATCTTGGAAAGCGTGTTCGTGATCCAAAGACTACTATCACTCCAACTGCATTGAAAGATTTAGTGGTGGAACCAGTTGTGACTATTGTTAGGCAACTAGTTCATATTATGGCTAGAAATAAGTAGAAGCTAAGGAACAAGACAGTCAGATTTGTAAAGGTCCAATGTAGTGACAATGAAAAAGCCTGTACTTGGGAGATATAGGATAGAACTAGAGACACTTATCCCGATTTGTTTTGATGGTAAGGTTATGATTATGGTTGTTACGTACCTTATCGTAATTTTGAGGATGAAATTCTTTAAGGAGGGGAGTCTGTAACAATCCGAATTTTGGTTAACATTATTTATGATATTTAATTATATAAATTAAATAAAATAGTGTAACAACCTGAAAAATTCAAATAATTCATCTTCGAATATCTCAACTTTTGGAAAATGTTTAAGTATTGAAATATAATTTTATAACCTTGTCACTTTTTAATTAATAACTAATGTTAGAAAACTTCCTTTTGAAATATATTTACAAAATATATATTCTTTGAGTAACTATTGAAAATGTGACCGAAGAATGATTTGATAAAAATCAACTTTTTGTTCAATAACAGTTGTCCAAGATCTTTGGGCTTATATAACAAACACACAAAATCAGTAACAAGTGCTTAAACCTTCAAATCACTCATGGAAATTCATTAAGCTAAAAGCTTCTAGAAACAAGGACTGAGTGACTCTTAATTTAAGGAGGAAAAGGTAGAGTGATTTAGGGAAAGCATAGTGCATAGGCATGATTGCATGTAACTTCATGGTTGACCTAAGAGGGTATTGGTGGTCTTTTGCCACTAATTCCTAGGCTTATACATAAGAGGCAAGGACTATCTTCATTCTTACAAATTCACAAACTAAAAGTTCTAAGTTCTTACACACCTTTCTCTTCTCAAAGTTCTTAAACCAAATCAATTCTAAACTAGATCAAACTCCTCAAAACTCAAGCTGTCATTCTAATACAGCTTATAACATCTTTCCATCATCTCAAAACTAAAGAAATTGGAGCCATCCCCTCCAATCCCACCAAGGCCATACCCAAATTGGGCGATTCAAAGATTGGTCATGTACTTCTAGGCCTCCTTTTCTCTTGTTCATACTTGTTTTAGCTTGGTTTTTGTGCTCCTGTGTTATTGCTTGGGAGTAGCATGTTATTGCTTGGTAGTAGTAGCTTCATCCTTCGAGTAAAAGTGAGTTATCTCAGTCACTAAATAAAATCATAAACTTGACACTTTATTCGACCAAAATTTGACAATTATGATTGTTATAAACTATGATAATATACCCTAACAACTTAAAGTTATAACCCTTAACTATGTTTAAAAGGCATGTGATTTGTTTAAGTATTATGCCTTAAAAGGCTTTGAATTGTGTTGTCAAATTTATGTACATGAAATTGGAAATTTGAACATTTAATTTGGACATGTTATTTAGTACATATATTATTACATGCTTTGTTGTGATATGATCTGAATTTGGGAATCATATGTATTTATATAAGTTAATAATATTAAATATTGAATTGGATACAGAATTGTCCGTATAGCAATGGTCGCTATAAACACGCTTTGATATCCCTTTCTTCTGTCTCACTTTTTAAACTCCATATTTTGCTTATTTTCAAATAAAATGTTTTATATAATTATATAAGTCAAATGATAGTAAGAAGTGAAGTTTAAAAACTATTTTGTTTTTAAAACAAAGTTAGTAGAGTTATGGTCCATATAACGATAGTCACTATGGATGCACTTTGGAAAAACAAGTTTTTTTGTGAAGTTTAAAATGTTATTGCTTTTGATATTTTATGAAATCTTATCAAAGGAGTTTTATAAAATATACATAAGTATTTTAAAGCTATTTTATTTATATATAAGTCTATAAAACTATTTTAAACTCTTCTATTAAGATAAGAACTTTTATACACTTTCCTTCCTTAACTTATTCTAAATTTTATATTCCCTATTAAATAAAACTATTATACATATTTATATCATTTTAAAAGAGTCACTAACCTATTTATACAAGTAATTTCAAAATACTATTGTTTTAGAAGAAGGGATGAAAAGTAACGCTTATATAATGACCTTAGTTTGATTGTTTATGGAATGTTAGTATTATTATGCTTAATACTAAAAGCCAAATGAGGCAGGCTTCTCTATTTGTAAGAATGGAGAATGATTTTCGAGTGGGGATAGAGCAATAGAGCTCTAACCTACCAGCTGTCCTCTTGGCCAAGGAATGGTTAACTGGAAGGTCGGAACCATCTTAAGTATATGAACCTTGATTTCTATAAACAAGTGCTTAAGACTAGATAGTCAATTAGTCGACTACCAATCTTAACCAAACTTAACTTAGGAAGTATGTGATAGGCTTCATGGATTTATAGCAACGAGAACCCTCGGGGAGGAGCATTGGTATGAAATGCCTCTAGCTTCGGTTACTTCTAAAAGACCCGGAATTCGTTAACCGAAAATTCATCGATTAGTTTTGAAGAGTCTAGGATCAGTAAGTGTTTTACTTGTCGAATACCACTTCAAAACTATTATAATGTTCAGTTTTGGAAGAGATCATTGAAGTGGACCCTATTTGAGTAAGAGGACTCATGGGAAAGATGCTGAACGTAACCTTGACATTGGAAAATGACTAAAGGTAGAGTAGGATGCATAATCCTGGGTTTAGCCAACCGAAATAAGGGTTACATCAACTCCAATTTTCTAGATTATGCCTATAGATTTTTTTACGAGAGTTGTTGATAATTGGTTCACGTGTTAGGGCATGGGCAGGTTGCATTTACCTTATAATATATTTTTTCTAGAGATATACTATGCTCGGAAGGCATTTTCTAGCCCTTATCATGGGGATTGGTCTCGGTAGTATTACTAGGGAGGTCTCTGTAAAAAATCCAAATACAAATGCACCTTAGCAATTTTAAATTGTACTCTAATATCGTTGTGCTGTGAAAGCAACACAGCTGTTTTCATATTTATATTACACACCTTAGACATTATCTATAATATCACCTAATGTAAATATCAATTGAGTTGGTTCCTTTCAAGGGGAAAGCCATCCAATGATTCGGTCTGTCTCGAAAATACCGTTATGTGTTTATACTCATTTTCGAGTTTCTTATACCAAACTTATGTCTGAAACATGGTGTTTCTTTTTCCAAAACTCCACGTGTACTTTTTCGAGTAGATTGTGTAAAGTGGGTCTTAGGGTTGGATGTTTCAAGCTTATAGAGGCAAGTTGGATGCTACCATCTATCTATCTGCCTAATTTCATTTCCATTTACTATTATATATGTATTCAGCATTTTGAGGATAGGCGGTTATAACTGTCCAGGCTGATTGTAGCACTTAGTTATTTTGTACCTCCGAGATTCATGTATGTTGGAGCAACTCTTTGTACTACACTTTTTGGTATATTAATATTATCCTTCCACATGTGAGATTCTGATATTGTGTTCTTCTATAATTTTTTTGTTTCTTTTCTACCCTAACTTTCTATCTTTCCGCCACTTGGGCGCTCGCACATTAATACCGTATATGTATTTAGTGTCGGCATTTGGGTATCGAAAAGGCGATTGTTACATTGTCGTATCAGAGCACAAGGTTGGGCAAACACCTTCGCTTCGGTTGGGTATGGCTCATTAGAGATAGGTTAAGAGATACCCTAGAATGAGCTAAGTATACTATACATATGAGTGCGTATTTTTATTTCAAAACGAGACTTTTTAAAATGTTTCATAAAAATGTTCCCTTCCTAATAACCCCTTTCCTCTAAATCAACCCTTTCTTTGAATTAATTCCTTCTTAGTAATCCATTCTCAGTAATTCATGCTGAGTGAATCCTTTCTTTGATATAACTCTATCTTATAGTATGCTAAAGATGTTTTGCTAAATTCAGGTTGCCAACTATGAGTGCTCATGCCTCAAGTGCTAGAGGTAATAGAGGTTGTGGTGGTAGAGCTTGACACTCACCAATGGGAGAACTCGAGCTCTTAGGAATGTTGTCCTTGTAACCGAACCTAGGGAGAATGTAATGGAAGAAGTGGTGCAAGTTCAGCCTCTAATGAACTTTGCTTCACTCTGCCATGATTTTGAGAGGTGTGGTTGTTAACGATTCAGTGGAACTAAATCGATTGTTGAGGTTTAGATGTATTTGAGGTTGTGTGAGAGGATCTGTGCGGTTAATGCCCCGCTATTACCCTGCTATAACCTTGTTAAATCTCATAGCGGATTTCTAACGCTATGATTTTTCCATATAGCGCTAAATATAGCCTTTCCGCTTTAAACCCCGCTGTTTTCGTTATATTCCTTTATTCCCACTATTTCCTCTATATCTTCTTTAAAAGGAATGAATTTGAAAATGAAATTTACATGTTATAAACATTATGAAATTAATTTATTTAATTTAATTTTTAATATATTTTCAAAAATGAAAATACTCTAATATTCTACTAAAATCAGTTATGTTATATAACAGTTTTACGTTTTTACAGTATATTCGCACATGTTTTTATTTAAAATTATTTATATATTAATTATAATTCAATTGAGTGTTAATTTTTCATTTAATTACCATTTATATATTTGTAAAATCATTAAGTATGAGTTTTATATGCTATTTTAGAGTCGCGCTATATCCCGCTATATTCTCGTTGTTTCCCCGCTATGACTTTTTGCACCTCCGCCATATTGAATTTACCGAGCACTTTAATTGCATAGGAGAGGATCTTTAGGGACTTGGAGTTAGGAGATACTATAAAGCATCGCTTGACTTCTCATCATCTTTCTGATGCTTCCATGGATTGGTGGAGTTCTATTACCACAGATGTCCTGGAGAATGACTTCTCTTGGGCGTAGTTTAGGGAGGAAATCAAGAGGAATTTTATACCAAAGATGGGGAAGACCTTGTTTCTAGGAGCTTCTTGGATTTAAAGCATGGTACTATGACTGTGGCAGTGTTTGAAAATAAGTTCAACACATTGTCTCGTTTTGGGCCTGGTATGATAGACATGCCTTTAAAGAAGAATGAGATGTTTATAGCTGGCATGCATCTCGAGTTTAATCGAGATATGACTAATCATATCATGAGTTTGTCTGTTGATTTTGGTGAATATTGGCTTGAGGTTTGAGAGCTTAGAACCTAAACCTATTGTTTCTCCAATGAAGCCTATTATTTCTACAGCAGCTAAGGATAAGAAGCGCAAGTTTCCAGAGAAGAGAGCCAAGGTTGTGTGCATCAAGTGTTGTAAGGTAGGGAATTATGCTAGTGAGTGTAAGTCCAGTGGAGGAGGACCGATGTTTAAGGCACCAATAGGTAAGGTACCTCCGTTTGCACTGCAGGGGTGTTATAGTTCGCATATGGTTGATCATTTTGCTAGGGATTGCCTTATGCTCAAAATATGAGAGCAGCCCGGGGCCTTTGCTATTACAACAGCACTTTCCACTTCAGCAACATCTAAAGGGAAACAGGCTCGGGAAGGTACTCTGTCTATTTTTGGCACCTATTCATGTCTTGTTTCATATCGGTTCTTCTCAAAGCTTTATCTCTCATAGTCTTGTCAATAAACTTGATATATAACCAATTGTGGTTCATGATTCTATTTGTCCGTCGAACCCAGTAGGTGTTCAGAAAATCTTTGTATGGTATGTGAAGGAGTTTGGACTTCTTGTTTCAATCGACTCTTTCTATGCGATATGTTCATTCTTGGTTTTCTTGGTTTTGATGTTTTGCTAGGGATGGATTAGTTGTCTCATTATCATGCCATCTTGGATTATGAGAGAAGGGTTGTGGTGCTGAAGGAGGCGATGTAGGTTTGTACATTATCTTCTAAAGAGCCTAGTTCTCATTTGAGCAGTTTTCTATATTCTCTCGATTTGGCTGATAGAGACTTAAAGTCGATTTCCGTCATTCAAAAATTTTCTACTATATTCATGAAGATTTCTGGTTTACCTCCCTATTGTGAAATCGAGTTTAGTATTGATTTGATTCTTGGTGCTAAGCCTACTGTATTTCCTGTCCGTAGATTATGTCCGAAGGAGAAGACGGAGTTAGCCAATAAGATTAGTGACTTGCTATGGAAATGTCTGATTCGAACTAGTCATTCGAATTGGGGGGAGGGGTTGTCCGTTGTTTTTGCCACTAAGGTAGATTGTTCCCTAAGACTTTATGTTGATTACCACGAGCTTAATAAGAAGGCTATTTGAAACAAATATCCTTTACCCAAAATCAATGACTTGTTTGATCGACTTCATGAAGCTCGTGTATTCTCTCGACTTGATCTTACTACAGGTTTTTATCAGTTATGGGTGGTAGAGGAAAGTGTGCCCTTGACATCTTTTCATTCTGATCGATTTAATGGGTTGTTGGTTATGCCATTCAGTCTAACCAATACTCCCGCTTATTTCGTTAACTTGATGAATCATGTCAATCGCGATGTCTTGAACAAATTCATGCTTGTTTTCATTGATGATATTCTAGTTTATTCCAAGACCAAGGAGGAGCATTCTCGGCATTTGAGAATTGTACTGGAGACATTGAGAAAATAAGTTTTTAAGGCTATTGTCATGACCCGTCTTTCTATCTCCATAAAAACGCATCATGATTTAAGAAAGAAAGGGATAGAAGAAGAAAAGATAAGAAAGAAGAAACTCAACAACATCAGATAACTCACAGCGGAACGAATGAAATATAATATATCACATAAAATATTACATAGTATCATATACATCAGAGTACACAACTTATACAACACATATTAGACAGCTATAAACATCTGTCTAACCATACAACTCAAGATATCTCAAGTTACAGATATCACACAAACACAGCGGAACCATAATATATCTACACACGGAAGCCTCCTGCTCCAAAACTCCTCCAGAATTCGTCAAGCTAACCTGAGTCCCTCGACTACTCATACATAATATGAGTACCCAAGAGTTTATAAAACAGAAAATAAACACTCGGGTCAAACAGGGGTCTGGTGTGAGTAAACGATTTAAAATTGCTTAACTTTAGAAAATCCTTTGAAAAGAAAAGGTATCACGTAAGACTTCCCACGCATAAACATGGAAATTTTTTTACCATACACTAACTAAAACATTTGATAGGAAATCCAGTGATGTTATAATAGTGTCTAGGGTTTTCAAGTAAATAAGAAATAGCCGAAATTGTTACATGATTGAATTCCAGCTACTAGCCACAAAAGTGGTAATACAATCAAAACCGTAGGGTCTCGTTGGAAGAATGAATTTCCATCAATGGCAGGGCTACCGGGGTACTGCCCATCACAGTACGGGGCCTAGATCACCATACCGAGGATTACTCCCAATCCTCTTCAACACAAAGCTGGGACTACCCCTTACTGGACAGTCCCGAGTAAGATCACCCCGTGGTTGGCGCGACCGACCACCCACTAAGCCGAAATAAAAGGGACATCTAACAGGGATGACCTCACCCTGAAATGGGTGCTACCCACCTAGCCTTGCTGCACCTCCTCTGTTTTAGCCATTCCCAATTGATGAGGCTTGAGGCTGCGATTACCTTTATAGAACACATCTATCTTAGAATGCTCATCGTCCACCTGACGATGTTCTGAAAGCATTCAATCCATACAAGTTCGTTACGGGTTCGAACGAAACCGAAGGCACTATCTCGTTGCACTCATTTTGGAATCACCCTCAGAGTCAACGACCATATCCCTTGCACTCTGAATCACCATCTCGAATCTGAAAGTACTATCTCCGTCAAACTCATCATGGAATCACCCCTAGAGTTATACTGACGAATAGTTCTTACACTTCGAGTCTTCCCTAAGCTCCACTTGGATTCACGACCTAACGTTTATTTTGGATCGATGTGGTTTTCGGATATCCAAATATGGAAACCCGATCCCGGTCTCACCGAAATCCAAACGCCATTTTAATGTCCAAGTTATTTAAGGGTTTAAACAGTTAAACTTATATTCAGGATGATATAACAGATAGATGAATCACATTATCACAATAGATAATTCATATCAACCAATTATCTCACAAAGCAGCATATCATACACCGGAGATATCACACTCAAATCATCCAGCATCATTCAAACATCCAATATTAATCAATCATCCATAAGCAAAATTGATTAACTCTTAATTAATTTAATTAATCTTTAATTAAACTAATTACTATCCTTTAATCACTTGGATTATCTTAATCCTGCTTCATTAATTTATTACAAATAAATAAATTAATCATCTCTTAATGATCTTCCTTAATTAATCTCCCTTGATTAATTATCCTTTAATTACATTCAAGTAATTAGCCTTTAATTCTTTAGTTAATTCCTCAAATTAATTATCCTTAACCATATATAGTAATTAACCTTTAACTACTATCATTAATTACAATAATTAATGATCCTTCATTTGCTTCCATTAATTAATCAACTATGATTAATTATATTAAACCTCAATTAATTACAATTAATTAATCACACTTTAATTAATCACTTTTGTTAATCAACCTTGATTAATTTTATTAATTATATTAACTAATAATCTTTATTAATTAATTAACCCTTTAATTAATTAAATAATTAACTTGTAATTAACCATCTTATTAATCATAAATAGTAATTAACAACTTGTATTTTCTTATCTTAATTAATTAACTTCTTAATTAATTATATTAATCCTTGATTAATTACTCTAATTAATAAATCTTTAATTACTTCATTAAGCAATTATTAATTAATTACATCAATTAATAATCCTTAATTAATTACATTTTTAATTAATTACACTTAGTAATTAATCTTAAAATTAATCACATTCATTAATTAATTAATCACATTAATTAATTAACCAAAATTAACTAAGTAATTAACCCTTAATTACTTACATAAGTAATTATCTTCTAATTACCTTCATTAGTTAATTACTCTTTAAATTAATTACCTTAACAAGTAATTAATCCCATCATTAAATAATCCTTAATTCTTTAATTAATTAATTACTCTATAATTAATTAACTTCAAATCAATTAATTTAATTAATCCTTAGATTAATAACATCAAGTGATTAACCCTTAATCACTTCCTTCAAATACTTCCATAAGTAATTACTTCCATAAGCAATTTCCATTAATTACTTCCATAAGTAATTTCCCTTCTTAATTACATTTAGTAATTATCTATTAATTACTTCATTAAGTAATTACACTTAATTAATTCATAATTAAGTAATTATTTAAAATTAAACAAACAATTAACTAATCATTTAAAATTAATTAAATAATTAATTAACTTCTTATATTTCAAAATCCTTAATTAATTAAGAAAATCATATATCTTAATTAAACTTTACTTATTAACAAATCATATTTAATTAAGTATTCTTACATTCATAACAAAGATAAATTAACCATATTTATTTCCAGAAATAAATTATTTGAATTAATCAAATCTTAATAACTAAGGCAAATTATTTTATTGGTTACAAAATTTTAACTTTAACCTTATTTGAAAATAAAGCATTTAGAAATCAGTTTTAAAATTTAGAACAGTTTAATTATCTAATTTAAACTTATTCATTTTCAATAAAATTTGAAAACTTAGTTTTTAAGACATTACTTAAAGTTTACTTAGAAACTTTGATTTAACACTTTAAATTGAAAACACTTCTTTGAATTAAAATTCAAAATTTAATCAAGTTAATTACTTTCGAAGAAATCATCTTAACCATTTAAATTTTGAAAATAAATTCAATTAATACCTTTTAAAGTTTGATTAACTTTATTTCAATACAACAAGTTTAACTTTGTAAATTTGTTTCTTTTATAAAACTTGTTTATAATTTAAAGCTTGATCTTTATTTATTTCAAAACTACAAGTTTTAAAATTTGCAAACTTTATCTTTTATACAGTACAAACTAGAAAAGCGTACGAAAAAAAAACACGAGACAAACACTACAACAACCCGAGCCTGCCCCGAAGACAAACCCCATGCTCCCTCTACTTCGAGTCGAACCCTTCCCTTGCACGAACCAAAACCTGAGAGAACCCTTTCTTCCCAAACTCCTCTTTCTTTAACCAGATACATTAAACACGCGTGCACGTTGCATGGTGCACCAAGCGACGCCGACCCTTCCTCCGGCCATCTTCAAGTCGCCGATGACCACGACGTGCCTTCCCTCAACTCAGAATCAGAAATCCTACCACAAATCAAAATTCGACCTTCAGCTCGAAAAACTGCAGAAATCTCGAACCACAAAACCCAACACCTCTGATGATCGCCACCACCGGAAGCTCCACAATCTGTTCCAAAGCACCACCGTATCACCACGCCTCCATCCCCCAACACGCGATCGCCTCCAGTCACGTATCGACGACGAGAAACCCATAGTAACGCCGGCTTCAACAATAGGACCTAAAACCCTATTACTATCGAATTCGATCAATTCGGCCATAGGAAAAATTCAAGTGTATTTTTCCCTTCATCAACATCACAAAAACTAGCTTCGACCAAGATTTCAACTTCAGTCATTGAGTTGATCATCGGCAATTCGTCAAACTGCCGATACCGTTCAACTCAAAATTCCCAATTGGATATCAACTTAAAAATCCTGAAATGCATATCAAAATTCGTGATTTTCACGAATCCATTTCTATAATGCAAATTTGAAATTATGAAAGTTGATTATTATGAAAAATTGGGTTTTCACTGTTATTTTAAAGATTTCGAAATGAATAATTATTATAAATACCTGGAGTGATTTTTGGTAGTGATGTTATATGATTTCAATCATTTCTTATTTGCAAATCAAAGGCTAACAGTGATTAGAAGGAGATATTAAATTTAAAGAGGAAAAAATCAAAATTTGTTAAACAACAGAACCTATATTCCCATTACAGGCATTCAATACAAACATGCATTCATTTAATCCAAACATTTCAGGCAAACATCTTGATGTTCATACATCAGCCAAAATGAAAACAAGATTATAAACTGTTTTTAAAAACAATGTTTACTCACCTTTTCACAGAGAACAGAGCATGTTTAAAAAAAATATCTTGCTGTTGAAATCCTACTGCATGCCTACAGATTGTCTTGCCGATGAAAATCTTTGCATGCCTTCAAAATCTTTGATTTAAAGTGTTGAAACTTGCAGTTGATCATCCATTTGAATTACAATTTTGAAGTTGCTATGTAAAACTTGTTTGCCAATTTGAATTTCAGGTTTACTTTTGCTTTTCAGTTTTCAGGTTTGAAAGTAGTTTACTATTTTGCCATTTATTTTTGAAAGAATGAAGGGAGGAAAGATATTGAGAAGAAGAAGGTTTTGAAATTGAAAGTGGAAAACAAATTCTCTCTTCAAACTATTTTTTTTTTTAAATGATGACACTTGTTTTTAAGAATTTACACTTGTCACTTATATAACTTAATTTTCCTACACATGTTATATAGGTGTGCTAATATGTTTACACATGTTTTTAAGTATTTTTAAATTAAATTTTCATTTAATTTAAATGTTAATATAAGCTTACATACTTAATTCTCTTAATTAATAAATACTTATATATGTATATATAAATTTACATTTTAAAGAAAATATTATAAAACTAATTATAATATAAATAAATTCTTATACATGGATTTTAAAATCTAAAACATTTATCTTTATTGTTTAAGAGATAATTTTTTTTAAAAAGAAAGTTTATTAATAACTTTATATATATATATATAACCATTTTAATTTAAGCATTTTTAAAATTTTAACAAAATAAAACTTTGATTAAATCTTATTTAAACTATCATATTTAAAAATAAATAAATTGTTTTATACTTTGAAAATAATTGAATAAATCTTAAATTAACTTTTGAAAAATATTGAATGTAACACAAAGCTTCAAATTACAATATATTCATACTTATATATATTATCAATAGATTATATTAAATTTCAAAATAACTCCAAATTATAACATATACATACATATATATTACAATTTGAAAATTCAATCTTTTATTTAAAACCAAAGATCTTCCTATTCACAGTATGTATATATATATATATATGTATATTATAAATAGAATATAATTTTATTAGCTTTGAAAAAAAATTCTTATCAAATTTAAATTTGTTAGAAAAGATATTGATCAGTATTTCCAGAATAGATATTTATTAACCTTTAAAAGATTAAATTTACAAATTTAAATTAAAATTATAAAGAAAAATTATCAAATCAATTTAATTATTAATACAGATTATTAAATGATATTGCTCAAAATTCCGGGTCGTCACAGCTACGTTCTCGTAATGTTATTTCTGGTGGTCGGAGGTTAGGTCCTTGGGGCATGTAGTTTTTAGAGATGATATATGTTGATCTGACAAAGGCTATAGCTATCCAGGATTGGAAGAGACCTGAAAGTGTAACGAAGATTCAAAGCTTCTTGGGTTTGGTTGGTTATTATAGGAAATTTATTCAGGATTTCTCCAAGATTGCTTCGCCACTTACAACTTCGACAAAGAAAGATGTCAAATTCGTTTGGATTGAAAAATGCGAGATTGAATTTAAAGAGTTGAAGAAGAAGTTAACTAGCGCTCCCGTTTTGACTATTCTGGATGGAGTTGAAGGTCTTACTGTTTACATTGATGCTTCTGGAACATGATTAGGTGCTGTGTTAATGCAGCACGGGAAGGTTGTTGCTTATGCTAGTAGACAACTAAAACCACATGAGACTAGATATGTGACACATGATTTGGAGCTTTTGGTAGTAGTCTTTGGATTGAAGATATGAAGACATCATTTGTTGGGTGAGAAGTTTGAGCTTATATGGACCATAAATCTTTGAAGTATATTTTTACTCAAAAGGACCTGAACTTGAGGCAACAATGTTGGTTGGAGTTTCTTGCAGCATAGGATCTTGATATTTCATATACGATGGGGAAAGCTAATGTTGTAGCTGATGCATTGAATAGGAAATATGTTTTTATGGCTAGTATGGAGGTTTGTTCAACTCTTATCAATCGTATAAAGGATAATCAATGGAAGGATGTTCGTCTCGCTCAGATAGTGAAAGACGTTCGTGAGAATGTTGCTCAGGATAGGTACCCAGGATTTGAGATAGACAACCATGGCATTTTAAGGATGACCAGTTGATTATGTGTTCCAAATATTGACGGCATCAAAAAAGAGATTTCTATGGAGAGTCATCATTTTAGATTGATGATACATCAAAGAGTCACTAAGATGTATCAGGATACGAGACATACTTTCTAGTGGGAAGGTTCGAAGAGAGATGCTTCTATCCTTGTGAGAAGATGTGCTAACTGCCAGCAGCTAAAATGTAGTCATCAGAAGACAACCCGCTTCATCCACTAGAGATTCCAAAGTGGAAGTAAGAGTAGATTTCAATGGCTTTTATTGATGGTTTTCCTAGATTGAGGGGAGATAACAAAGGCAATTTGGTTATTATGGATAGATTAACCAAGAGTGCACATTTCTTACCAGTTAAGGCAACGAGGACGACATTCAGTTTGGCTCAACTATATGTTAGAGACGTTGTTAGGCTTCATGGCATTCCATGTAGTATTTGAGTGATCGAGATTCGATCTTCACAAGTCAGTTTTGAAAGGGTTTGCACGATGCGCGTAGAACATAGCTTAGTTTAAGCACAACTTATAATCCTCAGACAGATGGATAGAATAATAGGGTGAATCGGGTTTTGGAGGATTTACTTAGAGCTTGCATACTTGACTTTAGAGGATCTTGAGAGAATCGCTTGCCGCTTGTTGAATTTTATTATAACAATAGTTTTCAAGCGAGTATTGTGATGGCACCTTTTGAGGCATTATATGGAAGACCGTGTAAGTCTCCTTCATGTTGGGTAGAACCGGGAGATCGCTTAGTGCTCGAATAAGATATGATTCATGAGGCTACATATAAGGTAGCGAAGGTTAAGAAGCACTTGAAGGTTTGGGTAGGCAAAAGAGCTATGTTGATGTGAGGCGTCTAGACTTGGAGTTCTCGGTTGGGGACTTTGTGTTTATCAAAGTTTCTCCGATGAGAGGTGTGATTCAGTTTGGTAAGGGAGGAAAGTTAGAACCATGTTTTATTAGACCTTTTTCGATACTTGAGAGAACAAGCACTCTAGCTTATCGGGTCGATTTACCGACTAGGTTATTAGGTGTATGTGATGTTTTTCATGTATCTCATCTACGGAAGTATGTACATGATCCTACTTTGATTATCAAGTCATCGCAGTAGAATGATTTAGAGGTTGATCCCGACTTGACCATTATGAGATAACCTATTTGATCGTTAATCTTGATACAAAAAGATTAAGGACTAAGGTTGTGGAATTGGTTAAGGTTCAGTGGAGTGAGGATGTTCAAGATTACACTTAAGAGACAGAAAAGAGTATATAGCCTCTTATCCCAAGTTATTTCTTAGTTTGTAGATTCTGTTACATCCTATCTTTTGTTGTGCATTCACCGCTTGTGGTGGAGTCACTTATCCTATATCTTGGTTTATATGTAGTTTGAGCAATATTCTACATACATTGTTTGTCGTTCTCCTTGTGTTACTCTAGTTTTGACTTCAGGGACGAAATATCCTAAGTAAGGAGAATGTAATAACTCAGAAAATTCGAACATTTCACCTCCCTATATCGCAACTTTTGGAAAATGTTTAATTATTGAAAATATGATTTTACAAACTTGTTAAACACTTTTTAGTTATTAACTAATCATAGAAAATTTCTTTTTGAAAGATGTTTACAAAAATGTATTCTTTGAGTAAATATTAAAAATGTGATCAAAAAACATTATGTTACAAATAAACTTTTTATTCAATAATAGTGGGTCAAGAACTTTAGGCTTTTGTAACAAACGCATGAAAATATTAATAGTGCTTAAACCTTCTTATTATTAATGGAAATAATAAATCTATAAGCTTATGGAAAGAAGGACAAAATGACTCTTTATTTAAGGAGGAAAAGGTGGAGTGATTTAAGGAAAGCATGGTGTATAAGAGGCACAATGCATGTAACTTCATGGTTGACCTAGAAGGGTATTGGTGGTCTTTTGCCATTAATTCTGAAGCTTATAAATAGGAGGCAAGGGATCTCTTCATTCTTACCAATTCATAAAATCAAAGTTCCAAGTTCTTAGACTCCTTTCTCTTCTCAAAGTTCTTAAACCAAAGCAACTCTAAACTAGTTCAAAATCCTCCAAACTCAAGCTATCATCCTACTATAGCTTATAACATCATTCTATCACCTTGAAACTAAAGAAATTAGAGTCATCCCTTACATTCCCACCACGACCATACCTAAATTGGATGATCCAAAACTTGGCCATTCACTTTTAGGCCTCCTCTTCTCTTTTTCGTATTATTCCATCTTGGTTCTTGTTCTCTTTTATTATTTCTCGGTAGTAATGTGTTATTTCTTGGTAGTAGGAGCTTCATCCTTGGATTAAATGTGAGTTATCTCACTCATTAAATAATCTTAAACTTGGCATTTTGTTAAACCAAAACTTGACAATTTTTCATGTTATAAACTATGATAATTTACATTAACTACTTAAAATTATAACCCTCAGTTATGTGGTTTAAAAAGCATGTGATTTGTTTAAGTATATGCTTTGAAAGGCTTTGAATTGTGTTGTTAATTAAGTACATGAAATTGGAAATTTAAACATTTAATTTAGACATGTTATTTAGCACATATGTTATCACATGCTTCGTTGTGATATGATTCGATTTGGGAATCATATATGTTTATATAAGTGAATGCTACCAAATATTGAATTGGATATGGAACTGTCCATATAGTGATAGTTGCTATAAACGCGCTTTGAAATCCTTTTCCTTTATCTCAATTTTAAACTCCATATTCAGCATATTTTCAAATAGAATGTTTTCTATAGAAGGATAAATGACAGTAAAAGGCAAATATTAAAAGCTATTTTGCTTGTAAAACAAAGTTAGTAGAGCTATGGTCCATATAGCGATGGTCACTATGGATGCACTTTGGAATAACAAGTTTTTTGTGAAGTTTAAAATGTTATTACTTTGGATATTTTATGAAATCTTTTCAAGGGAGTTTTATAAAAGATATATAAGTATTTTAATGGTATTTTATTTATACATAAGTCTATAAAACTATTTTAACTCTTTTATTAAAATAAGAAATTTTATACATTTTCCTTTCTTAACTTATTCTAAATTCTATATTCCTTAATAAATAAAACTATTATGCATAATTATGCCATTTTAAAAGAGTTTCTAACTTATTTATACAAGTATAGAAGAAGGGATGAAAAGTAATACTTATGTACTGACCTTCATTTGATTGTTTATGGAATATTAGTAGTATTATGCTTAACATTAAAAGCCGAACGAGGTAGGCTTCTCTATTTGTGAGAGTCAAGATTGATGTTCGAGTAAGCATGGAACAATAGAGCTTTAACCTACAGGCTCCCCTCTTGGCCGAGGAATAGTAAGCTAGAAGGTCAGAAATGTGTTGAGTATACGAACCTTGATTTCTATAAAAATGGTTAAGACGTCGACTACTGATCTTGACCAACTCAACTTAGGAAGAATACGAAAGGCTTTGTGGATTTATACTAATGAGAACCTTCAGGGAGGAGCCTTGGTACATACCGTCTCTAGCTTTTGGTTACTTCTAAAAGAACCGGAATTAAGTTAATCGAAAATTTGCCAATTAGTTTTGAGCTGTCTGGGATCGGTAAGTGTTTTACTTGCTGAATACCATTTCAAAACTATTATACAATTGACTTTTGGAAGAGGTCGTTGAAGCGGACCTTGTTCGAGTGAGAAACCCCATGGAAAAGATGCCAAACATAGCCTCGACATCGGAAAAATGACTAAAAACAAAGTACGATGCATAGTCCTAGGTTTAGCCAACCCAAATAAGGGGCACATCAACTCTAATTGTCTAGAGTATGCTTATAGATGTTGTTACCAGAAGTTATTGATTCTTGGTTCACGTGTTAGGGCATGGGCTGATTGTGTTTACCTTATGGTATATTTTAGCTAGAGATATACGACACTCGCAAGGTATTTTCTTACCCTTGTCATAAGGATTGGTCTCGACAGTATTACTAGGGAGGTCTCTGCGGAAAATCCTTATACAAACGTACCTTTACGGTTTTAAAATGTTCTATAATATCGTTGTAATGTGAGATGCAAGAAACATCTATTTTCGTATTCATATTTCACACCTTGGACATTATCTGTAATATCACCTCTGTAAATATCAATTGATTTAGGTCCTTTCGAAGGGGAACCAATCCAGTGACTCGATTGGTCTAGGAAGCACTGTTATATGTTTATACACATTTCTAAGTTTCTCATACCAGATATATGTCTGACACATGGTGTTCATTTTCCTAAATCTCCTTATGTATTCTTTCAAGTAGATTGAATATAGCAGGTCATAGGGTTAGAAGCTTATGGAGCCAAGCTAGATGCTCCCACCTATCTATCTATCTAATTTCATTTTTTTTCACTATTATGTATGTATTTATCATTGTGAGGACAAGCAGTTCGAACTATCTAAGCTAACTGTTGTACTTAGTTAATTTGTAACTTCGAGATTCATGTATGCTAGAGTAACTCTTTGTACTACACTTTTGGTATATTATATAATGTCATTCTGCATGTGATATTTTGATATTTTGTTCTTCTTCCTTATTTTATTTCATTTTCTTTTATATTACCCTAATTTTCTATCTTTTCGGCACCTAGGTGCTCGACACACGAGTACCGAGGATATATTTAGTGTTGACATTAAGGAATCAAAAAGCCGATTGTTACAAATAGGATAAGAAAATTGAGATTTGATAACTAAAATATGCCATGCCTTAACAAATGAGTTATTAAGAATGGATTATAACTTAGATAAGAAAGCGGAACTCTAAGGGAAAAATAGGAATGTGTCATAATTACAAAACACAAACCTTCACATTTCTTCTCCGTCATTCACTTCATCATTACAAACCTAAACTACATCAAAGTCGACCGTTGTTGAGAGCATTAAGAAGAAGAAATGTTAGGAAACAAGATTAAAGCTTAGAGGAAACAAATTCAAACACAAATCTCAAGTTTCTTCATCAAATCAAGGCGAATAATGATAGCCATCTCTAATATGCTTATTCAGTTTCAGTTTTAGGATTAAACCCGAAATACTATGATTGATATTATGTTATTTTTGTGTGCAACCTGGGTTTTTAAGTAATAATTAACTAGGTTAATAACGATAATTTAGTTAATTAATTTCGAATTTGGATATTTATGTGAAAAATGGGTTTAGAAATTATTTGATAACAAGGACTTAATTGTGACAATAAGATAGTTAAATTTGAATATGTTAAAAATACGTAAATAAGGTTTATAAAAGTAATGTAATCAAAATATAACATTATTATATAAAAGAAGTTATTTCAAAACGGGAGTTTGTATTTATTTAAATTAAAGTCATTAAATATTATTTAGATTATGAACAAAAGAATTAAAAGACACACATTATATATATATATATATATATATATATAGGCCCAAACCCAATATCTTATAGCCCAAATCCAAGCTTTCATACCCAAGTTCAATTTCTAGAAAAATCTATCTCCAAAGTTTTCTTTCTTCTCTCTTTTCACTAAATATATTCATGCAAACTTCCCTCTACCTAAATTTTTTTTCCTTCCTAGAGAGCCTAAAACCACCATCTCTCCTTCTTGTAAAATAAAAGGAATTATATAAAATCCCAAATTTAGATATGCTATTTTCTTCCTTATGGGTATGTGCGGCACAGAGGATTTTGGACTATTGGTCGCTGTGCTTAATGTTATGTGCATGCTTTTGATTCGAGCGAGGAATGAAAGAAGCGGGATGCGTTCCAACCCTTGGGGATAGGGTAATACGTCTAAGAAATTATTCCATCTTACGTACTCTCCCCTAGATCCGGGAATAGCGACATGAACTAAATGTCCTGTCCAAGCCAAGGAGCTTACTCCAAAAAGTCCTGACAAATGATGATTGAGACGAGATTCGGCATTTTTGAACCAGGAAACACTCGGTTTCCATTTAGGTTGTAGGTGTAACCAACTCGCTAGCGAGCTCGGGTGAGTGATCACCACTCACATATCTATGTTCTACTTGTTTATATCATCATATGTATGCATGCATTTGTTTATGCCTAAACATGGTGGGATATGTATGCGAGCTGTTGGTGCTTGTATGTAATCCTATATTGAATTCGTGCACTTCTTCTTACGCGTGAGTGGTGTGACTTTATGTATGAGAATGTTCATGCTGATCTGGGCACATATGAATAGGTTTCTGTGAATGTGTATACATAATTTTGTTGTTTGGATATGTGTGTAAGTAGGTGAGGCTATGTGTGAGTGTTCCAGGTCTAGAAACTTTAAGAGTGAGATGTTATACACGAGAAATTGCAACCATTAGTTATGTACATCTTTAAACTGAAATTTACATTTATATATATATACAAAATATAATAAACTAAATTAAATATATATAGTAAATATATTTGACTTTTAACACACACACACACACACACTTTTATTTCATACATGAATGTAAATCTAAATTATAATTAATAAATAAGTAAAGATAAGCATGTAGTACTATTTGAATGGAAGATTGACTAGCTTAACAAATTCTTTTTTCTATATAAATATTATCGTCAAGTATCTTTGTAAAACAGGTAAAGAGTATCTTATAATATATAAATTTTTAAAGGAAATTATAAAGTGTATATGAGTTGCTAGGGTGTGTTATTTGTTAGTGGTACGATCTTGTGTGCACATCCCTTCATGCGTGGGTTCCCTAGAGAGTATAGTTGTGTGTGAGTAAGGCCTTATCAATATCTAAGTGGTTGTATAGGTCTCTGGCATTTTTTTTATTTGCGTGTTTTTCCCCAAGCATGTATGCATGGGTTTCGATCGCTGTTGCTATCTGCATTATCACTGTATACTTATGTGCGTTGTAAATGTATGTGGTGCCAGCTTCCTTCGATAACACAGGCACGTCAAACCAGAAATTGCATATGTTATGAGCTAGTTTGTATACACATATCTTTATAGGCCAATAAAACTCACAGCAATATCCTTTTCACTTTGAAAACCCTTTGTAGCCAAAAATTTAGGGTTTTCTTTCTGCCATGGGGGAAACGAATCCTCCTCACAAAAATATTTCCAATCTTCTCTATCCGACACATCAGGATAGACCACCTAAATCTCACATCAAAAAACCGTCTAGTGGTATCATCATCGACAATGAAGGCTTTAAATTGGTCCAATCAAGATCATGGAGAAGATACCAATCCAGAAATGATTTAGATTTAGTCCTGCTGAATAATAATCGCTTTCCGAAGAAGAAAGAGGGCATGTTACTGACCTTCTCCAATCAGAATAAGGCGAAAAAACTAATTCAACCTCATAAACTAGCAAGTTTTGTTCTGAATAAAGAATAAGGACATAAATCTTGGGCTGATATTGTTTCAGAGCAATCTGAGGATCCAAAAGAAGATGAATGCAGTCGTGAAATCATTTCACCTATCAAGATTACTAACAAGAAATATGATTTGATGAAGGAAGTAGTTTGCAAAAGAGCCATAGAAAGCTAGAATAATTCTATTATTGTCTACGTTTTCTAGAGAAAATGGTTCTTTCTTATCAAGTTCAAAGAGATTCAAGACTGCAGTACAATAATCCAAAATGGTCCATATTTTTACAACGGAAAGCTCATCATCATGAGACGGTGGTCCGAATCTCTGAAATTGGACAGAGATTTACTATCAGCTATGTTAATTTTGGTAAAGTTACCTAGTGTAAATCTTAATTTGTGGGATCATGAGGCTTTTAGCATCATGGCAAGCATTATAGGAAAACCCTTAAAATGGACGTAGCTACTACCTTAAAGACGAGATTGAATTACGCTCGCCTTCTTGTGGAAGTTCCTACGATAGATGAACTTCCAGAGAAGATCAATATCACTCTCTATAACGGTGAAAACATTATACAAAAAGTGGAATATGAATGGGTTTCACCAAAATGTAACATCTGTAAATGTTTCGGTCACACTAGAGAGCAGTGCAACTCAAAGCAGATGTGGATACTAGTAATCAAAATAGAGACAATTTTCAAGAAACTAGTTCAGTTGAAACTCAAGTACAAAATCCCAATAAAGAAGTAACAAACCAGTCAAGAATGCGAAAAAACAATGATCGAATCAACCAAGATTGTATCATTTCCGATCAAGAAGATAATCCTGAGGCGTGCACTGATCAAGTTGATCAGATCACAACTATGGAAGTTCATTGGTTTAAAGACTGAGAAAAGTTCAAATGTTTCAATTCAGCACAGCACATAGGAGGGTAGTATTATTAAAAAAGTCTTTAGCTCTGAAACCCTTCCTATTTTAGAGCCATGTTTAGTTATAGAGATTGTTGGTACAAAAATATACAATATATCGCATCAAGATAATAGCCAGATTTGGAACATTGGAATAGAGGAGGAGTCTCCTTCTGAATTTTTTATTGAGGTTGAGGACAGGATGGGCATCAACTCAAAATTGCCTCGCAAGAAGGTCTCTCCCCCTAAGAAGGCTGCAGTAGTAGAGTCTAGTGACTCAGCCATGCTTCGCACAACTAATTTTGATATTTCTATGATTAAGGTTCCTGAATTAGAATAAAAGGAAGAAAATGAATCAGTGACGGCTGATGCTACTGACCAGTTTGATATATCTAATTTACATATTCCAAAACCAAAAGCTACTACTAAGCTAAAGGTAGGTAAAGAGAAAAAAGATTTCAAACAAAAATACATCTCAATCAATCCAGAATGTGATGAAATGTCTACAAGACTAAGAGCTAAGAGTGTAGATAATAAAAGGAGGGGTAAGGGTACTAGAGTGTCAGGTACCATTTAAATTTCCTTATTATATATATATATATGTATGTATGTATGTATTTATGTGTGTATGTATGTCTATATTTGCATGGAATGTCAGGGGTTTGAATTCTCCTGCTAAGCAGTCTGATATCTTTTATATAATAAACATTTATAGCCTGCCATTATTGCTCATATAGAAAACAAATTGAATGATGAAAATTATGATAAATTTTGTCTTAAGTTGTCTAAAAATTGGAAATCTACAAACAATAATGATTGGGATTTTAAAGGAAGAATCATTATTATACGGGACTCTAATATCTGGACAAACTTAAATATTAATAAAGACAGGCAGTTTATAGATTATCGGTTTTAAAATATTGGTGGCTTTCTGATTCAAGTTACTAGTGTCTATGGTAGTAACCTTGAAAGTGAAAGAAATGACTTGTGGTGTAAACTAACAGATTTGAATTCAAAATATAATTTTCCTTGGATTATTTTGGGTTATTTTAATACCTTTTTCATTTTTCATAAAAATTTGGAGGCAGCAAAATTGCTCAAAGTAAGTTTGATTGGGTAAATAATTTTCTTTTAAACACTGGTCTTATGGAACCAATATTAGTGGGAATAAATATACGTGGAAGTCTGGGTTGGTTAAGGATATCCATTGTAAGTTAGATATAATTTTAATCAATAAAGAATTTTCAAACATTTTCTCAAATTTTATTTGTTCAACTTTAGAACAAAATTCTAGTGATCATACTCCTTTAATTATTAATCTTTTTAACACTGTGAATTTAAACAAAAAAGTTTCTCCTTTCAGATTTAAAAATAGCTGGGTCTTAGAAGAGAATTTTAAAACTTTGATGGATAATAGCTTAAATTTTTCTTATAATGGTACTAAACAATTTCAATTTAGTATGCTCTTGAAAAATATTAAATACAATATTAAGAATTGGAATAAGAATAATTACTTAAATAATAATAATCTGGATAATATAAGAAAGGAAGGAAAAATATTACAAAATCTTGCAGATGATAACCCAGAAGATATTGGTATAGCCAGCAATTTTTTTTAAAATCAGAAAAATTTATCCACTGAAATTTATAAAAATGCAGTTAATGCTAAACAAAAGGCTAAGGTAGATTGGCTAACTCTTAGTGATGACCGCATTAAATTTTTTTTATGCTAAAATGAGCAATGGAAAGCATACTAATAATATTGGCAACATCATTGATAATATTGGTATTCTTTCCAATGCTTATGAAAAAATTACTAATGAAGCTGTTGGGTACAACGAGAAACTATATTTCAATGAGAATATTGAAAAAAATTCCTCATATTATTTGCAAGAATTTTGAAAGATAATGCTTCAGATATTTTACTTGCTCCTGTTCATTAGAGGAAATAAGATATATTATTTTTAATGCTAGTGATAATAAAAGTCCAAGCCCTGATGGGTTTAATGCAAAGTTTTACAAAAGCAATGGGATAATATTAAATATCAAATTTATGAAGTCATAAATGAATTTTTGGTTAGTGGCAGAATTCTTAAAAGTATCAATCATAACTTTATTACTCTAATACCTAAAAAGAAAAACCCCACTAATATTGGTGACTATAGACCCATATCTTGTTGTAATTTCATTTATAAAATCATTTCCACTGTGTTGAGTAATAGAATTAAAATATTTCTTCCTTTCATCATCTCTGAAAACCGGAGTGCTTTCGTGCCTAGTAGATTAACATCATAAAATTCTATGCTAGCACATGAGATGGTGAGAAAATTCAATACTAAAAATGATGATAATGTGTATATAAAAATAAATTTACAGAAAGCCTATGACAAAGTGAATAGCTATTTTATTTATCATATAATGATATGTATGGGATTTCCTAGTTAATTTTGTGACCTGATTATGGAATGTATTAACACCGCTACCTTCTTTGTTCTTATTCAAGGTAAATCAGAAGGTTTCATAAAAAGTAATAAGGGTATTTGACAAGGTGACCCTCTTTCACCTTATCTATTTACAGTGGTTATGGAATATATTTTTTTATTAATGGAAATAGAAGCTATTAAAGGTAATATTAATCCTATTTATAGAGTCCAACCTTGTATAAATCATCTTATTTATGCTGATGATCTTATGGTTTTTGTTAAGGCTAACAAAGAAAACGCAGCATCCATTAAAAATGTTTTTGACATATTGAACAATTATGCAGGGTTGTATAAATAGACAAAAGTAAAGATTATTTTAGTATGTATTGCGGATATAAAAATAATGTTTTAAATGTTCTAAAAATCACCGAGGGCAATCTTCCTATAAAATATTTATGACCGCCTTTATCTGTTAATCAAATCAAAGATTCATACTATTCCATATTATTGGACAAAATAGAAGAAAGAATGGAAACTTGGTCTTGCAAACTTCTTTCTATTGCAGGAAGAATAGAGCTAATTAAAATTGTGGTTTATGCAATTATTCTCTACTAGTTACAGACTTTTCGCATTCCTGCAGCTTCTATTAAAAAATTAGAAAGTAGATGTGCTGATTTTTTATGGAGAGGTAAATATCATAAAATTAGTTGGGATACAGTTTGTAAACCAAAGAATGAAAGAGGGTTTGGCATTATAAATTTGAATGACCTTAGTCTAACATGTCATTTAAAATTACTATGGAGATTCCTTAGTATAAACTCTCTGTGGTCTAGATGGATGAAGGCTAAGTATCTAAGGAAGGGTAATTTTTGGAATATAGTACCAAACAACAATCATTCTAATACTTGGAAGCAAATTTTAAATTGCAGAAGTATTAGTAAGTTTCTTTTAGAAAGTAAAATTAAATTAGGTGCAGAAACCAGCTTATGGTTTGACCCTTGGTTCAATAATGACTCCTTTGCTAGTAAAGTTGGGTGGAGTAATTTAGTTATTTTTGGAGATTCCAATGCAACAACATCTTCTATTATTATAAACAACCAATGGCAGCCTCAAATTCACCCTATTACTAACCCACATAAAGATGATGTATGCAAAATTCATCTTGATTTTAATGTAGACAGTGATTACTGGGTATGGATAGCAAGCAATAAAGGGAAGTTTTCCTTTAAAAATACATGGAATGCTATAATAAATAAAGTCACCAAGGTTGATTGGTATGATTGCATTTGGAACAAGGTGAACAACCCTAAGATGGCATTTTGTACGTTTTTTGCTTTACATACAGATTGTCAACCTGGGACAAAATAAATAAATGGTGTAATAATTCTTGTTCACTATGTTCCTTATGCAATCTAGAAAATGAGAGCTCTTATCATCTATTTTTTAATGCAGTTACTCATATTTTATCTGGAATTGTATTCAAGCTAAACTGGGTATTCAAAACAGTGACCATATGGATCTCAAGCAAGCTATTCATCTCATAAATATCAAGTTCAAAGGAAAATCTATTGAAAGAGACCTAGCTCACATTTTTATTACTACTGCTGTCTACCTTATTTGGAGGGAAAGAAATGCACGTACTCATAACAAAATAAGTAGAGTAAAGAGCAGAAATGCTAACTCATTGAAACAGATAGTAAGATTCTGCTTCACAAATCAATTAAAAAGGTGAAAGATCAAACCAAATCTGCAAATTTAGCTGAAGACTAGAGAATCAAAGTAGGCAGTAAGCATTTGGAACAATTTTTAGCCCGCCCAAAGAGTATACAGACGAGCAATCATTTATCTGAAGAGTATACTTCTAATAGTGCCTCAAATAGAGCTCATGTTGTTCTACGGAGTGTTGACTCAACAGATCGGAGGTATATCGACCACAGATCTAGATATCATTCCAATAATTATATCTTTGAAGATTATATTGTTGAAAGTGCCTCAAATTGAGATTATGCTGTCTTTTAGAGGGTAGAATCAACATATTTGAGTCGTATTGACTACAGATCTGTCAATTTTCCTTGGTTTAACCATAATCAGAGAAATATTTTCACAACCGAAGAAATTGAAGGCATGAGGGGTAAATTTAACGAAGGCTTGTCGTACTGGGAAAGAGGAGAGGCTAGTGGAGTTAAGAAGGGAGGAAGCAAGTCTAAGTTTTGGTTTTTGGTTTCGACTTGTTTTCTCTGGAGGAAGAGAAGATGTGGTATGAAAATTTTTGGTCGGTGCTGTGTTTTCTAGGGTTTTCGAGTATTTATGGATGTATTAGGTTCTCTTATCCGCTCTATCTATATTAGTTCTATTTGTATTAGTGGGATGGGCCCGATTTACTCTTTTATTCAAAAAAAAAAACTCACAGCAATATAAGGATGACCACATAACATATCTCATGTATATAGACTTATCAATATAGTCCTCTACTATGCTCTATTGATGCCCATGCTTTAGATATCTAACTTTGTATTGCTATGAGTTCCATTTCTCGATCTTTTATTTAATCATTTATACTCATAGCTACCGATACATTTTTTTTCAAACTTGCAAAATCATGTTGATATTTTTACTAGGTAATATATGTGTGTGTGTGTGTTATTACACTTGGAACAAATAAAGTTGATCATACTTAAGCTTTATTATATATATGCACACTTTTCACTTGAATTATATCTTTTTTTCAAGTTTCATATATATATATGTGTGTGTGTGTGTGTGTGTGTGTGTGTTACGTTTATTAAGTTGTAAGGTCCATGTATCTATTTATATTTTATATAAACTGAATTAATTATTTAACCTAAAACTATGGTATATAAATATATTTATTTGATAAAGTATAAGTGTGAGAGAGTGTTCCATTTTGTGCTCTGTTCTTTTCTTTGAGTATTGAATGGTAAGTTTATATATATTGGTTCACTTTTCATTTTGTTTACCTGTTCCAAGTAAAAATTTGTGTATTTTGCCTGTGCTAATTTTGTTTGAAAATATTTTATTGTGCATGACTTGTTCACATGACCACATGCACATTTTTAATGCCTTAAATATATTAGTAGTATTCCATGTTTACAGGCCATATGCTAGGTATTTATACATATTTTATTTTGGTATCTAATATATATATATATATATATATATATATATATATTAATAACTTATGTAAATAATAAGAATTATAACTAAAATAATGGTTAATAGAGTGAATTTGTAATTAAATAAAGTAATGAGTTTCTAAAGTTATTTTGAAATGTAAATTATTTATAAAATTTACAAAAGGTTGTAGAATTAGTAAATGATTGAAAAGCGAATTTATGTTTTATTAATTATTTACTTATACATGTTTATTTTATTAGAAAAGAACATTTATTATTAATATATTTTTTGTTGTATATTTAATTGAATAATTTATTTTATAAGGCTTTCCTGTGTAATTTTATTTTGTAAATTGAGATGAATTATATAAATGATTTCCCATTGATATGGATTTGATTGGTATTTTATTATGCTACAGTGATGGCATTCCTTTTAATTTATTGTTATTTATTCCATGTGACGAGAAATTAGAATAAATGGGTTAGTGATAACGTCTGGTATGGGACTTTCGGCAACAATTTTTCGGTTATTCTTTGGACTCATTATATAGAATATGAAAGGGCTAGTGTGATGTATAAGCAATGAATAAATGGACTAGTAACATGTTGTGGTATGGGACGTCATTGTATTGTTTATTCGGTTATTCATTACTCATAGATGACACTCAATACTGGGTATATTGTGTGTGACTCACTACGATTAGTGTCTATGGAGACTGCTTGTCAGCCACATAGTTTGGATACATTATGTGTCGGTTTACCTTTGTCCAATTCCTTTTATGTTTCGGGAGTGAACTAGATTGGCCAGCATTCACCCTGCCAACCTGATTTTGGGGTCACACCTTAGATCCACGATACCGTTGTTGCTTATGATATTTGGTGCATATCATGGGATTGGTAGTTGGTTGCCGCTTGTGTTATCAAGCCCATGGTGGATCATTATCATGATAGTGAGAAGGGAGAGGTAACGATAATCGATGATCGTAGGAGTCGTGTCATATGGACCACATGCGGTTCTTGGAGCAAGCAGACATGTTATCAGTCTCCCGCTTGGTTCTGCTATGGGTGTATGTATATGGGTAATAGATAGACATGTATTATATATGGATGAGTTTATACTTGAGACTGTGTCTAGATTTGACCAACCCCGTATCCTTCTCAGGCAGATGGCCTACTAACTGTTGATTTGTTATTTCTATCTCTTATGACCTTTCAGTCGAGAGTTTAGCCTCTTCAAGAGCTGTGGGTCGAGATATATGATTTTTCTTATTGCGGCATTGTTATGAGCCGACTCAAATCTTTCTTATTGATTTTATTGATTTGATATTGGTATTTTATAATATAAGATTTAGAGGGATAGTGAGAATTGCTTCATTACTTCCCGACTTTGCTTGAGGATGTCTCATTACAGATTATTTTGGATTTGACGATGATTTCTAGATATATATGATTCATCCATTTATGTAGATTTTGTGATTTCTGATTCAATGTATATTTATATGGGTGATGGCATCTTTTGATATTTAATGTTGGTTGTTTCATATAAACTCATGTTAATTGTGAGGCGTGTTGCCTTGATAATTATATATTATATTGTATAGATATTTCATACACACATTTCTATACTTATTTATTTATCTCACTATGCTGGATGATGATTTGGGTACCTTTGATTGTGATATCATATTGTTATTTATTTTAAACATTATTACCCTTATTTATGATCCTTGATTAGACATAGTCTGACCTTTGTTTTATTTATAATACACGGGTCAATCCGAGACATTTTAGATATAGGGATGATATGACCAGTATTTATTTACTTTAGGCTTATAGGAGTATTATATTAGGATGGCTACTTGATATTTGTATGTTACTGGTTCACTTTATGTTTTTATATAATTAACATTTGAGTTGTATCGTATTCTTATAACAATATTGTATTATATATATATATTACATATTATCACTACGAGTGACTCTGTGTTCTCTGCTATTCATTGCATATTGTATATTGTTCTATCTTGGAGGCACATGTGTCTATTGCTTTATATCGATACTAGGTACGTATGGGTTAGTTATATTTAGATGTTTTAATATGTGCTAGTGCTAGTCCAAGGATATATTCATATGTGTACCCCATATAGCCTCATTCTCTGTATTATCTGACGGTATTACTCTATAATACTCTTGGATAGTATAGGTATAGGGGTGGGGTGTTACAAAATGATATCAGAGTAGGTATAAAATAATACATTATATATCAATGACACGAGTTAAGGCCTTAGATGAGACTTAAAGTCCTTGTTCCCTTATGTGTAATGGGTAGTTAGCATATATTAAGGAAAATAGGTACATATGTTATATGATGATTACTGGTGTAATCATCTTGGACGTATTTGTATTTTGTATATAATATGTACAATTATCCATTAAGTATGAAGTAGATGGTGGGAGTAGCAAGGACGAAAGGAGTTAGTCCACCAGTAGCATTTATATTTATAATTTTGGATGGGTTGATATTATAAGTTGTTTGTTGAAATGGTTTATTGAGTAGTATACATATAGATATGTGTGTTTTATAGACTATCTAAAAATGTTTTAAAATTAATAAGAGATTAGCAGAAGTAAAGATTTATAAAATTTTCAAATATCGATCAATACTATTACTTGATTTTGAAAGTCATGTGAATGTTTAAATTAGAAAAGATTTGAAAAGTATATACTATAAGTAAAGTATTAAATGGTGATTTGGAAATTATTTTATTGAAACTAGTATATTTGATATTTTGTGAAAGTAATACTTAGAGATATTTCTAGAAATGAAAATTGTGTTAACTTGTCTGTTGATTATGCTAAGGATTTTGGTCTATGCAGGTGCACATGTATTCAATAAAAAAATTAAACGCTTGAACGGGACATTTTGGACACAATGATTTAGATAGATATAAATAAAGTGCAGAAGGCAAAGTATTTTTGAAATAGACTTGAATATTTTAAATGGGAAATCAAGAAAATGTTTTGATTAGAAATCTTTTAGATGTGAAAGGTTATTTCGAAGGTAATTTTGAAAAGAATTATCGTCTTTATTTTATTTAACCTTTCGAAAGGATCGAAAACAGGAGTTTTCGACTTAGTCGAAAGGTTTACTGGTTTTATAAATATAAGCTTCTTCCCAACCTTCATAAGAGGTCGAAAGCAGGAGCTTTCGGCATAGTCGGAAGGTTTAAATGTTTTCCCAAATGTTTTATAAAGTTAAGGGTGGTTTTGAAAACTTTCACCTATGATCCAAAGCAATATCTTTAAGTGTAAACCCAATGCTTTCGAAAGGTTTGATTTTCAATAGTTTCGAAATGTTTGGTTTTCAAGGGATTTGAATGGGTAACCTTCAATGCTTTCGAAAGGGGTACTTTCAAGTGATTTTGAAGCTATGCTTCTACCCTTGTATAATAATACTTTAACATGGTCAAAAGGTTTCGAAGGTGGGGTTTCAAAGTATTATAAAGGTTGGAACCTATTGTTTTAAAATTTATGGTTTATGCTTTCAAAGGGGTCGAAAGCAAACCTTTCGAAGGGGTCGAAAGGTTACTTTCGAAAGGGTCGAAAGCAAAGCTTTCGAAGGGGATACTTTCGAAGGTGTTGGAAAATTGTTTCTTTTAAAATTATAAAATGTTGTTTAACCGTAGGGATACCGGGGTGAGCTTAATGAGTGCCACATAATAGTTGGGGATAAATGGGATATAACCTAAATTAGGGATACTAATGGAAATAGATTAATCACATGGATAACATGAGATGATTATATTCATGGGGATTGCATGAGTTAAGTGGCCAAGTGAAGGGTTCATAGTTATCCTAGGAAAGCTATGGGATGTTTGATGGATAGAAAACACCAAGTTGGAGATGGATAGTCTCCATATGTTTGAAGAAGGCTTTATAGTTATCCTAGGAAAACTATGGGATGATTAATGGATAATCAACATCATGCTGGGGATGATAGTCTCCATATGTCTAATGAAGTGTTCATAATTATCCTAGGAAAACTATGTGATGATTGATGGATAGTCAACATCATGTTAGGGATGGATAGTCTCCATATGTTTAATGAAGTATTTATAGCCATTCTAGGAAAACTATGAGATGTGATATGGATAGTCCGTATCCACTTAAATAAAATGAATATGGGAAGGATAGTCCCTATTTGAGGCAAATTAAATCTAATAAGGGATGGGGAAATCCTAAATATTTGCAAGCATGCATATCATCATAATATTTTGAAAATGTTTGCTTTAACCGTTATGGATGCAAGAAAACAGAGTACGGTTTTATAAAGGTTTTAGGATACTAGCGAGGGAAAACCCTGTTCCGCTAAGCGGCATGGTCTCAATAGATATCTAAAAGGATTAAGATGTTAGATTATTATCCATACCAGGCTTTATGTTTAACTAGAAGTTTTTGATTTCCCTTTAAACTCTCGGGTACTCAATTGATTTTGATTAGTTTGAGATTTAAGGTTCTCAGGTTTTCTTCTCGGACGAATAAAGCTTCCGAAGATGTGAAAGAGGCAGAGAGATATTTAGAGTTATTCTTTCCGCTGTGTGTTTATTTGTAAAGGCTGACTTATTAGCCTTACTATATTCTCTGATCAACCAAGTGGGCATCTTATATGTCGCTTTTGGTGTAATTTTAATAATTATATTTTGCAGAACGTGGTTAAAGTAACTTGGGGTTTATGTAATGAACAAGAAATATTTTGTCATGAATGTGGAATTATGTTTTTTGAATTGTTAAATTTTTTCCATATTTCTATGATCTGTGTATCAATGTATCTAACTACCGCCGTATTTGGTCGTCGAAGATTAATATCTATAGATGACTGCAGCATCCATAACTGTTATTTTTGGGCCTCTAAGTAGGGGGATGTTACAATAAATATAGAAATCAATATGATTTTATAGAATTTTCTTATGCTGGTTTACCCGACTGACCCGGGCGTTATTTTCTTATAGTGCTCAGGTCAGCCCAAGTATGTTACAGATCTAGTTTAGATGCTTGGAGCTTCAGGAGACGAGCTGGATGCCTCCAAAATGTAGTCACATATATTTTATTTTCTGCTACATTTGTTAGTTGAATTTATCCCCAATTGTAAGGCTAGGCTGTTATAACTGTCCAGGATATTGATTAGTTTACTCTGATTTGATGTCTGTATATTACAGTTTTTCTTTTGTAAAGATCTATTGTATATTATATATTACTCGTCACGATGTGAAATTATGTTTTGTCTTTTCTTTTCTTCACCCCAATAATTCGTTTTTCCAACATTTGGATGCTTAGAACATGAATACCATGGATGTATTAGTGTCGACTTTTGAGGGTCAAAAAGGCCAGTCGTTGCACTTGGTATTAAAGCTTAGGTTGAGCAAACACCTAAACCTTGGTAGGGTAGAACTCATTATATATAGGGTTAGTAATGCCATAGAACGTGACTCATTAGAGATAGGGTTAATAACACCCTAGAATGAATTGAGTGTATTATATAAGAGCGCATATTTGTTAGTGCTATTAAAAATAAATTGTAGTGTTAATTTATCTGTTGAGTGGTTTATAAATCTGGTCGAGACATGGGACGCCAAGAGATTTCTAAACACTTAAACCAAGCAAATCCACATGGTATTATTTTTGGAAATTGATAAATAATTTTATCGAGATTTTATTTTAATTTTCATAAACTAAGTATAGTTATTAATGGTGTGTTTGTTTGTTAGGAAATGGTAATATTTGATTATTATCATTTATTGTTTGGCTAGTTATGCTCACCTAGTTAGAAGCACTGACTATTGTTCATTGATTGAGTAGTTATGCCTGGCTAGTTTATGGGCATATAATATTGTGGTTGATTAGGAGCAGTTTTATCCTTTTCACTACATAGGTTGGGTAGATAGTAATTTATGAGAGCAATAAAAACGAACATCTAGTGAATTCAGTTTCACACTTTGACTATAAGGCGTTTGGTGATAATGTTGGGTTAAAATTTAATTTTAATATAAGTTGTTTATTATAATCTTAACAAAATTATATTTATGTAATGATTTTACATAAGAAAGTGAAATTATATAAATATGGTTTATAACTCCGAGTTATAAATAAAAAGGATTTAAGCTGAGAATTTGAGAACTTAAATCCCGGTATTTTTGGAAATAGATTTTCAAACTTTTGGAAGAAAAAATAATTATAGTATTATTTGGAAATATTTTGGAATAGAAATATTTTTAAAAGATTCTAAAGGAAATAGAAAGCACTAAACTTACTTCGATCGTTGGAAAATAAATTTGATGATGTCTCATTGTCGATGTTCATTTTCAGTTTCTAAGTGGGGAATTGCTACCATGGAGATTTGTTTAGAGTTGTTGGAAAACATGTCATGATTTAAAAATCCCAAAGGAATGATTTGATATTTAAAAGGAGATATATATTATTACCATTTCAAAATGATTTGAAATAAACCCCGGGTGTTTAATTCTGAAGTTTTCAATTGAGTTATTATATGGATGCATATGTCTTATGCATTATGGTAGTTTGGTTTTGCATCTCATTTTGATATGTAGTTTAGTAGTTTTTCATTTATTTAAATGAAATGGAATTTCTGATGATTTTGGACAGTCGGGCCTGCCAAATTTGATTTAGAAATTTAAGTTAAGTGTTTTTTGAAAATTTGAGAAATAAGATTTTGTAACTTATGAATTGAGATTCTAATAAATTAAAAACAAAATTTAAATTTGTTGAACATTATGGTTAAGTAAAAAAATATAAAAATTTTATATATACATTTAGGATATAGAAGAGCGTTATATGAATCTGAACTTAAGTTATAAGGTGATTGATTTACATAAGTCGTGTTTCATAGGTTGTAATAAACTTAGTGATAATTTTACGAAATGGTTTATCAATGACTTAGTATTATATGCAATACTATAGGTGTACATTAATTAGGACGAAAAGCAAATGTAAATAAAAAAAAGTTGGTGTAGCTAAGAAACCATTAGAATACATAGATGAATGTAGATCATTTTATTCGCAAAACTATTCTTAATCCAGATTCGAGCATATGACTTCGAGGTGATTTACATGAGTCCGAGTTAGGAATTTTCACTCGATTCTTGATGGCGAGCACTTAGTATGGGTTTTTGATTTGATTCCGAAGTTTTCTATCACAGTACATGGCTATGCAAGGAGAACGACAATTTTTAATCGAAGAACCGGATCGAAGTCCATACTAGAGAAGTCAAGTGAGCAATACTAGTTCGAATGTGAAATTTGTATGATCCAGCGAGTGATCGGATTTGATATTGCATACATATGACATATGTACATTGTACCTAATTTAATATAATTATAGACTTCTTTCTTTGAAATGCAAGTTGAATGACTTAATATAGCATGTTGTTGTGAGATGATTGTTATTTATGGTTTGGCTTGCTTAGGTTCATGTTATATGATGATGGGTAGTTGTATGGTTTCATTATCATGTTTAACTCTCTTTGGGTCATGTAAGTGAGTTTCAAGTACATGGAAGCGAAGGCTAGCTTACTACTTTTGGTTTCATGAGTGAAGTTGCTTCCCGACAAATGAGTATGTAGTATACTTAAGTTTGAGAATTGTATGGTGATTTTATGCCCCAAATACGGGAGGCCATTTTTTGTTTTCTTTTGTTGGCTTGGGCCATATGTGGAAAGTTATGGTTTGTCGGATCGAGCCATGCAAAGTTGATGCCGCCAATATTTTTCGAAAGCTTAAGAATAAGTCAATAAGAAGTTAGGGCAAGGATTTTTGGATATGACCAATAGTCATAAGAATCGATGGAAGAGATTATTGGAATAGCCCTAAGTGACTTAGGAATTTTAGTGACAATATGGAAATTGTCACTATCGATGCAGTTATTGTTACCTATTCATTTCGATTGTTTATAACTCGATTCGGTGAGAGTGCCATGTTGGCTAACATGTGCACATGTAGGGTAGGATACTATCCAGAATAGATTTTGAATTTCCGAACAAAATCTTTTTAAGTGGGGAAGAGTGCAACAACTCTTATTTTTAGAGTGCTTTGAATATCTAAAATTTTGGATATTTGATTATTTATTGATTTATTTTATCGATGAGATGAAAACCCAATTTTCACAGAAGGACTTTTTAGGACTCATGATTAATTCCATTGGATCCGGATGGTCCAAGCAAGCCGAATGAGTATAAGTATCGATATATTTTGATGGGTTGGTTTTGAGTTAAAAGGTCGAGTTTGGTTTGTGAATCGAGCAACTCGAAAAGTTAACTTCATATCCATTAGAATTAGGTTCCAGAAATAGTTCCATTGAGTTTGGACTGGGGATATTTGGCTAGGAACGTCAATGAGCACGCCTCAATTGGAGTTTGAGATTTTTGGGGCGTAAATAGTGTTGGAGAGATTTTTCTATATATGGACCCTTAACCTCTCTCATTCGTCAAAACCTAAACCTAGCCACCTATGATCTAGTGACCATAGTTGATCCATGGTGTTAGAGGACGAGATAGGCATGGGTGTCAACATGAATGTTGATTGTGGTGGTGAGGGGAATATGTTGAATGGTTGGATTGAGCCAGATCAGAGCACAGTAGCGGTAAATCGCAGTTGAACATGAACCCTACTTTGTGTTCGATCTTGGCGTCAACAGCAAATTGGGGGCATGGTCAGCGGCATGGATAGGCGTGGTGGTGAGCTAGCTTTTGGGGGTGGCATGGCCATCGGTCATCGCCTGAGGCAGCGGCAATTCCAGGATGAACGGCATGGGTTTTGGAGAGCTCGTTCTTGAGCTATGGTGACCGAAAAGAGGTGGGGTCGGGGTCTTTTGGTTCAGTGAAGTCGGGGCAGTCGACGATAATGATGCGGCAGTGGATGGTGTTCTTTGACTATGACATTGAAGCAAGGAAGAGGGTGGCCTTGGTTTCGTGAAGACTAGATTAAGGATTAAGTAGGGCTAGTTAAGGTTAATGATGCAATTAAGAAATTAATTATATTATTTAATTTTAAAATCTTATAAATTGAATAACTTGTTCATACAAGGTACAAATCGAATGCGGTCGATAGCGTTGCAATTATAGGAACAATGTCTACATTTGGAATTGGATTGGTGGAGATTGGAGCTTATAGAATTTGAAGATAAAATTGAATGCTGTTTGATTTTAGATGGAACTAGAACGCAGAATCGATAACTAGAATTTTGGTGAGTTAAAGTCACTTTTTGGTTAATCAGTATGATACATATGGTAGGTAAAATTTACTGTTTGTGTTTGATTGAAGTATTGGCTGGTTTGCTTAAATATCCGCTTTTGAAAAGCGACTGTCATTTAAATTTGAAATACAAGGAATTTTGTAGAGAAATCCGGATTTACCATGTAATGATTTTAATTTCCAGTTATATATACCCGTTGATTCTATTTCAGTTGTAACATTATATATAGATTGTTAATTGCTGAATCTTAATTGTCTAGCATTATTAGTTATGACATTGTTGTATGTTGAAAAACTTAACCCCTTGTAGAGATAATATTAATAACAACATCAGCTAAGTGCTTTGGTGGCTATTGGCCTCAATTTTTTTTGAGATACTATATATTGTCGTTTTGGCTTTGAATTGCTTTTGATTTCAGGAAATGATTTTAAATATGCCTGTTGGCGTTTCTTATGATATTTTATTTGAAATGGTTTTGAACTTATCTGTTTTACTCCACCCTTTTATTTGTCTTACATTATTTTTTAATAATGCTTTAAAATTGTTTAATTTTTATTTAATAATGTTTTAGAGTTATTTAAATTATCACTAAATAATGTTTTAGAGTATTTTAGTTATCATTAATAATTTTTAAAAGTCATTTATTTATTTTTAATATTGTTTTAATGTTATTTATCAATATTTATATTGTCAAAAGTTAATTAATATTGTTGAAAGATAATAATTATTATATACTAATAATGCTTTGGGATAAATAATTATTATATATTAATAATATTTTGGAATTAATAATTATTATTTATTAATAATATTTTGGAATTAATAATCATTATTTATTAATACCGTTTTGAAAGCTAATTAACTTATCAGATTAATTGATTTATAAATAAATAATTGATTTATAAAAAGGAATTTCATTTAGTTAAAGTGTTTATAAAAGAAAATGGAGATTCAGATGTATAAAAGATTTTATAAAAGCTTTGTAAAGGATTTTTTTTGAAGGAATTTTAGAAGGGAATTTTAGAAAGGATCTCCATTAGGAGTTTTATAAATAATAAGGACTTATAAATGGTTTAGAAATTTATAAAAGATATTCATAAATGGTTTTAAAGTTTTAGAAAAAGAATTTTTTTAATGGTTTTAGAGATTGTAAAAAATTTCTATAAATGGTTTTAGAGATTTATAAAAGGAGTTTTATAAATGATTTTAGAGTTGTATAGAAAGGAAATTTATAAAAGCAAATGAGTTTGATTTCCAAAAATGATCTTTAAATAATTATGGTGATATGGAAACGTCATTCCATACCCAACACCAAATAGGAAATCTTTCTTTGTGTTTATAAATATACCTATACCGTTGAGATAATTATATAAATACATTTTCTAAGAGTGAAAAGTGTAGTATTTTTGTGAACATACTTATACCATTATGATAAGTATATGGATACTATTCCAAGTATTGAAAGGGGTATATAGGGTCTATGAATATGGCTTTGTAAAAGTATTTTGATACAAGAATATACAAAGTGATTTTTTTAATAAAAGATTAATTAAAGAGGTTAGTGGTTGCTTATGTGATTAACCAATGTTGGTCTCCGTATGGAAATAAATCCTAGATTTGATTGTTGTCTTTATTTGACAGTTAAATAACCGACCATCAAACTTGGTCAGTTTTAAACAATCATTATTTATTTGAAGAGACCGAGATCAGATATGTTATCCAGAAACCATTTCGAACCAACATATGCATTCAAATGGAAGACAATTTGAAGAATGATTAAAGGCAGAGTTCTTTAAAGTGCAGGCGCTACGTGTTTTGCTAATCCTGAAAGTGATTCCAAAACGGATGTAATAGAGGTAATGCCTTTGGTTTTATACAGACCCAGTACGTTTTATGTATTAATGCTGGCATTGCGTATCAGCCTAGAGGGCAGTGTTAGCATTCCAAGTAGGAAGTGCTAAAAGAAGGTGAATTATTGCTTCAAGCCTCACAACCAGTAAATGACTAAGAAGAGACATGCACCAGGGCTATGTGGGTCGTTCGTAGTAGTGTATGATCATCCTTATCTAGAATCGATATTTATGTATTCTTCGAGGCCCATTATGGTTTTTTATCAACCTAAGGGTGATTATATTCGGTACTATCCAGTAAGAGTAAGCCGGTCCAGAGCAGTGAGGTGCAACGTGTTATATCCTCTTGTACATTTTATCTAGTGACGTACCAATTCGGTAGGTAGACCCTTTTCCTTTCATAGTTAGAATCCATTTTCAAATACGAGCCTTTGGACTTGATTGTATACTATTATGCTAGAATTTAATTTAATGTAACAATTTCGACTATGATTCAATATTTACTCTAAACCTAGACATTAATATAATATTAGAAGATTTCTTATAGAAATGTTTTGGTTATCCTAAGGTAAAAACCCGTTCGTGTTCATGTATGGCGTGGTCTTACGAGCTACCTTTTTTCTTAAAGGGTATTATAAATATAAAAATTAATATGATTTAATAGAGTTTTCTCACACTGGTTTATCAGACTGATCCGGGCATTATTTTCTGATAATGCTCGGGTCAGCCCGAGTATGTTTTAGATCTAGTTTGGATGATTAGATCTTTAAGAGACAAACTGGATGCCTCCAAGATGTAGTCACACATTTTTATTTTCCACTACGTTTGTTAGTTGAATTTATCACCAATCGTAAGGATAGGCTGTTATAACTGTTCAGGCTGTTGATTAGTTAACTCTGATTTGATGTATGTATATTACAGTTTTTCTTTTGTAAAGATCTGTTGTATATTAATATTATTCGTCATGATGTGAGATTCTATTCTATCTTTTCTTTCCTTCACCCTAAAAATTCATCTTTCCGACAGTTGTATGCTCGGCACATGAATATCATGGATGTATTAGTATCGATTTTTCAGGGTCGAAAAGGCAGGTCATTGCAAATTATATCTTTTGTTCAAGTTTCATATATATATATTCATTTCATATATGTATTATATTTATAATTTGTAAGGTGCGTGTATCTGTTTATATTTTATATAAACTTAAATAAATATTTACCTAAAACTGTAGTATAAAAATACATTTATTTGATAAGGTATAAGCGTGAGAGAGTGTTCCATTTTGTGCTATGTTCTTTGTCTTGAGTGTTGAATAGTAAGTTTATACATATTGGTTCATTTTTCATTTTGTTTTCTTGTTCCAAGTAAGATTTTATGTATTTCTCCTACAGTAATTTTCTTTGAATATATTTCTTAGTGTGCATGACATGTTTACATGGCTGCATGCACACTTTAATGTACTGTGTATATTAGTAGTATTCCATGTTTATAGGCCATGCGCAAGGCATTTATACATATTTTTATTTTGATATCTAATATTTATATTAACTAATAACTTATGTAAATAATAAGAACTATAACTAAAAGAATGGTTAGTTGAGTGAAATTGTAACTAAAGAAAGTACTGAGTTTTCTAAAGTTATTTTGAAACGTAAATTATTAATAAAATTTACAAAAGGTTACAGAATTAGTAAATTATGGAAAAGAGAATATATATATTTATTAATTAGTTATTGTTTATTATTTTTAGAAAATAACATTTACTACTAATATATTTGTTGTATATTTAATCGAGCAACTTATTTTATAAAGCCTTCCTGTGTATTTTCATTTTTTAAATTGAAATGAATTATATGGATGATTCACCATTGATATGGATTTGGTTGGTATTTTATTATGATACGATGATGAAAAATAAGAATAAATGAGTTAGTGACTTCGCATGGTATGGGACTTTTGATAACACTTTTCTAGTTATTCTTTAGACTCGTTATATAGAATATGGAAGGGTGAGTGTGATATATGAGCATTGAATAAATGGACTAGTAACATGCCGTGGTATGTGACGTCCTTATGTTATTTAGTTATTCATTGCTGGTGATTACACTCAATATGGGGTACATTGTGTGTGACTCACTGCGTTGAGTATTTATGGAGGCTACTTGTGAGCCATATAGTTTGGGTGCATTATGTATCAGTCTACCTTTTTCCAAATCATGTTTCGGGAGTGAATCAGATTGGTCAGTATCACCGTGGCGTCCTGATTGTGGGGTCGCGCCTTAGACCGGTGCCACTGTTGTTGTTTATGACATTTGATGCACATCATGAGATTGGTAGTTGGTTGCCCTTTATCTCGCATAGGCCAACAGCTAGTTACCATATAAGGGCACATATCGGTAGTCGTGGCCGAAAAGGCTACTCGTTATCGAGCCATGGTGGACCATTGTCATGATACCGAGAGGGGAGAGGTAATGGTGACCGATGACTGTAGGTGTCGTGTCATATAGACTATGTGTGGCTCTTGGACTATGTTAGTCTCCCGCCTGGTTCTGGTGTGGGTGTATGTATGTGGGTTGTAGATAGACATATATTATGTATGGATTCAAAGTATGATCAAACCCGTATCCTTCTTAAGAAGATGACCTAATTATTATTGATTTGTTGTTTCTATCTCTTAGGACATTTTAGTCAAGAGGTTTGCCCCTCTAAGGGCTGTGGGTCAAAATTTATGATTTTTCATATTGCGGGGTAGTTATGAGCTGGCTCAAATCTTTCTTACTGATTTTATTGATTTGACATTAGTACTTTATAATATGAGATCGAGAGAGATAGTGGGCATTACTTCGTTACTGCCCGACTTCACTTGAAGATGTCTCATTAAAGATGATTTTGGATTTAATGGTGATTTCTAGAAATAGACGATTTAACCATTTGTGTAGAATTTTGTGATTTCTGATTCGATGTATATCTATATGGGTGATGACATCTTTTAATATTTATTGTTGGTTGTTTCATATAAACTTGCGCTATTTGTGCGGGGTGATGCCTTGATAATTATATATTAGATTGTACAGATATTTCAAAAAAAACATTCTTATACTTATATATTTATTTCAATACGTTGGATGATGATTTGGGTATTTTGATTGTGATATCATATTGTTATCTACTATATACATTACCCTTATTTATGATCCTTGATTAGACATAGTCTGACCCGTGTATTATTTTAAAATACTCGGGTCAGTCCAAAACTCTTCAGGTACAGGGGCGATATGACCAACATTTGTTAATTTGGTCTTAGAGGAGTATTATATTAGGATGATTACCTAATATTTGAATGTGACTGATTCAGTGTATGTATTTATATAATTAACATTGAGTTATATTGTATTCTTACAACATTATTATATTATATATTATCACTACGGCAGACGCTGTGTTCTCTGCTATTCATTATATATTGTATATTGTATATTCTTCTGTCTTGAAGGCACATGTGTCTATTGCTTTGTACGGGTACAGTGCACTTATGGATTAGTTATATATTAGATATTTTAATATGTACCAGTGTTAGTCCAAGGATATATTCACGTGTGTACCCCATATAGCCTCATTATTCATATTATGTGACAGTATTACTCTGTAATATCCTTGGATAGTATGGGTATAGAGGTGAGGTGTTATAGTTCGAATGTTTGGATGATTATATGCTTTATGATGAATTATTGAATTTAATTATGAAATTCTTAAATATGTTTAAGTGTGATATCACATCATATGACAACAAAATGACTTGAAATTTTGGTATGATGTTAAAAATATAATTTTGGAAATGGGTGTATAATTTCATAATTCTCTAATTAAGTATGAATATTTTATGATTTTCATAAGTGATAAAAACGATCATTTCATGTTTTAATTATTAAAAATAATTACATAATGTTTTTGTCCTTGAATATTTACACATCAAAGATTATATAAAATCCGATTTATTGTGATTTTTAGGGATTTTTCCCAAGTATTTACGAATTATTATGAATTTATTGGGCCAGAAACGCTTAATAATTATATTAAAAATATTAATATAAAATGATGGTTCATAAAATTAGTTTAGGAAAGATATATCTGCTCTATAGTAGCTTTCTAGAAAAGATTTTGATAAAGAGAATTACTATCCAGTAAGAATTTGAGAAATTAAAAGAGTTGGTGAAAAGATATTGCTAATTAGAGAAATAAAACAGTTTTTATATTATTTGCGATATTGCCATGCTGAAGTCATTGACGCCAAAGGCCACAGTGCCACTGTTAAACGATGTCGACCTTAGTGAATGCACGGGATATCCTCTACTTCGCGTGCTTATGTGCTGCATTTTATATACAAGGGCATGATGCCCCACATTTTCTATAACATCATTGACTCTATAAGGCAATGATTCCACTTATTTTTACATGGGCTATAACGATTCCGCGTGTTATCAACCATGGCCCAAGTGATGCTGCGTTTTTCATTAAGGCAATGATGCTGCTTGTTTATAACGTTTGTAATGAGGCCTTGCTTTTGTTTAAGACCTTGATGTTGAAATTCATCATTATCGCCATTTCTGTAACTCTAAGTTTTAAGGCTTTATACTATGAATATCAATAATGACGCCGCTTATAATCGGCAACCTATATATGCGTTGTAAATAATATTGGCTCTATGGCCTTATACTTTGCAGATCAAAGACTTCAACATGGTTTTATTTTAGAAGGGGACGATAATCCCTAGTGGTGATATTGACGTCGAGTTTCATCAATATGATAGTTTTATTAATTTTGCTTTATAACCTGTAGTTTTGAGGGGCGACAACCTCTTAGTGGTTTCAAAATTCATATTATTTTGTAGAAGCATATATCATGGCTTAAGTATGTTGAATAAAGTATTGGGCTATAATTTTCCTTATTTTAAATATGATTTCAAGAGTAAAATAATTTATAAAGATTTTATTTTCAAGGAAATAGAAAAAAGGTATTTAGCCAGAGTTTTACTAAAGAATCATTGTTCTTATCATCGTTAAATAAATTATGATAGGATAATTGAATAAGAGATTAGAGAAACCATATGGGAATGGTGAAGGGTCGCATCCTATACTTTAACTATTAGCCCCTAGCCGATATTAGTCCAAAATTCTAGTGCGCAGGGCTTTGTTACGAGTAAGACTAAAAATAGGTTTACACACAGAAATGAATAAGCATAGATGAGTTAGGTTATTGGTTAGCCTGCAAAACCATTAGGATCGGTATGACCCTAGAAATAGTAAGTTCCGGATAGACCATCCAGTTTATCTTCTAATGGTAAGTTAGAAAGTTTTGTATACCCGATAGGCCCGAGTCAGCCATATAGGTTTATAATTACCTTATGAAAACTATGATGTTGTGATAGATAGTTCATTTTTTTAGACAGATTTGTCATGATTGCCCAGGTTGCATGCATGCATATGATTGTTTATACTATTTAGTTTAACCATTATGGTTGTAGGTGCTTGGTTTGTGAAAGACATATTTTAGAGGATACTAATGAGGGGAAAACGCATTCTGCTCAAATGGTGTGGTCTCATTAGATATCCATTTACCGAGATGACATATCATTATATACATTGGACTTTTTATCTGACCCAAACGTTTTTGTATTTCCCCTTTAACTCTTGGGTGCCCATTTGAGTAGTTCAAGAGTAAGGTTTCTAGGTTATTTAGGTTGGAAGAATAAAGCTTTCAAGGATGTGCAGGAGGTTTATCTAGCTATGTAGGAGTCTATCTATTTAATATCCGTTGTGTTGAAGTTTCACTTAGTTAGAATGTATGTATTGGCAGATGTTATGGCTGTCTAGTAGTTAACTCTGCTCAACCAAGGGGGCATCTTCATATGTCGCTCTTAGAGTGTTTTATAATAATTATATTTCATTTGAACCCGGGCAACATTTAAGATTATGTAATGAATATAAATATTCATCTTTGAAATGAAATGTGAAAGTTCTTTTCGAAATTGTGTTTAAGAAAATTTCATATTCCTATGCTTTGATGTGATTGATACTATTAACATGACCGCATTTTGTCATTGGAAATCAATACTATACACGACTGCAGCATTTGTAGCGGTTAGTTTCGAACCTCAAAATAAGGGATGTTAGATGTGAGGACATTCTGAAAATTTTATAAAAAAAATCAAGTTTCAAAACTATTAAGCGAGTTATCAGTTATTGTATTACACTTTGTACAAATATAATTTGCACATTCCAAAGAACGGATCCTTGAAAAATAACACATGATAGGTAGACGTCCTAAGCTTCAAAATAATATCATTTACCAAATACCTTTTCCCTTGCATTTATTCTAAATCAGTTGTTGTTGTCGGTATTTGTATAAAAATGGTCCGCGACGTCAAATTTCAACCAGGCCCCAGCTTCAATCATGTTCGCCTTAGCCAACTAGGCCGTAACTCACTTCCCCTAGCAGCTTTGCATATATTCAACTTTATCAAAGATCCGGAGTGATGATCTGGCCCCAGCCAACTAAACCATGGTTTCACACATCACTCCTAACGCTGTGGCCTAGTCGGCTATAGCGATTGGCCATTTTCAATAACACCAAGACTTACACAGGGAATGCCTCAAGCGTTGAGTATGTTGCCCCATAAGCAGAGGATACAGAGACTCTTAGAGGGAACAACCCTATATAAGGCATAAAGTGAACAAATACTATATTAAACTGCAAATCTGCAGTTCTTACCTACAAACTTACATAAATGTTAACATGTGATTATTTAATATAACTCATCAGTTGTTTACTATTTTGAGTACTCGATAGTCAGGGTTCCTGAGTTATTTAGTAGATTTGCAATTTTTGATTCAATGGTGTTGATAGTAAAATGTCCCTGTGTTCGGTGTCGCTCGCATTGTAGGTGCCTGGATTGGACGAATAAGTTCCATATCACAAGTATTCGAACTGGGCCAGCACGTAGCGGGGTAAATGGGTAAATTCTAAAAATTTATTCCATTTTGGATCATATTGAGCCTATGAAGTCTAAACTTGTTTATATATTTTATAAATATATTTGAAAATAAAGTAGATATTTTATTTAATTTATAATGAGGTATTATTATACTAATATTATGATTAATATATAGTATATTATGTGTATCACATACACATATGTATGTACGTGCACATGCAACATAAAAGGTGTACATTGTTAAACATGTCCATGTATGGATGATGGGATTTACACCATATCAAACATAATAGCCCCTCCATGTACATATGAGTCATCTAATATGTAAATATATACATGTATATATATTTATATATATAAATCATAAAATAATATTTGTAAAATATATAATTGCAAATATATATATAGTTAAACATTATAATATGTTCTAATTGCAATTTAATTTAAATAACTATAAATTCAAATGTTAGATTTTAAATCTAGATCTACATAGTAAATATCCAAGATTCAAATTCAAATGTGTATATTATATATATATATATTATGTGTATATTTGAAAACCTAAAAATAATAATTTTAAATATATACACACATTATCATATAAAAATATTTTAAATTATTATTAAGAAATGCATTAATATATATAGTAATGTAATATATGACTATATATATATATTCAACCTAAATTACAGTATCTTTTTTGTCAAATTTATGGCTTGATAATTGGTTTTTTAATTATTGATTTAAGCATGAAAATCATTTAAATATACACATATATAATTTATTTTGAAAGAAATTTAAAACTTGTACAAATTTTATTGAATTACCATTTGCATATTATATATATATATATATATATATATTATAGATATGTAAATATTGTAAAAAATTAGGTTTTAGGTTTAATAAGCTATATATATAATTTAAATATTTGTACATATATATGGCTTAATTTTTTTAATTCCAAATCAGATTATATGTATTGATAAAATCCATATGTATATCAAAAATATTATATATAGGTATATTGTAATGAACCACCTTTCTTACTCCAAAAGATGAGCCATCAAGGGTAAAATAAAAAGAAAGATAAGAAGAGAAGAAACTACACAACACAGAATCTCATAACACAACGGAACAATATATATTACTCAACATAATATATTACAAAGTCATTTCAAAATGTTACATCAGAGTCATAATAATACAAACCCTACCCTAGGACAGTTATAACAGCACGTCCCTACCTAACAGATACAACATACATATAATACAGTGGAAAATAAGGAAAATAACTAGCCATCGATGAAGCCACCTGCTCCCAGCTCCTCCAAAATGAATCTGCGGAGAAACCTAAACTACTTGGCTGCCCATTCAAATTTGAGCACCCAAGAGTTTAGGAAAAGTAAACTACGGGTCATACATGGGTCTAGTGTGTGTAAAGCATAAGTCTTTAACTTTATAAAAACCTCTAAATCAAAGGCATCTCGTAAGACAATCTCGCACATAAAGATGGATGGGTTTTTACCTTACGATAACCAAAACATTTGTATATAAAATCCAGTGATATTATAATAATGTCTAGGGGTCAAAGTAAAATATGAATATAGCTGAAATGTTTGCATCTAATATTTCAACATATTTGGGTACATCTAAAACCGTAAAGCATGTATTGGAGAATGGATTCCATACTATGAAAAGGTAAGGAACTACTTTCCGTTGGTACATCTCTAGATAAAATGCACCAGTGTCTGACATGAACATCTTATACACCTGCCATACAACACTGGCCTACCACTTGAATAGTAGTACCGAATAGGATTACCCCACTTTAGGCCCCGAAGCATACATGAGTAGATAGTAATTGATATTGACTTGGAATGACCATACCCTGATGGCAGCGACCCACATGGTATTTCTGTATGCCTGATTTTTGTCATTTTTCAGTTAATGAGGCTTGAGGCTACATTTTACCTTTCATACAACACTTCCTACTTAGAATGCTAACACTGCACTCTAGGAAACAATGCAATACCAACATTCATCCATACAACTGTTCAGGATATGAACAAACTAAAGGTACTACCTCTACTACATCTATTTTGGAATCACCCTCAAGATTAGTAGCATGCAGATCTTGCACTTCAAAGAGCCCATCTTCAATTCCATCATCTTCAAGATATCTGCACTTCGAAATGCTTGAGTTGGATCGAAGTGGTTTTTTGAGTAACATATCCGATCGTGGTCTTTTCGAAACAACATTCGATAGTTTTTTATATACTCAACCCCAGTTCTTTAGGAAACAAGCTGTCAAAGATAAAAGTGGAGATCACCTCCTAATAGTTGCTGGATGGATTTCCTTATCATTTTTCCTAGGAAAACGAAACTAGATTGATACGCACAGTACAACATCATCGAAGATGACGGTGCCATATAACCTACGTATTTCTCCTAGGTATTTCCAAACTTATGTTTTGGGGCCACATTTGATAGTCGGTTATTTAACTATAAAAAAAACAACAACTAATTTCAGTTGAGATTTATTTATCCATAGCAATCACTAAGCCTCAAAACAAATCTTTATTTAATAAATCTCCTTTCAAAATGTTTGTCTAAAACATTCATATCCTTATCTCTCTGAGATAAATATATACACAAAACATTTATGAATAATTTCTTACATCCAAATCATGTTAAAAAGGAATAAATAAATGTTGTTTAAGTTAGAGGTAAGGATAACCCCAAACACTATTCCCTCGGTGTTAAATGTGGAACAAATGTTTCATACCACCATTTTATAAAAGGTTAGTTTAGAGAAACCTAGAATTTCTTTCGATGTATCTTTTTTAATCAAATCTATTTCATTCATTAAATCTCTTTTACTTGAAATCCAAATCCATTTCAGAATATTCTCCAAACTTCCAAATTCATTTATAACACCCTCTTATAAATATTCAAAATCATTTATAAAAATTGCTTTTATAAATATCCAACTTTTCATATAAATTTCCAACTCTTTTTATAAACTTTCTTTATGAATATCCAAATCATTTTCTAGAAATTCTTTTATAATAGCCAAAATTATTTATAAAACTTCTTTATAAACCTTTCTTGTTTAAATAACTTCCTAAATAACCTTAATCAAATTAGCTTCCTTTAATAAGCAATCCATTTTATAAACCTCCCTTATTTATGAAATCTTCTTTCCATAAAAACTCAAATCCATTACCCAAAAGTACCTTATAAATTTCCAAATCCCTTTATAAAACTTCTTTTTATAACACGGATAACCATTCTCATTAGTTAGGAACATCTTTAGTAAAACCATTTGTTAAATCATTCTTTAAATATCTTGTTCAAATGCACTAACTTTGAAACTATTTCAAACAGAAAATGAAATATTCATCTTTACAAAATCAAACGGAAGCCTAGAGACCACAATGGTGCTTTTAATTTGGTTTTACTAATCCAACTTAACATGGTATCGCATAACAACAGATATATAATGGATCAACACCTAACCATCAATCAACTTAAGTAATTGACCAAGTTAATTGTAATAGCAGAATGGTGTTTATTATGCTAATAGATGTCATTTTGTTTTTCTAATCATATGGCGTTACTTAAGAGTAAGCGACATAGAATTCCCTTGAAAAGAAAATAGTCTAAAAACAAAACTGATTACTTAAACTTAAAGCGATTTTAAAACAAATAAAAAACCCTTGTAAATGAGAATCAAATCCTTGTTAAATAATAATTAAACTCTAACTAAAGGTAACTAAACCTTACTTAAACATAATTAACTTTAATCAAAGGTTAATTAAATAAAAGTCCTTTTTAAAATAATAATTAATTAATAATTATCTTAAATAATTAATTAAGTAATAATTAATTAATCCTTATTAAGAATCAAATAATAATTAACTTTAATTAAGTAACAAATCATGATTAACTTAGTTGATAACATTTAAGTATGAATACCATTATTAACTAAGTACTAATTACCTTTATTAATTAATTAATCAATTAAATAATCATTAAACAAATAAATAATTAAATAATAGTTTTCAAAAATATTTTTAAATGAAATCAAGTTTGGATTAGAAAACTAGTTAAATTTTCCAAACTACTTGTATAGCGACTATTGCTATACGGACCCATAATTTCACTTTTTGAATTTGGATTCCAAACCTTTAAAAACTTCAACATTGAATACCTGTCTTCTTTAAAACATGAAAAAAAAGTTTTGAAAACCCAAATCAAAGTTTAAACTTGAAAACTTTTTCACTCTCAAACAAAAATCAAACTTTTGACAAAAAGCAGATTTCTACGTTGCTTTTGTTTAGCGAATCGCTATCTTCATGTCATGAACCCACATACAACATTCCAACATAATATGACATCATAATGTTATAGCAAAATCATAGGTAAGAATATTACTTCACAAATACTAACTAACTTTCCCAATATTCAAGGTAAAATCTTTATCGCCTACTCAAACTTCAGCATAAGCAGTCAACTCCAAATCAACATATATGCATGCATACACAATATATAACATTACTACATACTTAATCAACCTTTTAGCTCATAAATTTTACAACTTTAAAAAGTTAGTAACCTGATTTTTAAAACACGAGCTTTACTCACCGTAACTTATCTGAATCAAACTAAACTTGCTCTTGACCTAGCTCACTTGCTCCTAACTCAAAAGGTGAAGCTATGAACCCTTGGAAGGCTCAATGGGCTTGGCCTAATGAGCAATATGCATGAACATAGGGTAACTGAGGCTCAGCCATGGTGGTTTTGAGGCATAGGAACTTATTTTAGTGGAGGATGATATTTGGAAATTAAGTAAGGCCATTTAGCTTAATATTTAGAAATGTATTCACAAATTTTAGCTTAGGAATTTCTCTTAGAAGCCAAGGGTAAACTTGTAGACATGAAGAGGATAAAAATGAATATAGGAGTGATGGGGTAAAGGAAGAATATGTAGAGATACGAGGTATTTATAGAAAATGAGAGGGGTAATTTAGTAAAATGACCTTTAATATAAATAATAATAAACATTCATGAAAGCATGCTTGCCATATATTAACAAGAAAACTAGTCAACACCCCAAAGTAGAATTTTTGATATTGATGTTCCAATTAAATCACCTTTCGACTAGATAAGAATAGTTTTCACCTTTCTTTTTCTGTTGGTCTACCTTTCGAATGGATTGTAGTAAATAAAATTTCTTAATGATGACCTTTCAACTTGGTCAAAACACTTCAATCCTCTTTTCAATACCTTTCGAAGTAGGTGAACTAATTTAGGATAATATCGAAACCCACCTTTCGAAGTAATTATGAAATACTAGAGGTTAACAATAAAGATTCTGTAATATGATTTGGCTGGGAAGGTTTCGAATTCGTTGAAAGTTGGAATTCTTGATGGGCTTGGTTCAATCCTATAATCTAAGGTAAAGTTAGCTTAGGTTAAGGTTTTGACACTCTAAAAGGTGGGTGTTTGGTGAATGGTGGTATGGAGCTAAGGACTTAAATGTATTGGTAATAAGACTTTATTGAACTAATGATGCACAATTAGACCAAATATTTTCACAAAAACAGTTGCATAATCTTCAATATCAAAATCCAGACTTTATTGAACCAATGATGTACAATTTGTTTAATTTCCTCTAATTTGATTTCCAAATTAGAGTTTACAGGTTTTTCAATTTAAGAATGTATAAGAGAAGTGTGAGTGAAATTCGGATCCCCTAAACTAGACACCTAGGGTCTTATTTATAGAGGCGGGTTTGCACCTTTCGACCCAGAGCTTTCGCCATGGTCAAAAGCTAGCTTTATATACCTTCCATCTCCTTTGACACTTATGCATCCCTCTACAATGCTTTCGATTGGGTTTAAATGCTTCCATCTTCATCGAAAGGGATAGACGCACCTTTTCCTTTGTACTGCTCTGTTGTTGCAAGTGTGTAGGAGTAAGAGCTTTCGACTATGTCGACATGTTGTTCTTTGAAGCTTTTAAAGTGTTGATGGTTTTGACGTGGTAGGTAGCTTTTGAATGCATGCTAAAACCTGATACGGAACTTTCCATGTATGTTAAAGGCTTCTACCGGTTCGAAAGGATTGATTATGCTTTAGAAAGGGTTGTTCTGATCAAGGCATTTTCTGAGTAATTTGAACGAAGGCGAAACTTTTGGTTTAAAAGGTCCAGCCCACATGTTGCCTTCAAATGGTACTCTCTTCTTATTCGAAATTTCTTTAGGTGGGTGAAAGCATCTGTTTCGAAAGGTAGACATTGACACGAAAGGAAGCTTTCGACAGCATGGAACCCTTCGAAAGCTTGTAACACATATTGCTTTTGGCTGTAGCATCCCTTCGAAAGTTTTGTTGGTGCTCTCATCACTTGTTTCTTTTTTTTTTCTAACTATTTTGGTTTCGACAAGGTTGAAGTAGGAATTTGTGGTAACATTTGCTCCCTCCTCCCCATGGAGGGATGCTCTTGACTTTCCAAATTAATTCTTTCGAACCTACTACATTTCCCGCCTTTTAACAATCATGCGCAAATCCTGACCACTCATTTAAATTTGATCATATGGTTCGCCGTCCATGCTGAATTTTCCTTCCTTCCCTTCTTTTACTTACCCGCCGTTAAAAGAAATTTATAGCAAGCATCAACTTTCCAAATTCTCAAATATTTTCTATTTCCAACTGCAGAAATCCAAATCAAAAGTAACTTTTTATTATCTTGTTTAACTTTTCATATTAATCTTTGATTATTACATTCATTTAATTTAAATTTGAAATTCTGTTTGAACCGTGCAGAAATAATTTTAAGCTTTTAGTTCATAAAAATGTCCATTGATTTGTTTGTAAGGCCTCTCTTGTTTGATTTCTTTATTTAATTCATTTTTTTAATTCATCTAAAAAGTAATTTTTTTAATTTTTAATTTCACAATTATTCTTTTTTGTAAGAAAATGAGATTCGAAAATAATCTTCTAGGATTTTGAAAATTACCGATTGTGAACTCGCGTAGCGGAATAATAAAATATAATAAAACATATATGCAGACCAAGACTACTGCCTTGGGACTAATATTACTCCTTGGATATCTAGTTGCCAAGCATGAATGAGAATACATATCCATCTACCATTCCTATCTTGTACTAGTATCACGTCTCCCTATATCTATGCTATGGGTTGTAGCGATGAGATGGTCAGAACAACATTTTGGTGATTGGTAAATTGTGTGCTTTATCTATAACACTAGTTTATGCCGACTGATGTTCATTTAAGTGTTAGGTCTACTATTTATGGATTATTCATTTAATTCCATATGCACGTAGGATATATTCAACATACTCTGAGGTATAAGTATGTGCACGTGTATAAAAGCAGCGTTGTACTCCCGAAAAAGAAACCCCTGCCACCTAATACTTCTTAATTATGGAAGAGGCAGACCCATCGACCATTTAATACTTCAATACCAAAGCGGGCCCGCCATAATGGTCATGTAATACTTCATAAATAGAGAGGAGGTAGACCAAACATGCATTTAATACTTCAACCCCGAAGCAGGTGTAAAACTCTGTAATTTAATGAAATTAAATAATTAAAAGGGTAAAATCATAATTTTAACATAAAGGGCAATATAGTAAATTTCTATAACAGTTGGAATCAGGCTTCATGTAACACCCCATATTTCTAGTAACATTATTTAGAACATTTAATTTGCTAAATAAAATAATGTGATGTTTAGGGGATTGAGATTTGATTTTAATAAGGGGTAGCCGTGCTATATAACCAATGAACTAAACAAGAGTTAAAATGAAATAGAGGGGGAGAGGGTAAAATAGGAAAGAGATCATTCTAATACCCTAAACCCTTGGCCGTGTATGTTCTACACATTTATTTGTAAAATTAAAAACAAATAGAGGCCAGCCACAATTAGCAAGAATAAGAGAAACAAAGAGCTAAAGGAAGAAGATTAATCAACTTAATCCATTCAAGTCTCAAATCCTTAATCTCAAAGCTAAGGTGAATAATGACTACATCTCATGTTTTCTAATTTCTTTCGGTTTTAAGGCTAAAACCGATTTATTTTGCATGATTATGCCATATTTTTGCATGATTAAATGTTTATATATGCTTGTTGATGATTTATGCTTGTTCATATAGATTTTATGATATGTATAATGTGAAAACTCTATTTTATAACATCCAAATGTCTTATGATTTTTAATTTAGATCATAAATTATATTTAAGAGTTGGGTTTCAATTTTCATAATTTTTTGAGTTAAAGTGAATTTTATATTAATTATCTAGTAAGGAAAATGTTTTTTGGATTTAAAATTATTTACGGCTAAATAAATTAAGTTTTGAGTCTGAAATTAGTATGTGTTAAAAAACATATTAAAAATGATTTTTTGGAATCTTTGTAGAATTTTCCTAAGCGTTTTAATAGATATATAAAATTATTAAAGGTATGGGACTTAAATGTTTTATATATCTATAAAAGAAGAATTGGTATTTTGTAAATTAATTAAATTGTTTATTTTTGGAATATTGGATGTAAATTTAGAAAAGAAATTAGCAACCAATCATATTTTAACAAATAAAGCAAGTTAGTTGAAAAGATTACTTTAAAAATATAAAATTCAGTTTAAACAAGCTTTTTACCCGTGAAGCCACTTTCGGCACCTGGGTTTCCGACTTAGTAGCTTCGCCAACCATCGAAACCAAAGCGCACGGCATCAAAGACATAGTGTGCAACAAATTGGATATAGGCGGAAGGTATTGGGTCAAAACCAAGGGTTTCTAAAGGGGTCGAAGCGCTGCTTTGCTTTCAAATGAAAAACGTGCCAGCTTTGCTTTCGAAGGGAATTCTTTTGACTTAGTTGGCTTTTGACTGGGTTAAATTGATTTAGAGAACAATTTTGAATGGGTTGCGCCTTTTGTTTTAAGTAAATGCTTTTGAATGGGGTCGAAACCCCTAGCCGTCGCTTTTCTACCTTTCGAAGTCAATGGTTTCGGAAGGTATACTTTGTAACTTAGCCACTTCTCTAATGCCTTCGGAAGGTTTCTTTCGACACTAACACTTCTTTACTTAGGAATTACTTCCGAAAGGAGTGCTTTCGACTTAAATGTTTTATGACCCTTTTGCTCTGTTGAAGATAGAACCCAAAGGTTTCGAAGGAGTTAATTTCAAATGGTTTCGAAATGTGTTTCCACATGTTTTAAATTAAACCTAAATGCTTTCAAAAGGTTTGTTGTTTACAAAGTTTTTGATGATTTTGGAAGTTTTTAAAGAAAGGTTTCTAAGGGTTGGTTCCCCAACGATTTTGAAAGATCTAAAAGGAAAGGTTTTCCAACTGTTTCGAAAGGCAATGTTTGAAGATTTTAAAGAAGTATGTCTAAGACTTTTATAGCTTTTGAAGGAAAGCTTTTTCAATGGTTTTGAAAGGTTTATATGAATAGTTTCAAAAGGAATATTTCGACCTTTTGGCCTAGGTGAAAGAAAGGGTTTGCTTGGTTTCAGATTGGTACTTTCAATGGATTCTAAAAAGGTACTTTCAAAGGTTTAAATGTTTCAATCAACAAAGATTTGACTAAGTATATATGACATGGCAAGGTGATTTTGAATAAAGCATAGAGTATGTAGTTTCCTTGTTTAAGTTTGGTTTAAATGTTTTTAATCAATTTGAGGTAAAAAGGTTTTCAAGGAAAATTCAAGGGAAGATTACCCTAAGTAAAATGACTCAAATATTTATATACCAGATAGGACTGGTATAAGGTCATGCCCTACACATTAGCTATTAGCCCCAACTAATTTATTTCAAAATTCCAGTGTTTAGGGCTTTGTCACAGGTAAGACTAAAATTATGATTACACAGAATGAAATATATATAATTATATAGAGGTAAGTTATTGGTGAGCCCACAAAACCATTAGGATCGGGTGACCCTACGAGAAGATAAGTTAGGGATAGACCATCCAGAATATGAGTATCTAATAGGTGTTAGATTATTTGTTTATATTTCCTAGTAGGCCCGAGTCAACCAAAGGGTAGTAGTTAGCCAAACAAACCTATGGTGTTCGGACAGATAGTCCACTTGTTACCTGATATGTATGTTTATATGATAATGCTTTATAGTTTTAACCTGTTTTGGTTGCATGATTATGATTTGCAGAAGACATGTTTTTAAAGGATATTAGTGAGAGGAAACCTATTCCTCTAAGTGGCATGGTCTCATTTAATATCAAATAACTGAGATGTACAGTATTATACACACCAGGCTTATGTCTGACTCGAAGTTTATGTTTTTTCCCTTAAATTCTTGAGTGCTCAAAATTGATTTGAGTAGACTGAGGATTGAGGACTTTTAGGTTTTAGTAGGTTGAAGAATAAAGCTTACAAAGACGAGCAGGTGGCTGATGGATAGCTATTTAGGAGTTGCCATTTTATTTTGCTTGATTCAGTTGTGTTGTATTAAGTCGGTTATGACTAAATAGTACTCTGGTCAACCAAGGGGGCATCATCATATGTCACTCTTGGCGTATTTATGTAATAATTATATTTTATCTAAACCTAAGAAAGCGATAGGATTATGTAATGGAATGTGAATCATTTTTTGTGAAATGTAAACTGTAAAGTTGTTTTTGAAATCTGTGATTTTGTTTCATATTCATGTGCTTCTGATATGATGGATATCATTAACATTATATTATTTGGTCACTAGAAGTTAATACTATGGATGACCACATCATCTATAGCGCTTAGCTTTGGGCCTCTAGATAGGAATGTTACAACTTGCCATCAGATCATAGGTTTATGAAAAACTTCAACTAAAATGATTTTTGAAAAAATAATCCTAAGGAACTAGAGTAAGATCGAGGTATAGGATAACACTATAGTAACGTACTTGTATTTTCTATACATAAGTATATGTTATATCTATGTTATCCTATCTCTCTTAGGTTATTCTTCTATATCTTACGAGGCTCGAATACAGATATAGACGCTAGAAGTGAAAGAGTGAATCTTGGAGGAAGCACCACCACAAATGGAAATGCTAGACCGAATACCAGGAGAAATCTTGGTCAGGCACAAGCGGGGAATGTTGGTGCTAGAGTTCCACAAGTGGATACGGGAGCTATGTATCAGTTTTTCGTGAACATGATGCAAGCCGGAATTGCTGTTGGAGTGGGTGGAGGAAATGTTGGAGTAGGAGTTTAGAAAGCACCGGTGTTCAATAATCATGCTATCTTGAGCAGAGATTATATTAGGCTTGGAGGGAAGCCATTTATTGGAACTGAAGATGCTATTAAGGTGGAGAATTGGTTGCTGCATTATGAGAGTATCTTTACTGACTTGGGGCTCAATGATGAGCAGAAGAGGAGGCTTGCTTCAAAATAGCTTCAGGGAGCAGATTTATTTTGGTGGAATAGTGTGACGGCTGGAGTAAATGAAGAGATGATGACAGGGGCTGAGTTTAGGAGATGGTTCCAGGAAAGGTTCATGTTTGTGATGGCCAAGTCTGCTCTGCTCAGAACGTTTGCCGAGTTGGAACAGGAGGAGATATCTGTGTTGGAATATTCTTGAAGGTTCGAGGAGTTGGCAAGGTATAGGTGTGCTATTGTGGATACCATAAAGAAAAGGAATGAGAAGTTCATCAAGGGGTCGAAGCCTGAGTTGGCCAGGGCTACATTACCTCATCTTAGGGATCCTTGTGATGTTGTAGTAGAAATGGCTTTAAGACATGAGGAGATGATTGCTTCACTGGAGAAGAATAAGGCAAAGGAGGTCTAGGTGGGGCAGAGTCAGAAAAGGAAGTTCTTTCATAAGAAGGGGCTCAGAAAGGTGGAGCAGCATAGAAGGGAAAGTCTGAGGTTGTTTTCTTCAAGTGCAACAAGAAGGGGCATTTCACTATTGAGTGTCGTACTTGAAAGGAAAATGAAGTGATCAGAAGAAGAATATTAGGTGCTTCAACTGTGATCAGATTGGTCATTATAAGAATCAATGTAAAGCGCCTGCTAAGGACGGAAGGGGCAAAGTATTTGAGTTCGTATAGATAGTTCTCTGATATTTGTTACAGATTACCAACACCAATGATTAATACCCTAATAGATTGGGCTTTCGATTTAACTAAAAATCGGGACAATTAAGATGCGGGTTCAGATATCTTGTCTCGAAACATCTTGATTAGGAATATGTAAAACATGATATTATTTTCATAGCAATAAATTTCTCATGATAAACACATTGTAGTTAATATCACAAAACATACAACTTAGGCGTTTTCTATCAAATATTAAATAATTAGTTAACATAATATAGTATGACAAATATATAATAGAAGAAAAACACTTTTATTTTAAATGATATTTTATTATGGAGTTAATAATTCAAAATAAATTGTATGATTTTTCCCAGGGAATACCCCTAGCTCTATCAATTTCTCACTTGTACTTGAGGCTAATTATGGAATCTCAGTCCCATCCCTTTGATTAATTTGTTAAGATTGACCAAGCAGACCCTTCGTGAATGGATCTAATATTCCTTTGTACCTACTCTTTGAATTATGACTTCTTCTCGATAAATTTTCTAATAAGGTGGAACATCTGAAGAACATGTCTTGATTTCTTGTATGCTCATTTCTTGTATGCTCTAGGTTCCTTTGCGATCGGCACTATAACATTGTTGTCACAAAATAATGTCATTGGATCCTCCATGTTGGGAATCATCCCTTGTTCACTTAGAAATTTGTGCATCTAGACCGCTTCTTCAGCTTCTTCATTGAGGGCGATATACCCAGCCACTACAGTGGAATTGGCTTTTTTTTTCCGTTTGGAACTTTGCTAACTTACAAGTCTACATTTAAAGTAAAGATGTAACTACATATAGATTTACTGCCGTCAATATCACTTTGAAAGCTGGAGTTTTTTATGGCCATTCATAAGCAAGTCTCCATTCCCATATATAAGAAATAAGTCCTTCGTATTTCTCAAGTACATAAGTATTCATTTTATAGTGGTTAATATTTTTATCTACGATTAGAATGGTATCGGCTTATGCATCCTAATGTATAAGCCACATCTACTCTATTACATAACATCGCATACACATGGAGTCGATTTTTGATGTATATGAAATCCACTTTGTATACTCTTTCTCCTCATTGGTATGACGAGGATCCATTTTAGAAATGACAATTCCAATGCATCAAAAAAATTTTGCACGTTGAATTCTCCATGTTGAACTTTTTTAATATGGTACATATGTATAAGGATTGGGACATTCCCAGTAATGTAACAACGCGCACCTTAATGGCCAAAATTTAGACAAAAATTAAAACCCAATAGGGTATAGATCATTAGTTTTGATAACCTGTAATAAACATGAGCATATCAAAGACTGATCAAGCTAAACTCAAATGGAAAATAAAATATAATAAGATAGTACTGACAGAGGCTACTACCTCGGAATCAATGATATTCCTTGGATATCCAGTTGCCTTGTAAGTACTGAGCATGAATAAGAAGACTTCTCAATCAAATGTTCCATCTTGCTCAATGACATGTTCCTCTAAATCTATTATGTGGGTTGTAATGAGGAGGCGGTCAAAAAACCATTCCGATGATTGAAAAATTGCATACTTTATCCATAACACAAACTTATACCAATTAGTTTCCATTTAAATGTTATGTCTTATTATTTACGGTTAATCCGTTTAATTTCATATGCACGTACGATATGTCTACCTAACCTTCTCCAAGGTAAGTTATACCGACGTATGCATATTGCTCATACGCTACCCAAACCGATCTACTTAATACTTCTTGAATATGGAGGAAGCATACCCAATGGCCATTTAATACCTCGTTCCCTGAAGAGGACCCCTCACATCATCAATGTTAGTCTATTAGTCCTAGTGACATAGATCGATGACTTCTATAAACAACTTTCTAATTGACGCATCTATTTCTAATAATATTTAACCATGCGAGTGATTGTACCAAAGCCATTTAATACCTTTTTAATGAAATTAAGTGAATCATGACCATTTAATAACTTATTTAAGACAGGTCCCACCGTTTAATACCTAATCTAAGGTGAACCTCTCACTGGTACCTATCTAGCTGGCATTGCACGGAAATCTCTTCGGCCGCTTAATACTTCCTATTGAAGCGTACCTTTCTGAGATATCTTTTACCATGCCTAATCGCTAACCCTGATCATTTAATACTTTACATAAGAGAAGAGGCGGTCCCTCAAAAATCCACTTAATACTTTTAATCCCCGAAGCAGATCCTATGTTTTAAACATATTCCTTTTCCCCCAAGTCCTATGGTTGAAGATATCTCATATCAGTAATAAGTATGCACAATTACTGTTAGCCTCTGAGTGAAGGGTTGACTTTTGTTGTGTAACTCTATCAACCTCACATCTGAATCCACTAAGTCCAATTAATTATTCTAAGATTTATTAGTGGACAAAGTGCACTAATCTCTACTTGCATATTTAAGGCTATGATTTATTCTAATGATAATTATACTACCTTATAATGTTTAATAGCTACCTAGCATGTTTTACTTATTATCCCTATAAATGTCCCTTTTGCCCATAATAAATGATTATTATCCTAGAGGACGTTTCCAAAGACATTTATTTACTTATTCAAACCTTACCATTATTTCTTCCTTGTATTTCCATGGTTAACATGCCAATTTCATTAACCAATCTCATTTCATACATTTATAACTTATTTAAATTATTGTAACTCCTAATTTATTGCACGTTTATTACCTATTCATTTTTAGAGTTACAATCCTTCCATCTTTATTTTCCAACCATTTATTACACGATCTATTCTAACTTTCAATTTATAATTAATGCGAACATTAACATATAATACATTATATTAATTATAATTTTATTTTGAATGTTTTACCATAGTTATATATGTTTATAAATTTATTATTGCATTTCCAAGTTATTGATTCTTTAACTATAATATTTCATTTTATATTTTAATATGTTAGAATCACCTTTCCAAAAAGGTTTCCCATTATAACCTTCCCTAAATTAACCTAGATTGAAGGATTTGCTTAGTTTGAAATTATAAGAAATTATTTATTTTCTTTTTATTGAAATAGATAGTGTAATCTATAGAAAGAAAATTCGTACTTTACACGTCTCTTTCCTCTTGTGATGTATATTCCTTGTCAAATCAGATATTGCACTTTTAGGATATTAGAAAAATTCATGGAGATTAAACAGATAGTACTTCAAAAAAATTAAAATACAAAACTCACATCCTAAATAGAATTAGAGCAAATCCAAGTTATAATAATATTTTTAAAACCCAATTATAGATCCGGAACAAATTCTACATTTTTTTCCATATTTAACCTTTAACAACTGGGGACTGATTTCCAGATCTGGGTGTAAACAATAATCCTATTTATTTACAAAACATATAGTCAGAGTTTTATATGCTTAATTTAAGCCTACAACTTCTTAGATTTCTATTGAGGCGTAATCATCAAATAAAATTCCAACGAAATAATTTCCAGTGTATAAGTACTATCTTTAAAAACTTTTCAACTCTCCATATCCGAATTTGACTCCATGAATCAACTCCATTTCCTTTCTAATCCCAAGAAATAGGTATAAAAGTGTATACGCATACCATTAAAATTACAGATCTGAGAAGAGGTTTGGAAAAAAAGGGAATATAGATTTATAATATTGAAATTTACATTTTTAATTTTCACAATGCTGATCCGCTCCTTCTCCTCTTCTATTTATTTACGCTCTTCTCCAATTTGAATAAATACAAATTATTTTAAAGTTAAAAGGAATAGTGAGAAGAGGAAATGTAGAGCTTCGCTGCCCTAGATCAGAGAATATGAGAAGAGAATGGAGGTCTATATTTATAAGTTCTCGAATCGGTCTTTCTGTTAGATTATAATTATTAAAATTGGATCATTGTTTCTTGTTTAAATCACAGCTAAAATGTATCGATCGGTCAACCGCACCCCTATAAGCGGTCGACCACCCCATAGCAAGGATCGACCAATGGGGTCCTAGTTTAGTTATGTATTCGTTGCTAATTTTTTTATTTAATTATTTTCATTTTGATTTCTTTAAACACTCGCAACTTCTTTATTTGAACATCAATTTTGAAACTTCAAATATGAAAGTTGCTTAAGAAATCGCCACGAATGCAATGGTGCAAGTTTCGTGGCCAAATTCCATCTTTTTCTCAAATTTCATTTTTTTCGAGCCAATTAACTTTTGAACAACTAACGTAAATTTATGAAGAATTACAAGCAACCTTTTCGATCTATCTCTATAGATCGTAATACCAAGTACATAGGCTGCTTCTTCTAAATGCATTATCGATAAGTTCTTGGGAAACTATGCTTTCACTGATTGCGACAACGCGATGTTGTTGCCAATCAGTAACAATTCATCAACATATAGAACTAAGAATACTATAGTACTTGCCTTCTCTTTCCATATGCATGATTCGTTGATGTTTTGGTAAAAACCAAACTGTATGATTACTTTATTAAAACATTTATTGTAACTTCTTGAAACTTGTTTAAGACCATAAATGAATCTTAACAACCTGCAAGCGTTACCCTTACTCCTACTAACCTCATAACCATTGGGTTGCGACATTTAAATTGTCTCTTTTAAGTCACCATTTAGAAATGCCGTTTTCATATCCATTATTCATATTTCATAGTCATAGAATGTGGTATTAGCTAGCATTATCCAAAGGAACTTAAGCATTACTAAGGGTAAAAATGTGTCATCATAATCAGCACCTTAAGTTTGAAGAAACCCATTCCAACTAGTCAAGATTTATAATTCTTTGCTTGTCCATCCACGTTTAGTTTTTTTCTTAAAAATCTATTTGCAAGCGATGCGTTTTATCCCTTCGGGTATGTCAGCCAAAGTCTAAATTTTTTTCATACATTAAACCCATTTCAGATTTCATAGCTCCAAGTTAAAGTTCAGAGCCTTTACCTTGCAATGCTTACCGGGACGAGAGAGGAGTGTCATGTCCTCTTTCTTTCCATTCACAAGAAAATATTAGTATCTCTTTAGTGCATGAGAGTTCCTATCAGTCCTTCTGATATGTTGCATTTTTTCATATAGTAGTGAATTTGGTTCTCTCACTAGCTCAGCCTCTATTTTAGTTTCCTGGATCTCATTCAAGACTCAACTTTGCCAACAATCTTCTAATATAAATTCCTTTCCCAAAAAAGACAATATGTTGAGAAATAATAGCATTTTGTTCCTCAATGTTGTAGAAAATATATCTTATAGAATCTTGGGATATCCAATGAGTTTACACAAGGCTGATATTGCCTCAAGATTATTAGGACCAACGTGCTTAACATAGACTGGATAACCACAAATCTTCAAATATTTGAAATGGTGTTTCTTCCCATGCAACACATCATACGACGTCTTAGGCATAGATCTTATGGGTATCAATTCAACATATGCACTATAATTTCTAGTGCATATCCCCGATAGGAAAGAGATACCTCAGCTTTACTCATTTTTGAATGAACCATATCTAATTGGGTCTGATTCCTTCTCTCTGGAATACCATTTTTTGCAAAGTATAGGTTGGAATAACCTGAGACACAGTCCTATTATCTTTAAGTATTGTTATGGCTCCTATCCAATATACCTACCTCCTCGATCAGATCGTAATATCTTAATTTTATGATTTGTTTAATTTTTTGACCACATTTTTATACTCTTCGAATTTCTCACAGACATTGGATTGGTTCTTCATATGATATACATATCCTAGTCTAGAGAAATCATCGGTAAATGTTACAAAATAAGAAGCATTATTATTGGTAACTATAAGCATTGGACCATCAGTATGCAAGAGAACCAAGAGTTTATTAACTCTATCATTGCTCCCACTAAAGGGATGCTTGGTCATTTTTCCTTCAAGGCATGACTCAGACGCAACAAATGATTCAAAATCATGTGATGGCAGAAAGTCTTAGGCTTTTAATTTATGTTGCCATTTGTCACTTATATAATCTAGCCTACAATGCCATAAATAATTATTTCTAATGTCAATATTAGAAGAATTGTGCACAACATATGTATAATTAGGATTAAATATATAAATGCCATTATCTGAAAAACTATTGTAGACTATATTTATATAAAACATAATGTTCATAAATTTTTAACACAATGTAAAATATATTAAGCTCAGATAATCTAGATATAGAAATTATTCCACAAATAATTGTTTAAAAATAATAACAATTATGTAAAATTAGTTTGAATCCAGTACAAAAAGTTAATAGTGTCCAACTGAAGTGGCATCTACAACAGATCCATCAACAACTTGAAATCTCATTTCACCCTTCACTATGTGCTACCATTTCCTAAGCCCTGTACATAACTACATATATGTATTCTAATCCAGTATCTAAAACCCAAGATAATTTATTGATTGTAAAAAAAAAGTTTTGAATCATAAATATACATTTAGGAGTGGTAGAATATTCACTTTCTTCTTTTTGACCGTCTTTATGTAATTAGGACAATTTCGTATCCAGTGTCCCTTCTTATAATAATGATGACATCCATCTTTGTCATTTGGAGAATTCTTCTTATTATCTTGTTAAATCACTTCTCTTCTTCTAGCTATTTGAAGATGATGCCTTCCCTTTTACTACAAGTACCGCATTTTGATCTTTGGATGAATACTTCATTTATCTTAACATATTAAGCAGCTCCATAAGGCTTGAATTCAATGGGTTCATATTATAGTTTCAAATGAACGACTCAAACTGTGCAGTAAGAAATCCTAAGATCATGTCTACTTGTAGCTCGTTTCTCATCATGATGTCTGGTTATAAAAGTCTACTAATATAGTCTTCCATCATTATGACGTACTTGTTCACACGTATTATAACAACCCTGTTTTTGGAGATTACCTATTAATATTAAACTATAATGAACAAGTTGCAAAGGAACAGGAATAATCGACCATAACTACACGTACTGGGTCAACAAGGGTGTCGACCCAGCCCAAAGGCCACTATGACTGGCATCATATAGAAAATAATATCCTGATTCACTTCGGGAACCACAAGAACAGGAGCATTAGTGAGAAGCTCCTTCAATCTCTGAAAGGGAGCCTCACACTTATCTGATCATATATAGTGAATGCCTTTCTTCGTAAGGCTAGTCAATGGAAGCACAATACGGAAAAAGTCTATGATGAAGCGGTGATAATAACCCACTAAATCCAGAAAGCTAAGAATTCATGAACATTCTCGGGCCTCTTCCAATTCTGGATGGCTTCAATCTTGGAAGGATGAACCGAAATGCCTTCAGAAGAAACAACATGGCCTAAGAAATTAACTTGTTTTTCCCAAAAATGACACTTAGAAAATTTTTCTTCTTCTTCTTCTTAGGAGGAAAGGACTTAGGTCTTTGAAAAGGGAATTTCCTTTTGTGGGTTCTTTCGAACCTCGGTCTCGTCACTATTATCCCTTTCCTTTTCGATGGCTTCAAGGTGAAGCGCTGAATCAACAAGCTCCTCGAACGAGAGCTTAAGTTGAAGCATGAGTTATTTCTTCAAATACTTCTTAAGCCCACATTCGAACTTAAGATTCTTCTTGTATGGGGTGCTGCAAAAGAATTAGAACCAGAATTGGGTTTTCTTTCCGTAATAGTTGTCAATTTAGTATCCGTATGACTCCATTTATAGTGTTATACGAAAAGTCGTATCAATTATCATCTTGTGGGTTGGAGTTCAGGATAAAGTTGTGACTAAATCCGGACTCTATTCATGAAGCTTCATAGGAATTAATCTCACTTGATTTATCTATTACATAACATCTCATCTGTGTTTTGCTTCGAAGGTGAATCGCCTTCGAAATAGGGATGCGTTGCTCGTAGAATTTCAATGGTCCGCAAATCCCAGTAGTTTCACTTAGGAAACCATAGAATTAATCGAGCAATCTTATCTTGGTTTTCTCTCATCTTGTGTTGAGGGTGAGAGATTTTAAAATTCGAACTTGTCTATCTTCCTTTGATTGATGAAATAATATTGATGCTTTGATTAATAAAGTGATGTATTTAAAGTAAAAAAATATAGAGCACTAATTGACATATTCAATAGATATTTAAGACAATACTATAGATGGTCCTTTTAACCAGCCATATTCTCTGGATTAGTAGACAATATTACCCAGCAATACTCCTTGTTAATGTAGGCCTCGGTGTGAGGTGTCACAATTTGGTATCAGAGCAAAACAAACAAGAAACATGTCACAAAACAATGGAACAAAGGGGCAAAATTCACTGTCTATAGGTCGACATGCTGGTCGATCTATAGCCAATGAATTTTGCCCCTTTGTTCCATTGTTTTGTGACATGTTTCTTGTTTGTTGTGCTCTGATACCAAGCTGTGACACCCTACTCCGAGACCCACATTAACAAAGAGTATTACTGGGTAATACTGCCTACTATGCACAGAATATGGCTGGTTAGGAGCGACCATATATAGTCTTGTCTCAAATATCTATTGAATACGCCGATTAGTGCTCAATATTTTTTTTTAATTTAACTTCGTTACTCTTCATTGGAGTAAATAAATTTTAAGTTGTTTATCCTCTAATTTGCAACATATATTATTATTTTTTCTAAATTGTTTCTCAAATTTTCTAAGTATTAGAAATTTTCGAAAAAATCGGCGGAGTCTCCTTTCTACGGAGGGTCGTATACGATATTTAAAAATGAAATTTATCTTCAATTTGAGAGAAATTAGATTTTTTTGGGAAAAAAAATGTTTTGAGTATTATAAATGAGGTATTTCTTTTTAACGAAAATGAATTTTTATCTTGGGTTGTCCGCTTAGTGTTTTAAAAATTCTTGTTGATGATTTTGGCCAACGTTATCGATAGGAATTTCCTAAACGCTGTGATGTGACAAACAGACACGATAAACTGAGTTTTCATAAGTAAAGTTTGGAAATAGTTTATATGGTGGAGTATTAATTTTTATTTTTATTTTAAATGTTTAATGAAGCCATTAACCATTGTGAGTGTTAGATGAGTAGTGAGGCAGTTCAATGGTGAGGCAATACCCTTATATTATTTGAAATTTGAAATTTGAGAAATTGAATATGGTATTTTGGGTAAGTAATGTGAATAATTCTGATTAAAGGGATGCCCTAATTAGAAGAAAATGGATATTTAAGACAAGACTATAGATGGTCGCTCCTAACCAGCCCTATTTTATGCATTAGCAGACAGTATTACCTAGTAATACTCTTTGTTAATGTGGGTCTCGGGGTGGGCGTCACTCGCATGTCCTTTAACATATTCACATTGAACAATTTCTTAGTAATATCGTAACTCATGAAACGAGATTGCTTCCTAATCAATTCTTTAAGGCCATCGAAGATTTGATGGATATACATGTAGTAGTGTTGTCTTTGTATTAGTTCATCTAACGTAGATAGCATATAAACTTGGTTGATTTCTATGTCCACAATCATTTTGTTACGAGCAATTATCAGTTCGGGATCCGCATCCACGATGAGTTTTTTCTTGGAGCTTCAGTTATTGATAACCATAGACATCCGTATGTAAATATGTAAATTAGGTCCAGTGAGTTTGTCGCTTTTTGAAGTAACTTTGGTGTGGAAATTTTTATGCAAATTAACTTAATAGATTAATTAGGACATCAATTCATAGCAAATATTATTAAATATTAGTAAGGTTAAACATTATATTTCATTTTACTAATAAGCTCCCACTATACTTATGTTTCTCAATATCCTAAGATAAAACACATAAATCTTTCGATTTCTCTAGTGGATGTTAGGACTCACTTGGCTTAGGACTCTAATCTTGAGGAATATCAATAAATCATAGGCTCGTGGGCGATAGATAACACTTTATCAATTGTATGGTACACAACTCATAACCTATGGTCATTATCCAAATCTCACTCTGACCCTGAGAAATATCAAAAACCAAAAGATATTATTCTCTTGTACCTACCATTTCACAAGGGCTTAAGTATAAATGCATGTACCTTGTGCAATATCAAAAAAATACATGCATATATCTTACCTCATCTATTCAATGTAAGAAATATCAACCACTAAAGAGTATATAGGTAATCTATTAATATATAAATTATAGAGGACAAAACTTCTATTAGAGATTCATTTTCTTCAATATATAATCGTTTAAGCGATATTGTCTTATGATATAATGTATTTCTTATAAAATACCCTGGTGATTCAAGTGTCAAACACATCTGAAATCATAATATACGTACTATACATAGTATTTATTCCTTTATTTTAATTTGGGTTTATTACAGTTTCACCTTTATATTAAATCATATATAGTTTAATTTTAATTTTATTAATGAAATCATAGTTAGTTAATTAATTAACATTTTAATTAATTTATCATTTTAAGCATTTTAAAATCGAACATGTATACTGCAACATAATCGAATATATATACTATAACATTTATAGAAGTATACATATATCATTATACATGTATATTATTTTATTTATTAATTAACATTAAATTTATTTATTTAATTAAACAATTTTAATTAAATTTAATTAATTTTGAAATTATATATTTATCACCTTAAACAATTTAAGATAAATATATTCATTATATCAAAAATTAATTCAATTAATTAACTTTTAGTAATTATTTATTTAATTAATCTAATTAATTACTTTTATTACTTTTGAAATTAGTTGATTATTTTTCAAAACATTCTAAAAAATGTTACCTAACATCTATAAAAATTATTACATATTTTAAACTTAGCCTTTAAATTTAAAATAATTTATAATTTCAAAAATGATTTTGAAAATCAGGCCAAGGCCCAAAATCGACTCGATCCTTTATGTTGGGGATAACCTTTAAGCTTACTTCAATCTTCTGGCCAGGCCAGTATCCAAGTAGGGCATGGTGCTTGATTATTCAACAACGTAACCTTAGACACTGCTTTCCTAGGCACCATACTAAATCGACAGGCTTTAATAAGTTATACATAGTACCATTGATTCAAATTACATAAACTATTAGACTCGTGTACCATCAAGGGAACCAGGCTTGGTCATGGTGAGATAAAAGGGCGAATCTAAAAAAAATCAATTTCAGATATTATTGGGCCTATAAAGTCCAAATTATTTTAGATCCAATCTAAATAATTTTGAATAAAATATTTCAAATTAGTTTGTTTGAAAGTTTGGATTTAATTATATACCATATAATATACATGTGTATCAAATACAAATGGCAGCTGCAACCATAAATGATGTGAATTTAAACTCAATTGAAAATGAGTGTAAGCTATTAGCTATGACGTTGATAGTGTAAGTATCTGTGTTGCGAACAACAAGTGCAGCAGGAACGGTATAATGCTAGCTGTAGGGGTGATGTTTGTTCCAACTGTGAAAATTTTGTGTGCAATTTAACTAATTATGATAATGCAAATGCTGATAACCACCCTATGCTACCTGTCCCCAATCCTATTTCCCTTCACATGATATTGCAATATAATACTACCAATGTACACTCTGATAATACCCCACCAACCCTAATAACATGGTTATCGCTCTTCACCTCCTTGCCTAGAAAGGTGGTTTCTTATTCCCTTCTTTCTTTTGAGATAACTGAGATTAATGGAATTATGATCCCACCTGTAGAGGTTGTACAGGTGAGGTTTACTTTTTGAACTGATTATTTAGTTGGTTTCTTTCTAGATTCAAATCCATCATACGACGCAGTTTGTAACCACTGCCACCTTGTATGGAAGGTTAAGGGGAACCTTAGGATCCACTACGATGACTTTATGTTCTTTAAGTTTTCGGATGTTTGTGAGAGATGAAGAATTCTAGAAACTGAACCATCTTTTATTGAGGGGAAACCGTTATTATCACTTCACGGAGTCCATCCGTCAATAGAGCTAAAGAACAAGTATCATCTATTCAAGTTTGGGCACACTTCACCATATACCATATATACTACAACCTATGATTGGTCTTAACTGGTTAGCTAGTTTGGTCGAGAAACTTAAACGTTTTGATGCAAACACTACAGCTAGAAGAAAGCTAGTTTATGCAAAGGCCTTGACTGAGATTACACTGGATAAACTGCTACCAATCAACTTATGGTACAGACTATAGTGGGTCAGGTAGCAACTATGGACATTCCAGTTAGGCTCATGATATATGCTTGACCTACCATTCATTTGGACACACTACGGAAACTTGTAAGTATGTTATCCCATCTGACTCTACAGCGACTACTTGTGCCTCTATGGAAATTCTAGTGAAAGTCCTCATCCTCGTCCTCCAATAATGAAATGGGTCCCTAAGCCCAAGCCTTCCACTACTCCTTTGGAAGTAACATCTAACATTACACTCCTCAATTGTCAGAATGCTGATATGTTTTTGCTGATCCTACTACCTCTGCCCTACTAGTATCCACCTCCAGGCCTTTAGTGCCCTTTCTCGTTGTTGCTCCTACTACCAATGCTATTACATGGAATCCTTATAAGTTGGTTTGGATACATAATAGACCTTGGATGAGATTAGAACCAAAGAGTGACATTAACTATAAATACGTATGTCACACTGATGGAGAGAAAGACATCTCTTTACTAAGTCAAAGGCATTGACTTACCTATTTCTGTTTCCGGTGAGCTTGGGATAAGAACTTGACTGTTCCAATGGATGATATATGGGAAAAGAGTCATTTCTATAGTAGCGAGTCATTTGATTATGTTTTAGATCTTGCATCCATGTTTTCTGGTTTTACACATGTCACGGGTCATGTATCATCTTTAATTGGAAGTGATTTATTCTTATTTGAGGGGGATTAGTGTATATTAGTTATAGTAGTCGAGACATGATAGTCTTACTCCTGTTCATTGCTGTTTCATTGTAGTTGTTGGGGCATGTCAACCTTGTACCTATTTTGTATATATATAAGTGGTCCGATCACTATAGAATCGGCTGTAGCTGTCGAGGCGCTTTGGCTTCATACCCGATTTATCTTTGTGAAGTGGTACAACCACTATAATTTGGTTTACATGTGAAAAATAATATTTTTTGTTTTGCCCGTCAAATACAAATACACATGTATATTGCACGTGCAATATAAAGGTGTGTACGTGGTTTAATGTGCTCGTATTTAAGTTGTGGAATTTACATAGCAATAGACAATTTTGCCCTTTTATATATATATATATATATATATATATATATATATATATATATATATATATTTGCTACCCATATTTAGATTATTATTTATACACAAACACACACATACACACATACATATACATACACACATAATATACATATATGTCATTATATATAAAATTTATGCATAGTAATTTTTCTTGTTATAAATGCGGACCAATTCAAAATAATTTGATTTAATATCTAAAATAGTTGTAAATAGTTTAAATATAACAAACCAGATCCAGATCTAGGAGAAAAATCTATTATAAATTTAAATTTAAACTTCAAATGTTAATATGGTTAAATATATAAATAATTTTTTATTTTAAGTAAACATTTAAAATATTTTACATTTTCTTTTAAAATATTTATTTATAGAATATTAATCGATAAATATAAATTATATATGTAAAAAAATGGGCAACATAATTTTTATTAAAAATTATTATTTTTACTACACAAGTCTATACTGATTTTTATAAGTTTTTGGTATTATTATACAAATCCGTGTGAAGTTGTATAAAATAAATTTTTGTGATATATATCAACATGAATTTATACTAAAAAGATTTATTTTATTTTAAAACAAAACACAACAATCTCAAAATTGTTAAAAATTATTTATAAACGATTATTTCTATTTCATAATTATATATACATATATGCATGCTTTTTTTGAAAATATATATGAGCATAAGTTAATTGATTAATATATGTATGTATGTATTATTATTTTTTGAGGAAAATAGTTGTGCAGTGCGAGACTGTATAGCCTAAAATGCATAGATTAAATAAACAAATCTTTCGACCAACATGCCTAATCATTGGCCGATTGCATATATTATAACCATTTTTACTTTAATAATTATTTATAATCATTTTAATTTCAAATTTTTTTACAAAATGGTAGATATATATATATATATATATATATATATATATATATATATATATATATAAATTCATAATAACAACAAGATTCAATCTACACATGTATATTGATTTAGATGAATATATATTATTGAAAATAGTATTGAATTTACTAATAGCTAAAGCGTAGGATCAACACCTAGAATATTAAATTAAACTCCTTTTAGACTGAAAGAAAGAATGATAATAACTCAGTACAAAGTTGATCCAACTCTACCTGCAAGGTCCAAAGTTCACTTCATATTCATCCATATGAAGCAAACTTGAGGAAGTAGTGTTATACCATAATTTTACTTGGATATATTCTACTTTTGGCTACATAAGCCAAGACCTAAAGGAAGGAATCTCAAGCGTTTCTCGCATACGAGTGCTGAAAGATCTAACCTTCGACTAAAACCTAAAATCCCTACTCTATACTGGACCTTTCGTAAGTATTAAATGTCAACGAGTACTTTTTTTATCATCTTGCATAGAGCCCTTTGGTACAAGAGTTCAAAGGCTAAGCACACATGTCGAAGCATTGACAAGGTCCGAGTTTAGATGCCTGTAACAACTTGCTATCTACAATGCCCTGATGCATATGCAAAAGATGACACTGACATCCCGAGTGTAGTTGAAAGTAGATCACTTTGAGGTAAAATATAAAATAGACCACAAACATATCTACAACGTTACACACACTTTCTGATAGTCATAGCAGAAGGAATAAGATATAATAAAAACCAATAATACAATCCTAGATAGATAAAATAATGTGGTAATGAATAAACTCCAACCATGACATCTCTATACCGATAATGGAAGTTAGTCTGATGTCCGGGAATAACTAAAAAAATAACAAATAGAAAATAAATAAATGTGCACCTCTATCGTACCATAGCATCTCTGGAAGTGCCACCAGTCCTCTTTAAATAGCTATCAAAGTAAACAAAAGGGAGAAATGAATAGAGAGGTCAGACATACGTCTGATTTGAGTGACACGTGTCATATTAGTGTATAGTACTAATAAGCAAGTAAAACTATATTTATGCTCGAAAACTATGCCTTAACCATGTCTACTATACCCAACAAGTCATTTAAACAAAATATAATACTATTGGTGACATTATATGTCAGATCTCACTAAAATCTACCCTATGTTTAATCATGAGCATAAAGTCGAGCCTAGAGTCCCAACTTGTTATCGCTGAAAACTGCCTACGACACAAATGAGCCTAAAGTTCCAAATCGTTGTGGCTGAAAACATGTGGGACTCGCTATTGAGGAACTATATATCTCAGCCCACTATCACCAAATTGTTAGTGACTAGCTACTGAAGAACCAAATGTCTCGGCCCACTATCGCCATATTGTGAATGACTCACTACTGAGGAACTCTATATTCTATATCCACTGCTGTCAAATAGTAAACAACCACTTTTGAGAAACTACATGTCTCATTCTGCTATTGTCAAACCGCAAACGACTTCCTATCGAGGAAAAAACATCTTAGCCTACTATCTCCAAATCAAACAACGTATAATGAATATACCAAACCAAGGCACTTTTATGAAGTGTTCCAAAACATAACAACAACATACCAAAACGTTCATCGTCTCTCCACGATCTTAATGCCGCAAAGCACATGTGAAACGGAGTTCATATGCAAGAGTTATAAGTGTTTAAAGTGTTGGAACATTATCATAATTTATTAAATAATTTAATTAATATATTATAATTACCATTACCATTTATTATTATCATCACCCTATAATGACCTTCATCATGTGACAACCCAACATGTCGATGCTTTCCCTTCATTATTGCCACCCCAGGGCACTCGGATCCGATACCACCTTTGGTTACCTCATCAAGCATGCTACCTGCCACCACTAGTGCCATTGACTTTAGGCACCACAATAAATGGCAATGTCATCGTCGTTTAAGGGGCATTCGAAACTGTAATGCTTGGCTTTAGGTTTAACAAAGGTCGGTGTGAAGTTCTACTCGACTTCCTTTACACATTGGCCCCCTTTGATCATTATATCGTCATCGTTGGATCGAAATGGATAGTCCATATTTATCGAATCTCTCGAGGGGTTTATTAATCATTTTATGCATGGACGAACGAACACTGCCGGTGGATTCACATCATCAAGAACTACAATTTTGATACATAGTATTCTTAATTTGGAACATTTTTGTATTTTGAACTCTTTTAACTGTGAGCGATTTACTCCAAGTAATTATAATCAATAAAATTTCATATTTTTAATCATTTAGGCATGACATACTATATACTAATTATGTGTATGTGTGTGTGTATAATGACATTTGAACTCTTAGTGCATCATTATAAATTGGTTTAACATCATAAGGGATGAATTACCACATCTTATCAATATATACGCAGATATGAAGAGTCCCACTCACTATTAACCTTGCAACTTCTCCAATTTGATGTAGATCCTCCTTTTCCTTCGTTATCCAAAATTCCTCCACCTTCAAAACTTCAAACTTCTCGATAGCGTTGATTTATATGTGTAGCTCTCTTTGTGCTACTCGATTTCATATATTAATTTGTTTAATTTGGATTTGATTTAGAGGATTTATAATTGATTTTGGAATTAGAGTTTTATGAGTAGTAGCAAGACTTTTAAAACAAAAGAAATAGAGTTAGGAATCTATTTATAGGTTGAAAATACTAATATTTGGGCTAAAATTTGGTACTCGTTATATTACGAAAATGTCATCGGGTTTTACTCATTATATATGTTTTTTGACTGTAAACAACATTCTAGATGCAATGTAATTGGTCCTGAAGCCTAATTCCAACTCACGTATAAATTTAATATTTTCCTTTATGTAATATTATAGTTTTACCATTTTTAATTTAATAACTTAATCCCGTAATAGACGGGGTGTTACAATGCTCATGTAAATGGCCAAGGCATCGAAGGCTAGATGTAGAGTCCAAACGACTAAAAGAGTGATCCATTATACTAGTACCAAAAGATCCGGTCCATAATACATTGAAAACAAAGAACCACGGGCATCACTCATACCGAAGCGTGGTGTTATGAATTGGGTTTGTTGATACCAAATGTATTTATTTTAATGATAGCAACCATATAAATATTGTTAGTAATGCTTTCTTGAGTTATATAGTGTATTGCATGGGATATTAAAAATATTAAGCAGGTTTATACAGATGTTGATTAAATAAAAGCTTAAAGAACTAATCCGCATAAATGAAGAGTAGATCAAGATATACTGAGTTTAACAAGATATATCTAAAGACTCATGAGTTCTAAAGAGTTTAAGAACAAAAGCACAAAGAGCTCAAGGCATGTGTGTCGATAGTATATCAAGTCTTAGAATAAATGCTAAAGACCTGAGTAGTATCATACATTCAATTATCTTAACTTCAAAAATTATTTTCAACATGTTATTATAAAAGAATGAATATTTAATATATTTATGAAATCATTTAATAGAGTTTATAAAGAAATATATTTTAAAACATTTTCCATATGGTTTTGAACATATATAAGTAAATATGTCTATGTCAACTTACCATTTTATTATATGTCAACATATACACCATTGAGATGTTATTTTTAAACATCAAAAGGAGCAATTTTTGGCGCCATCCTTTCATGAATGGACACAAATCTTCAACATCTATTTAATAGCCTCTGATTTTGAAATTTAAAATATAATTGAATCTATTCTCTTCATCTATCTCTTCTCTCTCATTCCCATTGGCATTTCAACGAAGTGCGGTCGATATCAGAATCAAATATCTCCCTACATTCATACAAAAGACCAGAGAAGATTCATTTCTATTCTACACCATTAACTTTTCGATCTCCACTCAATTCCACTAAAATACAAAGATATTTTATCTACTGAAGACCTATAGGATATTGTATCAACAAATTACTTGAGATTATGATCAAAATATTTGATTTTTTATAGTCCAATACTGCTACTTGTCAAAGTGTGATCTTGACCATCCAAGTGATTGTTAAGTCGAGATTGTAAAAGGAGTTGTCCTATCTCCCGAGTCAAAGGCATGATAGGTGTTTTGGTTGCTTGATCCAAATTCCAAAGCACGAGCTGGTTACCCGAGTCAAATTCCAAAAAGAGTCATTGCAACCTAAGCCAAAGTCAAGTGTAAAGGTGTTCTTGCAGCCAGATTGAAAGTAATGACGCGATTAGTGAAACTTCGTATGGGGTATAGGACTGGTAATGGCATTGGCAATTCGAACTAGTATAAAATTCTAGATTTCTTATTTACCTTTATTTTTGCTGCATTTAATTGTTCTGGGATTATACTATCGTTTTATATTGAGTCCTCTATGATAAAATTCAGAATCTCCAAATATTCAAATTGAATTACACTACTCACCCATGTCCACTGTAAATTAGCCTTAAAATCCATTCTACTGTAATATAGATTAGGTTATCGCGTCTATCACTATATCCGATTACTTGGTTTTTAGAAACTCATAATATGATTTTTGAACAGTGGATACTAATATTAGTAACACATCATTTGACACATTTGCAAAAGATCAATCAATTGCTAAACCACCACTATTTAATGGAATTAGTTATGCATTTTGGTCATATAGGATGAAAATCTATTTACAATTTAATGGTTTTTAAATTTGAAATATTACTCAAAATTAGTATAAGGAACTTGAGACTGCATATGCTCAATGGACAAATGATAAAAAGGCATAGGCACTTAATACTTCAAAATCATGAACATATTATTCTATCCACTAGATAAGAATGAATATAACAGAGCTTATGTATGTAGTTCTGCATAAGAAATGTGGAGAATACTGCAAGTTACATACAAAGGAACTAGTAAAGTCAAACAAACCAAGATTTATATGTTAACAATCAAATTCAATTATTTAAAATAAAACCCAACGAAACCATTTCTAGCATGTATTTTAGAGTTTAAGATAAATTGAATGCCTTAATTTCTCCAGGAAACGAGTATACTAAAGAGGACCAAGTTTGGAGGATTCTTAATTCACTTACAACTGAATGGGATCCGAAGACTTTGGCCATCGAAGAATCCAATGATATCAGTATAATATAGTACAGGAAATAATAGGTAATTTAATGTCATATGAAGTTTAATTACATGGTAGAAAGGAAAGCCAGTCAGGTGAGAAGAAAACACTAGCATTTAACGCTACTCGTAGAGATAAAGGATCGGATGACGACGAGAAAATGGCGTTTATGACTAGGAATTTCATAAAATTCCTGAAGTATCGAAAAAGAAACAAATTTAGAAGGACTAATGGAAACGTGAATAAACCAAGGAGCGAAGATACCATCAAATGCTTTGGATGTAACAAAACTTATTAATGTTAAAAATGGAACCAACACCCAAATATCATATAAAAGCACCAAATATATAAAAATCCTAACCAAACAAGTAGAAATAGTAGGAATGTTAAAAGGGACTCAAGAATTTTTACAGTGGTTCGGCAAATTCTCTGGCCCACTTACGTCCACTTTAATCTTTGTTAATAGTTGTTCTCTCTCTGTATTACAACAAGTTATATCAGATCCGACCGTAGTCTAGAGGATCACAAATTTACAATGGATTTTCTAGTGTGTTTGAGAGTCGTAGTATAAAGGATTTGCTGATCTATGTACTAGAACAACAAATAGTTTCTTAATAGGTGACTAATTTCGTCCTTGTTTTGACCTTTTAAGTCCAGTTGAAATCTACTTGGTTAAAAAGCGGGTTAATAAAACTGGACACTTTCAAAGGGATTGTCAAAGTCAATGGAAATCAAAGATCTCTCCCAATTTAGACTCCTGCAATAAAAAAGGAAACGGGTCTACAATGCCATATGGGATGATTCAGACTCCATATCAAATAGCGGCGACTCAAAATATAAAATGCAGATCTATGCTTCCTAGCTAAAGATGAACAAACCCCGGTGGATCATAAAACAAAAGTAATGGACACTGAAGGAAACCAGGAGTAACTAAAAAGTTGATAATTTTGATTTTACTTTTTTATTACAAAAGAATTCATTAGTTTAGAAAATAGACTTTCATAAATAGATAAGAATGTGTTTTAAACTTTAATGGTTCATTTAGAAACATTATTTGAAATGGTGAAAAGACGTTTCAAATTAAAATTCTTTATGATTAATATATAATTCATACAAGTTGAAAATTATTCATTTCAAAATATTATAATATATTTAATAATATTTTAAAAATAAGAAATAAAAATTTGAAAATAGTAAAATAATATATATATACATACATGTATATATATATATATAATTATATTAATTAATTGGCAAATGCCTACTGATAGTAATGCCTCAACCGCTTGGAAGGTATTTGGCTCAAACTAATTTATGGCCAATTGATACTTTGGGATGGGATACATACTCAGCTTATGGGTGCCCAAATAGCAAATTAACTCATTAATACTGGAAGGTGGATGGAAATGTGAAGCTTTTCCATGCAATAGTGATCAACGAAAGCAAATCAAGTATGTGCCATTAATTTCTGAGGGAGAAATGGTGACATTTGGACTAAGAAACCCATGGGAGAAGTTTTACTATCAAATCAGCATGAGTGGAGACCAAATTAAAAGATCAAAAAGTTAGTTGGAGTAAAATAATTTGGGATATGTCTAATAACTCTAAAATGACCTTAACTGCATATAAAGCTATCCTAGGTAGGCTTCCTACTAAGGATAGTGTAACGATCGGCCTTTTCGACCCTCAAAAGTCGACACTAATATATCCATGACATCCACATGCCGAACATCCAAGTGCCCGAAAGATAGATTGTTGGGCTAGAAGAAAAGAAAAGACAGAATAGATTCTCATATCATGATAAGTATTATATAATGTACATATGATCTTTACAGAATAAAACTATAATATATGTATATCAATCAGAGTAATCTAACCAGTCATCGTATTGGACAGTTATAACAACATATCCTCATAAATGCTGATAAATACAAAAAATGTAGCGCAAATAAAAGATATGTGAAAACATTTTGGATGCATCCACCTCGTCTCCTGTAGCTCCAAAGCATCCCTAACTAAACCTGGAAATATGCTTGGGGTGGACCCGAGCATTATAAGAAAATAACGTCCAGATCAGTCTGGTAACAGCATGAGAAACACAATCATATGGGTTTTAATGTTATAAAACCTTTCAAAAATAAAGATATCTCATATGACCACAAAACACATAAACGTGGGTGGGTTTTTCCCTTACAATAACTGAACCATTTTATTAGAAAATCCTGATTCGAGCACCACGAGTGGTGTTACAAACTTAGGCTCAAGTTTTCACTCTGATTTGGGTAGTGTATATTCATCTTATGCATTAGGTAGTTTGACTTCTTCTCAGTTTAGTCAGTTGGCTAGTGATACGGCTTTCATTTATTCTGATGTTGACATAGGTCTAGAGTACATTAGAGGTAAGGAACTTGATAGGGCTAGATCTGTTGGCATATGAGGATTATCAATTGGAATATCAGAGGTTTAAATGATTTAAATAAATGTGACAAAGTTAGGGATTTCTTTATAGACTATTCCAATGACATTGCATTATTACAGGAAAATAAATTGAATGTCCAGATAATCGTTTTTATAGAAGATTAGGTGGTTTTCATTTTAGGAAATGGGCTTGTTTACCTTCAATGGGTGCCTCTGGGGGTTTACTGATTGGCTGGCAAGATAATTATTTTAAAATGCTTCAATGTCTTTCCAAGAAACACTCATTACCTATTATTTTCATTAATCATAGTGACAATTCTTTCTTAAATATTTCTAACGTTTATAGTCATAACTTGAATATTGATCATCGGATTCTTTGGAATGAATGTTTGGACTTTAGATATTTTGCTCTGGGTTCTTGGATTTTAGGGGGTGATTTCAACGTTACGCGTTTTTTAGGAGAGCGTTCTCCTCACGAGGGAATGTTCTCCGCTATAAAGGAATTTGACCAATTTATTATTAATTCCAATTTGATTGAAATCCCTCTATTTATTAGAAAATTTACTTGGAGCAATTCGAGAGAAACCCCTTTCTATGGCTTTACTTGGTAGGTTTTTTTGTTAGTGATGAAACTGAGGATAAATATCCAATATGTAGAGTTTAAGGTTTGCCTTACATTCTGATCATTGTCATATTATTCTCACATGTGATCAGCATAGGGTTAGCAATAAATCTTTCAAATTTGAAAAAAAATGTGGTTATTAGAACCTAACTTTTTAAATTTAATTAAAAATAAGTGGACTTCTATGGGTTATTATAATATTAGAAATAGGGATAATTCTGCAAAAAAAATTTGTCCTAAAACTTCAGGATCTTAGGTTTTTTTCTTAAAAACTGGAAAAAAAATGGTTTTGGTAGCATTAAAATAAAAAGAAAACATTCCTTCTGAGCTGCTTAAATTAAATAAGATAGATGAAACTAGACAATTAAATTTAGGTAAGTGCAATGTTCAAGCTAATCTAAAAGAGGAACCTAATTCTATTTTAGAAAAAGAGGAGGTTATATGGAAACAGAGATTTATAATTTAATGGATTAACGAAGGTGACAATAATACTAAATTTTTTCACAATATAGCTAATGGCAGAAAACGTAGTACTATGAATAATTTCATTATTGATAATAATGAAGAGTTAGCTGATCAAAGAGATCTTAATAAGACTATTATAGAGATATTTTTGGTAAATCAAATACTCATAGGATTAATGTTAAATGGAATGATCTCTATCTGTCTGACTCTGCTGTTGATCTTTTTGAGTTAGATAATCCTTTTACTGAAGAGGAAATTAGGAAAGCTATTAATGATTTGCTAGAGGATAAATCCTCGGGACCGGATGGGTTCCCAATTTTCTTTTATAAAACGTTTTGGGATGTTTTAAAATTAGATTTTAATATGTTTAATGATTTCTATAATGGAAATTTACAACTAGGAAGATTTAATTGTGCAAACGTTATTTTATTGAACAAAAAAGTAGGTTCTAATAACCTAAAAGATTTTAGACCTATTTCTTTGATTAATTGTCCCGTTAAAATTATATCTGAAGTTTTAGCTGATAGACTTAGTATAAGAATGAAAATTGACTGTTCACAATCTGCTTTTATTAAAGGGAGAAATATCACTGGTGATGTGGCCGTCGTTCAAGAATACATTAATCAATGTTGTAAAAATAATATAACTTGTGCAATTTTAAAATTGGACTTCGCAAAAGCTTTTGATTCGGTTGATTAGGATTTTATTATAGATATTTTTCATGCTAGAGGTTTTAGTCATAGATGGATTAGCTGGATTATGAATTTACTTAGAATTGGTAACTATTGCATTATGATTAATGGTATATTAGGTAATAAAATACAATCTAAGAAAGGTTTAAGGCAAGGGGATCCTTTATCGCCTCTATTATTTAATTTAGCTGCAAATGTTTTCGATAAAATTATTAAAAAAGAAGTTGATAATTGGTATCCCACCTTTTGGCAAGGCCGTGACATTAAGGAATTGATTGGAAACCAAGGACAATTCATCCCGAAGATTGATTATACACAGGCTCATTATGGATGTCAATAAATTTTATCCGAGTCTGGATCGAGCAACAATTGATATGACAAGACAAGCGAAGCTATGAAAATCAATGTTCCAACTTTCAAGTCAATCCGAGTTCGTATGCTCCAGATATGATCGATGCAAACTAGGGAAGTCAATTCGTTCGTATCCAGCTGTTCGTATCCATCTGACCGTATCCATTTGTTCGTATCCATCTGTCCGCGTCCACCAATTCACATCCATCTGTTCGTAACCATCAAGCATACATCTGTTCGTACCCATCACGTATGCTCAATTTCATATCCATTTGGTCTGGTTCGATTTCGAATCCATCAATTAGGGTCAATTTGTATCGATCGATTAACGATCGATACGAATGAAACAACGAACGAATGATATGAAAATGACCTAGACCTATCGATACGAAACAGCCCCCGTGCCATCAGTATGAATTGAGAGCAAAGGCAATCAATCGATAAGAATATAATAGTTGCGATCGATGCGAACATAACTCAAGCACATCGATATGAGCAGAGTAAGATCTGATCGATACGAACAAGACATTACCCATCGATACGAACAAGGCGCATGCATAGGGAAGACTCGATCGTTCGACATAAAAAGTTGATCGATTCGAGGAGTTAGCGCCACGTCAACTTGCAGGCACATGCTCAAGAACGATTCGAACAGATCAATATGAAGTGTATCGATACGAACTAGACAGCTTGGAGAAAACGTGAGCTTACATCAATCATAAATCCAAATTTTCACAGGAGTTTACGTACAACCTAAAGAATGTTCATGCTCAATTTCGACTCAATTGGATCAAATCTTGATCGATATGAAATTCGTTCGTATCAATCATGGACCCAGTGCAAATCACATAGAATCGATCGCATAGCCCCGCCCACATGCCAGAAGAGGTCTTCCAAGATCTGAGCGAGATATTTGCATCTTACGCCTATAAATAGCATCCTAGAGCCTACAGAAACGGGACTTTTAGCTCTCCTACGTCCAGACTCTGTCGAATCCATTTTTGCACTCCAAGATCACTGTTGTACTCGAAATTTACTACTGTAGTTCATTGTAATCAGTTGTAATCAGCATGAAAACATCAATAAAGTCATCAATTTTATAGTGGACTTAGGCTATGCGCCGAACCACTCTAAATCACTGTGTTTCTATGTGTTTTTCTGTTCTGTTTTTAAAATGTTTGTTAGATAATTCTCTTTTTACATTTACTTTCTTCATTTTATCTCTTCAAATACTTCTGAAAAGTGTTGTGCCCAATTTTGATACAAACCTTTGGTGCTTTCACCGAGAAAACGCAGTTTTTCTCCTGCTCGTTGGATCTACTATTGATACCGGATTGCACAAATCTAAGAAGAAGATCCAGATCTCAAGTTCAGAGTTCTTCCATCCTATTCAGATTTTCATAAAATCTAACAAAGAACTTCACCATCCACCATGGTTAGCACAAGGACCGCTTCTACAGCTGCAGATCTAGAAGAACGGGATCGACAAAATCCCATGCAACTCCCTCCAACTAATCAGAATGCTACCAGACCATCAGATCTGGTAGGCCCTGTCCTAGGGAAGAGTTTCAGATGCTATTGCAAGAGTTGACACAGAATCGACAACAACTTACTGAGCAACTACGAGCCAAAGCAGAATTGACCAACCAACTGAATTGCCAAAGGCGTAGGAGATCCAGGAGGAATCATGCTTCTTACTTCTCCATCGAGAGTTCAGCCTCTTCAGATTACTATCATAGACCTACGCACCCACGGCTAGATGGTAGTTACACTAAAGCTACCGGACATCAACATACGTTGAACATTGGGCAACCGAGAGTTGGCCCTTCAAGCAGCTACCAGACTGGACCCTCCTTCCAAGGAGGCATTGTTCCTCATTACGTCACAGACAACTACACTACCACCGCTGCTATTGAACCAGGAGTTGATGCCCGAAACTGGACAGGCCCGATCCAACGCCAACGTACTCCCGAGCCTTATATCCTCGAAGACTTAGAACCAAGGAAACGAGGCCTGGATCGTCGACAGCGTTCGGCCTAGCCTCGCATTGTGGAACCCGATCACACCTTGGCCCAACGTTCTCAAAATGTCCAGATGCTCGATATACCAACGATGATCCGTTAGATGATCCGAGGGAGTCAAGGCCTCACTAATGACGACTGGAAAATCTTCCGAAGTCATACTCCTTTTATCGATGAGATACTTTATGCTGAACCCCCTCGGCGATTCAGGATGCTAACCAACACATCCTGAAGTATGAGTGGTTGATGAATGTTGCACGAGCTGACGATGCAGTTAAGTGCCCGATCTCTCTAGAGGGCATAGCTACTATGTAGTTCACTCGTTTGACACCTTGATCTATTTCTTGTTTTGGACCAATTGGCAACAAAGTTTGTTGAACATTTCCGCTTGCATGTCGCAAGGCCGAAGGATGTTAACACTTTGTCCAGTAACACTCAAGCTCATGGGGAGACATTCCGATGTTATTTAGAAAGATTTCATGCTGCGTGCGCTGAGATCAGCAACCCTAATGATAACTCCATTCTTATAGCAATGACTAAGGGGATTAACCTCGATTTTGAATTTGGCAACTGGTTGGCCGAAAAACCCCCGCTTCATTGGACCGTTTCTATTCCAAGGCATCCCAGTTCTTGAGAAGGGAGGATGGGAAACAGTCTAGGAAACAGGATGATGCAAGGCCTAGCATGGAAGGAATTCAAACTAATGTAGCTGTTAAACAATCAAGGGAGAGTTTCAAAAAAGTTCAGTTGAATATACAAAATAAACAGACTCGGCGGAGAGGTAACGGAGATCGAAATAAGAAACGGGATCAGAACCCTAGGCCACGGCATAGGGCTCCTTTGTTTGATAGTTATACTCCTATGAATACGTCATTGGAAAATGTATATCTACAAACCTGCAGTACTATCCAGTAAAAGAAGCCTGCTCCAAAGCAATCGTCGGAGAGACAGATCCAAAAAGGAAATTTTTGTAGATTCCATGAATGTTATGGCTATAATGCAAATGAGTGTCGTCATTTGCAAGATCCCATCGAAAAGTTGATACGCAAAAGGAAGTTAAATCAGTTTGTGCCGGCGCCACAGTCTGGAGGTGTGGGCCCATCGAATCAAAATCATGTACCTAATCAGGCAAGATAGGGAGAACCCGCTCGTACCAGTGGAAGGTCAGTGATAAATGCTGTAAGTGGTGGTCCTCATCTAGCAGACCGAAGCTGGAAGGAAATGGAGTCGTATCTCAGTTCTGTGAGGCATGCGAGCTTCGAGTATTGTAGCAATTTGGAAGATGGGGCTCCAACCAAGCAAAAAAGGACGATGACTGACAATATCGTCTTTCGAGACAGAGACGCCGACAGGGTCGAAGCCCCAACCATCGATCCACTTGTCATATCATCTCAAGTAGGTCTTGCTTGGATGAAGAGGATCTTGGTTGACAGTGGAATTTCTGTGAATATCCTGTTCAAGCGAGCCTACGACCAAATGAAGATGGAAGCTAAAGATTTGAAGCCCAGCCAGTCTCAAATTCATGGCTTCAATGGGAGAGCTACTATAGTGGAACTACCAGTGCAGTTGGGAGTTGGAGAACGCCGGAGAGTCCGGATACTGCATTTTGTTGTTCTGGACATAGACTCGCCATATAATGCTTTCTTGGGCCGACCAGCCCTAGCTGAATTTAGGGTTACCATTTTCTCCATGGTGTTTGACTCTAAAATTCCCCATCGATCGTGGAGTTGGAGTCGTTCAAGGAGATCAGGCTGTTGGAAAAGCCTGTTATGTTGCTGAGCCGCGTGAGGCGCGGCGAAAGGGGAAAGGAAAGGGCTAGAGGAATCTCTCTACGCCGTTTTGTTGAAAATGGACAATTGATGCTTGGGCCCAGGCCTGGGAACCCCAACTAATTCCAAAGAGATCTTGACCCGAGAGATAATAAAAGCGAAGACGAAAGTAAAGACAGTCAAGCTTCTCCGGCCGAACTGACGATTGATGTCTGATTGAAGACAATGATGATTCTAGAATGATAAAGATTGGGTCTCAGTTAAGCCAACAAATGCAAGTGGAATTGGTTGAATTTCTTTAGGCAAACCTAGACGTGTTTGCCTAGACACATTCTGATATGTGTGGGATCTCGCCGGACATCGCAAGCCACACGTTGAATATTGACTTGTTGTACATCCCGGTCAAGCAAAAAAGGCGTGGTATGAATCCAGAGAGATCTTCCGCCCTTAAAAGAAGAGGTCGATAACTTAAAATCGAATGGTTTTATTCGAGATGCCTTTTACCTGGAGTGGGTATCTAATCCCATACTTGTCCAAAAGCCAAGTGGGAAATGGAGAACGTGTATTGACTACTCAGACTTGAACAAAGCTTGCCCAAAAGACAATTTTCCACTTCCTCGAATTGATCAGCTCGTAGATTCAACGGCTGGGCATGAACTCTTATCCTCATGAATGCATATTCCAGTTACAACCAGATACCCATGCACTTACCCAACCAGGAACATACCAGCTTCGTAACCGATCTAGGACTCTATTGCTACAAAGTTATGCCTTTTGGGCTCAAGAACGCCGGTAGAACCTACCAGCGATTGGTTAATCGTATGTTTGCCAGCCGGATTGGAAAAACCATGGAGGTATATGTGGACGACATGCTAGTGAAATCATGATTTTCCACTGATCATATTAAAGACCTGGAGTCAATGTTTAATATCCTCCGAGAATACAGAATAAAGCTCAATCCATTGAAATGTCACTTTGGGGTTGCATCTGGAAAATTCCTTACGTTTATCGTCAACGCTCGAGGAATTGAAGCCAAACCCAAAAATATCTAAGCGATCTGACATCTTGAGACTCCAAGAACATAAAGCATGTCCAGAGCCTCAATGGGAAAGTAGCAGCACTGATCAGGTTCATTTCAAAGTCCATCGACAAATGTGTTCCTTTTTTGATTTGATTCAAAAAGGGAAACAGAATTTTGAATGGACCACGGAATGTGAGGGCGCATTCCAAGCATTAATTCAACATCTCTCCGCACTGCCTATTTTGTTAAAGCCTATCGATCATGAGGAATTGTAGCTTTACTTAGAGGTATCAGAAAACGCGATCAATGCTGTCTTAATTCTGAAGGAAGACCGAGTGCAAAAACCGGTCTACTATATTAGTAAACGACTAAGCGTAGCTGAGAGAAATTATCCAAAGCTAGAGAAACTGGCTTACTACCTCGTTATTGCCTTAAGGAAGCTCCGTTCGTATTTCCAGGCTCATCCTATCAATGTTTACACCGACCAGCCATTACGACAGGTCCTTACGCGGCCTGAGACGTCTGGTAGGTTACTCAAATGGAATATCGAACTAAGCCAGTTTGATATTACTTACACTCCTAGGCGAGCTATTCAAAGATAAGTCCTAGCAGAGTTCATAGTTGAATTTACTATCCCAAAGGACTGCCCAAAACCAGTGAATCTCCCGAGTATATTTGGAAGTTGCATACTGATGGTGCGTCAAACGACCGATGCTCGGGTGGTGAAGTGTACTTGAAACCCTTGAAGGTCAACTATATGTTATGCTCTAAAGTTTTATTTTCATACACCAATAATGAAGCTGAATACGAAGCCATGCTTGCCGGATTGAGACTCGCTCGAGATTTGAGAATCATTGTTGTGGAAATTTATTGTGATTTGCAATTAGTTGTGTGTCAAGTTCGGGGGGAGTATCAGGCAAAAGATCGTAGATTGGCCGCTTTCCTATCTCGGGTCCAGTAGATATTGAATCAGTTTGATTATTATGCTATCTACTGCATCCCCCAAGAGCACAATCAAAAAGCTAATTCATTGGCAAAATTAGCCAGTTTAGGTGAGGCACAACAAATGGGACTTGTTCCCATAGAGATGTTATCCTTCCTGAGCATTGATTGAATGGAGACAGATTGGGTGTTGAAAGTTGTTCTCGATAAGGAGTCATAGATGAATTCTGAAATTATCTTGAGCATGGAACATTACCAAAGCGCGGGAGTGAAAAGAGACAGATTCTTTGAAAAGCTTCACGGTTCACTATACAGAATGGAGTCATGTACAGAAGAGGGTACTCCGTTCCTCTACTCTGATGTATCACTCACAATGAAATTAAGCGAGTGTTACATGATGTACACGAAGGAGAATGTGGCGATCACACCGAAGGGCAAGCTTTAGCTAAGAAAGTGCTTCGGTATGGATACTATTGGCCGACTGTAAACTGCGATGCAGCAGATTATGCCAGGAAATGTGATAAATGTCAAAAACATGCTTGAATTCCTAGAGCCCCACCTACTAAGATAACTCAATGGTCAGTCCATAGCCATTTGTAGTATGAGGCATTGATATTATTGGCTCTCTACCTCTGGCCAAGACTGGAGTGAAGTACGCCATCGTCACGGTTGATTATTTTACTAAGTAGGCAGAATCTAAGCCTCTTGCTACCATTACGACGAAGAAAGTGATCAACTTTGTAGTGCGCAATATTATCTATCGATTCGATCTCCTATACACCATCATTACTGATAATGGAACTCAATTCGATAGTGTTGAATTTAATGACTTCTGCCAACGGTTTCACATCCAAAAGAAATTATCCACAGTTGTAGACCCTCAAGCAAATGGGCATGTTGAAGCTTTTAATAAATTTATAAAGTCTATTCTGAAGAAACGACTGGAAAAGGCCTGCGGAAAATGGGTTGATGAACTTCCTATGTCTCTATGGGCTTATCGGACCACCCACAAATCAACGACCGGCGATACTCCACTTTCTCTCTCTTTTGGTTCAGAAGCTGTCATTCTAGTCGAGTTAGAAGTACCTTCTCATTGTGTGACATACTATGATCCAAAGATGAATGCAATACTTCTTGCCGAATCCCTTAATTTGTTAGATGAGAAGCATGAAGAGGCTGATTTGAGGGAAGCTGCATACCGAAGTCGAGTCCCCCGATTATGTAATGCCAAGGTCCGTCCCTGAACCTTTGAACTCGGCGATCTCATCCTCAAAAGAATATGCCCGGTTCCTTTGCACATGAAACCAACATGGGAAGGGTCGTATATGATTGAAGAAAGGTCGAAGATGACACATTTAAGTTATTGACCGTTAACGGTCTTACTTTGCGAAGAGCCTGGAACAGCAAGAGTCTCCGTCGCTAGTACACATGACAGGCTTTATTTATTTAGTCTATTTTTCGTCTGCAATTTGTTTCTGCATTTCGAAATTTGAATTTGTAATAAGACAACTGACTTTGCCATATTTTCTTATTTCAGTAATAAAATGCCATCTCTTCAAGCCAGAGCTGTGATTTATTGAATGTGTCATACAACCATCATGATGCGTGAAGAGCAAAGTTCAATCATACGGTGGGATTTATCCAAATAGGAAGTGACTGTGATACAACCGGACGCTCACTAAGTGAAATCCGAGCTCGGGGGAAAGTCACCACACTGAAACCAAAAAGGATTGATACATGACAATCCTTTAACTAACTCCAGTCTCTAAGAGTGTGAGCTGGAGTATAAACTTATAAATGCGATTTTGAAGAGGGTGGATCCGTCCACCTAACGACTTCACCCGTATCTTGACCATGTTTGAGGAGGATGGATCCATCCATCTAACGACCTCACTTCTTAACTCGGGGAGGATGTGAGTCGACCATGCACGATGCTGATAAATCCATCATTTTCGAAGTGCGAACAAAATTCAAACGCCTAAACAGACGCGACTGACCGTTTATCAGCCAACTCTAAATTCCCCGAGTGTGAATTAGAGTGTAAACATCAACTTCAAGTTCCCAGAGTGCGAATTGGAGTATAAACATTAACTCCAAATTCCCAGAGTGCGAATTAGAGTATAAACATCAACTTCAAGTTCACGGAGTGCAAACTAGAATATAAACATCAACTAACCCCGGATTCCCAAAGGGTGAATCGGAGTATCAACATCAACCACCTTCAGGTTCCTGGTGTGCAAACTAGAGTACAAATGTCGACTAACTTTAGATTCCCAGAGTTCGATCCGGAGTATCGACCGCAATTAACTCTAAGTCCCCAGAGTGTGGTCAGAGTATAAACATAACTCGAATGTGAATGACCACTCGTAAACTAACTTAAGTCCCCGGAGCTTGGACGTATGCTTAAAACTTAGACAGGCATGACCGGCCACTGACGTACAAATGAAAATCCTCGGAGTGTGGATATGATCATTAATAAGTGAGCAAGTGTGATTCGACCACTCGACCTTCACTTGTTTCAGCATCAATTCAATGACGATAAGCTCGACGAATTGAAGGCGAAATGCGATCACTAGCCGATCTTTACAACTCATCCCCGAAACTGAGGGCGGTTCTTAAGCGTAGATCACTGACTAAAGTAGTGCACATCAGAGTTCAGCTTAGTGTCCAGTAACGACTCGTAGCCGTGATTTCGGAACTTAACAAATAAACTCAAAACCCAATCCAAAGGTCGAGACTTCACAAGTTTACCGAACAAGAATTCAAATGCTGGAATACTTAAGCAAATACATAATAATTGAGTTGAAGATAAAATAGAATTTCATTTCAACTATTTGTGAAAGGAATTTATGTACAAGTTATTCCCAAAAATCCTACTTGTAGGGGCCAAACCCGCATCTATACACAGCCTACAAAAGCTAAAAGGAATTCCTATCTACTCAAAAATGAGGCGAGGAGAGAAGAATCTATTCTTTTCTCTTCTTCGATTTCCCCTTCGGTGTGGACTCGCTGGAGCTTTCACTTGTTTTTCTCTTCGAGCCCTTGTCTTTATGCAGCCGAACCCCAGTCGGGGGCATTATATCCACTTCCTTATTCGAACTCACATGTATGGGTATGCTCCTTGAAGGCGGAGTCAAAGGGACCGGATCAACTGTAGGAGACGGGGTAGGCACGCTGGTGTCAAAAACCATACCACCGGGAGATATCATCCTTAAAGGGGCCGGGCGAGGTCCCGCCATTCCACTTCCAAAGCTGCTGGTCCGGGCTGCTGCTTTGATTTCTACATTAGTCTCGGCTTCTCCTCCTTCTGAATTGTCTGTGCATCGCCACGAATGCCTACGGTTGGACCTGAGGAACTAGTCGTCGGTGTGCTTCCGCTCGTGACAAATGAAAGATCCGCAAAGAGGTCACTGTGATGACCGAGAAGTTCCTCCATCATATGTTCATCAAAGGAAAGTGTGCACCCCTACGTTCCATCAGTAGGCACGGTAGTTGTCATAGCGACCACTTCAATTAAGATAGCCTCCACCACATGATGCGATTCTTGAGTGGTGGCAAGAGGCGCGACTGATGTGGCTCTAATCACTAGGAAGAAACAAAGGAAACTGTTATTAAGTATTTGAGTAAAGCTCCGGATCATAAACAAGCATACGAAATGTTCAGAGTACGTTCCTCAATTTGACTTATTGGCGGTTGAACGGCCTAAGAAATTTGCTTGATAACTTGAGATATCTGCGGCTAATCCGGGTTGTAATCAGGAACAGATTGAGAATCAACCGCAGAAGTCGGTTTAGGTTGAGTCAGCACAAGAGTTTCAGGACTTGTGTTACGGTGCTCGACACAACAACCTTCTTCGACCTTCGAGTGCTGAGCGCCAAGTTTCTCCTTCTCATATAAAATCGTAGCATCATGGAGAATTTTCCTTTCGTCTTCGTTCAGCATTCGGCTCTCAAGCTCGAATTCATCGACCGATTCATCCTGGTGGGCAGCTTTCTAGTCCTCTACTAATCGGCCCTTGGCATTGTATAAGTGTGTCAGATAGTTATCAAGCTAGGCTATGTTCTTGTGCCTCAAGACGTTATCATTATAGGTGATGAGGAGATCTTCAATGTCAGCCTCTAGCTTGGACTCTGCCATTTGGACCTTCTCCTCGACCTTAGTCTCCACCTCAAGGACCTTAGCTGTTGCCGCATCCAGTTCGCCCCGAAGCACTACGGCCTGTTCACATGCCTCCTGGGCTGCGCTATTTGCATCATCCCTTTCCTTGATGATTTTTGAAAATTTGGCTTTGAGTTTGTTAATTTATTTAAGAGCCGCATCCCGTTCGGCTGCGACAGTGGTGTTTCGGTGGCCCATCTCCTCCACCAGGGAAAAGTGTGTCTGCCGCATCCTCTCCATTGCCAAATTCACCTCGTCGGCCTTTTGAGTAGCCTATATTTCCGATTTCCAAGAGGATTCGGCTTCATCGTTAATCACTTGAATGATTCGGTCCATTTGAGCGAGCTCGGCTTCTAATTTCTTTATGATAGTCGCCCGCTCCAAGGCCATCTTTGATGCTTTCTCTACGGCTTTCGTCCACTCCTTGTACCGAGTGTAGATATCATGAATATAATCTTGCATTATGTTCTCTGCTTCCGCTGGAATTCTCTTTAAGTGAGGGGGAAGCTGTAGCCATCAAAGCAAATATTCGAAAAATCCTTCTTCAGTTGGGCGATGTTAGTCGCTCCTTCCTATGTAGGCTCGATGATTGCCTGCTAAGTAATAACGGGGGTTGTAGTTTCAGTTCTCTGGCGGCGAGGATCAACCCTAGGAGCGTGAGAAGACTGTTTGTGACGTGGAGGCTCCGAGGGATGTGTGACATAAACAGGAGGCTGTGTAGGGTATCTAAGAGGTGGAGAACGGGATCGGGATCGATGTCGGTAGTCCCTGTCCATATCACTATCATATCGTTCCTGGCTAGAGTACCTACGATTGTAATCCCTCTCCACCTCTCTCCTACGTGATTCATAATACAAAGAGGATCGACAAACTGAGCGAAGGCTCCCCTACATCGACCCACGTCCGGACATTGTATCTGCAAAGTAAGAGAAACAAAGTTAATAATCTCCTGAAGTAAACAGCTTGCGATCGGAAATCGTGTAGTGCCATGAAGTGTATATGTATGTGCAACCCCCGACCAACCGGAAATGTCAGCCACACTTGTCAAAAGTGTCTCGCTTAAGTCTATAGCACTCTGAAGCTCCTTTAATCCGGCATCATGTTGAAGTGACACATAGTCCAGGATTGGGATATTAGCAAGCCCTTCAAAAAGGTTCTCCACTTGCAAGGGAGGAGCCTCTGAAATTCTAATACCAAGAGCAGGAAAAGACACGGTTATGGATTTTCATCTCAAAGATTTGTGGCGCTTACGCACTGCAGCCTTGCCTTTTCTCCTTCACTCGGAATCTTGAAAGGCATCGGAAGGCCCGGTTATGAGTTCATCATCGATATGTGTATTTTCATCATCACTCTCTTTAGCTATTATGACCCCGGGCGTTTTATGCTTTACTCGCCTCGTCGAGGCTTCCCTCAGTGTTCCTTCAAGTCTTATACTTTGGCTCCGCTCGATTAGCCCGACGGTTCTCAAATTTCTGTCTGTTAGAACCGAATCGATATCCCTCATTTCACTTGGAACTTCTTGAAGGACAGGAACTATCTCTTCAAAATGTGTGCCCTCGGGTCGTGGAATTACAGTTATAAAGGAAAGAAGATATTAGTTTTTATGTCAGCTATGATTATCTCATTAACTACTGGAAAAGATTGCAGCGCTTACGTCTGATTAACCATCGGCTAGCAAATCTTGGGGGCATCAGACATAAAACCACTCCGTTTTAAAATAACTCATCCTGGTCCAGGAGCCGATCGCAACTTGACAATTCTTGACTGACTCTAGGAATGTGAACGAGGGACTATCTCCCCGACTCTTAACATTGAATAAGTATCTAATTTCAATCGGGATTGAAGGTCGGAAAAGATGCTCCATAAATATAATGAATAGACTGTTGAGCTGAGCATATCCATTCGGGTGTAACTAAGATGGAGTGATCCTAAAGAAAGACAACACTTCTCTAATATATTGGTTAAACGGAGGAAGTGTTCCTACTGTGCATGCGTGACGATTAAAGGCAGCAAACCCCTCTAGGGGAGCATGCGGCCTGTCATTCGGTCTTGGTAATAGGACGTCATCCAACGATAGACCATGCCTTAAACATATCTGATCCAATATATCTTCGGAGACGTTCGACGACGTAGAATCTTGTGGGTTCTCGACGAACCTAGCATTTGGTAGCTAGTCCGGAGCGGGGTCTATAACTTCGACCATGATGGCTGATATCTCTATTATTAAGGGAAGTGAACTCTGAATTTCTTGCTGTTGTGAAGACTCCATAACTAACTAACTAACTTACGAAAAACCATCATTAGACGAGAATAAGCCCGTGTGTCCCCCTGTGTGAAGTGCATGAATGTGTTGTACGGTGCAGTGCTACATATGGCTTGAGAAATTCTATAGAGTTTGAGTAAATATTCGAACGACGAGACTTCAGAATTCGACTGGAGTGACCGTCATCGCTGACCATCACTACCGTGTCATCTAGACTTTAGAGACTGATCCGAGTTAAAATTTATTAAAATTTTGCTAAGTTATGGTTTCATCGACGAACTTTGAAAGGCAGTCAAGTATGAAGAGAAACGGTCAAGTCCAGTTATACAAAGATGAAGCTCGTCAGAGTCAAGTGTTCGAATTTGCATGAAGTTCGCGTTCATCAAAGTCGAAACCTAAATCATTCATGACAAAGACATTAATTTCATAAAGATCTTTATAATCATTTCGTATCCATCGAGGTTAATCACTTCATATCGATCAAGATAAATAATTTCGTATCGATCGAAGACGACCACTTTGCATCGATCCGAGCCAATCATTTTGTATCGATGAGAAGACGCCAATTGCATATCGATTATTTAACATACGTTTCGTGTAACAACCCTATATTTTGTAATTATTTTATTGTATATTTTAATTATTTTAATGTAAAATTTTGGTTTAAAAACTTATTTTTACTTATTTGAATGATAAAATTTTATTATTTAAATATAAAATCTTGATTTTATATGAGTTATAATTCCACAATGTGTAAGTTAAATATTTGCTTGAAATGTTGATTCTGGTCAAAACAGTCAAACTGTGACTTTTAACTTAAAATTTTAAAACTTTGAAATTTAATTTTTTTTTCTCCTATTATGAAAGTACATAAAATTCTAAGAACGCCACTTTTCATTTCGTTGAAATTGGATGTAAATTGTGAAAGTTATACCCTTTACAATATTGTGCATATATAGGGTTATTTAACAATGACTATTTTAAATTGAATAAATTACTTCTTCTTTGTTATATTTTATTTTAATATGTAATAATATGTTTTATTATGTATATTTTGACTTTTAATATCTTTAAATGATAATAGAATTTTTCCAAAATTTACTGTATTTATTTCCTATTTTTAAAGGCTGTTTTATAATTTTCTGTTATTTTCTTCATATAAATTTTACTTAATTATTTTTTTATTTTTTTATTTTTTGAATGCATTTTATTTTATTTGTTATAAATATTTTTACAAGTCCATGAAGATTTTCTAAAGTTCATTTGAAATTATTTCTAATTTTTAAAGCCTAGAGTGCAATTTTAAGCCATTTTCTTAATTTAATTATATATAATTAAAATTTATTGATTTATTTTATACATTCACTTTTATTGCTGTGTTTTACTTTATTTTATTCATTTTACATGTATTTAAATTTAATAAAATTTTTCCAAAGTGTATTGAAGTTATTTCTAATTCCTAAGTCTAGTTTTCATTTTTCTGTGCCATTTTTCTTATTTTAATCATATCTAATTAATAATTAATTATTAATATTTTGTTTATCTGTTATATTTTCGAATTCTAACTGAAATTTATAAGTGTTTTCAGTTATTTAAGATGTATAGGAATATATATATAGGAAGTTAAAAAGGTTTGAAAGCAAAGAAACGTAAAATCGTTTTAACGTTTCTTCTTCCGTTTCTTTTCCAATTAATAGATTTAATTTCCTTTGACCGTTCCTTTCTTTATTGTAGCTGTACATTTCTTACCTCATTTTCACGTGAAAACATTCCTCTCCACTTCATTTTTCACGGCTAGAAAGGTTTGGAAATGGCTCCTCTTTTCCTCTTCTTTTTGCTCTTCTTTTTCCATTGTTTTCTTATATTTTGCCTTGTTTTCTCATGTGTATTGCTTGGCCTCTCCTCCATAGCCACGGCCAGCACCTCCTACACCTCTTCCCTGCCATCATCACCAGCTACCCCTCTGGTCTTGACCAAGGCCGAGCCCACCATGGTGCCAAAACTCCAAAAAAATGCAACAATGCCCTTAAACAATGCTAGTTTGACCACCTTTGCCTCATCTCCTTCAACCACCACCTTAACCACCACCATAGCCACCTCCACCACCTCTGACCTGACCTCCACCCTATGCCACATCACCCACCACTCTCTGGAAATCAGACCATGATCAAGCCGTGCCCATCCATTGAAACTAGCACCACAAAACTTCCACAAAACTCCTTAAAACATTGCCTAGACCACACATATCATCACCTACCCTCCATATATTGCTTTGGTCACCCCTTAGCCACCACCACCAGCCACTCCACCACCTTTGGCCGCTGCTCCTGCTACTGTCCAGACCTATACAAGCATGATCAAGCCACCACATGCCCATGTCCGAGCCAAGAATGTCACAAAAACTCAACTTATTTAACCTTGACCCTATATATGCTTTATGTTGCACCACTACACCTTCATCTCCACTTGTTGCCTTGCCTATATGATGTTAAACCTGACCTATATGATGTCATACCTGAGCCAAAGCATCATCATAGCCAAGCATAAGTGTCCCTAAGGCCAAGCATTGAAGTGGTTGAAGCAAGGTCCAATCTATCTTGTTCATTTTGCTTTGTATTTCAAAATTGTTTCAATGTTATTTTATGTTGAATGTTTATATAGTGTCTTGTTTGTTTTATTTTGGGTTGTTGATACAAAATCGTATCTTGGCTATCTTTTAACTCAAATCAAAAGTCGTGCAATGGTGCTTGTTGTGCCTTTGGAGTCGTGCTTGTATGTTGTTTTGGTCTCTAGCTTTGAAAAACGTGAGTCTTTCTCACTCTGACATTTATACTTATGAAAAGTGAATTGATGACAAGCGTTTAGTAATATAAAATGTTTATGCAAGTTAATGGTGATCATATGATATGCTATGCCATGTTGTTACCCTGTTATTACCATGTTAAAACTGTTAATTTTCACCTGACATCTCATATATGACTGTATATTGTGATATTGACCTTGTTTATATTATTTCTGTATATGATCACACTGCAAGTTCCCTGTTAGAAAAAAAATGTTATGGGCTGAAATGATAGGCCCGAATGGTTTTAAATTATTTATTTTGACTTGGGATTGCGGGTTTGAAATGATAAAACCCGGATTTTCTTTGTAAATTATGGATTGAAATGATATATTACCCGTATCACTTTACCTAGTGTAGAAAATTATATACAGGCCCGTAGTTAAAATATGTTTTTCTAAAAAATTTAAATATTTTAGAAATTTAATTATTATAATATTTTGATTTTTAATTTAATAAAAAAAGGATTTTTGTAAAATATTATTGATTTTCTGAATAATTGTAAGTGACATGAATTAATGAAAAAGTTAGAAATTTTGAACGTAAGTTATTTTAGGAATTTTGATTTAATTTTAATTGGAAATTTAATTGAATATGAAATTTTGATAAATTTATGATAATTTGAATTGAAATGAATTTAAAGTGATTTTTATATCATATTAATGATTTTAATTAAAGTTGAAATGTGAAATGAATGCATATCGTAAGTTGAAATTTTGAAATATAACTAAAATTGGAAATTTATGAAATTGACGTAAAAGTGAACTTTTAGTTAAGAAAATAAAAATAAAAATAAGTTATATTTGAGAATTTGAACTTAAGTGTTAAGTTGAAATTTAATGTAATGGATTTTAAAATTGAACATTGCATTTTAATAAGTGGATTATTATTAAATCTTGATTTTTGAATGGAAATTTAACTTTATAAAATCATGAACTTGAGAAAAATTAAATGATGTTTATATTAAAAAAAAGTATGATTTTGTAAGTTAAAAATGTTTTAAATAAAATATAATTGGTTGAGAAATTTTATTGAATATTTGAAGTTAATTGATTGCATTTTTTGAAATCCTTTTAATTACAATGTAAATGATATTATAGCATTTGTGAATACTATAGTTGATGATAATGAACTAAAAAGCTATTGAATTAAAAGCTATTATAGCAATTTTTGTAAGTGCTATAATTTTTTAATTCAAGTAAGTTTATTTGAAATTTAAGTAAACCCTATTACAACATTTTAAAATGTTGTCTTTTGTTAAATTGAACTGTTTTGAATCTAACTTTCCGTAGAAGTTTTCTAAATGATGCGAAAAGTGAATTTTCACGGTTTTGGTAAACTTAAGTGAATAAATAAACTTAGGAAGTTGAAATTTTTGGAAATTTAATAATTTAATTATTAAACATAATAACTTCACTGAAATGATAAAAAAAGAATTTTGGAATATAAACTGTTTTGAAATGAATGAAGTTTTGAAAAGATACGATATTTTGATATATTAAAATGATTTGAAAGGTAGTGTTGAAGGGTATGAAAATTTAATATATTGGAATGATTAGAAATGACTTGATATTTATTTTAATAAATATTTGAATTGAAAGATATTTTACGATGATATTGAAATGGTTTTGGAAATGATTTAGTCTTTATTTTGATAAAGATTTGGATCGAAAAAGATATTTTATTTTGAAGTATAAAATATTGTTTTAAAGTTATAACTACGGGTTATAATAACGATTGGTTGTTAAAGAGACCGGGATCGGATATTGTCTTATAGCCGGCCAATACCGAAAACCACTTTAACAACTGTGTACGCGGTGGAGATTCCAGAATGAAGTAGGATGGTGGCGACGTTCTCGAGGTATATTACGTGGACCCAACTCCCGTGAGTTGGCATATATGACTAAAACAGGAGCTATACCGGGCTACACAAAGGGTCGCACCCTTTCATCGAGCATGCTCCATCGGAAACTATTCTATTACTGTTGTGATTCGATTCGGTGGCGCCATTTTGATTCGGGGGTATTGTTCGAGGTGGGCGGAAGCTGCTGGCTTGCCGTCACCACCGGTCCGGGAGTGCAAACGGTGTATCCACCCTGGCATTTCCTTGCGTGCCGTGTCATATCCTTATATCGAGCCCACTACGATTTTGGTTTTAAAGATCCGACCGCGTTAAGGTTCACCATCCCCTTAACGCTATTTTCTATATGATTATACTTTACTGATTAGACACTACCGTATATAGCGTATATTACTACATAGTAAATAGTTTAACGGATCCTTAGAGGATGAGCGGTCCCAAGCATCCTTTAAGTTACTGATGCATTTTGTTACTGTTCACTTGAGTTGATTTACAGTTTATGAGTATTTATGTCCTGACTCGAGGGTTTTGTATTTTGCTTTACGCTCGGGTCAGATTGATTGAGTTAGCATTCAAGATTCACCTTCGGCGTTGGAGCTTTCCTTGAAGATCCAGCCATCTATTTTGTTTCAGTATCCAGTGGTTCAGTGATGTATCTGATTTGTACCTGATGTATCCTGTTACTCTTCTGTTGTATCTTATTTAACTCTGATGTATCTTATATTTTATATAGTAGCTTCATGAACTACTATCTCTTTTTCTTCCGCTGCATTTTTATATACTCTGTGTCTGTGATATGTGATTTTTATTTACTGTATAATCTGAGGTTTGCCAAAATTTTATTTACAACACGGTATTTTGAGCAATTCAATTCCAGCATGAGTGTCTGCCTATGCACTTATAGTGGATGCGAATGGTTGAAAATACATGGTTGTTACAGTTGGTATCAGAGCTTTGGTAGCTCTAGGCAAAACTCAGCATATGGAGTAGATGTATTTACAGAATCACTTTCATTCGAGTTGAATCTCTTTCTTTTGACTCGATTTCTTTGAATTTTGGAACGTTCCTGCGATTCCAAAATCCATTCTTATTCCCCGCTACTCATCTTCATTTGATTCTGGAGTATCCCATAACTCCACTTCGAATGATCTTTATAGTGAATTGGCGGTCCCACTAATCTCAAAAAATTTCTTGTAAAAGGGGTGAAACTCCTTTACAACAGCATCGATCCACCAAAAATTTTATATCCTCGGTTTAGATGCTAGTATCTCCTATTATCCCAAACTCTATCTCTTGAGGTCGAATGTAGATTTACCCCATAAAATCCACTTCGATCTTATACTTTAAGTCACGGTTGACCCGATTAAGGTTGCCCGTGATTTATTTTAGCTTATCCGCCTCCCTACTCTGTATTTAATCATCTTGTCTTTTGTTTCCAACATATTTTCAAACATTTTGAATTGTATTTGTCAATCTATTTTTTATTTATATTGTGTTGTTGGAGTTGTTGATGTTGATTTGGGTTTCCGATCGATTCGTCTGATCAATGCTATCGATAGGATTTCTAAAACACTTTGACAGAACAAACTGACACGATATTATTTTAAAATTTGGTTAATGAAATAAAATTTTGATATATATATTTATGGAACTTAATAAAATGATTCAAATTGATAATTTGAAATGGTAATACTTGATTTATCATTTATTGTTCTATAAATGAATTTATAAATAATTGTTTATAAATTTATATGGGAACTTAAATGAATTTAGAAAAAGAAATTTGAGAATTTAATTTCCGATGGTTCCAAACCTTTTGTTTAAAAGTTTAAAGGGATATAATATTTAAAATATTTTCAAATAGAAATTTGTTTCCAAAGAATTTTTAAGTTTAAAATTAGTACTCTTCTCTTTGTCGCTGGAAAATAATTCTGGTGATGACTGCAGCATCATCGACGTTCATTTTCGAGTTTCGAAGTGTAGAGAATGTTCTGTAGTCTTGCTACAGCTTTGTTTTGGGAATTAAATTGATTTGAATTTTCTGAAATATGACTTGATTTATAATATATATGTATATATATAGATATATGATTGAAATTTGATTTGACATATTATGTATATATTATTACTTATCTCTAACTGGTTTGAATGTAATCGGAAATTTAATTCTTAAATTTTAGCTTGAAGAATAATTTCAATTGTAAAAAGAAAATCAAAAATTTGGATAAATGATTCAAACTTGAGATAATTGAATTGGAAAGTTTTATTTGTATAATACAATTGCATTCCAATATAACTTACCTTAATTTCAGAAGTTAACACTGTAATTGGATGATATACAATATAAAAAGATTTTATAAATAAAATTTGAGCGGTTATAATAAATGTTATACACTTAAATTTTATTTATAAAGTGATTAACAGAGGTAAATATAATAAAGGGTAATTGAATAACTTATAACAAAATAATATTAAAAGAACTAAGAATAAAAGAAAGCAGATATATTAAGTGTAAGTATGTTTAACATAAGTGATAAATATAGTGAGAGGAATAAATTTAGTTTTATTTAGGAAGAAAGAAGAATTTAATTTATTAAATACATCGTGAGTGTAATAAATGATTATTTTTCAAACCCATGGTTTTGAAATTTGTTAATTTATGATGATTGGATAATAAGATAATGAAATTTGAGATAGTTAAGATTTATTTAACTTGTGTAAAGATTTATTCTCTATTTAAGTTAAAATTTCCATGCTTTCAAACCTATTTCCTTATTTTGTTTTCCAAAATAATTTTGTTATCCTCCTCCTCCTTATCTTGCTATAGATTGGTATAGGAATCTTTCTATAATCTTTGATAGATCTTTGGTAATCATTTTGAATCCACCTTTTTCGTGCTTGTGTTCTTAATTTTGGAGAATCTTGGAAAGATCAACTCCACCTTGTAAAACTTACCTATAACAGTAGCCATCATGTATAATTTCATTCTCCTTGTCATCTTGTCCTAACCTTATTTCATTATATCTTTTTCTGTGCTTTCCCATACCTCATTCCTTTTCGGGGACGAAAAGTTTTGAGTGAGGGAGAGTGTAACAACCCTATATTTTGTAATTATTTTATTGTATATTTTAATTATTTTAATGTAAAATTTTGGTTTAAAAACTTATTTTTACTTATTTGAATGATAAAATTTTATTATTTAAATATAAAATCTTGATTTTATATGAGTTATAATTCCACACTGTGTAAGTTAAATATTTGCTTGAAATGTTGATTCTGGTCAAAACAGTCAAACTGTGACTTTTAACTTAAAATTTTAAAAGTTTGAAATTTAATTTTTTTTTCTTTTATATGAAAGTACATAAAATTCTAAGAACACCACTTTTCGTTTCGTTGAAATTGGATGTAAATTGTGAAAGTTATACCCTTTACAATATTGTGCATATATAGGGTTATTTAACAATGACTATTTTAAATTGAATAAATTACTTCTTCTTTGTTATATTTTATTTTAATATGTAATAATATGTTTTATTATGTATATTTTGACTTTTAAATATTTTTAAATGATAATAGAATTTTTCCAAAATTTACTGTATTTATTTCCTATTTTTAAAGGCTGTTTTATAATTTTCTGCTATTTTCTTCATATAAATTTTACTTAATTAATTTTATTTATTTATTTTGTGAATGAATTTTATTTTATTTGTTATAAATATGTTTACAAGTCCATGAAGATTTTCTAAAGTTCATTTAAAATTATTTCTAATTTTTAAAGCCTAGTCTGCAATTTTAAGCCATTTTCTTAATTTAATTATATATAATTAAAATTTATTGATTTATTTTATACATTCACTTTTATTGCTGTGTTTTACTTTATTTTATTCATTTTACATGTATTAAAATTTAAGAAATTTTTTCCAAAGTGTATTGAAGTTATTTCTAATTCCTAAGTCTAGTTTTCATTTATCTGTGCCATTTTTCTTATTTTAATCATATCTAATTAATAATTAATTATTAATATTTTGTTTATCTGTTATATTTTCGAATTCTAACTGAAATTTATAAGTGTTTTCAGTTATTTAAGATGTATATGAATATATATAGGAAGTTTAAAAGGTTTGAAAGCAAAGAAACGTAAAACCGTTTTAACGTTTCTTCTTCCGTTTCTTTTCCAATTAATAGATTTAATTTCCTTTGACCGTTCCTTTCTTTATTGCAGCTATGCATTTCTTACCTCATTTTCACGTGAAAACATTCCTCTCCACTTCATTTTTCACGGCTAGAAAGGTTTGGTAATGGCTCCTCTTTTCCTCTTCTTTTTGCTCTTCTTTTTCCATTGTTTTCTTATATTTTGCCTTGTTTTCTCATGTGTATTGCTTGTTCTCTCCTCCATAGCCACGGCCACCACCTCCTACACCTCTTCCCTGCCATCATCACCAGCTACCCCTCTGGTCTTGACCAAGGCCGAGCTGTAACGAACCGTTAAATTCAATGATATTAAATGAGTCAATTTGATATATTTTCTAATCTAATTTAAATTGAAATAGAAGTCTTAGGATTTTTAATGGAGTAAATGTAGGGGTTAGCTAGTAACTGTAATTAAAGGTAAATAATTTAAAATGTTTATATGACATAGATTGAAATAACGAAAATTTGTGTTTGTGGTTATAAGTCATAATTAGTTGATTAAAATGGTATTAATGAAATAATAACTGAATTGAATTGCAAATATATAAACATTAGAAAATTTTATTTGGTGGATTAAATTTGTTAAAGTTTATAAGTTTTGTAATTTAATTTAGTAGAAACTTTAAATTATAAACGAAGATTGAAATAAACGCTAAATTTAATTATGTAAATGGTGACTTAAGACCTAGTTATAGGAATTGGAATATAATCCAATTTGAATTAAGTAGAAGAAGGATTTGATTAATATGTAAGTTATTGTTCAAGGTATTGAATAAAAATTGGAAACCCAATTATAATTAATGATAATAACGTTAGTATTAGTTAATAAATATATTTCAATGTAGTACCCAAATGAATGGAATAAAATGAATATATATTGAATAGAAATGAAATGTAAGGTAAATGACGATTGTGTAAAATCAGTACAAGTTGGAAATGCATAAACCTTAATAAACATTCCAATTTGATAAATTTATGCAAATGTGGGACTTAGTGATAAGCGTGTAATTATGGGTATGATAACAATTAGTATAAAATTCCTATTTCGGTGGCATGTTGCAATGGGTGATTTAGTTTGGGATTTTTATTAAATTTTGATGGAATTATTTAAGGTTTACAATAACAGAAGTTTAGGAGTAAAGTGAGATAATTGAAAATTTTAATCATTCATATAAGTCATTTGTTTATTTATATGAGTTAGCTAATAAAATTTAATTTGGGCAATACCTATATATTGGAAACACATTTGTAAAGTGTAATTAATTGAATTTGGTGAATTGGGAATGAATCCAAGGTTATAGGAATTGATGTAATACTACGCAAATAAAAGGTAACTGCATAAAATCAATGTTTCGTAATAAATTGTAATTGATAATTAAGTAGGAATGGGATTGAATTTGACAAAAAGGAAAATTTATTATTTGCTTACCCATTTATTCAATCTATTAAATTTGATCAGATCCATTTGCAATTAAACGAATTTATTTACAAGTTAGTATGTATTTAGCTGATAACTATAAACTAATTAGGGCAATCGGATATATATATTACCAGTTAAGTTATATAAGATAATTGTTGACTTAATTAAGGGAGTTTATGTAATAATTTCATTTATTTTGTAAGTGGAAATAAAACGTTAATGATAACAAGTATTCAAAATTTACCATCTATTTAGTATATTAAGTATAATTGATAATCAACTGCAGCAAGTAATAAATAATAAATACGTAACGTTAAATGAAGTAATATTTGAAATTTAATATTTAGAAACTATGTAAATATAAGTGCAGATGAAATTGGGGATATTTACATATTGAAATATGAATCCAATGATAAATCAATCTAATTGACAATAAATAATGGAAAGTAAATTTAATTAAATTTTGGAAATTTAATATATATATATATATATATATTGGTGAAATTAATGAAATTTGAGGATTTCTAAATTAAATTCGACAAGTTAAATTTTGTTTAAATTAGTATAGGTGATTGAAAATTTTATAATAATAAGAATCATCAATTATCAAAAAGAAATGGGAAATTGGATTTAATTGACTAAATTTTGATTTATTTAATGAATATAAAAATAGCCATTTTGGCCACGGACTCGGATTTCGACGAAACTAGTTTCATCTGATCCGTATCGGTGAATTATTATAGGGTTTCAAGTTTCGTATCGATCGGACTTGTCGGTTGATCGTACGGGCGTGAAACGCCTTGAAATCAATTTTAATAAAATCAATTTGGAAATTTTGTTTTCAGCATAACTTCTTCATACGATCAAATTTGGACGTGAAACTTTTTCCATCGCGTTCAGAATATCTTAAAATACCTAGTTGGATATATGGGTTTAATAAATTTCGTTCCGGGGTCAGAACGGGTTTTTTGGGCCATAGTTTGTTCCGTACGTTCACTTATCCGGTCTATCTACTCTATCTCTAACCCCTCTATATAAACCCAGCTATTCAGCCCTAGCCTCCGCCTAATTTCATGTATCTACGCCTATACTTTCTTCAAGCTCCTCTTCTTCCTCAATGGTTGCAAAACCCTAGATCCATGTTCAAATTTCAAAAATCAAATGAAAAGCTAAAAATTAAAAGTTCTCAGAAAAATTCCAAAAAAATATATGTTGTAGATTTCATCGACACGAATCTACTGGTGGTGTTCGTTTCCATATACGATGCTCGAATCGTCCTGAAATCGCGATCAAAGTTCAAATTGGGGGTTTTCAATCGAGTCAGCGATTGGCGAAATTGTTTTGGGGGTTTGGTAGAGATTTTCGCATGGAAGCTTGGGATGGTGTTCGTTCGATCTGAAGCAGAGTGGAGTGGCTGGAAATTGGGTTTTAGGGTTTCGAAACCCTATACGGGTCGGCGGCGGCGCTTGCATACAAGGCGACAGAGGTTGGTCAGGGGACATGGATAGGTGCGCCTCGGCAAGGCGAGTTCAATGGTGGGCGAGTTGGGACGAACGACAGCCTGTGACGTTGGCAAGGTTTGGTCAAAGCTCGGCCATTTTGGGTTCGAACGTGGGTTTCTACTGGGAGGCGACCACGTGAAGTTTTTCCAGGGGCTGACGTGGAAAGGAAACGTGTGAGGGAGAAGGTGTTCTTTTTATTTATTTTATTTATTTCAATTTTGTTTAAATTTGTTCTAATGTGAATAACTTCCACATACGAATTCCGATTTTCGCGAATTTTTTTTTTGTTAGGATCGTAATAAAATTCCAGATGCGTTGACGCTAGTTTGGACAGATTTGGAGACCGTCTAAATTTTGGGTTTAATTCGGATTTAAATTCGATTTAAATTCAAAAGGTGAGTGTTTTAACCCACTCACAACTTCTAAAAGTTTTTATGTTTGTTAAATTTATTTTAGATATGAGTAGGAATTTATTTATGACTATTTGGCATGTTTATTTCATCATATCTGTTAAAATGCATTTATTCAATTTAACTGTTAATTTAATTTATTTATTGCATATTAATTGACAGTTAGAATTTATTTATTTGCATATAAACTGCTAGGAAACAGTTATAAAATTTATTTCTGAATATAAACTGTTAGTTTAATAGTTGTTAAATTTATTTTGAATGTAATTTCTAGTTATTACCTGTTATCAGATATATATATTGATATTGATTGATTATTGGATGATGATTTTGATTTGGATGATGGATGATGTTGATGAATGGATGTTTTATTTTATATTATTTAAACTGCAAGTTATCATGCATATTTCATTTCATTCGGGATTGTGGTTTGAAATGATATACAACCGCAAAATTTTATATCTTTTAAATTGCGGATTGAAATGATAAATATCCGTATCACTTGACCATAGGATAGAAAATTATATACAGGCACCGCGGTCTATATATAACTATTTTAAAGAGATTTCTATGGTTTGGATGGAATACGGTTTATAATAATCTTAAATTTTATATTGTATAAATATTATTCTTCCATATATATACATATGAAGTTGAAAATTTTGAAATTAAAAGGTGTATAAATCTCTTTATTAAAAATGGAAAAAAAAATTAATTAAGAAAATGGAGTTTGATAATTTATATCATACGTTTAAATGTTAAGTTTGGAAATTTTAAGATATGATATTTATAATTGTATTTTTCCCAAGATAAATTGAAATGAATATTCTAGTATAATTTGAATTGAAAAAAAAAATATTTTTTATTACTAGAAATTGGAGTTTTTATTTATTTATGGATTTTATGTGAATATTCAAGACTAATTAATAGAACATTCGATTTGTTGAAAGAATAAAGTCCAACTTTAGTTTGAAATATTAATACTCCAAATGGATATACGTATATATATATATAAATTGAAGTGGTTTTGGAACTTGAGAGAGATAATACAAATTTTGGGTTAGACTTTAATAAAGAAATGTATTTGTAAAGCCATGAGAACTATTTTCTTTACAAAGTAACATTTAAGTTAAACCTTTTATTTTATATACCGTTGAATATCCAAACCATTCAAGTTTTAGAAGTTATGGTTTTAAATTATGAATTTTCAAAATATTATGCTTTGAAAATATTTGATTTTCAGACGTTATGAAGTTAAAGCATTATGATTTTGGAAAAGAATTATATTTGGGATAAGTGATAAAATATGGTTTTGGGTTTTGAAATGATATCGTATTCATGGTTATGAAATGGAATGTTTATTCTGATTTTTAAAGTATAACCTATTTTTAAATGAACGCGGTGTTATAATAACGATGGGTTGGCAAAGAGACCGGGATCGGATATGGACATACTCTCTGTCGATACCGAAAACCACTTTGACTAACCGTGTACGCGGTGGAGATTCCAGAATGAAGTAGGTGGTGGCGACGTTTCCTGTAAGGTAAATACGTGGACCCGACTCCCGTGAGTTGGCATAAGGTGGCTAAAACAGGAGCGATTCTCAGGCCAATGAGGTCATTCCTCTGATCGGACCCTCCTCTTCGATATTATACTTTGATTTTGGATTGATTCAGTGGCCACTTCTATATTTTGATTTTGGGGAGTTAGTCCGAGGTGGGCGGTAACTGCGGCTACGCGTTTCCACCAGCCTGGATAGCAATTGGTATATCTACCCTGGCATTGCCTAGTTGTGCCGTGTCACCTACCATGCCGAGCCTTTACTACGAGTTTCTATTTGTGTCGTACCTATGGAGTATCCTCTGGTAGCTTCCCGATCAGGAGGTATTACGGTACTGTATAGACTATTGGCATTTTACGTGTTAAGGTGGAAAATGTAAAGCCTTAACGCTATTTAAAAGTAAGTTTATTTTATAAATAGACACTATTATAATAGCGCAATATACTACATAGTAAATAGTTTAACGGATCCTTAGGAGATGTAAATCCCGAACATCTCTTGAGTTACTGTACTCATATTTATTTCTGTTAATTTAACTCACATAAGATCTTTTAGTTCTGACTCGAGTGTTTTTGTCTTTTCAAATTCGCTCGGGTCAGTCCGAGCGTTTCAGGATCGAAGACTTTAGCTTTGAAGGACGAAGACGAAGGAGTCGTATTATTATTATCTATAGTATTGCACCACACTCATACTGTTCCGCTGCATTGATTGTATTGGTATGTGTAACTCTGATATTTATTGTATAAAGCAAATCAAGTGTTGTAAACTGTTTTGAACTGTATATTTATTATTATATTTTATCCTTCCGCTGTGAGATTCTGTTTTGTTTTTATTTCTTCTCTGTTTTTCTTATTTACCCCATAACAATCCGCCCTTGCGTATGCTTTGAATTGGCACGTGTGTCGGTTTAAAGTGTGCGAAAAGGCGGGATGTTACAGTTGGTATCAGAGCTTTGGTTTAGCGATAAACTTTGGCTTTGTGGGGTTTGACTCTTTGTTAATAGGGTAGTAATACCCTATGGGAGTCGCTGAGTGTATATATATGAGAGAGCGTATTTGTTAGTGTTAATAAAGATTTTGATATTGTGTTAATCTGTTCCGCTTTGTATTTATAAATTCTGGTTGATGCATGGGACGCTATGACATCAATAGGGATTTCTAAACACTTAATAGGACAGACCGACATAATATTTGTTTTTAATATAGGTGAATGAAATAATTTTGCCTATTATATTTTCTATATATAAAAATATTTTTATAAAGATATATTTTGGTTGCTATAGTTGGGTGTTAGGTAATAAAAATATTTGTAATGAATTAAAGCTAAGTTGAATTTTAATAAATCAAATTGGAGATTTTAGAACTTAAGTCCGGGATTTTGAAAATTTGCTTTCAAAGGATTTTGAAGTATAATAATATTGTTATATATATTTTCCGATATAAATATTTCATTTTAAATTCGGAAGAATTGCTTAAAGAAGATTTTAGAGAAAATAAGTTTCGTACTTTCCTCTCTGTCGCTGGAAAATAATTTTGGTGATGGCGGCCGCATCATCGACTTTCATTTTCGAGTTTCGAAGGGGAAAGGCCACTGTGGAACACTCTACTGCAGATTTATTTTGAAATTAATTGAATTTTTATTTGTTTTAAAATATAACTGAGATATAAAAGTTGTAGGAAGCAAATTATCTATTAATTTAAAATAAATGGAAATTTGACCCGGTATTTAATTCTAAAATTTCCATTAATTAAATTGTTTAAACTATTTTAGTGGAATAAAAGGTAGGTAAAAGAATGAATGCTAAGTATAAAGGAAGTTAAATTTTAACTTATAAATAATGGTAAAGATCTATTGAACAATAAATGAATTAAGAGAATTGAGATTAAACTTGTATAAGTTCAATTGCACTTTCTTTGACATAAATAACTTACCAAATATAAAAGTTGAAATGTTAATTAAGAAATTGGATTAGAATATTATACAAGTAGAAATTTTGGAAATAGTGAAGTATTCAATAAATCGTTGTTATAAATGAGAAATTATTGGTATAAACTTAAGTTATAATTGAAATCTCAAGTTAAAGATAAGTAATATAAATAGGTGATATGAACTTAAGTAGATAAAATGAAATTCTTTATTAAATAAGGATTGATGTGTAGGGTTATAATATTTAGTATGAGTCAAATGCTACTAGTTGAATAAAATAAAAAGTAGGTAATATAAATAAATGACTGTGAACCCTAGGTAATGAATTAATAAAATTCTTTATTTTAAGAATGCAGGTTATAAGGTTAATAAATTAAGTGTAAGTAGAGGGTTACTGTAATTAAATATAATAGAAAGTGGGTAATTAAATTGTTACTACTATTAAATACAATAGAAACTTCAACATTAAATAAATGAATGAAATTAAAGGTAAGTTGAAATTGTAATTTATAAAACAAATATATATTAATTAAAGGAATGGAGAAGAAACTTGTAAATTTTCACTTACATTCTTAAAACATACATAACTTACCATATAATAAAAAGTTGCAATGTTAGTAGGAAAATGTAAGGGGAAATCTTACAAGTGAAGCGTAAGGTAATAAAGGTATTCTATTAATTTGCTATTATTAATGAGAATTAATTGTATAGACTTAAGTTAAATTGGAAATTTTACTATAAGTAAAGGTAAGTAGTATAAATAGATGATAGAAACTTTAGTAAATAAATTGGAATACAAATAGAATGAATTTGGTGATAAATGGAAAATGAAAATTTGTAAGAAATAAAGAAATCACTCCATAAATGAAAGAAAGAAAATCAAACCATTGAAGCATGAGATAAATGTATAATAAATAAATTTGGGTGTTGGTTTGAATTGTGTTGTTTGATTTATGTTGTTGGGTAAGAAATTTGAAGTGGTTAAATGAATAAGTATCTATCTTTGTTCCATCTAAGACTGTTGAGTAAAGGATGCACTTGATAGTTAATTTCATTTCATACAAATTTCAAGTTTGAACCCAAACAACTATTTGTTTGATGGATTAAATGGTTGCTTTGTTTGTGTATGTATGTTGTTTGTAAGGTTGATGGTTGTTGAATTGTTTGGTTGATAAATGATTGAATCCACTTGAATAGTTCACTTTAAAATAAATATTTAACCTTTTAGATTATATAAGTGAATACAGGTGATGGAAGCAACTGCTACTGCTTTTGGTTCCAAAATAATAAGCGTATATTGCTCGACAAATAGGTACGTTTTCGGATTTCGTTTTGAAGCGCTATTTTATATAATTTCCCGTGTTGGGATATAATATTTGGATAATATTTGTAATATATTTGTTATATTTTGATATTATATTTTCTCCAGAGTCTCTCCATACAAAGGAGACTCTGCCAAAATTTTCCGTAAATTTTGGACTTAGAAATTTTGTGAAAATGTTTTCCAAGTTTAATAATTTAAGTATAAAGGCTATAATGACTATAATATGGGCATAGCTCATTTAAGGTAATTAATTTAGTAAATTATTGATTATAAGTTAATATTTGAAATAGATGTACTGTTTTAATTCTTCCTTCTCCCTTCTTTTTCCTTTTCGGGGACGAAAAGTTTTGAGTGGGGGAGAGTGTAACGAACCGTTAAATTCAATGATATTAAATGAGTCAATTTGATATATTTTCTAATCTAATTTAAATTGAAATAGAAGTCTTAGGATTTTTAATGGAGTAAATGTAGGGGTTAGCTAGTAACTGTAATTAAAGGTAAATAATTTAAAATGTTTATATGACATAGATTGAAATAACGAAAATTTGTGTTTGTGGTTATAAGTCATAATTAGTTGATTAAAATGGTATTAATGAAATAATAACTGAATTGAATTGCAAATATATAAACAATAGAAAATTTTATTTGGTGGATTAAATTTGTTAAAGTTCATAAGTTTTGTAATTTAATTTAGTAGAAACTTTAAATTATAAACGAAGATTGAAATAAACGCTAAATTTAATTATGTAAATGGTGACTTAAGACCTAGTTATAGGAATTGGAATATAATCCAATTTGAATTAAGTAGAAGAAGGATTTGATTAATATGTAAGTTATTGTCCAAGGTATTGAATAAAAATTGGAAACCCAATTATAATTAATGATAATAACGTTAGTATTAGTTAATAAATATATTTCAATGCAGTACCCAAATGAATGGAATAAAATGAATATATATTGAATAGAAATGAAATGTAAGGTAAATGACGATTGTGTAAAATCAGTACAAGTTGGAAATGCATAAACCTTAATAAACATTCCAATTTAATAAATTTATGCAAATGTGGGACTTAGTGATAAGCGTGTAATTATGGGTATGATAACAATTAGTATAAAATTCCTATTTCAGTGGCATGTTGCAATGGGTGATTTAGTTTGGGATTTTTATTAAATTTTGATGGAATTATTTAAGGTTTACAATAACAGAAGTTTAGGAGTAAAGTGAGATAATTGAAAATTTTAATCATTCATATAAGTCATTTGTTTATTTATATGAGTTAGCTAATAAAATTTAATTTGGGCAATACCTATATATTGGAAACACATTTGTAAAGTGTAATTAATTGAATTTGGTGAATTGGGAATGAATCCAAGGTTATAGGAATTGATGTAATACTACGCAAATAAAAGGTAACTGCATAAAATCAATGTTTCGTAATAAATTGTAATTGATAACTAAGTAGGAATGGGATTGAATTTGACAAAAAGGAAAATTTATTATTTGCTTACCCATTTATTCAATCTATTAAATTTGATCAGATCCATTTGCAATTAAACGAATTTATTTACAAGTTAGTATGTATTTAGCTGATAACTATAAACCAATTAGGGCAATCGGATATATATATTACCAGTTAAGTTATATAAGATAATGGTTGACTTAATTAAGGGAGTTTATGTAATAATTTCATTTATTTTGTAAGTGGAAATAAAACGTTAATGATAACAAGTATTCAAAATTTACCATCTATTTAGTATATTAAGTATAATTGATAATCAACTGCAGCAAGTAATAAATAATAAATACGTAACGTTAAATGAAGTAATATTTGAAATTTAATATTTAGAAACTATGTAAATATAAGTGCAGATGAAATTGGGGATATTTACATATTGAAATATGAATCCAATGATAAATCAATCTAATTGACAATAAATAATGGAAAGTAAATTTAATTAAATTTTGGAAATTTAATATATATATATATATATTTTGGTGAAGTTAATGAAATTTGAGGATTTCTAAATTTAATTCGAAAAGTTAAATTTTGTTTAAATTAGTATGGGTGATTGAAAATTTTATAATAATAAGAATCATCAATTATCAAAGAGAAATGGGAAATTGGATTTAATTGACTAAATTTTGATTTATTTAATGAATATAAAAATAGCCATTTTGGCCACGGACTCGGATTTCGACGAAACTAGTTTCATCGGATCCGTATCGGTGAATTATTATAGGGTTTCAAGTTTCGTATCGATCGGACTTGTCGGTTGATCGTACGGGCGTGAAACGCCTTGAAATCAATTTTAATAAAATCAATTTGAAATCAATTTGGAAATTTTGTTTTTAGCATAACTTCTTCATACGATCAAATTTGGACGTGAAACTTTTTCCATCGCGTTCAGAATATCTTAAAATACCTAGTTGGATATATGGGTTTAATAAATTTCGTTCCGGGGTCAGAACGGGTTTTTTGGGCCATAGTTTGTTCCGTACGTTCACTTATCCGGTCTATCTACTCTATCTCTAACCCCTCTATATAAACCCAGCTATTCAGCCCTAGCCTCCGCCTAATTTCATGTATCTACGCGTATACTTTCTTCAAGCTCCTCTTCTTCCTCAATGGTTGCAAAACCCTAGATCCATGTTCAAATTTCAAAAATCAAATGAAAAGCTAAAAATTAAAAGTTCTCAGAAAAATTCCAAAAAAATATATGTTGTAGATTGCATCGACACGAATCTACTGGTGGTGTTCGTTTCCATATACGATGCTCGAATCGTCCTGAAATCGCGGTCAAAGTTCAAATTGGGGGTTTTCAATCGAGTCAGCGATTGGCGAAATTGTTTTGGGGGTTTGGTAGAGATTTTCGCATGGAAGCTTGGGATGGTGTTCGTTCGATCTGAAGCAGAGTGGAGTGGCTGGAAATTGGATTTTAGGGTTTCGAAACCCTATACGGGTCGGCGGCGGCGCTTGCATACAAGGCGACGGAGGTTGGTCAGGGGACATGGATAGGTGCGCCTCGGCAAGGCGAGTTCAATGGTGGGTGAGTTGGGACGAACGACAGCCTGTGACGTTGGCAAGGTTTGGTCAAAGCTCGGCCATTTTGGGTTCGAACGTGGGTTTCTACTGGGAGGCGACCGCGTGAAGTTTTTCCAGGGGCTGACGTGGAAAGGAAACGTGTGAGGGAGAAGGTGTTCTTTTTATTTATTTTATTTATTTCAATTTTGTTTAAATTTGTTCTAATGTGAATAACTTCCACATACGAATTCCGATTTTCGCGATTTTTTTTTTGTTAGGATCGTACTAAAATTCCAGACGCGTTGACGCTAGTTTGGACAGATTTGGAGACCGTCTAAATTTTGGGTTTAATTCGGATTTAAATTCGATTTAAATTCAAAAGGTGAGTGTTTTAACCCACTCACAACTTCTAAAAGTTTTTATGTTTGTTAAATTTATTTTAGATATGAGTAGGAATTTATTTATGACTATTTGGCATGTTTATTTCATCATATCTGTTAAAATGCATTTATTTAATTTAACTGTTAATTTAATTTATTTATTGCGTATTAATTGACAGTTAGAATTTATTTATTTGCATATAAACTGCTAGGAAACAGTTATAAAATTTATTTCTGAATATAAACTGTTAGTTTAATAGTTGTTAAATTTATTTTGAATGTAATTGCCAGTTATTACCTGTTATCAGATATATATTGATATTGATTGATTATTGGATGATGATTTTGATTTGGATGATGGATGATGTTGATGAATGGATGTTTTATTTTATATTATTTAAACTGCAAGTTATCATGCATATTTCATTTCATTCGGGATTGTGGTTTGAAATGATATACAACCGCAAAATTTTATATCTTTTAAATTGCGGATTGAAATGATAAATATCCGTATCACTTGACCACAGGATAGAAAATTATATACAGGCACCGCGGTCTATATATAACTATTTTAAAGAGATTTCTATGGTTTGGATGGAATACGGTTTATAATAATCTTAAATTTTATATTGTATAAATATTATTCTTCCATATATATACATATGAAGTTGAAAATTTTGAAACTAAAAGGTGTATAAATCTCTTTATTAAAAATGGAAAAAAAAATTAATTAAGAAAATGGAGTTTGATAATTTATATCATACGTTTAAATGTTAAGTTTGGAAATTTTAAGATATGATATTTATAATTGGATTTTTCCCAAGATAAATTGAAATGAATATTCTAGTATAATTTGAATTGAAAAAAAATATATATTTTATTACTAGAAATTGGAGTTTTTATTTATTTATGGATTTTATATGAATATTCAAGACTAATTAATAGAACATTCGATTTGTTGAAAGAATAAAATCCAACTTTAGTTTGAAATATTAATACTCCAAATGGATATACGTATATATATATAAATTGAAGTGGTTTTGGAACTTGAGAGAGATAATACAAATTTTGGGTTAGACTTTAATAAAGAAATGTATTTGTAAAGCCATGAGAACTATTTTCTTTACAAAGTAACATTTAAGTTAAACCTTTTATTTTATATACCGTTGAATATCCAAACCATTCAAGTTTTAGAAGTTATGGTTTTAAATTATGAATTTTCAAAATATTATGCTTTGAAAATATTTGATTTTCAGACGTTATGAAGTTAAAGCATTATGATTTTGGAAAAGAATTATATTTGGGATAAGTGATAAAATATGGTTTTGGGTTTTGAAATGATATCGTATTCATGGTTATGAAATGGAATGTTTATTCTGATTTTTAAAGTATAACCTATTTTTAAATGACCGCGGTGTTATAATAATGATGGGTTGGCAAAGAGACCGGGATCGGATATGGACATACTCTCTGTCGATACCGAAAACCACTTTGACTAACCGTGTACGCGTGGAGATTCCAGAATGAAGTAGGTGGTGGCGACGTTTCCTATAAGGTAAATACGTGGACCCGACTCCCATGAGTTGGCATAAGGTGGCTAAAACAGGAGCGATTCTCAGGCCAATGAGGTCATTCCTCTGATCGGACCCTCCTCTTCGATATTATACTTTGATTTTGGATTGATTCAGTGGCCACTTCTATATTTTGATTTTGGGGAGTTAGTTCGAGGTGGGCGGTAACTGCGGCTACGCGTTTCCACCAGCCTGGATAGCAATTGGTATATCTACCCTGGCATTGCCTAGTTGTGCCGTGTCACCTACCATACCGAGCCTTTACTACGAGTTTCTATTTGTGTCGTACCTATGGAGTATCCTCTGGTAGCTTCCCGATCAGGAGGTATTACGGTACTGTATAGACTATTGGCATTTTACGTGTTAAGGTGGAAAATGTAAAGCCTTAACGCTATTTAAAAGTAAGTTTATTTTATAAATGGACACTATTATAATAGCGCAATATACTACATAGTAAATAGTTTAACGGATCCTTAGGAGATGTAAATCCCGAACATCTCTTGAGTTACTGTACTCATATTTATTTCTGTTAATTTAACTCACATAAGATCTTTTAGTTCTGACTCGAGTGTTTTTGTCTTTTCAAATTCGCTCGGGTCAGTCCGAGCGTTTCAGGATCGAAGACTTTAGCTTTGAAGGACGAAGACGAAGGAGTCGTATTATTATTATCTATAGTATTGCACCACACTCATACTGTTCCGCTGCATTGATTGTATTGGTATGTGTAACTCTGATATTTATTGTATAAAGCAAATCAAGTGTTGTAAACTGTTTTGAACTGTATATTTATTATTATATTTTATCCTTCCGCTGTGAGATTCTGTTTTGTTTTTATTTCTTCTCTGTTTTTCTTATTTACCCCATAACAATCCGCCCTTGCGTATGCTTTGAATTGGCACGTGTGTCGGTTTAAAGTGTGCGAAAAGGCGGGATGTTACACGAGCCCACCATGGTGCCAAAACTCCAAAAAAATGCAACAATGCCCTTGAACAATGCTAGTTTGACCACCTTTGCCTCATCTCCTTCAACCACCACCTTAACCACCGCCATAGCCACCTCCACCACCTCTGACCTGACCTCCACCCTCTACCACATCACCCACCACTCTCTGGAAATCAGACCATGACCAAGCCGTGCCCATCCATTGAAGCTAGCACCACAAAACTTCCACAAAACTCCTTAAAACATTGCCTAGACCACACATATCATCACCTACCCTCCATATCTTGCTTTGCCACCCCTTAGCCACCACCACCAGCCACTCCACCACCTTTGGCCACTGCTCCAGCTACTGTCCAGACCTGTACAAGCATGGCCAAGCCACCACATGCCAATGGCCGAGCCAAGAATGTCACAAAAACTCAACTTATTTAACCTTGACCCTATATATGCTTTATGTTGCACCACTACACCTTCATCTCCACTTGTTGCCTTGCCTATATGATGTTAAACCTGACCTATATGATGTCATACCTGAGCCAAAGCATCATCATAGCTAAGCATAAGTGTCCCTTAGGCCAAGCATTGAAGTGGTTGAAGCAAGGTCCAATCTATCTTGTTCATTTTGCTTTGTATTTCAAAATTGTTTCAATGTTATTTTATGTTGAATGTTTATATATTGTCTTGTTTGTTTTGTTTTGGGTTGTTGATACAAAATCATATCTTGGCTATCTTTCAACTCAAATCAAAAGTCGTGCAATTGTGCTTGTCGTGCCTTTGGAGTCGTGCTTGTATGTTGTTTTGGTCTCTAGCTTTGAAAAACGTGAGTCTTTCTCACTCTGACATTTATACTTATGAAAAGTGAATTGATGACAAGCGTTTAGTAATATAAAATGTTTATGCAAGTTAATGATGATCATATGATATGCTATGCCATGTTGTTACCCTATTATTACCATGTTAAAACTGTTAATTTTCACCTGACATCTCATATATGACTGTATATTGTGATATTGACCTTGTTTATATTATTTCTGTATATGATCACACTGCAACTTCCCTGTTAGAAAAAAAATGTTATGGGCTGAAATGATAGGCCTGAATGGTTTTAAATTATTTATTTTGACTTGGAAATGCGGGTTTGAAATGATAAAACCCGGATTTTCTTTGTAAATTATGGGTTGAAATGATATATTATCCGTATCACTTTACCTAGCATAGAAAATTATATACAGGCCCGTAGTTAAAATATGTTTTTCTAAAAATTTTAAATATTTTAGAAATTTAATTATTATAATATTTTGATTTTTAGTTTAATAAAAAAAAGGATTTTTGTAAAATATTATTGATTTTCTGAATAATTCTAAGTGACATGAATTAATGAAAAAGTTAGAAATTTTGAACGTAAGTTATTTTGGGAATTTTGATTTAATTTTAATTGGAAATTTAATTGAATATGAAATTTTGATAAATTTATGATAATTTGAATTGAAATGAATTTAAAGTGATTTTTATATCATATTAATGATTTTAATTAAAGTTGAAATGTGAAATGAATGCATATCGTAAGTTGAAATTTTGAAATATAACTAAAATTGGAAATTTATGAAATTGACGTAAAAGTGAACTTTTAGTTAAGAAAATAAAAATAAAACTAAGTTATATTTGAGTATTTGAACTTAAGTATTAAGTTGAAATTTAATGTAATGGATTTTAAAATTGAACATTGCATTTTAATAAGTGGATTATTATTAAATCTTGATTTTTGAATGGAAATTTAACTTTATAAAATCATGAACTTGAGAAAAATTAAATGATGTTTATATTAAAAAAAATGTATGATTTTGTAAGTTAAAAATGTTTTAAATAAAATATAATTGGTTGAGAAATTTTATTGAATATTTGAAGTTAATTGATTGCATTTTTTGAAATCCTTTTAATTACAATGTAAATGATATTACAACATTTGTGAATACTGTAGTTGATGATAATGAACTAAAAAGCTATTGAATTAAAAGCTATTATAGCAATTTTTGTAAGTGCCATAATTTTTGAATTTAAGTAAGTTTATTTGAAATTTAAGTAAACCCTATTATAACATTTTAAAATGTTGTCTTTTGTTAAATTGAACTGTTTTGAATCTAACTTTCCGTAGAAGTTTTCTAAATGATGCGAAAAGTGAATTTTCATGGTTTTGATAAACTTAAGTGAATAAATAAACTTTGGAAGTTGAAATTTTTGGAAATTTAATAATTTAATTATTAAACATAATAACTTCACTGAAATGATAAAAAAAGAATTTTGGAACATAAACTGTTTTGAAATGAATGAAGTTTTGAAAAGATACGATATTTTGATATATTAAAATGATTTGAAAGGTAGTGTTGAAGGGTATGAAAATTTAATATATTGGAATGATTAGAAATGACTTGATATTTATTTTAATAAATATTTGAATTGAAAGATATTTTACGATGATATTGAAATGGTTTTGGAAATGATTTAGTCTTTATTTTGATAAAGATTTGGATCGAAAAAGATATTTTATTTTGAAGTATAAAATATTGTTTTAAAGTTATAACTACGGGTTATAATAACGATTGGTTGTTAAAGAGACCGGGATCGGATATTGCCTTATAGCCGGCCAATACCGAAAACCACTTTAACAACTGTGTACGCGGTGGAGATTCCAGAATGAAGTAGGATGGTGGCGACGTTCTCGAGGTATATTACGTGGACCCAACTCCCGTGAGTTGGCATATATGACTAAAACAGGAGCTATACCGGGCTACACAAAGGGTTGCACCCTTTCATCGAGCATGATCCATCAGAAACTATTCTATTACTGTTGTGATTCGATTCGGTGGCGCCATTTTGATTCTGGGGTATTGTTCGAGGTGGGCGGATGCTGCTGGCTTGCCGTCACCACCGGTCCGGGAGTGCAAACGGTGTATCCACCCTGGCATTTCCTTGCGTGCCGTGCCATATCCTTATATCGAGCCCACTACGATTTTGGTTTTAAAGATCCGACCGCGTTAAGGTTCACCATCCCCTTAACGCTATTTTCTATATGATTATACTTTACTGATTAGACACTACCGTATATAGCATATATTACTACATAGTAAATAGTTTAACGGATCCTTAGAGGATGGGCGGTCCCAAGCATCCTTTAAGTTACTGATGCATTTTGTTACTGTTCACTTGAGTTGATTTACAGTTTATAAGTATTTATGTCCTGACTCGAGGGTTTTGTATTTTGCTTTACGCTCGGGTCAGATTGATTGAGTTAGCATTCAAGATTCACCTTCGGCGTTGGAGCTTTCCTTGAAGATCCAGCCATCTATTTTGTTTCAGTATCCAGTGGTTCAGTGATGTATCTGATTTGTACCTGATGTATCCTGTTACTCTTCTGTTGTATCTTATTTAACTCTGATGTATCTTATATTTTATATAGTAGCTTCATGAACTACTATCTCTTTTTCTTCCGCTGCATTTTTATATACTCTGTGTCTATGATCTGTGATTTTTATTTACTGTATATTCTGAGGTTTGCCAAAATTTTATTTACAACACGGTATTTTGAGCAATTCAATTCCGGCATGAGTGTCTGCCTATGCACTTATAATGGATGCGAATGGTTGAAAATACCTGGTTGTTACATTTCGTATCGATCGGAAGACATCAATTCCGCATCCATCGAGCGATTCAGTTTCGAATCGGTCAGGTTGGCAACAACTTCGTATCGATCAAAGTATGTTGGTTTCGTATCCATATTAATCCAAAGAAATCGATATAAAGTTTTAGACCCTTCTATAGACACGAAATCAAAGGTTAGAGATCGATGCAAAACTTCAAGTTATAACCAACACGAAACCAAAACATCTTCTTCTCCAATCCATCGATACGAAATGGAGGCCGAACAACCATCTACCATATCTTTCGCACCCCTCCAAATGGCTTCTTCTCGAATCAACTCAAATGCCATTACATCCTCTTTCAACCATGCTCCGACCTGATTCAGGCAACGATGTCACAAGAATCGGCCACGACTTTGGATAAATTGGTGTCGAAATAGATTCTCATCATTCTAGAGAGATTTTTATTGATTAATTGCCTAGATTAGAGGATTGGTTCGAGAGATTAATGTGCCGATTCGAAGGTGAGAACAGTTTTTCTTTTTCTCAGTCTTTTAATCAATACAAAGACAGTGTGTGAAAACGAACTCAAGTGAGAAATTTCTTAAGTACAAAACGTATTTATATGGACATGAAACCAAGAATAGAAAAACGATTCGTCTCCCAGTCATTTCGATCGGTTTCAACAGGTTTCTTCTCAAATCAATGCAAAGATGGCTATTCGTATCCATTAATCCGAGTCCATCTGAAGTGCATTGATACGAACTATTTTGTTCATATCCATCAACATATAGCCCATGAAGATTCATATCCATCGATACGAATAATACCCAGAGGACCAGCTAGACTATTCGTATCCATCATAAATCCGTCGATACGAAGATAAGCTCAACAAGCAACAAAGACAAAGCTTGTGCGAACTATTTGAATCCATAAAGATGCACCGATGCGAAGGGAAAATCAAGACTGCACTAGAGCCACTGGCTCCATCGTTACGAAATGTTTATCTCGTATCCATCAATGCGAATTACATCGATACAAAATCAATCTTTCGACCTTTCACATCGATCCAGGAGAGGATCGATATGAAGGGACATTCAAAAACAACCATCAAGTGTTGCTACAAATCGAGCTTCACATTGATTCAGGAGAGGGTCAATACAGAATTTGATATAAAAAACCCGACAACGACTCGTGAACGTATGAATGTTAACGGGAGTCAAACTAACATACATTTATGTATAATAGACTAACATCTGATTTTAAAAATTTACAAGAATTGAATACTCACGCAATGACAATTATCACAACAAACGGCAGTTTGCTATAGATTGATGCTTAGGTACAACAGTGCACAGTACAACTATTAGCAGTCAATAGTCATGATTTATGATCAATCAAAGATCAGAACTTTCAACGAGAAAACAACAACCGTTTGACAAGTCGGATGGAACCATTCAGAATGAAGGTTGTAGCTTTTCAAAGCACGTCATGTCCTCATAAGACGTACTTTAGGGGGCAAATGTTATCCCGCCTTTTGGCAAGGCCGTGATATCAAGGAATTGACTAGAAACCAAGGACAGTTCATCCCAAAGATCAATTATACACAGGCTTACTATGGATGCTAATAAATTTTATCTGAGCCCGGATCGAGCTACAATTGATATAAAAAGATAAGTGAAACTATGAAAGCCAACATTCCAATTTTCAATTCAATTCGAGTTCGTATGCTCCAGATATGATCGTTGCAAATCAGGGAAGTCAATTCTTTCATATCCAGTTGTTCGTATCCATCTGATCGTATCCATCTTTTTGTATCCATCGGTCCACGTCCACCAATTTGCATCCATTTGTTCGTAACCATCAAGCATCCATCTGTTCGTACCCATCACGTACGCTCAATTTCATGTCCATTTGGTTTGATTCGATTACGATGCCATCAATTAGGGTCAATCGATCGATCAACGATCGATACGAATAAAACAACGAACGAACGATACGAAAATGATGTAGACCTACCAATACGAAACAACCCCCCAGCCATCGGTATGAAGTGAGAGCGAAGGCAATCGATCGATACGAACAGAATAGTTGCGATCGATACGAACATAACTCAAGCAGATCGATATGAATAGAGTAAGATCTGATCGATACAAACAAGACACTACCTATCGATACGAACAAGGTGCATGCATAGGGAAGAATCGATCGTTCGACATAAAAAGTGGATTGATCCGAGGAGTTAGCGCCATGTCAACTTGCAGGCACCTGCTCAAGAATGATTTGAATAGATCGATACAAAGTGTATCGATACGAACTAGATAGCTTAGAGAAAATTCAAGCTTGCATTGATCATAACTCACAATCTACAAGTCCAAATGCCACCAAATTTTCACTAGAGCTAACGCACAGCCTAAAGAACGTCCATGCTCAATTTCGACTCAATTGAGTCAAATCTTGATCGATACGAAATTCGTTCATATCGATCACCGAACGAGTGCAAATCACATAGGATCGATCATGTGGGCCCGCCCACGTGCCAGAAGTGGTCTCCCAAAATCTGAGCAAGATATTTGCATTCTACGCCTATAAATAGCATCCCAGAGCCTACAGAAAGGGGACTTTTAGCTCTCCTATGTCCAGACTCTGCCGAATCCATTTTTGCACTCCAGGATCACTGTTGTTGTGACGTACCGGACTCGACCTTCGAAAATCGACATCCAATACATCACCCGTATTCGAATGCCGGAGATTCAAACATTGGAGTCTGGTTCGCTGAAGCTTATAACACATTAGGTGGTAACAATATAGCGGAAACAAAGAAGAAATTTTATTGATACATAATGGATACAACACGATACAACAAGCTGATAATAATGCCCAACAATATCAAAGCCAAAATAGATACAACAGCGAAAGAAATAACAGAACTGGGAACAAGAGCAACAACAACAGAAAGATATCTTGAACAGAGACTTCCAAGAGAGAGAGAGAGATCAAAAATACCGCATCTTCATTCCAAAGATCCAAAGCTCCAAACCAAAAGCTATCATGCTGCACTATAGCGAATGCGATCCCAAATCCACAGACTTCAAAGACTGCCAAACCTACATTTACCATCTAACTAAGCTGATAACCTGACTCTAGGCTGCCCGTGTGGAAAATTATGGGCACCCAGAGTTTAGAAAGGGAAAAATAAACTCTGGGCAGTCATGGGACTGGTATGAGCAAACAAAAATAGTTGTTTGTACAAAAAGAAATAACAAAAAAGAAATAAAAAGAAATCCATTATGATTTTTGAAAAATGAAACTGCCATAAGACCTCCCGGCACACACACAATGCAATCACATACATGGGGGAGATTTCTCCTTATGATAGTCAAACATGCTTGATACACAAAAATCCTTTTGATATTATTATTAGTGCTTAGTGTAGAAAACATTTCGAAAGTGTAATATTAATCTTAGCCAGCATACGTACTATTATAGTATGCCTATATAGCTACCATGTTAGATGGCAGGTTCTACAACTAAAAACGTACAGGGCTCGTATTGGGTGATTGGATTTCCAACAAATGGTCAAGGCTAAGGAACTTCCCTTTCGAATGGGTACACCTCTGGAGGGACGCCCCAAGAACCTAACTGGGTCTTTGGCAACACAAGGCCGGGTTACCTCTGTAACTAGGTAACTAACTGTCACTAGTATGACATCCCCCGGTCGTCATCGACCTTTACCGAGGCCTCACCAATAAATTCCAACAACCACATAAGTTAAATATCTGGGCTCCATACCATGTGCAACTTTTTATCCAGAAGGAAATGCACATACCCTAAGGGGCGCGACCCCCTAACCTTGCTGCATCCTTCCTGTTTCGACCATTTTCGAGGTGTGAGGTTCGATGAAGTCTCATCCCACAAAGCTATGCTTTTCATAAAAGCCATGCTTCGATCAACCAATGATCAACACTTAGCATGCCACATTACCAAATTGGGAATATATCACTAGTAAATATCAACTACATAACCTCTGAGATCGTACGTCTCAGAGAAGGGTGTTAAGATAGGAGAATAAATTCTTCGCCACCAAACAGAAATGTATTTGATAGAAACCAGCTTTACATCTCAAAGTGTAACGTCAGACATACATCCATACAAGTCCATCCTAGGTCTGAATGGAACCGAAGGCACTTCCTCCAATTAAGGAAAGAAACCCTTTCAAATTCGGATATCCTCTAATCACGTCCGGACTCCCCATCACATAGGGTAATCTCTATACCGGAGCAACAAAGTGCAGAGACAATCGTAAGGTATTCCTTTTGTTTTTGCAAATACCCCGTCTTCACCACCGTCTTCAAATGCCATTCACTTCTTCATATCATTTTTCAGAATAGGTTTTATGACTTAATATCCTCTCCGGCTTAACTGAATAATGAGCGCTTATTTTAAAAACATGTGGATACAGTCACAACAAATTTCCATTTTTAATCTTTTAAACAAAAGATCCATCTTTATATTTCGATGTGGTTTTCGGATAACCATTTGGAATCCAACGCCTAGTCGCATCGAAATTCAAATGCTGTTTCAAAGGCCAAGTTATATAAGTAAACAATTTCAATTCAATTTAGAAGTTCACGATCACATAGCAATTCATCATAATCACAGCTCAATCTAAAATAATTCATATCACATAACAATACATATCAGAGATATTAAACCATTCAAGGCATTCAATATAATCCAATCTCCATAAGCAAGATTAATTAGTTGCTCAATCCCTAATTAATTCAATTTAATTTCCAAATAAAGTAAATTAATTACTTTAATTGCTTTTTAAATCCTGCTTAGTTAACATTAATTAATTACAAACCTTTGTTATTATGGAATTAATGAATGATCCTTAATTATCCATCTTAAGTAATTATCCTCAATTATTAACATTAATCACATAAATTAATTAACCTTAAGTTAATTACATTAATTAATTCACCCTCAATTAAGTATCCTTTAACTATTTACATTAAGTAATTAACCTTTAAGTAATTAATTATCCTTAGCTTAATTACATTAAGTAATTATCCCATAATCACTTGATTAATTAACCTTTAATCATTAATCAATTATCCTTAATTATTAATTTATTAATCTCTAATTAATTTCATTAAGTAATTAAGTAATCAATCTTTAAATAATTACTCACATTAATTAATCAATCTTAAATCAATTACATTAAGTAATTATTCTTTAAGTAATTAATTATCCCTTAATTACTTTCATTAAGTAATTTTCCCTTAATTACTAACATTAACTAATTAACTTTTAATTAATTAATTATTCTCAATTAAGTAATTACCCCATAATTACTTATATTAATTAATTAATCTTAAATTATTTCCATAAATTAATTATCCCTCAATTTATTCATTATCCTTTAATTAGCTACATTAATTAATTACCCCTTAATTAATTAATGATCCTTTAATTACATTAAGACCTTAATTAATAAAAGATAAACCCTTTATCTTAATTAATTACTTAATTACAATATTTAAACCTTGTTTAAATAAACTTTTGGAATTAATTTTCATAACATACCAATTAACTTAAAACCTTTTAAGTCACTTAATAATTAAAGTCATTTAACCTTCTTTAATTAACTATTACATTATTTAAAATTATTTAAATAAATTTAAAACAAAAGGTATATAATAAAATATCTTAAACTTAATTTATTTAAAATAACTTATTTTAAACCTTTAACTAATTCCAAAACTAAAAATAAAACATTTATTATTTTAAAAGAATTAATCAAGGAAGTGTTTAAACTTGATTTAATTTAAATTTGAAAAAAAAGCTTGTTTTATTTTTATATCTAAAGTTGTTACAACACATACTCAAGACGACTTCGAGTTCTCACCCGAGCCCGATCTAGTTTTTCCCGAGCAACACCCCGAGTTAGCTTTTTTTTTTAAAACTTGTTTTAATTTAGACTTTGAATACTGTTACCCTGGAAAACATACGCGAACAAACCCAAAGCCAACTTCGAGCAAAGACTTTACCTCCCCGAATACACACACAAGTTTCCATCCTTCTTCTACTTCTTCTATTCTTCCTGACACAAAGATGCACGTACACGTGCACAGATGATCGGAGCTTCTCTGTTCGACACTACAACCTCCAACGAGTCATCAACGACCATCTCCACCCAAGTAACCACCCAAAACCCTTAATGACAACCAGGATTGAAATCGATCAAGTCCATGCATACTGGAACCCAACTCTATCACCAAAAACGCCTCGCGCTGCTAATCCTGGTCACTAAAGATCATGCGATCACGTACAAAGATACATCACGCCTTCATGCTTCGATTCCCCCACCACCGGTCACCTTCGGTTCACCCACGACGTCGCACGATCCTCAAATACAACCTCGACCAAACTAGGCTGCCAAACCCTAAATCACTGTCGTCCAGCCACCACGATGGACGAGAATTCCACCGAGTAGCTTTCCTGAGATCTCTAAACTCCAGCCACCTCCAGCCTTGATCACGACGACCATCTCTCCCTTGATCGCCAGCAATCGACAGAAAACCCAAACCCGTTCAACCCATAAATTCTCCACGAATTCAAGTTTAATTTTTTTGATATTATCACCAAAATTTAGCATTTTTGAAAACGAATCCAAGTATATAATCAAAACATGAATTCTAGAAAATAGATTTTCTGACTTTTATTGATTTTCACTGTAATTTCGTATTTCTGAAACATTTGCCAAATATTTCCACTTGAAACTATTTTTAAAAATAACATTACATTGTTATAATCATTTTCCTTTCAGAGATCATAGCTTAAAAAGGTTTGGGGGATGAGATTTTGAGTTTGAAACAGGTTTTGGAACCTGTAATTTATGAACAGAGGCATGTTTGCCTAAACACAGACATGCACACCCATATTTACATATATATACAAACATATATGCATATTTTAAATCCATACAAACATTATCACAACATACCTTCCAATATTTATCTTATGCAAATAGGTTTAAGATTTGAAAAGGTAGTTTTACTCACCTGGAATTGAAAAGCATAGAACCTATGAAGCCAAGAAAATGAATTTGAAAATTTGGAAATGATTTTGAGCTACAACTTTGATGATGAAACTGAAGCTTGTTTTGAGAAGAAATCTTGTTTGTTTTATTTATCTTTGATATGGAACTTTTTGTATTCGAAAACTAGACTTGGTTTTTCTTTGACTTTTTTTCATGCTTTGAATTTGAATTTTTTTTTGTTTTATGAAAATCTGGAAAGTGATCTCTGCTTTGAATTTGAACTTGATTTCTTTAAACTGAAGCTTGACATTGATAGAGTTGTTTGCTTGTTTCTTTATCTGGTTTTGCTTTTGAGTTTTAACTTGGATTTTGAGACATATAAATTTGAAAATAAAATATAGAGAAAGAATGAAAGAAAATGAAAGAGAAGGGGAAGTAGTGATATATATAACTTTGATTTCCTTTTTATTATTTTCTCAATTTTTAAAAAATTAAGCCACTTATCTTTTTTGCATTCTAACTTAGTTTACGCTTGTTTAATCTTCATGTTAAAATGGTTACAAATGTTAATTTGTATGAAATAATTTTTACACTTGTAAATTACATGTATTAAATGTTTAAATATGATTTCATATTATTTTATACTATATTTTCAATTAGTTTTACACACACACATATATATCTTATGTTTTAATATTTTCTATTTTTAATTAATGCATTTCCTTTAATAAAAATTTGTTATTTAGTTATATATATATATATATATATATATATATATATTATATTTTCATATATACAAACCATATTTATATCATGTAAAAAGTTAAAATAAAGTATTTAAACCTTTCATTAAATCTTTTTCAACTAAAGCTATTATATCTAATATTAATAAATATTTATCTATAGAGTTTTTAAATATAGAATTTAACTTTTAAATAGCTTTTGAGAATTATCATATTGAATTCAAAACATAACTTCCAAATCACAATGTATACATACATATATATTATGTTATAATTAGAAAACAATTTTTTTTTATTAATTTTAAAATATAGAGTTTTTAAATCTAGTTAATTTATAAGATATTTATTTTTGAATTTCAAATCAAAATTCTTATTCACAATCCTTTTATATATACATATACATATATATCAAACACATATCTCATTTATTTTGAAAAAAATTCAATTCAATTCACAATTTAATCCAAAAATTAAATTACTCACTAAATTAAATTTGGTTTAAAAATGGGATCGTTACAGATTCCCCCTTAAGAAAATCTCGTCCTCGAAATTTGCTAGACAGGGAGACAAATAAAGAACAGATGTTCACACAAAAAGATAGAGAAATGACTTACTAGATCAAATCGAAATATCTATTCTATATTTGGGATACCAAATCAGAATATCATCAATAAATACGAGAAAAAACCTATTCAATAATTTATAAAATACTGGGGTCACCAGATCTATGAAATATGCAGGGGAATTGGTTAGTACGAAGGGCATAACTAACCATTCATAGAATGTATCGAGACCCCAAAACAGACAAATGAATACAATCTTCTGCAATTTTCTGCTGATGGAATCCATGGGCTAATTTAGATGGTGCTCAGTTCTTTTCCAATATGGACCTAGCCCATGCAATTGATCGAACAGGTCATCGATTTGGGCAAAAGAAATTTATTTTTAAGGATTAACTTATTAAGATCACGATAATCTATGCACAAACTCAAAGATCCATCGGACTTGGCTACAAATACTATAGCTGAAACCCAACTGGAATGACTAGGATGTGTAAGTTTTCTCCAGTAAATCTTGGGTTTGCTCAATTAGCCCTACTCTTGATGCCATCCTACGACTTGAATGCACAACTGGACATGTATTGGAAACTAAGTCGATTTCAAATTTGAAAAACTTAACTTCAACAAATACGACAGGAAATTTTCGAACAATAGGTATGAATTTCAACCTAGGGTCGGAATACCCTAAAGTATACATTAGCTTGTCCCTCTTCGGACTTGAATCCTCACAAGAAAATTCCTAAATTTAGTTTTGACCGAAATCGATTTATTAATACAATTTAATTTAGCTTTATAATTTGTTAATCAATTTATTTCAAATAAAACTTCAAATTCATTAAAGTCAAAAACGAAAAGACTGAAAGGAAACTGATGAAGAGAATATGAAATAGGAACTTTTCTATAACGTAAACAAAGATTTCCAGGGCCACCTACCAGGTTCTTCACACAAATAGGCTCAACTACGAATTCGGGTACAAGATTTAACTCTTCTACAGTTTGCTGGGAAATAAAACTATGTGTGGCTCTAGTGTTGAATAGAACCCTAACAAATTTATCATAAATAAGAAAATTAGGTAAGAAGTAAGGTAATTTCTTGATACATCCTGGAAATACTAGCGGAAGGCGTATAATGATGCTTAAATACTTGCTTTAATCTATCCCATTTGAATTCATCTCCGATTCGGCCAAAGTAATGGTCTCCCACCATGCAAAAGCTTCTCCTTGTGGCTACCAGGAAGCAATCAAAGAAATGAAATTGGATGATGATCAAAAGAGGTTGATGGAAAAAGTTGTTCCTTGTTGTTTCAGGGTATCGACCATTTGTAGTGGTACTCCCCTATCCCCTACCTTGTCTTAGGGAATATACTCATTCTAGGGTATTTCTAACCCTATCTCTAGTGAGTCACCTAATGAGTTATACTCCCAAGCTAAAGTTCTTACTCAACCTTTAGCTCTGATACCACATGTAACGACCCGGACTCGACCTTCGAAAATCGGCATCCAATACATCACCCGTGTTCGAATGCCGGAGATTCAAACATTGGAGTCCGGTTCGCCGGAGCTTATTACACATTAGGTGATAACAAAACAATAGAAATAAAGAAGAAATTTTATTAACACATAATGGATACAACATGATACAACAAGCTAATAACAATGCCCAACAATATCATAGCCAAAATAGATACAACAGCGGAAGAAATAACAGAACTGGGAACAAGAGCAATAACAACGGAAAGATATCTTCAACGGTGACTTCTAAGAGAGAGAGAGAGAGAGATCAAAAATACCGCATCTTCATTCCAAAGATCCAAAGCTCCAAACCAAAAGCTATCATGCTGCACTATAGCGAATATGATCCCAAATCCACAGACTTCAAAGACTGCCAAACGTACATCGACCATCTGAATAAGCTGATAACCTAACTCTAGGCTGCCCTTGTGGAAAATTATGGGCACCCATAGTTTATAAAGGGTACAATAAACTCCAGGTCAGTCATGGGATTGGTGTGAGCAAACAATAACAGTTGTTTGTACAATAGGAAATAACAAAAAATAAATAAAAAGAAATCCGTTATGCATTTTGGAAAATGAAACTACCATAAGGCCTCCCTGCACACACACAATGCAATCGCACACATGGGGGAGATTTCTCCTTATGATAGTCAAACATGCTTGATACACAAAAATCCTTTTGATATTATTATTAGTGCTTAGTGTAGAAAACATTTCGAAAGTGTAATATTAATCTTAGCCAGCATACGTACTATTATAGTATGCCTACTATAGCTACCATGTTAGATGGCAGGTTCTACAACTAAACCGTACAGGGCTCGTATTGGGTGATTGGATTTCCAACAAATGGTCAAGGCTAAGGAACTTCCTTTTCGAATGGGTACACCTCTGGAGGGACGCCCCAAGAACCTAACTGGGTCTCTGGCAACACAAGGCCGGGTTACCTCTGTAACTAGGTAACTAACTGTCACTAGTATGACATCCCCCGGTCGTCATCGACCTTTACCGAGGCCTCACCAATAAATTCCAACAACCACATAAGTTAAATATCTGGGCTCCATACCATGATACCACTTTTTATCCACAAGGAAATGCACATACCCTAAGGGGCGCGACCCCCGTAACATTGCTGCGTCCTTCCTGTTTCGACCATTTTCGAAGTGTGAGGTTCGATGAAGTCTCGTCCCACAAAGCTACGCTTTTCACAAAATCCATGCTTCGATCAACCAATGATCAGCACTTAGCGTGCCACATTGCCAAATTGGTAATATATCACTAGTAAATATCAACTACATAACCTCTGAGCTCGTACGTCTCAGAGAAGTGTGTTAAGCTAAGAGAATAAATTCTCCACCACTAAACACAAATGTATTTGATAAAAACCAGCTTTACATCTCAAAGTGTAACGTTAGACATACATCCATACAAGTCCATCGTGGGTCTAAATGGAACCTAAGGCACTTCCTCCAATTAAGGAGAGAATCCCTTCCAAATTCGGATATCCCCTAATCACGTCCGGACTTCCCATCGCATAGGGTAATCTCTATACCGAAGCAACAAAGTGTAAAGACAATTGACAGGTAGTCCTTTCGTTTTCGAAAATACCCGGTCTTCACCACCGTCTTCAAATGCCATCCATTTCGTCGTATCATTATTTGGAATGGGTTTTATGACTTAATGTCCTCTCTCGGCTTAACCGAATAATGAGCGCTTCTTTTAAAAACATGTGGATACAGTCACAACAAATTTCCATTTTATTCTTTTAAACAAAAGATCCATCTTTGTATTTAGATGTGGTTTTTGGATAACCATGTGGAATCCGACCCCCGGTCGCATCGAAATTCAAATGCCGTTTCAAAGGCCAAGTTGTTTAAGTAAACAATTTCAACTCAATTTAGAAGTTCATAATCACATGGCAATTCATCACAGATCACAACTTAATCCAAAATAATTCATATCACAGAACAATACATATCAGAGATATCAAACCATTCAAGGAATTCAATATAATCCAATCATCCATAAGCAAGATCAATTAGTTGCTCAATCCCTAATTAATTAAATTTAATTTCCAAACAAAGTAAATTAATTACTTTAATTGCTTTTTAAATCCTGCTTAATTAACATTAATTACAAACCTTTTGTTATTATGGAATTAATAATGATCCTTAATTATCCATCTTAAGTAATTATCCTCAATTACTAACATTAATCACATAAATTAATTAACCTTAAGTTAATTGCATTAATTAATTAACCCTCAATTAATTATCCTTTAACTACATACATTAAGTAATTAGCCTTTAAGTAATTAATTATCCTTAATTTAATTACACTAAGTAATTATCCCATAATCACTTGATTAATTAACCTTTAATCATTAATCAATTATCCTTAATTATCAATTAATTAACCTCTAATTAATTTCATTAAGTAATCTTTCTTTAAGTAATTACTCGCATTAATTAATCAATCTTAAACTAATTACATTAAGTAATTATTCTTTAAGTAATTCATTATCCTTAATTACTTTCATTAAGTAAGTTTCCCTTAATTACTAACATTAATTAATTAACTTTTAATTAATTAATTATTCTCAATTAAGTAATTACCACTTAATTACTCATATTAATTAATTAATCTTTAATTATTTCCATAAATTAATCAGCCCTCAATTAATTCATTATCCTTTAATTAACTACATTAATTAATTACCCCTTAATTAATTAACGATCCTTTAATTACTTTAAGACCTTAATTAATCAAAGATAAACCCTTTATCTTAATTAATTACTTAATTACAACATTTAAACCTTGTTTAAATAAACTTTTTGAATTAATTTTCATAACATACCAATTAACTTAAAACCTTTTAAGTCACTTAATAATTAAAGTCATTTAACCTTCTTTAATTAACTATTACATTATTTAAACTTATTTAAATAAACTTAAGAATAAATTTAAAACTAAAGGTATATAATAAAATATCTTAGACTTAATTTATTTAAAATAATTTATTTTAAACCTTTAACTAATTCCAAAACTAAAAATAAAACATTTATTATTTTAAAAGAATTAATCAAGGAAGTGTTTAAACTTGATTTAATTTAAGAAAAAAACTTGTTTTATTTTAAATTCTAAAGTTGTTACAACACGTACTCGAGACGACTTCGAGTTTTCACCCGAGCTCGATCCAGTTTTTCCCGAGCAACACCCTGAGTTACCTTTTTTCTTTTTAAAACTTTTTTAATATAAACTTTGAAAACTGTTACCCTGGAAAACATACGCGAACAAACCCGATGCCAACTCCGATCGAAGACTTCTCCTCCCCGAATACACACCCGAGTTACCATCCTTCTTCTTCTTCTTCTATTCTTCCTGACACAAAGATGCATGCACATGTGCACAGATGAGCGGAGCTTCTCCGATTGATGCTGCAACCTCCAACGAGTCATCAACGACCATCTCCACCTAAGTAACCACCCAGAACCCTCAATGACAACATCATGCATACTAGAACCCAACTCGATCAACCAAAAACGCCTCGCGCCGCCAATTTCGGCCACCAAAGATCATGCGATCATGTCCAAAGATACGTCACGCCTTCATGCTTCGATTCCCCCACCACTAGTCACCTCCGGCTCAGCCACGACGTCGCACGATCCTCAAATACAACCTCGACCAAACCAGGCTGTTAAACCCTAAATCACTGTTGTCTAGCCACCACGATGGACGAAAATTCCACCGAGTATTTTTCTTGAGATCTCCAGACTTTCAGCCACCTCTAGCATTGATCACGATGACCATCTCTCCCCCGATCTCCAGTAATCAACTGAAAACCCAAACCCATTCAACCCATAAATTCTCCACGAATTCAAGTTTAAATATTTTGATATTTTAACCAAAATTCAGCATTTTTGAAAACGAATCCAAGTATATAATCAAAACATGAATTCTAGAAAATAGATTTTCTGACTTTTATTGATTTTCACTGTAATTTCGTATTTCTGAAACATTTGCCAAATATTTCCACTTGAAACTATTTTAAAAAATAACATTACATTGTTATAATCATTTTCCTTTCAGAGATCATAGCTTAAAAAGGTTTGGGGGATGAGATTTTGATTTTGAAACAGGTTTTGAAACCTGTAATCTATGAATAGAGGCATGTTTGCCTAAACACAGACATGCACACCCATATTTACATATATATATATATATATATATATATATATATATATATATATACACACACACACACAAACATATAGGCATATTTTAAATCTATACAAACATTATCACACATACCTTCCAATATTTATCATATGCAAACAGGTTTAAGATTTGAAAAGTTAGTTTTACTTACCTGGAATTGAAAAACAGAGAAGCTATGAAGCCTGGAAAATGAATTTGAAAATCCAAAAATGATTTTGAACTGCAACTTTGATGATGAAACTGAAGCTTGTTTTGAGGTCAAATCTTGTTTGTTTGATTTAGCTTTGATTTGGAACTTTTTGTATTTGAAAACTGGACTTGGTTTTGTTTTCAGGTTTTGAATTTGAAAAAGTTTTTGTTTTATGAAAATCTGGAAAGTGATCTATGCTTTGTATTTGAACTTGATTTCTTTGAACTGAAGCTTGATATTGATAGAGTTGTTTGCTTGTTTCTTTTATTTGGTTTTGCTTTTCAGTTTTAGTTTGGATTTTGAAACGTATAAATGTGAAAATAAAAGATAGAGAAAGAATGAAAGAAAATGAAAGAGAAGGGGAAGTAGTGATATATATAACTTTGATTTCCTTTTTATTATTTTCTCAATTTTTAAAAAATTAAGCCACTTGTCTATATGCTTGCTAACTTATTTTACACTTGTTTAATCTTCATCTTAAAATGGTTACAAATGTTAATTTGTATGATATAATTTTTACACTTGTAAATTACATGTATTAGATGTTTAAATATGATTTTATATTATTTTATATTATATTTTCAATTAGTTTTACATACATATATATATATATATTATGTTTTAATATTTTCTATTTTTAATTAATGCATTTCCTTTTATAAAAATTTGTTATTTAGTTATATATATATATATATATATGTTTTATATTTTCATATATACAAACCATATTTATATCGTGTAAAAGTTAAAAAAAGTATTTTAACCTTTCATTAAATCTTTTTCAACTAAATCTATCATATCTAATATTAATAAATATTTATCTACAGAGTTTTTAAATATAGAATTTAAATTTTAAATAGATTTTGAGAATTATTATATTGAATTCAAAACATAACTTCCAAATCACAATGTATACATACATATATATTGTACTATAATTAGAAAACAATTTTTTTAATTTTAAAATACAGAGTTTTTAAATCTAATTAATTTATAAGATATTTATTTTTGAATTTCAGATCAAAATTCTTATTTACAATCCTTTTATATATATATATATATATATATATATATATATATCAAACACATATCTCATTTATTTCGGAAAAAATTCAATTTAATCCAAAAATTAAATTAATCACTAAATATAATTTGGTTTAAAAATAGGATCATTATGGTTGTACTTGAAATTTACTGTCGTAGTTCGTTGTAATCAGTTGTAATCAGCAAGAAAACATCAATAAAGTCATCAATTTCATAGTGGACGTAGGCTATACGCCGAACCACTCTAAATCACTGTGTTTCTACATGTTTGTTTGATCTGTTTTTGAAGTGTTTGTTAGATAATCCTCTTTTTACATTTACTTTCTTCATTTTATCTCTTCAAATACTTCTAATGAGTGTTATGCCCAATTTTGGTACAAATAATAATGGTTCTTTGGGAAGTGTAGGTAATGATATATTGCCTAACAGTATATCCGTCCTTCAATTTGCTGACGATACCTTGCTTTGTTCCTCCCATTTACCTAGGCACTTTATACCCTTAAGTTTATTTTATATAGTTTTGAAATACTATCAGGTTTAAAAATTGATTTTGATAAAATTCAATTTTGGTTTTAAACGACTTCGAAAAAGTTGAAAATTTAGTTGCTAATAACCTTAATTGTAAAACTATGAACTTTCCATTTGACAGACTTGGTTTTGTGATTAGACCAACTAAACTAAAACATGACGATTGGTTTATAATCACAGATAAAATCAAAAATAAGATTTCTAATTGGAATAGGAGATTCTTATCAAGAGCGGGTAGATTAGTTTTAATAAATTCTGTTTTATCAGCGCTCTCGATGTATTGGATGTCTACGTATCTATTTCCAGACTGGGTGATTAATAAAATAGATAAAATTAGAAGGGATTTCTTATGGAGTGGGGATAACTCTAAAAGCTGCATTAAGTTTTTAGTATTGGGAAACGGTGTGTAAATCACAAAGGATGGTGGTTTAGGAGTCATTAATTTGCACAATATGAACATGTCCTTGCTAGGTAAATGGTTATGGAAGTTTAAGGATAAAAACGATAAAGCCACTTGGAAAGAGATTATTTCTAAATATTACTATAATGGTAGTAACAATTTATATCAAATTACCTCTCCAGTCATTCGTAAACTATCTAATTTTTTGGAAATCCATTTTAAAATGCCGTGAGATTTTTAACCTAGGTACTAATACAATAGTTCGTTCTGGTAATTGTACTTCTTTCTGGCATAATCGTTGGATTTCCACTTTACCTCTTAGGAGAGCTTTATGAAATCTGTAATTTTAAGTATGCTTTAATTATTGAAGTTTTTTCTCCTGAAGATGATCCTTCTTGGAAGTTTAGTTTTAACAGTATTTAGTAGGTTTAGCCTTTAAGCAACTTTCTTTGCTTTATGCTAGATTAAAATTTTATAATATTGATAATGATAATCATATTATTAGTTGGGAATGGAACAAGAGTAAGAAATACACTTCTGATTCATTCTATAGATTTCTTAACTTTTTGGGTATAACTAACCACTCTTTTAAATTTATTTGGAAATCCAATGCTCCTCCTAAATCTAAAATTCACATGTGGTTAATACTGCATGGAAAACTTAACACTATAGTGTTTGCACCAAAATTGGTCACAACACTCTTCGGGAGTCGTTGAAGAGATAACAATCAATAGTATGAACTGAATATGAATATTATCTAACAAAAACTCCAATCAACAGTAAAGAAATATGCGTAGACAAGCGATTTATAGTGGTTCGGCGTGTCGCCTACGTCCACTGTGAAGTTTTTTGATGTTTTATTGATTATCTTTCAATGTTTACAAGTTGTTACAGCGATCCACCGCAAGTTACAGCTGGAAATTCGAAATCAATAGTGAAATTATGATGGAGATGTCAATCCGGCAGAGTCTGGACGCTTTAGAGTAATAAGATCCCGAAGTCCCCTTTTCTGTTGGCCCTGGAGCTCTATTTATAGGTGTAGGCTGCTGGTATCTTGGTGAAAACTCGGGAGACCACTTCTGGCACGTGAGGGGGCCCACACGTACGGTCTCAGGAAGTTTGGGCCCACTTTGGTATCGGTTCGAACTCCATTCGAACCGATCAAGAATTCATCCAATCGAGGTGAAATTTGGCGTAGACATTCTTCAACATGTATGCAAGCATCTGTGAAAGTTTCATTGCATTTGGATCAGTAGGTTAGGAGATATGTTGGCTTCGAAATAGACTTCACGGCAAGGCTGTTTGGTTCGAACCCCTGTTACTCGAAACGATGGTTTCGAAACCAGTGTGGCACGCGACCTCGTGGTGACGTGGAGCGCAAGTTTCGAATCGATCCGGACTTCTCTCCGTGTTGACCGCTTCGACTCCGTGTATCTCAGTGATTTCGAACCGATGGGAGACACGTGGGTTGACCCAGTGGGTTCGAATAAGGCAGCACAGGATGGGTTCGAACATGGCATCAGGGATGGGTTCGAACACGACTCTGTGATGGGTTCGAAGATGGCACTGTGATGGGTTCGAACATGATTCCAGGGATGGGTTCGAACGAAGCATATCGATGGGTTCGAAGCATGCTTGTCTGGTGGATTCGAAGTTAGGTCGTGGATGGATTCGAAGCAAGGCTATCTGGGGATTTACTTGATGGAGTCGAAGCGAGGTTCTAGCTGATGGATTCGAACGTCGTCCCTTCTTGTCGATTCGAACATGGTGGGTTCGAACTAGTTGGGTTCGAAGTGGCGTCGAACCGATGGATACGAACTCATCGATTCGAACTTTGGTATATGTGCATGGATTCGAGGCGCTGCCTCACTTCTTGGGTTCGAAGCAGATGGGTTCGAACATAGGTAAGGTCATGGTTTCGAACTGAGCAACGTCCATCTTTCTCAACTTGAATCCATCATAACTTGAGCATACGACCTCGGATTGTCCTGAAATTTGAAATGCTGACTCTTGTAGCCTTTCTTGCCGTGTCCTATCAATTGTGGCTCATTCTGGACTCGGATAAAATTCAGTGATATCCATGGCTAAAGGAAGTACGATCAACCTCTGAGGCGAACTGTCCTTCGTTTTTCGATCAATCTTTTGCTATCGCGGCTTTGCCAAAAAGCGGGATAACATTTTGCCCCCCAAAGCACGTCTTGTGGGAACATGACGTGCTTTGAATAGCTGCCATTTCTCTCTGAACAATCATTGTTCTCTTTTTTGTTGAAACTCGTATGCTGTACTGCTGTAACCCTGCGTTGATATGATTGACTGCTGTATAATAGTGCTTAGCCGTTGGCTGTCGCATTTGTAATAGGATGAGTGTTTGATCCCTGTGAATATTCAAAATCGAACGTTAGTCCGACATGTATGCACGTATGTTAATATGATCCTTGTTAACGTCGTGCGTCCGCGAGTTGTTGTCAGTTTTGTTTGCTATAGAATTGCGTATCGATTCTCTCCTGAATCGATTTTTGAAATTTGAATTTGAAACAACGCTTGACGATTGTTTTGAAAAGTTCCTTCGTATCGATCCTCTCCTGAACCGACATTGAAGGTTGAAGAAATTGAATTTGAATTGCGCAAGTGTAATGTTTCGAACCGATGCACTTGAGCATTGATGGGTTCGAAGTTCAATTTTGTATGGACGCAATATGCCTGTGCAATGATGGGTCGTGTGAATATGAGATTTCGAATCGATGCGTTGGAGCATGGATGGATTCGAAATTGACATTCGACCCAACGGAGTATACTCGTGTCACGATGGGTTCGAAGTTGACTTTCGAACCGATGTTAGAAGATGGAGTATTCTTTGTGCTGTGATGGGTTCGAAACTAGCATTCGAACCGATGTGAGAGCATGGTTTCGAACAAGTAGTTCGTTTCGGTGGGTTCGAAACTGATCTTCGAACCGATGACTTGGATGGGTACGAAACTATCGTTCGCGGCAGTGGTCTGTGTGCTTCACACAATGGAGCCTCAAGCATTTGGGTTCGAAGATAGGTTTCGAAACCATTCTGCCCTCTGACCTGTTGTACTCGGTCAATTTTTACCGGAATTCGAATCGGCCCGGTCATCTTCAACCCCCCATATAAATAGCGGTGGACCTGCCACATTTTCACTTTTTACTTTTACTTTCGCTTGCTCTCTGCATCGTCTCGAAGCCTCAAAAGAGAAAAACTGCGACGCGTTTTCGAACCCATCAAGATTTAAGACTTAAATTTCTCGAATCCATTGTTCAAACTAGGTAATTAGCCTCGGATTCAAATGACGAAGCTATTTCGAACCTATTTCTGTTTATCGATTGCATGGCTTCGAGATTGGCAAAACCAGATCTGGTTTGAGAGGGTTTCGAACTGATGTGTGGATTCGAGTTCGAACCGATGACGGTGGTGTGTTTTCATTGGATTTCGAATCGATCCTTGGAATGTCCTTGTTGGGATGCGCAGTTCGCACCGATTGGGGGATTCGAGGGATCCATTCGAATCGATGGATTCGAACCCATAGGTTATCGGTTCGAAGTCGACAACTTCATATCGATACGAAGTGGATCGGTTCGAACGCGACCGATGTCAAGTTTAAGGAATTCGGTATCGGTTCGAACTTGTCATTTGGCTATCGGTTCGAAGCGCGTCTAACTGTATGGTTTCGAAGTGATGTCAGGATGGGTTCGAACGCATGGGTTCGAAGCAATGACATGATGATTTCGAACGCGTGGGTTCGAAAGAAGTTTGGACGGGTTCGAACGCATGGGTTCGAAGCAACGTCATGATGGTTTCGAACGCGTGGGTTCGAAAGAAGTTTGGATGGGTTCGAAGGAAGAGGTGTTCGGTTGGGTTCGAGCGAAGCCTCTGTGATGGTTTCGAACCCTGTATGATGGACTCCAAAATTTGAAAATTTTCAAACATAACTCCGACGAGCTTCATTCCTGCATATCTGGACTTGAATATTGAACTGCATATTTGATTGCCTTTTGAAGCTCGTCGATGGAACTATAACAACTTCTATTTGAGCTGACTTCCATCATATAAACGATTTAGTGATGACGGTCAGCGATGACGGTCATTATAGCTGAACTTCGTAGCTTTGTCGTTTGAATGCTCACTTTAACTCTGCAACATTTGTTCAAGCAATGCATGGCACGGTACCACACACATTCATACACTTTACACTGGGGAACACACGGGTTCTTTGTCGTCTAACGATGGTTTCTCCTGAGTTAGCTAGTTATGGAACCTTCAAGTTCACAGCAGCAGGAGATTCAAGGTACAGCCCCTCCGAGGCTAGAAGTTCCGGATATAGATTCTGAGATCATCGGTCCGGCTCCGGACGAACTTCCTGATGCGTCGTTCATTGCCAATCCATCAGATTCCGTTCCATCGAATATCTCTGAAGACATGTTGGGAAGAATTTGTTTGAGGCACGGCTTGTCACTGGACGATGTATTACTGCCGGGGCCGAATGATAGACCACATAATCCGCCAGAAGGGTATACAGCATTTAATCGCCACGCGTGTGCGGCCGGGACACTTCCCCCGTTCAACGAGTATATAAGAGAAGTATTGTCGTTTTTGAGGATCGCCCCATCTCAGTTGCATCCGAACGGATATGCGTCGATCAATAGCTTGTTCATTGCATTTATGGAATGTCTCCATCGACCGCCGCTTCCAATCGAAATTAGATACTTGTTCAACTTCAAAACTCGTGGTGATTATCCTTCTTTCACATTTCTGGAGGCGGTGAGAAATTGTCAAGTGGTCACCGGATCCTGGACAAGGCTGAGATACTATAGGACAGTATGGTTTTATGTCAGATGTCCTCCAGGATTTGCCCGACGATGGTTATTCAGACGTGAGTATAACCGAGTTCTTAAATAGTTACTACGACAATTGCTGCCGAAGTGGAACTTATATTAATTTTTTCCTTTTACAGCAACGATCTCGCGACCCGAAGGTGAAGAGTTTAAGGAGATGGTGCGAGTACTTCGAGAAGTCCCGAGCGAAGATAGGGACATCGAGTTGCTTTTGACCGATAGGAATCTCCGGACCTTTGGGCTGATTGAACGAGGACAGAGTATAAGGTTTGAGGTGGCACAAAGGATCGTTCTTAAGAAACGAGTCAAACATAAGAAGCCCGAAGTTGTCATAGCCGAGGAGGCTGACTCTGAAAGAACTCATACTGACGACGAGCCGCTGATCGAGCCTACGGATGTAGCTTCGGATGTCGCGGAGCAGAGAAAAGGCAAGGCTGCCATGGTTAAGTCAACTAAGCGGGGGAGACGGAAATCGGTTGTCATTGCCCGGCCCTCTTCCGGAGTTAGAATCTCTGAGATGTCTCCTTCGCGTACTGAAAGCCTCTACGAAGGGCTTGCCGACCTTCCAATCCCGGAAGATGTGTCTTTTCAACATGATGCCGGGTTGGAGGAGTTCCATCGTAATCTAGAATTGAGCGAGCCTCTTATTACTAGCGAGGTCGACATTTCTGGTTGGTCGGGGGGAAATGCATATTCATACACATTTCACGACACTGCATAAACTTTGACTGTAAATTATCTGTTTCGAAGGGTGATTGATTCGATTTTATTTTGCTTTGCAGATACTATGTCAAAGCGGGGTTCAATGCTTGGGAGTCTTCGACATGCCCGCAAGTCTTCTTATTATGATTCGCGCAGACGAGAGGGAGATAGAGATTATGATCAGGGACGCCCTGGATACTATGACCAAGGACGTTCCGGATATTCTAGTCATGAGAGATACGATTCGGACAAGGGCCATAGGCGTCGATCGCGATCGCGTACCCCTCCTCCTTCCAGAGGTCCCGTACAACATCCCGTTCATGTTCCTCGTGACTCTTCTCGACATGCGCCAGTTTCTCAAGCTTCTAGATCTGAGGTGACGGCACCGATGGCTGCGGAGGACCCTCCTACTGAAATCATGGGGGAAGGAGCAATCAGGCTCGCGCAATTGAAAAGGGAGTTCCCGAATATATGCTTCGACAACTACGTATTCCCCCCGAACTTGAAAAGAATCCCACAGGAGGCCGAGCAGTGGGCGCTTGATTATGTGCACGATTTCTACGCACAGTACAAAGTGTGGTATAGAGCGGCCGAAAAAGCATCGGCCTTGGCCTTCGAAAGAGCAGCCACCATTGAAAAATTGCAAGCCGAGTTAGCACAAAAAGATCGCATCATTCAAGTGCTGAATACTGAGGCTGAATCATCCCGTAAATCTGAAATAGAGGCCACTAAAAAAGCCGATGAAGCCCAGGCAATCATGGATAGGATGAAACGCGAACACTACGCCACGGTTGAGGACATGGGTCATCGAAACACATTGGTTACTGCAGAGAGGGACGCTGCCCTGAAGGAGTTGAATGAGCTTAAGTCAAAATTTGCTGAAATTGCCAAGGAAAGGGATGATGCGAATAGCGCAGCTCAGGAGGCGTGCGAACAAGCTGTGATTCTTCGCACCGAAAGGGATGCTGCGGTGGCGAAAGTTCAAGCGGTCGAGACAGAGGTGGAGGAGAAAGTTCAACAGGCAGAGGCCAGGCTAGAGGCCGATATCGAAGATCTGCTTATAACTTATAACGCCAACGTGTTAAAACACCGAAATTTAGCCTGGCTTCAAGATTATCCCGTTCACCTTCGCAGCGCTTGGGAGCGATTGGTCGAGGAAGAGGGGGAAGCGCATCCGGGCGAATCGGTTGACCGATTCGAGCTTGAGAACCGGTTATTAACTGAGGATGAAAAGAAGGTCCTTCACGATGCTATCATTGCTCATGAGAAGGAGATGGTGGGTGGTCGTTCCCTGGAAGTTGGAGAGGGATCGGGCGTTGAGCACCATGCGGATGTCACTGAAGTCACCACATCGCCTTTGTCCGTGCCTGCGTCTGCGGTCAGCTTGCCACCTGTTCCTGCTTATGACCCGGAGCGGCCGCACTTATCTCCTATCCATGAGCACACTTCCGAGGTCGTTCAGCCGTCTGCGAGTCAAACTGGAGAAGGTATTTCGAAATTATCTCAAGTGTTTTCTAAATAAAGAGTTTGTTTTGAAGGAGTTACTAATAACTTATTGTTTTTGCCTAGTGACGGAGGTTGCGCCGACAGTCACGGCTCAAGAATCAAGCCAAAAGGTTAAGGCCATCGCCACCGAGACCACTGCTGTAACTGCGGTATCGATCGAGGCGGCACAGGGGAGTGGGTTATCTCTCGAGGAACAGATGGTGAGCGAGCTGCTCGGTGAGCAGGGCGGTTACTCTACGGACTTACAGTTTATCATCGTTAGTGATCCCCTGCCGACCTCAAGCTCTTCGATGCAAGTTGCGGATGCCCCCAGCCAAGCCCAAGCGACTCGAGAAGAGGAAATTTTGGCTGAAATCAGCGCTGAAATAGAAGCTGCGGGGCACAGTGGTAGCGCCGGTGGCAGCGCGACGGCGCATAGCTCAACACCCGCTAGGATAGTACCATCGGGTGGCACTATCTCAATTTCCGTCATAGATCCAGTCCACCCTACTCCTCCGGCGGGAAGCCTCCCTGTAGATTCGAGCTCTGAGGAGGACATCGATATCATGCCCCCAGCCGAAGAGTCACCGTCGAAGAGGAGGCACTCAAAAAGAATTTCTGTCGCTAGTGATTCTGATAATGATGAACCACTAATAAGGAAGACGAAAAAGAGGAAGAAGTAGATCGGCTTTACAAGTAGATGTTTCGGTGGATAAGTACTTGTTTTTGTTTTTTATTAGTAAGCCGTGTATAGATGCAGGTTCGGCTCCTGCTAGTAGGGATTGTTTTTGGGAAAACTTTTTCATATGTAAGCCCTCATTTTTGGTTAGTTGAAATAAACTTTAGTTTCTTTGTTTCAACTCTTGTTTTATTCGTGCTTAAGTACTTGCAATGCCTTGTTTTCGGTCCGGTGTACTTGTGGTGTTTTTACCGTTTAAGTAGAGCTCGTTTCATTTGCCACGCTTGAGAACCTTGGTCACAAGTTGTGATTGATGAATGAGTTGAACTTCGGACGTTGTATCACTTCGGTGAGTGATTGACACTTAGCTTTCGTGCCCCCCAGTCTTGGGGAACAACACTTATATTTTTGGCAGTCGATTGCACTTGTTGCAAATCTTAAGTACACGTCCGCCTTCCGGGGACTTAGAGTAATTTGAGATCGATAACCTGGTTTGCATTCCAGGAGTTCAAGTGTTATTGATACTTGTAACATGGTTCACGCTCCGGGAACTTGGGGATGGTGTTCACATTCCAACTTGCACTCTACTAGCTCGGAGTTAGTATTAACGCTTTAGTTCGCACTACGGGAACTTTGACTTGGTGTTGGTGCTCCAATTCACACGCCGGAAGCTTGGGTAAAACATGTAAGTTTGGGTTCGTACTTCAGGAACCCAGAATTGACATTTATACCCCAACTCGCACTTCGGGAATATGGAGTTTGCACGGATGCTTCGGTTCGCGCTCCAGGAACCCGTAGCTTATGTTCATACCCCAATTCATGTTTTGGGGATTCGGAGTCCGCATTGATGGGTTGGTTCACGCAGTGGGAACGAATTATTAAATGTTTATACTCCAATTCACGCTGCGGGAAGTTGGAGTCCGTTCGCACTCCGGGAACGAGTTGTTAAATGTTTATACTCCAATTCACGCTGTGGGAAGTTGGAGTCCGTTCGCACTCCGGGAACGAGTTGTTAGATGTTTATACTCCAATTCACGCAGTGGGAAGTTGGAGTCCGTTCGCACTCCGGGAACGAGTTGTTAGATGTTTATACTCCAATTCACGCAGTGGGAAGTTGGAGTCCGTTCGCACTCCGGGAACGAATTGTTAAATGTTTATACTCCAATTCACGCTGCGGGAAGTTGGAGTCCGTTCGCACTCCGGGAACGAATTGTTAAATGATTATACTCCAATTCACGCAGTGGGAAGTTGGAGTCCGTTCGCACTCCGGGAACGAGTTGTTAAATGTTTATACTCCAATTCACGCAGTGGGAAGTTGGAGTCCGTTCGCACTCCGGGAACGAGTTGTTAAATGTTTATACTCCAATTCACGCAGTGGGAAGTTGGAGTCCGTTCGCACTCCGGGAACGAATTGTTAGATGTTTATACTCCAATTCACGCAGTGGGAAGTTGGAGTCCGTTCGCACTCCGGGAACGAATTGTTAAATGTTTATACTCCAATTCACGCTGCGGGAAGTTGGAGTCCGTTCGCACTCCGGGAACGAATTGTTAAATGTTTATACTCCAATTCACGCAGTGGGAAGTTGGAGTCCGTTCGCACTCCGGGAACGAGTTGTTAAATGTTTATACTCCAATTCACGCAGTGGGAAGTTGGAGTCCGTTCGCACTCCGGGAACGAATTGTTAAATGTTTATACTCCAATTCACGCAGTGGGAAGTTGGAGTCCGTTCGCACTCCGGGAACGAATTGTTAAATGTTTATACTCCAATTCACGCAGTGGGAAGTTGGAGTCCGTTCGCACTCCGGGAACGAATTGTTAAATGTTTATACTCCAATTCACGCAGTGGGAAGTTGGAGTCCGTTCGCACTCCGGGAACGAATTGTTAAATGTTTATACTCCAATTCACGCAGTGGGAAGTTGGAGTCCGTTCGCACTCCAGGAACGAGTTGTTAAATGTTTATACTCCAATTCACGCAGTGGGAAGTTGGAGTCCGTTCGCACTCCGGGAACGAATTGTTAAATGTTTATACTCCAATTCACGCAGTGGGAAGTTGGAGTCCGTTCGCACTCCGGGAACGAATTATTGAATGGACTGTCGTGTGTTGGTCCGGTTCAGCCTTCGATGTGTTGACTTGCCCCCGAGCTGGGGTTTCACTTAGTGAGTGGCCGGTTGTAATGCAGTCACTCGCTATTTGAATAAATTCCATTGTTCGATGGAACTTAGCTCTTCGTGTGTCGTGATCGTTGAATGTTGTATTCGATGAATCACAGCTTTAGCTTGAAGAGATAATGTTTTATTGCTGAAATGAGAAAATATGGCAATGTCAGTGCCTTATTACAAAATCAAATTTCAGAATGTAAATGAAATTGCAAAATATTCATAGATTGAATGAGCCTGTCATGTGTGACAATGACGAAGATCCTCGTCGTTCCAGGCTCCTGAGAAAGTCGGTCCGCCACTGATGGCGTTTATCACCAATCTCCCGCGAGGACCATCGGAGTCCTCATGCCTCGGTTGATCGGGTTCATTGATTTGATTTGGTGGACCTGCTTCCCTGGGTTGCGGTGTCCGCACAAATCGATCGAGTCTCCTTTCCCTGATCAGTTTTTCAACAAGATCCTGTAGGTGACGACACTCGTTCGTATCGTGTCCGTAGCCTTCATGGAACCTGCAAAATTTTCCTGTTTGGATTTGTCTCTCTGACGACGGTCTCGGAGCAGGTTTTTCATATTGAATTGTACTACGAGTTTGTAAATACAAGTCCTCCAATGAAGTATTCAAAGGAGTATAACTGTCGAACTTCGGATTTTTGCGGCGCGGACCGCTATTTTGATCTCGTTTTTTAATTTGATTCACGCTCTCTCTTCGCCGAGCTTGTTTATTTTTAATGTTCAACTGAACTTTTTCGGAGCTTTCACCGGATTGTTTTATTGCAACATTGCTTTGGGTTCCTCCCACGTTTGATCCTGCGTCAGTTTGCTTCCTTGACTGTTTCGCGTCTTCCCGTCTCAGGAATTGAGCTGCTTTGGCATGGAAACGGTCCAATGACGCAGGTGGTTTTCCAGCTAGCCAATTGCCGAATTCAGAATCGGGGTCGATCCCCTTGGTTAACGCCATAAGGATGGAGTTATCATTTGGATTACTAATCTCCGCACATGCAGTATGGAATCTTTCTAAGTAGTGTCTAAGCGTCTCTCCGGGAGCTTGCGTGACACTGGATAGAGTGTTGACATCTTTCGGCCTTGCGACGTGCATGCGGAATTGCTCAACGAATTTTGTGGCCAGCTGGTCGAATGAGGAGACGGATCGAGGAGGCAATCGGGTGAACCACATGGTGGCGATGCCCCCCAGGGATATGGGGAAACTACGACATTTCACAGCGTCGTCGGCTCTGGCAGCCGTCATCGACCATTCATATTTTAGAATATGTTGATTGGGATCGGAGTTTCCCTCATGCATGGGCAGAGTGGGCATTCGGAATCGCCGTGGGGGTTCAGCATTAAGAATGTCGTCCGTAAAGGGAGTGTGACTTCGGGAAACCCCCCAATCGTCGTTTGTGAATCCCTGACTCTCACGAATCATCTGTCGTATCATAGTCGATAGATCCGGCATTTGCACCGGAGTATGGTCACGTTCCATACTTTGGGTTTGAGCCGGATATCGTTGACGGTTCAAATCTCGCCTTCTCGGCTCATAGTCCTCTGGGACGTACGGTTCAGGAGTATGACCGCTTTGACGACGGTTCGGGTCCGACTGATCTCGAGTGTCGACCCCTGGTTCAGCCGCAACGCTAGCGGTGCGGTACTCAGCGGCGTGGTGAGGAATGGCACCCCCTCGGGAGGAGGGTCCGGTTTGGAAGCTGGCTGACGGACCAACTCTTATTTGTCCAACGGTCAATATCGGTTGGTTTCCAGCGGATGGTATACGACCCTCATCTAACCGGGGTCGTGGAGGTCGGTTATGATAATCAGAAGATGAAGAATTTTCGCTAGAAGAGCGATAAGCACGATCTCTCGTGGATCGTTTTCGTTTCTGGCGATCCAGCTGGTTGATTAGCTCAGCGTTGGCGCGTAACTGTTCTTCTAGTTGTCGCCGACTCTGGGTCAACTCTTGAAGTAACAACTGCAATTCTTGTCGGGTAACCGGACCCGACGGTTCTGAGTGCCCAGCGGCATCTTGATTAGGTGGAGGCAGAGGGGCAGGATTCTGTCTATCCTGTCCTTCTTGATTGACGGCGTTCGAGGTGGTTCTTGTGCTAACCATTTTTACAGTTGAGTTCCTTTCCTAGACTTTATGCAAATCTGAATAGAAGGGAAGGAAGTTGGATTTAACAATCTGGATCTCTCTCTTAGATTTGTTCAATCCGGTATCGATGACAGATCCAACGAGCAGGAGAAAATCTGGGTTTTCTCAGTGAAAGCACCAAAGTGTTTGCACCAAAATTGGTCACAACACTCTTCGGGAGTCGTTGAAGAGATAACAATCAATAGTATGAACTGAATATGAATATTATCTAACAAAAACTCCAATCAACAGTAAAGAAATATGCGTAGACAAGCGATTTATAGTGGTTCGGCGTGTCGCCTACGTCCACTGTGAAGTTTTTTGATGTTTTATTGATTATCTTTCAATGTTTACAAGTTGTTACAGCGATCCACCGCAAGTTACAGCTGGAAATTCGAAATCAATAGTGAAATTATGATGGAGATGTCAATCCGGCAGAGTCTGGACGCTTTAGAGTAATAAGATCCCGAAGTCCCCTTTTCTGTTGGCCCTGGAGCTCTATTTATAGGTGTAGGCTGCTGGTATCTTGGTGAAAACTCGGGAGACCACTTCTGGCACGTGAGGGGGCCCATACGTACGGTCTCAGGAAGTTTGGGCCCACTTTGGTATCGGTTCGAACTCCATTCGAACCGATCAAGAATTCATCCAATCGAGGTGAAATTTGGCGTAGACATTCTTCAACATGTATGCAAGCATCTGTGAAAGTTTCATTGCATTTGGATCAGTAGGTTAGGAGATATGTTGGGTTCGAAATAGACTTCACGGCAAGGCTGTTTGGTTCGAACCCTTGTTACTCGAAACGATGGTTTCGAAACCAGTGTGGCACGCGACCTCGTGGTGACGTGGAGCGCAAGTTTCGAATCGATCCGGACTTCTCTCCGTGTTGACCGCTTCGACTCCGTGTATCTCGGTGATTTCGAACCGATGGGAGACACGTGGGTTGACCCAGTGGGTTCGAATAAGGCAGCACAGGATGGGTTCGAACATGGCATCAGGGATGGGTTCGAACACGACTCTGTGATGGGTTCGAAGATGGCACTGTGATGGGTTCGAACATGATTCCAGGGATGGGTTCGAACGAAGCATATCGATGGGTTCGAAGCATGCTTGTCTGGTGGATTCGAAGTTAGGTCGTGGATGGATTCGAAGCAAGGCTATCTGGGGATTTACTTGATGGAGTCGAAGCGAGGTTCTAGCTGATGGATTCGAACGTCGTCCCTTCTTGTCGATTCGAACATGGTGGGTTCGAACTAGTTGGGTTCGAAGTGGAGTCGAACCGATGGATACGAACTCATCGATTCGAACTTTGGTATATGTGCATGGATTCGAGGCGCTGCCTCACTTCTTGGGTTCGAAGCAGATGGGTTCGAACATAGGTAAGGTCATGGTTTCGAACTGAGCAACGTCCATCTTTCTCAACTTGAATCCATCATAACTTGAGCATACGACCTCGGATTGTCCTGAAATTCGAAATGCTGACTCTTGTAGCCTTTCTTGCCGTGTCCTATCAATTGTGGCTCATTCTGGACTCAGATAAAATTCAGTGATATCCATGGCTAAAGGAAGTACGATCAACCTCTGAGGCGAACTGTCCTTCGTTTTTCGATCAATCTTTTGGTATCGCGGCTTTGCCAAAAAGCGGGATAACATATAGAATTTTGAAGAGAATCTTTTTTCAAAATAATAATAATTATTATTTCTGTAACCTGCATTTTGAAGATATTAAACATATATAATACGATTTCATGGATACTTATTTTATTCTAAATAATACTCTTAAAAAATTTAACTTTAATATAAACACTAAAATTTCAGACTGTGAATTCTGTTAGAATACTTTTAGATTTAAGTATAAAAAGAATATTAGATTCTTACTTCATACCTTTTCATTACTACTTGTTAGTATATTTGGTTTGAAAGAAATCAAAGGATTTTTAATAATAATAATAATCATCATAATAAATTGATTTTTACAATTTCTTCATTTTGTTTTAATTGGATCTTGAACCCTAAATACAAATTTGCTAAAAATAACCTATTTAAAGAGTACCTTAATAAGGTTAGTTATAATATGAATCTATTTAAGCACAATAACAATATCTTTAACATCAATAATTGTAGTATTAATATTCATTCAAACTTAAATGACAATTTCACCGTGTCATAATTTACTTTCGATTAAAGGTCCATAAGAACATTTTAAGATTTGTTTCAATTACTGAATTAGTCATTGTCTGTACTAGATTATCGATCTTTTAGTTCTTTAGTTTTGTGATCTATTGGCATTTCTTAACTAATTCTTATATTTGTTTTTTAGTTTTTCTTCTCTCTTTTCTTCATTTTGTTCAGTTTGTCTTTCTTAAGTATTTTTACTCCTATCTGATTAACACAAAAAAAATGTAAATAAATTTTAATTATATACATTTATGTGTATCATTCTAACTATTTACTTAGTTATTCCATAGAAACATATACGGGTGATAGGGTGATAGATTGGGTGTTAGGTTCTCTTTGCAGGTTCTCAGGACTACAAATTGCAGGATTCCAGATTGCAGTGAGGCTCACTTCTCAGTACATCTTCAGCTTCATCATGATGGCATATTTTCAAGGAGATTCGCTTTTTAGCTAGGCACTACTTTCATTTTTACAGTATCTTCAGAGTGGAGTTTTACTTTCAAGATCACTTGCAATTCCACCACAGTGTAGTCACATCCTCTTTCCTTCCAAGTCAGTAGCATGGAGCTACCTTATTTGTGAGTGTTGGCTTTTTGTATTTTGGCTTCGTGTTTTCTTTATAATTTTAGATATTCCTAACACCTTATTATTGGGTGGTGGCCATGCCGGAGCTTGATAATAGGGTGTAATGGGCGATGGCTTTGCCGGAGCTCAATATAGGGGTACTTGAGTTATTATCTTTTGATACCTGTACTTAGACTTGCTACCTGTCAGACATGTTGACAGCACCTTGCTTTGAGTTATATATGTAGTTTCATGTGTGCTCTCCTCTATTACTAGAGGACCACACATTTTTTTCAAAGAAAAAAGAAAATCCAGTGACATTATAATAACTTATAGGGTTTAAAATAAATATTTAACATAGCTGAAATGCTTTCATCTCACATTCCAACAATTTGGTATACAATTAAGTCCGTAAAACACATATTGGAGAATGGATTCCATCAATGACAAGACTACTAGGGTACCGTTCGTCATAGTATACCTCTAGATCAAATGTACCGAGGTGCAAACTTGCAATCCCTATATAGCAAGATTAGCCTATACCTTCTTGGATAGTACCAATATGATCATAACATCGGCTGTCAACTTGACAAATAGTTTCGGTGGGCTGAGCATACATAATCCATCAGAAATATCGATCCAAATACAAGAGATGATCATACCCTAATGGTAGCAAACCACGGAGGCTTGCGGCATATCCTCTATTTTTGTCATTATTGGGTATGAGGCTCGAGGATACGTTTACCTTTTTAGCAATCCTACTTAGATTGTTAACACTGCTCTCCAGGCAACAATGCAATGTCGGCATTCACCCATACTAGTTGTTCTGGATATAACCGAATGCGCTACTTCTACTACATCCATTTTGGAATCATCCTCAGGATTAGTAGCAAGTAGTCATTGCACTTAAAAGAACTTCTTCTATTTCATCATCTTCAAGATGTCTCCAATTTGAACACTTAAGCTGGTTCGAAGTGGTTTTCGATTAGCAAATCTGATCTCGATCTCTCCGAATAGACAATGATAGCTTCAAAACCGGCAAAGATTCATAGTCGGTTATTTAACTGTCAAATAAACAAACAATCCAATCAGATATTTATTACTATATGGAAACCAACCGTGGTTAAGAACATAAGAAATCACTAAGCCTCTTTAATTGGTACTATCATTAATAAAAATCTCCTTTCAAATATTTGTATTAAAATACCTTTTACAAACGATAAATGCATAAACCCTCTCTATTCTTTTCAATACTTAAAAAAATATTGATATGCTTATCTCAACTATATAAGTATACTCACAAAACATTTCACTTTCAGTACTTAGAAAATTTTCCATCTACTTATATCAGTGGTATAAGTATATTAACAAAACACTACATTTTAAATACTTAGTAAACTTTTCTATATAATAAGTATATTTAAAAAAACTACATTTTCAATACTTAGAAAATGTACCATACACTTATCTCAAAGATATAAGTATATTCACAAATATTAAGAAAGATTTCATTTCCAAAACAATAATTTATCAGATTAAAACAAATGTAATTTAAAACATTGGTAATAATAAACCTATAACACTTTTGGCGTAAGTAAAGGGATCGTATAGAAATTAGACCAAATATACTTACTACCACTTCACGATTTCAAACTCATACTATACCTCAATCAACAATGTATTCGCACAAGTTAGCGTACCGTCGTTACTTCAACATACATTCTAAATTCTTAGGATAGGGTTGGGTTTCCCTACCTTAGAATTGAGTATTAAGTATGGAAAGAATACTTTCCATACCATCACAATTTAAAATGATTATTTATAGAAATCAAATCTCATTCCTTTTACAAACTCCTTTTTATAAATCTCTTTCATACTTATAAAAATTCTTTTATAAATTCATTTCTATTTATAAAACTTCTTTCATAAATTCATTTCTATTTATAAATATTCTTTATAAATTCATTACTATTTATAAACTTCTTTTATATCTATTTATAAAACTTCTTTTATAAATTTCTTTTTTATTTATAAAACTTCTTTTATAAATTCTTGTTTATTTATAAAACTCCTTTATAAAACATTTTATATAAAATGGTTCATAAATATTTATTCTAAAATATTTATATCTTATTTTAAAATAGAATCACTTTACTATAAAAGATAAATTCCCCTTTTCTTTAAAATAAACATCCATTATTATATTAACTTTTCTGTGAAATAAATATTTTCTAAAATACTTTTTAAACATTTCCAAAAATGTTGGAGTGAATTAGAGAAGTTCAAAAAAATTTTTTAAATAAAATGCCATAGAACATCTCGAAAGTCATATTTAAAATTCATTCTCTGAATCAAAACCAATTTTAAATTCAAACAACAAATAATCATATTTCCAAATACTATAATATGGGCAATAGCTATCATAGAACTTCAATGCTACTACTACGTTTATCACTCAAAAGATTCAACTTTTAATATGTTTCAATGTCATATCCAACATGGCTAACTGCCAAATTTTTAGCATTCAATAATTTATACAACAAGTATATAACTGAAATTTAAAATCAACCATGGTGAGGAATCTCGCTTCCTCTACGAAATTCACTATATTTCATTTTATATATCATTCGCTTTTCAAAGTAAAATTCAACCAAACCAAACAAATAAATCATTCTAGCATAAAAATAATAATTTATATCTACTATATATTATATAATATTCATCCAAAGTGAGATAACTCACCAAAATTCCAATGGATGCTTACACGTTCTAGTTCGAACAAAAATAAAATGACGTTCAATTTTAGCTCAAAATCCAACTTTCTCTAAACTTAACTATATCAACTTAATGCATAGATAACGCTTCTATGAGTGCAACACAAAAGACCGTGTCTCGATTGGAGCTTGTATGAAGATGTTATTGATTTTATAAGTTTTGAATTAAAATAGTTAATTAAGCTAATCACTAAACAAATTAATTACACTCTAATCCTCCTTCTCCAATCACGGACACCCTTTCCTGTTCACATTTCTTGTACATGCACACACCTTAAATCGTGCATGACTTTACCATGATATGGAGCTACGCTCCACCATTCGACGAATGAACCTCGTCGTTGACCTTCTCTATGAAAGTGTCACCTCCCCAACCCAAAGTATCACACTCGATCCGCTCAATTTCGATCGTGACCTGATGACCGACTTCCCATCCAAAAAATGTTGCACCTTCCTCCCCTCGAACGCACACCATTAAACTTACACAACTGAAGCTCCTGCACACGAGAAGAACAACGCACACCTCGCTTTCGTTTATCGTTACCTAAAACTCCAAAAATATCTAATCCTAGTTCAAGCCTCTAACGTCATCATCACTATACCCAACTACAACCAATTTCGTGCATATGGATGAGAAGCATTCGCACATATGAAGACAATGAATCTAGTTTCATGATTTTTAGCAAACCCTAACTCTTGATTTTGATTTTTGAAAGGTGGAGGACGCCTTTGTAACAACCCGTAAATTTTCGATAATTAAATTTGTTAATTTAATAAGATCTTGGTAATTAAAATTGGAAGAAATAAAATTTTGTAATTTGTTAATGGAATAACAAATAGTATAAAGGGTAACCATGGTAAATTAAGTCAATGATTAACAACTTTAATGAAACTCCAATCAATGGAAATAATGAAATTGTTATATTTGGTTATAAAATTGAATATAAGAAACAAATGTAAATATTTAATTATTGTATAAAATAGATAGTTAATGGTAATTGAATAAAATTAGTATTATATAAGGATTGTAACATTTGTTAGTGAATAATAAATTCATAAGTATAATTAAAAGTTAATGGTAACAATTATAAGTTACCTATTTAATTAGTTTATAAGATTAATTGGAAATCAATTGTAATTAAATGTAAATAAATGATCCATTAATGTGAGTTAGGACAGTAATTGTAAATTGTGAATGCAATAAAAGGAATAGAAAGGTTAATTTTATTAATAAGGTAATAATTGACTTGACAAAGGGATGAATCGAGATAAATAAATTAATTGAGACTTTAATTATAATTAATGTATGAAATTGACCAAAATTTAATAACATGGAAATATCATAGTTAATACAAATTGGAGTATATTAAGGTAATGAAAGGTAAAACAAAGGTTAACTAGGTTTATAGAGTAATAATGAACTTAATAAAAGGATTGGAATTGAATCAAATCAGTTTATCGAAATTAATTATAAATAATTGGAATTCAATTTGTAATAAATGGATTTATTGTAATCAAATGAATTAAATACCATGTTAATTAAAATTAGATGAAATTGAAAATTATTAGTGCACTAAGATATAAACCCATGATAATTATACCATAAGATGAAATTGATTGAATAATAAATGGAAAGCTAATTTAATTGAATTATTGGGAATTTAATTTATATTCTCTAAATATATTGAAATTGAAATTTAAAATTTTGAAATTCGTGAAATATGCAACATTAAATTTATTTGGAAATTTGTTATAAAGAGTTATAAATTACTTAGTAAGCCAAAATGATAGGGGTTGTAAATAATTAAAATATGAATTGAAATTTTGATTTAATTAATTTAATATTAATTTATTTAATTAATGTGAAAATAGCCATTTTGGCCACTGTCTTGGATTTTGACAAAACCATTTTCATCGAATCCGTAACGGTGAATTATTGTAAGGTTTCAAGTTTCGTAGCGATCGGACTTGACGTTTGATCGTACGGACTCGAAACGCCTAGAAATCAATTTAATTGAAATCAATTTGAAATAAGCTGATTTTATCATAACTTCTTCATACGATGGAATTTGGACTTGAAACCTGTTCCATTGATTTTAAAATATTTGAAAACGTCTATTTTATATATGGTTTGATCCATTTGCGTTCTGGAGGCAGAACGGGCTTTTCGGGTCATTTATCGCTCAACGTGTAAATCAAATGTATCCATCCATTCTATTTTTCTGATCTGCCTATAAATACTTCATTATAAACCCTAGCCACTCCTCATTTTCATTGTCTACATGTACATTTCTTCTCAACTCCTTCTTTCAATGGTAGTCGATCAAATTCCCAATTGTAATTTCAAATCAAAACCAAACCAAAATTCAAATTCCTCAAACTATATCGAATTATATATCGACTTGAAGCACTCGATGAGCGCAAGTCAAATATGTGATTCGTTTTCTGGTATGGGTCTCTTTGTGGCCAAAACCGGGTAAAACATTCTCAGCTGTTCGTTGATCAATTCGATTGATCGACGAATCAATGATATAGTTTTGTAGAAAGGACCGAGGAGAGTACATCAGCGTAGTTTGTTTGGCGAACAGACGGTTGGATGGAGCGCAACAATTTGATTAGGGTTTTTGTAAATGGCGGCTGCTTCCATGTTTGATGTGCACGTAAATATGCATATTTTTACCACCATATTTATTCTTTTTAAATTAAATAAATGATCATATTGGGTATTTTAACTTGTTTTAACCAAAATCCATATTAATTCCAAATTGTAACATATCCATCTCATATAAGGGCAAAACGGTCATTTGTGTGCATATATTTCTTTGAGAAAAATTAAGTGGAAATTTATATATTTTTGTAGGAATTTGGTCTCAAATAGGAGTGGTTTCATGAGGTAATATGCATGCACAAAGAATATAAAGGAATGGAGATGGAAATAATTCAAAGTGAAGATCATGGAGGACCCCACCTACCCGCCACCTTAATGTACAAATTAGAGGCTAATGCACATGCTTATGAAACTAAAGGCTTCATGTACACTTAAATAATGATTAGTAGAAGCTAATGATTACTTGGCCTCCACACTTTCTCAAGGGTAGTTTGTTATTCCCCAAATTATTGGATTAGGGTTTCATGCATGTATAAATAACCCCTTATGTTTCATGTAATCTCTTCCTCTTCATTAGTTTAGGCTCAAAATAAAAGACAAGTTCTCTTTCTCTTTTCCATGGCTACTTAGCCATTTTTATTTCATGTAATTTCTTCTTATGCAACTTTAATACACAGCTATTTTCTTCTCTTGTTTATTTTCCTTTTATGCAAGTAGTGTAGATTTTCCTTTATGCAATTAGATTAGTTTTCTTCTCTTTTCCATTAGCTTTCATTTTCTTTTCTTTTTGCTTTCATGTTGCTAGCTATATTTGTTAATCAAATGACAAATATGAGAGGCTAAACCCCTTCAATTTAGGGGGTAATGAAGCTCTCTAATTATGTAGCTTCAACTATTTGTTAATTCATGCTCTCTTTTTGTGCTTAATGACAATGCTTGAAGTGGTTTAATTTGTTGTTTTTGTTTTGAATTTGATAGCCTGTATTGTTGACACCAAATAGGTTATGCTTAAACAATCACTAACACTAATTGCCTCTTCATCAAAATATGATTATGGCAAAAGAAAGTGATTTGAAATTAAAATTTGATGGTCTATATTTCTAATCAATAGTTAGTAGGCCATACTTAAAATAGATTTTATTTTTATTTTCTTTGTCAAGTTTCATGAAAGTTAGTAAGTGCTTTAAGGGATGTGTTATAGTTTGATGGCTTATGTTGGCTAATCAATAGCACAAATATGTCATACTTATGATAAACACATCAATTAAAGCACTAATGACCATAAATGAGAGATTATGATTTCATACATTTTGAACTACATGATCTAGAGAGTGGATTTATTCTCTAAATTGTCGTTTAACTCTTATATTCGCGTCTCTTTTCTTTTAGTTAGTTAGCTAATTTTCTCATTTTCTAGCTTAAATATTCTCAAACTTTGGGTTAATTTGATTGTATAGAAGTTTAAAATCTACAATTCCCCGCGGATCGACCCTTACTCGCATACGTGCTACATTCGTACATCCTGCACTTGCGGTTATTTTTAATTTAAATTCTTTCGACGGTTTTCTAAAACGATAGAATTTCCATCGACAAACAAGTTTTTTGCTTCGTTGCCGGGGAATTGCTTTTTTTTTTGTTTTATTTTTTTCCTTTTTCATTTATTTATTTATTTATTTATTTTTTGGTTATTTATGGTCATTAGTACCTTAATTGATGTGTTTATCATAAGTATGACATATTTGTGCTATTGATTAGCCAACATAAGCCATCAAACTATAACACATCCCTTAAAGCACTTACTAACTTTCATGAAACTTGACAAAGAAAATAAAAATAAAATCTATTTTAAGTATGGCCTATTAACTATTGATTAGAAATATAGACCATCAAATTAATTTCAAATCACTTTCTTTTGCCATAATCATATTTTGATGAAGAGGCAATTAGTGTTAGTGATTATTTAAGCATAACCTATTTGGTGTCAACAATATTGGCTATGAAATTCAAAACAAAAACAACAAATTAAACCACTTCAAGCATTGTCATTAAGCACAAAAAGAGAGCATGAATTAAAAAATAGTTGAAGCTACATAATTAGAGAGCTTTATTACCCCCTAAATTGAAGGGGTTTAGCCTCTCATATTTGTCATTTGATAAACAAATATAGCTAGCAACATGAAAGCAAAAAGAAAAGAAAATGAAAGCTAATGGAAAAGAGAAGAAAACTAATCTAATTGCATAACGGAAAATCTACACTACTTGCATAAAAGGAAAATAAACAAGAGAAGAAAAGAGCAATGTATTAAAATAGTATAAGAAGAAATTACATGAAATAAAAATGACTAGGTAGCCATGGAAAAGAGAAAGAGAACTTGTCTTTTATTTTGAGCCTAAACTAATGAAGAGGAAGAGATTACATGAAACATAAGGGGTTATTTATACATGCATGAAACCCTAATCCATAATTTGGGGAATGACCAAACTACCCTTGAGAAAGTGTGGACGCCAAGTAATCGTTAGCTTCTACTAATCATTATTTAAGTGTACATGAAGCCATTAATTCCATAAGCATGTGTATTAGCCTTTAATTTGTACATTAATGTGGTGGGTAGGTGGGGTCCTCCATTATCTTCACTTTGAATTATTTCCATCTTCATCCTTTATATTCTTTGTGCATGCATATTACTTCATGAAACCATTCCTATTTGAGACCAAATTCCTACAAAAATATTTATATATATTTTCGATTAATTTTTCTCAAAGAAATATATGCACACAAATGACCGTTTTGCCCCTATATGAAGATGGATATGTGATAATTTGGAATTAATACGGATTTTGGTTAAAACAAGTTAAAATACTCAATATGATCATTTATTTAATTTAAGAAGAATAAATATGGTGGTAAAAATATGCACATTTACGTGCACGTCAAACAAAAACAAATTTTCTTTTGATTTATTTTAAAAAAACACTAAGATAAATATATGGTTTTGGTTTATTAAATTGAAATTTTTGAAAATTTATTTGTCTTAACAAAAATAAAAATGAAGTTTGATTACAAATAATAACGGTTTAACTAGTATATAGGATGATTCATACGTGTTAATTATAAAGTACATCCTAATTGAAAATCTTTGTTTTACAAAGTGGTTGATTTAAAGTAAAGGATATAACATTTTTTTGCCTTCTAAGTTAAATGGTGCTAAGATGATTTTGCAAAACTCTCTCTCTCTCTCTCTTTTAAAAAAAATAATATAAGAATAAAAAATAATAACATCCAAGTATTCACTCTCATTTAAAAGTCCTCATGGTTATGCATGGGTGAATTGCTTGGAATCTTTGATTATACGCTTTCATACTCATTTAAAAGTCCTCATGGTTATGCATGTATGTAACACATGTAAAAAAACAGACTTACTAAAAACCACCTACGGTCAATAGGTGTATGCACGAAAGTGTGTGCACTCGTATGCTCTGTACTCCCCTCACATAAGCCCGAAATGCAGTGCTTGGGTGGTATATCTGGCCTCAGTTTACCTGAGCTAGGTGTGTAATTTTTCTTGAAAATAATGAGAGAGCAAGCAATTGAAATCCTAGCACTATTTTTACTTAGTTTATTTGATTTGTTATTGAAAAGAAATGAAAATATCACTTTGATAAACTTTGATAATCAACTAAGGATCCATTTCATAGTTACACTTTGTTATTAACCAAAACAACGAGTTAAACTATAGTCTATTTGTTATGACAACTTGATTTTTGTTGGAAATTTTGACGAGCAAATGACATAAATTTTCAAGATAATAGCCAAAACCTATATTTAACTTATTCGTGTCGATTTAAAAATAAATCCTTCATTTGTAAATATTTTCAAAAACTTGCATTCATCTCTTTGTAAATAAATCTTGAATTTTGTAAATATTTTCATCTTGCATTTGGATTTTGTGGGTAGTAACCGCTGAAAACCCTCACGAGACAACACTCGTCCTACTGGGGACACCCAGAGGTTTAACGGCTTGTTGCATATGCTCAATGCAATCGTGCTTCCGACGAAAACGGATTTATCTTAGTTTCCCTTAATTCGAGGACGAATAAAAAGATAAGTGTGAAGGTATTTGATGTGCATGTAAATGTGCATATTTTTACCACCATATTTATTCTTTTTTAATTAAATAAATGATCATATTGGGTATTTTAACTTGTTTTAACCAAAATCCATATTAATTCCAAATTGTCATATATCCATCTTCATATAGGGGCAAAACAGTCATTTGTGTGCATATATTTCTTTGAGAAAAATTAATTGGAAATTTATATATATATTTGTAGGTATTTGGTCTCAAATAGGAGTGGTTTCATGAAGTAATATGCATGCATGAAGAATATAAGGGAACGAAGATGGAAATAGTTCAAAGAGAAGATCATGGAGGACCCCACCTACCCACCACCATAATGTACAAATTAGAGGCTAATGCACATGCTTATGGAATTAATGGCTTCATGTACACTTAAATAATGATAAGTAGAAGCTAATGATTACTTGGCCTCCACACTTTCTCAAGGGTAGTTTGGTCATTCCCCAAATTATGGATTGGGGTTTCATGCATGTATAAATAACCCCTTACGTTTCATGTAATCTCTTCCTCTTCATTAGTTTAGGCTCAAAATAAAAGACAAGTTCTCTTTCTCTTTTCCATGGCTACTTAGCCATTTTATTTCATGTAATTTCTTCTTATGCAACTTTAACACATTGCTCTTTTCTTCTCTTGTTTATTTTCCTTTTATGCAAGTAGTGTAGATTTATTTTTCATGCAAGTAGAATAGTTTTTCTTTGTCTTGCTTTCTTTTTCCTTTTCTTTTTCTCTCATGTTGCAAGCTACATTTGTTCATATGACAATAAATATGAGAGGCTAAACCCCTTCAATTTAGGGTTAATGAAGCTCTCTAATCATGTACCTTCAACTTAATTTGATGTTTATGCTCTCTTTTTGCTCTTAATGAGAATGATTGAAGTGGTTTAATGATGTTGTTTAGCTTTTAATTTGACAGTCTAAGTTGTTCATAACAAATATGTATGCTTAAACAAACAAAACACAAATTGCCTCTTCATTTACATATGATTATGGCAAAGAAGTGATTTTTGAAATCAAAATTTGATGGCTTATATTTCTAATTAATAGTTAATAGGCCATGCTTAAAATAGATTTTGCTTTCAACTTTGTAGTCATATTTTATGAGATTTAAAAGTGTATTAGTGGTTGTGGTATAGTTTAATGGTTTATACTGAGCTAATTAATAGCACAAATATATCATACTTATGATAATCACATCAACTAATTTACTAATGACAAGAAAAGAGAGATCATAACTTCATTTGGTTGATTTATGTGATCTGGAGAGTGAAAATTGCCTCTAAATTATCTTAACACTCATATTTTTATCAATTTTCTTTTGCTTGTTTTTCATCTTTTCTAGTTTAACATTCTCTTCAATCTTGGTTTAATTTGATTGAATATATTTTTAAAATCATCAATTCCCTGTGGATCGACCCGTATTCTCTACGTGCTACATTCGTATACCGTGCGCTTGCGGTTATTTTTAAATTTAAATTCATTAGACGGTTTTCTAGACCGATAGAATTTCATCGCCAAACAAGTTTTTGGTGCCGTTGCTGGGAATTTTTTTTGATTTTAATTTTCTATTCTTCGAATTATTTTCTTTTGATTTTTGTGTGTTTTTATTTTGTGTGTGTTTGCAATTTTTGTGTGTTTGATTTGCGCTTGCATTTGTATGTGTGTTTGATTTGTGCTTGCGTTTGTTTGTGTGTTTGTAGCTTTTCTATTTTGCATTTGCATTTGCATTTTATCTATGATATAAAAAAAATTCCATTCCATTGTGCATTTGCAAATTTTTCATTTTTACAGTTTCTTTTCTATTTACAATTTTTCATTCCCTGTTTCATTCTTCACTGTTTCTTTGTATTTCTCTCCTCCTCCCCTCTGTGCTTCTGTTTCTCTGCATTTCTTCACTGTTTCTTTGCATTTCAATTGCTTACTCGGATTCTCATTCTCACAGCCAACTTTCTGCTCCTCTCAACAATTCCTCTCTGACCATCTCCATATACATCTCTGTACACAATTCTATACCACTATACACATCTCTGTGCAACAGACTCCCTAATTGCCTCCCCTCTACTCTACACACAACCCCTGCTGACTGTTGCACATCCCTGTAACACCCCACCTATTTTCTTTCATCTGCTACATACTCAAATCCACTTTAACTTCATTAACCAAAACACCTCCCCTTCAGTCAAACAACCATCTTCTTCAGTCACATATCCCAGAGCCACCACTACTCATCTACAACAAGCAAGCTTCCACCATCAAACTCCACCGCCTTTCATCAATATACTGCCCCAACCAACCAAACAGAAACCGTACTTCAGTTCGTCTACTTCATCCCATCAGCAACACCTCATTTACTTACTTGCATCTTCAATATATCTTCAAACTGCTGACCGCGACACAAGCACTCCAACACAACCTCTTCAATCATATACTCCTCTTTCTAATACACCACTCAAACCATCAATCAACACCAGCAGTCACCCCTGCCATCCCCTGTGAAATCACCAAATCAACTTGACACCATTCACAAAACCAACGTCCACTGACATTCACTTCAACTTCTTCAACTTCCTCTGCCAACACCATCCATCAACTGCTGCTCCACAAACTTCACCAGTGCCAACAGCTAACCACTACCACAATTTCCACCATATACAATTCAAAGCTACTGTCATGCCACATCCACCACTTCATCATCACCTTCCTCTTCCAAATCGGACCAATCGACTCGACTATCCCCAAACTAGTGAAATCGCAACTCCTCAACCTCAGTTGAATAATCTCAGCAAAACAATTGCACCAGAAGCCATCGACTTCCCCTGGCGACAGTCATCACTTCAACAACATCACTCCAACATTACAATACCACAAATTTCCACCCACAATTGAACTGCCCTACTTCCAGTCACCACTTCGATCTTGCACTTCCAGTCGCCACCCTACAACGCGTGACATAGCCTTCACCTTAAACAAACCACGAACGAATTTGTGCAAATTGCTATGACTTGTAGTTTTGTTTGAAATTGAGAATTTTGATTTGGGGATTGTAAAGACTTGTAAAAAGCTTTCAATTGTTTTGTGAAGTAGCGTGAGAAGTGAGGAACCGTGAGTGAACGATGAAATTTCTTTTTGAACTGTGAATTATTTTTTTGGGCCGAAGGAATTTTTGGTTATCTTGTTTTTAGTTTCTTTCCAAACTAAAAAAAATAACAAATCCAAGTTTCTAACTTCTTTAGATTTGTGAAAAAAAAAGATCTTTGGCTTTGCTTTATTTCTTTTGATTTCATTTCTTTTGATATTTCTTTGATATATGTATATATATCTTGTTTGATTCCTTTTCAGGTTGCCAGAGTAGAAAACTGCAAAGAAGAACCACTTAGCTTGCATGCAAAAAAAAATTCTGCTTTAAAATAATTGCTAATAAATTCTGAAAGCTCTGCTGTTGTGTTCTAATCTCTAGTTCTAATCTGCATAGTTGGTTGCTCCCATTTTTAAAAAAAAATTCAAAAACAAAAACAGAAATTCATTTGTGGTTGCATTGTTAATACACGTTTAATTTCTTCTCTGCATTTCATCTTAGAATCTTGATTAATAATAACGATAGCTCTTAATTGTATATTGGCAAGTTGTCTTCCTTAAACAATTTAATTTCTTGGCGTCTAGGCTACGGCAGAGTAATAACCATTTATAAATATTACGGTGATTCGTAAATATTATAGTGGTTGTTCTACTGAAGGTACTTAAACCTTCGGCTGCATTGCTATGGTGATTCGTGGTGCACCGATAAATCCTACCTGTTACCTGGCTGAGAACTATCTTGTTTATCTAAGACAATTTGTAATTATACAATTTTGGGTTAACTTAGGATAAATCATTTATAATTAATCACTGCATTCATTTAGTAGCATTAGTTCATGTATATTTAAAAAAAAATCAAAAATGCAAAACTAAAAAAAATAGTAAATATTCCTTTTATTTTTCTTTAAGTTTTTAAATCCTTTTCCTTTGAAATTTCAAAAATCCAAAAAATTTATAAAAACAAAAATCCAAAAAAATATATAAAACTTTTTCTTAAAAAAAGCCAAAAAAATTTTAAAAACCAAAAAAAAAAATCAATTTTCCATTTTCAAAATAAATTCTACTTGTAAATATTTTTCTTTATAAAAAAACAAAGAAAACTTTGAAAATGTCCGAGTTTCCTTTTTCTTACTCACTTGAATTTAGTTGTGAAAATCAATATAATCCATATGAGTTAACTTCAAATTCATATGGATATTTTAACAACAACTATTGTGTAAATAATTCAAATTTCGAACAGCAAAATTTTCAAAACGATGACCAACCTTCGACTCTTGAAAATAGCATTGAAATGATTTCATCTTTACTTGAACTTTCTACACGACAAAATCAAGAGATAAATGATTTATGTAATTCTTATTTGTGTAATAACTCGAGTCAAGGATTTCAAAATTTGAATTCAATTCAAAATTCAAACGATTACGATTATAACCCATGCCAATTTAATTTCGAACTCCAAAATGATTTTCAAACTCAACATGAAAATGGGAACAACTTTTCAAACTAATTTGGTAATGGGAATAATCTTAACCATGTTACGAGTGAAATTTTTTGTTCCCAGCAAATCCAAATCGAAAATTCTCAATTTAATAACTACAAATTGGATTTTTTTGAACAAATAAATGAAATTTACGATGATCACACGGATTTGTTGTTTGAAACTTATATAAAACAACGTGAACAACAAAATCAAATCTCAACATGTGACGAATCAAGTGATAATCCACCTTTTACCCAAATCGACAATTTTCAAGTAAAAACTTTTGAATTTGATAATGACGATCTTAATCAAGTTGTTGAAAATACGATAATTAAGTTAGATTTCAATTCTTTTGAGGGTGCGAAACTCGAATTAAACTTCGATCTTCCTTTTTTTGAAAATTTGAATACGACAACTTTGAATTTTAAACTTGATTTACATGATGAAGTTGTTGATAATCCAACAAAGGAAGTTCAATTTAACGAACATGAGCTTTATGGACTTTTTGAAAACGAGTTGTTGGATTCTAAAGGGGAAAATTTCGATCACCATTTTGATTTTGAAATCGATACTTCGGAAGAAACTGAACTTCAACCAATTTTTCTATCTACCCCAAAAATCATCGAAAATAAAACAACTCGTATGATTTTCAATAAAATGACTTTCGTTTTTTCAACTTCGAAATCTTTTACGATTTGTTTTTTCGTGCTTAAGTTGTGTCTCATACATTTGACGAGACAAATGAATCGGTCTTTAGAAGACCGTTTCATGTACTTTTTGATTGTGTACTTTCTCGACTCTTGTAAATAATAATCTTTCATGTAAATATTGGATTTTTATTTTATTTTTCTCCTTCCACTTGGGTTGACTGTGGGGAACAGTCAAAATAAAGTGTGGGGGGAGACTCATCTTCAATTTTTTTTATGGTTTATTTTTGCTTTAAATTTTCAAAAAAAAAATCACAAAAACAAATTTTCTTTTGATTTATTTTTAAAAAAAAAACACTAAGATAAATAAATGGTTTGGTTTATTAAATTGAAATTTTTGAAAATTTATTTGTCTTAACAAAAATAAAAATGAAGTTTGATTACAAATAATAATGGTTTAACTAGTATATAGGAAGATTCATACGTGTTAATTATGAAGTACATCCTAATTGAAAATATTTGTCTTAAAAAGTGGTTGATTTAAAGTAAAGGATATAACATTTTTTTTGCCTTCTAAGTTAAAGGTGCTAAGATGATTTTGCAAAACTCTCTCCCTCTCTCTTTTAAAAAAATAATATAAAAATAAAAAATAATAACATCCGAGTATTCACTCTCATTTAAAAGTCCTCACGGTTATGCATGGGTGAATTACTTGAAATCTTTGATTATGTGCTTTCATACTCATTTAAAAGTCCTCACGGTTATGCATGTATGGAACACATGTAAAAAACAGACTTAATAAAAACCACCTACGGTCAATAGGTGTATGCACGAAAGTGTGTGCACTCGCCATGCTCCGTACTCCCCTCACATAAGCCCGAAAGGCAATGCTTGGGTGGTATATCTGGCCTCAGTTTACGTGAGCTTGGTGTGTAATTTTTCTTGCAAATAATGAGAGAGCAAGCAATTGAAATCCTAGCACTATTTTTACTTAGTTGATTTGATTTATTATTGAAAAGAAATGAAATACCACTTTGATAAACTTTGATAATCAACTAAGGATCCATTTCATAGTTACACTTTGTTATTAACCAAAACAACGAGTTAAACTATAGTATATTTGTTATGATAACTTGATTTTTGTTGGAAATTTTGACGAGAAAATGACATAAACTTTCATGATAATAGCCAAAACCTATATTTAACTTATTCGTGTCGATTTAAAAATAAATCCTTCATTTGTAAATATTTTCAAAAACTTGCATTCATCTCTTTGTAAATAAATCTTGAATTTTGTAAATATTTTCATCCTGCATTTGAATTTTATGGGTAGTATCTGTTGAAAACCCTCACGAGACAACACTCGTCCTACTGGGGACACCCAAAGGTTTAACGGCTTGTTGCATATGCTCAATGCAATCGTGCTTCCTACGAAAACAGATTTATCTTAGTTTCCCTTTATTTTAGGACGAATAAAAAGATAAGTGTGGGGGTATTTGATGTGCATGTAAATATGCACATTTTTACCACCATATTTATTCTTTTTAAATTAAATAAATGATCATATTGGGTATTTTAACTTGTTTTAACCAAAATCCATATTAATTCCAAATTGTCACATATCCATCTTCATATAGGGAAAAAATGGTCATTTGTGTGCATATATTTCTTTGAGAAAAATTAATTGGAAAATTATATATATTTTTGTAGGAATTTGGTCTCAAATAGGAGTGGTTTCATAAAGGAATATGCATGCACAAAGAATATAAAGGAATGAAGATGGAAATAATTCAAAGTGAAGATCATGGAGGACCCCACCTACCCACCACCTTAATGTACAAATTAGAGGCTAATGCACATGCTTATGGAATTTATGGATTCATGTACACTTAAATAATGATTAGTAGAAGCTAATGATTACTTGGCCTCCATACTTTCTGTAATGACTAAGATTTTCGACGCTCGAAAATCGACATTAATACGTCCACTGTATCAACCGCCGAGCAATCGAAGGCCGGAAAACCCAACCGTTAGGATTAAAGAAGAAGAGGTAGAAGAAAAAAGAAAGAAGAAGCAACAAAAACAAAAATTAGAATCTCACAATCGCAGCGGAACAACATATAATAGATAAATGAATATCTTTAAAACAAAGAACTATATCTGTTATTACATTACATCACATTATCATTACATTATCAGAGTGTACAACAACAAACAGTGGAAAAGAAATACTATATACTAGTTGATACGCCATGCCATCAAGCTTGCTCCTGATCTCCACAGCAACTCCTGAATTCCAGAATGACCCGATAACCTGACTCTAGACTGCCTGTGTGGAAATTGGTGGGCACCCAGAGTTTAGGAATGGGACAATAAACTCCAGGTCAGTCATGTGACTAGTGTGAGAACTTAAAATAATTTCTCTTAAAAAACAAAAAAAGAAATATTTTTTTAAATAGATCCGCATGCTTTTAGAAAATGTAACTACCATAAGGCCTCCCGCACACACACATAATGCAAACACAGAATCGGAGGAGATTTCTCCTTATGATAGTCAAACATGCTTGATACGCAAATTTCTTTGATATTATTACTATAAGTGCAAAGTGTAGAAAACCTTTCGAAAGTATAATATAAATCTTAGCCAACATACGACCAGTATCGTATGCCTACTATAGCGACCATCTAAACAGTGGGGCGCCACCATAAGTAAATGGCAGGTTATACAACTAAAACCGTACAAGGCTCATATTGTTTTGATTGGATTTCCAACAAATGGTCGGGCAAAGGAACTTCCCAAGTAAAATGGACCGCCTCTGGAGGGACGTCCCCGGATCCTAACCGGATCTCTGCTAAACAAGGCCGGGTTACCTCTGTAATAGGTAACAACTGACACGAGTATGCCATCCCCCGGTCGTAAACAACCTTTATCCGAGGATCCTCTCAACCAACAACCACAAAGTAATAAGTTTGCAGCAACCACAAAGTAAGTATCTGGGCTCCATACCATGATACCACTCATAATCCAGAAGGAAATGACATACCCTCAGAGGGCGCTGTCCTCAAATAACCTTGCTGCTACGAATCCTGTTTCGACCATAACCGGGTTGTGAGGTTCGACGAAGTCTCGTCCACAAAGCTACGCTTTTCACAAAAGCCACGTTTTGATCAACAAATAATCAGCAGCACTCAGCATGCCACATTACCAAATTGGGAGTATATCACTAATAACCATCAACTACATAACCTCTGAGCTCGTACGTCTCAGAGAAGGGTGTTAAGCTAAGAGAATAAATTCTCCGCCACCAACAGAAATGTATTTGAAAGAAATCTGCTTTATATCTCAAATGTAATGTCAGACATACAATCCATACAAGTCTGTTCTGGGTTCGAACAGAACCGAAGGTACTTCTAAAGAAGCCCTTACAATCCGGGTATTCACAATCCCAATCGGACTTCCTATCACGTAGGGAATCTCCATACTGTAGCTATATGTGCCGAGACAATCGATAGGTCATCCTATCATTCTCGCAAATACCCGGTCTTCACCACCGGTCTTCAAATGCAATCCCATTTCGTCGTATCATTATTCGGAGCGGGATTTATAACCCAAAGGTCCTCTCCCAGCTAAACCGAATAACGAGCTCTTATTTATAAAAATAAGTGTTCATTCAGATCCGAGCGAATCACAACAAATACCCATTTAAAGGTAAATATTGATAGTCGGTTATTTAACTATCAATAGATATGCATAACATCACCAGATTCCAAATAATTTCCCAAATTATTTATTTTCCAAAAATATCTTTACAAGATATAATTTCCACACTTCGAAATAAATTAATTTTTATTTTCAAACAAACTTCCCTTTCCTTTATAAATTCCATGGTCAATTTAAATTTCCAAATATCCACTGATATACAATTTTCAAATCGATTTCAAATATTCACTTTCAATTATCTTTAAAAGGTATAATCTCAAAAACATTTCACTTCATATTGGAAAACATTTTCATACTTATTTAATAATAAGTAATTCACAAATCTATTTATTTTCAACATTTGGAAAATATTCAATATACTTAAATCACGATTAAGTATATATTTTATTCTTTAAGGAAAACATTCTCCTAAACGCATTTATTTGGGTCAAAACGAATGTTGCGTAAAACATCGTTACGACAACCCAAAATCTCTAGTATGGGAATTCAAAATTAAGATAGATATATAAATCCCAATACTATATAAAACATTTCCTTTCGAAAATCATTTACTATAACAACAGTGTTAACTTTTAAATTCCAAACTTCAATGAAATGTATACTTTCAAAAATCACTTGAAAATCCTTTTAAATTGGAAATCGTTACTTAACATTTTTAAAACTCCAAAAATAGGCCCAATGCTGCAACAACACCAATACATCGACCACGGCATCCAAACATCATACATCAATATGATAACAGAATATATCGCAAATATCTGTAAATAAATCAATACTGTTGAGGAATCCAGTTGGATCCCTCCAACTAGTTTCCCTGCATCCACAGATGTTAGCACAATACCAATCCCGTTTCAAGATGGAATATCACGGTACATGGGTTTATATAAAATATTATCCGCTATTATGTGGCGCAATAGGGTCTCATCCGTTGTATAATGCGGGAAAATCAACTCCAAGTACATATATAATACCAATTCCACTTTAAGGTGAAATATCGCGGTATATGTGTTTAATAAATAACATCCGCTTAATATACGGCGTATAGGGTCTATTCCAAAATAATAGATAATAATTTATCATCCAAGCATAAAATCAAGCAATTTTAAATCTAGCTATTTAAAATTTAAATCGAAACAGATTCGATTGAGTGAGAAGTTCTCACCTTATTTCCAATAACAGTTTCAGCGTTTTATTTCGAATAAAATTAAACGTGCATTTAATTTTACCCAAAATTCTCACTAGATCCAAATGACTCCAATCCAGCTCCATCGCGTAGTGTTCGTCAATACGAAGCCAACGCAATTCGTTTCGTCAGTTTTCGATTTCATATGAACAAGTTATGACGTTACAAAGTTTGAACGAATTTATATAATATAAATTTACAGTTTTCTTTTATTTTTAACCCTCACTCTAATCAGGGCCGCACGTTTCAACTTGATGAAATCAGGATCGTGCCCATTTTCTTCTCCCCCATCAGGTAACGAACGCAACCCAAACCCATAGAAGCCGCCTCGAAACCCTAATGCTCGCGACCACTGCGATGCTCGAAACATCATAACACCACCACCATTTGAAAGCTCGTGCTTCCCCCTACTCTCGGCCGTGAGCATGCCAAGCTCGGCCCCCCATGCTCTTGAAAAACGCACACGAACACGACATATTCATTTGCGATTTGCCATCAATCGACTTTGTTTCAGACGATCATCACCGTTGGATTTACTCATCTCGACGAGATCTACTACTTAGTAGTTGAAAACATTTAATGATAGTGAGTGGATTGAGAGAGAACAAGAGAAGAAGTTTCGAAATTCTCGGCCATTGAAATTTTAGGTGGCGGCTCGGGCTGAAACCCTAATTGTTTTGCAAATTAGAAAATATGAGGTCCTTATATAGAAAATATTCGCGCACTATTCACCCGAAATTTTTCCAAACTCCAAACGAAGCATGCCGCCTAACATTTATAATGTTTTACCCCCATTCCGAATGCAATGGAGTATGTATCTGGAGCCAATTTGATCGTATTTGGAAGATAAGTTTTCGAATCGAATTATTTAAATTCAAAATTCACTCAAATCGATTTCTACGCATTTTAGCTTGCCCCGGACAAACCGTAAATCCGATTGACACGAAATTTGAAATTTTACTATAATATAACATTACGGATCCGATGAAACTAGTTTCGTCGAAATCCGAGACTGTTTGAAAAATGACTATTTTTACTCGTCAATTAAATATTAAAATATTCAATTTCTACAATTTAACTTTTAATTCAATTTTAAAAGTTCTATAACATCATTCTAACTCCAATATGATTTAATATAACTTTATAAATCATTTTTAATCACATTAAACCCAATTACCAATTATTTCTGTAATTTCATATATTAAATTATCGATTTAATTATCCAATAAATCTAGATATTCGAAATAAAATTTATTCGACTTACAAATTTTACTTGTTAATATTAAAAATCAATTAGATATACGAATTTCAAATGACAGAAATTCTGGGTCGTTACAAACTTCCCCCTTAAAAGAATTTCGTCCTCGAAATTTCCAAGTAAGAAAAAGTTACAGAATCCATTAACTTTTCAAAACCATTCAAATTAGATTTCAAATTCACTTAAGTGTTTAACTTTCCCAAAACCCAATAGTTAAACTTCTTATAAAAACTTTACTAAGTTTTCAAATCATACTTAGTTATCTTTTGAAGACCAACAATATCGTTTAACTTTTCACTCCAAAATCAAAGTTATAGTTTCAAAATTTTCCAATTTTCTCAAAAAATATTCTAACGCCTTAAATTTTCAGAAATTTCGCCATAACCTCCTTTGCACGGCTCAATCCGAAAAAAAATGGCAGTATATATATATATATATATATATATCACAAATATACATCTCATCAAAGTAATGAGGCATCCCGTAGGGAAAAAAGTGTAAAAATACGATATGTAACCCGAGATGTGTACCCTATATATTATTAATGAGCATATACGGCTAATATAGCGCGGTGAGCTCCAAATGCAAAACAAGTGCAATTCGCACCCACTAAACACTCAACAATAATGAGAAACATGCATATATGAAAGTAATACCAATATACAACATATACCACTATAGCACATGTAACAAAATAACAAATCCATATCAAATCAATATACATTCACTTCTCATTAATATTCAATGAATTGGTTTTTCATTTAATCACATTTGATTCACTAACATTGGACTTTACTAACATTCATTTATTCATTTTCAATTAGTTTATATTCACTAATTTACATTCAAGTTAGTTCACTTCCCATTCAAATCAAATTACAAAGCTTTCCGTTTATCAATTTTAATTTCAATAACACATAATGAATTATATATAATCAACTAACAATCATATAACAACCAAATCATTATTATTAAATTCACATTCAACAATTCGTATTCACTTTGTCTAACTTCAATTTGATTTAACACTTCTAATTCCAATTGGTTGATATTAAATTGACTTCTCTTCAATTATTCAATTTTTTTCCAACTTCATTAGCTTCTAATGAATTAACACTTACATTCATTATTCTATATCAATTCATTTACATTAGATTGATTAACATTCAATCCATTTATGAATTCAATTGCTAATTCATTTAACAAATAAGGTTGAATTTCATTTATATAACTCAAGTTCATATTCATCACTTCACTTTATCAATTTACTTCGATACCAAAATCAACTTCATTCAACATTACTTAAGTTATATTTCATTTTATAAACATCACTTGGTTTCATTTAACTTAAATTTCCCTTATAAATCCAATTCAGATCACAGTTCTAAAGTAAATTCTATTTAACTTTTACCAAAGTAAAATCTTTATTGTTTCATATTATAAGTCCAAAACTTGATTACTTATATTCATCAATTTCAACTTGAATTTTTTATTTATTTCAAATTTGTTTATCACAATAAAACTTCAGTGTCCAATTTACCAGGGTAGCAAATCCATCACACGGAAACTCAAAAATGATACTGATGATGCTGCAGTCACCACCCTTATTATTTTCCAGTAATAGTAGTGAATTCAGTGCCTAATATTCTTTCAAAATTTTCCTTTATTCATAAAGCACATTTATAAATCTTTTTCTTATATATTTCACTATTTAACCTTTAATTTTGGAAAATAATTTCCAAAATAAACAGGATTCAACATTTTCTATTCATGGTTCAAATTCATTTTTTTATTTACAACTCATATTTATAAATATATTCATATAGTTTCACTTCTTATATATAAGATTATTTCACGATCGTTAATCACATTAATTACAATTCCATACTTATATATATTCTTACATTTTCAACAACCAACAATCAATTTTATATACACTTCAATAATTTCTGAAAAATTATTTCCTTTATATGTAAAATATAATCGAGGTAAAATTATTTCATTTACCCAATTTAAATGATACTATGTCGACTTGCCTCGTTTAAGTGTTTAGAAATCCCTATCGATACGGTTGTACTTCTCGCACCGACCAGAATTCATAAACAGCTCAACGGATAAGCAAACACAATATAAAACATTTTTTATATTCACTAACAAATACGCGCTCATATATATTATTATACTCCTACTCATTTTAGAGTACTGCTGACTCTATCTCTAATGAGTAATTCCCAACAGAGCCAAGGTTGTCGCTTAACCATATGCTCTGATACCAACTGTATTAATATCGATTTTCGACGCTCGAAAATCGATATTAATACGTCCACTGTATCAACCGCCGAGCAATCGAAGGCCGGAAAACCCAACCATTAGGGTTAAAGAAGAAGAGGTAGAAGAAGAAAGAAAAAAGAAGCAACAGAAACAAAAATCAGAATCTCACAATCGCAGCAGAACAACATATAATAGATAAATGAATATCTTTAAAACAAAGAACTATATCAGTTATTACATTACATCACATTATCATTATCATTATCTGAGTGTACAACAACAAATAGCGGAAAAGAAATACTATATACTAGTTGATACGCCATGCCATCCAGCTTCCTCTCGATCTCCACAGCAACTCCAGAATTCCAGAATGACCGGATAACCTGACTCTAGACTGCCCGTGTGGAAATTGGTGGGCACCCAAAGTTTAGGAAGGGGACAATAAACTCCAGGTCAGTCATGTGACTGGTGTGAGAACTTAAAATAATTTAACTTAAAAAAACAAACAAAGAAATATTTTTTTAAATAGATCCGCAATGCTTTTAGAAAATGTAACTACCATATGGCCTCCCGCACACACACAATGCAAATGCAGAATCGGAGGAGATTTCTCCTTATGATAGTCAAACATGCTTGATACGCAAATTTCTTTGATATTATTACTGTAGGTGCAAAGTTTAGAAAACCTTTCGTAAGTATAATATAAATCTTAGCCAACATACGACCAGTATCGTATGCCTACTATAGCTACCATCTAAACAGTGGGGCGCTACCATAAGTAAATGGCAGGTTATACAACTAAAACCGTACAAGGCTCGTATTGTTTTGATTGGATTTCCAACAAATGATCGGGCAAAGGAACTTCCCAAGTAAAATGGAACGCCTCTGGAGAGACGTCCTCGGATCCTAAGCGGATCTCTGCTAGACAAGGCCAGGTTACCTCTGTAATAGGTAACAACTGACACGAGTATGTCATCCCCCGGTCGTAAACAACCTTTATCTGAGGATCCTCTCAACCAACAACCACAAAGTAATAAGTTTGCAGCAACCACAAAGTAAGTATCTGGGCTCCATACCATGATACCACTCATAATCCTGAAGGAAATGACATACCCACAGAGGGCGCTGTCCTCAAATAACCTTGCCGCTAAGATTCCTGTTTCGACCAAAACCAGGTTGTGAGGTTCGACGTAGTCTCGTCCACAAAGCTACGCTTTTCAAAAAAGCCACGCTTTGATAAACAAATGATCAGCAGCACTCAGCATGCCACATTACCAAAGTATATCACTGATAACCATCAACTACATAACCACTGAGCTCGTACGTCTTAGAGAAGGGTGTTAAGCTAAGAGAATAAATTCTCCACCACCAACAGAAATGTATTTGAAAGAAATCTGCTTTATATCTCAAATGTAATGTCAGACATACAATCCATACAAGTCTGTTCTGGGTTCGAACAGAGCCGAAGGAACTTCTAAAGAAGCCCTTACAATCCGGGTATTCACAATCCCGATCAGACTTCCCATCACAAAGAAAATCTCCATACCATAGCTATCGGTGCAAAGACAATCGATAGGTCATCCTATCATTCTCGCAAATACCCAGTCTTCACCACCAGTCTTCAAATGCAACCTCATTTCGTCGTATCATTATTCGGAGTGGGATTTATGACCCAAAGGTCCTCTCCCGGCTAAACCGAATAACGAGCTCTTATTTCTAAAAATAAGTGTTCATTCAGATCCAAGCAAATCACAACAAATACCCATTTAAAGGTAAATATTGATAGTTGGTTATTTAACTATCAATAGATATGCACAACATCACCATATTCCAAATAATTTCCCAAATTATTTATTTTCCAAAAATATCTTTACAAGATATAATTTCCACACTTCAAAATAAATCAATGTTTATTTTCAAACAAACTTCCCTTTCCTTTATAAATTCCATGGTGAATTTAAATTTTCAAATATCCACTGATATACGATTTTCAAATCGATTTCAAATATTCACTTTCAATTTATCTTTAAAAGCTATAATCTCAAAAACATTTCACTTCATATTGGAAAACATTTTCATACTTATTTAATAATAAGTAATTCACAAATCTATTTATTTTCAACATTTGGAAAATATTCAATATACTTAAATCACGTAAGTATATATTTTATTCTTTAAGGAAAACATTCTCTTAAACGCATTTATTTGGGTCCAAACGAATGTTGCGTAAAACATCATTACGACAACCCAAAATCACTAGTATGAGGATTCGAAATTAAGATAGATATATAAATCCCAATACTATATAAAACATTTCTTTTCGAAAATCATTTACTATAACATCAGTGTTACAGTCCACCATTTCCTTATTTCTTGAAAACGTCTATTTCAACAATGAATGTTGAAATCTATGATTTCGATCCTTAACACATTTTAAAACAACTTCAAATCGTTTTAATTCTATTTAAAAGATCACTCCCTAAAACATTTCTTTAATATATTATTCACCGTCCAAAATCGTGAATATAAATCGTTTACCAAATTCAACACTTCTACATATTTAATTTAAAGGATTATCCACTGTCCAAAATCGTGGATATATCTCCTTTAATAAGATTTCATATTTACTTATCAAATTCAATTTATTTCAGACTTATAAAACAATGTTTATAAATTCACATTTATATATTTTATAAAAACTTCAACTTATAAAATCCCTTAATTAGCAAATTCTATTTATATCTCATTTAAATGCCAAAATCCAATTTATAAGTTAACTACTTATAAATCTTTTATTTTACAAAATCTATTCATTTTATAACTTCATAATCTATAAATCTATAAATTTCACTCACTTATGAAATCCATTTATACTTCATTTTAACATTTATAAAAACTCGTTTTATAATTCTAATATTTTTATTTACAAATATCAATTTTATAAATCTTTTATATAAACCGCTTATGCTAATTCAAAAATCCCAATTTAAACCATTTTACAAATTAATCAACTACTTATTTCAAAAAAATCACATTTCAGTTATATTTCATAAAAATCGTAATTTTTATAACATAAAATTATAACGTTTATTTATTTAAAATGAATTAATTCCAAAATTCAATAAAATGTATACTTTCAAAAATCACTTGAAAATCCTTTTAAATTTGAAATCGTTACTTTAACATTTTTAAAACTCCAAAAATAGGCCCAACGCTGCAACAGCACCAATACATCAACCACGGCATCCAAACATCATATATCAATATGATAACAGAATATATCGCAAATATCTGTAAATAAATCAATACTGTTAAGGAATCCAGTTGGATCCCTCCAACTTGTTTCCCTGCATCCACAGATGTTAGCACAATACCAATCCTGTTTCAAGATGGAATATCGTGGTACATGGGTTTATATAAAATATTATCCGCTATTATGCGGCGCAATAGGGTCTCATCCGCTATATAATGCGGGAAAATCAACTCCAAGTACATATATAATACCAATTCCACTTCAAGGTGAAATATCGTGGTATATGTGTTTAATAAATAACATCTGCTTATTATACGGCGTATAGGGTCTATTCCAAAATAATAGATAATAATTTATCATCCACGCATAAAATCAAGCAATTTTAAATCTAACTATTTAAAATTTAAATCGAAACAGATTCGATTGAGTGAGAAGTTCTCACCTTATTTCCAATAATAGTTACAACGTTTTATTTTAATTTTACCCAAAATTCTTACTAGCTCCAAGCGACTCCAATCCAGCTCCATCGCGTAGTGTTCGTCAATACGAAGCCAACGCAATTCGTTTCGTTAGTTTTCGACCTCGTATGAACAAGTTATGACATTACAAAGTTTGAACGAATTTATATAATATAAATTTACAATTTTCTTTTATTTTTAACCCTCACTCTAATCAGGGCTGCACGTTTCAACTTGATGAAATCAGGGTCGTGCCCATTTTCTTCTCCCTCATCAGGTAACGAACGCAACCCAAATCCATAGAAGCCGCCTCGAAACCATGATGCTCGCGACCACTACGATGCTCGAAACATCATCACACCACCACCATTTGAAAGCTCGTGCTTACCCCTACTCTCGGCCGTGAGCATGCCAAGCTCAGCCCCCCCATGATCTTGAAAAACACACACGAACGCGACAACTTCATTTGCGATTTGCCATCAATCGGCTTTGTTTCAGACGATCATCACCGTTGGATTTACTCGTCTCGACGAGATCTACAACTTTGTAGTTGAAAATATTTGATGATAGTGAGTGGATTGAGAGAGAACAAGAGAAGAAGTTTCGAAATTCTCGGCCATTGAAATTTTAGGTGGCGGCTAGGGCTGAAACCCTAATTGTTTTGCAAATTAGAAAATATGAGGTCCTTATATAGAAAATATTCGCGCACTATTCACCCGAAATTTTTCCAAACTCCAAACAAAGCATGCCGCCTGGCGTTTATAATGTTTTACCTCCATTCCGAATGCAATGGAATATGTATCGGGAGCCAATACGATCGTATTTGGAAGATAAGTTTTCGAATCGAATTATTTAAATTCAAAATTCACTCAAATCGATTTATACGCGTTTTACCTAGCCCTGGACAAACCGTAAATCCGATTGACACGAAATTTGAAATCTTACTATAATATAACATTACGGATCCGATGAAACTAGTTTCGTCGAAATCCGAGACTGTTTGAAAAATGACTATTTTTACTCGTCAATTAAATATTAAAATATTCAGTTTCTACAATTTAACTTTTAATTCAATTTTAAAAGTTCTATAACATCATTATAACTCCAATATGATTTAATACAACTTTGTAAATCATTTTTAATCACATTAAACCCGATTTCCAATTATTTCTGCAATTTCATATATTAAATTATCGATTTAATTATCAATACATCTAGATATTCGAAATAAAATTTATTCGACTTACAAATTTTACTTGTTAATATTAAAAATTAATTAAATATTGTAATTTCAAATGACAGAAATTCTGGGTCGTTACACTTTCTCAAGGGTAGTTTGGTCATTCCCCAAATTATGGATTAGGATTTCATGCATGTATAAGTAACCCCTTATGTTTCATGTAATCTCTTCCTATTCATTAGTTTAGGCTCAAAATAAAAGACAAGTTATCTTTCTCTTTTCCATGGCTACTTAACCATTTTTATTTCATGTAATTTCTTCTTATGCAACTTTAATACATTGCTCTTTTCTTCTCTTGTTTATTTTCCTTTTATGCAAGTAGTGTATATTTTCCTTTATGCAATTAGATTAGTTTCTTCTCTTTTCATTTAGCTTTCATTTCCTTTTCTTTTTACTTTCATGTTGCTAGCTGTATTTGTTAATCAAATGACAAATATGATAGGCTAAACCCCTTCAATTTAGGGGGTAATGAAGCTCTCTAATTATGTAGCTTCAGCTATTTGTTAATTCATGCTCTCTTTTTGTGCTTAATGACAATGCTTGAAGTGGTTTAATTTGTTGTTTTTGTTTTGAATTTGATAGCATGTATTGTTGACACCAAATAGGTTATGCTTAAACAATCAATAACACTAATCGCCTCTTCATCAAAATATGATTATGGCAAAAGAAAGTGATTTGAAATTAAAATTTGATGGTCTATATTTCTAATCAATAGTTATTAGGCCATACTTAAAATAGATTTCATTTTTATTTTCTTTGTCAAGTTTCATGAAAGTTAGTAAGTGCTTTAAGGGATGTGTTATAGTTTGATGGCTTATGTTGGCTAATAAATAGCACAAATATGTCATACTTATGATAAACACATCAATTAAAGCACTAATGACCATAAATGAGAGATTATGATTTCATACATTTTGAACTACATGATCTAGAGAGTGGATTTATTCTCTAAATTGTCATTTAACTCTTATATTCACATCTCTTTTCTTTTACTTAGTTAGCTAATTTTCTCATTTTGTAGCTTAAATATTCTCAAACTTTGGGTTAATTTGATTGAATAGAAGTTTAAAATCTACAATTCCCTGTGGATCGACCCGTACTCGCATACGCGCTACATTCGTACACCGTGCGCTTGCGGTTATTTTTAATTTAAATTCGTTCGACGGTTTTCTAAGCCGATAGAATTTCCGTCGACGAACAGTGTTCGTGAGCAACGATGGGGAGTCAATGATCGGCGATCGTGCTAGGGGGGTCGCGAGGCGCGGGCGGTCGAATAGGTGGTCGGGCTAGCTCCTGAGGCGGTGCGGCGTGCGCTGATGGCGGTTGTAGGATGTTTGGCGCAATGAATAGTTTCCTGGCTAGGTTTCAGGGAATGCGTGATGAAGGGTTACGTGGCGGCTAACGGGAGGTGTTTTCTTTCTTTTTTTTCCTTTAAATTTCTGTTTCAACTCGTTCAAATATGCATAAATTTTGCATACGAGGTCCATTTCACGCGCGGTTTCTTGCATTGAGATCATATTAAAATTCCGGACATTTTGACGCTAGTTTGGTTTAATTCAAAGATCATTTGAATTTAGGCTCTAAATTGGATTTAAATTCGATTTAAATTCAAAAGTGAGTGTTTTAACCCACTCACAACTTCTAAAATTTCTTATGTTTGTTAAATTAAATTTATGATGTGGTTAGAAATTTATTTATGATTGTTTGGATATTTTAAATCATCTGAGTTAATTTGAATTTATTTGAATTAATCATTATTTAATTTATCATTGAATATAAATTTCTAGTTAAATACCTGTTATTGATTATCTGTTCTATATTGATGTTTATTGATTGAATTGGATGATGATTGGGATGAATGTTTGATTGTTGATATTGGACGAATGGATGTTGTATTTTTATATCGTTATAAACAGCAAGTTCACTATGGGTTGAAACGATACATACCTAAATGATCTATAGATTAAGGAAAAATCGTTATGGGTTGAAATGATAGACTCGTGCGATTTTATGGATTTTATATTAAATTTGGGATTGCGGTTGAAATGATATATAACCATAAAATTTTAAATTGCAGATTGAAATGATAAATATCCATATCACTTGACCCTAGGGTAGAGAATTATAGGCGGACACTGGATTGGTTAAATTAAATGACTTTTAAAATCTTTAAATTTTAAATTTAGCAAGATGAAATTTTGAAACAAAATTTGATTCATATAAATTAAATTATTATCAAAATTCAAGCTTTATGTTAAAATTGGAATTGGTTTAAATTAATTGTTAAAGGAATTGAAATTGAAATTTTAAATTTGATTTTGTTTGAAGTATAATTGAAATTTATCGAAATTAAATTATTAAATGATTTGAAATATAACTTTGAAACGTATTGGAATTAGAGTAAATATAAATTGATATATCCAAGATGGATTGTTGATATAAAATTTGATGGTCTATTAAGAATTTAAAATTGAAGATTTGGAATTGGGTTTTATTGAGAAATTGAAATGATCTGATTTTGTTGAAATGAAATAAATAGTTTTAAATTGATATAAATTCCAAATTCACTGTTTTAAATTTTTTTTTTTTAAGATTCTAAACTTTAAGATTTTCAAATTTATAAACTATTTTAACCTATATTAACTACATTAAATGAATTTAACCTATTTTAAAACCATTTAACTTATTTTAAAACTAATTTAACCATTTTAACTTATATTAAATCTAATTAATCTATTTTAAAGCTATTTAATCTATTTTAATTATGTTTAATCTATTCTAAATCTATTTAACTATTTTAAATCTATATTAACTATTATAGAGTATTTTGGACCGTTGAAAATTTATTTAAACTATTTATCACTGTTTAAACTATTTTTCAAATTTTTTTTTTTTTTTGGCAAGGCCAGCCGGTTTTATAGTGGACCGTCCACTTTTATTACAATCGTAATAAAAATTGAAGTACAGGAGTAAGGTAGAAGCACCTTAACTACTAGAAATAAAGCAAAAAAAATACAGCACAGGTACTTGACAACTATGTCACAGTAACTAAATAACAAAAACTAGCTTTCCCCTGAGGGAGAGTCACTAACAACACCAGACAACAATAAAGGGGCAGACCCAATAAGGGCAGCAAATGGGCGGAACCGTAGAGCAAGACGAGGGTCATAATCTACAACATCAGAACTGTAGATAAAAGATCGATCCCAGGATGGATCAGCTAGCATGTCAGAATTTTCAGTCGCATATAGACCTTCCATATCAAGGACTATAGAATCACCAAATTGTTTATAGCGTAAGCATCTAAGGTCCTGTTGATCATCAGATACAAACCGGAAGAAGGATTCATCAACCGGATTATACCTCATATCAGAAATGGGATCAATCCAACACCCTTCTGGTTCATCCCAAGCCACAGGAGGCAGCAACAAGGTAGGGTCAGGGTCATCAATGTCATGAGCAGCACAAAGAACCTCAGGAACAGTCGGAGAAACAGGAGAAACCACAGGCAATGAAAGATCACTCTGATCATGCAACTTAGCCTCAGGAGGAGGATAAGAATGTGTCGGAGGGGCAGAAACCTTGGGGACCCAGATCCTACGACAAGGGCGCGGCAAAGGAAACTTCGGAGCAGCCACGGATGCTACAGAATGATGACAATCTAAAGTAAGGTGTCCAAAAGAGTGACAGAAAATACAAATATCCGGAACCCAGCCATAGCGAACCCTAACTTCCACAACATGACCAACAGCAAGCTGAACAGGAATAGAGGTTGGAAGAGGCTTAGAGGGAGAAATCTCAATAAGCGCCTTCGCAAACATCAACTTATCTCGCGCCACCGTATTAGAGTCAAAACATTTCAACTTTCCAACATTACAAGCTAACCAATTCAATCCGATTAGTGGCTGGAGAACAGAAGGAATCTGAGAAAAATATACCCAAACAGGGATAGAAAAAACTTGCTCTCGAGCACACGCCACCTTAGAAGACCAGGGGGTAACGATGAAAGGCCTTCCATCAACAAAGGAAGGCTCCGCATCCAGAACTTGCCTACGCTCCTCAGAAGAAGAGAACTTTAAGTAGTACATCGAATCAATCAACTTAACATGCAAATTACCTCGAAGCTTCCAAACCCTCCGAAGCACAGAAGCAGCCGATGAAAGACGGTGTTGTGAGTCAAGGAAAAAACCAACCAAATAGTCTGCCCAAAATTCCTCACCGGCTTGCAACACACTAGGGGGAGGAATCATCACACCATTTTCCTCAACCATTTCAAACTCAATCGGTACGTAGACTCCCGCATTACGGGGCAAGGATGTAAACAGAGAGGACCACGATTTTGTGGATTGCGACGGTACATCAGCAACGAGGCTCGATGCTGCAAGGGGGATAGTAGCATCTGGGTTCAAAACAGAGGCAGAAGGTGCATTTTTCTCAGGGGAATTTTCACAAGCAAGTGAAGTGCCTTGAGCACAACAAGGGGAAATAGCAGTAACACACCCCTGGACTTGGACAGCCTCGCTAGCAACCACAGTGGGAACCACAGTAGGTTCGAACCCATTAACCAAAGTAGACTTACTCACTTCATTACTCAACAAATTCGGCAAATTGGACACTTGCACAGTCGCAACCGAAAGAGATAGGCCATCACGCGTTGACACACTAGCTTTTAAGGCACTGGCACGAATCGGAGAGGATAGCAAGGGAGGAAAATCAGATTGCGACTGGAGAGCAGGAGAACGCGTAGACATAGACAAAGATGGTTTGTAACCACGACCTGACCTAGTTGATGACGGAGAGAGGGGAATGGAATGGAGAGGGGACGGTGATGAGAAGGGCATACGAATGGAAGTGGAGGCGAATGAACAGAAGTAGGGGGCGGACTAAAACGAGGTACTGGAGGCGCTGCAAAAAAATCGACAGTGGAAAACATCGGCAGAAGCCACCATTACCAATGCCAGTTTATTTTTTATTAAAACTTTTTAAAACTTTCAAACTAAGTAAAAGGGAGGTGTTATATTCAAAAATTCATTGGCTTAAAAGCAAATACGATGAAATGATAGTTGGGATTTAAATTACATATTTGACTTGAATATGAAGTTTTGAAATGAGAGTTTTAAACTATTTTGAAATTATGACTTTTGAAAGAGAATATGATTTGAAAGTGATATGGTTTGAGAATATGATATTTTGATATCCATTGTAAAATGATTTTGGAAATGTAAAAGAACCATCCGGTGTGTAATAAGCGATTGGTTGTTAAAGAGACCGGGATCAGATATTGTCATACTCTCTGCCAATACCAAAAACCACTTTAACAACTATGTACATGGCAGAGATTCCAGAAATGAAGTAGGATGGTTTGGTGAACGATTTTTGTATGAGGTATGACGTGACCCAGACTCCCATGAGTCAGCTTAGATGTGACTAAAATCAAGAGTCATGCTAGTCCAAGTGAGGTCATTCCTCTTATTGGGCATATTTCTTCGATGTTATATTCTGATTTTCTGATTGTTTTGGTGGCCACCCTTGATTTTGATTTGGGAGTGTGTCCCGAGGTGGGCGTTAGTAGCTGCTATGCATTGCCACCAATCCGGATTCGCAAATGGTATATCTACCCTGGTATTTCCTCGTATGTCATGTTCGCATGCCCTAGCGCGCCTTCTATGAGTTTGTTTTGTACCGTACCTATAGGGTGCCCTCTGTGTAAACCTCTCCATACCTATGGGGTGCCCTCTATGTAAACCTCTCGGAGGAGCGTATGGTACTGTATAGACTATGGGAATATATAAAATGTATTAAAGGGGATATGAGTAACGCCTTAATGCTATTTTAATACTTTTACTTTACTGTAGACATATTATAATAGCGTATTATACTACATAGCAGATAGTTTAATGGATCCTTAGGAGATGTGAATCCCGAACATCTCCTAAGTCACTGCACTCACGTTTGACACTGGATAGGAGATGTCAAACCCCGTAAACATATCTGACGCCGTTCCACTCATATTTATTTATCGTTGATTTAACTTACATAAGATCTTTTAATTCCGACTCAAGTGTTTTGTCTTTTCAATTCGCTCGGGTCAGCCTGAGCATTTCAGGATTTGAAGACCTTATTTCTGGAGGACGAAGACGAAGATTATATGATTATTATTTACTATATTGCTCCACTACATCAACTGTTCCGCTGCATTTTTATTTATTATTCTCTGGTATGTGTAAATTGATCTGTGCCATATTGGTATAATCAAATTTTTTGTAAATAGCTTCATGAACTGTTATTTGATTATTATATTTTGTCATTCCGCTGTGAGATTCTATTCTGCTTTGTTTTTTTTTTCTTTCTCTGTTTTTTCTTATTTACCCATAACAATCCGTCCTTCTGTATGGTTTTTAGTTGGCACGTGTGTCTGCTTATAACATACAAATAGGCGGGATATTACAGTTGGTATTAGAGCTTTGGTTTATCGAAAACCTTAGCTTTGTGGGGTCTGACTCATATTAATTAGGGTAGTAATACCTTAAAATGAGTTGCTGAGTGCATATATACGAGAAAGCATATTTATTAGTGTTATAAAAGGTTTTATATTGTGTTGATTTGTTCCGTTTTGTATTTATAAATTCTGCTTGGTGCATAGGACGCAATGACGTCGATAGGGATTTCTAAACACATAATAAGACAGACCGACACAATATTTGTTTTGGAATATGGGTAAATGAAATAATTTTTGCCTATTATATATTTTGTACATAAAATAATAAATTTTATATATGATATATTTGGTTGTAATAGATTTGTTGTTAGGTAGTAAAATTTTATGAATATTGTTGTAAAATAAAATTTACAAATAAAATGAGAATAAAATGGAAATTTCGAACTTAAGTTCCGAGGTTTTTGAAAATTTCTTTCGAACGATTTTCGAATATAATAATAATATTATTTAGAAGTATTTTCTGATATAAATATTTCAATATGATTTGAAAGACTTGTTTTAAAGAAATTTTGGAAAGAAATAAGTTCTACACTCCCCTCTCTTTAGCTGGAAAATAATTTCGGTGATCAGTGCACGCATCATCGACATTCATTTTCGATTTTCTAAGTGGGAAGGCCACTGTAGTAATTTTAATACAGACTTATTATGTTAAACAAATATAAATTTTAAATTGTTTTAAATATAATTGAATATATAAGTTGTAAGTATATACATTTGTCTATTATTTTTAAAATGATTTGAAGTGGAACCCGGTATTTAGTTCTTAAGTTTCTGTTAATTAATAGTTTCAATTATTGTAATGAAATGGAATGTAACTAATTAATAATTTGAACTTCTAAAATGAAATAAGAAATTAAATGCTAGGTTATGATTGAAATTACAAGAAAGTTGAAATTTGTAACCAATAAAACAAAGGATATGATTATTGAACATTAAGTTAATTAAAAGAAATAAGATAAACTTGTGTAACTTTCAATTACATTCTTAAAGACATATATATAACTTACCAATTATAAAAAGTTGAAATGTTAAAAGATTATGTAATGGGAAATTTTTACAAGTAAAACTGCAACGACCCAGAATTTCTATTAATTAAAATTTGTATATTTAATTGAATTTGAATATTAATAAGTGAAATTTATAAGTCGAATAATTTATTTTCGAATATTGGATTTAATTGGATAATTAAATCGATTATTTAATAGTTGAAATTACGTAAATAATTGGAAATTGGGTTTAATATGATTGAAATTGATTTGTAAAATTTTATTTAATCATATTGGAGTTATAACAATGTAATAGAACTTTTAAAATCGAGTTAAAGTTTAATTGTGGAAATTGAATATTTTAATATTTAATTGACGTGTAAAAATAACCATTTTTCAAACAGTCTCGGATTTCGACGAAACCAGTTTCATCGGATCCGTAATGTGATATTATTGTATTATTTCAAATTTCAAGTCAATCGGATTTATCGTTTGTCCGGGGCACGCCAAAACGCATAGAAATTAGTTGAACCAGTTTAATTTAAATTTGATCATTTATTGCCGTAACTCGCACAGATGATCGAATTAGCCTCCGAAACATATTCCATTCTGTTCCGAACGTTGGGTAAACCTTAGAAACGCCAATCGGCACGCTTCGTTTGGAGTTCGGAAAATTTCGGGTGAATAGTGTTTCGTAAATTTTCTATATAAGGACCTCTCTACTTCACTTTTGCAACCAAACTAAACCATAACCCTAGTTTCTAAAGCCAGCCGCCACCTCAAAGATTAATGGCCAAAATTTAATCACTTTCTTCCTCAAATTTCTTTCAATCCATCAGTTATTAGCCAAAGTTTTCAACTAGAAAAACGTAGAGAGCATCGATATCTCTCTATCCAACGGTAGAGATCTAAAATGGCGGAGTGTGGAGCGCTGAAATCGCTCGCGTTTGTTGCGCGTTCGTGCACGAAGAACGAAGCGCTGGGGAGGCCGAGTTGCATCATGTTGGAGCCGAAGGTGTCTCGAGTGAAGGGCTTCAAGGTGGAAGGTTTGATCAACGTGAAAGTGTTTGAATTTGTCGCGAAAATTAGAGGTGGATTGGCGGCCGTGGGTTCGAATACGAACGTGAGAGAGGGGGCGAGAAGGAAGCTAGGGTGCGGCCTTGATGCATGCGGCCCAGATCCAACGCCCAGAAATTGTAGGGTATAAAAATATAAAAATAAAATGTTAATTAATGTGTATAATAATTCGTGTAAACTTATAAATGTCATAACTTCTTCATACGAGGTCGAAAACGCACGAAACGAATTGCGTTGGCTTCGTTTTGTCGAGCACTACGCTATGGAAATGGATTGGAGTCGATTAGAGCTAGTGAAAATTTCGGATCAAATTAAACGCACGTTTAATTTTATTCGAAATAAAACGCGAAAACTGAATTGAAACCAAGGTGAGAACTTCTCACTCAATCGAATAGTTTCGATTTAAATTTTAAATAGTTAGATTTAAAATTGCTTGAATGTATGTTTGAATGATAATTGCTATCTATTGATTGTTGAAATAGATATTATACGTCGTTATTAAGCGGATGTTATTTATTAAAAACATATACCGCGATAATTCCATCTTGATTGGAATTGGTATTTTATATGTACTTGGAGTTGCTTTTCCCGCATTATATAGCGGATGAGACCCTATTGCGCCGCATAATAGTGGATAATATTTTATAAATCCTATATACCGCGATATTTCGTACTGGAACGGAATTGGTATTGTGCTAATGTTTATGGATGCAGGGAAGCAGGTTGGAGGGATCCAACTGGATTCCTCAACTGTATTGATTTATTTACAGGTATTGTGATATTTGTTGATTATCATATTGATATATGATGTTTGGATTGTCGTGATTGACTATTTGGTGTTTTTGCATCATCGGATCCATTTTTGAAGTTTTAAAATAATGATTTTGATTTTAAAAAGAATTTTAGAGTGATTTTTGAAAGTATACGTTTTATTAAATTTTGAATTGTTAAAATAAATAAACATTATAATTTTGTTGTTGTAAAAATTATGATTTTTGAGAAATATAACCAAAATGAGATTTTTGAAATAAATAGTTGTTTAATTTATAAAATGGTTTAAGTTGGGATTTTTGAATTATTTTAAACGGGTTATATAAAAGATTTTTAAGATTAATATTTATAAATTAAAGATATAGGAATTGTAAAACGAGTTTTTACAAATGTTAAAATGAAGTACAAATGGATTTCACAAGTGAAATGAAATTTATAGATCTATAAATTGTGAAATTTTAAAATAAATAGATTTTTGTAAAATAAAAGATTATAAGTAATTAACTTATAAATTAGATTTTTGGTATAAAATTGAGTTATAAATTGAATTGGTAAATAAAAGTGATTTTCATAAGTTGAAGTTTTTATGAAATATATATATATATATATATATATATATATATATATATATATATATCTGTGTGTGTGTGTGTGTGTGAATTTATAAACGTTGTTTATAAATCCGAAATCAATTGAATTTGGTGAAATAAACATAGAAGTTTATTAAAGGTGATATATTCATGATTTTGGATAGCGAATTATCCTTAATATAATAGGGGTAAAAATAAAGAGGTTGGTTGTGAAGTATATCCACGATTTTGGACAGTGGATAATCCTTTGAATAAGATATGTAGTGACGTTAAATTTGGTTAACGTAGTATATTCACGATTTTGGACAGTGAATAGTATATTAAAGAAATGTTTTGGGGAAGTGATGTTTTAAATAGAATTTAAAAGGATTTAAAGATGTTTTAAAATGTATTATGTATCGAAACCATAGATTTCAACATTCGTTGTTGAAATAGACGTTTTCGAGAAATAGAAGGAAATAGTGGACTATAACACTGTTGTTATAGTAAATGATTTCTGAAAGAAAATGTTTTATATAGTATTAGGATTTATATATCTATTTTAAGTTCGAATCCCTATACTAGTGATTTTGGGTCGTCGTAACGATGTTTTACGCAACATTCGTTTTAACTCAAATAAATGTGTTTAAGCGCACGTTTTCTTTAACGAATGAAATATATACTTAATTTCGATTTAAGTATATCGAATATTTTCCAAGTGTTGAAAATAAATGGATTTGTGAATTACTTATTATTAAATAAGTATGGAAATGTTTTTCCAATATGAAGTGAATATTTTGAGATTTTATCTTTTGAAGATAAATTGAAAATGAATATTAGAAATCTATTTAGAAATCGTATATTCATAGATATTTGGAATTGTAAATTCACTATGGAATTTATAAAAGAAAGGGAATTTTTTTTAAAAATAAACGTTGATTTATTTTTGAAGCGTGGGAATAAATTTACGGATTTGGAACGTAAATATAAAGTAAATCGGTAAGGATTTATTTAATTGGTTTAAATGAACCATGTTGAAATGAAAGTATTTCCGCGTAAGGAAAATGATTTGAAATTTGTTTTCAAATAGTTGAAGTGTGGAAATTATATATCTAGTAAAGATATTTTGGAAAGTAAATAATTTGGGAAATTAATTGGAATCTGGTGATGTTGAGCATACCTATTGATAGTTAAATAATCCGACTATCAATATTTACCTTTAAATAGGTATTTGTTGCGATTGCTTGAATTTGAATGCTACACTTATTTTTGAATAAGCGCTCACTATTCGGGTTAGCCGGGAAAGGACCTTGGGGTCGTATAACCCATTCTGAATATGTGATACGTCGTTATGGACTGCATTTGAAGACCGGTGTTGAAGACCGGACATTTGTGAAAACAGAAGGATTACCGTCGAATGACTCTGGATCTCCGATATAGAGGTTTTATCACCTTTAGCGACGGGAAGTCCGATCGTGATTAGTGAATATCCGGATTGCAAGGACTTCTTTGGAAGTACCTTCGGTTCTGTTCGAGCCTGGAACAGACTTGTATGGATGTGTGTCTGACGTTACAATTTGAGAGGTAAAGCTGGTCTCTATCAAATATATTTCTGTTGGTGGCGGAGAATTTATTCTCTTAGCTTAACACCCTTCTCTGAGACGTACGAGCTCAGAGTTTATATAGTTGATGGTTATTAGTGATACATTCCCAAATTGGTAATGTGGCATACGTAGTGCTGTTGAGCATTTGTTGAACAAAGCACAGCTTTTGTATAAAGCGTGGCTTTGTGGGCGAGACTTCGTCGGACCTCACACCCCGGAAATGGTCAAAATAAGGATGCGGCAAGGTTATTAGGGGGTAGCGCCCCTTTAGTGTATGTCATTCCTTCTGGATAGAGGTGGTATCATGGTATGGAGCCTAGATATTCAACCTAAGTTGTGGCTGCAAATTTATTACTTTGTGGTTGTTGGAAATCGAGGATCCCCGGATAGATCGGTTACGATCGGGGGATGACATATTCGTGTCAGTAGTTACCTAGTTTGAAAGGTAACCCGGCCTTGTGTTGGCAGAGATCCGGTTAGGTTCTCGGGTCGTCTTTCCAGCGGCGTACCCATATGTCAATGGGAAGTTCCTTGGCCTGACCATTTGTTGGAAATCCAAAGAAACAATACGATCTTGTACGGTTTTAGTTGTAGAACCTATCATTCACTTATGGTGGCGCCCCACTGTGACGCCCTATCTCTATACCCACACTAGCCAAGAACACTACGGAGTAATGCTGTCAACTACCACGGAGAATAAGGCTGTTGAGGAGCGACCATCCGTGTAGTTGCTTTGCGCGAGCATCGATATGTCAGATAGTATAACATGCATTTCTTTATCAAGAGGGAAAGCCGACATACCGACACAAACTCAAAGCTACTACACAGTGGCTATAATATCTTCAGAACAAATATAGAAATAAACATAACATAAATCAGTCACAGACAATTCATATCACAAAGGCGGAAGAAGATATGAATAAATAACTAACACATGAAAGTGTATATCAGAGTAGTGGTCAAAAAGATCCACAATAATACAAAAGAATAGCAACACGTTCTATACAAAAGAATACAACTATGAGTCTATATCTCAAGTGTATACAACAAAAACTGCTAATCTATGTGGTTAGCCAAAAGTCATAGTAATGAATCCCTGGGGATAAGTCAAGCAGAAGCACCTGCAACATCTCGGTCTGACCCGAGTATTATTTATAAGAAAATAATAAACGGATCAGTCTAGCTATAAATATCAGATGACATGATATAAAGTAAAAGATATGGCATAAACATATAATATCCATAATGGCATACTACTATAAGCATGCAAATGATGATCAACAAAAGATCGTTCAATTCCACAAGAATCTTCACAAAGATCCAAAAAGGGTTTCATACCCAAAACTTGTATTCACGACAAGTAATTGACACACGAATTCACCAATGCACAAAAATTGATAAATCATATCAATGAAAATCACTAAAATTGGTGAAGCATAAATTCCAGAATTCAGCACACGAAATCCAGAAATCATAAAAAAGGGGAGGCCTATCACACGAACGGGAGCATGAAAACTCACCAACATATGTATCACACGAACAAAACGCTATCTCATGGTAGCTAGCCATTAATTTTTGACACACGAACGGCCCGAGGACCATGGGGCGCTACCCCACAAGTGTGAATCGAAATCACACTGAATCAGGGTCTAGCCTAAATCGCAAACAAGAGACATCGCACAATTGCTAGTCTAAATCACAAAAATGATCGGCATGATCATCAAGAAGTGTCAATTACAGTAAGCTAGTAAATATATGAGCTTAGCTTCATGTCCCATAACCACTAGCTTAACTTAAATATTTACGAACAAATTGTAGATTTCTACTAGAAAATTGTCACAAGAAATTCAATCGAACAAGTCCAAGAATTAACCGACGAAGTAAACGCAAGCGTTTCATACCACTTGTTTTACTAAGTCGTTTATTTAGATTTCTCATACGAGTGAGGAAAAGGTTTGTATATACTAATAGATTGGAAAACGGTTTAAGAGAACGAGCTTTGTAATAAAATAGTGTTGAAATCATTTTGATGAAAGAGTTTTGATATTTACTACTAGTATTGAAACCTTTATATTTTTAAAGTGACAAATCATAGAAATGATTGTAGAAACAATCAATCATCAAAGTTCACATTCGAAGACGTGAATTAATTCCAATAAATCGATATCAAATCCATCAAAATGGATATTCCCAAAAATCCCGATATAAAAGACATCAAAGTCGATAATAAATGAAAATCAACAAATCGGATAATCACGAATCGATTAAATTTGGAAACCAATCAAAAAAAATATGCACAAATAGGCACAATAGGCAAATAGGAGAAAATCAGTCGACTGGCCCTCTGTAGTCAGTCGACTGAAGCAGAAACATGAAAATTTCATTTCCTGCAGTCAGTGGACTGACCTAAAAATCCAATCGACTGATTGTAGGGAAACAGAAGACCCGAGCCTCTTGAATTTGCCTTTGGAATGCCTATGTGCTACAGCCAGTCGACTGAATTTCAAAACCAGTCGACTGACTGGCACCAAGGCTGTTTTCTTAGCCTATGAAATGAAGATGCAATCTTCTCCAAAATGCAACCGGGCGAGCAACGGACACTAGGGATTTATGTCAATCGACTACCCGGCCTTATAAGCTTCACGATGCATCACTAAAAACATGTTCAAATAATAAAACTATGATTTTCATAGATTTTGGTTTCAAAACACCGAAAATTGGAATATACACCAAATCAATTCAAACCAAAAATCAAATGCACATGAATATGTGTTAGGAATTCATACCTAACAATCGAAGATAATCATAGACATAGATGTGAGATAAAAATCTCACCTTTGAACCCAAACGGCTGAAGAAGAAGCTATAGAGCAATGGTAAGAACAATCACTCTTCAATTCCAACCCAACAAGCTTGAATCTAAGCTTAAAGGAGAAACATTTCCTAAATTAGGTTTAGGAAATTTTTGAAATTGATAAGAGATTGAGTTGGAGAAGAAGAAGAGAAGCTTACCAATGGGTTCTTCTATTAGTTTGGAGCTAGAACTTGATTTGCAAAAGAAAACTAGGGCTTGAGTTTTAATTTCCCATCTCTCCCACCATTGATGCTTTAAAACTGAAAAGAGGAGAAAGTGAGCGTGAATGGGGAAGAGTGGCTCAGATTTGAGTATAAGTTAAACATAGGGCTGAACCCAAACCCAAAGTGAAAAAGTAGCAAAAAATTAACTTTCTCCAAACATATCGAAGCTTATACTCAAAAAGGTCGCAAACAGAATTTTAAATTCAATGGGAGTGGTCCCGAATCCTAATTCGACCGTATGCAAAAAGTAGCTTTTCGGACTAAATTCCGAGTATTGATAAAATATTTAAATATAAAATCGACAAATATGCGGGTTGTTACAGACTCCCCTCCTTAAAGAAATTGCGTCCTCGCAATATTTAAGAAGAAGATATATAGTAACAACCATAAAAGCATATTCAACACAAAAGAAGTTTGAAATAAGAAGTTCACCTCAAAGAGCACGAGAAAGTAAGTCTGGATGTGTTCGCTCGATGAACTCTCTAGATTCCCAAGAACAATCCTTAGGATTTGAAGACCATTGGACTTTAACAAGCGGAACATCTTTATTTCGAAGGCGCTTGACCTCCGAAGCAATAATACGAATAGGATGTTGCTCATAAGTTAAATTAGGTGAAACTTCAATTTCTTCCACAACACCGGACTCAAGAATAGAATCGGAATTTCGAAGACATTTCCGTAATTGAGAAACATGAAATACGTCATGCATAGCAGAAAACTGAGCCGGTAATGATAGGCGATAAGCCATGGAACCAATACGTTCAGTGATAGGAAATGGCCCAATATATCGAGGCGCCAATTTTCTCGATCGACTGAAACATACAACACCTTTCATAGGTGAAACACGAATGAACACAAGATCTCCCACAGAAAATTCTAACTTCCTTCTCCGGTTATCGGCATAGGATTTTTGTCTACTCTGGGCTTCTTTCATCCTATGTCGAATAAGTTCAATCTTTTCTGTGGAATCACGAATAAAGTCTGGACCTAAAACCAGCTTCTCACCGGCCTCAAGCCAACAAGAAGGAGATCGGCATGGCCTTCCATAGAGTGCCTCGAAAGGTGCCATACCAATACTAGATTGGAAGCTATTATTATAGGAAAATTCAACAAGTGAAATATGATCCTCCCAACTTCCACCAAAATCAAGAACACATGCACGAAGAAGATCTTCAAGAGTTTGATTCACATGCTCGGTTTGTCCATCGAACTGAGGATGATAAGCGGTGCTAAAATTAAGCTTCGTTCCTAAAGCTTTTTGAAGACTCTTCCAAAATCCACTAGTAAACAATGGATCACGATCACTAACAATTGAAGTAGGAACCCCATGTAATTTAACAATCTCTTTAACAAAGAGCTTGGCCAAAAGAGGAACGGTTCGGTTAGACCGAACGGGAATAAAATGGGCGGATTTAGTAAGTCTATCAACAATTACCCATAAGCTATCATGACCCGATCGAGAACGGGGAAGGCCATCTATAAAATCCATGGAAATTTGGTCCCACTTCCAAATTGGAATTTCTAAAGGTTGCAATAACCCACCGGGCTTTTGATGTTCGGCCTTAACGAGTTGGCAAGTCATGCAACGCTTAACGGAGTTAGCGATGTCAAGTTTCATTCCCTCCCAATAATAAAGTCACTTCATATCCGCGTACATTTTACTACTACCGGAATGAATGGTAATTTTAGAATGATGGGAATCTTCTAAAATATCCTTACGAAGATCACTAATATTTGGCACGATAAGCCTACCAAATCTCCGAATGCCGCCACGAGAATCGATATCAAAGTCTCTCAAACCTTCAATATCAATTTTATCCTTAATATTTTGGCCAAGAAGAGCCAATTCGGGATCTAGCTTTTGAGCTTCAAGAATGCGGTCTAAAAGAGAAGGATGAGCCTCAAGGCTACATAAAACAAGAGATGAACATAAATCGGAAACACGGTCTCGAATTTCGCACGTGAATAAAATCTCGAGATCGTTCCATTCGGATATCATCATGGAAACAACAGCTTGTTGTTTTCGGCTAAGAGCATCGGCGACACGATTACCCTTACCGGGAGTATAAAGAATATCAAGATCATATGGTGCAAGGAATTCGAGCCAACGCTGTTGACGCAAATTAAGTTCCTTTTGAGAGAATAAATACTTCAAGGATTTATGATCGGTATAAAGAACAAATTTCTCTCCTAAAAGATAATGACGCCAAATCCGAAGAGCAAAAACAATAGCCGCAAGCTCTAAATCATGAGTGGCATATCTAGTCTCAGCTGGCTTTAATTGCCTAGAAGCATAAGCAATAACACGTTCTTTTTGCATAAGAACGACACCCAAACCAACGCGACTAGCATCGGTATAAACAATAAAATCTTGATTCCCCTCGGGAATAACAAGAATAGGAGCATCAGAAAGAAGTTCCTTTAGTTTGTGAAAAGAAGTTTCACATTTGTCCGACCAAATGTATTTTACACCTTTCTTCGTTAAGCTAGTGAGAGGCACGGCAATCTTAGAAAAGTCTTTGATAAAATGGCGGTAATAACCTGCTAATCCAAGGAAACTACGATTCTCTATCACACTCTCCGGTCTCTTCCAATCTTTAACCGCTTCAATCTTTGAAGGATCCACGGAAATTCCGGATTCGGAAATAATATGACCGAGAAACTTTACACGAGATTGCCAAAAATGGCATTTAGAAAATTTTGCTTTCAGTTGATTACTCCTAAGAGTTTCCAACACAATCCGAAGATGCTTCTCATGTTCCTCTTCGTTTTTTGAATACACAAGAATATCATCAATAAAGATGAGAACAAATCGATCGAGGAAGTCTTTGAAAACTCGATTCATTAGGTCAACGAAATAAGCTGGGGCATTCGTTAAACCAAATGGCATAACAAGCCATTCATAAGATCCATAGCGCGTACGGAAAGATGTCAAAAGAATGCTATCCTCTGCAATACGAAGCTGATGAAATCCAGTAGGTAAGTCTAATTGTGAAAAGACTTTGGCACCACTAAGTTGATCGAATAGATCATCAATCCGAGGTAAAGGATATTTATTTTTGATAGTAAGATCATTAAGCTTGCGGTAGTCAACGCAAAGCCTAAGTATACCATCGGATTTCTTCACAAAAATAGCTGAAGCTCCCCAAGGCGAGGAACTAAAGCGAATAAATTGCTTCGTCTCCAATTCAGATAATTGTTTGCGCATCTCCTCATTTTCCTTATTGGACATACGATAAGGAGGACGAGTAATAGGTTGAGCTCCAGGGATAAGATTAATTCTGAACTCAATTTCTCGCTTAGGCGGTAGTCCTAAAACGGGCTCAGATATGTCGGAAAATTCACGAACGACGTGAATAAGAGAAATAATATCACCCTCATCATCATCATCGTCATCACGAGGGTTTAAAGAATATAAAGATGCAACCAAGCTGGAATCCGAATCTTTAAGATTAATAGAAATCTTCTTAACAAATTGAGGGTGTCGGAGATAAATAGTCCTCTCGGGACATAGGATGTGAGCTTCATAACGGTTAAGCCAATCCATTCCCAAAATCATTCCAAAGCCTAAATAACGCATGACATGCAAATCGGCTAGGAAAGGAAAATCACACAAAATAATCTCCACATCTTTACAAAGCAGACTAAGAGTTGCGGATCCACCAACTGGATTCGCAATTCTCAAAGAAGTCATTAAAGCAACAACACTTAAAGAAAAGGTATCAACAAGCTCTTTAGATATAAAAGAATGGGATGCTCCCGTATCAAAAAGAACTCGAATAGGTTGATCACGAAATATAATAATACCATCAAGGATAGAATGAGATATACCTTGACCACAAGATGTGTTGCCAGGGGCTTGAGCAACATTAAGCTTTCCCTCCTTCCTATTTTGAAGTTTGGGACATACATGCATAAAATGGTCCAGGCTTTTACAATAGCGACAAGTACGAGGCTTTGAACACTTGTTCGCAAAATGGTCTCTAGAACCACAGTTAAAGCATTTCCCTTCAGTAGAGGAAAAGGTCTTTGCAACAGGAGTTGCTTGCCTCCCTCTATTATTGGGATAAGGACCTTTGAATTTGTTTGGCCTCTTCTTGTTGTTGAAGTTTGGTTTGGAACCCACCACTTCAACATCACTTTCCCTATCCGCCTCTTCAAGACGAAGAGCGATATCAATGAGTTGGTCGAAAGGAACTTCTAATTTTAGAAGTAATGGCTTCTTGAGATTTTTGTTTAAGCCATAAACAAATCTTTGGTTCTTCTTTAATGGGGTGTTGATGTACTCAACTCCATATTTAGAGAGAGATTCAAAAGACGCGACATAGTCAGTCACGGAAGATTCACCTTGAACAAGGTCAATAAAACGGCGAGCCAAAGTAACCTTCTCAGCTTCTGGTATGAATTTTATCTCGAAGCGCTCTCGGAATTTCTCCCAAGTGAGATCCGCTTCATTTATTTCAGCAATCAGAAGCTCGTACCAGTCTAATGCTCTTTCTTGGAGCATGCTAGAAGCCACCTGAACTCGGTGAAGATCAATGAGGTTCATGCGAGAAAAGATTTGATCGCATGACCTTAACCAAGCCTGTAGTGAGTAGGTTCCGGATTAGAACCAGCTGCTTGAGCATTCGTGACAAGGTCAAGAAGTTGCTGGGTAGTCATAAAAACTCCATCTTGGGGTGTAGCACTAGATGGTCCAGCTCTGGGACGACCAGGTCTAACCATTTCTCTTCTTTAAGAAAGAAATAAAGAAGAAGAAAAGGTTATTCTCAAGATAAATATCAAGGAATTCTTGATAGATAAACAAAGAACCATAAGGAAAATAGGATGAATCGGTACGAAGACTCGAATTAAATCCTAAAGCACGACTCCTAAGATGGACTTAGGACGATGATCCTTGTTATAATATTCCATATTGTTCCGAAGTTTGGCTTTGATACCAACCTATGACGCCCCACCTCTATACCCACACTAGCCAAGAACACTACGGAGTAATGCTGTCAACTAGCACGGAGAATAAGGCTGTCGAGGAGCGACCATCCGTGTAATTGCTTTTCGCGAGCATCGATATGTCAGATAGTATAACATGCATTTCTTTATCAAGAGGGAAAGCCGACATACCGACACAAACTCAAAGCTACTACACAGTGGCTATAATATCTTCAGAACAAATATAGAAATAAACATAACATAAATTAGTCACAGACAATTCATATCACAAAGGCGGAAGAAGATATGAATAAATAACTAACACATGAAAGTGTATATCAGAGTAGTGGTCAAAAAGATCCACAATAATACAAAAGAATAGCGACACGTGCTATACAAAAGAATACAACTATGAGTCTATATCTCAAGTGTATACAACAAAAACTGCTAGTCTATGTGGTGAGCCAAGCGTCAGAGTAATGAATCCCTGGCGATAAGTCAAGCAGAAGAACCTGCAACATCTCGGTCTGACCCGAGTATTATTTATAAGAAAATAATAAACGGATCAGTTTAGCTATAAATATCAGATGACATGATATAAAGTAAAAGATATGGCATAAACATATAATATCCATAATGGCATACTACTATAAGCATGCAAATGATGATCAACAAAAGATCGTTCAATTCCACAAGAATCTTCACAAAGATCCAAAAAGGGTTTCATACCCAAAACTTGTATTCACGACAAGTCAATGACACACGAATTCACCAATGCACAAAAATTGATAAATCATATCAATGAAAATCACTAAAATTGGTGAAGCATAAATTCCAGATTTCAGCACACGAAATCCAGAAATCATAAAAAGGGGGAGGCCTATCACACGAACGGGAGCATGAAAACTCACCAACATATGTATCACACGAATGAGACGCTATCTCATGGTAGCTAGCCATTAATTTTTGGCACACGAACGGCCCGAGGACCATGGGGCGCTACCCCACAAGTGTGAATCGAAATCACACTGAATCAGGGTCTAGTCTAAATCGCAAACAAAGAGACATCGCACAATTGCTAGTCTAAATCACAAAAATGATCGTCAAGATCATCAAGAAGTGTCAATTACAGTAAGCTAGTAAATATATAAGCTTGGCTTCATGTCCCATAACCACCAGCTTAACTTAAATATTTACGAACAAATTGTAGATTTCCACTAGAAAATTGTCACAAGAAATTCAATCGAACAAGTCCAAGAATTAACCGACGAAGTAAACGCAAGCGTTTCATACCACTTGTTTTACTAAGTCGTTTATTTAGATTTCTCATACGAGTGAGGAAAAGGTTTGTATATACTAATAGATTGGAAAATGGTTTAAGAGAACGAGCTTTGTAATAAAATAGTGTTGAAATCATTTTGATGAAAGAGTTTTGATATTTACTACTAGTATTGAAACCTTTATATTTTTAAAGTGACAAATCATAGAAATGATTGTAGAAACAATCAATCATCAAAGTTCACATTCGAAGACGTGAATTAATTCCAATAAATCGATATCAAATCCATCAAAATGGATATTCCCAAAAATCCCGATATAAAAGACATCAAAGTCGATAATAAATGAAAATCAACAAATCGGATAATCACGAATCGATTAAATTTGGAAACCGAGCAAAAAAATATGCACAAATAGGCACAATAGGCAAATAGGAGAAAATCAGTCGACTGGCCCTCTGCAGTCAGTCGACTGAAGCAAAAACATGAAAATTTCATTTCTTGCAGTCAATCGACTGACCTAAAAATCCAGTCGACTGATTGCAGGGAAATAGAGGACCCGAGCCTCTTGAATTTGCCTTCGGAATGCCTATGTGCTACAGCCAGTCGACTGAATTTCAAAACCAGTCGACTGACTGGCACCAAGGCTGTTTTCTTAGCCTATGAAATGAAGATGCAATCTTCTCCAAAATGCAACCGGGCGAGCAACGGACACTAGGGATTTATGTCAATCGACTACCCGGCCCTATAAGCTTCACGATGCATCACCAAAAACATGTTCAAATAATAAAACTATGATTTTCATAGATTTTGGTTTCAAAACACCAAAAATTGGAATATACACCAAATCAATTCAAACCAAAAATCAAATGCACATGAATATGTGTTTGGAATTCATACCTAACAATCAAAGATAATCATAGACATAGATGTGAGATAAAAATCTCACCTTTGAACCCAAACGGTTGAAGAAGAAGCTATAGAGCAATGGTAAGAACAATCACTCTTCAATTCCAACCCAACAAGCTTGAATCTAAGCTTAAAGGAGAAACATTTCCTAAATTAGGTTTAGGAAATTTTTGAAATTGATAAGAGATTGAGTTGGAGAAGAAGAAGAGAAGCTTACCAATGGGTTCTTCTTTTAGTTTGGAGCTAGAACTTGATTTGCAAAAGAAAACTAGGGCTTGAGTTTTAATTTCCCATCTCTCCCACCATCGATGCTTTAAAACTGAAAAGAGGAGAAAGTGAGGGTGAATGGGGAAGAGTGGCTCAGATTTGAGTATAAGTTAAACATAGGGCTAAACCCAAACCCAAAGTGAAAAAGTAGCAAAAAATCAACTTTCCCCAAACATATCGAAGCTTATACTCAAAAAGGTCGCAAACGGCATTTTAAACTCAATGGGAGTGGTCCCGAGCCCTAATTCGACCGTATGCAAAAAGTAGCTTTTCAGACTAAATTCCGAGTATTGATAAAATATTTAAATATAAAATCGACAAATATGCGGGTTGTTACACCCACTTTTTGGATGGTAGCTATAGTAGGCATACGATAATGGTCGTATGTTGGCTAAGATTTATATCTTTACTTTCGAAATGATTTTTCATGCACTATGCACTAGTTTAATATCAAATGTTTCTTTTTAATGCGTATCAAGCATCTTTGACTATCATAAGGAGAAATCTCCTCCGATTCTGCGTTTGCATTGTGTGTGTGCGGGAGGCCTTATGGTAGTCTCATTTTCTAAAAAACATTGCGAACCTATTTTAAAATTATCCTGTATTTTGTTTTAAAAATAAACTGTTTTAGTTCTCACACCAGTCACATGACTGACTCGGAGTTTATTGTTTTTCTTCCTAAACTCTGGGTGCCCACCAATTTCCACACAGGCAGTCTAGAGTTAGTTTATCAGGATATTCTAGAATTCAGCAGTTGCTGGAGGCAAGCTGGATGGCATGGCATATTCACTAGTATATAGTACTTCTTTTCCGCTGTTTGTTGTTGTTTGTTGTTGTACACTCTGATGATGTAATGTAATAACTGATATAGTTCTTTTGTTTAAAAATTATTCATTTATCTATTATATGTTGTTCCGCTGCGATTGTGAGATTCTGATATTGTTCTGTTGTTTCTTTCTGTTCTGTTCTATCTTTTTCTTTCTTCTTCTATCTTTTTCTTCTTTTTTAACCATAACATTTCGGTTTTCCGGCATTCGATTGCTCGGCAGTTGATACAGTGGACGTATTGATGTCGGTTTTTGAGCGTCGAAAAGTAACAAAACATTTCAAAAACTAATGTAATGGAAGTGTTCAATGAAATTTACTTTTATAAATAAGAAATTTGATATGAAAACGGTTATAAACTTGAGTTAAAATTGTAATGCTACTAATTAAATTAAATAGAAAATGAGTACTGTAAGTAAAGGATTTTGAACTTAAGCTAATGTTGAAACTATTTATAATTAAAATGAATAATAAAATGAATGTAATGCAATAAAAGAAATTGACATGATATGAATAAATGAAAATAAATTTGTAAGTAATAAATGAAAATGAATTTGTAAGTAATAAATGAAAATAAATGAAATAAACACTAAATAAATGGAAAAAAATTTTATAAGAAATAAATTTAAGTAAAGAAGGAATCCTTGGATGAATGAGAATGAAAAAAAAAACCGTAAATATGTGAAAGGAATTTAGTAAGAATAACTCAAATAACGCTGTAGATTATTGTTTATTTTGGTTTATGGTTGTTTGGGCAAGGATACTTTAAAATTGTCGGAATGTATGAATAATTTATTTAGTTTTATCTAAGACTGTTGAATAAATGGTATACTTGGTAGCTATTTGTCATTTTATGTGATTAAAAGTGTCTTAACCCGAACAAACTATCTGTTTTGGTTGATCTGGGTGGATAATTGATTTGTATTGATTTCATATGATGATTGTATGATGTGGTTGCAAGTGATTGTTGTTTTATATTGATTTGTTTGTTAGTGGTTGAAACAACGTTAATATTTCATTTTATGTAATTGTTAACCTTTTTGGATTATATAAGTGAAATACAGCTTATGGAAGCAATTGTTACTACTTTTGGTTTTATAAAATAACCGTTGTTTTCCCGACAAATAGGTACATCCTCAGATTACGGTTTTCTAGCGATATTATATTATTTCTTCCACTGTTGGGATGTATTATTTTGAAAATTATGATATATATAATGTTTTGTTGATAGATAATTTCTCTCGAGCCTCTCCGTACAAAGAAGACTCTGCCGAAATTTTTCATAAATTTTGGACTTAGAAATTTTTATGAAAAGTTTTCCAAACTTTTGTTAACTTGAATCTAAAAGGATTTAATTGTTGTAAATTGATATATTTTATTTAAATTATTTTATTTTGTAAATTTATTGTTTACAAATTTAATATTTTGAATAAGATATATTGATTTCTAAATTCTTTTTTTCTTTTTTCCCTTTTCAAGGACGAAAAGTTTTGAGTGGGGGAGAGTGTAACGGCCCGTAAATTTTCGATAATTAAATTTATTGATTTAATAAGATCTTGGTAATTAAATTTAGAAGAAATAAGATTTTTAATTTGTTAATGAAATAATTAATAGGATGAAGAGTAACCATGGTAATTTTAGTCAATGATTAAAAACTTTAATGAAACTTCAATCAATGGAAATAATGAAAATGTTATACTTAGTTATAAAATTGAATATAAGAAATAAATGTAAATATTTAATTATTGTATAAAATAGATAGTTGATGGTAATTGAAAAAAATTGGTATTATATAAGGATTGTAATATTTGTTTGTGAATAATAAATTCATAACTGTAATTAAAAGTTAATGGTAACAATTATAAGTTACCTATTTAATTAGTCTATAGGATTAATTGGAAATCAATTATAATTAAATATAAATAAATGATTCATTAATGTGAGCTAGGACAGTAATTGTAAATTGTGAATGCAATAAAAGGAATAGAGAGGTTAATTTTATTAATAAGGTAATAATTGACTTAACAAAGGAATGAAATCGAGATAAATAAATTAATTGAGACTTTAATTATAATTAACGTGTGACCAAAATTTAATAACTTAGAAATATAATAGTTAATATAAATTGGAGTATATTAAGGCAATGAAAGGTAAACAAAGGTTAACTAGGTTTATAGAGTAATAATGGACTTAATAAAAAGATTGGAATTGAACCAAATCAGTTTATTGGAATTAATTATAAATAATTGGAATTCAATTTATAATAAATGGATTTATTGTAAGCAAGTGAAACTAAATACTATGTTAATTAAAATTAGATGAAATTGGAATTAATAATGCACTAAGATATAAACCATGATAATTATACCATAAGATGAAATTGATTGAATAATAAATGAAAGCAAATTTAATTAAATTATTGGGAATTTAATTTATAATCTCTAAATATATTGAAATTGAAATTTAAAATTTTGAAATTGGTGAAATATGCAACATTAGATTTATTTGGAAATTTGTTATAAAGTGTTATAAATTACTTAGTAAGCCAAAATGATAGGAGTTGTAAATACTAAAATATGAATTGAAAATTTGCTTTAATTAATTTAATATTAATTTATTTATAATGTGAAAATAGCCATTTTTCCACTGTCTCGGATTGACGAAACTAGTTCATTGGATCCGTAACGGTGAATTACTGTAAGGTTTCAATTTTCGTAGCGATCGGACTTGTCGTTTGATCGTACAGACTCGAAACGCCTAGAAATCAATTTAATTGAAATCAATTTGAAATAAGCTTATTTTATCATAACTTCTTCATACGATGGAATTAGGACTTAAAGCATGTTCCATTGATTTTAAAATATTTGAAAACATCTATTTTATATATGGGTTGATCCATTTGCGTTACGGAGGCAGAACGGGCTTTTCGGGTCATTTATCGTTCAACGTGTAAATCAATTATATCCATCCATTCTATTTTTATAATCTGCCTATAAATACCTCGTTATAAACCCTAGCCACTCCTCATTTTCATTTGTCTATGCGTACATTTCTTCTCAACTCCTCATTTCAATGGCAAACGAACAAATTCCCAATTGTAATTTCAAATCAAAACCAAATCAAAATTCAAACTCCTCAAACTATATCGAATTATATATCGATTTGAAGCACTAGACGAGTGCAAGTCAAATATGTGATTCGTTTTCTGGTCTAGGTCTCTATGTGGCCGAAATTGGGTGAAACATTCTCGGTTGTTCGTTGATCAACTTCGACTGATCGACGAATCAATGATACAGTTTTATAGAGGGGACCGAGGAGAGTAAAACAGCGTAGTTTGTTTGGCGAATCAACGGTCGGATGAAGTGCAACAATTTGATTAGGATTTTTGTAAACGGATGCAGCTTCCATGTTCGTGAGCGACGATGGGGTGTCAATGATCAGCGATTGTGTTGGGGGTTCACGAGGCACGGGCTGTCGCGTAGGTGGTCGAGCAAGCTCTTGAGGCGGGGAGGCGTGCGCTGATGGCGGCTGTAGGATGTTTGGCACGATGAATAGTTTCCAGACTAGGTTTCAGGGAATGCGTGATGAAGGGTTGCGTGGCGGCTAACGTGAGGTGTTTTTTTTCCTTTAAATTTCTATTTCAACTCGTTCTAATATGCATAACTTTTGCATACAAGGTCCATTTCACACGCGGTTTCTTACATTGGGATCATATTAAAATTCCAGATATTTTGACGCAAGTTTGGATGAATTCAGGAATCATTTGAATTTGGGCCTTAAATTCGATTTAAATTCAAAGGTGAGTGTTTTAACACAATCACAACTTCTAAAATTTCTTATATTTGTTAAATTAAATTTATGATGTGATAGGAATTTATTTATGATTGTTTGGTATATTTTAAATCATCATTTGAGTTAATTTGAATTTTTTTGAATTAAATCATTATTTAATTATCATTGAATGTAAATTGCCAGTTAAATACCTATTATCGATTATCTGTTCGATATTGATGTTTATGGATTGAATTGGATGATGATCGTGATGAATGTTTGATTATTGATATTGGATGAATGTATGTTGTATTTTTATATCGTTATAAACTGCAAGTTCACTATGGGTTGAAATGATACATACCCGAATGGTCTATAGACTAAGGAAAATTGTTATGGGTTGAAATGATAGACTCGAGCGACTTTGTGGATTTTATTTTAAATTTGGGATTGTGGTTTGAAATGATATATAACCGTAGCGGATTGAAATGATAAATATTTGTATCACTTGACCCTAGGGTAGAGAATTATATACGGACACTGGATTAGTTAAATTAAATGACTTTTAAAATCTTTAAATTCTAAATTTAGAAAGATGATATTTTGAAATAAAATTTGATTCATATAAATTGAATTATTATCGAAATTCAAGCTTTATGTTAAAACGAGAATTGGTTTAAAAGGAATTGTTGAAGGAATTGAAATTGAAATTTATCGGAATTGAATTATTAAATGATTTGAAATATAACTTTGAAAAGTATTGGAATTAGAGTAAATATAAATTGATATATCCAACATGGATTGTTGAGATAAAATTTAATGGTCTATTGAGAATTTAAAATTGAAGATTTGGAATTGGGTTTTATTGAGAAATTGAAATGGTCTGATTTTGTAGAAATGAAATAAATAGTTTTAAATTGATAAAAATTCCAAATTCACTGTTTTAAATTATATTATTTTTAAGATTCTAAATTTTAAGATTTTTCAAATTTATAAACTATTTTAACCTATATTAACTACATTAAACCAGTTTAACCTATTTTAAAACCATTTAACTTATTTTAAAACTAATTTAACCATTTTAACTTATATTAAATCTAGTTAATCTATTTTAAAGCTATTTAATCTATTTTAATTATGTTCAATCTCTTTTAAATCTATTTAACTATTTTAAATCTATATTAACTATTCTAGAGTATTTTGGACCATTGAAAATCTATTTAAACTATTTATAACTATTTAAACTATTTTCCAAATTTTCAGACTATGTAAAATGGAGGTGTTATACTCAAAAATTCATTGGTTTAAAAGCAAATATGATGAAATGATAAGTTGAGATTTAAATTACATATTTGACTTGAATATGAAGTTTTGAAATGAGAGTTTTAAACTATTTTGAAATTATGACTTTTGAAAGAGAATATGATTTGAAAGTGATATGGATTGAGAATATGATATTTTGATATCCACTGTGAAATGATTTTGGAAATGTAAAAGAACCATCCGGTGTGTAATAAGCAATTAGTTATTAAAGAGACCGGGATTGGATATCGTCATACTCTCTGCCAATACCAAAAACCACTTTAACAACCACTTAAAAATACCCAAATAATAAGAAGTACAGCATAAAATTCCAAGTCGGATAACAATCTGGTATGAGTGGTAGAAAATCTCAAAGTACTATAAAAGTCAATACAGTAGGATGTAAGGTATGGGGAATTATATCTGGCGCATCCTTTAATCCAGAGAGTGGGCACATAGCATTAAATATTTGCTGCTCTCTACATCGTAATCATGGTCTATTATACATTAGAGTACATGCGGGATGTCTAGATACCTACATCAATGATACATACATCATGTGACACCCTAAAAAACATAACATCCATCATCCATCCTTACATCATTCACTCAGTTCATTGGATATATGGTAACTTGTATGAACGCATTGTAACGACCAATATTTTACGTATCTTAGGATCATAAATATTATTTTAAATTCATATTGGACCGTATGACTCTGTATGAATGCTGTCAAAATATTGTCATTTTTGACCCATTGTAATTTTATCAAACGGTTTTGACCAAAATTTATTTGCATTTTTGGTAGTTACATGTCTAATGTTGATATACGCGTACCGACGCACTAAAGAATTTGAATGAAGGAAAAATGTTCTTGGAACAAGGAGAAAGTTTATGAGCTGGACAGTTAAAAATTTTCAAGATTGGATATTTCAGTAGCCTATACGACTTTAAAAAATTCAAAATTTACGTACTAGAGCACAACCTTGGATTTCGACGAAACTTATGCTGTTGGAACGGGAAAAATGCAATGATTCATGCACTCGAACAATCGTCACAATCGGACATTCGTCGGAGCTATATGGTAACAAAAAGTGCGTTTAAACTTTGAAAATTGGAGAAGAAGGGGTGCACAAATCCTAATTCTAGCGATCCACTATGAATATTCTCTTATTCACTATAGCGCCATGCATTATTTTTTTCCACCTCAGGTTACCTCTTCATTTCAATGGAAACTCGTCCCGCTATCTTTCCCTTCATGTTTCTCACTCAAGAAGCTACGGTTTTTTATGAAATAAAATCCAGGTCTCTCTATTTTTCCAAGGACTACGCAACTATGGTCTCAGATCAACCTAGGTCTAACTATGGTGGTCGAAAACAACAAACTCGACAAAGTGGTGATTTTTAGAGGAGATCGAAATTGGGTTTTGATGAAATGGGTTTGTTTACATCAATGAGGATATTACGAAAATATAGATGACCAAAGATGTAGGTGGATGTGGTGAAGGTGGAAACGTTGAGAAGTAATGGGTTTTCTCATGTTTTTACGTTCATGTGGGAACGTGGTCATGTTTGGGGTGGCCAAGACAAGTGCAGTTGGTGGTCAGGGTGGTAATGGATGGTGATTGGTGGAGTGTGGTGCGCTAGTAAATATGTGAATAGAGAAAAAAGGAAAAAGATAGCAGGTTACGACCAAGGGATCGCTGGAAGTGGCAACCCGAGGGGCAGACAATCTGAGGCAGCAAGTCAGGTAGAAATAGAGCTCGCAGTGTCGGCGGCGGTGGTCTGAGGTTAGTGGCATAAGAATGCAGGTATGTTTGGAGGAAGCGAAGCTTATTACACACATGAATAGGGAGCCATAGGCATTCACCAAATGTGTTCAAGAGAGTGAAAAGGAAAGTGGAAGAAATGACATAACTTGCATCTAGGGAGCAGGTTCTAGTAGCATGAGTTAAAGAAAACATGAAAAACATAGCCCATAAAGAAATGGAAATGAAGAGTGATGTGGTGGCAGCAATTATGAAAATTATTAATTAAGGTAAGTAATAATTAATTAGTTTAATTAAATAGTTAGATTAACTAAGTTATTAATTTATTAATATATATTTGGTTTCATATATTATGTATATTCTTTACATGCGAGGTCCGATTTGGATGTCACGCTCATGATGGAGAGCTCTACGATGTGGCGTTAGTTTAGATAACTTTTATTGAGGTAGGTGATATTTTCTACCACCATACTATGGTTGTTAGTATAGTATTAAAATGGCATCTTGAATTATTTTATAACTTTAAAATGTGATTTTTAACATATTTAAACCTACATTTTATAAAAGAATTAAAATGTGTTTTAAAATGGTTTTATATTATATCATATTTTTCTCATTGACGCACTATTTTGATGATATTGATAGATTTAGGCAATTTTGGTATTAATCCTATATTGATTGTTTGGATGTATTGTATTGTGTTATTATAGACATATTTAGGCTATTATATACGTTTATATGCTTGTTGGTTTCATGTACGCATGTTTACTTAGTTGGTTGAAAACGCCGATCGAAGGCGATATAGTATTAGAAAATATCCCATAAGATAGGATTTTGTGAAAAAATTTCGTGCATGTAGATTGATCTGGAGATGAAAGATAGATTTGAGGAAGTGCTTGGGAATATTAGATAGATGTAGGACATTTTCATTTGGTTTGTACTTTTCCATTTTGGCAAAGCACACGACCAAAGTGGTCGTTATCGACTACTCTGGAGTGGTCGATATCTACCATTATTGACGATGGCCAATTTCGATGGGGACAATGTAGAGGATTTAAGAAGCATGATGTGATGGTTTGTTCATTCTTTCAACGTTCGATTTTGATGTTATGGCTCTTCGATAAGTGATTTTGGCGGTGAAGCGAAGATGTGATGCTTCGACGGGACAACTTCATGATTTGACGATGATGATTCCTTGATGGAAAGTGAAGGCCTTCGATGATGGATAGCTATACTTCGGGATGTAGAATAGCGGAATTAAAGGAACAATTGATGGAAGGTAATAAGATGCACGATGACATTCCAGGACCGACGATGACTGTCTAAAATAGTTCTTAACTATGACTACAGCCGAGAGTCCTAAGGACAGTTCCAGGATGAGCATTGCTATGGATGACGTATGCAAAGGGATCATTGATATTCCTAGGTTTTGATGTGTACTCGTAAAGCAGGGGTATGTGAGGACACTTGCTTGGGTATATGGAGGGCCTCGAATCACACGATGTTTCGATCTGAGTACCCTGGGCTGTTTACTGTGGTGCAGTCTAGGTCTTGGCCTGCTGAGTGGCATGGTTTTAAATATTGATAAACCAGGATATGGAGTAGTCCTTGGCTCTACAGGGGTGGTCATATGAGTACCATATATCCAATACACTGGGTGAGTGAATGCGAGGATGGATGATGGTGTTGTATTTGTTTGACTGTTTATCCCCTTAGGGATATCACACGATGTTAATATTAACGATGCAGTTATTTAGACACTCTAGTACTTTGATGTATAGTACACTCATGATGACTATGATATAGAGTAGCATATATCCTATGTTACATGTTAACTCTGTAGGGAAAGGTTAGGTATGATTATGCATACACTCTGTTCACTATACTATACGATTTTTATAATGTTTTGAGATTATATCACCTATACCAGACTTTTGTGTGACTTGAGGTTTTATGCTTTACATATTATTATCTCAAGTAGTCTTAGATGAGTAGATTATGTAGTAGGTGTAAACAACACTTGGAGCTGTGTAGATGGACTAGCAGGAGAAGCTTTCTCATATTTCTATTTTGGACTTGTTATTGTTTATTCCGCCGTGTGACACTATGGAACCTTAACAGTGTTGGCTTACTATCATTAGAGATAGTTTATCAGTTGAGTTTATTTATCAGTTGTATAAACACTGTTACTGTTTTGTATAACTGTATGAGCCTGCATACTCTTATTTTGTGGTTTATGTAGTTATTATTGTCTCGCGTATTTTATAGCCGTGGTGACTATTATATTTTATCTAATGCGCTGTGAGATATACTATAGGTAATGTGATTGCATGATGTTTTCTTCTTTCTCTCCTCTTCTTTTCTATTCCTCTTCTTTACTTCTATTTCTTTTCCTTGACAATCATCCTACATTGTTGGATGCTCTAGCAGTGCATTATTTAGTTATGTGAGCATTGGAGGTGTTGGGTCATTACACTTGTAACGACCTGATATTTTCAACCATTCACATCCACACATGTTGGACTTGAATAGTTAAAAATACCGAATTGTAAATTAAAAATTTGAAAAAACTCAGAATATGCAGTAAATAAATCACAGATCACAGACACAGAGTAATATAATAATGCAACGGAAGCAAAGAGATAGTAGTTCATGAAGTACTATATAAATATACATCAGAGTTAAACAAGATGCAATAGAAGTAACAAGATGATAATCAAGTACAAGACTGAATACAACCATAGAATCAACTAGATGACTGAGAGTGAAATAGATGGTTGGATCTTCAAGCAAAGCTCCAACTTCGAAGGTGAGTCTCTAATGATGTATCACTAAGTCTGACCCGAGCGTAAAGCAAAACACTAAACACTCGAGTCAGGACATACATACTTATACAATGTAAACCAACTCCAGTGAACTGTAATATACAAGGTACAAGTAACTTAAAGGATGCTTGGGACTGCCGATCCTCTAAGGATCCGTTAAACTATTTACTATGTTTTAATATTTCGCTATTATAATAATGTCTATAGTAAAATAAACTCACTTTTAAGTAGCGTTAAGGCGTTACATTTTCCACCTTAACACGTAATAGTGCAAATAGTCTATACAATACCTGTGTACCTCCTGATCGGGAGGCTACGAGAAGATACTCCATAGGTACGACACAAATCAAACTCATACAAGGCTTGCTAGGGTAGGTGACACGGCACAACTAGGCAATGCCAGGGTAGATATACCAATTGTGCATCCGGTCTGGTGGTGATGCATAACGCGCAGCTACCGCCCACCTCGAACCACACCCCCAAAATAAAAGGACCCCAATCAATCACAAAGTAGTAAAATGGTATCGAAGGAGTGTGTCCGATAAGAGGGGCTACCTCACTGGCCCGTTGGCGCTCCTATTTTAGCCACCTTATGCCAACTCACGAGAGTCGGGTTCATGTATATACCTCAAAGGACGCCGCCACCATCCTGCTTCATTCTGGAATCTCCACCGCGTACACGGTTGTTAAAGTGGTTTTCGGAGTTGGCAGAGGGTATGATAACTTCCGATCCCTCTCTCTTTAGCAACCAAACGTTATTATAACCCATGGATATTCATTTCGAAACCTTTCTATTCCAAAATCATTTAAAAATCAAATACTATTACTTTCCAAAATAATATCCATTTCAAAACTAAATACTATATTATTACATTTCAAAACCAAATCAATATAACATTTCCATCTCAAAACCAAAGTAATAATATATCATTTAAATCCCAAAACCAATCAATATATTATTTAAATAAACCCAATTCATTATTCTTTTGGAAAAGTAATATTCATTTTCAAAGTTGTAACACTCCCAAAATTTATACATTCAATTATAACATATTAAAATCATAATAATTTAAGCATTTCGAAAACATTACATTTTAGAAATAATAGCATTTCGAAAACATAACCTTAAGACATCATAGCATTTTGGATGTAACAGCCCGCAAATCCGTACCCCTTGAGTCGACACTATTTTCCATCAATTAACTCAAGATGCAGGGAAATACGAACCATTTGGGTTAAAGAAGAAGAGGTAGAAGAAAACAAAACAAAACAACAATCAGAATCTAACCAACGCAGCGGAATAAAATATAATAGATAATTAACTAATCTTTACACAAAAGGCAAATCTGTTTATACATTACATCATCAGAGAACACATCACATCCAACTGAACAGTAATCATAACATGTCCTCACAAACTGAATACATAGCTAATCAACACAGCGGAATATTTAAAATAAGTACGGAAGTACGTATCATCATCCAGCTCGTCTCCAGAGCTCCACAGTATCCTTTCCTGTATCCTATAATACTCGGTCTGACCCGAGCATTATAGTTAAATAACACCCGAGTCAGTCTGGAATACCAACATGAGAAAACCATAATCAAATTGATTATTAGAGTTTCGAAATCCTTTGAAAATCAAAAATTTCCTGTAAGACCACGCCACAAATAAACATGTCAGGTTTTTACCTTACGATAGCAAAAACACTTTTTATTAAAATCCTCTGATATTATAATAGGTCTATGTACAAATACTTATTAAAATAGCCGAAATTGTTACATCTATTAAATTCCAGCTACTAGCCACAAAGTGGGTTATACAAACAAAAACCGCAAAAGGCGCGTAGGGAGAATGGATTTCTAACTAATGACTAGGCACTGGGGTACCACCTATCACAGTACGTGGCCTAGATCACCATACCGAGGATTACTCCCAATCCCCTGCAACACAAGACCGGGACTACCCCTTACTGGATAATCCCGAGTAAGATCACCTCACGGTTGGGATCAGCAACCGCACCACTAAGCCGAATAAAAAGGGACATCTAGACAGGGATGACCTCACCCTAATGGGCGCTACCCACCTAGCCTTGCTGCATAACCCCTGATTTTCAGTCATTCCTGGTTGATGAGCCTTGAGGCTAAGCGTTACCTTTTAGAATGTTTCACTTAGAATGCCCATCGTCCACTTGACGATGTTTCGAAAGCACTCATCCATACAAGTCCGTCCCGGGTTCGAACGGAACCAAAGGCACTACTCCTACTACATCCATTTTGGAATCATCCTCAGGATTAGTAGCGACTAGCCCTTGCACTTCACTGCTCCATCTTCGACTCCGAACTCATTTTTCCACGAAAACGTACAAACCGGATCGAAGTGATTTTCGAGAAATTAATCCCGATCCCGGCCTCTTCGAAACTATCAACGCATTGTCCAATATTGATAATCGGTTATTTAACTACCAATCAACATTCACAAATATCCATCAAACATAAATAATTTTCCCAAATTATTTATCAATCTCAAAATATCTTCATGAGATAAATTTCTGTTTTCAATGGTTTGAAAACAGTTTTCAAACCATTTTCCTCTCACGGAATACATTTCCCAAATATTTTCTACTTCCACTGAAATCACCATGTATAAATCTTTAGATTTCTAAAATAATTTTTAAACACTCTTTATTTTAAAATATCCTTTAAAACATTTAAATTAAAAATTACTTCAATACTTATTAAAAATATATACTATAGGAATATTTGAAAATGAGGTTACTTTATAAAATATAAAACTAGATTTTGTCTTTTAAAAACAAAATACCAAGTCACCTTGAAATAATTACTACTATAATAGATTGAAAAAATACTTACTTTAGAATTTGAACATTTAGAAATAATAAGTTTTATACAACTTGAAACTTTTAACTTATACCTTCAAATTTGTTTTGAAAACGTACTTGGCTATCCAGGGAAATACGCTTTTCTTTCACATCTTTTAAAAATAAATCACTATTTACTTTTAAACAAAATTTTCCCATTTCTTTAATAAATTCCCATCGTGAATTCATTCTTCCAAATATCCCATGATATATTACTGTACCTTTATAAACCCAGTTAATAAATTCCAAAGTCCCGCTTCTCTTTTGAAAATCCCGGTTTTACACACTTAGATCAATCTCCAAATTTATTTCCAATTTACTTCATTTTTAAATAAATTCCTTACTTACTCCATTTATTTCAAAATCCATTAACTTCAGATTTTATTTCTTCATTATGATTTAAAATCTTTTTAACTGAAATACCAATTTCATATTTCCCAAATTTCTTCTTTATCCTTTCAAATAAATCAAAACCTTGAATTTCAAAATAAATTCTTTATTTATGGAAATAATATTACTTGAGTTTAAAAATAAAATCACTCATTCCCATTTATTCAAATTTTATTTCCCGCACTTGGAATTTTATTTATTAGAATTCAAAATTCACTTTTTATCTTTTTTCCAATTCATTTTTAGTTTGTTCAAATTTCCATGATCATTTTACTCAAAATTAACTCTTTTAGTTTCTTTCAGAAATCCAATTCTATATATTTTGATAACTCAGTTCACCGAAATATTTTCAAGCAAACCATAGCATTCAATATTCCAATTATCAATAATATTCATCACATAATATCAAATATTCATAACACAAAATATTAAATAATCTAGATAATTTTGAGGAATCAAGTTCTATCCCTCCAACCTGTTTCCCTGCATCCACAGATGTTAGCACAATACCAATTCCACTTCGAGGTGGAATATCATGGTATATGGGTTTTAAATAAAATATCATCCGCTATTATGCGGCACATAGGGTCTCATCCGCTATATAATGCGGGAAATCAGTCACTCCAGTATATACTATATACTACTATATATAATATAGCACATCAAATCAACTCAATCATTCAGCCAATTATTTAAATTAACCATTTAAATTTAAATTAAACCCATATGAGTGAGATTAACTCACATTTGCTTTTATTTGCAATCCATTCCAATATTGCCTTGGTTTCTCGATTTTTGGCCTTAAACAAACATATTATGGTTTTATTAATATTTGACTAATTGCACAATTTATTATCCATTTATAATTTTAATTAACCAGTAAATTATTTTAAACTAATAAGTTGGGTTTAAACCAAAAATTTATTTTTAAACAAATTTCCTTTTAATAATTTTTTTTTGGTAACTAAGATAAATCACATAACTTCAATAAATACATAAATTTGTACTAAACACCTATTCTCTAAATCTTATCTATAAATTTTTTTCTTTTTCCATATATGCGTATATATGTGTGCTTACATATATCTCTTATAAAAAATTGTTTCCCTTTCGGATCCTATATCCATATATACATATCTTTACAGAACTATTTTTTTCTTCTTTAATCAAAAATCCAACTTATAATAATTCCCTAAATTTCTGTTTTTAGCCTATATAAATCTTAATTAAAAGAAAATTATCTTATACCTCACAGAAGAGATGCAGACCCGAGCTTCGACCAACCCTTCTCCACCATCGCGTAGCTGCTCGCGAATACCTCTACCATTGCCAGTCTTCGACCACAACCCATCATGCTTGAAATACCTGCCGCGCCGCTCAAGATCGCCATCAATTTCCTCCCTCGTGCACGCGCGCGATTTCCTACCGAGTGTCCAGCTTGCCGTTGATTCGAACACGGCTTCGACTCCTCCACCATCTTGACTTCACCCTAACGTCGGCACGCCGTTGCTGCCGCAACCCTAACCCCAGCCTCGCGCCTTCCATTCCGCCATGCGACCCAAGCCCTAGCTCAAATTCGAGCTCATGACTCCCCTTTGTCATCGCGCTTGAGATCGATGTTACGTGATTCCATCGTGTTTGACTCTTTTTTTTGGAACGAACTGATTGATTATAAAAAAAAGGAAAAGAGGATTTCGTTTGTGAAGAAAAGGGGAGGGGCGAAATATCTAAAAAAAATGGGAACGATGTGATTTGAAAAGAAAACGTAATTTCGAAAAGAAGGTTGCGTGCTGGACTATACCTCCTACAGTGTTTTTGAATTGAAAGGAAAAAAGGTTGATGTGAGATAATTTCAACTGTAGTTGATTAGTATAAATATTCAATTTAAATTCAAATTGTTCCGATAAATGCAACTTAAAAACTTGACCTCCTATTAAGGCATACCGCTAGGCGTTTATAATGTTATACCCCTATTCTGAACGCAATGGAAAAGGTTTCGAGTCCTAAATCGATTGTATGGAGAAGATAGCTTTTTGGATAAGTTATTATACTGAATTTTCGATATAAATTTCAGCGCGTTTATATATCGTACGCTCACACAACAACTCCAAATGCTACGAAAATTGAAATTCGATAATAATTCAATATTACAGATTCAATGGAACTGGTTTTGTCGAATTCCGAGACTGCGCCTCAGAAGGCTATTTTTAGATATCAATTTAAACGATATATTTTCAAACTGAACAAACCACTTTCGAATTTAATTTTAAAAGTTCTATCACCTTCGGTATTATTAATATGAAATTTTATAAGCCTTTAAATTATTTTTAACAAACTTAAAACTGGAGATTCAATATTTTACCCAACTTTCAATTATTAAATTCAATGATTTAATTATCAAATAAATAGCGATATTTGAATTCAAGTTAAAAATTAACTTTTAAATATTTAAAATCAATAAAATATCCTAATCTAAATTGTCCAAAATTCTGGATCGTCGCATTCCTCCCCCTTAGAAGAATTTCGTCCCCGAAATTGCTAATTAAGAAGAATGATCCAATGCCCGTTTACTATTTTCGCAAAACCAAACAATTTTTAACAACAACCAACCAAGCAATCTTTACTAAAGACACACTATCCATCTTACTAACTTTCCAAACTTTTCCATAGTTTCCAAACAGTTTACTTATTCAACCATTCAAATTATAATTTAAAACCAAGTTTTAAATTTTCAAAATTTCTCAAAAATTTTCTAACTCCTTAAATTTTTGAAAAATTTCGCCAGCGTCTCCTTTGCACGGCTAGCTCGGTACAACTACAAAATGCCTCTACGGGCTCCCAAATTCCAAAAGAAAACAAAAGGCCAAGTGGCTAGATCAAAACCCAATCAAATTTCATACAGAAATCAAAACACATATGTAACAGCCCAAAATTTAACATATATTTCATTCTTTTAATTATAAAACTTTGGGGTTTATTATATAAAACTCTAAAATTGATTAAAACATTTCCCAAATTTTTAATTAAAGGATAAGATTTTTGAAATTTTGACTTTGGTTAAAGATTAACTATAATTGGTATTTTTAAAATTCTAAATTTTATCTTTCAAACTCTAATTTCAAATTCTTTTAATTCAACTGAATTATTGTAACAACATTTATACTTTGCTTTTGTCTTTTTTAAAAATGGATTATCTATCTTTTTAAAATTAGTAATATTTTGTTTTACTTATTTGCATCCAATTGAATAATAAATTTCCTTGTAAATGGTAATATGAATCAGAAGAACGTAGACAAATTTTATTTTTTTAGTTAAGTAATAAATTTCAAAATTTACAGTGTATCAATAAACTGTTTAATTACGCGTTTAAAAGGCACGTTATTTGATGGAATAAATAACGTATAAGCGTTACTTTTGTATAAATTTTGGTGTATATTATTGCGGTTGTAGTACGCATTCTTAAAAATTCGTACCGCATATATAAATAATTAATTAATTTGTAGATGTGCAAATCTAAGTGGTAAATGAATAAATTTCCTAGCCTATTAATTTCGTTTAAAAGTTGCCTAAATTCGCATGTAAACGTTACCTTTTTCTTTATTTTCAATCGTTCTAAAATTGGTATGAAATCTTTAATTTCCCCTACTATTTAAATTTTATTTGCTTACCGTTTCCTTCTTCCATTAAATCAACGCAAATTACTCCCTTTAAGTGTAAAACGTGTCTCACCATTTAACGCAATCACTTTGGTGTAAAATTTAAACCATTCCTCCTCTGTTGAACAATAAGTCACGATCAATAAGATTTATAACCTGCGAAATTTACGTGCCATTCAAAAACAAATTTTATTAATTCTTGCGTTTTAACCTATGCAGTTTGCATCTTTTAATCAAACACGTTCAAAATTGTTATTTCTTGCCATTGACCTCTCCTACATAAATCTATGCAGTTATTTCTCTTCCCATTCTAACAAATATTGCCTAAAATTTTCGCATGTCTTGAATTGGCGTTTCTCATTTTATCATTTTGCCTGCGTTTTTAAATTAATAAATCAACAAAATTTACCTCTTCATAAAGGAAACATCATGCAGAATAATCTCCTAACCATTTAAAAATGATTTCTTGCCATATTCTTTTTCCTTTACGTGAATTGCGCAACTTCTCTTATACAAATGAAAACCCATGATCACAAATTCCATAACCGTTCACATTTTTAAATTCTTGCCATAGTTCCCAAAAATCAACGCAATCAATAAATTGCTTGCCTATTTCTTTCACCCCAAAATCATCGCCTGTTTACATCTTTTAAATAATCACGTTTTTTTTCTTTTCCATTTACCGTTCCTAAAGCAATTTATTTCTTGCATTTTTAACAAACGTAATTATCTCCATCATACTCCTTCTTTAAATTATTATCTTAGCTAAATAAAGAATTTAATCCCTAGACGTTCCATTTTTCTTACTGTTTCTTTTGTAAATCAACGAAATAAATTAATCGTTGCCTATTTTCACCTTAAATCAGTGCAAGATTTTATTTATTAGAGTACGTTCAAAAGTTCATTTATCTCTTGTAGTTTCTCCCTCTAAAATCACGCAAGATACCCTATGTACATATTCCAATCACGGGTATAATTGTTTTAAATCAATTCTTGCCGTTACTTTGCTAAAATCACTCAACCAATTTAATTATAAAACGCAACCTTTAATAATACAGTGAAATCATTCAGTTCTTTTAGCATTCTAAAATTTGAATTCACTTGCCCTTTTTTTCCTGCATTGATTTTCCGCATGCCCAAAAACACACAACCCACTATATAAATTCATAACCCCTCATTTACATTTCCATTATCGCAAGCTCGTCTTTAAATACGTAGCACATTTGCAACAATTTCATTCATTTTCTTCCCTGTCGTGCTAAAGCTTCAGGTAGCATCAAGTACGTAGCTGCATCCCTTCTTCCTTCTTATTTTCCTCTTTCTTTTTTTAGTTTTTCTCTATTTCCTATTGTTTGTTCCACCGTGCTCGGCTACTCCGCCACCACCCTTCGCTCCTTGTTCTGTCACCGACCTTACACCATGAACCATCCCGTGACTTTGTGCTGCCAACGTTCGGAAAAAAAAGAAAAAAAAGGGGAAAACAATGCATGCGCCACCTTTTGACATCAGCCTATAGGACTAAATCTCGAGTGCATGCACGCATATAGACTTGAGCCACCTGAGTTTAACCCTGCCGTAATCTATTTCAAATGTTTGTGTTTCAGGCTTTGAAAAAAATATAATAGGGAAGAGAGCCGCATCATTTTGCATTTTGCTCCTGCATGATTGGGTCGTTAGCCACACTGACTTGGCATGCTACTGCATGCGTTCAGTTTAAATAAAAATAATAAATAAATAAATAAAGGGAGAAGTAAATTATGCGTACATGCCAGGAATGAATATATGGGCAAGCATAGTGTTATGTTGTCCAACTAGAGACTAGGTTGAAATTATCCTTTTGCATTTCTGAAATAGAAAATGTGCGCCACCTGTAGCTTGTGTAACCAGTCCTCTATGCTATGGCGTGAAGTCTCAGGAGTGCATGCATTCGAGTTTTGAAATTTGGCAAGGGCCGTGCCTTTTTATAAAAAAAGAAAAAAATATTATAATAAGAGGGTGAATAGAATAGTAGGGAGCCACCTGTGCATGTGAGTAGAACATCCTGAGCATTAGCGTGTTAGGATATATAGTGAATATAGGTAGGTAGATACATACATGAATAACAGTCCTTATGCACTATGAACAGATCCATATGAAGTATTGTATACTAAGAATAATTATGAAGTATTAATACGTAAACCACATGTTGCACTTAGTAAAAAAAAAGAGGAATGAATGACTAAGCCGAGCCTTTGATATGTGGGTCAAGTCATGTGGTAAGTGGTCGAGCCGTTGTGTCAATTTCCTTTAATTCAATCTTGTTTCAAATTTGTTTTGTTCGTGATAAGATTCGAATACTTAGTTTTATTTCATTACTTTGTTCAAGATTTGAATCAAGTCGTTGCATCCACTGAAAATTGAACGTGCCTTCTGTACTCTTCTTTCGGGGTAGATATCGTTGTTTGAATAAATTCTACAGCTTCGAGAAGGTGAGTATTCTCACCTGACAAACGTACTTATATATCTGTAAATTAATAACAAGTGTAATTGTAGAATAAAATTTTATTTCATTTTATTTGACTGTTATATATATTGATGATGTTAAAAGTCCTGTTATTAAACCTACACATCATCAGTTATATTAGATACCGTTTTATTTATGTTGTTATACTATTTATTAATTTACTGCTTAATCCCACTACTAGTTCCCTGTAGAATAGAAATCGTTACAGGCTGAAATGATAGGCCTGAACGATATTTATTTTATTCATTTATTTATTTAGTTATTTATATAACTTAGGATTGCGGGTTTGAAATGATAAAACCCGGATTTTCTTTATAAATTACGGATTGAAAGGATATATTATCTGTAGCACTTGACCTAGGTTAGAAAATATTATACAGACCCGTGGTTATATATATATATATATATATATATATATATGTATGTATAAATTTTCTAGAATTATTAAATATTTGTAAAATTAGAATGTATAATATTTTGTTTAAAATTTGATTTAAAATGATTCTTAAGCATAGTTATATTTTACAAGTTAAAGATGTAAATAAATAAAAGTTAAAAATTTAAAGTATAGATTTCTGTTGTAAATTTGGATATGTAAAATAAATGGAATTTTAGCTAAGAAATAAAATATGAAATTTGTTATAACTTGAATATAAAGCGAGGATAAATTTTCTATGAATTAAATAGTTAAATTAGTGAAATATGGAAGTTGAAATATAACTTAGATTTAGAAATGGGAGGCTGGTTTTGAAATAAAGGTGCGATAAGAAATTAATTGGAAATTTAGTTATTTTGGAAACGGTAATTTAACTTAATTATCAAGTAAAATTCATAGAAAATGTGTACTTGATTTTATATAAAGTATAAAAGTTAGATATATATTTGAAGAATTTACTTTATAAAAATCATAAATTATTGAGAAATTTAAATGACTATTTAAAAGTGGAAATTTTGATTTGCTTAAATAAAAGGTTTAATTTTGTTGAAATTATATTGAAATCTAAATTTTAATTTACTCAAATTTATTATAAAGGATATTACTGCACTTTGCAAGTGCTGTAGTTGATACAATTGGACTAAGGCTAAACTTTTGGGATTTTATATTTTATTTTGTAAGAAAAATAACTTCACTTTTAAATAGTTTCAAAAGTAGCATTTTGATTGAAATATAAACTATTTTAGATTCTTTATAACCATGGGTAATAATAACGTTGGTTGTTAAAGAGACCGAGATCAGATATGGGCATACTCTCTGTCGATACTGAAAACCACTTTGACAACCGTGTATGCGGTGGAGATTCTAGAATGAAGTAGGATGGTGGTGACGTTTCCTTTGAGGTAAATACGTGGACCCGACTCCCGTGAGTTGGCATAAGGTGGCTAAAACATGAGCGATTGACGGACTAATGAGGTAGAACCTTTGATCGGACGCACTTCTTCGTATGCCATTCTATTACTTTGTGATTGTTTGGTGCGCATCTTTGATTTGGGAGTGTTGTTCGAGGTGGGCGGTAGTAGCAGCTACGCGTTACCACCGGTCCGGATGCGTAATTGGTATATCTACCCTGGCATTGCCTAGTTGTGCCGTGTCACCTACCATAGCGAGCCTTGTACGAGTTTGGTTTTCTCCCGTAGCCCGTGTGGTATCCTCTGGTGTCTTCCCGATCAGGAGGGACTATGATATTAGATGGACTACTGGGACTATTACGTGTTAAGGGGAATATTTGGTCACTTCTTAACGCTATTTAAAAGTAAGTTTATTTTACTAATAGACACTATTATAATAGCGAAGTATTACTATATAGTAAATAGTTTAACGGATCCTTAGAGGATGGGCGGTCCCAAGCATCCTTTAAGTTACTTGTATTTTATTACAGTTCACTTGAATTAGCTTACACTATAAAAGTATGTATGTCCTGACTCGAGTGTTTATGTTTTAATTTACGCTCGAGTCAGCCTGAGTTTCGGTTCATACTTCACTCCGGAGCTTGGACTTCTGCTGATCATCTCTTTTCAAGCTGCCGTCAAGTTTCTGTTCACTTCTTATTAGGCTTTGTAATCAAAACAATCTAATATTGAGATTTTATATGGAGATTTTAAACTATATTTGGTTTAAGACTATGTACTTTATACTTATTTTGAGACTATTGATAGTGGCTTCATGAACCACTAAGTTATTTTTATATTCCGCCGCGAGTATTCTGATTCTGTGTCTATGATTCTGTGATTATTTATTTACTGTATATTTTGAGATTTGCCAAATTTTATTTACAACGCGGTATTTTGAACAATTCAAGTCCGACATGTGCGGATGCGAATGGTTGGAAATATCGGGTCGTTACAGTTTGGTGTCAGAGCTTTGGCTCTAGGCAAAACTTAGAATGTATGGTAAATTTGATTCACAGAGTCACTTTCATTCAATCTCTTCTTTTTGATTCGATTTCCTTTGAATTTTGGAACGTTCCCTGCGGTTCCAAAGTTCATTCGTGTCCCTCACTATTCATCTTCTTTCAATTCCGGAGTATCTCATAACTCCACTTCGGATGATCTTTATAGTGAATTGGCCGTCTCGCCAATATTCTAATAAAGGGGTGAAACTCCTTTACAATTAGCATTGATTCACCAGATATTTATATTTATCCTCGGTTTAGATGCTAGTATCTTTGGTTATTCCGAACTCTATCTCTTCAGATTGAATGTAGATTTCCCCAGAAAATCCACATCGATCTTACTCTTTAAGTCACGGTTGACCAGGTTAAGGTTGCCCGCGATTTATATAAACTTATCCAGTTCCTTATTCTGTTATTTAATCATCGGATCTTCTGATTCCAACTTTCCTTTAAATCAAAATTCTCTTTGATTTGAGTCCATCAAATTTAAATCTTTATCCTTGTTTTGAAAATTTATTCCTATATTTGGAAAAAAATCTAATATTATATATATAAGTATAATTTTCAGAATTTTTATAATTAATTTAACTAGTTGTCAAGAGATAATAGTCTTTGATTTTATTTATGGTTTTGTAAACCAAGGGTTTTGTCTCATATAAATAATTGAACTATAAACAATGGTTATAAATTAATTTGGAAACAGAAATGAATTTAAAACTAGAACTTGAATTCCTGATGGTTTCAAACCTTGTGTTTAAAGTTTTAAAAGGATATTATTTAAATTATTTTCGAATAGAAATTTGTTTCCAAAGAATTTTAAAGGTTTAAAAATCAGCGCTCTTGTCTTTGTCGCTGGGAAATAATTTCGGTGATGACTGCAACATCATCGACATTCATTTTTGAGTTTCAAAGTGAAGAGACCATTCTATAGTCTGGCTACAGTGTTGCCTTGAGAATTTAATTGATTTGAATCTCTAAAATATGACTTGATTTATAATATATAGATATATGATTTAAATTAGATTTGACATATTATGTACATATATTTATTTATCTCTAAATGGTTTGAAGGGAATCAGAAATTTAATTCTTAAATTTTATCTTGAAGAATAATTTCAATTATAAAAAGAAAATCAAATTTTTTAATAAACGATTCAAACTTGAGATATTGAATTCGAAAGTTTTATTTGTATAATACTCAATTGCATTTCAATATAACTTACATTGATTTTCAGAAGTTAACAACGTAATTGGATAATATACAATATAAAACGAATTATAAATAAAATTTGAGTGGTTATAATAAATGTTATACACTTAAATTCTAGTTATAAAAAGATTAACAGAGGTAAATAAAATAAAAGGGTAATGGAACAATTTTCAATATAAAATGATGTTAAAGGAACAAAGAATAAATTTAAACAGTTGTAATAAGGGTAAACATATTTAACATAGATGAGAAAAATATATTAAGAGAAATAAATTTAATTATAGTTAGGAATAAAGAAGAAATTAATTTATTGAACACATTTTTGAGTATAACAAATGATTTTCAAACTTATGATTTTAGAAATTTTTATTTTAAGATAATTTGAAGATGAAGTAATGAAATTTGAAATAGTAAAATTTAACTTGAGTGAAATTAAATAGATGAAATAAATTATTAATTTAAAATTGAATTTGTATGGTTTAGATTAATGATTCTAATTTAAGTTTCAATTTGTATGTCTACTTGGCCGTCTCGGTACAAGCTATAAGTGCTGCATTACTTCGCGAGGAGAATCAGATCCAAAGACTAGTATATTATGTTAGCAAACGATTAACAGAAGCTGAAAGGAAATATCTAAAGATAGAGAAATTGCCATACTGCTTGTTGATTGCTTCATGAAAGCCCTACCTCTATTTTCAGGTTCATTCAACGTTTACACTAACCAGCCGTTACGAAAGGTCCTACAACGACTTGAGATGTCTAGAAGGTTACTTATCGAACCGAGTCAATTTGGCATTACTTATCTCCCTTGGAGAGCAATTTAGGGATAGGCATTGGCAAGCTTTATAGCAGAATTCATTGCATAACTTGATCTCCCAAAGAGCAGTGGAGCCCCTATCATTGGGTGGAAAATTATACAGATGGAGCGTCCAATGATCATTGCTTTGGAGCCGGAATCGTGCTAATGACCCCGAAAGATCGATCAGTTTTCTATGCTTTGAAGTTCAACTTCCTTGCAAAGAACAACAAAGCTGAGTATGAAGCTCTAATCGATGGACTCAAACTTGCCAGGGAACTGGGGATAAGATCTCTTGAAATCTTTTGCAACTCACAGTTGGTAGTATGCCAAGTCAAGGGGGATTACCAAGCTATAGAACAATGAATCTCCCTGTACCTTATCCGAGTCCAAGAGCTATTAACTAGCTTTAAGTATTATGACATCACACACATTGCCTGGGATCAAAACAAAAAGGCCGAATCATTGGCAAAGTTTGCTAGCATTGGAGATGCACAGTAGGTGGGCTTGGTTCCAGTCGAAGTACCAGATGCTCTGAGCATAAACCAGATGGAAATTGACTAGGTACTAGAGACAGGGCCAAAAAAGGAGCCGTAGATGACTCCGATTAAAGAATATTTGCTACAGGGAGTCCATTCCGAGTTAAGGAATAAAAGGTGACAAGTTCTTTACAAAGCTTCACGATATATCATTCAATAAGGATTCATGTATAGAAAGGTTTTTCCATTCCCCTACTTTGATGTATCGCTTACGATAAAGTAAAGCGAGTCCTAAAGGAAGTTCATGAAGGGGAATGTGGCGATCACACTAGGAGGCAGACCTTAGCAAAGAAAATATTCCGTTATGGGTATTATTGGCCGACTGTCAACCGAGATGTTGCTGATTACGCTAGGCGATGTGACAAGTGCCAAATGTATGCAAAAATTTCGAGAGCTCCACCAACATAAATCACATAAATGGTCAGTCCATGGCTGATTGCCATATGAGGCATAGATGTCATCGGTTCCTTACCGATCTTTAAAGCCAACGCAAAGTACACCATCGTTGCAGTTGATTGCATCACCAAATGGACCACAGCGGAACTTTTAGCCATAATCACGACAAAAAAGTAATCAACTTCATTGTCCAGAATATTATCTGTCGTTTTGGCCTTCCACGAATCATTATAACTGATAACGGGACTCAATCGAAAGTGCTGAATTTAAAGACTTCTGTCATTGGCATCATACTAAGAAGAGATTTGCGACTGTTATTCACCCTCAAGCAAATAGACAATTTAAAGTTGTGAACAAAATCATAAATTCCATTCTGAAGAAGCGAATGGAAAAGGCTAGAGGCAATTGGGTGGATGAACTCCCAACCGCATTATGGGCTTATAGAACCACCCATAAGTCCACGACTGGCCATACTCCATTCGCCATTGCTTACGGCTCTAAAGCCGTTATTCCTGTTGAACTCAAAGTTCCTTCTCATCGAGTAACCTACTATGATCCTAGAATGAATAGAGATCTCCTTTTAGAGTCTTTAAACTTTGCAGATGAGAAGCGCGAAGAAGCTGATTTGAGGGCGGCTGCACATCGGCACCAAGTCACCCGATACTAAAACACTAAAGTCCGACCCAGAACCTTTAAAATCGACAATCTTGTCTTGAACGGGTTTTTCCTGCCTCGTCACACATGAATCCTACTTGGGAAGGACCATATGTCATTGAACAAAGGCTTAGAGAGGGAACTTTCAAGCTAGCGACTGTTGATGGTGTCACACTCCCAAGAGCGTGGAATAGCGAGCATTTACGACGCTATTTCACTTCGTTTATTCTTTTTCTTTCAATTGCATTCATTTTATGAAATTTTTTTGGCATTTGATTTTCCAAATATGTAATAAGACAAATTATTTCATTTATTTCCATTTGGAAAATAAAGTTTTAAATTTCCATATCTGCGATTGCTGTAGCATTATATATTAGTTTTGATACCCGATTAACTAATATTGATATGTCCGAGCAGGATCTCAGAGCTTGGAGCTAGTCGATGACATAAGTTCATAATTGAAGTAAATAAAATGAACGTGACCTGATCGTTCATTTGATGATTATCATTCACAACCCTTTGGACAGAATACCCAACGAAGAATGGAGGTGACTTGACCATCCGATAACCAAATTAGTCATATCGAGTGATGGGATAAATATGAATCAAAAGTGATCATGATACGACTGATAGCTCGCTAAGTTAAACCTTGGATTTGAGGGGAAATCAATCATTTAAGGAAAATATGACCTAAATGTTCTCCAAAATAACTCTAAGCCCTCAGAGTGCGGATTGGAGTATAAACACAAGTTGGGTGTGATTCGGCCACCTACCAACTAACTCTTATCCCCAGAGCATAGATATGAGTATAAACAAATGGTTGGTGCAATTCAACCACCCTCCAACTTACTCTTATCCCTAGAGTGTAGATATGAGTATAAACAAATAGATGAGTATGGCTTGACCACTCACTATTCCATAAACTCCAACCTAAAACTAACAGGAGGAGTACAAACTCGCTAAGGATATAGTTTGACCATCCACTATCTAACTCCGCTAACTTGAGACTGGAGGTAGGAGTATAATCACTCAAACCGTTAAATCCGACGATGTAATATTAGGGCTCAAGCCTAGTGTTTGATACAACTTAAGTCCATGACCACATGGAGGCCTTGATTAAATAATTAATGGACGACTGTCTGAATTAACAAGCAATGAATTATAAGTACATTGAATGGTAATGTAATAGATCGACTAATTAGAAAAAATTCACATAAGAGTTTGATGGAAAACAATGAACTTTTATTTGCATAATAAATTTCAAAATTGTGATATAAGTTTATTCAAAGCGAGGGTTGTACCTGCACAGTCACGACCGATAAATAAAGAAAACAAGCTATATAAGCAAATACAAACTAAGCCGAATTCACGGCTATTTCCATAGCCCTTTTTCTCTTTTGGATTTTTTGGGAGTGCCACCACCCGAACTTCCACCTATCCTTTTCCTCGATCCTTTTCCGCTCTTGGTAGGAGAGCTCTCAAAGGTTCAAGGTAAATCTTCGAGAACCGACCTGTCGGGTGGAATGACTTGGAGTAGGATGAGATTTGGATCGTCGATGTCCATGTAAGCGTGTTTTGCCTTATTCTTTTTCTTTAGCAACTTCTTTCTCTTGATGCACTCTTTTAAGCTAAGCTCATTGGGTTGTTCGGTGGTGCCAGTAATCACAACATCTTCTAATTCATCTAATAACGGCAGGTCCTCAGCTTTTTCAACATCAAGAGCTCCGATAATTTAGGCGTTGGGCCCTGCAATGTAAGCAGCCGTCGAAATTTTAGCAGACATTGATTGTTTCTCTACGATGGCACCGGTTCCTAAAGTCTAGTTGCGACCCAGAAGACCTAAAGATTCGCGAAAACAGGAAGATAAGCCCATGACTATTGGTCATAAGGAACAAAATCTCTCGAATAATGGAGAACAAAGTGGTATACCTGTGTCAGGCTGACTTTCAGTTGTCACTGTAGTGCTCCCATCTAGAATAGGAGTCAGCATGTTTGATTGATAGCCGGGTCTGTCCGGATCGTAGCTCAGATCATGTCCTAGACCAGGATAAACTAATGCTCCAGCCGTTTGAAACAAAGAGGGACATTTGGGATCAGACTCCAAAGATTCAGCAATGTTTTTTCCTTTGTCGAAAGGTGCTAGAATATCAAAGTATTGAATTCTCACAGCAGCAAGGTCTAAAGGTTCATTCCCTTAGAGAATCTCCCACGCTATCTCTAGTTCATCTAAATCAGCATCATCAAGGGCTTTCTTCTTCATTTCAATAATGTATTCCCAGGCCTCGGTGAGCGATTCAAGATAGCCCTCCCCATGGAACCTCAAATCGCGATGAATTAAGATTTAGCATTATATTCAATGATTAGAAGATCGAACATGTCCTTAATTTCATTTCGACCGGCTTCTTTAGCATCTTCAAAATGGGCCTTGATCTGCTCTCTAATCTTATTGCAACATACTTCTCTTGCCTCTGCTTTGAGGACTTCAATATGAGCGAGTTGCTCGTCAAGCTTAATTTTAGTCCTCAGGCTTCTACGACCTCTTCACAATATCTTTGGGACTCCTCCTAAGCTTTGAGCTTCTCTACCTACTCTTTTTAAAGGAGTACTTTGAGTTCCTCAACGTGGTGGCCAAAATATTTTTCTTTTTTTTATAGTGTATCTTTTTCCAAAGAAAGCACACCGCTACGATTGAGAGCATCGTCCAGTTCCTTTTTATGAGCTGCTTCTAGGTGACTAACCATCTCAGGTGTTTCTTTGGCACCTTTTTATACCACAGTTAGCTTCGACGTCAACTCCGAGACATTGTTTTGATGTTTAATTATGTCTTTGTCATGGATCGCTATAAGCTTGAGATGGTCGATTTCATGTTGTCTTTCGATAGCTACCACAGAGATTTTTTTTAGATAGATACTAGAATGCTTCGTATTGCACAAAAACATCATTTTCGCATAAAAGGGAACTCGCTTTAGCACTCTCTAGAATTTTATGAATGGAAGGAAGAAGCTTAAGCCCATTGAAGTAAATTTATGGAAAATTGACCACAAGTTCGGCCAATTTTTCTAACGTGGAAGCCTCAGGAGCTGCAGTAGGCAAAGTAGGATTAGAAGTGACAAGTGGGCGTTTGCTCGACCTACGATCATGGGACTATCTGGAAACAAATGAACCAAAATATTATTCAGGAGGCACAGCAATTTAAGGAGCATGGAAAGAAGTCCAATCGCCGCTGTGTACGGGAAGATTAGAACGAGCTTCCCGATAAGATGATTGAGATTGGGACTTATGTTTGGAAGATGAAGACTCCCTCAAACGATGACTTCTTTCCCGATCGTCATCTCTCTTTATATGCCCACCCGATTCTGGACCACGACTGGATCCGTACTGCATTGATGAGCTCCTTAAGCGATCGAAGGTGCGGGATTAAGACATTGCACCTACAAACCAAACAAGAATGTATAAGTAAACATCGAACTAAAGGTTGATGAAAATCATGCAGTAAAGTGCGGATGATTGTGAGTGTCCCATCGACGGACCAGTTGTCATAGCTTGCTCATAGGAGCTTTCTTCCCCTTTGCTAGTGGGAGGAATGCCATCACCATTCCTAGTGGCCCCCAATACTGATATTGGGGAAGTCATAAGTCATGATATCATTAGGGACCGAGAGATTTGAGAACCCTTCCATTGAACTTTCTAGATATTTGAAAGAAGACTCTTCATCAACTGAGGTGATGATAAACTCTGGCTCTTTAGCAGTTTTTCTCCTACGGATTTTATATGCAAGCTTATTTCCTCTCCTTATTAGCATGTAAGATTGTGCGCCTTGTGATGGTTCGACCACATACACTTTGCTGGAACCTGCATCGGTACCGTTAGGCTTGTCGGTTTTGACACCTCTAATTTCACCCTCTTCGGCATCGTTCTGAGTCCCCAATGGATGCAAGCCACGACTATTAGTGCCGCTTTCTTATTTTTCCATATTTCTTGGTGGTGCAAAGCTTCTTGGAAGCCCAATGACGCGACCTTCTTCTAGTAGCCCAAAAAAAGATAACCATTCATCAATTATAAGGGCTCTGATGTCCCTGTCCTCAACCGGGGTGGCACGAATTGTAGAAACCGCCTTTGAGAAGCCATCACTTTTTGAACATGGATGGAAACTTGTGAATTTTCAAATTATAAGTTAGTTTGTGATACGACTTAAACTAAACATTATGATAATAAATTAAAGAACACTTACGTCCTTCCAATCATCACCTCGCAAGGCTAGGTAGGCTACAAATAAAAAACCATTCATATTTGAAGATGCTTAGCCTGTTCCAAGCGCCAATTAGAAGTTAACAATTAGGCGAAGGCTTGAGAAAGGTGCAAGAAAGGTTTCATGTTGTCATTTGAAATTGTAAATTAACCTGATGTCCTTAGAAGATAGCGGGAAGAATAGAACATCTATAAAAGGTAAGAAGGTAGCATGGAGGAACGCACAGCTATTCGGGTGCAGTTGGGTAGGATCTATTCTTAAATAATTTAGCATTTCACGGATTAAAGAATTGGAAGGCGGCATGCATCCGACCTAGCACATGAATTAATTGCATACTGTATATCCCTTTGTGGGAAAATGAGCCATATCATTCACTAAGGGGATTAGAACATCTCCAAACGGAATCATATGTTTGGAGCATAGTCTGCAAAGAGCGGCCTCGCCAATTATGGAGGCTTGGGAATCCATTAGATTATCTAGAAATACAGCGCCTTCTACAGCGTCGGGAGTAGAGCTTATATCTTTTGCCGGAAGGATGGGGACATCAGAAAAAAGGTCGACTGATGAGCCAGAAACCTTCAGTTGCTCAAATTAACAATCATGAGAAAGTCTATCGAAAACAGTTGCAGAACTCAACTCGACTCCGGGATTGCTAACTTGAGAAAGGTTGTCTAGAAAGCATTGCGGCAAAAAGCTCCGAACATTTGGAGTCCATATCAACTAAACTCAGTAGATAATAGAGATTAGAAAATTTTACCTACCCCACCCCCATGCTAATTGTAGACTAGTGTGGTGTAGTATTGTGCAGTGCAGAGGGAAATAGTTCAAAATTGAAAGAAAAAGTAAATGACGATCTTGGGTTCCGACCAGAGTGACATTCATCGCCGACCATCTCAACTGACATTTAGATAGATCGATTGTGTAACCTTTGGGATCGACTATCGACATGTCAAAGTGTGAAGTCCATTATTAAAGTCTATATGTTAAGTTTTACTTCGTGTTCTAAGTCCCAAGAGTTTGGTCGTTCAATTTCGATTTCGATATTAGATAAGCAAGTTTTGTTGTTTATTATCTTCATATGTTTAAGTTCATCGGGATGGGATTGATTCTAATCATTCAGATAAGTGAAGATGGATTGGTTTTCAAGTTCAATTCAAAGCTTGGAATTGATCAAGTACAAATAAACGATCCATATTTATGCCGATCCCTATCCCTTACAACAACCGATCCCTCTTCACTTCACCAATGATCGACCCCTCTCTATACTCCAAAAAACCCGATCCCTCTTGAAAAGCCCACTACTGATCCCTCCACACATACACTTTCACAATTCTCCTAAACCCGTAGCCAATCCCTCCATGCAAACCACCAAAAACCGATCCCCTTTTTCTTTCAACGCTCCCATGCTTCCCTCAAACATTCAATATCAAACCCTCTCCTTTACCTACATAACGGCAACATCATCAATCCTCTACTTCAGCGTTTTCACACTTCCATCAAGCATCCACTCTAATACCTTTCCTTCACCAACTCACAACCGATCGCTCCGCTCCTTCATGCTTCGTTCTTTTCTTTCTCCTCCTCCACTACCTCACCGAACCATGCACCGCCATCAACCATCTCATCTCCTCTAAACTTACCCATGATTGTTATAAGCAGAACCTATCATCTTATCAAAAATTAAAGGTTAGAGATAAGAAAACCTATATATATATATATTAATGGTGATGATGAGTGGCTTGGATATGATCGAGATTGAAGGGTAAAGGAATCAGATTTGTAGAAATATGTTGGATCGTAGTAGATTTCGTTTCAAAACCGAGGAAAGGAGAGAGACGGAAGGGTTAAGCTCTAATGGTAAAATAAAGGGGTTCAGTATTGAAAAGGATAAAAGAAAGGGAAATGAGATAAGTGAGGGATGGAAGGAAAGTGTTAGCTTATACATGGGAGATAAGAGTTCGGCCTGCCTTGGTTTCTTTACGAAGTCAAGGGAATGGATGGATGGATCCGCTAGAAGAATGCCAATCCCTAAGAACACACACACACACACACACATATAAGAAGGAGGGGGATCGGTTGAAAGAATGTCGATCCCTAAATACATAAAAAAGAAGGGATCTACATGAGCCATGTGCATGCAAGCATATATGTAAATATTACAAAAACAAATATAAAATGCAATAGAATTACATATAATTTAATGAAAATTGGCGGCGGCCCATGAGTATGCAAACTCTTTCGGGAGCCAATGACAAGAACATGTACCCGAATGTGCATGTGTATATTCTAAAAGTTTAACCTTTTGAAATCGACAGAAATTGAATTCAAACGTGAAGCTTTCAAGCTCGAAACTTGATTAGATAGCCAACTCTTACTAGTCTCGTAGGACCGGACATAGATACTGGCCGATGGAGTATAATCCTAAATTTATACTATTGAAAATCGACCAAGCGTAATGACGATCAAGAAGATATACAACACTTTGGGAGAATAATTCGAGGGGAGGATAGCGCTATTCCAAAAACTGGTTGGATTTCTTTTCGATGACTCTAACTTGCTTCGATTCAAAGTACATCATATTCAACACAAGACGTACTATGGAGAGCAAGTATTATCCGGCATTTTGACCCAGCTATATTCGAACTGACTGGACAAGTTAGATTCAACCGTCGTCAAGGCCAGTAAATCCAGAGTGATGATTGAAGGGTCCAGAAGTCAAGTACATATGGTATTATGAAGCTGCGATTGAACGAAATTGAGAGATATGCAATGTAAAATGTTCGACATATGTATTGTAGTTTAATATAGAGGGGGGATCGACTATAACCGTTCTCCAACGTAGGGCTTGATAATGTTCCAGGAAGTATGTGCAATTCAATAGAAAACAATCAATATCTCAAGATCCATAAGTCCAATGCATATGAAGTTTTGCGAACAAGATGTGGGAACCCTAGGGATCCTACCCTAGGGATCACACCTAAAAAAGATGAAGCAAGATCGGCCTCTTCCCTCAGCAGGGATCAGCTGAAATTAGAAGACAACTCACACTAAAGCAAAGATCGAGCAATAACTCAAGTACTACTAATCCAATTGGCATGAAACTTTGAGGCTAAGCACATTACAACATGGGGTGCTACCATAAGGTCCATGCCCCCAAATTCCTCCAAAATAGGGATCAGAACCTATCCTTATTCCTTGGGATTTGGGCCATGCGATCCCTTTTATGGGTCCACATGGTTTATGAGCTCTTTCTGCCAAAATTTCAGGAAGATATTTTGCAGTCTTCATCTATAAATACAGGCTTGGTTGTTCATTTTGAGGACTTTACGTTGCTAGTTACTTTATACTCTATTGTGGTTAAGGATTTTTATCCGATCCCTATTGTAAACAGTTTAAAAAGTGATTAATAAAGCTTTCTATTCAAAGTGGACGTAGGCAAACAGCACCGAACCACCATAAATTGTTGTATTCATGTTATTGCTTTGATTTATTGGTATTTCATTAACTTTTTTTTCCTCCGTTTTCATTTTATATTCTTCATTTATTTCTCTTCAAAACCTCTATTGGCTGTTTATGCCAACTTTTGGCGCAAACATATATGATTAAAGAATTATTTCTCAAAAAAGTATGAGATAGTTTGTAATTCCAAAATAATTATAGAAAATTTTAGATACTTTTGTAATTTTATAGATAATAATTCACTATCATTATGGAGAGAAATACCACTATATAATAGATTTTTTTATAATGAATATTCACGATATTCATATTAAAGTAAAACTATATCTATTTTAAATTAATATAGAAACATTTATTATTTCATACATAATTTCTGGAATGTGTATGAATGCAATCTTTCGTAATATGGTGCACCCATTAATAAGTGTCATACAGTATGCTCCCACTATTCTATCATTACTGTAGCGTGCATGAAATACAAAGCTCTATTTAAGGCCACTTATTTGAACCGTAATAATTAGTTACAGTCTAGAGTTTTAGATCAGATGTCTTAAACTGGAAGAAATAACTCTTATAGAAAATAATTTTCTAAAATATAATTCCATTTCAAATATAAATCACATTTATAATTCCATTTCAAGAACATATTTAGTATCTTATATAATGCTCCTTTTTAATGTTTCTTCACGACGTAGAAGAAACCATTCACTCTCTTTCTCCAAACTAAGCTTATTTTACATACACTATCTAACATTCGCTTTCCTTTCTAAATGGCCGAACTATTCAAAAGGAATTCCTGACTACAAGACTGCATCAATTTCTTTACAAAAGTGATAGAATTAAGAGTATGCCCTAGGGGAAATCCTATAATTTGTTATAAATTAATTAACTCCATAATCGATTCTTATTCTAATAAAGGTTTTTTTTCTTTCTGTTATATATTTGTTATAATATCTTATAAATAATTAAATATATAATTAAAATATACTTAATAAAAATTCCATAAATAGTGTGCTTTTAATAGTAATTAGAAATAGTTGTAATCATGAGTATTATATCACAATACATAAACATATCATTCTAAATGTTCCTACTCAAGATTCAATGAGACTGCATATTGATGTATCCGTTGAGACTACAGTACGTAACGTTCCTCAAATGTCGGGCATAATTTTACTCATGACTGTTGGAGGCACCTAAGGGTTACTTACTGATAGTTATTGGATAACTATGAAATAACTCGCTTGATAGTTTTTTGTTGGCTAATATTACTAAGGTTAAACAAAAATATCAATTTGACTAAATTACATAGTTCTCTCGACTTGAGAATGTTTTTAATCTTCAATATGAAAGTTCCGCTTTGATTATAGTCAAATTAAGGCACAATATCCATCAAGTGACTTTAGTTAGGTCGAGTGGAAATATTAGAAGTGAAATACTATTCAAGAAAGGATCCACCTCCTTAGTTATATGAGATTAGTATCATGATCAACTTAAGTCAACTAAAAGTCAAAATCTCTGGCCAGAGTGGTTCGGTTAACAATTATTGAACCAAAGACTTTATGTTGGACTATAACGTTGAATATAGACAACATTGGAGTTTTAACCATTATGAAATTCCATAAGTCCAAAGTGATATAGTTTGACGAAGAGAATTCGTGTAAATAATAGTCACAATCGGGTATACTTAACAAAGGGAAATTAGATTTTATTGAAATCAACTAAGCGATAAATTTGACCAAAATGTTATACTGCTTACTAGGTTGCATGTGAAGGTTAATATTCGAATAGTTTGAAATTAATCACTGACCAAATTTACACTTGAAAGGTCACACAACCGAAATGATGAATGCTCCTTTGACCAAGCGATTTGATTAATTTGTAATTGTTATAAATTAATTAATATTTATGGAATATTAGTTATAAAATTTAATTTTTATTAAACACAAATATTGCTAAATGTATTTATAATCGTTATAAATATATTAATTGATATATGATATCAATACACATTTAACTTGATTTTATATGCAAATTTTTTGTAAGGGCTTTAAATGAGTTTGAAGCCTACATGGATGCTGGTCATATTCGATTATGATAGGGGTATGATGCAGCCATATGATGGTTTTAGATAGGCTTTGAGATGGAGGGCTAACGTAGTAGATAATTGGTAAGAGATGATGTAGGTTCTTGATCCTAAAATATATCTAAATTCTCCTCTATATAAGCTTCTCTACCCTCACTTTTCGGAGAATTTTTGGAGCCTCCATATACTCTCTACTTTTGGACTAACTCTCCTCCTCCATCTCTTTAATTTCCTAAATTCAATTCAAATCAAATCAAATCAAATGTTATTCAATAGATGATGGTAAATGGTTCAGGGACTAGTAGGATTGGAAATCGGTTCGAGGATTATATCTCATAGTTTTAAGGTGTATTTACAGGCTTTGGCTAGGAGGTATATTCCTAACATATTCATAAACATTATATATATAGTGTTTATTTCGTAAATTATTTTATTAGTCTGGTGGCGATTTCAAACATATAAATATATTATCACAATTTTAATTGGTTATATGTATATATGTTTCATATTAAGTATTTTTATGTATTTACACCTATATGCAGCATGGCTCAACATTACAAATTTTTTTAATTTTTTTAAATAATTATATATATATTATTTTTAATATAATTCAAATACTACATCATATTGATGTAAAATATGGAATATACTTATATACATAAAGTCTAATATGAATAATATTTTTTCGGTTGGAACAAAATATTATACATATATATGTTATTTTTAAATAATATTTAAATCAATTAATCATATAAATAATTATATCAATACATATACGTGTTATAAATTGTGTTTTATATTTTATAAAATTAGATTAATACATATTATGCTCTCGGTAGGAATAAGAAACATTTTTTATGCTTTTAATATATTTAAATATAAGCTAAAGTTAAAAACCAATTTTTAAATTGTTTTAAATTATAAAATTGTATAATATATTTTCAAATTACAACATTATCATTTAGAATTTTACTAGAAATTTAAAATTCAAATTTATATTCGAAAAATATTTTTGATTAACTTTTAATAATTTACATAATGTTATTTGCTATAATATATATTTTAAAATTAAAAAAATTGAGTTATACATAATTCTAGGTAATAATATATTTATTATAAATTATTTTATGAACTTTATTTGTGTTAATCTATTTCTATTATTATATATATATATATATGTATGTATTTAATACATATGTATGTATGTATGTATGGGAAAATCTATTAGAACACAAAATGTAGACACAATTTGTGACACAATGGATCTCCACCATTGGATTGCTCCCAGATTTCCACCTCCCATATACAGACAAAAGGATCCAACGGTTTAAATCCCTTGTGTCACTAATTGCGTGTATTTTGTGTCCGAATAGCTGGCCCATATATGTATATTAAAAAAAACATATATATACTATTTTCGGCTTTCCAACAATTTTTTATTATTATAATTAATATACTTTATAAATGACTTAAATATATACATATAGTTATATATATATATAATGTTAATATTTCATACTTATGTTTATATGCATACATATATACATATATATTGAAATGATATACATATACATATATACACATATGTATACAATCAAAATTATTTAAATAGAAAATCTAGTTTATATACACACACATATCTGTTATGTTTTATATGTATAATTAGAAGTATATAAACATAAATTTAAGAAATATATTTGTATATTGGATAACGTAACGTGTCAGTTGCGATGTAAGTCCCATCATCTATACATGGGCATGTTATACCCTGCATGGATTGATAATTACATATGTGTACACATATATGTGTATATGATACACGTATATATATAACATAACGTAAATTATATAATACAATATAATTTTGTAGATTTAATTAAAACAATTTTTACTAAAATAAATTTAGAAATGTTCTAAATAAATTAAATTTCATAGGCCAATAAAAATCCAAAATGGTAAAAAAATATTAAAATTCGTCCATTATTTCCACTGTGGGCTGGCTCAGTTTTAATAATGGTATCAATGCCTAATAGCCTACGCGGTCTAAATTAGTCATGTTAGGCTTAACTATTAAGCTCACAACCTAGATAGTAGCATGCCTAAAATGGTAGTGTATAGGATTAGGTTTTGGTAATCAAGCACTCTAACCTAGTTGGCTATCAGCCTGGCCCAAAAAAATGTGTAAGCCCAAAGGTTGTCCTTGGTAGAAAAGGCCTAATTTGAATTGAGATTTGGGCCAATTTCCAAAATTGTTTGAAAATAAAAAATATAAGATTTTGAATTTGAATAGTTAAATTTAAAATAAAATATGTGCATATTATAAAATTTATAATATAGTAAAATTATTAAAATGATTAAAAAATAAAATAAATTAGTTTCACAAATTTTAAAATTTATTTATAAGATTATAAAATAAATTAATTAAATAAGTTAATAAATGTGTACATGTATTATATATGATGATATATGTTATGTTGTTTTATAAGTTTAAAATGACATAATATACATGTATGTATATGAAATAAATTTTAAAGTTAATAAAATTTAATTAAAATTAATTAATTAGAAAAATATTCATATATATATATATGTATATGCGTGTGTGTGTGATATGTGTTGTACTATAATGGTTATGGTATATAATAAATATTTAATATAAATGTTATTTAAAGATAATACAAAATTAATTAAAAGGTTAATTAACTAAAATTAATTAAATAATATTTAATTAGTATAATGTTATGCATAAGATCAATATATAAGTTATTTAAAATATATAAGTTATATAATAATAAGACTTATATAATACGAATGTATAAATTAAAGGTGGAACATTAAAGAAACCCAAATAGACTTGAGGAATAAATATGTGCATGTAAATGTATGTATAACATGATTTCCGATGTGTTCGACCCTTGAATCACGAGAGTAATTCATTAGAATTATATTATTCCATAAGTAGATATCACTCAGTATTATATATTGAAGATTATGGATCTTTAATATAATTTTGTCCTCTACTATATATGTATGTATGTATGTGTGTGTGTGTATTGATATTAATAAATTACTCACATACTTCTTAGTTGTTGACCAAACTCAAGCTAGGTATGTTGTGTAGTATTATTAATCTATTGAATAGATGAGGTAAGATAACTATAGTATTTGTTGACCAAACTCAAGGTATATATACTATACTTAGGCCGTCGTGATATGATAGGTACAAGTGAATAATTTCATTTTGATTTGCCAAACAAACTCAAGGTGGAAATGAAATTATGACAAAGTACCAAAGGGTCAGGAGTTGTATATGATACAGTCGATAAGGAGGTTTCCATCATTTATTGAGCTATGATTTGTTGAGCAAACACAAGGTCAAAATTCCAAGACGGATGAGTCCTAGCACTAACTAGTGAAGTTGAAAGACCTTTGACTTAGGGTTTGGCGAAACATAAAAGACTAATGGGAGCTTATTAGTGAAATGAAACATAAAATTTCACCTTACTAATAATATAAGAACGTCTATTATGATTTTTTTTCTAATAATCTACCAATTAAACTTGTAGAAAATGTCAACTTCAAATATGTTTTCTAATAATGAAACTATACCGACTGGTTAAGAGCAATTAAAATAGCATTAACTTATGAGCGCCTATGGTTAGCTATTACATGCGAATCCAAAGAACAACCCACCATTGATGCAGACCCCGAACTAAGACTTGCATATGAAAAATGGTTGTCCGACCTAGAGATTGCCCAAGTTTTTGTGCTGTTTATGTTAGACAAGTCGTTGCAGGGGTAGCACAAAAACATGTTTATCCATGAGATATTTGATAGTCTTAAGGCCTTGTTTGGTGAAAAGTCATGTTCTTTAAGGTATGAGCTTGCGAAGAAGCTATTCAATACCAAAATGATAGAAAGTGCATGATTACGTGCCGATGATGAAGGCCTATATTGATAGGCTTTCGCAGTTGGACATACAAATATGCAACGAACTGCAAGTAGATTTGATCCCTAGTTCTCTTACTCCTCAATATGAATCGTTCATAATGAATTATAACAAAAACCAATTAAATGCGAATCTCATGGAGCTCCTCGATATGTTGAGATTGGTTGAATCACAATCTAAAGATTAAGGGGTTGTACTTGTTGTAAAGTGTGGAGCATCATCTTTGAAGAGTTTGAAGAAGCCAAAAAGAGAAGACAAGAAAAATAAGAAAAGTAAGAAGACCGACAACAAGGGTGAATGTCATCACTGCCACAAGAAAAGGCATTGAAAAAGGAATTGTCCGGCCTACTTAAAGATTGTTAGAGAAAGGAAGCATAATGGTTCTCTAGCACCATCTTGTACATTTGTGATTCAAAATTATTTTGTAATCGCTAAAATGTCTTAGGTCTTAGATATTAGATTGGAAATTCATATATGTAATTTGTTACAGGGGCTTAGGAACTGGTACCGGATGGCAAAAGGAGAGACCGGTACAAGAAAATGACCCTGTTACAACAATTTATTTACAACATTCGCAAAACGAGAGTTGTTATATAGGTTTTTAACAACTGGTTTTTCCTAACATGTTCTAATAAATGTATTTTTAACAACTGGTTGTATTAGCCGGTTGTAATAAAGATCTATAACAACTTACTAGTTTTTACCATTGTAAATATTAATGTTGTAACAGCCCGGTTTTAAGTAACAATTTATTTAAGTTTATAATAGTAATTTAGTTAATTAAATTAGAATTTGAAGATTTATTTGGAAAATTGGTTATAGAAATATTTGGATAAAAGATTTAAATCGTGAAAATGTAATATTTAATTTTTTTTAATAAATTAAAATGTGAAATATAATATTTTATAAAAGTGATGAAATTAGAAATATAATATTCTGGTTTAGCGAAAAAGCGATTTGAAATGTAATTTTTACTTATTTAAATTAAAAGGAGTTTGGCCTTAAAGGTAAAAGAAATTACAGATATATTTAAATTTGTGGGTCCAAACTTAAATAACCAAGCCCAAATCCATCTTTCATAACTCAAGTCCAATTTCCAAAGTTCTCCAATTCCATAATTTTCTCTCTTTTAAATAATCACATATGCAACCCTGTGTACGAAAAATCTTTCTCTTGAAGCTAATTGGATCCAGACCCTCTTTACTTCTAAATTAGAGAAAAAATTCAATAAATTATGAAAAATCTCCAAATTTGAATATATTTGTCTTCATACTCATGAGCGTCTAATTGGGGAAGCAATTTGTGTTTCGTGGTTATGATGGCGAATTCATTACGTGCGTTTGAGAGAGGAGGAGAGCAAAATGCAAATTTAAGGTGAGTACTTCATTTACAAATTCCATGCCCAATCTTATGGAATCATTGCTTGATTTGAATTAATATATATGGTTAAGGAAGTTGAGTATCATTTTGTTTATGAGAATTAGGGTTTAGCGTCATTGAACTCATCAAAACGCCATAGCAGTTCACGACATCAGCTTGGCACTATTCGATCGGTATTCAATGCTAGTCGACCGTGACCGGTCGTCGGTGATGATTACCAGTTGACCAATGCTAGAGTTGTTGTGCCCTATTTTTTACACATGCGTGTGTTGTTCGGGTATGAACGAGTGAGAGTGAGTGAGGAGCTGCTATCGTTGCAAGCATTAGCTTGTCTTTGTGCTTGTATAATTGGTGAGTGTGTAAGTGATGGTGTTAGACAGTTGCTTACATATATATATATATATATTATATATATATATATATATATATATATGCGTGTGTATTTGTATACATGAGCATGTGTGATAAGTTTGCATGTATTCTTCCAGTTTCTTGTTCGTATTATGCTTCTTTCGGTTATATTGATCTAGCTGTCAACTTGTGTATTTCTTGGATTTGTTGCCCTCCTTATCATTTCCTGTCTTTGTACTTTTCCTTGCTTTGAGTATGGTTAGATAGAATTTTTGACTTTCTTTTATGTTATTAGTTATCTATTTTGTTTTCTCCAAACTTTGCTAATGTATTATAATTTGTTGGAATTCAAGTTTGTTATCAGTTCCGGTGTTCGTGAACAATCATATATGTATACGAGCTTCACTAATTTATAATTCAAAATAAATAATATTCAAGTTTGAAGCGGTATACGATGACTCACCTTTTCGACCCTCGAAGATCGACACTAATACATCCTTGGTATTCATGTATCGAAAATTCAAGTGTCAGAGAGGTAGATAATCAAGGGTAAAATAAAATAAAGATAAAAGAAAGAAAATAATAGATTCTCGCATCATATTTAACAACTTGTAATTATACATATAGATAGTACATACAATCACTCTCAAAATAAGATATCAGAGTCATAGCAAATACTAACCCAGTCGGGGACAGTTATAACTGCCTATCCCTACAGGTGATAGATACATATACATAAAACATTGGAAATAGAACTAGATGATAATCTACATAGGACCCTCCAGCTTCATGCTCCTTCCAAAATGCTCCAAGTTACCTAGCTACTTGGCTGCCGGGAAAAATAGACACCCGAGTATATGGGAAAAAGAAAATAAATTTTGGATCAGTCTTGGGACCAGTCTGAGAAAACTCAAAAGAATGGATATTTTTGAAATCAAAGGGTATCTCATAAGGCCACGCCGCATATAATCATAGACGGATTTTTATCTTCTGATAGCCAAAACACATTTTCTATGTAAAAACAGCAATGTTATGTTTAATGACATTCTTTCAAAATCTTTTCAAATAACATATTAGTCATAGCTGAAATTGTTATATTTATTAAATTCCAACATAATAGGTTTAAAATTAAAACCATAAATGCTCTTATTAGAGAATGTATTCCATACAATGATAAGGTAAGGGATTACCTTCCAATAGTACATCTCTAGATGAATTACTAAGGCACGACCCTGCTGCTCTCTACCAACATAGAACCGGCCTATGTAGATAGTACCCAATATGAAATCACCCCGATCATTACCGGCCTTTACGGGGATCTCAAAGCATACACAACATACCGAAATATAGAGGGCAATCTAGAAAGGTGATTACTATTTCTTAATGGAACACGACCCACTTAGCCCTGCTGCATCTATCCTATTTTTTTCATTCCCGATTAGTGAGGCTTAAGGTAACCTTTTACCTTTCAGATGACAAATCCCACTTTGAATGCCATATTGTCATTTCCAACAACACACTAATTTATTTCCATAAAAGTATAACCTCTGAGATCGTATGTCTCAGAGAAGGGTGTTAAGTGTAAGAGAGGTTACCTTCTACACCTCCAAACAAATGTACGTTTGTAAAAATCAATGTAAGTGGAAGAAATGTAATGTCAAACATTTGTCCATACAAGTAGTTCAGGCAAAGGAAAATCCGAAGGGACCCTTCTATTACATCATGTCGGGAATCTACCCTAGGATTAGTAGCGGGAAGTCCTTGCATCAAAGATTTTCAGAATAAAGTAATACCACCACCATATTATTATATACATAATATGGAATCATAGGGCTAGTGGCAAGCAGCCCTCCGTCATGAAGATCTTCATCTTCAAAATCGTTGTCTTCAACACTTCCACTTTCAAACGTCTATTGGTTCGAAGCAATTTTCAAATAGGAATTACCCAAATCTGACTCCAGTTCCTCCAAACCAATTATTGATAAATGATGTCAAATATATAGGTGAATATTATTCATTTAATGACTATCTTTTATCCAAGTAAAATACCTCTTTAGGGATATACATCTTTAAATCATATTCTGTTTCAGTATATATGGGATAATTAAACCTCTTTTATCAAAACCTTTAGTTAATTAAAACCCCTTTTTTAACTTTGGAAACACTAAACCATTTCTCATTAATTATATAAGAAAATGTTTACATAATTTAATACAGTTTTAACAAAGGTTTCATATCTTCAAAACATATTTTTTAAATGGGTTAAAACAGTGTTATCTAAGATGGTAAATTCAAACCGGTTAGTATTGAGTAAATAGGATCCATAGGAATTATATTATTTATACTCAATACTAATTTTCATATTCAACATGCACTATCCATCGAATAACTGTAAAATCACCTTTTAAATCCATATGGATAGTAGAAGTTCCCTCCTCGGAATTTAATATAGAGTTTAATTAATATGTTTCATATACCACTAAAATCCTATTATTTAAACTCTTGTTTAAATTATGGAAATATCCAAATCTCCTTTTTTATCTTAGGAAAGCGTGGTCCAAGTAAATCAAATTTACTTTCCCCTCCGTTGGGCCAGTCCGGATGGGTAGAGCAGAACTTAAACACTGGTTGTCCAAGCTCGGGTCTAGAAACTATCTCTTTGTCACCCATAAGGCGGTCAAGTTATTTTATCAACTCTAAACTCTTTAAAATTCCTGATTTATTATTTGTAAAACATTTGCAAAAGATTTGGAAAGAAAATCCTAAGTTTAAATCTTAATTTCAGAAGTTACCAAAAAGTGCTACGAATAGTATTTTCAAAAGCTTCTTTGATCAAAACGTTAATTTAATTTCACATATGTTCATTTTTATAACTCAAATAGTTTTTAAAACATTTTAATATTTTTACAGAATTTATTTCATATTTTTTAAAGATTTAAAAATATCCATTTTAAAGGTTTTACCATTTTTGGTTTTCAAACTACCAAAGCATGACGTTTTTAAAAACTTGGTTTAACCCAATGAAATCTTTATTTTTCTTCTTTATTTGAAAACTATAGTTGTAGAGTTTGGAAAATTCTTATTTCGAATCATTCCGAGCAATTTTCCACTCTACACATTGATTTAACTTTTATCACTCGAAATCGGGAATTGCCATTACGCGATACGCCTATTTTTGACTCCAATTTCATTTCTTGTAAAAAATTCTCCGAGTTGGGTTTTAATATTTATAAAACTTTTATAAACCATTTTAAATAATTTTGAAGAGGTTTAACCATTCCGTGATACTTTTATAGTTCATATAGGAAAGTGATTTCCTTTATGTATATTCGACGTGTTTTTAACATGAATTATTTCCACAACTAAAAAAACATATTATCATATCCAATCATGATGATCAACCATAGAAAAAAATCATAGCAAACATATCATATCATCAAAAAATTTGTAATAAAAATAAGTAAAGTTTCTCACTTGATATCCTTTCGATTTAACTTTAAATTGACTATAGCTCCGTTATTCCGAACCCGAAGCTTACGAATCTTGCACTAAGACTTCCAAGGGTTCGGCCTTGGGCTTGTAAGGGTAGAGGAGTGCTTAGGAAGGCTCAGCCTTGGTAGAGAAATGAGAGGAGATTACTAATTCAATCTTGAACATAGGGTAGCATATACCTTTTTGTTTGAAGATATACTTCTCAACAGAGCTTTGCTACTTTTATGAAATATTGTATGAAGAGAAGAAGACCATTAAAGAAAGCTCCTAAGGTGAAGAAGAAGAAAATAAGTAGTGAATTAGTAAAGATGAAGTGCAGAAGTGGTTTGCTATTTTTAGGAAAATATATGAACTAAAATATCATGATATTTATTTACCAAAACATCACCATTAGCTCATCCATGTATCTCTCTCCTTCATCATATGAATGGCCAAACACCCCAGTCCATGTGCCACCCCCATCTGCTAACCATATATGTGTGTAAGGTGGTGAGTTTTGTTTTATTTTGGTGTGAAAATATCTAGAGATTTATAACTAAATATCATGATATTTATTTCATTTAACATTAATATTTAGTATATGTAAATGTAAATATATTTGTATATGTATGTGTATATGTCTATCACATTTAACATATGTCGTTGCACAAATTCTCTAAGTCAAACCGTTACGAATCCGGAATCGATCTTTGGTCATATTTTTTTCTTAGTTTGTATATATATATATATAAATTTGTAATCAAGGTTTAACAATAATATTTCTATTATTTCATAATAATTAAAAGGGCTTATTTAATATTTAAAATACTTATTAAATCATTTAAACTCAATTGAAATTCAAAAATCGATTAGTTGAAAACAATGACATCATTAATGATGTCATAAAGATATTATATTTTTAATAATAAAACAAATAATTTTATTATATATTCTTTTATTATATATTCTTACTTATATAGATAAATAAGTGTGTGTATCCAGCCTTGTGCGTGATTTTTGATTGTTAAAAAGCTGTTTATCGATAAAACGATTTTCGGTCATTTTATCGATATTTTTTCAAAGATTATATTTTTGTAATTACTTAAATTCAAAATAAGATTACCATTATTAGTCATTAATCAAAACAATATAATTTGTTTTATAAAATCTTGTTTTTTGAATATTTTTAAATTAATTATTATATTTCGAAGTGATAAATTTCGAGGTCGTTACAAACTCCTCCCTTAAAAGAATTTCATCCTTGAATATAAGATAAGAAGAAGATAATCAAAATGTAATATATTAGTCATGATGGAATATATAGATATGATAAGTGACTACACCGCAGAGGGTGAGTACACTACCTCGATAGAATATGCAAACTGTGCATCAGTCTTAAACTCAAGATGAGCTTTTCTCATTTTATCCTCCGTTTTCCAATTGCAGTCTTCAGCATCACCATCCCACCGGATTTTAACAAATCTACAACCTTTCTCTGCAACTGCTTTTCATTACGTTCCACGTTGATTAGGTTGTCTGGTAACAGTTAAGTTTGGTTCCAATTCTAAATCTTCTTGGGTAGCCGTTTCTATAATTTGTTCCTGGTCATGCACATATTTTTCGTAAATGGGATACATAAAAAATATTGTGTATACCGTACAACCTTTCTGGTAATTCTATTCGGTAGGCTAATGGGCCAATCCGCTCAAGAATGGGAAAAGGTCCAATATATCAAGGTGCTAACTTCCCAGTCCTTCCAAATCTCACCACTCCCCTCATCGGAGAGATTTTCAAAAACATCAAATCTCTAATTGAAAATTCTAGATTTCAATGCCTTTGAGCTGGATAACTCTTCTACCTGCTTTGAGCTTCTTCCTGATCATATCCACCTTCTTTGAGGCTTCTTGAATCATATCAGGACCAAGTACTAACTGATCTTCGGTTTTGATCTAACATGCTGGTGATGAACATAGACGACCATATAAAGCTTCATAAGATGTCATATCAATACTTTCTTGGTAGCTGTTGTTGAAGGAGAATTCCATAGGATGAAGATGGTTTTCCAATGAATCTCCAAAATCTAAGATACAAGCTCTCAAAAGATCTTCTAATACTCTGTTTACCATTTTAGTTTGCTCTTTAGTTTAGGGATGGTATGCCGTGCTTAAATCTAGTTCGTTCCTATAGCTCTTTGTAATGCCTCCTAGAACTGACTGGTAAAAATTGGATCTCGATCACTTACTATGCTACTTGAAACACCATGTAATCAAACAATCTCTCTCATGTATATTTTAACTAAGCTTGAGGTTGTCCTTGTTGGCTTTACAAGAATAAAGTATGCACTTTGGTTACTCGGTCAACCCAAATACCATCATTTCCCTTCCTTGTTTGATATAAGGCATCAATCAAATCCATTGATATCTGGTCCCAATTTCAAGTTGAAATCTCAAGAGTTTCAGTTAATCCAGCTGTCTTTTGCTGATCGCTTTTAATTTGCTTAAAATTTGCACATCTGCTAACATGGATGTAAATGCCCCTCTTTATTTCTTCCCACCAAAAAGTTCTCTTCATGTCTTGATACATCTTGGTAACTCCTGGATGTATCGTAAGTTGAGAATTATGACATTTTGCTAGAACTTTTTGCCTAATCCCATCAATATTTAGAACACTAATTCATCATGCATTCGTAAAATTCCTTGCTCATCCACGTTGAATCCCGTTCATATTCTTGGTATCATGTCCTTCTTAACTTCCTTGGGTATCCTTGCAATGAATGTATCCCTAAGTTGGTTCTCCTTTATACAGTTAACCAAGGTTGGATGACCACTAAATAAGCCATAATGGCATGCCTTGTTGTTAGCTTGTCCACCACTATATTGGCTTTCCAAGGCGTATATAAATGTCAGGATCATATAACGTGAGAAATTCTAACCAACGTTGATGTCTCATATTTAACTCTTTCCGATTAAAAGATACTTCAAAGATTTGTGATCTGTGAAAAGATCGAACTTTTCACCTATTTGAAGAAGGAATATTATTTACTATGGTTAATTAAAGTTAATTAAAATAAACCATAAGGAATTCTTACCCAATATATAATGGCTAAACATTTTTTGTGCGCACAAAATGGATAATAATTCTAAGTTGTGTGTTGCATAATTTCTTTTATGAGTCTTCAATTGTCTGCTCGCATAAGCGATAACTTTTCCATGTTGCATCAGAACTGCACCTACTCCTTCTCCACAAGCATCGGTATATAGTTAAACCACTGCTTTCATCAGCAATAGCTAGGATTGGAGCACTGGTTAACCTTTTCTTCAACTCAATAAATGTCTCCTCACATTTTGATGTCTAGTTAAACTTAGCATTCTTCATAGTCAACTTTGTTAGGTAGGAGAAAATCTTTGAGAAGTCTTGAATAAACCTCTTGTAATATCCTACCAATCTTAAGAAGCTGCGGACATCCGTAGAAGTCCATGGTTTCTTCTAATCTTATATAATTGAAATCTTTTCTGGATCTACCAAAATTTCATCCCTTGACAATACATGTCCAAGGAACCTTACATCCTTCTTCCAAAAATGGCACTTTGAGAATTTAGCTTTAAGCACATGTCTCCTTAGTATCCCCAATACAATCTCCATATATATTTCGTGTTCCTCTCAGGTCTTTGAAAGACAAGAATGTCGTCAATAAAAACCAACATGAATTTGTTAAGCACATCTCTGAATACTTAATCCATGAGATCCACAAAATAAGGATGCATTGGTCAGCCCAAAAGGCATAACCAACCATTTATAAAAATAAAACCTCTGAATGCAGTAAATGGGATGCAATCTTCAGCTATCCTTAGCTGTTGGAATCATGTGGCTAGATTCATTTGCGAGAATACTCGAGCACTATGAAGTTGATCAAACAAGTCATCTATACGGGCTAGAGGATAACTGTTTTTAATCGTCTTCTTGTTCAGGTCTCGATAATCTACACGAAGTCTTAGGGAGCTGTTAGATTTTGCAACGAAAACTACCGATGCATCCCAACTCATGCTATTGGGCCTAATTAGTTATTTCTTTTACAACTCATCAGTTTTGTTTCCCAACTCATTCTTTTCTTTCGGAGCCATCCTTCGAATAGAGTGAATAATAGGTCTTACACTAGGAATCAAGTCAATACAATACTCAATTTTCCGAAGTGGGGGCAAACTTTTTACCTCTTCAAAAACATTTTGAAACTCCTTAACGATTGGCATCATCTATAAAACTTTGTAGGATGAATCTAGCGCATAAATGAAACTACCCCTTACCGGACTAGGTTCTTTAAACAATATTTCAATAATCTTTCCTAACTTTATTTCCACCAATACTATTCTCTTAACACAATCAAGAACAACTTTGTTCTTACATAACCAATCCATACCGATTAAAAGTTCGAATCCAATAAAGTCAAGGATAAATAGGTCGCATGGAAAATTATAGGAAAGGTGGGTTACTCGGACATCTACACAAATCATACAAAGATTAGTGGTAGCGTCTATGGGATTAGACACATAAATAAGGGTATCTATGATTTTTGTGATTGGTTTTAATCTATCAACCAATCTTTTTGCAATAAAACTATGGTAAGCCCCAATATCATATAATACTTTAACTAAATTCACATTAACATAGATGTTACCTTCAAGAATTCTCCTGCCTTTTACATCTTTAGAGGTTGAAGGCTCGTTCTTGATAGCATAAACCTTAACCTGCCCTCCTTTCTTCATTAGCGGGCATTTGTTTCCAATGCCTGGGTTGATGGCCATTGTTGTAGGGACTACTCTGAACCATAGGGGAAATGGTTCCTTACTTCCACCTTTGCACCTTGGGACTCCTATAGAACCTTGAAAGATGGACCTTCTTTCCATGGTTAAAACATTCAACATCTTTAAAACAGTTTTGTTGAGATCTCCCACCGAGCTCGTGTTGCCATGGATTCTTTTCATTGTAATCAAACTTCCTCTTGTTGTTGTTGTTATTATTTTGGGTTGCGACCATATTCTTCTTGTCCAAAGCTTCGTAACAGAAACCAATATCTATTAAATCCATAAAGATTCCCTTTACATGAGTAGTCATCCTATCCTGATACCACTCCTTAATCACAGAAATGAACATCATGGTTTTCTTTAGAGCCGTGTTTATCAGTATAGGTCTAAAGTGAGATAATTCATTGAATTTGTGCACATATTCTTCTAAAGATATCTATTCTTGTTTTAGATCCATGAAACTTTTATAGAGGCGGGATTTTTGAGTGGCGGGTATGTATTGTTCTTCAAAAACTTATTTGAACCTTGCCCAAGAGAAATTATCTTCCAACTCATTAAGAGTAATGGACTCTCACCGAGCTAGAGCCCTATCCTTCAATTGCCAGGAGCCAAGAACCTCTTTCGATCATCATCGATCTCTAGTCCTTTAATCTTTTTCTCACAGGATTGGATCCAAGCTTGAACTTCAATAATAGACTATGTGCCCTTGAATGACTTTCCTCCCAAGCTGGTGTAATCTTTGCAAAGAGTGGCCAAGTTAACTTGAGATTGCATAGGAACCATTACTTCTTCAATTACCGCCGCATTTGGAGTTCGACCATTGGTGGCCGTTGTGCTGATACCTCCCTTTCTACGTCCTCTTTGTTTACTCATTTCTTTCTACCTGGACAAAGTAACGAAATAATTTAGAATATAGACGAGACTATCTTCGGGAATGGGCATAAAAGTCGATTATACATATTTGGATAAAGATTTAAAAATACACACACTCATTGATAAAACTCATTCTAGGGCAATACTAACCCTATCTCTAATGAGTTGACCCCATCAAGGCTTAGGAGTTCACTCAACATAAACTCTGCTACCAACTGTGACGACCTGCCTTTTCAACCCTCGAAGATCGAAATTAATACATCCTCGGTATTCAGATCCTGCAAACTCATGTTTTAAAGAGGCAGAAAATCAGGGGTAAAAGAAAATAAGGATAAAAGAAAGAAAAAATAGATTCTCACATCGTATTTAAGAACTTGTAATTATACATATAGATAGTACATACAATCACTCTCAAAATGAGATACTAGATTCATAGCAAGAGTAACCTGGCTATGGACAGTTAGAACTCCCTATCCCTACAGGTGTTGGTAGATAACTACACATAATACAGCGGAAATTGAAATATATGATTATCTACATAGGACCCTCTAGCTTCGTGATCTATGCTTCTTCTATAATGCTCCAAGTTACCTAACTACTTGGCTTCCCGAAAAAAATAGGGCACCTAGAGTTTATGGGAACTGCGGGTCAATCATGAGATAGGTATGGGAAACTCAAAAGAAAGGATACTTTTGAAATCTAAGGGTGTCTCATAAGACGACGCCGCACATAAATACAGATGTGTTTTTATCTTATGGTAGCCAAAATCTCTTCTACGTAAAGGCAAGGTTATTATTTTTAATGACATTCTTTAAAACCCTTTCAAATAACATATCAATCAGAGCCGAAATTGTTACATTTATTAAATTCCAGCATAATAGTTTTACAATTAAAACCGAAAAGGCTCATATTGGAAAATGGTTTCCATACAACGATAAGGTAAGGGACTACCTTTCGACAATACATCTCCAGAGGAATGTATCGAAGCACAGCCCCGCTGCCCTCTACCAACACAATACTGGCCTAACGTTAACATAGATAGTACCGAATACGACATCAACCTGGTCGTTATCAACCTATGCCGGGATCTCAAAGCATACACAACATACCCGAAATATAGAGGGTAGTCTAGAAAGGTGATGACTATATCCTAATGGAAGCGACCCACTTAGCCCTGCTGCTTCTACCCTGTTTTTGCCATTCTCGATATGCGAGGCTTAAGGTAACCTTTTACCTTTCACATGAAAAATCCCAATTGAATGCCACATTGCCATTTCCAACAATACACTAATTGATTTTCATAATAATACATCCTTTTAGCTCGTATGAATGGTGTTAAGTGTGAGAGGGATTACCTCCTACACCACCAAACAGATATACGTTTGTAAAAATCAATGTTCATTGTCTTAGAAATGCAATGTTCGATGCTCGTCCATACAAGGAGTCCAAGCACAGGACAAACCCAAGGCACTCTCCTACTACATCCTACCGAGAATCAACCCTAGGATTATTAGCAAGCAGTCCATGCATTGAAGATTTTCAAAATGAAGTACTACTGCCACTATATATACATAATATATATATATAATAGAGGACCACAGAGCTAGTGCCAAGCAGCCCTCCATCACGAAGATCTTCATCTTCAAAAATAATTGTCTTCGGCATTTTAACCTTCGAACGTCTATTCGTTCGAAGTGGTTTTCGTATAGGAATTACCCAAATCCGACCTTGGTTCCTCCACGCCAATTATCGATAAAAGATGTCAAGCACATAGGTGATTATTATTCAATTAATCTTATCTTTTATCCAAGTAAAATACCTATTTAGAGATATACATCTTTAAATCATATTTTGTTTCGATATATTTAAGATAATTAAACCACTTTTATCAAATCCTTTGGTTAATTAAAACCCCTTTTAATTTTGGAAACACTAAACCGATTCTCATTAATTACATAGGAAAATGTCTCCAAAATTTAATGCAGTATTAATAGAGGTTTCATATTTTTTAAACATATTTTTAAATGGGTTAAACCATGTTGTCTAAGACGATAAATTCAAAACTAGTTAGTATTGAGTAATAGGATCCGCATGAATTATATTAGCTATACCCAATATTAATTTCTGTACTCAACATGTACTATCCATTGAATAACAGTGATATCACCTTTTAAATTCATATAGATAGCACGAGTTCCCTCCTCGAAATTTAATATATAGTTTAATTAATACATTTCATATATTACTAAAATCTTATTATTTAAACTCTTGTTTAACTTTTGGAAATCTCCAAATCTATTATTTTATCTTATAAAAATATGGTCTGAGTAAATTAAATTTACTATCCCCTCCGTTGGGCCAGTCCAAACAGCTAGAGTGGAGCCCAGACATTGGTTGTCCAAGCCCGAGTCTAGAGACTATCTCTTTGTCACCCATAAGGCGGTCAAGTTATTTGATCAACTCTAAACTCTTTAAAATTCTTGATTTATTATTTGAAAAACTTATGCAAAAGATTTAGGAAGAAAATCCCAAGTTTAAATCTTAATTTCAAAATTTACCAAAAAGTGCTGCGTAAAGTGTTTTAAAGCTTCTTTGATCAAAACATGAACTTCATTCCACATATATCAATTTTATAATTTAAATCCCTTTCAAATACCATATTTTACAATTTATTTCATATTTTTGAAGATTTAAAAATATTCATTTTGAAGATTTACCATTTTGGTTTCTGAACTACCAAAGCATAACGTTTTTGAAAACTTGGTTTGGACACATCTAAAATTATAGTTAATGAAATCTTGATTTTTATTATTTATTTAAAAAAAGTAGTTATAAGGGTTCGAAAAATTCTTATTTCGAATCATTCCTAGCTATATTCCACTCTACACATTGATTTAACTTTTATTGCACGACATTACGAACTACTGTTAGTGATGCGCTTATTTTTGACTCTAATTTCATATCTTGTCAAAACTTCTCCAAATTGAATTTTAGTGTCTATAAAATATTTATAAACCATTTCAAATCATTTTAAAGATGTTTAACCATTCCGTAATACTTTTAAGATTCATATAGGAAAGTGATTTCCTTTGTGTATATTCGACGCGTATTTAACGTGAATTATTTCCACAACCAAACAAACATATTATCATATTCAAACATGATGATCAACCATAGAAAAAATTATAGCAGACATATCATATCATCATAACATTTAAATAAAAATAAGTAGGGTTTCTCACTTGATATCCTTTCAGTTTAACTTTTAATCGACTATAGCTCCGCTATTCCGAAACCAGAGCTTACGAATTTTGTACCAAGACTTCTTTGGGGGTTTAGCCTTATGCTTGTAAGGGTAGATGAGTTCTTAGGTGAGCTCAACCTTAACCTTGGTAGAGAAAATAAGAGGAGATTACTAATTCGATTTCGAACCTAGGGTAGTATATACCTTCCTATACGAAGATATATTTCCAACAGAGCTTTGCTACATTTTATGAAATATTTTATGAAGAGAAGGAAGTCATTATAGAGAGCTCCTAAGGTGAAAAAGAAGAAAAGAAGTAGTGGATTAGTAAAGAGGAAGAGTGGAAGTGGCATGCTATTTATAGGCAAAAATGTGAACTAAAATATATGATATTTATTTACCAAAACATCGCCATCACATCATCCATTTTGCCTCTCTCTTGCATCACCTTGCACAGCTGAACACCCCTCTACCTGTGCCACCTCCATATGATACCTATGTGTGTGTGTGGTGATGAGTTTTGTTTTATTTTTGTGTGAAAATATCTAGATATTTATAACTAAATATCATGATATTTATTTCCTTTAGCATAAGTAATTAGTAAATGTGTGTGTGTATAGGTATGCATACACAGATGTGTATATGTATATATGTATCTCACATATAACATATATCGTTGCAAAAATTCTCGGAGTCAAACCGTTATGAATTCGTAATCCGATCTTCGGTCATATTTTTATATTTTAGTTAACATATATATATATATATATATATATATGATCAAAGTTTAATAATAATATCTATAGTATTATATAAGAATTAAAAGGGCTTATATAATATTTAAATAATTATTAAGTCGTTTAAACTCAATTTAAATTCAGAAATCGATCAGTTGAAAACTATGACATCGTTGATGATGTCATAAAGACATTTTATTTTCAAACTAAAATTAAGAATTTACTACAAATTCTTACTTATATTGATAATTAAGTGTATGTATCCAGATTCGTGCGCGATTCTAACGGTTAATTTTTTTTATCGGTAAATGATTTTTGGTCATTTTATCGATATTTTTCCAAAAAGCATATTTTATAATTACTTATTCAAAATAAGATTACCATTGTTAATCATTGTTCAAAACAATATAATTTATTTTATAAAACCTTATGTTTGAATATTTTGAAATTAAATATTATTTTCCAAAGTGATAAATTCTCGGGTCGTTACAATATATTTATTGGATTACAAGTAAATAAAATTAATTTTGATAACTAATGATTATTCAAAATAGTAATTAGACTTTGTAAAACCGATATTTTGAGCTATATTTTGTTTTATAAACTATTTTGGGAATTAAAAGTGAATTTCATTATATTATTTATTTAAAGGGATTTTAGTTTTCATTTTATAGAAGTATGAAACTTTAGTGTGTGTGCGTGTATAATTCAAGTTTTAAAAAATATATTTATATGTTTATTTGAATATATTAAGTTGACTTGGATGCTTTATGAGTACTTATAAATAGTACTTAATAGTAGAAAGTTATATAATTATTCCTAATCAAGATATTTAGTTTTATAATCTATTTTAGGTTACTAAAAGAAGGAAATGGATTTTTTTCATGTTTGGTGGATATTGAATTATTATTTAATTTTATAAAAGATCGAAAAATTAGAATATATTGTATATAGTATAATATATTTGAGTTTAGTAAATTATCTAAATATTTCTAGAATACCTATATGTGTTATTCATTACAAAGTATTTATTTTATTTTGTAAGACCGTAAATTATGATGGATTTATTATTTATGTTAATTTATTTATTATATAACTTGTTTTATATTACTTTTCTATTCATTCCTTCCTTGAGTGTTTAATTATGTAATTCTGACTTACCATTGATATTGAATTGATTTGTGATTTTAAGATGATGCGGTGACGACACCTTTCAGTTTGATTAATTGATATTGATTATGTGTAATGAGAATTCTGAATAAACGGATTAGTGATACTGTCTGGTATGAAACTTTTGGTAACACTGTTCTGGTTATTCTTTGGACTTGTTATATAGACTAATGAAGGAAAAGTATAATGTATGAGCTTGTATAAAAGGACTAGTAACACGCGTGGTATGAGATGTTGTTGTGTTGTTTATTCGGTTATCCGTTGCTCGTAGACGACACTCAATATGGGGATACAAACTATAATATTCGCTGTATATTATAGTCATGTGTTGATTGTGTGAAGCCGTGCATCGGCGATTATATCGAGCTGTATGTCAGCATATGTGTTTAGCTCTGTATCAGTATGTATATAATGTCGTATGTCGGTACATGTATTTAGCCATGCATCAACATATGTATAGTATCGTGTGCCGATATGTATATATAGCTATGTCGGCTATTATATATATTCAGTATTTGTCGATCATTGTCCAATCCCTTTTATGTTTTGGGAGTGAACCAGATTGAACCATATCTACCCTGGCGGCCCGATCGCAGTGGTCATGCCCTAGATCCATGATACCCCTGTGTCATGTGTCGGCAATGTTCTAGTCATGTGACAATACTTAAAGTCATGTATCGGCGATTGTGGAGCCGTGCGTCGGCAATGTAAAGCCCCTTGTGTCACCTAGGCTTGTAGTCTGTTACTATTTAGGGGGCACATGTAGGGTCATGACAAATGAAGAGCATAGTCCCGCGGCTTATTTATGACATGCAGCGAATAAGGGTCACGATGTCCATCGAGGTAACCAAGACTGTAGGAGCCATGCCGGTTAGGTATGTGTGTCGTGTTCGCTAGTTACATGTGTAGTCCCTTGGAGTAGGTACGTTGGCCAGTCTTCCTTCTGATTCAGGGGTGATGTGATATAGAAAAGTACTTATTCTCTTACTAAAGATGATAAACTATGATTATACCATAGACTTTGTCCTATGTATGATCAATTCATGTATCCTTCTATGACATGTGTTGTCTATTATTCTTCTTTGGCATGTATTGCCAATTATTATTTATTTTCATGTGTTTCTTTTATATCTCATTAGTATGTGTCGCCAACTTCTATTCATTGGCATGTATTTCCAATTATCTATCCTAGACCTGCATCATTGATTATACATTATCGACGCCAACTATATTTTCTTAGGCATGTGTCGCCAATTACATCTTTCTTGCTTCGCCATTACTACGTTTTGATTTTAGATGTATACTTATATTGTTATTATGGATCTTTTTAGGATTTGAATGTTGATTTTTGGATATGTGTGATTTTCCCATTTGTGTTGCATCTGTGGTTTCTGTGTTTTTATGGGTGATGACATCTTTCATTATCGATGTTGATTGATTTCATATGGGTTTTAAGATAATTGGATAATGTGATACCTTGATGATTATTTATGGCATTATATACATCCTTTGGCATATCGTTTCACGATTTGATTATATTATAGAGTTATTATATTATCATTCCATGTTTATATCGAGTTACCCCTATTATAGTAGCTTGATTAGATATAGTCGGACCAGTGTATTATTTTATAATGCTCGGGTCAGTCCAAGACATTTCAGTACATGGACGACTTAACCCGCATGTATTTTGTTAGGCTTAGAGTATTCAGATATTAGGATAGTTATGAGATACCTGTATGACATTTATTCACTATGTGTATTAGACATTAAGTAATATATTCATTGTTTCACGTTTTATTGAGATAGTTTGAGATGGGTTGTACCTTTAGACATTATTATATTATATATTATTGTTGCTATTGACTTTGTGTTCTCTGTATTCGTAACGACCCAGAATATCGATCCCAAAAATTCCAGATAGTTAGGGGAAAGAAGAAAAGAGATAGAAGAAGAAGAAACAGAAACACAACACAGATTCTCACATTCACAGCGGATCAAAATATAATATCAAATAAAATAACAGTTATACGAAAGAAAACTATATTAGTTAATTTACATCAATACATCAGAGTTACAACATTTACACAAACACTGGACAGCCAAAATCAACATGTCCCAGATAACTACAATAACATACACAGTGGAATACTCCATACATCCTGCCATCCAGCTCGCCACCTGAGCTCCAAAACATCCTTACCTGAAAATCTGTAATACTCGGTCTGGCCCGAGAATTACATCAAGTAACACCCAGGTTAGGCTGGGAACCAACGTGAGTAAACCCATATAATATGAAATATCCAAGCTATAACTTAAGTGAATTACCAGGGTAACTTGTACTTTCTACGAGTTCTAATCTTATTTAAGTCAAACATTTATCTCAAAAAAAAAACCAAGAATCGTTATCCAGTTAAAATATCCATGATACTTAACTTATTTCATTCCAGCCTGCTTGCTTCTAACCAAACTATAAAGAACTACAGTAGATTACTAATCGAAGTGGTTTCGGGTATCGACCCCGGTCTCTTCAAAATCCAAACGCCATTTAAAAGGTCAAGTTATTAAAGGTTTAATTCAATACTTTGAATTCACACAGCATTCACCACAGATAAATATCACCCATTTATCACAGATATATCCAATATCACTCCACAGAATATCACAGATTACCATTCCATAGATATCAATCAATCCAGACATTTTACTCAAACAATCAACCATAAGCAGGAATTATTAATCCATATTATAATTAATTTAATTAACTTCAATTAAATTAATTATTTAATAATTAATCACTTAACCTTGCTTAATCAATCATTAATTAATTACAAACCATTAATTAATTAATCATTCCTTAATTACCTTATAAATCAATTAATTAGTCTTTAATTACCTATTTAATCATCCCTCAATCATTAATTAATAAATCTTAATTATTAACTAATAAAACTGAATTTCAAATTAATAAATTCTTAATTAATAGCTAATTAATCCTTAATTCCCAGTTGATTAATCTCTATTTACTTAATTAATTAATGCTTGATTACAACTTAATTTATTAATTAATCAATCTCTAATCATTAATTAATTAATTTCTAATTATCTAATTAACAACCTTTAATTACAAAATAATTAATCCTTAGTCACTAATTAATTAATTTATTTAATGACCCTTTAGTTACTTCATTAATTATCAAAACCTTAATTACTAATAAGATAAAACATTCCCTTTATTAATTACCTATCGCATATTTTTAAAACATTTATTCCTTTAATTAACACTTAATTACATTTAAAAATTAAGTTTGAATTAACTTAAAGATTTACTCAACAAATTTTAAGTTAAACAAATCATATAACCTCCTAATCAAAGTTAAAGAAAATATTTATATATAGAAAAGAAAATTTATTTAAGAAAAGTTTAAAACTAAATTCATTTAAGTTTTCAAAAACTTTGCTTTCCGAAAACTTTCAAAAACATGTTTTAAATCTTGCTTAAATTTTTGCTTCGGGTTAGACCCGATACCCACTCGAGTACTGCCTTGAGATTTCCTCCTTCATCTCTTTTTTTAACTTTGTTTTAAATTTAAAAAATGATATGATAAAAACACTCACGACCTGAAACGATACTCGAGCCCAACATCCTTTCCCTCGAGCTTCGACCCGAGGCAAACTACCTCACACCCAAAGCTTACACGACAGGGAACCGTGCACTTGCACCATCCCACGGTGGCGCTCTAGCAACCCATTCTACTTCTGGCAAGTCATCGATCACTTATACTATCGATCTCAACCACCCAGATATTGTCACAAGCCCAAAATCGAATTCGAGCTTCCCAAGTCAAACTGGAAACCCAACCTCGCCTGAAACCAGCCTCGAACCGCCGACGCTTACAACCAGATCTTCTGGAACTCTGGCCACACATAACCGGCCATCCACGCTACCATTTCACCAAGTCTGGTGAAGCTCGATCACCAGCAGATGCCGCAGTAATGAAATTTCCCAACCTCGACTTCGAACCCACCTAAGCCCTAGTTCCACCAATCACCGTCGCCACGATGAACAATCCTCCCTCTGGACATTTTTTTTCGACATCCTCGATCGCCATGCTAGCTTCGACAAAAACCCCGACCACCTTGAGTCCTCCGGCCACCAGAAATAGCCAAACCCCATTTTCTCATCATCTTAGAGATGCACGTCCAAAACTCAACTAAAAACTATGATTTTATTTTAAAAATCGTAGTTTTCATAGACACGTTAGATTATAAACATAAATCTTCAATTTATTCATGATGAAATTTTGATATAATCAAATTATTACTGTAATGTATATGTCCAAGTTGATACTATCTTCAATTCTTACTTTATATATTTTTAAAATTTAAACCTTGTTATTTTGATCAAATTTTGTTTAAACAACCTAACCTAAAACTGATCAGAGCAAGAACAAATGATTTTAGAATTTTTTTCGCATCTAGAAATTCAAGAACAGAGTGAACACTGTTGTACTCACAGAGATATCCGTATACGTGCACACATATAATCATTAAATCAACATGTAAACCATTATCACCAATTTAATACTCAAGTTTACTACATGCATTAAGGATTAAACAGATTTAAAACTTTTTAAAAATAACAGTTTGTTTACTCAACTGTTATAAGATGAACATAGAGTTATTGAAACAGGGATGCTAGATTTGAAAACTGAATGCTTTTGATCTGGAAAAATACTTGAATGCTATGATGATCTTTTGAAACTAAAAATCATTATTGTTGAGATGATTTAACTTGAAATTGGAAATCTTGCTTGCTGATGATTTTGCTGCAGGGTGCAGATTTGAAAAAAAATTGATTTCTTGTTTTGATTTCAGGTTGAATATAATTGATTTCTTGATATTTCTGGTTTGAAAAATAATTTTACAGGTTTGAGTTTACTTGTTATTGAAATGAGAAGATACGAAAAGAAATAGAAGTGAGTAGATAGGAGTTTATATAGACCAAATTATGATTTATTTAAAATTAAAGAAAATAAAAACAAATTTGTGACCCTTCTTAATTTCCTTAACATTTGTCATTTACACCATTTAATCATATTACACATGTTATTAACATGATCTCACCATTTAACACTTGTAATTATTCATTTTTAATTAATTTTAAAACGTTATTAAAAGACTTTAATATTAAATTTCCTAATTAATAAGTATTTCTAAATTTATATAAATAAAATCTCTTTAAAGATAATAAAATAAAAACCAATTATATTTTAAATGAAATCAGACATAATATATTTAATTCCAAAATATATTTAAGATATATATCTTTTAAATTTCAAATTTTAAAATCCAAATTTTAAATTTAAATTTTAAAATCCAATTTAAAATCAACTCAAATATATATATAAACACAAATTCAGTTTATAAATTTTAAGTAATTATATAAATATTCATCAAGATATAAATATTTATTATCAAATTTATTTTTTCAATCTACAAATTTGTATTTTTCAATACTTAAATCAGATATTATCCAATTATCTGATGCCCAAAAATTTGCGTTATCACATTCCTTCTCCCTTTGGATCTTTTCGTCCTCGAATAGGTACGAATCCAGAATTTATTCAACAACTTAAAACTAGATAAATTATTCTTTGATCATTTTAAAACACTTTTTAAAATCCACATAATATTATAAAATAGTTTTTATAAAATATACTTTTTATAACTCGATGTCTCAACAAGTTCATCCTTGTTCTTATAGAAATTCGGTCATACGTTGATCAGGCGTAGAAATGAAAATTCATAAGTACTTGGTAAACCCGTTTTCAGCACCTAGTGAAAATACTTGGAAAATATTTTATTGAAAATATAGAAAACATTTTTGAAAAATAGAGGAAACATTTTTGGTGAGAATGATCTAGAAATCATCACCCCCTCCATGGTCGCAGTTAACCCGATGGTTACGTTGTCATCCCAGCAAAATCCATAGATAACTATAGGTACTCCGCGCCCCTCAATTACACCATGGAACCCGCCACAGATCGTAGTTACATCCTGGGTTACGTTGCCATCATAGCAAAAGTCCATGTAACTGTAGGCATCAGCGCCTTTGAATTTCGCTGCCAAAAATGAAACTTCTCCCCTCGACCATAGATCGCAGTCTACCGATGTTACATTGCCTTCCCGACAAAATCAAACCTAGACCATTGACACTCACCTCCACACGATTTCCGCTATAGTCCACAGTAGATCTCAGCGACATCGAGTTACACTGTCATCACAGCATAACCCAAATGTCTCTGTAGGCATCATCGCCCTCGATTTTCGCTACCCAATAATCCTCAGGAACTTCAGTTTGTCCGGACTTCCTCACAGGATCCACTTTAGAGCCTCCCCCCTTTGGGGCTCAAGGCAGTACCAACCTATGGTACTCCAGAGAAGTTCATTTCAAGGGAGAGCCTTTTTCTCCAGACCCATTTTCAAAACACTTTATACTATACACATATAATATCTTCCAAATCATACACCTAGTATGAATCCCTTATAAATCTCCTTTTCTCCAAATCGATAATTCTCAAACTAGGCTTTTCCAAATTTCCAAAATTGATTTTTCCTTAAAAATCAAAAGGCTTTCCAAAATGTATAGGCTCCAAAACCTTTTTCCCAAAATCATTCTCATAAAATCCTTCATATATATATATAGATATATAACTTTGAAAATCTTTGGATCACTTCATACTTGTATAAATTCCCTTTTATACTTTAAATATTTTCAAAAACCCTTTTCTTCTGGCTTTAGATTCAACAAGGGGAGTTTATCAATTATATATACATAACTTGTTTATGCCAAATAAATATTCAAACTTAATTACTCTATAAAGTCACTTACCATATTACTTACTTTCGTAAAGTAAATTTCTAGAAATATCCAATTTCCACTTTATTTCATCATATTTCACAAAATATACTCTTCATTACAAAAATCATTTTACATTTCTTATCCACAAGTTTTTCAATATCAATTTCATTCAAACCCGTACGATGTACATGTATCATCCGCACGCTATATCAATCTGATCGCTTACTCGATCATACAATTTCACTTCCGAACTAGTATCATCCATCTGACTTCCTAGTGTGGACTCAGATCAGAAACCGTCATTCTCCTTGCATAGTCATAACTATGATAGAGAATTTCCAAAATCAATCAAAAATCCATATCTAGGTTCGCCTTCGAAAATCGAGTGAAAAATCCCAACTCGGATCGACATACTATCTCGAAATTCTATGTTTGAAACTGGATCAAATCACTATGCGAATAGAATAATATACGTGCATCCTACGTATTTATCTTCATTGATTATTAGCTAAATCAATTTCTCCTTTCTATTCACATTCCCTTAGATTCTTATTCATTTATTCACAATTGCTTCCAATTTTCATTAGGATTATCATTTCACTTATAAACAATTTGCACGTTGACCAACTTAAGTTTAGAAAATAGTTTGAAAAAGTTTAAAATAGATAAGTAGTTGCAAAATAATTATTAGTTTGTAAAATAGCTGTAAAATAGCTAAGTAGTTATAAAATAATTGTAAAGTAGTTAGATAATTGTAAAATAGTTGTAAAATAGTAACTAGTTATAAGATAGTTATAAATAGAAATCAGTTTATAAAACAGTTATAAAATTGTTAAATAGTTCCAAAATTATTGTGAAATAAGTAAGATGGTTTGGATTTTTAAAAAGAAAGATTTTTATAGTATATAGCTTGAAAAAATAGACTTAAAAAGCTTATATAAAAAAAAATTATTTCGAAAATAGTCCAGAGCCAAAATGTTCAATTTCCCAATCTCCCTTCCTACCAAATTCCCATCCATTAAATTGATTCAATCCCAATTCAAGTCCAATTAACCTCAATTTCTTTTCAAATTCAAATCAAATTCCATTTGAATTTACTTATTCAACTTTAATCAAAATTCCAAATCATTCGAATCAAATTTCAATTTGAACTAACTTCAAATTCCATTTCACTTTAAACCAACTCGAATTATATAAATTCGAGTAAATTTCAAATGTTGATTTAATTTCTTTAAATCAAATAAAACTTTACATTTAAATTAACAAATTATCTTTAACCATTTAATTCTAAGTCCAATTTTAAAATTCCATTTTAAATTATCTTATTTAACTTATTTCAAAGTTCAAATAAGAGTTCAAAAACAATTTACTTTCCAAATTCTAATTTATTATCCATTTTAACTTCAAACCTTGAAACTGATTCATAATTAATTTTAGTTTCACAAGTTCAATTCTTAACATTCAAATCTTAAGTTCAAAGTGATCCCATATCCTTGATTTCAAATTAAAGTTTAATTTCCATTATATATTAATAATGGATATGTTACCTCAATCCATTTCCAATTTCCAGATTTCAAACCCATTTTTGAGATCACACATAACTTCCCATTTAAACCAATCATTTAACTTCCCTAAGTTAAATCTCAACTTCATCTTGAAATTCTCAATTCTGGTTGTTTGTTAACTTATTTAACTTTCCCAAAGTTAAATTCAATTTACTTAATACAGTCAACCCTACCCAATTTGAATTCCCATTTCAAATTTTAAACTTTATATTAATAAATTTCCCACTAATAAGTTTAAAAACTTATCACTTTTTTTCACATCACATTCCAAATAAAAATTTAAAACTAAACACTTAGAGTTTTTTTCAAATCATCTTTGGTATTATGTATAACCTCATTTATACATATTTATTTCCTTTACACACCAAGTTATACCTTAAATTTTTAAACCACCTTGGTTTTAATTAGAAACCAATTTCTTTAAAATTTTCAAAAAACTCTTGTTTGAAACAGAACCTTGTAAATAATACTATCATTATTTCTTTTAACACTTCAAATTTCAAATTTTCTGGACTTGGATTTAAAGCTTCATAATTTAAATTATCCTCAATTCCGATTTATAAGTCATATTCACCTAAATGTTCATTACCTTAAAACATTTCATTTTGCTTACTCATTAACACACATTTCATTATTAAATACAACAACCATTTATGATAATAACCAAGATCAACATATCTGGAAACCAATTCATTAACATCTTATTCTGAAAATACTTTTACAAATTCAGGATTTTATTTTCTAATTTGAATCCTTTTATAACTTATCTTATTTATATAATTCATATTATCCAAATTCCCATTTGCTTGTGTTGTTATTACCACTTAATTCTTATTATTATTTTAATTCAAATAACACAACAACTAATTATCTTAATATATAGTGGATAGAAAATTATTGCTTTATATATCAAAATATAAACTACTTTTTAAAACCATTTTAAATTCTTTATATAAGAAAATAACAAATACGCTCTCATACACACACACACACACTCAACTCATTATAGGGTTCTGTTGACCCTTATTCAAATGAGTAAACCCACGAGAGCCAAGGTTCTCGCTTAACCTTTTGCTCTGATACCAAAATGTAATGATCCGGAATTTCGATCCAAAAAATTCTAGATAGTTAGGGAAAAGAAGAAAAGAGATAGAAGAAAAAGAAGAAACAGAAACACCAAAACATAGATTCTCACATTCATGGCGGATCAAAATATAATATCAAATTAAATAGCAGTTATATAAAGGAAAACTGTATTGGTTAATTTACATCAATACTTCAGAGTTACAACATTTACACAAACACTGGACAGTCAAAATCAACATGTCCCAGATAACTAGAATATTATACACAGCGAAATACTCTATACGTCCTGCCATCCAGCTCGCCACCTGAGCTCCAGAACGTCCTTACCAGAAAATCTGTGATACTCGGTCTGACCCGAGCATTACATCAAGTAGCACCCAAGTCAGGCCGGGAACCAACGTGAGTAAACCCATATAATATGAAATATCCAAGTTATAATTTAAGTGAATTACCATGGTAACTCGTACTTTCTACGAGTTCTAATCTTATTTAAGTCAATCATTTATCTCAAAACAATATCCAAGAATCGTTATCCAGTTAAAACATCCATGATACTTAACTTATTTCATTCCAGCCTGCTTGCTTCTAACCAAACTATAAAGAACTACAGTAGATTACTAATCGAAGTGGTTTCAGGTATTTACCAATACCCGAGCCTGGTTTCTTCGAAATCCAAACGCCATTTAAAAGGTCAAGTTGTTAATGGTTTAATTCAGTACTTTGAATTCACACAACATTCACCATAGATAAATATCACCCATTTATCATAGATATATCCAATATCACTCCACAGAATATCAAGATTATCATTCCATGGATATCAGTCAATCCAGACATTTTACTCAAACAACCATCCATAAATAGGAATTATTAATCCATATTATATTAATTTAATTAACTTCAATTAAATTAATTATTTACAATTAATCACTTAACTTTGCTTAATCAATCATTAATTAATTACAAACCATTTAATTAATTAATCATTCCTTAACTACCTTATAAATCAATTAATTAGTCTTTAATTACCTATTTAATCATCCCCTAATCATTAATTAATAAACCTTAATTATTAATTAATAAAACTTAATTACAAATTAATTAATTCTTAATTAATAGCTAATCAATCCTTAATTACCAGTTGCTTAATCTCTATTTACATAATTAATTAATGCTTGATTACAACTTAATTTCTTAATTAATTAATCTCTAATCATTAATTAATTAATTTCTAATTATCTGATTAACAACCCTTAATTACAAAATAATTAATCCTTAATCACCAATTAATTAATTTAATTAATGACTCTTTAGTTACTTCATTAATTATCAAAACCTTAATTACTAATAAGATAAAACATTCCCTTTATTAATTACCTATCACATATTTTTAAAACATTTATTCCTTTAATTAACACTTAATTACATTTCAAAAATTAAGTTTGAAATAATTTAAAGATTTACTCAACAAATTTTAAGTTAAACAAATCATATAACCTCCTAATCAAAGTTAAAGAAAACATTTATATATAGAAAAGAAATTTTATTTAAGAAAAGTTTAAAACTAAATTCATTAAAATTTTCAAAAACTTTGCTTTCCAAAAACTTTCAAAAACATGTTTTAAATCTTGCTTAAACTTCTGCTTCGGGTTAGACCCAATACCCACTCGAGTACTGCCCCTAGATCCTCCTTCCTTCATCACTTTATTTAACTTAGTTTTAAATTAAAAAACTGATATGATAAAAACACTCCAGACTCGAAACGATGCTCGAGCCCAACATCCTTTCCCCCGAGCTTTGACCCGAGGCAAACTACCTCACACACAAAACTAACACGATAGGGAAACATGCACGTGCACTATCCTATGGCGGTGCTCTAGTGACCCATCCCACCTCCGGCAATTCATTGATCACTTCTACTATCGATCTCAACCACACAGATATTGTCACAAGCCCAAAATCAAATTTGAGCTTCCCAAGTCAAACTGGAAACCCAACCTCGCCTGAAACCAGCCTCGAACCGCCGACATCGACCACCGGATCTTCTGGAACTCCGGCCACACACAACCGGCCTTCCACGTACCATTTCACCAAGTCTGGTGAAGCTCGATCACCTAGAGATACCGCATCAACGAAATTTCCCGACCTCGACTTCGAACCCACCTAAGCCCTAGTTCGACCAGTCGTCGTCACCACGATGATCAATCCTCCCTCCAAACATTTTTCCTGACATCCCTGATCTCCATGCTAGCTTCGACAAAAACCCCGGCCACCTCGAGTCCTCTGGCCACCAGAACTAGCCAAAACCCATTTTTTGATCATCTTAGAAATGCACATCCAAAACTCAACTAAAAATTATGATTTCTATTTTAAAAATCCTAGTTTTCATAGACACATCAGATTAAAAACATAAATCTTCAATTTATTCATGTTGAAATTTTGATATAATCAAATTATTACTGTAATGCATATGTCCAGGTTGATACTGTCTTCAATTCTTACTTTATATATTTTTAAAATTTAAACCTTGTTATTTGAAACAAATTTTGTTTAAACAACCTAACCTAAAACTGATCAGAGCAAGAACAAATGATTTTAGAATTTTATTAAGATCTAGAAATTCAAGAGCAGAGTGAACATTGTTATACTCAAAGAAATATCCATATACATACACACATATAATCATTAAATCAACATGCAAACTCAAGTTTACTACATGCATTAAGGATTAAACAGATTTAAAACTTTTTAAAAATAACAGTTTGTTTACTCACCTATTATAAGATGAGCAGAGAGCTACTGAAACAGGGATGCTAGATTTGAAAACTGAATGCTTTTGATCTGGAAAAATACTTGAATGCTATGATGATCTTTTGAAACTGAAAATATTTGTTGTTGAGATGATTTAACTTGAAATTGGAAATCTTGCTTGCTGATGATTTTGCTATAGGTTGCAGGTTGAATATAATTGATTTCTTGATATTTCTGGTTTGAAAAATAGTTTTACAGGTTTGAGTTTACTTGTTATTGAAATGAGAAGATAGGAAAAGAAATAGAAGAGAGTAGATAGGAGTTTATATAGACCAAATTATGATTTATTTAAAATTAAAGAAAATAAATTTGTGACACTTGTTAATTTCCTTAACATTTGTCATTTACACCATTTAATCATATTACACATGTTATTAACATGATCTCACCATTTAACACTTGTAATTATTCATTTTTAATTAATTTTAAAATGTTAATAAAATACTTTAGTATTAAATTTCCTAATTAATAAGTACATTTCTAAATTTATTTAAATAAAATCTCTTTAAAGATAATAAAATAAAAACCAATTATATTCTAAATGAAATCAGACATAATATATTTAATTCCAAAATATATTTAAGACATACTTTTAAATTTTAGATTTTAAAATCCAAATTCAAATTTAAATTTAAATTTTTAAATCCAATTTAAAATCAACTCAAATATAAATATATATATACACACATATATAAACAAACACAAATTCAATTTATATATTTTTAAGTAATTATATAAATATTCATCCAGATATAAATATTTATTATCTGATTTATTTGTTCAATCTATAAAACAGTATTTTCAATAGTTAAATCAGATAATTATCCAATTATCCGATGCCCAAAAATTCGGTTTGTCACAGTATTATTATATATTGTCTGTTGTTCTGTCCTGGAGGCATACGTATCTACTATTTTATATTGATACTGTGTACGTATAGGTGAGTTATATATTTGATATCTAATACGTACCAGTGTTAGTCCAAGGGAATATTCATGTATGTACCCCTTATAGCCTCATTCTCTGTATTATCTAATGGTAGCATTACTCCAACTCTTGGATAGTATGGGTATTGAGGGGGGTGTTATAGATATTGTCCTAAAGTTTATAAAAAAATTGAAAACTTGATAGTGCTAAGTTATTTGGTTAAGACTTTTTCTTGAAAAGTAAATTTATTTTTTTAATAAATAATATATCCATCCAATGAAAAGAATAAATAATTTTTATATGAAATATATTTAACAAAATATTAAGTGCTTAAATATGCCAGTCCCTTCAAATATTTCAGTCTTGGCTGATATTTAACTTATAGCTGTATCTCTTGCAGCCTAAGTTTTCCACTCTCTCTCTTTTACTTTAGGGTTTCCTATGTATTCAATGTCGCTTCCTCCTCCATTTGTAAATAACCTATAAATAATAATTTATATTTATCTTATATAATCGATAATTTATAGTAATACATAATTAATAATTGATAAATTTTATTTAATAATTTATAACAATAATACATAAACAAAAATAAATAAATAATATATAATTGACGTTTAATAATGTATAAATAATTACATACAATAATTATGTGTACAAATGAACTACTAATAATGTAAAATATTGGAAAAGCATAACACAGCACAAAACGGAACTTCTTATATTTAAAATAATATTTAAAAATTTGGAAATTTTAGAAGACTTCAATGATTTTAATTTTTTTAAGTTTATTTTCTTTTACTGGGTAAATACATCTCATTTTCACTAAATCCACTTTACACCATACTTACCGTTCATTTGGCAACATAAACCTTAATTTCCAAGATTGCTCGCCTCATCACCGTCCCTCTCCTTATTAGTTTCTACAAAACCTAAACCTCGTTAATCTTTAATTTCAATTTAGGTAAAATTTCAACACGAACTCTAGCTTCCTCCGTTGAATTCTTCATTCAATACTACTTCTCCTTAGCCATGTTCTATGATGTGCTTCGCCTCCTTCATAAAATCTGGCCACCATGTATGTTTCTCCCAAGTCAATAACATTGAATCCTATTAGCAGCTAAGTTAAATTGCCATATCGGTTCATCTAAAGTTGACGATAACAAATCCTCTTACCATATGTGTGTCGTGAGCTTATGGTTTTGCATGATTGGAGGGGTAGTTTGGAGTCAAGTTTTGTGTCTGGTGTTGTGGAGTGGTTTGGAGGAGTTTGGGTGCACTCCTAGGATCCTTTACTTAAGGTTTTGATTTAACACACACCTAAATTGCAACTTGCTACTACTAGGATCGAAATTCGGATCGAACCACAACAACTAACAATTGATCATTGATCTTAGAGCTAGTCAATATGAAAACACCATTACTAGAGCTACTATGTATGGAAACATCGCTACTAAAGCTACATGGTATGGAAACACGATTACTAGAGCTACTTGATATGAAAACATTGTTATTAATGCTACTTGATATAGAAGCCTGCTGCTAGAGCTACACAGGAATAAATTTCCCCTAACTACGATTACATGTAACCCAACTACGCATCGAGGAGCCCACAATGCTGACTCGTCGGTGTGTCTTATCGTCTGCATCCGTGTTCGCTCCTCAATCGTAATATGTGTCTCTTATTGCATGCACCGGGATCCATCAACAATAGAGTATCATGCCACGTCATCATTGTGAATACCAAGGAATCCCGTTGTGTTGTTCCCACACACTTCATCAGACATTGGTCAGTGCTAGCATACACCATAAAACCTCTTATGAGTGTCATTTGTAATAGAATCTCACCTATTAGGTAAAGTACATTTATCCGACCCTACAACATCCTAGCATCATCTCATATGGAACTAGCTTCCCTGCTATCTGTAACATGCATAAATATGTATACAATACATTTATACATACAATTATTAGTTTATTTTTAACCTAGATCTTATGCTGAGGTTTAGATTACGCATTTCAACCTTCAACCGGTCGACCAATACACCCTATCGATCGACCTCTAATGGGAATAGTCGACCGATCATAATGTAAAATTTAGGGTTTTCTATTTTTTAACGATTTGATTTTTAATTATTTTTACTTCTGTCAAATTGACTTATGGAGTGAACCCTAAGCATCAACTTACAATGACCAGTCTTTGCAATTCTTTCATACTTTTTATCGGTTTCAAATTCATAGTTTATACCCAATTAATTATGCTAGTCTAACTTAGGTTGACCAATTTTTAGGGTTTCAATTCAATAACAGAAGAGTTAAAACGAGATTAGTCAATTTATACCGATTTCAGTTTCTACTTCAATTTCAGGTTTACCAATCAGGGTTTACAGTTTATAGTTTAATTGCTAACATCCTAGATCAAAAAGAATAGGTTAAAATTAACTATAAATAATTAGCTTATTAAACTTGTTCTCATTCACCTCGGATCAAAGCTCTAACTCTAAATTCTGTTAGGGAATCGTTGGCCGCTAGCTTGCCCACTCCTTGATCTAATCCACTAATGCTCTTTTACTTTGATTTTAATTTTTGAAAGAAATTTTATAAGTGGAGAGGAGGAATTTTGGCAGAGTTTCAGTATGTGAGAATTTTCTAATGAAATTAGGGTTGGGTTAGGTGTTTATTTATAGGGGTTAGAGATTGATTTGGAGCATTGGATTTACCTAGGAAATCTTTAGTTTCATCCTGGACACACATCAATAACTTGGCAAGGAAGAAAAATATTCCGCAACTTCTCCATACTAACTCCAATATCAAAGTGTTATATATGAGAATTGTCGAAAAAATCGCTATAAATGCAATGGTGCAAGTTTCGTTGACAGATTCAGACATTTGTGAAAATTTCATTTTAACCCTTAGTATATTTAAATTTAATTTTCTTATTAAATTTCCACTAAATTTCCAGGGTTTGCGTTCTCTCCCCTTAAAAGAATTTTGTCCTAGAAATCTCAAAGGATGGAAAAATGTAACTCATATATGTAACAAACAATAGTTACAACCATCTACTCTTCCCTCACCCACGGAAAATTATCGTCCTTAATAAAATTTTCTAATGCAATATGTATGTATGTAAGCGTGAAATGCATGTAAACTTATACTAATGCAAAGAGTAAGTGGTCTCCTAATCTAGTCAACCCCTATCATGCAATTACTCATGCCATCAATCCAAAATGTATGCAACATCCTAAGTAAGTATACTTGCAACTACATGTACGCGCAACCATTCAATCCATATGCATAATGCTCAATAAGATAACACAAAAAAAGGACGATGTGAGTGTGTGTGTAATATCTAAAGGTTATGCTATACTAAATATGTAACAGAAACAATCCAAATAATACATCCACTTTCATACATCATTTATAACTTGTCCTAATAACACATTTACAACCAATCCCATCATTCAATGGTCTCTACCTAAAGAGTACACCAAATTAAGTCACAATGCCAGGTAACATCTACTTAAATTGAAAATGTACCAAAAAATAGTTGTGAGTGGTTAGCTCAGATCTTCTCTATAGGCTCCCATGTATTCTCCACTGTATCTCTCCCCCATTGGACCTTAACAAGTTTGATTTCTTTGTTGCGGAGTCACTTTGTACCATGCTTAAGAATATAGGTGGGTGGGTGGCAAACAAGTGACTTTCTCTCAACCTTTATCTCCTTTAGCTGATTTAGCTCGACTATGGTAGATGTATCATGCAAACACTTTTCACAAGTGCGATACATGGAAAATTGCATATACTGTTGCTAATTTTTTAGGAAGCTCTAATCTATATGCCAACTTCCTTATCCTCTTTGTAATAGGAAAAGTTTCTACAAACTTGGTGCTAGCTTTCCCAAACTACCTAACTTCAAGATGTGCCTAAGTGGTGAGACCTTCACCATATACCATGCCGCCCACGCGAACTCTAATTCCATACATCTCCTATCAGTATAACATTTCTGCCTATCTTGCACGGTTTTCATTCTTCTACGGACCAAATCTATTTTCTACAATGTTTCCCTTGCTAGATCTGACCAAGAATAATCGTACAGGGTCCTACCAACACGATGGTGATCTACAAGGTCTACCATGAACGCCTCAAATGGTGTGATCCCAATACTTGCCTGATAGCTTCCGTTATATGAAAACTCCACCAACGGCAATTGATCCTCCCAAGAGCCTATAAAACCCAAGATACACATCCGAAGCAAGTCCTCAAAACTTGATTCACTTTCTCTATCTGTCCCCGTTTGTAGTTGATAAACAGTACTCAAGCACAACTCGGTGCCTGAAGCCTCCTATAGACTATTTCAAAAATCATCGGTAAAAAGTGGATCTCAGTCGCCAACTATGCTAGTAGAAACACCGTGTAACCTAACGACCTCTCTCACTTATAGAATTGCCAAAGATGCCGCATTTGTTGTACTCCTAACAGATATAAAATGAACGCATTTGGTCAGACAATCAACTGTGACCCAGATACTCTCACTCCCTCTCCTACTCCTCGGTAAACGATCGATGAAATCCATAGAAATACTCTCCCTCCACCGAGGAATATCCAACAACTGCAACAATCTCGAGGTAATATCTGTTGACGGTCAGAAATCAAATGTAGAACGAACTCTAAATGCCTCCACTCCAAGAACAAAGGACTTAATACTACATGTTGTCTACTCAAGGCGTCGGCCACTACATTGCTCTTGCTTGGATTATATGAGATATCAAAATCATATGATGCCAAGAATTCCATACACCTCTACTGTCTTAAATTCAAGTCATTCTGAGCGAACAAATATTTTAAAGACTTGTGATCCGTATGCAGCTCAAACCGCACTTCTAAAAGAAAATGCCTCCATGACTTAAGCGCAAAGACAATGGCCGCTAACTCAAGATCATAGGAAGGGTAGTTTCTCTCATGGATCTTCAATTATTGACTAGCATAGCGCACCACCCTTCTGCTTTCATCAAGACCGCACCTAACCCAGTGCTACAAGTGTCGGTATGTACTGTGAATGTCTTCACACCATCGGGCAATACCAAAACAGATGCACTAGTCAATGTCTCCTTTAGCTTAATAAATGCAACCTCACACTGCACATCCAACGAGAAAACTAGATTATTCTTGGTGAGGTGGGTCAGAGAATTCGCGAGTCTTTTATGAACTTCCGATAGTAGCCCGCGAAACCAAGAAAACTCTTCACTTTCGTGGTATTCTTTAGCACATGCCAATCTTAAACTGATATACTAGGATCAACCATTAGCCCACTTTCTCAGACAACGTGTCCTAAAAAGCATCGCTCCTTTAGCCAAAGGGACACTTCAAAAACTTCGTCTTCAACTTATACTCATGGAGTTTATTGGGCACTTCTTCTAAATGCAACGCATACTCCTCCTCGCTCTTCAAATAGACTAAAATGTCATCTACAAATACCATGATGAACTTGTTAAGTTACCCTCTAAAAACTTGGCTTATCAAATCAACAAATTAGGTAGGTGTGTTAGTCTGTCCAAATGGCATAAATGACCACTTATAAAGTCTATCGAGTGTACAAAAGGCAGTCTTCTGGATATTATCCTTAACTGCTCGCAACTGGAGAAATCTGGTAGCCAAATCAAGTTGTGAGAACACTCTTGCTCCTACCAACTAATCAAAGAGATAGTCTATAAGTGGGAATGGATACTGATTCTTCTTTAGCAGATTATTCAGCTTCGTATAGTGAATACAAAATCTTAGAGAACCATCTGCCTTGGTGGCAAAGACGACTGGTGCTCCTCACATCGAAATGCTCCTCCTAATAAAGATCTTTTATAATAACTCATTTACTTTCTTATTCAACTCAGGCCCCTCCTTCAAGGCCATATGCCTTAAGGATAAGGAAACGGGTTTAGCGTTCTCTACAAGGTAAATTCGAAACTCAATCTCTCTCAGGGGTAGGAGAATGGAAACTTCGGAAAAGCCATCTGGGTAAGCTCTAACTGCATGCACTAAATTTAGCTTGTCATGTGATAGGTCTAAGGAATATAAGTAGCTCAACGTAACTGATCCTCGAGGATCATAATAAACCTCCAAGCTATGCCCACAACACACATTAAACCTAACAACCTTCATATCACAATCTAGTATAGCCCTATAAATCGTCATCCAATGCATTCCCATTATTAACCCAAACTCAGAAAATCCTAAAATAGAAGGCTTGCAATCAAACTCGACCCCCAAAATAAATAATTTCAAACCCCTATACCATAGAGAAATAGGTCGATCCTGCTATAGATTTTGACACAACCACATGGTCTATAACTATGCAGTGTTTATGTGCAACTCATCCACAAGTATGATGGATATAAAAATGAGTGATGCTCCTATGTCAAATGAAGTGTGAATAAATAAACCAAATAAAGTCAATACACCTTTGATCAATACCTTCTTCTCCTTATTAGCATCTGGTGGCATACTCAAGCAAGATACTACATCTAGTGCATATGCTGTAACAATCTGGGTAGAGGTCTTCGGAGGTATTGGTCATTCGTACTTCATATGCCCAAAACTGATTGCAATTATAGCACTTAACCTTCGAACCCTGTGATTTGCACTCCTTCGTCAAATGTCACTTCTTGCCACACTTCCTACAATACGTATCTTATTGCTTGATCTTTCCTTTGGCTCTAGATCCTCCCTTTCACTGATTTTGCTATTGCACTTTCCCTCTAGTCTTCTTGGGTTCTTACGTCGCTTCTTCCTTTAGAGACAGTATTCAACAAAGCCATCTCCACTAAATCCTCATATGTAGCACCCATGGGAATATGACTTAGAGCTAAACCTTGAAGAGGTAGGTTCAACCCTTTAGCAAACTTCAAAGCCATTTTATATGGGGCATCGATCAGTCCCATTCCAAATCTAGCCAGTTCATTGAATTGATTGACATACTTCATTATTGACATGTCTCCTTGCTTCAAGTGAATAAAGTTCTCTAACTATACTCCATCGTCACCACTAGAAATAAACTTCAACTTAAAGCATCTTTGAAACTCTCCTCAAGTGATCTCTCTTCCCTTAGTCTCTGCTTTAACTACTTCCTACCAACTAAGAGCCTCACCTTGTAACTTCCAAGTAGCTAACCATCTCCTCATCTCATCAGCAAGACCCATTAACTTGAAGATCCTCTCATAAGAACAAATCCATATCCTCGAATCTACATATGACTTTCCTCCAAGGCAAGTAAAATCCTTATATAACTTAGCAAAACCTACGATTAAGTGGATGGATAGGAACTTCACATGTTGCTCTCATTGAGGGGCCTCTAGTGGAATTAAGCTCGGCTTGTCCCCTTGCTTGAAGATACCGGTAGAATCAAATCGAAACATTCACACCCAAAACTACGACTACGTCGCCTGAGCCTGAACTTGTCGGATCACTCATCTTTTATCAATGACTTTTAGGAATTTTATTAGCAACATTTCACAGATAGTATAGGCATGAATAGGAGATAGGATAGGCACGAGTAAGAGAGATTAAGGTGTTAAAATTTTGAAAACTTTATACATACATATACATATACATATACACATACACATACACATACATATACATATACATATACATATACATATACACATACATACATACATACATACATACATACATACATACATACATATATATATATATGCATGTGTGTATAGACACACACTCTTTGGAAACCCAATTTGAAAACTTTTTGAAAACCATTTTGAAACCTTTTTGAAAAACCATTTTTTTTTCAAAAACTTTTCATTTATGTGCTCTCCATATGCTCTTAATCCCTAAGGATCATTGAACCCAGACCAACTCTAACAATCCGCACCCCTCGACACACCGATACAAAATCTATGGCAACTTTCGGACTCGCGTCGATGCCAAGAATTATAAGCTATCGAGTTTCTAAAACATTAAATAAACTAATAATAAACATACATGAACATACATGATCTAAGATATACTGCACTTTCAGAACTCACCGTGGAAGGAGAAAAATATAAATACTAAAAACGTTAATCTTAGAAAATATCACTCAAAGTCTAATATAGAAAAATAGTACGTAGTCAAACACAAAGTATATAGAAATACCACTTAAAGTATGATAAAAGAAATACTAAGTACTGATAAGATAGACAGTTACGTGGAGAGTAAATAATGGATAACCAACTTCTATGATGAGCTCGACTCTTCACGTACTGAAATCGGGCTAAATCATTTGCTACCCTATCCTCCTATGCTAGGGAAAAGAAAGGAAAAATGGTGGATCAGACAAAGGTCCGTTGAATGAGTACATGTTTAGTATATGATGATCATGTGCAGTTAACTTTAATTCTACCGTATGTAACATAGGGTGTCCTACAAGCGTTCGTGCATTCCTTGGATCCTTTACTTAAGGGTTTTTTTACCACACATCTACACTACAACTTTGTTGGCTATCACAAAGATCGAACTATAGATCGAACCTTAACAACTAACGATCGACTACTACTCCTAGAGCTACTCAATATGAAAACACCACTACTAGAGCTACTCGATATGGGAACACCGCTGCTAGAGCTACTTGATATGGTAACACCGCTACTAGAGCTATTCGATATAGAAATACCGCTACTCGATATACAAAATATTGCTACTAGGGCTACAAAGGAATAAATTTCCCATAACTACGACTATGCATAACCCAACCACGCACCGAGGGGGAGCCCGTAATGCTGACTTGTCGGTGTGTCTCATCATCTGCATCCATGACCAACTCTCGGTCGTAGTACATGCCTCTTCTTGCATGCATCGGGAACCATCAACAACATAATATCATGCCGCATCAAAATCATAAATACCAAGGAGTCCAATTGCGTTGGTCCCACACACTTCATCAGACATCAATCAGTGTTGCGCGTCCATCGTAGAACCTCAGGTGAATGCCATTTGCAACAGAATCGCCCTCATAGAATAAAGTACAGCTACCCAACCCCGGAACATCCTATCATCATCTTCTAAGGAACTAGCTTCCATATTATCCCTAACATCCACATATATGTATACAACACTTACACATGCAATTAATAGTTTAAAATTTAACCAAGGACTTTGGCCGAGTTTCAGATTACGCATTTCAACCTTCAACCGGTCGAACACTACAATCTATCAGTTGATTGCTTACGGTTGACTGCTTAGGGTGAACAATCAATCGTGTGAAATTTAGGGTTTTCTGATTTTTAATTATTTTCTTACTTTTATCGATTTGGCTTATGCAGTGAACCCTAAGCATCAATTTGCTATGACCAGTCTTTGTAATCTTTCCATACTTTCTATTGATTTCAAATTCATAGTTTAATACTAGTTTAATTTAGGGCTAATCAACTTTTAAGGTTTCAATTCAATAAGAGAGGGGTTAAAATTAGATTAGCCAAATTATTCCAATTTCAGTTTCTAATTCAATTTTAGATTTATCAATTAAGGTTTATAGTTTGATTGCTAACATCCTAGATCAAGTAGAATAGGTTAAAATTAACTATAAATTACCAGCTTATTAAACTTGTTTCACCTCGGAGCCAAGCTCTAACTCTAAACTCCATCGGAGAATTCTCACCTACTAGCTTGGCCCTTGATCCGATTTTCTAGTGCTCTCTTACTTTGACTTTAAATTATATTTGAAAGAAGTTTTATAAGTGAAGAGGAGAAATCTTGGCAGAGTTTTAGTATGCAGTGAATTTTCTAATGAAATCAGGGTTATGTTAGGTGTTTATTTATAGGATTAGCGATTGATTTGGAGCGTTGGATTTACCCTAGGAAATCTTCAGATTCATCATGGATGCATAGTAGTAACTTGGCGATGAAGAAATTTTTTTTTGTTCATTCGTCTTCGTACGATTGCACAATCCAAATCCATGATTTAACACGTCAACCAGTCGATCGCTCATAGAAACCAATTGACCTCTACCGATTAACCGATGGACCCTATTGGTCGACTATTGACCGTGTTTAATTTAGTAAGTTTTGTAATTTGATTTATTCTATTTCCAAATTTTCAAATATCCATGACTTCTTTGTACTAACTCTGATTTCAAAGTGTTATATAAGAAAATTTTCCAAATCGCTACGAACATAATGGTGCATGTTTAGTAGCCAACTTCGGATGTTTGTGAAAATTTTCGTTAGATCTTATAATATTTAAATTTATTCTTATTAAAATTTTCGCTAAATTTTCGCTAAATTTTCGGGGTGTTACACATGTAATGCTAGAAGAATAAATTTAGGGTATATATGTTGGGAAATAAAGTTTAAGTATGGAAATTTTGATTTCTATTGAAATTGCACATTCGTACGAACATTGTGTTTTATTAGTTTGGTAAGGTTTGGATCCATGTTTATAATTTGCATCACATATTCTCCTATCTTGTGAAGATCGATAATGTCTTATTTAGTTAATTTGATCCAACATCTAGACGCAACCTTTTGGTAGAGTACCTTCATCTTTGAAATTTCTTTAAATCAAATGCTATTGCACTGAATATAAGTCATAGGAGGCAACCGGGTAAATACACAACTTAGTCCATTAATTAGGATGAAGATTTTCTCTTTCATTCCTTATCTCTTTCAAAAATTGCTCTTAGTTAAATAAAATAAAAGTGATGATAAATATATTAAAAATCCTTAAATAATACGTGTATAATATATAATATTATCGCTAAAATATTATTGCTAAATTTCATAGCAAATAAAAATATCAAAATATCAATGGAGTAGTTAATGTGTTCGGTTTAAAATAATTACTTGGTACAAATTATAGCGTGTGGATAAACCATATTTTAAAGTTTAGATGTTAATAGTTCTTAAATTTGAAATGATGATTGTGACATGTTTTTATTATGCTTTCGATCACGATATTATTTGCAGAATAATATAACATAGTTGACAAACAATCTTTTAGCAAATTATACATCCTCGTTGTCAACTTTGAAAAATAAGAGAAAATGGCATCTTTCAAAATGTTTTTGTAATACATGAACTTATACCCATAAGTCTAGGTTATCCTACGATTGTATGTAGTTATTATGTATATGCCATCCTATTTGAAATAGTTGTATTTGATAGTACCTTAGGCATTGGTTTTGATGATAACAACCATATGACATTGTATAAAATAAAGATACTAATATTTTTATCAAGTTATTAGTATATAGTGCAGCATATTAGACGTGTATTAATTAAGAAGACTGTACGGTACCAAGAGAAGATTTAAGAGGAAGATATAGAGATTTAAGAGTTAGAGATTGAAGACTCATGAGTATTGAAGAACACAAGATATCGCAGATAAGTTATAGAGTCTTAGGATTTTTCATTAAACCCTTCTAGCAATTCCGTGATCTCTCTTTTTATTTCTCTTTCAAATGATTTTCGAATATCTTTAAATTAAGAATTCTTGTTTTCAAAATAGCCTTAAAATTATTTCTATCTTTCGATCATATTATATTTTAAGTTTTTAAGTATTTTTAATATACTTTGAACATTATACTCTGTTACAATTTCAGTTTTTAAAGATTTCTAAATATTTATTAGTTTATTATAATATCTGTTATTACTTTGATTTCAAATATATTCACTTGTACTTCGTATTTATTATTTCCAAAATAAATTCTTATTTATATCCTTTAATAAATATATTTCTATAAAGTTTTCTTAAGTTTTGGTATAATTAAAATATGTATAAATTATGTTTAGATGATTTTATAAAGTATCAAAATATTTCACAAACCTTAATATTTTCAAAATAATTTTTATAAAGTGTATTTTCAATTTTGTGAAGGATATGTCGACATATCTAATTCCTATACGTTGATATAGTGACCATAACTTTCAAAATTAAAATTTTGAATGGAAGTGTCTTTTTGTCCTATCTCATTACGAGCGAACATGACTGTTGTTTCTCTTTAAATATGGGTTAAACTAACAAAAATTTTGTTAACTACTTTCTCTTATTTTCTCTTCTCATTCACTCTCTTGAATTCTGAAAGAAAATCTACCCAAAATATTCTTAAATTCAATCAGAATCAAATTCATACTCTATTGATTTGATTCTCTATTAATTACTCTCTGATCTCTCTCATCTTTCTCACTCAAACAAGACCAAAGTGTTATTCAAGAGGTTATAGGATCATTTATAATCAACATCAATGTGAGTATGTAAAATTATGTCAAATCATACTCATATATTGGTGGGTGGGATTGTAGCTCGTGTAAATTAATTGGGTGTGCTTAGTAGGTCGAAAATCAAATGGGTGTGCTTGTGGCCCGTGTAAATCAAATAACTCTACGCAGAGGGCAAAAAATCTACATGGTGTGTCTTCTTGCCTTGAAATCGAGAATGTATTTGCTTTGCTATTTGAAAAAAAATTTGTACAAGGAATTATACAAGACTGGATATAGGGTAACTCAAAACCAGTATAAAATCCTGATGTACACTTTCCTTCTTACTTTTATTGCATTTATATTTACTATATTTGAATCTGTGATTGGTTTTAACTATAATATTAAAAGAATTCAAGAAGATTCACAAAAATTATAAAACACTATTCATCCTCTATCTAGTGTTAAATTATCCTTAAGATCCATCTTTCGTCAAACTAACATTTGGTATCGGAGCATTGGTTTCCAAAATTTTGTAAACTGAGGTTTGAAAAGTTTTTATGATAAGAGATGTCGATAATATTTTTAGCACTGTTTATAAAAAGGAATCTGACAAAATAAACATGGCATTGTTTCATGAATTTGCATCCATAATTATAAAAAGTCGCTTGATCTTTTGAAAAGGAATAATTTGCAGGAACAGAAATGTTACATGGCTTTTGATGAACAAAAACCTGGTGATCAAAGTCTACAAATTAAAAAGGACAAATAAATATTAGATAATGGCTGCTCAAGGCATAGACTGGTAATTCGGAGAACTTGAAATATATCATTTACAAAGACGGTGGATCAATCAATTTTGAAGACAACTCTAATGGATTTGTAATTGGCACCGATAATGTCAGTAATTCTAAAACTTCTACTATTTTTTATGTTTTGTTAGTTAGGAATTAAAAATATAATCTATTGAGCATTTGTAAAATGTGTGATAGGTCTTCAAAATTAAATTGGAAAATGATAAATGTCATATTAAAGATAACGAGTCAAACATTATCTTTGAAGGCATTAGGAAAAGAAACATTTACATATTAAATATGAAGGTATCAAATGATAATGTGTATCTTGGTTGAATCGAGTGACCCTTGTATTCGACACAATTTTTTTTTGAAATGTTACTTTATATACAACATGTCATATGTCAATAAACGTTCGAATCACACTTTGCAAGTTTCGAACTTGTGACTTCTTTCACCAAAGCCGAATCACTTAACCACTTAGACAATAATGCTTATCTTAGCATAAAAAATTTAGTCACTTAAATTTCAAACCCCTTTCTATAATTGTCAAAAATGATCTGGTTAAGAGTCTTCCTAAAATAAGTTTTGATGTCAATAATCTTTGTGATGCGTGTCAGATAGGAAAACTCAAAAAAAGTTCTTTTAAGTAAAATGATATGATCTCTACCTCTCAATCTCTTAAAACTTCTTCATGTATACCTTTCCGATTCCTTACAAATACAATCTATAAATCATAATAGATATGTCTCTGTATGGTAGATGATTTTTCTAGGTTTACTTGGACAATTTTTCTAAAACTTAAAGTGATGCTTTTAAAATGTTTAAATTTTTTGTTAAAAGAATTCAAAATCAATTATTTGTTTAAAATTAAAACTATTCGAAGTGATCATATAGGAGAATTTGAAAATGAAAATTTTGAAAATTTTTATAATAAGAAAGGAATTGCTCATAATTTATCTTTTTCAAAAACACCTCAACAAAATGGAGTAGTAGAACATAAAAATAGAACAATTCTAGAGGCGCTATAACTACGCTAAATGATAGTAATTTACTTAAGAAAATTTGGGCTGAAGCAATTGCTAAAGCATGCTATGTTTTAAATAGAGTTTTGAGAAGACCTTTAATTAAGAAAACATCAGACGAATTATTTTATAATAAAAAGCCTAAAGTATCGTACTTTAGAGTTTTCGGTAGTAAATGTTTTATACAGAATACTAAAGAAAATTTAGATAAATTTCATGATAAATCAAATAGAGGAATTTTTATTGGATATTCAAACAGAAGTAAAGCTTACAGATTTTTTGATACGAGAACTAATACTATTGAAGAGACATTACATGTTTCATTTGATGAAAATCTAAAATTAATAAGACCAGTATTGATGAAGAATAAAATGTTGATAATACAAATAAAATTACTAATGATGAAATTATTAATAGTGACAACGATAAAGGTACTGAAAATATTTATATTCAAATAAGAGAACCAAAATATTAAAGGATCATTTTATAGACATTCTAAGAAATATAGAATCTATTGTAAAAACAATAAATCAGTTAATAAAATGAGTAATATTGCTTTCATTTCAACAATTGTACCTAAAAATGCTAAGGAAGCATCAACAGATGATTCATAGATTCTTGCTATGCAAGAAGAACTGAATCAATTCACAAGAAATGATGTTTGGGTATTAGTCCCAAGACCCGAGGATAAATCTATAAAAGGAACTAAATGGGTATATAGAAGTAAAATGAATGAATAAGGAGAAATTGTAAGAAATAAAGCTCGCTTAGTCGCTCAAGGTTATTGTCAAGAAGAGGGTATTGATTTTGATGAAACCTTTGCACCCCTAGCTAGACTAAAAGTAATAAGAATCTTACTAGCTTTTGCAAATCATAATGATTTTAAATTATTTCAAATGGATGTTAAAAGTTCCTTTTTAAATGGTTTTATTAAAGAAGATGTTTATGTAGAACAAACCCCACCTTTTGAGGATAAAGAATTAATCACATTTATAAGTTAAAGAAAGCTTTATATGGTCTAAAGTGGGCTCCTAGAGTTTGGTATGATAGATTTAAGTCATATTGTTAATCTAATTTTGAAATAGGTAAAGTAGATAGTACTCTTTTTATTAAAAGAATAATAATGATATTTGAATAATACAAATATGTAGATGATATTATTTTTGGATCAGTTAACAGTAAATTAAATAAAGAATTTTCAAATATAATGGCTAGGAATTTGAAAAGAGTCATATATGAGAACTAAATTACTTTTTAGGATTAGAAATAAAACAATTAAGTAATGGTATTTTTATAAGTTAAGAAAAATATGTTAAGAATTTGGAATGCCAAGTACTAGTGGTAAGCTGACTCCCATGGCAACAAGTGGAAAATTAAATAAGGAAGAAAATTCAAAGACGTAGATCAAAAATTATATAAAGGAATGATAAGATCACCACTCTATATAACCGCTACTACATCTGATATAATGCATAGTCTATGTCCTTGTGCAAGATATAAATCTGAATATAAGGAAATTCATCTAAAATCTGTAAAACGAATATTAAGATATGTAAATAACGCATTAGATTATGGACTCTTTCATCCAAAAGAGGATTCGTTTGAATTAATTTCATATAGTGATGTTAATTATGCTAGTTGCAAATCAGACTACAAAAGTACAAGTGGAACTTGTCACTTCTTAGGACATTCTCTTGTTTCCTGGTTTAGCAAAAAGAAAAATTTCGTATCTCTACCAACAACTAAAGCAGAATATATTTCAGTAGCATTAGCATGTTCACAAGTGATTTATATGCAACAAAATCACCAATATAATGTGATAATACTAGTGCAATTAATTTATCTAAAAATTCAACTCATCATGCTAGAACTAACGTATAGATATTCGACATCACTTTCTAAGAGATAACGTAAACAAAGAATTAATTTCACTAGAATTTATAAATATCGAAAATCAAATAGCTGATATATTAATAAAACCATTGAACCAAACATCATTTACTAAGCAAAGAAGAGAGTTAGAATTTTTATTCTCTATCAGAAATATAAAAATAATAACATACAAAAAAAATCATCAAATTAACACTACATATGTCAACATTCATGGATTAGATATGTTGACATATGCAATTAAATTCAGAATTCAAATTTCCCTTCCAAATTCAAAATTTTGGGGTTATATAACAACCAAAATTTGACTTCTTCTTCGTTATTCTATATTTTCACTGTTCTACCTTCTGAAATGAAATTTTCCCATCGCCTCCTCTAATTCTAAGCGTCCAAGAAAGGAAATTCATCATTTTTCTTCCCATCTCTTACACAAGGGCTTCTCCAAAGCATCACCATGGTCAAAGTGACTAAATTGGAGGAAGAAATAAAGAGTGTTCTGCAAATGCTCACTGAAATACAAGTGGTTCAACTTAGAATCTCCAAGGAACAAGAAAAGCAAGGTAGAATCCTACGAAATCTGCAGAAATATCTATTGGATATTCCAATACATTCAGTAGTGATTGAAGAGGATAATCCTAATCCTACAAATGCAGAAGAGAAAGAGGAAAAAGAAGAGGAAGATCAAATAGACGAAGATGAAGTCCATTGTAACATACGCGGATTTTCGTTGCCGAAAAACCGAATAGTTATGGGTTTTAAAAAGAATTTAAGAAAAGAAAGAAGAGAGAAAAAGGTAGAAGATAGAGGGAAAAGAGAAATTTGAAAACAGAAAATTTGAAAATAGAAAAAGAGAATTTGAAAATAGAACGGACTGAAAGAAAACAAAAAGAACAACATCAGAATCTCACAATTCGCAGCGGAACAACATATAATAATAAATGAATAATCTTTAAACAAAGAACTATATCAGTTATTACATCACCTTATATTTCATTACATCATATCATATCATCAGAGTATACAACATCAACAACATCAAACAGTGCAGCGGAAAAAAAGAAATACTATATACTAGTAATACGCCATGCTATCCAGCTTGCCTCCAGCAACTCCTGAATATCCAGAATATCCTGATAAACCTAACTCTTAACTGCCCGTGTGGAAATTGGTGGGCACCCAGAGTTTAGGAAGGAAAACAATAAACTCCAAGTCAGTCATGTGACTGGTGTGAGAACTCAAAACAGTTTATTTATCTTTAAAATCAAAATAGAGAAATATTTTTAAATTCAATTCGCAATGCTTTTAAAAATGAGACTACCATAAGGCCTCCCGCACACACACACAATGCAAACGCAGAATCGGAGGAGATTTCTCCTTATGATAGTCAAAGATGCTTGATACGCATTTAAAATAATATTTGATATTATTACTAGTGCATAGTGTAGGAAATCATTTCGAAAATAAAGATATAAATCTTAGCCAGCATAGACATTTCGCACTTATGCCTACTATAGCTACCATGTTCAATAGCAGGTTACCGCCACATTCCATGGCAGGTTATACAACTAAAACCGTACAAGTTTCGTATTGTTTCTTTGGATTTCCAACAAATGGTCAGGCCAAGGAACTTCCCATTGCCACATGAGAATGCCTCTGGATGGACATCCCCGAGAACCAAACCGGATCTCTACCAACACAAGGCCGGGTTACTCCTAACTGAGTAACAACTGACCGAATATGCCATCCCCCGGTCCTTTGGGACCTTTATCAACCGAGCGCTCGTAATCAATTCACACAATCATAAAGTGTTTTCAACATGAGTAAGTATCTGGGCTCCATACCATGATACCACCCTTTTCCAGAAGGAAATGGACACATCCTAAAGGGTGCTACCCCTCATAACCTTGCTGCTTCTTTCCTGTTTTGACCATTCACGGGGTGTGAGGCTCGACGAAGTCACGTCCACAAAAACATACTTTATACAAAAGCCATGCTTTGGGTCAACAAATGATCAACACAATGATCACTAAGATAGACGATCAAATAAATGATCCTATCATAATAATCAACACAATGATCATTTCAGCAACACTCAGCATGTCACATTACCAAATTTGGGAATATATCGCTGATAACTTCAACTATATAACCTTTGAGCTCGTACGTCTCAGAGAAGGGTGTTAAGCTAAAAGAATAAATTCTCCGCCACCAACAGAAATATATTTGAAAGAAATCGGCTTTATATCTCAAATTGTAATGTCAGACATACAATCCATACAAGTCTGTTCCGGGCTCGAACAGAACCGAAGGCACTTACAAAGAAGTCCTTGCAATCCGGATATTCACAATCCTGATCGGATTCACCATCACATATGGAGAACTCAATACCGGAGCAACTCGGTGCAGAGTCAATCGATAGTTCATCCTATCGCTCTCGCAAATATCCGGTCTTCAACACCGATCTTCCATTGCGATTCACAACGACGTATCACATATTCAGAATGGGTTATACGACCCCATGGTCCTTTCCCGGTTAACCCGAATAGTGAGCGCTTATTCAAAAATAAGTGTGCATTCAAATTCAATCAATTCACATCAAATACCCATTCAAAGGGAAATACTGATAGTCGGTTATTGAACTATCACTGGATATGCACACATCACCAGATTCCAAATAATTTTCCAAATTATTTATTTTCCAAAATATCTTTACAAGATATATATAATTTCAACACTTCAAAAATAAATCAATATTTATTTTTAACAAGTTCCACTTTCACATATAAATTCCATAATGAATTTATATTTCAAAATATCATGCATATGCGATTTCAATAATTCATTTTGATTTATCTTCAAAAAGATAAATTCTAAATATTCACTTCATATTGGAAAACATTTCCATACTTATTAAAAATAAGTAATCGACAAATCTTTTTATTTTCAACCTTTGAAAATATTCAATATACTTAAATCGAATTAAGTATATATTTCTTTCTTTCAGGAAATCATTCACTTAACATATTTATTTGGGCCAAAACGAATGTTGCGTAAAACATCGTTACGACAACCCAAAATCACTAGCATAGGGATTCGAAATTAAAAATAGATATATAAATCCCAATACTATTCAAAACATTTCCTTTCGGAAATCATTTACTATAACAACAGTGTTATAGTCCACTATTTCCTTTTATTTCTCGAAAACGTCTATTTCAACAATCAATGTTGAAATCTATGGTTTCGAATCTCAACACATTTTAAAACATCGTTAGATTGTTTTAATTCTATTTAAACATCTCATTCAAAACAATTTCTTTAACATATCATTCACTATTTAAAAACGTGAATATACTTCTTTAACAAATTCCATCCTTTTATTCAATTTAATTCAAAGGATTATTCACTGTCTAAAACGTGAATATAACTCCATTTATAAGTTATAACAATTAACTTATCAAAATAAGTCGTTTGCGGATTTATAAAACAACGTTTATAAATTCCGTTTCTTTTTATTTATAAAAACTTCCTTTTTATAAATTCCTTTATTAACCTATTTGATTTCATATCTCAATTATAAACTAAAAGTTCATATTATAAGTCAATTGCTTATAAAACGATATTTTTACAAAATCGTTCTTTTTTAAAGACTAGTCAATCACGACTAATAACGATATCATATATCGATATGATAATCCATCAAATATCAAAATATCTGAAATCAAATAAAAACTGTTGAGGAATCCAGTTGCTCCACTCATGAGCATATGCTGGGTGTATCTCTGCAGGTGTACGATGGGGTCGGAAGTTCCTTTGTAAGGTTCCATGGTTGGCATTTTCCATTCCCGGGGAGTGATGGCAGTTTCGATATTTCGGGTAAAGGGACTGGTGACCCTAGCGCCTATTCCCCGGTCCCTTTGTTCCCGTTGGACACATTCTCTGAATAATCGTGCCATTCGTTCGTCAGAACTTGGAGCGGACAAAAATGAGCTCGGTTCTTCCCTGCGGGATCTATCTCGTCCAGACGAACTGTAGGGATGGTACAGTCTATCACCTCCAGCATTATCCAGTGGTTGTCTTTGGCTGCTTGGATGCACGCTAGGACCAGCTACAGTTGCCCCCTGCCTTGATCTTCCCCTGTGGGGTTCTGTTTCGAGCACATCCATGGGGTCAACTTCGGGCTGGGTTCTAGCTCGGCTCCGTTCAGCGGGGTTTCTACGATTAGGTGGCATGACTGGCTCAGCTACATCCGACCCTCGCCTGGTGCCTCCCCCGCTGGGCTCGGCACCAAGGGCTTCCTCGAGTCGGGATTCGGGCTGAGTCCGGGCGCGGCCCCTATCATTGTTGTTTCTGTTGATAGCTTCTTCGAAGAGTGAAGACCTTTGTTGCCTCCGGGATCCTCCGGATTGGGATTCACCCCATGATTCCGTGTTGCGGTTGGACTCTTCAGCATCCCTTAAGCATGACATGAGTTGGTCCACCAAAGTTTCTTGTTGGGATGTGAAGCGGTTAGTTACTTCAGCCACAACCCTGTCCAGATCTGCCCTAGTGATTGGTTGTTCCGTTGCGGGACCAGTTGGATTCTCCTGATTTTCATCTGGTACTGCTGTTGAAGTGGGCTGATCTGTGATTGCTGGATCTGGAAGGCTGCTAGTTGCGATGTTCTTTCCTTTGTTAACATCCCTTCTCTGTTTGGAAGGCATGATTTCTAAGCAACGAGTGATGTTGTTAGGAAGAAGGTTGAGTGGGAGAAGATGAAGTCTAAGTTCAGTTCTCAGTGAAAGCACCAAAAATGTTTGCACAAAAAATGGACAAACACCTCCAAGTCGTGTTATTTAGTTGATTATATGTAATTTTCAATGATTTTAGATGAGTATGTAAATATGAGAAAAGTAGGGGCTGAAATGTAAAAAACACACAGATTTATAGTGGTTCGGCCAGAATGTGCCTACGTCCACTTTATATGTTATTATCTTCTTTCTTTCAGGTTACAAGTACAATGCGTTGTATACAAGTGTATGAAAGTAGTTTGAAAGTTCCTTCCTTGCTTGAGCTCTCAAACTTGTCTGCCATTGTTGTACCCCTGCCCCTCTATTTATAGAATGAGGTAGGGGGCAGGGGTCTTGGAAGTATATAACTGCTGGTGGGCCCGGGCTGAAGCGATCTGGACTGGCAGTTGTCTGGTTCGGCGAGGTTCATTCGGTGGTGAGGTTGGACCGGTGGTAGCCTCGTTCGGTAGGGAGATGTTGGAGTTTGGACCGGTGGTGCCTGGTCCGGCTATGGTGGTCCGGTGATGGGTGGATATTGGAGAGGTTGGTCCGGTGGAGATGTGATGGGAAGGTGGTTCGGCAATAGCGTGGTCCGGTGGTGGTATTCGGCGGGGCTTGGACCGGCTATACCGAATGCGTGAAGGAGCATGGGCCGGATGGATCATGGCACATGGAGACGCCGAATGACTTGGGTACATGGAGGTGCCGAATGGGGCTGTGTCCACGGAGGTGCCGAATGGAGCTTGTGGGGTATCGCCGAACGAGGATGGAGACTGTGATCCAAGATGGAACTGACGCCTATTGGTCTTGGGTACACGCGAATAATCATCGAATCAATCAACATATTATCGGCACTTCGAAAGCCCAAAAGCATTCCCTTTCAGTCAGGAACTGATGGTCTCCTGGGTGAGAATTCGCCCAACATCAATCAACTGCAATATATACATATGCCAATATATATATATATTGATATTATATATAATACCAATTTCACTGTTTATGAAATATTCGCGGTATATGTTTATATTAAATAACATCCGCTTACTAACGGCGCATAATGTCTATTTTAACAATCAATAATTTACAGTCATCATTCAAACATGCATTCAAATATTTTAAATCTAACTATTTAAAATAAAATCGAAATCTATTCGATTGAGTGAGAAATTCTCACCTTGGTTTTAATTTCGTTTCAGCTTTTATTTCGAATAAAATTAAACGCGCGTTTAATTTTACCCGAAATTCTCACTAACTCCAAACGACTCCAAACCAACTCCATCGCGTAGTGCTCGTCCATACGATTCCAACGCAACTGAGTTTGCATTTTTTCGACCTCGTATGAAAAAGATATGAATTTTACAAGTTACACGAGTTTTATACACAATTTACAACATAATTTCAACTTATCTCAACACACCCTCATCCACACCCTTGGATCTAGCATCCCATCATCTGGACCGTCTCCCCCTCTTCCTCATCACGTTCAATTTACAGGAAATTGGCCGACACAAAGAACCCATCAACGTAGATTTAGGGTTAAATAATTCGCCACCTATACTCGACGATATCTCATCACACTACCACCACGTCGAAGCTCTCGACTCAAGCTAGGTTCGGCCCCAGCCTTGGCCAACTCGGCCTGCATATGTGCCTCGTATGGCGTGCGCAACTTGCTGCCTTCCTGGTCGATTTGCCGTTGATTCATTGATTTGTTTTAGATCATAGCCGTTGGATCTGTAGATCACAACGTGCTCTTCAACTTTCATGTTAGAAGTTTTCTCTAATTGCTAGTGGATTGGAAGAAATCAAGGGAGAAAGGTGGGAAAATGCTGGCCATTTATCAGGTGGAGGCGGCTAGGGCAAATATGGGCTAGGGTTTTGAATATATTTTTTTTTTTTATTTGTGTGTGTGGTGTATTTATAGAAAACCAAGCGTAAACACTATTCATCCCGGGAATTCCGAACTCCGATTTAGGCGCCGTAACCAGCGTACCTAGGGTTTATCCCGCGTTCCGGACACAATGGAACAGGTTTCGGAAGCTAATTCGGAAGTATGTGCGAGTTATGGCTGTAAACGCTCAATTTGAATTAAACCGATTTAAATCGATTTCTAGGCGTTTTAATTCGTACCGGACAAACGGTAAATCCAATTGACTTGAAATTTGAAACCTTACAATAATATCATATTACGGATCCGATGAAACTGGTTTCGTCGAAATCCGAGACTTTTTGAAAAATGGCTATTTTGACTCGCCAAATTTAAATTAAAAATAATTCGATGCGTTTCGAGCTGCCACGATCAAAGGATAACTCCGATTGACACGAAAATTGAAATCCGGTAATAACTAACTATTACGGATCCAATGGAACTGGTTTCGTTCAATTCTGAGACTGTTCAAAAATTGACTATTTTTACTAGTCGATTTTAATATTAAAATATTCAATTTTCACAAATTAACTTTTAATTCGATTTTAAAAGTTCTAAAATATTTCTATAACTCCAGTATGATTAAATAAAATTTTCCAAATTATTTTCAATCATTTTTAACTCAATTTTTAATTATTTCCATAATTTAACATATTAAACTATCAATTTAATAATCCAATTAAATCCAATAATTCAAATAAAAATTTATTTGACTTATAAATTCACTTATTAATATTTAAAATAAATTAAATACTCAAATTTTAATAATTAAAAATTCTGGGTCGTTACAATCTTTCCCTCTTAAAAGAATTTCGTCCTCGAAATTATAAGTAAGAAAGTTACAGAATCTATTAATTTTCCCAAAATTCCATAGTTAAACTTCTTACAATAACTTTACTAAGTTTTCAAATCATACTTAGTTATCTTTTCAAAAACAATTCTATTGTTTAACTTTCAATTCCAAATCAAAGTTAAAGTTTTCAAAATTTTCCAATTTTTCTCAAATTTTTCTAACGCCTTAAATTTTCGGAAAAATTCGCCATAGTCTCCTTTGCGCGGCTCGATCCGAAAAAAAAATGACAGTATATATATCACAAATATACATCTCATCAAGTAATGAGGCATCCCGAAGGGAAAAAAGTGTAAAAGTACGATATTTAATCCGAGATATGTACCTTATATTTTATTAGCGAGCATATACGGCTAATATAGCGCTAAAGCGAACTCCAAATGCGAAGCAAACGCGATCCGCACCTACTAATCACTCAACAAACAACATGAGAATCATGTATATAAAGCATAGTATCGATATAAAACATATAGCAACATAACAACTTATATGTCAACATAGCACATGTAGTAAAACAACATATATTCAACCATCAACCAATTATCATTCATAACTAATAATATTCATTCATATTCTCATTATATTCAATGAAATGGTTTTTCACTTTAAATCACATTTGATTCATTAACATTGGATTTTATCAACATTCATTCTCAATTTTAATTAGTTTGCATTCACTAATTAAATCCAATTCACTTTCAATTCTATTCAAACTTATTTACTTTCAATTGGAATTCAATTTCATAGCTTCCAATTTCATTAACACTTAATGAATTATATACAATCAATCAACAATCATATAACAACCAATGTATATTAATTACAACCAAATTATCTCACTTTACATTCATTTTGGTTTAACATTAAATTGATTTCCATTCCATCTTTCAATAGCATTAGATTTCAATGAATTAACACTTTCATTAATTATTTCTTATCAACTTAAATTACATTCAATTGATTAAACATTCAAGCCATTCATTCAATTCAATTACAAAGTTGAATTTCATTTATATAATCTTAAGTTCACATCTATCACTAACCTTATTAATTTAGTTTGATACCAAAATCAACTTCATTCAACATATCTTAAGTTATATTCATATAGTTTCACTTTCTATATATATAAGTTTATTTCACAATTGTAAATCACTTTAATTATAATTCATACTTATAATTCTTTTGCTTAGATTATTCAAACAACCTAACAATCAACTTATATACACTTTAACAATTCTGAAAAATTATTCCTTTATGTATAAAATATAATCAAGGTAAAATTATTTCATTCACCCAATTTTAAAATCAATACTATGTCGAATTATCTTGTTTAAGAGTTTAGAAACCCCTATCTACGATAGTTAGCTAGACTAGATCGATCGGAATCTATAAACAATCAACCGATAAGTCAACACAATATAAAACAATTTTTTTATTCACTAACAAATACGCTCTCATAGCTATTATTGCTCTCAAACTCATTCTAGAGTACTGCTGACTCTATCTCTAATGAATTATACCCAACAGAACCATGGTTGTCGCTTAACCACCAGCTCTGATACCAAATGTAACATACGCGGATTTTCGTTGCCGAAAAACCGAATAGTTATGGGTTTTAAAAAGAATTTAAGAAAAGAAAGAAGAGAGAAAAAGGTAGAAGATAGAGGGAAAAGAGAAATTTGAAAACAGAAAATTTGAAAATAGAAAAAGAGAATTTGAAAATAGAACGGACTGAAAGAAAACAAAAAGAACAACATCAGAATCTCACAATTCGCAGCGGAACAACATATAATAATAAATGAATAATCTTTAAACAAAGAACTATATCAGTTATTACATCACCTTATATTTCATTACATCATATCATATCATCAGAGTATACAACATCAACAACATCAAACAGTGCAGCGGAAAAAAAGAAATACTATATACTAGTAATACGCCATGCTATCCAGCTTGCCTCCAGCAACTCCTGAATATCCAGAATATCCTGATAAACCTAACTCTTAACTGCCCGTGTGGAAATTGGTGGGCACCCAGAGTTTAGGAAGGAAAACAATAAACTCCAAGTCAGTCATGTGACTGGTGTGAGAACTCAAAACAGTTTATTTATCTTTAAAATCAAAATAGAGAAATATTTTTAAATTCAATTCGCAATGCTTTTAAAAATGAGACTACCATAAGGCCTCCCGCACACACACACAATGCAAACGCAGAATCGGAGGAGATTTCTCCTTATGATAGTCAAAGATGCTTGATACGCATTTAAAATAATATTTGATATTATTACTAGTGCATAGTGTAGGAAATCATTTCGAAAATAAAGATATAAATCTTAGCCAGCATAGACATTTCGCACTTATGCCTACTATAGCTACCATGTTCAATAGCAGGTTACCGCCACATTCCATGGCAGGTTATACAACTAAAACCGTACAAGTTTCGTATTGTTTCTTTGGATTTCCAACAAATGGTCAGGCCAAGGAACTTCCCATTGCCACATGAGAATGCCTCTGGATGGACATCCCCGAGAACCAAACCGGATCTCTACCAACACAAGGCCGGGTTACTCCTAACTGAGTAACAACTGACCGAATATGCCATCCCTCGGTCCTTTGGGACCTTTATCAACCGAGCGCTCGTAATCAATTCACACAATCATAAAGTGTTTTCAACATGAGTAAGTATCTGGGCTCCATACCATGATACCACCCTTTTCCAGAAGGAAATGGACACATCCTAAAGGGTGCTACCCCTCATAACCTTGCTGCTTCTTTCCTGTTTTGACCATTCACGGGGTGTGAGGCTCGACGAAGTCACGTCCACAAAAACATACTTTATACAAAAGCCATGCTTTGGGTCAACAAATGATCAACACAATGATCACTAAGATAGACGATCAAATAAATGATCCTATCATAATAATCAACACAATGATCATTTCAGCAACACTCAGCATGTCACATTACCAAATTTGGGAATATATCGCTGATAACTTCAACTATATAACCTTTGAGCTCGTACGTCTCAGAGAAGGGTGTTAAGCTAAAAGAATAAATTCTCCGCCACCAACAGAAATATATTTGAAAGAAATCGGCTTTATATCTCAAATTGTAATGTCAGACATACAATCCATACAAGTCTGTTCCGGGCTCGAACAGAACCGAAGGCACTTACAAAGAAGTCCTTGCAATCCGGATATTCACAATCCTGATCGGATTCACCATCACATATGGAGAACTCAATACCGGAGCAACTCGGTGCAGAGTCAATCGATAGTTCATCCTATCGCTCTCGCAAATATCCGGTCTTCAACACCGATCTTCCATTGCGATTCACAACGACGTATCACATATTCGGAATGGGTTATACGACCCCATGGTCCTTTCCCGGTTAACCCGAATAGTGAGCGCTTATTCAAAAATAAGTGTGCATTCAAATTCAATCAATTCACATCAAATACCCATTCAAAGGGAAATACTGATAGTCGGTTATTGAACTATCACTGGATATGCACACATCACCAGATTCCAAATAATTTTCCAAATTATTTATTTTCCAAAATATCTTTACAAGATATATATAATTTCAACACTTCAAAAATAAATCAATATTTATTTTTAACAAGTTCCACTTTCACATATAAATTCCATAATGAATTTATATTTCAAAATATCATGCATATGCGATTTCAATAATTCATTTTGATTTATCTTCAAAAAGATAAATTCTAAATATTCACTTCATATTGGAAAACATTTCCATACTTATTAAAAATAAGTAATCGACAAATCTTTTTATTTTCAACCTTTGAAAATATTCAATATACTTAAATCGAATTAAGTATATATTTCTTTCTTTCAGGAAATCATTCACTTAACATATTTATTTGGGCCAAAACGAATGTTGCGTAAAACATCGTTACGACAACCCAAAATCACTAGCATAGGGATTCGAAATTAAAAATAGATATATAAATCCCAATACTATTCAAAACATTTCCTTTCGGAAATCATTTACTATAACAACAGTGTTATAGTCCACTATTTCCTTTTATTTCTCGAAAACGTCTATTTCAACAATCAATGTTGAAATCTATGGTTTCGAATCTCAACACATTTTAAAACATCGTTAGATCGTTTTAATTCTATTTAAACATCTCATTCAAAACAATTTCTTTAACATATCATTCACTATTTAAAAACGTGAATATACTTCTTTAACAAATTCCATCCTTTTATTCAATTTAATTCAAAGGATTATTCACTGTCTAAAACGTGAATATAACTCCATTTATAAGTTATAACAATTAACTTATCAAAATAAGTCGTTTGCGGATTTATAAAACAACGTTTATAAATTCCGTTTCTTTTTATTTATAAAAACTTCCTTTTTATAAATTCCTTTATTAACCTATTTGATTTCATATCTCAATTATAAACTAAAAGTTCATATTATAAGTCAGTTGCTTATAAAACGATATTTTTACAAAATCGTTCTTTTTTAAAGACTAGTCAATCACGACTAATAACGATATCATATATCGATATGATAATCCATCAAATATCAAAATATCTGAAATCAAATAAAAACTGTTGAGGAATCCAGTTGGATCCCTCCAACCTGTTTTCCTGCATCCAAAAACATTAGCACAATACCAATTTCGCTCCAGTACGAAATTATCGCGGTATATGTTCTTATTAAATATTATCCGCTTAATAACGGCGTAATAGGGTCTCATCCGCTAAACAAAAAAATGCGGGAAATCAATCAACTGCAATATATACATATGCCAATATATATATATTGATATTATATATAATACCAATTTCACTGTTTATGAAATATTCGCGGTATATGTTTATATTAAATAACATCCGCTTACTAACGGCGCATAATGTCTATTTTAACAATCAATAATTTACAGTCATCATTCAAACATGCATTCAAATATTTTAAATCTAACTATTTAAAATAAAATCGAAATCTATTCGATTGAGTGAGAAATTCTCACCTTGGTTTTAATTTCGTTTCAGCTTTTATTTCGAATAAAATTAAACGCGCGTTTAATTTTACCCAAAATTCTCACTAACTCCAAACGACTCCAAACCAACTCCATCGCGTAGTGCTCGTCCATACGATTCCAACGCAACTGAGTTTGCATTTTTTCGACCTCGTATGAAAAAGATATGAATTTTACAAGTTACACGAGTTTTATACACAATTTACAACATAATTTCAACTTATCTCAACACACCCTCATCCACACCCTTGGATCTAGCATCCCATCATCTGGACCGTCTCCCCCTCTTCCTCATCACGTTCAATTTACAGGAAATTGGCCGACACAAAGAACCCATCAACGTAGATTTAGGGTTAAATAATTCGCCACCTATACTCGACGATATCTCATCACACTACCACCACGTCGAAGCTCTCGACTCAAGCTAGGTTCGGCCCCAGCCTTGGCCAACTCGGCCTGCATATGTGCCTCGTATGGCGTGCGCAACTTGCTGCCTTCCTGGTCGATTTGCCGTTGATTCATTGATTTGTTTTAGATCATAGCCGTTGGATCTGTAGATCACAACGTGCTCTTCAACTTTCATGTTAGAAGTTTTCTCTAATTGCTAGTGGATTGGAAGAAATCAAGGGAGAAAGGTGGGAAAATGCTGGCCATTTATCAGGTGGAGGCGGCTAGGGCAAATATGGGCTAGGGTTTTGAATATATTTTTTTTTATTTGTGTGTGTGGTGTATTTATAGAAAACCAAGCGTAAACACTATTCATCCCGGGAATTCCGAACTCCGATTTAGGCGCCGTAACCAGCGTACCTAGGGTTTATCCCGCGTTCCGGACACAATGGAACAGGTTTCGGAAGCTAATTCGGAAGTATGTGCGAGTTATGGCTGTAAACGCTCAATTTGAATTAAACCGATTTAAATCGATTTCTAGGCGTTTTAATTCGTACCGGACAAACGGTAAATCCAATTGACTTGAAATTTGAAACCTTACAATAATATCACATTACGGATCCGATGAAACTGGTTTCGTCGAAATCCGAGACTTTTTGAAAAATGGCTATTTTGACTCGCCAAATTTAAATTAAAAATAATTCGATGCGTTTCGAGCTGCCACGATCAAACGATAACTCCGATTGACACGAAAATTGAAATCCGGTAATAACTAACTATTACGGATCCAATGGAACTGATTTCGTTCAATTCTGAGACTGTTCAAAAATTGACTATTTTTACTAGTCGATTTTAATATTAAAATATTCAATTTTCACAAATTAACTTTTAATTCGATTTTAAAAGTTCTAAAATATTTCTATAACTCCAGTATGATTAAATAAAATTTTCCAAATTATTTTCAATCATTTTTAACTCAATTTTTAATTATTTCCATAATTTAACATATTAAACTATCAATTTAATAATCCAATTAAATCCAATAATTCAAATAAAAATTTATTTGACTTATAAATTCACTTATTAATATTTAAAATAAATTAAATACTCAAATTTTAATAATTAAAAATTCTGGGTCGTTACAATCTTTCCCTCTTAAAAGAATTTCGTCCTCGAAATTATAAGTAAGAAAGTTACAGAATCTATTAATTTTCCCAAAATTCCATAGTTAAACTTCTTACAATAACTTTACTAAGTTTTCAAATCATACTTAGTTATCTTTTCAAAAACAATTCTATTGTTTAACTTTCAATTCCAAATCAAAGTTAAAGTTTTCAAAATTTTCCAATTTTTCTCAAATTTTTCTAACGCCTTAAATTTTCGGAAAAATTCGCCATAGTCTCCTTTGCGCGGCTCGATCCGGAAAAAAAATGACAGTATATATATCACAAATATACATCTCATCAAGTAATGAGGCATCCCGAAGGGAAAAAAGTGTAAAAGTACGATATTTAATCCGAGATATGTACCTTATATTTTATTAGCGAGCATATACGGCTAATATAGCGCTAAAGCGAACTCCAAATGCGAAGCAAACGCGATCCGCACCTACTAATCACTCAACAAACAACATGAGAATCATGTATATAAAGCATAGTATCGATATAAAACATATAGCAACATAACAACTTATATGTCAACATAGCACATGTAGTAAAACAACATATATTCAACCATCAACCAATTATCATTCATAACTAATAATATTCATTCATATTCTCATTATATTCAATGAAATGGTTTTTCACTTTAAATCACATTTGATTCATTAACATTGGATTTTATCAACATTCATTCTCAATTTTAATTAGTTTGCATTCACTAATTAAATCCAATTCACTTTCAATTCTATTCAAACTTATTTACTTTCAATTGGAATTCAATTTCATAGCTTCCAATTTCATTAACACTTAATGAATTATATACAATCAATCAACAATCATATAACAACCAATGTATATTAATTACAACCAAATTATCTCACTTTACATTCATTTTGGTTTAACATTAAATTGATTTCCATTCCATCTTTCAATAGCATTAGATTTCAATGAATTAACACTTTCATTAATTATTTCTTATCAACTTAAATTACATTCAATTGATTAAACATTCAAGCCATTCATTCAATTCAATTACAAAGTTGAATTTCATTTATATAATCTTAAGTTCACATCTATCACTAACCTTATTAATTTAGTTTGATACCAAAATCAACTTCATTCAACATATCTTAAGTTATATTCATATAGTTTCACTTTCTATATATATAAGTTTATTTCACAATTGTAAATCACTTTAATTATAATTCATACTTATAATTCTTTTGCTTAGATTATTCAAACAACCTAACAATCAACTTATATACACTTTAACAATTCTGAAAAATTATTCCTTTATGTATAAAATATAATCAAGGTAAAATTATTTCATTCACCCAATTTTAAAATCAATACTATGTCGAATTATCTTGTTTAAGAGTTTAGAAACCCCTATCTACGATAGTTAGCTAGACTAGATCGATCGGAATCTATAAACAATCAACCGATAAGTCAACACAATATAAAACAATTTTTTTATTCACTAACAAATACGCTCTCATAGCTATTATTGCTCTCAAACTCATTCTAGAGTACTGCTGACTCTATCTCTAATGAATTATACCCAACAGAACCATGGTTGTCGCTTAACCACCAGCTCTGATACCAAATGTAACATACGCGGATTTTCGTTGCCGAAAAACCGAATAGTTATGGGTTTTAAAAAGAATTTAAGAAAAGAAAGAAGAGAGAAAAAGGTAGAAGATAGAGGGAAAAGAGAAATTTGAAAACAGAAAATTTTAAAATAGAAAAAGAGAATTTGAAAATAGAACGGACTGAAAGAAAACAAAAAGAACAACATCAGAATCTCACAATTCGCAGCGGAACAACATATAATAATAAATGAATAATCTTTAAACAAATAACTATATCAGTTATTACATCACCTTATATTTCATTACATCATATCATATCATCAGAGTATACAACATCAACAACATCAAACAGTGCAGCGGAAAAAAAGAAATACTATATACTAGTAATACGCCATGCTATCCAGCTTGCCTCCAGCAACTCCTGAATATCCAGAATATCCTGATAAACCTAACTCTTAACTGCCCGTGTGGAAATTGGTGGGCACCCAGAGTTTAGGAAGGAAAACAATAAACTCCAAGTCAGTCATGTGACTGGTGTGAGAACTCAAAACAGTTTATTTATCTTTAAAATCAAAATAGAGAAATATTTTTAAATTCAATTCGCAATGCTTTTAAAAATGAGACTACCATAAGGCCTCCCGCACACACACACAATGCAAACGCAGAATCGGAGGAGATTTCTCCTTATGATAGTCAAAGATGCTTGATACGCATTTAAAATAATATTTGATATTATTACTAGTGCATAGTGTAGGAAATCATTTCGAAAATAAAGATATAAATCTTAGCCAGCATAGACATTTCGCACTTATGCCTACTATAGCTACCATGTTCAATAGCAGGTTACCGCCACATTCCATGGCAGGTTATACAACTAAAACCGTACAAGTTTCGTATTGTTTCTTTGGATTTCCAACAAATGGTCAGGCCAAGGAACTTCCCATTGCCACATGAGAATGCCTCTGGATGGACATCCCCGAGAACCAAACCGGATCTCTACCAACACAAGGCCGGGTTACTCCTAACTGAGTAACAACTGACCGAATATGCCATCCCCCGGTCCTTTGGGACCTTTATCAACCGAGCGCTCGTAATCAATTCACACAATCATAAAGTGTTTTCAACATGAGTAAGTATCTGGGCTCCATACCATGATACCACCCTTTTCCAGAAGGAAATGGACACATCCTAAAGGGTGCTACCCCTCATAACCTTGCTGCTTCTTTCCTGTTTTGACCATTCACGGGGTGTGAGGCTCGACGAAGTCACGTCCACAAAAACATACTTTATACAAAAGCCATGCTTTGGGTCAACAAATGATCAACACAATGATCACTAAGATAGACGATCAAATAAATGATCCTATCATAATAATCAACACAATGATCATTTCAGCAACACTCAGCATGTCACATTACCAAATTTGGGAATATATCGCTGATAACTTCAACTATATAACCTTTGAGCTCGTACGTCTCAGAGAAGGGTGTTAAGCTAAAAGAATAAATTCTCCGCCACCAACAGAAATATATTTGAAAGAAATCGGCTTTATATCTCAAATTGTAATGTCAGACATACAATCCATACAAGTCTGTTCCGGGCTCGAACAGAACCGAAGGCACTTACAAAGAAGTCCTTGCAATCCGGATATTCACAATCCTGATCGGATTCACCATCACATATGGAGAACTCAATACCGGAGCAACTCGGTGCAGAGTCAATCGATAGTTCATCCTATCGCTCTCGCAAATATCCGGTCTTCAACACCGATCTTCCATTGCGATTCACAACGACGTATCACATATTCGGAATGGGTTATACGACCCCATGGTCCTTTCCCGGTTAACCCGAATAGTGAGCGCTTATTCAAAAATAAGTGTGCATTCAAATTCAATCAATTCACATCAAATACCCATTCAAAGGGAAATACTGATAGTCGGTTATTGAACTATCACTGGATATGCACACATCACCAGATTCCAAATAATTTTCCAAATTATTTATTTTCCAAAATATCTTTACAAGATATATATAATTTCAACACTTCAAAAATAAATCAATATTTATTTTTAACAAGTTCCACTTTCACATATAAATTCCATAATGAATTTATATTTCAAAATATCATGCATATGCGATTTCAATAATTCATTTTGATTTATCTTCAAAAAGATAAATTCTAAATATTCACTTCATATTGGAAAACATTTCCATACTTATTAAAAATAAGTAATCGACAAATCTTTTTATTTTCAACCTTTGAAAATATTCAATATACTTAAATCGAATTAAGTATATATTTCTTTCTTTCAGGAAATCATTCACTTAACATATTTATTTGGGCCAAAACGAATGTTGCGTAAAACATCGTTACGACAACCCAAAATCACTAGCATAGGGATTCGAAATTAAAAATAGATATATAAATCCCAATACTATTCAAAACATTTCCTTTCGGAAATCATTTACTATAACAACAGTGTTATAGTCCACTATTTCCTTTTATTTCTCGAAAACGTCTATTTCAACAATCAATGTTGAAATCTATGGTTTCGAATCTCAACACATTTTAAAACATCGTTAGATCGTTTTAATTCTATTTAAACATCTCATTCAAAACAATTTCTTTAACATATCATTCACTATTTAAAAACGTGAATATACTTCTTTAACAAATTCCATCCTTTTATTCAATTTAATTCAAAGGATTATTCACTGTCTAAAACGTGAATATAACTCCATTTATAAGTTATAACAATTAACTTATCAAAATAAGTCGTTTGCGGATTTATAAAACAACGTTTATAAATTCCGTTTCTTTTTATTTATAAAAACTTCCTTTTTATAAATTCCTTTATTAACCTATTTGATTTCATATCTCAATTATAAACTAAAAGTTCATATTATAAGTCAATTGCTTATAAAACGATATTTTTACAAAATCGTTCTTTTTTAAAGACTAGTCAATCACGACTAATAACGATATCATATATCGATATGATAATCCATCAAATATCAAAATATCTGAAATCAAATAAAAACTGTTGAGGAATCCAGTTGGATCCCTCCAACCTGTTTTCCTGCATCCAAAAACATTAGCACAATACCAATTTCGCTCCAGTACGAAATTATCGCGGTATATGTTCTTATTAAATATTATCCGCTTAATAACGGCGTAATAGGGTCTCATCCGCTAAACAAAAAAATGCGGGAAATCAATCAACTGCAATATATACATATGCCAATATATATATATTGATATTATATATAATACCAATTTCACTGTTTATGAAATATTCGCGGTATATGTTTATATTAAATAACATCCGCTTACTAACGGCGCATAATGTCTATTTTAACAATCAATAATTTACAGTCATCATTCAAACATGCATTCAAATATTTTAAATCTAACTATTTAAAATAAAATTGAAATCTATTCGATTGAGTGAGAAATTCTCACCTTGGTTTTAATTTCGTTTCAGCTTTTATTTCGAATAAAATTAAACGCGCGTTTAATTTTACCCGAAATTCTCACTAACTCCAAACGACTCCAAACCAACTCCATCGCGTAGTGCTCGTCCATACGATTCCAACGCAACTGAGTTTGCATTTTTTCGACCTCGTATGAAAAAGATATGAATTTTACAAGTTACACGAGTTTTATACACAATTTACAACATAATTTCAACTTATCTCAACACACCCTCATCCACACCCTTGGATCTAGCATCCCATCATCTGGACCGTCCCCCCCTCTTCCTCATCACGTTCAATTTATAGGAAATTGGCCGACACAAAGAACCCATCAACGTAGATTTAGGGTTAAATAATTCGCCACCTATACTCGACGATATCTCATCACACTACCACCACGTCGAAGCTCTCGACTCAAGCTAGGTTCGGCCCCAGCCTTGGCCAACTCGGCCTGCATATGTGCCTCGTATGGCGTGCGCAACTTGCTGCCTTCCTGGTCGATTTGCCGTTGATTCATTGATTTGTTTTAGATCATAGCCGTTGGATCTGTAGATCACAACGTGCTCTTCAACTTTCATGTTAGAAGTTTTCTCTAATTGCTAGTGGATTGGAAGAAATCAAGGGAGAAAGGTGGGAAAATGCTGGCCATTTATCAGGTGGAGGCGGCTAGGGCAAATATGGGCTAGGGTTTTGAATATTTTTTTTTTATTTGTGTGTGTGGTGTATTTATAGAAAACCAAGCGTAAACACTATTCATCCCGGGAATTCCGAACTCCGATTTAGGCGCCGTAACCAGCGTACCTAGGGTTTATCCCGCGTTCCGGACACAATGGAACAGGTTTCGGAAGCTAATTCGGAAGTATGTGCGAGTTATGGCTGTAAACGCTCAATTTGAATTAAACCGATTTAAATCGATTTCTAGGCGTTTTAATTCGTACCGGACAAACGGTAAATCCAATTGACTTGAAATTTAAAACCTTACAATAATATCACATTACGGATCCGATGAAACTGGTTTCGTCGAAATCCGAGACTTTTTGAAAAATGGCTATTTTGACTCGCCAAATTTAAATTAAAAATAATTCGATGCGTTTCGAGCTGCCACGATCAAACGATAACTCCGATTGACACGAAAATTGAAATCCGGTAATAACTAACTATTACGGATCCAATGGAACTGGTTTCGTTCAATTCTGAGACTGTTCAAAAATTGACTATTTTTACTAGTCGATTTTAATATTAAAATATTCAATTTTCACAAATTAACTTTTAATTCGATTTTAAAAGTTCTAAAATATTTCTATAACTCCAGTATGATTAAATAAAATTTTCCAAATTATTTTCAATCATTTTTAACTCAATTTTTAATTATTTCCATAATTTAACATATTAAACTATCAATTTAATAATCCAATTAAATCCAATAATTCAAATAAAAATTTATTTGACTTATAAATTCACTTATTAATATTTAAAATAAATTAAATACTCAAATTTTAATAATTAAAAATTCTGGGTCGTTACATCCATTATTTTGGAGAAGTATGTTTCGATCGAGATGGAAATCTCATCGAACAAAAAGGAAATTTCTGCCTTCATTACCCCTTTTGCCCCATCCACAAGTCTCCCATAATCAAGGAGAAATCTTAGTACTTTGGATTATCACATTTTAGTATGATTTATTAGGATTCGAATTTGTTTGTTTTGTGTGATTTGGATTTACTTTTGATTGGTGTGTATAGACTTATTGATTGGATTGGATTGACTTGTGTGAATTAAATTGACTTCTTGAATTTGTTTTTGTGTCACCTTAGTTTAAATATATATATTGGAATGATATGATTAACAAAATAATTTATGTTATCACTTATCATTCTTATCACTCTTGTCCATTAATGTTAGTGCTTTTTCAAAATTGCTTATATATCTCAGTATTATATATATTGCATAGTACCTTAGTTAGGGATTTTTTTTAGTTAGAATTTTGTTGATGACAAAAGGGGAGAAATATATAATATCTAAGAATCTAGGCATAAAATAAGTGGGAGTTTTGTAAGTCAATGGGAGTTATAACATTATATATATATATATATACGAGTGTCACACCACGCGCTTCGCGCGTGAATTGTTTTACTTATAAATTATATATGTTTAGGTCAGTCAAAAAAATTATTTTTTATTTTCAAGTGATATTAGGAATTGAGTAGTTGTAGAGAAGTATTTTGAATTTGTAAAGGAATTTTAATTTTAGATCCTATTTTGAGAAGCATTTTGGATTTGTAAAGCATGTTTAATTGTTAGATCCTACTTTTAAGGGGTTTGAATTTGCAAAAGAAGTTTAATATTAGGTCCTATTTGTAAATGATTAATATTTGATAATATATAGAAGGGCGTTTTTGGTAGTTTACATTGATACCAAAAAAGTGTGACATCAAAGCTATTACAACTGTTATTCAAGATATGTATAGTTTCCATCATCAAAAAGGGGGAGATTGTTAGTACCTTAGGCATTGGTTTTGATGATAACAACCGTATGACATACATAAAATATGGATACTAATGTTTTTATCAAGTTATATTAGCATATAGTGTAGTATATTAGACATGTATTAATTAAGAAGACTATACAGTATCAAGAGAAGATTCAAGAGGCAAACGTAAAGATTCAAGAGTTAGAGATTGAAGACGCATAAGTATTGAAGAACTCAAGATATCCCAGATAAGTTACAAAGTCTTAGGATTTTTTGTTAAAACCCTGGTGTCACTTCTTTGATCTCTCTCTTTATTTCTCCTTCTTAAATGGTTTTCAGATATCTTAAAAATAGTTTTAAAAGAATTCTTGTTTTCGAAATAATTTTCAAAATAGCCTTCAGATTAATTCCATCTTTTGATTTTTATTATATTTAAGTTTTTAAGTATTTTTAATATACTTTGAATATTACAATTTGTTATATTTTAGTTTTTAAAGATTTCTAAATATTTATAAGTTTATTAATATTTGTTGTTGCTTTGATTTCAAATATATTCACTTTTACTTTATATTTATTATTTTCAATGAAATTCATATTGAAATCCTTTATATATTTAAATATATTTCTACAAAGTTTTCTTAAGTTTTAATATGATTAAAATATGTATGAACTATGTTTATATGATTTTACAAAGTATCCAAATATTTCACAAACCTTAGTATTTTCAAAATAATTTTATTAAGCGTATTTTCAATTTTGTAAAGAATATGTCGACATATCCAATTCCTATATGTCGACATAGTGACCGTAATTTTCAAAATTCGAATTTTGAATTGGAGTGTCTTTTCATCGTGTCTCTTCGCGAATGGACATGAATGTTGTTTCTTCATAAATAGAGGTTAAACCAATGAATTTTTGTTAACTACTTTCTCATATTTTCTCTCCTCTTTCACTCTTGAATTTTAAAAGAACTTCCACTTAAATTATTCTCAAATTCAATCAGAATCAAATTTAAACTCCATTGATTTGATTCTCTATTAATTACTCTCTGATCTCTTTGATCTCTTTCACTCAAACAAGATCAAAGTGCTATTCAATAGGTTATAGGATCATCTGTAATCAAGAATAATGATCTGAGTCTGTAAAACTATATCAAATCACACTAGTATATTAGTGGGTGAGATTATAGTATATGTAAATCAATTGAGTGTGCTTAGTAGTCCAGAAATCTAGAGGGTGAGCCTGTGGTAAATCGGGCGACTCTACCCAAAGGATGGAAAGTTAGGAGGGTGTGTCTCATTACCTTGAAATCGAGATTGTATTTGCTTTGCTATTTCAAAAGAAATTCATACAAGGAACTGTAGAGGACTGGATGTTGGGTAACTTCGAACCAGTATAAAATCCCGGTGTATTCTTTCCTTTGTACTTTTACTGCATTTACATTTATTTATGGTTGAATCTGTAATTGCTAATTGCATTATTTAAACTACAATCTTAAAAGAATTCAAGAAGATTCACAAAAATTATAAAAGACTATTCACTCCTCCTCTAATGTTGAATTAGCCTTAATATCCAGTTTCTACCATGCTAACAATATTTTTTTTGTTAATATATCGAATCAATTTTCAACGAACTTCAGTGTTAAATGATTTAGTTTGTTTGATGAATCCAGTTTGGCAAATATATTTATTTGCACTCAGAATTCACTTATATCTTGAATATGAAACTTGATTTTTTTATAGTAACTATTTCAAATTTTTTTCTGATTCGTATGCTATTTTATTCTTTGGGATGAACATTTTAAACAACGATTAGAATATAAAATCATCACTTTAATATATGGATCTTCATATTTGGCAACAATATAAAATAATCAAGATATCATTATAAAAAATTAAATATGAAAACATCTATATATAAAAGTTGGGATTAATTACTGAATCAAAGACATAATGAAGGATATATTTAAAGAAATGTTGCATAATTATTCATTAACTCTAATGGAATAGTAATCTGTATTATAATTGACCATCCACCAGAATATCATATCCTTATAGTTAATTTAAATTTATTTTATTCATTAAATGGTTAGTCGTGTGCATTTGGTCAGTATTAGATTTAATTTTCAATTATATGCACTTTTGCTTATGAATTTAGTTATATATATGTAAGAACTCAACTTACAATATAAATTTACATGCTATATATTTCTCAACTATTTACTTAGTTTAGTTTTATATGATCCCCGAGGAAGAAGTTATTTATGAAATTTTGGTTTAGCAGAAGGTTGAAATATAGACCAACCTAGTAAATTGGATTGCTTGAAGGTTGATATTTAAGTGTAATTTTTTCATATAATTGAAATAGGAATGTCTGAAATAACAAAAGGGAAGTAAACATATATATTTGAATATGGTAATGAACAGCACAATTAAGTACTAACTTATATAGCTTTTTGGAATAACTTAAGCGGGTTATGGTATTATTTGAAGTATATAATCCCTTGGTTTCTCCAACTTAATATATGTAGATTTTGGTAAAATTAAAAATTGACGGGCCTTAAAACCAAGTTTAATTTTATTACCTACTCTATCTTACTTTATATTTGTCATTCGGCAAAATCTTCTACCATATAAAAATCATTACCCCCTCTGTTATTACCTTCTATTATAGTTGCTAAGCTCTACATTATTGGTTATATTAAGCATTAGTTACGAACGGTATTAGTTTGAAGGTTGTAGTTTCCTAAGGGATCCCCATGTTCAGAATGCATGACATATCTGAAACATATGTAAGATGAAGCATTTTAATTTCAATAAATGTAGCAATATAGTAACTTTAAGTGCATGTATGCACAATATAATTGCATAAATTATTTATGGCAGAATGAAATAACAAGGAAGCTAAATATGAATATGCCTTGATAAATGGTTAACTAAACAAAACATATGGATAATTATATAACATAATGCTCCCAAATCAAACTACGGTGAGGTTTATTAAGAGGCGTATGGCACTTTTTGCTTGGCCCGATTAGAGAGAAAATATTTAGAGATTAAAGGAAAAAACATAAATGGAATCATGGAAATGATGAAGTTTTTGTTGAATATGCGCTTATATGTTTTTGTTTGATGATAATAAACATATATATTCATTTAAATGTATTTGTTAATGTACTATTTTATTTTTCATAGATTAAATAAATATTTGTTGAATAAAATAAATTACACAGAATTTGAATTCAAACAGATATTTTATTCAAACAAATATTTATTACAATCTTGAATAGTACAAATTCTAGCTCTCACTATACATATACATTTTTGATTACATCACAATTACATCACAACTAATTTTACATTAATAACCTCACTATATATCACTCACACTCGTAGTTTATCTTCAACTCCATTCCAGTTTGAATCCAGCATCTGAGCAATCTGCAACAATATTCACTAACGCAATAAAATTGAAAAAGAAATATTTTTGCAATATAAAATGAAATATGATTTTTGAAAATATGATTTGCCTCAGTTATTTGGGTTGTTCGTCATCATTTACATTTGAATTCATCATACACGAACAATGTGACATGCACAGTGTATCACTGTACATGCCACAAGGCCGTGCACATTGATATACACTTGATAATGATACAGGGACAGGTGAGCACAGGTCATACCCAAATGAAAAGCCGGGTTCAACTCACGTGAAATCACGACACGAGCACAAGGTCAAACCCGAGTATTGAAACTGGATTCAACACAAGTAAAATTTCAAAAATCAGCATGAAGGGATGCAAAGAACAGAGTAGTACAGTGTGGCAATGCACGAGAACACTAAGTCCAGCTACTCAAATAACACAGTGGCAACCACAAGTCACAAAAGTTCAAGTGAAGCAAGTACAGGTTAAACTGACTCGAAGAAATGCCACCAAGCAAACAATATGCACCAGACCAGGCCACAATAATGAAGATTACACCAAGTATGCTAAAACAAAGTCAGTGACCATTCAAACCAGTACAAACATGAAACAAAACTCAACAAGGCATAGCAACTGCATAGTAACCGCAACAAGACACAACAATGAATACTGCAAGAACATGAACACAGGAAAATAATGCATGGTGAATTGGATCAACACAGTCAAGTGAAACAAAGAAATGCATCATGCAAGCTATCAAGAATCGGTGCAAAACTACATGCAGGTGAACAGAATGACCAATAAGACCAACAACATCAAGTATTGAAACCAGCAATATGAAAAAAAAGGGCAGTGGACAGGTAAAAGGCCAGAAAGATCAAATGCAACACAAGTACAGACAAATGCACAATTCATATGAATACTATAACAATCAAGTTCAAGTGTGTTAACAGTGAAGTAAACATCAGTGACAAGGTCAAGTACAACAATGCACAAGTGACACAACGAACATGAAGCATGCAAGCTCGAGCACAAGATATGGAAACTCAACAATACAAGAACTGCACAAGTGTAGACTCGAACTACAGGTCTCAATATCAAAGAGACACCATCAGTATGCAATAAAGACTACTGCAAATATACAGAAAAACCTAAACCAACATGAATGCAACACAGTGAAGATACCAAGCAATGAACAGCAGAATGCATCCAGATGACAAAGTGCTCAATGCAAGTGCAGACCATCAAGGCAAACTGAAGTACACAAATGCAATAGTGAAACAAGACACAGTACTGCATCAAGTGCACCAGAAAAATGCAATGCATGAAAGCTTGAACAAGTCCAAATACAACCCAAAGTGCAACAAGAATGTTGCAGTGATACAATGCAAGTTCATATGTACAGCAAGCTACAAGTGATGCAGAATCAAGGTGAACAAACAGTGATACATGAATGATGCAAGAACAAGCCAGCAGATACATGAATAATGTAAGCATGTTCGAAGTCGAAGATTTTAGTGCAGAGTTGTGGATTGGTATACACGAAATCAAGTGTGTGTAAATTGGAAATTCAAAAATCAAAAACGTATCTTTGAAAAAGTCACAAACAAAAAAAGAGGAAAGTTTTTTTTTCTGTCGTATCGATCAAGTTGAAAACATATCAGGAAAGCCGTGCGCATCAGGCAATCATAATTTAGGAAAGTATCGAAGTGATTAAGGTCTCGGAATTCATATAAATACCACAACCAAAATTCATCATTGGCATCGAATTCAATCAAGCAATTTAACCAGCAACGAAAAGAAAATTACATACCGCAACAACGAACTCGATCAACAGCGGAGCAACGCAAAGTCACAAGTGAATCGAACATCATAGAGCCGCGAACAAGATTATTGAATCAGAAATAAACTCATCAAAGCAACCAGAGAGAAAGCCCTAATTTTTGAAAGAACCGAAGCCCTAATTCAACAGAGCCGCCATTGCCAGAGAAAAGAGGATCGGCCGTAATTGAAAGAACAGGCTAGAGAATAATGCAAATGGGCCGGCCTTGTTAATTTTGAAAAGGCCTTGGTTTATAAAAGGGGGGTTTTTAGTTTATAGGGTTTTAAGTTTTTAATTGTTTGTTATTTGTTGTTTTTTTTCTTTTCGAATCAAGTCTTGGTAAATCACCACCTAGGTTGTAGGTAGTGTCAGATTGTCTAGTTAGAATTAGTTCAGTGAGCAGGGTGTGCGAGTTTGCAAAACTCTATAGGCGGGAGCAAGGGTTTGCGAGTTTGCAAAACTCTATAGGCGGAGCAGGGGGTGCGAGTTTATTAGAGTGTTTGTAAGCGGTAGCAGGGTTTGCGAGTCTGTTAGAGTGTTTGTAAGCGGGATACTGTTTAATTCTAATAGAAATCTGGGAATGCAGCAGTAGGCAAGGGTTGCCGAAGCTGGGTAAAATTTGTGTGTGATTTACTTTTCAGCATATTTATTTCTGCAGTTTGTTTCTGTGTTTAAATCGAGAAAATTTGCTATAACCCTATTCATCCCCCGCTAGGGTTAATCTAGATCCTACAAGTGGTATCAGAGCACGGTATTTTTTTTAACTCTAGAGTCATGAATCCACCAAATAATACTTTTGTTGAGGGTCTTTCCAATATTATTCCTTCTATTTTCGATGGAACAGATTTTTTGAACTGGAAATTGAAAATGGAATTTTATTTAAAATCTGTTAATATTAAATGTTGGGATATTATTGAAAATGGGTGTGATATAACAAATAAGGAAATTATCTCGTTTAATGCTCTTGCTATGCATATATTATATTCTCATATTAATCGTGATAATTTTTATTTCGTCTCTCATTGTGAAAATGCACAGAAAATCTGGAATACTTTTGATGCAATATATGGAGCAAAAGTCAGCACCAATGAGATGTCCTCCACAACCGACTCAGTTAAAGAAATGTGCTTAACAGGAGTGGTAAATAGCAGTTGTGATGAGGATGATGATGATGGAGCAGCCGAGCTGGCATTACTAATGAAGAAATTCAAAAGGAGGAACCGCAAATACGGAAATCCAGCTCTAAATCAAAAATTAAAAAACAGAGAGCATAATATGAAGCCAAGCGAGGTATCAAAACTCACTCACTCTGAATTACTTATTTATTTCCACGAAGTGAATGGCTGTTTTGAACGACTTAGGGAGAAGTATGCCAAACTTGAATCACAAAAAGACACTTTGATAGAATTAAATGAACAACTTGACCAATTAGTTAAAACCTATCAAAGTAGGATCCCTAAGTGTGATAAGTGTCCAACATTCGAAGAAGAAATTAAAAAACCAAAAATTATTATAAAATCACTTGAAAATGAAATTCTGATTTTGAAAGAGAACGAAAATATTAGGAGAGAAAATTCTATCAAAAAGTGCACACAATTATTGAACGAAAATGAATCTCTCAAAATACAAGTCCAACAATTGTCAATAACTTTAGATTAATTTTCAAAAAGTGAGAAATCGTTGAATCTGCTATTAGGGAAGCAAACTGTTAATACAGCTAGACAAGGACTTGGATATTATCAATCTGAAAATGTTGAAAGCGATATTAATCAAGAAAATTCCATGTGCACAATTTGTAGAAAATATGGACACGATCACAATAATTGTTGGTATAGACCCAAACATGTGAAAACCATACCAATTTGGGTTCCAAAAGGCACGAATATAAAATCTCTCAAAGTTAAACAAATTTGGGTGCCAAAAGGAACATATATAAACAGTTTTGGGTCTCCACAAAATTATTTTTCTAAATCTTCTGCCACTAACAACCATGGACCTATAAAAACAAATAGGTCACATAAATCTTTTCTCGTGTAGGTGTGGTGGCAGGCTAAGGAACAACAACAGTATTTTCTGGATTTTTGGCTGTTCCAGAAACACAACGGGCGACAAAGCAAAGTTCCTTAGCCTATTATAAAGGTGACAGGATCACAATGGATAAACAACGAAAAATATCGTAAAGGTAAAACAGGTAATGGTATATTTATTTGAACGATATATTAAATGTGATGATCCGCACCATAGTCTGAATTAAAATCAGCCAATATTGAGATGGTGAAGAGATGATTATTTTGATTCTGACTTGTTCAGCATGGTTATCATTTGGCTAACTCTTGTTCATGGTTCTTTGATTATTTACACGGCTTTAATTCAAATTCAAAGAATGTCATTTAAATTGTTGCTAAAATTGAGTTTGAAATTTTTGATGCACACTTCATGGTCTGGTTTATCAATTTTAGTTAGTGATATTTTGGATTGAAAGAGAAATTCAGATGCAGATTACGCTGGTAATCTAGTTGATAGAAAAATTACTAGTTAAACGTGATTTTGAGACATTTAGTAACTGCATCGTTTTTTCAAAGAAAATATCTGCATATTTTTCATTACAAATAATTTTCAAATAGCAGAATTATTTTCCTCATATAACCCCTTCGAGAAAATCATGTTTTGACCATATTTTCAGATTAGTCATTTTTATTTGATTTTAAATGACAAATTTTGACTTATCCGACTCCCTACTAATTGTCAAAAAGATAAATAGTGATTGAAAAGATGATAAGTGTTGATATTTAACATACATTACTCAAGAGAGTATATTTGAAAATTTTCTTTAGGAATTCAAACAAGCGTTATAAAACTTTTTGTTGGGTAAAGATTCCATGACCATTTCTATATCCATCATATTTCTATCGACCATTGTTTATCAAAACTTAAATATAGTTGGTTGATGTGTGGTACTATAATCAGGGATCATTTGTTTTTCATTTCATATTTTTTTGTAAAAATAAATAAATATCCAAAGTATTCACTCTCATTTAAAAGTCCTCACGGTTATGCATGGGTGAATTACTTGGATTTTTGATTATGTGCTTCCATGCTCATTTAAAAGTCCTTACGGTTATGCATGTATGGAGCGCATATCAAAATTAATTGATTAAATAGACAAGTTGATTCTAATCCCATTTAAAAGTCCTCACGGTCATGCATGGTTAGAAGATACTTGATTTCATTTTTAAAATTAAATTGGAATACTACTAATCTCATTTAAAAGTCCTAACGGTTATGCATGATTAGTAGATATTCAAATTCCTGATATAAATGTACCACAAGTTGATACAATTGTATGATTTTATATTAGAACATCATTTCCATTCTTTCGAAAAGTGGAATATGCGCCTAACAAGGGTAGTTATGATTTTTGTTTGATTTTTATTGAAGTTTAATATTTATATTCAATTTGAGTTTAATGTTGGATTAATATTGATCACTTTATCTCTATTTTCTCTAACACTATTATTCTTTTGCTGATAATAAAAGGGGGAGAGAAAAGTTAAGATTTTGTCAAATAGAATCAAGCAAAGGTCAAATAATTTTCCATTTGCATCTAGGCTTATTTATATATTTCTATTTATATGCATATATGTAGAGGGAGCATCATGTAGAGAGGAAGCATTTAAATAGGGGGAGCAATTAGTGTACATCATTGATCAAATACATTTAACACAATCAAAATCTTAAATATATGTTTGTTATCATCAAAAGGGGGAGATTGTTGAATATGCGCTTATATGTTTTTGTTTGATGATAATAAACATATGTATTCATTTAAATGTATTTGTTAATGTACTATTTTATTTTTCATAGATTAAATAAATATTTGTTGAATAAAATAAATTACATAGAATTTGAATTCAAACAGATATTTTATTCAAACAAATATTTATTACAATCTTGAATAGTACAAATTCAAGCTCTCATTATACATATACATTTTTGATTACATCACAATTAATTTTACATTAATAACCTCACTACATATCACTCACACTCGTAGTTTATCTTCAACTCCATTCCAGTTTGAATCCAGCATCTGAGCAATCTGCAAAAATATTCACTAACGCAGTAAAATTGAAAAAGAAATATTTTTGCAATATAAAATGAAATATGATTTTTGAAAATATGATTTGCCTCAGTTATTTGGGTTGTTCGTCATCATTTACATTTGAATTCATCATACACGAACAATATGACATGCACAGTGTATCACTGTACATGCCACAAGGCCGCGCACATCGATATACACTTGATAATGCTACAGGGACAGGTGAGCACAGGTCAAACCCAAATGAAAAGCCGGGTTCAACTCACGTGAAATCATGACACGAGCACAAGGTCAAACCCGAGTTTTGAAACTGGATTCAACACAAGTAAAATTTCAAAAATCAACATGAAGGGATGCAAAGACCATAGTAGTACAGTGTGGCAATGCACCAGAACACTAAGTCCAGCTACTCAAATAACACAGTGGCAACCACAAGTCACAAAAGTTCAAGTGAAGCAAGTACAGGTTAAACTGACTCGAAGAAATGCCACCAAGCAAACAATATGCACCAGACCAGCCACAATAATGAAGATTACACCAAGTATGCTAAAACAAAGTCGGTGACCATTCAAACCAATAAAAACATGAAACAAAACTCAACAAGGCATAGCAATTGCAACAAGACACAACAATGAAGACTGCAAGAACATGAACACAGGAAAACAATGCATGGTGAATTGGATCAACACAGTCAAGTGAAACAAAGAAATGCATCATGCAAGCTATCAAGAATCAGTGCACAACTACATGCAGGTGAACAGAATGACCAATAAGACCAACAACATCAAGTATTGAAACCAGCAATATGAAAAAAAAAGGGCAGTGGACAGGTACAAGGCCAGAAAGATCAAATGCAACACAAGTACAGACAAATGCACAATTCATATGAATACTGTAACAATCAAGTTCAAGTGTGTCAATAGTGAAGTAAACATCAGTGACAAGGTCAAGTACAACAATGCACAAGTGACACAACGAACATGAAGCATGCAAGCTCGAGCACAAGATATGGAAACTCAACAATACAAGAACTGCACAAGTGTAGCCTCGAACTACAGGTCTCAATATCAAAGAGACACCATCAGTATGCAATAAAGACTACTGCAAATATACAGAAAAACCTAAACCAACATGAATGCAACACAGTGAAGATACCAAGCAATGAACAACAGAATGCATCCAGATGACAAAGTGCTCAATGCAAGTGCAGACCATCAAGGCAAACTGAAGTACACAAATGCAATAGTGAAACAAGACACAGTACTGAATCAAGTGCATCAGAAAAATGCAATGCATGAAAGCTTGAACAAGTCCAAATACAACCCAAAGTGCAACAAGAATGTTGCAGTGATACAATGCAAGTTCATATGTACAGCAAGCTACAAGTGATGCAGAATCAAGGTGAACAAACAGTGATACATGAGTGATGCAAGAACAAGCCAGCAGATACATGAATAATGTAAGCATGTTCGAAGTCGAAGATTTTAGTGCAGAGTTGTGGATTGGTATACACAAAATCAAGTGTGTGTAAATTGGAAATTCAAAAATCAAAAACGTATCTTTGAAAAAGTCACAAACAAAAAAAGAGGAAAGTTTTTTTTCTGCCGTATCGATCAAGTTGAAAACATATCAGGAAAGCCGTGCGCATCAGGCAATCATAATTTAGGAAAGTATCGAAGTGATTAAGGTCTCGGAATTCATATAAATACCACAACCAAAATTCATCATTGGCATCGAGTTCAATCAAGCAATTTAACCAGTAACGAAAAGAAAATTACATACCGCAACAACGAACTCGATCAACAGAGGAGAAACGCAAAGTCACAAGAGAATCGAACATCAGTGAGCCGCGAACAAGATTATTGAATCGGAAATAAACTCGTCAAAGCAACCAGAGAGAAAGCCCTAATTTTCGAAAGAACCGAAGCCCTAATTCAACAGAGCCGCCATTGCCAGAGAAAAGAGGATCGGCCGTAATTGAAAGAACGGGCTAGAGAATAATGCAAATGGGTCGGCCTTGTTAATTTTGGAAAGGCCTTGGTTTATAAAAGGGGTGTTTTTAGTTTATAGGGTTTTAAGTTTTTAATTGTTTGTTATTTGTTGTATTTTTTCTTTTCGAATCAAGTCTTGGTAAATCACCACCTTGGTTGTAGGTAGTGTCAGATTGTATAGTTAGAATTAGTTCAGTGAGCAGGGTGTGCGAGTTTGCATACTCTATATGCGGGAGCAAGGGTTTGCGAGTTTGCAAAACTCTATAGGCGGAGCATGGGGTGCGAGTCTATTAGAGTGTTTGTAAGCGGGAGCAGGGTTCGCGAGTCTGTTAGAGGGTTTGTAAGCGGGATACTGTTTAATTCTAATAGAAATCTGGGAATGCAGCAGTAGGCAGGGGTTGCCAAAGCTGGGTAAAATTTGTGTGTGATTTACTTTTCAGCATATTTATTTCTGCAGTTTGTTTCTGTGTTTAAATCGAGAAAATTTGCTATAACTCTATTCACCCCCCTCTAGGGTTAATCTAGATCCTACAGTTTTACCAACTGGGTTTTTCATACTGTTAACTGTTAATTCTTGAGGCATGAATATCAACCGTCTACAAACTTTTAAGAAACTTTGTAACATCTTATTATGTATTTGTTTGGAGTGATATTTCATAAGTGGACTATGGGATGTTTCTGACATTACTAGATTTTGGAGAAAATCTTAGCATGTCATTACTTAATTTTGCAGATATTATGATTTAGTTAAATAAATTACATAGGTCATTCCTATAGTTGAATGTTGAGCTATATATCTTCTCATATATGCAAGGTTAATCGAACACTATTTAGTCCATGTTGATATGTCAATCCATCAGGAAGAGATCGAGCGAGGATTTGGGTTCTTAAGTGATATTTCTTGGACACTTAGATTCTTAGCCCCTTTCATTTATAAAGGTTCATCTATTTTATTATATAAAATAGAAATTGTGATTTATTTTGTGGTCCCTGATACATTTTTAAGATTTTGTTTATGGAATAAGTGACTTCAAATTTAAATGTTGGTCATTAGTTCAAAAACAAGAACATGAAGGTTATTGGGAAATACATCAAAGTTTAATAGGTAACATAAAAATATTTAGTAATAATGGAATTGGTCTAATGGTATAAATAATACCTTCAACCAAGTAGAAGAATAAACTGATATGAATAGTGTTTGAGTTATTATTCAGTTGACTATCTGATATATAATGAATGAGTCTGACATGTTAAAAAAGAAATATACAGGTCATACTATTGATGGTATTAACTTTGAATCTTTGACTTGTAGAAAAATTTACTATATTATTAATTTTGTTTAACATATTTCTTACTAGGGGTATTTTCCAAAGATTCTTTGTCCAAGTTGGGTGACATTATAGAATTTGAAGAAAGAGGCTTTGGAACACTGGGACATGATATTTGGTATTATCATCAACAAAAAATGTGCTTGAAAATATGAAAAATGTAAGATGATATCATTATTATTGTATTTATTATAGTTTTCGTATAAATTTATCATCCAATCAAGTGTGAATAGTTCTTTATGCAATAAAATGTTGTGATCATGCTAAGACTTTATGAATAGCATGAATATATAAATCATTTCAGCTTTTATTGGAATTTGAATTTTTCTTGTTATTTTTAGTGACTGTGGATGACTCCGGTTGTTATTAGTAAAATATTAGCTTCATACGTAAAATTATATCAAATATCCTGCGTATTGCATTAACGCTTTAATATTTTTTAAAGTTAACATTTTTCTAACAGTTGCAAAATCATTTGTAAAAGACCTTATTACAACAGGCTAAAGCTATTGTAAAATTTTATTACAACTAGAAAAAGTAGATATAAAGATTTTATTACTGTTATCCCGCTTTTTGGCAAAGCCGCGATACCGAAAGATCGATCAGAAACGGAGGACAGTTCGTCTCAGAGACCGGTCATACTTCGTTTCGCTATGGATATCACTGAATTTTGTCCGAGTTCGAATTGTGCTACAATTGATAGGACACGGCGAGAAAGACCATTGGAGTCAGCATCTCAAATTTCAAGTCAATCCGAGTTAACACGCTCGAGTTATGATCGATTCAATTTGAAGGGGAAGGCTTAGGTTTCGAACCCATCATTGACCAATGGTTCGAACCGATCTCTTTCGAATCCATAGATTTCGAAACCATCGAACCACCATGGTTCCGACTCCATCACCTTCGACTCCATCACCCTCAAATCCATTGTGTTCGAATCCATCGTGTTCGAATCCATGTACCTCGTATCCGTGGAGAAGTCGCACAGCTCGTATCCATCGGAGGAACACAAGTTCGAATCCATCAGACATGCATGCTTCGAACCCATCACATAAGCCTTGTTCGAACCCATCACATAAGCCTTGTTCGAACCCATAACATAAGCCTTGTTCGAATCCACCTGTGTAACTCCATTCGAACCCACTGGGTCAACCAACCATGATGACGTGTCTTCCATCGGTTCGAATGCGCCGAGATATATGGAGTTGAAGCGGTCAACACAGAGTGAAGACCGGATCGATTCGAAGTGTGCGCTCCACGTCAACACGAAGCCACGTGCCACCATGGTTTCGAAACCATCGGTTCGAATGCATGGTTTCGAACCAAACAGCCACGCCGTGAACCCTATTTCGAATCCATCGTATCTCCAAATCCACTGATCCAAATGCAACGAAATTTTCACAGAAGCTTGCAATCATGTCGAAGAGTGTCCACGCCAAATTTCACCTCGATTGGATGAATTCTTGATCGGTTCGAATGGAGTTCGAACCGATGCCAAAGTGGGCCCAAACTTCCTGAGACCGTGCGTGTGGGCCCCCTCACGTGCCAGAAGTGGTCTTTCGAGTTTTTAGCGAAATATCAGCAGCCTACGCCTATAAATAGAGCCCCAAGGCCAACGAAAAAGGGATCTTTCGACTCTGAAGCGCCCAGACTCTGCCGGATCGAGATCTACATCATCCTACATCGCAATTTCATTGTTGATTTCGAATTTCCAGTTGTAGCTTGCTGTTGATTGCTGCAACAACTTGTAATCATTGAAAGAAAAGCAAAAAAACATCAAAACACTTCACAGTGGACGTAGGCAACACGCCGAACCACTATAAATCGCTTGTCTACGCATTTTCTTTACTGTTGATTGGAGTTTTTGTTAGATAATATCTGTTTTGAACTTACATTCTTGACTGTTATCTCTTCAACGACTCCCGAAGAGTGTTGTGCCCAATTTTGACACAAACACTTTGGTGCTTTCATTGAGAGAAAACCCAGTTTTTTCTCCTGCTCCTTGGATCTGTCGCCGATACCAGATTGCATAAATCTAAGAGAGAGATCCAGATCATTGAATCCAGATTCCTTCCGTTCTATTCAGATTTTCATAAAGTCTAGGAAAGGAACTCAACTCTCAACATGGTTAGCACAAGAACCACCTCAAACGCTGTCAACCAAGAAGAACAAGATAGACAAAATCCTATGCCCCCACCTCCATCTAATCAAGATGTCGTTGGGCACTCGGAACCGTCGGGTCCGGTTACCCGACAAGAGTTGCAGTTGCTACTCCAAGAGCTGACCCAGAGTCGGCGACAACTAGAAGAACAGCTACGCGCTAACGCTGAGCTAATCAACAAGCTGGATCGCCAAAAACGAAAGAGATCCATGAGAGACCCTACCTCTCGCTCATCCAGCGAAAGTTCTTCATCCTCTGATTATAATAATCGGCCTCCATGACCCCGGCTAGATGGGAGTCGTATGCCACCCGCTGGCAATCAACCGACATTGACTGTCGGATAAATAAGAGTTGGTACGTCGGCCTGTTTCCAAACCGGACCCTCCTCCCGAGGGGGTGCCGTTCCTCACCATGCTACAGAATACCGCACCACTAACGTTGCGGCTGAACCAGGGGTCGACACTCAAGATCAGTCGGACCTGGACCGTCGTCATAGCGGGCGTACTCCTGAACCGTACGTCCCCGAGGACTATGAGCCAAGAAGGCGAGACTTGGACCGTTGACGATATCCGGTTCAAGCCCAAAGTATGGAACGTGATCATACTCCAGCGCAATTGCCGGATCTTTCAGCTATGATACGTCAGATGATCCGTGAGAGTCAGGGATTCACAAACGGCGATTGGGGAGTTTCCCGAAGTCACACTCCCTTTACGGACGATATTCTTACTGCTGAACCCCCACGGCGATTTCGAATGCCCACTCTACCCATGTATGAGGGAAACTCCGACCCTAACCAACATATTCTAAAATATGAATGGTCGATGACTGCTGCCAGAGCTGACGATGCAGTGAAATGTCGTAGTTTCCCTATATCCTTGGGGGGCATCGCCACCATGTGGTTCACCCGATTGCCACCACGATCCATCTCTTCCTTCGATCAGTTAGCCACAAAATTCGTTGAGCAATTCCGCATGCACGTCACAAGGCCTAAAGATGTCAACACTCTATCTAGTGTCACGCAAGCTCCCGGAGAGACACTCAGACACTACTTAGAGAGATTCCATACGGCATGTGCGGAAATTAGTAATCCAAACGATAACTCCATCCTTATGGCATTAACTAAGGGGATCGACCCCGATTCTGAATTCGACAACTGGCTAGCTGGAAAACCGCCTGCATCGTTGGACCGTTTCCACGCCAAGGCAGCTCAATTCCTGAGACGGGAAGATGCGAAACAGCCTAGGAAGCAAACCGATGCAGGGCTAAATACGGAAGAGGTCCAAAGCAATGTTGCAATAAAACAGTCCGGTGACAGCTCCGGAAAAGTTCAGTTGAACATTAAAAATAAACAAGCTCGGCGAAGAGAAAGCGTGAATCAAATTAAAAAACAAGATCAAAACCGTGGCCCGCAGCGCAAGAATCCGATGTTCGACAGTTACACTCCTCTAAATACATCACTAGAGGACTTGTACTTACAAACCCACAATATGATTCAATATCAAAGACCTGCACCAAGGCCGTCGTCAGAAAGACAAATCCAAACTGGAAAGTTTTGCAGGTTTCATGAAAGCTACGGGCACGATACGAACGAGTGTCGTCACTTACAGGATCTTGTTGAAAAACTGATCAGAGAAAGGAAGCTGGAACAGTTTGTGCGGACACCGCAGCCCAGAGAAGCGGGACCATCAAATCCAAACAACGAACCCAATCGACCGAGACAGGAGGACTCAACTTGTCCCCGTGGAAGATTGGTGATAAACGCCATCAGTGGCGGACCTACTTACTCACGAGCCTGGAACGATGAAGATCCTCGTCACTGTCACGCATGACAGGCTCCTTCAACCTATGAATATTTTGCAGTTTCCTTTATATTCTGAAATTTGAATTTGTAATAAGGCACTGACTTTGCCGTATTTTCTTATTTCAGCAATAAAATAATATCTCTTCAAGCTAGAGCTGTGATTCACCGAATGCAACGCTCAACAATCATGACACACGAAGAGCTAAGTTCCATCAAATAAAGGAATTTATTCAAATAGCGAGTGACTACGATACGACCGGCCACTCACTAAGTGAAATCCCAGCTCGGGGGCAAGCCATCACGACAAAGGCTGAATTGGACCAACACACGACAGTCCATTAAACAATTCGTTCCCAGAGCGCGAACGGACTCCAACTTCCCAGAGTGCGAATTGGAGTATAAACATTCAACAATTCGTTCCCAGAGCGCGAACGGACTCCAACTTCCCAGAGTGCGAATTGGAGTATAAACATTAAACAATTCGTTCCCAGAGCGCGAACGGACTCCAACTTCCCAGAGCGTGAATTGGAGTATAAACATTCAACAATTCGTTCCCAGAGCACGAACGGACTCCAACTTCCCAGAGCGGGAATTGGAGTATAAACATTCAACAATTCGTTCCCAGAGCGCGAACGGACTCCAACTTCCCAAAGTGCGAATTGGAGTATAAACATTAAATAATTCGTTCCCAGAGCGCGAACGGACTCCAACTTCCCAGAGTGCGAATTGGAGTATAAACATTAAACAATTCGTTCCCAGAGCGCGAACGGACTCCAACTTCCCAGAGTGCGAATTGGAGTATAAACATTCAACAATTCGTTCCCAGAGCGCGAACGGACTCCAACTTCCCAAAGCGCGAATTGGAGTATAAACATTAAACAATTCGTTCCCAGTGCGCGAACGGACTCCAACTTCCCAGAGTGCGAATTGGAGTATAAACATTCAACAATTCGTTCCCAGAGTGCGAATGGACTCCAAATCCTCAAAGTGCGAATTGGAGTATAAACATCGAATCCATCATTCTCAAAGTATGAACGAATTCTTGAAAGCCCAAATAGATGTGACTGACCATCCAGCGACTGACTCCGACTTCCCAGAGCGTGAATCGGAGCATAAATGTGGATTACAGGTTCCCGAAGCGCGAACCGAAGCATCTGTGCGAACTCCAACTTCACAGAATGTGAATGGAGTATAAACATCAAATCCAAGTTCCCGGAGTGCAAACTGAAATATCGACACTAACTCCAAGTTTCCAGAGCGTGAAGTGGAGTGTAAACATCAATTCCAGGCTCCCGGAGCGTGAACCATACTACAAACGTCGATAACTCTCAAATTCCCATAGTGCGAACCAAGTTATCGATTACAAATTATCCTAAGTCCCCAGAATGTGGACATGTGCCTAAGGTTTGCAATAAACGCAGTCAACCACCACAACACAAATGCTATTCCCCGAGACTAGGAGGCAAAAAAGCTAAGTGTTAATCGCTAATCAAAGTGATACAATGTCCGAAGTTCGATTATTCATCGATTACAACTTGTGGCCAAGATTTTCAGACTTGGCAAATAAAACAAACTCTACTTGACGGTAAAAACACCACAAGTGCACCGGACTAAAAACATAACGCTAAAAACACTTAAGCACAAAAGAAATGAGAGTTGGAACAAAGAAACTAAATTTTATTTCAACTAACTGAAGACAAGGACTTACACGCAAATAAGTTCTTCCAAAAAAGAATGCCTACTAGCAGGGGCCGAACCTGCATCTATACACGGCTTACTAACAAAAAACGAAAACAAGTTCCTATCTACCAAAATATCTGCTTGGGAGGCCGAATTACTCTTTCTTTCTTGGCTTCCTTATCAGCGGTTCGTCATCGGAATCGCTAGGAACGGAAATCCTTCGTTTGGACGACCTCCTCACTGGTGGTTGCTCTTTGGCCGGAGGCATAATATCTACGTCCTCCTCAGAACTTGAATCTAAATGAAGGCTCCCCGCCGGAGGAGTAGGGGGAACCGGACCCACTATGGAAGATGGGATAGTGCCACCCGACGATACTATCCTCGCAGGTGCTGGGCTCTGCGCCGTCGTGCCACCGCCAACACTACCACTTTGCCCCGCAGCTTCTAATTCAGCTTGAATCTCAGCCAGGATCTCTTCATCACGAATCGTCTGGACTTGGCTGGGGGCATCCGCAGTCTGCATTGAAGAGCTGGAGGTCGGCGGAAGGTCACTAATGATAAATGGCAAGTCAGTGAAAGAGCTACCCTGTTGGCCAAGCAGCTCACTCACCATTTGTTCGTCAAGAGATAGGGACCTCCCTTGCGCCGCCTCGGTTGATACTGTAGTCACAACAGTAGTCTCGGTGGTGATGGCCTTATCCCCTTTGCTTGATTCCTGGGTCGCGGCAATCGAAGTAGCTCCGGTCACTAAACAAAGATAAGAAGAAGTTATCAGTAACTACTTCAGAACAAACTCTCTATTCGAAAAACACTTGAGGTAAGTTCGGAATACCTTCCCCAGTTTGACTTGCGGACGACTGAGCGGCCTCAGAAGCATGCTCCCGAATGGGAGATAACCGCGGCTATTCCGGGTCATAAGCAGGAACAGATTGAGAACCGACCATAGATACAGACACTGACGAAGGTGGAGCGGTGACTTCAGTAACAGTAGAGTAATGCTCAACACCTGACCCTTCTCCAACCTCCAGAGACCGACCACCGATCATCTCCTTTTCTTGAGCAATAATAGCATCGTGGAGGACCTTCTTCTCATCATTAGTCAACAACCGGTTTTCAAGTTCAAATCGGTCGACCGATTCATCCGGATGTGCTTCCTCCTCTTCCTCAACCAATCGATCCCAAGCATTGCGGAGGTGCACCGGGTAATCTTGGAGCCAGGCCAAATTTCGATGTCTCAACACGTTGGCATTGTAAGTGATGAGCAGATCTTCAATATCGGCCTCCAGCCTGACCTCCGCTTGATGAACTTTCTCTTCAACCTCCATCTCAACCGTCTGGACCTTAGCTGCTGCCGCATCCCATTCAGTCTGGAGAATTACGGCTTGTTCACACGCCTCCTGGGATGCATTGTTCGCATCATCCCTATCCTTGGTGATTTCAGCAAATTTTGACTTAAGCTCGTTCAACTCCTTAAGGGCCGCGTCCCTCTCGGCAGTAACCAGGGTGTTCCGATGGCCCATATCTTCTACCGTGGCGTAATGCTCACGTTTCATTCTATCCATCGTTGCCTGGGCTTCGTCGGCTTTCTTGATGGCCTCCATTTCAGACTTCCGAGAAGATTCAGCTTCAGTGTTAAGCACATCAATAATACGGCTCTTTTGAGCCAACTCAGCCTGCAGTTTCTCGATGCTGGCCCCACGCTCAAAGGACAATGTCGACGCTCTCTCGGCCGCCTTATACCATGCCCTGTATTGGGCATAAAAGTCGTGCACATAAACGTGCGCTGTCTGCTCGGCCTCCGGCGGAATTCTTTTCAAGTGAAGAGGAAAAATATAATGGTCGAGGCAAATATTTGGAAAGTCCTTCTTCAATTGAGCAAGCCTGATTGCCCCTTCTCCCGAAATTTCAGTAGGAGGTTGTTCAGCAACTACTGGAGACATTGCCTCAAATCTGGGATGGCGAGAATCGTGCTTAGAAGATTGAGAGGCTGACTGGTAGTGCGAGGAATCAGAAGAATGAGGAACATGGACAGGAGGTTGTACAGGAACTCTTGGAGGAGGAGTGCGCGATCGAGACCGATGTCTGTAATCCCTATCTCTCCGTTCTTGGCCAGAGTACCCGGAGTACCTACGATCGTAACCCCTGTCTCCTTCTCTCCGTTGTGACTCGTAATATGAGGAAGATCTGCGAGCATGTTGTAGGCTCCCTAGCATCGAACCACGTCCAGCCATAATATCTGCAAAGCAAAATGAGAATACAGTTAGTGGTTTCTCGAAACCGATGACCTAAGACTTGGGACTATGTAGTGTCGTGAAATGTGTATGAATATGTATTCCCCCCGACCAACCAGAAGTGTCAACTGAGCTAGTAATAAAAGGCTCGCTCAATTCTAGAGTACGATGAAACTCCTCCAACCCGGCGTCATGCTGAAAAGACACATCATCCGGGATTGGAAGGTCGGTAAGCCCTTCGTAAAGACTTTCGGTTCGCGGAGGAGACATCTCAGAAATTCTAACTCCGGGGGAAGATCGGGCTGTGACAACTGATTTCCATCTCCCCTTCTTAGTTGACGTGACGACGGCTGCCTTGCCTTTTCTTTGCTCTTCAATATCCTGAGCCACGTCTGTAGATTCCAACAACGGCTCGTCGTCAGTATTAGTTTTTTCAGAATCAGCCTCCTCGGCTATAATAACTTTGGGCTTCTTGTGCTTGACTCGTTTTTTCAAAACAATCCTTAGTGCCCCGTCAAACAGTATGCTCTGCCCCCGTTCGATCAACCCATGGGTCCGGAGATTCCTATCGGTCAAAAGCGACTCGATATCCCTGTCCTCGTTCGGGACTCCCCGGAGTACTCGCACCATCTCTTTAAAGTGCTCGCCTTCAGGTCGCTGAATTATCGCTGTAAAAAAAACATAAGTTTCGCTTTGACCGCAATTGCCTTAATAATTACTTGATAACGCAACTACACTCACGTCTGAATAACCATCGTCGGGCAAACCCCTGAGGACACCTGACATAGGACCATTCCGTCCTATAGTAACTCAATCGGGTCCAGGACCCAGTAACCACTTGGCAGTTCCTCACCGCTTCCAGAAATGTGAAGGAAGGATAATCGCCTCGAGTCTTGAAGTTAAATAAATATCTAATCTCGGTCGAGACCGGTGGTCTATGAAGGTACTCCATGAAGACGATGAATAAACTATTCACGGAGGCGTACCCGTTCGGGTGTAGCTGAGATGGAGCGATCCTCAAAAAAGACAACACCTCCCTTATGTACTCGTTGAACGGAGGAAGCGTTCCAGCCGCGCACGCGTGGCGATTAATGCTGTATATCCCTCCGGCGGGTTGTGTGGTCTATCATTCGGCCCTGGCAATAACACGTCATCCAGTGACAGGCCGTGCCTCAAGCATATTCTCCCTAACATGTCTTCAGAAATGTTCGATGGGACGGAATCCGACGGATTGGCAACGAAAGACGCATTGGGAAGTTCGTCCGGGGCCGGGCCAATGATCTCAGGTTCGATATCTGGAACCTCTAGTCTCGGAGCAGCTGTACTTTGAACCTCCTGCTATTGCGAACTTGACGGTTCCATAACTAGCTAACTCATGAGAAACCATCATTAGACGACAAAGAACCCGTGTGTTCCCCAGTGTAAGGTGTATGAATGTATGTTGTGCAGTGCCATGCATTACTTGAATAAATATCGCAGAGTTAAAAGAAATATACAAACGACAAAGCTACGAAGTCCAGTTACAATAACCATCATCGTTGAACCGTTTGTATGATGGAAATTTGATTTGAATAGAAGTCGTTATTGTTCCATCGACGAGCTTCGAAAGGTGGTCAAGTATGCAGTTTAATATATCCAGATATGCAGGAATGAAGCTCGTCGGAATTATGCTTAGAAAATTTCAAATTTTGGTATCCATCATATAGGGTTCGAACCGATCACAGAGAACCCATTCGAATCCATGCCAACGTTACTTCAAATCGATGCAGAAAGGCCCACTCGAATCGATTGATGAAAGAGGACTTCGAATCCAACCTTGGTTAACTGGTTTGAACCGATAAGCAAACCCTCAACTTCACACCAATCACGTTCAAATCGATGCTCTTCGTATCGATGCAAAGTCGAGAACTTCGAACCGATGGCTGATGGTTTCGAAACCATTGGTTCGAATGGATCCATCAAAGATGGTTTATGGGTGCGAACGCGTCACTCCATGAATTCATTCCAGATATCAAGGCGAAACCAAGGGGAAGTGACGTCGCCATCATCGATTCAAACTCGGGCCCACGTATCGATTCGAAGTCCCCTCAAATCAGATCTGGTTTTGTCAATCACTGAAGTGAGCAATCGATGATGAAGAAATGGGTTCGCAATTACTTTGCCGTTTGGATTCGAGGCCAATTACCTAGTTCAAGTGATGGATTCGAGGAGTTAAGGTCTTGGATCTGGATTGGTTCGAATACGAAAGCACGGCGCCTTCTTCTCTGAAGTTTCGAAACGATGCAGTGCACAGTAAAACAAGGAGAAAGTAAAAAGTAAAAAATGGCGAACCCTCTGCTATTTATATGGTGCGTTGAGTGCAACCGAGACGATTCCCCTTCCAGGTAAACTTGACCGGTCGCAGCCAGTCAACTTGTGGATCGATTCGAAGTCTCCATTCGAAACCATCGGCCTAGGACCGCATCGATTCGAAGTTACCCCCGTGTTTCATCGGTACGAAGCGCGCAGCAAGGCGACGAGCAGCATCGATGCGAAACAAACGTTGGGCCCATCGGTTCGAAAGCCCTTGTTCACATCAACGACTTCGTATTCATCATTTCCTCTCAATACGAAGGATGACTTCGTATCCGTCCACTCCAAATTCGAATCGATTCGAACAACTATTTCGTACCCATCATAGTACGAGTGTACTCCATCTGTTCGAAGGTAGATTTCGAATCCATCAATGCTCCAACGCATCGGTTCGAAGTATCATATTCACATCACCCAAAGTCGTCTCCTTCAACCTTCAATATCGGTCCAGGAGAGGATCGATACGAAGGGACTTTTCAAAACAATCATCAAGTGTTGTCTCAACTCAAATTTCCAAATCGGTTCAGGAGAGAATCGATACGAAATTCTATAGCAAACCAAACTGACAACGACTCATGGACGCACGACGTCAACAAGGTTTAAATTAACATATGTGCATACATGTCGAACTGACATTCGATTTTGGACATTTACAGGGATCAAACACTCATCCTGTTACAAATACGACAGCCAACGGATAAGCGCTATTATACAGCAATCGATCATATCAACACAAGGTTACAGCAATACAGCATACGAGTTTCAGCAAAAAAGAGAGCAATGATTGTTCAGAGAGAAATGACAGCTATTCAAAGCATGTCATGTTCCCACAAGACGTACTTTGGGGGGCAAAATGTTATCCCGCTTTTTGGCAAAGCCGCGATACCGAAAGATCGATCAGAAAGGAGGACAGTTCGTCTCAGAGACCGGTCATACTTCGTTTTGCTATGGATATCACTGAATTTTGTCCGAGTCCGAATTGTGCTACAATTGATAGGACACGGCGAGAAAGACCATTGGAGTCAGCATCTCAAGTTTCAAGTCAATCCGAGTTAACACACTCGAGTTATGATCGATTCAATTTGAAGGGGAAGGCTTAGGTTTCGAACCCATCATTGACCAATGGTTCGAACCGATCTCTTTCGAATCCATAGATTTCGAAACCATCGAACCACCACGGTTCCGACTCCATCACCTTCGACTCCATCACCCTCGAATCCATTGTGTTCGAATCCATCGTGTTCGAATCCATGTACCTCGTATCCGTGGAGAAGTCGCATAGCTCGTATCCATCGGAGGAACACAAGTTCGAATCCATCGGACATGCATGCTTCGAACCCATCACATAAGCCTTGTTCGAACGCATCACATAAGCCTTGTTCGAACCCATCACATAAGCCTTGTTCGAATCCACCTGTTTAACTCCATTCGAACCCACTGGGTCAACCAACCATGATGACGTGTCTTCCATCGGTTCGAATGCGCCGAGATATATGGAGTCGAAGCGGTCAACACGGAGTGAAGACCGGATCGATTCGAAGTGTGCGCTCCACGTCAACACGAAGCCACGTGCCACCATGGTTTCGAAACCATCGGTTCGAATGCATGGTTTCGAACCAAACAGCCACACCGTGAACCCTATTTCGAATCTATCGTATCTCCCAATCCACTGATCCAAATGCAACGAAATTTTCACAGAAGCTTTCAATCATGTCGAAGAGTGTCCACGCCAAATTTCACCTCGATTGGATGAATTCTTGATCGGTTCGAATGGAGTTCGAACCGATGCCAAAGTGGGCCCAAACTTCCTGAGACCGTGCGTGTGGGCCCCCTCACATGCCAGAAGTGGTCTCCCGAGTTTTCAGCGAAATATCAGCAGCCTACGCCTATAAATAGAGCCCCAGGGCCAACGAAAAAGGGATCTTTCGACTCTGAAGTGCCCAGACTCTGCCGGATCGAGATCTACATCATCCTACATCGCAGTTTCATTGTTGAGTTCGAATTTCCAGTTGTACCTTGCTGTTGATTGCTGCAACAACTTGTAATCATTGAAAGAAAAGCAATAAAACATCAAAACACTTCACAATGGACGTAGGCAACACGCCGAACCACTATAAATCGCTTGTCTACACATTTTCTATACTGTTGATTGGAGTTTTTGTTAGATAAAATCTGTTTTGAACTTACATTCTTGACTATTATCTCTTCAACGACTCCCGAAGAGTGTTGTGCCCAATTTTGACACAAACAATTACAACAGACCAAACTAGTTGTAAAATACTTTATACAATGGTCCCTTATAATAGTCCGAAATAGTTGTGAAATGCTCTAACCCTATTACAATTACGCATATTACGATGGTTACATGCTCGTTGTTAAAGGTCTATTACAACTGGCATTGCTATTTTCGAAATGAGTATTTTGTTGTAGTGGATGAGGCTCCAAGTTACTTATTAGTCTGTGGTAGATGTAACAACCGTTGGAGATTATCATTTATATTTGCCTAATGGAATAGTATAAGTATTGAATAATTTCTCTTTAATAAGAACTTTATTTATCTGATTATTTCTATTTCTAGATTGTATAAGGCTAGATATATATTTCATTATGCAAATAATGTCATGAACATTAGTTCGGATGGAAATAAAGTCTGTGGTGGTATTCTTGAAAATGGAATTTATATTATTACTACTAATTATGTGTGTTCAATGAATAATTCTACTAACAATATGAATGATAGTTTTCTTTGGCATTATATGCTAGGTCATATTAGTGAGAAACAACTCTACAAATTAAAAACTAAAGATTTTCTTCCGTCAGTTGATTCTGAATCAATTGACATGTGTGATTTGTGTCTCAAAGGTAAAATGACCAAGTACCGCTTTAGTGGGAGCAATGAAAGGGTTGATGAACTCTTAGGTTGGGATATAATAATGTATGTGCCTGATGCTTGTAATTACCAAAGATAATAGTTCTTACATTATTTCCTTCACTGATGATATATCGTGATTATGATATGTGTATCTTATGAAGAACAAATCTGACATTTATGAAAAATTTGTTGAATATAAAAATGTAGTGAAAACCAAATAGGCAGTAAGATTAAGATCTTCGATCAAATCAACGAGGTGGGTATATTGGATACAATTTCCAACGATACTTAAAAGATAATAGGATTATCACTTAGGCTACTCTGCTATATACTCAATAACACAACGGTGTTTCAAAGAAAAGTAACCAAACCTTATTAGATATGCTTTGTTTTATGATGAGTAAGTCTGAGTTACCTCAGTCCTATTAGGGATATGCACTAGAAACTACAGTGCCTATGTTGAACTTACCCACTAACTCTATGCCTAAAACACCATATAAAATGCGGTATGATAAGAAACCCCAACATAAATATTTGAAGGTGTTGGGTTATCCGGTATACAATAAGAAGCTAGTCCAAAAAACTAGAGGCAAGATTGGTACCGTGTAAATTTATAGGATATCCCAAAAACTCGATGTGATATATTCTACAATACTGAGGACAAACGGTTATTACTTTCCAATACGCTATCATTTTAGAAAAGGAATTTCTGTCAAAAGGAATCTTGCATATACTAAAATGCATAACTTATTAGAAGGCCTAGTAGGAAATCTCTTGCACCAGAGAGATATTACATTTTTCTTGTGGATGGCGAGAAAGAGGAAGGTGTCTTTGATGATGACACTCCTCTATTATTCCAACAAGCACTGTAGAGTAAAGACTCTACACTATAGTTTAGAGAAATGAAATCCAAGATGGATTCCATGTATGAAAAAAAGTTTAGACTTTGTCGAATGTACCAGAACGGATAAAATCCATCAGTTGCAAATGGATATTTAAGAAAAAGCTAAATGCAAATGGGGAAGTATAGACTTATAAGGAAAGTCTAGTTGCGGAAGAATTTCGTTAAGTTCAAGGTGTTGCTTATAACAAGACCTATTCGTCTGTAGCCATGTTGAAGTCCATTCGGATTGTATTAGCCATTGTTGCATTCTATGGCTAGGAAATATGGAAAATGGATGTAAAAATAGCTTTTCTAAATGGTGGTTTAGAAGAAACTATTTATATGTCGTGGCCCAAGGGTTTTGTGGTCAACGGGAGTGAGGGAAGGCTTACAAGTTGTTAAAGTCCATTTATGGAGTTAAACGAGCTTCAAGGTGTTGGAATAAGTGTTTTGATAAAATAATCAATTAGTCCTATTACTCTACAGAATGAAACAAGAAATAATATCATATTCCTATTGCTCTATGTCGATGATCTGTTATTAATTGGCAATGGCACTTCGTTGAAAGCTTGGCTTTCCAAGAACTTATGCATAATGGATTTAGGAGAAGCAGCTAATATATACTTGGTATAAATATCTATAGAGACAGATATAAGAGGCTGCTGGGATTGTCTCAATCCTTGTACATAGATACCATACTGAAAAGATTCAGTATGGATAATTTTAAGCATGGAAATGTTCTGAAGTAGTTTGGATTCGTCCTTTGTAAGAAGGGCGCTCCTTGTACCGGTAGGGAGAAAGAGCATATAAAGAGGATCCCCTATGCTTTAGCTATAGGGTCTATAATGTATGCTATGTTATGTACTGGACCGGATGTGGCATATGCATTAGGATGCACAATTCGATACCAGTCTAATCCTAAAAAAACATTGGATGACCATAAAATGTATATCGAAGTATTCTCGGGCTTAATTCCTTATATACGAAAATGGAGACCTCCTTAGGACAGGGTATATAGATTTGAGATTTTAAAGTGATACAGATGATAGTAAACCGGTATTTGGTTATGACTTTACACTTAATGGTGAAGCTATTAGTTGGAGAAGTTCAAAGCAAGAAACAATAGCTGATTCCACGATGGAGGCCGAGTTCATCGCCCTCAATGAAGCGGCTAAAGAGGCAGTTTCGATGTGCAACATTTTGATTGAGCTATGAGTGATTCCCGATACTGAGAATCCTATGGCATTAATATATGATAACAATATGGCGATGCATATCGCAAAGGAGCCCAGAGTGCATAAGAAATCATGGAATATTCTTTGAATGTTCCACTTGATTAGAGAATTCATTGAGAAGAAAGAGGTCATGATGCAAAGAATAGATACCAAGAACAACATGCAGATCCATTCACTAAGGGTCTATCTCGGTTGTCTCTCGAGAAGCTGATTGAAGATATGGAATTGAGATTCCATAATTGATCCTAAGTGCAAGTGAAAGATTGATAGAGTTAGGGTATGCTCTTATGGAAATTCTGTAATTATTGTAAGTTAATTAACTTTGTAATCAATCTCGTTCGTAATAAAGGTGTTTGCTTTTCTGTTATATATTTGTTATATGTTTGATGGCCAATTTTCTATCTGATTAGAAAATTAGCCGACAAATTTAAATTAAAAATAACCGCAAGCGTATGGCGTATAATTCTAGTATATGGCGAGTACGGATCGATCCGCTAGGAATTGTATTGATTTAAAGTTCTATTCAATCAAATTAATCAAGAGTTTGAAATTGTTTTAATATAAAAATGTAGAAAACCAACAAAAAGTAAAAGTGGATAAAAACGTGAGAGTATAAGGCAATTTAGAGGTAATTTCCTTCTCATGATCACATAAATCAACAAAATGAAATTATGATCTCTCTTTTAGTCATTAGTAAATTTAGTTGATATGTTTACGATAACTATGGCCTATTTGTGCTACTAATTAACCCAACATAAACCATCAAACTTTAACATATCCACTAAACCACTTTTTAACTCTCATGAAAATGACAATGAACTTGAAAGTATAATTTATTCTAAGCATGATCAATCAACTATTGACTAGAAATATAGACCATCAAATTTCAATTTTAATATTTACTTCATAATCATAATCATATGTAGATGAAGAGGTAATTTGTGTTTATGTTATTTAAGCATAACCTATTTGGTGTTAACAACATAGGCTATCAAATTCAAAGCTAAAACAACAAAATGTTACCCATTCAAACATTGTCATTAAGCACAAAAGGAGATCAAAAATTAGTAAAATGTTGAATCTACATGATTAAGAGAGCTATATTACCCCTAAATTGAAGGGGTTTAGTCTCTCATATTTATTATCATCTCAACAAATGTAGAGTTCAACATGAAACAAAAAGAAAAAGAAAATGAGAGCTAAATAAAATAAAAGCTAAGTTACTTGCATAAAATAAAACTAACTACTAACATGAAAGGAAAAGAAAGCATGTAAATAGAAAAGAGAATGAATTAAAATTGCATAAAAAGAATATTATATGAAAGAAAAAAATGGCTAAGTAGCCATGAAAAAGAAAGAAAGCTTATATTTATTTTTGTGCCTAAAACTAAACTAACTAAAGAGGAGGCTAAGGGCTTAATTACATGAACATATGAGGTATTTATATAGGTTTTGAAACACTAATCATATTTTTTAAAACCACCCAAACTACCTTCTTAAGAAATGTAACATCCAAGTAATCATTAGCATAACCCTTTACTTAAATATGCATTTAGCTTTAATCAAATGTATTAGCTCTTAATGATGGATCAAGGTAAGTGGGTAGGTGGGGTCCTCCATGATGCATGAAATGAATTATTTCCATCTTCATTTGTTTGTCTTTTCTTGTGCATGCATATTTTCCATGAAGCCTTCATCATAATTCCATTCAAATTCCTATAAAAGAACATAAAAATGTCCAAGTAAATTTTCTCAAATTGATCCACACACGAAACAAATCATTTTGCCCCAAAGTGAAGATGAATAAATGACGTTTTGAAAATAATTTGAATTTTGGTTTTAACATGCTAAAACACCCTATATGCTCATTTATTTAGTTAAATTCGATTAAATATGAAAGTAAAAATATGCATATTTTATGTGCACATCAAATGCCCCCACCGATCTTTTTATTCGTCCTCGAATAAACTAAAACTAAGATAAGTCTGTTTTCATACGGAACACGATTGCATTAAGCGTATGCAACAAGCCATTAAACCTTTAGGTGTCCCTAGTAGGACGAGTGTTGTCTTGTGAGGGTTTTCAACGAATACTACCCATAAAATCCATATGTATAGTGAAAAATTCCTAAATACAAGATTTATTTATGAAGAGATGAATGCAAATTTCTGACAATATTTACAAATGAAGAATTTACATTCAAGTTGACACGAATGAGTTGGATATAAGTTCTGGTCATTATCAAGAAATTTTAAATCCTTTTACTTGTCAAGATTTCTAATAAAATTAAGTTATCATAACAATTAGACTCTAGTTTGGCTAGTTGTTTCGGTTGATAACATAGTGCAACTATGAAATGGATCCTTAGTTGTTTTTTAAAGTTTATCAAAGTGATATTTTTATTTCTTTTGAATAACAAGTCAAATCAAATAAGTAAAAATAGTGCTTAGATTTCAACTGCTTACTCTCTCTATTTTTGAAAATTTTATTGTTATTAACAATATTTACATATGCCTAACTCATAAAACTGAGGACAGATATACCACCCATGCACTGCCTTTCGAGCTTACATGAGGAAAATACAGAGCGGGACGAGAGAACACACAAGTGTGTTCATCTATCGACTATATGCATTATTAATAAAAAAATTATATGCATACACCTAACTCAGATAAACTGAGGCTAGATATAACGATCATGCACTACCTCTTGGGCTTACGTGAAAAGGGTACAGAGTATGGAGAGTGAGCACACTTGCGCGTGAACACATGACTCTAAGAGTTAATAAAAAAATATACATATATACAAATATATTTTTTTCTTTTATTTGTTTATACATATACATACATACATACATATATATATTTGAAGAGAGAGTTTTGCAAAATCATCTTAGCGCCATTTAACTTAGAAGATAAAAAATGTTATATCCTTTTTTTAAATTCAACACTTTTTAAACAAATATTTCAATTATGAATCTTCTTATATACTAGTTAAACTATCGTTAATTGTAATCAAACTTTATTTTTACTTTTGTTAAGACAAATAAATTTCAATTTAATAACCAAAACTTATACTTATCTTATAGTGTTTCTTCAAAAATAATTCAAAATGCTATAAAAGAAAAGAAAATTTATTTATGGGATTTTTTAATTTTTTTAGTTTTAGAAGGAAAATGCAAAAAATAAACCATGAAAATCAAAAAGAAGACGAGACTACCGTACAATTGATTTTGCCCCTATAGTCAATGCATAATATAATGAGTGTAACGGGAAAATATATGTACATATTTACAAAAGAGGGTTAAAATTCCTACTAGACATAGCATGGCTTATGAAGAATAATAAGCTCCTCCTCTTGATCACACGGAAATTCAAAGAACGGTTTCAAAAAATGAACATTGACTTTGAAAATCGATCCATCCCTGGGGTTTTGTACTTCTATTGCACCGTGTGGAAAAACAGTTTGTACCACAAATGGTTCGGTCCATCTCAATTTTAGTTTCCCAAGGAATAAGTGAAGTCTATAGTCATATAAAAGAACTTTTTCATTAGGAAAAAAACGTTTTTCTTAGGATTTACTTATCATGAAAAACTTTTGTTCTTTCTTTATAAATTTTTTCGTTTTCATACACATCGTTCCTAAGTTCTTCTAGCTCATTGAGTTGTAGTTTTCAGTTTTTGCTGGCTTTCTTGAGATCAATGTTTAAGTTCTTTATTGCCCACAACGCTTTGTCTTCAATTTCAACTAGTAAATGGCAAGCTTTCCCGTAAACTAAACGAAATGGAGACATCCCAAGGTTAGTTTTAAAAGCAGTATAGTAAGCCCAAAATGCGTCAGTCAAGTTTTAAGACTAATCTTTTCGATTTTTATTATCAGTTTTTCCAAGATTTGTTTTATTTGACGATTTGAAACCTCAACTTGGCTACAACTTTGAGGGTGGTATGGAGTGGATAACATGTGGGTTATCATATATTTCTTCATTAAAGTTTCAAAAGAACGATTGCAAAAATGGGTGTCGTTATCACTTATTATTGTGCAAGGTGTGCCAAACCTCAAAAAGATGTTTTCTTTAAGAAATTTCACAACAATTCTATGGTCGTTGGTTTTAAACAAAATGACTTCGACCCATATCAAGACGTAATCAATAGCAAGGAGAATACACAAATTTCCAAAAGAATTGGGAAAAGGTCCCATAAAGTCGATATCCCAAAAATCAAATATTTCGATCGTAAGAATTGATTTTAGAGGCATCATATTTCGTCCGGAAATTATTCCAAGCATTTGGCATCGATCGCAAGTTTTTCAAAATTCCAACGAGTCTTTGAAAAGAATAGGCTAATAGAAACCACATTGAAGTACTTCCTCAGCAGTTTTCTTCGGACAGAAGTGCCCATTGCACGCTTGATCGGGGCAAAACGAATAAACACTCCTTATTTCATTATCCGGGATGCAATGTCGAATGATTTGGTCGGAACAATGCTTAAGAAGTACGGATTATCCCAATAGAAGTACTTGAGTGGGGAAAGAAATTTACATTTGTCTTGTTTCGACCAAAATGAAGGAGTTTCTTTAGTAACTAAATAGTTCGCTATGTCGACATACCACGGATCAACAGAGACAGAAAGAAGTTGTTCATCGGGAAAGTTTTCATTGATTAGTAAGGCAATGGTGCATTGGGAAGGCGAGACAAGTGATCGAATATAACATTGTCAAATCCTTTTTTTCCTTAACCGTAAGATCAAATTCTTATAGTAAAAGGATCCAACAAATTCAACAAGACTTAACAACCTTTTTAGCAAAAAGGTATCAAAGAGTGGAATGGTCCATGTAAATATTAATGTGTGAGTATATCAAAAATTATCGGAATTTTTCGAGAGCAAAAATTACGAATAAAAGCTCTTTTTCAGTGGTTGTGTAATTGAGTTGAGCATCGTTTAGAGTCATAATAGCGTAGTAGATAACGTGAAGGATCTTGTTGATGTGTTGTCCTAAGACATCGCCAACTGCAAAGTTCGAAGCGTCGCACATTATTTAAAATGGAAGATCCCAATTCAGTGAGCAAATTACAGGAGCAAAGATAAGTTCGTTTTTGAGACGTTCGAAAGAAGAGATACAATCATAATTAAAATCAAAAGCAGCATCTTTTTCAAGAAGAGTCGTAAGAGGTCGAGCAATCTTACCGAAGTCTTTCACAAAGCGTCAATAAAAACCCACGTGTCCAATAAAAGAGCGGATGTCTTTAAAAGATTTGGGAATGGGTAAATTTGCAATGACATTCGTTTTCGCTATATTTACCTCAATGGCTTTATTAATTTGAAATTACATGTCCAAGGACTATTCCTTGAGTGACAATAAAGTGGCATTTTTTCCAGTTTAGCGTTAAGTGTTTATCCTTGCATTATTTAAGAACCAGTTCAAGATGGTAAAACACTTAGAAAAATAATTTCCAAAGATGCAAAAATCGTCCATAAACACTAACGTTCAATCATATCAGAAAAGATGCCGATCATGCATCTTTGAAACTTAATAGGAGCGTTGCAAAGGCCAAAAGGCATATGTCGATACGCAAAAGTGCTAAAGGGACATGAGAAAGTCGTCTTCTCTTGATTTTGAGAGATTAGAATTTGGCGTTATAGCCAGAATAACCATTAAGAAAGCAATAGAATTCATGTCCGGGTAAATGTTCGATGATTTGGTTGAAAAAGGAAGAGGGAAGTGATCCTTACTTATTGCGGCATTAAATTTTTGATGGTCAATGCAAACATGCGAACCTGTTTGATTACAAGTTGGAATAAGTTCATTAGAATCGTTCTTGACAAGGTAACTCCAGACTTTTTCAGTACAACATGAATTGGGCTAACCCATGAACTATCTGAGATTGGGTAAATGATTCCATTATCAAGGAGTTTAAGAATTTCATCACGCACCGCATCCTTCATTTTTGGTTTAAGCCTTCATTGCACGTCACGAACAGGCTTGGCATCGTCGATTAAATGAATGTGATGTTGAACAAGAGCAGGACTAATAATCTTTATATCGGTGATCGACCATCCAATTGCTTCCTTGTTTTTGGACAGAATAGAAAGTAAGGAAGTTTCTTGATCAAAAGAGAGAGAGTTGCAGAAATTATGACTGGAAATGTTTCGTTTTCACCTATGTATGCGTACTTAAGGTGATCAGAAAGGAGTTTAAGGTCAAACCTTGGGGATTGCTCAATCAAAGAAATAGTTTGAGATTCGGGCTCACCTAGAAGCGATTCAAAGAGGAGCATGTATTCAATCTCATTGGGGATTTCGTGAAACAATCTTTCGTACTCGGCCCGACGTTCATCATTAAGGTCAATGTCTCGTTTTCAAAGTTTTCATGAATGGCACTAACTTCCTACATTTGGTCGCTTGGTTCATTCGATTGGTTTTCAAGATTGATAATGTTAAGGTCCAAAGTCATGTTTTCAAAAGAGATTTTCATCGAACCGTTGCGACAATTGATTAAGGCATTTGAGGTGGCTAAGAATGGTCTGCCCAATATCACATGGATTTGACTCGCATGGTTCGTCACGGGCCGTGTTTCGAGAATGATAAAATCAACGGGGAATATTAATTGCCCTACTCTAATGAGAACGTCCTCAATTTCTCACATAGGCTTCTTAATGGAATGACCAATGAATTGAAGCGCGACCTTTGTTGGTTTGAGCTCACCTAAGCCTAATTTTTCATACAGAGAGCATGGTTCAAATTGACATTTGTGCCTAGGTCTATCAAGCATTTTATAATCGTCTTGTCTTCAATTGTAAAGAAATCGTAGGGCAGCTAGGATCTTTGTATTTAATGGGTATGGATTGGGACAAAACTTTAGTCAAACTTGTCGCTAAGAAAAAAAATTTGGGCACTTGAATGTGTCGCTTTTGGGTACAAAAGTCCTTAATTTATTTTGCATTAATTGGGACTTGTTGAATGATTTCAAGAAGCAGGATGTTAACTTTCACTTGTTTAAAATTGTCTAACATCTTTTCCATTTGGTCCGAGTGTTTCTTTGGTTGAATATTGTATGGAAATGGAACACGATACTCAATGGGTGGGTCTACTTTAGTAGTAGAAGAATTTTGATTGGCATTTGATTCGATGTTTGGCTCCGCATTTTATTCAGATTCTTTGTTGTTTTAGAAGTGACGAAAGGGGTTTTCGGTAAATCATTTAGACTAATGACTTGATTATCGATTTGTTTACCAGAACATAGAGTTGTGATAACATTCAATTGGGTTACATTGCTATCTTGAACAACCTGGGCTTGATTTGAGTTAGTGTTTTGATTTTTGGTATTTGGAATAGGCTGGCTTGGTAATGTGTCTCGTTTACGTTCACTCACAGATGTGGCTGATTGAATCATTTGCATTTCAAGTTTTGCAATCGATTGGCTCGTGTTTTGCATATATGACGTTAACAAATTTCACGAACTGTTGTTTGATTAGAGGCTTTGAGTGGTTACTTTAGCCAACGTTTTAAGACCTTTTTCGAGTGAACTTAAACGTTTATTGTCTTAGGGAGGGGGAGCAAGATTTGATTGTTGATTATTACGGTTGATTTTGAGATGGACCCGCAAAATTTGGTTGAAAATGATTGGGTTGAAAGGGAGGATTCGAAGCATTATTCAGAAATGCTTTGAAATTGGGATGAGCCACATTTATGTTTGAATTTTTTGGTTCCACGCAAAATTCAGATGATTTCTCCAACTGAGACTGTACGTTGGAGAAAACTGGTCATTTTTAACCTTGTTGAAAGCGTTGAGTTGTTTGACAGAATTAGACCACCGATCGGCTATATGATTAAGATAGTTGCACTTATAATACATGGGTTGGGATGCTTGGTTCATTTGGTTGGATGAGAAAACGTTATCGAATTTATTAATCATTGCGTCGATTTTAGCTTCCAAGATCAGAGATGATCCTATCGCGTGTGCACTCGATCGTGAGTAAATTGATTTTTCCTTCGAACATTCCTATTGGGTTGATTTTTCGGCTATGTCTTCAAGAAATTGCCAAGCATCATCGTGATGTTGGGGGAGAAAGTTGACTTGGCACATTGATTCAAGCATGGTTCGTAAGCTGATTTTGAGTCCATTGTATAGGATTTGGCAAAGCATCCATTTTTCGAAGTTAGGGTGTAAACATTTTATCAAGAGATCTTTAAATCTTTCAAAATATTTTCTGAATGGTTCACCCCTGACTTGATGCAAGTTTACGATTTCGTTTCTGATTTTACTCGTTTTTTTCTAAGGGGTAGAATTTTTTTAAGAAAACTTTCACGAATTCTTCCCAAGTTTTAATCGAATTAGATGGTAAGCTATACAACCATTTTTCAACATATTCCCTAAGAGCAAATGCAATTAATCGGAGTATGATTCCGTCATCAGAAAGCTGTTGGAGTTTCGTGGTTGCGCAAACTTGTTCAAATTTCGTCAAGAAAATGTATGGGTCATCGTGTTGAAAATTACCAAATTTTGGAAGTGTAGCAATATGGTTTGAGTGAATTTCGAAATGGTTATCCATTGATGCAGGTAACGCGATACAAGATGGAATAGAAACTCTATTGGGAAAGTGTCTATCCATAAGAGTTCGAGGGGCGTTTTCGTTCGCCATTTCAGGAGGATCGACTTTTCGAGTTAAACGAAGTTATTGAATTATGAGTCCAAGTGTTCGTTGTTGTGTCATGAGTCCATGTACTCATGCACAATTAAAAGTTGAGTGGAGAAAGAAGTTAGAATCAAGTTTAGAGAATGAAACAAGATTTGAAAAATGAAGGGAAAATTTGTTTTTGTTGTTTTTTTATATTTTTTTTTTAAAAGGAGGAAATATTTACCAAGAGAAATTTATTTTTCAAAAGAAAAGTTTGATTTTTTTGGGGCTTTTCAAATTTTTTAATTACCCTTTAATTAATTATTCTTTAATTAATTACTTTAATTGATTAATCTTTAATTATAAATTAATTAACTCAAATTAATAATTAATTAAAGGGTAATTAAATATTAATTATTAGTTAATTAAACTTTTAATTATTAATTAATTAAATCCTAATTACCTTTGTTAATCATTTTGATTATCTTGTAAACCTTGTTAAATAAATCATCCTTATCACATAAATTGTCTTAAGAGATCAAAATTAGTTTACATAGCATTTTATCTTAACTATCATTCTTAATTACATTAGTTAATTTATATAAATAATTTTATAAAATAATGTAAAAAAATTAAATAAGTGGATTAACAAGTGTAATCCATGTAGGGAGAAATTTAACAAGTGTCATTACATTATTTCATTTTTTTTAGAAATTCATAGAAAAGAAAATAAAGTTCAATCTTTTAAACAATTTTAAAATCATGTTTTTAAATGATAATTTGCAATTATAAACGAACCTGACTTGGTTTTGATCTACTGAAACTTGATTTTGAATTCCTATGATTTTTGCATTAATCAAGTTGGAGATGCTTTACTTAATCCTCCTTTGATTCTCTGTTCCAGGTTCTAGTTTTGATTTTTCTTTGATCTGAAATTTTAGTTGAAGCCTGATCTTTGCCTTGCCTTTGATCTTATTGTTTTTGAAATGATATGATCCATATTTTTGAAACTAGAACTTGGATAGGTTTGGTTTGCTTATTCTCTGTTTTATTTCTTAAGTTTTTCTTTTCAACTGCTTTTCATATTTAACCCAATCACATTTCCAAAACCATTTGGATTCAAAATTAAACTTTAAACCAATTCAAAAATCTGTGACTTAACCAGTTTCCTCTTGCAATCCATATTTGTGTGTGTAGGGTGTAGTCCAGGGGTTTCACAAAATAGTGCAACAACATCAATCATCACAATCCAAACACAGCAATTATAAATAAGCGGTATAAACCTATAACGCTTATCTTCATTCACAGATTCATAGATAATATAAATTTATCACAGATAAATAAATTACATTTATCACAGCTCAAATCAATTCAATTCATATCACAAAGCAGCACACATCAGGGATATCAAACAATTCAACATTCAATAGAATTTAAACATCCCTAAGTAAGATCAATTAATTTATCTGATTAATTTAAATCAGATTAATTGCTTACGAATAAATCACTAATCTTGGTTAATTATCATTAATTAATTACAAACTATTTTAATTAATTAACCTTTTAATAATAATTTATTTAACCTTAAATTATTAATTAATTAAGCTGTAAATAGTCTTTTGAAAATTGTTATCACAATCTACACATATATATATATATATAATACATATTCATTTAGAAAACAACTTTTATTTGCATATGATTTTGCTTCTGTAATTTTTTTTTGTTTTCAAATTTCAAATATTTACCAAAAGGAATTTATGTATTTCTTTTAGAAAATGCAAAACGAAAATATGATTTTTGTTTCTGTTTTTGAATTTTCAAATTTGTTCTTTTTAATATATTTTTGTTTTGTGTTTTTGAAAAGATTATATATATATATATTTCTTGGATTTTTCTTTTCTAAAAAAATAAACTTAAGAATTTTATTTTGGATTTTGGATTGAAAAAATTCAAAGGAAAGGATTTAAAAGGATTTTTTGGGATTTAAAAAAAAAACTAAGTTAAGTTAAATTTACAAATTTTTTTCGGTTTTGGATTTTTGATTTTTTTAAAATATGCATGAACTTATGCAACTAAATGAATGCAAAAGACTTAATTACAATATTCTGTCCTTAGTAGCTCCTAACTCAAAATTGTATAATCACACTTTGTCTTAAATCAACAAAATATTTCTTAACCAGATAACGAGGAGGAGTTATCGGTGCACTATGAATCACCATAGCAATTCAACCGAAGGTTTAAGTACCTTCAAAGAAACAACCAGTATAATATTTATGAATCACCGCAACTTTTATAACTGGTTATTGCTCTGCTGTAGCCTAGACACCAAGAAATAAAATTGTTTAAAGAAGACAGCTGTCAAGATACAATTAAGCCCTAGGTGAGCTCATGACTCCCTTAAGTCAAATGTCTAACTATTATTATTAGTCATATTCTACTATGAAATGCAATTTGTGTGCCAAGGAAAGGGTGATGAAATCCCCCACCCTATGTGAATAGGGGTGTTGCCTTTGGAAAAGAAAAATAAGATGAGATGAATGCAAAACTGAAATTAAACGTATTTTTAACAATGCAACTACAATGAAATTTGTTTTTGTTTTTGAATTTTTGGATTTTGTAATTTTTTTTAATATATAAATGCAAATGCAAGCAACCAACAATGCAAGATAAAATAAAAAATGGAGATTAGAACACGATACCAGAGCGTGCAGATTATTAGCAACTTTTTTAAAGCGCCAATTTTTTTATAAGCTAGCAGAGTAATTCTTTTACTTGCGGTTTTCTGCTTTGGCAACTTGAAATTTCGAACAAGATATATACAATTTTTTTTCTAAAAGAACAAGAGGCTTAGAAAGCCATTTTTATTTCTATAACTTTGAGGCTACAACTTGCATTCTAATTTCCTTAGTAATTAAAAAAAAGATTCATTACATGAACATAAGAGGACTATTTATACATGCACAAACCCTAATCCATATTTTAGGGAGCTTCCTAAGATACCCCTTAGGAAGTGTGGCCACCAAGTCATCATTAGTCTTTAATTAATCCATCATCTAGTATGCATGAAACTCTAACTTGTGCATTAACTTCTAATTGTAGGTTAAGGTAAGTGGGTAGGTAAGGTCCTCCATGATGCATGAATTTGAATTATTTCCATCTTCATTCCTATGTTTCCATCCTTATGCATGCATATTTCAATGAGACACCTTCAAATTTCCATCCAAAATTCCTATAAGTAAAAAAGAAAATGTGCAAATAAATATTCGTAAAATTAATTTATGTAAAAAAATACCATTTTACCCCCATATTGATGTATAGATGATGACTTGAAAGTATATTTGATATTTGGTTTTAAACGTGTAAAAATACCCAATTATGATTTTTATTTAAACAAAAATAGATTAAACATTGATGTAAAAATACGCACATTTACGTGGACATCATAATTATATTTTATAAATAATTAAACATTTAAACAAAATATATTTAAAAGAAAATCCATAAATTGGTGCTTGTGATAGTAATTACAAATAGCTGCAATCATGATTATTATATCACAATACAATAAAAACATCTTTCTTGCATTGAGATTGGACATCAATGTATCCATAGAGACTAGAATACGTAACGTTTTTCGAATATTGCGCACCGTATTACTCATGACTGCTTGAGGCACCTAAGTATTACATACTGATAGTTATTGGATAACTATGAAACGACTCGCTTGATGGTTTTTTTATTGATTAATATAACTAAGGTCAAACAAAAACTATCGATGTGACTAAATTACATAGTTATCTTGACTTAGAAATATTGTTGACCTTTAATATGAAAGCTCTGCTTTAATTATAATCTAACCATGGCATAGAGTCCATCGAATGACTATAGTTAGGTCGAGTGGAAATGCTAGAAGTGAAACATAATACTATTCAAGAGAAGATCCGCCTACTAGTTATATGAGATTAGTATCACGATCAACTCAAATCAACGCAAAGTCAAACACTCGAGTCAGAACTAAAAGATCTTATGTAAGTTAAATCAATAGTAAATAATATGAGTGGAACGACTTCAGAGATGTTTATGGGATTTGACATCTCCTATCCAGTGTCAAACGTGAGTGCAGTAACATAAGAGATGCTCGGGATTCACATCTCCTAAGGATTCGTTAAACTATTTTCTATGTAGTAATATTTCGCTATTATAATAATGTCTATAGTAAAATAAACTTACTTTTAAATAGCATTAAGGCTTTACATTTTCCACCGTAACACGTAATAGTCCCAGTAGTCCATCCAGTATCATGGTTCCTCATGATCGGGAAGCCACCAGAGGATACCACACGGGCTACAGGAGAAAACCAAACTCGTACAAGGCGCGCTAGGGTAGGTGACACGGCACATAAGGCAATGCTAGGGTAGATATACTAATTACGCATACGGGCTGGTGGTAACGCGTAACAGCTACTACCATCCACCTCGAGCCACACCCCCAAATCAAAAATCAAAAATGGCCACCAAATAAATCTCAAAGTCAGAATATAATATCGAATGAGTGTAACGACCAATAAAATATTTGATAATTTAATTGTCAATTTTATTAAATATTTGTTATCTAATATTGGGAAAAAAAGAAAAATAGAAATTTGTGATTCATTAATGAAATAATAACTTAAAAGAGATGTAATAATGCTAATCTAAGTTAATTATTAACTATTTGAATGAAGTTACAATTAATGGAATTTATGAAAATATTGTACTAGGCCATAAATCGAATATAAGAAAACAAAAGTAAATATTGAATTAATTAATGAATTAATATATATTGAATGGTAACTAAATAAAATCAATGTTTAGTAAGAAATTATAACATTGGTTTGGAAATGATAAACTTATAAAAATGTGATAGAGATTTAATGATAACAATTATTATAATTAATCATTTATTTAGTCCATTAAATCAAAATTTATAATCAATTGCAATGAATCTCAATTCAATGTTATCTTAGTGTAAATTAAGGAGATAATTAGAAATAGTGTTAAGTCTATTCATAATATGACAATTGGTTGAATGAAAATGATGGATACCAAGATTTATTAATTTATTGGAATTTAAACTTAATAATTGGATTAATTGCAACTAAATGAAATTTAACGAAATTAAGGCTAACACTGAAATTGATAAATTAATCAACTCTAAATTGACATCTAAATTTGGTTAAATTAGTATAAGTGATTAAGAAATTAAAAAATGATGAAATTTGTTAATTATAGAGTTGAAATTGAAAACTTGATTTAATTAATCAATTATTAATTTATTTAATTAACTAGAAAATAGCCATTTTGGCCACTGAATCGGATTTCAACGAAACTAATTTCATCGGATCCGTAACGGCGAATTATTGTAGGATTTCAAGTTTCGTAGTGATCGGGCTTGTCGTTTGATCGTACGGACTCGAAACGCCTAGAAATCAATTTAATTGAAATCAACTGAAATCAATTTGAAATAACATGATTTTAGCATAACTTCTTCATACGATGGAATTTGGACTTGAAACTTGTTCCATTGTTTTTAAAATATTTAAAAACATCTGTTTTGATATATGGATTGACCCATCTTCATTCTGAAGTCAGAACGGGCTTATCGTTCATTTTTCCAAACCAATCAAGCTCATCTATTCCATTTTGTTCGGCCTATATATATCCGGCAAAAACCCTAGCAGCCTTTCTATTCCTCATTTTTGTACGTAAAGAAATTTATGTTGCTTCTCTTTCTCAGTGGCAGACAAATCCTAAATTTCATAGTCCAATTTCAATATCAAATTCAAATCAAAATTTCAAACTCCACAAACTATATCAAATTTTATATGGATTCGAAGCTCTCGATGAACGCAACTCAGAACTGCAATTCATTTTTGGTTTTGAATCATTGTTTGTCCTGAAATTGCAAATCATTTCTGCCCATTCGTATTAGATTTTGATTGATCCAACGGTAGATCTGCTTCTGATCGGCGATCAGATGGTGCCGTTGCGAAGCGAGTGACTAGCATCTCCCGGATCTGCCTTTCGTTTGTCATTAATTGCTCGAGATTCGCCTAAAATGGATGTTGTTTGGCCGGCGTTGACTTGCGGCGTCGGTGGAGCCGGAGGAGGCTGGAGGCCTTGGCGTGGTCGACGTGGAGGCGCCCTGAGGCGGCGAGTGCGGCGGTGGGCTCTGATGAGGTCGTTGGCACGTGGTCGATGCAAGGTAGGAGGCGGCGCGTTTCAACGGATGTCGTGAACGAGAGGTAGGGTTTCACGCTTAATTTCATGGTGGCGTGTATGTTGTGTAGGGTAATCTTCTGTTTTATTATATTTATTTTAATATAAACGTATATTGTTCTAATGCGTATAACTTTCATATACGAAGTCCAATTCATGCGTGGTTTTTTCCACTGAGATCGTATCAGAATTATGGACACTTCGGCATTGGTTTGGTCAGATTATGAGACTGTTCAAATTTTGGATTTAAATTGGATTTAAATTCAATTTAAATTCAAAGACAAGTGTTTTAACCCACTCATAACTTCTAAAATTTCTTATGTTTGTTAAATTAATTTATGATGTGATTTGAAATTTATTTATGACTGTTTGGCATATTTTAATCATCATCCCTGTTAAATTGAATTTATTTGAATTAAATTATTATTTAATTTATTATTGCATATAAACTTCCAGTTAAATAGTTATTTAATTTATTATTGAATATAAACTGCCGGTAAATGCCTGTTATTTATTATCTATTCTAAATTGATGTTATTGGTTGAATTGGATGATGATTGTGATAAATGTTTGATGATTGATATTGGATGAATGGATGTTGTATTTATATTATCATCAACTGCAAGTTATTATGGATTTTATTTCATTCGGGATTGCGGTTTGAAATGATATATGACTGTATTATGTTTTATATTACGGACTGAAATGATAAATATCCGTATCACTTGACCAAAGGATAGAAAATGTTATACAGACACCGCGGTCTATATATGAAAATATTTTGAAATGATTTATATGGTTTTGTAAAGAAATATATGGGTTATATAAATATTGATTTCAGATGTTATCAAGATGTTATCTAAATGTTATCTTATTACTGATTTTTAGCTATGTGTAAATTTGTTTTGAAAAATAAAATAGGCCAAATAATAAAGTTTGATTGTTTTATATAACATGGTTAAACATCTGTTTAAATTATATTGTATATAGAGTTTATAATGACTTAAATAAAATTAAGGATGGAAGAAAAATACGAAATTGATTTGAATTAAATTATTTAAGAATTATACCCGAATAAATTTGATTTGAAATTTAAATAAAATTGAGATTTTAAAGGGTATGATTTTTATAACTTGATTTTGGTTTAGAGTGATTTAAATGAATATCAAGTTGATTTAAACGAATATATCAAGTTAAATAAATTGAAAGAATATCTAGATATTCGAAGTTTAAAGTTTTACTTAAATGATATTGGATTTATGAAGTAAACAAAATCTAAATAATAGTAATTGAATTTGATATATATGGAATTATCAAGGAATTAGTTTTGAAATGGTGGAATATTTAAAGCCTTGAAATATATGGAAATTTAAATGGTTTATTTAGGGGTTCAAATCTGTATTTAGAATTGATTTGTGAAATTGAAGAAGCTATTTTATTATATAAAGTAATTTAATATTTAATCCATTAAGTGGTGTAGCTATGATTCAAAGTTATGAGTTTCAAAGTATTATGATTTGAAAGTGTTATACTTTAAGTGTCTTGGTTTCGAAGCGTTATAACTTTAAAAATCTTATGACTTTGGAAAAAGGATATATTTGAAATAAAAATTATATTATATTATTTGGTTTTTTATAAAAACTGATATCCTATTTGTGATGCTCCACCTCTATGCTCACAATAACAAAGAGTATTAAAGGAAATACTGTCTGTTATCACGAAGAATAAGGTTGGATAGGTTCGGTCATCCGTAGTTAGGCCTTACACTAGTATTGGTTATTTCGATAGGAGTGGTATATATTTTTAATTTTCATCTCTTATTTATTTACTCCCATCGACATACCTGATTCCAGTATAAAACAAACTACGATGGTTCATAATATTTTAGGACAATATATATAATAATAACACAGATAAGTCAAACGCGGAACACAGATAATAAAAAGTCTCATATATATATATAACTGAAGTCAGTTGATATACATGTGATACAATACATATGATACAAGTACAACTGTCGACTCTGGAAGTTACATATACAAGTACATTATCGTAAATAATATACATGAATATACAACATCCTATACTAAGACAACGACTACTCCAAAAAGTATGAAAAGACTTCATAGCTCTAGCAGCAACCCAAAGTATGATATCAACAACCTGTAAATACTCGGTCTGACCCGAGTATTAAATTCAAAAGAAAATAATACACGGGTCAGTCTAATTCAACTCAATTATTAGTACACAGAAGCAATAATAATTAAGTAACAAAAAGAAGACAGTCACAATAAATCTCGTCTATCCGATCCTTAAATAAAGAAATCGGATAACGATAAATATAACACATAACAGTGTTAAACAACAAATAAACTAAATCCAAATTTTCAACGAATGTAAATTAAAAAGATTATTAATGAAGATAATTTATAAAACACAGAATTGCCTAAACGGCAATTAACACAAAAATCTAATTATTAAATAAATAATTAGAAACTCATAATCTAATTATCATATTGATAATTAGACGACAACAAAAATCACCAAATTAAACCATTCAAATACAAATCCAAAATATATTGAAATATCAATAAAAATGTCAACTCGAGTAGGGCTGCAGTACACGCACGCGTGCACTGCCTCGCCACTACAACATATGGAATATGCAAAAGATCAATAAATCAAAACAAAATAGAACATACCGTGTGGCTGCAGTACACGCTTGCGTGCACTGCCTTGCCACTATAGTGATGATGTACTCAAAAGTTCAACGAACCAAAATCAATGAAGAATCAAATATCAATGCCACGGCCTCAATGGTCAAAGCAGGTAGAAATGGACAATGTGCACGTATATACACAATGTAAATTCATAAACGAACACAAGGTCAAACCCGAATATTGGATTCAACTCAAGTGAAATTAGAAAAACAAATCCAACTGAAATCAAGTGGTCAAGACAGCTAATTCATACGCAAACTGCCTCAACGCAACTGTAAAGCAACTCCACTCGAATGACCAAGTGCACAAAAGCGGTGGTACAAATACATGAAAACAGCAGAATGATGGTGAGAGCACCAAAATATGGCACTACAGCACAACAATAAAGGACTATGAACCTAACCGGCTAATTGGCAAAAATGAAGACTGCCTGAAGCACACGTGAAGTCCAGACCAAAAACAGAAGGCGACATGAAACCAATATGTCGGGATATAAACATATGCAAAATGCATATAGTCGTGCAATACAAAACAGTGCCGACTACATCGAGTCTACAGTGACCAAAATACTATCAAGACTTCTAGTCAAAAGCAACAGAAAATTCAAAGAACCAGGAGTAAGCAAGCTACTGAACCTCAGTGAAAAATTCAAGGGCAAGTATACATATACTGTTGCAGTGAAGACTGCAGATAGTCCAGATGTAATGCAACCAAGATGTGTGGATACATAATGAAATTCCAGAAGCAACAACAGTCATATATATACATACCTGAATGTATATATATACATGATAATGGAAAGACATATACATGTACAAATGACAACAAGGCAGCAAACAAGAATCGAGCTAACAGTGGACAAAGTTGAGGCTGCAACCCAAAACATACTACGTGAAGAACAAGTTTGCAAGTGAAGACAACAATGGTGCCAGCAGTTCCAAACAGGTTCATAGGAATTAGAGGTGACCTCAATGTACATGAAAACCAAGCTACATAATGGACATCAAGGGCTACAAGTACTCGAGCTCAAGGCAGTAAAGTTCAAAAGTGCAACAAAATGGAACTGTTGATCAACAAATACGTATACAACTCAAACACAGTGAAGTCATAACTCAACTTAGTTTAGACCAAGTACAAAGAGCAAAACTGTGAACACAGTGAACCCAGTTAAGGCAGCACGTAAAACAAGTGGAAGACGACAATACTGTGGCCGAAACAAATAAGCAGATGAATTCCAACAGTTATATATCAAAAAATTTAAACCCAAAATAAAGATCGTAGTCAATCACTGAAGTAATTGCAAAAGGAAAGTAAATTCTCCTCTAAATTATTTCCACCAACTAAGTTTGCAGATTTCAAAAAGTCAATGCCGAAGAGAACAAGAGCGAACAAAATCAAGCATCAAATTATACGAAATTGATAAAATCAGAGAAATCACAATTATCCAACACTTCAAACGGCCGAGCAATTCAGTTGATAAATTCAAACATACATATACGAACTCAAATGAAAGAGATCGAACTGATATAAACAAAATCAAGGTCTCGAATCATATAAAAACAGTAATTTGAATTGGATGTGAGTGAAAATCGAATTCACTCACCTTAGCTTTTTGAAGAGCAGGAATTCGATGTCGCAGCCGAGAGACGATCGACAAATAGGGCAAGACAATCGAGTTCAATCGAGCACTTAAAATCGCCATCTTCGAATTACATAAACCCTAATTTGGAACCGAGAGAACGAAGCCCTAATTTTTCGTTAAAGAGGAAACGGGCCGCCATTTTTTTTCGTCCGAATGTTTTTAGGGTTTTGAACTAAAAAGAATAGGGAGTTAAGTGGAACGGTTATGTGCTCCAATATAACCGGTGCCAAAAGCAAAAGAAATCGTGGGCGAAAAATTTCATTTGAAAGGCCGCATAATCCCTTTAACAATTTTATAAAAGAATTTCAACCTGATTTAAAAACTCCAATAGCAATCATCAAGCTACATTAATCGTCTAATGACGAAAATTAATTAATTCGAAATACCGGGTTGTTACAGGCTCCCCTCCTTATAAAAATTGCGTCCCCGCAATTTTCATAAGTAAAGATGTCGATAAAAATTATTTTTCTAACATAAACTAGTTAAGCTAGAAAAATAATGGTCGGGAACACAAACACCAAAGAAATCTTTTAATTTCATAAAAGAAATTCACAAATTCTCAACAAAATCTAATTACCAATAGATAATTCAGAAAACGGCAAAACTGAATCAGTACGATTATCAGCAATATTTAATTATCAATTAGATAATTAGAATACAAAAATAACAAAACAGCGATATCTAACTATCGATACGACAATTAGAAAAACAGCAAAATCTAATTATCGACAAGGATAATTAGAAAACACAAATCACGATTCGCAAAACTGCAATTATCAAATCATCAAAAACGATAATCAGAAAACAACAAAGGTCTAATTATAACCAAAGATAATCAGAATTCAAATCAACAAATATTCAATTATCAAAAACGATAATCAAAAACCAACAAATATTTGATTATCAAAAACGATAATCAAATCTCAAATCAACAAATATTCGATTATCAAAAACAATAATCAAATCAACAAATATTCGATTATCAAAAACGATCAAATCAACAAATATTCGATTATCAAAAACGATAATCAAATCAACAAATATTCGATTATCAAAAACGATAATCAAATTTCAAATCAACAAATATTCAATTATCAAAAACGATAATCAAATCAACAAATATTCGATTATCAAAAACGATAATCAAATCAACAAATATTCGATTATCAAAAACGATAATCAAATCAACAAATATTCGATTATCAAAAACGATAATCAAATCTCAAATAAACAAATATTCGATTATCAAAAACGATAATCAAAATCAACAAATATCCGATTATCAAAAACGATAACCAAATCAACAAATATTCGATTATCAAAAACGATAATCAAATCAACAAATATTCAATTATCAAAAAACGATAATCAAATCTCAAATCAACAAATATTCAATTATCAAAAACGATAATCAAATCAACAAATATTCGATTATCAAAAACGATAATCAAATCAACAAATATTCGATTATCAAAAATGATAATCGAATCTCAAATCAACAAATATTCAATTATCAAAAACGATAATCAAATCAACAAATATTCGATTATCAAAAATGATAATCAAATCAACAAATATTCAATTATCAAAAACGATAATCAAATCAACAAATATTCGATTATCAAAAACGATAATCAAATCAACAAATATTCGATTATCAAAAACGATAATCAAATCTCAAATCAACAAATATTCAATTATCAAAAACGATAATCAAATCAACAAATATTCGATTATCAAAAACGATAATCAAATGAACAAATATTCGATTATCAAAAACGATAATCAAATTAACAAATATTCGATTATCAAAAACGATAATCAAATCAACAAATATTCGATTATCAAAAACAATAATCAAATCTCAAATCAACAAATATTCGATTATCAAAAACGATAATCAAATCAACAAATATTCGATTATCAAAAACGATAATCAAATCAACAAATATTCGATTATCAAAAACGATAATCAAATCAACAAATATTCTATTATCAAAAACGATAATCAAATCTCAAATCAACAAATATTCAATTATCAAAAACGATAATCAAATCAACAAATATTCGATTATCAAAGACGATAATCAAATCAACAAATATTCAATTATCAAAAACGATAATCAAATCAACAAATATTCGATTATCAAAACGATAATCAAATCAACAAATATTCGATTATCAAAAACGTTAATCAAATCTCAAATCAACAAATATTCGATTATCAAAAACGATAATCAAATCAACAAATATTCGATTATCAAAAACGATAATCAAATCAACAAATATCCGATTATCAAAAACGATAATCATAATCAACAAATATCTAATTATCGCAAGCGATAATCAGAACTCATATCAACAAATATCCGATTACCTGCAGATAATTGGAAACAACAAATATCTAGAATCAATTAAGATAACTAGAAAATCAACATAAAAGGTGGATCGATCCCAACAAATGGCGAGATTTAGCTATGCCGCACGTGCATCAACAAATGGCTGAAGCCTACCAAGTACCCAACATAATTTTGGCGCCCAAGAAATGACCCGGAGGTCCAACAAATGACCCGAAGGTCTGGTACTGGTATTGACCCGAAGGTCCAACATATGACCCGAAGGTCCAACATAGTGGCTCGAAAGCACACAAAAATCATCAAAATCATCAAAACGGCAATTATTTCAATTAACGATTCCGGAATTAACCAAAATAGCAAACGCACATCTCCCATAACCACGAGTTTTACTAAATCGTTTAATTCTCTTCATCGTTTCCTTGAAAGTGCAAAATTGTGTATTCAAAAATAACATTTCACATTCTCAAACGGATAAGTCCGGAATTAAGCGAATCAGTAAAAGAAAGGGGTCATAGTCCTCGATTTTGCTGCAACGTTTAAATCGCTTCCTCATTCTTTTGAAAACGCAAACTGCAAAACTTCTGAAAACAATTTCATTTATTTTATAAAAGTAATAATTTACATTCTCAAACGAACAAATCCGGAATTAAGCGAATCGGTAAAAGAAAGGGTTCATGGTCCTCGATTTTGCTGAATCGTTTAAATCGCTTCCTCATTCTTTTGAAAACGTAAACTATAAAAATTTTGGAAAACAATTTTATTTTTAAAACAATTTGCATATCCGTGATAAAAACAGCAGCATTAATGACAATTTCAATAAGAAAATTGTACTTCTCAAAACACCGTAGAAACGGATCTCAAAATCAGCGTTGCGGGATAATCGCTTGAAAATCCACTTTAAAATTTGACGGTCGCTGAAGTCAAAGCGACAGTAATTTTTAAACGTCAAAATCTCATCAAAATAATTTGCATCAAAATATAATGTCAGTGAATTTCCATTCATAAAAATGTCAACAATACACCATGCTTCAAAGATTTAGCATGGTGTAAAAATCCCGTCATAAAAATAACGGCAACAAAATACGTTAAAACTAAACATCGGTTCAACGTAAAAATAACGCAGTAACGTGCAACATAAATTTGCACGTATACCACAAAATGAACAAAGAAATCATTCAAATATATCTTCAACGAAGATAATTCAAAACAGCAAAAATCTAATCAGATATGATTAGCACTAAAGAAAACCAGCAAGAATTTCAATAAATCAAACCACTGGTTAAACAGCAAAATGAAATTAAATTCATTTTCATATTTCCATTTTTAAATCAAAATAATTATCAACTGTACTCAGCGAAGCAGTCTCACTGTTTTCGCTGCGCACTCTGATAAACAAAACACAATTCACTTTTTATTTTTAAATACAGATATTTAAAAATTTCATCAAAAAAGTTTAGCTTTGACTCAAAGCACAATAAAACATCGACTAATAGTTGTAACACATGTTCCATCTAAGTTATGTTTTATATTATGTCCATAAACCCCAAACTTTGATACCAACTGTGACGCCCCACCTCTGTGCTCACAATAACAAAGAGTATTAAAGGAAATACTGTCTGTTATCACGAAGAATAAGGCTGGATAGGAGCGGTCATCCATAGTTAGGCCTTACACAAGTATTGGTTATTTCGATAGGAGTGATATGTATTTTTAATTTTCATCTCTTATTTATTTACTCCCATCGACATACCCGATTTCAGTATGAAACAAACTACGATGGTTCATAATAGTTTAGGACAATATATATAATAATAACACAGATAAGTCAAATGCGGAACACAGATAATAAAAAGTCTCATATATATATATATATATATATATATATATATATATATATATATATAACTGAAGTCAGTTGATATACATGTGATACAATACATATGATACAACTACAACTGTCGTCTCTGGAAGTTACATATACAAGTACATTATCGTAAATAATATACATGAATATACAACATCCTATACTAAGACAACGACTACTCCAAAAAGTATGAAAAGACTTCATAGCTCTAGCAGCAACCCAAAGTATGATATCAACAACCTGTAAATACTCGGTCTGACCCGAGTATTAAATTCAAAAGAAAATAAAACACGGGTCAGTCTAATTCAAACTCAGTTATTAGTGCACAGAAGCAATAATAATTAAGTAACAAAAAGACGACAGTCACAATAAATCTCGTCTATCCGATCCTTAAATAAAGAAATCGGATAACGATAAATATAACACATGACAGTGTTAAACAACAAATCAACTAAATCCAAATTTTCAACGAATGTAAATTAAAAAGATTATTAATGAAGATAATTTATAAAACACGGAATTGCCTAAACGCCAATTAACACAAAAATCTAATTATTAAATAAATAATTAGAAACTCATAATCTAATTATTATATTGATAATTAGACGACAACAAAAATCACCAAATTAAACCATTCAAATACAAATCCAAAATATATTGAAATATCAATAAAAATGTCAACTCGAGTAGGGCTGCAGTACATGCACGCGTGCACTGCCTCGCCACTACATCATATGGAATATGCAAAAGATCAATAAATCAAAACAAAATAGAACATACCGTGTGGCTGCAGTACACGCTTGCGTGCACTGCCTTGCCACTACAGTTGTTAACCCTTAAATCTCTACGACCTAAGAAATGTACGACCCAGGATGATGCGAGTTAAGGTTTATACGACTTAAGGCCTCTACGACTCAAGAAGGCTACGACTTAAGGGGTCTACGACTTAAGGCCTCTACGACCTCAGAAGCCTACGACTTAAATGGTAACACGACTCAGTAAGCTAACGGGTTAAGGAAGGCTTGCGAGTTAAGACATTGACGACCTATGGAAGTCTACAACCTAAGAGGTATGCGGCATAAAGTTGATGCGACCCAAGACTTCAGAAGACAAGTTCAATACCGTGTTATAGTAAGATGACTCGTGGACGACATATGACTTATGATGAGTCGTGTGCGACTCATACTAACATCAAGGAAAGTTGCACTGGTTAACTCGTGAACGGCTCAGGACTTGTGATGAGCTTAACTTTGGACCAAGCGGTGAGTTAACCCGGTAGGTCGGCCGCGACCTACTATGAGTCGTGAACGGGTTATAACTCATTATGAGTCGTGTACGTGTCATGACCTAACTGACAAAATTCCCGAAACAACAAAGGACCGACCTACGACTTACAGTAGGTCGTTCACGACCTGATTTGAGTCATCCACGACTTAAAGCTGCTATGAGGAAGTCCAATGTCGCCTCATTTTGGACCACGGCTTTTTAACTCGCAGACGAGTCAGGACTTGTGCCATGTACAGAGGATCAGAGACGCTCTAATATAAGGTCCGGGCTCAATCAGTTGAGTCGGCCACAAATCCTGAGTCGGCCGCGACTCACGACTCATCTTGAGTCGGTCGCGACTCATGACTTAGCAATTCCAGCCTAAAAGTTTGCCTATAAATACATAGCCATCTTCAACATGGGGGGGACTTTTGGGGGCATTCTCTTCACACACCGTTACCTCGCTGCATTGAGAACTTCATCAACACTTAGAGCTTCCAAGATTAAAGGAATACATCAAAGAAATTCACGAAGAAACCACACATCTTCAACATGAATCTAAGAACTTTAATCGACATTGAAGCTTAAGACTTGTTCCAAATCACTTGTAACTTGAAGTGTATTGTACTTGAGAAGAATTGTATCAGTTTGTAACGGGATTATTAATAAAAGTACTTAGAGTGGACGTAGGCTATACCCTTAAGCCAAACCACTATAAAATCGTTGTTGTTTACCGCTTTTCTGCTATTACTTGCTTGTAATTCTTTCCCGATCTATCGGGTGGTGCTTTCACAACTACACTTTGCACACCGGGGTGTTAGCGTTCACATTTTAGCGTTAACATTTTTGGTGCTTTCACTGAGAATTGAACTCAGGGGCAAACTTCAACCATTGTTCAACAAAATTCTAACAGAAACCATGGTTTCAGAAAAGAAACGGAAGTTGTTAAGGTTTGAAGGTACTTGCAGCAATGCCATTGCTCTTCCCACGCTAAGTGAAACAGCTTCAAGTATTGGAGTCACAAGGGCTGAATTAAATGCCGTGATATATGGAATATATCAACACATGGAAGTTCAAAGCAATAGGATACTGGATAAGATGAACGCATTGCAGGAAGAAGTCCATCGACTAGAAAGTGATATAAAAACCATTGCCAAAGAGGTCCAGGTTTCAGAAGAATGGAATGCCCCTCAACGAGCAACTGGCATTACTATTGGAACATTCCCCCAAACAGAGAATTCATGGCCACGACCAACTATCCACGAGCGTTTGTCAAGGCGAACTTTTGAAAGAATAGTTGATGATTACCCATTGAGTCCTGGTAACGATGAAGAATACATACCGGAAATGATTGAACAGAAAGAGAAGAATGGGGGAAGAAGAAAACAGAAACTCTTGAAAAAAGCTCGACGCTTCATACCCTCCAACTTCACTCCCTTGACCGACACTCCGGAAAGTATCTTCTTGGCAACAAAGGATGTTGTTGTTTACCCCAAACCATCTCTGATGAGGAGAAGCGCGACAGACAATGGGAAATTCTGTCAATTTCACAATCAACCTGGCCATGAAACTGACCAATGTCGCCATCTAAGGAAGGAGATTGAAGAATTGATCAAGCAGAATGAACTGCAACAGTATGTGAAAAAAGATGGAATTAACCATTCCTCATCCTCTAAGGTGCAGCTGGTTCCCGCTCAACAATGTAGCTCAAATAAAAGAACCGTGGCACAGGGAGATGAAGGTCCTATCATCAGTATCATCACAGCAAGCCCTCACCAGCCAGGGAAAAATTGGATGAGGCGGGAAGACGTGCTCACGCTCCAAGGAGACCTTCAAAATGAAAGGAAGTTTCGATTCTGAAAGATGTTGCCATCCAGTCCTCTTATGCCAAAAGATTCAATCCCTAAAGCCTGGGGCAGCAATTGCTTCCATACCTTACTTGAACACTTTGTTTCAAATTTGTAAAAAAGTGCTGATCCAATGATTCTTGTATCAAAATCTGTTGTAAAAACAACGCCAATAAATAATAAAAACTATAAGTCTTGCTTTCCCTATTATTACAAGTCGCTTATTTTATTTCGATATGTGAAATACTCTGAGAATATCACTAAGATTATCGATCTAAATTTGCAGGCAATAATACCAAGCTGATTCATTGCAATATCAAGCAACCCTTGGTAGCATTCAAAAGCAAGCCTTAAACAACAGAATTCCAGGGCCATAAAAGCAAAGCTTACCAGTCACAAGACCAAGTGATCCGCGACATCATCCAGCAATCAAGCATTGAACCATTCAAAATTCCCATATTCAAATCCTACAAAAGGAGAACTTCAGACGAAAGTAAGCAAGGTGGATAGAAGCAGATCATATATGGCTAACTACAAATGCTTGAACAAACAAACAGCAAGTTAAAGAACCTATATCTGCCACCACCAATTTTCTTAACTATAAAATATACTCCTTTGGGTAAGGGAGAGGCTTGGCAGCTGAAAGTGGTGACACTTGCGAAGCAATGGGGATTATCAACATGAATCAACGGCAAAGAGACATGCGAGAGCAAGCGTCAGCCAACAAAAAGAATATTTCAGAAGCACAAGCCCTCTTTGAAGGCATAACTCCTCAGAGGATAAAAACCTCAAGCGGGCTTCACCGAAAAAAGGCGTCTTTCTCGTTACAAAGTCGTGGAGTTATCGGTCGGCACACTCCCGAGAATCCATCCAACCGAGAAAAGGAAACTCCAAACTTCCTGACAATAACCCTACTTAGGGGCACGCATTTCACCACACCCGGTCGACATACTCCCGTGAGATGAAATGTGAAAAGCTCTCCTCGGGGGAGAAATGCTTCTCTACGGAGACAAAATGCTTCTCCTCAGAGACTAAAGCCCTCTTCGGAGGCAAAATGCTTCTCTACGGAAACCAAATGCTTCTCCTCAGAGACTAAAGCCCTCTTCGGAGGCGAAATGCTTCTCTACGGAGACCGAATGCTTCTCCTCAGAGACCAAAGCCCTCTTCAGAGGCAAAATGCTTCTCTACGGAGACCGAATGCTTCTCCTCAGAGACCAAAGCCCTCTTCGGAGGCAAAATGCTTCTCTACGGAGACCAAATGCTTCTCCTCAGAGACTAAAGCCCTCTTCGGAGGCGAAATGCTTCTCTACGTAGACCGAATGCTTATCCTCAGAGACCAAAGCCCTCTTCGGAGGCAAAATGCTTCTCTACGGAGACCGAATGCTTCTCCTCAGAGACCAAAGCCCTCTTCGGAGGCAAAATGCTTCTCTACGGAGACCGAATGCTTCTCCTCAGAGACCAAAGCCCTCTTCGGAGGCAAAATGCTTCTCTACGGAGACCAAATGCTTCTCCTCAGAGACTAAAGCCCTCTTCGGAGGCGAAATGCTTCTCTACGGAGACCGAATGCTTCTCCTCAGAGACCAAAGCCCTCTTCGGAGGCAAAATACTTCTCTACGGAGACCGAATGCTTCTCCTCAGAGACCAAAGCCCTCTTCGGAGGCAAAATGCTTCTCTACGGAGACCGAATGCTTCTCCTCAGAGACTAAAGCCCTCTTCGGAGGCGAAATGCTTCTCTACGGAGACCGAATGCTTCTCCTCAGAGACCAAAGCCCTCTTCGGAGGCAAAATGCTTCTCTACGGAGACCGAATGCTTCTCCTCAGAGACCAAAGCCCTCTTCGGAGGCAAAATGCTTCTCTACGGGGACCAAATGCTTCTCCTCAGAGACCAAAGCCCTCTTCAGAGGCAAAATGCTCCTCTTCGGAGGCACAACTCTTCGGAGGACAAAGACCTCTAATGGGACATATGCTACAAAAAAGAAAGTTCTCTACTCAACAAAAAAGATTGGAGGAGTCATGACCCACCAACCATGAGAGAGTAACTTCCAGGCAATGTAAACCATCTCTGGGGCACATTTCACCAGGAGTTGAAGTGTTATGACCGCTCTTCGAAATTACACTTCACCAGAGTTGAAATGCAAACAAAATAAAGACCTCTTCGGGGGCACATTTCACCAGGAGTTGAAGTGTTATGACCGCTCTTCGGAATTACACTTCACCAGAGTTGAAATGCAAACAAAATAGAGACCTCTTCGGGGGCACATTTCACCAGGAGTTGAAGTGTTATGACCGCTCTTCGGAATTTCACTTCACCAGAGTTGAAATGCAAACAAAATAAAAGCCCTCTTCGGAGGCACATTTCGCCAGGAGTTGAAGTGTAACAACCGCTCTTCGGAATTTCACTTCACCAAAGTTGAAATGCAAAACAAAATAAAGACCTTTCTGAAAGTCCACGTTTCACCGAGATTGAAATAAAACTTCCAAGTGTTGAAACGTGAAAAGGCTTTCTTCAAAGGCACAACTCTTTGGAGGTACACGTTTCACCGAGATTGAAATAAAACTTCCAAGTGTTGAAACGTGAAAAATCCCTCCTTAGAGGTACAACCCCCTCCCGGGGACACAATCAAGAAGAAAGACCTCTTCGGAAGCCCACGTTTCACCAAGATTGAAATAAAACTTCCAAGTGTTGAAACGTGAAAAGGCTTTCTTCAAAGGCACAACTCTTTGGAGGTACACGTTTCACCGAGATTGAAATAAAACTTCCAAGTGTTGAAACGTGAAAAATCCCTCCTTAGAGGTACAACCCCCTCCCGGGGACACAATCAAGAAGAAAGACCTCTTCGGAAGCCCACGTTTCACCAAGATTGAAATAAAACTTCCAAGTGTTGAAACGTGAAAAGGCTTTCTTCAAAGGCACAACTCTTTGGAGGTACACGTTTCACCGAGATTGAAATAAAACTTCCAAGTGTTGAAACGTGAAAAATCCCTCCTCAGAGGTACAACTTTGTAAAAAAAAAAAAAAAAAAAAAAAAATCCTCATCAAAAGCGTACTTTAACTTTCAAAGGAAGAGTAATTTACCTACTATGGAAAATGATTGTTAAAAAAAAAAAAGAAAAAGAAAAGAAGTTAAAGTACCCTTCAGAGGTCCGCTTTACCACATAGAGGAATTCACTTGGTAAAATATGCGCATAAGCAAAAGAAAAAAGTGATTTCTTCGAACGACAAAGCGTAGAAACTTATACGAAGGGAGTTGTACTCTACAAAAATTTTCTTTAAAGAATAAAATAATTATTCTTTAGCAAATAAGAGTGCAAGTCCCCTCGAAGTATAAAATATTGCAGCAAGCTTAAGGTATGGGGGCAACATGGTATAATAGTGTAGCTGCATCAGTAAAGTAATACTCAAACAACATACCATAAGCCCGCTGCAATATCATATAAATAAACTTGTGCAAAAAATAAATAGTAAATGCATTCTCAAATTCAAACAGAAGTTTGTACAAACGAAGAATCATTTTATTCAACTATAATGCAGATACAGGTTTCAAGATAAAAGCGGGGGCCGGTACCCGCACAACTCTCGGCCAGTTCATACGAAAGACAAGAAGCTAAAGTCTTCACTTCTTTTTACTGCCTTTGGACCCTTTACCCGGCCGAATGACCAGCTTTTCAGGTCGACCAGTGGGTATAAGGGAGGAAGGAGAGGTAGGCGCAGCTGGCCCAACTTCTGGCTCCTCTTCAGTGGCAGTGATTATCTTCCCTCTCCTCTTTGATGCTCCTTGCTTCCTTCTCCTCTTCGAGGAAGACTCACTTCCTGGAGTGACAAGTTTAGATAGAGTTATGTCGTCAGAAGGAGTCCGCTCCGGAGATATGTCGCCTCCCTCAAGTCCCTCATCTTTTTGCTCTTGCGAAGCAATGGGATCATCTAGGCCATGGAGAGCCTCTATTTGTTCCTCCTGTGATCCAGGCTGCGAAGCAGAAGGAGGAGCCACCTGAAGAGATGGAGGAGGGATTACCGGAGAAGTAGAGATTTGAGCAGTGCTTGATACTTTTTCTACAGAAGAAAAGAGGTTAAAGTCAGTAAAGAGAGGAGATGAAGGTTCACCAATGAAGTCGGTAAAGAAAGGAGATGAAGGCTCGTCAAGGTTGAGAAAATAGCCAAGGAGCTCATGAAACTCATGCGAAATAAATGAGTAACCCGCTTGAGCAGGATTGACAGTAGCAAGATTAACAGTGAAATTACCTGGAGAAGCTGGTTTCCTGATATCGACTTCATAAGCTTGCGCATCAGCGCTCTCATCACCCTCGTCTCCACCTTGTATGCTTGTAATCTCAGTGGTAACTTTGGTGGGAGATGCAAGATGGGAACTGGAACCAATAATGTCGACTTCAGACGAAGAAGGTGGCTGGACTAGAGTAGTTGAAGTGGTTTTCCCCAGCCGGTCCCCTTCCGTCACTTTAGTTCTTAATTTGGCAAGTTGTTCCTTTCCCTTGGCAAGGGCAGCGCGAGCGTCATCATCAAAATAATGCCTTTCCAGGGCTGATTCGTCATAACCAGCACCTTCAGCACCAAGCATCTCAAGAGCGGCCTCCCATACTTCAGCTAAAGTGATTTCATACTTAGGACCAAGAAAAGCGAGGCTTCCACGCCCCAAGACGCTATGCAAGTAGAAGTCGAATAATGTTGAGCCGAAGCTGTTTTTGGTCGCCTCATGAGATTCTTCGGCTGCGATTTTGCCGGCGACAGCCTCATCGCGCTCCCTTTCAGTTTTGGCAAGCTGAAGCTTAAGCATTTGTATCTCCGCCTCCTGGGAGTTGTTTTTCTTTCGAAGCTCAGCAATATCAGAGACATAGCCTTCACTGATTCTTTTTTGTGCTTCGAGCCTGTCTTCGGCATCCCTCTGGCTAGCGTGAGCGTCTCTCACTTGTTTCAGGAGCACTTCTTCTTTCTGAGAATATGAAGTAGAGGAAGCAGCAAGCTCATGTTTCAATTCCTCGACTTTTGCTTCAAGCTCCTCATTGTAAGAAGCAATGTTCCTCATCTCGGTGTCGTGTTGCTCAACGACCTTTTGCCATTCGGCCTTATCGTTTTCCATAGTAAGCATGGCCTCTATGTTGGCACGGTTAACTCTTTGAAGCTCATCGACAAGCTTCTGCCAGTTTGACATCCTCTCGATATCGAGCTTGACTGCATCAAGATTGCGCAACATAGCAGACTTGTCGATGGGAACCAAGTCTAGGTCGAACCTCACCCCCTTAAGGCACCATTGAGGAAATCGGCTCTGCAGAGTGGCAGGACCCGGTCCAACTTGAAATTTGGGCCTGTTAATTATCGTTTGAATATCTGATTTCCCAAGAGCGGGAGAGTCAGAAGGAATGTCGAGTGAGGCAGGAATAGTAACTTTCTCAGGAGTAGTAGAGGCCTGCTTTTCACTATGACGGGCTCGTTTGCTTAAGTCTTCACCCATGTGACCTTTTCCTCGATCGTCATGAGTTTTTCTCTTGTGGGAGTCATCGCCTTTTTGCCAAGAGTCATGGCGCTCTTCTCTCTCTCTTCTTTCGCGACGTTCTTCTTCAGTCCTCCTTTCATGAGCCTTTCGGGCAGCCCTTTCTTCATCAGATTCTCTGTAGGAGGGAAAGTAACGCCGATAATCATATTGACCACGCCCCCCGTAGCGTTGGAAATCCTGATAATATGATCCGCCGCGTGTCATTGAAGGATCTAAAATAAGAAAAGATAAGCTTTAGAAATCTTTAAAGTATGAGAAGATAAGTGCATAAATGTGCTGGAAAATCCTTAGTTGTGTGTGAAGTGCAAACTACTCGCATTGGACTAACGAACCACTCCTCAGTTGGGGGGAAGTAATAGGTCCCACTGTCGGTGACAATTCTTGGGATAAAGGAGTTGGAGTCTGTTGGAGGGCAGATGTCGCTTCAATCATCGGGGGTATAGTTTTACCACAGGCAGGGTCATCTTTAAAGAGCTCTTGGGAAGTGACGATTATGTCACTTAAATCCCCAAAGACGTCATCACCGTCATGCCCAACCTGATTCCCTCCATCAGCTCCTTTGTCAGCACTCTTCCTGGTTTGGGAAAGGGGCTCCTCTTCTTCTTCAATTATGGGAGCAAGTGCGGGCTTTTCGGAGGGTCCCGCATCGTCTCTTGGAGTAGAGCACTTTACTAGTAAGGTTTCTGCAGAAATTTCTCCTCGCATGTGCTCTTTAGTGGAGATCGGAAGATCAGGAGTTTTCACCGGAGAATCAGGAACCTCCGTTGGAGCTTCATGAGGCTGAGTAAAGCGAGAGGGATGGAGGAGTCCGTATTGATGTAAAAATTCGTCGTTTAGCAGAAACTTTATGCTCCTCTCTTCCACCGGCACGGCATTTAATCTTTCAAAAATTTGCTTAAGACTAGGGTCCCTAGCAGGGGGCGGAAGTGCTAAAACAGGAAAAGAATGAAATTAGCAACTGAGAGTTCAGATCTCGAGAAAGTTTCAAAACGGAAAAAGTAAAGACAGGAAATCTTACTTCCCACTCTCCAGATGGCATAAAACCCTGGAGGGCAGCGAACAAAGAAAAACTGATTCAAGAATCCGTGAGCGCTTTCGGAGAGATCAGTAATAAGTTTGCGGTTTCGAGCGCTTCTTATAACCACGATGGAGGGATGGTCTTTAATTTTCGTGAATGAGCAAAAATAGCAGATCTCCCCGAAGCTTGGTAATCGATCCAAAACTCTCCTAAATAGAACACATAACCCCATCAGAATGGCGTAGCCATTGGGGTGTAGTTGGAATGGAGAGATAGACAACCGAAGCAGGAACTGTTGAAGAAAGTCATTAAAAGGAGGAATAGCGCCGTTCAAGCACATTTGGCGATTAACAACAACAAAGCCAAGAGGGGGCCTATCCGCGGTGTCATTTGGCCCCGGAAGTAAGATGTCAGCATCATCAATGCCAAACTGGACGCGCAGTTGGTTAAACACCCGCTGATTCAAAGTTGTGGATGTTCTCTCCGGAGGGTTGTCTACAGGGATGGCTACTGGGAAGACATCTTCAGCCTGGCCCATCGGCTCTTCTTGATGAGAGGTCATTCTACACAAGCAACTGGATGTTCAAATGCGAAGGTGCGCGTTTCCTAAAAAGTGTGAAGTGTTGTGCAAGACTAATAAAAAGTGACAAGTATATTTAACTGGAATTATACTGATCGATGCTTGATCGATTGTAAACATTTCAGAACTTGTTAATCTAAAGCTCAAGCATAATATTAGTGCAAGCGGGTCGATTTCTATTGACTATTTCAGCATTGCTTTGGTACTTTGTTTGAAATTGATAAGTTAAAGGCACTTCATACACACAATTTATTCAAGTTAATCATCTATTGTTAACTAATCTGTCATTCGATGTGGGCAGTCAATGACAAGTATATTCGTCCCAGTTTTCTGTGAATGTTGTATTGAACAGGTTATTAGCCTGCAAGTCAAAATAATCTGTGAATGAGTGCAATAAAATTCAACAGTTCGAAGTTAATGCAATGGTCCAATGTTCAAACAGAATTTACACAAGTCATAACCCATCAACGGTTCAAAAGTTCTGAGTCGGCAGTGCCCTAAGTAATGAGTCGTGGAGAAAAGGAGATTATCTCCAAGTCTTATCTCGGCAACGACTCAGGGCTAAGTCTTATCTCGGCAACGACTCAGGGCTTAGGTCGTGGAGTATGATAAAGGAGCTCTGGTGCAAAATAATAAGGAAATCTCTAAGTTTTGTCTCGGCCCCGACTCAAGCATTGTGTCGTGATGTCTCGGCCCCGACTCAAGTCTTGTGTCGTGAAGGTTGGTGAGCCGGTCCAGAGTTGAATCGCAAAGGGTTTTAGGTCGTTCAAGATTATTAAGTCGCATCAGGGGTAGTGTTTTACTCTGATTGGCCTATCTACCATACAACTCCAAAACCCATTTCCCTCCTACCCCATGTTAACCCAATGACCTATCTCCAAGTCCTATCTTCGGATCCTAACCCATAACCCGTTAACCTAATGGTGTCTCCAAAAATAGTAACTTTAATCCTATCACAATACAGAATCGCCTCGAATGATGGATCGCCGCGAGTAAAATCAAGCAGACCTAAGTTCATCAGCAATCAAATCCAACAAAACTCGTAGGGCACGAAGAGGCGAACCAGAGGCGAAGAATTAAGCGCGTAAGGTAATAATGATCAACGATCGAAAAGAGGGAAGAAATCGCTTACGATTGTGTGTTGCTAGAGAGGATTGGATGCAAATTGAGTTGAGATCGCCTTTGAAGGATTAGAGATGTGATAATGGCAGAGATAGCTTGGGGATAAAGTGATGAGAAGAAGAAACGACTCAAGCTTTTTATAGCTCGAAATAGTGAAACTTGAATCGGTGTGTACGGGTTAGGATGAGTCGAAGCACACGACCTATGACATAGGCCTGCACTTCGAGGGGCAAATGTTAACCCTTAAATCTCTACGACCTAAGAAATGTACGACCCAGGATGATGCGAGTTAAGGTTTATACGACTTAAGGCCTCTACGACTCAAGAAGGCTACGACTTAAGGGGTCTACGACTTAAGGCCTCTACGACCTAAGAAGCCTACGACTTAAATGGTAACACGACTCAGTAAGCTAACGGGTTAAGGAAGGCTTGCGAGTTAAGACATTGACGACCTATGGAAGTCTACAACCTAAGAGGTATGCGGCATAAAGTTGATGCGACCCAAGACTTCAGAAGACAAGTTCAATACCGTGTTATAGTAAGATGACTCGTGGACGACATATGACTTATGATGAGTCGTGTGCGACTCATACTAACATCAAGGAAAGTTGCACTGGTTAACTCGTGAACGGCTCAGGACTTGTGATGAGCTTAACTTTGGACCAAGCGGTGAGTTAACCCGGTAGGTCGGCCGCGACCTACTATGAGTCGTGAACGGGTTATAACTCATTATGAGTCGTGTACGTGTCATGACCTAACTGACAAAATTCCCGAAACAACAAAGGACCGACCTACGACTTACAGTAGGTCGTTCACGACCTGATTTGAGTCATCCACGACTTAAAGCTGCTATGAGGAAGTCCAATGTCGCCTCATTTTGGACCACGGCTTTTTAACTCGCAGACGAGTCAGGACTTGTGCCATGTACAGAGGATCAGAGACGCTCTAATATAAGGTCCGGGCTCAATCAGTTGAGTCGGCCACAAATCCTGAATCGGCCGCGACTCACGACTCATCTTGAGTCGGTCGCGACTCATGACTTAGCAATTCCAGCCTAAAAGTTTGCCTATAAATACATAGCCATCTTCAACATGGGGAGGACTTTTGGGGGCATTCTCTTCACACACCGTTACCTCGCTGCATTGAGAACTTCATCAACACTTAGAGCTTCCAAGATTAAAGGAATACATCAAAGAAATTCACGAAGAAACCACACATCTTCAACATGAATCTAAGAACTTTAATCGACATTGAAGCTTAAGACTTGTTCCAAATCACTTGTAACTTGAAGTGTATTGTACTTGAGAAGAATTGTATCAGTTTGTAACGGGATTATTAATAAAAGTACTTAGAGTGGACGTAGGCTATACCCTTAAGCCAAACCACTATAAAATCGTTGTTGTTTACCGCTTTTCTGCTATTACTTGCTTGTAATTCTTTCCCGATCTATCGGGTGGTGCTTTCACAACTACACTTTGCACACCGGGGTGTTAGCGTTCACATTTTAGCGTTAACAACAGTGATGATGTACTCAAAAGTTCAACGAACCAAAATCAATGAAGAATCAAATATCAATGCCACGGCCTCAATGGTCAAAGCAGGAAGAAATGGACAATGTGCACGTATATACACAATGCAAATTCATAAACGAACATAAGGTCAAACCCGAATATTGGATTCAACTCAAGTGAAATTGGAAAAACAAATCCAACTGAAATCAAGTGGTCAAGACAGCTAATTCATATGCAAACTGCCTCAACGCAACTGTAAAGCAACTCCACTCGAATGACCAAGTGCACAAAGGCGATGGTACAAATAAATGAAAATAGCAGAATGATGGTGAGAGCACCAAAATATGGCACTACAGCACAACAATAAAGGACTATGAACCTAACCGGCTAATTGGCAAAAATGAAGACTGCCTGAAGCACACGTGAAGTCCAGACCAAAAACAGAAGGCGACATGAAACCAATATGTCGGGATACAAACATATGCAAAATGCATATAGTCGTGCAATACAAAACAGTGCCGACTACATCGAGTCCACAGTGACCAAAGTACTATCAAGACTTCTAGTCAAAAGCAACAGAAAATTCAAAGAACCAGGAGTAAGCAAGCTACTGAACCTCAGTGAAAAATTCAAGGGCAAGTATACACATACTGTTGCAGTGAAGACTGCAGATAGTCCAGATGTAATGCAACCAAGATGTGTGGATACATAATGAAATTCCAGAAGCAACAACAGTCATATATATACATACCTGAATGTATATATATACATGATAATGGAAAGACATATACATGTACAAATGACAACAAGGCAGCAAACAAGAATCGAGCTAACAGTGGACAAAGTTGAGGCTGCAACCCAAAACATACTACGTGAAGAACAAGTTTGCAAGTGAAGACAACAATGGTGCCAGCAGTTCCAAACAGGTTCATAGGAATTAGAGGTGACCTCAATGTACATGAAAACCAAGCTACATAATGGACATCAAGGGCTACAAGTACTCGAGCTCAAGGCAGTAAAGTTCAAAAGTGCAACAAAATGGAACTGTTGATCAACAAATACGTATACAACTCAAACACAGTGAAGTCATAACTCAACTTAGTTTAGACCAAGTACAAAGAGCAAAACTGTGAACACAGTGAACCCAGTTAAGGCAGCACGTAAAACAAGTGGAAGACGGCAATACTGTGGCCGAAACAAATAAGCAGATGAATTCCAACAGTTATATATCAAAAAATTTAAACCCAAAATAAAGATCGTAGTCAATCACTGAAGTAATTGCAAAAGGAAAGTAAATTATCCTCTAAACTATTTCCACCAACTAAGTTTGCAGATTTCAAAAAGTCAATGCCGAAGAGAACAAGAGCGAACAAAATCAAGCATCAAATTATACGAAATTGATAAAATCAGAGAAATCACAATTATCCAACACTTCAAACGGCCGAGCAATTCAGTTGATAAATTCAAACATACATATACGAACTCAAATGAAGGAGATCGAACTGATATAAACAAAATCAAGGTCTCGAATCATATAAAAACAGTAATTTGAATTGGATGTGAGTGAAAATCGAATTCACTCACCTTAGCTTTTTGAAGAGCAGGAATTCGACGTCGCAGCCGAGAGACGATCGACAAATAGGGCAAGACAATCGAGTTCAATCGAGCACTTAAAATCGCCATCTTCGAATTACATAAACCCTAATTTGGAACCGAGAGAACGAAGCTCTAATTTTTCGTTAAAGAGGAAACGGGCCGCCATTTTTTTTCGTCCGAATGTTTTTAGGGTTTTGAACTAAAAAGAATAGGGAGTTAAGTGGAACGGTTATGTGCTCCAATATAACCGGTGCCAAAAGCAAAAGAAATCGTGGGCGAAAAATTTCATTTGAAAGGCCGCATAATCCCTTTAACAATTTGATAAAAGAATTTCAACCTGATTTAAAAACTCCAGTAGCAATCATCAAGCTACATTAATCGTCTAATGACGAAAATTAATTAATTCGAAATACCGGGTTGTTACAGACTCCCCTCCTTATAAAAATTGCGTCCCCGCAATTTTCATAAGTAAAGATGTCGATAAAAATTATTTTTCTAACATAAACTAGTTAAGCTAGAAAAATAATGGTCGGGAACACAAACACCAAAGAAATCTTTTAATTTCATAAAAGAAATTCACAAATTCTCAACAAAATCTAATTACCAATAGATAATTCAGAAAACGGCAAAACTGAATCAGTACGATTATCAGCAATATTTAATTATCAATTAGATAATTAGAATACAAAAATAACAAAACAGCGATATCTAACTATCGATACGACAATTAGAAAAACAACAAAATCTAATTATCGACAAGGATAATTAGAAAACACAAATCACGATTCGCAAAACTGTAATTATCTAATCATCAAAAACGATAATTAGAAAACAACAAAGGTCTAATTATAACCAAAGATAATCAGAATTCAAATCAACAAATATTCAATTATCAAAAACGATAATCAAAAACCAACAAATATTTGATTATCAAAAACGATAATCAAATCTCAAATCAACAAATATTCGATTATCAAAAACAATAATCAAATCAACAAATATTCGATTATCAAAAACGATCAAATCAACAAATATTCGATTATCAAAAACGATAATCAAATCAACAAATATTCGATTATCAAAAACGATAATCAAATTTCAAATCAACAAATATTCAATTATCAAAAACGATAATCAAATCAACAAATATTCGACTATCAAAAACGATAATCAAATCAACAAATATTCGACTATCAAAAACGATAATCAAATCAACAAATATTCGATTATCAAAAACGATAATCAAATCTCAAATAAACAAATATTCGATTATCAAAAACGATAATCAAAATCAACAAATATCCGATTATCAAAAACGATAACCAAATCAACAAATATTCGATTATCAAAAACGATAATCAAATCAACAAATATTCAATTATCAAAAAACGATAATCAAATCTCAAATCAACAAATATTCAATTATCAAAAACGATAATCAAATTAACAAATATTCGATTATCAAAAAAGATAATCAAATCAACAAATATTCGATTATCAAAAATGATAATCGAATCTCAAATCAACAAATATTCAATTATCAAAAACGATAATCAAATCAACAAATATTCGATTATCAAAAATGATAATCAAATCAACAAATATTCAATTATCAAAAACGATAATCAAATCAACAAATATTCGATTATCAAAAACGATAATCAAATCAACAAATATTCGATTATCAAAAACGATAATCAAATCTCAAATCAACAAATATTAAATTATCAAAAACGATAATCAAATCAACAAATATTCGATTATCAAAAACGATAATCAAATCAACAAATATTCGATTATCAAAAACGATAATCAAATCAACAAATATTCGATTATCAAAAACGATAATCAAATCAACAAATATTCGATTATCAAAAACAATAATCAAATCTCAAATCAACAAATATTCGATTATCAAAAACGATAATCAAATCAACAAATATTCGATTATCAAAAACGATAATCAAATCAACAAATATTCGATTATCAAAAACGATAATCAAATCAACAAATATTCTATTATCAAAAACGATAATCAAATCAACAAATATTCTATTATCAAAAACGATAATCAAGTCTCAAATCAACAAATATTCAATTATCAAAAACGATAATCAAATCAACAAATATTCGATTATCAAAGACGATAATCAAATCAACAAATATTCAATTATCAAAAACGATAATCAAATCAACAAATATTCGATTATCAAAACGATAATCAAATCAACAAATATTCGATTATCAAAAACGTTAATCAAATCTCAAATCAACAAATATTCGATTATCAAAAACGATAATCAAATCAACAAATATTCGATTATCAAAAACGATAATCAAATCAACAAATATCCGATTATCAAAATCGATAATCAAATCAACAAATATCCGATTATCAAAAACGATAATCATAATCAACAAATATCTAATTATCGCAAGCGATAATCAGAACTCATATCAACAAATATCCGATTACCTGCAGATAATTGGAAACAACAAATATCTAGAATCTATTAAGATAACTAGAAAATCAACATAAAAGGTGGATCGATCCCAACAAATGGCGAGTTTTAGCTATGCCGCACGTGCATCAACAAATGGCTGAAGCCTACCAAGTACCCAACATAATTTTGGCGCCCAAGAAATGACCCGGAGGTCCAACAAATGACCCGAAGGTCTGGTACTGGTATTGACCCGAAGGTCCAACATATGACCCGAAGGTCCAACATAGTGGCTCGAAAGCACACAAAAATCATCAAAATCATCAAAACGGCAATTATTTCAATTAACGATTCCGGAATTAACCAAAATAGCAAACGCACATCTCCCATAACCACGAGTTTTACTAAATCGTTTAATTCTCTTCATCGTTTCCTTGAAAGTGCAAAATTGTGTATTCAAAAATAACATTTCACATTCTCAAACGGATAAGTCCGGAATTAAGCGAATCAGTAAAAGAAAGGGGTCATAGTCCTCGATTTTGCTGCAACGTTTAAATCGCTTCCTCATTCTTTTGAAAACGCAAACTGCAAAACTTCTGAAAACAATTTCATTTATTTTATAAAAGTAATAATTTACATTCTCAAACGAACAAATCCGGAATTAAGCGAATCGGTAAAAGAAAGGGTTCATGGTCCTCGATTTTGCTGAATCGTTTAAATCGCTTCCTCATTCTTTTGAAAACGTAAACTATAAAAATTTTGGAAAACAATTTTATTTTTAAAACAATTTGCAAATCCGTGATAAAAACAGCAGCATTAATGACAATTTCAATAAGAAAATTGTACTTCTCAAAACACCGTAGAAACGGATCTCAAAATCAGCGTTGCGGGATAATCGCTTGAAAATCCACTTTAAAATTTGACGGTCGCTGAAGTCAAAGCGACAGTAATTTTTAAACGTCAAAATCTCATCAAAATAATTTGCATCAAAATATAATGTCAGTGAATTTCCATTCATAAAAATGTCAACAATACACCATGCTTCAAAGATTTAGCATGGTGTAAAAATCCCGTCATAAAAATAACGGCAACAAAATACGTTAAAACTAAACATCAGTTCAACGTAAAAATAACGCAGTAACGTGCAACATAAATTTGCACGTATACCACAAAATGAACAAAGAAATCATTCAAATATATCTTCAACGAAGATAATTCAAAACAGCAAAAATCTAATCAGATATGATTAGCACTAAAGAAAACCAGCAAGAATTTCAATAAATCAAACCACTGGTTAAACAGCAAAATGAAATTAAATTCATTTTCATATTTCCATTTTTAAATCAAAATAATTATCAACTGTACTCAGCGAAGCAGTCTCACTGTTTTCGCTGCGCACTCTGATAAACAAAACACAATTCACTTTTTATTTTTAAATACAGATATTTAAAAATTTCATCAAAAAAGTTTAGCTTTGACTCAAAGCACAATAAAACATCGACTAATAGTTGTAACACATGTTCCATCTAAGTTATGTTTTATATTATGTCCATAAACCCCAAACTTTGATACCAACTGTGACGCCCCACCTCTGTGCTCACAATAACAAAGAGTATTAAAGGAAATACTGTCTGTTATCACGAAGAATAAGGCTGGATAGGAGCGGTCATCCATAGTTAGGCCTTACACAAGTATTGGTTATTTCGATAGGAGTGATATGTATTTTTAATTTTCATCTCTTATTTATTTACTCCCATCGACATACCCGATTTCAGTATAAAACAAACTATGATGGTTCATAATAGTTTAGGACAATATATATAATAATAACACAGATAAGTCAAATGCGGAACACAGATAATAAAAAGTCTCATATATATATATATATATATATATATATATATATATATATATATATATATAACTGAAGTCAGTTGATATACATGTGATACAATACATATGATACAACTACAACTGTTGACTCTGGAAGTTACATATACAAGTACATTATCGTAAATAATATACATGAATATACAACAACCTATACTAAGACAACGACTACTCCAAAAAGTATGAAAAGACTTCATAGCTCTAGCAGCAACCCAAAGTATGATATCAACAACCTGTAAATACTCGGTCTGACCCGAGTATTAAATTCAAAAGAAAATAAAACACGGGTCAGTCTAATTCAAACTCAGTTATTAGTGCACAGAAGCAATAATAATTAAGTAACAAAAAGACGACAGTCACAATAAATCTCGTCTATCCGATCCTTAAATAAAGAAATCGGATAACGATAAATATAACACATGACAGTGTTAAACAACAAATCAACTAAATCCAAATTTTCAACGAATGTAAATTAAAAAGATTATTAATGAAGATAATTTATAAAACACGGAATTGCCTAAACGACAATTAACACAAAAATCTAATTATTAAATAAATAATTAGAAACTCATAATCCAATTATCATATTGATAATTAGACGACAACAAAAATCACCAAATTAAACCATTCAAATACAAATCCAAAATATATTGAAATATCAATAAAAATGTCAACTCGAGTAGGGCTGCAGTACATGCACGCGTGCACTGCCTCGCCACTACATCATATGGAATATGCAAAAGATCAGTAAATCAAAACAAAATAGAACATACCATGTGGCTGCAGTACACGCTTGCGTGCACTGCCTTGCCACTATAGTGATGATGTACTCAAAAGTTCAACGAACCAAAATCAATGAAGAATCAAATATCAATGCCACGGCCTCAATGGTCAAAGCAGGAAGAAATGGACAATGTGCACGTATATACACGATGCAAATTCATAAACGAACATAAGGTCAAACCCGAATATTGGATTCAACTCAAGTGAAATTGGAAAAACAAATCCAACTGAAATCAAGTGGTCAAGACAGCTAATTCATATGCAAACTGCCTCAACGCAACTGTAAAGCAACTCCACTCGAATGACCAAGTGCACAAAGGCGGTGGTACAAATAAATGAAAATAGCAGAATGATGGTGAGAGCACCAAAATATGGCACTACAGCACAACAATAAAGGACTATGAACCTAACCGGCTAATTGGCAAAAATGAAGACTGCCTGAAGCACACGTGAAGTCCAGACCAAAAACAGAAGGCGACATGAAACCAATATGTCGGGATACAAACATATGCAAAATGCATATAGTCGTGCAATACAAAACAGTGCCGACTACATCGAGTCTACAGTGACCAAAATACTATCAAGACTTCTAGTCAAAAGCAATAGAAAATTCAAAGAACCAGGAGTAAGCAAGCTACTGAACCTCAGTGAAAAATTCAAGGGCAAGTATACACATACTGTTGCAGTGAAGACTGCAGATAGTCCAGATGTAATGCAACCAAGATGTGTGGATACATAATGAAATACCAGAAGCAACAACAGTCATATATATACATACCTGAATGTATATATATACATGATAATGGAAAGACATATACATGTACAAATGACAACAAGGCAGCAAACAAGAATCGAGCTAACAGTGGACAAAGTTGAGGCTGCAACCCAAAACATACTACGTGAAGAATAAGTTTGCAAGTGAAGACAACAATGGTGCCAGCAGTTCCAAACAGGTTCATAGGAATTAGAGGTGACCTCAATGTACATGAAAACCAAGCTACATAATGGACATCAAGGGCTACAAGTACTCGAGCTCAAGGCAGTAAAGTTCAAAAGTGCAACAAAATGGAACTGTTGATCAACAAATATGTATACAACTCAAACACAGTGAAGTCATAACTCAACTTAGTTTAGACCAAGTACAAAGAGCAAAACTGTGAACACAGTGAACCCAGTTAAGGCAGCACGTAAAACAAGTGGAAGACGGCAATACTGTGGCCGAAACAAATAAGCAGATGAATTCCAACAGTTATATATCAAAAAATTTAAACCCAAAATAAAGATCGTAGTCAATCAATGAAGCAATTGCAAAAGGAAAGTAAATTCTCCTCTAAATTATTTCCACCAACTAAGTTTGCAGATTTCAAAAAGTCAATGCCGAAGAGAACAAGAGCGAACAAAATCAAGCATCAAATTATACGAAATTGATAAAATCAGAGAAATCACAATTATCCAACACTTCAAACGGCCGAGCAATTCAGTTGATAAATTCAAACATACATATACGAACTCAAATGAAGGAGATCGAACTGATATAAACAAAATCAAGGTCTCGAATCATATAAAAACAGTAATTTGAATTGGATGTGAGTGAAAATCGAATTCACTCACCTTAGCTTTTTGAAGAGCAGGAATTCGACGTCGCAGCCGAGAGACGATCGACAAATAGGGCAAGACAATCGAGTTCAATCGAGCACTTAAAATCGCCATCCTCGAATTATAGAAACCCTAATTTGGAACCGAGAGAACGAAGCCCTAATTTTTCGTTAAAGAGGAAATGGGCCGCCATTTTTTTTCGTTCGAATGTTTTTAGGGTTTTGAATCAAAATGAATAGGGAGTTAAGTGGAACGGTTATGTGCTCCAATATAACCGGTGCTAAAAGCAAAAGAAATCGTGGGCCAAAAATTTCATTTGAAAGCCCGCATAATCGCTTTAACAATTTTATAAAAGAATTTCAACCTGATTTAAAAACTCCAATAGCAATCATCAAGCTACATTAATCGTCTAATGACGAAAATTAATTAATTCGAAATACCGGGTTGTTACACTATTGATTTGGGTTTTAAAATAGAAATGATATCATATTTATATGGTTTGAAATGGATATTACATTTTGGTTTTGAAGTATAAATTATTTTGAAATGACCACGGTGTTATAATAACGTTTGGTTGTTAAAGAGACCGGGATCGGAAGTTGTCATACTCTCTGCCAACTCCAAAAACCACTTTAACAACTGTGTACGCGGTGGAGATTTCAGAATGAAGTAGGATGGTGGCGGCGTTCCTTTGAGATATATACGTGGACCCGACTCCCGTGAGTTGGTATAAGGTGGCTAAAACAGGAGCGATCGATGGGCTAAGAAGGTAGCACCTTTTATCGAACACACTCCTTCGATGCCATTCTATTACTTTGTGATTGATTGGGGCCCTTTTGATTTTGGAGGTGTAGCTCAAGGTGGGCGGTAGTAGCTGCTATGCTTTACCATCGGTCCGAAAGCGTAATTGGTATATCTACCTTGGCATTGCCTAATTGTGCCATGTCACCTACCCTAGCGCGTCTTGTACGAGTTTGGTTTTCTCCCGTAGCCCGTGGAGTATTTAGGGTAGTCTCCCGATCTGGAGATGCGCTGGGACTGGATGGACTACTTGGACTATTACGTGGTAAGGGATATATGGATAACCCCTTAACGCTATTTAAAAGTAAGTTTATTTTACTATTAGACATTATTATAATATGGTGTATTACTACATAGTAAATAGTTTAACGGATCCTTAGGAGACGTGAATCCTGAGCTTCTCTTAAGTTACTACACTCACGTTAGACATTGAATAGGAGATGTCAAACCGCGTAAACATCTCTGACGCCGTTCCACTCATATTTATTTCTGTTGATTTAACTCACATAAGATCTTTTAGTTCTGACTCGAGTGTTTTGTCTTTTCAATTCGCTCGGGTCACTCTGAGCATTACATCATTTGAAGACTTTATTTTGGAGGATGAAGATGAAGATATTATTATATACTATATTGTTCCACTACATCACATTGTTCCGCTGCATTGTATTTATTATTCTTTGGTATGTGTAACTCTGATTCTATGTTGTAAAGTATAATCAAATGTTTTGTAAAACAGCTTCATGAACTGTTATTTGATTATTATATTTTGTCATTTCGCTGTGATTCTGTTTTGTTTTATTTCTTTCTCTACTTTTCTTGTTTACCCCAATAACAACCCGCTCTTTTGTATGGTTTGAGTTTGACGTGTGTGGTTTATCGAGATTTGAACATACAAAAAGGCAGGATGTTACATCTGGTATCACACGAAAAACCTTAGCTTTGTGGGGTCTGACTCTTTATTAATAGGGTAGTAATACCCTATGATGAGTCGCTGAGTTTATATATATGAGAGAGCATATTTGTTAGTGTTATAAAAGGGTTTTAATATTATGTTAATTTGTTCCGTTTTATATTTATAAATTCTGGTTGGTGCACGGGACGCTATGACATCAATAGGGATTAATAAACACTTAATAGGACAGACCGACACAATATTTGTTTTGAAATATAGGTAAATGAAATACTTTTGCCTATTATATTTTCTGTATATAAAGTAATAAATTTTATAAAGGTTATATTTGGTTGTAATATATTGGTTGTCAGGTAGTGAAATTTATAAATATTGGTTGTAAAATAAAATTTACTAATAAAATAAAGTAAAATTGGAAATTTAGCATTTAAGTTCCGGGATTTTGAAAATTTCTTTCAAAGGATTTTGGAATTTAATAATATTGTTTATAAGTATTTTCTGATATAAATATTTCAATTTAATTTGAAAGAATTGTTTTAAAGAAACTTTGGAAAGATATAAGTTCTATACTCCCCTCTCCGTCGTTTGAAAATAATTTCGGTGATGAGTGCACGCATCATCGACATTCATTTACAAGTTTCAAAGTGGGAAGGCCACTATAGTAGTTTTACTACAGATTTATTTTGATAAACAAATATAAATTTTAAATTTTTTAAATATAATTGGATATATAAGTTGTAAGTATATATTTATCTATTATTTTAAAACGATTTGAAATTAAACCCGGTATTTAGTTCTTAAGTTTATGTTAATTAATAGATTTAATTGGTGTAGTGAAATGGAATTTAACTAATAATTGAAACCTCTAAATGAAATTACAAGCATTGCACATCAAATTAATTTAAAGAAATGAGAAAAACTTGTATAATTTTGTCAATTGCATTCTTAAAAGCATATATATAACTTACCAAAAGATGTAAAATGTTGAAATGTTAATAATAAAATGTAACGGATATTATACAAGTAAAACTTGGAGTAATGAAGTATTCAATGAAATTCTTTAATAAATAAGAATTTGATGTGTAAATGAAAGGCTACTAATTAAATATAACATAAAAGTAAGTATTATAAATAAATGAAATGAACATTGAACGAATGAATGGGAATATAAAAATCTGCGAGAAATAAATGTAAGTTAAAAAGATAAACCATTATATGAATGAAAAGGAAATCAAACAATAAAGATTATGAAATGAAATTGATAAAAATTAACTCGATCTATTGTTTGGAATTGTTGTTTGTTTGGTTTATGGTTGTTTGGGAAAAGATACTTTAAAATTGGTTTGGATGTATGAATAATCTATTCAGTTTTATTTAAGACTGTTGAGCAAATGATATACTTAATAGTTTATTTGCCACTCCATACAATTTAAAAGTGTCTAAGCCTGAACTAACTACTTATTTCGGATGATGTGGATGAATAAATTGATTTTTGTTGATTGTATGCGAGGGTTGTATGATGTGATTGCAAGTGATTGTTGTTGATTGACATTGATTTGTTTGCTAGTGGATGAAACAAAATTAATATTTCATTCTATATAATTATTGTATATAAGTGAAATACAGGTTATGGAAGCAAGTGCTACTGCTTTTGGTTTCATAATTAAGCGTTAATTTCCCGACAAATAGGTATGTTCTCGGATTATGGTTTTATAGCGCTATTATATTTTTCCCGTGTTGGGATATATATTATTTTGAAAATATATGTTGTATATTGTTATATTTGATATTATATTTTCTCCTGAGCCTCTCCGTACAAAGGAGACTCTGCCGAAATTTTTCGTAAATTTTGGACTTAGAAAAATTTTGAAAAATGTTTTCCAACTTTATTAATTTGAGTATAAAAAGATTTAATGGTTATAACTTGGTATATTTTATTTAAATTATTAAATTTTTGTAAATTTATTTGTTTATAAAATTAATATTTTTGAATAAGATGTATTGTTTACTCAATTCCTTCTTTCCTTCTTTTTTCCTTTTCGGGGACGAAAAGTTTTGAGTGGGGGAGAGTGTAGCGATCCGTAAAATTTTCGATAATTTAATTGTTAATTTATTAAATTTTTGTTATAATATTGCGGGAAAAAAGAAATTTGTGATTCATTAATGAAATAATAACTTAAAGGAGATGTCCTAATGCTAATCTAAGTTAATTATTAACTATTTGAATGAAGTTACAATTAATGGAATTTATGAAAATATTATACTAGGCTATAAATCGAATATAAGAAAACAAAAGTAAATATTGAATTAATTAATGAATTAATATATATTGAATGGTAATTGAATATGTTTAGTAAGAAACTATAACACTGGTTTGGAAATGATAAACTTATAAATATGTGATTGAGATTTAATGATAACAATTATTATTACTTAATCATTTATTTAGTCCATTAAATCAAAATTTGTAATCAATTGCAATGAATCTCAATTCAATATTATGTTAGTGTAAATTAATTAGATAATTAGAAATAGTGTTAAGTCTATTCATAATATGACAATTGGTTGAATGAAAATGATGGATACCAAGATTTATTAATTTATTGGAATTTAAACTTAATATTTGGATTAATTGCAATTAAATGAAATTTAATGAAATTAAGGCTAACACTAAAATTGATAAATTAATCAACTCCAAATTGACATCTAAATTTGGTTAAATTAGTGTAAATGATTAAAAAAATTAAAAATGATGAAATTTGTTAATTATAGAGTTGAAATTGAAAACTTGATTTAATTAATCAATTATTAATTTATTTAACTAACTAGAAAACAGCCATTTTGACCACTGATTCGGATTTCAATGAAGCCAGTTTCATCGGATCCGTAACGGTGAATTACTGTAGAATTTTCAATTTCGTAGCGAACGGGCTTGTCGTTTGATCGTACGGACTCGAAACGCCTAGAAATCAATTTAATTGAAATCAATTGAAATCAATTTGAAATAACATGATTTTAGCATAACTTCTTCATACGATGGAATTTGGACATAAAACCTGTTCCATTGATTTTAAAATATTTAAAAACATTGTTTTGATATATGGATTGACCCATCTTCGTTCCGGAGTCAGAACGGGCTTTTCGGGCCATATATCGTTTATTTTTCCAAACCAATCAAGCCCGTCTATTCTATTTTGTTCAGCCTATATATATCCAGTCATAAACCCTAGCAGCCTTTCTATTCCTCATTTCTGTACGTACAGAAATTTCTGTTGCTCCTCTTTCTCAATGGTCGACAAACCCTAAATTTCTTAGTCCAATTTCAATATCAAATTCAAAATCAAAATTTCAAACTCCACAAACTATATCAAATTTTATATGCATTCGAAGCTCTCGATGAATGCAACTCAGAACTGCAATTCATTTTTGGTTTTGAATCATTGTTTTCCTGAAATTGCAAATCATTTCTGGCCGTTCGTATTAGATTGTGATTGATCCAACGGTGGATCTGCTTCTGATCGGCGATCGGATGGTGCCGTTGCGAAGCTAGTGACTAGTAGCTCCCGGATCAGCCTTTCGTTTGTCGTCAATTGTTTGAGATTCACCAAAAATGGATGTTGTTTGGCCAGCGTTGACTTGCGGTGACGGTGGAGCGGGAGGAGGCCGGAGGCCTTGGCGTGGTCGACGTGGAGGCGCCCTGAGGCTACGAATGCGCCGGTGGGCTCTGATGAGATCGCTGGCGCATAGTCGATGCAAGGCAGGAGGTGGCGCGTTTCAGCCGATGCCGTGAACGAGAGGTAGGGTTTCACGCTTAATTTCGTGGTGACGTGGCTGTTTTTTAGAGTAATCTTCCGTTTTATTATATTTATTTTAATATAAATGTATATTGTTCTAATGCGTATAACATTCACATACGAGGTCTAATTCACGCGTGGTTTTCTCCGTTGAGATCGTATCAGAATTCTGGACATTTTGGCGCTGTTTTGGTCAGATTCTGAGACTGTTCAAATTTTGGGTTTAAATTGGATTTAAATTCAATTTAAATTCAAAGGTTAGTGTTTTAACCCACACACAACTTCTAAAATTTCTTATGTTTGTTAAATTGATTTATGATGTGATTTGAAATTTATTTATGACTGTTTGGCATATTTTTAATCATCATCCCAGTTAAATTGAATTTATTTGAATTAAATTGTTATTTAATTTATTACTGCATATACACTGCCAGTTAAATAGTTATTTAATTTATTATTGAATATAAACTGCCAGTAAATGCCTGTTATTTATTATCTGTTCTAAATTGATGTTATTAGTTGAATTGGATGATGAATGTGATAAATGTTTGATGATTGATATTGGATGAATGGATGTTGTATTTTATACTGTTATCAACTGCAAGTTGTTATGGATTTTATTTCATTCGAGATTGCGGTTTGAAATGGTATATGACCGTTTTTATGTTTTAAATTACGGCTTGAAATGATTAATATCCGTATCACCTGACCATAGGATAGAAAAATTTATACAAACACCGCGGTCTATATATAAAAATATTTTGAAATGTTTTATATGGTTTTGTAAAGAAATGTATGGGTTATATAAATATTGATTTCAGATGTTATCTAAATGTTATCTTATTATTGATTTTTAGCTATGTTTAAATTTGTTTTGAAATATAAAATAGACCAAATAATAAAGTTTGATTGTTTTATATAATATGGTTAAGTATCTGTTTAAATTATATTGTATATAGAGTTTATAATGACTTAAATAAAATTAAGGATGGAAGAAAAATATGAAATTGATTTGAATTAAATTATTTAAGAATTATACCCGAATAAATTTGATTTGAAATTTAAATAAAATTGAGATTTTAAAAGGTATGACTTTTATAACTTGATTTTGGTTTAGAGTGATTTAAATGAATATCAAGTTGATTTAAACGAATATATCAAGTTAAATAAATTGAAAGAATATCAAGATATTTGAAGTTTAAAGTTTTACTTAAATGATATAGGATTTATTACGTAAACATTTCAAATATAAATAAAAGTAATTGAATTTGATATATATGGAATTATCAAGGATTTAGTTTTGAAATAGTGGAATATTTAAAGCTTTGAAATATATGGAAAATTGAAATGGTTTATTTGGGGGTTCAAATCTGCAGTTAGAATTGATTTGTGAAATTGAAGAAGCTATTTTATTATATAAAGTAATTTAATATTTAAGCCATTAAGTGGTGTAGTTATGTTTTAAAGTTATGAGTTTCACAGTATTATGATTTGAAAGCGTTATACTTTTAAATGTTTTGATTTCAAACAAAAGTAATATGACTTTGGAAAAATGATATATTTGAAATAAAAATGACATTATATTGATTTGGGTTTTTATAAAAAATGATATCCTTTTGATTTGGGTTTTAAAACGGAAATGATATCATATTTATATGGTTTTGAAATAAATATTATATTCTTGTTTTGAAGTATAAATTATATTCAAATGACCGCAGTGTTATTAAAGAGACCGGGATCGGAAGTTGTCATACTCTCTAGCAACTTCGAAAACCACTTTAACAAATATGTACGCGGTGGAGATTCCAGAATGATGTAGGATGGCGGCGGCGTTCCTTTGAGGTATATACGTGGACCCAACTCCTATGAGTTGGCATAAGGTGGCTAAAACAGGAGCGATCGACGGGCTAAGAAGGTAGCACCTTTTATCGAACACACTCCTTCGATACCATTCTATTACTTTGTGATTGACTGAGGCCCTTTTGATTTTGGCGGTGTGGCTCGAGGTGGGAGGTAGTAGCCACTACGCGTTGCCATCGGTCTGGAAGCGTAATTGGTATATCTACCCTGGCATTGTCTAGTTGTGCCGTGTCACCTACCCTAGCGCGCCTTGTACGAGTTTGGTTTTCTCCCGTAGCCCGTGGAGTATTTAGGGTAGTCTCCCGATCTAAAGATGTGCTGATACTGGATGGATTACTGGGACTATTACATGGTAAGGGATATATGGATAACCCTTTAACGCTACTTCAAAGAAAGTTTATTTTACTATGAGACATTATTATAATAACGTATATTACTACATAGTAAATAGTTTAACGAATCTTAGGAGATGTGAATCCCGAGCATCTCTTAAGTTACTGCACTCACGTTAGACACTGGATAGGAGATGTCAAACCCCGTAAACATCTCTGACGCCCTTCCACTCATATTTATTTCTGTTGATTTAACTCATATAAGATCTTTTAGTTCTGACTCGAGTGTTTTGTCTTTTCAGTTTGCTCGGGTCAGTCTGAGTATTACAGGATTTGAAGACTTTATTTTGGAGGATGAAGACTAAGATATTATTATTATATACTATATTATTCCACTGCATCACATTGTTCCACTGCATTGTATTTATTATTCTTTGGTATGCGTAACTCTGGTTCTATGTTGTAAAGTATAATCAAATGTTTTGTAAAACAGCTTCATGAACTGTTATTTGATTATTATATTTTTTCATTCCGCTATGAGATTCTATTTTGTTTTATTTCTTTCTCTGCTTTTCTTATTTTCTCCAATAACAATCCACTCTTTTGTATGGTTTGAGTCTGACGTATGTGGTTTATCGTCGATTTAAATGTACAAAAAGGCGGGATGTTACAAGGAGTGTGTCTGATAAGAAGGGCTACCTCCTTGGCCCGAGATCGCTCCTTTTTTAGCTACCTTATGCCAACTCACGGGAGTCGGGTCCACGTATATAACTCAAAGGAACGCCGCAACCATCCTACTTCATTCTGGATTCTCCACTACGTACACGGTTGTTAAAGTGGTTTTGGTATCGACAAAGAGTATGCCCATATCCGATCTCGGTCTCTTTAACAACCCAACGTTATTATAACACCGCGGTCATTTTAAAATAGTTTATACTTTAAAACCAAATATCATTTTCCTTTTTCAAACCAAATCAATACGATATCATTTTCTTTTCCAATATATCCTTCCTAAAATCATAACACTTTCAAAGTTATAACATTTTGAAATCAAAACGCTAGGGTATAACACTCCCAAATTATAATACCTTGAAACTCATAACTTTGAAACATAACTTTCACCACTTAAATGGTTTAAATATTTAAAATACTTTATATAATAAAATAGCTTCTTCAATTTCACAAATCAATTCCAAAACAACTCGAATTTCGTTTAACGAAATCCGAAATCATAAATTTCAATACAATTCAGTTTCCAAATGAACTATTCCAAATTATATCTATATCAAAATAGATTTGATCCCCAGAATAAACCATTTCAAATTCAATATATTTCAAACTTTAAATATTCAACCGTTTCAAAACTAAGTTTGGAAATTACGATTCAACAATTTAATTTTCTATTATTTAGTTTGAAATATTTTACATAATAAATCCATTATCATCTAAATAAAACTCAAATTTCAAACAACTAAATATTTCCTTCAATTTATTTATACTTGAAATATTCATTTAATTCACCTTAACAAAAATCAAGTTATAAAAATCATACCTCTAAAACTTCAAATTTAATGAATTTCACATCAAGCTTATTTGAGCTTAATCCTTAAATAAATTCAATTTCGAATAAATCTCAAATTTATCTTCCAACCTTAATTTTATTTTAAATCGTTTTAAATTCTATATTAAAATATAATTTAAATACTAAACCATATTATCTTCAATAAAATCAAATTTATTATTAAGCTTATTCTATATTAAAACAAATTGTACATAGCTTAAATTCTAAGAAAAAATAACATTTATATAATATCTAAAATCAATATTTACCTAAAACCATATATTTCTTTACAAAACCATAGATATCATTTCAAAATATTTTTATATGTAGACCATGGTGTCTGTATAAAATTTTCTATCCTATGGTCAAGTGATACAGATATTTATCATTTCAATCCGTAATTTAAAATACAAATATGGTTATATATCATTTCAAACCGCAATCCCAAATGAAATAAAATCCATAACAACTTGTAGTTTATAACAATATAAATACAGCATCCATTCATCCAATATCAATCATCAACCCTTTATCACAATCATCATCCAATTCAATCAATAACACCAACATAGAACAGATAATAAATAACATGTATTTACTGGCAATTTATATTCAATAATAAATTAAATAACTATTCTGTCCAAATAAATTCAAATAGACTGAGATGATGATTCAATATATGCCAAACAGTCATAAATAAATTTCTAATCACATCATATATCAATTTAACAAACATAAGAAATTTTAGAATTTGTGAGGGGGTTAAAACATTCACCTTTTGAATTTAAATTAAATTTAAATCCAATTTAAACCCAAAATTCAAACAGCTTCTGATTCCATCCAAACAAGCATCAAAATGTCCGGAATTTCAATACAATCCTAGCGGAGAAAACCGCGCGTGAAACGGACCTCGCGTGTAAAAGTTAAGTCGATTAGAACATTTTTGAATTAAATTTAAATAAAATTGAACAAAGTAAATAAAGTTACCACGACATCCCTTCTTCCACGCGCCTTGAACAGGTAAGGTCGATCGAAACCCTAACCCTAAACGCATGAGCCGCCAAAGTCATCTCGCTCGTCTATGCCACCCGCGGCCGTGCGCGTCGCCACCCACCGAAGCGCCGACCACGTCTAGGCATAAGGCCCCCCCTCCAGTCGCCATCGCGGCCAAAAACCCCCCAGCCGCCGTCGATACATATTTGAACTAATTGAATTTTTCAAGACAATCTAATTGTTAACTCATCGAACAACCAACACCGATGAACTGCGTGCCGCGATCACCACAGCATCGTACCCTCCAATCGTCATTTAGGCGAAGTTAATTACGGCATGATGAACGGCCGTGATTTGTTCTTTAATTTCCGGATGAAAAGTGGTTCAATTTGGAAAATGAATTACAGATCCGCGATGAGCTCTTTGAGAGCTTCAGATTGATATAAAAATTGATATGTATTGAGGAGTTTGAATTTTTGATGTTGAATTTTGTATTCAAACTGGGTTGTGAATTTTAGGGTTTGTCTGCCATTGAGAAAGAGGAGCAACATAAATTTCTGTACGTACAGAAATGAGAAATAGAAAGGCTGCTAGGGTTTATAGCTAGATATATATAGGCAAAACATAATAGAAACAAATGGGCTTGATTGGTTTAGAAAATTGAACGATACCAACCCGGAAAGCCCTTTTCGACTCCGGAACGAAAATGGGTCAACCCATATATCGAAATAGATGTTTTAAAATATTCTAAAATCAATGGAATGTGTTTCAGGTCCAAATTCCATCGTATGAAGAAGTTATACAAAAATCAAGTTATTTCAATTTGATTTCAATTGAATTGATTCCTAGGCGTTACGAGTCCGTACGATCAAACGGCAAGTCCGATCGTTACGGAACTTGAAATCCAATAATAATTCACTGTTACGGATCCGATGAAACTATTTTCCAGGATATTAAATAAATTAATATTTATTAATTAAATCACTTTTTTCAAATTTAATAATTCACAAGTTCCATCATTCTTGATTTCTTAAACAATTACAAAAATGTAAACAAACTTAGATATCAACTTCAAGTTAATAAATTTATCGACTACAATGTTTGAATTCAATTTCAGTAAATTCAGATATTATCAATTAAATTTCCAATAATTACATTTAATTTAAATTGCATCCTATTATCCAATCTTTTATTATCAAATGAAGAAAATTAGCATTGGTTCATGATTTATTACATTAATATTTTCAAATTTCAGCTAAATTTACATTAACGTACTAGTTAAATATTTTAACTTCATTTTATTGCAATTAATCCAATTATTAAATTTAAATTAATAAATCTTGATTTCCATTCTTTTTATTCAATCAATCATTATCCTATTCATACTTTATTATCAACCAACAATTATTAAAATAACTTATCTTGCATTGATTCTATCAATTTACAATTTATTACGTATTATTTCATCAATTAATATAACTTTGAATTTGTTTTCCAATTTACTAATTACAATCAATTAAAACCTCACAATTGTTTCAATTAATTGGGATTGCCCTAAATTAGTTATTTATCAACTTGCATTAATATTATTACCTTAATTTACATTCAATTAGTACTATTTCATATATTATTTCATTGGTTAATTCAACACTTACTCTTATTTACTTATTTTCAATTCTACAACCAAGTGCAACAATTTACACTATTTTATTTATTAGAATCTTATTCAAATTGTTAATAATTAGTTTTAATTACCATTGTCATATATCATCTAGTGTTCATTTCAAAATTAAATTATTAAGTTTTTATTTCTTTCCAAATTAAATTATAAAATCTTGTTAACAGATTTTATTATTGGAAATTTACGGGTCGTTACACTCTCCCCCACTAAAAACTTTCGTCCCCAAAAAGGAAAAAGAAGAGCAAAGAAAGAATTAAGTAAACAATACATCTTATTCAAAAATACTAATTTTATAAACAAATAATTTTACAAAATTAATTAATTTGAATAAAATATCAAAATTTATAACCATTGAATCTTTTTATACTCAAATTAATAAAGTTTGGAAATACTTTTCAAAAAAATTCTAAGTCCAAAATTTACGGAAAATTTCGATAGAGTCTCCTTTGTACGGAGAGGCTCGAGAGAAAATATAATATCAAATATAACAGTATATCTCAAAATAATATATCCCAACAACGGAAAACAATATAATAACGCTATAGAACCGTAATCCGAGAACGTACCTATTTGTCTGGCAATTAACGCTTAATTATGAAACCAAAAGCGGTAGAAATTGCTTCCATAACCTGTATTTCACTTATATAATCCAAAAGGGGTTAATAGTTATATAAAATGAAATATTTAAAGTTGTTTCAACCACCAACAACAAATCAATAACAATTACTTGCAATCACAACATACAACCATCATATGAAGTCAATAAAATCAACCATCCATATATCCATAGCAAACGAACAAATAGTTGTTCGGTTTAAAACTTTAAATTGTACAGAATGGAAAATAAACTACTAAGTGCACCATTTACTCAATAATCTTATATGAAACTAAATAGGTTATTCATACATCCCAAAAATTTTAAAGTATCATTGCTCAATCAACTATAAACCAAACAAACAACAATTTAAACAATAGATCAAGTTAATTTTTATCAATTTCATTTCATAACCTTTGTTGTTTGATTTCCTTTTCATTCATATAATGATTTACTTTTTAATTTACATTTAACTTCTTACAATTCTCCATTTATTTTCATTTATTCGTATCATGTAAATTTTCTTTTTATTGTATTACATTCATTTATTTAAAGTATTCATCTTTCTACATATTTTTATTATAAATAACCTCAGCATTTACTTAAATTTATTATCATTTCTTTATAACTTTTCTATTATATTTAATTAGTGGCCTTTCAGTCATACTTAAGTTTACAACAATTATAACATTAAATTCTTATTTATAAAAGCAAATTCATTTAATACTTTCATTACTTCAAGTTTTACTTGTAAAATTTCCAATTACATTTTCTTTTAACATTTTAACTTTTTTTTATAGTTGGTAAATTATATATATGTTAAAGAATGCAATTGAAAATTATATAAGTTTATCTCATTTATTTTAAATTAATTTAATGTTCAATGCTTGTAATTGCATTTAGAGGTTTCACTTATTAGTTAAATTCCATTTCATTACACTAATTAAAACTATTAATTACAGAATCTTAAGAACTAAATACCGGGTTTAATTTCAAACCATTTTGAAATAATAGATAGATATATACACTTACAACTTATATATCCAGTTATATTTAAAACAATTTAGGATTTATATTTGCTTATCAAAATAAATCTACAGTAAAACTATTACATGGCTTTTCCACTTCGAGACTCGAAAATGAATGTCGATGATGCGTGCACTCATCACCGAAATTATTTTCCAGTGATAGAGAAGGGAGTACAGAACTTATTTCTTTTCGAAGTTTCTTTTAAAAAATTCTTTCAAATCATATTTAAATATTTATATCAAAAAATACTTCTAAATAATATTATTATTATATTCCAAAATCCTTTGAAAGCAAATTTCAAAATCCCGGGACTTAAGTTCTAAAATTTCCAAATTTCATTTATTTTATTTTCTTCAAATCTTATTTTCAACTAATATCTAAAAAAAATTCACTACCTTAAAATCAATATATTACAACCAAATATAACCTTTATAAAATTTATTACTTTATATACAGAAAATATGATAGGCAAAATTATTTCATTAACCTATATTTCAAAATAAATATTGTGTCGGTCTGTCTTATTAAGTGTTTGGAAATCCCTATTGATGTCATAGCGTCCTATGCACCAACCAGAACTTACAAATACATAACGGAACAAGTTAACACAATATAAAAACCTTTTTATAACACTAACAAATACGCTCTCTCATATATATACTCTCAGCGACTCATCATAGGGTATTACTACCCTATTAATAAAGAGTTAGACCCCACAAAGCTAAGGTTTATCGCTAAACCAAAGCTCTGATACCAGATGTAACATCCCGCCTTTTTGTACGTTTAAGTAGGCACACATGCCAACTATACCATTCAAAAGGCGGATTGTTATTGGGGTGAATAAGAAAAGCAGAGAAAGAAATAAAACAAAATAGAATCTCTAAATAAAACAAAATAGAATCTCACAGTGGAATGACAAAATATAATAATCAAATAACAGTTCATGAAGCTGTTTTACAAAACATTTGACTACACTTATACAACACAGATCAGAGTTACATATACCTGAGAATAATAAATAATAATGCAGCGGAAGAGTATAAATGTAGTGGAATGATACAATAAATAATAGTAACACAATCTTCGTCTTCGCCCTTCAGAAATAAAGTCTTCAAATCCTAAAATTCTCAGGCAGACCCGAGCGAATTGAAAAGACAAAACACTCGAGTCAGAACTAAAAGATCTTATGTCAGTTAAATCAATATTAAACAATATGAGGGGAACGACGTCAGAGATGTTTACGGGATTTGACATCTCCTATCCAGTGTCAAACATGAATGCGGTAACTTAAGAGATGCTCGGGATTCACATCTCCTTAGGATCCGTTAAACTATTTATTATGTAGTAATATTTCACTATTATAATAATGTCTACAGTAAAATAAACTTACTTTTAAATAGCATCAAGGCTTTACATTTTCCACCTTGACACGTAATAGTCCCAGTAGTCCATCTAGTATCATGGTTCCTCCTGATCAGGAAGCCACCAATAGATACCACATGGGCTACGGGAGAAAACCAAATTCGTACAAGGTGCGCTAGGGTAGGTGACATGGCACACAAGGCAATGCCAGGGTAGATATACCAATTACGCACACGGGCTGGTGGTAATGCATAGCAGCTACTACCGCCCACCTCGAGCCACACCCCCGAATCAAAAATCAAAAGTGGCCACCAAATAAATTACAAAGTCAGAATATAACATCGAAGTAGTGTGTCCGACAAGAGGGGCTACCTCCATGGCCCGAGTTTGCCCCTGTTTTAGCCACCTTATGCCAACTCAAGGGAGTCGGGTCCACGTATATACCTCAAAGGAACGCCGTGACCATCCTACTTCATTCTGGTATCTCCACGCACACACGGTTGTTAAAGTGGTTTTCGGGATCGACAAAGAGTATGCCCATATCTGATCCCGGACTCTTTAACAACCCAACGTAATTATAACACCGCGGTTATTTTAAAATAGTTTATACTTTAAAACCAAATATCATTACCCTTTTCAAACCAAATCAATACGATATCATTTCTTTTCCAATATATCCTTCCTAATATCATAACACTTTCACAGTTATAACATTTCAAAATCAAAACACTAGGGTATAACACTCCTAAATCATAATACCTTGAAACTCATAACTTTGAAACATAACTTCCACCACTTAAATGGTTTAAAATATTTAAAATACTTTATATAATAAAATAGCTTCTTCAATTTCATAAATCAATTCCAAAACAACTCGAAATTCGTTTAACCAAATCCCAAATCATAAATTTCAATACAATTCAGTTTCCAAATAAACTATATCAAATTATATCGATTTCAAAACAGATTTGATCCCAAGAATAAACCATTTCAAATTAAATATATTCCAATCTTTAAGTATTCAACCGTTTCAAAACTAAGTTTGGTAATTACGATTCAATAATTTAATTTTCTATTATTTAGTTTGAAATATTTCACATAATAAATCCATTATCATCTAAATAAAAACTCAAATTTCAAACAACTAAATATTTCCTTCAATTTATTTATACTTGAAATATCCATTAATTAACAAAAATCAAGTTATAAAAATCATACCCTCTAAAACTTCAAATTTAATGAATTTCACATCAAGCTTATTTGAGTTTAATCCTTAATAAATTCAATTTCAAGTAAATCTCAAATTTATCTTCCAACCTTAATTTGATTTTAAATCGTTTTAAAATCTATATTAAAATATAATATTAATACTTAACCTTATTATCTTCAATAAAATCAAACTTATTATTAAGGTTACTCTATTTTAAAACAAATTATACATAGCTTAAAGTCCAGGATAAAATAACATTTATATAATATCTAAAATCAAGATTTACCTAAAACCATATATTTCTTTACAAAACCATAGAAATCATTTCAAAATATTTTTATATATAGACCACGGTGTTTGTATAAAATTTTCTATCCTATGGTTAAGTGATACAGATATTTATCATTTCAATCCGTAATTTAAAATATAAATACGGTTATTATATCATTTCAAACCGCAATCCCGAATGAAATAAAATCCATAACAACTTGTAGTTTATAACAATATAAATACTACATCCATTCATCTAATATCAATCATCAACCATTTATCACAATCATCATCCAATTCAATCAATAACACCAACATAGGACGGATAATAAATAACAGGTATTTACTGGCAGTTCATATTCAATAATAAATTAAATAACTATTTTATCCAAATAAATTCAAATAAAATGAGACGATGATTCAAAATATGCCTAGCGGTCATAAATAAATTTCTAATCACATCATATATCAATTTAACAAACATAAGAAATTTTAGAACTTGTGAGTGGATTAAAACACTCACATTTTGAATTTAAATTGAATTTAAATCCAATTTAAACCCAAAATTCAAATAGCTTCAGAATCCATCCAAACCAGCGTCAATTTTTTTGGAATTTCAATACGATCCTAGCGGAGAAAACCGTGCATGAAACGGACCTGGTGTGTAAAAGTAATGTCGATTAGAACATATAAAATTTGAATTAAACTTAAATAAAATTGAAAAAAGCAAATAAACTGACCACGTCATCCCTTCTTCCACGCGCCTTGAACAAGTAAGGTCGATCAAAACCCTAACCCTAAATGCACGAGCCGCCAAAGTCATCTCGCTCGCCTACGCCACCTGCGGCCGTGCGCGCTGCCACCCACCGAAGCGCCAACCACGCCCAGGCCTAAGGCCCCCCTCCGGTCGCCATCGCGGCCAAAAAACCCCCAGCCACCGCCGATGCATGTTTGAACTAATTGAATTTTTCACGGCAATCTAACCATCAACTCATCGAGCAACCAATACTGATGAACTGCGTGCAGCGATCACTATAGCCTCGTACCCTCCAATTGTCGATCAAGCGAAGTAATTACGGCACGATGAACGGCCGTGATTTGTTCTTTAATTTTTGGAAGAACAGTGGTTCAATTTGGAAATCAAATTACAGATCTAAGATGCACTCGTTGAGAGCTTCATATTGATATAAAATTTGATATGTATTGAGGAGTTTGAATTAAGGTTGAATTTTGTATTGAAACTGGGTTGTGAATTTTAGGGTTTCTCTACCATTGAGAAAGAGAAGCAACAGAAATTTCTATGCGTATAGAAATGAGAAATTGAAAGGCTGCTAGACTTCATAACCAGATATATATATATAGGCAGAACATAATAGAAACAAATGGGCTTGATTGGTATGGAAAATTGCACGATAGCAACCCGAAAACCCCTTTTCGACTCCGGAACGAAAATGGGTCAACCCATATATTGAAATAGTTGTTTTAAAATATTTTAAAATCAATGGAACAAGTTTCAGGTCCAAATTCCATCGTATGAAGAAGTTATGCAAAAATCAAGTTATTTCAATTTGATTTCAATTGAATTGATTCCTAGACGTTTCGAGTCCGTACGATCAAAAGACAAGTCTGATCGTTTCGAAACTTGAAATCCTATAATAATTCACTGTTACGGATCCGATGAAATTGGTTTGTCGAAATCCGAGTCATTTGCCAAAATGGCTATTTTCCAGGTAATTAAATAAATTAATATTTATTAATTAAATCATTTTTTTCAAATTAAATAATTCACAAATTCCATCATTCTTGATTTCTTAAACAATTACAAAAATTTAAACAAACTTAGATATCAACTTCTAGTTAATGAATTTATCAACTACAGTGTTTGAATTCAATTTCAGTAAATTCAGATATTATCAATTAAATTTCCAATAATTACATTTAATTTAACTTGCATCCTATTATCCAATCTATTATTATCAAATGGAGAAAATTAGCATTGGTTCATGATTTATTGCATTAATATCTTCAAATTTCAGCTAAATTTGCATTAACATACTAGTTAAATATTTTAATTTCATTTAATTGCAATTAATCCAATTATTAAATTTAAATTAATAAATCTTAATTTCCGTTCTTTTTATTCAATCAATCATTATCCTATTCATACTTTATTATCAACCAACAATTATTACAATAACTTATCTAGCATTGATTCTATCAATTTACAATTTATTATGTATTATTTCATCAATTAATATAACTTTGAATATATTTTCCAATTTACTAATTTAATCAGTTAAAACCTCACAATTGTTTCAATTAATTGGGATTGCCCAAAATTAGTTATTTATCAACTTGCATTAACATTATTACCTTAATTTACATTCAATTACTATTATTCAATATATTATTTCATTTGTTAATTCAATACTTACTCTTATTTACTTATTTTCAATAACTATAACTGTAACGACCCGATAATTTTTAATAATTTTATTTGTTTATTTAATTAGTTGAATTTTTGTGAAATTTTAAATAATAAAATTTTGAAACAGAAATTTGATATTTGGAATACGTCTAGTTAAATATAGCAACTGGTAAATTTTCATCAGAAAATATGGAAGTTTATTTTTTTGTGTAATTCTATTTTAATTCCAATCAGTTAAAAATTATTGGTAATAAAATGTTTTCCAAACCTGAATATTTTTCTATAGAAAAATTGTAAATCATCTTCTGAGCAAGGCGTCAAATTTCGCTTCTTCAAATTTTGACTGTTATTGCTCCATCGATCTTAATTTCGACGAAATAGCAACATTTTCATACCGATATCAAATTTTGATCGAATGATCGTACCACTAATGTCTGTATACCGTTTTGATCGTCTCTCGTGCTGATCTCCATGGTATATTCACTTCTTTGTTTTGATTACCGATACGCGGCAGAACCGCGTAAAGGATATTCGTATCGATACCCGTTTTGACCTTTTGTTTCCCGTGACCATTCATTTTCTACTGTATAAAAATCTAATAGCCGTTTGTCATAAATAATTTCAAATATCAAAGTTTTGACTGTTAGTATTCCTGATGTCAATTTATAATTGGTTCGTTCCATTTCCTCTCTGGTTACCTTTCATTCATTTCTTTGATTGTCTGTGCCCAAAAGGAAAAAAAGGAAATACAGTGCTTCCTTTCATTTCTTTTTCCCAAAGCCAGGTTCACACGCAACTCAACTTCCTCCATGCGTGAATGGGAGACGCACCCTCTTCCTTTCTTTTGGCCTATACATCCCACACAACTCGACCGACCTCACTCATCCACACGTCCACCGCTCAACGTTTCCACAACAGTAGCATTCCCTTCGATCGCCATCCGCACCCAGTTGCATGCAAATCTACTCCTTCATTCGCCGCTACCCCACAAAGCCTCAACGGCCGGCCTGTGCTCCGCCTCTTAGAGCCGAGCATCCTCTGCTGGCCGAGCTTCCGCGCAAGCTTCTTCATGCATGTGCATGCCCTCTACTTATTTGGTATGTGTGATATTTATACGTTTAGACATACTTAATGAATACCTAAGCACATCTTCTTGGTGGTGAAACATGCCTTCTCTACTTTATATAATATAGTTACAGCAAATATGATCAAAGATCTTACCTATAAAATATTTATGTTTTATAATAAGACAAACCTGTTATGTTTTATGTTGTCTAATATATATTATAATAAGTCTATATAGGTTGCTGTGTTTTCTTATATTACTGACAGTAACGTGTACATATATAAAAGTATTTATGGAGAAACAAGTTGGTAGTTTATATTATTTTTTTGTATGTACGCTTTGATTTTTTTGTTTTAAAATTTATTGTGTTGATTAAAGGGCACGTACATATGTTTCAGTTCAAATAAGAGTATTTATACTTTATATTAGTTAGTAGTATATAGGTGTTTGTTTTGCATATCTATTTATATTCGTGCTTAGATTTTTATATAAAAAATCTTACCGTGATGTTGATTTATACATCCATATAGGTTATACTGTTTTATTTACAATAATATATATATATACATAGTATTAGTCCATATGCCGGTTACAGTAATGGATGTTGGTTAAAAAAATAAATTATTTATATAGACAAGCAGCAGACTTCTTTTATAAACGGTTAGTGGTATATATATGTTGTTTTGTAACCGTTGCAATGTAAAGGGTGTATATATAAGGTTATAGTATATATATAGTTAGTTACATATGGATATATGGAAAGTGTATATTCTATTGGTGCTACTGTCTGCAATTAGGTGTAAATTTGAGTATGGATATATTATGTTCAAAAATATAGATGTCTGCATATCAGTGTTTTATTTTATAGTATAAGTTTAGTATGATGCTGTTTGTGTGTATATATATATATATTATGATTGTTATAATAATTTTAGAAAGGTATGTTATATTTTATTCTATACTATGAAGTGATATTATATATTTTGTAAAAGTTTATATAGATTATATAGGTATTTTGGGCCTCTTTTAGATTTCTAAATTTCACATATAAGATGATTTGGATATGTATTATGATATGAAAAAAATAGGTAATTTAAATTTAATATTGGTTTTAAGAAAAAATATAATATAATATGCATCTGGTTTCAAATATATCAAACCGATTCTGATTACTTTTCATCGTTTTTCCATTCATCAGCTTGTCCATCGAACTCATGTCCATCGTGCTTTGACGTGCTTTTCGAAGTTTGTTCTTATGTCTCGAATTGTCAATTCGAGCTTTAAAAAGTGAGTCTTTCTCACTCTGACATATGTACTTATGAAATAGTAAATTGATGGCAAGTGCATAGTAATATAAAATGTTTATGCAAGTTAATGATGATCATATGATATGCTATGCCATGTTATTACCATGTTAAAACTGTTAATTATCACCAGACATTTGATATATGACATTATATTGTGACATTGGCATCGTTTATATTGTTTATGCATATGTTCACACTGCAAGTTCCCTGTTAGAATAGAATCACTATGGGTTGAAATGATACATACCTAAACGGACTTTAAAATAAGGAAAAATCATTATGGGTTGAAATCATAGGCCTGAGCGATTTTTATTTATTTTTATTTACTTGGGATTGTGGGTTTGAAATGATAGAACCCGGGTTTTCTTTTTAAACTGCGGATTGAAATGATATATATCTGTATCACCTGACCTAGGTTAGAAAATTTTATGAAGACCTCGTGGTATATTTTTAAATGATTTTATTAAGATATGTATTTTTAAAAGTATGAAATTTTGATTAAAAATATATATTTTATGGTTTTGTGAAAGTTAAATATTAAGTTTTTAATTTGTGAATTTAAGTATGTAAATTTGAAATAAATGTGATTTTCGACTTTAAATTTTATTTTAAAAACGTAAGTAAATAATGGAAATTAAATTTAAAGTTTAAAATGATATTTAAAGTAAAATGCTAAGTTTTATTTAATTTTATAAGTTAACAAACAGTGAAATTTTGACTTAATAAATGAATTGAGTTTTTTTAGAATTTAATATTTGATTTTAAAACTTTATTATGATAAATCATATGTTAAAATGATTTAAATATGAAATTTTGAAGTCTAGAAATGTGATTTATAAATTAAATAACAAGAATTGAAGTTTTATTGTTTTTGAAAAGTTATAATAAAATCTGGAATTTTATTAATTGCATTTCTAAAATGTTGTAGTCTTATGATAGCATTTTTAAATGCTGTTGTTTTGAACTTAACTATGCTTGAAATAACTAAATATCTATTACGGCATTTTATAAATGTCATTATTCTTGAACTAAAGTATTTTGGAAACTATAAGCTACGATAGCACTTTTAAATGTTGTCGTTGTTATAATTTGACAATGTTTTGGAATGTTATAGATTTTAACACTGTTTGAGTTATACTGTAAAGTATTAAATGATTTAACTTTTGGAAACTGATTATTTGTAAAATATAAGGAGTTTTGAATATATTTTGATATTTAAATCTGAATTTTAAGGAATTTAAATTTAATTTGAATTTAAATAAGGTTTACTTGGTTATGTGTTAAATGGAATGAAATATAATAGAATAAATGAATTTTTGAATGGAATTTTGACATGGGTTTTGTAATGATATTTGAAATAATAAATGAGTGACATATTTGATTTTTAAATGATATTTAAATTTGAATATTTGAAATTGAATTCAAATAATGATTTGATAACGAGGTTTTGAAAGATATGATATTTTAATGATTTCGAAATGGTTTTGAATGATATAATCTTTATTTTGATAAAGAAAGTGAATTTGGAGTGATACTTGAATTTGATAAATGAATATTTGAAGTTTATATTAGGATGAAAGGATATTTGGTTTATTTGTAATTTGAGTTTATTTAAAGATATTGGATTTATGAAATGAATATTTCAAAACTATATAATAATGAAACTAGATTTGAGATATGAATATATGAAATTATAAAATTTAGTTTTGAAATGTGGGATATTAAAGTTTGGAAATATATTAAAATTGGATGGTTTATATTGTAGATCAAATCTATATTTGAAATTTATAAGATTTCAAAAGTTTTGCTGGAAAACTAAATTGAATTGAAACTGATGGTTTGTATTGAATTGAATTGGAAATTTGAAAATTTAGTTTAATTGAATAAATTTGAAAATTTCAAATGTATGATTTTGAAATGTTATGATTTTCAAAGTGTAATGATTTCAAGTACGTTGGTTTCAAAAGAGTTATAACTTTGAAGTATTATGATTTTTGAAAGGTGAATATATGTTTGAAATGGAAATGATATCATATTGACTTGGACGTAGTTTTGGAATAAAAATGGTTTTGGTTTCGAAGTATAAACTATTTTGATTTGAATATAGTTTTGAAGTAAAAATGGTTTTGATTTCGAAGTATAAACTATTTTGATTTGAATATAGTTTTGAAGTAAAAATGGTTTTGGTTTTGAAGTATAAACTATCTTGAAAGGAATATAGTTTTGAAATGAAATGATTTGATTTTTGAAGTATAAACTATTTTGAAATGACCACGGCGTTATAATAACATTTGGTTGTTAAAGAGACCGGGATCGGAAGTTGCCATACTCTCTGCCAACTCCGAAAACCACTTTAACAACTGTATACGCAGTAGAGATTCCAGAATGAAGTAGGTTGGTGGCGACGTTCTTGAGGTATATTACGTGGACCCGACTCCCGTGAGTTGGCTTAAGGTGGCTAAAACAGGAACGATCTCGGGCCAAAAGGTATAGCTCCTCTGGTCGGACACATTCCTTCGATAATATACTCTTACTTGTGATTGATTAGATGGCCATCCTCCGATTTTGATATGGGAGTGTGTTCCGAGGTGGGCGTATGTGGCTGCTGTGTTACCACCAGCCCGTGTGCGTATTTGGTATATCTACCCTGGCGTTGCCTTGTGTGCCGTGTCACTTACCTCACCGAGCCTTTACTACGAGTTTGTTTTTCTCCCGTAGCCTGTGTGGTATCTCTGATAGTCTCCCGATCTGGAGATATCATGTTATTGGATGGACTACTGGGACTATTGTGTGTGAAGGGTGATATGGGTAAGCTCGGAACGCTATTTTAAAGTAAGTTTATTTTACTGTAGACATTATTATAATAGCGCAATATTACTATATAGTAAATAGTTTGACGGATCCTTAGAGGATGGGCGATCCCAAGCATCCTTTAAGTTACTGATGCATTTTGTTATTGTTCACTTGAGTTGATTTACGGTTCATAAGTATTTATGTCCTGACTCGAGTGTTTTGTGTTTTGCTTTACGCTCGAGTCAGATTGAGTGATTCAGCATTCAAGACTCACCTTCAGAGTTGGAGCTTTTCTTGAAGATCCAGCCATATATTCTGCTTTCAGTATTCAGTGATTTTAGTGATCTATTCTGATTTGTACATGATGTATCTTGTTACTCTTCTGTTGTATTTTGTTTAACTCTTATGTATCTTATTATTATATAGTAGCTTCATGAACTACTATCCCTTTTACTTCCGCTGCATTATTATTCACTCTGTGTCTGTGATCTGTGACTATTTATTTACTGTATATTCTAAGATTTGTTGAATTTTACATACAACGCGGTATTTTGAGCAATTCAAGTCCGACATGTGCGGATGCAAATGGTTGAAAATATCTGGTTGTTACAATAACCAAGTGCAATAATTTATACTATTTCATTTATTAGAATCTTATTCAAATTATTAATAATTAGTTTTAATTACCATTGGTATATATCATTTTAGCGTTCATTTCAAAATTAAATATAAAGTTTTTATTTCTTTCCAAATTAAATTACAAAATCTTGTTAAAATAACTAATTTTATTATCGAAAATTTACGGATCGTTACAGGATTGTCCACTGATGAAGAAAGGAGAGCAAGTTAAAGTTTATACTATTAAAAATGAACCATCGACTTCAAAGGATGTTAAAGGGAAAGGAGTTCTTGAAGGTATTTCATATGTTAATGGCATTTTAGTTCGAGTATTGCTTGATATTGGGGTTTCCATAGTATTATTTCTAAAAGATTAGTTGATAAATTAAAGCTTTCCCTAAGAATTGTAGAAATCCATATCCGTGTGTTTAACTCCGTAGGTGATGCAACTAATCTGTGCACGATCTGTGAATATCTATGAATTATTTACTTTACCCATCACTTTTCATGTGACCTTTTTGTTTCTGATTTTAATGGATTTGAAGTTTTACTCGGTATGGATTGGTTATCAAAGAATGGAGCTATTCTTGACTGCGTCAAGCAGATGGTAATGTTGAACACCGAGTTTAGAAGGATATTGGATATGATATTATGTGATGAGCCAAGCAAGAGTATGAGTAGTTTCCTATATACACTTTATTCATTCCAAAAAGAGTTAGGATCGATATTAGTTGTTAATGACTTCCCAGATGTTTTTAAAGAAGTAAATAGCCTAGCTCCACATTGGGAGATTAAGTTTTGTATTGACTTAATTTCCAGTGGAAAACGTGTTATTCATCATATCCGTAAGATGGCTCTAAGAGAGAAGGCGGAGTTAAAAAATAAAACAGATGATTTGTTAAGAAAGGGACTGATTAGGCCAAGTCGCTCAAGTTGGGGAGCAGCTGTAGCTTTTGTTGCAAAGTCAGATGGTTCTCAAAGGCTTTATGTAGATTACTGTAAGCTAAGAAAATAGACGGTTCGAAACAATTATCCCTTACCTTGTATAGACGGCCTATTCAACAAACTTCATGGTGTTCGGGTATTCTCACAGATAGATCTTACCACGGGATTTTCACCAACTAAGGATAGTAGAGGGTAGTATACCCTTAACATCATTCAAAGGGCCATATTGTTTCTACGGGTGGTTAGTCATGCCTTTTGGGCTAACTAATACCTCCGCTTATTTTGTGGATCTTATGAATCTATTTTTTAGAGCTGTGCTTAATAAATTTTTATTGGTCTTCATAGACGATATTCTTATTTATTCTAAGACCGAGGAGGAACACAAATGTCATCTAGAGGTTGTGCTGGAAATGTTAAGATAGAAGATTTTAAGAGCTAAATTCTCTAAGTGCCATTTTTGGCAATCGAAAGTAAGGTTCCTCGGACATGTTGTGTCGGGGTTGGTATTTTAGTTGATCCAGAGAAAGTAGTGGCTACTCAAGATTGGAACACACCGCAGACTCCAATGGAGGTCCGAAGCTTCTTAGGCTTAGCAAGATATTATAGGAGATTCATTCAAGTCTTCTCCAAAATCGCATCGCACTTGACAAAGTGGACAAAGGAGGATGTTAAGTTTATTTGGACATTTAAGTATGTAGGAGCATTCATTGAGTTAAACAAGAGGTTAACCAACACCCCAGTCTTAGTTATTCTGAATGGAGGCGAAGGGTTTCCAGTTTATAAGGATGTTTATGGCGTAGGTTTGGGTGCGTTTATGATGTAGCAAAAGAAGGTTATATTATATGCTAGTGGGCAGCTAAAGCCTCATGAGTGTAATTATGCAACCCACGACTTGGAATTATTAGCTGCTCTGTTTTTATTAAAGATGTAGCGGCATTACTTATTAGGTGAAAAGTTCAAGCTCTTCACGATCACAAATCCTTGAAGTATCTTTTCACACAATAGGTTTATAACATGAGGTAGCAATGTTGGCTAAAATTTCTTGTGGCATATGATCTAGACATTTTATATACATCTAGGAAAGCTAATGTGGTAGGTGATGCTCTAAGTAGAACTGCAGTTTGGCTCATCTAGAAGTTACTTCGACTTTACTCAAAAGGATTGCAAGAAAGCAAAGAGAAGACAGTCGTTTTGCAGAGTTTATGAAAGAGGTTGAATAAGGACGGTGTTCAATCTTTAAGATCGACAGTTGTAGGATACTGCAAATGAACGAAAGGCTATGCGTTTCTGATATCAACGGTCTTAGGCAAGAAGTTCTAGTAGAATGTCATAAATCCAATCAAAGTATTCACCCTAGGGTTATTAAGATGTACCATGATATGAAGCGGGTGTTTGGGTGGATAGGGATAAGGAGAGACATTTCAATTTATGTTAGCAGATGTGCAAATTGCCAGCAAATCAAAGGTGATCACCAAAGGACTGCTGGACTGCTACAACCACTTGAGATTCTAAGTTGGAAATGGGAGCAAGTACCGATGGACTTTATAGAAGGTTTACCAAGATCAAGAAAGGGTAAAGAAGGATTTTGGATTATTGTCGAACGACTAACCAAAAGCTTACATTTTATTTCGGTGAAGCTGAGTAGTACCGCAGCAAGTTTGGTAGATATTTTCATAAAGGATTGTCCGGTTGCATGGAGTTCCAAGTAGCATTGTAAGCAATCGAGATCCAATTTTTACTAGACAGTTTTGGAAAGCATTGCAAACAACTTTGGGAATGAAGCTAAGTTAAAGCATTGTGTATCATCCCCAAGCTGATGGTCAGACAGATAGTGTGAACCAAGTTTTGAAAGATCTTTCGAATTTCGAAGGATCGTGGGAGGATCATCTTCATTTAATCGAAGTTGATGTACACGTGAATGTGTACGTTCATGTATCTGGGAAAGTTGTTTTTTGAAATATAAAGATCAACTCAGCGCCGTGCTCATGCATTTTGATGTGCGACTTGAAGTAGGGGCATTTGGTTGATGACTCGAGGCTAGCTCGAGATTTTTGTATGTTTGACTTGAGTTTTGGCCTAAGTGGATTTTCTGTTTTAACCTAAAGCAAATAATTGTAAAAGGAAGCAAGTTTAAATTTTTTAAACAAGGTAAGTAAAGTTTTTAAGTTATGAACATTTTAGGATATGAACAATTGTTTCCAAAGTAAAGTATTTGAATTAAGTTTTTAAGTTAATAAAATGATTTGATTTCAAAGAAATGTAATTAAGTTATGTGATTTGTTTAACTTTAAACTTGTTAAGTTAAATTCTGTAGTTATTTTAAAAAAACTTAATTTAAAAATATAATTAAGTTGAATAAAGAATAAAAGGTTTAAAATTATATGTTAATGATAAGTTAGGAGTTAATAAGATAAATGTTTTATCTTAAAATTTATTAGGGATTAATTAATTCAATAATTAAAGATTAATTAGCAATTAATTAAGAATTAATTAATTTGTAATTAAGGGTTGTTAATTGATAATTAAGGTTTATTAATTAATAATTAAAGAATAGTTAATCTATAATTAAGTTTAATTAATTGGTTTATAGGGTAATTAAGGGATGAACTACCCAGTTGTAATTATGGGATGAATGTGATTAATTAATTTGTTAATTAATTAAAGATAGTCACTTGGTAATAGATAAAGTATAATTACTCAATGAGATTTATAAGTGTAATTACTTAGTGACGTAATTGAGGGATAAATTACTTGATTTAATTAATATAAGGGAAATTATTTAATGGGAAGTACTTAAAGGTTAATTGCTTAGGAGAAGTAATTAAGGATTAATTACTTGTTATAATTAATTAAAGGATTAATATGATTAATTAAGGAGTTAATTAATTAAGGTAAGTAATTACAGGATGGTTAATTACTGTTTATGATTAATTAAGGCTGATTAATGGAAGTAATTAATTAAGGATCATTAATTAATGTAAATAATTAATGTAATTAATGAAAGTAATTAAAGATTTATTACTGTAAATGGTTAAGGATAATTAATCTGTGTAATTAATTAAAGGATAATTACTTCATGTAATTGAAGATAATTAATCAAGAATGATTAATTAAGACGGATAATTAAAAGATGATAAATTAATTGATTTGTAATTAATTAATAATTAAAGTAAAGGTAATCTAAGTGATTAAAAGATTAGTAATTAATTTAATTAGAGATAGATTAAATTGATTTTGGGAATGATCCATCTTGCTTATGAATGATTGAATGATGATTAAATGCCTTGAATTGATTGATATCTCTGATATGAAATGTTAAGATATGATATGTTTGGGTAGACAGTGATATTGTGGTTATCTAGCGACGATGAATTGCTGTGTAAAAGTGACGTCTTGTATTTAAATGTTGAATTGTATTTCACTTGAATAACGTGGGTTAAGATGGTATCAAATTCGAAGAGACCGGAGTCGGGTATTAGTAAATACCCGAAACCACTTCGATTTGTAATCTATGATAATTCTATACAGATCTGATATGTGAAATCAATAGACTGGAATGATTTAAGTGGATTGGATCATTTAATTTAAGTTTTGGTACTTAGAATTGATGTGTGTAATAAGTGTTGTCAATACCAAATTTGTGAATCTGTAAAATTGATACGAGTTACCTCGGGTTTTTAAATAAGTTTTATGCATTGGTATTCCTTGTTAGATGAGTTTACTCACGTTGGTTTCCAGCCTGACTCGGGTGTTACTTTGACGTAATGCTCGGGTTAGACAAAGTATTATAGATTTTCAAGTAAGGACGTTCTGGAGCTCAGGTGGCGAGCTGGATGGCAGGAACGTATGGAGTGTATTCCGCTGTGATATATTGTAATATTTCTGGGACAAGTTATTTTAGTTGCCCAGTGATTGTGAAATATTGTAACTCTGATGTATTAAAATATAATTGACTGATTCAGCTTTCTTTGTGTAAAGAATATTATTTGATATTAAATTTTATCTGCTGCTAATGTGAGATGTTGGTGTTTCTATTTCTTCTTTTCTTCCATCTCTTTACTTTTTTTCTCTAACTATCTGGAATTTTCGGGATCGAAAATTGCGGGTCGTTACATAATAAGTACGATAATGTTACTTATTATAAAACGAATAAGCCCTAGGATGTCTATCAAAGTGAACTTTAAAATTACAGATCACAGCGATTTCAAAGTGCATCCGTTGGGATATTTTTACTTCTAACATTTATAACTTCCGTATCCAAATTCAATGTCCAAACCAATTATATTTATGCCTAACACACCAAACTATGTATAGTTCAACCCAATATATATGTCTAAATAAATATTCCCATAATTTCAGCTGTTTATCCAATTTAACATATGTCAATTATCAGGGATTTCAAAGCATGTTTATAATGACTAAATCGTTCCAAACATTCATAACATACTGTTACTTTTCACAAAGCAATATCAAACATGCAAACAAGTAATCTGGGCCACGATACATGGTATAGATGATCACCAGAGTTATTATACTCAATAATATTGTTCTCGCTTGTTTTACAAAATAAAGCAGGGTGTAGAAGTAGTGACTTGCCTTTTTTGTTCTACAGTTTACATTTTTCAATACAACAACGAATATATATATATATATATATGACAATTATATAATCAAATGGTGAGTAAAACTCACCCAAGTTCCAGTTAATGCTTTCGCATTTTTGAATAATCCAAAACCGAATGCCATTTGATTTTGACTGAAATTCCCACTAGGTCCAAACTTGAGAAATCAACCCAAGTCGTATAAAATCCCGATACGAATGCAACGACGAACCCGTCACCTCAATTGGACCTCGTATGAACAAGATACGATTTATATAAGTTTGTAAATTATATAATATAATTAATTAACTAAAAACTTAATTAAACTAATTGATTACCTTATAAATTCCCACTCTTCAGCTTCCCAAATCACCTGCTCTGATATGCATGAATTCCTCTTTCTAGGTATGTTTTCAACTGATATGGCAAACTGTTAGAACCGTATATTTTGATGTTTTGATAGTGACAACTATACAAGTATATATTGTTTATACTAACCATTTTTGCAAGAAATAATATCAACTTTACAAAGAGACAATTATGTTGAATTGAAGACCTAATTGATGCTACAAAGAGCTATCAGTAAATGTCTTTGTCTAGAGGTATAAAGTTGTTAAAATCTCTTCTATGTGATAAAAGCACACACAATTTTTCAGAAATTAAAATTTCAACATCAACACAACAAACTTGCAATTCAATCGGTTGAACCACCTAGTTCAGCCGAATGAATCTGTGCACGCATATTTATTTACGAAAATCAATTCAACAAGTCCAGATTCAACTCTAATGCTAGAAGATTAACATCAAGCAGCAGGTTGTTCAAAAATAGGTTCCAGGAGTTAGCTCTGTGCTCAGTTTCCAGGAAGCAGGTGAGTAATCCTATATATTGAAACTTGAGGCTGAGTATATAGTTGTTGTTTGTGACCATGCTTGAATTTTTTTTTGAAATATGTTATATGTATACAAAATGTGTATTTAGTTGCACATGTCTGAAAATCAGACTTAAGTATCTCTGTTTAAATAAAAAACAGGTTACAAACCTTTTTTTTAAAAGAAAAAAAATAAAAATCTCATCATTTAATCATCTATAGATTTTGATGTCTAAATAAATTATGTTTATAAGATCAGGATCTAAGTTTTAAAAATCAGTTTCATATTTAATTATCAAGGGATTGTTGGAAAAAACAAGAAAATACAGTAGATTTTCTTAAAATATGTAAAAACCAAGCATTTTAATTTGTTGATTTGAGTTTACAACTTGAATCGTCATCCAAAAACTTGATTTTTAAGATGAAGATCACGAATTTTAGGTTTGTAAATTTGGTGATATTGCATGTTGATCGGAATTGGGTTCTCGAGCGAATTCCGTTGATCGTGAAATTTTGGGGACGTGAGTTCTTGGGTAAAGTAAGTCTGAAAGTTGGTGCTATTGGCAAAAATGGCTGAAGTAATTCTCGAATGTTGTGGTGGCGTAGAGATGGCGTTATAAGGTTTAAGTTTTATTTTGGGTCGATGTTAGGAAATTGGATGATGCGACGTCGATAGAGCTCCTGGCTCGATCGCGATAGGGTGAAGTGAAGCTGGAGGTTGTGGCGTAGCTTCTGATAGGTCGGTGGGTGATCTCGAGGTCGGAGGCGATGACTGGTGGCGGTTTTGGCCATTTGGGTTTTGCTACAGTTTCATTCAAGTGCTCGATTTTCGATTCGTGAGTAATATCACGATCTGGGTGGTCGCGTTAGGCAGTCGAGGTTGGTGTTGACTTAAATAGGAGGCCGGAGTGTTGATCGTCGGTGATCGGAGTTGGTGTACACTTGAACGAGTACGTTCGTGTATCTGGGAAAGTTGTTTTTTGGAAGATGAAGATCAACTCGGTGTCGTGCTCGTGCATTTTGATGTGCGACTCGAAGTAGGGGCGTTTGGTTGATGACTCAAGGCTGGCTCGAGATTTTTGTATGTTTGACTCGGGTTTTGGCATGAGGGGATTTTCTGTTTTAACCTAAAGAAAATAATTGTAAAAGGAAGCAAGTTTTAAAAAATTTAAACAAGGTAAGTAAAGTTTTTAAGTTATGAACATTTTGGGATATGAACAATTGTTTCCAAAGTAAAGTATTTAAATTAAGTTTTTAAGTTAATAAAATGATTTGATTTCAAAGAAATGTAATTATGTTATGTGATTTGTTTAACTTTAAACTATTTAAGTTAAATTATGTAGTTATTTAAAAAAAACTTAATTTAAAAATATAATTAAGAGTTGATTAAAGAATAAAAGGTTTAAAATTATATGTTAATGATAAATTAGCAGTTAATGAGATAAATGTTTTATCTTAAAATTTATTAGGGATTAATTCATTCAATAATTAAAGATTAATTAGCAAATAATTAAGAATTAATTAATTTGTAATTAAGGGTTGTTAATTGATAATTAAGGTTTATTAATTAATAATTAAAGAATAATTAATCTATAATTAAGTTTAATTAACTGGTTTATAGGGTAATTAAAGGATGAATTACCCAGTTGTAATTATGAGATGAATGTGATTAATTAATTTGTTAAATAAAGATAGTCACATGGTAATGGATTAAGTATAATTACTTAATGAGATTTATAAGTGTAATTACTTAGTGAAGTAATTGAGGGATAAATTACTGGATGTAATTAATATAAGGGAAATTATTTAATGGGAAGTAATTAAAGGTTAATTACTTAGGAGAAGTAATTAAGGATTAATTACTTTGTATAAGTAATTAAAGGATTAATATAATTAATTAAGGAGTTAATTAATTAAGGTAAGTAATTATAGGATGGTTAATTACTGTTTATGATTAATTAAGACTGATTATTGGAAGTAATTAATTAAGCATCATTAATTATTGTAATTAATGGAAGTAATTAAAGATTTATTACTGTAAATGGTTAAGGATAATTAATTTATGTAATTAATTAAAGGATAATTACTTTATGAAATAGAAGATAATTAATCAAGAATGATTAATTAAGATGGATAATTAAAAGATGATTAATTAATCGATTTGTAATTAATTCAATATTAAAGTAAAGGTAATCTAAGTGATTAAAAGGTTAATAATTAATTTAATTAGAGATAAATTAAATTGATTTTGGAAATGATCCACCTTGCTTATGAATGATTAAATGATGATTAAATGCCTTGAATTGGTTGATATCTCTGATATGAAATGTCATGATATGATATGTTTGGGTAGACAGTGATAATGTGGTTATCTATCGATGATGAATTACTGTGTAAAAGTGACATCTTGTATTTAAATATTGAATTGTATTTCATTTGAATAACGTGGGTTAAGATGGTATTAAATTCGAGGAGACCGAAGTAGGGTATTAGTAAATACCCGAAACCACTTCGATTTGTAATCTATGATAATTCTGTACAGATCTGATATGTGAAATTGTAACAACCCGCATACTTAACGATTATATATTTAAATATTTTGTTTAAATATAGCGTCGTTAGTCGAATTTAGGTCCGAAATGTTACTTTTTGCAAACGGTCGAATTAGGACTCGAAACCATCTCCACTGAGTCCAAAATGGCGTTTGCGATCTTTTTGATATAAGCTTTGATATGTTTGGAGTAAGTCGAATTTTGCTACTTTATCTATTGGGTTTGGGTTCAGCCCATTAGCTTAACTTAATACCCTAACTCAGCCTCCTCTCCTCTCCATTCACTCATTTTCATTTCCTAAACTCAAGCACAACTGAAAATAGGGGAAGAGAATGGGAAATATAAATTCCAAGCCCTAGTTTACTTTGCAAACTTGAATTCTTGCTCCAAAATCAAAGAGAAGCTATTGGTAAGCCTCCTCTTCATCTTCTTCAACTCTTTTCCTCTTCAATTTCAGAAAGATTCCTAAACCTAACTTAGGAAATACTTGTTTTGATCTTTGATTAAAGCTTGTAGAGTGAAGTGGAGAGTGGTTGGTCTTTTCTTTGCATTTGAGCTTCTCATCTTTGTTTTTGAGTTAAAAAGGTGAGATTTTTATCTCACATCTATGTCCAAACTATCTTTGATTGTTAGGTATGAATTCCTAGCACTTATTCTTGTGCAATTGCTTTTGGCTTGGATTGAATTGGTGAATATTCCAATTTTTGGTGTTTTGAAGTCAAATCTTTGAAAATCATAACTTTGATGTTTGATCATGATTTTGGAGGTGTATTAAAGATCCAATTGTGCTGGCTTATCGATTGGCATAAATCCCTAGCGTCATTGCTCGTTCGATTGCATTTTGGAAGAGTTTTCCTTTCATTTGATGGGCTGAAGTACAGCCTCAAAGCTCAGTCAGTCGACTGACCTTCTGCAGTCAGTCGACTGGCTGTAGCAAATAAGGGTTCCGAGGTTGGTTGCAGAGGCTAGGAGCCTCTGTTTTCAGCAATCAATCGACTGACCCTCTGTAACCAGTCAACTGACTGCAGGAAATGGGATTTTCATGTTTCTGGATCAGTCGACTGATCTCAGAGGACCAGTCGACTGACCTGCTTGTTTTGGTCTATTTTTTCCTATTTGCTTGTAATTCCAACTTTTATCGATTCGGGTTGATTCCAATTAGTTGTTATCGCATTTTGACTTTGATGATTCCTTTTTGATTTCTTACACGGGTTTGTATAAAATGATCTTTTCAAATCGTATTAAAAGCTCACTTCTCTAATTTATAAATTCTATTTAAAATGCACACACAAATTCGCACTTCGAGCGAAGTGGAAAGGAGATTAAATGGTTAGGTAAAACACGGACCATGAATCCGTGCGTTTATCTTTTCGATTAATCCCCGACCTATTCGATTGACTGTTTTGACCTTTTGGTCTGGTTTACCAATGAGATAAGGTAAACTTTGTACTGCTTTGAGTGTGAAATTAACTAACGAATAGTAAACCATTTAGTACGAACGGGTGGTTATGGGACTCACATTACCACTTTTCGGATTCCTTTTCGAGAGTTGTGACACATTCTGCCAGTTAGTGGTGTCCAGTACTGGGCCTCCGGACCTTCACCACTACGGTTTGTTGCCTTTGGGATAGTGTCTTCGGACTGTCTCCTTCAGGTTTGTTTCCTTCGGGTATGTTGCATTCGGGTTTGTACCTTCGGGTTTGTTGCGCAATTGTATCGCTTTTGGAGTTGGTCAGTCGTCACCGCTCGAGTGATATTGGGTTTGGAGCCTTCGGGCTCATGGATCCTTGTTTATACAGTACTGAGCACGTGCAAATTTTCTGTTGTTTCATTGATATGTATATTCCCTAGGTATCGCCCTTCGGTGTTGGTCTTTTTGAGCCGCACGATATGTAGAGGTTACCTTGGGGAACGTGTTACCTTCATTGGTATTTGTTATTGCCTTTTTGGCTTGTTTTGGGATATTCATATCCTCTGTTTATTTGAGTTGCCATTGATATGAGGCTTGTTCTGTTATGATTCATCTTTTGTTAGATGATTGTGTTACCACTTCTAGAGATATTTGTTATACTTTATGACCTTGCAGGTTATTGTTGTTCAGTTTATCTAACTGATTTGTTTAGCTAGACTGACTCGTGTATTTATACTCGGGTCAGACCGAGATGTTTCAGGTTAGGTGCTTTTGGACTTAGCCTATTTTTGCTTCCGCATGGACTACTTCGCTAGCTTCTTTTTGTCATAGCTTTTTGTGTAGTCCTTTTTGTTGTAACTCTGATATGTATTCTTTTGGATTCGCCTGTATATTGTGGTTTGCTATACCGCTTGACATGTATCAGTTTGTATACTCTGTTATGTATCTGTATATGTGTATATGATGATCTAATGTTCTGTGATGTATATTACATTTGAATTGTTATATTTTGTTCTGATGGATCCTCCAGCCACCTATGGTTTTGTTTTAAGTATTCATTGGATATGTCGATCTGCTTGTATGACAATTGTCGATGTATTCAATAGATAGTTAGAGCAAAGCTATAGATGGTCGCTTCTAACCAGCCTTATTCTCCACGTTAGTTGACGGCATTACCCCGTAGTGTCCTTGGCTAACATGGGTATAGAGGTGATCGTGAAATTTTGGGGGCATGAGTTCTTGCGTAAAGTAAGTCTGAAGGTTGATGCTATTGACTAAAATGGCCGGAGTAATTCTCGAATGTTGTGGTGGCGTAGAGATGGCATTATAGGGTTTAAGTTTTATTTTAGGTCGATGTCAGGAAATTGGATGTTGCGACATCGACAGAGCTCCGGGCTAGATCGCGATAGGGTGAAGTGAAGCTGGAGGTTTCGGCGTAGCTTCTGATAGGTCGGTGGGTGATCTCGAGGTCGGAGGTGATGACTAGTGGCGGTTTTGGCCATTTGGGTTTTGTTGCAGTTTCATTCGAACGCTCGATTTTCGATTCGTGAGTAATATCACGATCTGGGTGGTCACGTTGGGTAGTCGAGGTTGGTGTTGACTTAAATAGGAGGTCGGAGTGTTGATCGTTGGTGATCGGAGTTGATGTACACATGAACGTGTACATTCGTGTATCTAGGAAAGTTGTTTTTGGAAGATGAAGATCAACTCGGTGTCGTGCTTGTGCATTTTGATGTGTGACTCAAAGTAGAGGCGTTTAGTTGATGACTCGAGGCTGGCTCAATATTTTTGTATGTTTGACTCGGGTTTTGGCCTGTGGGGATTGTCTGTTTTAACCTAAAGCAAATAATTGTAAAAGGAAGCAAGTTTTAAAAATTTTAAACAAGGTAAGTAAAGTTTTTAATTTATGAACATTTTAGGATATGAACAATTGTTTCCAAAGTAAAGTATTTAAATTAAGTTTTTAAGTTAATAAAATGATTTGATTTCAAAGAAATGTAATTAAGTTATATGATTTGTTTAACTTTAAACTTGTTAAGTTAAATTCTGTAGTTATTTTAAAAAAACTTAATTTAATAATATAATTAAGAGTTGATTAAAGAATAAAAGGTTTAAAATTATATGGTAATGATAAATTAGCAGTTAATAAGATAAAAGTTTTATCTTAAAATTTATTAGGGATTAATTAATTCAATAATTAAAGATTAATTAGTAAATAATTAAGAATTAATTAATTCGTAATTAAGGGTTGTTAATTGATAATTAAGGTTTATTAATTTATAATTAAAGAATAATTAATCTATAATTAAGTTTAATTAATTGGTTTATAGGGTAATTAAGGGATGAATTACCCAGTTGTAATTATGAGATGAATGTGATTAATTAATTTGTTAATTAATTAAAGATGGTCACTTGGTAATGGATTAAGTATAATTACTTAATGAGATTTATAAGCATAATTACTTATTGAAGTAATTGAGGGATAAATTACTGGATGTAATTAATATAAGGGAAATTATTTAATGGGAAGTAATTAAAGGTTAATTACTTAGGAGAAGTAATTAGGGATTAATTACTAGGTATAACTAATTAAAGGACTAATATAATTAATTAAGGAGTTAATTAATTAAGGTAAGTAATTACAGGATGGTTAATTACTGTTTATGATTGATTAAGGTTGATTAATGGGAGTAATTAATCAAGGATCATTAATTAATGTAATTAATAAATGTAATAATGGAAGTAATTAAAGATTTATTATTGTAAATGGTTAAGGATAATTAATTTATGTAATTAATTAAAGGATAATTACTTTATGTAATTGAAGATAATTAATCAAGAATGATTAATTAAGATGGATAATTAAAAGATGATTAATTAATTGATTTATAATTAACCAAAAATTAAAGTAAAGGTATTCTAAGTGATTAAAAAATTAGTAATTAATTTAATTAGAGATAAATTAAATTGCTTTTGGAAATGATCCATCTTGCTTATGAATGATTGAATGATGATTAAATGCCTTGAATCGGTTGATATCACTGATATGAAATGTTATGATATGATATGTTTGGGTAGAAAGTGATAATGTGGTTATCTATCAACGATGAATTGCTGCGTAAAAGTGACATCTTGTATTTAAATGTTTAATTGTATTTCACTTGAATAACGTGGGTTAAGATGGTATTGAATTCGAAGAGACCGGAGTCGGGTATTAGTAAATACCCGAAACCACTTCGATTTGTAATCTATGATAATTCTATACAGATCTGATATGTGAAATCAATAGACTGGAATAATTTAAGTGGATTGGATCATTTAATCTAAGTTTTGGTACTTAGAATTGATGTGTGTAATAAGTGTTGTCAATACCAAATTTGTGGATTTGTAAAATTGATACGAGTTACCCCGGGTTTTTAAATAAGTTTTATGCTTTGGCATTCCTTGTTAGATGAGTTTACTCACGCTGGTTTCCACTCTGACATGGGTGTTACTTTGACGTAATGCTCGGGTCAGACCGTGTATTACAGATTTTTCGGTAAGGTCGTTTTGGACCTCAGGTGATGAGCTGGATGGCAGGAACGTATGGAGTGTATTCTGCTGTGATATATTATAGTATTTCTAGGACAAGTTATTTTAATTGCCCAGTGATTGTGAAATATTGTAGCTCTGATGTATTAAAATGTAATTGACTGATTCAGCTTTCTTTGTGTAAAGAATATTATTTGATATTATATGTTATCTGCTATAAATGTGAGATGTTGCTGTTTCTGTTTCTTCTTTTCTACTATCTCTTTACTTTTTTTCTCTAATTATCTGGAATTTTCGGGATCGAAAATTCCGGGTCGTTACATAATAAGTACGATAATGTTACTTATTATAAATACGAATAAGCCCTAGGATGTCTATCAAAGTGAACTTTAAAATTACAGGCCACGGCGATTTCAAAGTGCATCCGTCGGGATATTTTTGCTTCTAACATTTATAACTTCCGTATCCAAATTTAATGTCCAAACCAATTATATTTATGCCTAACACACCAAACTATGTATAGGTCAACCCAATATATATGTTTTTATAAATATTCCCATAATTTCAACTGTTTATCCAATTTAACATATGTCAATTATCAGGGATTTCAAAACATGTTTATAATGACTAAATCGTTTCAAACATTCATAACATAGTGTTACTTTTCACAAAGCAATATCAAACATGTAATCTAGGCCACGATACATGTTATAGATGATCAACAGAGTTATTATGCTCAATAATAATGTTCTCACTTGTTTTACAAAATAAAGCAGGGTCCAGAAGTAGTAACATGCATTTTTTGTTCTACAGTTTACATTTTCAATACAACAACGAATATATATATATATATGACAATTGTATAATCAACTGGTGAGTGAAACTCACCCAAGTTCCTGTTAATGCTTTTGCAATTTTGAGTAATCCAAGACCGAATGCCATTCGATTTTGACTGAAATTCCCGCTAGCTCCAAACTCGAGAAATCAACCCAAGTCGTATAGAATCCCGATACGAATGCAACGGCGAACCCGTCACCTCAATTGGACCTCGTATGAACAAGATACGATCTATATAAATTTATAAATTATATAATATAATTAATTAACTAAAAACTTAATTAAACTAATTGATTACCTTATAAATTCCCACTCATCAGCTTCCCAAATCACCTGCTCTGATATGCATGAATTCCTCTTTCTAGGTATGTTTTCAACCGATAAGGCGAACTATTAGACCATATATTTTGATGTTTTTATAGTGACAACTATACAAGTATATATTGTACATACTAACCATTTTTGCAGGAAATAATATCAACTTTACAAAGAGACAATTATGTTGAATTGAAGACCAAATTGATGCTACAAAGAGCTATCACTATAATGTCGATGTCTAGAGGTATAAAGTTGTTAAAATCTCTTATGTGGTAAAAGCACACATGATTTTTCAGAAATTAAAATTTCAACATCAATACAACAAACTTACAATTCAGTCGGTTGAACCACCTAGTTCAGCTGAATGAATCTGTGCACGCATATTTATTTATGAATATTCAGCCGATAGACTAAAAAATTCAACCGGCTAAAAATGGCCTAAATTGAACTATTTTCTTGTTGATTTAAAAAACTGTCGATTTAGCTGGCTGCTAAACTTTATTCAACTGGCTGAATCTGTATAACGGCTAGTTTTCTTAAATGGTACATCTTCTTCATAAGGGGTTACATCTTTAAAACCAAGAGTTGCAGTCTTGACTTTTCACTGTTTCTTCTCACGAATGATTGCAACTATTAAACTCTATACAAAGAAAATTAATTCATTGTTTTCACAATCAATTCTATTCCCAATCATTTCTATCTTTACTATTGAACTCTCAAGCATTCAATTACAAACTGGTTCACATTTTTTATCACACGATCATTCAAGAAAATTTCTTGTGATCAAAATTACTTCCTTTCTTCACAAACTACATGATAAACCACAAAGGAGAAGATTATAGAAAGGGTGTATGTTATTGACTTATCAATGCTATTCAAGATCATAATCAATCAAAAACTTTCCTGTTGTTTGTAGTTGAAGTCCTGTTGTAGTATCCTCAGGCAGTTGAAGTTCTATTCGGTTGTCTAGATGGTTGAAATTCTATTCAGTTGCTCAGGCGATGTAATAAATGTTCCTTAGGTTAAGTGAGGATATCGATTAAATCCAGAAGGAGTCTGGGACAAGACGTAGAACAGGAAGTTCTAGCCAGTACAAAAATCTCCGGTGTCATTTGCTTTATTACTTTTACTTTTATATTTATATTCTGCATAAGTAAATATTTTAGTTAATATTTCATATTACACGATCCTTAATCACTTTTACGAACCACTTGATGATCCTTTAAACCGACTACACCATCGAACACCTCATCCAACTCCTGGCCTATCGAGACTAATTACGTCCCTCCATATGCCTCCATGTTTGTCGGTTGTTATAGCCCTTCATGCTATAGTGAATGAACGAAAACTACTCCAAGCCTCATGAACGCCTTCAACCATCGCCATCGCACTCTTCATCGCATCCCGAGTCTAACCACATCCTCGAAACCACCTTCAACATCTCTAAATTGATCGCTACCCGAAATCCCCAAATATGACAAAGCACGGTCGCGATTGCCTACCCTACGTTGCAACCCCCCAAACCATCCATACGAGTTCGCCTTAGCTCCAGAAACTTAACGGCATCATCCTCAATGTCTATTTCCACCCACAACCGTCACACATCGCACAACCGAGCCTCGATCATACCAAATCCAATGCTGTCGAACCCAACTGCATCCTAAATGAGGCACACCATTACGAAGTCCACGCCTCTATGAAGCTCATGAATCCAACGGTAGCCGATTTCATTCAATAATGAGCACGATTTAATTGATGGAAGAATTTTGAAGGTGGTGGCAGGCAAAAATTCTAACAAAAGAGAAAGAGGGAATTTTTCTGATTTAGGTTTTAAGGTGGAGATGTATGTATAGGAAAATAATATTATGTTTTATTCCCTTTTAATTTTCGTCGGGTGTTTCGAGCTCGCACAATCACACAGCACACTCGATCGACACGATACTCGTCAGCATACAACAATTCTCTATTCCGGATCTAATGGCACCAACTTTGTCAAAATCTAAGACAGTGCCCCGGAAGAATTTTTCACAGGTTAATTAAAACAAATTATTATTACAACAATTTTAATCACTTTTAATCCTAAATTAAAATCTTTACATATCATTCTTATTATTTAAACAAAATTTAAATAAGCTTTCGAAATCATTTTTTATTCTAATTAACTCAGATATTTAAATAATTCCATCATTTAATTATAAACTGTTCAAAAATCATGGTTATCAAATTCTTCCACCTTTAAAAGAATTTCTCCCACCAAATTCCAACATAAGTAACAAAAGCAACAGTCACACAACAATACCTAACAGTATTTCAAGCAAAGAAATAATCACATCATAATATTGTATGGTACTGCATTACTAGCAACCCAAACTCATGGTTCGCCTATATTTAGAAACTTTCTCATCGCATAAGGATGACAACCAATCCACTAAGCATTGCCTTATGCTCAATAGCCTTAGGTATTGCTCAGTCGATCACTCATGCTACCTCAATTTAAATAATCATTCTCCCAAACACTCCACAAGCTAATACACATTACATACGAATATTTTTAAAACCCATACAATATATGTATATCATCGGTATGAAATATCAACTCTTATCACTAAGTTGATCGCATAAATCTTACTTTCGAACTTGTATATCTCCCTTGACTACTCTAGTGTGGATTTCGATCTGATTCCTTGATTAGAAACCTCTGTTCTCCTTGCATACTCATATAACATGATAGAAAACTTCAGGGTCATATCAAAAATCGTATCAAGTGTTCACCGTTGAGAATTGAGTGAAAAATCCTATCAGACCGATGTGAATCACCTCGAAATCATATACTCGAATCCTAGATCAAAAATTGCCAAGCGAATAAATTGATCTACCTACAACTCACGTACTCTATTCATTTGGTTTCTTAACTACATCAATTGCTTTTCATTTCAATTCTCATTCAGTTTTACTTAGTATTTCTCATTTAATAGTAAAACCACTAATGAATCATTTCATAGAATTTACTTCAAGTTATTAAACATTATACTACTTAAATTCTTACTCCTATAATACTCTATATCCTCAGAATATATACAAAGATATCCAATTTATTTTACACAACATGAATATTCAGTCAATTTAAAACTTGTTTTAAATTCTACTATCTCTTTAAATTGAGCGTTATATTAAAGTTATCTTTTTTGAACACTTAGCTCCAATTGCTTATACAAATTCCAAAGTTTCGACCGTCCAAAATCGTTGAAAATTACATTTCATTTTAACAAATGAAAATTATCACCCAAACACATCAATTACGATGCACAGACCATTCAATCCTAACGCATAAGCTATATGTGTCATAATATAACTTAACTGAAATCTTAAGAGCTAAACACCCGATCTTATTTCAGATCATTTGAAATATATATACTTTTAACTTTTGTACACAAAATCTTACTTCAGATATTTAAGCCAAAATCTGTTTTACCAAAACAACTCTCTAGCAAATCAATACTTTAGCATCCCCCACTTTGAATCTCAAAAATAAACGATGATGTTGCTGCAGTCATCATCAGAATCATTTTCCAGTGATAAAGTGAGTTCAGCACATCCAACCATGCCTTTCAGATCCAACCATGCCTTTCAGACTTAACCAAAATCATTTTCAAAACGGTACCAAATACATCGTAAATATTACTAAGTACCATGATATTAAATTCCAAATACCAATTCCCAAATATTTACTTCGAAATAATACTAGTATTGTTTTCCAATATCTTAGAAAACCAATTTTTAAATACCGAGATTTAAGTTTTAAAATTCTCAGTTAAAACTTTTTCATATTTATAAACTATACTTATATAAGTCACTTTCTTACATAAAATCATTTCTCAAATATTTATTCCAAAATACCTTTCTTTCTCAAAGTCTATAATAAAAAACATTGTTAAAATAAATTTTTAACCCAACATTATCATCTACCGCCTTATCGTTAACTGTGAAACCTAATTCACAAGGTGTTCGCTTCAATGTTCCTATAAGTTACTATCCACCCAGCCCATGTAGTGAATGGTAAACCTGCTCATAAACTAGTCGATCTTAACTAATCAAATAACAAATGATAATAATAGAATATTATCATTTCGTAATAAATAAACACATCATAAATAACTATATCAATTTATAAAAATAATTCTTTTATATATAAGATATAATCTAGGGTAAAATTATTTCATTCACAAGTTTCGAAGACAAAATTCTGTCGGTTTGGCCTGCTAAGTATTTAGAGATCCCTGTCAATAATGATAGCAATTCATATTTGTGAGAAATTGCGAATTACGGATCTTAAGGCTAGGATTAACACTAGAGGGAGGGTGAATAGTGTTAATAAAGAATTAATAAATATTTTTGATTTTATGATAATTTAGACACCAATATATGCAATATACAGACACAGATATGATCACAGAAATAAACACAGATGTAGAAATAAAATAAAAGCAGTAAAGGAAATATCACACCGGATTTTATACTAGTTCGGAGTTACCCTACATCCAGTCCAGCAACACAAGTACGGATTTCTTTTCAAAAGCAATTGTACAATTACACCCTCAGTTTCAAGGCTACGAGGTACACCCTCTAGAATTTCTATCCTCCGGGTAGAGATACTTGATTTTCGGGCCACAAGTTCACCCAATTGATTTACCAAGGCTGCAATCACACCTTTTCTCTTTTGATTGATTTTCAAGGCTACAATCGCACATTTTCTCTTTTGATAGATTACAAAAAGCCTATAAAAATAGCACTGAGAATCTTGTAGAGATAGTGATAGAGAATAAAACTAGAAGTAATCGAGTTCGATTCAATGTTGATTTCGGCAGAGTAATGGTAAGAACATGTATTAAGAAATGTGAAAGAAGAAGAGGAGTGAAAAACCAGAAAATCTGATATAAAATTCGTTGAAACTAACCCCTATTTATAGAAGAACAACAGCCATGTTTATTCATGAAGAGTTATGGCGAATAGGCACTTCTTTTGAAATTTAAAATTTGAACTCAACTGACACCATGTCGACATGGGTGTTATCCCAACTTTTGGCAAAGCTGAGATACCCAAAAATCAGCTGAAAATCAATGATTACTATTCTTGAATATCAACCATGCATTGCAGGATAACCATGGATATCGATGAATTTTGTCCGAGTCCGGATCAGGCCGCAATTGACAAGACATGATGAGCAAAGCTATAGAAGCCAGCGTTTCAAATTTCAAGTCAATCCGAGTTCGTACGCTCAAGATATGATCGATACAAGTTAGAGAGAATACGCTGTTCGTATCCATCAGCGTTCGTATCGGTCCGTGTTCGAATCGATACCATTCGAATCCGTCATTACAGGGTAGCCTCATTCCATTCGAATCGATCAGGTTCGAATCCATCAGGAGTTAGTCACTTTGAACCGACCTCTGTTCGTATCCATCGGTTTGACTCCATCTAGTTCGCAACCATCAGCAAGCACTTGTTCGAATCGGTCCAGGTGTGCCGCTTCGTATCCATCGGCAGGTCTTGTGCTTCGTATCGGTCATTCATCATCAAATAACCCTAGGTTCGAAACCATTAGAAGAGCATGTATTCGAATCCACCGAGTCCCTCCTACTTCGGAGTAAATGGAGGATCGACACGAAGAATGCGCACCACGTCATCACGAAAGCGCGTGAAGCCATCGAGTCGAACCCATCGATTCGAAGGGGATCGAGTCGAAGCAAGCAACCTGCTCGAGAATATCAACTCGAATCGACCATATCTTGCAATCTACAAGTCCAAATGCAATGAAATTTTTACAGGAGCTTACTTACACATTGAAGAATGTCCACACCAAATTTCATCTCGATTGGGTGATTTCTTGATCGATTCGAAAGGAGTTCGAATCGATCCCAAGGTGGGCCCAAATTTCCTGAGGCCGGGGATGTGGACCCCCTCACGTGCCAGAAGCGGTCTACCGGATTTTTAGGAGAAATATCAGCCTCCTACACCTATAAATAGAGCCCCAGGTCATTCAGAAAGGGGGATCGGAATTCTGAAGCGCCAAGATTCTACCGGATTCAATTCTATACCTTATCATCACTATTGCATTCAAGTTTCAGAGCTATAATCCATTGTAACTTGCTGTAACCAACTGTTATCATCAAGAGAACATCAATAAAAAGAAAAACCTTTGAAGTGGACGTAGGCCGGAGACAGCCGAACCACTATAAATCGTTTGTCCTTGTTCATTATTTCTGAATTGCTACTTGTTGCTTGCTTAAATCTGTGATTTGTGTCTGAATATTGTTGATTTATATTCATACACTGGTGCTTTCACAACACTTGGGGTTTGTGACCAATTTTGGCGCAAACTATGGGGTACTTGGGCATGTCGACATCCCAAAGGATTTTTTGGTGTTTTGTTTTTCTTTGAAAATAACTTTTATTTTATATAAAACTATTTTAAACTTTATAAATATACTTGACTATAGTTAAAATTCATAAGTAAATATAGAGAATAATATATATATAGAATTTAAATATAATTTTATATTTAAATCTAAGTATAAATATTTAAAAGTTGAATATATATTATATTTAAAAGATAGTTTAAAATCAGGAGTAATTTTGACTTTGAAATTAAAGATAATTTTGAGGCTAAAATTATTTAAAATCAAGATAGAGGGTTTTGATGTTTGTAAAAAGGAAGTTTTGAAATCATTTTGAATAAAAAATTAGTGGATACAAAACAATGTTCCACTAGAGTTTTCATAGGTTTCATCCTACTTAGGGTTCCATCTCTTTAACAGGCTCGAAGTGGATTCCATTCCACGAATAAATTGGATTTTAAGATGCCAGTGCTTTTCTATGAGTTTTAACAAAATTCCTAATAAAAATACTTGACCTTGAAATCTTGAACTCTTGATAATCTTGATACTCAAGAGTCTTCTATCTTGAATCTCTATACTGTACAGTCTTTATTCTTGGTACCTGCATGGTTAAATCCTGCATATACATATATATCTAAACTTATAATGTCAGTATTTATATTTTATAATCTTTCCTAAGGTTGTTGTCATCAAAACCATCAACTCACGGACTAACAATCTCCCCCTTTTTGATGATGACAACCTTTGTTTATAAAATATTACTTCTATCCTAATAACTCCCCCTAAAACTATTAACCCCCCCCCCCCCTTAATTTATGCCTAACTACCCTATTTTATATTTCTCCCTCTTTGTCATCAACAAAAAACTTACTCCCCCTCATTCTTGGGCTTCAGTACCTGCATTGATAAACTATACAACGGAATATATAATATATAGATAAAGAAATAATTATACTTATGAACATGATAACTAATCAAAGACATATACATTTCAATGTATATATATGTTTTATACAACGAACTTCAAACCAATATCAAGAAATCAATCCACACAGATTATCAATCCAGACCAAATAAAACAAAGCAAACAAATAAAAATCAAACGTTACGTGGAACTTCCACCCATCCTTCTCCTCCAAAGATTGGGTCTGCCTTAACAGCATCCCAATTATCATTGTCATTGGTGAGAGAGACAGGAGGATGTGCTTCGTTATCATCCTTGTGCAGAGAGAAGATCATCCATCGTATCGCATCGAAGTGCCTTTCTTGTTCCTTGATCATCTTCGTTTGACTCAATTCTAAATGACGCTGGTTACGTAGAATAAACAAGAGAATATTCTTGAATGAATTAAGGGTTTCTTCAAGATTTTCGAATAGATTGTGAATAGGATTAGCCATAGTTGAATTTGTGAATGAAATAAAGGATATAGATGATAAGAAATAAATTTCAGTGAAGAATTCTTGAAGAAACGGGTATTTATAGGTGTAGAAACTCGTTTGAAATGAATAGACATTTGAAAGTTATTCAAATTTCAAATTCAAAACCAATTGTCATTTCTGACCAGTACATGTCGACATGGTCGTATAAGGGATGTCGACATGGGTCAGTGTAAAATTATGACTAATTTGATTTTGTGAATAATTGTGTGTGTGTGTATATATTTATATAATATACTAACATTTATTCGGGAGATAAGATAAGGTAGATAACAGAAAGGAAATTTCATTTCATTGCATACTAGGATAATACAACGATTAAGCACACAACAAACTACATGAACATTCGGAAAAAAGCAAATTAAAACAAATACAACAAGATATGAAAAGATAAAACTAGTTAGAGGATGATGATGAAGAAGATAGTCCAAGTTTCTTGCTGACTATGGAAATGAACTTGTTCGTCTTGGATGAAATTTTGTCCAACTTCTTACTAACGGATCGTTTAAGAATCTGTTGATTCTCAACAATCGTCTTTTAGTTTTTGAGAAGGGTTTTAGTGGATGGATTAGGAGGATAGTCAATGCTCTCTAAAGAGGTTTCACCTTCTTCTTCTTTAATTTCCATTTCATCCCCTTCTTCTTCTTCTTCCTCTTCCTCTTCTTCCATTTCCTCATGAGCCAATCGCTCTTGTTTTTCCACAAGGGTCTCATAAGGTTGAAAAACAAAAGGAATTTTCATAAGCAAAATGTTGTAATGATTGGAAACTTTTCTAGAAACAAATTATTCGCCTTTGAAATCCACTCCAAAATAGTTAAAAATCCAAGTGAGATAAATTCCATGGTATAAAATATTCTCACCCATTTCAAGATTTTTAGGACGAAGTTCATTCAAAATAACTTGCGTCCAATTTATGTCATAATTTCCAAAAATAGCAAAAAGAGCTTTGCAAACTTTTGAAGTAGAATTGTTAAAATTCCCCGATCTTGGGGTCAAAGTATGTTGCAAAAGAAGATTGAAAATTCTTGCCTTAGGACGAAAATTTCGAATTTTGAATTCAAAATTATCAATTCCTTCGAAAATGTGATGAAATTTTTCACGATCATTTTCATCGACTTTAAAATTAGAAAGATCCATTCCCGTACACTTGCAATTGAGAATGGTACCCAAAAGATCACAATTCAAAACAATTCTAGTACCTTTGACACTACTCCAAATTTCATCCTCATTTCCATGATTAAATCCACGGTTTAAATTAGCATAGAAAATATTGACAAGATTTGGATAGCAATCAAAATCATTTTGAGAAGCATCAATAAGACTAAGAACTCCATTGTTTTCAAAAAGAGAATCAAGTTCATAAGAAGAAAAATCTTGAAAAACAGCAAATTTTCCGGGATGGACTTTGGCATAGTTAGCATAATTGATGTATGCTTTTTTTGCCTCCGGATCATTGAATAATTGCTCTTTGTTTTTCTAGAAATTCTCATGGAGGAGGGGTTGCTTGAAGAAGCCATTAAAGTAGAGAGTAGAGAGCTTGAATTTATGAAGAGAGAGTTTGAATTTTGAAAATAAGAGTGAAAAGATATGATAAAAGATAGTGAAGAAATAGATTCTTAAAAGACATATTCTCCGGTCAAAAGGTAGCTTTTCAGAGAATTGAATGAAGTGAAAAGATGGAGGAAAATTCAAACATTTGAATTCAAATTTTGAAATTCAAATTCAAGTACCCATGTCGACATCATGGCAGGGACCATGTCGATATGTGCCTTTGAATATTCATGAATTGATTTTTCCTAAGATCTCTAATATATTTATAAATATTATTATTATTATTAATTCCTATATATATATCTGAAATATTATTAAACTTCAAATATATTTCAGAAAATATTATTATACTATTAAAAAATAATAAAAATAATAATAAAATAATGAAATAATAATAAAAAATAGAAAACAAATTTTAAAATTCAAACAACACACTAATTCAAAATCAATCAATCAAACAACAAATTCTAAGTAAGCAATTTCAACCAATTGTATTGTAAACGTGTACCTTTTTCTGAGTCTGTCTCTTTGAATTCGGCGAAGTCATGAACAGCTATGAAACACAAATTCGAATTATCTGTCTTCTGATCATCATCACTTGAGGACGAGTCTGAGTCATCTAGAGTAACAGTAAATGCACGTTTCCATTTCTTTGCTGGATCATTGTTCATAGGAGAATGTTGTCTATCTGGATACGGACAGTCTCTTTTGAAATGGCCTGGTTTATCACAGTTATAACATTTGTCATTATTTGTCATTACATTTTGATTTTCAGAATTCTTATAGTTGTTTCTCTTGAGAATATTCATCTTTCTGTATTTCAGGAATTTCCTAAAATTTATGGTCATAAAGGCTATCTCTTCATTGTTATCGTTGTTTGAGTCTGATCCATCGGTCAATGCATTGAATTCCATTGATTTCTTTTCATATGCTTTACTTTCTCTTTTTTCGATCATTTGAACTTCATACGACATTAGATTTCCAATTAATTCTTCTATCTTTAAAGTACTGATGTCATTTGCCTCTTCGATCGCAAGTGTCTTTTGATCCCATTCTGGAGTTAGAGAATTTAAAATCTTTCTGACTTGATCTTCTTCAGAAAATTCCTTTCCCAAAGATATAAGAGAATGCGCAATATCCTGAAATCTACTATACATATCCGAAATAGACTCATTAGGATTCTTTTAAATAATTGAAACTGATTTGTGAGCATGGAAATTTTGGTCTGTTTAACTTTGCTTGTTTCTTCGTGAGTAACTTGCAAAGTTTTCCAGATTTCATATGCAGACTTACAAACCGACACTCTATTGAATTCATTTCTATCTAGTGAAAAAACAGAATATTCATTGCCTTCGAATTATTTTTTCCAACAGTCTTTTGCTTAGCAGTCCACTGTGCAAAATTAGTTGTGGGGTCAGAATATTTAGTTTGTTTGATATTCCAAGTGTCTAATCCTATAGATTGTCAATATATTTTCATCCTACATGCCCAATATACATAGTTACTGCCATTAAAAAGTGGTGGTCTGATAGTAAACCGACCATCTACAAATGAACTGGTGACAAGGATACTAGTGTTAGTAACAGTACCAATGTTGGTAGCCATTTTGAAAACTTTTCAAAAATAGATTATGAAACTTTGAAAACCTTGCTCTGATACCAATTGAGAGAAATTGCGGATTACGGATCATAAGGTTAGGATTAACACTAGAGGGGGGTGAATAGTGTTAATAAAGAATTACTAAATCCTTTTGAGTTTATGTTAATTTGGACACCAATGTATGCAATATACAGACACAGATATGATCACAGAAATAAACACAAATGTAAAAATAAAATAGAAGCAATAAAGGAAAGAACACACTGGATTTTATACTGGTTCAGAGTTACCCTACATCCAGTCCCGCAACACAATTACGGATTTCCTTTCAAAAGCAATTGTACAATTACACCCTCGGTTTCAAGGCTACGAGGTACACCCTCCAGAATTTCTATCCTCTGGGTAGAGATACTTGATTTTCGGGCCACAAGTTCACCCAATTGATTTACCAAGGCTATAATCACACCTTTTCTCTTTTGATTAATATTCAAGGTTACAATCACACCTTTTCTCTTTTGATAGATTACAAAAAGCCTATAACTCTGAATAGCACTAAGAACCTTATAGAGATAGCGATAGAGAATCAAACTAGAAGTAATCGAGTTCGATTCAATGTTGATTTCGGCAGAGTAATGGTAAGAATATGTATTAAGAAATGTGAAAGAAGAAGAGGAGTGAAAAACCAAAAAATCTGATATAAAATTCGTTGAAACTAACCCCTATTTATAGAAGAACAACGGCCATGTCTATTCATAAAGAGTTATGGCGAATAGACACTTCTTTTGAAATTTAAATTTTGAACTCAACTGACACCATGTCGACATGGGGTCTTGGGCATGTCGACATCCCAAAGGATTTTTTTGGTGTTTTGTTTTTCTTTGAAAATAACTTTTATTTTATATAAAAACTATTTTAAACTTTATAAATATACTTGACTATAGTTAAAATTCATAAGTAAATATAGAGAATAATATATATAGAATTTAAATATAATTTTATATTTAAATCTAAGTATAAATATTTAAAAGTTGAATATTATTATATTTAAAAGATAGTTTAAAATCAGGAGTAATTTTGACTTTGAAATTAAAGATAATTTTGAGGATAAAATTATTTAAAATCAGGATAGAGGGTTTTGATGTTTTCAAAAGGAAAGTTTTGAAATCATTTTGAAAACAAGATAATTTTGTAAAATCATTTTGAATAATTAGTGGATACAAAACAATGTTCCACTAGATTTTTCGTAGGTTCCATCCTACTTAGGGTTCCATCCCTTTAACAGGCTCGAAGTGGATTCCATTCCACGAATAAATTGGATTTTAAGATGTCAGTGCTTTTCTATGAGTTTTAACAAAATTCCTAATAAAAATACTTTAAATCTTGAACTCTTGATAATCTTGATACTCATGAGTCTTCTATCTTGATATCTTGAATCTCTATACTGTACAGTCTTCATTCTTGGTATCTGCATGGTTAAATCCTGCATACACATATATATCTAAACTTATAATGTCAGTATTTATATTTTATAATCTATTCTAAGGTTGTTTTGATCAAAACCATCATTTCACGGACTAACAATATTGATCAGAATCTATAAGCCACTCTACAAACCAACCAACAGAATACAAAACATTTTTATAACAATGACAAATATTCACTCTTGTACATATTAATTCAACTCATAATAAAACATTATACTACCTTATCTTTTAATGAATTATGCCCAACAAAAAAAAAGGTTCACGCTTAACCTTCAGCTCTGATATCAACTGTAATGATCAGCCTTTTCGACCCTCGAATGTCGACACTAATGCATCCATGGTATTCACGTGTTGAGCACCCAAGAATCGAAAAGATGAATTGTTAGGGTAAAAAAGGAAAAGAAATAGAACAAGAAAAAAGAGAAAATAATATCAGAATCTCACATGTTGAACGATAATATATAATATCTCAAAAAGTCTTTACCAAAAAGATAAAATTTATATATATATATATACATCAATTAGAAAAAAACTAACCTACCATGGCCTGGGCAGTTATAAAAACTTGTCCTCACAAATGTTGATAGAAACAAGTAAAGCAATGCAGCAGAAATAAAGTACGGTAGGAAATCATCTAGCTTCTCTTTAAGAGCTCCAATTAACCATAGCTAAATCTGGAAACATATTCAAGCTAACCCGAGCACTATAAGAGAATAACACCCGAATTAGTCTGGTAAACCAGCATGAGAAATTCAAATCACATAGAATTTATTATATCTTAAAATCCTTCAAAATAAGGGTATCTCGTAACACCACGCCGCCAATAAACATGGATGGGTTTTAACCTTACAATAACCAAAATATTTCTATTATAAAATCCAGTGATAATATAATAATGTCTAAGATGTGAAATATAAATAATCACATAGTTGTGATGCAAGTGAGTGTACATCACAACAATAATAGGTATATAATCATATACGCAAAGACGAGTTCGCTACTTGTGTAGGATTTCCAAGCTGATCTCTTCTGAAAAGCCAAACTCGAACTACTGCATAAGGGTCAGAGATATCCTTCTGAAGCATCCTACATTTCTAGTGAATATACCATAGAAAACCATAGCTGGTCTTGCTAAGACCTGATAGATCGCTGCTACATGCATATCCCAATAAGTGTTTCCAGAAACGGAGTCGCATGACCCTATGGGTTTGCCAACCCTACTGGATATGTCTCCTATTTTGGTTTTAGTCATACCCGTTGATGAGGCTACATTCGGCATTCCAGCTCATGAGTCAGCACCTGAACAGATCTTCCACACGATCTCCAACTCGAGCAGATCTCGGAACCACACATGGATTCCCATATCTCAGTAGATCTTGAAACCACTTCCTCAATAGATCCCGGAATCAGACATGGATTTTCATACCTCAACGGGTCTTGAATGAAACATAAATTCCCACATCGTGAATAAATCATGAACAATTACATGTGTTCGAGCATCACAAAAAGATCTTGAATCTCTACATAGATTCCATCACGAAGCAATCACGAAGCAATCATGAAAAATCACAAACCAATCATCAAGACATATGAAGTAATCACGAACCAATTACGAAGCAATCACGAACCTCTTCCAAAGCATAGAACACGCATATCGTTTTGGAGTTGTTATGGTTTCAAGTCATTTCATATATGTGCCCTCCCCCGCTTACCGGGTGCTCCAAAATCAATCGATCGATTTCCTAGAAATCTCAACCCCGGTTCTGTGGAAAACAAATTGATATACATAAGAGCGGAGATCACCTCCTAACCATTTAAATAGATGGATTTCCTTACCATCGTCCTAGAAGAGCAAAACAAGTTTATACATAGTATAGTATCAGCGAAGATATTGTACCATATAATCCTCGTGTTTCTTCTAGATATTTCTAGAGTATATTTTGGCTAAGATTTCATAGTCAATTATTTAACTATCAAATAAAAAACGATCCAATAACAACGAGAATAATCACATATGGAAAACTAGTTCCCGTATATTGTTTATAAGTAATAACACACAAAACACGATCGAAACAAACAAGCACGATCAAGTCATATAAACGACTTCTTACTTCATTAATTAAAAATGTATTTTATTAGTAAACTCCTTTTTACTCAGTACAACTTTTCATAAATTAACATTTGTTAATTAAACTCCACTATTTAATTAAACATTACGGTTTATTTTCAACACATTTTAACACTTCCCAAAAGTATTCATATACTTTTCTCAACAGTGTAAGTTATTCACAAATCAAATTCAAGGTGCTTAAGACAAATGTTACTCGACCACTGTCACTACAAACCCAAAATTATTTCACTTATGATTATCTTTAAAATATTCTTTTTAAAGATCGAATTACGTTCTTAAGTATAATAAAAATGGGTTAAAGGAGAATGTTACTAACATATTGCCATAAAAAATCCAAAACCAATTTATACTTGTTCTTCTCTTTAAAATTCCATTATTAAAGATAATAGTATTTTCCAAACTCATTTACCATATTTTAACATTTTAAAATATTATCCGAGGGTTAAAAATAGATGTGACTAAAACATTGATTACCACAAACCCTAAAACACTGTACTATTCTGTTATCTTTAAAATTTCATTTTCAAGAGCCAATAACTCTTCAAAAAAAAGTTAAATGAGTTAAAACAGATATTGCGCAAACATCAATATTACAAACCCAAATATACTTGCATTAACTTTAAAATATCCATTTAAAGTTCTAGGTACTTCTCCATTTTATTAAACAAGGTTCTATACCTTTTTAATCAGTTTATAACACAATCCATTATAACATAAGTATTATAATCCAAAACTCCTTTTAAATTCCTTTATAAATACCAAACTTCCTTTTAAAACTTCTAAATATGTTAAAATACCTTTTAAAAGATAGATATTTACATATACTAATTTGTTATAAAACAAAGATATTTTGTAAAATATTATAAACCATTTGTAAAATATTACAATATAAAATCCTTTTTTCCTTAAATCAAAACTTTAATAACTTCCAAAACCATATATATACTAAAATATACTTTTAAAGTACTTTATAATATTTTAAAGCCTTTATTTAAAACACCATTCAAAACCTATTTTATAATTTAAAACCATCACTTAGCAAATTCACACTTGATTTTCAGAAATATATTCAAACCTTGTTATTACCCGATAATAGGTACGCTAATATTACTTCTTACAAAGACAAATAAGCCCAAGAATGTCTTCCAAAGATAAGTATTAAACGTAGATCACAGCGATTTCAAAGTGCATCCATCGTGATATTTTCGCTTCTGACATTTATAACTTCCATTTCTAAATTCCACAAATGTCCAAACCAATTCCATTTATGCCTAATACACTAGACTGTGTGCAGAAAAATACGTTGTATATGTACATATATATTCCCACAATTTATCCAATTTAACATATGTCAATTATGGGGGATTTCAAAGCACGTTTATAATGGCTAAATCGTTTCAAACATTCATAACATACTATTACTTTTAACATAGCAATATCAAACATGTAAACAAGTAGTCTAGACAACGATGCATGTTATAGATGATCAACAGAGATATTATACTCAATAATAATGTTCTCACTTATGTTACAAAATAAGGCAGGGTTCAAAAATAATAATAAGCATTGTTCGTTATACAATTTATATTTTCAATACAACAACAATTATATATACAGCAATTGTACAATCAGTTGGTAAGTAAAACTTATTGAATATGCTAGTATATGATTTTTTTTTTATGATAATAAACATATATATATATATATATATATATATATTCATTTAAATGTATTTGGTATTGTACTATTTTATTTTTATACAATTTAATAAATATTTACTGGATAAAATAAATAATGTAGAATTTAAATTCAAATAAATATTTTATTCAAACAAATATTTATTACAATTTTAAATAGTACAAATTTGAGCTTTCACTATATATATATACAAATTAAATTACAATACAAGTTTGATTACATCACATTTTTCACTATACATACATTTGCACACCTCATAACATATCTCTCATTCACTCGTATTTGATCTTCAACTCTATTCCAGATTGAATCCAGCATCTGAATTATCTACAAAGTAAACACTAACACAGTAAAATTGAAAAAGAAATATTTTTGCAGCGTAAAATAAAATGTATTTTTGAAAATATTATTTGCCTTGGTTATTTGGGTTGTTCGTCATCATTTACTTTTGAATTCATCAAACAGGAACAACTTGTGACATGCACAGTGTATCACTGTATATGCCAGAAGGCCGTGCATACCGATATACACTTGATAAAATTACAGGGACAGGTGAGCACAAGGTCAAACCCAACCAAAAGCTAGGTTCAACTCAAGTGCAATAAATTAATGTCACGACACAAGCACATGGTCAAACCCGAGCTTCAAGCTGGATTCAATTCAGGTGCAATAAAAAAAATCCAGATGAAAGTGTACGCACGAAACCAGCAACAACAGAAACTAGGCAGATTAAATAGACTCGAATACAAAATGTACAAAATTTATGCAACAGTGGTGAATAGCACATAAACGAAGCATATCAGACTGGCACACTTCGGACGTGAAGCATGGTCAAATTTCAAACCAAAACCATTAGCCTCAATAGTAAATGATCATAGTAGGGACACAAATGTACAAAACTCAATTGGACCAAAACATGCACAAGAGTAAAAGCTGTAGTGTAACTCAAAGACCAACTTGAGCTAGTTTATCAGTTCAGTACAACAAACAGGGCAACAACTCAATCAAGCTCCACATAAAGGCACAGACCACACTCAATTGAACATGAATACATATATGCAAGCAAAGCTACTACATGGTGCAGCAGATATCTAGTGAAGGCCAGAAAATGAAGGAGCGACATCATGAACCAGTTCATATACAAGCTCAGACTCAAATGAAACCAAGGCCATAAATATACAACCAACATAATGAACCGACGGACCCATATCACAACACACATATACACACAAACAGTAATGAACAAGTTTAACACAATAAGACAGCAAGCACATGAATGCACAGTACAGACTCAATGAAACAACACTACAAACAAGTCACTTATTCCAAAAAAACCAATATCACTCATAATTTCATGCATACAAATGAATACAAGTTGAAATGCTCGGCTCATGAAAATGCAAAGCTATGTAGTGAAACTAAGTGCAGACAAGCTACATGATCACGGACCGCAAATGAAGCAAACTCAAGTGAAGTCAATGCAAACGCACATGTACAATAGTGGACAGAGCTCAATGCAACTCATATCACAAAATCAGTGGCCGAAGTTATGGAGAAATCACCATCGTTCAAGAATAATCGAATGGCCAGCTTAAAATTATCAGGCCAAGCTAATGAACAATAAGTGAATGACCAGACAAATATGCAAACAAATGCAATGCATCAATGAGACTCAAATCTGCAACATACAACATGAATATATATATGGTGAACATATATATATATATATATATATATATATATATATATATATATATAGTGAAACCAGTGGCAACCGGTTGGAGTAACAAAGTCAAAATTGCAAGAAAAAAATGAAAGAATTGCATTTACAAAAATAAGGACAGTGATCGAACAATCAAAGTCAAATTCCAACAAGCTACAAAGTTCAAGTTTCAAACCCAAACCAAGTCAAAGAAAACTGCAGTTCAATATCAAAGCAATGCCGAAGTCATCAGAAATTTACGGAACCAATGATGCAAGAAAATCAAGCCGTGGTAGCCAAGGAATCAAACAGTTCAAAATCAAAGCCATATCCATCAAGTAAACAGCAAAATATACAAATTGAAAAAGTCAACATTAATCATCAACAATCAAGTTAAATCGAATGGCCAAGCATATTATTTGATGAATTCAAACTAGATGCATACGAAAGAAGAAATGGGAGTTCGAATCCTATATAAACAATTAACATCATCGTCCTAAATCATCGAGTTCAAGCAAGCTAACCAGTAAAGCAAAACGAATAAATCGCATACCATTTTAGTCGAACTCGATCGAATTGAAGCAGCCGCATGCAACAATCAGCAAGCCAAATCAATGAGCATTCATCTCTACAATTGAACGATACAAAGCGGCGCCTCAATTCACAGAAACCCTAAAGCTTTTGAAAGAGGAACAAATGAAAAAGGAAGTATCCATTTTTAACTCAAAGGATTCAAGGACGAATAACATAAAAAGAGAAAGGGATATTCTTTACTTATTTGGGCCGGCACTTTTTTGGCTTATAATTATATAAGGCTTTGATTATTTAGGGTTTCATTGTTTTTAAATTGTTTTTATCTGTAATCTTATTTTAAATGTTTGTAAATTCTAGTTGTGTGACTAGGGGATGAACTACAGTGGTATAGTTCGAGAATTCGCAACTCAGTGGCTGAGTTATGGCAGGGTTTTGAGCGTAGAGTTAGGTTAGGCGATAGAGGGTGTCGCGAGTTTACGTGGGTAAGCGTCTGACAACTTAATTTCTTGTAGAAATCTTGGAGGCAGCACGTAGGTAGGGTTTTGCCGAAGCTGGGTAAATCTGTGTGTTTTTTTCTGCTATCTGTGCTGTTATTATTCTACTGTGATCAGTGCCGCGATTATTTTATAAACTACCGCAATAATTTTATATTTAATAGTATCACCCTATTCATCCCCCTTTAGGATGAAATCGATCTTACCAAACTCACATAAGTTCCATTAACGCTTTTGCATTTCTGAATAGTCCAAAATCGAACATCGTTCGATTTTGAGTAAAATTCCCGCTAGCTCCAAACTCGACAAAATCAACCCAAGTTGTAGAGAATCACGATACAAGCGCAATGGAGAAAATGGCACCTCAATCGGACCTTATAAGAGCAAAATATGATTTATATAAGTTTGTGAATTATAGAATATAATTAATTAAATAAAAACTTAATTAAACTACTTAATTACGTTATAAACTCCCACTCATCATCTTACCAAGTCATCTTCTTTGATATGCGTGAATTCCTCTTTCTAGGCATGTTTTTCGACCGATACGGTGAACCACTCGACGATCCTTTAAACCGACTACACCATCGAACACCTCATCCAACACCTGGCCTATCGACATCAATTACGCCCCCTTGGCTCCTCCATGTCCACCACAACTTATTTCCCTTCATGCTATAGTGAATGGATAAAAATCCACCTAAGCCTCTTGAATGCCTTCAACCACCGCCATCCTACTATGTACCCCGAGTCTAACCACTCCTTCGAAACCACCTCTGGTGTTTCTAAATTGATCGCGACCCAAAACCCCCAAATACGACAAAGCATGATCGCGATTGCCAACCTTACATCGCAACCCCCTAAACATCCATACGGGTTCGCCTTAACTCCAGAAACTCAACGGCATCATCCTCAAGGTCTATCTTCACCCATAGCCAACGCAGTTCGCAACCCTAACCTCGATCATACCAAGTCCAACACTGTCAACGCCAACCGCACCCTAAACGAGGCACACCATCGTGAAGCCCTCGCCTCTACGAAGCTCATGAATCCAACAAGAGTCGATTTATTAAGTAATGAGCTTGATTTAGTTGATGGAAGAATTTTTGAAGGCGGTAGTAGGTAGAATTCAAACAGAAGAGAAAGATGGAATTTTTTTTGAACTAGCTTTTAAGATGGAGATGCATTTATATGAAAATAATACTATATTGTATTCTCTTTTAATTTTCGTCGTGTGTTGCGAGCTCTCACGATCACACGGCATGAACGATTGTTAGGAACCTCATCGGTGTACAACAACTCACTGTTCTAGATCCAATGGCCCTAGTGTCGTCAAAATCCAAAACAATGCCTCAGAAGGATATTTTTATACGTTAATTAAAACGAATTGCTATTAAAATAATTTTGATCACTTTTAATTCTAAATTAAAAGCTTTCCATATCATTCTTATTTTAACAGAATTTAAATAAGCTTTCGAAGTCTTGTTTTATTCGAATTAAATACAAGATTTAAACATTTAAATAATTCCAACATATGATTATAAACTTTTCAAAAATCCGGTCGTTACATTCTTCTACCCTTAACAGAATTTCGCCCTCGAAATTCCAACATAGAAAATAAAAGCAACAGGCGCACATTAATACCTAACGGTAGTACAAGCCATGAAACGATCACATCACAATACTATAAAGTACTGTGATTACTAGCAACCAAAACTCATAGTTCTCCCAGATTTAGAAACCTTCTCATCGCACAAGGATGACAACCAGTCCATTAAGTGTTACCATATGCTCAACAACCTTAGGTATTACTCGGTTGATCACACATGCAACCTCAAGCAATTCGAAGATTCATTCTCCCAAATTCCCTACAAGCCAACACACATAGCATACAAATAATTATAAAGCTCGTACGATATACATATATCATGCGTACGCAATATCAACTCTGATCACTAATTCGATCACATAAATCTTACTTTCGAACTAGTAAACTTACCATTTTAGTGCAAATTCCGATCCGGTTTCTTGATTAGAAACCTCTATTCTCCTTACATAGCCATATACTATGATAGGAAACTTCAAATCGTATCAAAAATCTGTATCAAGTGTTCACCGTCGAGAATCAAGTGAAAAATCCGAACTCGAACCGATGTGAATCACCTCCAAATCATGTACTCGAATACTAGATCAAGAACTACCAAGCGAATAAAATGATCGACGTACAACTCATGTACTCTATTCAATTGGTTTCTCAACTACACCAATTGCTTTTCATTTCAATTCACATTTAGTTTCACTTAGAATTTGTCATTTAATACTAAAACAGCTTATGAATCATTTCATAAAATTTACTTCAAGTTATTAAACATTATATAACTTAAGTTCTTACTCATATAATACTCCACTATATCCTCAGAGTATATACAAAATATCCTATTCAGTTTATTCAACATAAATATTCATTAATTTAAAACTTTTTTAAATTCTACTATCTCTTTAAACCAAGCATTGTATAAAACTTGCCCTTTTAAACATTTAGCTCCAGTTACTACAAATTCCAAAGTTTCAACTGTCCAAATTCGTCGAAAATTCCATTTCATTTAAAAAATAAAAATTATCACCAAAACACATCAATTACGATGCATAGACCATTCAATCCTAATGCATAATCTATATGTATCCATAATATAACTTAATCGAAATCATAAGAACTAAACATAGATCTTATTTCAAATCATTTGAAATTTATACACTTATAACTTCTGTATACCAAATCGTACTTTCGATATTTAAGTCAAATTTGTTTTACCAAAACAACTCTATAGCAAATCGTTAATATAGATTTCCTACTTTGAAACTTGAAAATAAACAATGACGATGCTGCAGTCATCATTAGATTCATTTTCCAGCAATAGAAGTGAGTTCAATACATTCAATCATGCCTTTCGAACTTGACCAAAATCATTTTCAAAATAGTATCAAATACTTCGTAAGTATTACTAAGTACCATGATATCAATTCCAAATAAAAATTCCTAAATATTTATTTCCAAATAATATAGTATTATTTTTCAAAATCTTAGAAAACCAATTTCTAAAACATTAAGATCTAAGTTCTTAAATTCTCAGTTTAAATCCTTTTAATATTTATCAACTATACTTATATAAGTCACTTTCTTATATAAAATCATTTTTCGAAGATTTATTCCACAATACCCTTCTTTCTCAAAGTCTATAATAAATAACTTTGTTAAAAATAAATTTCTAACCCAACATTATCATCGAATGCCTTATCGACAAAATGTGAAACCTAATTCATACGGTGTTCGCTTCAATGTTCCCATAAGTTACTTTAATCCAAACCATGCAGTGAATGGTAAAATAGCTCATAAACTGGTCGGGCACAACTAACCAAACAACAAATGATAATAATAGAATATTACAATTTCCTAAAAAACAAACATATCATAAATAACTATATTGATTTATGAAAATCTTCACTTATATATAAAATATAATTTATGGAAAAATTATTGCATTTACTAGTTTTGAAAGTGTTTAGACATCCCTATCAATAACAATAACAACTCGTACTGATCAGGACCCATAAGCCAATCTACAAACCAACCAACACAACACAAAACATTTTTATAACAATAAAAAATACACACTCTTGTATATATACACTCAACTCATAATAAGACATTCCATTGCCCTATCGTTGAATGAGTTATACCCACTAAAGCCAAGGTTCTCGCTTAACCTTTAGTTCTGATACCAAGTGTAACGATCCGCCTTTTCGACACTCGAATGTTGACACTAATACATCCATGGTATTTATGTGCTTAGCACCTAAGTGTCGGAAAGATGAATTGTTAAGGTAAAATAAAAAGGAAAAGAAATAAAACAAACAAGAAGAGAAAACAGTATCAGAATCTCACATTTGTAACGATAATATATAATATCTCAAAAGGTCTTTACCAAAAGGAAAACCTTTGTATACATACTTAAGTCAGAGAAAACTAACCTATCATCGCCTGGATAATTATAATAACCTATCCTTACAAACACTGATAAAAACAAGTCAAGTAATATAGCAGAACAAAGTACGATAGGAAATCATCCAGCTCCTGTCCAAGAGCTCCAATGAACCATGGCTAAACCTACAAACATACTCAAGTTAACCCGAGCATTATAAGAGAATAACATCCGGATCAGTCTGGTAAACCAGCATAAGAAACCCAAATCACATAGAATTTATTATATCTTAAAACCCTTCAAAATAAGAGTATCTTATAGGACCACGCAGTCAATAAACACGGATGTGTTTTTACTTTACGATAAACAAATCATTTCTATTATAAAATCCAGTGATAATTAATAATGTCTAAGGTGTTAAACATAAATAATCATATAGCTGCAATGCAAGTGAGTGCCCATCAGAATAATAATAGGTGTACAATCATAACCACTCAGATGTGTTCACTAATTGTGTGGGATTTCCACGTATATCTCTTAGAGGAAGCCAAATCCTAATTACTGCACAAGGTTAGAGATATCCTTCCGAATCATTGTACATCTCTAGTGTACCATAGAAAAACCATAGCTGGTCTTGCTAAGACCTAATGCATCGCTCCCACATGCATATCCCAATAAGCATCCCTAGAAATGTAGTCACATGTACTCTATGGGTTTACCAACACTACTGGCTATGTCTCCTATCTCTGGTTTTAGTCAAACCCTCCAATTAGGCTATATTCGGCATTCTAGCCTATGAGTCACTATCCGAATAGATCTTCCACACAAGCTCCAACTCGAACAGTTCTCGAAACCACACATGGATTCCTCAACAGATCCCGGAGTCACACATGGATTCTCATACTTCAACAGGCCTGGGAATCACACATGGATTCCCATATCCCAAATAGATCATGAACAACTATATGTGTCAAGCATCTCAAACAGGTCTCAAATTTCCATACAGATTTCAGCATCATGAAGCAATCACGAGCCAATCACATAGCCATCACAAAGCAATAATGGAGCAATCACGAACCTCTTCCAAAACATAGAACACTTATATGGTTTTGGAGTTGTTATGATTTCAAGTTATCTCATATAAGTACACTCCCCACTTACCGGGTGCTCCAAAACCGATCGATCGATTTCCCAAAAATCTTAAGCTCAGTCTATAGGAAATAAAAGAACATACATAAGGGCGGAGATCACCTCCTAACTGTTAAGTGGATGGATTCCCTTACCATTGTCCTAGAATAGCAAAAAGAGTTTATACGTACATTATAGTATCATCAAAGATAACTATACTATATAATAATCGTGTTTCTTCTAGATATTTCCAGAGTATATTTTGGCCAAGATTTGATAGTTAGTTATTTAAGTATCAAATAAATCAACAATCCAATAACAATGAGAATAATCGCATATGGAAAACTAGTTTCTATCTATAAGCAGCAAAACACAAAGCACGATCGAAACAAACAAGCATGATCAAGTCATATAAAGGACTTTTAGTCCCCTTTTTAACTAATTTTTCTTTATTAATTATAAATATTTTTTATTAGTAAAACTCCTTTTTACTCAATAAACCCTTTTATAAATGAGGCATCATTTGTTAATTATACTTAATTATTTAATTAAGCATTACTATTCATTTTCAACACTTCTCAAAAGTATTCATATACTTATCTCAACTGTATAAGTATATTCACAAATCAAGTTCAATGGGATAAAGACTAATGTTACTCAAACACTATCACTACAAACCCAAAACCATTTCACTTATGATTATCATTAAAACATTCTTTTTAAAGATCGATTTACATTCATTAACATAATCGAAATTGGTTAAAGGCGAATGGTACTAACGTATTTCCACAACAAACCCAAAACCAATTTGTACTTGTTATTCTTTAAAATTCCATTATTAAAGATGTAAGTATTTTCCAAACTCATTTACCATATTTTAACACTTTAAAATATCATTCGTAGGTTTAAAAATAGATGTTACTAAATTATTGTTTATAACAAAGCCCAAAACACTTTATTATTCCATTATCTTTAAAATTCCATTTTGAAGATCCAATCACTCTTCAAAAATATAGTTAAATGGGTTAAAACAAGTGTTTCACAAACATCGATACTGTAAACCCAAAATCACTTTTATACTTTCCATTAAATTTATAATATCCATTTAAAGTTATAAGTACTTCTCCATTTTATTAAACAAGGTTCTATAATTTTTTAATCAAATTATAAAATAATCCATTATAACATAAGTGTTATAATCCAAAACTACTTTTGAATTCCTTTACGAACACCAAACTTCCTTTTTAAAACTTCTAAAGATATTACAATACCTTTAAAAAGATAGATATTTACATACACTAATTTATTTATAACAAAGATATTTAATAAAATAATATAAACCATTAGTAAAATTTTACAATATAAGATCCTTTTATTTCTTAAATCAAAACCGTAAAAACTTATAAAAACGTATATACGCTAATTCATACTTTTAAAGTATTTTATACATATTTCAAAACCTTTATTTTAAAAACCATTTAAAGCCTGTTTTATAATTTAAAACCATCACTTTGTAAATCCACAATTGATTTTTATAAATATATTTAAATCTTATGATTTCCTTAATAACTATGCTAATATTACTTATAAATACGAATAAGCCCTAGATGTCTTCCAAAGTAAACTTTAAAAACGCAGATCATAGCGATTTCAAAGTGCATCCATTGCTACATTTTCGCTTCTGTAATGACCCTAATTTTGACTAACATTAGTTAGGACATTTAGTTAGATAAATTAAATTAAATAATGTAGATGGTTAAAAGTTTGAGATTTGTTAACCAATAAGGGGGCCGTGCCATAATGAATCTATAAGCCAAAGAGAATTAAAGTGGAGTAATTATGAGGAATATGATAAGGGTAAAATAGGTATAGACTATGTTCTTATACCCTAAACCCTTCTTTCTTTCATTCCTCGTTCATTTTCAACTTTTGCAAACAAAGCTAAATTCTTAAGCAAAGCTCGGCTAGCGACCATTAAGAGGTTCAAGAAGAGGAAAAGATAGGATTCTAGTAGGAAGCTTAAGAAAATCAATCAAAGAGCAAATCTCAACCTTCTTAACAAAAAGTTTAGGTAAATAATGACCTTACATCCAATTTTTATTGACCTCGGTTTCTAGTTAGATCTGAATTAACTTTTGCATATAACATGCCATGATATGATTGTTTAATTGGATGTATATGATTGCTGATGATTTATGTTGCTTCACATAGATTTTATGATAAGTTTAGACTTGAAAAACCGTTTAAATGACATCCAAATGATTTTTGTTTTTAATATGTGGTCGAAAACATTATTTATGAAGTGGGTTTCAAGTTTCACAATTTCTTAAGTTATTGTGGATTTATTATGAATTTTCTATGAAAGAAAATAGTTAAATTTGGGTTTAAATAAATCGTGGCAAATATATATTGATTTTGGGTCTAAAATGTAAACATATTAGAAAACGTATTAGAAGTGAATTATGGAAATTTTTGGGTAATTTTCTTAAGTATTTTACTATAGTTATTTAAGGTATGAGACTTAAATATTCTATATGTTTATTCAAGGAGAAGGGCTTATTTGTTAAAACATTTTAAATTGATAATTTCTATGCAGCAGCACTTTTTGAAAAAGATTTTGGTAAATAATGGACAACCAATTACATTTTTATTAATAAGGAAAGTTAGGTGAAAAGCAGTTTATTTTAAAGGCCAAAAATCAATTTTCCTTGGATTTACCACTTCGCTGCTTCCATATACTAGCTTTCGAAACCATACGTTCACCTATGAACTCATTCGAAAACAAAGAAGATGGTACCAAGCAATTGACATGTAGTACATTGGAGAATGGTGCAGCGTCGAAACCTTGCTTTCGAAGGGGTAGGAGCTATTTTTATTTACCTTGAACTATTATTGTTTATAAATGATGATATTGAAGGGTTGTAGCCAACTATATTATCTTTTAACTTAATCAACTTGCCTTTGTTTTGGAAAAAGAGCTTTCGAAAGGGTTGCCGCCTTTTGTTTTAAAAGAAGCTTTTGAAAGGATGGCTTTGAACCTATTCGAAACCATCCTGCCATGTCATACCTTTCGAACTAGTTAAGGCCGCCTTTCTTTATAGCCTTTAAACAATGGTCTCGAAAGGGTGCTTTCCCCTCCTTACTTTGAAGTTGCCTTCTCAAAGATTTCAAAAGGGTTGGATTTAAAACCATCCTGTTTCTTTTACTTAAGACCGATGCTTTCGAAAGCAATGTTTTTGAAAGTAATGCTTTCGCCCTAGTTTTTATGACCCTTAGTTATATTAAAAGTTAAACACAAATGCTTAGAAAGGAATGATTTTAAATGTTTTTAAAGCAATCCACAAACTTTTACTTGAACCAAATACTTACGCAAGCATGTTTTAAGCGAATAATTTCAACGCTTTTGAAAGGTATATAATATGGGCTTCGAAGGGGAGATCCCTACTGTTTTCAAAAGTTTATTTTGAGTATTCGAATAGAGGGTTTCCAGTGCTTTTGAAAGGCAAGTTTAAAATGGTTTTAAAAGAGGCTGCCTAAATTTTAATAAAGATTTTGAAAGGGTTATTCTCAATGATTTTGAAAGGTATTGTTTAAAGTTTTTAAACAAGGGTTTCAAAGGTTTTACCTTGGCTCCATGGCCTAAATTCTCCTAAGATATAAAGGGTTTTTACTTTGAAGAGATAGATAATCCCATTGATAAGGTTTCATCAACATTGTTTTTTATAAAGCATATACCATGGCATAAGTATTTTGAGTAAAGGAAAAATATATGATTTTGTTTTTGTTTTATAAAGATATGATTTTAGGGGTAAACCATTTAAACAGATTGTTAGAATGAAATGAAATTTTAATAGGATAGTTAACTCTAAGTATATAACAGGAAATGAAATTCGAATAGGGTATATAATCCTTAATTTGTGACTCGGATATTAGAAGACCAGATTGGACTGGTGTAGGGTCGCACCCTATACTTTAGTAATTGGCCCCTGGCTAAAATAAGTCCAAAATTCCAGTGTATAGGGCTTGTCACAAGAGGGACTAAACTGAGGTTACACACAAAAGGGAATATACAAAGTAAAGATAGGTTGTTGGTGAGCCCATAAAACCATTAGGTTCAGTTGACCCTAGAAAAGGAAACTTAAAGGCAGTCAGCCAAGCATTGTGTCTAACAGAAGTTAGATTATTGATTATGTCTGGTAGGCCCGAGTCTGCCAATGGTTAATAGTTAGCCAAATAAAACTATAATGTGGACAGATGGTCCATTGATTTCCTAATTTTGTGCGTATGTGTATCTGATGTTACTTTTATAATCAGTTTGATTACAGGATTCTGATTTGCTAAAGACATGCTTTTAAAGGGATATTAGTGAGGGGAAACACATTCCGCTAAGCGTGTGGTCTCATTTATATTAGTAAATTGAGATGTAATAGTATTATGGACAACGGGCTTTAAGTCTGACTCGAAGTTTTTGTTTTCCCCTTAAACTCTCGGGTGCTCAAATTTGATTTGAGTAGATTGAGAGTTAAGGGCTTTTCAGGTTTAGTAGGTTGGACGAATAAGCTTTCGAAGACATGTAGGAGGCAAAGCTAGCTATGTAGGAGCTATTTAGAATTATTTCTGCTGTGATATATTAAGACTGAAATGTGTTTGCACCAAAATTGGTCACAAACACCCAATAGTTGATAATTCACAATCACAGATTTCGGATAAATAGCAAGTATAAAAATCACTTACGAAAAATAGAGAAAAGCAGTAATCAACACAGATTTTATAGTGGTTCGGCGATCTTGCCTACGTCCACTCTGAACTTTATGACTTTATTGATTCACTTGATGATTTTCAATCTGTTACAGCAGATTACAGTAGGTTATAACTCTAAAGTTTGAATAAAACGGTGCTGAAAAGATGTAGGATTGAATCCGGCAGAGTCTGGATGTCGAATAGCCAAAAGATCCCTTTTCTGTAGGCCTTAGGGGGCTATTTATAGGCGTAGGAGGCTGATACCATGCTCAAACTTCGGGAGACTTCTTCTGGCACATGAGTGGGCCCACGCGACCGACCCTACCAAGTTTCGACTCGATCTTTGATCGATATAAAACAATTTCATATCCATCAAAAAATGATCCAATCGAGCTGAAACTTGGCAGGATTGTTCTTCAGCTTGCAGGTAAGCTCCGGTGAAAATTTCATAGCATTTGGATCAGCGGTTTGTGAGATATGATCGATACGAGTTGAAATTTCTCGGTTGGCTGTTTGCTTCGAGTCGATCACTTCGAATCCATGTCTTCGAATCGATGGATGCGCGTGACTTCGAGACGACGTGGCGCGCACATCTCGCATCGATCCGCCTTTTGCTCCGAGTTGACCGTGTCGCATCCATGAACTTCGCCTTGTTTGTATCGATGACCGTTGCCTTGTTCGATTCGATGGACAAAAGATAGAATGAAATGGAGCATTACATGGATGCTATCAGAAAAGTTGACATTGAATATTGCTCGAACACAGATGATGGTGCTCCAGCAAAGTAGCGGTGAACTATGACAGATGATATCATGTTTCAAAGTAGACATGCTAACAAGGTGGAGGCCCCTAAGATCGACCTAGTGGTGATCTCAACCATGATCGGCCCCGTTTAATGAGAAAGATTCTGATTGATTGTAGAAGTTTTGTGAATATCAATTTCAAAAAGACATATGACCAGATGTACTAGACGCCAATGATCTGAAACCGTGCAAAGCCCATATTCATGGCTTTAATGGTATGGCAACTGAAGCGGCGGCTATGTCGAGCTACCAGTGGAGTTAGGAGATAGCAGCTGAAGGAGAGTGTGGGTGTTGCTGCTTGTTGTGATGGATGTGAACTCTCCATACAAAGCTTTTCTAGGCTGACCGGACCTTATTGAATTCAGCCGGTTATTGCCCCTTGGTGCTTAACATTAAAATTACCAACAAAGAAAGGTATAGGAATTATCCATGGAGATCAGGCGACTGGACGTGCCTGTTATGTGGCTGAATTGAGAGACACTCTACAGAGAGAAAAGGAAAGGATGTGGAGAAGAAGCCTCTCCACACCAAAACTAATGAAACTTAGCAATCAGCGTCTGAGCCTTGGCTTGGGCACCACAATCAGCTCTATAAAGATATAGATCCGAGAGATGAAGAAGAGGAGCCCAAAGAAACCAAGGCTACACCCGTTGAGATGACGATCGACATTATGGTTAGCCACGACAACCCATCATGGGTCCTGAAAATCAAATCACAGCTCAGTGCAACGATGATGAAGGAATTAGTTGGCTTTCTCTAAGCGAATCTTGATGTGTTCACTTGGACCCATTCTGACATGTGTGGGATCTTGCCGAACATCACGAGTCATGAATTGAATATCGACCCAAGGCATGTCTCAATGAAACAAAAGCGATGCGGCATGGAACTGGAGAGATCTGCTGCACTTAAAGAGGATATGGATACACTCAAAAACAATGGGTTTTCCACAGTTCCCTCTATTTGAAATGGTTATCTAATCCAGTTTTTGTGAGAAAAGGTAATGAAAGTGGTGGACATGCATTGATAATTTAGACCTGAATCAGGCATGCTCGAAAGTCAGCTTTCCATTTTCTAGGATCGATCAGCTGGTAGACTCAACCGTTGGATATGAACTGCTTTCATTCATGGACACGTACTTCGGATACAATCAGCTTCTGATGTACATCCCAGACCAGGAACACGCCAGCTTCATTACCGACCTATGATTATATTGCTACGTTGTGATGCCTTTTGGAATAAAGAACATTGAAGCTACTTACCAGAGACCGGTCAACCGGATGTTCAAAGATTAGATCGGATGATCAATGAAAGTGTATGTGGATGTTATGCTCATGAAGTCACGACGATCAAATAGCCACATCGATGACTTGACGGAGATGTTCAGTATTCTTCGAAAACATGGAATGAAACTTAGTCCCTTGAAATGCTCTTTTGACATTGCATCAGGGAAATTCTTGGGTTTCATCATCAATTCTCATGGAAATGATGCCAATCCCAAGAAGACTCAAGCGATCAGAGATAATCAAGTGCCAAAGACAATGAAGCAGGTACAGAGCCTAAATGGGAAGGTCATCGCACTGAGTCGATTCATCTCTAAGACCACCGATAAGTGCATTCCTTTCTTCGACTTGATTAGGAGAGTGAAGAGAAATTTTGAATGGACACGGGATTGTATTGATGCGTTTCAAGCTTTGGTACATCACTTAGAGAGAGACTGATAAGTGCATATCTTTCGTCCACTTGATTAGGAGAGTGAAGAGGAACTTTGAATGGACATAGGATTTTATTGATGTTTTTCAAGAACTACTAACCAATTTTGAGAATTACACCATTACACACATACCCATAGAACAAAATGAGAAAGCTGACTCACTATCCAAGATGGCCAGTCCTGGGAATGTAAAGCAAATGGGCTTGGTCCCAGTTCAAGTACTCAACGCTTTGAGCATTGATCAAATGGAAATTGATTGGGTATTAGAAAGGGAGCCCGCAAAGAAGTCATGGATAACTCTGATTAAAGATTATTTGCAAAGGGGAATCCTTTTTGAATGGAGGAATGAAAAACGACAGATCCTTTACAAAGCTTCACCACATATCCTTCAAGAATGAGTCATGTACAGGAAGGGTTTCTCCATAACCTTCTTAAGTGTATCGCCAACAATGAAATCAAGTGAGTATTAAGAGAAGTCTATGAAGGAGAATGTGGCGATCAGACTAGGGGGCAAACCTTGGTGAAGAAGATACTTCGCTATGGTTAGTTTTTGCCAACTTTCAATCAAGACACGGTAGATTATATTAGACGATGCGACAGGTGTCAGATGTTTGAAAAGCTTTGGAGAGGCCCACAAGCGAAACTCACTCACATGGTCAGCTTATGGCAGTTTGCTATTGGGGTATTAACACCATCATCTCCTTGCTAATTTCCAAAGGTAGTGCAAAGTACGCCATCGTCTTAATTGATTACTTCACTAAATGGGCCAAATCCGAACCTTTAGTCATGATCATCATGAAGAAAGTAATCAATTTTGTTGTTACAGCTCTGAAGTCGTGATTCCTTAGAACTTGCAGTCCCTTCTCATCGAGTGACTTATTATGACCCCATAACTAACAGAGATCTCCTTTAGGAATCTCTAGGTATAATCGGTGAGAAGCGTGAAGAAGCTGATTTGAGGGCGGCCGCACACCGACTCACTCGATATAATAATGTTTAATTCTGAATCAGGACGTTTGAAATTAGCGATCTTGTCTTGAAATTGATCTTTCCTAGCCCCACAAACATGGGTCTGAGATGAGAAGGGCCATATGTCATTAATCCGAAGCTTGGAGATGGAACTTTCAAGTTAGCGACTATCGAAGGTATCACACTACCTAGAGCATGGAATAACGGGTGTCTTTTTCACTCAATTTTATTTCACTCAGTTGTATTTCATTAGAATTACTTTTGCAATTGAATTCAAAGCAATGTAATAAGATAAACTATGTCGCTTCTTTTTCAGTTTCCAATAAAATATGAAGTTTTCTCCATATTTGTGAATTGTTTGTGTATAACCAAGTACTTGGGTCCATAATCGAATTAAACAAAGTGAACGTGACTCGGCCGTTCATCCATCAACCCATGCCTGCAATCCGACGGGCTAGGTACAAAATGGAGAGTGGGTGTGCCTCGACCATCCGTTAACTAACTCCATCTCCCGATTCGACGAGAAGAATATAAAGTAAAGTGTTCATGATACGACTGACCACTCTTCAACTTTTGGCCTGGGCTTAGGGGTAAGGGATTTAATCAAAGGAAATATGATTCCACTGTATCCCAGAATAGCTTCAGTCCTTAAAGTATGGGCTAGATTTTGAACATCAAATGGGTTTGATTGACCGCCCACCAACTAACTCTAACCCCCAGAGTATAGATAAGAGTATAAACAAAATGAATAAGCGATTCGACCATTCATTCTCCAACTCTGGCCTGAACAAGACAGGAGGAGTATAAACTCATGTCCCAATCGTCCGCGAACTAACTTCATCAACCTAAGTCTGGGGACAGGAGTATAATCACTTAGCTGCTGAACATGACAGTGCAACACTGCGGCTCACACCTAGCGTTTGATATAACTTAAGGCCATGACTGAAAGGAGACCCAAAGATTTTCGGATCGACACCTGAAGCAATGGGCAACCAAAAGACATTGCAACTTGAAAGACAAGTGATGAATTACAAGTGCATTGAATGGAAAACATTATATCTCAAACACTTAAACAAGTTTCGTACAAAAGCTGAACAGAAACGAAAGAATTTTTATTCACGTACTGAAATTTGGAAATTAAAGTACAAGTTTATTTTAAAATATAAAACAAAAAAGGGGGTCGTACTCGCACAATTGCGGCCAACAAAAAGAAACTAACTACCTAGCTATGCACCAGCCAAGCTAGTTCGATGGCCATTTCTCCTCTTTTTGGGCTTCTTCGAAGCTACCGCCTCGTTCTCTCCTCTTCGGCCCACTTTTACCCTTGCCACCCTAAAAAGATATGCTTTCAGAGACAGAAGCAGTCTCACTTTGGGATACAGAACGATCGACCTCCTCAGGAGTGATGGCACCCTACAGTATAACTTAGAGCGAAGTAATATCCACTTCGGCACTCCCCTTTTTGGCTTGCAAATCCAACTTCTCCTTTTCAATGCGCTTCTTCGTGCAATATTTACAAGTGTGTTTGGAGGCGTAAATCAAAACAACATCTTCTATTCATCCTAGCCCTGTTGGCCATCGGTCTTATCTTCATTCAAAGCCCTTATGGCTTCAGCATCAAAGCCAAGAGTCTCAGTAGGTTGATCGTGAGGACCCACCTGTACAGTGATAGCCATAGTAGACCCTATGGTCTACGCCTGCTGTCCCAGGGAAACGTCATCATCGAAAGCATGGATAGATGTAGACGAACCTGCAATTTAATGAAGACCAATGGGTAAGCCCATGATTATTGAACATGCAATGTAAACCTTCTCAAACGTCGGAGAAGTAAGAGATATACCTTCACCAAATTGGCCTTCGGTCATAGTGGAGTGCCGCCTTCCAAAATCAGAGACAGCCCAAAAGATTTGTGCATCCTTGGATGATCTAGATCGTAGCTCGCATGCTTTTTTGGGAAATGATAAATTGAAGCACTAGTTGCTTATGTAGTATGGGGTCTTCAAAACTAGATTCTGAGGCTTTGCCGCCATCTTTCCCCTTTTCGATGATCACTGGATCACTAAGTGAACTAAGCCAAGTAGCCTGAAGTTCATAGGGTTCTTCATCACACAAGATTTCATGCATGAGCTGCTCTTCATCCACTTTAGTATCCCTGAAGGGCTTCTTTTTCAGGCCTACAATATGGTGCCAGGCTTCAACGAATGACTCGGGATATCCCTATCTAAGGAAACGGAGGTTGGGATTCATAAGGACACATGCATTGTAATATATCAACAATGAATCGAACTCATCCTTTATTTATGTCCAACCAGCCTCCTTAGTCTCTTCCTTTAAGGCCTCGATCTACGCAAGTTGCCTATCAGCCTCTATTTTAGCTTCACGAGCCTCGATGATCTCCTTCCAGTATCATCGAGACTCCAGCTGAACCATAAGTTTTTCCTGCTTTTCCTTCTTAAGCTCTCCTTAAGCTGTTTAATATGAAGGGCCAAAGCATCATTATCTTTTTCTAGCACTTCCTTCTTCTTCTGTAAGATGCCTTTTTCAAGGGCTAAAGTACCTGCGACGAATGGCAGTGTCCAACTCAGCTTGGGACATTTTAATTAAATGCTCGAAGGCTTCAAAAGACGAGTTGGCTTATTCTAAGCATTGACCAGCTTTATACCTAACATCTTGACCTCCTCATCTAAGTACATGATGATTTCTTTGTCATGGATTGCCTCAAGAGTTAAGCGATCAATTTCATGTTTCCTTTCCATTGAAACCTTAGAAATTCTCTCAACCACATAGAGAGTCGTATTGTGCTGGACATAGTTGTCAATAACGTAAGAGAGCACTCTGTCATTGGCCTATAGAGGAATTGAATGCAAAGCGGGAACAAATTTGAACTCGTCAAAGCATAATTAGGAAATGTGGCCTTGAGCTCAGCCATCTTCTCAGAAGTAGTGGCATCAAGAGTAAACGGGGCTGAGAGGGCCAGTTTGACATGCATGTGGGATGAAGAATCAGGACATTCTATGCCTGACTGGCATTTCGAAGATAGACGGAAGTCGGAAGAACCCGAATGTTACTCGGGCATAGTAGCGGAAGTGGGAGCATGAGGCAGTGGCTTACTACTACAATATATATATATTGTGTAGTGGAGTGTTGACTAACACCCTTGTGGTGAGAAGACTAAGATTTTGATTTATGCTTGGATAACGAATCCATGGATGGGTGGCTTCGGTCTCAGTTTTCTCTTCCTTCACGCCCTTCTATATCTCGACCAGGGTCCGGATCTCGACTAGAACCAAAATAAGACGGTAGGGAGTATGCACTGGAGTTAAAGGTGGAAAATGTCATGTTATGCAGTGCAGTGCATGTGATTTTGAGTGCCCTAGTGTCCCCGCCACAGATCAGTTACTGGAGCTTTGCTCGCTGGAGTAGTCTCTCCCATGCTAGTGGGAGGAATGTCAGTACCAAATCAAATAGGGGATTCAGAACCCTAGGCTTAAATTGGAAAAATCATAATTCCCAACATCATCTTAAATTGGGATGTTTGATAGCACCTTGAATAAATCTTGAAGGCAGAGAGTTAGATTGATCTGTTCCAGTAGAGGTTGACTTGGATTTCTTAGAGACATGCCCTCTACGAAGCTCATAAACGAGCCTTTTCTTCTTCTTTTTTCTAGGTGGGGAGCTGTAGGTCTTGGGAGGATCCGACAGCTGGCTAATGACTTGAGCTCGCATCATCACAACCGGGCTTATTAACATTACTCCTCACCTCGCCTTCCTCGGCAACATCCTGAGCTCCTTCATTTGGGGGCACGATAGAATTAACTTTGTTACCTCTCTGTTCAATGGCATCTCTTCTTTCTACAACTTCCTCCTTGGTGTTTCTTAGCAGTCCTGTGTTACGGACATCTTCTACTAAGCCAAAGATAAAAAGGCGCTCGTCGGTAAGAAAAGATCTTATGTCCCTGTCCGCCACGGCTATATTTTTTAGCGTTGAAATTGCCTCGGAGTACACATTGTTGGTGGGACGTTGATGGCTACCTACAATGTTCAATAAAAAACTTCTTAGTTTAGGATACGACTTGAATAAAAGCACTTGAAGTTAAGTTTAAGGAAATACTTACGTCCTCCCATTCACCGCCCTGCAAAACCATGTGGGTGGTGCACATAGAATCATTCATTCTTAAAAGCACTTAGTTTGTTCCAAGCTCCAATTACGACTGCCAGTTGGTGACTGACTTAAGGAAAGTGTACGAGAGGCTTCCCTTTCACCGCTTGAGATTGTAAATGAATCTGATGTCTTCTGGAATAGGCTCACAATATAAGAATTAAAGGAATATCATATATGTGCGGTGTAGAAACACGTACCAGTTTGGATGCAGCTAAGTTGGCGCCAATCTTAAATAATGCAACATTTTCCAAATGAATGGATTGAAAGGTGGAATGCAACCAGCGTAGCATATAAACTTGTTGCATGAAGTATACCCCTCTGGGGCAAGTGAGCCATATCATTGTGAGACGGGACTCGCACATCCTCATACGGAATCCCATGTTTAATGCATGTCGTATAGAGAGAGGACTCATTGACCTAATGCATATCGTATAGAGAGAGGCCTCATTGACCTTTGAAGCCACCGAATCCTTCAGATCATTTGAAAATATTGCATCTTCTAGGGTGTCAAGAGTTGGCTTGATCTCTATTTCTAAGTATGAAGGAATTTATGGCACCTGTTGAGAACTTTCAGGTTGTTCAAATTGATGGCCTAGAGAGTTTCAGGCAGATATTGTTGCAGAGCTTGACTCAGCATTCGGATTGTCATAAGAAGTAATTTATTCAACACCCATAGCAGCTAAACGCTTCAAGCGTCTGGAACACTTAGCTATCAAATTCAGCAGATAGTAATCATTAGAAAAATAAACATATTCCCCTTATACTAAGTGTAAACTAGTGCGGTGTGATGCAATGTTATGCAGTGCAGAAATAAACGATTCAGAATAAGAACGATGGTTGTGGTAAGGCTCTGTGATTCGACCAGAGTGACCATCATCGCCGACCGTCCCAACCGGCTTTCACGTCAACAGTTGTGTATCTTATCTAAGCTTCGAGATCAGTTATCAGCATTTTGGAGTATGATATTTGCATCTAGGTTCATATATTCTAAGTCATATGCATTGGTTTTCAAGTCAAAGTGCTAACATCATGTTTGAGACCCATTCTAAAGTTCAATTGTTCCAGTTCAAGTTCAACATTGGATACGCGGACATTCATGTCCAAGTTTGTTTCCCATTCTCATGCCCCTAAGGAAGGGTTAGGGTTCGTTCATGCATACAAGTTATAATCAAGTCTTAAAGTTTAAGTGTGCTTAAACAAGGCTGAAAATTGCCTAAGTTTCCCAAGGCAAATGGATCATACCCAATCCCTCACATAGGCAACAATGCCTTAGGTCATTTTGGACTCCAATACACCTTAACCGCCTCCTATTACCATATGATCCCTCCATGCAACCGGTCCCACACTTTAGTTCATCTCCAACATACCAACACCGATCCCTACATTCACTCCCTTATTCCTACAACCGATCCAACATTTATTTGCAACTCCATCATCACCTTCCCCGACCCTATAGCCAATCCCTATACTCTCTCTATCTAACATCTCCCTACATCATTAATTATCTGTTCCTCCATGACCATCAGAAAAATTATAAGCATCCCATCGCCTTATCACATTAAAACCCAAAATCGAATGCTAAAAACCCACCTATATATATGAAATCAAATATAAACGCAAGGCCAAGGGTCGAGTTAACTCAAGAAGGATAGTTGTGATGCAAGTTCGAGCTTGGATCTGGAATTGAATAGGCAAGGTCGGAAGCGAAAATGATTTGGGGTAGCGGTGGAGGTTCATGGTTAAGTGGAAGATTGGATCAATTATGGGATCGGAGGGTTTCTCACAATCAAGGTTTTTAAGGGCGATAGCATGGGAAAATAAGGGTTTGGATCGATTGCAAATAAAATGAAGCAAGTGAGAAGGAATTAGCTAAGCCTATAGCTTATATACGAACGTGGGCCCCTCCACTTTGGACCAGAAACTTGGTTAGTCCAAATAGGTAGAGGCGTCGGGTCTGGTCCCCACATAGGAAATTTATGTCGATCCCCTACCGTTGTTTTAAAAAAAATGGTATAAAAAAGAGAAATGTGAATGGATTACGAAGAATATAGAAATGAAAATAAATTTCAACTACATGATACTGGCAACGATCCATGAATGTGCACACGTTCATACCGAACATTCAATTGTCAGGAATTGAATTCTCGCCTGAATTTCTCAGAAAGGAATTTATTGTAGATATTTGAGGCCTACTAACTTAATTGATGAGCTCAAAGGAACCAAGAATGGGCAAAGGATGGGGATTATGCTTCGGATTTATAGTGACAAGTATCGACCAAGCGTCAGACGAATGGACAGAGATACGATTCTTTGGAAAGACAATTCAACGAACGGATAACAACTGCTAAGGAAATTGATTGGAACATTTCTCGCAATTAAAACTTGTTTTGATTCAAAGCACATCATGTTCGGAACAAGATGTACTGTAGGATGCAAGTGTTATCCGACCTTTTGACCAAGCTATATTTGGATTGATGGGACCAGTTAGACTCGATGATAGATAGGGAAAGTAGCCCAGAGAGGTGATCACAGAGACCAGAGATGAAACATAGACAACATCAAGTGAAGCCAAGAGATAGACTCTCTAGAATACTCTAAGTGTGGACTTGTGTCTTCCCTAGGCAGGCGATCAGATGGGATCAATGAACCGCATAAATCAGCAATTCCACTCAATGGGAATCGATTGATATCTCTAAAAACATAAAGGCACCTATGCAAACAACTATGGAAACATGAAGCTACCATCGCACGGTGCCACATGGCAGGGAAGAATGATCAGCCCCGATCGCTCCACATTGGGAATTAGACCTCGAATTTTTTTGTGACCTCGTATACATCTGGCAATTCTACAGATGAATTTTCGAGAAGATATACGGCCACTATCCCTATAAATACAAGGTTTATAGCCTATTTGAAGGATCTTTACGTGGTTGTTTTCTTTGTACACCATTGTATTCACGGATTTTGATTTGATCCCTCTTGTATCCGAAAATTCAAGTGATTAATAAAGCTATTTCATCAAAGTGGACGTACGAATTCAATGTCGAACTGTTTATCGTTGTTTTTTATCTGTTTTCTACTTGTTTCCTCTATTTTAATTTTGATTTCTTCATTTATTTCTCTATGTATAATCTATTAGGTGTTTGTACTGAATTTTAGTGCAAACAACAAATTTATTTTTTTATTGAACTAAGAAACTTGAGATTGACCTATAAAATGGCATATGATACTTTTTCTATCACTGGACGTCCTCCAAAATTAGCATCACTATATGATACTAATTCGAATGGACATCCTTTCGGATAGAAAAGACCACAATCTCTAAATCCAGTTAAATATCTTAAAATTATTTTAACAGCTCGTATATATGACTCTTTTGAATTCGCTGAAAATCTGGCACAAAGGCACATACTCATCATTAAATTGGGGTGACTCATTGTTAAATATAGCAACAATCCAATCATACTACTATCAAATTTCTGATCGACATCCTTACCATTTTCATCTTTATCTAGGTGAATAGTTGTACGAATTGGATTTCGCTTCTACTTGTATTTTTGACACCAAATCTTTTAATTAGATATTTACATTATTTTTCTTGTGAAATAAAAATTCCATTTTCTAATTGTTTAAATTAAACCAAGAAAAAAAATTAATTTGCCCTTAAGGGACATTTCAAATTTTTTTCTCATAATTTCTGGAAATTTTTTACAAATTTTTTCATTAGTTAATCCAATGTCATCAACATATATTTGGACTATTCGTGAATCATTATTTTCCTCTTTTATAAAAATGTTGAATTTACTTTTCCAATTTCAAAACAAGAATTAATTAAATAAATTTTTTGTCTATCATACCAAGTGCATGGTGCTAGTTTTAGGCCATAAAGTGCGTTTTAAGTTTATAAACCTTACTTGGATATTTTACATGTTTAAACAAGGGTGGTTGTTCTACATATACATTTTCCTTTATAAATCATATAAGAAGATGCTTTTTACGTGCATTTGATATAGTTTAATATTGTGGTGATAATCAAAAGTCGGTAGTATTCTAATTGCTTCAAGATGTGCAACAAGAGCAAAAGTCCCATCATAGTCAATTTCTTCATCCTAGTTGTATCCTTAAGCATATAATCTAGCTTTATTTATGACAATATCACTATTTTCATCGCTTTTATTTTTATATACTCATTTAGCTCCTATTACTGATTAATCATTGGTCTTGGGAGTAATTCTCATATATTATTTTTTTTCAAATTGATTCAATTCCTCTTGCATTGCAACTATACAATATCCATCTTTACCGGCATCTTTATTTTTTTGGGTTCGATTATAGAAATAAATGGCATATGACTCATTTCATTTAGTTATCTCCTAGTTAAAACTTTAGTACTCACATCTCCTAAAATATTTTCGATAGGATGATCCCTTAAAATTCTAAGGGGTTCTTTATTTATATTCTGTCCTAAAGATTCATTTATTGTTGAATATTTTTATAAATATTATTTTTATCCATATTTTGATTAATATTTGTGGATTGATTAACATTGGTTATTTCACTATCATCTTTAGATTTATTAAAGAAATTCATCAAATGAAATGTGTAAGGTTTCTTCGGTTGTAATTGTTTTTAACTGAAAATTCAGTAAGCTTTACTTTTTTCTGACTAATCGATAAAGATTCCTTTATCAGTTTTAGAGCTAAACTTATGTAGACTATATCTAGTGTTTAAAATAAAAAAGATTGCTCCAAAAACTCTAAAAAAGATATCTTAGGTTTTCTCGGATAAAAAATTCATATGGGGTACGTTCGGTTTTGGTCTTATTAAAATGCGATTTAGAACTTAACAAGCAATAGTAATTGCTTCAGCCTAAAAATTCTAAGGTAAAGTGGTGTTATTTAGTTATGTTCTAGCGCGCTCTTGTAAAGTTTAAATATTGGTTTCCACAACACCATTTTGCTGAGGTGTTTTGGAAAATAAAATGTTATGATTGCTTCCCTTCCCTTTTTATTACAAAAATTTGTAAAATCATCATTTTCGAACTCCTCTATGATTGCTTCTAATATTTTTAACTTTTAAATCTTAGTTTTGAATTCTTTATGCAAAATTTCTAAACATCTTGAAAGTATCACTTTTATGCTTTAAAAAATAGAATCCAAGTATATCTTAAAAATCATCAACAAATATAAAAACATATTTATTATGATTTATTGACCTAACTTAAATTGGACCAAATAAATCTAAGTGAAATAATTCCAAAGGTTGATTAGTAGAAATTTCATTTATAGATTTAAAAGATTATTTTCTTAGTTTACGTTTGTGATAAGCATCACATAAGTTCTTTATTAACAATTCATTTTAGGTAGACCTCTTACAATTTCATGTTTAAATAATTTATTAAATAGTTTAAAGTTAATAGGATAGAAATGTTCGTGCCAAAACCATTGATCATTCGAGTTTGCTACAAGCCACATGTTAACGTCGTTATTAACTTTCATATTTAAGATATAAATATTTCGTTCTCGTATACCTTCAAAAGTTAATCTGTTGTTTTGATCAAAAATATTACAACAATCCTTTTCAAAATTAATTTTAAAAACTTTATCGCATAGTTGAAAAATACATAAAAGACTATTTTTTAAATTTTTAACTAAGTAAACATTAGTAATTAAGGGTAAATTTGGAGTTTCATCTTTGTTGGCATCCCATATTCCGATGATGTATCCATTCGAATTGTCACCGAAGGATACAGTACCTGTGTCCATTAATCTAATATTAGTAAGCATGTCGAGTTTCCTGACATGTGGTTAGAACATCCACTGTCTAGAATCTATCTTGTCTTATTACTAATGTGTGTGGATACCTACAAAAGGGAAGATAGATTCTATGTTAGGGTCATAGGTTTAAGTTTTTGGTAACAATATCTAGGAGGTTTTGGTAAACTCTTTAAAAGAATAATTAATATCGCTATGAACACATGATAAAAAAATTTCTATATATTTCTTTCTCATAAGATTATTATTGGTTTAAGGAATCCATATTTTTATAACCTTATTTTTGAATATTCTTTTTTCCTTTTTATAGTTACTAGATTTTTTAAATTTTGTAGATAGAAAACTATTTTTCTTTGGAGTTTTCTTGTTTTTATTTTTCTTTAATCCTAATCCCTTTTTATTATGTGATGGTCTAGAAATCTTTATCAAATTTGATAAATCTTCTTTACCTTTATTAAATTTCGAAATATTTGTAGAAATCTTTTCTAATTTTTCTTTATAAACTAAATTTTCAAATTCAATATTTTTTCTACCAAAATGGATCCGCTCCTCAAAAATTAGCCTAGTTCTAAAAAGGAACCAGTCTGAGGAAGAGGCGGCGCAATATAAAATAAACTGAAGTGGAGGAAAAATGCCTTAGCATATATAAAGTCCAATGATTATAAAAAAAAAGGAGATTATACAAATATCATGCAAGCTTTCATAGATACGAGCATAGGAAAGCATGATGAGGTCGGTCAGAAAATATGTGAAGACGTCGTGGAAGTGGAAGAGTATAAGAATTTAAGACCATAAATATGTTAAAATATGTGGTAGATGGTCCTCGTAACTGGTTGTCCAAATGCTAAATACAGTGGAAGGATCGTAGCAAAGTGAGGAGCTATAAGAGTCTCGAAAAAATCAAGAATGAGGTCAATTTATTTGCGACACCTGAAAAGAAGGGGCAACAGGAGTAGTACATATATATACATTAATAGTGCATGTACCAAAAGTGTGGTGACTAGTTAGGGAGTAATTACAATGGAAGATTTGGTAGCGGATCATTAAACGAATTTAATAGTGAAGTCGACAATATAGGAATCTACAAAATGACTTCGAGGGCCGGAGTAAGGTTTGGTTTTAAATGTAATCTTAATGTCATCGTTTACAAATGCTATAATATCATAACTGCAAAGAGTGGGGCTGTCAAAAAAAAAAACTGATTGCGAAAGAAATAAATATGCCAGCAAATCAGAGGTGTCAAAAACGCGGACATTCATGTCCAAGTTTGTTTCCCATTCTCATGCCCCTAAGGAAGGGTTAGGGTTCGTTCATGCATACAAGTTATAATCAAGTCTTAAAGTTTAAGTGTGCTTAAACAAGGCTGAAAATTGCCTAAGTTTCCCAAGGCAAATGGATCATACCCAATCCCTCACATAGGCAACAATGCCTTAGGTCATTTTGGACTCCAATACACCTTAACCGCCTCCTATTACCATCTGATCCCTCCATGCAACCGGTCCCACACTTTAGTTCATCTCCAACATACCAACACCGATCCCTACATTCACTCCCTTATTCCTACAACCGATCCAACATTTATTTGCAACTCCATCATCACCTTCCCCGACCCTATAGCCAATCCCTATACTCTCTCTATCTAACATCTCCCTACATCATTAATTATCTGTTCCTCCATGACCATCAGAAAAATTATAAGCATCCCATCGCCTTATCACATTAAAACCCAAAATCGAATGCTAAAAACCCACCTATATATATGAAATCAAATATAAACGCAAGGCCAAGGGTCGAGTTAACTCAAGAAGGATAGTTGTGATGCAAGTTCGAGCTTGGATCTGGAATTGAATAGGCAAGGTCGGAAGCGAAAATGATTTGGGGTAGCGGTGGAGGTTCATGGTTAAGTGGAAGATTGGATCAATTATGGGATCGGAGGGTTTCTCACAATCAAGGTTTTTAAGGGCGATAGCATGGGAAAATAAGGGTTTGGATCGATTGCAAATAAAATGAAGCAAGTGAGAAGGAATTAGCTAAGCCTATAGCTTATATACGAACGTGGGCCCCTCCACTTTGGACCAGAAACTTGGTTAGTCCAAATAGGTAGAGGCGTCGGGTCTGGTCCCCACATAGGAAATTTATGTCGATCCCCTACCGTTGTTTTAAAAAAAATGGTATAAAAAAGAGAAATGTGAATGGATTACGAAGAATATAGAAATGAAAATAAATTTCAACTACATGATACTGGCAACGATCCATGAATGTGCACACGTTCATACCGAACATTCAATTGTCAGGAATTGAATTCTCGCCTGAATTTCTCAGAAAGGAATTTATTGTAGATATTTGAGGCCTACTAACTTAATTGATGAGCTCAAAGGAACCAAGAATGGGCAAAGGATGGGGATTATGCTTCGGATTTATAGTGACAAGTATCGACCAAGCGTCAGACGAATGGACAGAGATACGATTCTTTGGAAAGACAATTCAACGAACGGATAACAACTGTTAAGGAAATTGATTGGAACATTTCTCGCAATTAAAACTTGTTTTGATTCAAAGCACATCATGTTCGGAACAAGATGTACTGTAGGATGCAAGTGTTATCCGACCTTTTGACCAAGCTATATTTGGATTGATGGGACCAGTTAGACTCGATGATAGATAGGGAAAGTAGCCCAGAGAGGTGATCACAGAGACCAGAGATGAAACATAGACAACATCAAGTGAAGCCAAGAGATAGACTCTCTAGAATACTCTAAGTGTGGACTTGTGTCTTCCCTAGGCAGGCGATCAGATGGGATCAATGAACCGCATAAATCAGCAATTCCACTCAATGGGAATCGATTGATATCTCTAAAAACATAAAGGCACCTATGCAAACAACTATGGAAACATGAAGCTACCATCGCACGGTGCCACATGGCAGGGAAGAATGATCAGCCCCGATCGCTCCACATTGGGAATTAGACCTCGAATTTTTTTGTGACCTCGTATACATCTGGCAATTCTACAGATGAATTTTCGAGAAGATATACGGCCACTATCCCTATAAATACAAGGTTTATAGCCTATTTGAAGGATCTTTACGTGGTTGTTTTCTTTGTACACCATTGTATTCACGGATTTTGATTTGATCCCTCTTGTATCCGAAAATTCAAGTGATTAATAAAGCTATTTCATCAAAGTGGACGTACGAATTCAATGTCGAACTGTTTATCGTTGTTTTTTATCTGTTTTCTACTTGTTTCCTCTATTTTAATTTTGATTTCTTCATTTATTTCTCTATGTATAATCTATTAGGTGTTTGTACTGAATTTTAGTGCAAACAACAAATTTATTTTTTTATTGAACTAAGAAACTTGAGATTGACCTATAAAATGGCATATGATACTTTTTCTATCACTGGACGTCCTCCAAAATTAGCATCACTATATGATACTAATTCGAATGGACATCCTTTCGGATAGAAAAGACCACAATCTCTAAATCCAGTTAAATATCTTAAAATTATTTTAACAGCTCGTATATATGACTCTTTTGAATTCGCTGAAAATCTGGCACAAAGGCACATACTCATCATTAAATTGGGGTGACTCATTGTTAAATATAGCAACAATCCAATCATACTACTATCAAATTTCTGATCGACATCCTTACCATTTTCATCTTTATCTAGGTGAATAGTTGTACGAATTGGATTTCGCTTCTACTTGTATTTTTGACACCAAATCTTTTAATTAGATATTTACATTATTTTTCTTGTGAAATAAAAATTCCATTTTCTAATTGTTTAAATTAAACCAAGAAAAAAAATTAATTTGCCCTTAAGGGACATTTCAAATTTTTTTCTCATAATTTCTGGAAATTTTTTACAAATTTTTTCATTAGTTAATCCAATGTCATCAACATATATTTGGACTATTCGTGAATCATTATTTTCCTCTTTTATAAAAATGTTGAATTTACTTTTCCAATTTCAAAACAAGAATTAATTAAATAAATTTTTTGTCTATCATACCAAGTGCATGGTGCTAGTTTTAGGCCATAAAGTGCGTTTTAAGTTTATAAACCTTACTTGGATATTTTACATGTTTAAACAAGGGTGGTTGTTCTACATATACATTTTCCTTTATAAATCATATAAGAATATGCTTTTTACGTGCATTTGATATAGTTTAATATTGTGGTGATAATCAAAAGTCGGTAGTATTCTAATTGCTTCAAGATGTGCAACAAGAGCAAAAGTCCCATCATAGTCAATTTCTTCATCCTAGTTGTATCCTTAAGCATATAATCTAGCTTTATTTATGACAATATCACTATTTTCATCGCTTTTATTTTTATATACTCATTTAGCTCCTATTACTGATTAATCATTGGTCTTGGGAGTAATTCTCATATATTATTTTTTTTCAAATTGATTCAATTCCTCTTGCATTGCAACTATACAATATCCATCTTTACCGGCATCTTTATTTTTTTGGGTTCGATTATAGAAATAAATGGCATATGACTCATTTCATTTAGTTATCTCCTAGTTAAAACTTTAGTACTCACATCTCCTAAAATATTTTCGATAGGATGATCCCTTAAAATTCTAAGGGGTTCTTTATTTATATTCTGTCCTAAAGATTCATTTATTGTTGAATATTTTTATAAATATTATTTTTATCCATATTTTGATTAATATTTGTGGATTGATTAACATTGGTTATTTCACTATCATCTTCAGATTTATTAAAGAAATTCATCAAATGAAATGTGTAAGGTTTCTTCGGTTGTAATTGTTTTTAACTGAAAATTCAGTAAGCTTTACTTTTTTCTGACTAATCGATAAAGATTCCTTTATCAGTTTTAGAGCTAAACTTATGTAGACTATATCTAGTGTTTAAAATAAAAAAGATTGCTCCAAAAACTCTAAAAAAGATATCTTAGGTTTTCTCGGATAAAAAATTCATATGGGGTACGTTCGGTTTTGGTCTTATTAAAATGCGATTTAGAACTTAACAAGCAATAGTAATTGCTTCAGCCTAAAAATTCTAAGGTAAAGTGGTGTTATTTAGTTATGTTCTAGCGCGCTCTTGTAAAGTTTAAATATTGGTTTCCACAACACCATTTTGCTGAGGTGTTTTGGAAAATAAAATGTTATGATTGCTTCCCTTCCCTTTTTATTACAAAAATTTGTAAAATCATCATTTTCGAACTCCTCTATGATTGCTTCTAATATTTTTAACTTTTAAATCTTAGTTTTGAATTCTTTATGCAAAATTTCTAAACATCTTGAAAGTATCACTTTTATGCTTTAAAAAATAGAATCCAAGTATATCTTAAAAATCATCAACAAATATAAAAACATATTTATTATGATTTATTGACCTAACTTAAATTGGACCAAATAAATCTAAGTGAAATAATTCCAAAGGTTGATTAGTAGAAATTTCATTTATAGATTTAAAAGATTATTTTCTTAGTTTACGTTTGTGATAAGCATCACATAAGTTCTTTATTAACAATTCATTTTAGGTAGACCTCTTACAATTTCATGTTTAAATAATTTATTAAATAGTTTAAAGTTAATAGGATAGAAATGTTCGTGCCAAAACCATTGATCATTCGAGTTTGCTACAAGCCACATGTTAACGTCGTTATTAACTTTCATATTTAAGATATAAATATTTCGTTCTCGTATACCTTCAAAAGTTAATCTGTTGTTTTGATCAAAAATATTACAACAATCCTTTTCAAAATTAATTTTAAAAACTTTATCGCATAGTTGAAAAATACATAAAAGACTATTTTTTAAATTTTTAACTAAGTAAACATTAGTAATTAAGGGTAAATTTGGAGTTTCATCTTTGTTGGCATCCCATATTCCGATGATGTATCCATTTGAATTGTCACCGAAGGATACAGTACCTGCGTCCATTAATCTAATATTAGTAAGCATGTTCGAGTTTCCTGACATGTGGTTAGAACATCCACTGTCTAGAATCTATCTTGTCTTATTACTAATGTGTGTGGATACCTACAAAAGGGAAGATAGATTCTATGTTAGGGTCATAGGTTTAAGTTTTTGGTAACAATATCTAGGAGGTTTTGGTAAACTCTTTAAAAGAATAATTAATATCGCTATGAACACATGATAAAAAAATTTCTATATATTTCTTTCTCATAAGATTATTATTGGTTTAAGGAATCCATATTTTTATAACCTTATTTTTGAATATTCTTTTTTCCTTTTTATAGTTACTAGATTTTTTAAATTTTGTAGATAGAAAACTATTTTTCTTTGGAGTTTTCTTGTTTTTATTTTTCTTTAATCCTAACCCCTTTATATTATGTGATGGTCTAGAAATCTTTATCAAATTTGATAAATCTTCTTTACCTTTATTAAATTTCGAAATATTTGTAGAAATCTTTTCTAATTTTTCTTTATAAACTAAATTTTCAGATTCAATATTTTTTCTACCAAAATGGATCCGCTCCTCAAAAATTAGCCTAGTTCTAAAAAGGAACCAGTCTGAGGAAGAGGCGGCGCAATATAAAATAAACTGAAGTGGAGGAAAAATGCCTTAGCATATATAAAGTCCAATGATTATAAAAAAAAAGGAGATTATACAAATATCATGCAAGCTTTCATAGATACGAGCATAGGAAAGCATGATGAGGTCGGTCAGAAAATATGTGAAGACGTCGTGGAAGTGGAAGAGTATAAGAATCTAAGACCATAAATATGTTAAAATATGTGGTAGATGGTCCTCGTAACTGGTTGTCCAAATGCTAAATACAGTGGAAGGATCGTAGCAAAGTGAGGAGCTATAAGAGTCTCGAAAAAAATCAAGAATGAGGTCAATTTATTTGCGACACCTGAAAAGAAAGGGCAACAGGAGTAGTACATATATATACATTAATAGTGCATGTATCAAAAGTGTGGTGACTAGTTAGGGAGTAATTACAATGGAAGATTTGGTAGCGGATCATTAAACGAATTTAATAGTAAAGTCGACAATATAGGAATCTACAAAATGACTTCGAGGGCCGGAGTAAGGTTTGGTTTTAAATGTAATCTTAATGTCATCGTTTACAAATGCTATAATATCATAACTGCAAAGAGTGGGGCTGTCAAAAAAAAAACTGATTGCGAAAGAAATAAATATGCCAGCAAATCAGAGGTGTAATAGTTTGGGCAAGAATGGTTCGAATAGTTTTCCCTTGGGAGTGAGACCACCAAAAGATGAGGCATTGATAAAGGGAAGATAAGATATGTCAAAAACCCATAAGGCATATGAAGTGCCTCCAAACTTCTTAGACTACTTCACTATCTCCAAACAAGTGAGAAATAGATTCAATGGCATTGTTTTTGCAGCATCTACATTTGGAAGCTAATGGAACATTAACTCTAAATAGTCGGAGGTCTAGAGGCAGGTCATTATGGAAAAATTTCCATATAAATACAAAGACTTTCAGTGGGATAAGAGGGCCCTATGTCGTATGAAAGTATAGACTAACTAGATTCAACATTTATTATTTTGGAAGGTAATTCACAATTTTCTTTTCACAATTTGACATTTTCATTTCTGTAAGAGCCAAGCTCATTATCTAATGTAGAAATTTTATTTATCAAATTTTCAAAAGAATTAGGTGAATTTTCTAAATTCTTTAATATTTTTAACTAAACCAATATTTTTGTTTTCAAATGAATCAAATTCTTTTTCTAATAATAACTTTTAGAATTTAAATTGTCGTTTGGAAATTTTAAATATTTATTTAAATCCTTCACAAAATCACATTATTCAGATAAATCTTTTTTCTTTTTGGAAATAAAATTTCTTTTCCTTTTTCAAAAATAGATTTTTCTAAAGTTTGTTTAAATTACTTCTTCCAAATAGTTTTCTCATCTTTAACATAGTTATTTTTAACCAAAGTTTATTTATGAGTTTTTTGTAAATTTTGTAAATTTATTATCTAACTCTACGCGGAACTCAAATTATTCATTATAAGTTAAATCAGATCGTACATCGGCTTTTGGGGCCATGAAACATATGTTAGCTTATTCACTATCGCTCTCGCTCTCTGAAGATGATGAGGAGTCTGAGTCAACCTAAGTGGCTTGAAATGCATCCTTTTTCTTTTATATGAATTTCTTCTTATTTTTTGTTGAATTCTTTGGTTTCATTATTTTAAAGTGGACTTTCCTTTATGATATGACCGAAATTGTTGCAACCAAAGCATTTGATCCTCGTCTAGTTCAGAGTCCTCCTTAATGAGGAGCGCTATGGTCATTTTCTTCTAGTTCTGTATTTTCCTAACCTGCAATTTCACTTCATAAGTCATTAGATTATCGATTAACTCCTCAACCTTAAGTTGAGAACGATCGTTAACTTCTTCGGCTGCTAACATTTTTCTCTTCCAACCATTTCTTAATGAGTTCAATATTTTTGTAACAATGTTAAACTAAACTACAGTTTCACCCTGTCCTGCAAATGCATGCGTAATATCTTGCATATGAGAGTAATCAGAAATATTCTCATTACCTTTCATTCTAAATTTTAGAAATTGACTTTTCAATATAGCAATTCTAAATTATTAAACCTTGTTGGTGCCCTCGCGAGTGAATTGTAAACTGTGCCAAATATCATAAGCAGTTTTACATATCAAAAATCTAGAAAATTCATTTTTATCTAAGGCATAGAAGAGAACATTCATAGTTTTGAATTATTGGTTGTAGTCATCATTTGGTCGAGAGTCCACGTGTTTAATGGTGTAGTTGGATCTTCGTATTGAGTTTGTGTAGCATCCCAAATTTCAAGACCATTTGCTTCTATATATATTTTCATCTTAGTTAACCAAAAAATAAAATCACTGCCAGTAAATAATGGGGGTAGATTGACCTTCTATGAAGGTTTTTATATGTGCCATATTAATAAAATATTCAATAAACTGTGTTATGGTTTATGAATTATCTCACCCTGATACCAAATGAAAGTGTAGTGGATCGTGTATATATGGCTAAGCTACAAATATGAGTATGCAAATAAAATTCTAAGCTAACTACAGATAAAATATAGTAAAGTAAAAGAATAAACCCATCAAGATTTTTATACGGATTCGAACCGTTGTCCTACGTCCAGTCCCAGAATCTCTATTTTAGCTTTTCACTCACTAAATACTCTTGCTTTACATGAAATAATGAGTCTATACAAGTGTTTGAGCCGCAGAATAGGTCATTGCACTGCATTAATACAAGATAAACTTTGGCAATATACATATCTAAATACATAGATATGTCTAATACAATACGATCTCTTATAACTCATAAGAACCGGTTTGTAGTTGAATGTGGAGGAGTTTAGGAGGTTAGAAATCAAAATATGGATGATAACCGTTGAATGGTTGCTTATTTGAAGGCAGTAAGAGAATTAGGGTTTCATACAATAGAACAGAGAACTTGAAAGCATGTAAGGTGATTAATCCTGTTTAAATCAAAGTTATTAGTAGATTTGAAAGAGTTGGACGAAGAGATGTTTGTTCATCATTGCTGAAGGTCGCGTCTAGAGAAATATGAACGAACGCGACTATTCAGATGAAGAGAAACAAAAAAATTATTTTAGAAATTTTGAATCGAGCTTGTGCGCCAATGCACCGGTGGTATGCTATCGGTCCATTGGTGAATAGGTTTTGTTCAAAATTTCTGAAGTAAAGTGACCTTTCTGAAAATTATCATAAAAATTATAAAAAAATTCATAAAAATAATTTTTAAGATCTTAAAGTTATAGAATAATGATGTGTGATTCTCATGAGTTTTACAACATATATCTAAGAGACACTAACACAAAAATACACAATCTTTGAGTGTTCTTCTAATAGACGGTCTTTGAAGCTGTATCATGATTTCTTCTATCTCTTTGGAGCTCTATGATGACTCTTATTTGATTTTCCTTCTTAAACTATAGTATAGAGTTTTTGTCATTAATATTTTGAATCAAACTTAAGTACCGGTGCATCGATGGCATGCAACCGATCCATCGGTGAACATGTTCTGTTCAAAAAATTTGAAGGAAATTGACCTTTTTAAAAATATTATATGAAATATAAAAACTCATAAAATTAATTTTTTAAGGTCTTAAAAGTTATAGAATGATGATGTGTGATTTTTATGACTTTTAACAACATATATCTTAGAACACTGACTCACAAATACACAATCTTTAAGTGTACTTCTAATAGACGATCTTTTAAAGCTGTAGCGCGATTCTTCTATCTCTTTAGAGATCTATGATGGCTCTTTATTTGAATTATTTCCATCTTCCTTTCTTTGTATTCTCTTATGCATGCATATATCTTCATGAATTCTCTTCTATATACATCATAATTCCTATAAAAATTATGAAAAATGTCCATGTAAAAAAGTTCCAAATTAGCACATGCACAAAAACTATTTTGTCCATGTATATAGATGAATATATGATGATTTGAAAATAATTTAATTTTAGTTTTAAACATGTTAAAATACCTAAATATGACATTTATTTAAATAAAAATAGATAATATGGATGTAAATATATGCACATTTACGCGCATATCACTCTTGTTCAATTTTCCTGCTTAGACTGTATTATAGATTTGTAGTCATCAAAATTCAAGAAATATTGCTTTAACATCATATGCATATGTAAGTGTAAAATATATGTATATACCATATATATAATCCCAATACTATATGTTAGAGTATTTGGATCGTATACGAATTCATTATGCTGCCACAAATTTCTATTGTTGGTCGATTCCAAACTCCTTTAGAGTAGTGCATACAGGATCCCCCATGAGCAAATCTTATGTGTAGCATCTTGATTTATACAACGTTTTATTCCTTAAAAAAACAATAGCTTTTCAGCTCGACAAAATAGGCGTCCAAAAACATTTCATGAAATGTCTTTATACTTGCATAAAACAAAATTAGTTGAGCTTACGAAACTTATGTTCATAACATAAATTACTCAACCACACATCTTATACTATTTAAGATCAGGTTTCTTATCTATTCATATCGTATATGATTTCATAAAGAGTGCATTAGACAAAATTAAATTTAACATATATACTTACTCTTAAGTACATATCCTTAAAGAAAGAAGTTAACTAAACATCACTCATCATCAATCATACTTTGTCCAACAAAGTCTGATTGCTCCTTATTGATACATCATTGTGTACCATAGGGAGGAGAGAGTTTGAGATTAAATCCTATTCGTTTTTAGGTACTTTTGAAAAAAATTTCCTATATACTTGATTATTCGATTAGATCGAATAAGACATCAATTTACATATGAGTTTAATTTTAACTTATAAACAAAATAACATTAATATATGTATATATGTATCTTCATCTATATATATATATATATATATATATATATATATATTCATACTCATGTGTGTTCCCTATGATATTATATAACCTTCAGAGTTATTCATCTCTTCATGTGGAGAATTTATCTTTGAAATTTACTCATTTCATCCGCTGCCAAAACAAACCGAACCTTAGATAAATGATACAACTCAAGGTCAAGATCAAGATTATAGTAAAAACCATGATTAGAGTTGAATATGACATAACCGATAAAGAGTTATCCACCGCTTACAGGCTACGATTTATTGAGCAAACTTAATGTCAGAATCCCAAGGCTAGTGAGCCCTATCACTCTCTAGAGAAATCGAAAGGTTTTCATATTTATCTTAAGGTTTTTCAAAATATAAAAATCCAGTGTGAGCCTTACTAGAAAAGTGATATTATTAAATTTAACCATTTTAATTGTTACACCATAATTTCCACAAAGTACAAATTATGAATATTCAAAAGGAAAGTCCTTTAACTTGTAATCTCGAGACCCATTATTTGGCTTCCAACGAGAGCTTAAGCACTGAACTCAGTATCCGAGAGCATGTAGTCTGAGAGCATGAGTCAAAGCATCAACTGAGATTAAGCTCATTATCCATCTAAGACAAAAACCTAGCCAAGGGCAGTAGTAGCTTGAACTAAAAGCATTTCAGCAAGTATCAACAATCAATGGCTCAGAAAGCCTAGGTCGAGATCAACGGTCAGGATAAACAGTAGATATCCAAGAAGCTATATAGAAGCATCACGTCAACAATTCACATCAAAATGCGCCAACGATCCACATCAAAATGCACCCAACCAAACAACGACAAGCGTTCAAATCTAAGCCATGCATAGCTAGCCAGGTCATCAATCCGAGCGAAAGCACTTGCACCAATGAAAGAACCTTAAATTTGCTATATATAAAGGACCGCCTGCTATAGTAAAATGGCTGACACTAAAAAAAGGAATTGAAATATAAAATCATATTGTACTTTTCTATATTAGAGCTCTCTTTACAAACTCATTAATGACGAAAATGTATAGACTCGGTTTAATAAGCGTCTCGACTAGGTAAGAATAATTAAATAAGGAAAGGACAGTGGATGTAGGGACGTTTAGCCCGAACCACTATAAAAGTCTTGGTGTTATTTACTTTCTATACTTTACCTTCTCTGCATTGGTTATTGTGACTCTATGGTTCAACATCTTGTAACCTAATCTTGACTGCATCATGTCTCGGTAATCTCTTTGCCGGGTTCAATAATCCAACCAGCTTACAGAGCTAGTATACCTTCGGACCTCTGGGTGCTGGTGTAGACGAAATTTTGCACTAACATTTTTGATGTTGGAAGGAGGCCCGTACCTCCGCACCTTATTTCCATTTGGAAATTTAATAGAACATTCTAGTCAGTAGTGTCTAGATTTGAAAATGAAGAAGTCATCTCGGAGCTACCCTCAACCTTCGCATTCAGCTTATTGAAGAAGACGATAATGAGAAATTGGTCATCCTCATTTTGGATAAAAAGAATGAAAAGAATATGCTTCCGTCTATGAGTTTCAAGCTTCTCAGATCAGGCAGCTTTCAGAATATTTTAAGGATCCCTCCAGGAATCGGTCCAACTTCGAAAGATGGTTAAGACCCTTAATAGTGAAGTTAGGAACCTTTCAACAAAATTATTGAAATATGAGGGTTTGGTTTCTTCCGATAAGAGAGCCCTCCCAATCATTCAGGTTCTTACTCTACTCAACTAAAGCTTGCCTCGGATATTCCTAAAATCTCATGAAGACCTCTCTTACCTGGATTACCCTCCATCAAAGAAAGAAGACCCGAAGAGTGAGAAATATTGTTTCTATCATTTGACAAACGGGCACAAGACGAATTAATGTCAAAAGCTTTCTTATGTGGTCGAGAAATTCATATAAAAAGGGAATTTAACCAAATTCATTAAACGTTAGTTTGAATATCTTGTTTCAGAATTGTTCTGTTTCTATGATGCCAGGAGAATTCCATGCAACTCTTTACAAATGAATGCATATGGCGCTTTTCTACAAAGGTGAAGTTGCAAGAAGAATACTTTTTATAAATCGAATCCCACAGTTAAATGGAAGATACCAGTTTTATTATTATGCTCTTCTCGATTATAACATCTTTCACAAAAGTTTTAACTTTGACGGACCACCTCATAGTCTCAAATCTTTGAAGTTTAATCAGAAAGTCTCGGCTTGTTTCCAGTGCATTCTTCGTCGGTATAACCCTGTCTATCGAGTTTTTACTCGGAGGGTTCGTTCAAGTCTCGGCATCTATGGTGTCTCTTTCGGAATGTCCTCTCTCCATAAAAACTTTTGCATATCACACTTGCATTAAGAATTTAAGGATAAAAAACCTTCCATTGATCTGACGAGAACAATGGAGAGTTTCACTTTTTCTAAAAATACTGATTCTATCAATAGTTTTCCTTTTCAAACTTGAATCAAACCTCCTATCAAATAATGTGATTTATAAACTATGTGATTTCAAAAGTCTTTTACAAAATAGTTCGAAAGCACTCTTTTCAAAGGATTCATATTTCCCTTTACCAAGTTACAACTAGCGTTTCGTATGACCATTAACATAAAATAGTTTTTGATGGCCAACACCTACCAAAAGTGGTTGGAGATGACCGACGCCCGTCAAAAGTGGTTGTAGATTTAGACCCAACAATAAGTTGGTAGACCTCGCCATAAGAGAACCCTTGTGTGATGCGCTACAAAGTGTAAGGCCATATTATTTAGGTTTTAAAGGACGTCGAAAAGTAGCATACATGTTGATAGTGAGCCATGGTCAAGTAGTACTATACATTGGTAGATTTCTGGTTACATTAGAATATTGGGTAGATTCCTAATAATAACGAACCATGGTCAAATAGTACCACGCTTGGGTGGATTCTCAATTAGATTAGAATATTGGGCATATTTCCAATAATAGTGAGCTATGGTCAAGTAGTACCGTGTATTGGGTAGATTTCCAATTAGAACATAATATTGGATAGATTCGCAATAATAGTGGGACATGGTCAAGTAGTACAATACATTGGGTAGATTTCCAATTAGATTAGAATATTAGGTAGATTCCTAATAATAGTGAGCTGTGGTCAAGTAGTACAATGCATCAGTAGATTCCTAATTAGATTAGAACATTGAGTAGATTCCCAATAATAATGAGCCGTGGTCAAGTAGTACCATGTATTAGATTAGAATGCTGGGTAGATTCCTAATAATAGTGAGCCAAGATCAAGTAGTATCATGCATAAGACTAGAATTGGGTAAATTCCCAATAAGAAAAGAATGGTAGGGAAAAGTTCATAAAAGTTAAGGTATTGAATAGATTCTCGATAAACAGAGAAGAGGTAAAAGTAAGAACAAATTCAAAACAAGATGAAACTCCTGATTGTACCACTTGGCTGGCTCTGAACATGATCCAATAATAGAATTCTGTTAGGTCCAAGATATTGTTCCGATAAGACTATACCAAGTGCAAGAGATATCCCACAAAATAAAAAAGAATGAAGTTCCTTTACATCTATATGGATATATATATATATATATACACATATAATTTTCAATTTATAGTTATGATAGTTTGTTGAAGAAAGTGTTCCAAGGAATAGGCCAAGAAGAACACCAAATTTGGTGAAGTAATAATATTATGAAAACTGTCTTATAAAATCAAGAGCATCAGAGGAAAAAGTATAAGAACGAAGGGACGAGATTCTTCCAAATGAGCAAGCTAGGGTGGAAAGTCAAAGCTCTTCGAAACAATTTTAATTTTATAATCTCAAAAGTAATTTATTAGCAATATCATCCTTAGCCTCCTTTTCTCCCTCTGTCTAAAAAGGATTGCGATGTCATTACCCAAGGTCGGACATTGATTTAGGGCTCACTCTTCTCTGAGATAAAGGAGCTGTTAATTTTTAGATCTATCTTTGACTCGAGAAAATTGCTCTTAACCTCAAAGGTCTTAAGGGTTATATAAAGAGAAGCATAGTTTCGTTGAGTTTTTTTAGTAGTTCAGGTAGGGTACTCCCTAAGGAACGTCAACTTAAGATTAGTAAAGAGAAAAAATAAAGAAGAACTCCAACTCGGCTACTCTAGTTTGAGATATTATGTGTAATCGCAACATATAAGGAAGATTGGTAATTCAAATATTATTAAGTCACCAAGAAAGTTTCATACCAAAAATTATACAAGCCAAAAGTTATATTGGTCGTATTGTTACAGAGACAAGTTATAGTGTGTTTACTTTATTAAGCATATTATTAAGAGGATCTTCTCACCTCGTCGGTAGAAGCAGCTTTTTCCACCTCCTCTCCCTAGGACTTGGCTTCATCCTCCACAATGGCCTCGATTTCCTTTTCCTTCTTATGTTCCTCGTACCTTTTAACAAGTCAGATTCTAATGTGGTAGATTTTCCCAGGATAGGTTAAAGAAAAAGCTGTGTTTTGGTCTTGGTGGTGAGCATAAGCATCAAATATGACTTGGAAGGATTATCTGCTGGCCTTCTTCCCATGCTCTCCTCTAGCACTATAACATTCTTTATCAACCACCTTGGCCTCGACTTTCTCGAACTCTCATCTCTTTTCTTTAAGGCTTTCTCAAGAGTCTCGATCTTACGATCTCTCTCTCTAGTATTCCTACCTAATTCCTCTACTTGAGTATTCATCTCCTGAACATTAGTTTTGAATTATGCAAACTGCTTATTCATTGCTTCGGCGGTGGCCACTGTCTCCTTCACTTTCAACCACTCATATTGAAAGGCGGAGATTTCTGCCACAGTCTATAAAATGGCGACAGAGTAAGAACAAATGTTTAAATCATAAACCTACACGTGAAAAAAAATCATTCCTACCTTGATGCTCTCCCGAAGGCTATATTAAATTGCTCTCCAAATTCCTAAGGCAGAAGTTAGAGGTCTAGCACGTGCTTCGGTGATGGCATAGAAAAGTTCACCTTCGAAGGTAGCTCTTGTGATTTCTATTGCTTGCTTATTTTCTTAGTAAGTAGATCTGAATCCTTTCCCATGGAACTTTCGACTTTAGAGGATCCGAAGATCTTTCGCTTCTTCGAGCGTAGAGTATCTTTGTCAAGAAGCAATAACTTGGACCTTTTCTTGGTCCCTTTTCCCTTATTTAGGGAGTCGGCCTTCTTAGAAGAGGAAGTCACTACAACAAGGAGTAAGGTTGAAATAAAAATTAAGACTAAGTAGTACTAAGAACATAAAATAAGCTAGTCTTATTGTTAAATGATGAAACTCTCACTTTTGTTTTCCCTAGAATTGGATTCGATTTCTTCTTTGCTATCACTGACTATGGGAGAAGCTTTCTTGTACTTCCTAGAGGGTTTAGGTTTAGCAAATTTAGCCAAAGTAGTAGAACTTGAACTTTCATTTTGCTTTTGGTAAGAATCAAGTGTTGAAATCGCTATAAAGATGAAATCTTCAAGACTTCCTTATATCTATCCTTAAATTGATTGGTGGCTGCCGAGTTATCACTCTTCTCGGGTCTTACTATTTGAGATTAATAAAATAAGGAAATATGACATAGAATATAGATAAGATTAAAGGAAGGCAAAATATCCAAGGACATACCGAGTATTATAGAAAAATGTGGCAATTAGATCAGAAGGGGCCTTAACAAAGAACCACTGATGTGGCGTTATTTTGCTGAATGGATCCTTTAAAGGGGATGGCCTTAGAACATATAATCGGTCTTAGTAATGGATATATCCTGATAACCTTTTTCGGAGTATAGAATTGTAATAGCAGATAAAGTTGAATAAGAAGTAGCCAAGAGTTGAAAGGGGTTAATACGATAAAATGCCAAGACCTAAACAAATAAAGGTGCTAGCAGCAAGAAGGTTTCATGTTCTAAATGTTCTATGGACCATATAAAATACCCCGCCGGAGGGTTACTAAATGCATCCCAAAGTCAGGAGAAATCGTCTTGACTCCTGTGATCCCATAGGAAGACAAAAGTTCATCAATATCTTGTTCAAGATATCTAATTATTAAAAGAAAAGTTGGCAATATCCCCAAAACAAGAATAAAGCAGGTTAAAGCCGATAAGAATCTAAATCTAATTCATGGTTAAGCGAGAAAAGGAAGAGTATCGACGATGATATTGGCAATCTTAATAAGAATAATAAAATTGAAAAGAACTTACTGGTTCAAGAACAAATATCAAAGGAAAGATCGAAGAAATTTTGAAAGTATCGTTGGCGGTTTTACAATTTTAACAAGCGAAAAGTGGAAAGAATGTTTATATTAAGAAAGAATGGCATAGATTGAAGAGAAAAAAGTTTTTCGCTATAGATCTCGTTCATAAGAGGAATATCAAGAGATTTCCTCGTCGAATGCCAAATCATCCATGCATAAGGGCTTTTTGAAGATAACCAGTCAACTACGAACATCTGGACACACATTTAATGCAAGTTTTGAACTCGTTGCTTCAAGAGTCCAATCTCGAATGATCGCTTACAAATTCCACACTGCAAGTACCATCTTATCACTTAGCCTAGATGGCTCCAAGTGACAAGCACGATTTCAAAAAAATTGATCTCACTATCCCAAAATTGATTTCGCCTCTCGACGTTCAAACAATTTTGCTTAGAGCTTAGCCTAGATGGCTTCAAGTGATAAGCTAGATTTCAAAATTTTAGATCTGGCCTAAAATTATATTTTAGCTTCAAGCAAGAGATTCCAGTTTTCTAGCCCAAGTTGAAATTTCTCCTTTTGATATTCCAGTCACTCTACCAGGAACCAATATTGTACCTCCCATTTATACACATAATATAGACCAAACTTGAAAGTAATTGAAGAAAATAAATTACACTCGCCTATACCACAATCCACTTCATATCCAATATATGAAGTTAATTTTGGTCGCAAGTATTACACCATAATTTCTACAAAGTACAAATTATGAATATTCAAAAGGAAAGTTCTTTAACTTGTAATTCCTTATTTGGTTTCATCGAGAGCTTAAGCACCGGACTCAATATCCGAGAGCATATAATACAAGAGCATGAGTCAAAGCGTCAACGGGGATCAAGATCATTATCCGGCTAAGACAAGAAGTTTAGCCAAGGGCAATAGTTTCCTGAACCAAAAGCATTTCAACTAGCATCAACAATCAACGGCTTAGATAGCCTAGGCCGAGATCAACGGTTAGGATAAATGAAAGATATCTAAGAATCTATCTACAAAAGCATCACATCAAAATACACTCAAACAAAGGATGACAAGCATTCAAATCTAAGTCAGATCATCAATCCGAATAAAAGCACTTGCACCAATGGACGAACCTTAAATTTGCTATAAGTAAAGGACAACATGTTATAGTGAAAGGGCTGACACAAAAAAAAGAACTGAAATATAAAATCATATTATACTTTCCTATATTACAGCTCTCTTTACAAACTCATTAATGACGAAAATGTATAGACTCAATGTGACAAGCCTCTTGGCTAGTTAAGATTGACTAAATAAGGAAAGGATAGTGGATGTAGGGACAATCAGCCCGAACCACTATAAAAGTCTCGGTGTTATTTACTTTCTATACTTACCTTCTCTGCATTGGTTATTGCGACTCTATGACTCAACGTCTCGTAACCTAAGCTTGACTGCACCACATCTCAGTAATCTTTTTGTCGGGTTCAATAATCCAACAGCTTCTAAAGCTATACATTCGGACCTTGAGGTGTTGGTGTAGACGAAATTTTGCACTAACGCTAATATTATAAGAACACGTATTATAGAATTAAAGTTATCTAATTCAATAAGTCCGTGCAACTAGTTTAATTGATAAAATTGTTTATCAATTGAAATATACTAATGAACTGAATTAAGATTGACAAAAAATATAAAATATATTTACCAATAAATCTGTTAGCGTATTGTTGCTTCAAGACCCATGCAAGAATTATACAACTACCATATACATTCATACCTGGGTCACTTAAGTGTTTATTTGCCCAAGGTTGTATATTGTTTTCTGAATTTTGAATTCTAAAGTAATACAAGAAATGGATATGCAATCCTTATTATATCACATACAAAAGTTGTATGGTAAATAGCCATGTTCGTAATATGGAATCACAATGAAATTGGTTCATTCAAATAAGCAAGTAAAGCACAATGCAATTGAAAACAACATTAGACCAAGGACTAAAAGATAAGCCTAGGAATTCGATTATTGAAATGTCAAGCTTGATTGGTTTACTTAAGTGCAAACCATATGGCATCCTTAAATGTTAAGGATGTCTAATTGCAATTTTGTAAATAATTCGGTGTTGTCTCACAATAAGAGTTTCATTTTGAATGGTTCGATCATTTGGAAATAAAATCGAATGATCGAGAGTGGATGTAACATACACAAGGTTGAAATAAAGAGAGTGAATGATTATCTCTGTTTCAAGAAGAAACATTAGAAATGGAAATTGTACTAAATACTAGTATATACTTAATATGAAATGAGAAATTTGATTTATTTTCCAAGTGTACTTTATGGAAAATTATTTTTCATAAGAGTTATTTCTTTAAGTTTAAGATATTAGATCTAAAGCTCTTGATTGTAAACTAATTATAATAGAAAAAATAAATAGCTCATAATAAATGCTAAATGGAGTTTCGTATTTCATGTATCATTATAATACGACAGAAATAGTATAAGCATACCATATGTCACTTATTGGTGGATGCATCAAATTACGAAAGATTGCCTTCATATATATACGATGTATTATTTGTGAAAATGGATGTAGTTTTATTTTAATAAGAATATTATAAAATTCTTTATAAAATAAATCTATTATAATAATGATATTTTGTTATGACCATGGTGATACATTAGCTATAGAAAATACAGAAGTATCTCAAATTTTCTATAATTAATTAGGAATTATGGACTAAGATATTTTTGAGAAATAATTCATAAATCATATTATTAGAAATCATATAATACTCATTAATTGTATCTCAAAAGATTAAGTGTTAAACAACCATTTAGTGGGAATGACAAAACCGTTAAATGAACTCTTCAAATTGATACATATATATGCATTCAATTCAAGGTCTAATAATATCAAAATAAGACTACTTCATTAAACCCACCAATGAATTATCACAAACATGATCATGTGTATTTTATACACATGAAATTTGTAACAAACAATTTTAGTTTCTTGTTCCATGTCAAATGACCAGCTTTGTAAAAACTCATTTTCTACTAGAATTTGTAACAACGAAGCTACATTATCAAGTATAGTAGTGATCTCACCAAATGGTATACAGAAAGTGTTTGTGTCACGATACAAACATTCCACAAAAGATGATAATATGTTTTTATTAACACTATTGTAGCACATGCGAATAACTAGAAACAAACTAGAACTTTCTATATAATTTGTGAAAATTAAGGCATTTTCAGGTATCTTCCACTCTATGACTTTATAAGCATGATTGATACAGGTAAGAGGCGATCGTTCATATAAATATAAATTTAGGATATTATAACATATTGATATAAAATAAAATAGAATTGCATAAAATAAAAAGTAAATTAAATACCTTTCCCTTCGATATTTCTAAAGCAGCATGGGTCTCATATTCTGTTATCACATTCACATATTTTGGACAACCATTTTCATTCGCTCCTTAGTCGGTATCGTTATGCATCTCCACATCATCTTCATTTTCCTCCTCTGCCACTTCATCATTTTCCTCATCATTGCCATCATCTTTTACCTCATCATCGTTCTAATGTTCCTCCTCAACACCATGATCTCTGTCCTATCTTTCTCTCACCATTATTTTCTCTATTATCACCCACAAGTTCATTTAAAATTTTCATCTTATATTCTTCTTCTTTCCAAAGCCATATATAATCAAATGCATATGCTTATTATTCTTTTATTTTTAGAATCCATGAATAAAAAAATATCAAAGACATGTTTATTTAAAAAAAATAACGTAACACATTTATAAAAAAATCAACTGCTTCTCAATTGAACTGTATGAAACATTTTTATCCTCTAGTTGGACTGCACGTAAAAATATGCTTCACATAATGATAATGATAAGATTTTTATCTCGCAATTGGACTGCTTGGCAAAAGTCTTATGTAATCATAGGAAAAGAATTACAAATCCAGTACAAGACAAGACGGCTTTAGCGACGGCTAAAAGGCGTCACAAGCCGTCGCTAAAAGCCATCGCTATGTAGGTCGCCGCCACACAGTAAAACGATGGCTTTAGCGACGGCTCCGTCACCAAAATAGCGACGGTTGTCGACGCCTACGTGGACACGTGGAAAATTAATTAAAACAGGTATTGATCCACAAACCGTCACTAGCCGTCGCTAATCTGAAACAATTTAGCCGTCGCTAACTTGGGTAAATAAACCGTCGCTAGCTGTCACTAACTTGGAATAAATTTCCAGCTCCAATTCTGTCTTTCAGTCAATCTAACCACACAACCAAATTCAAATCACTTTCCAACACATATACATTTAATTTCACAATCAATGCAACTTCATCCATCATATAATCTCACACATATCACAAATAATCATATATATACTATCCATCAAGCAACCAACCAAATACTATCCATCAATCACATATATATACAAATGTCCACTAACCCATCAAACACAACAACCAACCAACATGTATCAAATATATACATAAATGTCACTTGACTGGAAAACAAGATGATGAAAATCGGACAGATACACATGCATACCTACTCATCATCGTCGCCCGACCCATCCTCTCCAGGCATCATTCCATGTTGTGCCAAGTAGGCTGCAATATGCTCATCCATCTGTTGCACCAGTATGCTCTTCCTCCAATCGTTTATCTCCTCCAGTTGTTTTTTCATTTGAGCAATCTCCTACTCGGCTTGGGATCTCCTAAGCCATCTGGGATATTAACGCATGTGAAATAGTTGATATTTAGTTATAATTTATGAACATTATAAACAGTATGAACAAAAAAAGTTGATTAATTATGCAACAAATATTTATAATTAACTGTCGTACATTGGTTGTAATTTATGTATTTCAATTATTCAGCTTCCTTATTCAATTTAAAATTTGTTCACTAAAGTTTAAATTCATTTGCATGTGTGAATCTATATATTAGTAAATGACGAAATGTACCTCCTAGTTTCCATAATTGTATCGCCTATTACGCGAAGGTGGATCAATAATGGCATCCAAATATGGTTTCACTCCTCAACCGTAACATCTGCCCGGCCGGTAGACTGCACAACTCGAGCCCGCTCCGCTTCATACCTCTCTTGCATTACGAACAATTGCTAAACACGATAAATATTCAATTTAAGGTTTATGAAATGTGAATTAAAGGAATATGAAACATTGTCATTAAGGATAAGCATGTTTACCATTAAGGATCTCGATTTATCGTCCGTCCACTCGTACGAAACGTTACCTTCCTCATCTGTCTGTTCAACGGCGTGCGTGGCCGTGAACACCCCAGCCATAGTAGGCTCGCGATTGTATCTTGCCGTTTGAAAATATATACATATGGATAAACAATGTTACAAATATGATTAACAACATTTTAGATTTTTATAAACACAATTTATAAATTTACCAACTCTCTCCTGTGTTCCTGGAAGGATTTAGAGCCGTCACGGTGCAACGCAGGATTTTGTTCCTATTAGCACGATTCTGGGCATATAATTCCTACAAATGTAGATACACGATTAACAAAATTACTGCAACCAGCAAACGAAATTTAAAAAAAAAATTAACAACAATGCAAAAGTATATAACTTACTTTCACTTCTGGAGTGTCCTGGAGCCGGAGATACTTAGCCCACACATCTGCGCCCATCCAATTTGATTTTTTACCTGCATTTTTAGCCTTAGACAGAGTGTTTCTATAATTTTTTCTCATCCTTTTATTCCAGTGATTGGTAAAAATTTCCATATCCTCTGGATCTACAAGCACGGCTACATGCATATTGAAATTAGTTTGAATTATCTAAATTATTTTAATTTTGAACTGAAATTCAAATTTATACTTACGAGTACATCAGCCAAAATAGCATTCTTGATATGTGATGGGATGTCGTCCCAATGAGGCCAACAACCGGACGTCCTGCTCATAAATGCCTTCCCGGAAACTTGTAGGATGAAATCCGAAGGCTCCACCTCAAAGCCCCTGTACAAATTTTGATGTGGATATTTAGTAAATTTTAAAAAAATGCTTCAAATAAATTTGATACTTACCCAGTGCTTTTCGAAACTGCCTCCGCCAATGGGCGCAAATCCGGTGCAGTGCCATTAGCACCCGCATCAGGAGATGGAGAAGGTTCGAAACTCTGAATACGTCTCCTGCTAGACATATCTACCATAGAAAAATAATATCACAGAATGAAAAGGCATAAATTTATTAGCATAAAGCATGTTTCAGTAATCATCACATAAAACATCCACTAAATCATAATAAATGGGACAAGATCTCATGAATACAAATATAGAAATTTCAAAACAGAATAGTACATAGCTCAAATCATGGTCATCGTCAATAATACATAACTCAGAATAATGTGCAGCTAAGAATAATACATTATACAACAAGCGATGCAAATATTAAGAGTTTTCAGTTTTCAGTCTTCATCGTTTTATGATTCGAACTCAGACTCGTACTCTATCTCGTTTTCTTTGGTACTTTCAAATGCATCCAATAAAACACTCGATTCATCATTCAACGGCTCTAAATCAATGTCATCGGTTATTACTATTTCTGTATTTGGTTCAAGATCCGCTTGATACGCTGCTTCGTTTGGAATATTATTTCCATCAAACATAAACCTTGGCTTTCTTTTAAAAATAGCCAACCAATCCGCTTTATCTCATTTAAGGATGGATACGAAGCAAAATAAACTTGTAATCCTTGCTTGGCTAATACGAAAGGATCATACCTATAACAGTATGCTTTGTTTCAATAAGCTTAAAATCTTTGTACACGTTGATTCCAGAACCAAGAACATTGATGAATCAATTGCATTTGAATAAAAAAACTTTTTATGCATGTTTCGTATAATATGTCAACTCTAGAACCTGTGTTAAGACGGTGTAAAAAAAATTATATGCTCGTCTGGATCATCGCTACCTTTGATAAATACACCGTTGTTATATGTTAATTTTTCAGCCCCGTAATTTTTCGTGTTGAGCTTAAATCCATTGACGAAGAATATTGAATAAATCTTCATATTTGTTTTTGGTTCGATCGCAAGATGTCGCAAAACTTCATCAACGACACAGTTTCTTGTATCATAAACTTAGTTCGAAAACCATTTAGCAAATTCTTTACTGAGATCGTCAGATGGATGTTGTGATTAGTAGATACCGCAAATATGTAATATTGGTTATAATTAATATGCACGTATAAGTGAAATATATATGAATTATTATTACCTAACAAGTGGTGCAATTTCAGCAGAATTTAGAAGAACATATGTGTGTGTTACATGGTAATCTCTATCGTCTAACCATATTTCCACACATTTTCCAACAGGTTGACCAAGTTGTCTAAAAATAGATAACATTGTTTGAGAAGAATCTTGTTCAACGACCTTCATCATTACGAAGAACGCTTACAAACGATAAGTTCACATCGTCACTGAAGTAATGAGAGAAAAAGAATGAAGCTTCTTCTTCAAGATATGATTTTCAAATCGAACCCTCAACTCGTGCTTTTTGTCTAACATTTTCTTCAGATGATTCAAGTACCTATTACAAAATAAATTTAATTTATATATATATATATATATGAATTTTAAACTGACATAAATATTGCAAAAATTCAATATTACCTCTCAAATGGATACATCCATCCATATTGCACAGGACCTCGAAGAAGGGCTTCGGATGGAAGTTGAATAGGTAATGCTCCATTACATTAAAGAAACCTGGCGAAAATATTTTCTCTAGTTTGCAGAGCAGTATGGGAATTTCTACTTCAGGTTTACGTATACGATCTACTTTTACTATTGTCGAACAAAGCCGTTTATAAAACATATTTAATTCTGTTAACACTCCATACTTTTACGGGCAACAGTTCTTTGAAAGCCACGGGTAGTAAATATTCTATCATGATATGACAATCGTGACTTTACATCACACTCAATTTACTGTTTTTAAATTCAACACATCTATGAAGATTAGAAGAAATCCCATTGGGAAATCTTAGTTCTTCCACCCACTTTAGCACGAGTTTTACTTGCTTGTTGTCTAGCTCATACATGCTTTTGGTTTTTTATTGTCATTGGGCTTCATGTGAAGTTCGGCGACTTTACAATAGTTTGTTATATCAAGTCTTGAATTCAAATCGCCCCTATTTTTCCTTGTACATTCAAGATTGCATTAAACACGTTATCAAACACGTTTTTTTCGTTGTGCATCACGTCAATATTATGTCGGAGTAAGAGATTTTTTCAATATGGTAACTCCCAAAATATACTTTGTTTGCATCAATTATGAATGTTCGATTTTTCGAAAATTTCAATCTGCACTCAAGTTTCATTATCTTTGGATAGTCCTTTACAATTTCAGATAATTCTTCGCTTGACCAAATCTTTGGTGGTTGCATATTATCTTCTCTGTTAGCTATAAAAAAAATTCTATCTCTTCTAAAAGTATGATTGGGATGGAGAAAACACCAATGACAATCAAACCTAGAAACTTTGTTCCCATGTCTTAAAAAAATGCTCGTGTTTCTTCCATGCAATAAGGGCAGGCTAACCGACCGGCCGTACTCCAACCAAAAAACATGCCATATGTAGGAAAATCACTAATAGCCCATAATAAAGAAGCGAACATACTGTAGGATCTAGATTAACCCTAGAGGGGGGGTGAATAGGGTTATAGCAAATTTTCTCGATTTAAACACAGAAATAAACAACAGAAATAAATATGCTGAAAAGTAAATCACACACAAAATTTACCCAGCTTCGGCAACCCCTGCCTACTGCTGCATTCCCAGATTTCTATTAGAATTAAACAGTATCACGCTTACAAACACTCTACTAGACTCGCAGACCCTTTTGCTCCCGCTCACAAACACTCTACTAGACTCGCACACCCTGCTCCCGCCTATAGAGTTTCGCTTACTCGCAAACACTGCTCCCACCTATAGAGTTTTGCAAACTCGCACACCCTGCTCACTGAACTAATTCTAAATAGACAATCTGACACTACCTAAACCCTAGGTGGTGATTTACAAAATTCTTTTGACTCGAAAAGAAAAAATACAGACTTCAAAAATAGACGCAAGAGCAAAATTTAAATTAAAACTTGAATACAAATTTTGCTCTCAAATTAAAAACCCTTTTTAAAACACGGCCCTTTATATCAAACCGGCCCAATTGTTTTTCTTCTCTGATCCTTTTCTGTCTTCTATTGTGAAGGTTGCGGCAGATCCTTTGTTACAGAAATTAGGGCTTCGGCTTCTTTCTCGAATTAGGGCTTTGGCTCTGGATGATTGATACTCTTACTTCGCGCTCGTTCTCCGATGTTTCGCGACTTGTTCTCTGATGATTCGCGACTTGTTCTCTGATGATTCGCGACTTTGAGATTGTGAGTTGTTTGCAGCTGCTTCTTTTGATGACCGAGTTCGTTAAATTGGTATGTATTACTTTCGTTTGCTGGTTTGATTGTTTGCCTTTTTCACTCGATAACTCGATGCCTATGATGACGATGATTGGGTTTGATATTTATATGAATTCACGTCTTCATCACTTTCCCAATTTTCTAATACTTGATGCGCACGGCTTCTATTCTGTAGCGTTCGATTTCGCTTGATTCACACGGCATTAAAACTTTCCTCTTTTTGAGACTTTGACTATTTCAAAGAATAATGATACAATGTCATGAATTCGAATTGGACTTGGTCTACTTGTAATCTCTGGTATTTTATTGCTGACTTTTTCATTGCTGACTTTTTCACACGGCAACAACTTGTTGATTACCTGTAGTTGCTGCTATATTACTTCGAATTGCATTTTTGGCTACCTGAATTTCAATTTAGCATTGCATGATGTTGTCTGATTATTTGTTCACATGATTCCATGTATTACTGCACTGCCTCATGTGTTTCACATTTTAACTCTTGATATCACTGCTGTATACATGCATTCCGGTAGCATGGTCGTTGTTCATCTTGTAGTCTTCTTGACGTTGCCACTGTATTGCATTTGTATCACTGCAAAACTCCATTGCTGTGTTTCTCACTGATGCATTCATATGTATTGAATTCTGTAGTCTGCACTTGTATAGTTGGTTCCATATTCATGTATCTTGATGGTGTATAAACTTTTTCATGCCGCTGTGATGCAGTTTCCTTCACTGTTGTATCTTTGGGAGTTTGCACTGCTTCATGTTGAATTCATTGAAGTATTGATTTGGTTGTGCACTTGTGTTTCGGTTTGAACTTGCAGTTAAGAACAGCTGCTTTTGATCTGCTATGCACATTGTTGCATTGTTGATGTTCTTTGTAGTTTGGTCATTGCTTGGTCATTGTTTTGGTCATTCATTTGTTGTTTGGATGATTTTGTTGCTCTGACTTGTATCACTTATGCAGTCTTCACTGTTGCTGTGCCATTTGTGCATTGTTGTCATTTGGTCGTTTCTTCTATGTCATCTTGAGTCTGTATAGTGTTGTACTTGTTGCCTTGTATCACTGTGTACTGGTGGTCTTCATATTGCGTATGTTGTATGGTGTCTCTTCTGGTTTGTTTACTTCGGTCGGTTGCTTTGAACCTGTTGCCTACACTCTGGTGCATTCCTGTATATGCTTTGCTTTCATGCATTGCTGTGTTGGCCTGAATTGCTGCACTCGAGTTTTGTTACCTGAGTTGCTTTGTTGAGTTCCATTTGACTTGACTGTACTTACAGTTGTGTAGTTGTTGACTACATCACCATATATCAATTGCTCGGCCTTTGGTTTCATGTGCATTGAACTTTGACCCTTTGTTGTTCATTTGGGCTGCTGGACTTATTGTACATTGCATAGTGCATTGCCTTGTTTGTTGAAGTTGTGCTTGCACACTTGCTATTTTTGGCTGCGCACACGAGTTGGCGAGGCAGTGCACACGTGTATGAATGTACACGTGTGTATTGCAGCCACTTATGGTTACCTGTCCCTGTAATATCTATATGCACGACTTTGTGATGAAATCAAGTGTGAATGATGACGAACAACCCAAATAACTGAGGCAAATCATATTTTCAAAAATCGTATTTCATTTTATATTGCAAAAATATTTCTTTTTCAATTTTACTGCGTTAGTGAATATTTTTGCAGATTGCTCAGATGCTGGATTCAAACTGGAATGCAGTTGAAGACAAAATACGAGTGTGAGTGATATGTAGTGAGGTTATCAACGTAAAAATATTTGTGATGTAATCAAAAATGTATATGTATAGTGAGAGCATGAATTTGTACTATTCAAGATTGTAATAAATATTTGTTCGAATAAAATTTCTGTTTGAATTCAAAATCTGTGTAACTTGTTCTGTTTGAATTCAAATTCAAATTCTGTGTAATTTATTTTATTCAACAGATATTTATTTAATCTATGAAAAAACAAATAGTACATTACCAAATACATTTAAATGAATATATATGTTTATTATCATCAAACAAAAACATACGCATATTCAACACATACGAATTATTTATCTCAAAATGCCGTATGTTTCAACTCCTTCATTCCACAGTTTTATCAACTCTTCGATCAATGGTTGTAAATAAACATCGATTCCTTGTGTTAGATTATAAGGGTCAGGGACAACAATAGTGAGAAACATATATGGTGTTTTCATACACATCCATGGAGGTAAATTATATGGAGTGACGATAATTGACTAGGATTAACATCTACTACTAAACTGAGAGAATGGTGAAAATTCATCTGTACATAAACCGAGTCTGACATTACGGCTTTCTGCAGCAAATGCAGGATAAGCCTTATCGAAATGTTTTCATGCTTCTCCGTCAGATGGATACATCAAAGTTCCTTCTTTCGGTGTTCTTACACTGTATCATTGCATAGGACATGCCCTAGCAGAAGATGCATATAACCTTTGAAGTCTGAGAGTGATGGATAAATAATGCATTCTCTTGTACAGAACTTATTTTCCCTTCTTCTTTCTTGATTTGTATCTTTCCTCATTACATATTCTGCATTTTCTAAGATCAACGTCATTTTTCCAATACAACATTCAACCTTTTACACATGTATTTATCTTTTCGTATGGCAGACTGAAAGAGGACATCGGTTTTTTCACTTTATAATGACTATCGCACATCAAACTATTGGGTTGCATGTGTCGTTTGCAGCTTATACAACTTCTGTAAATGCAGCTTCTGTAAGGTTGAATTTTGATTTCATAGTAATGTATTCAGCGGTTATTGATAGTTTGGTTTCTCTTGTACAGCCGTCCCACAACGACCTCTTAGCCGAATCCAATAAATCATATATTCTTTTAGCTCTCGCAGTCGGTTCTTCTTCGACATTTACATCTTCATCGGCTTGAATGGTAGAAACATTAATCATGCTGCATCTTCCACCATATTTCTATTAGATTCATCATAACATTATCATCCTCTAATGCTACAGGATTAGGTGTAGGTTTAACAAGTTCTCCATAATAAACGCCAAAAATAATAATTTGGCACGAAACCATATTATACAAATGTACTTCAACTATATTTGGTTTTCAATGCTTCAAATGTTGGCACTTACAACGCGGGCAACGCATTTCTTCGTTATTTTGATTATTAGATTTAGCGAATCTAATAAATTCGTGTACGCCGTTATAGAAATGTTCATTTATTGAAACTTTCCTACCAGTTCTGACTTCATACATCCAAATACGGTCGAGGAAATAATCGACCATTTTTCCTGATTTGAAAATATATGTTAGTAATTTCGACAGCATTTCAGTGCACTTCTCTTCTACGCATAACCTGCACAGTTGCACTCAAATGGTACATTGTTGTTGTATTTTCTAAATTAAAGTAAAGCCATTAGGAATAAAGGCTTCACGCACCACACTTCTGTCTAATTTCGACAGCACTTTACTTCTCTTCTACACATAACTTTGCATCCCAGGGTGTATTTTTGTCGTTGTATTTTCTAAACTAGACTAAAACGTTTAGGGACTAAAGGCTTTAATTTTTTAGCGTCAATTATTTGTTTATTGAATATGCGCTTATATAATTTTTGTTTGACGATAATAAACATATATACATTCGTTTAAATGTATTTGTTAATGTACTATTTTATTTTTTTATAGGTGAAATAAATATTTGCTGAATAAAATTAAATAACGCAGAATTTGAATTCAAACGGAAATTTTATTCAAACAAATATTTATTACAATTTTGAATAGTACAAATTCAAGCTCTCACTATACATATACAATTTTGATTACAAATACATCACAATTTCATATTTACATTTAACCCACTACACATCACTCATTCACTCAATTCGTATTTTATCTTCAACTTCATTCCAGTTAGAATCCAGCATCTGAGCAATCTGCAAAAATATTCACTAACGCGGTAAAATTGAAAAAGAAATATTTTTGCAATATAAATAAAATGTGAATTTTTGAAAATAATATTTGCCTCGGATATTTGGTTTGTTCGTCATCATTTAAATTTGAATTCATCATACACGAACAGCTTGTGACATACACAGTGTATCACTGTACATGCCACAAGGCCGTGCACATCGAAATATACACTTGATTGATTTACAGGGACAGGTGAGCACAGGTCAAACCCAAATGAAAAGCCGGGTTCAACTCGAATGCAATATAAATAAAATCACAACACGCGCACAAGGTCAAACCCGAGCTATTTGCTGGATTCAACACAGGGCAGTTGTACAGGCTACGACTTCAAGCATGCAAACAGAAAAACCAAAATAGTGCACCAAAGCAAACTACAAGATGTAGACCAGCAATGCACAAATGATACAATGTATGAAACAATGCAATGACACAGCGAACATGACAGCAAACAATAGTGCACTGAACAACTCACACATATGCAACCTGACAGAGATCGAGAATATACATGCGTCAAGAACAACAGCAGCCTCAACATATATGACCAACACAACAAACTTCAAATAACTCAAGAAAAACTCAGAAATCAATACAACAATGAACCAGAGCCAAGAATACATGAACAAGACTCAAGACTGCAACAATATGGCAATATTGTTGCATCAATGAAATTATAAACATCAACTTCAAGCCCAAGTGACAATTTGAAGACAGCAAATACAACTTTAATGCAAACAGTCGAAGTGGACAATGCAAGCACAGCCTCAACAATGAAATAGCTATAAACAACCATACATGAACATTTGTAATATGTATATGAATGTAAGTGATAATGTGTACACATGAATGCCATCAGGTCAGAGACACAATACAGCAAGCTACAAGGATAAATGAATCTACAAAACAGCAGTATACAAGTACAGGCCGCAACAAAATGCACCAAAAGCAAGCCGAGGTAAATGTACTCAAAGCTACAAAATTGACTACATGCACTGACCAGAGAGCGTACAAATGCAGCATGTAAACATCAAGCAAATAGAGGCAAAGAAACTGGAATGTAACCCGAAGTCATGTAACAGTTTTTTAAACAAAGTCAAAAATTTACAAATTCAAATCACTGGCCGGAGTCAACCATTACCGGAGTCAACACAAATGCAATGCAAACAACATGAATGTCACAAGCATGAACACAGGAATACATGTATGCAGCAGAGTCAAGTTAAAGTCGTGACTTTATCAAAATCAAGTTTGTAGTCGAAGACAACTGCAGTGCAAAACCGTGAGCTATTGAGCAAGCATATGAATACACAAATCAATTTCAAGTTGAACAAGTCAAGGCCGAAGATAATACAAAATCATGAATCACAAAATCAATTGAAGAATTCAAATTACAGGGAAAAGTTGAAGCCGTGAACAACTGATTGTAATCAATATGAACAGGTCAAATTCGAAATCGTGGTGGCAAAGAAAATTGACCGAGTTAAACATCTATACCATAAGATTCAAGTAAATTGAAGAAGTCAGAATCAAATCATCAACGTTCAACAAAAATCGAATGGACGAAAGCATAATATTGAACAAATCATACGAACGCAATTCAAGGAGATCGAACTCCTATATAAACAAATCATCATCGGCAATTTCAGCATCGAGTTCAAGCAAGCCAAACACAGCAAAGCAAAAAGCATAAAATTACATACCGAAGCAAGGATAGAACTCGATCAACGAAGCAGCCGAAGTGAGCAACAAGGAAAACGATCGATCAAGGCTACACGCGAATTATCCACTGAATCGATCGACATAAAGTCGACTCTTCGCAAATCCCTAATTTGGATCAAAGCCGAAGCCCTAATTTCTGTAAAAAGAGGAACGGCGGCCATTTTTCAAAAAGGAATGAAATAAAGAGAACGGGCCAAATAATAAAAAAAAGGGCCGGCCTTGTTAAAGAATAAAAAAGGGTTTTGGGTTTAAAAATAGGGTTATGTTAATTTTAAATTGTTTTTAATTTGTAATTTCTTTTTAAACCGTTTAAATTTCTAGTCGTGTGACTAGGGGACAAACTACGTGGCGTATTTTGAGAATTCGCAACTCAGTGGTTGAGTTGTGGCAGGGTTTTGAGCGTAGAGTTAGGTTTAGTCGATAGCGGGTGTCGCGAGTTTACGTGTGTAAGCGTCTGACTATCTAATTTCTAGTAGAAACCTTGGGGGCAGCACGTAGGCAGGGTTTTTCCGAAGCTGGGTAAATTCTGTGTTGTTCTGTTTCTGTTATTTATATTCTGCAATATCTGTGCTGCTATTATTCTGCTGTGAACTGTGTTGAAATCTGAATTGAATATTTTATAAGCTTTCGCAATTAATTTTTATAATTAATACCATCACCCTATTCACCCCCCCTCTAGGGTGAAATCGATCCTACAAGTGGTATCGGAGCTAGGAATAGAAGTCAATTTTTGTTTTAAAAATTCGTGTTTCAAAAATCGGTTTTTGTTTTAAAAATTTGAATTTTTAAAATGGCTTCTTTTAATAATATTTTTTTTGAGGGTCGTTCCAATATTATTCCTTCTATTTTCGATGGAACAGATTTTTTGAATTGGAAATTGAAAATGGAATTTTATTTAAAATCTGTTAACATTGAATGTTGGGATTTTATTGAAAATGGGTGTGATATAACAGATAAAAAAATTATCTCGATTAATGCTCTTGCTATGCATATATTATATTCTCATATTAATCAAGATAATTTCAATTTCATCTCTCATTGTGAAAATGCACAGGAAATCTGGAATACTTTAAATGCAATATATGGTGCAAAAGTCAACAGCAATGAGAAGTCCTCCACAACCGACTCAGTTAAAGAAATGTGGTTAACAGGATTGGTAAAAAGCAGTTGTGATGAGGATGATGATGATGGAGCAGCTGAGCTGGCATTAATAATGAAGAAATTCAAAAGATGGAACCACAAATACGGAAATCCAGCTCTAAATCAAAAATTAAAAAGCGGAATAATCAAAGCACTAGACAACTCAGAAGAACACGGGATCATTTGCAACAAACCCGGTGATATCAAGCCCAATTATCCCCGATTTCAACTCGACAAAGAAATGAAATCAAAATGAAGATGTTTTGCAGCCACGTGGAATAAAAACGATAGTAGTGAAAATGAGAAAGCAGATATGTGCCTTCATGGGAATATAACCGATAGCGACGATGACGAGCCAAGCGAGGTATCAAAACTTACTCACTCTGAATTACTTATTTATTTCCACGAAGTAAATGGCTGTTTTGAACGACTTAGGGAAAAATACGCTAAACTTGAATCACAAAAAGACACTTTGATAGAATTAAATGAACAACTTGACCAATTAGTTAAAACCTATCAAAGTAGGATCCCTAAGTGTGATACGTGTCCAACATTTAATGAAGAAATTAAAAAATCAGAAATTAAAATGAAATCGCTTGAAAATGAAATTCTGATTTTAAAAGAGAATGAAAATACTAGAAGAGAGAATTCTATTAAAAAGTGCACACAATTGTTAAACGAAAATGAGTCTCTCAAAACACAAGTCCAACAATTGTCAACGACTTTAGATAAATTTTCAAAAAGTGAAAAATCGTTGAATATGCTATTAGGAAAGCAAACTGTTAATACGGTAAGACAAGGACTTGGATATAATCATTCTGAAAATATTGAAAGAAATATTGATCAAGTTAATTCTATGTGCACGATTTGTAGAAAATATGGACACGCTCAAAATAGTTGTTGGTATAGACCCAAACATGTGAAAACTATACCGATTTGGGTTCCAAAAGGCACAAATATAAAATCTCTCAGAGTTAAGCAAATTTGGGTGCCGAAAGGAACATATATAAATAGTTTTGGGTCTTCACAAAATTATTTTTCAAAATATTCTGCCACTAACAACCATGGACCTATAAAAACAAATAGGTCACAAAAATCTTTCATCGTGTAGGTGTGGTGGCAGGCTAAGGAACAACAATAGTGCTACTTGGATTCTGGCTGTTCCGAGAGCACACCGAGCAACAAAGCAAAGTTCCTTAGCCTAGTATAAAGGTGACAAAATCACAATGGACAACAACAAAAAACATCGTAAAGGTAAAACGGGTAATGGTATATTTATTTGAACGATATATTAAATGTGATAATCTGCACCATATTCTGAATTAAATCAGCCAATAGTGAGATGATGAAAAAATGATGATTTTGACTCTGACTTATTCAACATAGTTGGCCAAATTATATTCTTATGCCAAAAAAACACTATAAAATTCTCTAGATTCTTTGAATTACTTCATATATATTAGTTTGGATTAAAAATAGTGTTTTGTTGGATAATACATTTGATTATAATACGGCTAACTCTATATTCACGGCTTTTGATTATTAACACGGCTTCATTTCAAATTCAAGAGAATGTCATTTAAATTGCTGTTAAAATTGAGTTTGAAATTTTTGGTGCACACTTCATGGTTTGGTCGATCAAATTCAATTAATGATAATTTTGAGTGAAAAAGAAATTCAGATGCAGATTACACTGGTAATCTAGTTGATAGACGTGATTTTTTTTGAGACATTTAGTAACTGCATCATTCTTTCAAAGAAAATATATGCATATATTTTTCATTTCAAATAATCTTCAAATAACAGAAAATTTTCTTATAAAACCCCTTCTAGAAAATCATTTTTGACCATATTTTCATATTAGTCATTTTGAAAATTTGATTTCATAATTATTTTGAATTTGACTTTAAATGACTATTTTGACTAATCTGACTCCCTAATGATTATTGAAAAGATAAATAGTGATTGAAAAAGTGATGAGTGTTGATATTGATCATATATTATAACTCGAGAAAGTATAATTAGAAAATTTCTCTAGAAATTTAAACAAGAGTTATGAAACTTTTCGTTGGTAAAAATTCCATGACCATCTCTATCTCTATCATATTTCCAACGACCATCACTCATCAAAATTCTATATAGTTTGTCGATATGTGGTACTTTAAACAGGAATCATTCGTTTTTCATTTTACTTTTTTTTTAAAAAAAATTAATAATAAATTAATACCAAAGTATTCACTCTAATTTATAAGTCCTCGCGGTCATGCATGGGTGAATTACTTGGAATTTGTCATGTGCTTCCATGCTCATTTAAAAGTCCTCACGGTTATGCATGTATGGAACGCATATCAAAAGTTGATTTTTAAAATAAACAAGTTGATTCTAGTCCCATTTAAAAGTCCTCACGGTTATGCGTGGTTAGAAGATACTTGAATTCATTTTTTTTTAAATAAAATTGGAATACTACTAATCTCATTTAAAAGTCCTAACGGTTATGCATGGTTAGTAGATATTCAAATTCCTGATATAAATATACCACAAATAGACACAACTGTATGGTTTTATATGATGACATAATTCCCATCATTCTAAAAGTGGAATATGCGCCTAACAAAATATTTATGATTTTTGTTTGATTTTTTATTGAAATTTAATATTTATATTCAATTGAGTTTTAATGTTGAATTAATATCGATCACCTTATCTCTATTTTCTCTAACACTATTATTCTTTTGCTGATAACAAAAGGGGGTGAGAAAAGTTAAGATTTTGTCAAATAAAATCAAGCAAAGGTCAAATAATTTTCTATTTGCATCTAGGTTCATTTGCATATTTTTATTTGTATGCATATATGTAGGGGGGCTGTGTGTAGAGATGAAGCATTTAAATAAGGGGAGCAACTAGAGCATATCAATGATCAAATACATTTAACATATTCAAAATCTTAAATATATGTTTGTCATCATCAAAAAGGGGAGATTGTTGAATATGCGCTTATATGATTTTCGTTTGATGATAATAAACATATATACATTCGTTTAAATGTATTTGTTAATGTACTATTTTATTTTTCCATAGGTGAAATAAATATTTGCTGAATAAAAATAAATAACACAGAATTTGAATTCAAACAGAAATTTTATTCAAACAAATATTTATTACAATTTTGAATAGTACAAATTCAAGCTCTCACTATACATATACAATTTTGATTACAAATACATCACAATTTCATATTTACAATTAACCTCACTACACATCACACATTCACTCAATTCGTATTTTATCTTCAACTTCATTCCAGTTAGAATCCAGCATCTGAGCAATCTGCTAAAATATTCACTAACGTGGTAAAATAGAAAAAGAAATATTTTTGCAATATAAAATAAAATGTGAATTTTTGAAAATAATATTTGCCTCAGATATTTGGTTTGTTCGTCATCATTTAAATTTGAATTCATTATACACGAACAGCTTGTGACATACACAGTGTATCACTGTATATGCCACAAGGCCGTACACATCGAAATATACACTTGATTGATTTACAGGGACAGGTGCGCACAGGTCAAACCCAAATGAAAAGCCGGGTTCAACTCGAATGCAATATAAATAAAATCACAACACGCGCACAAGGTCAAACCCGAGCTATTTGCTGGATTCAACACAGGGCAGTTGTACAGGCTACGACTTCAAGCATGTAAACAGAAAAACCAAAACAGTGCACCAAAGCAAACTACAAGATGTAGAGCAGCAATGCACAAATGACACAATGTATGAAACAATGCAATGACACAGCAAACATGACAGCAAACAATAGTGCACTGAACAACTCACACATATGCAACCTGACAGAGATCGAGAATATACATGCGTCAAGAACAACAGCAGCCTCAACATATATGACCAACACAACAAACTTCAAATAACTCGAGAAAAACTCAGAAATCAATACAACAATGAACCAGAGCCAAGAATACATGAACAAGACTCAAGACTGCAACAATATGGCAATATTGTTACATCAATGAAATTATAAACATCAACTTCAAGCCCAAGTGACAATTTGAAGACAGCAAATACAACTTTAATGCAAACAGTCAAAGTGGACAATGCAAGCACAGCCTCAACAATGAAATAGCTATAAACAACCATACATGAACATTTGTAATATGTATATGAATGTATATGATAATGTGTACACATGAATGCCATCAGGTCAGAGACACAGTACAGCAAGCTACAAGGATAAATGAATCTACAAAATAGCAGTATACAAGTACAGGCCGCAACAAAATGCACCAAAAGCAAGCCGAGGTAAATGTACTCAAAGCTACAAAATGGACTACATGCACTGAACAGAGAGCGTACAAATGCATCATGTAAACATCAAGCAAATAGAGGCAAAGAAACTGGAATGTAACCCGAAGTCATGTAACAGTTTTTTAAACAAAGTCAAAAATTTACAAATTCAAATCACTGGCCGGAGTAAACCATTACCGGAGTCAGCACAAATGCAATGCAAACAACATGAATGTCACAAGCATGAACACAGGAATACATGTATGCAGTAGAGTCAAGTTAAAGCCGTGACTTTATCAAAATCAAGTTTGCAGTCGAAGACAACTGCAGTGCAAAACCGTGAGCTATTGAGCAAGCATATGAATACACAAATCAATTTCAAGTTGAACAAGTCAAGGCCGAAGATAATACAAAATCATGAATCACAAAATCAATTGAAGAATTCAAGTTACAGGGAAAAGTTGAAGCCGTGAACAACTGATTGTAATCAATATGAACAGGTCAAATTCGAAATCGTGGTGGCAAAGTAAATTGACCGAGTTAAACATCAATACCATAAGATTCAAGTAAATTGAAGAAGTCAGAATCAAATCATCAACGTTCAACAAAAATCGAATGGACGAAAGCATAATATTGAACAAATCATACGAACACAATTCAAGGAGATCGAACTCCTATATAAACAAATCATCATCGGCAATTTCAGCATCGAGTTCAAGCAAGCCAAACACAGCAAAGCAAAAAGCATAAAATTACATACCGAAGCAAGGATAGAACTCGATCAACGAAGCAGCCGAAGTGAGCAACAAGGAAAACGATCGATCAAGGCTACACGCGAATTATCCACTGAATCGATCGACATAAAGTCGACTCTTCGCAAAGCCCTAATTTGGATCAAAGCCGAAGCCCTAATTTCTGTAAAAAGAGGAACGGCGGCCATTTTTCAAAAAGGAACGAAATAAAGAGAACGGGCCAAATAATAAAAAAAGGGCCGGCCTTATTAAAGAATAAAAAAGGGTTTTGGGTTTAAAAATAGGGTTATTTTAATTTTAAATTGTTTTTAATTTGTAATTTCTTTTTAAACCGTTTAAATTTCTAGTCGTGTGACTAGGGGACAAACTACATGGCGTATTTTGAGAATTCGCAACTCAGTGGCTGAGTTGTGGCAGGGTTTTGAGCGTAGAGTTGGGTTTAGTCGATAGCGGGTGTCGCGAGTTTACGTGTGCAAGCGTCTGACTATCTAATTTCTAGTAGAAACCTTGGGGCCAGCACGTAGGCAGGCTTTTTTCGAAGCTGGGTAAATTCTGTGTTGTTCTGTTTCTGTTATTTATATTCTGCAATATCTGTGTTGCTATTATTCTGCTGTGAACTGTGTTGAAATCTGAATTGAATATTTTATAAGCTTTCGCAATTAATTTTTATAATTAATACCATCACCCTATTCACCCCCCCCCCCTCTAGGGTGAAATCGATCCTACAAGTGGTATCGGAGCTAGGAATAGAAGTCAATTTTTGTTTTAAAAATTCGTGTTTCAAAAATCGGTTTTTGTTTTAAAAATTTGAATTTTTAAAATGGCTTCTTTTAATAATATTTTTGTTGAGGGTCGTTCCAATATTATTCCTTCTATTTTCGATGGAACAGATTTTTTGAATTGGAAATTGAAAATGGAATTTTATTTAAAATCTGTTAACATTAAATGTTGGGATATTATTGAAAATGGGTGTGATATAATAGATAAGAAAATTATCTCGATTAATGCTCTTGCTATGCATATATTATATTCTCATATTAATCAAGATATTTCAATTTCATCTCTCATTGTGAAAATGCACAGGAAATCCAGAATACTTTAAATGCAATATATGGTGCAAAAGTCAACAGCAATGAGAAGTCCTCCACAACCGACTCAGTTAAAGAAATGTGGTTAACAGGATTGGTAAAAAGCAGTTGTGATGAGGATGATGATGATGGAGCAGCTGAGCTGGCGTTAATAATGAAGAAATTCAAAAGATGGAACCACAAATACGGAAATCCATCTCTAAATCAAAAATTAAAAAGCAGAATAATCAAAGCACTAGACAACTCAGAAGAACACGGGATCATTTGCAACAAACCCGGTGATATCAAGCCCAATTATCCCCGATTTCAACTCGACAAAGAAAATGAAGATGTTTTGCAGCCACGTGGAATAAAACGATAGCAGTGAAAATGAGAAAGCAGATATGTGCCTTCATGGGAATATAACCGATAGCGACGATAACGAGCCAAGCGAGGTATCAAAACTTACTCACTCTGAATTACTTATTTATTTCCACGAAGTAAATGGCTGTTTTGAACGACTTCGGGAAAAATACGCTAAACTTGAATCACAAAAAGACACTTTGATAGAATTAAATGAACAACTTGACCAATTAGTTAAAACCTATCAAAGTAGGATCCCTAAGTGTGATAAGTGTCCAACATTTAATGAAGAAATTAAAAAATCAGAAATTAAAATGAAATCGCTTGAAAATGAAATTCTGATTTTAAAAGAGAATGAAAATACTAGAAGAGAGAATTCTATTAAAAAGTGCACACAATTGTTAAACGAAAATGAGTCTCTCAAAACACAAGTCCAACAATTGTCAACGACTTTAGTTAAATTTTCAAAAAGTGAAAAATCGTTGAATATGCTATTAGGAAAGCAAACTATTAATACCGTAAGACAAGGACTTGGATATAATCATTCTGAAAATATTGAAAGAAATATTAATCAAGTTAATTCTATGTGCACGATTTGTAGAAAATATGGACACGCTCAAAATAGTTGTTGGTATAGACCCAAACATGTGAAAACTATACCGATTTGGGTTCCAAAAGGCACAAATATAAAATCTCTCAAAGTTAAGCAAATTTGGGTGCCGAAAGGAACATATATAAATAGTTTTGGGTCTTCACAAAATTATTTTTCAAAATATTCTGCCACTAACAACCATGGACCTATAAAAACAAATAGGTCACAAAAATCTTTCATCGTGTAGGTGTGGTGGCAGGCTAAGGAACAACAATAGTGCTACTTGGATTCTGGCTGTTCCGAGAGCACACCGAGCAACAAAGCAAAGTTCCTTAGCCTAGTATAAAGGTGACAGAATCACAATGGACAACAACAAAAAACATCGTAAAGGTAAAACGGGTAATGGTATATTTATTTGAACGATATATTAAATGTGATAATCTGCACCATATTCTGAATTAAATCAGCCAATAATGAGATGATGAAAAAATGATGATTTTGACTCTGACTTATTCAACATAGTTGGCAAAATTATATTCTTATGCCAAAAAAACACTATAAAATTCTCTAGATTCTTTGAATTACTTCATATATATTAGTTTTGATTAAAAATAGTGTTTTGTTGGATAATACATTTGGTTATAATACGGCTAACTCTATATTCACGGCTTTTGATTATTAACACGGCTTCATTTCAAATTCAAGAGAATGTCATTTAAATTGCTGTTAAAATTGAGTTTGAAATTTTTGGTGCACACTTCATGGTTTGGTCGATCAAATTCAATTAATGATAATTTTGAGTGAAAAAGAAATTCAGATGCAGATTACACTGGTAATCTAGTTGATAGAAAAATTACTGGTTGAACGTGATTTTTTTTGAGACATTTAGTAACTGCATCATTCTTTCAAAGAAAATATATGCATATATTTTTCATTTCAAATAATCTTCAAATAGCAGAAAATTTTCTTATAAAACCCCTTCTAGAAAATCATTTTTGACCTTATTTTCATATTAGTCATTTTGAAAAAATGATTTCATAATTATTTTTGAATTTGATTTTAAATGACTATTTTGACTAATCTGACTCCCTAATGATTAGTGAAAAGATAAATAGTGATTGAAAAAGTGATGAGTGTTGATATTGATCATATATTATAACTCGAGAAAGTATAATTAGAAATTTTGTCTAGAAATTTAAACAAGAGTTATGAAACTTTTTGTTGGTAAAAATTCCATGACCATCTCTATCTCTATCATATTTCTAACGACCATCACTCATCAAAATTCTATATAGTTTGTCGATATGTGGTACTTTAAACAGGAATCATTCGTTTTTCATTTTACTTTTTTTTAAAAAAAAAAAATTAATAATAAATAAATACCAAAGTATTCACTCTCATTTAAAAGTCCCCACGGTTATGCATGGGTGAATTACTTGAAATTTGTCATCTGCTTCCATGCTCATTTAAAAGTCCTCACGGTTATGCATGTATGAAACGCATATCAAAAGTTGATTTTTAAAATAAACAAGTTGATTCTAATCCCATTTAAAAGTCCTCACGGTTATGCGTGGTTAGAAGATACTTGAATTCATTTTTTTTTAAATAAAATTGGAATACTACTAATCTCATTTAAAAGTCCTAACGGTTATGCATGGTTAGTAGATATTTAAATTCCTGATATAAATATACCACAAATAGACACAACTGTATGGTTTTATATGATGACATAATTCCCATTATTCTAAAAGTGGAATATGCGCCTAACAAAATATTTATGATTTTTGTTTGATTTTTTATTGAAATTTAATATTTATATTCAATTGAGTTTTAATGTTGAATTAATATCGATCACCTTATCTCTATTTTCTCTAACACTATTATTCTTTTGCTGATAACAAAAGGGGGAGAGAAAAGTTAAGATTTTGTCAAATAAAATCAAGCAAAGGTCAAATAACTTTCTATTTGCATCTAGGTTCATTTGCATATTTTTATTTGTATGCATATATGTAGGGGGGCTGTGTGTAGAGATGAAACATTTAAATAGGGGGAGCAATTAGAGCATATCAATGATCAAATACATTTAACATATTCAAAATGTTAAATATATGTTTGTTATCATCAAAAGGGGGAGATTGTTGAATATGCGCTTATATGATTTTTGTTTGATGATAATAAACATATATACATTCGTTTAAATGTATTTGTTAATGTACTATTTTATTTTTTCATAGGTGAAATAAATATTTGCTGAATAAAATTAAATAATGCAGAATTTGAATTCAAACAGAAACTTTATTCAAACAAATATTTATTACAATTTTGAATAGTACAAATTCAAGCTCTCACTATACATATACAATTTTGATTACAAATACATCACAATTTCATATTTACATTTAACCTCACTACACATCACTCATTCACTCAATTCGTATTTTATCTTCAACTTCATTCCAGTTAGAATCCAGCATCTGAGCAATCTGCTAAAATATTCACTAACGCGGTAAAATTGAAAAAGAAATATTTTTGCAATATAAAATAAAATGTGAATTTTTGAAAATAATATTTGCCTCAGATATTTGGTTTGTTCGTCATCATTTAAATTTGAATTCATCATACACGAACAACTTGTGACATACACAGTGTATCACTGTATATGCCACAAGGCCGTGCACATCGAAATGTACACTTGATTGATTTACAGGGACAGGTGAGCACAGGTCAAACCCAAATGAAAAGCCGGGTTCAACTCGAATGCAATATAAATAAAATCACAACACGCGCACAAGGTCAAACCCGAGCTATTTGCTGGATTCAACACAGGGCAGTTGTACAAGCTACGACTTCAAGCATGCAAACAGAAAAACCAAAACAGTGCACCAAAGCAAACTACAAGATGTAAAACAGCAATGCACAAATGACACAATGTATGAAACAATGCAATGACACAGCGAACATGACAGCAAACCATAGTGCACTGAACAACTCACACATATGCAACCTGACAGAGATCGAGAATATACATGCGTCAAGAACAACAGCAGCCTCAACATATATGACCAACACAACAAACTTCAAATAACTCAAGAAAAACTCAGAAATCAATACAACAATGAACCAGAGCCAAGAATACATGAACAAGACTCAAGACTGCAACAATATGGCAATATTGTTACATCAATGAAATTATAAACAACAACTTCAAGCCCAAGTGACAATTTGAAGACAGCAAATACAACTTTAATGCAAACAGTCGAAGTGGACAATGCAAGCACAGCCTCAACAATGAAATAGCTATAAACAACCATACATGAACATTTGTAATATGTATATGAATGTAAGTGATAATGTGTACACATGAATGCCATCAGGTCAGAGACACAGTACAGCAAGCTACAAGGATAAATGAATCTACAAAACAGCAGTATACAAGTACAGGCCGCAACAAAATGCACAAAAAGCAAGCCGAGGTAAATGTACTCAAAGCTACAAAATGGACTACATGCACTGACCAGAGAGCGTACAAATGCAGCATGTAGACATCAAGCAAATAGAGGCAAAGAAACTGGAATGTAACCCGAAGTCATGTAACAGTTTTTTAAACAAAGTCAAAAATTTATAAATTCAAATCACTGGCCGGAGTCAACCATTACCGGAGTCAACACAAATGCAATGCAAACAACATGAATGTCACAAGCATGAACACAGGAATACATGTATGCAGCAGAGTCAAGTTAAAGCCGTAACTTTATCAAAATCAAGTTTGCAGTCGAAGACAACTGCAGTGCAAAACCGTGAGCTATTGAGCAAGCATATGATTCACAAATCAATTTCAAGTTGAACAAGTCAAGGCCGAAGATAATACAAAATCATGAATCACAAAATCAATTGAAGAGTTCAAGTTACAGAGAAAAGTTGAAGCCGTGAACAACTGATTGCAATCAATATGAACAGGTCAAATTCAAAATCGTCGTGGCAAAGAAAATTGACCGAGTTAAACATCAATACCGTAAGATTCAAGTAAATTGAAGAAGTCAGAATCAAATCATCAACGTTCAACAAAAATCGAATGGCCGAAAGCATGATATTGAACAAATCAGACGAACGCAATTCAAGGAGATCGAACTCCTATATAAACAAATCATCATCGGCAATTTCAGCATCGAGTTCAAGCAAGCCAAACACAGCAAAGCAAAAAGCATAAATTACATACCGAAGCAAGGATAGAACTCGATCAACGAAGCAGCCGAAGTGAGCAACAAGGAAAACGATCGATCAAGGCTACACGCAAATTATCCACCGAATCGATCAACATAAAGTCGGCTCTTCGCAAAGCCCTAATTTGGATCAAAGCCGAAGCCCTAATTTCTGTAAAAAGAGGAATGGCGGCCATTTTTCACAAAGGAACGAAATAAAGAGAACGGGCCAAATAATAAAAAAAAAAGGTCGGCCTTGTTAAAGAATAAAAAAGGGTTTTGGGTTTAAAATTAGGGTTATTTTAATTTTAAATTGTTTTTAATTTGTAATTTCTTTTTAAACCGTTTAAATTTCTAGTCGTGTGACTAGGGGACAAACTACGTGGCGTAGTTTGAGAATTCGCAACTCAGTGGCTGAGTTGTGGCAGGGTTTTGAGCGTAGAGTTAGGTTTAGCCTATAGCGGGTGTCGCGAGTTTACGTGTGTAAGCGTCTGACTATCTAATTTCTAGTAGAAACCTTGGGGGCAGCACATAGGCAGGGTTTTGCCGAAGCTGGGTAAATTCTGTGTTGTTCTGTTTCTGTTATTTATATTCTGCAATATCTGTGCTGCTATTATTCTGCTGTGAACTGTGTTGAAATCTGAATTGAATATTTTATAAGCTTCCGCAATTAATTTTTATAATTAATACCATCACCATATTCATCCCCCCCTCTAGGGTGAAATCGATCCTACATTGTTGAAATAATATTTAATGCTTATTTTCAAATCAACATTATATTCATTTCAAAAAAAAATTAAAATCGATTTGGGTAAAATATTTATTCTTGTTATATTTATTTTTCAATTTTTTGGAAATCGGTTTTAGTACAATATTTGTTCTTATATTCACAAAATTGATTTTAGCAAAATATTTGTTGTTATATTCATTTCCTAATTTTTTTTATAAATTTGATTTTAGCAGAATATTTGTTGTTGTTATTTCCATTTCTAAATTTCTTTACAATACAATATTTGTTCTTGTTATATTAATTTCTTAACATTTTATAAAATCAATATTAGAAGAATATATGTTGTTATATTTATTTCTCAATTTTTTTACATTATCGATTTCATTAGAATTATTTGTTGTTGTCATATTCATTGTTTAATTTTTTTACAAATCCATTTCACTAGAATATTTGTTGTTGTTATACTCTTTTCAAAATTTGATAATTCATTCAACTATTTAAACATTTTATTTAATAAATTTGAAACTTTAAAATTTATTTCAACATTCAGTTAACAATTTAAAATGTTACTTAACTATTCTGTAAACTAAAATTTTAACTTACTGTTTTATGCTAACCACTAAAACTTATAATTAACATACACTTATCAAACATTGCACACTTATCAATAAGCATATATTAATCAACGATTACAAACTAATTTTTGAGTTTTAGATCAACTCTAAATTTTGTTTACAATTTAAATAATCAAACCATTTATTAACTTCCCTAAATCATCTAACATACCATTATCATCAACTAATAAATAATAATCATCAATTTCAAAACCATAAACAACTAATTTACTAAATTAGGGTTTTAATTATATGCCCAGAGTTTTCCTATCAGATACACTGATTGGTCCACCGCAGATGCAAGATTGCAGGATTTGGGATTGCAGTGAGACCATCAGAGCAGATTTTTCCTCTTAGATACACTAACAGATCCATCTCATATATAGGGCTCCTTCGTCTTCACTATGGCGTTCTATTATCTAGAGGATCTATATTCCTGCTTGGCACCTATTCCACTATAGCATGGAGCTTCTTTCTTAGCTTGTGATGATTTCTTGTATTTTGGGTGTTCTATAGTTTTTTAGGCACTCCAAACACTTTAATATCGGACGGTGGTCATGCCGGAGCTCGATATTAGGGTGTGATAGGTGGTGGCTTTGCCGGAACTCATTTCAGGGGTACCTTTTTATTTTTATTTCTTATATCTAGTTTTTGCTACCTGTCAGGCATGTTGACAGCACCTTATCTTTGTGATATATATACATAGCTATATGTGTATTCTCCTCTATTTTATAGAGGACCACACATTTCTCTCAAAAAAATTATATGTCCAAATCAACTAATAAACTATATTATCATCAACAACTAAGATATAATCATCAATTCTAAATCCCTAAATCAGCCAATTCCAAATCCCTAAATCATCAACCAATTTAGTTTATACCTAGATTAAACATAAGTAATGGAAAGGAGTAGATACCGGCAAGTTTAAAGACCTTGAAATTGACGAAGGAGGGCGGCGACGGCGGGAGGTGGTGGAGGCTGGTGGTGATTTCGAGGGGAAGCTGAATGTTTTAAGGGAGGGGAGAGAGTGATTGTTTTAATCGTGGATTCTGCCTGTATCTTCAGATCGTGCGTCGGCTAGCGACGACCGCTTTTTTTAGCCGACGCAAAGGGTTGTTGCAGTTGGCAGTTGTTCTAGTAGTGATCACACAGTTAACAATGTTATGATTGGTTCGATAGTAAACAAAATTGCAAATTGATGAACAAACATCATACCTCTCACAATGGCACGGTTGAGTAGGCACGGTCTAGGCGTTGGTGGTGGCGGTTGAGTAGGCACGGTCTAGGCGTTGGTGGTGGCGGTTGAGTAGGCACGGTCTAGGCGTTGGTGGTGGCAGTTGAGTAGGCCGGGTTCAGATCAGAGCAGTTAGGTTGTCAATTTTATTTTTTTAACGTGTGAATTGAATGCAAAGGGAAGAAGTGAAACAATTATAATTATCTTGGGAGGCTGCTTGATAAAAACAGGGTAGGTTTGGAAGGCAAATTTCAGGTTTGAATAGAATTCACCTGTTAAATGAGCCCATTAAAAAAGGTGAACTCCGTTTATTTTCACTTGATTTTTATAACAACCGCTAACTTACAAACATTAAACCCATTTGATCTTTGATTTTAAAACCAATTAACGATACATACATACTACATACGTATACGTATGTTACACATACACGCATTTTTTGGTTGCAAGTTTGCAACTAGTGCATGTAAGTTATAATGGTAGATTACCTTTTTATGCTTTTAAAAAATAAAGCAGTATCTGGTTAGTCTTTACTTTTTGTCTTATTTTACATTTCCATATTTATACAGGATTTTTCTCTTCAACACTGACACTTACAAAATTTAGTGGAATTCTAGCATCTTCAAACCTTGTTACAAATACATTTGTGAAAAAAAAAACACCTGTTTGATATCAGTTAATAATATGTAACGCTGTTATTTGATGCTAAAAGTTACTTTTAATATCTAGTACAAAACGGGTGAAGATTCAACATTCTATTTATGCATTTTCAATTCTGAAACGACTGAAAGCAACGCTTGCGTTTGTTTGATATGCAAAGCCTTTTGATATCTTTCGTCTTTTAATAATTTTTGGTCGTGCATGTTAAATCATAGTTAAACAGCTAATAATAAGATAGGTGCACCCGAAAAGTTGATGGGGATATACGATATATCAAACTTTTCCAACCCTCGTAATATTAAAGTTGAGAAAAGGGGAGAAAGATTCAACAAGAGAAAGTAATGATGGGGTCTTTAATTGAAACTAGCTTTCGCTTTTAAGTAAAACACCCTTAATGACAATCCCACGTATGACTTCTTTTGTAAAGGCTTCAAAAAATTAATTATAGTGAAGCATTTGAAAAGGAACTTGACGTATCACATTAAATGAGTAATGATCCTGGTGATCTACGAGAAAACTATGGATACCGGTCATAATGTACTCAAAAAGATTATAGTGAAGCAACTGAAATTCAATTATAGACAAAAAAAATTGTCAGGTACGTGTAGAGTCAAGAAAGTTCCTAGGCGCTTTCATACGAAAGTTTTATAATTGAAATTCAATTATGTAAAATATATCATATACAGCAGGATAACTATGACAAAATAATGCAACCACCATGGAAACTGGCATTCATTTTTTACGTAACAGCGAAAAATTGTAAGAGCTCGCCTCTATATAAAATACAGCATTATGGTTATATCATGCAACATATGAACACCCTACCAAGGCATGAGACGTCACATTTAGTATATAATATATAAAAGCTTTCTTAGTGGATTAGTTTATTTCCTACAAAAAGATCTAGCTTCTTTTGTTTATTACGTTAAAAACTAATGTTTCCCTAATAATTTCTACTTTACCTCAATGAGTGGATGGGTTAGTCAAAATGATTGGTATCCATGTAGCATTGTTTATGCACACCACCTGAGTATTAATGGCGGCTGCTATTTTATTTTTATTTTCCTTCTTCTTCTTCAAAGAAGCAACATACCCAATATTCATGTACAAAATGGATTTAATGTGAACAACAGCTTTAGGTTTTGTTTTACTAATAAAGATGAATACAAAATTTGAATTGTGACAGTAAATTACCTGCAGTGTAGATGTTCTGGCACTGCTTATACAACAAGAACATTCCCTGTAAATCAAAAACAGTAAAGAGAGAGTATAAAAATAAATAACAGATAAATTATACACAAAGAAAGTGGAGGAAGCACCAAACTTTAGTGTGGGAGCCAAGTCAGGTGATTGAAACAAACCAAGCAATTCAATTATTGCTGCATCATGGACACATATATTGCATTATATCATAGTTGATGATACCACTAAACCACTATCAGTTCCACTTCATAGTATAAGTCTTGAGACTTAAGACAGTAATCACAATGTTTATAATGTACGGAGCAGTATGTGCACCCTTGTACTATATTATTTACGCTGTCCCAGAATACACACTACCTTTGAAACAAACAAATAATATGACTCCTCAATTTATATAGAGTACCCAATAAGTAACAAGTATTCATGAAACCAAAGTATAGTCATATAAATATAACACGAGAATTATTTTATCATATATAGTTTGCATATATGAACAGCATATCTTATAGGAGCATGTGGATGTTTAGCCATTCTGTGAATACAGTGCAGCTGTAAGTTGGCATTCTATTATGAAAATATGGATGCATGGCCAAGCAAAGCAAATAATGTAGTGGATTTGTAATAAAAATTAAACTGTTGTATTATTCTGACGACGCTACAAAATCATATATGACATAAACAAAAGAGACTAGCAAGTTTGAGGTCCAAATCCTAAGAAGCCATTAGCGGAATCAACGGTGATCTGTATCCCTTCCTGCTGTATGTTCCCTAAAATACTCAACTCTGATCCAGATGCAGCAAACGCAAAGCAAAACATTGCATCGCCTACAGGGATAAGGTAATTCCTGGCCGGCAAGGTGAGAACAGTCCCACCATCAAAGTAGAACCCTACAGTGGGCACTCTGACACTCCCATACCCTACAAGATCATAGCACGTGTCGAATATGGACACTCCTGGGGCACGTGGCAGGCCCACAGTTTCAGATAGGAAGGCGTCTCGTAGGGCAATGTAGGCTTCGTGGGGCAATCTCGTGACGGCTGTCCCTGAGTCCAGGACGGTCCCGCCCTTGCCTTCTGAGGATAAGCGAAACGTTTCTTCTGGAATGGGGAGTCGGGCCCCACCGATGTAGAGGCCCGCCAGCCCAACGAAGTAGTAGCTGGGGGCTTTATGGTTTCTGAGTAGAGGGACCCATGTGGCCCCCACGGGCATGGCGGATGACCTGCCGAAGACAATGAAGCCTGGGGATGGAGACCCACGGCCAGCCAAGCAGTACCTGAAGAGGATTCAGTTATTGCATCCATAGTATTTTTATTTTATTTTTATGAATAACCAAAAAAAATCAAGCTTTGCGTGATCACTGTAGAGAAAAGTATGCATTGAACCCACAGCGCATTCGTAAGTACAGACGGATACATCTCAATCAAGGGCAAATTTTCATCTTAGACTATAATTTTCAAATCTTATTGCATTTTTAAATTAGTTTTAAAACTATTTGCAGGTTTAGCTGATTTTTGGCACGTCAGGGCTAAAGTGCCGACCCCTTTTAACAATTGACCTGTGGACGCTGATGTAAATTGCACCCAAATTTTTTTACGCTGCGAAACTATCAGTTGCGCCCAGAGAAAATGCATATCGACGCAACAGATCTAAAAAAAACGTGACACAGCATTGCTGACGTGGTACAAAATCAACATATATTTGCAAATAGTTTCATAATTAGTCTAAAAGTGCAATAAATTTTAAAAATTAGTTTAAATTGAAAATTTATCCTGGAATCGATGAAAAAAGTCAAATTTTAACTTACCGGAAAACGCCACCAGCCTGCCCACCAAGTTGCCCGACAAAAGACATTTGGCCCCATCCAAGGCCCAGCAGACCCGCAGCACCCACGAAAAGTCCATGGTTACGGTGCCCACATCCGATGGCTATATTCTGCACACTGGTGGTTCCAAATGTGAGGGTTTCCAAAGCAAGGGTGCCCTTCGTGTAGGACCCATCCCCATACTTCACTTCATACCCACACCTACCATCCTCATCACCACCACACGACGAGAAAGACGAAGAGTCGGGTAGGAATCCGCAGATGGGGGACCCACAAGGCACACGTGTAAATGTTTCAGATTCAGAAGGGTCGAAGAGCGGATCAGACTGCCTGTAGCACTGGCTGCACGGTCGGCACTGGACCCACACGATGTCGCTGCCCGAGTCCATCACCATGAACTGATCTCTTGGGGGGGACCCTACTCCGATTCTTATGAAATACTCGCCGCTTCCTTCTTCTAGTCCGGAGACCACAGTCGAACCAAAGTCCTGGACTTCGTATCCGATCGAAGCTTGACTGCTTAGTTCATTTGTTAGAGCTGCAACTCTGTTAATGTCGCGATTCATGAGCTTGTTTATTCTATGTCGATGGGAGGTGGGGTGCTCTTGGTTTGAAAATGTATCACGGTGAAATATGGAAAGAGTGAAATTACCATTTCTTGCATGGCTTTTATGGATGGGAAGACGATGGATGGCGGATATGAGAGCATGAACGTTCAGAGTAGCGTATTGTTTGGATGTGGCAATGCTGTGAAAGAAAGAAAAAAGAAGAATTGGTACGAAGAAATTTTTGAAATATGCCATTTGAGTAGTTCTATAGGTGTGTGGACAGGGAACTTATAGTGGTGGGATTACCTTTTCGCATTTCGAAATATTATAATAAGGTATAATTTGTTTACTCTTTACTTTCTCTGTTATATTTAACATGTATAATATTACGATTTAATGCTATGAGGTGCTTTAAAAGTTCAGTACAAACTGGGTGAAGAGTTAAATGTTTTATTTATAATTTGTCGATTGTGAAAGACTGAAATGGATTTGCGTGTTTGTTTCATATGTAAAAGCTCTTTTGGTCATGCATGTTAAATCATAATTAAACAGCTAATAATAAGATAGGTGCGCCAGAAAAGTTGATGGGGATATACGATATATCAACCTTTTCCAATCCTAATAATAGTAAAGTTGGAGAGAAAGGGAAAGAGAGATTCAGGATTTGTAACAAGAGAAAGTGATGATAAGTTCTTTAATTGAAACTAGCTTTCACTTTTAAGTAAAACACTCTTGATCTAAATAGCACGTAGGACTTCTTTTGTTAAGGCTTAGTGAAGCATTGGAAAAAGAATTAGAATTGTTGTATTAAAATTATCTGTGATCCTAATTTAGAAACTAATTCTCTAAGAGGAAACTTCTGGTACTGACAATAATGTACATGTAAGGTTTAACTGGAACAGAGGGATGTTGCTTAGCAATTGAAATTCCATTATAGACACAAGAAACATAGTCATGTACATGTAAACTCAAGAAACTTCCTAGGCATGTTCTAAATCTCCTTCCTAAAAACGTATTACAAGAGTAGAATGATTCAGGGTATCTTTCATCAACTGTAGCTGCATTCAACAACAAGATCACTACTTGTACTTTATGTGTTGTACAAAAATTTCCTTAGGCTGCGTTTTAATTTGGAAGGCTAGTGGGAGATATAAGTTAAAGGGAGGGTACAATAATTGAAGGGCAAATTTATTCGAACTCAACCATCATTTCACTTCTCTGCTTGTGAAAATGCCAAGCTTGCTTTGTCTATCTTTTGTTGTCACCGTTTCTTGGCGTCGGGGTGAGCTATCAAAAATATCTCTCTATATACATTATTAAATATTAATATCAATTAAAAATATGATCTATATATATATAAAAAAATTACAAATTCAGAACTTCTCTCTACAAATATTATTAAATCTTAATATCACTTAAAATTAGAACCAACAAATAAACTTTCTTTACAAATTTGTTCTTTATTAATTATTAATGGAGATAAAAATTCAAACTAAAAAAAAAAATGCAACTTAAAAATAAAAATTTAAACTAATTATACATGGTTTCAATGCAAAAATATAATTAAATATTTATGCAAATCACTTTCATTTGATTATGTTAAACATATATGATTTGTAGAAAAACAACTCATATGCGAAGCGCGTATCGTAATGCTCATTGTTAATAACTAGACTTGCAAATCTTCCTTAAGAAAATTACATATCTTGTTCCTATAATCATTCTACGTATGATAAGAAACAAAGATGTATGCAAAACCTATCATATGCAACAGGCTAACTGTGACACGGTAATGCAAAAACTACTCTTTTGCATTTTACATGTGAAGCTACAAAAATTAAGCAATCACCTCTTATAAAAAAATAGTAAGCTAAAATACAAAATTATGGGAATTTATGCGTAAACCAAAGACATGAGACGTCACATTAGTGTATAATATGTGAGAGCTTGCTTAGTGGATTAAGTTTACTTCCTTTTACCATAAAAAAATGTTTCTTTTTTAAAACATCTGGAAACTAACATCTGCATAATAATTTCTACCTTCACTCAATGAGTGGATAGGTTAGTCAAAAAGATTGGTAGTAATGATTGATTATTTATAGAAACCACCCAACTGAGGATTAATGGTGGCTGTCATTTGTTTTTTATTTTCTCCTTTAAAGTAGCGATACACGCAATATTCATTATCTAATATAATAATTAAATATATTAAACGTAAACAAACAGTTTAGGTTTTCTTATTAAGATGAAGCTGAAATCTAAATTAACAGATAAAAATTACCTGCAGTGTAGATGTTCCGTCACTGCTTTCAAGATAATAGTAACCTGCAAACCATAAATAGTCAAAAGAACAGCATTATAACAAATAACAAATAAACCATACAGAAATAAAGAAATGGAAGCAAGTGTGCAAAGTGGAGGTAGCACCAAACTGAAGTGTGGGAGCTTAGTCAGGCAAGTGAAACAAACAAAGCAACTCAATTAGTGGTACATCATGGACACAAGTATTGCATTGCATCACAGTTGGAGATATCACTACCACTATCAGTTCCACTTCATAACTGGCAGGTATTAGAAATACATGAACCTGCTTCATAAATTAATAATGTATAAAAAAGAAAAATAAGAAATAAATAAAAGAATGAGCGACAGAGGGAGGGAGGTAATAACTGAATTCATAACCACTACCAGTATGATAACTGAAACTTAATTAAATGTATTTAACAAAGTATTTATTGCATATATTAAAAAAAAAATCATTATACATGCTGGAAACATCAAATTATGTAGAAATAAGAAAAAATATTTGAACTAGAAATTTACACATTATTCGTGCCATTCGACCTCCCCCACCATTTCTTTTTCACCTTGTTAGAATTCTCCTCATCACTTCCCAACCTCTGAATAATTGTCTTTGCATCTCGAAGCCTAATACTATAATCTTTCTTCCATGCTTCAAAATTCATCTTTAACCTCCTCAACTCTCTTTCTGGGTTCAAACTAGCCTCTTCCTTACCCGACTTCACTTCAACCAAAAATTCAGCATCATCTCCGAAAACCATGCTACGTTGCTCGAACTCTTCTGCTAGACGACTAATAACATTCAATCCCGCATCCATTTCACAAAATCCGCTACTCCTTAGATCCCCTATGGAGCCTTCTGAGGTTCTATTAGACATTTCAATTGATAGGCTCTTTTTAGCAAGGGAGAGGCTGCATTGTAACGATTTCATCTGTTTTTGCCACACTTCTTCCATGGATCTCATTTTATTTTCATATTCTGACCAGCGGTTCTCGTATAATTGAAGTCGTTGTCGGAGAACGTCATTTTCCTCTTCTTTTTCTCGTAAGGCTGCCTCTGCTTTTAGGACTCTGCGTTGTAGTTCACTGGGGCTTGATAAATTCATGGGTGTTTCTTTAGGTGCAGGGTCCTGATAATATGAAAATGTAACATTTCATATGTATCATATCAGTGTGAATGACTTAAATTTGAAATAAGTCATAAGCAAGTATTTGTTGCATGACTTACTGACTTATTTGCTGCTTCTAAGTCAAAAAATTAAGTTGTAGCCAAACACTTCAAAAAGGTAACTTATTAGCTACTTGTGTTACTTATAAGTTATTGTCAAACACCCTCTAAAAGCTCGTTTGGCAACAACTTATTTCAAAACTCCTTAAAAGGAGTTTTGAATGTTAACTTATAAGTAGTTTTGAGAAAATAGTAATGAGTTGAAGTGTTTGGATGTATAAATTAAAATTATGATAAAACTTAGTTGTAAAATTTAAAATAAGTCATATGCAAGTATTTGTTGCTTATGACTTATCAACTTATTTGCTCCTTTTAAGTCAAAAACTTGTGTGCTTTGAAAATTGGTTAAAATGCCCCCGATGGGGGAAAAAAAATCCTAGTGTGCATCTTTATATAGTGTCAGCAAGATGAACTATGCATAAATCACGTATGCTTCCTTTTAAAAGGACATAGCCTCAGTTACATTGATAAAGTGAACTGTTTAATTAGTTCACATATATACTTCAACAACCTAGGTTACTTGTTTAGACTTGCACTTTAACAAAAATTAGGTTTAGTCTGTAATATATGATGGAAAGATAATAAACAGGTTGTGTGTTCAGTATGAAACATAATTGGCATTAACAATGATTTAATCGAGTGATACTTTGGTGGATCGGATATGGATAGCACTTCAGCTGTGAGTAATTTTCTATGGGATCGTTAGTCGGATAAATTGAAGTACCCATTTGCCGAAGGAAATTTTGTTATGTAAAAATATGTTTTTTACATATTTTGGCCGGGTAGAAGCTGATATTTCATCAGCTTTTAACACTCATCTTGAATTATCAAAAAGATAATTAGACAATTAAAAAGGATGTGATATTCAAGAAACCTTAACTGCTTCAACTTCTCTAGTTGTCTTCAGCAGTCCAATGTCTCCAGCACACCTCCGAACAAGCCATCCACGAATGACTATAAATTTTTTGACTAAACCTTGAATGAATCACTTTTACATGCAACTTCAAAAGATGTATTTAAGTATCTTACCGGACTGTATCACAATGGTAGCATCATGCACAGTGATAAACTTTTTTCTAGCATGTATAGACTTCAGAGTTCTTTGTATAATTAGTGAAGCTTGATGTCTCTGTCTCAAAACTTTAAATTCCTTCCGTGCTGCCTCGCCTTGAACAACTACAAACGATTAATCGAGATTTCAGAATTATAAATGACACTGATAATATTCATGATGCGATGAAGATTCAAGAGAGGCAACGTACATGATTGCAAAGCTATAATTGCCTTCCTGCATTTCTTTACATAGCAACGAGCTTGATATGCTCGAAAACAGCTCTGAACCCGAAGAATTCCATGTAGAGTGTGATTTCTTGCATCTTCCAGTTTAGCAATCTATAATAATAGTAAGGAAGGAGCCAAAAAAGATTTCAGTGTGTGTGTAATGTATATGTACATATGTTTGTATGTATGTATATGAGATATTATTTCATGTTACTAATTGTGCTACTGTACCAGGGAAAAAATAAGGCAGAATACAAGAAACATTCACGAAGAGTAGAACTATTTAACAAAAGGCCTTTATACATCTGATGCATTCATAGACCAGATTCAACATAATCAACTGTTGCAAATCACCATTGATCAATCATCAAAACAATATGATACTTGTTTTACTAAATTTTATGACATGGAGATCAAGTTGACCCGTGAAGTTAGTCTTTAAAATGGGAGTAACGAATAGCCGCCATAATATAATTAAGTGAAAATTAAGGACACGTCCATCTTTATAAAAACTTATTTGTTTGACATCCTCCCTTTTGTAAACTATTTTATACATCCCCTAAAAAAACAAAAACAAAATAAACCTCTTTTACGGCTCTCGTTTCCAAATTTTAAAGTGGCTGCCAAAACGTGCATCGCATACGGTTGTGAGTTATGAAAAATGGTAACATGAGCATATGTCAAGTTTAGTAAAATTATCCAAATAAACCCTGAATTACGCCTATTTTTCTGAAAATAGATATGTATTTTATAAAAAGAAATTGGAAGGGACCTAAAACTTAGTTTTTATAATTATAAAGATGTATGTGAAATTTTCCCTATAATTAAACATGATCTTAAATGATCACGCCCTCTAATCATGATTGGCTGTACACAAGATGAGCTTTTATAATCAGTATCTTACTTGCCCTGTTCGGAAAAACAGTTTAGTGTAGCCAACTTGATACATCTCAGGAAAGATGCTAAACTGGTGGAGAATTGCCATGGAGACCGTAAGTGGGTCTTCAACTGCAACATTCTCAAGAAGTAGAAATCCATATCTATTTGAAGAAATTAAAGCAAAAACAAGCTAATTAGAAAGAAGAAGAAAAAGTAAATAGCTTTCAGATTTAGAATTATACTGACATACCTTTCAGCAAACTTTTGATGTGTTATCCGTGTAGGATATCCTAACCTAGCTATGCGCACAATCTCTAATACTCCACAACATCTCAGCTGACTTAGTACAAGTGCTTGTTCATAGGTCGATGAAAGTTGCAGGTTGTTTGGCTTGATGCATCTTATAAAATGAGGAGTCGTTGCTTCTAGTCTTTGCATCAGCTGAAACAGTTGTCCCTAAATATTGCAGCATAAAAAATTAACAGAGCAAACAACTGATAATAATACTTTTAGCTAAAAAAATTGATTAAGCACTAAACAAGCGTAGCGTGAGTTGACGTTTATCAGAGTATAGCTTCAAATATCATTTTTGCCGGGCATCATTTCGTAATTCAATGCACGTAGTATTGTTATAAAATTTTCAAGACCTCGACATAATTGATTAAGAAAAATCTTAAAAATACAAACAAAAGTTATCAAACATCATTTGTGTTTAAATGTCCAATAATCTTTTACAACAAAACCAAAAAGAGTTCCAAGACCATAAATCATTTGATGACGGCTTTACACTTATACATCAATTTATAGTCGACGCCAATAGATTACAAACAGAAGATAATTTTGTGTGTATCTTCCTGCTAAATCCTAACCATTAAATAAGATATGTCATCTACTTCACACTCTCATGCATCTCAACAGCAATTACACATATCATGTTTCGTACTCATGTATATGTTTTACAGGTATAATCCTGGTTGAAGAATTTTGCAGGTCCTTCTAATATTATCAACTTCTTGTAGCCCTTACTATACAGGCTTTTTTATTTTTGCCTGTTTGATTTTTTTTTCCTGTCTATTGAGTTGACAGTGTAAGATCATCCACAAAAAGCATCTGGTTTCTTTTTTTCTCGAGTCTACATTGTAAGCCATCAAAGGAAAATGAATTTTCTTTTTTTCTGTTTCTCATATTATCAGACAGTGCTATTTTTCCAAAGAAAATAACAACAATAAATAATAATAATATATGGCATAATATCGTTATCTTTAAGAAAGAACTCTGCAAACCCAATAAACTCTACAATCAAAGAAAAGGTCCAAAAAAATCCATCAGTCGTTTGTTCTTATCTTCGTAATTATGTTTGGACAGTTATTAAATCGTATTAGTGTCCCGAAGTATTAATAATTATTAAAGCATTGATGTATATGAACTTTAGGAGGCATATATGAGACCAAGGTTTTCAAAATGGGAATTAAAACGTAAATCGTAAAATTCAGATTTTAAATTGAAAATGGATTTAAATCGTAAATTTAAACTTAAGGGATTTATATTTTAATATGCATGCATACTTTTATGCATTTTTTTGCTATATATAGTTTATTAAATGACATTTGAGTACGTAAAAGCACCGATTCTTCTTTTCATATTACTAACTTATACATTTAAAACAGATTTTGATCGTTGAGGATCTACATTTAAACCTAACACTTAATTTTCTCATTTATTTCATCTTCGTTCTTTAGAAAGCAATAAAATTAAAATTGTATATTCAGTTAAAACCTAATACTTTATATTTCAACATATTGCACCGTTTCTCAATTGTGGTTTTAATTTAGTTTTGAATCGGAATTTGAGAATTGAATCGTAGTGGGAGATATTTGATTACAATTTATTCAAATTGTTAGATTCTATGATTTTTGACAACAATGAAGAGTACATTTAACTTGATCATTCATCGTTACATAGGTTATGGAGTAACTTTAGTTGACCACATGCAGTTATAGCGCTTAGCGGTTTTATAGTGGTAAAGTTGCAAAAAGCTATAGCGAATAAAGCGAGGATATATCATAAAATAACAAAGGTGTAAAAATCTTTGTTGAAGATAAATCAGATCTCCAAAATTGACTTATCCTCATTCACACTTCATCTGTGTAGAAAAAAGAAACATTATTTACTTTTATATAACAATACCGAAGAATATCATGATCCATGCAGTTCAGACTTGATGAATAGAACATAGTTCTAATTTATATTGAGCGCCTAGGACTTAAACTTAAGACTATACCATAAATTTGTTGATTTGAATTATAAGAGAACCGGTCAAATTCACATTTTCATATTAAAGTTGCTAAAGTAGGTGGCTAAACCCCTATTTAGCGGACGTAGCGGAAAATAGCGGGGTTTTAAGCGGATTTAGTATTTAAAGAGCGCTAAACTGAAAAGGCGTAACAGCCAAAGTGCGCTAAGCGCTTTAGCGAGACATTCACGAGGCTTGAACTGCATAGCACCCAGTTTATTATGTACGAAACAACACAGAGCAGATGTAAGGTTACCTTGAACTTTGTTGCAACGCTTAGTTTCTGATTATCAGCTCCGCAGGATCTATTCAAATTCCGTGTTGCTTTTTCTGAGCTGATTAGCATTTTAGAAGCAAAAATCTGAGGAAGGTGGCATGAACAAGAAGACAGTAGCTGAATTGTATCCATGTGTAACAGATCTCGATTTTTCTCCAAAAACCCCAAAGTGTCATACATGACCTAACAAATAAATAGTCAGATATTACTAATTGGGAAACAATTTTTAAAATAGGCCTCAATTTTAAATTAATTTTTTGTGTTTTCATGTGATATCAATTCATTTTGTCCATACATCTTAACCGTTTTGTTTTCTTTTACAATTGAATGTGGTATCAATTTATTTTGATCCAGAACTGCAGGAAAAAGATGTAAAATTTGAAGAGATAAAGTTATTTATAGCAACCTCTCCTGCAAAATGACAAACACTAAATGATCTCCCTCTTTCTCCTTTGAAGCAAATATTTGTAGAAAGATGCTGCTTAAGCTTTTCTGCAAAAGTTAAGTCTGTGCCATTTGGAAAAGTAGACTCCTCGTCCAATATAGATAACAATCCTAGTGGTTTCTGCAAGCCAATCATTAAAAAATGATAATGTAGAGGATACAAATTGCGTACCAACTTTCAAAACAGATTGTTTACAAACATAAAGAAAGTTGAGTGTGGACATTAAAATTTTATTGAACATATAGCACTAGTATATCAGAACCTAGAAAAGATAAAATAACTAAAAGCAGTGGAGTACTAGACTAAATCCAGAAGTACATATTCTTATTTACATTGCTGGAAAAATTCTTGGCTTATTTATATATTTATTCGTATAAGATAAACCAAACTATGTGAATGATCATTGCTCATGGGTAAAAATTTTACCATTAAAACCTGTGAAAGCTTACAATAGATCGCAGAAATTTGAAACATATAGTTCATAATTTTACGTACATTCTCAAAAAGATGTAAACAATCTTGGTTATCCTCGAAGCTAACTTTTGTCCAGTCGATGCCTTCTTGTATATATTCCTGCAAAGTGGAAACACATGATATTGTACCCATCTGTATTATTAATAACGTCGATGATTTTGAGTTTTACATTGGGAACCTTCGTAAAACACCCTCCTTTAAATTTCAAAATAAACCGCCGTCCCTACTAAAAATAAGTTTAAAAATTACTCTATTTTTAAGTTTTAGTATATTAGCAGGAAAATCTGTGATATTTGAAGTTTTTTCGCTGCAGATATTTGCAGAAAAATCTGTAAATATTTGTACTTCAAAAAAAAATAGTTTTGATCATAGAAACATGCAATTAAAATTCAAGATTTAACTTCTGAAGAAAAAAATATTTAACGAAAATAAAAATATGGATGTAATTTATAACTTGTTTTTGAGAATGGTTTTTCTAGTATGGAACTTGAAAATAAGGGGCAGATCATATTTCCGCTTTTACATTTTGGTCATATGAATTTGTTTTACAAACAACTTGATGCTCGGTGCTCCAAATTAAACATAGTTACGCGATTGTTGTGGGAAACATCATTAGTTTCACGCACAATGAATAGGAGCATCGTTTGTATACAGGGTTGGCCTATGAAATTGGGATGATTGAGGCAAATTCAAATTCTTGTTGCCTTCACTGTGACGTTCTTTTGTTTACACAAATTAAAACTCATCATAATACTATGTATCGTTCATTGCGATGTATAACAAATTGTAACTTATGTTATATTTGAGCATATGAAAAGTTCATGAGATGGATATAGTCTATGACCCAAAAATTTATCTATTGGTCATACTTGATATCTTTGATCAGGAAAAAGATTTGATTTCATATTTCATGTAGTTGCATCCACTCCACGTATTACTCAGAAGAATTCTATAGGGTTGATAATTATATAAAATTTTAGCTTGGGATACGATTGTTAATCAGAGGATTAAAATTGTATAGGAGAAGAAACTTGAAATTCCACCATTTAGCGTGTTAATTAGGGATATAATGAGTTGAACAACGACAAGAATCATGAAGAAAGACCATGTAGCATGCCAATAAAAAAAGAAAAGGTATCAAGCAATAGAGAAAGGAGAATTCACATGATCCACATTTGATTAAAATTTATAATGGATTTGGAATGGACAAATTTAAATTTGGATGTGTTTTGAATGATCCGAACAACGTACAAACATTAGAAAACTATTCACATACAAATAGGAATTTCCTTTTCTTATCAAGTTTCCCAAAGAAAAGAGTACAATAGCTAAAATCAAATTTTGCTTCCATTTTGAAGCTTTTTGTATGTGATATTTACGCTAAAATACATACAAATAATAGGATGAACTACCCCCTTCTGTGAAATCTTAATTAGGATTAAAAAGTAAAAAGATATGATGAAATTATTCTCCGGGTATGGCTAGGAATCAAACAAACTTACCTCCTGTTCTAGCTTAAATAAATGGCGATTGAAATGTTGTTGCAACCTTTCATTAGCATAATTTATACAAAATTGTTCAAAGCTATTTCTCTGCAAAAATAACGAACAGATTAAAAACAAAAGGAGAGTAGGAAATTATTATACAAACAATGATCATACCTCAAAAGATTCAAAACCATATATATCTAAAATGCTGATAGATCTTCCTGTAAGATGCTTGCCCACTGCCAATGACTTGTTAATTTGATCTACAATCCAGTCGAACAAACTAGCATAAAGAGATTTGGCAAGTGCGTCTCTTGTTTCAGTTGCCTATAACAATAGATCACCGGAATGTTAAGGTAATTCCTTCAACAACAAAAATCTCTACTACTAATAAAGAAAATTCGTTGAACTAATTTACTCGGTGTCTTTTTGAAATTCCAAAAATGACCTTGCTTTCCGTTTACATATTTACGTTCAAACAAAATATCAACGTATACAATAACACAAACAGTGCGAAGCACGGAAAGAATAATGGATGATCTGTCAAATACACACACACACACATGCAGGTATCATTAACTATTTAACACTACTTAAGAATGGTAACCTGTGAAATGGTAAGCTTCTGAATTATGTTCTCACTGCCTGCTCTCATTTTACGAGTTGACAAGGCCAACACCAAATTCTTAATGTCACATCCGATAAGCTTGGCAACGGTAAGTACACCTAGAAAAAAGACGGTGGATCTTAGTTAAAAGAGGAACATACAATATGCACAAAAGTACCAAACTTCAATATTCCACATTGTTTGAATAATTTTTAGCTTTTCTTCATCAACCAGATGCATCATTTACCGTTTGCTAGTCTATCGCTAATGTAGGAACTTTAACTTGTAACAAGTAGCATACAGGAACTAGATAATTATTTTGGGTGAGTGCAACTATTGTAGTTTCCCCTTTCTAGTGAAATCCAATTTCATTGGTAACATTACATCAAGTTTTGACTAACTAGTCAATAATTCTTGTTTGTTCCTTTGTATTGTCTAAACATATGATTGTTTTTTATGTTACAATTGTGAGAATCCAATGTTAACCCAAAACCAAAAAAAATTAGTTGTCGCATGTCAGATCACCAGTTTCATGATGGTTTTCATGTGTTTAAACCTCGCACGCGCGCGCACAAAAGAATTTTTTGGCACCAATATTTATGTCTTCGGAATCCAAACAACAGAGGTCTTCGTATTTGGCCTGAGTGAAGAGTCGAACAGATCAATGCAATAGATTATCAAAGTCAAGCCAAGAAACATGAACGAACCGAAAATTGTATCAAAAAAATTTGACTACGGTTATCCACTGATTCCTAGTTTGTTATCCAGATTCTAACTTCTCAGAATGAACAAATAATTACTAAGTGCAAACAGAGCGCTCATTAAAATGGTTAGTATAAATATTACGCACTATACGCATGAAAGTCAGGGTGCGTAATAGAAGTATCATAAAAATAACAAACCGTGTGTGAAAGACATATGATTTAAAGGAAACAACACAGACTTTGAACATGAAAAGCAAATGTTCGAATTTTAAATTTGAACTTTCAACTGTCAGTTATTGACATCATGACATCAGTTCAACAAATACCAATGTGCGATGCATGTGTATAAAAATATTATTGAAAAAAAAAACTTATATAAATTCAAACAATCAGCGCGTCATTTTAAAGTATTGACTATGTTATTATTATTATTTAAATGTTATATAAACAATATATGTAGTTAAAAAATGATCTTGAAACCATTGTATTCCAAATAAATACTAAAAATGTAAAACCAAAGTTATATTTCTTATGTAAAATTTTGAAGTAGTTAAATAAGTTTGATATACATAAAGATGGATGTAGTCGTAAAAGCTTTTTATAGGACTAATTTGATTTGTGGTTTAATAACTTATAGAAAATTAAAAATTAAAAAACTAACTGTTATAGAAAAAATAAATTAGATAAAAATTGATGTAAAGAGTGATTATTAAGTCCTAGAATACATTAAAATATTATAAAAATATTATCAAGCTAAAAAGGTCACTTTTTACATTAGTAAAAGTTTTTATTTTTTATTTTTTAAATAATGATATAATAATTAAGGAATATATAGTTTGACGCAACTTCAAAATTATTCAAGTTCGACATTCTAAAATTTGTACAATTAAAATTATAAAATTTCCAAACTAGAAAAAGAAGTATAAGCAACTACATATATAATTTCAACTTCGCATTTTAAAAAATAATTAAATGTGTGCGTAATGATTAAATTCCGAAATTTTATTTTGAAAAATCAATTGGTGAGAAGATCACCTAACCATAAATAATTTTCAATAAATGAATTATTATCCATGAATGAAAGTTAGATTAAACGTATGTTTGTAAAACAAAACCTTGAAAAATAAATGTTGTAAAAGAAATATCTAATTTTAAGAGTAATTTGAAAATATAATAAAAAATATATCGTTTTTATCAGAGTTGGAATCCAAACTAATGAACTCATAGAAAAATAAAAAGGTATTTTAATCAAGATCAAGATTCGAATCTATTGCCTTCTGAAAGATTACAGATTTTTCTTCTTTCAAGATCAAGATTGAAACTCGTGATTTCATAAAAGTCGATGTATTCTACACAGAAATTAGAATCATCGCCTCTTAAAAAAATAAAGCAGTATCTGTTGTGAATATTGAGATTCGAATTCGTAGCCTTATATGTATACACATAAGTTAATTTTTAGAAATTTGCATCTACACCAAAAAAACTAAGCCTGGCCATGCAATGTTGATATACGATTCTTTGTTCTAAAAGAGAAATAATACCTCAGTAAAATGAAAAAGTGCTTCCAACATAATCTCTTTCAAATAAAATTTATTGTGATAAACAAAATTGTAATAAAAATAAACAAATGAAAGTTGATTTGATAAAAAATAACATTTGTAAAAAACAAGTCTTGGATCTCTTCATCTACCATAGTTTAGTTGAGTAACAAAACTATTAATAAATAGAGTACAAATGCTAAGCACTTCACGCACGCAATGCAAAATAATTAGTACAAATGGTGCGTGGATGAAAGGTAAAACATTTTGTACAAATGGCACACATTGCGTGCTTGAAAGACAAAATGAATAGTATAACTGACACACTTTGTGTGTGAAAGGTAAATAATCGGTACAAACAACACATGCTATGTGCGTGACAGGTAAAAGGTTATAATTTGAAATTTAAACATTCAACTGCAGTTGCTGGCATGATGACATCAATTCAACAAGTATAATGGAATGTATGATGGACGTGTAAAATTATTTATGGAAAAAACATATTATAGGTTCAAATAATCAATGCACAAGTTTGCATTTGTATTGGTTGTAATTTAATTTGACAGGAGACGTTGTATAAACAATATGTATAGATAAAAATTATTACGTATTTATTTAAAAAAACATAGTTAAAAAACTTTAAAATATAAAAAAGGAATTAAGTCGTAAAATTCATAAAATATGATTTATGATTTAACAATTTTTTTGGGAATTTAATATTAATGAAATAGATAAAATCAGCAAAAAGTGTTCATTTTGTAAATCCAAACGATATAAAAATATTTATTGAGCTAAATAATCTAAGAACATTTTTTGCACTGATAATTTTTATTAGTGCATATTTTGTAAAATAATGATATAGAAAATATATAGTTTGGGTTTCAAATTAAGAGCGAGCTTTGACCTTTTAATGGCATCCTTTCCTTTTAGGAAAGGTGTCTCCACTTTTCTGCTCTACCTCTTCCACCGCACTCAATATCTCCACCTCATATTTCATATTCTACTTTCCTTGTTGGATCCCCATGTCAGACATGAAGCTGCGAGACATAGATCTATCTCCCCAGTCAAGTAGTGTGGATTTTACTTGGATGCAACACTGATGATGTCAATAAGGTGTTGTTTTCCAATGTTAGGCCGACAGCGGGTAGCGGGATGGATACTAGGCCAGAGCTTGATGTTGGTTGGGGTGTCAATGGGTTGTGGTCTTTCCCGATCGCTTCACATCTAGTTGGGTATGGATCCACTCTCGACGAAGCTGGTGTTGAGCTTCTCTAGTCTCTCATTGCTCCCTCCTTCCTCGTCTATGGCCGAACCTCCTTCCATTATGGCCTCCCTTTGCACCCTGGCCATCATCCAACGAGCGTTGACTAATGTTTGCTGACTCTTATTATTCTTGTCTGGTCTTTTGGTATCTACGCTAGGCAGCAATGCCTCGACGGCAGGGGTGGGATGGAGCGATTTTATCTTTGTTTGAGAACTTGTTCTTCGGAAATCGCTCTTGTGAGCTTGTAACCGTTATCCGAGTGTTTTCCTTACAACTCTTGTTCCAGAGAGTAGATGTTGGGTCCTTTGATGTTGGACTACGTTGACTATGAATAGTCATGGTGTTTCTCTCATCTGAGAGAGCTTTCCTTGATTAGCAATGCTTGTCGTGAGGGTTTCTTTGGCTTGTGGGAAGTTGTCAAACTTCCAAGGCTTGCTTTGTGATTGGGAATTGGGGGAAAAAGGAGGGGGGGGGGGGGGGGGGGTGGTTAGTTTTCTTGTTCAATTTATGGATCATTTCGTGTTAAAATAGATAGGTCGCGTGTGGGGTGTCTTTTATGTATTCTGTAAGTATCTTTATGTAATTCTATAATAGTTCTTTTATGATATTAAGCATGACTGAGTTTTGTCTAACAGCTTGCTCATCACATTTCTCAAACACACACACAAAAGCGTTACGGCATGTGCTCGCTCGTAAATATGGCACACATAGATTTTTTTTTTACAAATGTGCGATATTTAGTATAAAACCGATTGACTCGGTTTTAATACACATAAGTTTGCATTTTAATTAAGGTAGGGGTGGTTTAATTCATAATTTAATTGAAATATAATTGATTAACTCGGTTTTGGTAGACGAAAAACTTGCATTCTAATTAAGTTATGAGCAGTTTAGTTAAAGGATAAGAGTGATTAAGCAAGTGATAAAATATAAAATTCTGAATTTTAATAAAGGTGGGAGTATTTTCAGATATATTAAAATGTAATTTGAATTTAAATGGTTTTTTAAAAAGTTAATGTTTACACAAAAAGTGAGACGTCAAAGATATTACAATTATTATTAAGATATATATCTTTATTAATAGTTGGTTTGGAAGCGTAAACTTTTGGTCCGACCGCGAACTTTCAAAATTGCCTTTTATATGTAAGTCTTTACTAATAGTTGTGATATATTTGCTGACACGTTTTTTTGGTATCATCATGAAATACCAAAAATGTCTCTCTACAGATATTATTAAAATTAAGCATCGCTTAAAATTAGGATCTGACTATTAAGCTTCTTTTACAAATTCAAAATTTGCTCTACGAATATTTGCTAAGTCTTAATATCACTTAAAAATAGTATCTAGCAAATAAACTACTTTACAAATTTGTTTTTTATTAATTAATAATATAATAAAAATTTAAACTCACAAGAAATTAGATATTGCAACTTAAAAATAAAATTTCAAATTACCTACGTATGATTCAACATAAAAATATGACTAAATATATGAAAAATCATTTTCTTTTGAACGTATTAAATAAATACAATTTGTTGAAAAACAATTCAGCTTTCTTCATCACGCGCGAGTATCGTAACGCTCGTGTGTGTGTGTGTGTGTGTATACACACACACACACACATATATAGACACACTTATCTTTATTAATGGTTGGAATAAAAGGGCACAATCTTTTGGTCCGTCCGTGAAATTCCATAAATACCATTATATGCAAACAAGATGTCAGGAGTTCGAAACCCACCGTGAACAAAATTTAGCATCTATCTTCAAATATAAATTCTGAAATTTAACAAAGGTTACAAGTTTGAAATTCGGTTCCAACAAAAAAACTATAATTTTTCTTCATATTTTTCAATTTATTCTTATCAAAACCATAAAATATCATGTGTGTGTATATGTATGTGTGTATATGTGCGTGTGTATGTACACCCACAAACGTATAGAGTTTGAAGTAACTTTGAAATTAATCAAGTTAAACATTTCAAATTTGTACAATGAAAAGGAAAAAAAAACTCGAGATTAATTAGATAAGAGGTGTAAACCTTTTTATAAATAATCTCAAATTCCTAGCATTTAAAAGCGAAATAAAATAGCATAATAATGAAAATCTCAAATTCTGTTGTTGCAAAATTTAAAGCTAAGGAGATTGGTTAACTAAAAATATTTTTCATAAGGAAATTATACTTCATGAATTCATGAAAACAAAGTTAACTAAGTAGAAAAATGTATGTTTGTAAAACAAAATTATGAAAAATAAATATTTTAAAAAGTGACATCTAATGATATTAAGATCAATAAATAAATCAAAAACATACAAAATATTAAAAATATATACAGCTTTTGCTAGAAATGGGATTCAAACCCCGTATCTTATTAAAAAACAAAGAAATGTGTTGAGATCAGTTTGAACTCATGACCTCTTGTGTATACATAGGGACATTTCGACAAATTCGTGTTACACCTGAAGAAATGTAACAGCAAAGATATAACAAACATTACCAAAAATTATTCTAAGCAGTCATCAGCAAATTAAAAAAAAAAAAATTGAATGAATGATATGATTGGCTTCTCGAATTTGTTCATAGCTTCACAAAAGAATAATGACAGAAAAACTTATGATGATGCACATATTACTGGAAATCTTACTTTCATCCTCCACCACTTTGACATGATCCTCGTTGTCAATTATTTCAAAAGAGATATTACCCAACCATAGAACTGCAGCAAGCATCGCAAATACAATATCCTGGTCCTCCTTATTTATATGAACAATACCCATGGCTTCCTAAAATGAGAAGAAGAAGAAACTGTCATCGTACCTAGAGATTAATGTGGCAGTAGAAATACAAAAACAATGTGTTTTTGCCAATTATTTGAATGATTTGTTAGCTACGCTTTACTCCACCTGATTTGGTACACAGAATTTAAGATGATTTCAATGATTTGGATCACTAAAAGCAAGGTGCAATTATTATACTTTTAGAACTATTCATTTAAATGATTGAATAGACAAAATCTTGGTAATGTTGAAGAAAAAAGTAGGTCAGTGTTAGAGCAAGATAGAAGAAAATTGTGATGTTGTGTAGCAGATATTGATAGTCTCTTAGATTTTGCACCCCACTAGTCCCTTAATATATCTCATTAGATTAATGTAATCAATGTCTATTAAAGCATCTTCAACGGGGCACTGTCCCGCGCCCCGCTAGGCGGCACTACCCCCTAGATCCCCGTGAGCTGATCGGTCAGGTCGAACATCGTCTGCATGGGCATTACCATTGCAAACTCCCCCCCACCCCCCCCCCCCCCCCAAAAAAAAGGCAATGGCAAACATTTTAAAGAAATATCATTAAATTTGTAATTTAATACCGCTTAACAACATTAAATTTGATTTCATTTGAAAAACAACTATAATAACAATAAATTGCAATACCAAGACAATTAAATACCACTTTCAATTACTTCTTTTGTTCCTCCTTCAAATACTCTTTCCAAACGAGATTTCAAAATGGGATTTAACACATAAATCAAAAGGTTCTAATTTTAAATCAAAATGAAATTTAAATCATAAACTATAGATTCATAAGTTTCATATTTTAAGGTTTGTACACACTTTAAAATTGATTTTGATATCGAATTTCCACATATAAACCTAAAATTCAATTTTCTCTCACATTCCACGTTGATTTTGTACTTAGGATCCAAATAAGTATATTAAATATATATAAATATAGATTGAAAGATTTTTCTAAGTTGTGGTTTTAACTAAGTTTGGTTCGGTATGTGAATCGAATCGTAAAGGGAGAAATCCAATCCGAAACAGGATTTAAATCATAAGATTTTAAGATTTTTTATAACAATGTTTTCAAATGCCACTTTCGCTTTGTCCAAACACACCCAACATTAACAGAGATATGTCAACATTTACAAAAATGGTAAGTGATTACACAAATGAGGTGACCTAATATTAGTCGCAAAGATGAAAAATTGGAGGAAATGGGGCTGGCTAATCTTAAACCATCTCGTTGTAACCTCACACAAAAACATGTTTTATAGATCTGGCATTTTCCATGTAATATATACAGTAATGTAATGTAAATTTTACCTCCTATGCTGATGTGGCAAAACTTTGTTTTTTTTATTAGTAGAAACTAGTTCTCATAGAAAATGGGAGAAAAATTCCCCACTAAAATATAACTTAATTAGTTTCATGCTGTGATATGCAATGTTCAAAACTAAACATTACAAATAGGATTATCTATTATTATTTTTTGTCACTTCATCTGTTCGTTTTCACCAGCAAGGTTTTCAAAATGAGATTTAAATCGTAAATCGTAAATCGTAAATTTCAAACTTTAAGTCGAAACGGGATTCAAATCGTGAACCGTGATTCGAAATTCCATATTTCTGGTATGTATATACTTTAATATTGATTTTGAAGTTAAAATTTCTACAACTTAGCTTAAAACTTAATTTTCTCTCTGGTTATATTTTTATTTTGTTCTGAAAACATTATAACCAAAATTGTGAATTCAGGTAAGTATATTAAATATGTTAGTATAAATTGAATATATATTTATTAATTATAGTTTTAACTAAGTTTGAATCAAAACATAAATCGAACAAGGAATAAGTCTCTAGAATGGAAAGATGATGGAAGAAAAGTCCCTTTCGAAAAAATTATGAAAATTTGGTCTCTATTTTTAGTTTTTGATTAATTTATGTTACTTTTACCCCTGATTTCAATGCTCGACCGATTTTCTAGAAGGGGAAAATTTGGTAAAAAATAACAAACAGAGACTTAATTTACATACGTTTATTAGTACGGACTTTTTGTGCATTTGCTTTGAGAATATGGACCTTTAGTCCAAAACCCCTAAATCGAATCGTAAAATGAGAGATCCAATCTGAATCGGGATTCAAATTGTAAATTTTAAGATTTCTGACAACAATGTTCACAAGGTAATTAATTAATATTGTCATTGGAAAGAGGAATCTGAATAACACTGCAAACTAACGATATGGATATTTTATGCTACATTCACATTTGGGTTGGAGATATGCTTCAAACAATTATAAGATCAATGACTTTAACTGAACATTATTTTTCCAGATATCATCATTTATAATAATTAACTTACATTAATTAAATGGATTATATTAAGAGCTAATGGGTACTAAATTAAAGAGGTTACAGGATCTAGCTCACGTGTTTGTAAGGAGGACTTTGTGACTCCTCCTCCTTGGTACTTTTTTCAGCTGGACATTTCGAATGTTACAAAATTATTGATTATATTTTGTCGACTTAATGTATATCATAAAAGGGTCATTTTGACGTTGTAGCCCTTTCAAAGTTACAAGTTTTGAATTGTTTGCTTCAACTATTGGTTTCGTTAACAAGTTATTTGTGTCAGCGTCGTTATAAGTACTGCAAAGACATTGTAAAAATTTGAAGAATTTGGAATTGTGTAGATAAAAAACTTATTGGGAGGTTTGAGGAATGTTATGGATTTGTCATACGTAGAGACAGATATAGCAAATCTTTGGCATCCTTCTATTTTTTGAACTACACAATTTCTAATGCTACAAACTTTTGAGAACATTCAATCCACGTGAGTAACGGTTAATCTACAATAACAGTATTATCTCGAAAGAAAGAAAAAAGTGCTCAAAAAATTATGTCAGTAAGTTAAATCACTACTAAGCATTAAAACACCTATTTCACCCAGTGATCTGAATTAGCATGTTATTGTGCTATGATAATTATAAGATCTAGGCTTTTGTTATTTTTTTTAAATGTTGTAGAAATTTATATTCAAATTTTTGTAGCATTTGACATTATATCACTTTAAAAATGAAAGGGAAATCAAGAGGTGTATATATATAGTTCTACAACTCTTAATGCCTTAAAACATTTGAAAATACATCGTCCGCACTATGAATGTCATAACCACAAAAAATAAGCCCGTCTTAATATTTCTAACCCCTTCAAAATTATAAGTCATTATCAATCGTTGCAACATTTATTTTAACAATTAAATTAAAAGTTTAATGTAACCATATCGGGACTATTCATTTAAGTCAATTTTTCAATTTATATGATTCAAAGGTATTGTAGCTCAAAAAAATCACTAAAGTGAAGGATTTAATAAAGAGAGGTGCTACGAAACCCTTGTATGCAGCATGTGCGCAAGTATGTGCGTATATCATGAGGAAGGGAGGGTTGTATTTTTATTTTATTTTATTTTTTTTGGGGGGGGGGGGGGGGGGAGGGGGCGATAGAGCATTAATAAGGTTGGCGAAATAATTAAGAAAGTAGGTAGACATGTAATCAACGGGTTCTTATAGAGTACCACAACAGTATGGAACCTTGCTGCATCATCAATCCCAGGTATCAAAAAGCAATTGCTCTGCTTTAAGTATTTGTATCCATCCATACTTTTCAGATTTAATTTTTCTGTTACAAGAAAAAGAGGGCAAAAAAGCCAAAGAGGGTACTATTATCAATCATGCTTAATAAATGAAAATAATTCGAAGGCTATTGCCTTCTTCTTAATCCAAATTCACCCAACCCTTCTAGAGAAGGAATATCTAGGAACTTGATAAAAACATATGAGCTTCATAGCCAAAAACAGTGGCAGGCATATAAAACCGTATGATTAACCTAGAGTATGTGTTTGTGGGTTCCGTGCATACTCTCCCAAAGTTTACATGGGAAGCTTGGTTATTTGAGTATTCACTTTAAAATAAAAATAAAGAAAGCTTTGCGGTGCCTGTTGTTTGGGTATCTTATGATGATGTAGTGACCATGTTGCAGAACAACACGGCACTTTGTCAACTGTGATTTTTGCACTTTTTTTCCATGATCGTTTATCTCAACATGAGTATCCTATGATTTAAAACTGTTTATGAAACTCAATTTTAATTTTGAATAATATTTAGGTGCAGCATATACAGGTGGAACATTGAGGTCATTCAGTAATTAGCACACAAAACGTATGATCATGAGTCATGACTTCTCTGTAAGAAAGGGATGAAAGGGCGCAAATATACCTCTGAGAAATGGAGAAGCACCAGCACAGAGCTGATAAAATATGTGATACGAACGTTCGCGTTCAGCACACTGGACCACTCTTGACTGTTTGTTAAGACAATGTAAATAAATAACATAGTATTCCTAATAACCACTTAAACCAGAAAACACTCATGGATTAACCACATACCTTCTCAAGTAAAACTGGTTTAAGGTAATTTGAGTTGATGAAGATAAGAGAAAAGAATGCCTCATTGTCAGTTAAGAATAGAATAAGATAGCCAATGAAGAATCTCAAATATGACGACGACGACGACAAAAGAACTCACAGGTTTTGATGTTTGCCCCGGATATTTTCCCAGTTGAGCTAAAATGGATATCAATCAATTTTCCCTGTAACATTGAGCAAATAACTTGTTGCAATTACAGTAACAATATAATTCTGGACAACACATATGCTTATGTAACATGCCATGACTTTAATTCGCATTTAAACTGAAAATAATGTTGGAAATAACATATAAATATTTCAAAATGTATCACAGAATGACAGGTCCATTCTGAAACTTACAAAACGACTGGAATTGTCATTTCTCAACGTTTTCGCATTGCCAAATGCTTCAAGTATTGGATTGGTCTGAAGGATTTCATTTTCAATCCCACTGCCTCCTCCAAGCGCAGCCAAATATTGCATTGCAATTTTTGCTGTTTCAGTTTTTCCTGCTCCACTTTCCCCGCTAAAGAAGAATGTAAAGGTTGATTAGTCCAAGTAATATGCAAATGGACATGGAATATTCATAAGTTTGTGTAGTAATTAATCGAATAAATTAAAATGAAGTTATGAGGTGATATGACATTTTCTCAACTATTAACAGTCAAATAATGAACTGCCAACCTTATAATTATCGACTGATTAACTTCGGCTGCAAAAAAGATAACAAATAAAACATAAAAAGTCTAGATATTTGATTATTTAAATGTCAATGATAGAGTAATTCAGAAGGTAATTCAGAAGATTCAGTTTTACAAACTCACCTCTAGTCATTTCAGAGATAGCTGTATCAGCAATAGCATACACATGTGGGTTCTCATTCAATTTTTTCTTATAAGATTCTATATGATCGTCGCCATACAGATTCACGTGTTTAAAAGGGTTGATGGCAACTAGCACTGGCCCAGCCTTGGTCTAAAACACAACAAATAATAAGAGTTTAAAATGCCAAACAAGTCAAACTAAGCTTTGGCCCTACTTGAATGTGGCCTTGTAAAATAAGCAAGCAAAAATATTTACTTATGATAAAAGCATTAAGCAAATTCTGATTTGTTAGCCTCCACCCATGCAAAGTAGATTGTACTGAAGAATTTATACGTACTAAAAAAGACAATAGGTTGTACTTTCATAAATGTTGTTATCTTTGACAGTCTCAAGACTCTCAACCCGTTGTTGTATGTGAAGTTGTGTGTATTTGCATATGTTAAACTTTACTGTTGAGATAGGCAGATAGCTGCAGTTTGCTGAGTTCGTTTAACCTTGTTTGGTGGATATTTATAAGGTTAGATAGCTTCTGTTCTCGTAGCTCTTTTATACTCATAACCAAGCAGGGCCTGATGTACATAATCATATATATAGATACTCACATATATCTTATCACGGGCATATCTGTATTGCAAATCATAGAGTACAGATGGCTCATTTAAGTAACTCAGTTTCATGAGATCATCTGCTCCATCAAGAATTTTGGGATTTGCAGCCAGTATAGCCTCGGTATTTAGCTTCAGTCTCTGGATGGAAAAACAATGAATTTGATAGTAAAAAAGGCAATCTAAAAAAACGTTAAAACATCGTCAAAAGTTAACGCACTTTCCCATCTAAAAGAGAAACAATAGATTCTCCTTCTGAAGTTGATAGAATGCTCCCTAACACCCAATCACCACCAGAAAGTTGACACCAAGCTTGAATCTTCTGTAATGATAAATTTCAACATGAAACTTGGCATCAATCAATATATATTGTAGTTTACAAAGAAACATCTGCCTTCGCTTGATAAGATTGAAGTAAAAAGCCCAGATAATGAGCACTGTACTAAGAGTGACAAAATAACATGGTAAGTATCAACGATGACCTAAAAAAAATCAAATTATATTAAAGATCTGACTTGATATAGGAATTATGGAAAATAAGAACTCGGGTGGCTAACCCCGATTATCTGGAAAGAAGGAAAGGATGATGATGATGATGATACTCACGTTACTACAGTGTCAACAAATACTGAATTTCACCTGAGTAATTACGAAGTAAACATGGCTTGTCTTTCTTTTAATCTCTCCAACATAATAGTTTGCAAACATTACCCGGACATAGCTACTAAAGTATGCACTCCATCCTTGTATCCATGTAAGAATTATAAGAAATGATTACAATAAATATAAATTCAGTCCAGTGGTTCATAACACATAATTATTAAGAAATACTTCTATATTTATTTTAATTCCATTTATATGAAGATTGATTTTAAGATTATTTGGTTTGTTTTATTATCAAATTCTAACTTGTACGTGCATTATGATTTACGAATTCTTTGGCACGTTTACAAATATATCCTCGAAAAACATGATCTGTAATCATTTAATTCCAATATTGTATATGGTTTTAATGAACATTAATTGAAAAATAGAAAGAAAGAAATATGAACTTTTGTTGGTACACTAGAATTCGAACTTATGACCTCGTTTATATATCAAAATTTTCACTGAAAGAAAATGTTAACTTTTATAATGAGTAAGATTTGAACATTTGACCTCATTTGCATATAAGGATGTTTTGAAAATCTTATCATGGAACCAAAAAAAATTTGTGAATTTTGTTGCATGTTAATAAAGAAAAATACAAGGAATTTTTTTCATATTAGCCCTCTCTTTGAACTATAACAAATTCAGTGGATATATAAGACAGGCCACTTTTGGCTATTCAAATTCAGCCAGTATCAAAGGAAAGATTTTTCATTTCCGTTAGGCAGTTTTTGAAACTTCAATGTTTGGTGCTCCGCTCCGCCCCTAACAGTATAGCCATAAACTCCCACAATTTTTCTTCTTTAATATAAGCTTAAGCTTTATGATGGTGTTCTTTTTTTTGATCATTCGGGTGCCAATATTTATTGTTGCTGCTTTAATAACACATTTATAATAAAAATAACAAACAACGGCGGCGGCGGCAATAATAATAAATAACATCAATAACAATTTTAACCGCTGCAAGAATTAAAACTGAACAAGATGTCAAAAGAAAATCGAAAAAAAAAGGGAAATTAACAGAGAAAAAACCTTTTTGCTAGTAATGTCATTCCACTTTGAAGGCGAATTCACAGCACAATGACTGTCCACGTTCTTCTGGCTATAAGGAGACTCCATGCTCGCTGTCCGACACATGTTGGCCATCTAAAGAGTTGGAGGCTGGAGCGTGGGCGACAGGTGAGGTATCACTGTACTTCCCTCCGATGAAGCCGCTGCGGCGGTTTCCAACGACGTCCTTTCAACTTTCAAGCTCAAATCTGTTAAAATATTGTGAGTAATGACTACAATGAAACCGTAGCTACCGTCCGAAGAAATTCTTTCCTGGCAAGGGAAGGAATTTTATTTTATTTTTGAAAATTTTATTTTCTTATACGTTGTTTTAAAGTGACGAGGAGATGGCACCTTTGTGATTTCTGTTTGTCGTGTTCCAAATTTTGAACTGTCCGCTCGAATTCAAATTAGGTCGACTTGTCTCCGACACCGAGAATATATTGTTTTAAAGTGACCAGGAGATGGCACATGTCTAATCGATTTGACAACGATCTAAACACAAATGGAGCACTCCTTCTAAACGCTAAACATACCGTAAAAAGTGGTTTCTAGGCTAAGGAAAAAAGTACAGAAAAATTTAGTTTCAGAGACCTTTTGTTTTTTAGGCTGAAAGACATTTTTAGTGTAAATCATGTAATGATAGTTGTAACTATTATTTTCAGTTTACAATAAAAAGTGTCCATCAACCTAAAAAGCAAACTTGTTGCCCCTGACACTAATTTTTTTTGAAACTTATTCCTTATACCTATTTACCTGTTGTAAAAATATGTTTTTTTACTTATTACACCCGCTTTAATTTTTAAACTAGTATAACCGCACAACGGTGGAGAAACCGACCGTTCGATTGTATAACTTTGATAAGAAATATACATTTAAAAAATTTGTTAATATTACTTAAACATTAAGTGATAATATGTTGGAAAATAATAAATTGAGATTTGAATCTGAAAATATGAATGTCAAATTTAAATATTAATCAAAACATTCAAAATTGTCGATTTGAAATTGAAAATTTTAAAATTTTAAAATCATAATAGATTTGAATTTGAAATCTTTGATGCGCAAAATAAAAGGAGAAAGTTTAGAAAAACCGCGATGAGACAAGATCCACGTTTTTAGAGAAACCGCGATGAGACAAGATCCACGTTTTTTTGGCTTCAGGAAAATTGATTTTGGCTAGTAGAAGTAGGCAAACCTCCCTACGGTCGGTTTGATAACACATACGTCCTTTTCAAGGCAGGTTTAAAAAATAGAAAAAAACTTTTTATTAACATTTGATTAAGTTTGGATTTAATTTTCGAAAGAAAAAATAACCTATTAAAAATAATTTTTGAAATATAATTTAAAATATGTTTTTGAGATTGGTTTGACGTATATTAGGTCGGAAAATAGGGAATGGGTCCAAATATCCACCTTTTTAAATTAATATAGTGAAAGATAATCTGATAAAATATTCGGCGCGTTTAGTCAAAGTGTTATATTCAAATCACTTATAATCGCATTCTTATATAACAAAACTTCTAGATAGACAAAATGCATACCATTGCACACATCCAACATTTATTTATTTATTTATTTTTATTTTTTGAATTTGTATAAGTTAATTGATTTTTATATGGTACGTCGAAGTTGTTTATTGTATGCACATGCTATACCAACTTTTATCATGAACGACAGAGGAGATGGTCAAAACATTAGCATGAGAAGAAATAGTTATATCCACTTTTCTTTTATATCCATTTTTTATTCTTTTTTATTTATACAAATAAATATTTATATAAATATATTAAATATAATATTTCTTTATTTTGGCATATATAAAAAAAATTGTGTTATTTCATTTCGTATAGAATTCTCAAACCTATCATTTTTCTAAATATCCCAATGGCTAGTTCCATCGTTAATAATCGAAAAGACAAGTTATAATAAATTTTTCAAACTAAATATAAGTTTTCTCTTCTTCAAGTATTCCTAATTCTCAAATATCTTAATGGATATCAGGAGAAGAATCTTCGTAAACCGGGTTATCTTTGATTTTTTAGTGGATCTCTCTTGTTCATGTTTCGTCTTCTACATTTTGGTAAGTTATTTCTACATTGCTTTATCCCATTTTTGAGGTTTTTTCAGTTTCTTAATATCAATAGGCGATGACATTTGCCTAAATAGTATACACATGTGATAAATAAGTGAATGCTAAAGATTCTAGCCATGGAATTCTCAATTCTGATATAAGGTGCTTATTAGATTGAATCAAATGATTTTGTTGCATCCAGAATAATACCAATCCAACACATTTCATAAATGAAATGTGACCAATTAACCAACCAATAAAACTACTTGTTACAAATAATATCTTGTTGTCGCATCGAAAGATATAGATGTAAACTAATCTGGCAAATGTTAAACTATGTAAAATGGAATGGTTGAAATAATTAAAGAATGAGATTATTTGGGGATACACATTGAATGCTAAGATTACACATGGAATTTCTGGTAGTTGATCAATAATCAAAAAAGGTTTTTTGATCATTCTAAAATAAATGAAACTGTTGGAGTCAAAATTGGCCACCAACACTCAATTATGTAAAAGTACCAATATACAATCCAATCATAGAAATATGAAGAGAAATAAATGAAGAGCCAAATTAAAACAATCAGAAAGCAAGTAAAAAGAGACAAGATTTATAGTGATTCGGCTAACTTCGGCCTACATCCTCTCTCAAATAATCTTTTTTATTATACTGAAGTTTGTTTACATTTATAATCCAAAATCCAAGAATAAAATTGGCAGAGTATAGCCTAGGTTGAAGATAAGGAGAAGCAAATAGAAGTCTTTTTTCTGATGCTATGTTTGCTGTATTTATAAGGGAATATGTGCACGGATCAAGCTGAAATTTTGACAGAAGGTTTGAGAGACCAAGACGAGGCCGTCCAAAAATTTCCAAGCTCATTGGAGCCTACAATAGGGATCGGTATCGATCCCTATCAGTGGATCCAAATGGGCTTCGATCCCTATAAGGGGTGCCCTATGATGTTAGCTACTTGCTCACCAAATTTCGTGCAATTCTAACGCACGGTTTGTGAGATATCGCATTTTGCGCGAAGTAGTGTTGCTTGAATTATGTTTTCTATCGATCCCTCCAATCTTCTCCAAATGACATGTGATCCCTATGAGAGCTTCTCCATGTTATATTATGTATAGCCTTAAAGTTCATGCCAATTGGATTAGTAGAACTCGAGTTATTGACCGATCTTTGTTGCAATATGGTGCTAAGGCTGATTATAGCCGATCCCTATAGAGGGATGGGTACTGCTCTCTCCAACTTGCTCCAAATGTTATGCGATCCGTATGGGATGTTTTACTTGTTCTGATTAGCTTGTCCTCCAAGTTTCATGTCAATTGGATGTGTAGATGTTGAGATATTGATCGATCTTTGTTATGAAGTTGGGTTTAGACGATCCCTAAGAGGAATAGGTACCAATCCCTCCAACTTCTCTGAATGCCATGCGATCCCTAAGGTAGACTCCCTAGAGTCTCTTCTTCTTGTTTTCAAAGTTTCATTTTAATCCGCCTTGTGGTTGTTGAGTTATGGAGCGAGCGTCGTTGAGTTGTGCTATTAAGCTGAATATGATCTGATCCCTCTTCTTTTGCCCATAACTCTAGCATACGAACTCCGATCGACTTGAAATTTGAAACGTAGCCTCATGAGGCCTTCTGTATCATTTTATACCAATTGCACCTTGATTGAGACAAAAATTAGGGATCTGATCCGAATCCGTTTGACCATCGTCCATAGTCTCGTTTATAGCCGATCTTCGAGCTTGGTAACCTTCTCTCCAGGCCTCCCGCCTTGATAATTGTGATGTCCGTTGGATTAAATCCGTATGTGCATTGCCTTAACAAAAGGTGAGTTAACAGAAACAAAAGATATGTATAACTATGACAGTTATTATACGAAGTCTACCCAATGCTAGATGCATACGCACATGATAAAATATGGACGTGAAGCTATCAGAAGTATGAACTTAATGCTAACGAATGTATAAATCCAAAGCTATCATAGATATATAGTGTTACCTATTGGAAGTGCAAGATGAATAAACATCGGGGGCATGGTTGAGTATTATTAAATATATGAAGTTGTGTGATATGGAAGATGTGGGTGTAGAGATATTCAAAGTATGGAGTGAAAGCTATTAGAAATATAAATTTGTGTGCTATTTAAGATACATGTGTAGAACTATCGAAACTATAACATGGAAGTTATCAAAAACACAAAGATTACTATCGAAAAGGTGAGATTTTAGTTATCAAAGATACGGTTCTCAACTATTGGAACTGTAAAGTTATGTTACCGAAAAGGTAAAGATATGGTTCTCAACTATCAACAATGGACAGTGGTGTTGTCGTAAATGTGACATTTTATTCGTCGAAGGTATGGTTTTAAAGTATCGAAAGTATGAGTTGAGAGCTATCGGAAACATAGGATTACACTACTAAAAAAATGGACTTTTGACTATCGGAAATATAACTTCCACATATTGGAGCTATAAATTTCAACTACAAAAAATATACACGCTACCACATGTTAAGAGCGCATTAGTCCACTTCAATCATACTTGTGATGCCTATAAAAACTTGCATGTGGAATGCAAAACATATATCTCATCAAAGAATCCATCATTGTGAAATTAGGTTTCAGCCTCCAATGGTAGCCTCTAAAATTCCAACTCCTCCTCCGTCTTTTCCACCACCGTCGTTCATTCCTCCAGCCCATCTTGAACTCTCATTGCCAAAAACCACCTTGGTTGTGGACAGAAAAGAGTTTACACCCATAGTTTCCAAGCGGACTCTGAAGAAAACCCAAAGTGTCAGGAAAAAGCACCAGTTGAACCCCTAAGGCGCCTCTAAGATGAATCATTTACATACCTAGGAAATCTACCCAACCGCCGTAGCAAACTCAAGGGTTTCCCACCCACTTCTCACGTCAGATATAAAACAGCGATAGGGCTACAACAGGAGCAGCTTGTAGTGGACGTGCTTCAATTCCTAATATCTCAAATTCGATGAAGATGACAACTAGGATGTGGAAAGCTGTCATTACGAAGGAAGAAATCCTAGTGTCCACCCCCTTAAAATTATGTAACCCTATAAATTTAAGCTAAATGGCTTACGCTCGAATGAGGAACTCAATTGTAAAATCAACTAAGAGGTATTGAGAAATTTCTATTACGATCTATATGGTTGGTTCACATATGTACCATCATGATTTTGGATCAAATATTGAAAGAATTTAGCAACCTAAAGGAGAATTTTTTTTATTCATGCTAAAGAAAATGAATTTCATATCATTAAGTTTTATAGACAGGGAAGACTACGAAAGAATATTAGCAGGAGTCCGTATTTCTACGATAAAAAATTAATGATGATGAAGAGATAGTCACCGGATCTCAATCTTTCAACAAAAATGTTATAATCCATTTTGGTGTAGGTCCAGCTTCTAGGGTTAAGATTAGAGTTCTGGTCAAAGGAAGAGATCGGTAGAATTGCTTCGCTCCTGGGAAATCTATTAAAAATGGATTACTACACCAAAGGTATGATTGAAATTTCATATGCCAAGGTTTTAGTAGAAATCAACAATGATTTCATATTCCCAAATGAAGTTATTATAGTGAACAAGAACAACCACATGTGTTCATTCAACCTGTAGAATATGAATGGAGACCTCTTATATGTCTTAACTATAATTATTTTGACTATCCATTTGAAAAGGCGTGGATGGCCAAAACAAACACAACCTAAGACTGTGCAACTTTTACCAAAAACAACACACTACAAAATAGCACAGATGGTGCAAAAGTGCATGATCACCAACAAGACAAACTTAATGATAAGGGAGCAAAACAATCAAGGGTAGAGTTATGTGGTCCTATGTCTACAGCTACCACATGTAGATCCTTATACTTCATTACGTTCACCAATGTAAGTGGCATATTAAATGGCCTTGGTTATTCCCATAGATTAGTTTTACCATGTTCGGTTCATATGTTATGTAACTGACATATTAAGACCCACATTCTACATTTTTCAAGAGAAGGGTGAAAAGTATAGAGGTTGAAGAAATGAAATCATTTGTAAGTTATTGGATTGTGCTTATTTGTTCGAAAAATATTATTGTGTACAATAAAAAGTTTAAGTATTGCATGAAAAATATGAGTTTGTACATTATTATTGAAGCATGTTCATGAAAATTGTTTCATTCCAACAACGACAGCTTGTTTAATTGTGGACAAATGAGTATATGCATTTTGAAAACTATACCTCAAATAGGTAACTATTTACTTTGGTCTTGTTATTGATTTATGAACACTTAAACAATATTTACTAAAAATACGATTATGCTAAGTCGAGTCGAGTCTACTTGTTTAAATTTAGAGAAACACTTTGCTAGTTGTCAATGCAACTATGAGTAAGCTTGGATAAAGATGCATTTGTTGATAGAGTTATTATTTACCGAACTTAAAGCTTAATTTGAAAAAAGTTCATAAAAATGAAGCATATTTTTCATATAAAAGAGTTCAAAATTTTGTGTGGTGTTATCTCTACTACAACACCGATTTACTTCATCTGAAGCCACTCAGATATAATCTATTAGAGAAGATGCATTTTATACGGATGTGTAATTCGCAAAACCTATGGACTTTCATGTGTACACTAGTTAGCTCATCTCGTTCCATCTACATAAATACCACTTTATATTGTTCATATTCATTGGACAAAACTTCATCTTGTTGAAAGGATCATAAAAAGGATATCAATGTAGTCGAAGAAGTTGAAATATTATTAAATGTTATGAAAAATGGATACTCCTCATCAACTAAAAATTTATCATAAAAAATTGTTGGAAGTTGGTGAACCATGAACTTACTATCTTGATTCGTCGAAAAATAAAGCATAGACTTATGGAAGGGGAAGTATAAAAAATGTTAATACTTCAACAAAAATATTGTCTTCCTCTTTCGGATAGTAGAAAGCATCTCTTATCAATCCACCCACTCAACTAAGTATTAGCATGAAAGCAAAAATGGATAAACTTCTAATTCATAAACTGAAATTGGTTAAATAAAACAACAGTTTTTTACCAATGTTCATGCTATGTTATCTTACTTATTTATGCTTATTTTTTAGTAATAGGATCAATTTAATGTTGATATAAGAAAATACATACATCAAATGCCAACATAGATAAAACCATTTATGACGATATTAATGATGTCCAATCTGATGGTGATTGTGGATTTGCTTCATCGGGGCCTTGTTTGATATGGAAGAATCTAGTTAACCAAAATCCGAAGGAAGTTATACGAGGAATTATACGAGAATATAGAACTTTATGAAAAAGTATTTAAAGAACATGGTAGAAGTATGTCTCTTCTTAAAAGACTACAACACGAAGAGATGGTTTTGCACCGCCTGAGAAGTGGATGACCATGTCATATGTTGGTTATGGTATTACCACTAGATATAGAGTAGTGGTGTTTAGCATATGAATGGCTCGTATTGACAATACCACCATTGAAAGGGAAAGTACCACCTTCCATACAATGATTGGAAATACGAATTGCATCTGTTAAGCAAAAGTAGTTGTATAAATTTGTAATAACGGAAATTTTAAGCGTTTTTCTTGTTTTCCTTATTTGCGCACTAACTCATCTGTGTCCTTTTTATTTTCAGATCAAACTGGAGCCAAAACATCCAGCATCACCATTTATGCAAATTGGTTTATGACTCACAACACTAATGCAAGTAAATAGAATTCATATTCATTGATCAAAGACGAGCATAGAATGAAAGAAATTAGTTTCCTAAATGGAATTCATGTCGTATTATGTTGTTGTAAAGTATGTGTGACCTAAAGAACATATGTAACATGTTCGCTTTTGTGGAATTGTAACAAACGGATTATTATCTATTCTTGTTTATGAAACTTGTTTAGTAATATTAAAACGTGTTTTAGTTATTATTTTGCTCCACTCTTTCAGAATTACTTATTCTATTATTTATTTTTAATATTTTCAACCTCCACATATAAGGACTATGTGGCTCATGTTCTAGGTCGAAGACCAAATTTATGATTAACTTTCCAGATCGGGAACTATCTACAAGATTAAAGTTCCAAATTGCAACAAAGCTACATAATTACCTTGTGATCTCCTTGTGTGCTCGACAGGCCTACTCGTAGCATGCCTATGGGGTAGCTAAAAAGCAAACAAAAAAACGGAATATTGAAATAGAACAAGATACATTCAACCATAAAAGAAACAACATAATATGAAATAAAACCACAAAAACATAAGTAATATACAAACAACCATATACCATACTACCATCATAAATAGGAGTTATACAGATTCAACCAACAAAATACAACTCCACCCAGAATACCATCACAATACCATAATACCATCAACTTCTACAATACTTAAACCATGATACCATAATATCTAGTTGTATCTACGAATATAGCAACCACTTTGAAATTTCGCCCTTCGAATGGAATTAATATTTAGGTTAACTTGATTGTTTGGTGTACCAAAAAAACCATGAACATCATGCAAAGTTTACAATTAAAGATATTTACGTATATTTGGAATATTAACTGGTCGTCATGAAAATTTTAAGTGATAAATTACTGTATATGACTGCTTGTAACTAGGCCAAAAATGTGTTCCTCCTTACATGATTCATGGAGAAATGATGGATTTTGAACCCTTACTGTGTGTGGCTTCCATACCAATACATATAATCATTAGTGCAGCTCAAATAAAATTAGTACGGTGGCATTGATCGATATCCATCTGCAACAACATGGTTATACCACTGGTACTATGCGCTCTCTAAAAACTTATCGTAAACACGAGTGTATGTAGTAGAAGAATTTCCACGTCGAGCACCAGTTGTGACTGGAGGAATATGTGGTATGGGAATGTTCTACGCTCTATCAAACTGCTTCAATTCCCATTTAGAATGATATGACACTATAGTGTTAAGGAAAAGAATGAAACCATTATATCAAGCAGTGTTATAAAATGGATGGCAGTGACATGCAAAAGTATAAGGATCGAAAATAAGCTAAGCAAAATGAATAAGATTAGTCAAGAATACGATGGTATAGTAATATCTTTTTTTTTTGTAAAATGAGTGATCCTCTCAAGGAGGAAAGCACTCATGATGGTATAGTAATAACTTACGACTTCAAAAAGGTTAAACATAGATAATTACCCGATCGGGATGAATATTATCAAGAAATATACACATATCCTTGATAAATAAATTACTATGTGGGGATGGATCTCACCGTGCAGCATGAGGTAGATTTTAAGAATAATGTGTTGTGGAAGGATGAAAACATGGAAATGCTCCAGCAAGTATAGAGCATGAATGTTTTACAAAATGAAATTACTCGTAGGGAGGAAATGATTGATAATGGAATCTCTTGACGAGCTCCAGCAAGGCAATAATGCGAATGATTCCAAGCCTACGTGGTCTAATGATTGTATTAGCTCACGCAATAGATCCAAACAACCTAGAAAACAGCGACAAGAAGAGGCTTCATTTGAGTTTTCTACAACCCATTCAGCCGACGTGGTTGATAACCCTGCGTAGAAAAATATTATCACATTTGAAATATAAAGGGAAAATGTGAAACATGCTAAGGATAACATGAGCGCTCCATCTCACTCAAATTTGTGGAGCGAATTAGCTGACATTATCCAATGAATTTGGTAGTATGGAATGTGAAGGGCCTTAATTGCCATTCAGTGTAACTAGAAGTAGTTAATATTCTTAAACAAAGACAAGCTTCTTTAGTAGGTCTATTTGTGAATAAACTTCAAGAAAGCAAAATTAATAATGTTGTTAGATGCTTTAATAAGGGATGAGATTTTACTTTTTATGTGGATCATCAAAATAAAAGTAGAATTTTGGTCCTTTGGGATGCTACCATGTGGTGAGTATAGTTATTCTTAGAAGTGAGCAATATATTATGATCTTAGTATAGCATAAAAGGAGATCGACCTTATACTATACATTCGCATATGCATAGAACCAACAAAAAAAGAGAACAGAGTTATGGGATTACATTAAAGCTCATGCTAGTACCTTTAAATTACCTTGGGTAGTACTAGGAGACTTTAATGTAATCTTATACGGTCATGAAAAAATTAACAATGGCAGTTATTGTATGACACTAGATGTTGATTTTGTTGAATGCATAGGAACCTCAGTCCTTCTACAACCACCAAGTTTAGGTAATTATTACATTTGGAGGTGAATTGTCAATTTTTTAGTGCACGGTAAAATAGATATAATTTTCATTAATACAGAATGCTACAAAAAAATTCCCTAACTTCTCGATATTCCTTGCAAACCATACAACGAGCAACCACATTCCAATAATTTTCAACTTTGCTGCTCCTTTGGCAAATAAAAAAGGAACATCTTTCAAATACAATAATCCATGGCATTATATGATAGACTACCATGACCATATTCAAGCAGTATAGGGAGAGTGCTATGTTGTAAATCCATTATTTCAACTTAATTCAAAGCTAAAAAAATTGAAGGAACACCTTCGACTTTGGAGTAAAGAGCACAACAGCAAGTAACAGATTGCTTAACTAATGAGACGAGTGTTAGACGTGGCCTACTTAAATTTAATTAACCAACCAAATAATTCTTAGGTTTTGGATCCTTTTTTGATAATGAGAGTGATACTTTATTCAAGCAGAGCACTCATTATAATGTCTCAAGGGCTCGCACGCATGAGCACTAGAACCTTTATGTAAAGCATTATACATCTTACTACTTGACCTAAAGGTCCTTGACTTAGGTCTCGAATCTTTATAAACAAAAAGTGGAACGGCTTCCAGAGCCACTCTACATGCAAGCCACTGAAAACAATCATTACTCAAAGATAAAATGGCTCGCTCAAGGAGAAAGAATTACTCGATTTTTTCACTTCAGATTTGTTGAAACAAAACCAAGATCAACAACCAAGACGATGGTGGATGAGATAGGTAACTGGATAAACTTAAATGAAACTTTGAATAGGGAAGCTTTACAATACTTTATAGATTTATTTGATTCTTCCTCCATAAATATTAACTTCTTATGTATCGCTTCTAAAAAATTCTTTAAAATAATGTAAGAAACACAATGGATAGACCTTTTGAGATAGATGAAGTTAAAAAGGTAGTAGTTTAAATTGATGGCAACAGCTCTCCAGGTCCAGATGGTTTCAATTTAAGGTTTTACAAATTACAGCGGGAACTAATCAAAAACAATGTTTCATTAGTAATATTAGTCACTTAAATTTATTAAAGTAGATTATAATAATATTACGTATGTATGTATGCTTTTTAGGTTGGCTATAATTTTATAATAGGGCTCCCACTAGATTCTACATCTCTCAAAAATCCTAAAAGTGATACAGAAATTTCTTAAATTCCTATAATGGATATTAGGTTCCATTTATCATGTTGCTACAATCTTGAGGATGCTCAACAAATTATGCCCCATAAATGATAAGTAACATTTTACTAGTTTTTTATTGTATTTAATTCCTAATCATATATTCATTTGATCCAAATTGTATTTATGACTTTGAGTGTGCTCAATAAATCATAAAGTACATTTTGTACTCTAGACCCATCACTTTGCGATAGCCTAATGGTAGTCACGTAACCCTTGAGGTTGCTCCACAAAGTTACATCATATTCTTACCAATCTAGGGATAATATTAACATCATTATGGATATTTTATGGCTTGAGGGTACTCAACAACCATAGGTATATATGACACTCTATATATATTATAAATGGTGGGGAACAAGCTTATTTCAAGTTAATAATTTAAAATAATATTAACCGAGCATTATCAAAATTTTAAGGGAGAGCAATATAATCTCATAACATCATATATCTCTATATATTATACAAACTCATTTATATCTATTTGGGTTTTAACTCATTTATACCTCCCATTTCTTTGTATGATACCCACACACACATACACACATATGTACATTGTATAACATTAATAATTCGTTGAGTTATACATATTCACATGTAATTATCTATTAATTAAACCTTTTTATTAATTTAAATATAACATTTATATATATGTAAATTTAAAAGAATTTAAAATTTATATATTTATAACCTTGATGAATACGAGTTTAAAACGGTTTTAAATTATATTCCCAGCCCTTATGATTTTAATTTTAATTTAAAACAATTTTAAATTAATTTATTTATAACCTTTATAAATTTTAAATCTAAATTATAATGAATTTTAAATTATTTTAATTTGTTATATTATTGAAATAAGTGTTACTGTCTACACACACCTAATTAACTCTCTACACCCATTTATCCTTCCACCCAACCAAACACTTCACACACCCACCTACATCCACCTAATTTATTTTTATTTCTTTTCCCACACATGCACCTATTTGTTTCCTCTTTCAAGAAAAATCTTTAACAAATGTCAAACCCGCTTTCTTCTATAATCTCATCTTTTATTTTAATACCTTAAAAATCTTCTGCCCATTCGTTCTATTCATCTCCAAAATCATTGCTACAAATTACTAAATTGGGGCATCCAACATTACTTACAATCTATGTGTTAAATAAGAAGAAATAGAATAATAGCATGTAATTCTCAAAAAATTCAAAAACAATGCAGATTCATAAACCTATAAATTCAAAAAAAGACAAAAAATGAAGGAAAAAATGAACAATTATGTAAACAACTGTGGCCATAAAAAATTACGGACTTACAAATCCGTTCAAACCTGAAACTGAGTTTTTTAAACAAAAATTAATTTTAAGACTTATATGTTGTATGAACCAAAAATTAAATTGAAATTAACTGCTATCTTGAATCAAAATGAAAACAACAAATACAATAAATCCAACCTTCAAATTACTGAGATTACAACACATATAAATTCCATTCACAGCATGATGGGAACCAAAAACCCCTACTTTTAATTCAAGGAATATCTTAAAACATCAAAATAGGTCTTCCTTGTATTATTAATTTGGATATGCTCTACCATTAATTGAAGATATGAGAAACTATTATAATTTTGATAATTAGGGTTTAATTGCTCTTATTAGCTTTGGTCGATTATGCCAAACCATTTGGTTGTTTCTTTACTCAATTTTGCATAATCAGATGAAGTAGGTTTTTTGTATTGTTTTTACTGAATTAATATTAATACCTCTTTAAGTGGCATTAGGGATTGTTTAGGCGTGTGTAGGTAGTAATACCATGTTGAAATATCTTATTTGAATCAACCTGAAACGCAAAACACTTTTGCGACTTCCACTCTAACATACTCTTGAAATATACCACTTCGACGAGTCGGGTAAAGACCAGGAGATTGGGATATTTTCCATTCATAAGAATAGTACTCAGCCAGAGTAACATTCTCCTTGGTTAAACACATTTTTCTTAGACGCCTATCTAGTTTAATTTTCTAAGTGACTTCCCTACATGTTGGTATTATGTGAACACAATACGAGAGTTGATACCATTATTGGATCATGTGCATTGGCAATGAGATAAAAGAGGATAAATTTCAAAAAATAAATCATTTATTAATTTACACTAGATCTTATTTGTTTTACATGAATAATTTATTTATACTAAATCATATTCAATGATCGTTAATAAAAGAGAGCTTGTTGTACATATTTACTTATGTTATAAGTTGATTTTATTTATTTATTTAATATATTAGTATATATAAGTTTAGTTATTATTTAATTTAGGTTCGGTTGATTTTACATTTAAATTAGTGACCCAATTTCACAATACAAATCTCAACATGTAGTTAAATTAAGAGATATATTAAATGAACAATAGATGAATGTCTATGATCATTAGGATTTATGATCAGATAGTGCGTATAATATCTACAACTACAGTATCAATGTATGTATAGTGGCGTGTGTGTATGTATATATACATGCACACTCACACGCCGTACATTTATATAAGCATGATTATATGTTATTTATTATATTTACTTATTTCAGCCACATAGATAAAATAACATATTTAACTTGGTTAGGAATATTTGTATGTTTACATATGGCATAAAAATATTTGACTTGTTCCAATATGTATATAAATATACATGCATACATACGCATAAATACACATATACATACAACATATATGTAAGTATGTGTGTGTGTATATATATATACATACAATTTAAAATTCAAGACTGTATCTAACCTTATCCTTATTAATATATACGTTTTGTAATTTAAATTTTAATGTTCAAATAAAATAAAAAATGATTTCCTTTTTATTTGAGTTTAAATATATCCTTTCCCTTTTATTTCTTAATCTATAACATTTATGAAATGTACCTTTTATTTGTTAATTTAACTTTATCTACATTAACACAACCTTTCCTTTTTGGTATATATACACACAAACTGTGATTAAATATATGTATATATAAATATTCATGCATATGTACATAGCTTTAAAATAATGTTTTGTATATATAGATTGACTCATGGCTAAGCCATATATATATATATATATATATTATTTTTAATATATGTACACACATGTGTATGTAACATACGTATATGCATATATAAGTATGTATGTTTGTATGTATGTATATGTATGTATGTATACAAAAAAATCTTAGGCCATGGGAAAACTGTATTTTGCCATGCAAAACATAAATAGATATATCTTGTTTTTAACTAATATAAATACACATTAATATGTGTGTGCGTGTATATATATATCTATATGTTTGTATATGTATTTATGTGTGTGTGTGTGTGTTTATATACATGTGCACACATGTGTTTGTATGTTAATTTTAGTTTTCGTAAATAATCTTATTTTATGTTCAAAACAAAAAATATGAACAAACATGTGTGTGTGTGTGTGTGTAAACACACATATAAACTATTTTATAAAAAGTGTGTGTCTTGATCCTCCATGTTGCCTACATCTTGGTTGTTAGCAATTTCTAGTCCAAAGTCCTGGTTCTTTGTCCTTGACCAACAATTGTAAATCTACATTCTAAGCTTCACAGATTTTTAATAACAGAGGGATGTTGTGTCATTGTGAATTGGAGAAGGAGATGTATTTATAGCCTCTATTGGGCTAGCTAATAAATATATGTTTCTCTCTTTCTCTACGATCAAATGAATATTAGATAAACAATTTACCAAATATCAATTAGAACATACGTGGTAATCAAAACTTGCTCCCTTCTCCTCCATATATGGCCAACCTTTAGTATAGGAATTAATCCTATGATTTTTGGCCTTATTAATTCATACATTAACTAATTAAATGTTTATTTCAGCCATACATGTAAGTAAATTCATTTGTAACACTTTTATATTAAATTACTTAATTTCAAAGCCCTAAATAAATAGATAAAAGCCATAAAATTGAATATGACATTTGTATTAATTTTATTGTTAATTTATAAAATTTATAAATTAATTTTAAATTGGTTGAACTTGGAAATTAGCTAACAACATGATTGTGTTGACTCCCTAACGTAAACTCGGTGCTTAGTCAATATTTAGATATTTTAAATATTAAAGCCCATATAGACTTTGCTCAAGCATAACGATGAGCACAAACTCAGTCGCTTATTGATGTTTTAGGTGAAATCCAATTTCTAATCTTTATTAAGATACACCTTGTAATGAGTGCATATTTTTTCCATCATCGTTATATTACTAAGATATTAAGAGTTTGATCAATGTTAGAAAAAACTTTAAAAATATCCGTTGTTAATTGTGTAGACCACTTTATAGTCCTTAGTTCGATGCGATAACATTTTTTGCTTAATCGATTTGCTTTGGCCAGAGATTTTGACTTTATGTTAACTGACAGTTATGGTAATAATAACCCCCTACAACTGTAACAACTCGTACCTCAATGGGACCGAATTTTTTCTAAATCGAAAATACAAGTCCATCAAAGTACGAATCGTTGGTTTTTGGTATCCTCGGATGAATAATTGCATATCAGAGCACCGTCAATATAAACTCATAGGGGAATAGTGAAATATAATAAAACATATAGTTTTGACCAAGGTTAACACTTTGATGTCTTATGCCATTGTCAGTCTCAAGCCAATACATGTCCCTCTAAGCTATCCTATAGGTTGCAATGAGGAAGGTGTCTAAACAACGTTCTGGTGATTAGTAAATTACGCACTTTATATATAACACTAATTTATGCTAACTGTCTTACATTATATGTAATGTTTATTGTTTTACTTAGTCGTCTTGACTCCACGTACGCATATGATACGCCCCATCAATTAAAGGTAGATAATAACTGCATACATGTGTGTGTTGTTGGGCGGATTCTCGCCCAGAAGGCCACGAGACCGTGAAGCGTCATGTCCCATGCACGTTTGAAACCAACAGGCACAGTAGGCGTCATCTCCTTGCACTCAAGTGCTCATGTCCATTCGGTACCTCCTTGTACCATGGTCCATTCGGCATTCATGAACCCAAGTTCATTCGGCGTCCATGCCCTCAACTTCATTCGGCTCTCTCTCCTCTCATGTCCATTCGGCACCAGCTCAACACCGGACCACACAATGCCGGTCCAAGCTACCACTCCCACTCCACTACCGGATCACCCCCTACCGAGCCAACCTCATTCGGTCCCCCACTCCATTCGGCATAGCCGGTCCAAGCCCCGCCGAATACCACCACCGGACCACACTATTGCCGAACCACCTTCTCATCACATCTCCACCGAACCAATGCAACATCTCCTGCTCCATACCGGTCCAACTTATGACCGGACCAACACATACCCTACTCAATACCGATCCACACCCCACCAGACCAACGCCACTCCAAATTCCATGCCGAATGAAGCTCCGCCGAACCAGAACGCTGCCAGGCCAGATTGCTCCAGCCCGGGCCCAGCAACAGCTATATACCTCCAAGACCCCTTGCCCCCTACCTCATTCTATAAATAGAGGGGCAGGGGTACAACAATGGCAGACAAGTTTGAGAGCTCAAGCAAGGAAGGAACTTTCAAACTACTTTCATACACTTGTATACAACGCATTGTACTTGTAACCTGAAAGAAAGAAGATAATAACATATAAAGTGGACGTAGGCACATTCTGGCCGAACCACTATAAATCTGTGTGTCTTTTACATTTCAGCCCCTACTTTTCTCATATTTACATACTCATCTAAAATCATTGAAAATCACATATAATCAACTAAATAATACGACTTGGAGGTGTTTGTCCATTTTTTGTGCAAACATTTTTGGTGCTTTCATTGAGAGCTGAACTCAAACTTCATCTTCTCCCACTCAACCTTTTTCCTAACGACATCACTCGTTGCTTAGAAATCATGCCTTCCAAACAGAGAAGGGATGTTAACAAAGGAAAGAACATCGCAACTAGCAGCCTTCCAGATCCAGCAATCACAGATCAGCCCACTTCAACAGCAGTACCAGATGAAAATCAGGAAAATCCAACTGGTCCCGCAACGGAACAACCAATCACTAGGGCAGATCTGGACAGGGTTGTGGCTGAAGTAACTAACCGCTTCACATCCCAACAAGAAACTTTGGTGGACCAACTCATGACACGCTTAAGGGACGCTGAAGAGTCCAACCGCAACACTGAATCATGGGGTGAATCCCAATCCGGAGGATCCCGGAGGCAACAAAGGTCTTCACTCTTCGAACAAGCTATCAACAGGAAAAACAATGATAGGGGCCGCGCCCGGACTCAGCCCGAATTCCGACTCGAGGAAGCCCTTGGAACCGAACCTAGCGGGGGAGGCACCAGGCGAGGGTCGGATGTAGCTGAGCCAGTCATGCCACCTAATCATAGAAACCCCGCTGAACGGAGCCGAGCTAGAACCCAGCCCGAAGTTGACCCCATGGATGTGCTCGAAACAGAACCCCACAGGGGAAGATCAAGGCAGGGGGCAACTGTAGCTGGTCCTAGCGTGCATCCAAGCAGCCAAAGACAACCACTGGATAATGCTAGAGGTGATAGACTGTACCATCCCTACAGGTCATCTGGACGAGATAGATCCCGCAGGGAAGAACCGAGCTCATTTTTGTCCGCTCCAAGTTCTGACGAGCGGATGGCACGATTATTCAGAGAATGTGTCCAACGGGAGCAAAGGGACCGGGGAATAGGCGCTAGGGTCACCAGTCCCTTTACCCGAAATATCGAAACTGCCATCACTCCCCGGGAATGGAAAATGCCAACCATGGAACCTTACAAAGGAACTTCCGACCCCATCGTACACCTGCAGAGATACACCCAGCATATGCTCATGAGTGGAGCAACAGAAGGAGTATTATGTAAATGCTTTCCGCTATTCCTATCAGATCTAGCTACCTCCTGGTTCTGCCATCTACCCCAAGGATCCATCAACTCATGGGAGATGTTAAAAGAAAGGTTTATTAGCCAGTTCCGCATCCATGTGGAACAACCCAGGGATGCTTATTCTCTATCCAATGTCAAACAGAAAACCGGAGAGACGCTACAACAATATCTAACACGGTTCAACGCCGCAGCGGCAGCAGTTCAAGATGCCGATGAAAAACTCACTCTAATGGCCCTCTGTAGTGGTGTGCATCCAGACACCAAGTTTGCCAGAAGATTAACTAAGGAAAAACCAGTTACCTTGCCTGATTTCTTCCATGAAGCTGGAAAGTATATGAGACTTGAAGACGCTGCTACGGAGAGGCAGCCAGGGCAACAAGGCAAGATAATTCAAGACAAGGTGCCCACTGCAGCTAAGGACGCTCGAAGAAATGAATCTAGAGACAATGCTGGGGGCAGAAAGGGTGAGAAGCGCCAATATCGACCAGGGCCAAGATTTGACTCCTACACTCCTTTGAATGAAACAATCGAAAACATCTACCTAGCCACTCAGGGCGAACTCGGATACAAGCGCCCCCCGCACAAGAAAGAATCAGATAACGCACTCAAGTCCGGAAAGTTCTGTCGCTTCCACGAATCCCACGGACATGACACCAATGAATGCCACCATCTTCGGGACTTGATCGAAGAACACATTAGAAGAAGAAGACTGGAACGTTATGTGAAAAGTCAGAACAGGACTCCAACTCCTGCCAATGAGAACTCAAAGCAACCCCTCCCAGAAGTAGGCGGAGGGAGTCGCAACAATCACAACACCAGTGGCTCTAGTCAAGAGAAGATAGTAGTCCTTACCATCTCAGGAGGACCACACATTGCCGACAGAAGTTGGGCAGAGATGGAAAGGTACGGCGAGTCGCTTAGAAATGCCGAAGGATATGTTAACTCCATTACGGAGGAACGCCACCCGAAACGAAAAGAAAACGACGACATCATATTCAGTAGGCGTGATTTGGAAGGAAGACAGTACCCACATATGGATCCTATGGTCATCTCTGCCTGGTTCGGTCCAGCTAAAGTTTTTCGGATTCTAATAGACACGGGAAGCTCCGTAAACATCTTGTTCAAACATGCTTTCGACAAAATGAAGTTATCAATGAAGGATGTGTCTCCCTGCGACAAACCACTGCACGGTTTCACTGGAGATGCAAAAATGCCCCTCGGGCAACTTGACCTCTTCGTCGAAATAGGAAGTCATCCCCGCTCCGTGGTGCGAAAACAAACGTTCGTGCTAATAGAGAACCACTCGGCTTACAACGCCTTCTTGGGGAGACCAGCCTTGTCTGACTTCCAAATTGTCCTAGCCCCCTGGTGCCTGAAGATGAAATTCCCGACAGACAACGGAATAGGAGAAGTAGAAGGAGATCAAGACGCTGCCCGAGACTGCTATGTAACTGAGCTTCGCAACAACCGCAGAAAGAATAAAGGAAAAGATGCAGAGACTACTCTCTGCATGAAAAGCTTGGAGGCATAGCAACTAAAGAAAGCCCCTCCTCTTCGATACACAAGCGATCCCTTCAATGAACTAGACCCCCGGGATAAAGAGGAGGAGGCTACCGCCGAGCCTGCAGAGGCTATGGAATTCGTATCTGTAGATAAGCACGATTCAAGTAAACTATTAAAAATCGGATCTCAGCTGAAAACGGAATTAAAGGGTCAACTCATTGACTTTCTCCGCCACAACTTAGATGTATTTGCGTGGACCCACGCTGATATGACAGGAATCTCTCCAGACGTAGCGTGCCACATGTTGAACATCGATCCCACCAAGGTACCAGTAAAGCAGAAAAAGAGGAGCATGGGGGCAGAGCGATCAGCAGCCCTTGATGAGGAAGTAAAAAATCTACTTGCTAATGACTTCATACGGGAAGCCATCTACCCAGAATGGATCGCTAACCCAGTGCTAGTAAAAAAGGCCAATGGAAAGTGGCGAACATGTATTGACTTCTCCAATCTGAATGACGCTTGCCCGAAAGACTGCTTCCCACTTCCCCGAATTGACCAACTCGTGGACAGCACAGCTGGGCACGAACTCCTATCTTTTATGGATGCATACTCCGGATATAACCAGATCCCCATGCACGCTCCCGATCAGGACCACACTAGCTTCATCACCGACCGCGGATTATATTGTTACAAAGTCATGCCTTTTGGACTCAAAAATGCTGGAGCTACCTATCAACGCCTCGTCAACAAAATGTTCGCAGAACTGATAGGACGTACTATGGAAGTATATGTGGATGACATGTTGGTGAAGTCCAGGAAAGCCAACGACCATGTAAGCCATCTGGACGATATGTTTCGGGTACTTCGCCGATATGGAATGAAGCTGAATCCTCTAAAATGCTCCTTCGGAGTATCATCGGGAAAATTCTTAGGATTCATCGTCCACGCCAGAGGAATCGAAGCAAACCCTGAACAAATCCGAGCTTTAAAAGAAATAAGGATACCTTCCACTCGGAAAGAAATGCAGAGCCTAAACGGAAAGGTGGCCGCCCTAAGCAGATTCATTTCCAAGGCAACTGACAAGTGTGTCCCTTTCTTCGAAGCACTCAAGAGAGACAAAGGGAGGTTCGAGTGGACCGACGAATGCTTAAAAGCCTTCCTCAACCTAATCGAACACCTTCAGAGACCACCAGTACTCTCAACTCCAAATGAAGGTGAAGTGTTATACCTATACCTCGCTGTATCATCTCATGCTCTAAGCGCCGCCTTGGTAAGAGAAGAAGACCGCACACAACGTCCGGTTTACTTTGTAAGCAAGAGATTTACGGGGGCAGAAGCCAGATATCCTAAACTTGAGAAGTTAGCATATTGTTTATTGATCGCGTCACGGAAACTGCGACACTACTTCCAGTCTCACTCCATCAGGGTTCTAACCGATCAACCACTAAGACAAGTGCTCCATCGTCCTGACACTTCTGGGCGACTCCTCAAATGGTGCATCGAACTAAGTCAGTATGATATCACCTACCATCCCCGCACCGCTATCAAAGGACAAGCCATGGCTGATTTCATTGCCGAATTCACTACCAACGAAGGCAAGGAACAATCCGAAGTAGCAAAAAACATCAAGTGGAACCTCTTTGTAGACGGAGCATCGAACGAACAAGGCTCGGGGGCAGGTATTATGATCGTCACCCCCAGGGGAAGAAAGTTGTACTATGCATTAAGATTGGAGTTCACGGCCACTAACAACGATGCTGAATATGAAGCAGTAATAGCGGGATTGGAACTGGCCCTAGAAATTGGGATCAATTCCTTATGTATTCATAGTGATTCTCAGCTTATCGTAAACCAGGTACTAGGAGAATTCCAGACTCGAGGAGAACGGCTCACAGCATACCTAAAGAAAATCAGACTGCTGCTCGATCGATTGGACCATTATCTAATCAAACACATTCCTCGAGAAGAAAACCAAGAGGCAGATGAACTTGCAAAGCAAGCTAGTATGAAGGGCAGCACCATTCCCGGAGCACTAGTAATCTCAAGGCAGCTAGCCCCGAGTTTCGAACAAGCGAATCTGATAACTGCAATCGAAGAAGGAACCTGGATGACTCCTATCCAGAAATATTTGCAAGATGGCATACTACCCGACAGGCGTGACGAAGCCAAGAAGATCTTGAGGAAAGTTCCCCACTACACAATGCAAGAAGGCATCCTCTACCGGCGTGGCTTCTCTAGCCCCCTATTAAGATGCGTCGCCGGGAGGGAAGCCAAGGAGATATTAACAAACATCCATCAGGGAGGATGCGGAGATCACACTGGAGGACAGACTTTGGCAAGAAAGATACTCCGATATGGATATTACTGGCCCACACTGAACAAAGATGCCCTAGACTTCGTTAAGAAATGCGACAGATGTCAGAAGTTCGCCAAGATCCCTCGACTGCCCACAAACGAAATTACTCAAATGACCAGCCCTTGGCCCTTTGCTGTATGGGGAATTGACTTAATTGGCGAACTGCCAACGGGCCGAGGCGGAGCCAAATATGCTATAGTGGCAGTCGATTATTTCACCAAATGGGTGGAAGCGGAACCTTTAAATAAAATATCTTCAGCAAAAGTTATCAACTTCTTGATCAAAAACATTCTGTGCAGGTATGGAGTCCCCCTCAAGATCGTATCAGACAACGGACCCCAATTTGACAGCGAAGAATTTGCCGACTGGTGCCAAGAGCATGGAATTCATAAAAGCTTCTCATCAGTAGCTTACCCTCAGGCAAACGGACAAGTTGAAGCTGTCAACAAAATTCTCAAAACCCTAATCAAGAAGAAACTTGAAAAGTCAAAAGGCGCTTGGGTGGACGAACTTCCTACGGCACTATGGGCATACCGCACATCTTTCAGAACATCAACGGGACATACTCCTTTCTCTTTGGCATATGGATCGGAGGCAATGCTCCCAGTTGAGACTATTGTGCCTTCCCACCGTAGGATCCACTACAACCCAGAAGAAAACGAAGAACTCCTCCTCATGTCTTTGGATCTGATTGAGGAAAGGAGAAACGATGCAGCACTCAAAGCAGCAGCTCACAAACAAAAAGTGGCAGCACTATACAATTCCAAAGTCAAGCATCGCAGCTTACAAGAAGGAGATCTTGTCCTCAGGCGAATCTTTCCGCGCCCCGGGGCACTGGACCCCATCTGGGACGGACCATATGTAATTCACAAAGATCTCCACAACGGAGCTTACATTTTGTCAACAGTGGACGGAGAGGTGTTCCAGAGGGCATGGAACATCCGACACCTCCGTCGATACTTTTCTTAACTTGTACTGCCCATATGAAGTGAATTAACAAAGAGAATCAGTGGACGTAGGCATTTTCGTGCCGAACCACTTTAAAAAATCTTGTCTCTTTTTAACTTGTTCCTTTATGTCTTGGCTACTTGTTAAGCGTTATCCCTTTCTGTTGAACAAAATCCTATGGCATCTCCACTCAAGACGCACCGCGGCCTCATCTAGACTAGGCCTAACAGGTACGCCACGATTCTATGCACTCGCCAATGAGACTCTTTTGCTCCAGCATCCCTCTGCTGCGGGTTAACTCATTGCGCGCCTGCCCTCAAAGCCAACTGTAATGAGCCGATTATAAGTCATCATAAAGGCCGACTATAGCCGATGGCAGCTCATTACGGCGTTCGGCTCGTCGGTAACCGTGAACCTACTTTAAGCCCCAACATAAGGTGTGGCCAGCCAGGGGTAGTTCACGGCCAACGGCACCCACGCTAGCCGGCCACGGTAAATCGAATAATACCCACGATTACGGACCATAACGGTTCGGGTAGTTACCGTGCGCGATCTCGGCTCCGATGTGTCTTAAGTGCGGCTGTGGTAAAAAAGAAAACTCCCCGCGGAGGCGTAAGATGGGTGACAAATGTCTCCAAGACCCACAGCTAGGGAAAGTGACTACAAAACCCGTTTGCCACGAACTTAAGCACATCAACGGCCTTCCGTGACTGGAAGTTTTACTTTCACTATATTTCCATTTCATTTAAATATTTTTCTCCTATCCTGTATAACAAACTCTAAAGTACAGGAAACCAAATAGGAAGCATTCACTCATGAGGCTCTAAGCCTGCGTGCTGGGTAGCAGGGCGCTCTGCTATACCCGTGAACAGTTACACAAGACACTCAAAGCTACCGCCTGCGAATAAAACATAAAGGGCGGTACTCTCTTCTCTTGTACATAAATGCGTAACTATAACTTATTCATACACTGACATTGCAAAACGTGAAATTATATTTCAAGCAAAAACTTAACATCAAACACAAGTGGAATCACAGGCATATACATAATTATACTTCTCACACAGCACATAAAGATAGCAACAACATTTAAACATGACAAAATCAGCTTATATTATAAGATCACACGAAGTTATTCTTTGCAAATAATTTTATTACAGTTGCATATCAAAGACTAACATGAACAGTGATAAAAAAGAAACAAAAAGATGGCAGATGCATCCACACTCCATCACCAACTCCCCCAGCCTACTTAGCCGCAGGATCGGAGCCCCCAGCATGTGGATCTGAAGTCCCACCTGTCCAGATCAGAAGAGGAATTCATTAAACGAACGATCAAGTTATGAAAACACGAAAAGAAAAGAAAGGAAAAAGAATAACTCACCAGCATCCGCCGCTTGATCCTCATCATCCAACTGCACGCCCGCTTCCTCTGCAGCGAGTAGCCGCATCCCCTCCTTCACCGCCGCTTGCTCCTCCTTTGAGAACTGAGCAGTAACCGCACTCAAGTTGAAAGCCTCTCCGCCTTCCTTACCCGCATTCACCCTGGCCTCCTCTAAAGCCTGGAGATACACCTTGGCCATGACCCGAGGGTAATCGTCCATCCAAGACAAGCCGCCCTCCTTCCAAGTGTGGAAGTACATATCCTGCAACATCTCATCCATCATCCCCTCGTTTTCCTCAAACTCCCTCACCCGGGCCTCGGAAGCTTGCAACTTGGTAACGGCGGCATCCCTCTCTGATTGGTACCTTAAGCAGTCAGCCTGGAACTTCCTCCTCATTTCCTCCTCCTTCAACTTGAGGGACCTCCTCATCTCCTCCATCTCCTCCTTCAACTCGGCCTGGGCCATCTCCGCAGCCTCGAGCCTCCCGGACAACTCCTCTACCCGCTCGAGATCCGCATTTCGAACCTCATCCACCGTTGTAATAGCCATGTTAATCCGCTCCCTGCAGGTGACCTCCATTTTCCGTAACTCCGCCCTACTTGCCTTCTCCATGGTCTCTTTCAGACGCTGGGAAGCTTCCTCATGCTGGGAGATCTGGATGGCTTGGTCGGCAAGCTGCTTGGCCTGATCGGCAACCTTTAGCCTTAACCGAATGTTAGCACTCCCAATCTCCTCCCCGGCCTTGACCAATCGGGCATGATGCTCCATTAACTTCTTAGTCTCTTCGGCCACCCGATCAATATTAGCCTTGGCCTCGTCCCCCATAGTAACTACTCGGGTAGTAAGTAAATCAAGATCTAAAGATTTGTCCTCGTCCAGCACTCTTACCATGGGGTTGCGGGGAAGTAGGTGCTCGCCCGTGGTCTCATCGAATGAAATGTCCCGAAAACTTGGGTCTAAATCAGGATGGCCGGCAAAAGGGTCACGAGGCACGGGGCGAGGCACATCGGGACGCCTTATATGAATGACAGTAGAACTCTTGGAAGGAGGAGGAGGGGGGCAGGGCTCCGTGCTCTCCTCCGTAGTATCACGAGGAGGCTGAGTAGGGGGAGACAGAGTAGGAAGCTGCGAAGCAGAAGAAGACTCAAATAAGGAACGGCTCCGCTTCCTTTTCTGAATGCCCTCTTCGATGACCCCAAGAAGAGGGCGGTACTTGACTACGTCCCCAGTGCGATCAGTAGAAGGTTTCGCGGAAGCTCTCCTCGACTTAAATTGTTCAAGGCGGTGTCGAACATCCGACGTTTTACCCGCCTGGCCTGCCCCTGGAATAAAGAACAAGTGTTACGAACATACAATAATCCGCAATTCAAAAAATGTGCTAAGTTGAAAAGAAAGAAAAGTGAGGAGACACATCTGTTATACAAACCCGGCGGAGGAGTGGGATACTGCAATAAGTCCTGGATCTCATTCCAGGACGGAAGTGAACCGTAAAAAATTTCTAAGTCCCTATCGAAAATGGAATCGGCAGAAGACAAAAGTTCACCTTGCATCGCCGGGGTCACCCTAGCTGAGGAACCCTTAGAGGATGGGTCAGTGCTAACCACAGCTTTGCCGGTTTCCTCTGCCTTCTCCGTTTCCTTCTCTGTTTCCGACTCCCCCTCTGACTCCCCGAAGGCCCGACGGAGAGCCTCATCCAGTTCGAGGTCCTGCTCAGAGGTTAGAGCAGCAACACCGCTACCACCCTGACCATCGCCATCTCCTCCACCCTCCGACCCTTCTCCAACTTCACCTCCTTCCTCCTCTTCTACACCTTCCTCCTCCGGGACATCCGGGCAAGTACTTGGAGAAGGGCCATCGGACTCCTTGAGCTTCTTGCCTCCTACGACTGGACGTTGTGCAAAGGGCTTCCTCTTGCCACCCTTCGCTGTCACCCCACCTTTAGGCTGGGCAGCCTTCTCTTCTGCCGTGTCCCTCTGTTTGACTACGGACTGATGTGGGAGGATCAAATTATACGACAAGAGCCTGGCATTCCTAATCAGATAAGCAGCCGATCTGTCTCTCCCGGAAATAGCTTCAATTTCTGCTGCCATCCGAACCAAGCGATCATCTTCCACAACCGCAAAACCACCTGTCGCTAGCAAGAAATAAAAGCGCATAAGAGAGTGAATTACAGCCAAGACAGGAATTATGAGTAGAGTTTTTACTTACATCCGGAGGTAAATCGGCGAATAGAGACGGAGTCATCCCTGACAAAGAACCATTCCTTCTTGAACATGCTATACTTCGAGTATAAATCCAAAACAGGCTTGAAGGAAACGGCTGACTCCAAGCTAATATATGGGGACCCCTTCCTGTACCCCCTCAGATTGTACAGATATCGTATTTCCCGATTGGAGGGGGCGCGCCCATATCTCTTCTGGAAGATAGCATATAAGCATACCAGAATGGCATAAGAGTTGGGCTGAAGCTGGAATGGAGCCACCTTCAGATAAGTGACGAAGCTTAGTATCCAGGCGTTGATTGGAGGAATAGCCCCGCACATGCAATGGTACCGGCTATAAGCGAAGTACCCCTCAGGGGGATCATATGGCATGACCCCTTCCCCCGGTAACAACATAAGAGCCCTGTCTATCCCAAAGGAACGGGATATAACGTCAAGTTGCTCCTCCTTTAAGGAGCTTGGGAAGCAGTCAGGGGGAGAGTTCAAAAGTTCCTGTGGACCACATCCGTCCACTAGAGACTTCGGAATAGGTCGGTGTTGCCCGGATCCTGATTGGACTGGGGGCGAGGAAGAAGAAGGCTCTCCTGTGCCTCTAGACTTCTTTCTGTCTGATCGTGTTTCCGCTTTGCGAGACATTTTCTGCAGCACAAGAAAAACCTAATATTAGAACAAGGAAAATAGAAAAGTAAACAAACAAGTGCGTGCAAGTGTGGAATTTCATTCGCAAGCTGAAGTCTTCCAGATCACAAGTTCATTCGGTTTCCAATTTCATTCGGTTTCCAAGTTCATTCGGTTTCAACCCCATTCGGTTTTCATCTCATTCGGCTCCAAGGCAGTAGTCCCATTCGGTGAAGCAAGGACATACGTGTGTATTCGGTATATACCTGGTTCGGTATAAGGTTGGTTCGGCAAACACTTGATTCGGCAATGGAGTGATTCGGCTCTACTCGTTCGGTAAAGAAAAACAAGGGGGGTACGGCCTCTATATATAGGCAAACTCACAACCACCGAACCAGATGTCTCGCCCAACCGGACCAATGATACCGGACCACCAGAAGCCGGATGAGAATAGCCGGACCAACCAAGAACCGAATGGAACCCTCTATCTACCGTCCAAGACCAGGAACTGGGGGCACGCAGGCGCTTCACTCAGATAAGTACCAAACTCTAGAACTAACTAATAAAATAAGATTATGCTAACGATGAATAAGTCGTAAAATGCTCACTGACGTGGATTAAATCGTTTACACGTGTACGCGACCTCGAATGGTCCACAGGCACGCTCTGAATGGTTATTTACCCTACCATCGTGGGAATTTACACTTTGACACACATTCTTAAGCCCATCGGTCACATGGATATTTGATAATTATTATGAAATGGCTAAGCTACTTACACATGTACGGGGTCGCGAACGATCCCTAGGCATGCTCTGAGCTGGCGATAAACCACCTTGGCAAACGACCCAGGAACCCACTCTAACGTAAACCTGGCATCGACGATGCTAAGCCCCTTCGGGGCACACTTGCTCGTCCCGAGCGACACAGTTCACTTCATCTCAAATATTCCAACCACGAACGGTCGTTATTTGAAACCACACTAAAACTGTAAATTCCTTTGCAGGACATCCGCAGGATACGAACGTCCAGCCCATGGCGTTACGAAACAAGCCTTTCTATCACCAGGAAACAAAGCGCGACACGTGCAAGCACGTGCCCCACTTTGGGGGGCAAATGTTGGGCGGATTCTCGCCCAGAAGGCCACGAGACCGTGAAGCGTCATGTCCCATGCACGTTTGAAACCAACAGGCACAGTAGGCGTCATCTCCTTGCACTCAAGTGCTCATGTCCATTCGGTACCTCCTTGTACCATGGTCCATTCGGCATTCATGAACCCAAGTTCATTCGGCGTCCATGCCCTCAACTTCATTCGGCTCTCTCTCCTCTCATGTCCATTCGGCACCAGCTCAACACCGGACCACACAATGCCGGTCCAAGCTACCACTCCCACTCCACTACCGGATCACCCCCTACCGAGCCAACCTCATTCGGTCCCCCACTCCATTCGGCATAGCCGGTCCAAGCCCCGCCGAATACCACCACCGGACCACACTATTGCCGAACCACCTTCTCATCACATCTCCACCGAACCAATGCAACATCTCCTGCTCCATACCGGTCCAACTTATGACCGGACCAACACATACCCTACTCAATACCGATCCACACCCCACCAGACCAACGCCACTCCAAATTCCATGCCGAATGAAGCTCCGCCGAACCAGAACGCTGCCAGGCCAGATTGCTCCAGCCCGGGCCCAGCAACAGCTATATACCTCCAAGACCCCTTGCCCCCTACCTCATTCTATAAATAGAGGGGCAGGGGTACAACAATGGCAGACAAGTTTGAGAGCTCAAGCAAGGAAGGAACTTTCAAACTACTTTCATACACTTGTATACAACGCATTGTACTTGTAACCTGAAAGAAAGAAGATAATAACATATAAAGTGGACGTAGGCACATTCTGGCCGAACCACTATAAATCTGTGTGTCTTTTACATTTCAGCCCCTACTTTTCTCATATTTACATACTCATCTAAAATCATTGAAAATCACATATAATCAACTAAATAATACGACTTGGAGGTGTTTGTCATAAGTACCACAGTCCCTTTGGACCAAGATACCATCAATGCTAGTATCCATATCCCAACACCTCATCATGATCCATCATCGACGTGATATCACGTCCTCGTCGCCTGTGCATGCCAAGGAACTTCCCTAGTGCCTAATAATGGCGTTACAATAGTTTAATCGTATGTTATTTGCATTTGTAAGACCTCCACAAAAGGATTATCTAGCATTGCTTCCTAACGACAAACTAACTAGCAAATAATTATGAGGCGGTGCATGTTTAAATGGAATCTATATTAGTAGGAGTCATAACCCCCCCCCTCTTCCATCTTTCCACAGGCTGCTCGGGACCGATGACGTTCTCGACATGTGAAGCAACTCGTACTCCCGTATATGGTACAAATCACACCGTGGTAGCACCGAGCCTTGCTCGTCGTCATATTTAGATTACCTAACGCAATCTAGATAATACCCTTTAAAAGGTTGAAGCAGACTCAACTAGTCCTTTGACACTTCGACTGAGGCGAAGATCTTACTTGGTATTCCCTTTGCCTATACGTGAACGTATAATCCATGGGTCCTACAATTAGATATGTCTCACATTAGTATAATATAAACAGTGCTACAAGTAGCCCCTTGCGGTTGGAAAACTTCTGTTGTGTAACACCACCGACCTCGCATTTCAATCCATTTTAATAACTACGTCGTTCTTATCTAATCTAAGCTAATAGCTAACTTTAATAATTCACACTCATCATAAACGCATACCTGATGCTACGTATATTATACTTGTTTGTTTACTAGGCCTTCAATGTTCAATTGTTAATAAAATTCCTTTACATTTTCATGCATTTATTTCTTGTTTCATAAGTGTCAATTTAGTGTCAATGCCTATTACTTTTAACTTAAAAGACTTAAATATTTTGTACTATTCATTTTTCCTTTTTATTATTAGGTCTATTTTATGTTCCATTTTACATTATACTATCTTTCCTTGGTTACTAACTTCATTACTTACTTATTCCAATAATTTATCTAAAGTTCATCGCTGATTGTTTAATTTCTGACTTGTTTTTTTATTGCATATATTAGTTTTACTTTCAGGCTGTTATTATTATCCCTACTTGCAATTCTTTAGTTGTACTTAGGGATTTCTGCATTTTAATGCGTTGAACTTACATCTTGTCTAAAAGAAATTGTTAACATCATAAACTTATATAAGTTACCCAAAAGGGCATTTATGTTTCATTTGGAATTACAAGGAATTACCCTTTAGTTTTTATTATTGAAATAAACAGTACAAAATACGTTAACAATCCCAATTTTGTACATCTATTTCTTTTATGCATATTCCTTGTTATTTCAAACATTATGAATTTTCATATTTATAAAGCTAGATAATTTATAGAAATTTATATTGTAGCGCACTTCATTCCAACGAATTAAATTACTAGTTAAATCCCTATTCAATTTCTAATAACCTCCATTTCATATTAACTAACATATGCCATTTAAACATACAAATCTGTAATATCTATAAAACCTTGTTGATTTAGAGACTATACTTACACCCTTACTTTCTAGATTCAAGTTAACAGTTCACAGAATATGTAGGCATGAGTTTCAATCTCATTACACGAATATAATTTAACCTACAACTCCAAAAAATTATACCCAGGCATACAAAGAACAGATTTACAATGAAATAAATCCAATATTATATAAAAATATATAATTTTCCACTCACAGTTTTAGCTTATTTATGTTTTTATTCCAGTTTGAATTTATATTTTCTTCCTATCAGAATACATATACCCCAAGCATACATAATTTATTAGAAACCTAAGTTTGAGAAGAGATTTGGATTTAATTTAGATTCGGATGTGGAATTGTGATTTACCTTGGCTTTGGCGATTAGATTCTATTCTTCTTCTCTATTATTCTCTGTTATTCTCCACTTATACATATCTATATAGATTATACTTTTATTTAGATTTAAGAATTTGTGGAGAAAAAGAAACGAAAGAGCTTCGTTGTGCTTTAGAAAAATATGAAAAGAAAAGCGAAGGGTTAGGCTCATATTTATAGAGGTTCAAATTAATGCCAGCCTTTAGATAATATTATTTTAAATCCAGACCGTTAGACAAGGTTTAATCTGCAGTTGATAGTACACAAGCTATCAACCGCGACCCCTCCATCGGTCGATCGGTTGCAGTAGAGCAGTCGATCGATTGTCGTTTTATGTCAGGTGTTAATTTGTTTCCCAATTACGTTATTTTATATATATTTAACCGATTCGACTAACGTTAATTATACTTAAACGTTAAGCAACCGTTAACTTTAACTGTTGCTAGTTAATTATATTTATTTGCTTAATTACATATATAATTATTTTCGATCTAAAATATTCAAACGTTAATAACCTTTTCGGTTGGACTTCGATGGAAAAACTCTGTATGTGAAAATTGTTTAGAAAATCATCACGAAGCTAACGGTGTAGGTCTCGTAGCTAAATTCTGACGTTTGTGAAATTTCCATTTTCGACGTTACTAATTATTAATTAATTATCGTTAAATATACGGGGTGTTACATTCTTCCCCCTTAAAAGAATTTCGTCCCCGAAATTCCTCAAAGACTGAATCATGTAACATAATGCACAACAAATCTAAGCTGACCAGTCAATTAGTGTGTAACCAATTTTTCAATCAATGGTGTACAAGTGCACGATGTATCATAAAATACATGGTATGTATGTTGTAATTCTAAATCGGTGCCTCTTATATGAATGCATTCTTTACAACAATTTTGAAAACGTGGTGCAAAAAACTTATATATACTGGAAGTTCTATATGTACGCAAGTTCTGAAAATCAAAATCCTTGTTTTTACATCAAAAATTTTCCACACTTCTATGACTAGAAGTATAGTTCATCAAATTTTGCATCCAATCCCTACCATCCAAAATCCTACCACATTATTGCTAAAATCCTAAATTTTTAAAAATTTAGTTTTCTAAATCTATATTCCTTATATCGGAATGGTTTAGATTGAGAATTCTATATTTCCATCTTTATCTTGTACACCCTCTTTTTCCGCTATACCTTGAAACCTTCTCTTATGCTCAGATCTTTTTTCCAACTTTTTCGAGTACCATTCGCACAAGTTTTTATTTTTAAATTTTAAATTTCTAAAGTAGAAATATCTAAAAACTAGTTTTTTCCACCTACCGATAAGGTATGGAAAAAGAATTCTCAAGGCTAAGGCCGCCTTTTCCCTAATCACTAACCCTATTTTATTTTACTGTCACTTCTACTGCATAGCAAAATTCATATTTGCTAACCGTAGACTTTTCCTTATGCTAAGCATATAGCATTCCAAAAATCAAAAATGTTTCTCTTTCTTCGTTCAAAAAGCTTTTTAAATTAAACTTTGAAACATTGGAAAAAATTAAAATTCATTTTTTTTCAAAGCTTTTCATAAAAGTATTTTATATTTAAAATCAAGAATTTTAAATAGCAATTTTCAAAAGTACATTTTTTTACTTTTCCAAAACCAAATATACCACTTTTTATGCGGTTGGATTTAGTCCATGGTTTAATGTCCATATTTGACACTATCATATAACACGATAAATTTTTAATTTTCAAAATCTTTTCTTTTATTTGAAAATAACAACCAACACAGTAGTTTATTTATAAATTCATCCTTTAAGGTGTAGGGATAATGATCTGTGGTTTCGCAACAACCTTTTTACGTCCTTCACTTGTCGAAATTTATCTTCCAATAATTTAACACTTTTTGGGACTTAACTTTATTTTTCCTTTTTAGTACATAATATAATGAATTTCCTAATTTGTATAAGCTTCTAGTTTCCAAGTAATACTGCGGTCTGTAAAGAATAAATAAAAAGGAACATTTCTCATTACCATCGTACACATTTTGTACAAATAAAAACAACCAATGCTTACAACCCAAACCTAAAGAAAACAACTGTTGGAAGAAAATAATTATTATTGATATTACAACCACCTAAGGGTTAGGAAATGGTACTCCATGGGAGCTAGAACCACGGCCACAACCGAGTGATCGGATTATGGCGGCTGTGCACTCAAGCTCATGACCCTGGTACCACCGCTCCTCTCGTATCTCCAACTACTATGCCTGCATCTCTCATAGCTCGGCCTTAATCCAGATCTACGAATCTTGGATCGCTCCGTACTCGGGGGCCTGCTGCTGTGGCTCTACGGCCTATTAATCCGACCAAGGAGCCCAATCCATGAGTGCATATCTCGCCTCCTGCTATTGTACTCCAAAATCAATAAGCACATCTTCTATCCTCATCCTCCTAAGTTAGGAACTATCCAATGGCACGAGGGCCTTCTTCTACATTGGCTCCCCTCGGAGGCTAACTCCAAACTATTGAAAGACAGAAATGAAAAGATGACAGTATGGGGGATAGTTCCTCTATGTCCCTACTCCTAGGCCTACGTGTGGGACATGATTACCTTAGCCCAGTTCACCTGAATACCGCCTATGATGGCGTAGGTGGCCTTTTGAATGAGGGGGTTGATCTGGTCATAGCTCCTCGTCTTGGGGATGATGCTGTGCTGAAGTGGGTGATTACATGGGTTTGGTCTCATAAGTTCTCCATCTGCTAGATGCCTATCTCCTGGTGAAAGATCTGATGAAGAATGGTTGGCTCCAAGGTCTCAATATCCTCAATGTCCTCTCCTACTATGGAGATGTATAGATTCCCACCGAACTGCTCATCGGTCATCCGAATCTATACTCCTTTAACTTCAGATGTGAAGATGTTCACTCTGTCCACGTCGAGAAAATATTCCAAATTGGTATCATACTAATATTCCAATGAATTATAATACTACTTAAATCACAATTCACTTTATAATAATCTTCATTTCATATTAACTAACATATGCCATTTAAATCTATAAATTTGAAATATCTATAAAATCTTGTTAATTTAGGGGCAACACTTACACCCTTACTTTTTAGATTCAAGTTAACAGTTCACAGAATATGTAGGCATAGATTTCAGTTTCATTACATATATATAATTAATCCTACAACTCGAACTAATTGCATCCAAGCATACAAGGAACCGATTTGTAATGAAATAAATTCAATGTTAAATAAAAATTTATAATTTTCCACTCAGCCATTTTTGCTTTCCAAATCTCCAGATCGGATTTCTTTATTCCAGTTTGACTCTCCTTTTTCTCCCTATCAAAATACATATTTTACAAGCATACATATATCTATTAGACACCTAGATCTGAGAAGAGATTTGAATTTAATTTAGATTCAAATATATGATTTACCTTGGCTTTGGTGATTCGATTCGATCATATTCTTCTTCTCTATTATCCACGGTTATTCTCTACTTGTATATATGTACATAGACTATAATTTTATTTAGATTTAAGAATTTGTGGAGAAAAGAAAACGACAGAGCTTCGTCGTGCTTCAAAAATATATGAGAAGAAAGGTGAAGGGTTAGACCCGTATTTATAAGGGCTTGAATAAATGTCAGCCGTTAGATAATATGCCTTTAAATCCGGATCATTGACCATGGTTCAATTTGCAGCCGACGGTGCATGAGCGGTCGACCGTCACCCTTCTACCTGTCGACCGCTAGAGGTTGACCGGTCGTAGTAAAAGGGTCGATTGGTTGTCGTTGTATGTCAAGCATTAATTTGTTTCCCAAATTACATTTTTATCTATATATAACCGATTATACTGATGTTAATTATACTTAAACTTAAACAACCGTTAATGTTAACAGTCGTTAGTTAATATTATTTATTTCCTTATCATAATTATTTCTGATCCGAAGTATTTAATCATTAACAACTTCTCGTTTGGACTTCAATTGAAAACCTCTATATATGAAAATTTATCAAAAAATTACCACAAAGCCGACGGTGCAAGTTTTGTAGCCAAATTCTGAGATTTGTAAAAATTCAATTTTTGGATTACTAGTTTTTAGTTATTTTTTTAAATTAATTATCGTTAAATTTATTGGGTGTTACGACAACTAAGGAGAAGAATCCTCTCTTAAGTAGTGTTTCAATTTAAATAGTTCAACTAGATCTAACTATGGCCATGACACAACCACTATGTCATGTGAGTGACCATGATCAAAGTATAGCCTAGTTACTTAAGAAGCATTGTACACTTAAGTTTAAAGACTGCTACATGTCATTTACATGAGATGTTTTATTTTTACTCAGTTGTATTGACTTATGGAAGACTCTCGTTGAGTCATTTTGTGATTGTTTCAAACAGCCACAAGTATGTAACCCCTTTGCGTCCTCAACGGACATGAGTAATTCTCATCTACCTTATGGATAACAGTATGCATACTAGTCTCAATGGATGTATCGATATCATTTTCTCGTTACATCTTGATTAGGGACATTTAAGGAATAAGTATTTGAATATTTATTCAAAACTCATGATTACGGACGCATTCACTATTGCAATTGATAATTATTTTTCATAAGGATTTTTTATTTATATGTATTTAATGTATATATAACATTACTTATATTCAATATAACAATACATATAGCAGAAAACTAAAACCAAAAGCATACTTCATTTTGAATAAAATTCTATGTAAGATTACATTACATTATTAAATTATATAATATTCCATAGGATACACCCTTAACTCTATTAAAATATAAATACAAAACTGATTTATTCGACACGAGGATGCTTCATAGATACATATTTAATAGTCATGGAAGATAAATGTTAGTGGGTGATACCATGAACTTGCATACAATATGTAACAACATAGGAAGAAGCTCGATAGTGTTAACGACGATATATTCCGATGGTTTTGAGATTATTAGATTAGCAAAAAATGTAAAGCTTGCTATAACAAACTCCACTAAAAGTAACACGAACCCTAGATTGCATAGGGCGATTTAAAGTCGGTTGTTGATTATTGAAATGTGTTGGTAAGTATTGTAAAATAATATAAGTTGTATAGTATAATAAAGTGCACATACTGACCATAATGGAGGTGTACGAGCAACGAGAGGATGCATAAGGTCGATGGGAATGACAATTTGATGGACTATTGCTAGATTAATGGTAACTTAATACTATTTGTTGTAATTCCTATGTATGATTGAAAATGATTTATATATTTTTCTATAAATGTTTTTAAATTTTATACAACTTGACATGTATCATACTATAGTCAATAAGTCCGCATCCAAGAAACTGATATCACTTTTAATGTACATGAAGAAATCTTAATATAAATGACTAAATAAAACTTCAAGTATTGTATGCAAAAATATAAAGACGCCACCTATAACGTCAGTTGCATAGACACATAAGAAATATTGAGGATTCAAGAGGAGCTATGGATTGATAGAGAGGAAGCCGATGCCATTAAAAAAAAAGATATCAGCGCTAAAGATAAGCCTACATAGCGATCAACTCAGTTGGAGGAGACGATTCATCAGCTCCAACAGCCAATCAAAGCAACTAAAAATTCAATGATGCAGAAAAGTAGATGGTGTGGAGGAAGTGATTTGAGTGAGCATAAGAGTTATTTTATGACGTATATATACACGTCATATTGACTTAGATTTTGACACTTATCGAGGATTATGGTGTTTGGATTTACCCTTGCTTTTGGACATGATGATGTACTAGCTGAACTTGTTATTTATTTTTCAATTTAATTCGCCCATTATATAAATTTGATGAAATATGATCACATGTGATTAACACATAAAAGTGCTTATTATCATGCTCATGTTTTATCTTTATTGTTTATAAATAAATTTTACATTAGGTATTTTTAGTGTTTTTTCGGATAGATGAATCGAACTGTTCTTCACTCCAATAAAAGATCGATTATAGAGAAAAATGAAGCTTTTTCAAGTCAACGCCGAGGAAGACGCATTCTCAAGAGGTTCTTACTCAAAAGAAGTTGTAGCTCATCAGTAAAGGTGTGATAATATGTCAAAGTGTGTTGAGTTCGATCAATGAGAAGTGCGTTATTTTTGATGGAAAAATGAAAGATCGAGTATTATGCATTTGTCACCTATGGACTATTAAATCTGTGTGGGAATGTGTGCATACCTATTATATGCATGTATGGTTTGTGTTGTGTATACAAACACATAAATGAAAATAGTTGAAATATATGCATATGTTGATTTCTTCTTGGAAAAATTGGAACATCATACATTTACAAATGACTCGGCATCTCATTATCTTAGCTTGAACTCTCAAATCCACCATAATAAAGAAAATATATTTGTTTTTTGTAATTAAATATACGGACGAGTTTAATTAGAGCCATATGTGTATATATAGAGAATACCTCATTCACTATAATTACCTAATGTATTTGTTGTAAATGTGAGCTTGTATTTGCATATCTTCTTTAATAAAGTTCTTTTCTTCTTCTTTTATTTTATTTTTGCATTTTATATAGTTAATCGTGTTCCTGGTCAAATAGATTTGGTATAACACAATTAATCTATTTTGTTTTGTTCTTTTTATTAGCAATTGACCATATAATTAGATTTGATGGCAATCTTAATTTTTAGTTATTTTACTTTATGCTTTTGTTTAATTTTGATTTGCAATTTTTATTTTCTGTAATTCCAGTTCTTTTATTTATTTGTCAAATTTCTTTATCTGTGGTTTTTGTTATTTGATTTAGTTTTTGTGTTTGAGAAAATTTAAGTAACTTGAATTTCTACAATAATATCTTTTGATTAGATTCAAAAGGATTGAAAATTTAAATTACCTCACTTCAAATTGATAATTGACTTTTAATTGGCTGATTCAGTTGGTTTTGTTTTAGATTAAAGTCAATATCAATTAATTTCTAATACTTTATTTTTTTTCAAAATTTATTTTCCATCTTCTCTCCAAACGCTTTATAACTTGCTTAAGATTTTATATTTTAATTTTAATATTTTTAAACCAAATCCCTATGTTCGACCTATATAGTACACACTTGTGCATTTGTAGTATTTTATAACAAACTATACTTTCTAATTCACTAGAAAAGAAGCAAACAGGTTTTTGACGCTGTTGGTGGGGATTTGTGTTTCAAATTTTGAAAATTTATTTTTAAATCTATTCGTGTTATATATTTACTTTTATTTGCATTTATTTTGTTTTTTATATAAATAAAAGGGTATTCTTATTTAATAAATTTGGTATATCATTTACACAAGTTGGTATACCATCTCTAATAAAAGAATATAATTAAAAAAAAAAATTCTATTTTGTTATTTACTCCTATCTCATAATTTCCTTTTCTTTTTTCTTTTCCTTTCACTAAAAAAAACAATACAAAAGAATACACAAAAAATCCCTTTTTTCTTCCCTTTTGAATCACTCGCTACATCCCAAACCAATACCCAAACTGGTTGTCTCCTTCTATATTAATTCGTAGCCTACTCCACTTCCGTGAGCACTACAACACCAAAACCGCCACTACTACAACCCACTGCAAACTGCATTTATAGACCCGAAATCAATGTCACTCTAGACAACCTCGATACCACTATCCTCTTCATCACCATCGTTAATCGCAACCAAAATTAGCCACCGTTTCTATCCCGATAACAGACCTTCCCAACCGCATCCATCCTCTGCTTGGAAATGCCATTCAACAGACCCCACACACCACTCAAGCAAAGCCTCGTTGACCAAGGCTGCCTCCACGATTAAAAAGAAGAAGAAGTTGCATGAGGAAGAAAACCGAAGAAAGGAAATAAGTATTGGGCGGCTGTGTTTCAACTTTATCTAGGGTTTATTTTAGTTTTTGTTTTTTATTCTTATGTCTATTTCTAGTTTTTTTTCCAATCTGTTTTCTTATTTTGTTTAGCATTTTTTTGTTCCTGTTATCCTGCCTTTTGACGAAGCCGTGATATCATCGATTCGACTGGGAACGGATGGTCAATAGCTTAAAGAGCCGGTTATATATAGTTTTGTAGATGACGGTCGGACAGATTTGAACCAGGGCCAAATCAAAATGTGGCTAGCATGAAGTAACTATCCTGGCCCCGTGAAGTTATATCTCAAGGTCGGTGTTGATAGAAGTTCGTATACACGAGCTATGAATGAGACAGTGATTTGTTTGGATCGATTAGAGAACGATCGAGAAAATAGTTCAAGCCATTAGAAAACATTCAATATCTTGACAACCATAAAGCCAATCCATGTGAGATTTTCAGGACATCAACAGAGTGGCAGGAGGAGCACAACATACGATCGCGCGTCGCAAAATGGAGTTAGGGGTAATGCCGATCGATATACACCGATCGTTATTTGAAGGTTTAATATAATGACTGGTGTATTTTAGTGAATGTTCTATCTTAGACCAAGAACAACCTATAACTTGCAATCTGCAATTCATAATGTTCTCATATTCTAGGAGCAGCATCAAGAGGTTTTTGGGATCATCCGAAAATGATTACGAGTTGATTGGTGCAAACAAAAAGGATCAGCTATATGCATACCGATCATTCTTGATCATTGAGTTATTGTGACCGATTAATATAGTGGGCTCTACTAGACCTAGGTAGCCTTCTTGCAAAGTTTCAACCCGATCTATGCACATATCCTGTGATAAAAACAGTAAGCATAGCTTCAGAAAAGGGGCTTCTTCTTCTTCTTCCTACTCCAAAGGCTCTGCCATTTTTATTCTTGAATCATGTATTAATGGATCCTAACTGATCCAAATATCATCGTAATTGTAATCCAGTGAAAGATTAATAAAAGTATGAAGTGGATGTAGGCCAAGGTTGCCGAACCACTTTACAACCCTATGTGTTCATTTATGTTTTCTACTTTGTTTTCAATTTCATTCATTTTTTAATCTCTATGAGATTCCACGGGAGTAGATGCCCATTTTTGGCGTCAATATTTTGGTGCTTTCACTAAGAGATGAATTCTCAGCTCAATTAGATCTCATTTTCTACTAGTGAATTTTCATGTTCGCAAGATAGATCCGCTTTTGATTAATAAGTTTCCTATTCTACTCAGATTTAAAAGGGATCTAGATGGAAACTATTTCACAAGGCCATAGAGCCATGTCTACTACCCTTGCAGAAGAAGGAAAACATGAGATCAATAACCAAGTAGCCATATGATTCATGAATGTTGATACATTTGCAAGTTTTAGAGCAAGGAGGAATGACCAGCAATTGGCTATGACCCTTGCACACTAGGTGGATGACCCATCACCATGAATTCATGCGCTCCATCACTGTACCCGATTGTTCCCTACCATGGGCTACATTGGTCGTTCACCAACATGAATGTGGCTACTTACGTTCCTACACAATCGTTTATCTTCGATCGTTCTTATATGATCGTTCCTCATATGATCTTTCTAGCTCCACCTTTAGAAACGATCATTTTGACTTGTGTATGACCTGCCATACCATAACAACACTTCTGCTTGCTAAAGACGACCGATCATCCCTATATGATCGTTTTAATATGACCATTCCAACCAATCCCTCCACTAATTGGTTGCATACGATCGTTTCTTGTACGATCGTTCTAGATTTGCTTTTTATCTGGTCATTCCACTTCCATCCATATAGCCGATCATTTCCTGTTAGCCTATCGACCAACCAATGATTGAATTATTGTCACTCCTATACAATCGATCTAGTACAATCGTTTCGAGGTCATTGAGTTCAACCAAGCATTTTTGTTAACACATCCATCAAAAAATGCTCGACTACCGACTTCTGCTTCTAGCCGAAGTCCAGAAATGATTAGGAGGGAAGTTCCTTGAAGACGATATCCTGTGTTCCTATGGAGAAGTGGAAAAAATGAGATACAAAATTCATTCAAACTTTGTGTTGCACATGAATTCGACAAGTACAAAACCGGGCATGATTTTAGAACCCCTGCGTTGAACCAAAGCAGGACTCGAGTGAGCTGAAGTTTTTCCCCGAAGCAAACCCGAAAGAAACCCCAAGCGCCGATTACCAGGCCTCGGAATTTGCTGACTCCAAGTAATCCAGGGGCTGACTTCAAGCAATCCCATGGTTGACTCCAAGAGATTATCGGGTTTTCTCGGATCTGCCTCCAAGTGATTTATCTCTACCCCATCAATTCCGGCCCATCTCGCTTTGTGCGCATCTTGGACATGCATATATTATTCGCCATTATAACAAGTAGTTGTGGGCTCAGAATATACTGAATCAACGATGACCGAGACATCTAAACCCTATCAATAAAGAACTCTAATTATCAAGTGGACCGTGGACGGTCGATATCCCGTTGAAAGGAGATGGACAAAGTGGAATAGCGAGCACACGATGCTGCTTCACTTATCAATGAGATTCATTTTGATCTCTTTTTAATTAATTTATTTTAATTTCAATTTCAATTATGTTTTGAACTATGACCGATTTGAATTAAACTAAATGCATCCGATGTAGGTATCCAAGTGCCTAGAGTTGGGCGCCGGCCAATCTCTGTGGATCGTGACAGTGCCTGCGGAGCTTTTATCTAGACGATTGATTCGACCGTTTACCAGCTACCATATGCCCCTGACTTGGGACATCGAAACACGAAATGGAAAAACTCGACAAGGTCAGAATCCAACAGAACATGGATGCAACTGACTATTCATTCAGCAACCTTCATATTAGACTTGAAATAGCCGCGATTGACTACCAACTTACCAACCACAGATCTCGACAAATGGACAAGATTGCAGCCTGAAATGGACGCGACCTAATTGTCCACTCAATAACTCTTTATCTCCATTTGCTAGAAAGAATGCGAATTGTGTAAGGCTTGATCATCCAACCCCAGCAAGGATGTGATCCAATCATATATCGCTTACCTCCTTCGTCGACTTGATTGGAAGAGCTACAATTATCAAGTGGACGAGAATCGACCGTCTGTTTGCCAAGTTTCGTCCTAAATACCGGGGGTAAAAGCCCATTCTGTGGATGAATATGGTTCAACCGCTCCTTCGACAACTTTTACCTCGATGCGCTAAATAAAGCACAAATCAAACGGGTGTGATTGACTACCTAACGAGAAAAACTCTAAGTCCTAGACTACAAGCTAGAGCATAAACCATTTGGCGGAAAAATGACTTACACGAGCGAAAACACGAATGCCCACGAGAATATCTCTAAGTCCCCGACCGCGGGCTAGAGTATAAACCATATGGTGGAAAAATGACTGCCACGGGTAGAAACACGACTGCCCACAAGAAAAACTCTAAGTCCCCGACTGCGGGCTAGAGTATAAACCATTTGGTGGAGAAACGACTGCCATGGGAGGAAACACGACCGCCCATGAGAAAAACTCTAAGTCCCCGACTATGGGCTAGAGTATAAACCATTTGGTGGAAAAACGACTGCACACGAGAAAAACTCTAAGTCCCCGACTACGGCCTAGAGTATAAACTAATCGACGGAGAAACGACCGCCATGGGAGGAAATACGACCGCCCACGAGAAAACTCTAAGTCCCCAACTACGCAGTAGAGTATAAACCATTCGGTGGAGAAACGACTATCACGGGTGGAAATACGCCAGCCTACAAGAAAAACTCTAAGTCTGCAACTGTGGACTAGAGTATAAACCATTCAATGGAGAAATGACTGCCACGAGTGGAAACATGACCGCCCATATGAAAAATCTAAGTCCCCGACTATGGACTATAGTATAAACCATCAGGCGAGGAAATGACTACCACAGGTGGAAATACGACTGCCCATAGGAAAAATTCTATGTCCCCGATTGTGAACTGGAGTATAAACCATTCGGTGGAGAAACGATTGCCATGGGTGGAAAAACGACTGCCCACGAGAAAAATTCTAAGTCCACGACTATGGACTAGAGCATAAACCATTCGGTGGAGAAATGACTGCCACAGGCGAAAACACGACTGCCCACGAGAAAAACTCTAAGTCCCCGATTGCGGACTAGAGTATAAACCATTCGGTGTTCAAACAACTACCACGGGTGGAAAAACAACTTCCCTCAAGAAAAACTCCAGACTAGAGTATAAACCATTCGGCGGAGAAACAACTACCACGGGTGGAAAAATGACTGCCCATGGCAAAAACTCTAAGTCCTCAGACTGTGGACTAGAGTATAAACCATTCGGTGGAGAAACGACTGCCCACGAGAAAAACTATAAGTCCCCCGACTACGGACTGGAGTATAAACAACTCGGTGGACAAGCGACTGCCCACGAGAAAGCTCTAAGTCCCCGGAGTGTAGACTAAAACGTGAACACAAATCGAGCATGAATGGGCCGCTCAAAGAATAACTCTAAGTCCCCAGAACGAGGACTGGTATGTGGACTCCATGAATAGATGAGCGGATCTCGACTGATCTCAATTCCAGTGATTTCAACCTGAAATTGACAGGAGGAATACAAATTGCTAAAGACCAGAATACGCGCGACTCAGTTTTCTATCCACTAGCTTATCCCACAATTCGACAAAGTAAGAGTACAAAGTTGTGGCAAGCATAACCTGCCTTCTTACTTATCAACGCGTGCCCCAGACTTACAAGAGAGAAACATGATGAATATGAATCGACAATTTATTGATCGACATTAAGTCTTTTGGAGATTATGTTAGAGTATTATCACCACTGGGACGAGACTCGACCGTCCACGCAGTGCATTATCGACCTAAAACCGGGGATAGAACTATGATCGTCCAATGAATGATTGTGATAGCTCAACACTACGACTCATATACAGTGTTTACAATGACTCAAGGGCATGACCGTAGAGAGGCCTCGACATGGATTAATCAAATCAGTGTATGATTCAACAAGCAGCAAGTCACAAGCGCATAAAATGAAAAATGTTACATTTTGGAATTTAAGCAAGTAACTGCAGAAAACATACGTAAGAACTAAAGAATTTTATTCACATGAAACCGGTGGTACAAAATACAAGACAGAACTAAAGGGCCATCCCCAAGCGAATACAATCGGTAAAGAAAATGATTATTTGGATTATTTTCATGTCCGTAGATTACTCTTTAGATTTTTATCATTCTTTCGCTTCTTTAGAGTGGCTCCCTTTGAACAACTTCTAGCCCCCCTCTTTGATCCTTTGCCACCTCAGCTTTTCTATGAAGGAGTCTCCATAGCTGTATGGATCGAGGCGACATCGTATTTTGAAGTATGAGGGATATGGACATCTTCAGCACCAGAAGTATGAGGAACGTCTTTCAAAGGAATCGTCCCTTTAGGAGGGATCGTCTAAAGAGGGGAAGGTATCGGTTCATCTGGGACCGGTTCAACTGCCTCGTCCCTCACCTTTCTTTTTTCGAGCTCCTTTCTTTCAATCCTCTATTTCATACTAGGCCCACCAGCAAGATCGAATGGGCCTATGATAATCACTTCTGCATCGAAAGCGATTTCATGGTGCAGATTGCCTCCCTCCTTAAGTAACGCCTCCATAAGTTGGTCGTCAAAGACAAAGGCATCATCGTGAGCACCCTGAGAGGCGGTCGAAGTTGAAACTGTAACAGACTCTGTCACAGCCGCCTGCGATTCCAGCTGAGGCTCCTGTAGAGGGAGAAGAGCGATGCCTGAAGGATCTAAAGCTGAGAAAAAATAGGTGAAAAGATTAGAAATGTCAATAGATAGTACCCTAACTTTATGAAAGAAGGGAAAATTCGATGAAGTGCCTTCTTCGGTGTGAACTTCAGGTTGAGTTGGAGCGCATTCAGAACTACGATCAAGAATTGGAGATAGGCATGGTCTATCCGGATCATACCCAGGGATGGTTGAGGAGCTCATCATAGAGCTAGTAGTGGCTTGAGACAATGGGGGCAATTCGGTTCTGATGCCAAAGTGCGTCGATCCGGATCACTCACCTACCTCATGTGAAGCAGCAACTACGAATTCTTTCAAAAGAGAAGTCTAAGTGTCATGCAATATTTTGGGCTAATCGCCATGTAGCACTTCGCTTTCGAGTTTAGTTACATTGACAATTTATGAGCCATGAAGATTTTTCTCTTCTTCGACAAGAAATTCCCAAGCATGATGAAGTTGATAAGGATAGTCTTCACCAAGCCACATCAAATTCCTATGTTTGAGAACGTTGGCATTGTAGAGAATAAGAAGCAGGTCGAGCTCATTCATTACATCTCTCACCTTGCCTTTGGTCGTTTCTTTCTCGCATTGAATGAGCATGTTGACGTCTTTAGCTTTTCAATAGTCGCATATCTCGCAAGCCTGACACGAACCAACTCTTCACAGGAATCTTGTGCAATCTTTAAGCGTCGTCTTATCCTTTCATCACATCTTCAAGCTTGCCCTTGAGCTCAGCTAATTCCTCCAAGACAGCAGACTCGCTGTTTCGGGCCGCGTCTTGTTCGAGCGCTATTTCCTGGTTCCAATGATGCAATACTTGAACTATATCGAGATGGCTACCTTTCATCTCCTCTATAGATTTAAAGGCGGCGTCAGCTTTTCCCTCGGCTTCGGTTTGGGCGGTTCTAGAGGCCTCCAGTTCATTTGTTAGAGCTTTGATAATTCTCTTGTCCTAGACCTCTTGTCGTTTTAGTTTCTTGATTTTTTTCATGCGCTCGAAGGAAACTTTTGACATTTTTTCCACAGCCTTCATCCATTCTTTATATTGCATGTGGATGTCGGTGACATAATCAATGGTCATTTTATGAATGTCATTCGGAACCCCCTTCATATTAGGAGGAAGTAGAATCCATCAAAGCATAAGTTCAGGAATTCCTCTCGAAGTTCCACCATATGAACATTAGGATCAATCGGGAGATCTTCAGAAATAACTCATGTCCCGATACCTTCCTTTCCATGCCCAAGGACTACAGTTTGTTTGCTACGACGACGGTGATCGCTCGGCCTCTGAGAATGAGATGGAACCAAGGGTTTTGGAGGCACTGGAAAGGTAAGAGGGTCGCGAGGGGGATCGATGGGCAGATATCAGCGTCAGTTGGTCTTTCATGACCATTTTAAGGAGGAGGTCTCAATCTCAACCTATGAATATCCTAAGTAGGCCTGTCCCTATCATATCTCTCTTGATAACCCCGATCGTGGCTGGGGCGATAGATAGAGCTATAATATTCACGATTACCACGGTAAAAGCCAGATCGTGATCCAGATGATTGATGTTGTACATCCCGTAGGGAATCAAATGTGCTCCTCTTCCTCACCATAGTTTCTGCAAAGAAAAGTGGATATCAATTAACTTTGAATATTAGGAAGTATAAGTTAAGTACAGTACAGTGTTGAACGTCCGAGTGTGTGTAAGTGTCCTTGTGCAACCCCCCGACAAACTAGGTGCAAGAGCTTTGCTCATCGGTGTAACTTCCCCTTCGGAAGTAGGGATCTCCGAGCCAGTTCTAATGGGAGACTCTGATCCTCCAATGCTCACGTCAGTGAAATTATAAGCATTGACATCTTGTGGAAATGGTAAATCTGACAAAGGATCTAGTGGTAGATTTGTCGACAACTTAGTTGGGTCGAAAAGACGACTTCATGGAGGCTTGTATGTGAATGTTTTCCTTTTTCTTTTAACCACGGCTAGGGATCGAGAAACTTGTGAAGGTCCTACATCAACCTCAGGATCGGGTCTATCACCATGGAAACCAGGTGCATCTTCACTATGTCCCCAAGCGTCGATATCAGCAGATGTTTGGGTGCTCATGACTAGGGACACCATGGGGCCAGATTGACTATCTCTTTGACCGGTTGCGGCCTATGATCTTATCCCAGCTGTGTGGGTAGTTTTGGTAAGCCCCATGCTGAGGCCCTCCTCTATTAAGCCAAAAGCGACAAGATGTTCGTCCCTGAGCAAGAATTCAATATTTCTATCTTTAGGCGGAGCGTTCTGCAAAATAGAGACTGCCTCTAGATAACTATCGCTACTAGGCCGGGTAACGACACCTGAAAATGCATAACACCATCAGAATGTAGCTTGGATACTATCTTCCTATCTTATTATGAAATTAGTGAGAAACACTTACGCTTCTTTAGCCTTAGTCGAGCAAAGCCGAGCGGGCAGCGAACGAAGAACCATTCTCTCTTGAAAGCACTTAATTTGTTCTAAGTACCGGTCAGAACTTGGCATTTTTTTGCCGAATCAAGGAAAGTGAATGATAGGCTCTTGGTCCGCCGTTTGAAAGTGAGATAAATTGGATCTCTTCGATGGTGGGAAGACGGTGCAGAAACTCCATAAATACAATGTTTGTATATTCGAGGAGAGCACAACGGTTTGGATGGAGTTGTGCAGGAGCAATCCTTTAATAGTGTAGACCCTTCGGATATATGAATTGAATGGCGGGATGCATCCTGCCCAGCACATAAATTTGTTACATGACGTGTACCTTATGAGCTCTGCCGTTTCGTAATAGAACTAACACATCGTCGATAGGAATTCCGTGCTTTGTGCAAATCCTCTCGAGAGCATCTTCTTTAATCTTTGAAGCTACTGAATCAGAAGGATTTTTAAGGATGATGGAATCTTCTAAAGTATTGGGTGCCAGCTCGATAAATTTCGGTGGAAAGATGGGAACAATCTCGGAAAGATGAAGCTGGGAACCCGAGCCTTTAGGTTGTCCCAAATTGTGACTAAGCGGCAAGCTATCAGACTCAGGTACTGATCTAGACTCCATATCCAAATTGGTCCTATGCGAAGAAGATCCAGTTGGCATGATTGCAGAGTGCCCAAAACACCTAGATTCCCTTGCTATCAAACTTAGTAAAAATCATAATCAGGAAAAACAACTTATACCCTCCAGTGCATAGTGAGTGCAAGTACAGTGTGATAAAGTGCTGATCAGTATAATAATGAGTTATGCAAAACTGAAGATAAAAGATGCAATATGAGTTTCATAGACAGTCGTTGGCCGACAGAAATCTGATTGTTGTCTAAGTTACGGATGTGTTTAACATGATAGTCTTAAGTTTTTGTTCGTTACATTTGTTCTTAGTTGGTTCGCAATTGATCAGGGGGTTTATATCATATGAAAGTCATTTGCAGGCCCAAATGTTTGTTCGAATATGAGATACTAGAACTCGTGGGTTACTTCAAGTTAGTCCATTTTTTATTGGATTTGTGAGAAAAGAGAAGGACAGTTCATATATGGGGTGAAGCATCTAAATTAAATGTAGACCGATCATTATAATGTTGTATAGTTCGATCGTTTTTAGTTTCCTAAGGGCTGAACATTATGGAATCATGTTATATTCCAAATGTTCCATAAAGTGACCATAGCCGGTCATCTTACCCACTAAACGTTACCTGGGTTATCATATCCGATCGTTTCCAAACAATTCTCTAACTCCAATGGTGCAGAACTCCACCGATCATCCATGAATGATTGTAAAACTCGTTCATCTCTACCACTTCAACTCTTCCCTCTCCATTGCATCATCTTCCTCAGGAACCTATTGGCCATCGTAACAAACCGATCATCCCCCATTGAAATGGGCTACTTCCTGTCTCACACGATTGTAAACGATGAAAGGGAGAAAGGTCTATATCAGCTGTCATAGGTTCGAATTTGTTTTAAGAGTATTACGGAAAATTCAGATAATGTTTTACCTAAATTCGAGATTTGAAAGGGGAGGATTCGAAGCCAATTCAAAGCACAGGTATGGAGGTGAATGATGATTGACATGAGGATCGACAGAAGAAAGAGGGGAGTGTTTCGTCTCATGTTTTCATTTTAAAAAGAAGGATGGCGCAAGTGAAGAAAAGCTTCTAAGTCACAGGCCTTATATGGAAACATGTTTGACCAATCGTATTCGCTGTGAAAGGTTTTACCGATCGTATGACACCCGAGAGCTACGCCGATCCATCTTTGGGCATTATGTTCACCGATCCATTTATTGTCCATCCTCCAACCATTCCATCACGTGCCGATCCATCCCAGCCATTATGTCGATCGATCCCTTTTGTCACTTATTCATGCCTAAAAACGAATGCTTCACTACCTTACCTGCAATAATCAATTTTATGATCACAAATGGTTCAGAAAAATAAAGAGGGAAAAGTGGATGGAAGGAAGGATGATGGATGATCATAAAAATCCGATCACAAATGCGGATATACAGAACATAATAAAATAGACAATGACCTATGGACATTCGAATATGTCCAGGAGCCGACAACATAAACATGTGTATGAATATGCATGAAAATAGTTTAGAAGTCCAACCTTTTGAAATCAATAAAAAGATTGTAATCAAACCTGGAACTGTCAAGTTTGAGGATGGAACAGATAAAAGAAGGCTTGTAGGTCCCACATGACCATATTCGTACATCCAAACAGAATACGACTTTGGATTTATGCTATCGATAGATGATAGAGGGGTAGTAATCAACCAGGAAGCTGAATAGACTTCTTTGTAGAAATTCAAACTTTTTTCGATTCAAAGAACATCATGTTATTCACAAGACTTATTTTGAGAGGAAAATGTTATCCCGCCTTCTGGTTAAGCCGTGATATCATCGATTCAACTGGGAAGAGATGGTCAATACCTTGAAGAGTTAGTTATATATAGTTCTGTAGATAATAGTCAAACAGATTTGAACCAGGACCAAATCGAAATGTAGTTAGCATGGCCCTGTGAAGTTATATCTCAAGTTCGGTGTTGATTGAAGTTCATATGCATAAGCAACGGATGAGATAGTGATGTGTTTGGATGAGTAGAGAACGATCGAGGAAACATTTCAAGTCATCAGAGAACATTCAATATCTTGACAACCATGAAGCCAATCCATGTAAGATTTTCAGGACATTAACAGAGTGGTAAGAGAAGCGCAACATAATGATCGCGCATCGCAAAGTGGAGGTGGGGGTAATACTTATCGACATACACCGATCATTATTGGAAGGTTCAATATAACGATCAGTGCATTTAAGTAAATGTTCACTTCGACCAAGAAAGACCTATAACTTGCAATCTGCAACCCAAACTGATCTCATATTCTAAGAGTAGCATCAAGAGGTCTTTGGGATCATCCAAACACGATCACGAGTTGAATGGAGCAAACAAAAAGGATCGGCTATATGTATGCTGATCATTCATGATCATCGAGTTATTGTGACCGACCGATATGGTGGGCTCTATTGAACCTCGGGAGCCTTCTTGCAAAGTTTCAACCTGATCCATGCACGTCTCCTGCTATAAATATAGCAAGCATAGCTTCAGAAATGAGCCTTCTTCTTCTTTTCCCTACTCAGGAGGCTCTGCCATTTGTATTCCTGAATCTGTTATTAATGGATCCTAGTTGAACCAAATATTCTTGTAATTGTAATCCAGTGAAAGATTAATAAAAGTGTAAAGTGGATGTAGGCCAAGATTGCCGAACCGCTATAAAAACCTGTGTGTTCATTTATTTCTTCTGCTTTGTTTTCAATTTTATTCATTGTTTAATCTTCATGAGATTCTACGGGTGTTGATGCCCATTTTTGATGTCAATAGTTCTCTTTTCTTTCTTTTTTTTTAAAAAGGAATTCGAAAAGGAAACAAGGATCTAAGGTCAAGCGATTGCAAACACTGGAGTTTGAATCACTAGAGCTACTCAGCTACTCTAGACAGACTGTTATACCCCATTGCAAATTTTCCTTTTCCACTACAGGTGCTCTCCTTTGAAAGAAAATTGTTTGTAAAAATACAAGTGGCTAGAATTGAAAAAAAATCAACGTCGCTTGTATAATTTTTTTAATTTGCAATTAATATTTGATATCTTTGGCTGTAATTTCTAGAATATTATTTTTGGTTGCAAAATGATTATAATTGAAAATTTGTAATTTGATTTCTCAAAAGGTTGGATCGTGGATATGTAGTAGAAATTTTATAAAGGTTCTGCAAAAATATCGAGGATTTGCAAACCCTTATAGTTAGACTATTAACAAAAGAAGTTGCGCATTACCCATAAAACATTAGTCGTATCCCTCTGTAAAAGGCTAAGAGACCCTCTTTCCCTTTCCAATCAAGATTACCAACTAATATAATATTGTTAAGTAAATTATTTTATTTTGAAATAAAAGCTAAAAAAATTCAACCTAAGTCTAGGATTTTTTTTGCTTGCATTTAATTGAAAATGAGTGAAAACGGTTTAAGCCATCCTAATTCTCTTAGAGGATCTCAAATATGTCAAAGCTTTTCAAACAAGATAGATTAATGGACTTCAATGAATCAAAGATTTTCAAATCTCAACTTAGGAGAAAATAGACCCTTATCTTTTAGGGAATTAAGTTATCCAGTTAGGACTGTTCAACATTATGTCAAAATTTTAGTTGCGACTTTGAGCTAAAACATTCTTTCATTCAAAGGATGCTAAAATTTACTGGTTCTAAAAATTCTTATGAGTTTCTTAGTGAATTTGAATTGTATGCATCTACAACTAAAATGCAATAATTATCTAATAAATCAATCAAGCTAAGGCAAATTCCATTTGCACTTCTAGAGAGTGCAAAAGGATGGCTAAATTCTCTTCCAAAACATTCGATAAGAAGTTGGAACGAAGTTGTCATTGTATTTTTGTTTTTCCGTTTTACGAAAACATTAAAAATTAGAACTGAAATAAATTAGTTCTCTCAAAATGAGGGGGAAACTTTTTCAGAATACTTTAAGAGATTATATAGTTGTACTAATTATGTAATCCCTAAGCACCATTTGTGCCAAATTGCATATGAAGGGCTAAACTATCAAACTAGAACCCAACTTGAAACAATGTATGGAGAAGAGTGTATGTCTAAAATGGCCAATGAACTTAGGAGTTCTTAGAGGACTATTCTTAAAATGACATGCAATGGGAATCAATTCTGCTGCTATTTATGCTTCTACTAGAGGAGTGCATGTCGTAGATCCAATTCATCTTGCCTTCGAAAATCAAACATCTCAAATAGGAGAAGGACCACCCTATTATTACACTCAAGACCAAATCAATACAATTGCTCAAAAACGTCATCACTCGTCCACCTACAATCCTAATTGGAAGAATCATCAAAATTTCTTTTGGGAAAACCCTAATAATTCGGCAAATCCATTTCACATGCCACCCATGATACCAAATCTGAATTATCAAGCTCCATTTCCCAGTGTCCAAACTTCGCAAGTTGCACCTCGGTCCAAATCTTCGAATCAACCATATAGGCATCTTAATTTCCATTCGTCAACTCAGCCTTCTCAGTCTTCTCAACCTTCACAATAAATTGTTCGATTAGAAAAATAAATAAACAAACAATCAAAATGCTAAAATTGAACAAATGTTGAATATGATGAAGGAACTAAGGAAAAGTAACGAGAAATGAAAATTGTCTAGTCAACCCGAAGTATATCTGAAATATAATTCTCGGCATGTGAATTCGTGCGAGGACAAAAACTATAATCAGGTCAACACTGTTGCCACTCCTAGGTCTGGAAAGAAGGTTGACAACAATGTCGGCAATCCCGACAGCCCTTTAAAGTCAACCCCGATTCAAAATCTCAATGCTTTTTCCACGACTACTATGTCAGTTCTTTCAAATCTTCGCCTTCCTTAAATGTTGGCAATACCAAGATGTCTTCTTCAAACGTCGGCAATCCTTACACCCCTTTATCTTACGACGTTGGCACCACCAGCATTCAACCTCCTTTATCCACATCGTATTCTTTTCCAAGTGCAACGTCTTCTTCTTCTACGATGAATGATAAAACCACTGAAAGTGTGTATAGACCAGTAGCTCCATTTCCTCATAAACTGAATGTTAAGAAGAAAGACGCAAATTTTGATAAAATTCTTAAAATTTTCAAACAAGTTCATGTTAGTATTCCACTTTGCATACCATTAAACAAATTCCATAATTCCCCAACTGTATCCAAGAGCCATTTACTTGAAAATGTGCCACTGGCATTCCTAAAACTGCATTTTTAAATGTTATACTAGTTTTATTCTTTCAAATCCTATCCTAATCAAGTATAAGGATGTTTTTTCCTTACAAGCACTTGTAAAATAGGTTACACTCACATCACTCATGCCTTACTTGATCTTGGTGCAATTGTCAATCTACTGCCTTATAATATTTACTGTTAATTTGGATAAGGGGAGTTAAAACCAACCAACTTCACAATTCAACTAGTCGATCGATCTGTTAAAAAGCCATTGGGCATAATTGAAGATATTTCAATTCAAATCGAGCAATTTTACTTCCCAGTCGATTTCATAGTCCTAGAGATCGAGCCTATTTCAAATCCAAATGGACAAATTCCCTTGATATCAAGTAATCCCTTCTTAACAACTTCAAATGCTATCATAAATTGTAGGAATGGTCAACCCCGACTTTCTTTTGGGCACCTAACCATTGAACTAAATATCTTTGATCTTAGTAATCAATCAAAAGATTTGGAAACATAAGAAGTCGACATGATAGAAACAATTGTAGACGATACATCAAAATTATATATTCAGAAAACTTCGCTTACTTCAAAAGATGTAAATAATATATTTTTGAAGAACTATTTGAAGATGAGCTTAATTTTCTAAATAACAAGAATGAATCTTGGAAATTTTTTTCTTAATTCCATATCATTAAAAGAAATTGTGGATAAACACTCAAACTTATGGGATTACATAATCATTATCTAAATAGTCTAAATTAAGGTTGTGATAACATCTTCGCGAGGAGGATTTAATTTCGAAATTCATTGGTATGTCTGTTTTACCCCATAAATCTGGAGATAGGAACTCATCACGTATCATGTTTGTTAGAAACAAGTGTTGTTGGAAAAGGGAATATCATTCTTCACAATTCATCCATCAGCCACATAAATCTCGTTTTTTATATGATCCATTTTCATAAAAGTTGTTAAATTGCATTTTATTTCACAAATCATTTACATCTCATCCATCTTTGGGAACTCTCATTTACAATTAGGAAACATTTTTACAGTGCAGACATTGTCTCAACCTAGTATGGCGGAAGGGGGTCTACATTATATTATAAAAAAATTCGTTCACGTTTTCTTCGTTTTCTTTCATATGCATTTAAATAGGAACTTCATGCATTTTAGATCGAAGTAACATGCATATAAAGAAGCAATTTTTACGACATGGATAGTTATCAAAACAAGGATAAGTTGAAAATCGTGAACCGCGAGTTAATTCGTTTGAATATATATATATATATATATATATATGTATGTATGTATGTATGTATGTATGTATGTATGTATGTATGTATGTATGTATGTATAAATAAAATTTCAGGAGATGGGAATGAACTTAAACTGTTCTTTGAAGCATAATGTGTCTTTAAAGACTCTATTTCAAAACTAGCAAAAAAGATAGTCATATTTCGATAAGATTGATGTTAGGAATAAGTGTCGATCATGTTAAAACAATTTTTGGATGTGTAAATAAAAAAATATATTTGAAATGCATATGCTCATATTGGAAAATTATGTAATGACTTGCTAGTATGCATGTTATTTTCTATTAGCGACATAAAGTTCTAAATCCACTTGGCCTAAAAGGAGAAATGAATTAAGTAGCTTTCTTCTTCAATTTCCCTTGTTAATCTGATCCAAGTGAGGTCAATTTCATCTATGTCATGACTAGAGCAAATCTTTTATTGGTATACTTATATGACCTTGTTAGTCATCAGATGATTTTTGAGATTATGCACTCATGAAAATACTAATGCTACGTTACCTATTTCAATATGGCTTTAAATAAATAACAATATATACATTCTTATCTTATAAGTTATTTATTTGCGAAAAATTGCTTATTTTTCCATTTAGCTTTTCAAATATGAAATTCCAGACTTGTGAAATGTTGGGTTATGGAAATATAAGAGTAAAAATACTAAGTTATAAATAGATAATTCCTTTCATGAAGTTTTGATAATGACTTACCAAGGAGAGAGAGAGACTACATACCACCATCATCACCACCACCGGTCCATTCTCATTCCACTTTTTATTTGTTGAAAATAAACTGAAAATGCATGTAAAATTGAAGCAAAAAAAGAAGAAGAAATCATCACGTTTTGTTTGTGATATCATTACATTGATCACTCACCATTCCTTAAAGTGTTGTCTCATGAAGAGGAGGATAAAAGGAAGCAACAACTACAATAACCCTTTGTACCTTTTATTTTTTTCAAAGATTCGATATTTACACTCGCCCTCTCATCAAAATTTTTAGAACTTGGAAATTTTCCTTTATCCATGCATAAACTCATTTTTCCAATTATAAATCACACTTTTTGTAGTTCAAAAAAAAGAATAAAAACAAAAATAATTTGATTAGGTATATATATTCTTAATTTTGGAAATGTGGTTGATACTGAATACCTAACCTTTTAGTGATTATAGTTATTGAGGTATTATATTATAGCTATAAAGTTTTTGTTCATTACTGCAACAAAATTAGGTTGAAAACAGTTTATCTTAACAAGCAACAATCGTAATAAGATGAACCCTTTTCGACTTAAGAAACTATGGACACACACTTTTTCAATGCATTCACGCAGTTGCATTAGTTCATAACATATGCATTTTAATTTTCTAGGTAATATCCGCTAAAAACCCTCACGAGACATATGAAGACCCACCTTTCTGACCCCTGAGAATGACACTTAATACATCCATGGTATTCATGTGTCATTCCCCAAGCATACAAAAGAAGAATTGTTGTGGGGTAAAAATAAAGAACAAAACAGAAAATCTCACAACGAAACTATGAAATAGAACATAGCAGCAAATAGTACATAAGGTTACTCGGAATTACACAAAAGTACTACAACAAGCTTAGGTAGTTACAACAACCTACCTTTACATATGCTAAAATAAAATGCACTTACAAGAACTAAACAAACAGTGGAAATAGACAACTAAATTGATACATGCCTCGTGCTTGGACGCTGTCTTCAAAAGCGCCCATAAAGACCTGCTACTCTCAGACCAACCAAATATAAATGAGTAACCGAGAGTTTAGGGAAAACAAACAACTCGGGTCAAAAAATATGTCTCGTATGAGTAAAACTCTAAACAATAAGTGTAATTAAACAACAACATGCGAGACCATGCCATCAAATGCGAAACGTGTTTTTCTCTCACAAAACAACATCCAAATGTAAAGAATGGATACAAGTAATTAACATCGCAAAGAGTGTTTTACTCTTCCCGATGCAAATAGGTAAAATAAATTTGAAGGTTCGAATCAATAAGGAAAAGAAAATCTACCAACAATGACTAGGAGGATGCGCCGCCCTTACCGAAAGTTTACCCCTATAAATATACTTGAGAGAGTCATATACTCTATGAATTCTATCAGATACGTCCAAGCCGGACCCCGCCAAACTTACCGAGAATCTGAGTATTTCATATCTTGATGCACAAATATCTGAAACCAATCTAGAGTAGATGTGAAAATACCCTAATGGAACCAAACCCACATAGCTAGGCTTCCACTTGCACTTTGGATCTAGTCATTTCCGATATAGGATAACAAAGCTCAAGTGAGCAATACATCGACTCAGAGTAACAAAATATAAAGAAGGCTAAGGTAATCGATAGTTGACAAACCGACTACCGAAGATAACTAAATGATTGTATCTGGACAGTAAATCTCATATTCCTACCACTACTTGTCGATTTCAAATTTGTACTATTTCTTGGTTAAAAATGAAGTCTGGTAGGGGAAGGTAGTGTTACCTCTAGGCATTGCCTTGACGATAATTTTAACTTTCAAGATAGTGAGAAGTTTCCATACCTCAACGTTTAGTGTCAGGTGTATGACTAAATTCTTTCCATATAAGCGATGTCATTTATGAAAACTTCTTTTCCATAATCGAATCGAACTTTTACTTTAAAAACCAAACTCGTGGCTGGGCTTCTCATTAGGGTGGCAATGGGGTGGGGTGGGGCGAGTTTTGTATTCCCCGGATCCGCCCCGGATTCTTTAAACTTTGCTCCAGACCTGCCCCGTAGACCGGTGTGGGTCTGAATTTTCGTCCCATACCCGAAACCTATACGTTGTTACGTAATTATTAGTGATGCAGCTTAATATCATAAAGATCATATATCTTATTAAATGGAATATTAGAAAATCAATGTTATAACCGCTTGTGTATAAAAGGATTAACAAATCATCATTATCGTAATAAAGCGATTTATGAAATCTCAATAGTGCAGGTCGGGTTAGGGCGGATCGGTCAAGCCCCAACCCAATCCTAGACCCAAAGCTCTTAAGAATGGGTCATGGGTCTACCTGCCCTGATGACCCAGTAGGGAAGGTCTTGGTAGGTCAAAACAGGGATGGGTATACCGGGTTTAGACCCTAGTCCTGTCCAATTGTCATCCCCACTTCTCATCACAAGTTTTAAACTTTAAACACCTTTGTAAAAATGGTTTACAAACTTTAAAATACCATTATAAAAAGGATTTAATAATCCTAAACAATATTATTAAATTGATTAATCAACTTTTCTATCATTAATAAGGATGATTGATTATCTCCAGATTTCGATAATTAATTTGATTAGTTGACCCTAAATACCCAAAATTTAAAAGGGTTAATAATTTAAAAACTTCATTAGTTAAATTAATTAATAAATTTTAAATCTCATTAATTAAGTTGATTAATTAAACTTAAAACATTGTTTGTTAAAAAGTATTAAGTAATTTAAAATATCATTAACGGAAAAGATTAATTGACTCTAAGCTAATTAATTAACTTTAAAAGTCATTAATTAAAATGATTAATTAATTTTAAACACTATTATTAAAATGATTAATTAACTTTAATCCATCATTGTTAAATAATTAATTAACCTTAAACATTATTAGTAAAAATGATTAATTAAGTTCAAGCATCGTTAACAAAGTAATTAATTAACTCTAAACACACCATTATTAAGTTTACTAATTAACCTTAATCCTCTTAATTAAAATAATCATTTAAATTTAAAATAATCATTAAATTAGTAACTAATTTTAAATCCATCTTTATTCAAAAACTTAACTAAATTTGTAAATTAAAATCCAAGCTCGAATGTAAAACAAAAGATGTCGAAGAGATGGTATTTTCCGAAGTGCCGATATAGCGATACGCTATATGGACGCTTCGAGAACTACTTTCATGACAAATTAATTTTCGTCCAAGCATCACATCGCATAACATAAGTAAAACATATATATACAAAATCCATAACAAATATATAACATGTAACGACCTAATTTTTCGATGCTCGAAAGTCGACATCGATACGTCCACCTTATCAAATGCCGCACAATCGAATGCCAAAAAACCGAACCGTTAGGGTTAATCAAGAAGAAGACAGAAGAAGAAACTGAATAAAAACAGAATCTCACATTTCGCAGCGGAACAACATATAATAGATAAATGATTAATCTTCGAAAACAAAAGCACTATATCAGTTTTACATTACATCATCACAGTGTACAACAACAAAACAGCGAAAAAAAAATATATACTATTGATATGCCTCGCCATACATCTTAAACTCCAGATATCCACAGCATACTTTTCTGACTTCGCTCCAGAACAACTGCTAACCTGACTTTAGGCTGCCCATGTGGAAAATTATGGGCACCCAGAGTTTAAGAAGGGAACAATAAACTCTAGGTCAGTTATGGGACTGGTGTGAGATCTTAAAAACAGTTATTTGCACAAAGAAAGGAAAATCAATCCGCTATGCTTTTGGAAAATGAAACTACCATAAGGTCTCCATGCACACACACAATGCAAGCGCACAATTGGAGGAGATTTCTCCTTATGATAGTCAAACATGCTTGATACGCAAAATTCTTTTTAATATTATCATTAGTGCATAGTGGAAAACATTTGCAAGTATAATATTAAACTTAGCCAACATACGTACCATTATAGTATGCCTACTATGGTACCATATTAGATGGCAGGTTCTATAACTAAAACCGTATAAGGCACGTATTGGTGATTGGATTTCCAACAAATGGTCAGGCAAAGGAACTTCCTAGACCACATGGGTACGCCTCTGGAGGGACGCCCCGTGAACCTAATCGGATCTCTGCCAACACAAGGTCGGGTTACCTCTTTAACTAGGTAACTACTACATGAGTATGCCATCCCATGGTCGTTACCGACCTTTATCCAAGGATCCTTAACCACAAAGTAACAACCACAAAGTAATAAATTTGCAGCAACCACATAGGTTAAATATTTGGGCTCCATACCATGATACAACCCTTTTCCAAAAGGAAATGGACATACCTTCAGGGGACGCTACCCCCAAATAATCTTGTTGCATCCTTCCTATTTTGACCATTCCAGATTGTGAGGTACGAGGTCTCATCCACAAAGCTACGCTTTACACAAAAGCCATGCTTCGATCAACAAATGATCAGCGGCACTTCGTATGCCACATTACCAAATTAGGAATGTATCACTAGTAACCATCAACTACATAATCTCTGAGCTCGTACGTCTCAGAGAAGGGTGTTAAGCTAAGAGAACAAATTCTTTGCCACCAACAGAAAGGTATTTGATAGAAACCAGCTTTACATCTCAAAGTGTAGCGTCGGACATACGTCCATACAAGTCCGTTCGGGGATCGAATGGAACCGAAGGCACTTCAAAGAAGCCCTTGCAAATTTGGATATTTACTAATCACGTTCGGACATCCTATCACAAAGTGTGATAAAATCTCTATACCGGAGCAACTCGGTGCAGAGACATACGACAAGTAATCCTTTTGCTTTCGAAAATGTCCGGTCTTCAACACCATCTTCAAATGCAATCCCATTTCGTCGTATCATTTTTCAGAATGGGTTTTATGACACAAAGTCCTCTCCCAGCTGATCCGAATAATGAGCGCTTATTTTTAAAAATAAGTGTTCATTCAGATTTCAAGTAAATCACAACAAATTTCCACTTTAATCTTTTAAACAAAGATCCATCACAAAGATTCGATGTGGTTTTCGGATAACCATTTGGAATCCGACCCTCGGTCACATCGAAATTCAAATGCCATTTAAAGGCCATTATTGATAGTCGGTTATTTAACTATCAATCAATATTCACTACATCATCGGATTTCAAATAATTTTTCCTCAATTATTTATTTTCAAAATATCTTCGTAAGATATATTTTCAACACTTCAACACTTTGAAAACAAATTTCAAATCATTTTCCTTACGCGCAATAAATTTACAAATATTTATTTCCACTGAAAATATTTCGAGTTCAAATACTTTAAAATAATTGAAATGACTTATCCAAAATATACTTGGAAACGTTTAGAATAAAAACCATTTCTAAATACTTATTTAAATATTAGCTATGATAACATTATACCAATATCTCATATAATACTTCAAGTCCAAACTAATTTTAAAAATAAAATTATTAGATAGAGTATAACTATTTAAATAACCATTTTCTAAAATAAATATCAATTAAATCTTTAAATAATCACTTCCATGATTAATTAAATGAATATTTACTTTAAATATATTCAAAATAACTTAAGTAAATAATTTCTCCAAAATATTCTTTTAAAACCAACTCTAGAACTTTTTATTTATATTCGCAAGCTATTTTGAAAAACATACTCGGCTTTTCAGGGAAAATACACTTTCCATTTCAAAATGGCCCATTTAAATCAACTAATAAACCCTTCTTGATTTATTTTAATTTACATTCCAAATCTGATAATTTCTTTCCACACTTTTAAAAATAACCAAATGTTTATTTTTTAAAACAAATTTCCCTTCCCTTTATAAATTCCCATTGTGAATTTAAATTTTCAAATATCCACCGATAAAAAATCGATTTCCAAATATTCACTTTCAAACACCAAATCAATTTTCAAATTGATTTCAAACACAAATTAATTTTCCAAATTGGTTTCCCAAAGATTTATTTTTAAACACTAAATCAATTTCCAAATGGATTTCCAAATTTATTTCCTTTTAAAATAAATTCCTCTATCTCTTCCAAACTATTTAAAATTCAAACTTTAAATAAATTCTTCAACTTTTGAATAATATTACTCAAATCCATTTATTACAATCCTCCTCCATATTTTTTGAATTTATTCAGTAGGATTTCAAAAATAATACTTTATGCTTTTAAAATTCCTTCTTTTAAATTTATCCAATTCTCAAAAATGAATTTTACTATAAACTTTCTACTTAAATTTCAAAAATCCAATTTTATTTATTTCTGGTATCCTACGATACCAAAAATATATTCGGCTAAACCATAGCCTTCGATAATTTCGATCACAAATATAATCATACACAGATTATAAATAAATCAACACACAATATTGAAACAAATTCAAATTTTTGAGGAATCCAGTTGGATCCCTCTAACCTGTTTCCCTGCATCCACAGATGTTAGCACAACAATTAAATATCAATTCCACTTCGAGGCGGAATATCGCAGTATATGGGATTATATAATATCATCCGCTATTATGCGGCATATAGGGTCTCGTATGCTATATAATACGGGAAATCAATCACTCCAAATATATACACATATACTACTATATATATTATCACAATACAACAATCAATCAATAATTGAAATTTTAATTATTTAAATTTTGAGTGAGAAGATCTCACCTTTGCCTACGCATGTAGTACATTTCCACTCCAGCTTGTTTCTTCACAGTTTTAGACCTTGAATACATATTATACGATTTATCAATATCCGAATAAATCGAACAACCATTTGATAAAATTTAATTAACCAATTATTGTTAATTTAAACTAATAGTTTTCCTTTTAAAATATTTTTGTACACTATATTATAGTGACTAAAATAAACTAAAAAAATTTATCTCCTGAATAATTTTCTGTAAATCAAATTATTATTTTACTGTACATACAAATGTATATGTACATCTTTTAAATTGAAACACAGCAAAACAAAAATGTTGCCTTACTGTTAATAAAAAAAATTCTTTTTCTTCAATCATATATATATCTGTGTGTGTGTGTGTTAATCCTTAAAAAATGAAAATAAAATACAATCGCACCTCGCTGACTTGATCGACAACCACGACCACTCGCAAGCTGCTGCGACCTCGACTTCGCCTCGAGCTGCCGTTCGTAGACAGCTGCTACTCCCAGTCGAACAAATCGACGCGACCATCCCCTTCGATGTCGCTCTGCCTCACCTTATGCCCAAACTCTGCACTCACGAGCCTCACATCGACTTGCGTGCTCGCACACTAACTCCCACAGCCGCCTCAACCCCATGAACCGTTGACTACGTCGTCGCGGCATCGCGACTGAGTTGCGAGCCCTCATTTTATTTATTTATTTCTGAATTGTTTGATTTTTTTTCTTCGAACCTCGTTTATGTGAATTGCATAGCATCGCCATTTTTTTCGTTTGGAGGAATTGACTTTTCACCTCGGCTTCGGCCATGATTTACGATTTGAAGCTCTGTGTTTTATCTTGGAATAAAAGAGAAATGTTTTTTTCCTTTGTTTTGTTTCATTTGAATACGTATTTTTCTTTTCAAGCGAACGCATGTTGCAATTGTGCACAGAAAAGGAACATGTGCTTTAACTTCTACACGTGTATGCAAAGTCTTGACACAATCTTTCAAGCCAACAATATTATTTATATTTGAATTTGAATTTAAATTCAAATCGCTTCGATAAACGTAACTCAAAATCTCGATCTCCAATTGAGGCGTGCCGCCACGTGTTTATAATGTCATACCCCTATTTCGAACGTAAAGGAAAAGGTTTCGAGTCCAAACTAGATCGTATGGAGAAGATAGCTTTTCAGACCCAGCTATTAAATTGGATTTCGGTAAAAAAATCAGCGCGTTTTCTTATCGTACATCCAACGTTCACTCCAAACACTATGAAAATTAAAATCCAATAATAATGCAATATTACGGATCCAATGGAACGGGTTTGTCGAATTCCGAGACTGTGCCTCGGAAGGCTATTTTTATATATCGATTTAAACGATATAATTTCAAAACTGAATAAAACATTTCCAAATTAAATTTTGAAGCTTCCATTATCTTCAGTATTATCATTATAGATTTTCTAAGCCTTTGTAATATTTTTAGTCGGCCTAAAAATCAAGATTCAATATTTTACCCGACTTTAATAAATTAATTCAATAATTTAATTGTTACATTCATAGTTATATTTGAAATTCAAGTTTAAAATAACTTCCAATATTTAAAATCAATTAAAAATTTTAAATTTCAAACGTTCAAAATTCTGGGTCGTCACATTTTTCCTCCCTTAAAAGAATTTCGTCCCGAAATTATTAGTTTAGAAGAATGATCATTAACCCGTTTATCATTAAAGACCCATTATCACTTCAACTAGCTTTGCAAAATCTTCCATAGTTTCCAAACAACATTATTTTCTCGTCAATTCAAATTTAATTTTTCAAAATTTTCTCAAAAGTTTTCAAACTCCCTAAATTTTTGAATTTTTTTGCCAGCATCTCTTTTGCGCGGCTAGCTCGGTACGAATACAAAATGCCACAACGGGGCCCAGATTTCAAAAGAAAACAAAACGCCAAGTGGCTAGACATGAAAATTATCAAATTTCATATAGAAACTTAAATACATACCTTTTTGTCGAGCAAATTAAATTTACCAAATCCCATTTTATCCTTTGCCTTTAACACACCTGTATATCCTGCTTATCGTTTTCCACATTTCTTTACAAAAGTTCGAATAATTATTTCATTCAAATCTGTACGATGTCCGCATATCATTCGTACGCAATATCAAATTCGATCGCTCACTCGATCACATAATTTCACTTCCAAACTAGTATCGTCCACCTGACTTCCTAGTGTGGACTCAGATATGGTTTTTTGATCAGAAACCGTCATTCTTCTTGCATTGCCGTAACTATGATAGAGAATTTCCGGAATCAACGAAAAATCCATATCCAAGTTTGCCGTCGAAAATCGAGTGAAAAATCCAAACTTGGATCGATATAAATATTTCGAAATTCTGTGCTCAAATTCTAGATCAAATTGTCATGCGAATAAAAATAATATCCTACGTATAAATTCCAATCAATTATTAACTATATCAATTTCCTTTTCTTTTATTCACATTTACATTGATTTCTATCCACTTATTCACCATTATCCTTCACAATTTCCAGTTTAATCTTCATTTTCTTATTAATTTAGAATATTTTCTCAACTTAAAAATTACTTAAGAATTACACCATTCGTTTCTTGAGTTGATACAAGTGTTTTACATACTTCCTATATTCATTTTCAATTTGCCACTTTGGTTAATATCTACTTATAATTAAACTGGATTTCAAATTCCATATGAATTCAATTTACCTTCATTTTCAAACATTGAATTCAATTCATTTCAAACCATATTTATTTCGTCATTTTTTCAATTTGTTTTACTTACTAATTTTATTTCAATGCTTCGCTTTATTTATCACAATCAAATTCAATTCCACTTCCAGTTCTATTTACTTACAAATTCGAAATGAATTTCAACATTCAATTTCACTTTCATTGACTTGCAATTGTAAATTCATTTATTCATTCACAATTTTATTTTCCACCTTAATAAATTTTATTCCATAACTATTTTTATCAGATTCCAGAGTCTTTCCAATATTTCAAAAATCATTTTTGTAATCAATTCAAATTGTCTTTGAATTTCCAAAACCAAACCTAGTTTGCAAACAACTTCCATTTAAAATAATTCGGCAGCAATTCCTCTCTTGGAAACTCGAAAATGAACGCCGATAATGCACTAAACTCTTTTCGGTCGTTGGAAAATAATTCCGATGATGTCGCGATCATCATCGAAATTATTTTTCAGCGACCGAAAAGAGTTTAGTGCTTTTATCCCTTCAAAAATATTTTTCAAAACCCTTGAAAATCATTTCCAAATTCAAAAGAATTTAAAATTTTCCAAATCTCCAATCTATTCCAAATTTCAAAACTTTCAACCCCTTTCAATTCTTTTCAAACATTTCTCTGAAATTTCATTTCAAATTACAAATCACATTTACAATTTACATTCTCAAATTCCACTTGTACGTGAATTTATTTCTTAACTTCAGAGTTACGATTTCAATTTCCTATTCAATAAACATTGATAATAATTTAATATTATCACTCTTAACAACCAAACAACCATATACTATAATAATTTACAGAAAACGATTTCTTTTCTATACAAAAATAGTTTGGGTAAAATTATTTCATTTACCCTATTTTCAAACAACATCGCGTCTAATTTTTCTGTACAAGTGTTTAAAGATCCCTATCGATAAAGTTGTATAGACTATATAGACCAGAATCCATATACCACTCAACAAACCAATCATCACAATATAAAATAATTTTTATGTTCACTGACAAATACGCGCTCATATCTTTTAATACACTCAACTCATTTTAGAGTAATACTGATTCTATCTCTAATGAGTAACACCCACCAGAGCCAAGGTTGTCGCTTAACCAAATGCTCTGATACCATATTGTAACGACCCAATTTTTCGACGCCCGAAAGTCGACATAGGTACATGCACTGTATAAAATGCCGGGCAATCGAACGCCGAAAAACCGAACCGTTAGGGTTAAAGAAGAAGAAGACAGAAGAAGAAACAGAACAAAAACAGAATCTCACATTTCGCAGCGGAACAATATGTAATAGATAAATGATTAATCTTTGAAAACAAAAGCATTATATCAGTTTTACATTACACCATCAGAGTGTTACAACAACAAAACAGCGAGAAAAAAATTATATACTAGTGATACGCCTCACCATCCAGCTTGAACTCCAGTTCTTCACAGTGTACTTTTCTGACTTCGCTCCAGAACAACTGCTAACCTGACTCTAGGCTGCCCGTGTGGAAAATTATGGGCATCCAAAGTTTAGAAAGGGAATAATAAACTCCAGGTCAGTCATGGGACTGGGGTGAGATCTTAAAAACAGTTATTTGCATAAAGAAAGGAAAAGAAATCCACTATGCTTTTGGAAAATGAAACTACCATAAGGCCTCCCCGCATACACACAAAGCAAGCGCACAATTGGAGGATATTTCTCCTTATGATAGTCAAACATGCTTGATATGCAAAATTCTTTTTAATATTATCATTAGTGCATAGTGGAAAACATTTGCAAATATAATATTAATCTTAGCCAGCATACGTACCATTATAGTATGCCTACTATAGCTACCATATTAGATGGCAGGTTCTTCAATTAAAACCGTACAAGGAGTGTATTGGTGATTTGATTTCCAACAAATGGTCAGGAAAAGGAACTTCCTGGGCCACATGGATACGCCTCTGGAGGGATGCCTCGAGAACCTAACCGGATATCTGCCAACACAAGGTCGGGTTACCTCTGTAACTAGGTAACTACTACACGAGTATGCCATTCCACGGTCGTTACCGACCTTTATCCGAGGATCCTCAACCACAAAGTAATAAATTTGTAGCAACCACATGTGTTAAATATCTGGGCTCCATACCATGATACAACCCTTTTCCAGAAGGAAATGGATATACCCTCGGGGGGCATTACCCCTAAATAACCTTGCTGCATCCTTCATGTTTCGACCATTCTGAGTTGTGAGGTCCGACGAGGTCTCGTTCACAAAGCTACGCTTTACACAAAAGCCATGCTTCGATCAACAAATGATCGGCAGCACTTTTTACGCCACATTACCAAATTGGGAATGTATCACTAGTAACCATCAACTACATAACCTCTGAGCTTGTACATCTCAGAGAAGGGTGTTAAGCCAAGAGAATAAATTCTCCGCCACCAACAGAAATGTATTTGATAGAAACCAGCTTTACATCTCAAAGTGTAACATCAAACATACATCCACACAAGTCCGTTCCGGGATCGAATGGAACCGAAGGCACTTCAAAGAAGCCCTTGCAAATCCGGATATTCACTAATCACGTCCGGACTCCCTAATACAAAGGGTGATAAAATCTCTATATCGGAGCAACTCGGTGCAGAGACATTCGATTGGTAATCCTTTCGCCTTTGAAAATACCCGTTCTTCAACACCACCTTCAAATGCAATCCCATTTCGCCGTATCATTATTCGGAATGGGTTTTATGACACAAAGTCCTCTCTCGGCTAATCCGAATAATGAGCGCTTATTTTTAAAAATAAGTGTTCATTCAGATTTCAAGAAAATCACAAAAAATTTCCACTTTAATCTTTTAAACAAATATCCATCATAAAGATTCGATGTGGTTTTCTGATAACTGTTTGGAATCCGACCCCCGGTCGCATCGAAATTCAAATGCCACTTAAAGGCCAATATTGATAGTCGGTTATTTAAGTATCAATCAATATTCACAACAATCACCAGATTTCAAATAATTTTTCCCAATTATTTATTTTTAAAATATCTTCACAAGATATATTTTCAAGACTTCAACACTTTGAAAACAAATTTCAAATCATTTTCCTCACGTGGAATAAATTTCCAAATATTTATATCCACTGAAAATTGGCCGAGTTCAAATACTATAAAATAATTCAAATCACTTATCCAAAATATACTTAGAAACGTTTAGAATGAAACCATTTCTAGACACTTATTTAAATATTAGCTACGAAATAATTATACCAATATCTCATATAATACTTCAAGTCCAAACTAATTTTGAAAACAAAATTAGTAGATAGAGTATAACTATTTAAATAACCATTTTCTAAAACAAATATCAATTAAATCTTTAAATAATCACTTCCATAATTAATTAAATAAATCTTTACTTTAAAGATTTTCAAAATAACTTAAGTAAATAATTTCTCCAAAATATTCTTTTAAAACCAACTCTAGAACTTTTTATCTATATTCGCAAGCTATTTTGAAAAACATACTTGGCTTTTCAAAGAAAATACACTTTCCATTTCAAAATGGTCCATTTAAATCAATTAATAAATCCTTCTTGATTTATTTTAATTTACATTCCAAATTCGAAAATTTCTTTCCACACTTTTAAAAATAACCAAACGATCACTCCAAACACTTTGAAAATTGAAATCCGATAATAATACAATATTACGGATCCAATGGAACTGGTTATGTCGAATTCCGAGACTGAGCCCCGAAAGGCTATTTTTAAATATCGATTTAAACGATATAATTTCAAAACTGAATAAAACATTTCCAAATTAAATTCTGAAGCTTCCATTATCTTCAGTGTTATCATTATAGATTTTCTAAGCCTTTGAAATATTTTCAATCAGCGTAAATATCAAGATTCGGTATTTTACCCGACTTTAATAAATTAAATTCAATAATCTAATTTTCAAATTCATAGTTGCATTTGAAATTCAAGTTTAAAATAACTTCCAATATTTAAAATTAATTAAATATTTCAATTTCAAATGTCCAAAATTCTAGATCGTCGCATAACATGTAGAGAGCATCACTTACAGTATATTTAACTTTTTCTACTAACTTTTCATGTTGCTTACTAACTACCAAAAATGTCATCTTTTCCAAGCATAAACCAAACCAACAACTATCACAATACCATATATATACAACAAACATTTAAAAGCTACTAATATGAACAATATTAAAGTTAAAAACATTTGGTTTTAAAAGGTGAGATTTTTACTCACCAAAAGTTTCCAAATTCAATTCTAACTTCCACTAGAACTTGAACACGATAGAGGTCTTTGCTTCTAACTTGGAAAAATGATATTTTGATGGGCTTAAGTGGCCAATATGTTTCATCCTAGGGCTTAGGGTGGCTTGGCCTAGATGAATATGGGTATGTATGGGCTTGTTTTGGTAAGAGAAGAAGTGTAATAGAGAAAGAAGTAGTTTTTAATGAACCTGCTCAAAGAAGAAGTGAAAAGAAATGGACTTTTTTTTCTAATTTAAAAGTATTTGGAAGCCGTGGAAACTTAGAAAGGAACTAGAATGAAGTTTTGAAAGTGAAGATAAAAATGAGAAAATAATTAGGAAATTGGCTTTTATACAAATGGATAAATCAAATTACAGAACCATCCTTAAGGTACATGCCCTCCACTTACAAAATACCACACCATCACCCATGTCTCCTCCCCTTTTAAATATGAAATTTCCTTGTTTTCCCTCTCTTGTGATGAGAAAACATGTATTAATGACATAGTGTACTTATGTTTTGAGAGAAATGACATTTTGTGACAATTTTCCTTTTTACTTTTTAAACTTAATTATTTTTCATAAAATATCATTTCATATTTTAATAAATTGAAGTATAAATATATATATATGTATATTCTAAAATGTATCCTAACCTGTATATAAATGTGTATGTATGTTACATAAATGTATATAATGTTTCCCTTCACCTTCTCAACACCGAAAAGTCGAAAACTCGAAAAATGAATTTCCGTCACATTTTCAATTTTTCTTCGAACTAAATATTTATGTAAAAAAATTTGAAAAACTATTTCACTATCACTATTTATTATTAAAATGATTTTTATTTTGATTATAAAATCTACTATTTTGACCATTAAATATTCACAAATTAAAGCAGTGAAATATTGGATTGTCACGAGACAGCACTCGTCCTACTAGGAATACCTAGAGGTTTAACGGCCTGTTGCAAATTCTCAATGCAACTGTATTTCTTAGGAAAAGTGACCTATCTATTTTAGCTTTCCTATTTATTTACTCTAAGACTAGTAAAAGATGAGTATGGAGGTATTTGATTAACACATAAAAGTGTTTATTTTTGTGCTCATATTTTATCTTTATTGTTTATAAGCAAATGTTACACTAGGTATTTTTATTGTTTTTTCAGATAGATGAATTAAAGTCTTCTTCATTCCAACAAAAGAACAATTATAGAGAAAAATGATGCTTTCCTATGTCAACATGGATAAAGAGTCATAATCGAGAGGTTCTTACTTAAAGAAAGTTGTAACTCAATTGTAAACATGCGGTAATTTGTCATAGAGTTTTGAGTTTGATCCCTGGGAAGTGCGCTATTTTTTTATGGAAAAATGAAAAACCGAATATTGTGCATTTGTCACCTATGAAATGTTACAAATGTGTAGGGATGTGTACATACATATTATATGTTTGTATGATGTATGTATATATACAAACACACAAATGAAGATAATTAGAATGTATGTATCTGTTGATTTCTTCTTGGAAAAATTGGAACAGTTTACATTTACAAATTATTCACTATCTCATCTACCGTAAAATTGAGATTTGATAAGATATTTTTATGGGAACAAGATATAGTCCTTCGTTTCAATTTGATTCATATCAATCAACACATCACCTTTTACCCTCCACTGTTGTTGCTGCCACATGTCAAAGATCAGAAGGTCAGAATCTTAGCTTAAACTCTCAAATCCACCATAATGAAGAGAAGATATTTCTTTCTTTTTGAACTAAATATACAGAGAGATTTGATTAGAGCCATATGCGCATATATAGAGAATATCCCATTCACAATAGATACCTAATGTATTCACTGTAAATATAAGCTTGAATTTGCTTATTTTTTTTTAATAAAGTTCTGTTCTTCTTCTTTTATTTTATTTTTGCATTTTATATAGTTAATTATGCTATCTAGTCAATTAGATTTCCTAGAACATAATTAATCTACTTTGTTTTCTTCTTTTTATTAGTGATTGACCGTACAATTAGATTTGGCGGCATATTTTTATTTATTTTACTTTCTATTTTGTTTAATTTTGTTATGCAACTTTTACTTTCTACAACTCCGGTTCTTTTACTTATTTGTCAATTTTCTTTATCTACAGTTTTTGTTATTTGAATAGATTTGATTTAGTTTTTGTGCTTGATGGAATTTAAGTGATTTAAATTTATACAATAATCCCTTTTGATTGGATTCGAAAGGATTGGAAATTTAAATTACTTCATTTCATATTGATAATTGACTTTTAATCGGTTAATTCATTTAGTTTTGTTTCACATTAAAGTCAATATGAGACGACCCGCCTTTCATTCCATAGAAAGACGCATCATTAAGAAGAAAGAAAGAGATAGAAAAGAGAAAAGAAAGGAAAGAAAGAAACAGACAACATCAGAATCTCACAGCGGAACGAATAAATTATATTATATCACATAAAACTTTACATAGTGTCATATACATCAGAGTTAAACAGCTAATACAACACAAACTAGACAGTTATAAATATCTGTCTAGCAATTACAATTCAAGTACATCAGAGAAAAACAGATACAACTCAAACACAGCGGATCCACTATATATATCTACCCGTTGAAGCCTCCTGCTCCATTATCTCCTCCAGAACTCGTCAAAGCAATCCTGAAACACTTGACTACTCATACATAATATGAGTACCCAAGAGTTTAATAAAACAGAAAATAAACACTCGGGTCAGACAGGGGTCTGGTGTGAGTAAACGGGGTTAAAGTTGCTTAACTTTAGAAAATCTTTTGAAACAAATGGTAACACATAAGACTTCCCACACATAAACATGGAAAAGTTTTTACCTTACGCTAACCAAAACATTTGATAGGAAATCCAGTGATATTATAATAGTGTCTAGGGTTTTCAAATAAATAAGAAATAGCCGAAATTGTTACATCTATTAAATTCCAGCTACTAGCCACAAAAGTGGGTAATACAATCAAAACCGTAGGGTCTCGTAGGGAAAATGGGTTTCCATCAATGGCAGGGCTACTGGGGTACCGCCGGTCACAGTACGTGGCCTAGATCACCGTACCGAGGAGTACACCTGCTCCCCTGCAATACAAAGACGGGACCATTCCTTACTGAACAGTCCCGAACAAGACCACCCCGCAGATTGGCCGTCGCCAACTGCCACACAGCCGAAATATAAAGGGACCTCTAGACAGGGGTAAATCTTTCTCTCCAATGGAGGCTACCCACAAAGCCTTGCTGCACCTCCCCTGTTTTAGCCATTCTCGGTTGATGAGGCTTGAGGCTACAATTACCTTTATAGGACACATCAAACTTAGAATGCTGATCGTCCACCTGACGATGTTTTGAAAGCATTCAATCCATACAAGTTCGTTCCAGGTTCGAACGAAACCGAAGGCATTATCTAGTTATACTCATTTTTGGAATCACCCTCAGAGTTAACGACGATAACCCTTGCACTCTGAATCACCATCTCGAACCTATAAGTTCTATTCCGTCAAACTCATTACGGAATCATCCACAGAGTTAAATTGACGTATAGTTCTTACACCTCGAGTCTTCACTTGCTCCACTTGGATTAACGTCCTGACGTTTAATTGGAATCGATGTGGTTTTCGGATATCCAAATATGGAAACCCGATCCCGGTCTCACCGAAACCAAATGCCATTTTAATGTCCAAGTTGTACTTAAGGGTATTAAATAAATAACTCATTTCATTATTATCTACTTCACACAGATAGATAAACTTCATATCACAATAGATAATCACATTCTCATCATAAACAGATAATCTGTATAATCATCACAAACAGATAATCATCACAACAAGATAATCCATCACAAACCATCATACTTTAACCAAGCATCCATATCATACAGATACAACTCATCTCATTACTGAGATCTCAACCATCCAATCAATAACATCCATAAGCAATGATTTATTAACCATCAATTATAATTAATTTAAAATGAATTAAATTAATTACTTCTATCTCTAATTAATTTAAAATAATTAAATTAATTACCACATTTAAATCCTGCTTAATATCCACTAATTAATTAACTTAGTTAATTAATCATTCTCTAAGCATTTAACTTGATTAAGCACCTTTGATTAGTCATCCTCTAACTACAATAAGTAATTAGTATTTAATTGATTTTCACAAATTAATTAACCTTATTCATAAGTAATTAACATTTAATTACTTCATTTATTAATTAACTACAGTTAATTATACTTATCCTTAATTAATTACAATTAATTAATCACTTAGTAATTAATTATTCCTAAATTAAACAATTCTTAATTATATCATTAATTATATTAATTAATGATCTCTAATCTATATTTAAAATAATTACTTAATTTAAAATTAATTACATTAGCAACTAATTCAATTATTAATCACCCTTGATTAATATTCAAAACAGTAATTAACTCCCCCTTAATTATATATCAAGTTAATTATCCCATAATTAATTATTTTCATTAATTAATCCCTTGATTAATTACAAAAGTAATTATCCAAATTACTCATCTTCACTAGTTACATTTCAGTGATTATCATTATTACTTCTCTAAGTAATCTTGCTCCATTAATTACATTAAGTAATTATCCTCATTAAACCATCAAATGATTTCTTAAATTAATTAAAATTAATTAATTAATTTAAACAAATCACATTATCAAAATTAATTACAATAAGTAATTAATACCTTAATTACTTTTATTAAGTAATCATTCTTAACACATTACAATTGATTATATTCAATTAATTAATTAGTTAATTATCAAAATTAATTACATTAATTAATTACTTAATTATCCTAAGATAATTATCTTTATTAATTAACAATATTTTCTTTAATTACTTACTTAAGGAATTTATCTTAGATTAATTATCAATTAATCATCTCTAATTATAAATTAGTTCAAGTCATTATTTAGAATCAAATAAATAAGTAAATTCTTAATTATTTCCAAAATGATTCATTTACTTATTAATAACTTAATTAACATTCAAAATGTATTTAAATAATACATTTCTAAAATTAAATTCAAATTTCATTTAAAAAATTTAATATTTAAAATGTTTAACTATTTAAACATTAATCCAAATTTAAATAATTATAAACCCTAAAATAAAATAAATGTTAAAGAACATTCATTACTTAAATATAAAAGAAAGGTTTAAAACAAAATTACTTAATTAAAGAAATCAAGCTTTGAAAATAAATTGATTATTTTAACTTTCAAATTTAAATTAAACACTTCATATTTAATTGAAATATTAAAGGAAATAAATTCTTTCAAGTTTAAACCTTATTTGAAATCAAATTCATATTTAAATCTACTTTTAAAACATTTGAATCTATCCATTATTTAAAAATTTACAATACTGTTTTGAATTCAAATCTAGTTTTCAAAGTAAACCTGAAAACTATATTTAACTTGATTTCAAAACTAAATTTAAACCTTACCTAAATTTAAATTCTTCACGTTTTTAAAACTTAAATTCAAAAGCTTACTTGAATAAAATTTCAACTTAAGCTTTAATTTAAATTCCTGCCTAAATTTAAATTTCTTTTAAATTTTAAAAAAAACTGCACACTTACAGGTTTTAAACCCGTAACATCACTAACCCGAGAAACCCCCATATCTACTTCGAGTTCCCAACCCAGCTGCTTCGAGACAGAATCATGAAAACCCGAGACTATCTTCGAGCCATCTCCCTGCATTAACCCCACAAGTAGTTCACCAGAACCAAATGTGCACGGTGCATATGCACCGGCACTCCGGCGATCTTCAGCCGTCATATTCCCCTCCACCAAGTCACCGACTAACCCCCAAGCATGATCACGATCACCAAACTCCCCACAGCAGCTTGAATCAAAATCGAGTTAACCCAGCAAACCTGGAACTCGACACAGAAATAAAAACCCCAATCCTGTCATCACCGTGCAAACTCACCTCCGACCATCTTATCACCTACGACACCGACCATCCCTTCGCCTATGTCTCCTCTTCCAATCCCCAAAGCCTCATATCACTCGAATCACCACAGAGTTCCAGAAGTTACAAAAACTTTGATCACTTAAAAACTAGGGTTCGAACCTGAAAACCCCTACTGCCATCGCCACCGCCCTCTGGCCATCTATCTCTTAATTTTTCTTCACTCTCCAGTCAACACTCCACCTCAAGGAAGAATTACGGCTTCCAAAATCTACTAAATGATCAGATAATCCCAAAAACCCAAATTCTGTTCAATTCCTAAATGCTAACTCCACAGATGATTTAAAAATGTGATGCTTGTTTTAAAATTCATGTTTTCAAACATGCATTCAAGTTTTAGACTTGATTTAATAATTAAAGTTGTTTGATATTCTTACTTTTGAAAAAAAATCTGTTATTACTGTTTTTCAGAAGTAACAGATTTAATTTAACTAAATCAAAATTTTACAAACCTAAATCTATGCTAAACAAACATAATTTGTTTACATAATAATCTCTAACTAAGATTCAATCATATGGAAATGGATTTGTATTTAAAATCCTAGTTAAGAACAGAAAAAAACTAGCATCACACTCATATGCATATACACAGAACATCATCACACTACAGTCAAGCAAACATACTCAATCCTATCAGAACTCATGCACAGATAAATTTTAAAGCAACCTTTAAATTGTGAGGTTACTCACCAAAAAGAAAAGAACAGAGCAGTTTTTATTTACACAGTTTTGATTTTTTTTCTTATTTGAAAAACATTTGGAATTAAAACTTGAGTTCTGGAAACCTTTTTTAGCTTGATTTTTAAAGGAAGAAACTATTTTTAAAACAGAAATTTACTCACCTTAATTGAAGATGCAGAGAACAATCTAGATGCAAATTTCATTTTTCCAGCAACTTGATTTGAAGTGCATGTAGAAATCTCGGCTTTGAAATGCTGGTTGAAGTTGCTTTTCTTGATTTTGAAGTTGAATCTGTGTTTGCAATTGCTAGTTCACTTCCATATTTGATTACTGAAATTGCTTTTTTACTTGTTGTTTGTAGTTGATTGATGAAGAAAATCCTAGCCTTAATGCATGCAGCTGACCCCAATTTTCATATGCTCAGATTTGAAGTTGAACTTCATATTGATGTTGTAACTTTGCTTTTAGATATGCAGATTTGGGTTTTTCCTATTTGATTTTGCAGTTTTAAAAACATGCATTGTGTTTGGGTTTTGTATATTTTGTATCTAAATCTGATTTTCAGTTTTCAAATGAAGATAATGGTTGAACAAAAATGCATTTGTTACATTTTCTTATCTAAAGAATAAATTTCAAAAATAAACAAACATTGCCGCTTGTTATCTTATCAATGATAAATATTTACAAGTGTCTACTCTTGTGTTAAGAGCTTAACACATATGCATTTTAATATAAAAAGAAAATTCTTAATTTATAATTGTATTTAAATTTATTCTAAAACCATGTCTAATTTAATTTAAGATGTTCTAAATGTTTTATTACAATATTTAGCCTTACATGAAAACTTCTTTTATAACATTATACATTTTAATGTTTGCTTGAATATTTTTAAAATAATATTTTAGAACTAATTTTCAAAAGAGAAAAGTTTAAAAAGAATTGAATATTAAATTCAATTTTATTACAAAATTTTCAAACCAAAATATTATACTTTAATATAAATAAACTAAATCTTATTTCAAAAGAAAAACAATTCTTAAAATAAAACAAAATAACTTTTATTACAAAATACTATTTAAACTATTATATATTTATAAACAAAATAAATACTTACTTATATTTCTTTGAAGATATAAGAAAGACTTTTAAAACAAACTTTTGAAAAGTTTTCAATACTAATTTAAATCAAATTAACCAATTTACAATTTATACATTTATATATATAAAAATTAGAAAATATTCTTATTAAATTTAAATTTGAATTAAAATCAAATCCTCTATTTACAATGTATACACATATACACATTATAAATAAAATATCTTTGAATAAGCTTAGAAAGATAATTTTATTATTTAAATATTTTTAACATTTGAAAACAACAAGATTTACAAATTAAATGATTATTAATCTTCAAAAGAAAATTCCTGTTTGAATTAAATTATTAAATCAATATTTCACATTCTTAAAATAATTATTAAATAAATATTGCCTAAATTTCCGTGACATCACACGATATCAGTTTATAATACTTTTACTTTTATCAAATTTTATTTTCCATCTTCTCTCCAAACACTTTATTACTCACCTAAGATTTTGAATTTTGAATTTTAATATTTTTCAACCAAATCCCAATGTTCGGCCTGCATACTACACACATGTGCACTTGTAGTATTTTATAACAAATCATACTTCTAATTTAGTAGAAGAGGAGCAAACAACATGTGATATTATATAGTTATAATTGAGGGTGTGTGTGTGTATAATAACATTATTGATTGTAAGCAGTGTTATTTTGACTATATATCTTATACTGTGGCAAGCTATTATGCATAACAGTGAAAACAACCAGAATCTGCCCAAACTTCATGTGAAGCAGTATCACATTTTTAAGAAATAAATAAAGTCATGTGGATGGAAGTAGCGATCCATGAGAAATGACAGCCCTACAGGCATAGGGACAGTGCAAGAAGGCTTTGGCTTATTTAATGATATTTGAACAACAAGTGTTGAAAATGGTTGGAAATGTGTATGAAGCGCATTAGAAAATCAGGGAGTAGATAGGACTTCAGAAGACTTAGACATTGGGAAGGCATAGCCAGGAAGGTCATCCCTCTTAAGCTAAGAATCCGCAAAACATTTCATATGCATGTTTTTTTTATGCCATCAATCAGTGACAAAGCATCTATAAACAATGTTGTTAGCAGTGGCACACCATTAACGTCCAACGAGAGCAACAAACAATGTGGATTATTGCCTTAGATCCTAAAGCGACAGTTTTTGATTTCAATTTCAAAATTTTGCAGTTTATCTTGCAAATATTTGCAGTAAATACTACATTTATATGTCAATTATTATTTTTTGTAAACCTTTGTAGTTTTCACTAAAAATATTTGTAGTTTTTATTGTAATTTACTACTTATTTTTGCAAAAGTTGTACTTACTTTTTACCTTTTGTCAAGTTCATATTTTATTTCAGTTTATTATCAAACATTTACTTGATTTATGTGAAAAGCAAAATAAATTGAGAAAATTAGTGGTATTACATTTTTATTTCTATGTTAATATGGTACTTCACGCATATTTTTAAAATTGTTGTGTGATCTAAAAGGTCTTATTGAGAAGGCATTGTACATATTTTAAAATTATTTAGGAGTGCAGCCCAACTTCAAAAAAGATTTATATAACATCTTATATTATAGAGAATTAAAAAATAGAAATATATCTTTATTTTATGGTTTAGATGGATGTTTAACCGATTCCAATGATGTTTGAAGGGGTTGCTTTAATATTTGTATCAATGATATAAGAGAGTCGGTAGTGTGCCCTAAGAGCAATTATGTAATTTATATAAGTTTCTAACTTTGTAATTAGTCTTGTTCGTAATAAAAATTATTTGGTGTTTATTATCTTTTACTTATTTTCTTATATCATGGTATAAATAATTAAGTGATTAATTTAAAGTGTATAGATAGGAAAATCCTCAAACAAAATGTCATATGATTGTGGTTGCAAATAGTTGTAACTGTGAGTAATTAATCATAAAAAATATTTTGTTTTAAATATTCTGGTTAAAGATGTTTTGGGATAAGATATTCGTACATCTGTTGAGACGATAGTTTGTCACGCTTTCCAAATTCGGGCAGTGTATCACTCTTGGCGGGTGGGGGGACTAATGAGTTACAAACTTGTAGTTATTGAATAATTATGTAATGACTCGACTGAGAGTTTCTCATTGGTTGATAACAACTAGGTCAAATAGGAAATCTCAGTGGGAAGATGTTACACAATTCACTCGACTTGAAAATACTATTAAACTTCGATATGAATACTACATCCCAGGAGCTACATAGTTTTCTGCATTGTTGGTTACTACTTACATTATGTTTTCAACTTCTACGAATATAATAACTTCTTTGGATAAGCTGAAATGCATGTAACATCCTCCATTTGGAGGCTAAAACTAACTATAACGAACCGCTTTTCTTGCATTCGAAAGACGAATCATTATAGGTTGAAGAAATAAGAAAAGACTAATAAAACATAGAATCTAACCACACATGTAACAACATATAATATATAATGTAGTATATCATATAGTCAAGCCAAAATATTACATCAGAGTTTAATCATACAAGTTCTAGACCTAGACAATTACAAGTGCTTGTCCACAAAAGCCATAAGTCATACATACATATATACACAGCGGAATACTTAATGATATTAATAACTATCCATGAAGCCATCTACTCCAGCTCCTCCAACATGCTTTTGAGAGAAACCTGGATCACTTGACTACTCATTAAAATTAAGTACCCAAGAGATTAGGAAAAATAAAAATAAACTTTGTGTCAGACATGAGTTTGGTGTGAGTAAACTCAAATAATGATATTTTTATTTGAAAACTCCTTTAAAAAAACAAAAGGTATCATAAGACCACGTCGCATATAAACATGGATGGGTTTTTACCTTACGATAACTAAAACACCTTTTATATAAAATCAATGATATTATTACAATGTCTAAGGGTTTAAAGTAAATAGAGAACATAGCTGAAATGCTTTATCTCACATTCCAACATATTAGGTTTACAATCAAAACCGTAAAACTCGTATTGGGGAATGAATTTCAACTAATGACTGGGCTACTAAGGTACCGTCCGTCACAATACACCTCTAGAAAATGTACCGAGGTCATACCTAATGACCCCTGCTAACGCAGGACTGGCCTACCCCTTACTGGATAGTACCGAATATGATCATCCCCTTGGTTGGGATCAGTAACCATTTTAGGACTTAATTATGAGAATAGGGACTCGTTCTAGATGGGATGATTAATACCCTAATGGGTGCGACCCACATGGCCCTGCTGCATATCCCTTATTTTAGTCATTCTCGATTGACGAGGCTTGAGGCCATGTTTACCTTTCAATAGCACTTCCCTCTTGGAATGCTAACATTTCCTTCCAATGTTGATACATCGTTAGCATTCGTCTATTCAAGTCGTTCAGAAAATGAACGAACTGAAGGTACTATTTCCACTACACTCGTTTTGGAATTTCCTTCAGGGTTAGAAGCAAATAGCCCTTACACTTCAAGTATAGAATCTTGATCATGACTTCGATACTTTCAATTCGAATGTTTACGTTGGTTTAAAGTGATTTTTCAAATAACAGCTTATCATCCGATCTCGATCTCTTCAAACCAACATTCGATAATTTAAAAGGGTCAAGTTATTGATAATGAACAACTTCATTATCTAGTGGGAGATTAATTTATGGAAACATATTCCACACTTAGGTTATCATGACCCTCTTATCGAAATTAACCTCCTTATGTTTATCACAATTACAATATCCAACATTCGTGTTAAAAACAAGTCACTTACATTCCATAAACGAGTCAATATTTTCAATCACTACTTTAATTCATTCGGCTACTTAATGGTCCAGACAAGAGATTATTTGGTTTGGAATCAATTCACCTTGAAAAGAATATTGGTTTAAAACACATTCAGTTTAATTTAAAATTACCTTTGGAAAAGATTTAAATAAATAAATCAGTTTAAACCCTAATTAAATCTTAATTAATCCAAATTAAATCAAAAATAAATCATTATTAAACTCTAGGTAGAATTAATGAGCTTAGTTAGGTTATAATTAAATTCCTAATGCATCTTGATTAAGGTTAAATCAATCATTATTAGTTAAACCCTAATTAATTAAATAATCATTTAATTAAATAATAATTAATTAACTACTTAACTTAATTAAATATTTATTAACCATTAATTACTTCTTTACCAAGTTAAATACCAATTAAAACTTAATTAATCAAACAATAGTCATTAACTCAACTTAAGTGTTGATTAATTAATGATTACGTTCTTAATTACTAATTAAGACTAATTACCTTTAATTATTTAACTACTTAACCAAATAATTAATTAAATAATTAAATTACAAGACTTAATTACTTTTTAATTACTAATTAAGTTCATTTTGAAAACTTTTACAAAAAAATTTCAAGTTAAAACTACTTGAAACTAAAATCAATATATTTCGTCGAACTGCATCCATAGTGAATATCGCTTAAGTTCATGATGAGTAATGATGAAAATATTATGATATGACAACCTTAACAATATATCATTATATGTAATGTTTATTATTTTTAAAGTTATGAATTTTCACTTCACTTGTTAATTATAATTAACATAAGATAATCTATTCCTAAATGCATTATTATTTAGTTAATTATTTACTATATATGTGTACTTATGGTGCCCAAAGACGAACAACATTCCTGACAACTTTCCGGTGTCGAAAGGTTGAAATTTCGAAAAACGTTCTTCGGTCACATTTTCTATTTTCCTATGAACTATTTAATTTGGTAAACAAATTTTGAAAATGATTTTTCCCTCATTATTAATTAATTAAAATGATTTTATTTATTAATAAAAGTATATTTATTGACTATATAAATTATATATAACGCCTAGTTAAAGCGACCAAAACCTGGGTCGTTACATTCTACCCCCTTAAAAGAATTTCATCCTCGAAATTACTATCTAGAGTTAACACCAAAGGAATCATATATTCATACCATAAAATTCGTATAAAAGATATACAAGCATCTAAAACAATAATACATTCATGACACGTACACAACAACTATCATAACATCCATCTAGGATAAGCTTCCTTTACGTGATCCACAGTTTCCCAAGTGCAATCTTTGGGATCATCGCTCCACTGAATCTTAACTAGTTGCATCACTTTGTTGTGCAATTTCTTCTCATCTTGATCCACAATACTGACTGGATGCCTAACTATCGTCAAGTTCGGTTCTATTTCCAAGTCATCATGAACTGACCTTTCCACCACTGAAGATGGATCATGCACACTTTTCCTCAAATGGGACACATGGAACACATTGTGAACTCCTGACAACTTTTCGGGCAACTCAACTCTATAAGTGAGTGACCCAATCCTTTCTGTAATCTTGAATGGTCCATTGTATCTAGGTGCCAACTTCCCAGCTTTTCCAAATCGAATGGCTCCTTTGATGGGTGTTACCTTCACATACACATCATCGTTGACTTCGAATTCCAAATCCTTCTTTCTCTTGTCAGCATAACTCTTTTGGTGATCCTAAACTTCCTTCATCCTTCTTCTAGCCATTTCAACTTTCTCCATCGCCTCTCGAATCATATTTGGATCGAGCACTAAACACTCACCAGATACTACCCAATTTATAGGCGATTTGCACGGTCTCTCGTACAGAGCTTCATAAGGCACCATTCCAATGTTAGCTTGATAGCTATTGTTATAAGAGAACTCAACCAAGTGAATATGATCCTCCCATGATCCTTCGAAGTCAAGAATACAGGCTCCCAGCATATCTTCCAAAATGTGATTAACTCTTTCAGTCTGGCGATCTGTTTAAGGATGGCAGGTAGTACTTAGACTTAACTTCGTTCCCAAAGCTATTTTCAGAGCTCCCCAGAATTGGCTCGTGAAGATAGGATCTCAATCACTTACTATGCTTATTGGAACTCCATGTAGACGTACTATTTCCCTCATATAAATTTCTGCCAATGAAGCTGTCGTTCTAGTTGGCTTGATCGAGATAAAATGTGCACTCTTTGTCAACCGATCCACAATGACCCACACTCCTTCATTTTCTTTCTTGGTTCTAGATAAACCATCTATGAAATCCGTTGATATCATCTCCCATTTCCACCTAGGGATGTCCAAAGGTTGAAGTAGTCCAGCTGTTTTCTGATAATCTCCCTTAATTTGTTGGCAACTCGCACATCTGCTCACAAAGGTGGAGATATCCTTCTTCATTCCTGGCCACCAAAAGAATGTCCTCGTGTCCTTTACATCTTATGGACCCTAGGGTGAATACTCATTTTATATTTATGACATCTCGACAATACTTTCTGTCTCAGTCTATATATATCCGGAACGCACAGTCTTCCCTTGATTCTTAAGAAACCTTGGTGATCTATCACAAAATCTGTATATCGAGATTCCTTGACTCCTCAAATTAAATTCTCCATGGCATTATTCTTGCTTTGGTTCTCCATTATCCTTAGCTGAAGAGTCGGGGTAACTTCCAAAAGAGATAAGACTGCATTCCTGCTTAAGGCGTCCGCCACTACATTAGCTTTTCCAAGCATATAAAGAATGTCCAAGTCGTATGCCACCAAGAACTCTAACCATCTTTGCTGTCTGAGATTTAGGTCTTTTTAGGTAAAAAGATACTTCAACGACTTATGATCAGTATACAGCTCAAATTTTTTACCTAATTGAAGAAGAAGAAAATCCTACTAACTGTAATATCTAAAGAAAGAAGAAAGAAGAAAACAATGAAGAAGGAAAGAATTTACCAACAAATAATGCCTCCACATTTTCAACACAAAGACCACAGCCGACAATTCCAATTCATGTGTAGCATAAATGTTTTCATGAGGCTTTAACTGTCTACTAGCATATGCAAACATTCTGTATCAGAATAACACCCAATCCCACTCCACACGCATCGGTATAAACTATAATCCACTACTCCCATCTGGACAACTAAGACTGGGGCACTGGTCAACCTCTTCTTCAATTCACCAAATGCCTCCTCACACTTTGGAGTCCATATAAAATTTTCACCCTTCTTCGTTAGCTTAGTCAAATGTGAGGAAATCTTAGAATAATCCTGAATGAATCTTCTATAGTAACCGACCAATTCTAAGAAACTACGAACTTCGGTAGGAGTCTGAGGTCACTTCCATTCCTATTCTGCTTCCACCTTTATCGGATCTACTGAGATACCATCTCCCGATACAATATGCCCTAAAAATCTTAACTCCGATTGCCAAAAATGGCATATAGAAAACTTTTCTTTCAAAACATGCCTCTTTAGCGTTTCTAAAACTACTTCCAAGTGATATCTTTGTTCCTCTTTTGATTTGGAGTAAATTAAAATGTCATTAATAAAAACAAGCATGAACTTATTTAGAAGCTCTTGGAAAACACGATTCATAAGATCCACGAAATATGCGGGTGCATTGGTCAGCCCAAAAGGCATAACCAACCATTCAAAGAAAAAGTTTGGGCCCTTAAAGGCTGTTAAGGGTATGCTATCCTCAACAACCCTTAATTAGTGAAATCCGGTAGCTAGATCCATTTTGGAAAATACCGTAGCTCTATGAAGTTGGTCAAATAAGTCATCGATACATGGTAAGGGATACTTGTTCCTAATGGTCAACTTATTCAGTTCCCTATAATCCATACATAGTGTCAAAGACCCATCAGACTTATCTACAAATGCCACAGCCGATCCCCAGGTCGAATGGCTAGGCCTAATTAATTCCCTCCTTAGCAAATCCTGAGTTTGATTTACTAACTCCTCTCTCTACCTCGGAGCCATTCTTCTCTTAGGTTGTATTACTGGTCTTGCACCAGGAACTAGATCAATGTGGAATTTTATCTCCCTATGTGGGGGTAAATTCCTAACTTCTTAAAACACACTGAGAAAGTTTTTAACAACCTCTATGGATCCTAACCCTTCTTGAGATGCTTCCAAAGTATATAGGAAACCACACATATGAATACCAGGGTCCTCATAAGGTACTTTAGCAATGCCTCCTAATTTTTTCATTACGTCACAGTTCTTTCTTTACAGTCTAAGATAGCTCCATACATCGACAACCAATCCATACCAAGGACAAGGTCAAATCCTTTAAAATCTAAGATAAATGGATCATAAGTAAAATGATGGGAAAGAGAGGAATTTAGCACATCCTCACATACTAGATTCAAATGAGTTACACCCCTTATCGGATTAGATATGAAAATATGGTTTTCTACAATACTTAGGATAAAATGAAATTTCTTTACGGCTTCTAAAGAGATAAAACTATGTGAGGCACCAGTATTCCTCTAACAAAAATATCATTAATTAATAAGGTACCTTCGGGAATGCCCTTTCCCTTCATATCTCCTGATGGCTCGTCCTTGATCGCATATACTTTTGCCTGCTGCACCTTCTTTATGAGTGGATAGTTCTTTATCATATGTCCAGGCTGGTGACAGTTGAAGCTTAATGTCTTCTGAACTATAGGAGAGATAGGTCCTGCTTGTTGCTTCGCGGCCTTGGAGTTTTTACAGAATTTGGTTATATGACCTTTTCTCTTGCAGATATAATAAGTGGTGTTCTTAAACTTATTTCCCTTATTCCCTCATGGATTTCTTTTTCCTTTACCCTGCTTACTCTAATTCGGGTTGAACTTCCATTTGCTTGAATTGTTGCTGCCGATATTATCATTTGTTGTTGTTAGAGTACGCTTCTTCTTGTCCAAGACTTCATACCTTAGTGCCATGTCTACTAGATCAACAAAAGAACCTTTAATATGGCCAGTCATCTTCTCATGGAAACTTTCCCTCATTCCCAAAAGAAACTACTCGTTTTTCTTGATCAATTCCGAACCAAAAGAAGATAACTCGTTGAACTTGGTCTCATATTCTGCTACAGATAAATCCCACTGCTTCAAGTCCATTAAGCTTCTATATATCTTGGCATTTCTTGCTGTTAGCGAGGATTGGTCCCTAAAAAGTTCTTTAAATTGAGCCCATGAGATCTCTTCATCTGAAACATTCATTATAAGGGAATCCCACTAAGCCGCTACCCCTTTTTGCAGTTGCCATGATGCCAAGAACCTTTTCGGCTCATTTGATAAGTTGGGACCCTTAAAAATATTTTAACAAGATCGTAACCAAGCTTGCACCTCCATAATAGACTTAGTTCCTTTAAACAATTTCCCTCCTAGATTTGTGTGATCCTTACGCAAAGTTGCAAAATTCACCCTTGACTGCACTGGTGTTGGCTCTTTGATAGTTCCAACCCTTCCAGTTTGAGTCCGACCATTAGTGGTCGTAATGCTACTAGCTCCCCTACCTCGTCTGCCTCTATTGCTCAATCTAGACATGGAAAGACAATTCTTAAGATACCTTGATGAGATAATCTTAAAGAATGGTACAAATGAAACCTATAGCTGATCTAACTATCAGGAATATATATAGGTATACGAATAAAAATTACAAACACGCACTCTCGAAGCCGACCCTCAATTCCAATGCCTAGGTGTTTCGAATAACCTAAGCTCTAATACCAACTGTAACGAACCGCCTTTCTTGCATTCGAAAGACGAATCATTATAGGTTGAAGAAATAAGAAGGATAAGATAAAGACTAATCAAGCAAAGAATCTTACCATGCATGGAACAACATGTAATAGATAATGTAGTATATGACATAGTCAAGCCAAAATATTACAACGAAGTTCAATGATAAAAGTTCTAGACTAGGACAATTACAATTGCTTTTCCACAAACGACATAGGTCATACATACATATGTAGCGGAATACTTAGTAATGTTAATAACTATCCATGAAGCCACTTGCTCCAGCTCATCCAACATGCTTTCGAGAGAAACCTGGATCACTTGACTACTCATAAAAATTGAGTACCTAAGAGTATAGGGAAAAGAAAAATAAACTCTGGGTCATACATGGGTATGGTGTGAGTAAACTCAAATAATAATATTTTTATTTAAAATCCTCTTTAAAAAAAACAAAAGGTATCGTAGGACCAGCCTCATATAAAAGCGGATGGGTTTTTACCTTACGATAACTAAAACACCTTCTATATAAAATCGATGATATTATTATAATGTCTAAGGTTTAAAGTAAATAGAGAACATAGCTGAAATGCGTTCTTCTCACATTCCAACATATTGGGTTTACAATCAAAACCGCAAAGCTTGTATTCGAGAATGGATTCTGGTGTACTGCCCATCATAGTACACCTCTAGAAAATGTACCGAGGTCGTACCTAACACACTAACCAGAGCGACCACAAACTCCGCCTTTACTCATCACCAGTCACCATTCAAAACCCCTAAATTCACTCCTGCAATAGACCTTAATAGCAACCTTCAGCCATGCATAACCACATCTACAGCATCTCCAAACTCTCCTCCACCATCGCGACCATAATTCGTCACCAATACTCGAACCCAACCACCTGACCGACACTCCCTTTACCTCGTGAATGAACCACCTCCCCATCACTGAAAACCTACGCAACCTGATCTGAACATTAATTTACACCCCTAGATTTCTTTCATATTGCAATTAGATTTAATCTTCAGCTTTGTGAATCTAGAGTCTTGGAGGAAAAAAAGAGGAAAGATTTATTTTACTGGGAAGGGAAGGAGGCATCAGATTTATTATAAATAATAAGGAGAAGTTACAATTCATGGTTTATAAAAGAAAACGGGTATTAGTGGACCAAAGTTAGTAGATCATAAAAGTAAAGGATGCCCGGTGAGTTACGAGGCAGAAACAAAATATAATCAACCCAGTGGAAGCTGCTATCAAATAACGTGTAGCGCGGATGTCGACGCATCAACCACTGTGAGTATTTTTAACTCATATTTCTTATTTGTTATTATGCCCATCCTCGCTAATTTGTAAACGATTTAATATCGAAAAAAAGAGAAATTTTGAATTTGTTTTATGCAAACATGGTTTAGAAACGATCGTAAATGATTGGAAAGACGGAACAACTTCTTTTGACCAATTAACTTCAACGAGTGGTCACGGTTCTAGGCCACATTCACCTAGGCATGACTAAATGAGTTTGAATATTCAAAATCAATACATTGAACAACCAATTTTACCGGTTCAAGATAATTTTCAACATCCATGACCACAACGAGACATGTCGTTAAGAGAACAATGCTATCTAGTTAGAACTGTACAATCCCCAATAATAGTATATCAACCAAATAAAGGGAATAATTTTAGATTAAAAAAATCCTTCATTCAATGGGTTCCTAAATTTATAAGATCCGAAAACGCATATGAATTTCTTAATGATTTTGAACTATATTTGTCCATAATTAAAATGCAACAACTTTCAAATGAGTCCATTAAGCTTAATTGATACCATTTGCTCTATAAGGAAGCGCTAGAAGGTGGTTCAATTCTCTTCCAGGAACCTCTATTTATAACTGAAATGTTTTTGAAACAATATTCTTAAAAAATTCTTTCCTTTTCATAAAACTCTTAAAATTAAAAATGAAATTAGTCAATTCACCCAAAATGAAGGAGAAACCTTTTCCCAATATTTTGAGCAATTTAACCAATTATTACAAAAATGTCCTCGTCATGGAATCCTAATATATTTTTTATGCCAAATATTATAGAAAGGACTTAACTATCACTCGAACACAACTTGAAATAATGTGTCATGGAGAATTCATGGATAAAACAAACGAAGAAGCTTAGGCTTTCTTCGAAGAATGCGCTGACAAGGATCAACTATGGAAATCAATTCATGGCCCAGCTCGTACAAATCCAAGAGGAGTGAACGTAGTAGACACTTCCCTTTTCTCTACCAAGGTCTCCCAAGTGGAAGAAGGGTTACCTCCAATGTATCCTCAAGAATAGGTGAACGCCTTCGCTCCAACTAATTCTTATGCTTCTTACTATAATTCTAACTGGCGAAACCATTCAAACATATCGTGGTCAACTGCAAATAATTTTGTAAATGCTTCGCATTTTTATCCTACGAACTAAAACACTCAAGCTCCTCAATTGCCCAATCAATAATTTTTTCCTCAAAGTAAGAGTCCCTTAAATCAAACCTATAGACCTCCACATCTTTGAGACTCACCTTAAACCTCTCAACAAACTCAAGAATATAATCATCTCGACAAACAAATTAGGGAAACTAACACTAAACTTGAACAAATGCAAAAGACAGAAAATAAATACGACCAAATCATGAACATGTTAAAGAACTTAACAACAATCAAGAAGGGAAAATTACCAAGTCAAGCATAAGTAAACCCTAAATATAATAATTCTCGGTAGTGAACTCTCGCGAGGACAAAAATTTAAACTCGGTGAATTTAGCCACCACCTTAAGATCAGGTAAGAAAATTGGTAATTACGACGCTATCCCAACACTCCTCAAAACTTAACCTCTGTTGGTCGGCCAATTAATAATATAACATCTTAAATTGTTGATTCATCATTTGCTCTACCATTATCAAAAGGTAGTAATACTAGCATTCTTCCCTCGTCCATGAGCAATTGTGATGATGAGCCAACTCAAGGTGATGTGATTCTTGATAACTCACATATTCATTCACCATCCCCTTCAAAAGAAACAAGGAAATCCGCTGACAGAGTCTACAAGACAGTCACTCCGTTTCCAAGTAGACTTAAAAATAAGGAAAAAATCGCTCACGGTATGCAAAATGCCTTAAAGAACTTTGTACTTGAAAGCATGCAACCAACATGGCTAAAGCAGCCTTCTTAACCACAAATACTAGTTCAATGACTTATTTATAAGAGGTCCATAAATCAAAAGGTGAATTGATTTCTAATCTTCCTTCCCTAAGTCTGTCAAAGATGTTCGCTCGCTCTTAGGTCATGTAGGATTTTATAGGAGGTTTATAAAAGATTTCTCAAAAATTGCAAAACCTCTTTCGAATCTACTTATAGAAGACGCTAAATTTGAATTCAACAAGGAATGTAAAATTGCTTTCGATAAATTAAAGTTTATTTTGACCTCAACTCTAATAATTCAATCTCCCGATTGGACGCAACCATTTGAGACAATGTGTGATGCTTTAGACTTTATGGTAGGTGCTATTCTAGGTCAAATAATTAATAATCATCATCGAGTAATATATTATGCAAGTAAAACTCTTAATGATGCACAACTCAATTTTTCAACCACTGAAAAAGAGTTTCTTGCAATCCTCTTTGCTCTCGAAAAATTTCGATCATATCTCTTATGCTCAAAGGTCATTGTTTTCACCGATCATACAGCCTTGAGGTATTTATTATCAAAAAAAGATGCTTAGGCCCACCAAATCCATTGGTCCTTCTTCTACTAGAATTTGATTTGGAAATATGAGATAAGAAAGGTTTTGAGAATGTCATGGCCGATAACCTTTCCCGCATTATGCAATGGAATATAGGCGACACCAAAATCGAAGAATAGTTTCCCGATGAGCCCCTATTATCCATAACTAATGCACCATGGTATGCCGGCACAGTGAATTATTTGATGACTAACAAAGTGCCTTCACACTTGTCAACACAGGATAAGCGAAAGTTTTTCTCTAGAGTTAAGGATTATTACCAGGATGATTGTTATCTTTTCAAGTATTATCCCAATCAGATCATTCGTTGATGTGTACCTAATGAAGAGTTCCATAATGCTCTATCCTTTTCACACAGTCATGCTTGCGATGGACACTCTGGAGCAAGAAAAACGACTGCTAAAGTATTACAACGCGGTTTCTATTGGCCCACTCTCTCGAGATGCATACAAATTTTGCAAGAAATGTCCATAATGCCAACAAATAGGGAGAATCACTAAAAGAAATGAAATGCCTTTAAATTCAATAAAGAATTTTGGTTGTGGAAATCTTTGATGTGTGGGGTATTAATTTCATGGGTCCCTTTCCTAACTCCTCTGGCAACTTGTACATTTTGGTTGCAGTTGATTACGCATCAAAATGGGTTAAGGCAGTCTGCATCAAAACAAATGATGGTAAGGTGGTCATCAAATTCCTTAAAGAAAATATATTTTCTCGGTTTGGTATTCCTCAAGCCATAATAAGCGACAATGGTACTCATTTTTGTAATCGTGCTTTTGAATCATTACTTAAGAAATATTCAGTCACTCATAAAGGGGCCACTCCATATCATCCACAAATAAGCGGGCAAGTAGAATTTCAAATAGGCGATTAAAAAAAATCTTGAAAAGACTGTAAATACTAATAGAAAAGATTGGTCATCAAAATTAATAGATGCACTTTGGGCTTTCCGCACTGCATATAAAACCATTCTAGGATTGTCACCATACCATCTCATCTATGGTAAAGCTTGTCATTTACCAATTGAATTAGAACATCATGCATTATGTGTAGTTAAATATCTTAATTTTGACATTAATGAAGCAGGCTCACATAGGAAATTGCAATTAATAGAATTAGAGGAACTTCGAATGAAGCCTGTGAAAATGAAAAGATCTGTAAGGGAAGAACAAAAATATATCATGATAAAAATATACTTCGTAAGAGTTTTGAAATTAGACAAAAAGTTCTCTTATATAATTCAAGGCTTAATTTATTTCCAGGCAAATTAAGAACACATTGGACTGGGCTATATACCGTAACACTATATATCCTTATGGGACCATTGAAATAGAAAATCTCAAAACTGGTGAAATTTTCAAAGTAAATGGACGATGACTGAAACTATTTCTATAATTCAAAGAAAATGAAAATGATGAGATTGTGGATCTCCACGATCCAGTATACACTTCTAAAGAATGGTTTTGGCTATTGGGACGTAGTTTACTTCTAGTGTGGGGGAGGGTAGTTGCATTCATGCTTTTATGTTACTACTTGCATTTAAAAAAACCGCATTTACTGCATTTGTATTCATATTTTTCATGCTTTTTGCCTTTCATCCATATTTTTATTTCTATTGCATTTTTATTTTATTTTTGTGATATTGCATTTGAATTCATATATCTTCATGTTTTTGCATCATTTTTTAAAATGAAATTCATATGCATCCTATATTAGGACCATATGAAAAAATAGCATTGAATTAAAATTAGAATTACATTTCTTTTAGGCATATGCATTTAAGGCATAACATTTTTTAATTAAATTGGTTGAAATAGGTTTATTTTGAATTGGCACAACAGAGTGGTGCACTGTATTAGTCATTTGAAGGATTTTTTTTATGAATCACTAGTTTCAAATGGAAAATAAAATGAAAAGTTTAAATTACAAAAGATAATAGTAAGCTAGTTTATAGGTTAACTCATAGGCGACGACTATGAAGTTTGTTGGAATTTGTTGTCATTGTTTATAAGTGGTATGTATAAAGTACATGTGTTAAAGATTTTTAAATCTCTATAATCAAGAGGTGCTAAGATGATTTTGGATTACTCTCTCTTCAAAAAAACTAAAGGTATCCAACATTGCTAGTACATCTAGCATTGGTGTGCACACCCATCGAGCTCTATCCCACTCTCACATAAGCTCGAAAGGTAGTGAATGTGTGGTATACCTTGGTCTCATTTTATCAGTTGGACACCTAAGAATTACAGACCTATACTGACATTGTCAGAGTCGGTTTGCACAATCCACGAAGCTCAATTCCATTCTCATGTAAGCCCGAGAGACAATGTAAGGGTGGTATATCTTGATCCATGGGTTAGGTGTACGCATATAAAATAATAACAATAAAGAAATAAAAGGAGGGTAAGTGACCGAATCTAAGGAATTCTTTGTGGTTTTATTGATTTGAAGTTGTTATACAAGTGGAAATGAAAATATTACTTTGTATAATTTAACAATCAAATTAAAAACTAATTTCGTAGTTGCACTTTGTTTTCAATTGAAATAACTAACAAGCTAGAGTCGAGTATGATGAGCACTTGATTTTTGTTAAAGTTTGTGACTATGTGATGAACTTAGATTTTTAAATTTCAGCTAAGACATGTGTACACTACAATGTTGTGACTATTTAAAAAAATCAATTTGTCATTTTCATAACCTTTTTCATTCATATAGATGCATTAGAATCATAAGATCGGGCATTTAGATTTTGTGGGTAGTATCCACTGAAAAACCTCATGAGACACAACTCGTCCTACCAGGGACAACTGATGGTTTAATGGCTTGTTGCATATACTAAATGCAATCGTGTTTCTCTATGAAAGTGGGGCTTATAAATTTAATTAGATTTTATTTGAGGACGAATAAAGTTCTAGTGTGGTGGTATTTGATGAACATCAAATATTGAATATTTTAAACTATACAGTTACACATTTTAATATCTGTAAGGCCGTATTTCTTGGCGCTTTCATTGTGTTTTATTATAGGTTCTTGATTGTTAGAAAATGAAGAAATTATTGGAGAGATAGTTCAAAAACAATGGTTTGACTTCAAAACTCTGTGATAAGAAAGTAAGTGTCTATTCTTGCACAAAAACTACTATAGCTCAACTGATTTAAGGATTTTCATTTATTAGGAGGTGTTGGTTCAAATCCCACGTAGTACACTTTTTCTAGCCATTCACATATCCTAGAGAGACACTTCTAGAACACACCAAATCAAGAGGCTTCTGGAGTATGTTGGAGAAAGAGGTTTCTAGAATAACATGGAACGCACACAGCATAGAAATTTCTAGACATTGACCAAGTCAAAAAGTTTTAGAACATTCATGTTTTTTAGATTTAGATGTAGAGATCTCTATAAATATATCCACCTAGAAACATTTGAGATCATCTTGGAAATTACTTCAATTCTATTTCTAGTGTTTTGTATTTAGAACTTCCAACTTTTGTAATCTCTTTAAACTTTTCTATTTAATAAATAAATTAATCAAAAATTATTTGTTCCTTTGTTCTTATTCTATTTTATTCTCTTCCATTTTTTTTAGTTTCTTCTTCATAGTTTTTATTTTATATAAGATCTATTGATTTTCCAAGAGATCAATAGATCTCATCTTTTCAAAGTCTTTGCATGATCTATTAAATTGAGGTAAGTTCTTATTTATATTTCCTTGTTTTCTTATTTTTGTTAGAGCGTTTGCTTTTCCTTTCTTGCAATTTCCTGTTTGAAATTTAGCAGATTATACTTCCCTAATCGTCAAACTCGCCTAGAAGATAGATAAGCATTAGTAATTAATAACTCCATGTAGATTCGATCTGTATTCGCACAACGCTATACAGACGCTGTGTGCTTGCAGTAAAATAAAATCGTGATTTTTTTATTCACATCAAAAGTTGTCGATCAATCTTTCCAGGTGTCCTCTATCCACGTTGTTTGTTTGATATGCCCAGATTGCTGATGTGTCGTTGGTGGGAAGTTTGAGTTGAAGGCGGAAACTCCTGAAATTGAAGCAGGATTATCTGAAATTGTGGTGAAACTTCAAACTTAAATTGGTTTTGCATGTGAGTTCTTGGGAGGACATTACCGTCACTCATTGGTTTTGAGGTACTACCGACATATTTGGAGTGAGGCTATACTGATTGATGTGCGATACTTGCATGATGCTACGGGACTTTCCTGATGCTTAGGCATGATCATCATGAGCTGCTTTGAGCTTCAAGGTGAGTGATTTGAATAACCATAGAGTTAGTTCAATACACGTACGATCATGATCTGAGCTGACTGTGATCTGAGATAACCACAATCTGAGTTGACTGTGATCTGAGTTGTCCTTGATGCTAATATGCATGAGTTATTAACAAGGGAGATTTATATCTTTGTTGTCTACTTGTAAGTGTCACAACAACAAACAGGACCTTTAACAGTGTTTCAAAAATGCTATAAAGCTATTAACAGCATTTTTACATACGCTGTATATCGACATGCAGTTATATGTCAGAGATATAACAATTACAATGAATAAACGCTGTTAAATGTCCTTTTTTACAGCGTTTTCCTGGTGTCATGAAATCAATCAACAACGTCTGGTCTAATTTAACGGCGTTTTTAAAAAACGCTATTAAAACAATTCAACTGCATTTTTAAAACGCTGTTAAAACATTCAACGGTATTTTAAAAATGCCGTGAAATGTTTTAGCAGAATTTTAAAAATGTCGTTAAATTGTATTTGGTTATGTTTTAGGATACAATTTAACGCATTTTTAAAATGCCGTTAAAACATTCAATGGCGTTTAAAAAACGCTGTTTTTCTACTTTTTTGTAAATTCCATTTCAGTAAACATCAGTCACAATGTGTATATGTACCACATTTTAAAATTAGCATATTATATCAATACCACATTTCAAAATCAACATATTGTATTAATACCACATTTGGGACATATATTTGATAACCAACGTATGAAATTTCATAATCAAAATACGCAATATTCTTACACCAAACATAAATAGTTCGTCATCACTAGTACATAAAAAAAATATAGAACGAGTAGCAATAACAAAATAAAAGCAAGTTCGTGAAGAGTCCACTGCTCTGCCTGATCTTGTTCGTGAAGAGGGTTTGAAATATTGGGAAAATCATTTGGTTGGCTTTTTCTTGGATGGTACTCTTTCGTTCTTGACAGTTGTTTCTTATCTGAAAAGATTTTGGAAGCTTAAAGGTGATGTGGATTTTAAACCTGATGGTTATAATTTCTATTTCAAATTCTCAAATCAAGAAGATAGGGATTATGTTCTTAAGTTGGATCCTATTTTCATTAGAGGTAGAATGTTTATTATTACTAAATGGGATCCTTCGGCTGGAATTTCTCAAGCTCAAATCAAGAAAGTTCCTGTATGGATTCACTTTCACAGAATTCCTATCATTCTTTGGACTTTGATTGGGATTAATTGGTTGGCTTGTCATGTTGGTAGGCTTATTTGTTTTGAAAATAGTACTGAGAAACTTCAGAGATTTAAGTATGCTAAAGCGCTAATTGAAATTTCTCCTGAGTTTGATTTACCTGATTCAATTTCTATTCCTCAATTGGGTAGCAACTGTCCAGATGTTCAACTTTCTTATGATTGGAAACCTAAGATTTGTACTCATTGTAAAATTTTTGGTCATGACACTGCACATTGTGAATTTCTGAATAAGGTTGAAAGTAAAGAAATAGGAAAGGGGCAAGATGGGGTGAAGTGTGTGGATAAATCTCAGTCTGATATTGTTACTAATACTGGTATTACAAATCATAATGAGAAAGATTGGAAGAATGTTAATAAGAGGAATAAAAGTTTCTGGAAAAGGAAAGAACAAGTAGATGTTGATAGTGCTAAAAAAGCTAATGGAGGTGTTGTGAAGGAGAATGGAGTCTCTTCTTTATCTTGTCCAAATACATCTAATTCTTTTTCAATTTTATCAAGTACTACACTTGATAAAACTCTGCATTCTTCTTTTGAATCTAATTCTATTGCTTTAAATTCTTCTTGTTCAAATCTTTCAAATTCTTCAATTGTTGCTTCTATTTCTCATATTGGTACTGGTTCTTCTTCTGTTGATATCTCTAACTATTCTTCTGTTGTTGGCTCATCTACTCTTACTTCCTCTTGCTGCTCTCAATTTAGTAACCAATCTCTTTCCAATTTATCTTCCAGCTCTCCATATTTGCATTTGTCTCCACCCAGTCATATTATTCTACCTCCTCCTTCCTCTTCTTGTCATGATGCTGGTGCTAAGACTGTTTATGACCTGAATAAAGGCAAGGATTTTAAACCCCATGAAGTTCTTCCATGTTCTTCCTCTAAGGAAAATTCTCATACAAGACATACTAGGAAAAATCCTTCACCATTATTACCTCCTCTGCCTTTTAAATGAATAATATTGCATTCTGGAATATTAGGGGTGCCAATTCACCCTCTAAGCAATTTGAGATTAGGAATCTTTTAAAAGAAAAGGATATTCAATTAATATGTATTTCTGAAACTAAGCTTGATATTCAATCTTCAGTGAAAGCTGTAACCATAATAGCTCCATCCTGGTCTTCTGATCATAATTTTCTTGAAGCTAATTATGGTAGATTGTTGACTTTATGGAATCCTAGTATTTTTAACCTTTCTAGAATCTGTGCTTCAGATCAATTCATTCACTATCAATGTACTCATTTACCTTCTGGTTTGACTTTTCTCCTTACCTCTGTATATGCACATAATTCTTTGTCTTTTAGACAGATATTTTTGGATCATCTTCCATCATTAAATCCTCTATCTTGTCCTTGGCTTGTTGGTGGTGATTTTAACTGCATGTTTGCTTGTGATCAGAAATTTGGTGGTTGTTCTTTATCACTCAAGGATATATCTCCTCTTAATAGTGCTATTTGTCAAGCAAATTTATTTTCTCTCAAATTTTTTGGTTCTGATTTTACTTGGTCTAATTGTAGTAGGAATGGTAATGTAACTCTTTGTAAACTTGATCATATTTTTATAAATCTTCCTTTTCTTCAATTTTGGCCTAATTCATTTTATCATATTCTTCAACCTTCTCTTTCAGATCATTGTCCTTTAATCTTTCAAAATGGAGCTGATAATTTTGGTGGAGGAAAACATACTTTTAAATTTTTTAATTTTTGGACTAAGCATGTTGATTTTTTTGTTATTCTCAGACAAGTTTGGTGTATGCAATTTGGCAAAGACCCTCTTGCAAATATTATCCTTAAGATGAAGGTGCTAAAATTTCATCTTAAAGTGTGGTCAACAGAACATTTTGGTAATGATTCTAAACTCTCAACTCAAATTAGAAATGACCTTATTAAGATTCAGGAAGCACTGTGTGTCAGTCCCTGTGATACTTTATTAAAACAAGTTGAATTGCATTTAAGGCATGAACTTGAGAGAGTAATTGATAGAGAAGTGTCATCTCTTAAACAGAAACTTCATGTGAAAATGGAAAAGGAGGCAGACAGGAATACTAAGTATTTTCATAACTTTCTTAAAGTTAAAAGAAGCTGTGATTGCATTTTTCAAATTAAGGATATGAATGGGTTGTTGGTGAACACTTTTGATGGTATTAATCAGGCTTTTGTCCAATATTTTTCTTCTGTCTTAGCACCATCCACTTCTTTCATTCCTGATTTAAATCCCCTCTTTAATATTACTCTTCCCTCATTATCACACACCCAATCAAGTTTTCTGATTAGTGTAATTACTGAAGAGGAAATTAAGAATGCAGTTTTCAGTCTGGATAGTAATAGTTGTGGAGGACCTGATGGCTTTAATGCTTATTTTATTCAACATAGTTGGAATATTATTGGACCAGATATTGTTAATGCAATCAAATTCTTTTTTCTTCATAATAAGCTTCCTGCTGGTTTATCTGCTACTGCAATAGCTTGATTCCTAAGATTGTTAATCCAACATCTGTCACTGATTTTAGGCCTATTTCTTGTTGTAATATCATCTACAAGATTATCTCAAAGATTTTAGCTAACAGACTTCAACTTGTACTGCCATCTATTATAAGTATTAATCAAGCTGCCTACATCAAAGGTAGATCTATTAGTGATAATATTTTACTGACTCAAGAATTGCTGTTTGGATATGAAAGGAAAACCATTTCTCCAAGGTGTATGTTAAAATTGGATATTAGGAAGGCTTTTGATTATGTGCATTGGAATTCTATTTTAGCAGTTATGTCCAAAATGAATTTTCCAAAACCATTCTTAGCTTGGATTTACACTTGTATCTCTTCTCCTATGTATTCTATTTTGAGAGATGGTGGTCTATATGGTTATTTTAGGGGTATACATGGTGTTAGGCAAGGTGATCCTATTTCAGCCTATCTGTTTATAATTGTCATGGAGCTTCTTAATTCTATGTTCAAGGAACTTGTTCTTAATGGAGTTTTACAGTTGCATCCAAAATGTAAGCATCCACTTATTACTCATCTCCTTTTTGCTGATGACTTGGTTGTTTTTACAAAGCCCACTCTAGATAACATACAATGCATTCTTTCAACTCTGAAGATTTTTCACTCTATAACTGGACTTCATATTAATTTGGCTAAATCTAATATTTTAGTTGCTGGTTTAAGTCCATTGGATAAGAATGCTATTATTAATTTTTCTGGTCTACAAGAACTGCCTAGAAATTCTTTCTATTTGGGTCTGCCTTTGATTACATCTAGAATTACTAAGCAAGATTGCTTGCCACTGTTTGAAAAGATCATTGAAAAACTTCACTTATGGCCAGTTGGTAAACTTTCACAAGCTGGTAGGCTAACCATTGTTCAGTCAATAGCTGTAGCCATGACAACATATTGGACAAGGCATTATATTCTTCCAGCTAAGCTTATTAATATGATTACTAGTGCTCTTAATAAATTCTTATGGCATGGTGATCCATTTACTAAGAAGTTAATTCCAATTTCTTTCTATAAGCTTTTTGAAGCAAAGAAACATGGTGGTCTTGGAATAACTAATATCTGTCAATGGAACAGAGCTGCTATATCTGTTTATTACAATAAAATTTTTACATCTGACAACAATCTCTGGTCACAATGGGTTAATCATAATCTTATTGGTAGGAAATTTTTTTGGACTATGTCAATTCCTCAAAGTTGTAGTTGGAGTTGGAGATGTATTCTGAAGCTTAGAGAAACTTTTATTCCTTTAATTCAATGTAATCATGATCTGATTAAGGATTTGTCTTTTTGGCATTCTCCCTGGTCTAAACAAGGCTTAATCCTGAGTTCAATTGTTGATTACAATTTGAGAAATATCTCTGGTATAGTTGAACAAGCTAAAGTTGTTGATTTTATTCATGATGGCAGTTTAGTTTTGCCTTACACAAGCTCTTTTCAATTAAGACAATTATGGAACATCATTTCAAATTATCCTATAATAAGTTTTGATAATATGCTAGTATGGTCCGGGAAGACTTTTTCAATCAAGCTTGTTTACAAATCTCTCTGTGATGATGGTTCTCTTTTTCCATGGTATACAAGAATTTGGAAAATAGGTGGCAGTGCTAAGGAAAATTTGTTGTTATGGAAAGTGATGGCTAATGCACTAAATACCAAGGATAAACTTTGTAGAATTGGAATCATCTCAGAGAATATGTGTGTTTTTTGTAAGTCTAATATAGAATGTAACACACATTTATTCTTTGAATGTCCTTTTGTCTTTCAAATCTGGTATAGATTATTATCATCATGTGGATTTTACAAACCTTCAACTGTAAGTCCTATTGAATGGTTCAATATTTTCAAAGCTACTAGATGGAAATCATGTCAGACAAGGCTTCTGCTAAAAATGTTAAAAAGATTGGTTTATGAAGTTTGGCATGAGAGAAATAATAGAATTTTTGGTAACGGTATCAGGAGTTCCTCACAATTGTTTGATCAGATACATAGGAATATTCTTTGGTTTTTAAGATCTGATTCTTGTTAAGATTAATTTTGCTGTTTACTGATTCTTTTTTAAAGTTTGGCTACAGAGGTTTCTGGATGCTTTGACAATGAGAAGCTTTCACTGTTAATGCTGTTGTTCATATGAAGGTTGCTTGTTATGTCTGTTTGATGATGCATTTACAGAGTGAAGAATTTTCAGAGTGAAGCATTTACAGTGTGAAGCTTTTACAGAGTGATGGTTATGTATGTTTTGGTGGCTTAAGAAGTTTGATTTGTTTTCTTCTTCCTGATGCCATCTCTGATTTCTTGGTTCAAAGCTGCTGCCTTGTTATTCCATTAGTTGTTATGTAGCTGTCGTTTGATGTTTGTAATTTGGTCAGGGTTGTTAGTCAATTCTCTAATTGTATTATGGTCATAGATGTTAATCTGGACATAGTGTGGTCATGGGTATATCCTGTTTTTGATTTGTAATCTTGGTCATGGGTGTATTTGTTTTTGCTTGTTGGTCATTTTCTTTGGTTGTTATTTTTCATTAGTTAATAAAGTGAGCTTTTTGCTCTTGCTTTTCAAAAAAAAAACAAAAAAAAGCAAGTAGTACATAAGTTAAAACCAAAAAGTAGTTCTAGCAGCAAAAATAACTTCAATCAATAACTTGTTGCAACCTTTTTTGCATCACAATCATCTATCTGAAAGTGTGCTGTGGATCATGTAATATGGATATACGACAATACAGAGTGTAGTGATGATAGCTATACAGTAAATAGTGTGGAATATAAAAGCAGTATAATAAAATGACACCAGGAATTTTTATACTGGTTCGGAGCTCCGTCCTAAGTCCAGTCCCAGACTCCTTATGTAATTTCACAAAAACAATAACCCTCACTTAACCTGAAGGAACATGTCTATACAACACCTGAACAGCCGAACAGGATTTTTCCGCCTCAGCAGCCAAAGAGAACTTTCTGCTTGAACAACTGAACATGACTTCTACTTGATATAAAAAAACTTTGTTGACTAGTATGTTCTTGATAACACATATATGTCTTGAAAGTACACCCTTCCTATAATCAAATCCTCAAGAGTATTTGTGTGTGTATTGACTGAAAGGAAGATAATCACTTAGAATCAAAGTATGCATAGATTAACTCGAAGATTCAAGCGATATAGAGTTTGTGATTGTTTTGAATTGCAAAAAAATAAAAGGAAAGAATAGATTTAGAGAATAAAGCAAGAATTCGTTGTTTGTGTAATGAACCAAAACATGTTTATATAGAGGATATATAGATGCAATTATTCGTGTAAGATCTCAATCAAAAGTTGCATCCGTTCCTCTTGAAATTGGATTGAAAACCCTTCGCGAATGATCATGTCTTTTTAGTCAAACAGTCGTTATTTTTCGTTCAGTCAACTGACTCAGAAGTGACCGTTGACTGAATTTCATAAATGTGCATGTTTGCGCAAATATCTATGCACTGGCAGTCGACTGGATGACCTAAGTCAGTCGACTGACATGTGCTATATTGCACGAATCACGCTAAAAATTTTATATTTGAATTTAAAACCATTTGTGTGTGTGTGACCACTTGAGGAAAGATTTTAACAATATTTTCACATAACTAAGACTCAAAATCGGGGTAAATATACATACCATATTCTTAATTGAAATCTTGTCTTGTTTGTCGTTCCATTTTCTTTTTGTCGCCACATTACACCATCTTGTAATCTATGTTCATCAATAGTCGTTGAAGTTCTTCATCATGAATCAAAATCATGATTCAACACTATCTACCTGTAAAGCAAAAGTAATGCTTGAGAATCAATTCATCAAAAAAGTGTACACAAAGTTAAATCGGATTCATAATGCAAACACTAAATATTCATCACACTATTTCATTAGGTGATTGACTAATACAAAGCATACAACATGCCATAAAATCAAGTAGCGTTTACAAGTGAAGTAGAGTAAAAAATAATAAACGAACATGGTAATTTACTTGGAGTAAAATGAAGCTGCATATTATCGACATATGAAGTGGTGTGTTTACAAATCACGTATACTAGTCGTCGATATTATAAACTAAGTGGTCCTCTCAGTATACCAATATAGGTGTAGTCAGTTTTCCAAAATTAGACTCGGTTTTTAAGTTGGACGCGGTTCTTGAAACCGAGACTCGGTTAAATTGAGTCTCAATTGAAACTGAGACTCGGCTAAACTCAATCTCAGTCTAACTAATACTCAGTTAACCGCGTCTCCATTGAAACTGAGTTTAGCTAAACCGTGTCTTAGTTTAATTGAGGCTCAACTAAGTTTGAGATACAATTAGCAGATACTCAATTAACCGAGTCTCGGTTAAACTGACACTTAACCGAGTCTAAGACTCGGTTAACCAAGTCTGCTTCTTTGAAAAAAATTGGTACCCAGATCAACTGATTCCCAAACACCTCAGCAAGACTGTGGTCCAAGCATTCAGTAACAACCCTTGAACCCAGTGCAGCCACATATTGTATCGCAGGATAACATGACTAGCAAGTGAAGTACAGATGTTCAACTTCATGCATCTAATTCTAACCATGTGAACTTAGTTACTCAAGGCAATTTATCATGCGAAACTTCAAACAAAATAGTGGTTCGGTCTTGCATTCTGGTGTTGCTAATAATATATTTGGTGTTGTTGCCACCTATCTAACGTGGTATAATTGTATGTAAAAATGAAGAAATATTATCTCCCAAGAATCAGTTAGAACATTATAAATGCTACGCTAATACCTTAAGCCCTTCATATAAAGCATGCAAACGGCATGATCTTAGGCATGCATGATCATACTCTGAACCATTGAATCAAGGTATCTAAAGTTTGCAAAAGGAATTCATCAATTGTAGGAAGGGTGTCGCAAATTAAAAATATCAACAGTAGTAAAGAAGAGGAATTGCAAAAATTGTGAATTCATACCTTAGCCTAAGCATAGAAATGGAGTGAAGTTAATTTTCCAAAGTTCGACTAATCCATGTGAATATTTAAGCTTTGACTCTGATCTATGTAGCATCCACGGTCAATGGCCATATCAACCACAACTCATTGCTTGATCTCCCATACAGTTCTAAAATTTTCAAAATATTAATATTTAATGGACATAGATTTGATGAAATTAAACAACCTTTAGTCCAATAGCACATATTTGTATATTTCCTTCGGATTCTTTGGAATCTCAAGAACATTGAGAACAGAACCATTTTCACACACTATCTTGTTTTTAATGGATGGAGACCAAATTCTCAATTCAGTCAAGTCGTAAAGTATATGTTTGTTCACAACAACAAACTCTCCGCTGAAAATATACATTTAAAGAAATACGTAATCGACACATTGGAAATAGGTTCAATGGGCTTGAAGATGTATGATCCTGTAGAAGGTTGTTAAAGAAAATTTTAGAACTCTACGGCTGTAAATGTTTGATGTGTTGGGCTCAAAGCATTCATTGTTTCCTAGTATTTGACTTGTTGAGGTAGTTGACATTGGTGCAATAAGAAGAGAGTATCTAAATCCATGTCGAGATATCATTTTTATAAGTTCAGATTAGTCCCATATATTGGATGGAGTCACATTCCAAATGTCATATTGAAGAATTCCCTATGATATTTAGATTAAGCAAAAACATATTTAAGACTAACAAGGATTCATCACTGTATGAACTTGATATTCCAGATAGCTTTATTGAAAAAAATTGCCATCATAATATTACTCTATTGTTACAAAATACAACCATATTATAGCGTAGGCATAAAATATGATGTAATGGCATGGATGATAAAATGAGAAAATAATCCTTATTATCTTGAAACAAACAAATTGCACATAAAAAATTTCAGTTCTAATAAGAGGACAGATAAGATGTACATACCTTGCTAACAGGACTTCCTTGATAAGTTTCATAAGTGCCTTCTCTTGCTGCAATTTCCGAAGAAGCTTTTAAAGCGTGATAATATATTGTCTCAAAAATATCTCTGTTTAGCTGTTAAGTCTGAACAAACAATTGAACAGTTAATGAGGCACAAGGGAAAAAAATTTATTCATACAAGTTAAAAACAACCAAATACCTCTTCTGAATCAAAAGGCATGCCTAGCAACATAAATGCATCTTCCAGGCCTTGTATACCTAAACTAATTGGTCTATGCCTCATATTTGACCTCCTCGCCATCTCATTTGGGTAATAATTAACATTAATTATCTTGTTGAGGTTTGCAGTAACAATTGCTGTTATCTGTCAAAATTATAAGCCTATTCAGCAACGCTTGACATATGATTACAAAAATAACTAAGTATGCATATTAAAATAATATTCAAATCTCGACTAGCTTGTCAAAATAAAAATATCTGTTCTTAGATCCAATGCTTCCAACCAATTTAGATGGATGAGATTCCAATGCAACATTCTAAAAATTCATAATTTTGTTTATAGTTTGCATGTAAGAATCTAGTACACAAAGAAGTGTATTATTTGATGAGGTAGTAGTACCCTCTCTCTAACAAATCTTAGCAGAGCTATTGAAGCCGAATTGCACACAGCATTTTCATCAGGGCTAATTGAAGATATACATTATCAATAAAGTAAGGCTTGATGGTACCGTAATTAAAGTGTGGGGACAAAATTGATTTTCATTAGAATGGGAAAAAAGTGACAATAAAATTATATGCATGCTTTAGTTCAGAACCTTCATGATTCAGCACTTGCTACGGAAATTGCCATGCTTTAGTTCACCACTTTCATGCTTAAGGACCTTTTTATGATTTACTTCAGTTCAGTTCAGGCGGGCCTCTAAACATTTTAAGGCCTTTGATAGCATAAATGATATGAGTTACTTCCATCAGTGAAGTACATGACCATCAATTCATTTTTATGCCATGTTAATTTGAGAATCATAATGAATTCTCTCTGAAACATCCTACAGCTTTTCCAAAAATGCCCAGGAGTCATTTCTATATTAATCAAGACGTTAAAAATCAATATGGTACGTATATTATTCTGCCACAAACTTAAAACACAAATCCATATAATTTTGCATGCATGTTATACAACAAATATTTTAGTTTAGTTACTGATAGTAATATTCATGTATAATACAAATTTACATGCATGTTACACAGTAAATGTTATACATATATATTACCTGGTCTCTATGCATCATATGTTTCATGTCTTTAATTAATATGCAAAGTTTCAGTTGTTGGTCTACTATTATGGTTGTAAAAGTAACGGTGATAAAGTATTATTGAACATGATCTAATGTGAAATTAGTATATATGGATTATAAGTTAAAATATGTAATATAAATATTGTTAGGATAACCAAGATGATTAAGGAGATTGGAAGTGTAAAATTTTTTCCACATAGACACTAAAATTTTGGAAATTTTAACAGTTTTTCTTTTCTTACTTTTTCTTCTTCTTCATTTTTTTGGAGGTACATTTGTTGCTTGGATTTCTGATAATAAACATTGGACCTGTCAACTAAGGGCCTGGCACCACAAGCCCACATTAAACTATCTTTTTATATGCTAAAATTAACTTGACACTGGCTAATCTTATTAAACTATCTTATCAATCCTAAGTCCTTTTACATAATACTAGTCATATAACATAGCAGTGACTTAGTGCGTGTTTATTTTATTGACATGTATTCTTGACTTAAATGATCGTTACCACAAGTTGTATACCTGCCATGTCTTGATCTTGCACCATTTTATCAAGTAAAACTTTCCACTCCAACAACCAGAGCAGCTAATACTTGCTTATGTTTGCCAACACTAGCTTATAAGTGAGATGAGGTGCCTGGAAGTAGATATGTTATTAGCTACAAATATGTGCTTATGATTTTCATTATACTTATAAAACCACTTATTGGTACTTTTGAGTAGATATATAATGAGGTATTCTAATTTGATGACAAACAATGAATGGATGCTTATTAAGCTATGGAATCCATAGAAATTCATAAAAGTGTACAAACACAATTATAAACGGTGTTAGTACATAAGAAATTAAAATAATGTGCACTATCAATCCAGATTTTTTTTAGAAACAGATACTTTATTAACAGGAAAGGGTATATATTTCCATGATATGCCTCATTAAAACCTTGCAATCCCCCTAACCTAAACGGGTGCCTTACAAGGAAAAAGAATACATATCGCTTCCATATATTAACAATACAACACCGTGATTACAGATCCAAGTTGTTGAACAGATGGAGGAGTTGAAAAAAAACATAGAACGTACTAAAAACCATCCGTAGTAACAACTTGGTCAGTTGATGAATATAAAGACTAAAACAAAGAACATGTCCCAAAGTTAAAAAAATAAAAAAAGGCCAAAAAACAGACTTCACGTGGACAAACCAGGGTCTTCATAAAAACAGTATCGAAGCTTCTTTCTCAAGTGGAAAACAGTATCCTGAGGAGAAAGAGCAGCGATACCATTTTCGAGAAGGTAGATCTAATGAACCAGATGCTAACATGAATCAATTAATGGTTTGAAAAATTGAAACCAGTAGCATCCAGAGGGGAGATCGATGAAAATCAAGGGGGTTGTTGTGGTTCCGAAGGCTTCGTGTCAATGTTCCAATTTTCAAAGATAGGTCTCGTCTCACTGCTTACTTCTTGGTTCAAAATTATATACTGCATTAGAGTTTTAACATCTTGATTTATCAGGATGCTTCTGATATTTGCTGGCATTTCAATTCCTATGAAGATTCTTTTGTTTCTCTCGCACAAGATGTTCCAAATCAGGGAAGTAAAAGCAATGTTGGTAATTTGGCTTATTAGAGTTTGCTTCCTCTTTGTTTTACTTATGAGTCCAGAATATGGGTAATATTGTAGTTGAGGTTGAAATCTATGTTGATTTTCTGCATGATATTTTCCAATAATCTACTTGAGTATGGGCATTTAAAAAAGAGATGGTCTCTATCTTCTAATTGACTTGAGCATAAATTGCACCGTTGGTCCATATTTGTGTTCCGTCTACTAACTCGAGCCTTAGTCTTCAATTTATTTTGAATGGCCAGTAGAGAACAGATTGACATTTTAGGAGCGCACCCCTTACCCATACGATCTTTGTCCAGAAATGTTCGGGTTGCTTATTTCTGAGATGATTCCATGCTGATTTCAATGTAAATTGTCCATTGTTGCTGGGGCTCCAGTTCCAGTAATGGCATTCCAGCCTATTTTATCTATTAACGAGGATCCATTGATCCAAGGATCAAACCACAAATTTGTGGTATCCCCATTGACAATGTTTTTATTAATGAGACCTTTGCACCACTGTCTTGCTCGAAGTAAGGTTTCCATGTATATGGTGCAATGGGGTCTATGGTAGCATTCCAGAAGTTTGCATTTTTACAGTATTTATTTTGAATCCATTTAGCCCATAGAGATTCACCATTAATAACTTTCCATAGAATCTTAGTAGCCACCACTTTAGATATATCCTTAATTTTCCTTATACCAAAGCCACCTTCAGTTTTAGTTCTACACACCTCTTCCCATTTCATTTGGTGTGCTTTAGATTTCCATAAAAAATTTGCACACTGAGTATCAATTCTATGTGTAACTGTCAGTGGGATTTGTGTGAATTGAAGCCAGAACTACAGTATAGGGTGAATTACAGTTTTTATTAATTCAGCTCTGCCACTGATGTTTAACATCTTGTTATGCCAATGATTAAAATTTTTGTTTATTTTGTTTATCATCCATCCAAAGTCTCTTGCTTTTAATTTGTTATTGATAAAGGGATGCCTAAATAAATTATTGGCAGGTTACCAATGTTAACATTAAAAATGCTAGCTATCTGATCTTTATTTGTGGCCCCTTTGCTAAGAAATAGTGTAGATTTTTTGGGGTTTAATTTCATCCCTGTCATGTTATTCAGATCTTGAAAGACATGCTTGATATAGTTGGCATTTTGAATTGTTGCTTTGCTCAATATTAGAATGTCATCTACATAAATCAAGTGCGTAATCAAAGGTTCTGTTTGACAAATGGGGTCTAAATTACCTTTATGGAATTCCATATCCAAGTTAATAGACAGAGCTTCCATAGCTATGGCAAACAAATATGGTGAAAGAGGGTCACCCTGCCTTAGACCTCTTGAACTATTTATGAAACCATATGGTGCTCCTTCAACTAACACCGAGAAAGTGGGAGTAGAAATACATTCATATATAAGATCCACAAATTTAAGGGGGAAATTCATTGAGATCAGCATATAATGAATAAAATCTCTGTTAATTTTATCATACGCCTTATGCAGATCAATTTTCAGACATAAATTGTTACATTTTTTCCTATTGAAACCTTTAATCATTTCGTAGGCCAGAAGGGAGTTTTCTGAAATAACTCTACCAAGGATGAAAGCATTCTGGTTATAAGAGACAAGATCATTCATAAATAACTTCATTCGATTACAGAGGAGATTTGCTAGAATTTTATAAGTCACGTTACACAAAGAGATTGTTCTAAAATCAACCATCTCCACTGCATTTGGTTTTTTTGGGACGAGACAAATAAACGTATGATTAATTTCTCGAATAATTTTCCCTGAGTGTAGAACACTGTTCATAGCATTCCATATGTCATATTTGATTTTCTCCCAATGGATTTTGTAAAATTTGGAATTTATTCCATCTGGACCAGGGGAACTATTGTCTTTTATTTGGAAAACTACCTTTTTAACTTCCTCAAGAAGAAAAGGTTTACAAAGATTTATTTTTGCATTCTCCGATAGGACTTTCTTACAAATTATGTCTAGAAATTGTAGTTTGTCTCTAGGCGATGAAAAAAGATCTGAAAAATATGTTGTAGCTGATAGAGCAATTTTTTCTGATGCTGAATACCAAGAACCATTGCCATTAAGAATGAAATTATTCCCTCTTGTTGTTTTAACATTATTGATTTTCGAGAAGAAAAATTCTATGGGTTTATCTCCTTTAGTTAACCGGTTTATTTTCATTCTTTGCTCATTTTCTATCGCAATATTCCTCATTATATCATGTATCTGTTCATTTTTTCGCACTGTATTCTTTAATTAGATAATTGTTTAGAGGATCTCGAACTAAATTCTTATAGATGTCGTTTGTTTCCTCCTTTAACTTATCTAATACTGAGTATATATTGCTTCTATTTGAAATCCAGATTTTCAATTTAGCCTTCATAGTTTTTAACTTACAGAGGAGTTTGTGGAGATCATTACCTGAGAATTCCTGCTCCAAAACTGACTGAATGATGTTCTGGTATCCTCTTTGACGATGCCACGAATTATTATACTTGAAAGGTATACATTTTCTTCTCATACTCTGATTAGATATCTTAATCATGATAGGAGTGTGATCACTAATGGAGTGATTTCCAAAATTTATACCATATTGTTTGAATTTTTCAGACCATAAGAAGTTTACAAAAACTCTATCAATTTTACTATGTATAGAGAAGCGAAGGCCTCCTCTCCATGTATAGAAATTTCCTCAAAATTCTGGCTCAATTAGGTTTGATTTGTTTATACAATCCTTAAATTCCTGATCACCCATAACATTACAAATACCATTATTTAATCTTTCCGTGGGTGATAAAATTGCGTTAAAATCTCCTGCCACTAACCAAGGAAGTTTAACACTCAAAGATTGTTCAATAATATAATTCCATATGTCTTTTCTCCTCATTTCCTTGTTGTGAGCATAAACAGAGGTACAAATCACGCTTAGACCACTAGAATTATGAAGGATACCAGTAATGTATTGGTCATTCATGTGAAGGATAATATTAGACCATTGTGTTGAGTCCCAGATTATAAGAATACGACTCCTCTGACCATCTAAAATATTATGTGAGAATTTCCATTTAGTATGGACTTTATTCATGAAACTATCGATATTGTGTAACGAAAATTTATTTTCAAGGATGCTAATAAAAGAAAATCTGTTGCTATTCAATAATCTAATAATTTCTAATTGTTTTGAAGGGGAATTCATACCCCTGATGTTCCAAAAGAGGAACTCCATCTATTGCTTGTTTTTAGAATTGCTATTGTTTTCTAGGGTAGTAGCGTTCCCTAGTAACTTTGCTTTCTTCGATTTTTGTGCTTTCCTTTTAATTGGTTCACAACGGTATGCCATGCAGGATTGTCTACAACGTCTGGATTTGCTGAGGCTTTGAATTCCAAGGGAGTTTCATCAGTTCTGACTTTTCGTGTGTTATTGGTCTTAGTAGTTCGAAAAGAGAAGGTGTTTTGCTCCGTGGATTCAGACATTCTATCCTTTTCAGTTTGGGCTTCGAACTCTTCACTAAAGTCACAAATAAGTACATCTGTGTCTATTTGCTTAGGTTGTACATTTGAATGTAATTCTGTGTTCATCTCTTTTGAGCTTGAAACTGTAATTACATTCGAACTTGCAGAGTTTGGATGGACTATTTGAACTTGATCAGAATGATTTTGTGATGGGTCTGTGTTATCTATATTAATTGTAATATTATCTTTTGTGTTTTGTAGAACTGAAATCTCAGCTAGCTTACTAGAGACATTCAGAATTTCATTGATGTTATGACCATTGCTTACTTCATTCTCCTAAATATTTCCATTGACATCTATCATCATATCTGAGTTATGCTCATTTGAGGGAACATTACTCGTTTTTGGCTGTCAAACTTTGTTAAATTGGCATTTAATTTCAGCGTGACCAAAACTTGAACAGTTTGTGCATAATGATGGCTTCCATTCATAGCTAACATTTTGCCATATCATTTTGTCGTCTTCGGCTATTATAGGAATTTTATTCGGGAATTTGAACGAGTTATTAATTTCAACGAGCACTCTCGCATAAGCTATTTTGATGATACCTTCAGTAAACTTATCCAATTTAATTGGAGAACCTAGAACCGAGGCTATACGACTAATTCCTTCTTCTGTCCAATAGTCGAGGGGAAGATTAGGAAGTTGTATCCAAATCGAAATTGAGTGAAGAAGTTCTTTATTGAGTTGCATTCCCAAAGACCACCTTTTCATCATCATTAGCTTTTTATTGCAGAAGTAAGGGCCTCCTTCCAGAATTTTATCACAATCTTGTTTTTTGTTGAATTTTATCACATAGAATCCATTCTCCTTGGAGTAAATTGAAAACTCATCTTCTGGCTTCCAGACTCTAATAATATAGTCTTTGAAATATGGATAATATGGTTTAGGACCAACTACAATATACCACTATAGCATTGTCCCATTGCTATTTAGCCTTTAACACGACCTCTTCTGACATTTTGGCACATTGAATAGAATTTAATTCACGAGGTTGATAGAATTTCAATGGGATAGTGACGGCAATGTTGTTGCCTTTAACCACTTTGTTCCATGCCCGACTGGATGTGGTAGAAAACTTCCATCTATTCTGATCAGATTTGTGTACATTTTGGGATAATTGGGCATCATTATTATAAGATGAACTTTGATTAAGTTTACTATTGCTGGGAACTGTGGATTGGCGTAAAGCGTTTACGAATTTCTGATGTGGATTTCTACTTGCAATAACACCAGTTGTTGAATTAGACGGGATAGTAGAAACGCGTTTCCATTTACGTAGAATCACTTTGGTGAAACCTTCATTGTCAGTTGAATCCTGATCTATGGGTGCTAACGGCAGGAAACCAGGAGACGGGTCCATGGCTGAGGGTGGAGGATCTGGGGGGCGGCTGGACAGAGGGACCGACGACATGGATGAAGACATCAACAGCTAGGGGAAAGGACTTGGCACGGGAGATCGAAGGGGAGACGATTATGGAATAGCGGCGGCGAAAAAAAATCTGCTATCAATCCAGTTATAATAAAAAATAAAGTCATAAATTAATATCTATAGGTTCCATGATTCATGTTAAAACATGAAATAGATGAGCACACAATGATTAAGCCAAGCAATATTTTATAGATATTTATGTAAACTAAATATATTGACAACTCTTCCAACCACTCTACAGATATAAACAATACTCTAATCAGGGTACGGAAGTCACTAAATCAAACAACAAAATTGAAATCATACCTTACAAGCAATCATAATTTTCAGCTTCCATATTCATCGCCTATTCAGTAAAGATTGCATAAAAACCATGGAATTTTCAAATGCTCTGATGTTATTATAGAGTCCTACGATTTAGAGATTTGGTAATGAAGTATGGTTGGAAAAAAAATTAAGATACTAAAAAGTCTTCACTGAAAACAAAATGCAAAGTACTAATGATTATAAGTACAAAATACGTGCAAGTGGAGGTTTACAAGCTGAGATGATGTAGGTCAAGCCTAAATATTTATTTCATCATAAACTGAAACCAAGAAAGATTCATTGAATCTGATTACTATGAATATCATATTACAGTATGTTGCAAAGTTATAGGATAGCCAAGTACCATTTTACATATATAAAATGAACATAGTACATTTTCAAACTGAAGGTTGCGAATTAATTTGTGTACAAATATTGTCAGTTCAACAATTATATGTAGGCATCATGAGCTTAAAAACTGAAATCATGATTCAGTTGATACAAGTACAAACTAAGGCATTGCCTTTCATAATTATTTTATGAATTGAAGATGTTTTTCTTTTTTTTTTGTTAAACTTCACCAACTTTAACTGAGCTAAAGCTTAGTTTTCAAAACCAAGCAAAATGTTGAATGGGTTTGATCACGGTACTAACTGGTCTTGCAAAAGCGAAATGTAATTGTCACTACCCAAACATCAAATATGTTATGACTTTTGTCAACATAAAGTATGCTAGTTGGTCATGCAATAATCTAAACTAAATCCATAATGGCAGTCAAAGTTTTTAGATCTCTGTAATTGCGCTAGATCTAATGATGTGACAGAGCTTCTGAATTAAGCATCAAATGAGTCAACAATTATACACAAAAACAAATATAACATAAAAAAACAGAAACATGTGAAATTAATGGCTTAAATGATAAATTTCAACAGTGTAAAAATCAGTCATTTTACTTCTTCTTTTTAAATGCTTTGAGATTACTTATCCGCATTTTCAAACACTATCTAGTTTGAAACAAAAGTAATCCAAATCTTCATTTGGAAGAACTTTCTAGTTATAAAGAGGATTTTTTCAATTCTATTTTTAATTTTTTTAATTCAAAGTAACATCAGTTAATCGTGAATGATTCCTAAATTTTGACCATGCTGAAAGAGGTGTCGTATGTGACCATGCTGCTAATATATCGACTACAGTACCAATTAAATCAGGCTGCATGTTGATTCAATTATGATGTTATAGTTGCATATTATAAGCAATATAATGTGGATACTTGCATCCCTCATTTAACAGTAACATGTACATGTATAATTTATGGCATATAGATAAGTAATTTAACTATTTTGACTCTTTTTCTTTTAGAAAACACTGTCTTGTCTAATAATACAAAAATTCAAGAAAAATGGATCATTTAATTTCATATTGGTTCAGAAAAGAATATTGGAACTAATGTTGGTTTCCAATTTTAGCTGAGTAACTTAGAATTGAATAATATTGCAGGTTAGAGAAATAATTTTAGGATACATTGTAGATTGTTACTACCGTGTTAATTTCCTAATTTTCAGTTTAACCACCAGCTTTTATTTCCGGTTTGATCTTTTTTGTGTTGAAATTATCTTATCTAATCTTTTTTATATGTAAAATAATTCCCCCATATCAAAAGCTAATGCAATTCATCTTCGGTCTTAACTATAATACACGATCTCCTTTGATTTCATTATCAGTTTGAAGTATCATTATACTTGGGTTTCAAGTTAGTTTGGATAAAGCCAAAAACAACCCTTAGTTATTAATTTTGTTAGTGAACTTTATTATCAATTTCTTTCTTAATTTTTAACAAATAACGAATGTTTCTCATACCTTATAAACTTTATTATCAGTTTGTATATGTTTAATTCCTGTGTTATATGTACCGGACTCATCAAACTAATATTACTTTGAGTCTATAGCATGAAGACGACGACTAATTATTGTAACTATATTCATTCGTATACTGATGATAAATGAAACTTCTATGTTTTGTATAGTATAAAATAACATTATCACTTTTATGTTTATTATAGAATCAGATGACTAGAGTTGATCGTTTGTGTTTGCAAGTACATTTTTTTCTAGCCTACATAATCAACAATGCTTTTACTGATGCTTATTGTCATAGCTTTACGTCTAAACATAAGCTCTACAAATTTATCTAAAAATCACTTGTAAGTCACCAGTGGTGGTAACCGACATCCTTGAATAGCGCCCACAATCCAAGTCTATATTTGAAGTTGAAATGAGAGAGTTTTTTTAAAATAAAATCAGTTTGTTGTTGTTGAATTAAATTTTTGATGCCTTAATTCTTGAAGTGAATCATGTACCTTTTCAAAACTTCTAAAATATTTAATAAGTCATTAAATGATTAACTTTTGTCAAAACCAATCGTCCTTCACTTTGAAAAGTTTGCTATTATTGAATAAACTTTATTTCATAAAAAGAAAAAGTGGATAGTTATCAAATGAACAAAAATTAATTTAACAAAATCCATGTTAGCCTATAAAAACACTAGGAAAAAAGTGGATAGTTATCAAATGAACAAGAACAGGCTTTTTTGGACTCATTATTAGCATATCTATTAAATGCATTTCAAATAATAATGATGCTAGCCTATAAAACTTTAGACACCTAAATGATATCCAATAATAAAGCCTTAACATTCTACCAGAAAATCTAATATTTTCTTCAATTTAATGATGTTGAGGAAAAAAAACAAAACCTACATTATCAGGTGATATGCGACATTGGCCGTTTGGTTTGCTGACCTTGTTGCTAACCGAGCAAGCAGCTTGTTCATAGCAATTCCTGCACTACCTGTGCATTGTGTAGTCTCAGCAATCTCTTTCCTTATTTTTAAGGCTATATTTTCAGGATCTTCGGAAGAGTTGCTCACATCAAGAAATGCTTCGGAGCTCACTGCCTGCAGTATATTCTGGCAAATTGTTATTAGTTAGATAGAAATGAAGAGTGATCATAATTAGTTATATTAAATAACCAGTCTAGCATCAGAACCTCCCCAGCTGAACCATTGATGTTAATTTTCATTGTTTAACATCATCGGCCTTCCCTTTTACCTAATTTCACATCACTAGAAAAAATTCAAACAATTGTCATATGTTGTTAAAAATACAAATTCTCGCATTTACAAACCTGAACTTTGATGCAATATTTGTGCAATATGCTATAGAACTTATCAGCAACCTGCAATCTGCAATTAAAAAAAACATATAAGTATAAAACTGATAAATCAAAGTCATAGCCTGTAGACATAAGGTAAAACTGATAAATCAGCAACCTACAACCTACAAACATCTCGGCTTTTACTTCTGCGAACAAATAACAATAAATCAAAGTCATAGCCTATAGACATAAGGTAAATAAAAAATTAAACTCAAAAAAAAATTTCACCATAATCTCGTGCAGGATAATTCGCAGAGGAAATTTCTGCTGTTCCTTTGGGATTATCTAAGTGGCACACTGTTATAGGCTTATGAACAAGCTCGGGATGGTTTCTAACACCACCGAAACAAAAAAGCAGTCCTGAAAAGTGGAAAATAAATGCAAACATAAAGTCAGAAGAAGAATAAATAGATGAGACAACTAAAAATATCAGACATCAAATTTAACTTCTAATTTTTTTTTACCCTCTTCAGGTCAATGAGACTATAAAATGAATCAAACCAAGCAATTTTTAAGCGCATGCCTCAAAATTCAATTCGATACCCGTGATTGTTTTATAGAGAAACTTTTATTCACCACACCAAGTAATTTCAATTCTAATACACAAGCTTTGAAAGCATAGTGTAGTCAATTGAATATACAGAATTTATGAACTCTCGTCCTCGGTCTTAGATACCAAACTGACTTACCCACCACCTTTAGATAATAATTGTATTGGTGATAGATTGTTTACATTTAATATATCGACAGATTGAAATTATGACAAATAAATAAAAACTAACCCTGTTTTGAGGAACACAAGCGTCCAATCCCAAATAAATCAAAAAATTGATTTGTCGATGGCTTTAGAAGGAGTGCTCACTGATCAACGATGAAGGTGACTTACGCGAGAAAAGCACAACGAAAAGGGGTAGAGCTCACTTGTCCAGAGACAAGTAAATTGGGAATTTATTTGCTTAGGGTTCTAATTGAGAGGCGGGAATGGGAAAGTAAACGCGGGAGCAAATTGGAAAAGAAGCGGCCTAAAAAATATATTGCATTCCTGCTCCTAAATTTTGATGTCTAATTGTTTTACAGCATAGTTCAACGCTATCTATATTTTCATGTGCTTTAGACGGAAGTAATAATTGCAACCAATAATTAAACGCTATTATTGGTTGCAATGTATAATTCGTTTTCTTATACCGCGTTGGAGTGTTATTTGAGTGACCATGTGTGCGGCCCTTTGGAATGTCTTTTTGACTCCATGCGGAGCTGCTTAGGTAGCCCTCAGCATGTACGGTGCAGAATCTCTTTTGAAGGTGTTAACAAAGTATAAGTTTTGGGGATTTTGATAGCGTAGTTTGATTGTCCATATATTTTGGTTTATGCACAGCTTTTTGATCGAATCGGTTGTACTTTGACGCCTCCAAAGCAACTTCTAATGTCGCAGAGCAATATCTATGCCTAACTTTGGTCTTGTGATTACAACTATGGATTGTTTCCTGCTCCCTGTGACTATGTCGAACTTTAGTTTTAGTCTAATATTCAATATTGAAACCAAGGGATATGCACATATCTTATATCTTTATAGCTCATCTTATGAGCGTGGTATTTTATTCTGTTGTAACTTCCTATTTTTTGGCTGCATTTCTTTTGGTTGAATCAAGCGTCTTGACCACAGGCTGGTTTTATGTGCAGTATCAGTTGGATCGATTCGACTTCTTCTCTTTTCATCTTAACTTTTATTGTGAGGGCAGCTCTATCGGCTTTGTACCTTAATTAATTCCTCTTTAACATAGCTTGGGAAATACGGGTGTAACAGACATGTGTGTATAACTTTTATATACACACAATTTCAATACTTATTCAAACAAATCAAATAAAGTTTTATAATTAATATTTCAAAAATATTAATTAATTTAATTAATTTATAACAATTATAATTTAATAAAATCAGATGGTACTCAGAATGTTCAACATTGTGGTTGTGTGACTCTTGGGTGTAAATTTAGTCAGCGATTAATTTCAAACAATTCGAATATCAATGTTCATACATCAGTTTTCTAGCAGGGTGATAGTTTAGCCAAAATTACCGGTAACACAATTTTAGTAAAATCCAAGTTTACTATTTAAGAGTCATCGGTAGTGATAATTATTGACACTAATTATCTTTATCAAAACTATATCGCATTAGCACTTATGAAATTTGGTATCGGTCAAAATTCCAGTATCGTCCACATTCAACTTGTATATTCCAAACATAAAGTCCTTAGTTCAATAATAACAATTATTATTAATAGAACTGGTATGGCTAGATACTTTGACTTTGAGTTGATTTCAGTTGACTGTGATACTAATCTCATATAACCAAGGCGATGAATTCTTTATTAAACAATGTTTCACTTTCAATTCTTAAACTCAGACCCAACTACAGTCGTTCGAAGGACGATGTGCCATGATTTAATTATAATTAAGGTGGAGTATCCACGTTCGAGAGAACCATGTAATTTTGTCACTTAGATATTTTTTGTTTAACCTTAGTTGTATTAACCAACATAAAACTACCGAGTGATTCATTCCATAGTTATCCACTGACTATCAGTATGTAACCCCTTGGTGCTCCTAGTAGACATGAGTAATACACTATCCAGCATTTGAAGAGCGATACGTACTCTAAGCTCAACGGATGTATCGATATTCGATCTCAATACATCTTGGATAGGAATATTTAAAATGATATGTTTATTGTATTGTGATAAATTTCCCATGATTACAACATATATTAATTATTATCACAAAACTTACCATTTATGGATTTTCTATTAAATATACTTAAATCAAAAATTAATTAATATAATATATTATAACAAGTATATAATAGAATGAAAAACATCTTTTATTTTGAAGGATATTTTATTATAGAGTTAATGATTTAAAATTAATTATAGAATTGTCCCTTGGGCATAACCCTAGCTTTATCAGATTTCTCTTGACGTAGGAAATACGGACTAGTTGCCCGTATAGTATGAATAAAATGCGTACATAGTGTCAGAAGCACACCCAAATCACTAAAGCATAAATAGCACCAGAAGCATATTAAGTAACCGAAGCATAATAGTTAGAATTACCTGAAGTGTCGTCATCAAAGTGTTTAAAACATTCAAAGCACTGAAAATCTAAAAATATAAATATTGGTTAAATCATGCTAAATGATGAAAGTAAATAAGTCCTCGAAGAATAAAGATAACTTTACTGGTTTAAAGGACGCAAATCATAAGAAGCGTAGATCACAACCTTCTTTTATGTATTATTTTAATGAGAACATGAAGTGATTTTTCACTAAAGTAGCTTACAAAATGCATAAAATACAAATCTTATTTGAAAGAAACAATCTTGGAAAAACCGATTGTATCAAAGGCACATACATACATACATACATACATACATACATACATACATGCATGCATGTATGTATATAAGAAAATGGCGATAATTACCAATGATTCAGCAAAGAAACGAAATGTCTTAAGTATAATAGGAGAATGCGCTGCAAGCATGAAAATACATATGAAGTATATTGTAATGTATTCTTTTTCCTTAATTAAGTTTTTACACACTGAGTTTTTCTTATTAAGGTTATTAACGAGGCATTACCATGATCCAAAAGAATTAAAATTTCCTCTCGTGAAATAACATCTCAAAATACATTATTAATGATGCAATTTTTTTTCCCGTTCATGTATTTTTAACTACAGGGTTTTCTTTACATGGTTTTTTAGTGAAATAAATAATATCCATGACTTTATGGATATACATAAGCAAGATAAAGTTAAGGGGGAGCAAACATCATATACATTTATAAAAGAACAAATATAAATCACCGCGAAAGCATTCAAGATTTTCGAAGACGCATATTTAAGTGGGAATGTGGTAAAATATATACATAAGGATCAACTAATATTTATGAAGACAATGCAGCTTGTGTAGCTCAGAATTAAGCAAGTTACATCAAGGGCGGTAGGATTAAGCATACTTCATCGAATTTTTTCTTCACACATGAATTACAAAATGATAAAAAGATAGAGGTGAAACATATCCGATCTTAAGAAAATACAACAAATTTCTTCACAAAAGCACTTTCAAATTCAAATTTTCAGAAGATGGTGTATTAAGTTAGTATGCGTTGGCTGCATCAATTGGCTATTTGAATAATACATTATAAATCATAGAGAGCATTCGAAGGTATGCTATAATATAATATGTTCCTTTCATTGATATATTTTTCAAACCGACCTTTTGTTAGTAAGGCTCCAACGAAGTGTTATCTTGATTTAGAAGTATAAACCTTCGCAAAAACATTATGAGACTTGTCGTTTAAGTTGTAATAAAATTGCACATTTTCTCATTGTTTATGATATTTTCTTATTGAGTTTTTCATAACATAGGTTTTTAATGTAGCAAATATTCATATCATTTTTACAAACGCATATTCAAGGAAGAGCGTTACATGTGTGTGTATTTATAAAGGTGAATATGTTAAATGTTATATGAGCATCATTGTATTCTTTATTTTACATCATGAGCTTATAAATAGAGCTCTATTGTATCTAGTTAGCGTGATTGAATCGTGAATAAAAGCTCTTTTCCTTCTTTCATGTCTTCTTCCATCTTTTGTATTTTAACAAATTTGTGTCCGATTAAAGTTCAATAGTATTTTGATAATATCATGGATGTTTTGACAATATTCACTTTAGAAAGGATACAAACTAATAATAGCTCAATTATTAGGCCCAAATCAAACAACATTCAATAGTGGGTAGGGAGACAAATTAATTAAAGAAAAGATCTCGTGTCCACCACTACCAAAAAAGCAGAGTGGGGTTCACAAAGGGAAAGGGATTTTGGAAAAAAAAATTCTTTCATAAATTGTTTGTCTTAAAATTTGGCAGTGGGCTTCGAAAAGCCCATTATAGAATTTATTCTCCGTCGTTATACTTTGTAGTGGACTTAAAAGCCCATCACAGCACGGTGCTGAGCTGTACTTATATTATCCATATCAAAAGATTTGAGAAGCTGAAAAATGACCGCGAATACAAAATTGAGCAAATACAAAAGATAAGAGGAAGAAGAGCAGAGCAAAGGAAACACTTCAAAAATCAAAATTTTGAATCCATATACGATGCAAATCACACTTAAGTTCACTGATTCGAACCCTCTCTCGCTTCTCAATCCATCTCTCAGGGCTCCGAATTCCAAAACCAGCAGATTCTGCACAAAGGCTTCGTCCTCTTCATGCAGCAACTCGAACGAAGTATCGCGCCGAAAACTGATGACCGATGCGGCGGTTGCGGCGGCAGTGATTTGTCCGCTTTCGGTTGTAGAAATGACGAAGGCGGAGGAGCCGCTTTCTGAGTGGGAAAGAGTTTACCTGCCGGTCGATCCTGGTGTTGTTTTGCTCGACATCGCGTTCGTGCCTGATGATCCTAAGCATGGTATTTCATTTTCGAATGCTTGAATTTAGGTAATAGTTAATGTGAATTGAAATGATTATGACGACGATGAGGGTTTAGGGTTTCTATTGGGGACGAGGCAGACGATTATGGAGACGAAGGATGGAGGCAACACTTGGAGTCCGCGATCCATACCGTCAGCTGAAGACGAAGACTTCAATTACAGATTCAATTCGATAAGTTTTAGGGGCAAAGAAGGATGGATTGTTGGGAAACCTGCGATTTTGTTATATACATCAGATGCTGGAGAGAGTTGGGAGAGGATTCCTCTCAGTGCTCAGCTTCCTGGTGACATTGTATGTACCTTTCATGCCGATTCCGCTTTCCTTTTCCCTTTTTATGGCATTTTTGAAAACAAATAGCAAGTTATCAGTCCTTTTAAAAGTAATATATTTGGACATGCATTATCCCTTTTGTAACAGTGCAATATTTGATATTAACTTCATAGCAACTCTGCATCTGTAACTTGTTTCTAAAGCAGGTGCTAATGTTTAATAACAATATTATGGTACCAGGTTTACATAAAGGCAACCGATGACAAGAGTGCAGAGATGGTGACTGATGAAGGAGCTATATATGTGACGTCGAACCGAGGTTACAATTGGAAGGCTGCTGTTCAAGAGACTGTATCAGCTACACTTAATAGGTTCTTTATATCTATCTGCACCTCTTTTGAATTGTGTTTGCTTTCTGCACCCCAATGATGCATTTCAACTTAATTTCACACCACTTTACTATTTATTATATAATAATTGGATGAATGAGGGATCCTAATCACCCAGCATTCCAAAACCTACTGAATAGATCGAGGAACATGTGACTCAAGCCCTTGTTGCTAGACAGACGAAACTAAGTACCAAATAGCTTGGGCATGCTATCATTCTTAATAACTTTACCCTGCTACTTAACTCAAGGGAAAAGTCTATGGGTTATATGCTAACCAAGTCTTCTTTATAAGTTTGGGCATAATATTTTCTATATGTGGTTGAGGTGACCAACTTCTACCAGTGAAGCCGATAGTTCGATCCTGGCAGCCTACACTAGACATGTGAAAATACCCAAAGTATGGGTTGATGGCACAACCCTCAAAGTTTACAAGCAAAGCTTGGTTGTCTGGGTTTTAGAATAAAAACAGTATGTATATGTGAGAAATCATGCAATAGATTATTTGATACATTCCTTTCGTGTGCAAAGTTCTGATTATATTATCTACCGTGCGAGCAGTTCACCGTTGGTGAGTGGAAGAAACTTTCATATATGCCTGTTCCCCATATAGTTTAAATATAAGGCATGCTATTTAAACCACCTAGAATGTTAATGTCCTTTTATTTAAATTCGAATTGGTTTTGTCCATTTACGGCTACATGATCGTTATGTTGATTTAAGAGCTAACACATTACTATGCATCCTGCAGAACAGTGTCAAGTGGAATTAGTGGTGCAAGTTACTACACAGGATCATTTAACACAATAAATCGATCACCTGACGGCAAATATGTGGCTGTCTCAAGTCGGGGTAACTTCTTTTTGACCTGGGAGCCTGGACAGGTGAGATTATTATGCTAAATTTTTACATGTAGTTTCATTAGGACTGTCAACGAGTTGAGTTGGGTCTGGGTAGCTTAAATCTTGAAGCCAAGCCCATTTACTAAAATCTTCACCTGAGAGAGATCCGAGTCTGTTGGGTATTTCAAACCCATTACCCAAACCTGACCTGTTGAACTTTTTAAGCCTACTGGGTGAAATCTGTATTCTAGATCTGAAATATTGATTCCATAACCATTATTTTAGTTCATAACTTTATATAAATGGTACATATGCAAAATTTACAAACAAATATGATACCGATGAAATCAAGCTTCCAAACCGAAGTAAACAGAAATTCAACATTTAGGCAAACATACAATACACAAATAATATGTACATTTATATTTTTGGTGTAATGAAATAATAAGTGGCTCGGATTCAAATCGGATCGAGTAGTGATGAAATCGTAGCCAATCTAACAAAGTTTTGAAATGCAAAAGTGTTTATGAGTTCTTCTTCTGCTTGCGAGGCAAGACGCAAGCTCAAAACGTTAAGATATATGTTTTTTGATTAAACATTGAGGCATAAGTTATTATTTATTTGTTATTATTAGTTTCCGAAAAAAAGTTAAACTGACCCCATTTTTGATTGACCTGCAAATGATAGCTGTCAGGTTTGCAAAGATGACCAATGGAACTAACTCGATCCGCTCTCATGACATGATCCAAGTTCAATCTACTACTTTTGAATGAGATTAGACTTTTGATTAATAAATAAAAGTTGATAATTAATCATATAAAACTTAAATAATTAACAATCTTACCTTTAAAAAGTTCAATCTTAATCATTTTTTGTTATTCATTCATAAAAATATTATGTACACAAACGGAAATACGTTTGAGGAATTCATATTCAATTTTCAGCTCTGTAATGATTTGTGTTTTTTTCTTTCTCCGTCTATTTGTCTTCAATTTTTTTTATTTAGTTTTTGAAAACGATCTTTAATCGATTCTAAGTCGGCCTTTATTACAAACAGTGGAAATCACGTAAGTTATAATTTTATTTATTTTTCATCCTACAAATTTAAATCGATACATGGAATTTATTCGAAGGTTCATCAATGACAATGATTTTTTTTTAATTAAATAACATTTGAGAAAATTCATTACGTGTTCTTGCTTCAAAAATAATCTTTTCTTATCATGTTGATGTTAAAATTGAAAGTAAAAAGACAGATTTTTTTTTTTACATGCTATTAAATGATCGAAATTTTATATAACTTCTAATGCCCAAATTTATAAATGAAGGTAAAAAATTCAAGTCGCATGCCTTAACAGTTTGAAACGTTCGAGATATACCTTTTGTATGCATCATACGTCTCAAGTTGCTAAGGAGTATACCTCATAAGTAAAAAAACCTTTTGAGAAAGCCTCAACACATTATATTTCCCCTTTCCTTGAGGCGCTCCTTAAGACGGGTATCAAGGCTGATTTTTTAAAAACAGTGCACTCTAATAATAACGAGTCAGGTCGTAGTCCGGATTGGGTAATTAAAGCTAAAACCGTATATGTATTAGCAGAGCGAGTTCGGATCAAAATCCGTAGCATTGACAGGTCTGATATAAAGTAGGTCAGTATTTGGAATTTTTTTCTTCTTCTTCCGTTTATTGAAGTATTGCCTCAATTTTCTTCGTGCAAATATATAATGATATGATGCATACATAAGGTTGGCATGATTCTCAACAGATTTTGTAGCATGCTGTTGGAAGAGTTCTCCCCCCCCCCCCCCCCCCCCCCCTTTTTTTTTTAACATTAGTGATATGAAAACAGTAGTACACTAATCTTGTCTTGTATATAAAATAAAAACATGCAGTCATATTGGCAACCACATAACAGATCGGTAGCCCGTAGAATTCAAAATATGGGATGGAGAGCCGATGGCGGCCTTTGGCTCCTAGTGCGTGGTGGAGGCCTCTACCTTAGCAAAGGCACTGGGGTAATATATTCATAATTACTAAAGTACCCCAACTCTATGAATCCAAAATGAACTTACATAATATACATACTTTATGTATCTATTTATTGTTGCTCTTATACCATGGGCTACAATTTTGAGAAGTTAACATATCGTCTAAAGTGACATTTTTTCAAACACCCTATGAAAAGTTTCAAAATTCATTTCCGTCGTCTTTTGAAATTTTTTTCCACAAAGATCTCTGTTAAATTTTCCAGGGAAAATATGTTTTTTAAACTGCATATATTCACAGTCCGAGTAACATACATTTGTAGGCAAAACTGTAAATTTTCATTTTAACGAAAGATGCAGCTAGAACCGCAAATATTTGCATTTAAACTGCAAATATTTGCAGTTCTAGTTGCATATATATGCAGTTTAAAATGTGCTTGAAACTTTGACATGGATGTTTCATGATTTTTTTTTTATAAAAAAGTTTTTTTTAAGTATTAATTTTGAAAATAAGAGACAGATCATAATTTCCTGTTTTCTAAACCCTAGCAAGCGAAAGAAACAAGTTTTAAACCGGCAAGCTTTTGATGATATTGGAAATACCTGTAAATGCTCATTGCAGATAACGGAGGACTTTGTAGAAGTCCCTGTCCAGAGCCGAGGTTTTGGTATTCTTGACGTAGGTTACAGATCAAAGGTATGCTAATCTACCAGAGGACATTCATATTCCTTTTAAATAAATAACGAGGCTTTAAAAAAAAAAATGAGTGCAGGACGAAGCATGGGCAGCAGGAGGCAGTGGAGTACTACTGAGGACAACCAATGGAGGCAAAAACTGGATTAGGGATAAGGCTGCTGATAACATTGCTGCAAACCTCTACTCAGTAAAGTAATTAACCACCCCTTAATTACCCTAATTTAAGTCGACACTTCATTAGTCTAATAAGCTATATACATCTCATGAATGCAGGTTTATAGATGATAACAAAGGCTTTGTACTAGGGAATGATGGGGTCTTGCTTAGATATCTTGGCTAGTGTTAATACGTGTATATATAGCACTTCTTGCTTCCAAATGAGATATATATACTTGCGTGATCTAAATGTATATGTTTTAGTTTGAAATTTATGTGGTCTATTTTATGAACTCATATTCGTTCAACATCGAGTACACTCCCTCACATGAGGAAATGAAAGGAAAAGTTGAGATATGTATTTTTGCAACAATTTTCTAAATGGAGAAAATTACACATGATTGGTGTAAATAGATAAATTTGAGAGTTCTTCACTTTGCACAAATGAAGTTGTACTTCCTAATAATGTGGTGTTTCAAGCCATATCAATATTTTACCATTTGAAGCTCAAAATCACACTTTTGTTTTCAATGGTAAACTCCATTAGGGATGAATGAAATTCGTAACGTGGACTTTAGGTTAGAGATGTTCATTTATCGGTTTAAATCGAATTAACCAACAAAACCAAATAACTTTGAATAATTTGATTTGATTTTAATAGTCCACCGATTGAGTTTGGATTCTACTTTTGTATTTGCTTGGTTTTTTGTTCGGTTTCGGTACACTGCTTAAAATTGAAACCAACCAGATAAGCTAAACTTAAATCTTAATTTATTTTGAAAATATAACTGATTACTATCAAAAATATAGTTTGCATTATTTGTTTAGCAGTATAGTTTTTGTTATGATCGGGTTGATTTGTTTGAAGGAGGACGAGTTTGTTACAAAATGTTATATTATCGTCTAAGTCATCACAACCTTAGATAAATATGGGTTCAATCAGTCGTTTAAACATCATGTTAACAAATAGAGAGTCTAACTCTTTTACATATCAATCGATTGATCGATACCATAACTGGCAAAGACTTGCAATCGGTACCATAACTGGCGGACCTCATCCAATCGAGAAAAGCTGGAATGTGATGGAGTGATATGTGAGTTCATCGAAACATGTAGTGCAGGTGAGTTATTTTGCTGTAGAAGATGGAGCTTCGATAAAACAGCTAAGATTGATGACATATGATATTGTATTCAGAAACAGAGATGCAAATGGGTGAAAGCACCAATGCTTAACCCATTGATGATTACGGCCACGATTGGGCTAGGGACTGTGAAACGAGTTCTCATCGATTGTGGGGGCTCAGTAAACATTTTGTTTAAGAAGACTTACGATCAAAGAAGATGGATGGCCAGGATCTGAAGCCATGTAAATCCCACATTCATGGATTTGCTGAAGAGGCTATAGAGCCTACTGGGTGTGTTGATCTACCGGTGGTACTTGGTGATGGTGACCGCAAGGAGGTGGAGGTTCAGATCTTCATTGTGATTGAGACGTATTATGCTTCTAACGTCTTCTTGGGCCAATCGGCCTTTGTTAGTTTCAGAGCGGCCATAGCCCCCTTGTGCTTAATGATGAAATTGCCAATAGAAAACAGGGTAGGCGTCATTCAAGGAGATCAGAATATAGGGCGTGAATGTTACGTAACGCGAGAAGCGAAAAGATGCGAAGAAGACTCTCTACATCAAATCGATTGGTGCACAACAACCACCACCTAAGCCTTTGCTCGGATGGTATAGTAGTTGGAACCGGGCCAGCATACAGTGCAAGTTATTTGTGAATTTCAGAAAAACTTCCCTTATTGGATCTTTAGTCGGCCTATCAAGTCTAGTTTATTTATAACATTACTGAATTTATTTAAATAAAAGCTTTTAATTTATTTAAATACATATGTTGGTATACTTTTATTTAATTTATGTTAAGACATGTGTGTGTGTACGTGTATCATACACACACATATGTGTATGTATGTTTGTGCATGTGTAACATATCAATCAATGTATGGTATAACATGTCTATGTACAGATGTTGGGATTAACATCGCAACAAACACGTTAGCTCATCCAATATGCAAACATATATTGTCCAAATATACGTACGTGTATATATACTATTATTTATATATAAATATTATAATATATATACATTAAAGTTTTCTTTAATAATTTGTACAAGTATATAAGTATACATATATGTCTCTGTGTGTGTATAATCATACGAATAAAAATATCAATACTATATACACACGTTATATAATATGTTTATATAAATAAATTATTTATAAATATTAAAAAAATTTAAAACCATGAGTAATACATATATAATACACTAACAAAATTTTTAAGTACACACACAAATATATGCATAATAAGAATAATAAACATATATATACATATAAATTAATAAAATGCTCAAAATATTTTTTTTAAATATAATTGTCCAGGTCTTGTTCACAGCTTAGTAAAATAATTTATTTATTTTTAAATTTAAAATACATTTTATTTAAATATTCATTTGAAAATTAGAAATTAATTTCGAAACTTTATTTCAAAATTTTAAATTTTCATTAAATTCTAAATGATATTTATGCTTTGGAACAATTTTCCATAATTTTTTTGGTTTAAAATAATTTTAAAAAGATTTTTCCATTTTCAGTGGAAATTTAAAATAAAAAACATTTATTTTAATTTTTACCAAGAGCTTCTGTATTGCTTAAATTATTTTATATAATATAAAAAATAGTCATATAATTTTCATAACATATTTGAATTAGTATAATTTATTTATATAATAAATTGATGTATATAATATTAAATAATAATAATATATTTATAAAAAAATATTTTTTCAATGCCAAAAATTATTAGATTTAATTATTTACATATAAAATTATATGACTATTTTTTCTTAAAGTATGATGTTGTAATTAATTATATACTATATAGATTCAATTAAAAAGTATTTATATATATCTCTACTACTACTAAAGAGAATTCGTTGAACTAATTTACTCGGTGGCTTTTTGAAATTCCAAAAATGCCCTTCCTTTCTGTTTACATATTTGCGCTCAAACAAAATATCAACGTATACAATAACACAAACAGCCCGTGTGCGAAGCACGGGCCCATACTAGTATATATTAGTTTAATAAAATTATATACATATACATATACATATACATATACATATATATATATATATATATATATATATATATAAAATTCAGTGCCATACTGCTTGATGTGTATTTGGAAAAAAAATTAGTTACACACACACACACACGCACACAACTAAATAACTTTGTGACAATATTACTTACATATCAGAATCGTCACCTAACTAACAATATACAATATATACATATATGATAAAACATTATAATTGAGTATTAATAGTTATATTTTAATTAGAAACATACCTTGATCCCAAACCCTTGAAGTACACTCTCCAGTTTCTATGAGTGTTGTGTTTATAAGGAAACCGTCAAGTAGAGTCGCTAGATTCGAATATACTAACTCTTACTTTAAATCCAAAAAAGCAGGAGGGGAAGATAGAGTCCCAAAGCCGTAAAAAAAGTCGCTAATGACCAAAAGTAGTCGGCGTCGACCTGTTTTTTGGATTGGTCCTTCTCTCCTCCTTCGCTCTTCTAACTTCGGTCCATCGTTTTTCGAGTACTTTTCCTTAGAGATCGTATTGTTTTTGAGAGGTCTGATATCACTTGTACTTGTCTTCTTTTTTTGGTACTTCCTTAATTCCTTGTGAAATGCACCTCGAGACGATCGCATAAGCCATCTATTTGTGAACAATAACTTCGAGGGCTCATTAGGGGCCAAAAAACAGTTTGGTACCGAGCAGATCAGCTAGGTACGGAATACTTTCCTTAGCTTCAATTGTGTTACAATCTCTTGAGTCCATTCATATAGTCCCTCTAAGCATGTTCCCAAGTCCACGAATTGTTTCGTCTTTGTCCTAACATTCAGATACGTCTAAAGGCTACTTGGTTAAAAAGCCGGATAACACTTGCTCCCTAGAGTATGCTTCCATTGGAAAAAAGCATGCTCTGGAATCAAACAAGCATTTACTATTATCCATGTATGTTCGTTATTTATCCAAGAATTGCTCCAAAGCGTTGTCTCCATTCTATGGATGTCCATTTAACTGCTTTATGTTGTAGAAATTCCATTCTCTGTGCTAAGGATAAGGTCTACATGCTAGAGATCGTTCCACGCCTTAGTCAGGTATACATTATCTTCCCCTTGTCTTTTGTTAAATTTTTGGCTAAGAATTCATCTTGGTACCCAGTTCTTTTTCTTAGTCATCAAGCACTTCAAATACTCAAGACTTACTATTTTTCCTCACTTTTTCCTCTTACCAGCCTTCTTGTTTCCCGGTGCTGACCATTCATTACTTTGATCCTCTACCTCAGACTGATCGCCGTCGATTTTTACTTACCGCTGTCTCCTACTAGAATACGTCGCCACAAACTAAATCATGCTCTGATCGTTGTTGTTCAACCAACGTATTTCATCACCGAGTTCACTGTTCTTATTTGATCCCGAATTCTACAAGTTGACAATTGAATCCACAAATCATTAAGGCAGGTTATTGGTAAACAATTGAGTCATGGACATATCATGGCAGTTGGCGATGATAATGGTGATTTGGGGGTTTTTGGTATAAGATTGGTCAAGGAAAACCCTAAAAATTCCTAGGTTTGTTTTCGGGCCCGACTATAGGTGTACTTAGGTTGTACATGAGGAGTGGTTAGCTGTCTTTATTTCGAACTTTTGCATTCTAAAGTGCCTTAGCCGATCACACATTGTTGTTCAAATGTCAATAAGATGGTTCTCTTCTTAAAGGACAGTCATATTGAACATGTTCCAATATCCGGATGGATCCATTGATGGTACTTCCAATTACAGCGCTTCCTATCTTCTTATATGAGAAAAACTTCAGTTCGACTTCGGACAGCGGTTCCATTATTGATTATCCAACGATACCCGGTAAAATCCGATGCATAGTTCCTTCGTGCGACGTGGCTTGTTTTTATAGCATGAGCGAGATATCTTCACAGGATGGTCCAACCATTGTGTACAGGACACAACACACACACACCCCACATGGTTCACCACTTTCACTTGTCCTGGTCAACATTCATAATCCGTTTGATCAACACACGATGACTTCCAGTGTGTTCTAGGCGCCATTCACATGGAGTTAAGTTTAAAATGGAATTCAAAATAAAACATACCCGACCGTGTTGAATGCCAAGTTTTCCTATTTAAAATGACTCGCCATTCTCCTAGATTCAATACTAGTACTGGACCATCAACTCCTCCCGAAGATCGGTACGCCACTACTCAAGCTTTAACTTCCATGCCTTCTGGTCTAGACGTTCGATTATCGCTAAATTACAAAGAATGATCATTCCGGCAGAACCGATTCAAAATCAGTCTCCTCCTTTAAATGAGTATATCAGTTTAAGAGTTCTAGATGATCCGCCTGAATTGGTGCCGTCACACCTTATCCCAAGATGCTTCAGACCATCTGTTGACAGCATGGAATTCCCAAAGGAGATGTCTTGTTTCCTACCCAAGGCTAGCGAGCACACCATCCTCCGATGGGCTATACAAGTTGAAATAGATACATGTTCTTAGGCGGCACTATACCGCCCTTCAATCCCTTCTTGCACACGATTCTCTAAGAGCTCGGGCTAGATCTGTCCCAGGTCCATCCTAACGAATATGCACTATCGAGCTCCCTCTACATGTTTTTTATGAACTGTTTCTAGCGAGCTCCTAATTTCAGAGAATTAACTCACGTCCTGAGCTTTAAACATCGACAAAATTCTTCTTCCTACATGATCATTGAGGCCTAGTTCCAGTGCAAAGTCATCGAAGCGCTCCATAATAAATGCTCATATTTCAAAAACGAATACTTCTTTGTCCAATGTCCGTATGGCTTCAACAAGCCTTGGTTATCCGGTAGTAAGATCCTTTTCTCTTTACTCTTTCGATACTAGGATTCCTTTCATTCAAGTGTTTAACTTATTATCCAATTCCTTTACAAATATTTTTGCTCAAGGAACAAGTGACGAGCATGTCGAAAATTTGAAAGTTCTGTAGTGAATTAGCATCCAACATCGCACCGCCGCTTATCTTTTGACGAACGAGAACCTCCAACGGTGTAATTTGTTACATCTTGAATGCTTTTCCATTGCCGCAACCACTCCTCCAAGTAGTTCTAGAATTCCTACCCGATATTTGTTCTCCACTTGCGGTTCTGGCAACGATCTTCAAGGGGAAGTCAAAGGTCCACCTAGTACAACAAACATTGATGAGCCGACCAATAAAGCAGCAGAAGAACCTGTTGCCGATGAAGAGAAGAAGGGGATGGAGGAGTTGGAATACAAACAATTTAAGAGGAGAGAGATGAGGGAGAAAGAAGAGAGGGAAAAGAAGTGGAGAAAGAAGAAGAAAAGGATGAAAGCAATGAAGGATGTGACACCGACAAAAACATCGATCGAGAAGAGGATGAATCATACAGAGAAACGCCGTACGAGCGCACCAAACTTCCTATCTCACCTCATCCGAAGTGTATAGTTATCAAAACTCCCAAAGAAACTATAGAAACAAGTAAGGCGCCATTAGCCGATGTGACTCCTTTGATTGGTTTCTGAAGAGACATTTTTGATTCGCTAAGCATTTTCGATATTTCAATCACCGATCTTCTTAAGGAGCCCCGGGCTTCTCTTTCCCTTTTGATGATATCCTAACTGAAGGAGAAGAGACTCCACCTTTATTTCCTTCCGAACACGCTCCATAGAGTACATGGGGGGACATCGGCAGTCCACACACTTCAAGGATTATGAACACACATTCCTCGCATTTATTTACTTTCTGAATTTATGAAACTTATACGATCCTCTCTTGTTTCAAGTGCCATGGGAAGAGATAGATTCGACAACCTTCACTATTGTGTTGACGAAGAGAGAAGATGCACTCCTGAACTACCTTGTGCCACCTATCAGAGCTGCAAAGAGATAGAGGAGAAGAGATTTCGAAGGAAGGACAAAGAGTAAAAGGCAGAAGAAAACCATCAGGTCGAGTGCGATAGAAAGAGAAGGCAGGCCATAGGGTGATAACCTTATGACTAGGGAAAATGGCTCAAAGACACACACAATTGTCATGACTCATCTTCTTGCATTCCTTTACACTTTCTACACATCGACAAACTCCGACCTCTCGTTCTTTGACCATAACCATGCCCCTCAATCCAAAGGAATCACCGCTTCTGCAATTCCAATTCTAGCTCCATCATCCCGCATTCAGGCTATTTTTCCAGACCTTTGCATAATTGTTGTCATGTTCGATTATGATATCAAAAAATTCCCAAGGAAGAAGCAGATCAAAAGGTCCGATAGGTCCAAGAGCTCGTCAATCAAGGTTATGAATGGAAGAAGCTCACATATGCCCTCTCTAAGGTTAACCAAATCAATAAAATGAACATTCAATTGTTTGAATCTGAAAAGAAGACCTAAGAAAACATTATAGAAGGGTACAAAGAAGATTTGGATAAGATGCAGACAAACGCAGACCTTAGTCCTGGCTTTGAACTCCAAGGCCAAAACCGACAGCCTGATGTACACACCAATGCAGAGATCGTGCAAAAGACCCGCCAAAGAATTCCTATGAAGACAATGCTTCTTTAAAAATGCAGCTTGTTGAAAAGGACTTGGCCCTCACCATAAAGGATGAAACTATCCGGGCCAAGGATAAAATGATTAAAGACTAGGCAGCTGAAATCCAAAGCCTCCTAGCTAAAAAAGACAAGCTCATAGAGAGTCCTGTCGACCCAAATGCATCGGGTCAGGTGGAATCTTTAACTCCCAAACCCCAGGAGCTTGATGCGGATATTACTGCAATCAAAGATGCCAGCTTCAAGGCCACCTAGGTTATTCCAGCTTCAGCGGCAATCACCCCAGTTGAACCTTATGTTCCTCCTTCTTTGATCCACAAAAGCAACATTCACTTGAATAAAGGGAAGTCTCTAAATCTCCCGTTCAACAATTATCTCCAAGTGATTGTATATCTCTCGTTATTTTGATCTTTAAGAAACTCTAGTTCTCGCCTGAATCCAACTCTAGCTTTTACCACTTTGTATGTTAACTTTTAGGCCATCCGCTTCTTCTTCCTCCACCGACAGCCACTTAAGGCCTGAGTTCTACAGTGATCTTTACTGCATCAATGCAACGACCCTAAAATTTAAATAATCAAATAAATCGATTAAATGGACAAGGCAGGCTAAATAAGAGAAACAAAGGGAAATAAATTAATAGAAAAGAAGTATAAGGACCCAAGCCCGAATTATTTTAGGACAATAAACATTAATCTTTTCTATTCATTCGTTTCATGTTACTCAAAATAAAAAAAGTTAGGAAAGAACTCTAATGGCGGCTTAAAGAGAGCAGATAGAGAGAGGAAGATAAGGGTAATCCAAGCATAATGGGGATTAAGAGGACTAAAGCAATATGTCATACAAGATCTAAATGAGTAACACTTAACTTATCCACACCGATCTCCCATATACATCTTTGGTTTAGATTTGTATGTTTTAAGTATGAGGGGGTTCATATAGATTTTATTAACAAATATAAAGGTTTAATAAATGTTTTGGAAAGGATATAAAAACATAGACTGTTTAGATGTGTTTACTCTACTTTAATGATTTCGAAAGTTAAAGGAAATTTATCATGCTTTAATCATGGTTTTAGAGATTGGTTTTTAGTTTAAGAAGTCTCTTAAGTTTATATGATTTTATCCGATTTATCACAGGAGTGTAACTAGAAAATAAATGAGGAAAAAACCCTTAAAATCCAAATAAAGGTTAATTTTTTTAGAACGAGTTTTCATAAATTTTCTAGGGATTCATCAGAATTTTCTATAAGGAAAAATACACCAATATGACTAAGTACTACGCTAGGGCAAGTGGGGAACTACAGGACGCATGAAAATAAACTTAAATGGAAAAATATATTAAAAGGTGTTGGGAAAAAGAGAAACTAGATCCAAATCATTGGTAAAAAGATAGAAAAATGACTATGCAAATAACAGAAAGTAAAATAAAGACGAATAAGATAACGACACATATAAAGACGTTGTCAGACAAGCCATACTTTATCTTGTTTGGAGCTAAGGCGGCGGCCTAACGAGTTGTAAGAACTGCGCATATAGGGAAAATGGTAGAGATTAGCCGAAGGGGTCCAGGAGCTATCAGGGGAAAGCAAGTTTGGCACAAAAATGTAGAAAACATTACACATCGCAATTGAAAGGATTCACTAGTAAAGAGTGAACTGCGTAGCTAAGTTCGGATGGGGAAGTACCGCGACAAGGAATGTGAGAATGAGACTGAATGAAAAGAAAATTTAGTAAGATTCGAGGTGGGTCTAGGATAGTAAAGAAGAAAACTCCTGCGCTTGAGATAAGGAAGGAAGGGCTATTGACGCCGAGGAGTGGACACTTGCTCGAGTGCACACCATGGGAAGGTGAGGAAAGACATTTAACTTCCAGAGACCATGATGGGTGATTCTAAGCAGTTTCCAACTAAATAAATGTTTAAGGGCTACGGGTGGTGGTTACACATCAGTCCATAGTCTAAGTAAATAAACAGGGAGTGCAGGTGGTTGTTTCACAGTGGTCAAGAACTTAAGTTAAGAAATATAGAAGAACTACACGTGGTTGTTCCTTTGTGGTCCATCGCGTAGCTAATAAATAGTTAAATATTATGGATAGCTAGGACTACAAAGTTTAAACAGATGAATGAATCTAAAAGCACACTGCAGGGGGTGGAGTCCATGCAACCTAAATCTAAAGAATAAATTGGGAAAGTGGTACTGCAGAGGGGCCAATTCCAAGCAGTATTAATTAAAAGACAAATCTAAATGGGAAGTCAAGTGGGGACTATGCCAAGGCCGTAGCAGCAGTTAGGAACAATAGATTAAAGAATAATCCAAAATGAGAACTACGTGGGGACTGTTCTAGGGGAACAACAATAATCAGGGATCGCATGAGAAGGTATAAGGCACATTAGTAAACAAGAAATATTTGCATAGTATCTATGGTTGCTTCACTTATGATGTGTGAATAGTGAGGGGAAAATACAATCTATGCAGTACGGCTTGGCCTTACTATATGATTGTTTTGGGATAGGTATTATTCACATCAGACTTTATGTCTGATCCATGTTTTTATTATTGTTTTTCCCATAAACTCGTGAATTCTCGTTTGAGTAGACTGAGTTTTTGGAATAGATAGGTATAAATAGGGACCATGGTATGAGGATCGAAGATGGAGTAGGAGGCTGGGTAGCAAATAAATATTTGGTTTTCCACTGTATTAAGAATTACGGCTATGTCATCATATGTTGACCCGACTCTTTCTATGTTATTTTCTATTATATTTGACCCTTGTGTGAGCGCGATTTTGGGTTTAATTGTGGCTGAAGTATATATAAAGCATGTTAAAGAAAACTTTTGATGTAATGGAAATATTTAGTTGCAGTATTTACTTATCTATGTTAGTTAATAAACTAAACTCACTTTCATCGCTAGAAGATAATTCCAGTAATGGTTGTAGAGTCATCGACATTCATCTTTGAGTCTCAAGTAGGGGATGTTACAATCAACCTATGCTTCCATAGAGCTCATCTCTTCTATTCCTCATTCTATTTTTATCCTAGGGACTGACTTCTAGAAGATAGCTCTTCTGAAGAACCTAGAGAACATGTCTTTGTCCATAGAGGAAGATGTTACTATTACCAGTGCCGTAGACCCAACTGACCAATTCATCATGGCGAAGAGACCAAAGATTGGCCTTTCTAAGGTTAAGATTAAACTCGAGCCTGGTCTCGATAAGCCTTCAAGTGCCAAAGATCCCAAAATCTTCTTCTAACATTCCTCTTATTTTTATTTATTCACCTAAGAGCAGCAACGTTGGCACTACTCAGAGACTTCCGAGCTTCCTTCTAGTCATCCTGAAGATTTTACCGCCATCCTTTTTGAATGCGATACAACCACTCTAGAGGTAGCACACCAAAGGATGGTCAGGGTCAGAAGAGACCTCACTATGGCTCGGGTAGCAGGGCCGAGAAAAAGTAAAGAAAGGGCCAAAAGAAGTAAATTTCTCAACTATCCGCTAATGAAGGTGATGCGGTTTATATTTGCCAATTTGGGATGTACCATTTTGTTTTTCCTTTGTCGTATATAAGCCGCACTTGTGTGGGAGTGGCCCTGGCAATATCTGTGTATAAAAAGTTAAAGTAATTCAATACCATTTTTCTTTAGTAATCTTTGTTCCATTTACTTTACCGCACTTTTATGCTCGTATACAACTGCCTTCATATATAATGTAATTGTTGTACTGTAATTTATTCATATTATATATGTCTATCTCTTTGTAACGCTTTTATTTACTATGACTTTGTGCATATAAATAAAATTCTTGCAATTATTTCAGTTATATTCTACTATCCAATCCTTTTTATGGCTGCTAAAGTGTTCCTTTTGGTTAAACAAACCATAATTTAACTAATTCCATGGTTATTCCTGTTCTTTTTAAGTCTAGTTTGTTTTGAACACTACGAGATACTAATAATCCAAGTTCCATGCTATTCCCTAATTCCGAGGAATAGCGGTTTGGGAAGCTATCTCCTGACGTCCCTAATCTCGCCGATAACCGAGCGTGATCAGTGTTACCCATAAGTTTACACTATTAAACCTTGCCAAAGCGTATCCTGCTAATCCATAAGTGTATCCATAACCTTGTAAGCAATTTTAATGCATAACGAGTCCTGTTTTGGGAGTTGTTGCTCCAAATGTGGATGTCCAGGCATCATTCTTCGATCTTACCTATTTTCGAGCATTATCCGATGATTACCCATGCGAGGAAAATTATTCGATTGCCCCCTGTCCAATTGTACTCCTTTGGTCCTAATCCTAGATCAAAGGAGTCAAATAGTTACTATTTCTAATCTTTAATGATTATCCTCGCTTATCCTCGGCCAAACATATCTTGTAGGGCTGTAAGCAAGTCATGAATATCCTGTTTGTAGACTAGTTCATATGTTCGAGAACCTATGTCAGGCATCTGCTCTCAGTCCAACCCATCTTCGAGTGCTGACCGAGAGATTCTGCTAACTGTCCTCACCTACCTTTGGCTTAGCATGTCCCGCCTGGCCGCCAGCGTAGTAAGAAATTTTTATCCGTGCACCAATTTCTATCTTCGGAGGCTGTCACTTTTTTCTACCTACCCCCCGATATTCGTTATTGACCTTGCTTATTTTTGAGCAATAGTTAATACAAAAGGGACAGGGTTGAATTATCTGATCAACCATGTTGGATGTGCTCCTTTGTCCAGATCCTACACCAAAGGACCAATAACCAATTTTACAATTAAACATGTAGTGTACGGTTTTTCTTACAAGAACACGGTTCCTTGGTTTACGAAGCTAACTTTTATTTATAAACAGAAAACGTGGCAAGTCTCACCTTATTACATTGCCCCTAAAATGGCTTATTTGTAAAAAATTAACCAAACAAAACCAAGTAAAATAATGCTATGGCAAGTTGCTATTCCATGCCCATGGAATCGAGATTCCATCAATAGGAGCCAGCTTGACGCTCCGTCTCTAATCTTTTGTTCGATTGCATAAGGACCTTCCTAATTCGGGCCAAGTGCCCTCATACCCGTTAGAACTCGTTTCGAAATGAGATACCCTACCTCAAAGGTATGGCTCTAGACCTTCGTATTAAAGTGTCATACTTTCTTTTTTGGTGAGCACCAACCCTCAATTCCACTTCTTCCTTTTTCTCATCAACCAAATCGAGGGACTTAAGCAATAGTTCCTTGTTTACCTTTGGATTGTAATGCCTTTTACGGTGAGAAGGGACTCTGAATTCATCGGAACCATAGCCGTTGATCCGTAGGCTAAAGGGAGTGGAGTATATCCAGTCGTGGACTTATGAGTCATCCTATAAGCCCATAATGCCGGTGCAAGCTTGTGGACCCAGTTTCCCTTGGCCTTAGTTAACTGTTTTTTCAAGGTGGACTTGATGATTTTGTTCACTGTCTACACTTGTCCATTCAACTATGGGTGTGCCACCGCTGCAAAGCTTTTCTCAATCTTATACCGATTGCAAAATCCTAAAGCTCGATACTTTCAAACTAGGTTTCATTATTTGTTATAATCTTCTGAGATACTCTAAACCAACAAATGATGCTTTTTGTCAAAAAGTTAATTACCATTTTCATTATAATTTTTACTAGCTGTAACGATCCGCCTTTCTTCTTACTAAAGGCGACACTTAATAAATCCTCGATATTTGTGTGCCGATCATTTAATCATCCGAAAGATAAGTCATTGGGTGTGAAAGAAAGAATGATAGAACAGAAGAAACTAAACAACACTGAATTTGACAAAAGAATGGAACAATATATATTATTCAACATAATATATTACAAAGTCATTTCAAAATGTTACATCAGAGTCATACTAATACAAATTCAACCCTAGGACAGTTGTAACAGCCTTTCCCTACCGAACAGATACAATATACATATAATACAGTGGAAGACAAAGTAATAACTAGCTATCGATGGAGCCACATGCTCCAAGCTCCTCTAAGGTAAATCTGTGGAAAAACCTAAGCTACTTGGTTGCTCATTCAAATTTCAGCATCCAAGAGTTCAGAAAAAGAAAAAAATAAACTCCGGTCCAGACATGGCTCTGGTGTGAGTAAAGAATAAATCTTCAACTTTATAAAAACCTTTAAATTAAAGGCATTTCGTAAAACCACGCCGCACATAAACACGGTCAGTTTTACCATACGATAACCGAAACATTTGTATATAAAGTCCAATGATACTATAATAATGTTTAGGGGTCAAAGTAAAGTATGAATATAGCTGAAATTCTTGCATCTCACATTTCAACAAAGTTGGGTACATCTAAAGTCGTAAAGGAACGTATTGGAGAATTGATTCCATACTATGACAAGGTAAGAAACTACCATCCGATGGTACATCTCTAGATAAAATGCACCGGGTCTGACAAGAACATCTTGTACCCCTGCCATACTGGCATACCAATTGAATAGTAGTACCGAATATGATCACCCACTTTGGGTCCCGAAGCATACATGGGTAGATAGTAATCGATCTAGATTTGGAATGAGCCTACCTTGAAGGGAGCGACCCACATAGTCCTACTGCATGCCCGATTTTTGTCATTCTAGGTTAATGAGGCTGGAGGCTACATTTTATCATTTATATAGCACTTCCCACTTAGAATGCTAACACTGCCCTCCAAGCAACAATGCAATACCAGCATTCATCCATACAAGTTGTCTGGAAGATGGAAAAACCAAAAGCACTACTTCTACTACATCCATTTTGAAAATCACCCACAGGATTAGTAGCAAGCAGCCCTTGCACTTCAAAGAGCTCCGTTCTCAATTCCATCATCTTCAAGATGTCTTTACTTTGAAATAGTTGAGTTGAATCGAAGTAGTTTTCGGGTAACATATCCGATCCCGGTTTCTTCGAAACAACATTCCATATTTTCCGGTAAACTCCACCCCGGTTTTTTAGAAAATAAAAAGACAATAGATAAGAGTGGAGATCACCTCCTAACCGTTAGTGAACGGATTTCCATATCATTTGTCATAGGAGAATGAAACGAGATTTATACGCACAGTATAGCATCATCAGAGATGACCATGCCATATAACTCATGTGTTTGTCCTAGATATTTCCAAAGTTATGTTTTGGGTCTATATTTGATAGTCGGTTATTTAACTACAAATAAAAAAACAACCAATTCCATTTAGGATTTATTCATCCATAGCAACCACTAATCCTAAAAACAAACATTTATTTAGTGAATCTCTTTCAAAAATGTTTGTCTAAAGCATTCATATACTTATATCTTTGACATAAGTATATTCACAAAACATTTGCGAATAAGTTCTTACTTCTAAATCATGTTAAAAAGGACTAGACAAATGTTGTTTAAATTGGAGGTAAGTAGAACTCTAAACGCTATCCCTTTGGTATTAAGTGTGGAACGGATGTTCCATACCACCATTTTTAAAAGGTCAGTTTAGCGAAACCAAGATCTCAAATTCTTTTATACTTCTTTTGACAAATCCTTTTTAATCAAATCTATTTCATTCATGAAATATCTTTTACTCGAAATCCAAATCCCTTTCGGTATACTTTCCAAACTTCCAAATTCTTTATAAAACCCTTTTATAAATTTTCAAAATCATTTATATAAACTGCATTTATAGATATCCAACTGTCATATAAATTTCTTATAAATATCCAAACCCTTTTATAAAATCCCTTTATGAATTTCCAAATCATTTTCTACAACTTCATTTATAATTACCCCAAAATCATTTATAAAACTTCTTTATAAATCTTTCTTGTTTAAACTACTTCTTAGATAACCTTAAATCAATTTAGATTCCTTTAATAAGCAAACCTACTATTCATATCTTCCTTATTTATGAAATCTTCTTTGCTTAAAAAATCAAATCCATTTTCCCAAAGACACCTTATAAATTTCCAAATTTCTTTATAAAACTTTTTCTAAAAACTACTTTTTATAAAATGGAAAACCATTCCTATTAGTTAAAAATATCATTAGTAAAACCATTTGTCAAATCATTCTTTAAATATCTTGTTCAAAATGCAATAACTTTGAAACCATTTCAAAACGAAAACGAAATATTTATCCTTATAAAATCAAATGGAAGCTTAATGACCACAATGGTGCTTTTAATTTGGTTCTAATTATCCAGTCTACGTGGCATCATATAACAACATGTAAACAAGGGATCAACACATAACAATCAATCAACTTAAGTAAATGCCCAAGTTAATTGTAATTGCAGAATGGTGTTCATTCGCTAATAAATGTCATTTAGTTTTTCTAATTATATGGGGATACTTAAGAGTAAGTGACTAGAAATCCCTTGATTTAAAACAAATTTGAAAAGAAAATAGTTTAAAACAAAATTGGTTACTTAAACTCAAAGCGATCTTAAAATAAATTAAAACCCTTGTAAAGAGAATCAAATCCTCGTTGAATAGTAATTAAACTCTAATTAAATGTAATTAATCCTTAATTAAACTTTATTAATACATAATTAACTTTAATCAACGATTAATTAAATAAAACAGCTTTTAAAATAATTATTAATTAGCAATCATTTCAAATAAATAATTAAGTAATAATTAATTAATCCTCAATTAAAAATTAAATAATAATTAATTTTAATTAAGTAGCAAATCATGCTTAACTTAATTGATTAACATCTAAGTATAAATACCATTATTACCAAATGATTAAGTATTAATTACCTTAATTAATTAATTAATCTTTGAACAAATAAATAATTAAATAAGTGTTCTCTAATTACTTAATTAAAGTTAGAAAACATTTCCAAAATTATTTCTAAGTGAAAACAAGTTTAAATTAGAAAAATTGTTAGATTTTCCGAGCTGGGCGTATAACGACTATCGCTATACAGAACCGAAATTTTCAAAACTTGAAACTTTGATTTTCTAATTTGTAAAACCTCAACTTTGAACTCTTGTCTTCTTTAAAACATTAAAATAAACTTTTGAAACCAAAATCAAAGATTTAAACTTAAAAACATCGTTTTGGAACAAAAATAATTTTTCGACAAAAAAAGGGATTTCTAAGTCGATTTTGGTTAGCGAATCTCTATCTTTATGTCATGAACCCACATACAACACATGCAATATTCAATCACAATACCACATCATAATGTTATAGCTCAACCATAAGCAAGAATATTACTTCAAAAATAGTAACCAACTTTTCCAATATTCAAGGTACAATCTTTATCGTCTACTGAAACTTTGGCATAAGCAATCAACTCCAAATCAACTTATATGCATGCATAAACAACATATAACATTATTATATATTTAAGCAACATTTTAACTCATAAATTTTATGAATTAAAAAGTTAGCGACTTGAGCTTTAAAAATACGAACTTTACTTACCAAACGTGTTTTAAATCATACCAAACTTTGCTATGACCCTGCTAGAATGCCTTAGCTTCAAAATATGGTGCTTTGGGTGGGCTTAGTGAGCTAAATAGGCTCCGCCCGGTTATATTTGGCTAGTCCATGGTGGTTTGAATGGTTGTGTGCTTGCTTTGTGAAGAGAAGAGGTTTGGAAGTGAGTGGAAAGTGTTTACCTATGTTTTTACACTACTTTCTCTATTTTTTATCTTAGGAATTTTAATTTGGTGGCCATTGAAGTGGACATGAACAAGAACTAAGGAAGTGAAGAAATGAAGTAGGATTTCTAAAATGAAAATTTTGAAAGGGAGGTGGTGTATATAGGCTTAGGAATTTTATTAAAATACATAAATTAATTAGATTTAAATATACACACATGCTTGCACTCCGTGCCTCCCCTCTTCCTCACTTATACACATTACCCCCTTCCATGCCTTGAATCATACTAGAGCTTCCATGTGTATATACTAAAGATATGGAGATGATTTGTGTGCGTGTGTATAAGTGTGTTTATATGTATACATATGCATTTAATAACATAATTTGTCACATCCATGCTTAGGTGTGTGTGTATATAAGTTAATATATAGAAGTATGCTTAATTAATACTAATCCTAACATATATAAATGTGTGCATGTTGCACCAAGTGTGCACAACTTTCCTGATGACTTTCGGATGTCGAAAGGTCGAAATTTCGGAAAATATTCTCCGGTCACATTTTTTATTTTTATTTAAACTATCTATATTGATAAACAAAATTTGAAAACTATTTTATCATCATTATTAAATAATAAAACATGTTTATTTTCTAATAAAAATCCATTTATTGATTATATAAAATATATTTAAATAGCCTATTTCAAATTGGCAAAATCCTAGGTCGTTACAAATCTATTTTACCACCATTTATTATTATTTAAAAGAGTTATATTATAAATATAAAATCTATTATTTTAATATTAATATTTTTAAATATTCGCAAATAAAGATGGTAAAATTCCATGTCATTACATTAGCGGTTCTGCTTCAACCCACTTTGTGAAGTAATCCACCATAATTATAGAATACTTAGCTCCTCCTTTCATCATCGTTAGCACATCGATTATTTCAATTCCCCAACCCACAAAATGCCATGGACTAACTATTTACGTAATCTCCAAAGATGAAGCCCTTGGAACCTTCCAAAATCTTAGGCAATGGTCGCATCATTTAGTGTAACAAGTCGCGTCTTGATTTATCATTGGTCAGAAATATCCACATCGAAGTGCCTTTTTTGCTAACGTTTTCTCTTCCATGCGATTGCTACAACTACCCTCGTGGATTTCCATTAGGATTTTCCTAACTTCATCCAAGGTTACACACCTAAGAAATAGGGTAAAGAATCCTCTTCTGTAAAGCACTCTTTCTTACATCATGAACCGTGGTGCTTTTCGAAGGAGTTTCTTCCGTTCATTCCTATCCCTTGAGAGAATTCCCTTGAATAAATAATCCTTGATCGGAGTTATCCATGACTCCTTGTTCTCTTCGATCTCCAAAATCCAATCGACATCCATCCAATCGATACTTGGAGGTGATAGTACCTCCATTGGAACCAATCCCAATAGTTGCACATTATCAGAACTAGCTACTTAGCCAATGAATAAGCCTTTGCGTTTTCTTGTTTGGGGATGTGAGTAATTATGTAGCGCTCTATATCATCCAACAACTTCAGCGCCTTTGTTAGGTAATGAGAAAGTCTTGTGCCCTTAACCTGATATTCCTTCTTTACCAGAAAAATCATTAACTGGGAATCATCGAATATATGTAGCATCCTTATCCCTAGTTTCTTCGCTACCCTCAGGCCTGCTATCAATGCTTCATACTCAGCCTCATTGTTAGCTGTGGGCAATTCCAGCTTCAAGGCTTAACAGATCGATCGCTCTTTCAAATTCACAAATACCACTCTTGCACCCGAACTATACTCATTTGAAGCTCCATCTACAGATCATTTCTAATGAGAAGGTTTGGTTATATCGTGCCCTCTTCACCATCTCATGTGGTAAACTCTATGATTAAGTCCACCAACGCTTGCTGGTTTTCCATTCTCCATGGATGGTAAGTTATTACATACTGACTTAGCCCAATATTCCATTTCAGCAACCTTCCAAAAGTCTCGGGTCGGTACAACACCTGCTTTAAAGGTTGATCTGTTAGCACTTTAATCAGATGAGCCTGAAAATACTGCCATAGCTTTCTTGATGTTATCAGCAAGTAATAGGAAAGTTATTCGAACTTTAGGTGCTTACTTTCTGCTTCGGTGAACAACCTACTGATATAATAAAGCAACCTTTGAAACCTTGTCTTCTTACGTACTAATGCTACGCTCACTACGTGAGTAAGCACTGCCAAATAGATAAACATATCTTATTCGTCTAATGGTCAGGAAAGAACATGTGGGCTTTACATGTGCCTTAGTAATTTCTCGAAGGCACTGTGACATTCCACATTCCATTCAAAGTTCTTTTTTACCTTTTGAGAGTATCAAAAAATGGTATACATTTATCCATCGCCTTTGAGATAAATTGATTAAAAGTGGCAACCTTCCTGTTCAAGCTCTACAACTCCTTTTCGTGGTCGAGGCACTCACATTCCTTAAGGTGTCAACCTGCTTTGGATTAGCCTCAATTCTCCTTGAAGTCATAAAAAATCCTAGAAACTTTCCTGATGCAACAATAAAAGAGCATTTCAATGGATACAACTTCATTCCATACTTCCTCAATATCTCGAATATTTTTGAAAGGCCATCCATGTAATTCCTTGATAGCCGTAACTTTACGAGCATATCATCCATGTGTACTTCCATCATCCATCCGATTTGCTTCCTGAGCATGGAATTCACCAATTTCTAGCATGTAGCTCCAATGTTTTTCAAACTGACTGCATTACCCAATAACAATACAATCCCAATCCGTGTTGAAGCTCATGTGCTCCTGATCTGCAACATGCATCAAAATATGGCTATAACCGGAAAAAGAGTCTATAAACAAGAGCAACTAGTGTCCTGCGGTCCCGTCAACTAGCCGATCAATCCTAGAAATTAGAAAGCTGTCCTTCGGGCATGCTTTATTCAAACCAGAAAATTCAATACATGTCTACCACTTCTAGTTTGATTTCTTCACCAAAAATGGGTTTGATACTTACCATGGGTAGAAAGCATCATGAGTTACTTTTTCCCATACTATTTCATATCATCTTGAATGAATATTCACTCTATGAACTCCCTATAGTGGTCGGCTAATATATGCCCCTATTTAGGCCTCCTTCCTACTTCTAGCCTGATCAAATAGATGTGCAACTAAATCCAATTCAAATTTACATCGATATTGTACATCGATACATAGGTTTATAACTATTATATACACACTATTTAATATTGATCAACACAAACTAAATAGAATTTTATAATCAATATTTCATAAATATTAATTAATTTATTTAATTTGTAACAATTATAATTAATTATAGTATGATTATTAATGTTTTGGCTGTGCGACTCTTATGTGTAAGTTAGATCAACGATTAATATCGAACAATTTAAATACTAATGTTCACACAACATTTTAGCTAGTGATGTGACATTATGGCTAAATTTATTGCTTATATAGCTTTGGTAAAATCAAGTTTGTAAAAGCGTTACCCAATAGTGACAATTATTTACACTAATTCTCTTCATCAAAACTATATCACATTTGGACTTATATAATTTGGTATTGATCGGAATTTCAATATTGTCCACGTTCAACTTGTATATTCCAAAACTAAATTCCTTGGTTCAATAATAATAATTATTATTGCAAAACCTTCTGAACAGTGTCTCACTTCCAACGCTTCCACTTGACCCAACTATAGCCGTTCGATGGATCTCATGTCACTATTTAACTATAAACAAATTGGACTTTCCACACTAAAGATCGACAATATCTCATTTGAGAGAATTGTGTAATATTGTCACATCGATTTTTTTCCGTTTGACCTTAGTTATATTAACCAATAGAAAAAAATCAAGTGAGTCATTCCATAATTATGTAATAAATATCAGTTCGTAATTTCTTGGTGCCCCCAATAGCCATGAGTAATATAATTCTTAATATTTGAAGAGCATTACGTACCCTAATCTCAATGGATGTATAAATATCTAGTCTCGATACGTCTTGACTAGGGATATTTACAACGATATGTTTGTTTTCATTGTGATAAATTGCTCATGGTTACAACGTATTGTAATTACAATTAAAAAATGAACGATTAATAGATATTTTTATTAAATATACTTATAATTAAATAAATATTTAATACAACACATTATATCAAGTGAATAATATAAGGAAAAACACATTTCAGTTCGAATGATACTTTATTAAGAGTTAATTATTTATAATAAATGGGGTTTACTAAACAATACACTATGTACTTTATGTTATAAGGAAGAAGAAAGCCATGAACATTGGAGTCTGACTGATGCGATCATGAGTTTGTTTATCATTTCGATCGAAAGGGGCTTCAGCAGAGCATTGCTTTCGTTGGTTTTTATACTTCAATCTATCATATCTGCTTCGAGAGTAATAGGAGTCTATTTGACCACATGAAAACGTCGGCCAATCAGAGGTGGTGCTAAATAATTTTATGGAAGAAGATGCAAAATCATGTTTAAAGACATGAATTTAGCTTGAAGTTGCCATATTGTTTATGATCCAGCATAGCGGCTGCCTAGGCTGTTACTGTATATGTTATTTGGGTTGCATTTTGCAGTAGTTGTTTTGTATGGTGGTATAATATTTGATTGTTGTTTTTATTTTATTTGGTGGGAATGCATAAGATTCGCAGTGCTCTTTTTCCTTGCTACTTTGGCAAGGTTTTTTAAGGAGGCGGGCTTCTTAGTGTTAATTTTTGTCACTAATAAAGAAACCATTTTAATTTTTTTTACAGAATTTCCTCTTAGACATACCATAACTCTATCATTAATTACATTGAACATATATGAGTAGAACATACTTAGGATAAATGTTTGTTGATTGCAGTTATGAATGTGTTTGTAACCATAAGTATTGAATCGATATATACAAAAACATCAACTCCTTAAATGTTCTTAGTCAAGATATATCGAGGAAAGGACATTAATACATCTATTGAGACTAGTGTACATAATGTTCTCCATATAATGGATGTTGATTTACTCATGATGGTTGGGATATGAACAAGTTACAAACTCTTGGTTGTTTGGACGATCACAAAACAACTCGACGGGAGTCTTCTATAGTTCAATCTAACTAAGTCAAAATAGAAGATCTTATGGTAATGACATATAGTAGTCTTATAACTTTAGAGTATTGTCAATCTTAAGTAGACCATACTTTGATTATGATCAGACATATAGCATGGCGACCGTGTTACAATCACAATTTGGTACATGTTGAACTATTTAAAGTGAAACACTACCCGAGAGAGGATTCACCTACTTCATTATTGTTGACTAAATTTTCAGTCAACATTGAAATTATAGGTTGAAATAGATAGTAACAATGGTAACTTTTCAATATCATGTTTAATAAATTAAAAATGAAGAGATAATGATTAACGGTGTAAGTAAAATAAAGAGACTCATGATTTAGAGTGGTTCGATCAAGATGATCTACGTCTAATATGGTAGTTGGTTTTGTTGCTTTAATATAATTGCTGTAAATTGATTGCAAGGAACAATATAATATGCGAGAAATGAGTCGATCCATGTACAAGTACCTGCGCTGTATTTATAGCAGTTGAAATTTAGTTCGAATGGCTCAAGTTAGTGCGTTGGGCCATGAAAGTTCTCATGGCCATTGACAAAGTCATGTGATCCAGGCTAAGATCGGCCAAGATGTCAGATGGAGTGAGTGGCTAGGATTATGGTTAGTTGTCAGGCCATGCAAGGACGTGCCATTGTCAAAAAGGCGGTATGGGGACAAAGTGTTGTTGTTAAACAGTGATTCGTTGCATAAGTGGACAGTGAATGGAAAGGGATGGTTTTTGCACAATGATGCGTTTGCCAAATGGATAGTTTCATTTAAGGGTGATCTTGTCAAGGGAATAGCGTAGAGTGATTGCTTCTTTATGCAGGGGTGATCATGCACATTTGTCAAAGCTTCGCCAAGTCAAGAAAAAACAAGATGATCAAATCAAACGATCATTAACGGAGATATGAGTGGAAAGGATCGAGGGGCTTTGAAAGGCAAGCAATAACAAGGCCTTTATATTGCGGAAAAACTGTCTGATGACGAGTGAGCCAGCGGTTATTTATGTTGCTCGTAACTTTCCATTGACAACGACTACTGTTCGAGCCACTATTCGGACTTATATAATGACGAGGCGCCTATTGAGTGATACACTACATGAGGCATCTACACAAGTGGCGGTCCGACCAAAAGATGTTGAGGCAATGTGGGATAAGGCGAGAGTGCTTGATGCTTATCACGCCAGCTTGATATCTTTTGCAAGAAAATCGAGCAACATTTTTCCATCCAAGTTTGCTTTAGTAAGCAGAGACAGACTTGTCTCTATGTGCATTTAATAATTTAAAATTTTATTTAATATTTAATTAATTAGATTAATTAAATAATTGAATAATAAATGGTTAATTAATTAAAATATACATATATAATCATATACTTATATATTTATCTTAAAGTGTTTAAAGAAAATTATAAATAACATTTTCGGATTTATAAAAATTATTTGATAAAAATTATTTTAATTAAATGAATGATTTATTTGATAAATAAATTAGTTAAATGTTAATTAAATTAAAGATATCATATATAGTGATATATATATATATATATGTATGTATGTATATGCAGTGATATGTTATAATTATATATTTATCTTAAATTTGTTTAAGATGAATAATATTAAATTTTCGATTTCATTTAATTTTTTAATTAATTTTTTTCTAAATAAAAGAAATTATCAAATTAATTAATTAAATTAAATTTATTGATATATATTCTTGTGTTGATATGTAGGTATAAACAAACTATAAATGTCATACCGGGTTATTTGCCTTAAATAGTTTAAGACGAATAATGTAAATTTTCTTAAAATTGTATTGAAATTTTATTAAAATTTAATGAAATTGGTTAATCAAATAAAGTTAAAAATTAATTAAATATGATTTAATTAATAAATATATATACATATATTATGTAAGTTAATAATATTATAGTAGCTATAAACAAACTACTTATATAACGATATATGTATGTTTGTGTGTATATATAAAATGATAGTAGAACTGAAATAAATCTAAAATAAATTTTAGACTAAATGATGTATGATATATTTTTCATGATTTTAGATGTGTTCGACACATGAATTATGAGAGTTTTTCATAAGAAATACATTATTTCTTTAGTCGAAAAAACTCAAAATACATTAAAGATTATGAATCTCTAATGTAAAGTTATCCTCTACCATTCATATGTTAATAGGTTATTTGCATAGTTTTTAGTCATTGAGCAAACTCAAACCAAGGATGCAATATGTAGTACTATCAATATATTACTGGAGGATGTAAGATACATGCATGCATTTGTTGAGAAAACTCAAGGTATGTGCATTATACTTAGGCTATCATGAAACGGTAGGTGTAGGTGAATAATCTCTTTCGATTTGTTGAGCAAACCAAGATCAAGATTGATATTAGGACAAAGACCATGGCTATCAGTTGTATATGATAAAACCGATGAAGGTTATCCATTATGTAACAACCCGCAAAATTTTAGCATATTTTAAATGAAAATTTTAATTGAAACTTTAAATTTAATTATTTTAAAATTGATAAATTTGGAATTTTAATATATAATTTTGGGATTTGATGTAAAATGTTTTTCCAAATTTTAAAAAATAAAGATTTTTCTAAAAGTTTAAATTTTGATCAAATTTGGTCAAAATTTGACTTCCTGCTGAAAATTTGAAATTTGAAATTTTGAATTCTATTCTTTTTTTATGAAGCTGGGTTTAATTCTAACTTTTTTCCTACTTTACGTTTCATAAAATTATGATTTTTTTACTTCTCCAAATTTGTTGTTTTCAGCGTATTACATGCAGTTATTTTCCCTACAACTTCTATTTTATTTTTATTTTGATTTGTTTGGCTTAGACCATTTGGGCTAGAAACCCTTTAGTTAGATGAGAGCATATATATAATCTCCTAGGGTTTTGGCTAGCCTCCATCCATTCTTTTGAGCCTCCATAGGAAAATGCAAGTATTCTTCTCCTTCTTCTTCCTCCTCTTTCCAAACCCTAGATCTCCTTTTTCACCACTCCTCTCCTCCACAAAATTTCGGCCACACCTACCTCTCACCTTCTTCTCTTCTCCCCTATTTTCCACCTCTTCCCAAAATCATAGACCTTCCTCTTCCAAACTCTAGCCGTGACCTCTTCCCTGCTCAAAAACCGACCACCATTACCAAATAGCCTCCCCATAGCTGAGCACAACCCTTTGCCACCCCTTCCTTTTGCCTTCCTAACCGTGAGCCTTGCCCTAGAGATGATGGCCGAACCCACCTAACCCAAGCCTAGCCTAGACCAAACCAAAACCACCTCTAGAATAAGCTATGCAAACCCTAGACAAGCCTCTTGTGTATTTTGCAATTGCATAATTTTCTATTTTTTTTCTTCTTCTTTTTTTCTCTATGAGAATTATTTGTTTACGTATGGAATTTTTTTAGCGTCGGATTTGGATTCTCCTCTCACTCAAACTGACCCGTAGTTTGTTGATTTTTGTGTTGCGCTTTGAATCACTTTTTCCAACCTAAGAAAGGTGAGTAATCACTCTTGACATATGTACTTATTGATTTGGTGAATTGATGGCAATTGTGTTGGGAGAATATGTATATGCAAGTTTGACATTTCACCCACGTTTATATCTTGTTAATTCATATGTTTATATCATGCTGTTTCATATATTTATTTCATGTTACTTTATATGTTTATTTCATGTTATTTCATATGTTTATTTCATGTTATTTAAGATGTTTATTTCATGTTATTTCATATGTTTATCTCATGTTATTTCATATGTTTATTTCATGTTATTTCATATGTTTATTTCATATTATTTAATATGTTTATTTCATATAATTCATATGTTTATTTCATGTTATTTTGATATAATATTATACCTGTTATGATCGTATGCCATGATATGTTGAATATTGTTATGTAAGTTATTATTCTGTTCTCACACTGTAAGTTCCTTCACTATGGGTTGAAATGATACATATCCGAACAATCGTTAGAATAAGGAAAATTGTTATAGGCTGAAATGATAGGCTTGAGCAATTTTATTTTACTTGGGATTGCGGGTTTGAAATGATATAAACCAAAAAATTAATAAATTATGGATTAAAATGATATATCTCCGTATTTACTTGACTCTAGGATAGAGAATTTTATACAGACTCCGTGGTTGATTTAAAATGATTTTTCTAAAAATAATTAAGTATTTTGGATTTTATATATGAATATCAACTAAATTTTAATGTAATAATTTCTGTAAATTTGTTGTGTTAAATTTTTTATCAGAAATAAATAGTTGGAAATGTAAATTTTGGAATTTTATTTACAATATGAAGGTTAATTGAAATTTAACAACCCGATTTGACTTAATGTTATTTTATCCTAACCAAAAAATTATAAGTTTTAATTTATGTAACAGTAATTAAAATGGAAAACATTTTGTGAAAAGAAATGTAAGTTAAACTTACATTTGACATGTAAGTTTTAACTAATGTAAACGGTATAACTTGAGTAATAACAAGGATAATTATCGCTTACTGAAAAGAATTAAAATGTAAGTTAAAACGTACATTGGACATGTAAGTTTTAACTAATGAACATGGGAATTTGGGAAATAAAAATAATAAATGATGCTTACTAAAAAGAAATAAAAATGTAAGTTAATAATTTATTTTAGTTAAAATAAGAAATTTCAGCTTTAAAAAGGGATATTATTATGAAGAATTGTGTTTAACAAAAATTACTATTTATTTAATATCCAAATGAATAATTGAGCGTAATAAAAAGATATAAATATTTACGAAAAGGTAGTAAGTATATAATAATTTGATTGTAAAATTGTTATCGGAAAAGTATTACTTTGCTGAAATGCTATAATATCTTAAGGTTACATTTCTAAAATGCTACCATTTCTTAAGTATTACTTTTCCAAAATGTTATGATGACTTATGGTTATGATTTAGAAATGCCGCCATTTCTAAATTGTAATATTTTCGAAGTGCTATAATTGTAATGGTTACAATTTAAAATACTGCCGTTGCTAAAATATTATTAATCTAAAGTGTTATATTTAAACGTATAATTTGTAAATGTTACGACTTTGGAAGAATGAATATTATTTTAAAAGAACAAACAATTTAAAATTTATATAACCACGGGTTATAATAACGATTGATTGTTAAAGAGACCGGGATCGGATATGGACATACTCTCTGTCGATACCGAAAACCACTTTAATGACTATGTATGTGGTGGAGATTCCAAAATGAAGTAGGATGGTGACGACGATCCTAAAGGTCTATTTTCGTGGACCTAACTCCCATGAGTTAGCATAAGCTGGCTAAAACAGGAGCAGTCGACGGGCCAAGGAGGTAGCTCTTCTAATCGGACGCACTTCATCGTTAGTAATTCTATTACTTTGTGATTGATTTGGTGCACACCTTTGATTCGGGAGTGTAGATAGAGTTGGGCGGTAGTTGCAGTATGCGTTACCAATAGTCCAGAAGTGTAATTGGTATATCTACCTTGGTATTGCCTAGTTGTGCCGTGTCACCTACCCTAACGCGCCTTCTATTAATTTGTTTTGTACCATACCTATGGAGTGCCCTCTGACGGCGTCCAGTACCGGCGGGATTACAGTACTGTATAGACTACGGGAATTTATAAAATGTGTTAAGGTGGAAAATATAAAGCCTTAACGCTATTTTTAAATAGTATACTTTACTTTAGACATTATTATAATAGCGTATATTACTACATAGTAGATAGTTTAACGGATCCTTAGAGGATGGACGATCCCAAGCATCCTTTAAGTTACTGATGCATTTCTTTAACATTTCACTTGAGTTATTTAAATTTTATAAGTATGTATGTCCTAACTCGAGTGTTTTGTGTTTTGCTTTACGTTCGGGTCAGCCTAAGTTTCACGGTTTCGATTGCATTCTCTTTCGGAGCTAGAGATCCACTGGAGTTAGCCGACTACTTCATATTTCATTTCAGTTATTTCCATGCCACTTGTGCTTTGTAGTAGAAACTTATGTATCTAACTTTACAAGTATTTGTTTCTAGATTTGGCATTATGCATTGGTTTTGAAACTTTGTATCTAGGAGCTTCATGAACTCCTATGTTTATATATATTCCGCTGTGAAATTATTCTGATATTCTGTGTCTGTGATTCTGTGATTGATTTTATTTGCCCCAACTATTATTAACAATATGTTGTTTTGAATTATTCAAGTATGACATATGAGGTTTATTGTCGATTTGAATGTGTTACAGTTTGCTTACAGGTTTATGATTTGTTGAGCAAACCTAACGTCAGAATTCCAAGCCAAGCGAGTCCTAACACCCACTAAAGGAATTGAAAGATTTCTATTTTTCTCTTAAGTTTTTATGAATATAAAAATATAGTCGAAAGCTTATTAGAAAAATGAAATGTCAAAACTTATTCTTTCTGGTATAAGAACGCATGTTGTACAACTAAAATTATCTGCACTGATAAATTTATGCAACTAAATTGATAAATTGTTTATCAATAAAAATGTACTAATAAGCTAAATTAAGATTGATAAAGAAAACTAAAATATACTTACTAATAATATTTAGCATGCTGTCGTTTTAAGATCCGTGCAAGTGTGAAAACATTATATAACTACGGAATGCATTCGTAATGGTCTTGTTCGTAATATATAGTACCCATCTATGTTTCCTTTATATTGACTTTATAGAATCAAACAATGCAAAGCATACTTGTTTCCACTTTCCATCTTTGGTAAAACGTTGTTTATTCTCAGTAAATAATTCCTTAAAATTGTTATCCGAATGGATACTTACTCCTTGAAAGTCTCCAAAGTATTATACCTTATGATCCTTTGACTCTTGCTGTTCAAAAAAAATCCAGCCTTTTAATGTTCTTCATAACATTATATGAACATATAATCGTAATAGGAGTGAGTGTGATTATCCTAAATGCAAGAGCAAGATCTACACAGCTAAGAACAAACAACATGTTTTCTTATTAATTCTTAAACTTGGTCCAAAAATAGATGAGATTATTAATAAAATTGGTAGATAACATATTCAAATTAGTTGAAAGTGGAACAAAAATACAAAATGACCATATATGCTCATATCCAAAATCAACCATGGTAAAATCAAATAGTTGGTAAGTCTCTTCTCATGATACCTCCATCTGGACAATAATATTAATTGTAAGTGTACTCTTATTGTAATGATCGTATACTGATAACAAATTCAAGTCGAATAATAACCTTCATTTGTGCCGATTAATTATTCACTTGTAAAATATTATGACTGTCATATATTTATCACATGTAAGTTATTCGGTCAATACTAACCTTCCCTTTAGGCTGGGTAACATCCGCATGAATACATAACCGACAAATATCAAATATCTTCATGAACAATCAAAATAAGAGGGAGTCATTTCAGTGACATGTTGTTTCAATTAGCTCGCTAAAAAATGTTAAATAACCTTAATTAATTTTTAGAAGATGCTAAAAAAGTGATCTTTCCCTAGAACTTATGTCATTTATGTAGTATAAATAAGTAAAATGAAATATAGCTAATAAAATCGAATCCACAAATTGATATACACTATTTGGATAAAGATTATAACTATAAATCTTATGTAGATTATTCTTGCACTTAAACTATAACAATTAACTTCCTCATACCTTACACACATTACTTGAAAGTCTATAGGATTTTATAAATAATGCAACTTATATATATATATTACTAACTATGATAAGCACACTATAATAATTAAGTGTGAGATAAATATAGAAAGCTCCCCTTCGGTATTTCCTTTAACTAACTAACCCTCGCTTCGATTGGAGGAACACGTTAATACAAAAGTATATCTCGGACAATCTTTTGTTTCGAATAACACGGTTTTTGACTGATACTACAAAGCTTCCTATGATCTCCTTTGAGTATGTGAATGTGAATGCTTTGAGTTTTAGGAAGTGATTTAGCCAAAATTATATTTTGGTTGTAATAGATTGAGAGTATGTGAGCAATGTATAGATAATAAGTGTTAAAAAATCAAGGGAGAAAATATTCAATTAATTCATGTTAGTTGATTTCTACATCTCAATAAAAGTTGTATTTTTAGATTCAAAAGAGTGCAGATGAAGTGTTGTAACTATCTAAGAATATCTGTTCATTTTGATGGCCACATCCTTTCGATGACGGGTGATTTCCTTTTGTCTCAAATGGAAGTGTCTTTTCAAAATTGATAGTTTTTACATATGACAGACACCTGTGGTAAAATCTTAGATGTCCGTGACTTCAAAAAATATTTACTCGAGAATTGTCATAGATGTCTGTAGTTTTATCTCAAACGTTTATGGTAAAATCAGTTTTCCAACTTAATTTTGATGCATATGAAATAGCATGTGATCGTGTATGCATATATACTAAAGGAGACCTTGACAATATTTTATCTAAGACTCTTTTATAGTAGAATAATCTTACTAACTATAGTATGGTCGATAGCTCTTCGTTCCTTTTTGTTTCTCTTTGAGTCTCAATATCTTCCAGCATAGTGTCTTCTTGTAGCATATACCTGTAATCTTGGTAACGTCTGTCAAAACTCTCTGCTTATTTTTCCTGCAACCATATATGTCTGTGGAAACCTCAAAAACGTCTGTTGAATCTTTCTATTACTTTTACTGAAACCATAGATGTATGTGACTCCCCCACAGATGTCTGTCGCTGCTCTAACCAAACATTTTCGGTAACCATATATAAAAGAATTTACCCTATTCTTCACTTTTATCTCCATTTCAATTCCTAATTTAAAAAGCCTAGCCTCCATAATCTTCAAATTCATCAATCAATGACTCCCTAGAAGAGGACCTTAAAAAGAAAAACAAGGACAACCTTCCTCACTCCGTTTACACAATCTCACATAAACCAATGGCTCCACAACAATTCCACTACCATCAATCGATTTGAGGTGCTTTCCAAGAAGAAAATCCATTCTGGACCCTTCTATCGCCTTGGAAATGTCGTAGAATTTGATATTATAGGGTTAACTATAGATGCCGGTTGCCGCAACCTAATTAGCTTTGATAAAAACAAGGTAATTATTGATCCTCTAGCTATCTACCTTTTCTATTCCAATTTATGTAATGCAAAAATTTTGAATTTGGAAAATGAGGATGGATGGTTGCGGTCAAGTTTTTATGGAAAAGAAATCAAAATTGATGTATATATGGTTGGTCGCATACTATGATGTTCTTATGAGGGAATCGACTTAAAGGATATACCAGATCATAGTTTTTTTTACCCAGAGATGAAATTACCCATCAATATGGCAAGATAGGATGCTCCAAAGGAAATCCATTTATCTACGCCAACATGCTGGACTACTAAATAGAATGATAATCAACACAATCATTCCATGTCTAGGTAGTCACAAGCAAATTTATCCCAATACCATCGATCTCTATATGCAATATTTGGTCATCTTCCGGTCAATTAGGCAAAATTTGTTCATGACCAAATTAAAGGTTTTTAGACTCAACATCGTCGATTAATTATATATGCTCCATAAATAATGCATATCTTGCAAGATCTTGGAGTTCCTTCATACTTGTCATAATATAAAGAAATTCTAACAAAAGATAGTGGTCCAAGATATCTATCCTTCATGCAAATTCCCAAAAACCCACCTCTTATCATTCCCTTCGACCAATGGACTATACAACAGCATCAACAAGAACATCATGGTACTCCTCCAACTAGTGCTCCTCAGCAAACTTACTCACCTCATCCTTCACACCAACCAACTTCCACTTGTCATTCTATCGAATACTATTCGGATTATGGAATATAAGATGCTCGCATTGAACCGATGCAAAACGAATCTCTTCGCGATTAAGCACATAAAAACAAAAAGATGATCATGGCTAACCAACGAGCCTTAAACAAAAAGATGATTGGATTGGAACGTTTTTCTTGACAAGGATGACAAAATGGAAAAAACTTTGGATAAAACAGTCTCCACTTTAGGAAAAGTTATGCGCAAAGTACGTGGTCGATCGTCTTTTCTCTCATCATTCTCACCTTCACCCACACCTCCACCTCAGGCTCAAACACTAATTTATCGCTCTCAAGCTTCACCCGAAGCTACTTCTCATGATAGAGGTGACAGAGGGAAGACTCCTTTTCAAGCACAGCCTAAGGAAGAAGAAGAAGCTAGCGATGACATGTGCATGCCTGATAATCTGCATTTCCAACAACAATCGTACATGGCATTTCAAGGCCTCTTAATTCAAGAAGACGAGGAGGAAAATGATCGAACACAATGGCCAGGCACATATGGGCAGGATCCGCCATCTTATGGGAATACTATAAGAACTAAAGGGGCTTATCTTACTCACATAATCAGTACAATTAACATTTTATTTTATCTTTTTACTATTTTGCAATTATCTATTCTTATGCTTGTTTGTTTCATTGTTAAAAACTTCTACTACATTTGTTTTCAATTTTATTTGAACTTCCCTATTTGACTTTTTCATGATCTTAATATATAACATGATATGTCTTTTTAATATTTCTGTATCTTTGTTAACCCGCCTTTTGGCAAGGTCGTGGACAGGCAGATCTAACTAAGTCGACTACTCGTTTGTCGAGACCGGAATATGATGAATTTGAGTTAGTTGGATGGATATATGGTTCGGTATGGTTAGAGTTCGGCCATGTGGTTCGGCCGTTCAGTCATACATGGCTCGGTCGAAGAGAGGTGGCATAACAGTTTGGTCATTGGTATGATTAGAGTTCGGCCGTTCGACAAAGGTGGCTCGGTCGTTCGACAAAGGTCGCTCGTTCATACTTGGTTCGACCAAGTTAGAGTCGATCGGCACGGAAGGAGCTAGGTTGGATTGGCTTGGATAAAGGTGGATCGATATAAGTGGGATAAGGATGGGATCGGCAGGAAGGCTAGGGATTGGCCTAGTTGGGTCGGCATCGAGTGGATCGACAGTGAAGTGGGGAGTGGCTCGGTGGTGGACTGTGGATATGGTTTGGTCAAGGTGGGTCGGCGTAAGTCGTTCGACACTGGTGGTTCGGCCTCGAAGGGATCAGTATTGGTGGATTAGTTATGTGTTGATCGGGTAGGGTAGTTAGGCTGAGGTGGTTCGGCATGTTGGTGTGGCTCGACAGGATAGTGTGGCTCGACAGGATAGTGTGGCTCGGCAGGATGGTGTGGCTCGGTGGGATGGAGTGGATTGACGTGTTTACTGCTTCGAGTCCCGGCTTTATTTACTTCGAGTCGTGGTGTAGTTTGCTTCTAGTCAGTGTTAGGGTTGCTTCGGGTCAACGCCCAGGTCGGTCGTAATGTTAAGCCTAGATCGACAAAGGCCTTGATGAGCCTGGATTATTCAGGAGGGCCAACTACCTGGATTTGCCTATAAGTACAACATGTGGGTCTCCAGATGGGGGATCTCTCCTTCTCGGCTCTCTTGCTTTCTGTTTTCAAAGGCTAAGACTACTCAACCATTTTGTAACTGTAATCATTATCATAGCAATAAGAAGGAAATTTTTGGAGTGGACATAGGCCGGAGTTAGCCGGACCACTATAAAATCTGTAGTTCTTTACTGCTTCCATTTTAATTTTTATTGTTCTTCATATTTATACTCTCTACATACATTCTATCTGCGATGACTGTGATTTGGTGCTTTTATTTGGATTTAGGTGTTAGTGATCAATTTTGGCGTTAATATTTTGGTGCTTTCACTGAGAATTGAACTCAGGGATGTGGGAACTTGGATTCTAGAAAGCAATGACTAGACTACCAATAAGAAAGCAAGCAGCGGAGAGGAGCAACTAAGAAGGAAGTCAAGCGGCCACTTCTGGAGCTGGAGCGGATCATGTATCCATTTACATAACTCAGGATGAGATGCAGGTTGTGATGGATTCTATGCAGGAGCAGATGATGAAGCGGCAAGAGCAGATGATGCAGGCTATTCTTAGGCAATTTGGACAATCGGGAACTTCATGTGCTCAAATTCTTGGAGCTAGATTAGAAGGACTCAACCAGTAGATAGATGGAGTGATTCAGCATGGGGGCAGCTCTCAATCAACAAACAACTATCAACCTGGATGGACCGAGACTTGGGAGCACACCGCCAGGTAATGCTGGATCAACCCATGGAGTGATATCAGGTGTGCTGTGCAACCCAGCATCAACAGGAACACAGGAGCACGTGACGAGGAGTATGCGTCAAAATTTCCACACGGAGTTGGAGAGCAACTAGGAAATACGAATAGGGGGCAACCCTTGGTCGGAAATGCTAGATTGGTTGACATATTAGGCAGACTATTCATGGAGGTCTGAAAAACAGGGATTTTGAGGGAGTAAACAGAAGTCCGTTTACCGTAACATTAGGATAGCTAGGAATCCATCTGATTTCAAATTACCCAATCTGGAAGTATACAATGGTAAAATGGATCCCACTGACCACTTGATGAGGTATATAAGGCATTTGGAAGTCCTGGGGGAATCAGAGGAGGTCATGGCCAGATGTTTCCCTCTGCACTTGACCGATATAGCTGCTATGTGGTTTAGACAGGTGGAGGGTGGATCCATTGGAACATAGACAGAACTGGTGGCCAGTTCTTAAGTCAGTTCCAAGTTCACATAAAAAGGTCAAAGAACGTGATGACGCTGACATCAGTTAAACAGGGGGCGGATGAATCGCTCAGGACATTCTTAACTTGGTTTAATGCAGCAGTTGCTTCGGTGGATTTGCCGGATCCATCAATGGTTCTGATGGCTGTGGTATTAGGGTCAGAGATAATTTGGATTTCAAAATATCATTGATACGGGACCCACCAATGGATCTCGAGGAATTCTTTCATGAAACCGAGAGGTTTCTCCGACAAGAGGATGCATGTTTGGATATGAAGTCAAGGGAAGTAAACATGGTTAAGGATGAAGGACTGCCCGGTGAAAACTCGGGTAAAGACAAGGATAAAGGAAAAAGGAAGCGCTGGGGAGAACCAAAATTCTCCACTTACACAAGATTGAATGCAACACTGGAGTGTATATTCTTGGATACTCGGGACCACCTTCCTTATCGAAGGTCAGCAAGGAGGGAACCCCCAAAACGTGAAAGGGCATTAGGAAGGCACTGTCTTTTTCATGACTTGGATAGGCATGATACTAATAGCTGCCGACATCTGAAGGATATAATCGAGGAACATGTAAGGAATGGTCCGTTGCGACAATATGTAGGAACTCGAAATGCGATGATGGAACAGGAGCAGCCACCGCCTACCTTGAACGACGATGGTGCGAGGCCCTAAAATGGTGGCTGGTTGGTCATTAACTAATCATGATGGTTTGGAATAAGAAACAAACTCCGGGCAAACAGCTAAATTACTTACTCATGTATGTGGTCGGAGATAACCCTTAGGCATGCTCTGAGATGATGGTTTACTGAGAAGCTCTGACTTGTGAAATCTATTTTTTCCTTTTGGCTTGGACATTTGCTTTTTTCTGCTTTGTTTTGGAGTTCGGTTTGAACTTCCAGTTTTGTTGGTTTCTTGGTTTGGATGCTTTTGATTTGGACTTTTGATATGGATTTTTGGTTTGAATCTGGGTCTCAGATTAAATTTTATTGACTTTTATTTGGTTTTTGGCTAAAAGGTCGTCGAGTATGGACTATGCTCAGCAAGGGTCCGGAGAGACTAGGATTCAGCCTAGGACTTAGGCCCTATATCAACTATCAGTTACTATTTCAGGTCGTCGAGTATGGATTATGCTCGGCAAGGGTCCGGAGCGACCAGGATTCGGCTTAGGACTTAAGCCACGACATTGCTTAGCGTTCAGGGAACCTGAACCAGGAACACCATGGCATTACTTGACATAGGTCGTCAGGTGCAGGTTGCGCTTGGCAAGAACCCGAAAAGGTTACGGATTTGGACATTGGCTATGAACAGCTAAGGATTTGGGCATAGACTCAGAGCGGTCCTAGATTTAGATATCAACCCGGAGAGGTCATGAATTTGGTTATTGGATATGGATGAATTTTAACTTGGTTATTGGGTTCGGATGGGTGTGGAATTGAATACAGATTTGGTTACTAGATAGGGATTGGATAACGACTCGGAGCAGTCGTGGATTTGGGTAAGTATATGGCAACTTGGATAAAATGGATTGGATTATGAAATGAAAGGATGGCTATAGGTAACATATAGACTTCGGGTATCAGATTTGGGGCTATTCAAAACATACCTTCCAATAGCAAGGCATTTTGGAGGGCAAATGTTAACCCGCCTTTTGGTAAGGCCGTGGACATGCAGATCTAACTAAGTCGACTACTCGTTTGTCGAGATCGGAATGGATTGGAGGTAGTTAGATGGATATATGGTTCGATATGGTTGGAGTTCGGCCATGCGGTTCAGCCGTTTGGTCATACATGGCTCAGTCGAAGAGAGATGGCATAACACGGTTTGGTCATTGGTGGTTCGGCCATGTGGCTCGGCCGTTCGACCAAGGTGGCTCGGTTGTACTTGGTTCAGCCGAGTTAGAGTCGATCGGCGTAGAGGGGACTGGGCTGGATTGGCTTGGATAAAGGTGGATCGGTATAAGTTGGATAAGGATGGGATCGACGGGAAGGCTAGGGAATGGCCTAGTTTGGGTCGGCATCGAGTGGATCGATAGTGAAGTGGGGAGTGGCTCAGTGTTGGATATGGATATGGTTTGGTCAAGGTTGGCCGGCTTGAGTTGTTTGGCACTGGTGGTTCGGCCTCGAAGGGATCGACATCGGTGGATTCGTTATGTGTGGATCGGCCAGGGTAGTTAGGCTAAGATGGTTCCGCATGTTGGTGTGGCTTGGTAGGATAAGGTGGCTCGGCAGGATAGTATTGCTCGGCAGGATAGTGTGGCTCGGTGGGACGGAGTGGATCGGCGTGTTTACTATTTGAGTCCCAACTTTATTTACTTCGAGTCAAAGTGCAGTTTGCTCCGAGTCAGTGTTAGGGTTGCTTCAGGTCAACACCCAGTTTACTTTCGTTTGGCATGTCAACTGCTCGCGGTGGTCGTAATGTTAAGCCTAGATCTGCAAAAGCCTTGATGGTCTCGGATTACTCAAGAAGCCCAACTACTTGGATTTGCCTATAAATACAACATGTGGGTCTCCAGATGGGGGATCTTTCCTTCTTGGCTCTCTTGCTTTCTATTTTCAAAGGCTAAGGCTACTCTACCATTTGTAACTGTAATCGATTATTACAGCAATAAAAAGGAAATTTCTGAAGTGGATGTAGGCCGGAGTTAGCCGAACCACTGTAAAATATGTTGTTCTTTACTGCTTCCATTATAATTTTTACTGTTCTTCATATTTATACTCTCTACATACATTCTATCTGTGATCTGTGACTGTGATTTGGTGCTTTCATCTGTATTTAGGTGTTAGCGACCAATTTTGGGGCTAACAATCTTATATCATTTGCTTCCACTTTGATAATGACAAAGGGGAGGAATTTACGCATATACATAGGGGAGACAAATATAATAATACTTCCATTTTTTATTGTATAGTTGTCATCATCAAAAATGGAAAGATTGTTAGAACCTCCAGTTTATGTTTCAATGAAAACAACTACACAATCGTATATGTATGTGTGTGTATTGTGTAGTTGTTATCATTGAAACATAAACTGGAGGTCCTAACATATACTCGGCATGATTATTAACTTTTAAGTGTTTGAAACATGAAAAAATTATATAAAAAGGAAATAAAAAAATATTTTCTACATATGCTAACTAAATTTGCTATTATATAACTGTATTATCACATTTTTGAAATATTGCATATGGTATGTAAAGTTTTTCACATGAAAGTATTTAAATTGCACAGGGTAATTAATAACTATATATAATACAACGACATAGTATTATTTTATGACTACATATATCAACATAGATATATACATATTGATACGACTAATGTTTACCAGGCCAACAAGAAAAAAAAACTTAAGTTATAAGTTACATCGTTTAACTCCAAGAAGGTCAAAGAGTGAATGCCTATTGTGTTTTCTATTCAAAATCCAAATGTACACATACTAATGCAAGGAGACCCCCTTGTCAATGTGCAAAAGTACAATATGACTAACAATAAACAATGAAGTAGCAGTATATCAATCAGATATTTAATTCATATTTTTTTAGTATTTCGGGATAATAAAAATAAATAATGTTCAAACAACATTATGTGTGTCCTTCAAATAGAAACTTAATTATAAAAATGAAAAGATATCTATCAATTCACAAAGGATTTGTATTCACGGTTTGCCAGTGTTAAAATAATGGATCCAATGGCCTAGCTAGGAAATAACACCAGAGGTCAAAGTTTGAGAACAATGTGGAATTTAGGGCGATAGCCTTGAATTTTTTTTCACAATTATTCAAATAGTAGTAAAATAATTTCATAACCAACCATTAAATAACCAAAAGTAATTACCGATACAACAATATTTCATTACAGAAACGATCTATTTTAGATCTTTTCAAGCCCAAAAACAATAACATAGTAAATAATAATATAAGGTTGTCACATTGTGTTTTCATGCTTTGAAAACAACCGACAAGTGCGCCATTGCTAATTTGCCTAAATTATTATTCTCAACGTATGCAACAAAATTAACATTTAACCCTTCATCTTCCATTCGATTTCGTGAATTTTTTTCCACTATATTCATAGCAGAAAATGCTCTCTCCATAGTTTTAGTAGAAACTAGCAAGATAAGCGATAAAGTTATAAGCTTGTAAACCAACTATACATGATATTTTTTCTCATCTACACCATCGTCTTAACCAAATCACCAACGCCTTTCACATTTTAAATACATCATTAGGTTTCATGTCAATCTCATAAATCTCCAATTCATTACAAAGAGCCATACGTTCTGCTCAGAAAAGTCATTGAGATAAAATTCAGATAAACGAACCAACTTTACTTTATCAAAAACTACAAATGAATCAACTAGATTGAGTGTTGATATGCAAAGAAGCAGTTCTAAATTTACCTCATTAAAGCGATTATTAAGTTCAACAATTTGTTTATCTAAACAAAGGTAGAACAAATCAAATCAATATTGATGCAAATTTTTAAACATTGGTCCTCTTCTTGATCTTCCTAATGGAAAACAATTATCATTCTTATTTGAAATGCAAATGTTGTGTTTCTTGCAAAAGGATTCAACTTCTTTCAAAAGAGCATCCCACTTACTATTTCTCGTTTTATATAAACGTTCTTTAGATACCTATACCAACATCAAGCATTAATGATATCTTGATTTTTTTCGTTATAGTTATTTGGAAAGAACATTAGTAACAATAAGTACATTTTTCATCAAATGCAAAATAATGATAAAAGCATAAGATTGCAACACTTTTATAAAAATTCAATAGTTAGTCTTTTTATCAACCGACGTATCTTCTACTAAATCCATAAGCATATCAATAATTGAAGGAAACATAACAGTCAAATTAATTAGTGTACCATAATGTGAACCCCAACGTGCATCTCCCGATCATTTCAAATTACGCTTTTGATTTAATCCCGGACCGCTTGCTAATTCTCCACTTTCCAATTGACTAAATATTCTTTTCGCTTCTTTCTCCCTAAGAATGTCTCGACACTTGCATGATGCGTTGACAACGTTTACCAAATTCTTAACCAAGTAAAAAAATTAAAAAATACGGTCATATCTTTAGCAACAAGAACAAGAGCTAATTAGAGTTTATACGCAAAACAACGAACATAGAAAGTAGAGTTGTTCTCATTTAGAATAAGTGCATTAAGACCATTGAACATACCTTGCATATTCCTTGCACCATCATACCCTTGGCTACATAACTTTATCATACTCAATTTCTATTTTTTAAAGAAAGCTTCAAATGACATTTTAAGTGAAATTGATGTTGTGCTAGGAACAAGCACCATGCACATAAATTTTTCTATAACACATCCAGTATCATCCACAGACCATAAAACAATTGCCATTCACTCTTTAACTGAATTATCATGAGCTTCATCAATTAGCGATGCAAATAATCCTCTACAAAGATGTTTTAGAATAACATTTATAATTTCCGCAGCAATGCAATTCACAATATCTTTCTGAACATCCGGTGATGTCATTTTAGGATTTTATGGTGCATTTTTTAAAACAATAACACTAACTGCAAGATTTTCATTACCTAGCCATTGGAGAAGCTCAAGAAAATTTTCCTTGTTCATTGATTTTTTAGATTCATCATGACTTTAGAAAGGCAAAAATTGAGATAAAAAATATCAAATGCATACAAGAGTTGAATTTAAACAACTACGATAATCAAGTTGACTTTGAGTTGATTGTCTCTCAGTTATTGTCTCAATATGTTGATGTTAATTCTCAAATTCTCGGCTTTTATTAATGAAACATTATGAACATTTGAATTAGCATGCTATTAAATTCTTTGATATTTTTCCTAATTCTTGAACATACCTATAATAAATGCATCACCTATATTTCTACTCATTGGTTGAGGATGAAACAAGTAGCATAGTAAATAATATATGACATCATCTTTCATACTATACTCCAATCAATTTTTATAATCATTAAACTATGATTGATGGAAGCGAAGAGCTTTTCCACCAATCACTGTTTTAGGAAAGATTCGCAAAGATTGTTGACAAGAACCTTTTTGTTGATATGATCTTCGAGGAGCGTCTTGATCATTCAGATTATTGTTCAACTTTGATATCATAAATTAGGATCAGATAGAAGATATGATAACACTTGAATAAAACTTTGAATTACTAAGTTTGGAATTATGATATTTTGAGTATCACTATCTAAGATATGATGTAGGCAACCTGTGGAGATTGGGAAGAAGAGGTGAAGCTTCCTATGCATGCGATAAGGGGTAGAGCTGAAGAGGAGAAGATGCAACTTGCAATGACTGCATTTGGGGAGAAGACCGAAGAAGATAAGCGTAAAACTAGGTTTAGATTTTTTTTATTTTTTGGTTTCGAATTTATTTATAAGGGGGTCAAGGGATCCCTTAATGTTAATATGGCTCTGCACCTGAATGGATCATTACTATTCTGTATACAACCATATGATTCAAATAGTAAAACTTAGTATAATTTTATGAACCATATGTGCAGCCTATAAATTAAATAAATTTATAAGTAGTCAACTGAATCTAGCAAATGTCATAAATTTCCCGATATTGGCATATATCTCCAAAAATTATCTCAAATACATTTTCTCCTAATAATATCAAAAACCTATCAATCTAAATCCAAGAACCCTTAGAAAAATTATTTTGTTTAATCGTTAAGTCCATAATTCAATATTTTACCAAATTATAAAATTAGAATTTCTCAATCGACTAAATAATGGATGGCTTCGATACCACTTGTAACTACCCGCCTTTTTGGACAGTTTAAACCGACGATCAAATACACATGCCGATTCCAAACCATTCAAAAGGGCAAATGGTTATTGGGGGTAAATAAGAAAAAAAAGAAAGGGAAATAAAGGAAATGAAACAACACAGAATCTTGCAGCGGAACGATAAAATATAATAGTCAATAAACAGTTCATGAAGCTGTTTACAATACTTTGATGATTATTTATACAACATTTATCAGAGTTATACATATACAACAAAACAAATAAAATAATGCATCAGACAGCATGATGCAAAGATAATAATAGTAATAGTATACCAAATCTTCGTCTTCATCCTCCAGAATAGATCTTCAAAATCGGAAAACTCAAGACTGACCCGAGCGTAATGAAAAGACAAAACACTCGAGTCAGGACTAAAATATCCTTATGGAAGTTAAATCAATCGTAAATAAATATGAGTGTAACGGCGTCAGAGATGTTTACGGGGTTTGACATCTCATATCCAGTGCCAACGTGCGTGCAATAACTTAGGAGATGTTACGGGATTTTCCATCTTTCAAGGATCCGTTAAACTATCTACTATGTAGTACAATACACTATTATAATATGTCTACAATAAAGTAAAAGTATTAAAATAGCGTTAAGGCGTTACCATAATTCCCCTTAACACATTTTTATAATGCTATAGTCTATACAGCACCGTAAACCCCACCGTAAACCGGTGGTTATCAGCGGGGTACCCCATAGGTATAACACAAAACAAAAACATAGTGGTCGCGAATAGGATAATCAGTATGACAAGGTACATGAGGCGATACCAACTAGGATACTAGTAGTTGCGTGATTCGAACTGATGTTGAGCATAGCCAGCAGCTACCTCAACACCGCGAAACAACACTCCCAAATCAAGGGGTGCACCCAAATTGAATCACAAAAGGTAATAGATATGGTATCGAAGAAGTGTGTCCGTTAGAGATGGCGAACCTCAATGGCCCGACACGACTCCTGTTTTAGTCATGTCAGGGGTCATCCAATATCATTCTCTTTCTTCAGTCAACGCGTTCACCAAACCATCCACTTCATTCTGGATCAACACTCCGCGTATAATAGTTATTAAAGTGGTTTTCAGTATCGACAGAGAGTATGTACATATCCGATCCCGGTCTCTTTAATAACTACGTATTATTACACCGGTGGCTCTTTTACATTTCAATCGATTTATAATTGATATCAAAATATCATATTCGTTTCAAAAATCAAATCCATTTCAAATATCATCATAGCTATTCAAAATGTAAGATTTCGTTTCAAAAACATTTTTCGCCTCAATATCTCATTTCGATTTCAAGATTATTTCGAATTTCAATTTAGGTTGCAACTTCATTTAACCCAATTCGTATTTAAATTCAAGATTTAAACTTAAACATTTCACCTTATTGACCAGCTTGAAATTTTAGAAAATAGTTTTAAGTAGTTTAAAAGTAGTTTTAAATAATTAAAAATAGTAAAAGATACTTAAAATCTTTAAATGGATTTCAAATAAATAAATAAATTTAATATAGTTAAATGGATTAAGATAGATTAAATATAATTAAAATAAGTTAACATGGTTTAAGATGGGTTGAAAATAATTTAATATAGTTAATATAGGTTAAAATAGTTTAAGTATTTAAAGATGGTTTATATAACAGAGTAATTTGGAAAACAAAATGAAACAGCTTCAAAACCAAACCATTTCAATTATAACTTCCCAATTAAAATCAATTTCAATTTCCATTCTACCGATTCAATTTCGATTTCAATTCAAATCAATGTCAACTTTGACTTCAAATTAATTCAATTCTACATTCACCTTCAATTACTTCAATTTCAATTTATATCGATTTGGAGCTTGATTTTTCAAAATATCAGTTTATAACACTTAACAAAATTTTCCTCCAATATTCAACCTTTAAATCCAAATTTCAAATATGATTCAATTCCAAGCTCAATTTCAAAATATTTTTTTTATATCACCTTTACTTGGTAATACTCAAAGCTCGAAATAATGTTCAATCTTTAAAACAAATAAATTTTCGAAATTCAATCATATCCAAATTTTTAACTTTCAAAGTCTCAACTTAAATTATTTAACAATTTCTTTTAACCAAAATTTATTTCAACATTCCAAACTCAATTTTCGCGATAAATTCAATTGCTATAAATTGATTTTATTTATAACTTTTAAATCATAACATTTAAATAAATTTCAAATCAACAATTTTAAAAAGTTATTAATTTAACCAATCCGGTGTCCCTATATAATTTTCTATCCTATGGCCAAGTGATTATTTATTTCAATCAAGTGTCAGGGATGAATATGTATCACTTAAACCAAATTACAGTGTCATATGTATGCATAACAGGATATATATAAGCAAATAAACATCCAAACATTTAAATATCAACCAATAGCGTCCATCGAAATAAATCATCCAATAGACAATACAATTCACGGCAATTTCATAGTTATCAATATCAGGTAATTTAATCGCAATTCAATTTTAATTTCAATTTGACTATCAATTTAATTTTTCAATGGTGAGTTCAAATGACAATCTATATGACAATTAAATTTTATCAAACAACGACAAATAAAATTCATATCACTTCATAATATCAAATTTAACTATCATAAAGATATTCAGTATGTTGTGAGCGTTATAAAACACTCACCTTGATTTTTACGATTTTAAATCAAATCAAACGATGTTCGATTTAACCTAAAATTTAGTGAGCTACAAACACTCTCGGATCTACACTGCAACGTAGCTCTCGTCTCTGCAATTCCAATGCACCCTGTTTCGTCCAATTCTGATAATGAACGAAGAAGATACGGTATTTGCAAGTTTATATGATTTAATATAAAATTAAATTACTAATTTCTTTTAAATTTTTATACCCGATTCAATCCTGCTCGTTCAAACTTAGATATGAGGGATCCAAGCCGCGTTCCACCTTCTTCCTATTTGCATTCACTACAGGTAATACGAATGGAGGAAACCCAAAATGCACGCAACCCACAACCGAACGTCGCTCCTCCACCTCTCTCCTCGACTTCGATCGGAGACCACCACCGGTCGCGTCTACGCGATAGCCACCACCGGCCAGAGACGAGTCGATCTCGGCCCCTCCTACCCGCCGCAACTTCCCTTCGAACATACGCAACTCCCCACCAAAATTTGGCCTCCACGATGAACGGTTTTAGATCGTAGCCGTTGGATCTCTAGATCTCGACGAGCTCGTCGACTTTCCAGTTGGAGGTTTCCCACGAAAGCTCGTGGATTTGGAGAAAAATCGAGGGAAAAGCAAGAGAGTTTCGACCATTGGAACAAAACAAACGGCCTGAGATAGCTAGGGTTTTCTCTGAGGGTACGCGTATATATGTAAACGTACATAAATAAAATATTATTATTTTTCAACTTTTTCAAACGAACTCCAAACGAAGCGTGCCGCCAGGCGTTTATAATGTTTTACCCGCGTTCTGAACACAATGGGACATGTTTCAGGGCCTAATTCGATCGTATGTGCGAGTTACGGAAATAAACGATCAATTTTAAGTTAAATCGATTAAATTAATTTCTAAGCGTTTTGAGATGCCACGGTCAAACGACAACTCCGATTGCTATGGAAATTGAAACCCGATAATAATAAACTATTACGGATCTAATGGAACTGGTTTCATCGAATTCTGAGACTGCGCCCCGGAAAGCTATTTTAACTCGTCGATTAAGTCGACGACTTTTCAAAATTTATAGGATTGCTAAAATTTCCAATTTTAAAATCTTATTAACTCTATTATAATCCAAATATAACTTACATTCACTTTGGAAACCAATTTGAATCATATTAAATAAAATTTCATTTATTCACTCTATTTTCATATATTAATTTCAATATCAAATTAATCATATCATATTCGGAATTTCATTATTCAAACATTTGTAATATTAAATTTAAACAAATTTGATTATTCTTAAATCGCTATCCTTTGAAATATTCAAAAATGAACTTATAAAATTTAACAAATTCAAATTACAGAACACCCATTTCCATTAATCAGTTATTCAATTTCCGTTATTCAATAAATTCCAAATATTAAATTTAAACAATTTAATTGTTCAATATTTGACGGATTTCAATATTGTATTTTTAAATAAATTTTCATTATTAGTCGATTACTTTATTACATCAAATGCATTCCACATTATTATTTAACTTCAGTTAGAGATAATGCACTCAACTAATATATAAAATTTCAATTCAATTGCAATTTGTTCCCAAATTCAATTCGACTAACTAAATGAATATGTAACTTAACTAATTATCATCGTTAACTTTTAATTACACTTATAAGTTTATTATTTACAAACAAGTGTCACAATTACCTATACAATACAAATTCATTCCATTACCGCTGACTACATATTATTTCAATTTGATTTGGGATTTCATTCAATTCATAGATAATTAACTTAGATAAAATTTGTTGCAATTCATTCTAGTTATTATTGCCATATATAAATTACAAAATTTTAATTCTTCCAACATTAAACCATGAAATCTTATTAAATTAACATTTTTAATTATCGAAATTTTACGGGTCGTTACACTCTCCCCCACTCAAAACTTTTCGTCCTCGAAGAAAAAGAAGGGAAAAGAAACTAAGTAAAGAATTCAACATTTGGTATATTTTATTCAAAATTATCAACTTATAAAACAATGAAATTCCATTTATAAAATCGTTACTACACTTCCACTACGCTACTATGATTAGCCTATGAAGTTTACGAGTTAGTTATCAAACAAATTATAAAATTTTATAACTTGAAAACTTTCTAACACTCGAATTTACGAAAAAAATTCGGTAGAGTCTCCTTTGCGCGGCTCGATCCGAAAAAAAATGACAGTATATATATCACAAATATACATCTCATCAAGTGATGAGGCATCCCGTTGGGAAAAAAGTGTAAAAGTACGGTATGTAATCCGAGATATGTACCTTATATATTATTAGCGAGCATATACGGCTAATATAGCGTGGAAGCGAGCTCCAAATGCGAAGCAAGTGCAATCCGCACCTACTAAACACTCAACAAACCATGAGAAACATGCGTATATGAAAATAATATCAATATACACCATATAGCAACATAACAACTACATGTGCCAACATAGAAAATGCAACAAAACAACAAATGCATCCACCAAATCAATTATCATCCAACTATCATCCAACAAATCCATAACCAATCAATATAAATTCACTTCTCATTAATATTTATTGACTTGGTTTTCAATTTTAATCACAGTTGATTCATTAACGTTGGATTTTACTAACATTCATTCTCAATTCAATTAGTTAACATTCACTAATTTATATTTACATTAGTTCACTTCCAATTTGAATCAAATTAAATTTTATTTAAATTCATTTAACTTCCAATTTGATTTCAATAATTTATAGCTTTCAATTTCATTAACACTTAATGAATTATATACAATCAACTAACAATCATATAACAACCAAATCATACCCAACATAACCAAATTATTAATTTTACATTCAATTTGGTTTATCTCTTTCAATTCCAATTGATTCTTAGCCATACCAAATTCTTTTGTTTACATTTACTTCATATTCAGCTTCAGTTAATAACCAATTTATTTGCGGAACATTTTATTAATCATCACTTTAATTTATAGTCATTCCATAAAAGTCTAACTTCTTATATATGACTTTTCTTAGTTTATAGTTATCTCAAAAGTTACAAATTTTCTTCACATATTTTTCTTTTTGTTGCAAATTTATATTTAATTCTACAACCAGTTTACAAAGACATTGCTTGACTCAATGGCCTTTTCTTAAGTTCACTTACTTGTTCCATTTATCCATTCATCATTTCATGCTATATTTAAGTATATAACATTTTTATCACAACCAAATTGTCCATTTATATACATTTTAATTCCTTTTGAGTTTTCCTTACTTGTATACTTCAATTATTTTCAGGTTCTGTTTAGTTGTACAATATCTCATTACATATCCAAAACATCATTTCAACTTCTTAATATTTGGTAAGTCATATTATATGTTATTAGAATGCAAATTTGGTATTATACAAATTTATAGACTTTCATTTTACATAATTAGAATGTTCACAAATTTGATTTATTTAAATCCTCTTTACCTTTCAACTTTAAAGGTACACTACAACTCTAAAGCTTTCCCAAAACATAAGCTTAGGTATCTTAATCCTCTTATTTTATAAATTCTGGTTATTCACATTTCATTCAAATAATTTGAAAATTACTAATTAACATAACTTATAAATTTAAATGCCCGGTTCTTTTCAAATCGTTTGAAATAAACATATACACTTATATCTTTAATGTATCAAAGCATACCTTTAGAGTTTAAACCAAAACCCATTTACCCAAAATAATTTCGAAGAAAAGCAAAGCTTCTTAGAAGTCTCCCCCACTTTGAGACTCGAAAATGAACGTCGATGATGCTGCGCAGTCATCATCGAAATTATTTTCCAACGACCGAAGAGAGGAATACTGAATTCATTCCTTCTTTTAAAAATCCTTTCAAAATATTTCCTATAAATATTTTCCAACTAACATCACAATATATTCTCTTCAAAGCTCTGAAAACCATTTTAAAAGTCCTCGGGTCTTGAATTCAATATTTTCCAATTTAAATCTGTTTTAATTTATAAGTCACCTTTATAAAATATTCTTATAGGATTTTCTTTCTTAAAACATTCCACAAGTGTTTTATCATTGTTCATCTTGTAATTCACCTTATTAATGATAATGACCAATATTATCATTCTTAACAACCAGGTAAGCTAGATAAGTCACAATAATTTCTGAAATTTTTTCTTTATATACAAAATATAATTAGAGCAAAATTATGTCATTTACCCAATTTCAAAACAATACTATGTCGAATTGTTCTGTTTAAGTGTTTAGAGATCCCCATCAATGATGTTAATTACTCGTATTGACCAGAATCCATAAGCCACTCAACAAATCAACCGACATAATATAAAACATTTTATATCACTAACAAATACGCTCTCTCATATGTATACACTCAGCGACTCATCATAGGGTATTACTACCCTATTTATAAAGAGTCAGACCCCACAAAGCTAAGGTTATCGCTAAACCAAAGCTCTGATACCAACTGTAATGACCCGCCTTTTTGGACAGTTTAAACCGATGATCAAATACACATGCCGATTCCAAACCATTCAAAAGGGCAAATGGTTATTGGGGTAAATAAGAAAAGAAAAGAAAGGGAAATAAAGGAAATGAAACAACACAAAATCTTGCAGCGGAACGATAAAATATAATAGTCAATAAACAGTTCATGAAGCTGTTTACAATACTTTGATCATTATTTATACAACATTTATCAGAGTTATACATATACAACAGAACAAATAAAATAATGTAGCAGACAGCATGATGCAAAGATAATAATAGTAATAGTATACCAAATCTTCGACTTCGTCCTCCAGAATAGATCTTCAAAATCTGAAAACTCAGGACTGACCCGAGCGTAATGAAAAGACAAAACACTCGAGTCAGGACTAAAATATCCTTATGGAAGTTAAATCAATCGTAAATAAATATGAGTGTAACGGCGTCAGAGATGTTTACGGGGTTTGACATCTCATATCCAGTGCCAACGTGCATGCAATAACTTAGGAGATGTTACAGGATTTTCCATCTCTCAAGGATCTGTTAAACTATCTACTATGTAGTACAATATGCTATTATAATATGTCTACAGTAAAGTAAAAGTATTAAAATAGACTTAAGGCGTTACCATAATTCCCCTTAACACATTTTTATAATGCGATAGTCTATACAGCATCGTAAACCCCACCGTAAACTGGTGGTTATCAGAGGGTACCCCATAGGTATAACACAAAACAAAAACGTAGTGGTCGCGAATAGGATAATCAGTATGACAAGGTACATGAGGCGATACCAACTAGGATACTAGTAGTTGCGTGATCCGGACTGATGTTGAGCATAGCCAGCAGCTACCTCAACACCGCGAAACAACACTCCCAAATCAAGGGGTGCACCCAAATCGAATCACAAAAGGTAATAGATATGGTATCGAAGAAGTGTGTCCGCTAGAGATGGCGAACCTCAATGGCCCGGCGCGACCCCTGTTTTAGTCATGTCAGGGGTCATCTAATATCGTTCTCTTTCTTCAGTCAACGAGTTCACCAAACCATCCACTTCATTCTGAATCAACACTCCGCGTATAATAGTTATTAAAGTGGTTTTCAGTATCGACATAGAGTATGTCCAATCCGATCCCGGTCTCTTTAATAACTACGTATTATTACACCAGTGGCTCTTTTACATTTCAATCGATTCATAATTGATATCAAAATATCATATTCATTTCAAAAATCAAATCCATTTCAAATATCATCATAGCTATTCAAAATGTAAGATTTCGTTTCAAAAACATTTTTCGCCTCAATATCTCATCTCGATTTCACGATTATTTCGAATTTCAATTTAGGTTGCAACTTCATTTAACCCAATTCGTATTTAAATTCAAGATTTAAACTTAAACATTTCACCTTATTGACCAGCTTGAAATTTTAGAAAATAGTTTTAAGTAGTATAAAAGTAGTTTTAAATAATTAAAAATAGTCAAAGATACTTAAAATCTTTAAATGGATTTCAAATAAATTAATTAATTTAATATAGTTAAATGGATTTAAGATAGATTAAATATAATTAAAATAAGTTAACATGGTTTAAGATGGGTTGAAAATAATTAATATAGTTAATATAGGTTAAAATAGTTTAAGTATTTAAAGATGGTTTATATAACAGAGTAAATTGGAAAACAAAATGAAACAACTTCAAAACTTAACCATTTCAATTATAACTTCCCAATTCAAATCAATTTCAATTTCCATTCCACCGATTCAATTTCGATTTCAATTCAAATCAATGTCAACTTTGACTTCAAATTAATTCAATTCTACATTCACCTTCAATTACTTCAATTTCAATTTATATCGATTTGGAGCTTGATTTTTCAAAATATCAATTTATAACACTTAACAAAATTTTCCTTCAATATTCAACCTTTAAATCCAAATTTCAAATATGATTCAATTCCGAGCTCAATTTCAAATTTTTTTTATATCACCTTTACTTGGTAATACTCAAAGCTCGAAATAATGTTCAATCTGTAAAACAAATAAATTTTCGAAATTCAATCATGTCCAAATTTTTAAATTTCAAAGTCTCAACTTAAATTATTTAACAATTTCTTTTAACCAAAATTTATTTCAACATTCCAAACTCAATTTTCGCGATAAATTCGATTTCTATAAATTGATTTTATTTGTAACATTTAAATCATAACATTTAAATAAATTACAAATCAACAATTTTAAAAATTTATTAATTTAACCATCCGGTGTCCGTATATAATTTTCTATCCTATGGCCAAGTGACTATTTATTTTAATTAAGTGTCAGGGATGAATATGTATCACTTAAACCAAATCACAGTGTCATATGTATGCATAACAGGATATATAAGCTAATAAACATCCAAACATTTAAATATCAACCAATATCATTCATCGAAATAAATCATCCAATAGACAATTCAATTCACGGCAATTTCATAGTTATCAATATCAGGTAATTTAATCGCAATTCAATTTTAATTTCAATTTGACTGTCAATTTAATTTCTGAACGGCGAATTCAAATGACAATCTATATGACAATTAAATTTTATCAAACAATGACAAATAAAATTCATATCACTTCATAATATCAAATTTAACTATCATAAAGATATTCAGTACGTTGTGAGCGTTATAAAACACTCACCTTGATTTTTACGATTTTAAATCAAATCGAACGACGTTTGATTTAACCTAAAATTTAATGAACTCCAAACACTCCCGGATCTACACTGCAACGTAGCTCTCGTCTCTGCGATTCCAATGCACCCTGTTTCGTCCAATTCTGATAACGAACGAAGAAGATACGGTATTTACAAGTTTATACGATTTAATATAAAATTAAATTACTAATTTCTTTTAAATTTTTATACCAGATTCAATCCTGCTCGTTCAAACTTAGATCTGAGGGATCCAAGCCGCATTCCACCTTCTTCCTATTTGCATTCACTACAGGTGATACGAATGGAGGAAACCCAAAACGCACGCAACCCACAACCGAACGTCGCTCCTCCACCTCTCTCCTCGACTTCGATCGGAGACCACCACCGGTCACGTCTACGCGATAGCCACCACCGGCCAGAGACGAGTCGATCTCGGCCCCTCCTACCCGCCGCAACTTCCCTTCGAACGTACGCAAGTCCCCACCAAAATTTGGCCTCCACGATGAACGGTTTTAGATCGTAGCCGTTGGATCTCTAGATCTCGACGAGCTCGTCGACTTTCCAGTTGGAGGTTTCCCACGAAAGCTCGTGGATTTGGAGAAAAATCGAGGGAAAAGCAATAGAGTTTCGGCCATTGGAACAAAACAAACGGCCTGATATAGCTAGGGTTTTCTCTGAGGATACGCGTATATATGTAAACGTACATAAATAAAATATTATTATTTTTCAACTTTTTCAAACGAACTCCAAACGAAGCATGCCGCCCGGCGTTTATAATGTTTTACCTGCGTTCTGAACACAATGGGACATGTTTCAGGGCCTAATTCGATCGTATGTGCGAGTTACGGAAATAAACGATCAATTTTAAATTAAATCGATTAAATTAATTTCTAAGCGTTTTGAGCTGCCACGGTCAAACGAAAACTCCGATTACTATGGAAATTGAAACCCGATAATAATAAACTATTACGGATCTAATGGAACTGGTTTCGTCGAATTTCGAGACTGCGCCCCGGAAAGCTATTTTAACTCGTCGATTAAGTCGACGACTTTTCAAAATTTATAGGATTGCTAAAATTTCCAATTTTAAAATCTTATTAACTCTATTATAATCCAAATATAACTTACATTCACTTTGGAAACCAATTTGAATCATATTAAATAAAATTTCAGTTATTAACTCTATTTTCACATATTAAATTTCAATATCAAATTAATCATATCAAATTCGAAATTTCATTATTCAAACATTTGTAATATTAAATTTAAACAAATTTGATTATTCTTAAATCGCTATCCTTTGAAATATTCAAAAACGAACTTATAAAATTTAACAAATTCAAATTATAGAACACCCATTTCCATTAATCAGTTATTCAATTTCCATTATTCAATTATTCAATAAATTCCAAATATTAAATTTAAACAATTTAATTGTTCAATATTTGACGGATTTCAATATTGTATTTTTAAATAAATTTTCATTATCATTCGATTATTTTATTACATCAAATGCGTTCCACATTATTATTTAACTTCAGTTAGAGATAATGCACTCAACTAATATATAAAATTTCACCTTTGCTCATTCCTATCAAATTAGTTTTGAATTGAATGGTGTCCAGATTCTGCCGTGGTTCTCTTCCTTCTCCCTTGCCGTGATTCATTTTTCGCGTCCAGATCTTCTACCTCGTCTCTTTCCTCTTCCCTGGGTCTCCCCTCCCCATCTTCTACACGGTCTGGCCGGTGTTATAAATGAGAGTGAGAAGGATGGACTGTCGGGTGGGATTGGTGATTTCGTTGACACTGCTGTGAATGTTTGTTGCGCGTCACCTGTTTGTGAAAATGCTCCAGTGGGAAATAGTACTGGATTTTCAGATATTAGTATGGACGCACCCGTTGCAACTCCAAATCTGCCTTTTGTTGAGGTTGGTCCTGGGCGTCCTGTTGCTATGCCTGCATGCTCCAAGCCTTGGTCTTCTTTGTTTAATTCATTGCTGCGAAATGCTGGAGCTTACACTCCGATCGAATTTGACATCGTAGAAGAAAACGGAGTGAAGATTCCTCCTCCAAATGTTATCCAAGCTGGAGTTGATTTTTGGTCTGATTATCTGGTTGGTTTCCTTCTTGATCCTAATCACCGACTTCGTGATCCGTCTTCGGTTTTGCGGAAAGCCTGGAAACTGAGTGGTACTTTGAATGTTAAACTGTTTGACTCTTTTTACTATCTTAAGTTTTCCTCCGCTCAAGATCGTCGTCTTGTTCTTAGTGCTGAGCCCTCCTTTTTTGATGGTAGACCCTTCATTATCACACCTTGGTCTCCTACTGTTGCGCGAGCTCGCGAGCAAGTGCTTTCCATTCCCGTTTGGTGCACAGATTCCTTCGGCTCTCCAGCCTCTGCTTGGGTTGAATTGGTTAGCTTGCAATGTTGGGAAATTGAAGTGTTTTGATGCTAATACGGTAGCCAGAGAGAAATTGATGTATGCTAAGGCCCTTATTGAGATTACCCCCTTCAAGCCTCTCCCTGATTCTATTCCTGTTCAGCTTGCTGTTGGGCACGTGGCGGAGGTACGCGTCCGCTATGGTTGGGTTCCAGATATTTGTTCCTCCTGTCACTCTTTTGGTCACCTGGATATCGCCTGCCTTCATCCCAAGTCTTCAGTGGCTGCTCCTAAAATCCCACTGCCTCGCCCCCCGCTTCGGAAATGGATTCCTAAGGTTCCCACTACTGATACTCAGATCCCACCCCTGCCTCCTCCTGTTATGGGTCCGTCTGTCACTTGTGCTAGGCCTGCTTCCCCATGCGTTGCTGTGATTTCTTCTGATGCCCCAGCCATTCCTTTGCCGGGCCCTGATTCTGCCCGGATTGTTTGGAAAGAGTCAGAGAGATGTTGGGTTGATCTCATCTCTGATGTGAGATTTAACCCCGTGGATGACATGTATTTCCGATTTGTTTCTGATGATCAGAAGGATCTTCGTTGCCTTTATTACAAACCGGTCGATGATTCTTTGGTCCTTGATTTGAATGGTGTGGATGCGAGTAGGAATTCTGCTTTGCTAGATGACCTCTCATGGGATCGTTCTTTCATTTACTCTTCCGATGTGGTGGGTTATGACCCGAGGCTTGCTATCCGTTTTAGTTCCTTCGCTGGATTTTATGGCATTCATCCTTTGGCTCTTTCTGTTGATGGTGATTCTTCCTCTTCGGAGGAGTCATAGTGCTTGTGTTATTTTCATAGCTACTGTGGCATGTCTGTCACATACCTGTGCTGTATTTTGTTGTTTTCTTTTCCATAGTAGTGTGGGTACTTTTACCTACCTCCTGTACTTTAACTTTATTACGTTCGTAATAAAAGTGGACGACCCACTATAAAACCGGCTTGCTTTGCAAAAAAATATATATAAAATTTCAATTCAGTTGCAATTTGTTCCCAAATTCAATTCGACTAACTAAATGATAGGTAACTTAACTAATTATCACCATTAACTTTTAATTACACTTATAAGTTTATTATTTACAAACAAGTGTCACAATTACCCATACAATACAAATTCATTCCATACCGCTGACTACATATTATTTCAATTTGATTTGGGATTTCATTCAATTCATAAATAATTAACTTAGATAAAATTTGTTGCAATTCATTTTAGTTATTATTGCCATACATAAATTACAAATTTTTAATTCTTCCAACATTAAACCATGAAATCTTATTAAATTAACATTTTTAATTATCGAAATTTTACGGGTCGTTACACCACTTGTTAGAATGTAACACTCCATTACATCTGATTAAACCTTAAATCCTAGTTTTGAATAGATAATTTATATTGATTTAAGTGAGAAGACATGGAAACAAATAATTAGCGGAAGTTGTACCTAAATCCATAGTTGTTGATTGGAAGAGAAAAAGAATTGGTTTGGCTTTTTGGATTGACATAAACCCTAGACCTAGTATTAGCTCTCCATAAAAGAGGGTTGAAGAGTTACCAAAACTAGAATGGAGAGTTTGGTTGGTTTGGTTGGTCCAATTATGATAGCTGTAAAATCGAACAAAAAAAATAAAAATAAAAACCAAACCAAAACAATCAAATTAAGTTTGGTTTGTTCATTTGGTTATCCTATTTAATGGAACTAAAAAATGATTCCCATTTTATGTTTGGAAAATTCAGTATACTTTAAAATAGAACATAAATATATGATTAAAATATTCTTATTTAGTACTCTTATGTTTTTTAATCTAGTTTTGACATAATAAATAAAATTTATTTGGATCACTAAACCATTTTAATAAAATCATTATAACATCAGTATATTGATAATAAAATAAAAGTTTGGTTAATTTAGTTAAACCAATAATCAAATATATTTTTGTATAGGCTGATGAGAAACTAATCTAGTTTCAAAACTAAACCAAATCTACCGAACTGGGTTGGCTAGTTTATTTGGTTTAATCAAATATTGCTCACCTTTAACTAAGGCTTCTGTAATTTGAAGACCATAACTCTTTATTTATAATGTTGTCATTTTCTAATCTGATACTTCAACAAGTTAGAATTGCATCAGATATCTATGCATTAATACCATAATAATCAGATCATTAAGCCTTTCATTTTCAATCCATAATATGATCATTTTATTTAGGCTTTACACCAAAATAGCATAGCTTATTTTATTTGTTCATGTGTGGTCAACATTCCAACTGAAAACACTACATTACTACTTACTATGACCAGAACCAATCAAAGTGGCTCTGATCCAACAAGTAATAGGGGCAGTTTTTTGAATGGCGTGTTGCTTTATTGTCAAACTCTATTCAATTTTGACCTATTTATGGAACTACTTAAAGCAATTTACCTTGCAAATAAGATGTTGCCAAACTGAAATGAAGCTTTAGAAGTATTTTTCAACACAATGGCAGCCTTAAAAAAACTCATTGAAATATGTTAGGACATTAATTTTTATTTATCGGTTAGCAGATGAGACAACCAACAGTCTTACAAATTGAGATGTATAAGAGCATTCACACCAAGAAATGTCAGTCACCATTGCTATGCTAACAATTTTTTGGTGATTGACTCCATGGTAGTCCAATTGCAAAAAAATAGATTTCTTTGGCATTTATAACGCTTGATAAGAACAAAGCAAATTAAACTACCCCACATGGCAACCTGCATGGGTTTTGAGACGAAATCATGGCCACTAGTTTATCCGACATTATAATGCTGGATAACAAGTATAGAATGATCGGCCTTCTTCTTCGGTTGGCTATCTTCCCCTCAAATATTTTAGTCAAACCCATATTTTCGTTCGAATATCCTACCACACATCCATTTTCAATCTATCTTATATCATATTTTCCAAAAAATTGCCCGAAAATGAGAAAAATATTGCGTGCATTTCGCGGTAAAGGTAGATCTTCCCAAAATCATGGAGGTGGCGGAGATGATGGTGGTGAAGGCCCTAGCTTAGCTCTTTGAGAAGGCTATAGGCTGATGGAACAATGGTAGAACGAAGGCAACACATGTGGATTATTTTCGAAGACTCTATTTTGTTTTCGAATATCCATCAAAACTTAGGTCCAGGGAAGGAGTTGATCAATTTTTGTGTTTTGCTCGATGAACAAGTGCACGTTTCTACCCATGCCACAATCACCGTAAGTAACATTTTAAATTCAAATACAATGGCAATTATTAGCATCAATTATTATAAATTATTTACGTATTTAACAAATATAGTATGTAGTGTATGGTTCTATACTAGTTGTATTGTTGATATTTAGGCTTGGTAAAATGTTGACATTTTAGTTTATAAATTGCATAGTTATATATTTAGTTTATGGAGTTAATAGCCAAAATAATTTTCTCAATAAGCGAGGGAAGGGAAAATCCATGGTTCCCTTGCATCCGTATTTCGTCTATATCGAGAGATCGCATCAGTCGATGTCGGTCGGTGTTTTTACAGGTTTTTGGGTGACATAGGATTTCCAATTTTTTCGGTATGTTTTTTCTGTCATAAATACTTGCATGTAAAACCATATTGAATTTATCTTAGCTCTGCATATTCCTTATCTTATAGGCATTCAGATGAATTTTAATTCTGATACACAACTATGTGGTGCATGAGCTTCTTTTTGGCGGAAGGCCACCCGCATATTTCCCTTTGTGTGAGGACCCGTTTCTCCGACTCTCGAAAATCGCCACTAATGCATCCTAGTACTCATGTTCCACAAATCCAAGTGTTGGAGAAGCGGATTCTCAAAGGTAAGAAAGAAAATAAAGACAAAACAGAATCCCACATATATCATTTCACCATAAGCTTTACGGTGGAAATTACATTTATCAGAGTTAAACATGGACAGTCATAAAATTCTCCTTACAAATGCATAATACTATAGAACAAGAGTGTGGTGGAAATAGATAACAATCTTTAGAAAAATCTTCTAGCTCCATAGTACGAGCACCATCTAGATTTCTTCTAAACTAAACCAGACTACTAAGCTGTCTGGAAAAATTCGGTCCCTCAGAGTTTAAGGGAAGGAAAATAAACTTCGCATCAGTCATGAGACTGGTGTGAAAACACAAAAATACACACTTTGAAAATAAAAAGGTATCTCATATGACCACATTGCATATAAACACGGAATGAGTTTTACCTTATGATAACCAAACATTTGCTACGCAAAAATAACATTTGATATTATTTTTAATGACTTTCCTTTTAAAACATTTGCAAGTAAACTTATTAATCGTAGCCGAAAGTGTTATATTGATTAAATTCCAGCATATTAGCCACAGAGTGGGTTATACAAATAAAATGATAGGCACTTATTGGAGAACGAATTTCCATACAAATGACTAGGTGAAGGGACTGCCTTCCGACTGTACATCTCTAGAGGAATGTACTGAGGCCCAACTTATGGTCCTCTACCAACACAAGACCGACCTACCTCTTTCTGGATAGTACCGAATATGTCATCATTCTGGTCGTTACTGACCTATCCGAGCGCTCATTTACCATACACCACATTAATTAAACCCGAATGTCATAGCACGTAGAAATATGTCTAGAAGGGAATGATTATACCCTAACGGTTGTGAACCACATAGCCTTGTTGCACTACCCTGTTTTAGTTATTTTCGGGTGTTAGGCTAAAGGTCATTATTACCATTCACATATCACGTCATCTTTCCTCTTTTGAATGCCACATTGTCATTCCATAATCACATAACTAATTTCTATAAATGTATGAATTCTGAGATCGTACATCTCAGGAAAAAGGTGTTATGCTAAGAGAAGTTGCCTTCACCGCCACCAAACCGAAATACGTTTATAGAGATCAATTAATGTGATTTTAAAATGCGACGTCAGACGTTTGTCTAAAAAAGTTTGTTTTGAGACTGAACGAAACTGAAAGCACTCCTTCTACCGCATTCAGTTTTGGAAATCACCCCAGGGATTAGTAGCGATCAGTCCTTGCACTTCGAAAATTTTCATAACAGAGCACTACTTGCCACCATTAATATATGAAATGGTAAATTTCACCTCGAGGGACTAGTGGCAAGTAACCCTACATTATGAATATCTTCGTCTTCAATGATCCTATCTTCAACATGTTTTACTTTGAAACGTAAATTGGTTCAAAGCGGTTTTCAGATAGGAATTACCCATATCCGACCCTAGATCCTTCAAACCAACCATTGATAAAAGAGGTCAAGTAAATAGGTGAATAATATTTGATTATTTCATTCCTTTTATCAAAAATATCTTTTAGGGATATACAACTTTAAAATACTTCTTTCCAATATATATGGAATCATTAAACCTCTCTTCTTAGATTCTTTGATTACTTAAAATCTTTTTAAATCTTGGAATAATTTTTAATCATTGCATTTTTTACCTAGGAAAACATTTCCAAAGTCATTTCATTTAAATTTTAACAAAGATTTATTAATTCAAAACTCGAAATTTATTTTGTTAAAACCATGCTATCTAGGATGTTAATCCAAAATCAGTAAAAGTTAAATGGGCAGAATCTATAGAAATCATCTAATTCTACTAAACATCAATTCCCGTATTCAACAAATACTATGAGCGGAATAAAAGAGAAATCACCTACTATATTCAACGAATAGTACGAGTTCCCTCTTCGGGCTTTCATACTAAGTATAAGAAGATAATCTCTATTCAATCATAGTTGTATTTAATTTAAATTTGGAAAGTTTAAATCTCTTTTACTTAACTCAATTTCGACATTTCGACCTTATCTATCCCTCGTCCAAGGAAGAGGCCAGATGAGCCAGGGCACTGGTTTCTTCTGAACATCTCCATAGTATAAACACCTAACATCTGGATCTCACGAATAGAAAAATCCAGTCTACTGGTTAGCTTTTAGAGCCCAGATTAAACTACTTATTTTGTAATAGCTTTTCTTTAAATCGTTTATTTAAATTCTTTTTAATTAAACTAAATCTTCTAAATCATCATTAAAACATGTAACCATTCATTTGAAAATATTTATAAAATATTTGGAGAAGAATCGTTAAGTTTAAAGCTATATTTCAAAGGTTATAGAAAAGTGTTGCGGAAAGTGCTGCAAAAAGCGCTTTTTAAGCAATATTGATCAAAACGACTTTTTATCATTTGGAAATTCATTTTTATAATTCAAATCACTTTAAAAATATTATAAAAGATTTTTATAATTTATTTCACATTTTTAAACAAATTTAAAATATCATTTTCAAAGAAATACTTTTATGGATTCCGAACTACAAAACCATGATTTATCCAAAAACCTGTTTTACTCATATTTCAAAATATACTTATCGAAATTTCGATTTTATTTAGTTTTTTGAAAATTATGAATATAATAGTTTGGAAAATTCTTATTTCGAAGAATTCCGAATTAAATTCCAATCTATATACTCGCTTGACTTTTATGCCATGAAATCGCGAACTACCGTTGCGCGTGCGCCTATTTTTGACTAAATTTTCCATAACGTTTCAAGCTTCACCTGAACACTTTCATATGTTTATAAAAGATTTCAAACTCATTTTTAAACCATTTTAAAGAGGTTTAACATTCTATTTACACAAATTCATTCAACAAAGGTAACTGATTTCCTTTATGCTAATCGATGTGTATTTCTGTGACTAGCGTGTGTGTGTGTGTGTGTGTGTGTGTGTGTGTATATATATATATATATATATTTAACATTCATATCAAACAACCAAACCTGATGATCAAAGCATATTAAAAATCCAATGAAAACATTTTATTATTATCCAAGAGTATAATATAGGTAAGAGTTTGTCACTTATGTTTATGTTACTAATTACTTTTTCAAACGTTCATCAACCAAACATCCAAACATTTTTAGCATCCAAATAGTAATGTTAAACATTTATAACTACTTGTAATGGTTTAAAGCTAGAATTCTCACCATTATCTAAACTATTTCACTTCCTACCAACATTCAAACTAATCCATGCTTCACTAACTACTTTATACTCCATTTACACATTACCAGACAACTTCTTTCTTCCAAATTTTCAAAACTTGATCCTAAAAGCATGTCATTTTCTCTCTCGTTTTTGAACCTCTTACTCTCAGAATTTGAAAGAGTTGTTAACAGGAATGTTGTGGAAAATTCTTTCTCTTGAATTTTTAAAAAAGAATCACTTGATTTCGATTTATTTTGATGAAGTTATGATCAAAGTAAGAGTGCGTATTCTCGAATTCGTAAAAATGATGCCCGAAAATGCACGGTTAAAAAAGTGGAATTTTGACATTGTTAGACTCAAAACTGAAAGAAGTGCTAAACATGAAAGTTATAGCCACTGGAATTCTACATGGTTTAAAATATAGATTTACTTTATTCGCATATGTTTATAGGAGTTATGCTCGAATGAAAATGAGGTATTTTCGGCCTTAAAATCTGGACCCGAAAATGACTTTGAAAGAATTGAAATTTGACATAGTAAATCTTAGATTTTGAAGAAATGATGTGAATGAAAATTGTAGCCAACTCAATTCTCTTGAATTTGGAAAATGAATTTCTCAATTTGGATCATCTTTGAGGAAGTTATGGCTATGAGAAGAAGAGGTAAATATGAAAAATAGCGAGTTTTGGTTTTGAGGCGAATTGATATCGACTTTATTTTGTATATATTTCGACATTATTTCTTTCTAATTTTTTCCTATGGAATAAAAGTCATTGGAGAGAAGAGAAAGAAGATGAAGAAGCATAGAAAAAGAAATAAGAGAGAGTGTGAATGAAAGTGGAGATGAAGGTGGGTATTTATAAATAAAGTTTACACACAAAAGACCTTAATACCCTTAACCCAAAACTCATTTTTAATCTCATATTTATTCCTCCACTCCAATGAATGATTAGGTCTTTAACTAATAGAATTTGGTGAGATGGAAAGTATGGGTCAAAAGGTGAAAGATGATGGTAAGTTTGCTTTTTATTACTTAACACTTAAATATTTTTATTAAAAAGTAAAAATCAAATCAAAAGATTTTACTTACTTTATAAGATTTCAAAAGTAAACTCTCTTTGACTTTTTATGCTAATTGTAAATTTTTCCAAAATGTGCATTAATATGTGTTAAACTTATGCTAACAATATTACAACGATTCGAAACAACTTCCGTTCTGCGAATGGTCGAAAATCCAAAAAACGATCGTCGATCACATTTTCAGCTTTAATCAAACTGTTTTTTGTCTAAACAAAACTTGAAAATAAGTTTCCTATCATACTAAAATAATTAAAACAAGTGTATTTGACTAATAAAACCATATTGAACAATATTAATATCCAATTGTAAAAATACGACGTCGATTTGTCAAAGTGCGATAAAATTTGCCAATCTTTATAATACTATTATAAATGATTATAACTATTCAAAATGAATTGTCATTATTCAAATAATTAATAAATCATAATATTCCAATTCAAATTCATAAATCTATATAGAAGTACGATGCCATTATCAGTGATGACATAAATACATTTAATTTCCAAAAATAAAATAACTAATTTTATTTCATATTCTTGTTCAATTATAAAAAAAATTGCATGTATCTAGCTCCGTTCGTGATAATTTATGATTATAGAGCCGGTTATTGATTAAACAGTTTTCGACCATTTTATCAATTTAAATTTCAAGGAAAATATTTTTGTAAATATCTATTCAAAACAAGATTATTATTATTTATTATCACTCAAAAAAATATTGTTTGTATCATCAGCCTTTTATTTGAATAATTTTAAAAATAAATATAATTTATCAAAGTGATAAATTTGTAGGTCGTTATAGGCTTCCCCCTTAAAAGAATTTCATCCTCGAAATTGTCCAAAATAAATACCAAAGGTTTTGTTCAAAACATTTATTTTTAAACTCACACCCGTACGACGTATATAGATCATTCATTCGCAATATCTGATTCGATCCTCTATTCGAATTCACAACTTTACTTCCAAACTAGCATTGATCCTCCAATCCTTTAGTGTCGACTCTGACCAAGCTTTCTGATCAGAACTTTATTTTTTCTCGCATAGCTCTCAACTATGATAGAAAACTCAAGTATCAAATCACCAACCCTCAGCAATAAGAATCGAGTGATAAATCCTTTTTTGGATAAGTGTCAAACACATCAAAGTTCTGCACTTGAATCTTAGATCAAATCGTGCGACAAAATAATCCACATATTTCATATGAATTTAATAATCTTTCAAGAATTTTAATATAAACATTTCATAAAACTTTCATTCTTTATTCAAGCTTTTAGAAAGATACTTCTTTATACATAACCATTTTATATTTTTATTTCCAAATATTTCTACTCAAAAACACATTTCTTTTCAAAGGATAAATACCTTTGTTTATAATACATTTCTAAACATATCTTAGTTGTTTCTGAAAAACTCATTTTCAAAATAATTCATTAAATTTTATTAATTACCATTAGCTTACTTTAACCAATAACAAATGTGAAAACTTTTTTTATTGATAAAACTTACTTTACTAATTAATACTCTTTTATTAATTAAAATTCCTTTATATATTTATTCTCTTTACTTATATCAGTTCTTTACTTATAACAGTTGTAAAACCTAAAAAGTATTTATATACTTATTAAAATGTTATAAGTATATTCAACAAGTTTTTTTCTCACCTTTAAAACATAATTAAAGAGATTAAAACAATTACTACCAAAACATTTTTATAATGAACTTCTCTTTTTATATATAACATGTTAATTATAATATTTTCTATCTTTTATAAAAGACTCTAATACTTGTTATTATCTTTAAAATCCCATTATTGAAGATTTATATATACCTATAAGATTTCTTTCAAAGTGTCATTCAAGGGTTTAGAAATCAAATGTTGCTAAAACATCGTTTACTACAAGCCCAAAACTATTCATTAATAACTTTAAACATTAATTTTAAAGATCAAAGAATACCCATGCTTATCAATTAAGATAATACACTTTGATAAAACAGACAACCATTAATTAATTTATCGATTAATGATTCACATTATCCTTTTTGACTTTAGAAAATTATATTGATTGAATAACTCAAAAATGATACCAAGAAACTAGGTACTACCAATAGTATCACATATTTCTTTAACAAGAAGGGGAATACTTAAGAGAAGCATTTACTTCTGAACACCTCTCCTGTCCATTTCTAGTTACTTTTAAGCCACTCGAATCAATTAATTGTAAGATTGTTTTTTCGTTTTCAAATCCCATTTTAGAAACAATACCAATGTTATTCCTTTTCAAAAATCATTTGAAATTCCTTTCAAAAATATCAGAATTTAAATTCAAAAAAATTCTTTATAAAGCATGTTTTATAAATCCATTTGATAAAATCACTTATATAAAACAAATTCATAAGATTTAATTATCTTAAACAAATTCCTTTAATCTTAAACCAACATTATTATTGATCGAATACCCCATAGTCAAATTAGGAAACTAAATCCATGAGTTTTCGTATTTTAAATTTTAAATTTTAAATTAAACAACCTATCAATTAATGATAATAACTGAGTATTATCCTTTCCTTTGAAAAAATATTCTTTATATTCAAAATATAATCCTAGGTAAAATTATTTTGTTCACAAATTTTCAAAACCAAAATCATTTATATATATCATTAACAAATACGTGCTCATATATAATACTCCCAAACTCATCCTAAGGTATTACTAACCCTATCTCTAATGAGTTACTCATTCTAGGGTATTACTAACCCTATCTTTGATGAGACTTCACCCCTCTAAAGCCAAGGTTCTTGCTTAACCTTGCGTTTTGATACCAAATGTGAGGACCCATTTCTTTAACTCTCGAAAATCGACACTAATACATCCTCGGTATTCATGTGCCAAAAATCCAAGTGTCGGAGAAACAGATTCTCAAGGGAAAGGAAAAAAGACAGAACAAAATCTTACATATATAATTTCAAGATAATCTTTACAGCAGAAATTACATTTATCAGAGTTAAACATGGATGGTTATATATTTCTGTTCTTACAAATGCAGAATACTATAACATAAGAGTGTGGCGAAAATAGATAACAATCTTGAGAAAAATCATTTAGCTCCAAGCTTCGAGCTCCATCTAGATTTCTTGCAAACTAAACCTGACTACTAAGATGGCCAGAAAAATTAGGACACCTAGAGTTTAAGGAAAAGGAAAGTAAACTCTGAGTCAGTCATGTGATTGGTATTGAAACTCAAAAATACATATTTTGAAAACAAAAAGGTATCTCATAAGGCCACGCCGCATAGAAACACGGAACGGGTTTTTACCTTATGATAACCAAACATTTTCTATGCGAACATAACATTTGAAATTATTTTATTGACTTTCCTTCGAAAACAATTGCAAGAAAACTTATTAATCTTAGCCGAAATTGTTACATTGATTAAATTCCATCATATTATCCATAAAGTGGGTTCTACAAAAAAATGCCAGGCACTTATTGGAGCATGGATTTCCACACAAATGACTAGGTGAAGTGACCGCCTTCCAGTAGTACATCTCTAGAGGAATGTACCGAGGCCGAACTAATGGCCCTCTACCAACATAAGGATGGTCTACCTCTTCCTAGATAGTACTGAATATGTCATCACTCCGGTCATTACCGACCTATCCGCACGCTAGTGTACCATACACCACATTAATATAAACCCAAACGTCATAGTGGGTAGAACTATATCTAGAAGGGGATGAACATACCCTAATGGTTGCAAACCACATAGTCTTGCTGCATCTACCATGTTTCGGTCATTTTCGGGTGTGAGGATAAAGGTAACAATTACCTTTAACATAGCACTTCATCTTTCCTCTTTTGAATGTCACATTGCCATTCCATAATCACACAACTAATTTCTACAAACGTATAACTCCTGAGCTTGTACATCTTAGGAAAGAGTGTTAAGCTAAGAGAAGTTGCTTCTCCATCACCAAGCAGAAACACATTTATAGAGATCAATTAATGTGATTTTGAAATGCAACGTCAGACATTCTCCATACAAGTTCGTTCTAGGACTAAACGAAACCGAAGGCATTCCTTCCACCGCATTCTATTTTGGGAACCCCCCTTAAGAATCAGTAGCGATTAGTCCATGCACTTCAAAGAGTTTCATTATAGAGCACTACTTGCCACCATAAATATATGATATGGTAAATTTCACCTCGAGGGACTAGTGGAAAGAATCCCTGCATCATGAATATCTTCGTGTTCATTGATCTTATCTTCAACATATTTTTACATCGTAACGTAAATCGGTTCGAAGTGGTTCTCAGATAGGAATTACCCAGAACCGACCCTGGTTCCTTCAAACCAACCATAGATAAAAGCAGTCAAGTAAATAGTGATTAATACTTAATTATTTCATTCCTTTTATCAAAAATGTCTTTTAGAGATATGTAACTTAAAACACTAGAGTCCGGTATATATGGAATCATTTACCCTCTTTTTTCAAATTCTTTAATTACTTATTATATTTTAAAACTTGGAATAATTCTAAATCATTGCATTTTTCACCTAGGAAAACATTTCCAAAATCATTTCTAACAAAGATTTCTTAATCCAAAACTCAAAATTTTATTTAGTCAAAACCGTGCGATCTAGGATGTTGATCCAAAATCAGTAAACATTAAATGGGCAGAATCCATAAAGATCATCTAATTCTTCTCAATATCAATTCCTGTATTCAACAAATACCATGGGTGGAATAATGGCGAAATCACCTTTTAAAGTCGACAAACAGTTCGAGTTCGCACTTCAGTCTTTAATACTAAGTATAAGAAGATCATCTCTGTCCAGCCAAAGTTATATTTAATTCAAATTTGAAATTTTAACATCTCTTTATACTTAACTCGTTTCCAAACTTCCGACCTTATATATCCCCTCCCAGGGAAGTGGCCAGATGATCCAAGGCACTTTTGCTCCTAAGCATCTCTTTATTTTAAGTACCTTACATCCTGATCTCACGAATAGAAAAATCCAGCCTACTCGTCGGCTTTTAGAGCCAGGATTAAAGCACTTAATTTGTAATAGCTTTTCCTTAAATCGTTTATTTAAATTCTTTTTAAATAAACTATAATTCTTCAAAATCATGATTAAAACACTTAATTATTCATTTGAAAACATTTATAAAGGATTTGGAAAAGAATTGTTAAGTTTGAAGCTATATTTCAAAAAGTATAGAAAAGCGCCACGGAAAGTGCTACAAAAAGTGCTTTTTAAGCTATATAGATCAAAACGACTTTTTATCATTTGAAAATTCATATTTATAACTCAGATAAATTTTAAATATTTCAAAATATTTTTAGAATTTATTTCATACTTTTAAATGAATTTAAAATATCATTTTCAAAGAAATCCTTTTATGGATTTTGGATTGCAAAACCACGATTTTTCCAAAAACTTGTTTTAGTCATATTTCAAAATCCACTTATCGAATCTTGATTTTATTACGTGTTTTAAAACTATGGATATAATAGTTTAAAAAATTCTTATCTCTAAGAACTCCAAACTAAATTCTAACTTATATACTTGTTTAACTTTTATGGCACGAAGTCCCGAATTGTCGTTGCACGACGCGCCTATTTTTGACTAAATTTTCCATTACCTTTCAAACTTCACCAAAACACTTTCATATATTTATAAAATATTTCAAACTCATTTTTAAACCATTTAAAATAGGTTTAACGTTCCATATACATCAATTCATTCAATAAAAGAAAATGATTTCCTTTGTGCTTATCAACATGTATTTCCGTGACTGGCATATATACTCATCATTCATATTAAACAACCAAACTTAATTTTCAAAGCGTATTAAGCATCCATTGCAAACATAATATCATCATCCAAGAATATATAATAGGTAAGAGTTTCTCACTTATAGTTTATGTTGCTACTTACTTTTTCAAACATGCATCAACCAAACATCCAAACATTTTTAGCATCCAACTAGTTATGTTAAACATTTATAACTACTTATAATGGTTTAAAGCTAGAGGTCTTACCAATATCCAAACCGTTTAGCTTCCAACCAACATTCAAACTAATCCACGCCTCACTAACTATTTCATACTCCATTTAAACATTACCAAACAACTTCTTCTTTCTTCCAAATTCTCAAAACTAGATCCCAAAAATAGGTCATTTTCTATCTAATTTTTGAATCTCTTAATATCAAAATTTGAAAGAGTTGTTAACTAAAAAGTTGTGGAAAATTATTTTCTCTTGAATTTAAAATATTAAATCGCTTGATTTCGATTAGTTTTTAGGATGTTATGATCAAAATAAGAGAGGGTATTCTCGTATTCGTAAAAATGAAACCCGAAAATGCACGGTAAAAAAGTGAAATTTTGACATTATTAGATTCCAAACTAGAAGAAGTGATGAACATGAAAGTTGTAGCCTTTGGAATTCTACATGGTTTGAAAAATATAATTACTTTATTTGCATCTCTTTGGAGGATTAATGCTCAAATGAAAATGAGGTATTTTCGGCCTTTAAAATATGGGCCTGAAAATGACTTTTAAAGAATTGAGATGTTGACATAGTAAACCTTAAAGTTTTAAGAAATGATGTGAACGAAAATTGTAGCCAACTCAATTCTATTGAATTTGGACAAACAAATTTCTCAGTTTGGATCATCTTTGAGAAGGTTATGGCCGTGAGAAGAAGAGGTAAAATATAAAAAATAGTGAATTTGGTTTTGAGGCGAACTGATATCGATCTTAATTTGTATATATTTCAAAATTATTTCTTTCTTATTTTTTCTATGGCATAGAAGCCATTAGAGATGAGAGAAAGAAGAGTAGAAGCTTAGAAAATAAGAGAAGAGAAAGTATGAATGAAAGTGGAGATGGAGGTGGGTATTTATACATGAAGTTTACACACAAAAGACCTTAATACCCTTAACCCAAAGCTATTTTCCGACCACATATTTATTCCTCCATTCCAATGCATGATTGGACCTTTAACTACTAGCATTTAATGAGATGAAATGTATGTGTAAGAAGGTGAGTGGTGATGATAAATTTGCTTTTTATTACTTAACACTTAGTATTTCTATTAAAAAGTAAAATATCAAATCAAAAGATTTTACTTACTTTATAAGTTTTCAAAAAAAACTCTACTTTTCATTTAATTCTAATTGTAAATGTTTTCAAAACGTGTATTAATATGTGTTAAAATTATGTTAACAACGTCGCAACGATTCGAAATAACTTCCGTTCGACGAACAGTCGAAAATTCGAAAAACGATCGTTGATCACATTTTTCAATTTTTAATCAAACTATTTATTTATGTAAACAAAACTTGAAAACAAGTTTCTTATCATATTAAAATATTTCAAACAAGTGTATTTGACTTATAAAACCATATTTAATAATATTGTAATCCAATTGTAAAAAATATGATGTCGATTTGTCAAAGTGCAATGAATTTGTCAATCTTCATAAAAATATTATAAATGATTTATTATCACTTTATAACTATTCAAAATGAATTATCATTATTTATAAAATAATTATAAATCATTAAATATTAATTTAAATTCATAAATCTTTATTTAAATACGATGCCATTATCGGTGATGGCATAATACATTTAATTTTCAAAATAAAATAATTAATTTTATTTCATATTCTTGTTCAATTAGAAAAATATATGTATATATCTAGCTCCGTGTCTGACATTTTTCAATTATAGATCTGGTTATTAATAAAACATTTTTCGTCCATTATATCGATTTAAATTTTGAGGAAAATATTTTTGTAAATATCCATTCAAAATAAGATTACTATTATTTATTATCACTAAAAACAATATTATTGTATTATCAACCTTTTATTTGAATAATTTTAAAACAAATATAATTTATCGAAGTGATAAATTTGCAAGTCGTTGTACTTTGCTTTTGGAGAAATGGGCATTAGTCCGTTAGATTTTGTTATGCTTACTGGATTTTTATTGGATTGCACCTTCCTTCCTGTTACGATGAGCATACCAGAGATACATAACCTTCTACATGATTTACCTGGTATTTGTAGGATCGATTTCACCCTAGAGGGAGGGTGATACTATTAATTATAAAAATTTAATGTGAAAGTGTATAAAATAATTGCAGCACTGATAATAGCAGAATAATAGCAGCACAGATAATAGCAGAAATAATAAAAACAGAAATAGAAAAACACAGATTTACCCAACTTCGGCAAAACCCTGCCTACATGCTTCCCCAAGGTTTCTAGTAGAATTAAGTAGTTAGATGCTTACATATGTAAACTTGTGACACCCGCTATCGACAAACCTAACTCTATGCTCAAAACCGTACCACAACTCAGCCACTGAGTGGCGAATTCTCGAACTACACCACCGTAGTTACATAAGAACATATCAAATAAGAACAAGTCAAATAAGAACATATCAAATAAGAATAAGTCGAAATCAAAATCAACACTTATCACATAACTGGCTGAATGAAATTAGATTTTGGTGCAGATTATCACATTTAATAAATTGTTCAAAATAAATATATCGTTACCTATTTTACCTTTACGGTAATTTTTGTTGTTGCCCATTGTGATTCTTCCACCTTTATTCTAAGCTGAGGAACTTTGATTTGTCGCCTGTCATGTGCCCGGAACAGCCAGAATCCAAGTAACACTATTGTTGTTCCTTAGTCTGCCACTTAACACCTACAGGAGAAAAGCTTTTTGTGACCTATTTGTTTTTATAGGTTCATAGTTGTTAATGGCAAAAGACTTTGAAAAGTATGTTTGAGTAGACCTAAAGCGAGTTATTTTTGTTCCTTTTGGCACCCAGATTTGTTTGACTTTGAGGGATTTTATATTCATGCCTTTTGGAATCCAAATTGGAATGGTTTTCACGTGTTTGGGTCTATACCAACAATTGTTTTGATTGTGTCCAATTTTTCTACAAACTATGCACTTTGAATTGACTTGATTAATTACATTTCTAGCACGTTCAGATTGATTATACCGAAGTCCTTATCTAACAGTATTAACGGTTTGTTTTTCCAATAGCATATTCAATGATTTTTCTCCTTTGGAATATTTTCCTAAAGTTGTAGACAATCGTTGGACTTGTGTTTTGAGGGATTCATTTTCATTCAATAATTGTGTGCACTTTTTAATGAAATTTTATCTTCTAGTGTTTTCACTTTCTTTCAAAATCAGAATTCCATTTTCAAAATCAGAATTTCTTCTTCAAATGTTGGACACTTATCACACTTAGGGTTCTTGCTGTGATAGTTTTTAACTGATTGATCAAGCTATTTATTTAAATCTATCAAAGTATCTCTTTGTGATTCAATTTTAGCGTATTTCTTTCTAAGTCTTTCAAAACAGTCATTTACTTTGTAGAAATATAAAAGTAGTTCTTAGTGAGTAAGTTTTGATGCCTCGCTTGGCTTATCATCTTCGTTATCAGTTATATCACCTCGAAGGCACAGATCTGTCCTTTCACTCTCACTGCCAGTTCTTTTATAATCATCATCACTTTTATTTCACGTGGCTGTAAAAATTCTTCTTTTCGATTTCTTTTCTAGGCCGTGTCGATTTCGAGGACAATTGGGCTTGATGTGACCAGGTTTATTCCACTTATGACAAATGATTTCCCGCTCTTCTGGGTTGTCTATAACTTTAACTATTCTGCTTTTCGTTTGTTGATTTAGAGCTGGATTTCCATATCTATGATTCCACTTTTTGAATCTCTTTATTATCAGTGCCAATTCAGCTGTGCCATCATCATCATCATCGTCATCACTTTCCATTGTTCCTTTAAGAGCTATTGATTTCTTTCGAGTATCAGATCTTCCTTGAATTTCATTTCTAGCTCATAAGTGGTGAGATTTCCAATGACCTCTTCAATTTGTTTCAAATCCTTTGATTTTAAATGGCTGTAACTTTTGCTTCAAAATTCTGTGGAAGGACTCTGAGGATTTTTCAGACTACTTCCAATCCTATGTATGATTTTGCGAGAGTTGTTGATTTGTATATGAGATTGGAAAGCCGTCCATACATCTCTTTGACATTTTCATCCATGGCCATTGTAAAGTTCTCATATTCGCTATTAAGCATGGCAAGGCAAGATTCCTTGACTTGAGATGTTTCTTCATGAGTCACTTAGAGTGTGTGCCAGATTTCCTGCACAGTTAGACGATGTGAGACACAATTAAATTCAATTTGATCTAATGAATAGATAATAGAATTCATAGCTTTAACATTGGATTCTGTAGTTTATTTTCTAGATCTATCCATTGATCCATCGGTTTTTCTATTTCCTGATTATTTACAACTATAGTTGGTGCTCAATAGCCCGTCTCAACAATATTCCAAGCATCAATGGTTTTTAGAAAAAAATTCATTCTATTTTTTCAGCAAGCATATTCACCATTGAACATTGGTGGTCTAACTATGGACTGACCCTCTGCAAAAGCATTATTAAAAGAAGCCATTTTAAAAATTCAAATTTTTGAAACAAAAAATTGGTTTTTGAAAAATCGAAATTTTAAAACAAAAATGGCTTTTGTTCTTAGCTTTGATACCACTTGTAGGATCGATTCCACCCTAGAGGGGGTATGAATAAGGTGATAATATTAATTATAAAAATTCAATGTGGAAGTGTATAAAATAATTGCAACACTGATAATAGCAGAATAATAGCAGCATAAGTAATAGCAGAAATTTAAAACCAGAAATAGAACAACACAGATTTACCCAGCTTCGGCAAAACCCTGCCTACGTGCTTCCCTCAACATTTCTACTAGAAATTAAGTAGTCAGATGCTTATATACATAAACTCGCGACACCCACTATCGACTAACCTAACTCTGCACTCCAAACTCTCCCATAACTCAGCCATTGAGTTGCGAATACTCGAACTACACCACCATATTTCGTTCCCTAGTCATACGACTAGAAATTGCAAAAGTTTAAAAGAAAAATACAACTTAAAACACAATTAAACATACAGAACCCTAATTAAAAATACAAGCCAAAAGTTTTTTAATCCGGCCCAAAATAAAAACAATAACCCTCGTTTTCTTTTAATAATTTCAGCTGGTTCCTTTCACTTTGTTGCTATCGTTCCTCTTTCATGAAATTAGGGCTTCTACGGATTGAATTAGCCGATTGATTGATGGTCGATTACAATGGTTATTGCTCCGATTTGCTTCAGCAATTGACCGTTTCTTCACTTTGCACACGGCTGCTCCAATTTGATTGAGTTCGACTAAAGTGGTATGTGATTTATTCTTTTTTGCTTTACTGGTTAGCTTCTTTGAACTTGATGCCTTCGTATGCCGATGATGTTACGGTTTAAATAGGATTCAAATTCTTATACTTTCGTTCGAATATATTTACTTGAATTGGATTATTGATTTTTCTCGGCCACTTGATTATGCATTGAATGCTTGAGATTTCTCTGACTTGTTCAATTCGTATAATTCTATGTTTACTTGATAATCACGACTTTGATTTTTAACTTGCTCAATTTTTTCTTGTTCATCACAGTTTTGATTTTGGCTTGACATTTATTCCGTCCTTTATTCCCTTTGACTTCGGCCATTTGAAATGATTTCTACTATGACTTTGACTCTTTGATTGTTTAACTGTAACATTGCATTTGAAACTGTACTGCTCTGTACCATTATGTCTTTGAGCTTTTGATAATTGCTTGAGCTCAAATCACTTGATTTTGTTACTGCACCTGTATACATGTTGTTTACTTATTCGACCCAGATCATGTTGTTCATGTGGTCTTGTTCCACTTGCTGTTCACTTGTCTTCGAGCCAGTCCATGTAGTGTCTGCTCTTGATTGCATATAGTTTGGTTGATGGTCAGCTTCATCTACTTGTATTTGCATGCTTGGAGTTACCTCTGGTCATTTTTGTAGACTAATTGATATATATTTTTGCCTTTTGGTTCCACTGCACATTTATGTTCACGCATGTATATATTCATGTTATACTGCTCTGGCTTCGAGTTGCTTTGAGTACAGTCATTGTCGCTCATTTTGATTTTGTTGGTTCATCATTGTTTGATAAATTTTTTTGTCTGATTCCATCGTTGCCAGGTCTGGTTCTGGTTGGACTGTGTTTGCACTTTGTTCATTTGAGTCTCGTTGCAGTGTCTTAGAAAAATGAGTTCATCCTGGTATGCATTGATGATGTTGAAACTGGTCAGTTGTCACTTCTTTTTTGAAATTTTAGTGCACTTGACCTTCTTGCTTTGAGTTGCATACATATATGTTAGTTGCTTGCACTGTCTACATTTTGCCTTGGTTCTGGTTATGTACACACTGCTTTGACCATTCATGTTGTTTGCCTCGACTTGTTTCTAGTTCTGGTATGTGGTTGCTCTGACTTGTTCAATAAACATGTTACATTGATGTTATGTGTTGAATTTTGGTCGACACTTGAGTTTGAATGGTTGAGTCGTTTTTTCACTGTGTTGAATCCAGCTTATAGCTCGGTTTTGACCTTGTGCTAATATCGTGACTTTATTTGTATTTCACTTTAGTTGAACTCGACTTTTGATTGGGTTTGACCTTGTGCTCACCTGTCCCTACAATTTTATCAAGTGTATATCGGTGTGCACGGCCTTGTGGCATGTACAATGTTACACTGTGCATGTCATAGGTTGTTCGTGTATGATGAATTCAAAATAAATGACGACGAACAACCCAAATAACCGGGGCAAATAATATTTTCAAAAATACACATTTTATTTCACACTGCAAAATATTTTCTTTTCAATTTTACCGCGTTAGTGTTTATTTTACAAATTGCTCAGATGCTGAATTATATTTAGAATAGAGTTAAAGATAAATACGAGTGAATGAGAGAAATGTAGTGAGGTGAAAATGTAAATTGAAAATTGTGACGTAATTGTATTGTAATAGAAATTGTGTATATGTAGTGAGATCACAAATTTGTACTATTCGAAATTGTAATAAATATTTGTTTGAATAAAATATTTGTTTGAATCTAAATTCTGTGTTATTTATTTTATTCAGCAAATATTTATTAATTATGTGAAAAATAAAATAGTACAATAACAAATACATTTAAAAGAATATATATGTATGTTTATTATCATCAAACAAAAATCATATACTTGCATATTCAACAATCTCCCCCTTTTGATGATAACAAACATATATTTAAGATTTTGAATTTATTAAATGTATTTGATCATTCAATTTGCTCCCCTTATTTGAATGCTCTCTCTACAACAAAGCCCCCCTTTGAATATGCATGAAAATAAATAAAAATATGCAAATGAACCTAGGTGCAAATAGAAAATTAAAATATTTGACCTATATTTGCCAAAATCTTAACTTTTCTCTCCCCCTTTTATTATTAGCAAAAGAGTAATAGTGTTAGAAAAATAGAGATAAAGTGATAGACATTAATACTCAATCGGGTATAAATATCAAATTTCAATAAAAAATCAAACAAAAGTCATAAATACTCTGGTTGATGCATATTCCACTTTAGAATGATAGGGATGATGTCGGTATACAAAACCGTATAGTTGTGTCTATTTGTCATATATTTATATCAGGAATTTGAATATCTACTAACCATGCATAATAGTTAGGACTTTTAAATGAAATTAGTAGTATTCCAAAAAAATATTTAAATATGAATTTCCAAGCATCTTCTAACCAAGCATAACAATGAGGGCTTTTATATGGGAGTAGAATCAACTTGATTATTTAATAATCAATTTTGATATGTGTTCCATACATGCATAACCGTGAGGACTTTTAAATGAGCATGAAAGCACATAATCAAAAATTCGAAGTAATTCATCCATGCATAACCGCGAGGCATTTTAAACGAGAGTGAATACTTTGGATGTTTTTTATTGCTAAAAATATAATAAAATAAAAAACGAATAATTCCTTTAAAATACCTCATATTGACATACTATATTGGATTTTGATGAGTGATGGGTCGTTAAAAATATGATAGAAATAGACATGGTCATGGAATTTTTACCCATCAAAAGTTATTATAAATCTTGTTTAAATTTCTAAAGAAATTTACTAAATATACTGTCTCAAGCTATAATATATGATTAATATCAATACTCATTACTTTTTCAATCACTATTTATCCTTTTCGTTAATCAATATGGAGTCAGATTAGTTAATATTGTCATATAAGATCACATCCAAAAATAATTATAAGTTTTTCTGAAAATGACTAATCTGTATCAAGGTCAACAAAAATTATTTTCTTGAAGGGTTTTTAGAAAAAAGTCTGCTATTTGAAAATTAGTTGAAATGAAAATTTGCAGATATTTTCTTTGAAAACGTGATAAAGCTAATGAATGTTTCTACATAAAACACATTCTACTAGTAAATTTCTATCAACTAGATTACCAGTGTAATCTGTATCTGAATTTCTTGTTGACTCAAATTTATCATTAGATGAATGTTATAGACCAGACCGTGATTGTGCAACAAAATATCTTAAAATCATTTTTAACAGCTTTTAAATAAAATTGAATTGAAGCCGTGCAAATAAACAAATCAGTGAACATAATGACAAGTCTCGAATAACCAAATATATCCACGAGTATCTTGAGCAATCATCAACTAATAAATCATCATTAGTAATCCTACCAAATTTATGTGAACTAGTTCAAAGATGAAAAATGATTGGTCAACATTTTTGCTCAAATCAGAATCAAAAATTGAAACAAGTCAAATAAGAACATATCAAATAAGAATAAGTCGGAATCAAAATCAACACTTATCACATAACTGGCTGAATTAAATTAGATTATGGTGCAGGTTATCTCATTTAATAAATCGTTCAAAATAAATATACTGTTACCTATTTTACCTTTACTGTAATTTTTCGTTGTTGCCCATTGTGATATGCCACCTTTATACTTAGCTAAGGAATTTTGATTTGTCGCCCATCGTGTACCCGGAACAGCCAGAATCCATGTAATACTGTTGTTATTCCTTAGCCTGCCACCACATCTACAAGAGAAATTTTTTTTGTGACCTATTTGTTTTTATAGGTCCATGGTTGTTAGTAGCAGAAGGTTTATAAAAATATGTTTGAGTAAACCCAAAGCTATGTATTTTTGTTCCTTTTGGCACTCAGATTTGTTTGACTTTGAGGGATTTTATATTCATGCCTTTTGGAACCCAAATTGGAATGGTTTTCACGTGTTTGGGTTTATACCAACAATTATTTTGATTGCGTCCAATTTTTTTTACAGATTGTGCATTTTGAATTGACTTGATTAATTATATTTCTAGCACGTTCAGATTGATTATACCGAAGTCCTTGTCTAACAGTATTAACAGTTTATTTCCCTAATAGCATATTCAACGATCTTTCTCCTTTAGAAAATTTTCCTAAAGTTGTAGACAATTGTTGGACTTGTGTTTTGAGGGATTCATTTTCATTCAATAATTGTGTGCACTTTTTAATGGAATTTTCTCTTTTTGTGTTTTCACTTTCTTTCAAAATCAGAATTTCATTTTCAAGTTATTTTATTTTAATTTTTGATTTTTTAATTTCTTCTTCAAATGTTGGACACTTATCACACTAGGGGCTCTTGCTTTGATAATTTTTAACTAATTGATCAAGTTGTTTATTTAAATCTATTAAAGAATCTCTTTGTGATTCAATTTTAGCATATTTCTTCCTAAGTCTTTCAAAACAGCCAGTTACTTCATGGAAATATATAAGTAGTTCGGAGTAAGTTTTGATACCTCGCTTGGCTCATCATCGTCGCTATCAGTTATATCACCTTGAAGGCATAGATCTACTCTTTCACTCTTACTGCTAGTGCTTTTATAATCATCATCACTTTTATCCACATGGCTGTAAACTTCTTCTTTTCAATTTCTTTTCTTGACCGTGCCAATTTCAAGGAAAATTAGGCTTGATGGGACCAGGTTTATTGCACTTATGAAAAATGATTTCCCTCTCTTCTGGGTTGTCTAGAACTTTAACTATTCTGCTTTTCAGTTGTTGATTTAGAGCCAGATTTCCGTATCTATGATTCCACTTTTTGAATCTCTTTATTATCAGTGCCAGTTCAGCTGCTCCATCATCATCATCACTTTTTGTTGTTTCTTTAAGAGCTATTGATTTCTTTTGAGTATCGCCTCCTTCTCGTTCTTCCTTGAATTTCATTTCTAGCTCATAAGTGGTGAGGTTTCTGATGAGCTCTTCAATTTTGATTTGTTTCAAATCCTTTGATTCTTAAATGGCTGTAACTTTTGCTTCAAAATTCCATGAAAGGACTCTGAGGATTTTTCAGACTACTTCCAACTTTGTGCATGATTTTCCAAGAGCTGTTGATTTGTATATGTGATTGGAAAGCCATCTATACATCTCTTTGACATTTTCATCTTGGGCTATTGTAAAGTTCTCGTATTCACTATTAAGCACGACAAGGCGAAATTCCTTGACTTGAGATGTTCCTTCGTGAGTCACTTTGAGTGTGTGCTAGATTTCCTACGCAGTTAGACAATGTGAGACACGATTAAATTCAATTTGATCTAACGAACAGATAATAGAATTCATAGCTTTAGCATTGGCATTCTGTAGTTTATTTTCTAGATCTATGGATTGATCCATCGGTTTTTCTATTTCTTGATTATTTACAACTATAGTTGGAACTCTATAGCCCGTCTCAACAATATTCCAAGCATCAATGGTTGTCAGAAAATTTTCATTCTATTTTTCCAGTAAGCATATTTACCATTGAATATTAGTGGTCTAACTATGGATTGACGATCGGAAATAGCATTATTAAAATAAGCCATTTTAAAATTTAATTTTTTGAGACAAAAAATTGGTGTTTGAAAAATTGAATTTTTAAAACAAAAATGGCTTTTGTTCCTAGCTCCGATACCACTTTTAGGACCGATTTCACCCTAGAGGGTGGGTGAATAGGGTGATATTATTAATTATAAAAATTTAATGTGGAAGTGTATAAAATAATTGCAGCACTGATAATAGCAGAATAATAGCAGCACAGAAATAGCAGAAATATCAAAAATAGAAATAGAACAACACAGATTTACCTAGCTTCGGCAAAACCTTGCCTACGTGCTGCCTCCAAGGTTTCTACTAGAAATTAAGTTGTCAGACGCTTACACACGTAAACTCACGACACCCACTATCGACTAACCTAACTCTACGCTCAAAACCCTATCATAGGTCAGCCATTGAGTTGCGAATTCTCGAACTATACCACCGTAGTTTGTTCCCTAGTCACACGACGAGAAATTACAAAAGTTTAAAGAAAAATACAACTTAAACAACAGTCAAACACACAAAACCCTAACTAAAAAATATGACCCCAATTTTTTTTAATCCGACCCAAAATAAAAACAATATCCCTCTTTTTCTTTTTATAATTTCGACTGGTTCCTTTTACTTCGTTGCTTTGAAAATGGCTGCCACTTTTTCATTCGTTCCTCTTTCGTGAAATTAGGGCTTCTATAGATTGAATTAGCTGACTGATTGTTGGTCAATTACAATGGTTATTGCTTCGATTTACTTCGGCAATCGACCGTTTCTTCACTTTGCACATGGCTGCTCCAATTTGATCGAGTTCGACTAAAGTGGTTTGTGATTTATTCTTTTTGCTTTACTGGTTAGCTTGATTGAACTCGACGCCTTCATATGCCAATGATGCTATGGTTTGAATAACATTTGAATTCCTATAATTTCGTTCAAATATATTTACTTGAATTCGTCAATTGATTTATCTCGGCCACTTGATTATGCTTGAATGCTTTAGATTTCTCTGACTTGTTCAATTCGTATAATTCTATGTTTACTTGATAATCACGGCTTTGATTTTGAATTTGCTCGATTTTTTCCTGGTCATCACGGTTTTGATTTTTGGCCCGACATTGATTTCGTCCTTTATTCCATTTGACTTCGGCCATTTGAAATGATTTCTACTGTAGCTTTGACACTTCGATTTGTTTAATTGTAATATTGCGTTTGAAACTGTACTGCTCTGCACCATTATGTCTTTGAGCTTCTGATAATTGCTTGAGCTCGAATCACTTGATTTTGTTATTGCACTTGTATACATGTTGTTTACTTATTCGACCCAGATCATGTTGTCCATGTGGTCTTGTTCCACTTGCTGTTCACTGGTCTTCAAGCCAGTCATGTAGTGTCTTCTCTTGATTGCATATATTCTGGTCGATGGTCTACTTCATCAACTTGTATTTGCATGCTTGGAGTTGCCATTGGTCATTTTTTTAGACTAACTGATATATATATATATATATATATATATATATATATATATATATATATTCCTTTTGGTTCCACTACACATATATGTTCACGTATGTATATATTCATGTTATACTGCTCTGGCTTCGAGTTGCTTTGAGTCTGGTCATTGTCGCTCCTTTTGAGTTTGTTGGTTCATCGCTGTTTGATCATTAGTTTGGTCCGGTTCCACCATTGCCAGGTCTGTTCTAGATGGACTGGGTTTGCACTTTTTTCATTTGAGTCTTGTTGCAGTGTCTTCAAAAAATGAGTTCATCTTGGTTTGCATTGTTGATTTTGAAACTAGTCAGTTGTCACTTCTATTCTGTATATTTTAGTGCACTTGATTTTCTTGCTTCGAGTTGCATACATATATGTTACTTGGTTGTACTGTTTACATTTTACCTTGGTTCTGTTTATGTTCACACTGCTTTGACCATTCATGTTGTTTGCCTCTACTTGTTTCCAGTTTTGGTATGTGGTTGCTTTGACCAGTTCAATGAACATATTACGTTGATGTTCTGTGTTGAATTTGGGTTGACACTTGAGTTTGAATGGTTGAGTCATTTTCACTGTATTGTATCCAGCTTATAGCTCGGGTTTGACCTTGTGCTAATATCGTGACTTTATTTGTATTTCATTTGAGTTGAACCTGGCTTTTGATTAGATTTGACCTTGTGCTCACCTGTCCCTACAATTTCATCAAGTGTATATCGGTGTGCACAGCCTTGTGGCATGTACAGTGATACACAATACATGTCACAGGTTGTTCGTGTATAATGAATTCAAAATAAATGATGACGAACAACCCAATAACAAAGGCAAATAATATTTTCAAAAATACACATTTTATTTTGCACTACAAAACATCTTCTTTTCAATTTTACCACGTTAGCGTTTATTTTGCAAATTGCTTAGATGTTGGATTCAAACTGGAATAGAGTTAAAGATAAATACGAGCGAATGAGTGAAATGTAGTGAGGTGCAAATGTAAATTGAAAATTGTGATGTAATTGTAAGTGAAATTGTGTACATGTAGTGAGAGCATAAATTTGTACTATTCAAAATTGTAATAAATATTTGTTTGAATAAAATATCTATTTGGATTTAAATTGCGAGTTATTTATTTTATTCAGCAAATATTAATTAATTATATGAAAAATAAAATTGTATAATAGCAAATACATTTAAATGAATATATATATGTTTATTATCATCAAGCAAAAATCATATACGTGCATATTCAACAGTATTCCTATTCCATCATGCTTATCAAGGGGAACACATATTAGAGTTGGTTTCCTTTGGGACACTATTAGGGACTGCTTCAAAGGTATGACTCTACCTATGACTCGGAGATAGCTAGGCTATTTATTCTATACATGATGAGAAACCTTTTCTTTTCCAATCCATTCACTCCACTGCCATTAGGACATGTTGCAACAGTTACAGAGTTTGATCTTTATTCCCCCATTCTTTACGACATGGGAACGACTATCATGTCTTACTTGTATAGGTTATTGGACTTACAGTGTGCGGTGAGTAGTTATGGTACATCATTATGTGGCTTTTGGGAGGTTTTACAGTATTAATGGTATAAGTATAGCCATAAACCGGCTCACTTGATAAAAGAGCACTGGTTATCATTATTCTATCCTGGGATTTGTGTATTGTCGCCACAGAATAGGAAGAGAGTACATGGCAGTGAGGGTATTCATGTTTTTTCTGTTGCATACAACCGATAGTGTTACGACATACATGCTCTGACGTTATTTGACAGCCATTTGATGGATCTTCATATATGACATGTTGTAATACTTCACATGCATAACTTTTTTTCGGGCAGACGGTTACCGTTGGTACCATTTGCTCTTATGGCTGGTGTTATATGGTATCATAGTAAGCAATGTTTGCGCAAGGTATACGAAGGAGACATGGTTCCTGATGATCCTCATCCTGATACACTTTTTCTCAAAGTGTATTCCTAGGCCTCCTTATAACTTGCAACGGCGAATAGGCCTGTCAAACGGGTTGGGTTGGGTCAAAATGGGTTGGATCGAGTTTGACCCAACCCATTTATGACCCATTCACTTTTACCCATTTATGACCCAACCCACTTAATAAGCGGGTTACCTATTTAACTCATTTAAAGATTTAAATTTAATTTGACTAATAAAAACCAAAAAAATATGAAATAATTATAATTTTTTTGTTTTGAGATCCGACAAAAATTTAAAATTTTAATTCTAATTTTCTTTAAAATTCAAATATGGGGATGAGGTGGCTTATTATTTTCTAAGTATCACTGTCAGTCTTCTTGGAGAACTACAGTGTGCGTTCACACGATAAAGTATCCGAGTGCTTCATACTGTCCGTAATTTAGGTGGAAGTTAATCGGTCGAAGTCTCGCTTAATTCCGAGTTATCACGAAGGAGTTATTGCGGTCCGAACAAAAAAAATAGCGGCTTCTGCACTAGGCGGGGTTCAAATATAGGGATGTGGTAGCCTGTTATTTTCTAAGTACAACTATTAGTACGCTTGGAGAACTACAGTGTGCGTTCACACGATGAAGTATCCGAGTGCTCTATAATGCCTGTAATTTAGGTGGGAGTTGATCGGTCGAAGTCTTGTCTGATTTCGAGTTAGAACGAAGGAGTTATTGCAATCTGAACAAAAAATAACGGCTTCTGCACTAGGCGGAGTTCAATATGCCGATGTGGTAGCCTATTATTTTCTAAGTACAACTATCAGTTCCTTTGGAGAACTACAGTGTGCGTTCACGCGATGAAGTATCCGAGTGTTTCATACTATCCGTAATTTAGGTGGAAGTTAATTGGCCGAAGTCTCGTTTAATTCCGAGTTAGAATGAAGGCGTTATTGCAGTCCGAACAAAAAAAATAGCGGCTTCTGTAGTAGGCGGAGTTCAAATATAGGGATGTGGTAGCCTGTTATTTTCTAAGTACAACTGTTAGTCCCCTTGGAGAACTATAGTGCGCGTTCACACGACGAAGTATCCGAATGTTCCATACTATTCGTAATTTAGGTGGAAGTTAATCGGTTGAAGTCTCGCTTAATTCTGAGTTAGAACGAAAGAGTTATTGCAGTCCGAACAAAAAAATAGTGGCTTCTGCATTAGACGGAGTTTAAATATAGGGATGTGGTAGCCTGTTATTTTCTAAGTACAACTATTAGTCCCCTTGGAGAGCTACTGTGTGCGTTCACACGATGAAGTATCCAAGTGTTCCGTATTATCCATAATTTAGGTTGGAGTTGGTCGGTCGAAATTTCGCCTGATTCCGAGTTAGAACGAGGGAGTTATTGCAGTCTGAACGAAAAAATAGCGGCTTCTGCACTTGGTGGAATTAAAATATAGAGATGCAGTAGCCTGTTATTTTTGAAGTACAATTGTTAGTCTCCGTGAAAAATTATAATATATGTTCAAAATTCTTATTTTTCAAATTTATATTAAAATTTAATATTTTTAATAAATGGGTAAATGGGTTACCCATTTATAACCTTTTTAAAAATGGTTCAACCCAATCTATAACCCATTTTATAATATTCATAAATGGGTTGACCCAACCCATTTATAAGTAGGGTAAATGGGTTGGGTTAAGTTTTGACAGGTCTAACGGTGAATGACCGGTGGGAAGGGAGTATCTTCATTATTGCACACTTGGATTATCTTCAATTTTGGCATAGATTCTACACTACACTGCCATCTGTAGATTTTACACATGGAGGAGGTGTTGATTTAGTTTGGCTGCCATCCATCCTAGTATTACACCCCAGTTGTGCATGGCCTATCTCAGCCCTCTCAAAGGTTTGTTGCTCTATGACCTAGAATTATAGGTGGAGGTATGGATGGTCCGTTCCTATACCTACTTCGTCTGGTTAGGATTGGTTTGTTTACATACCATATTTGTTGATCATTGATTATCCAGATCCAGCAACACTTTTGTACAAGGATTTATTTCAGATGCATGCTAGACTTAAGGATGTTACATACTAAGATCACAAATGCAGCATAGATGAGTACGAGCACAAAGTTGTAGATCTAGAGAGACGTGTTCAGGGGATGACTGTTAAGTATGAGGCCAAAAACCAACATCAACCAAGACACATTCCTCATCCAGATACCACAGTTGATTTGGGTGATGCTTCAGATTTCAGGCATGCTAGAGTAACTAGGAATGACCTTGAGAGTGAGATTTCACATTATAACAACGACGACGACGCCGAGGATGATTATGACAAGATGAGTAGTTGATTTACTTGGTTTGTTAATTTGATTCGTTTACGCAGTGGTATTTGAGGATTATTTCCTTTGTTCCATGCACGAGACTATATATTTTATGTACTTTTATTGGACTATGTTTTGTCGTATTGGACTCTGTTGCACTTAATATGGAGGATATCCTATGTTATTCATGTTGTACTCTGATTGTTTATGATTATATTATTCATGTGCATTTTAGATTATATTCTATCGTTTGTCTACGATCGATTTTATGGTACCTCCATATAACTGGGCCAACTTAAGTATTAACTAGAATCAAAATTAATCCTCATTACAGCATATATAAGATTTAATAAAAATTAGACTCGAAATTAACTAATATAACATAAACAACGTTACATTTACTCCTGAACATAATACAATATATGACTAACAGTTGGATGCACCCTAGAATAACATGATATTCTCATATTTTTCTCTACATTACGTCACGTTGTTCAGGTTTGAGTTTAGGGAGGTATAACATCCTAAAATTTTATCGTTTTGATTTGTGGATATTTAATTAATTTTAAATCCTTAAATAATTGGTTTTTAAATTTTAATAACTTATATATTCAATTACAAGGATTATTTAAATATTTGAATTGTAAACTAAATATTAATTAAATGGATTTAATAGCCTTAGTTAACTCCTTTTAATTAATAAATAATAATGGTAAACTCATATTGTGAATTTATTTACAATAATAAATATTTCAAATAAAAAATAAGAAAATCAAATTGTTAATAAAATGACTTGATTTTTATTGTAGTATTTTAATTGAGTTTATATGATTTTTCCATAATTTTTAATTTGGTAAATGTTTAAATTATCGTTTGATATATTTTTCGGCAAACGATGATAACTTTAAAATTTTATAGCATAAGATAGCCGGTGTATATTATTTTTGTTTTTAGGATCATATCACTTTTTTATGTGCGACATATTTTTTATTTGTTGTTCACGGTTCATACGCGAATGAAATTCTCTTCGGCGACGCATGGGAAATTGCAACATAAACTAAACATCAACCTAAGATATGTCAACATGCTTACTTTTCTTTTCTTCCTTTTCTACTTATTTTTCAGCTTCCAATAAACAAATAAAGTGAACAAATCTCCATTCAAAATTCAAATTCAATTCATATACTCAACTAAAAAATATATAGTTTGGATCTTTGAGTTCGTATAGAGGATTTCTATAGATCCATGGTCTTTTTTTGGGTGCGATCATGTTTTGATGGAGGCAAAAGTTGAGGAGGAAACTAGGGTTTTGATTTTTAGGAGATGTTAGTGGAGTTTAGCTAATCAAAGTTTGGATTTGAGCTTGTGATGTTGTATAACATCTAGGGGAGGAGTTTGGTGAAGCTCGATCCATGTCTAGAGAAGGTGTTTTTTGCCTGTAGTGTTCAAAGAGTTGTTAAATCACGTTTGTATTAGGTGGACTGAGCTTCTCATCATGGTGTGCATTGGGTGGAGATTGAGGAGACAAGTTCGTCGGAGGCGACGGATTTCGATTTCATCGAGTGATGGTTAAGATTGAGCATGTATATACATGGTCGAGGCCATGCGTGTACGTTCTTTATAATTAGTGATTTGGGAAGAAGAAGTGAATATGGGTAATTAATTTTTTAGTGAAATGGTTAAATAAATTTAATTATTTAATTGAATCGAAATCTTATAAGTTAAATATCTTGCTCATATGAGGTCGGATTTGTTCTCAGTCATTTGCATTGGACTTGTATCGATGTTATCTATGCTTTGGAGTTGAATTCATTGAAATTGGAGCTGGTGGATTTTGGACTAGAATCAAACGTCATTCGATTTTAGATCAAAATGGAATGCGAAAGTGTTAACTAGAATTTTAGCGAGTTTACCCATCTTTAAATAAACAATATGATTTCTATGTTGCTATAGAATATTGTTGAACGCTTAGTTGATAGCTCTAATGAATTATCAATAGATGTTAAAATTATAGTGATTTAATTTATATACGTTTAACGTAGTTAAATTAGTTATACTTCGTTTATGACATCTATTTAGCAGAATAAAATACCGTTCTACTATAAATAAATTGAATAGATTATTTTGAACATCTATCGAGTAGAATAGACCACCGTTCTATGCTTGTAAAATATAAATATTATTCCTAAAGTTAATCAACATATGGATTAATTAATAAATGATATAGTAGCTATTGATTGTTATTTGTTGATACAGATTGCATAAGTAACCATTGTTTTGTAGGGGACTTTTTTATAAAGACCCTAAGGGATTTCTCTCCATTATTTATTTTCTATTATATGCACCTTACTTGTATTCTTATATTGCTTATATTGATATTTGGTTGGAATATTTGTGACATACTATTTGATTTGTGTAAGTGTCGTTATGACGATTTTCACTGTATCATAACTTATGAAATATCATCTTCTAACCCTTGTTGTGTGTTGAACTTGAGATTGTATTTCTATGAAATAAATGTTTGGTCGTGTTTTTGCAATTTGAAAATCGTTTAAACTGTATTTTCAAGTATTTTGAGAATTTTGAAAATAAAAGGATTAATGTTGATTAAAATTTATAAAAGGATTTATAAATTTAATTAATTATCTCTCGGGATAATTAATGCTGTTTTAAAATTTATACAGAAATTATAAATTTGATTAATTATCTTTCGAGATAATTAATGTCATTTTAAATTTGTAAAAGATTATAAATTAGATTTAATTATCTTTTGGGATAATTAACATTATTTAAATTATAAATATTATTTACCTTAAATTCTTTTCGTACGGGTTTGTACGGATTTTATAAGTATTTGAAAAGAATTAGAGTTTTAAATATATTCTTAATTCTTATTTAATTATAATGAAGTTAATTAATAAATTTATTAATGATGTTCAAAGTAAATTAACTAATTTAATAAAAGTATTTTAAAGTTAATTAACCGATTTAATAAAAGTGATTAAAATTATTTAATTGATTTAATAAAGGTGTTTAAAATTAAATTAATCAATTTATTAATCGAGTTACAAATTTGATTAAATGTCTCTTAGGATAATCAATGTAGTTTTAAATTTATAAAAGAGTTATGTCAATTATTTTAGGATGATTAAAATTGTTTAAAAACATTTTAATGGATTTATCTTCCGAGATAAAAAATGTTGTTTGAAATTCATAGATGATAGTTTATAAATGAGAAAATAATTTAAAAGAAATTGTCTGAAAATAAATCCAAGTGTAAATTGTCTTGGTTTTATGGTAAACCATATTTAAATGATATTTGTCTTTGATCCTTCTTTTTAATACACTAAGAAATATATTTAGCTCTTTGCAAAGAATATTTTTAAAGGGTGTTCTTAAAGTATTTATAGATATTTGTGATGTGAAAATCAAGCATAAGTGTGAGCCAATAGGTTGATTCATTTTGGTGGTAAGTGTATGTGATTAAATTTCCATATACAGTCATTTTTTTATTCTTGATAATTGATTTATTGACTATCACTTCGAATTCTACTATCTACTTTGTATTACGTCTATTCAAGACGAGTTTTTGCTCTTTTGAGCGGTGATATCCTTTGTCGGAAATGATTACAACAAAAGAGCGAGTGAGAGCCAAGCTATGTGGGGTTGCCCCCATTAGGGTATTTTCACATCCACCCTAGATTGGTTACGATTATATGCACGTTGAGATGTGAAATACTCGGATACTCGGTAAGGTTGGTGGGGTATGGCTTAGAGATTTCTGAAAGCCGTTGTAGTTTTCAAGTATATTTCTAGTTGTATACTTTTCGGTAAGGGTGGCGCAACCTTCTAATCATTGTTGGAAAACTTCTTTTTACTTGTTTGATTCAAAATTTTGAATCGTTTTCTTAATTGCACCGAGAAGTGGCTGAAGCTCTTCTCGATGTTTAATTATTTGCTTCCATTCTTTCAAGTTTGATGTTGTTCAAACTTGTTTCCTTTCTTTCATCTATGGATGTTGTTCTTGTGAGGTAAAACCTGCTCCATGTCTACCGGCGTGGTCTCACAGAATCATTATATGTTCACCATATTAATTGATTTTTCTCACACTAGTTTTCCAGACTAATCCAGGTGTTATATTATTATAATGCTCGGGTCGGACCGAGTATTTTTTCTAGGTTGTTGTTAATTGGACATGGAGCTCATGGAGTAGAGTTGGATGTTTACCCGTCGTAGCATTTTTTACTTTCTGTTGTATTATTCTGCATACCCATCAAGAATTCTAAAGTCAAGAATTTATAACAATCCCGGCTGATGAGGCTTTTTTTACTTTGACATACCATGTACTTTAGAGTGACCACTTTACTATCTTTCTTATGTTATATATCTTGTCATTCCGCTATGAGATTCTGTTTCCTTTGTTGTTCTTTTTATTTTACCCTAACACTCTGCCCTTTTGACGATGGGATGTTCGGCATTTTAATACCGTGGAAGTATTGAGTGCCAACTTTCGATGATTATAAAGGGGGTCATTGCACTTGGTATCAGAGCTTATGGTTAAGAAAGAACATTGACATTTGTAGGGTATGGCTCATTAGAGATTGGGTAAGTGACACCCTAAAATGAGTTTAGAGTATTATATATACGAGAGCGTATTTGTTATTGCTATAAAAACGTAGTGTTAATTAGTCTATTGAAAGGTTCATGAATTCTGGTCGAGACATGGTATTCCACAATGTTGCTAGGGATTTCTAAACGCTCAAAAAAGGCAAACAAACATGATATTGATTTTTGAAATTTGGTAAATGAAATATTTTAACTAGGTTTATATATTTTATATATATAAAGGAATAATTTTCAAATTGATATGGTTATTTATGTTGTGTTTGTTTGTTTAAAATGATATTATTTCTTTATTATCATTATTGTTTGATTTGTTTTGCTCATATAGTTCAGAAGCATTGACTATTATTTGTTGATTGTTGAGTTACGCCTAGCAAGTTTATGGACATTTATTGTTTTGATAATTATGAGCACATTCAGTGAACCCCTTGTGAATTAAGATTTACAATTTGACTATAAGGTATTTGGAGAAAATATTATGTTAAAACTCGTCCTTTAATAATGTTGAGTCAATAGTAAAACTTTTAATAAAGTTGCTTAACATAATCTAGATGGGAAGATAATACACTTAATGGATAAATATTTGTGAAAAGTTTGTTATAATAAAGGAAAAGTTATTATAATATAAGACAATTTAAAAGTTACATTTTATACGAGTATGGTATGTAAAATAATTTGTATGACTCATAAAAGATGTTTTATAAGTAAAAAGGTTTTTTGAAAATTTAAATCCCGATATTGCTTGGAAAGATTCCAACAGGATCTTGAGAAAAGTAGTAGTGGTATTACTTAGAAGTGTTGATAAGTACAAATATTTTGGAAGAGAAGTTTTAAGTGAAATATATTTTCTTTGGATATTTCGAGGAAAATATCTCGATTTGTTTTATGGTAACCTGAATAATCTTCTAAGTGACGATCAAATATTGCTTAGGCGAACATTGTATTACACATACTAAATTATTCCCATTATTATCATGTGATCGAAATGAGTTCAAATCTAAACGAACCCAAAGCGAGTGTTAGTGCATAAATTGTTAAAGTTATTTTATATATAGAAATATATGTGGTATGATTTCAAAAAAGGGTTTCGAAATAAAAACCAGGTAATTGGTTCTTAAGTTTCCTTAAAGGAAATTAATTTAAAATAAAATGTATCTTTATAAGCGATTGTTTTGATAAATGAAATTTGTAAACTCTTGGATAGAAAAATAATAATTTAGCTTAAATTTTTAATGAGTTAAAATAGATAGAAAGGTTTTGATAAGTATTGTTCATTTGAAACCATAGGTTTTGTTTAAACATCTAACTCTCATAAACTATTTCATGTTATTGGGTCAACTAAATAAACAACTTTTCCTTTAGCATGTCCAAGGAAAGTAGACTCTAGGACCGAGTTGGGATACCAGCATCTTAATCTTCTTAGCTACTTACCACACCGAATAGGTAAAGAGGTTGAAGTAGTCGACTCGGTTTTAGAGACCAATATTTTTTTGTCCTTCATTTGAATTTTGAAAAGTTAAAATTAAAATAAATAAATAAATAAAATAGACATTTTATATATAAATTAGAATGTAGAAGCATATTACACAAGTTAATACTAGTATAGTAAGTTTTTGATTTAATGTTATATAAAGTTGAATCTTTGTAAAATGTTAATTAACTTAAGTTCAAATTGTGAATTGATTCATAAATAAATTTAGTATTGAATAAAATACTATAAATGAAAATGAAAGTGATTGGTGTTACTAAGAAACCAATTAGATTAAGCATATAAGTTATACGAAGATTATTTTATTCGCATAGTTCTTGATCTAAGATTCAAATACATAACTTCGGGATGATCCATACCAGGCCAAAAAATGATTCCTCACTTGATTATTGTCAGCAAACACTTGTTTCATATTCTTGCTATCATACAGAGGTTTTCTATCATAGTAAATGGCTATGTTAAGAGAATGGAGCTTTCTAATCGAGGACTTTATTTGAGTCTGTACTAGGGAGTTCGAGTGAGCGATACGATTTCGGAAGTAAAGTTTATGTATTCGAGCAAGTGGTTGGATGAGATATTGCATACGGATGACTTATGTACGTCATATGGGCTTAAGCATATTAATATGCTTTGTTCTTTAGCTTAGGAAAGTTTGGGAAGTGACTTTCAATTTTTTTTGGAGGAGCTTAGATAATATTCTAAGCGATAACTAAAGACCGATGAGCACAATGGTACACTTAGAAAATTATTTATATCCTTGGACGGCCGAGAAAGTTGTGAACCTAAGCAAAATTCTAAATCTGGTTTGTTCGTCATTTAAAATTTTAAATAATGTTAAGAGTTTTTATTCCCTTATGGAATTTGATTTGATTGATAGTGTGATTTTATAGACTACGGTTTATAAAGTTGTTGTTTATTAGGACTTAAATCTCGGTGCTTTTGAAAAAGCGCTTTCAGAAGAATTTGTAAAAGAAATAATGATATTGTTTTGAAAACTTTGATAAAGTATTACTCTTTCAAGATATTTTAAAGGAGTTTTATGAAGAGGTTTTTCAAATATTTTTGGTAAGACTAAAGTTGGGCGAATATGCTGTTTTCTAATTTGGAAGACTCACAAGTTATATTGGTTTTTTCTAGTTGTTGTTTTAGAAGGAACCGGAATACCCATGGATGCTTCATGTTGTTTTAATTCTAAAGTTATATCATGCTTCGATAGGAGGAGCTTCCTCCTTGACATAATTGATTTTGGTTTTGATATATTCTCTTTGTAGGAATTTGAAAACATATTTTGGATATTAAAAATAAGGGATTTAGTTCTAATTTTATCTTTTGAAAAGATTGGGTGCTTAGTATTTTATTACACAGTATTTATACTTTTATTGCTTTTGGTTGCGTGTGGCTTTATATCACACTAGAGTTACCACGTTATTATAATTTGCATCATATCAACTTGTTGCATATGGTTGTTATTTTGGTTACGTTGCTAGTGTATAACTTTTTTGAACATAGTTCTCTTTTGGATATGTAAGTAGAAGATAGGTACATGGGTGCAAGAGATTGTAATTTGATTTCGTGCTTGCAAAAATAAAAGTCACACTCAAAAAAGGTACATAGTAGATATAGATATTGGTGATCGACTATTGATTTTATGCCTTAAATATATGAGGCCACTTGGGTTTTGTATTCATTTGGTTGATTTGGAGTAGTTGTGATGAGTTGTAGTTTTACTGGATCAACCGCGTAAAGGAAGTTCTGTCAAAATTTTCTATAACATAAAGGACTTTCAAAGTTTAACTCATTTTAACTAATAGTTTTAGAACCTTATTGGAGACATTTTCTTTCTTTGGGAATTTTGAAGACAAAATTCTTTTGAGGGGGGAGAATGTAACATCCCAAAATTTTATGGATTAATAACTTATATATTCGAATATGGGGATTATTTGACTTGTGAATTAAATATTAATTATATGGATTTAATAGTCTTATTTAACTTCGTTTATTTAATAAATAATAATGATAAACTCATATTGTGAACTTATTTACAATAATAAATAGTTCGAATAAATAAAAAATTCGAATTATTAGTAAAATGACTTGATTTTTATTGCAATATTTTCGATTGAATTCATAGGAACTTCCGATAATTTTTTATTTGGAAAATGTTTGAATTATCATTTGACATAAATAGTTGTGTTTTTTAAATTTTACAGAATAAGATAACTAGTGTACATTATTTATGTTTTAGGATTGTATCGCATTTTTATACGTGATTATATTTTTGTTTTATCGTTTGTAATTCATACACAAATGGAATTTTTTGTGACGATGCATCGGAAATTGCTGAGTAAACTAAACATCAATGTAAGATTTTTCAACACGCTTACTTTTCTTTTCTTCCTTCTCTACTTTTTTTTCAACTTCCTAAAAAAAAGAAAGTGAGCAAATCTCCATTCAAAATTCAAAATAAATTTATATACTCAACTAAAAAATATAAGGTTAGGAACTTTAAGTCCATATAGAGGAGGTCTACAAATCTATGGTCTTGTTTTAGATGCGATCATGTTTTGGTGGAGGCAGAAGTTGAGGAGGAAACTAGGGTTTTGATTTTTAGGTGATGGGAGAGGAGTTAGGCAAATCAGAGTTTGGATTTGAGCTTATGATGTCGAATAACTTCTAGGGGATGAAGCTCGATCCATGTTTGGAGAGGGCACCTTTTGCCTACATCGTTCGAAGAGGTGTTAGGTCATGTTTGTATTAGGTGGACTGAGCTTCTTATTGTGGTGTGCGTTGGGTGGAGATCGAGGGGAGAAATTCGTTTAAGGTGAGAATTTCGATTTTGTCGAGTAATGGTTGAGATGGACTATGCATGCACATGGTCGAGGCCGGACATGTGCCAGCTTTATAATTAGTGATTTGGGAAGAAGAAGTTAATATGGGTAATTAAAATTTTAATACAGTGGTTAAGTAAATTTATTTATTTAATTGAATCGAAGTCTTGTAAATTAAATATATTGCTCATACAAGGTTGGATTTGGATGCTGTCTTTTTCTTAGACTCGTATCAACGTTATCTACACGTTGGAGTTGGATTTATTGAATTCGAAGCTAGTGGAATTTTATGATAAAATCGAGAGTCGTTCGATTTTAGACCAAACCGGAATGCGAAAGCTTCAACTGGAATTGGCCAGTTTACTCATCTTTAAGTAAACTATATAATTTATGTGTTGCTATAGATTATTGTTGAATACTTGGTTGATAGTTAAATTAGTTATACTTTGCTTACGACATTTATTTAGCAAAATAAAATATTGTTCTACTATAAATAAATTGAGTGGATTATTTTGGACATTTATCGAGCAGAACAAACCACCGTTCTGTGCTTATAAAGTAAAAATATTATTTTAAAGTTAATTAATATGTGGATTAGTTAATAAATGATTAGTTAGCTATTGGTTTCTAATTGTTGATGCAAATTGCATAAATAACGGCTGTTTTGCAGGAGGCTTTTGTATAGAGACCCTAAGGGAATTCTCATAATTATTAATTTACTGTTATTTGCATCTTACTTTTTTTTATATTGCTTATACTGATGTTTGGTTGGAATATTTATGACATATTGTTTGATTTGTGTAAGTGTCGTTATGGTATTTTCGGTATACTGTCACTTATGAAATATTGTCTTCCTAAACTCTTGTTGTGTGTGGAACTTGAGCATGCATTAGAAATTTTTGGTCGTGTTCTTGCACTTTGAAAGTTGTTTAAACTATATTTTCAAGTATTTTGAAAATTTTGAAAATAAAAGGATAAGTGTTGATTAAAATTTATAAAAGGATTTATAAATTTAATCAAATATCTTTTGAGATAATTAACATTATTTTAAAATATATAATGATATTATAAATTTGATCGACTATCTTTCGAGAAAATTAATGTCATTTCAAATTTATAAAAGATTATAAATTGGATTTAATTATCTTTATGGATAATTAATGTTATTTAAATTATAAAGGTTATTTACCTCAAATATTTTGTAAATTCTTTTCAAATTGGTTCGTTGAGATTATATAAGAATTTTGAAAAGAATTGGAGGTTTAAATATATACTTAATTCTTATTTAACTATAATTAATTAATAAATTTATTAATGATGTTTCAAGTTAATTAGCTGATTTAATAAAAGTGTTTTAAAGTTAATTAACTGATTTAATAAAAGTGATTAAAGTTGTTTTACTGACTTAATAAAGGCATTTAAAGTTAAATTTATTGATTTATTAAAGGAGTTACAAATTTGATTAATTGTCTCTTGGGATAATTAACGTGGTTTTAAATTTATAAAAGAATTATATTAATTATCTTTTAGGATGATTGACATTGTTTAAAATTTATAAAAGCACTTTACTTGATTTATTATCTTCCAAGATAATAATTGTTGTTTGAAATTTATAAACGATAGCTTATAAATGAGAAAATCTTTTAAAAGGAATTGTTTGAAAATAAGTTAAGTGTAAATTATCTTGGGTTCAGAGTAAACAATGTTTTAATGACATTTGTTTTTGACCCTTCTTTTTAACACTGAGAAACATAATTAGCTCTTTGAAAAGAATATTTCTAAAAGGTGTTTGTAAAGTATTTACAAATATTTATAATGTGAAAATCAATCACAAGTGTGTGTCAATTGTTTTAAAAGCTCGATTCATTTATTGGTGGTAAGTGTATGAGATTAAATTTCCATATACAATCATTTTGGTATTCACTATAGTTGATTTATTAACTATGGATTTCGATTCTACTATCTACTTTGTGTTTCGTCAATTCAAGAAGATTTGTTGCACTTTGAGTGTTGATATCCTTCGTTGGAAATGAATAAACCAAAAGTGCAAGTGGGGGCCATGCTATGTAGTGTTGCTCTCGTTAAGATATATACACATCCACTTTAGATTTGTTTCGGTTATATGCAAATTAAGATGTGAAATACTCAGATACTTGGAAGGTTGGCGGGGTCCGACTTGGAGGTTTCCAAGAGCCATTGTAGTTTCAAGTATATTTCTAGAGGTGTACTTTTCGGTAAGGGGGCCATCCTCTGTGATGACCCAAACTCGACCTTCAAAAATCGACATCCAATACATCACCCGTGAAAACAACACAGCGGAAAACAAAGAAGAATTGATTACACAACAATTGATACAACATGATACAATATGAAGTGATCAACATTATAAGAGATATGAACAATAGCGGAAAAACAATAGCGGAAAAGATATCTGCAACAGAGCTTCCAAGAGAGAGAGAAAGAAGAAGCCTAACAGAATGCAATCTTCATTGCCAAAGCTCCAAAGCTCCAAATCAAAAAGATCGAAACCACAATCATGCTGCAATATAGCACAATGCGATCACCAAATCCACAGACTTCAAAGATTGCCAAAAGCTACACCTATTAGCTAACTATCTGATAACCTGACTCTAGGCTGTCCATGTGGAAAATTATGGGCACCCAGAGTTGAGAAAGGGAACAATAAACTCCGGGTCAGTCATGGGACTGGTGTGAGCAAACAAAAACAGTTGTTTGAACAAGAAAACAAATAAAAAGAAATAAAAAGAAATTCGCTATGCTTTTTGGAAAATGAAACTACCATAAGGCCTTCCGACACCCACACAATGCACTTACATACTTGGGGGAGATTTCTCCTTATGATGTCAAACATGCTTGATACGTAAAAATCCTTTTGATATTATTATTATTGCATAGTGTAGAAAAACATTTCAAAAATATAATATTAATCTTAGCTAGCATAGGTACCATTATATTACGCCTACTATAGCCACCACTTGAGGTGGCAGGTTCTACAACTGAAATCGTAAAGGGATTGTATTGGGTGATGGGATTTCCAACAAATGGTCAAGGCTAAGGAACTTCCTTTCGGAATGGGTACGCCTCTGGAGGGATGCCCCGAGAACCTAACCAGATCTCTGCCAACACAAGGCCGGGGTATCTCTGTAACTAGGTAACTAACTGTCACGAGTATGCCATCCCCCGATCATCACCGACCTTTACCGAGGCCTTACCAACAAATTCCAATAAGCACATAAGTTAAATATCTAGGCTCCATACCATGATTCCACTTTTTATCCAGAAGTTAATGCATATATCCTAAGGGGCGCGACCCCTGTAACCTTTCCGCATCCTTCTTGTTTCGACCATTTCCAGGTTGTGAGGTTCGATGAAGTCTCGTCCCAAAAAGCTACGCTTTTCACAAAAGCTATGCTGTGACGCCCTGCCTCTATGCTCACGCTAGCCAAAGACACTACGGCGTAATGCCGTCAACAAGCACGAAGAATAAGACCGTTGAGGAGCGACCATCCATGTAATTGCTTTGTGCGAGCACCGATATGTCAAATAGTATATCATGCATAAGAGGAAATCCGACATACCGATACAAACTCAAAGCTACTACACAGTGGCTATATGATCTTCGGAAACAAATATAGAAATAAACATAACATAAATCAATCAAAGATGTTCATATCTCAAAGGCGGAAACATATATGAATATATCACATACAAGTGTACATCAGAGTAGTGGTTAAACAAGATCCATAATATCGCAAAAGAATAGATACAAGTTCTAGACGAAAGAATATGTATATATCAAGGAGTATCTGTCACAATTGTATAACAAAAAAACTACTAATCTAAAGTAGTTAGACAAAAATCAGGCGACAGTCCCTGATAAGAAGTCAGGCCGAAGCACCTGTAACATCTCGGTCTGACCCGAGTATTATTTAATAAGAAAATAATAAACGGATCAGTCTAGCTATAAATATGAGATAAAATGAGATAGAATAAGAGATATGACAAAAACGTATGATAATAATAACGCCATACTGTGATAAGTATACATTTGAAAATCAACCAAAAATCAAACAATATCACAAGAATCTTCTCAAAGATCAAAAAGAATATCATATTCTTTATTTCTATTCACCAAGTCACAAATATTGGCAAACGTCTCAATGCAAATCGTAAAGTTGTTGAAACAAAAATTCACCAATGCACAAATAATGATAAAACTCATCAATGTAAATCACTAAAATTGGTGAGACACAAATTCTAGAAATCATCAATTAGAAATCCAAAAATAACAAAAGGGTGAGGTCTATCACAAAACGGGAGCATAAAACATCACCAACACGTGCACCACAAACGGAACGCTATTCCATGGTCTCTAACCATCAAATTTGAGCCGAAGCTCCACAAAACGATCCGAAGACCATGGGTCGCTACCCCACAAAATTGAACCAAAGCTCCACCAAAGGATCTTCATTGATCCACAAGTGTAAATTACACTAAGCTAGTAAATAAATGAGTTAGGCTTCATGTCCCATAACCACTGGCTTAACTTTATTATTTACGAATAAAATGTAGACTTCCACTCGAAAATAAGTGTAAATTACACTAAGTTAGTAAATATATGAGTTTAGCTTCATGTCACATGACCAGTAGCTTAACTTAAATATTTACAAACAGATTGTAGATTTCTAAAGTTGTCACAAGAGTTCAATTAAACAAGTCCAAGAATTAACCGACGAAGTAAACGCATGCGCTTCATACCACTTTTTTTGCTAAGCCGTTTAATCATATTTTCTCATACGATCGAGGTAATGGTTTGTATATACTAAGAGGTTGGAAAATGGTTTTAATAAATGAGCTTTGTATTAAAATAGTGTTGAAATCGTTGGATGAAAGAGTTTTGATATTTACTACTAGTATAAAAACCTTTGTATTTTAAAGTGACAAATCACAGAAATGGTTGTAGAAACAATCAATCACCAAAAATTCCCATACGAAGACGTGAAATTAAATCCAAAGAAATTGATATCAAATCCATTGATATTTCCAAAAATCCTAAAAAGAAGTCATCAAAGTCAATAATAGTGATAACAACTAGTCGGATCGACCAAAAATCGTTTAACATTGGAGTTTTACTCAAAATTAGGCAAATATGCAGATATGCACAGATTCAGATGTCTGAGGGGTTGATCCAAACGTCTGGTTTTGGTTTCTGGAAATATTCTAGAAAACCAACCAGACGTCTGGTTCGGCAAACCAGACGTCTAGATTTAAGAATCAGACATCTAGGATTGGTTTCTGACCTTTTTTTTATTTTTCTCTACCGTGTGAAATTTTCTCCAGAGGTAAAACCAGACGTCTGGCATTGGTATCCAAACGTCTGAACACCTGGTAAGGGCAACAATTTTCCTAGGCCATGATGCCAAAACGATTTTGGGAGAAATCGAGCGAGCAACGGCGACTAAAGATTTACGCCAAGTGACAACTCGGCTTTATAGACTCTTCGATGCATCCCAAACAACATATCCAAACATTCTTAGTAGGATTTTCACAAAATTGGACTTCAAATCCAAAAATTAGCAAATCACCAAATCAATTCAAATCAAAAGCAAATGATCATGAATAGATGTTAGGAATTCATACCTAAACATAAAGATAGATATAGGCGTGGATGTGAGATAAAAAATATCTCACCTTTAAACCTAAAAACAATGCAGGAGAAGCCGTTAAAACAAGGCAAGATCAATTCCTCTTCAATTCCAACTCAAGAAGTTTCAATCTAAGCTCATAAGAAAATATTTCCTAAGTTAGGGTTTAGGAATTTCTGAAAATGGAAGTGGAAATGAGATGGAGAAGATGGAGAGGATGCTTACCTATGCTTCTCTTTGAATTTGGAACTAGAACTTGAATTTGCAAAAGGAAATTAGGGCTTAGGAATTTCTATTTCCCTTTCTCTTCCCCCATTTTTGCTTAAGCTTGAAGCGTTAGGAAATGAGAATGGATGAAGAGGAGTGGGGGTGGAGCTAGGGTCTTATGTTAGGCTATTGGGCTGAAACCTAATACTCAAAGCCCTAAATGAAAATGTCGAAATTCTAGCTAACTCCAAACATATCGATGTCTATACTCAAAAAGGTCGCAAACGCCATTTTGGACTCAATGGAAGTAGTCTCGAGTCCTAATTCGACTGTTTGCAAAAAGTAGTTTTCCAGACTTAAATCCGACTAATGATGCTATATTTAAATAAAATATTTAAATATACAATCGTAAAATATGCGGGTTGTTACACACTCTCCTCCTTAAAGAAATTGCATCCTCGCAATTCTTAAGAAGAAAATAAAGAGTAAAAACCATAAAAGCATATCAACACAAAAGAAATTTGAAATAAGAAGTTCACCTGAAAGAGCACGAGAGAGTAAGTCTGGATGTGTTCGCTCGATGAATTCTCTAGATTCCCAAGAACATTCCTTAGGATTTGAAGACCATTGAACTTTCACAAGGAGAACATCTTTATTTCGAAGGTGTTTAACCTTCGAAGAAATCATACGAATAGAATGTTGCTCACAAGTCAAATTAGGTGAAATTTTAATTTCTTCAATAACACCGGGCTCAAGAAAAGAATCGGAATCTCGAAGGCATTTCCATAATTGAGAGACGTGAAATACATCATGAATAGCAGAAAACTGAGCCGGTAATAAAAGGCGATAAGCTACCGAACCAATGCCTTCGATGATGGGAAATGGACCAATATATCGAGGTGCTAATTTTCCCGATCGACTGAAATGCATAACACCCTTCGTAGATGAAACACGAATAAACACAAAATCTCCCACAGAAAATTCTAGTCTCCTTCTTCGGTTATCGGCATAGGATTTTTTCTACTTTGAGCTTCTTTCATTCTATGACGAATAAGGTCAATCTTTTCTGTGGAATCACAAATAAAATCTGGACCTAAAACCAGCTTCTCACCGGCCTCAAGCCAACAAGAAGGAAATCGGCATGGCCTTCCATAGAGTGCCTTGAAAGGTGCCATACCAATACTAGATTGGAAGCTATTATTGTAGGAAAACTCAACAAGAGAAATATGATCTTCCTAACTTCCACCAAAATCAAGAACACATGAACAAAGAAGATCTTTAAGAGTTTGATTCACACGCTCGGTTTGTCTATCGGACTAAGGATGATAAGCGGTGCTAAAATTAAGCTTCGTTCCCAAAGCTTTTTGAAGACTCTTCCAAAATCCACTAGTAAACAATGGATCACGATCACTAACAATAGAAGTAGGAACTCCATGCAATTTAATAGTTTCTTTAACATAGAGTTTGGCCAAAAGACGTACGGTCCGATTGGACCGAACGGGAATGAAATGGGCAGATTTTGTAAGTCTATCAACTATCACCCATAGGCTATCATGGCCTAAACGAGAACGGGAAAGTTTGTCAATAAAGTCCATGGAGACTTTAACCCACTTCCAAATTGGAATGTCCAAAGATTTCAATAACACACCGGGCCTTTGATGCTCGTCCCTAACGAGTTGGCAAGTCATGCAACACTTAACAAAGTTATCAATTTCAGATTTCATCCCATCCCAATAATAGAGTCGCTTCATATCCACGTACATTTTCTACTACCGGGATGAATGGTAAATTTAGAACGATGAGAACCTTCCAAAATGTCTTTACGAAGATCACTAATATTTGACATGATAAGTCTACCAAATTTTTGAATGGCGCCACGAGAATCGATATCAGAGTCTTTCAAACCTTCAATATCAATTTTATCTCTACAATTTGGGCTAAGAAGAGTCAATTTGGGATCTAACTTTTGAGCATCAAGAACGCGGTCTAAAAGAGATGGATGAGCCTCAAGGCTACATAGAACAAGAGATGAACTCAAATCGGATTCACGATCTCGAATCTCACAAGTGGATAAAATCTTGAGATCCTTCCATTCGGATATCATCATGGAAACAACTGCTTGTTGCTTACGGCTAAGTGCATCGGCAACAAGATTTCCCTTTCCGGGAGTATAAAGAATATCAAGATCATAAGATGCAAGGAACTCGAGCCAACGTTGTTGACGCAAATTAAGTTCTTTTTGAGAAAATAAATACTCCAAAGATTTATGATCGGTGTAGAGAACAAATTTCTCTCCCAAAAATAATGATGCCAAATTCTAAAAGCGAAAATAATAGCCAAGAACACTAGATCATGAGTGGCATATCTAGTCTGGATAGGCTTTAATTGTATAGAAGCATAAGTGATAGCACGTTCCCTTTTTCAAGAGACGATACCCAAACCGATACGACTAGCATTGGTACAAACAGTGAAATCTTGGTTCCCCTCGAGAATCACAAGAATTGGAGTATCGAAAAGAAAGAGTTCTTTTAGTTGATCCTCTTTCTCGAAAAGCTAAAACTTTCAAAATTATAATTAACTTTATGTAATCATTTTTCTAGAAAAATTTACTTATTCCGAATCAATTTACTGTGTCCGATTGTCTCATCAAAGCGTTTACGAGATTCCTATCGATAATGTTGATCAAGCATCGACCAGAATTCTTAAAGCACTCAATGGGCAAAACAACACAAAATCATCTTCTCTATGATAAAAATATCTCTTAAAAACTTTACGAATATTCTTTGCTCGTTTTAAGAACAAAAAGCCAATTATACTTATAAATAAATCTTATGAAAAAGATTTGCAAAATTTTAAGTTGTTGTTTTCATCCAAAATCAATAAACACAAGGATGTCTCATCTAAATATTCGCTGAATACTCGATCAACAAGATGGATGAAATAAGCTGAATAACTCGAATGACATCACGTGTCATTCATAAGAATCATAACGAGCGCGGAATGCGGTAAGTGGAACGCTATCCTCCGCAACTCGTAGCTAATGAAAACTGGTGGTAAGGTCGAACTAAAAAGACCTTAGCACCACTCAAAAGATTGTTTAGGTGATAATACTAAAACAAGCTCAAAAATACCGAAAAATTCACGAACTACTTGAATGAGGAGAATAACATCTTCCTCAACAAGTGGGTGTAGAAAATAAAATGATGTCACCAAATTGGAATCGAAATCATTTAGAAAAATAGAAATCTGGTTAACAGATCGATAATGTCGAAGATGGATAGTCCAATCGGGACATGAGATATGGCTTTATAATAATTAAGCCAATCCTTCCAAAAAAATCAATTCCGAAGCCTAAGTAACGCATAACATGCAAATCGGCCCGGAAAGAAAAATCACATAAAATAATCTCGACATCTTTTCAAAGCAAACTGAGTGTTGTAGATCCACCAACCGGATTCGCAATTCTCAAAGAAGTCATCAAGCCCAAAATATTTAAAGAAAAAGAATCTACAAGTTCTTTTGATATAAAAATAATGAGATGAACCCATATCAACAAGAACTCGAATAGGATAATCACAAAATAAATGTCATCTTGGACAGAATGAGAAATACCTTGACCAGCAGAAGTGCTACTAGGCATTTACACAACCTTAAGCTCCCTCTTGCTTGAAACTTTGGGACATAAAGATAAAAGATGACCCGAACTCTTGCAATAACGACAAAAGAGAGATTTCAGACACCTATTAGCATAATGGTTCGTGGAACCACAATTGTAGCATTGTCCACGACTAGAGGTAGGAGCTTCTGCTACCGGGGTTTATTGTTCCTCTTTCTTCTTGCTTTGAAGTATGGGGCATCCAGAAATATGATGACCTGAATTTTTGCAATAATGATAATAAAGAGGTTTCATACACTCCCTTGCATAGTGGTCCTTAGAGCCACAATTGTAGCATTCTCCACGATTAGGGATTGGAGTCTTTGCTAATGAAGTTTCCTGTCTCCCTTTCTTGTTGGGATTAGGGCTTTTGAATTTAATATGCCTCTTCTTGTTGCTATTGAGGCCCTTTTTGAAACCTCCAACATCACTATCGCTTCCTTTATAGACCTCTTCTTCTCGTAGGGTGATATCTACAAGCTAATCGAAAGGAACTTCTAGTTTTAGAGGTAAAACCTTTGTGGGGTTCTTACTCAAAGCACATATAAACCTTTGATTCTTTGCAAGATCCAAAAGTTGTTGGGCAAACATGAATACGCCATCCAGAGAAGGACTACTGGATTGACCAGCGCTAGGACTGCCAGAACTAACCATCAGTTCTTCTTTAAGAAGGAAAGAAAGAAGATAAAAAAGGTTATTCTAAAAATGAATATCAAACAACCATGGTTGATAAAACAAGGCATCACAAAAGAAAACAGGATAGAACAGGTCCTAAGACTCGGATAAATCCTAAGGCACGACTCCTAAGAAGGACTTAAGACAATGATCCTTGCTAGATTATTCTACATTGTTATGAAGTTTGGCTCTGATACCAAGTTGTGACGCCCCACCTCCATACTCATGCTAGCTAAGGACACTATGGGGTAATGCCGTCAACTAGCCCGAAGAATAAGGCTGTTGAGGAGCGACCATCCATGTAATTGCTTTGTGCGAGCACCGATATGTCAAATAGTATAAGATGCATAAGAGGAAATCCGACATACCGATACAAACTCAAGGCTACTACACAGTGGCTATATGATCTTCGGAAACAAATATAGATATAAACATAACATAAATCAGTCACAGATGTTCTTATCTCAAAGGCGGAAACAAATATGAATATATCACATAGAAGTGTACATCAGAGTCGTGATCAAACAAGATCCACAATATCACAAAAGAATAGATACAAGTGCTAGACAAAAGAATATGTATATGTCAAGGAGTCTCCATCTCAATTGTATAACAAAAAAAACTACTAATCTAAAGTAGTTAGACAAAAATCAGGCGACAGTCCCTGATAAGAAGTCAGGCAGAAGCACCTGTAAGATCTTGGTCTGACCTGAGTATTATTTAATAAGAAAATAATAAACAGATCAATCCAGCTATAAATATCAGATAAAACGAGATAGAATAAGAGATATGACAAAAATGTATGATAATAATAATGTCATACTGTGATAAGTATACATTTGAAAATCAACCAAAAATCAAACAATATCACAAGAATCTTCTCAAAGATCAAAAAGAATATCATATTCTTTATTTTTATTCACCAAGTCACAAATATTGGCTAACGTCTCAATGCCAATCGTAAATGTTGTTGAAATACAAATTCACCAATGCACAATTATTGATAAAACTCATTAATGTAGATCACTAAAATTGGCGAGACACAAATTCTAGAAATCATCAATTAGAAATCCAGAAATCACAAAAGTGGGAGGCCTATCACAAAATGGGAGCATAAAAACTCACCAACACGTGCATCACAAATGGAACGCTATTCCATGGTCGCTAACCATCAAATTTGAGCCAAAGCTCCACAAAATGGCTCGAAGACCTTTGAACCGAAGCTCCACAAAATGATCCGAAGACCTTTGAGCCGAAGCTCCACAAAACGGTCCGAAGACCTTTAAGCCGAAGCTCCACAAAACGGTCCGAAGACCATGGGTTTCTACCCCAAAAAATTGAGCCGAAGCTCCACCAATGGATCTTCATAGATTCACAAGTGTAAACTACACTAAGCTAGTAAATAAATGAGTTAGGCTTCATGTCCCATAACCACTGGCTTAACTTAATTATTTACGAACAAATTGTAGACTTCCACTCGAAAATAAGTGTAAATTACACTAAGTTAGTAAATATATGAGTTTAGCTTCATGTCCCATAACCACTAGCTTGACTTAAATATTTACGAACAGATTGTAGATTTCCACTCGAAAGTTGTCACAAGAGTTCAATTTAACAAGTCCAAGAATTAGCTGACGAAGTAAACGCAAGCGTTTCATTCCACTTGTTTTGCTAAGCCGATTAATTATATTTTCTCGTACTATCGAGGTAATGGTTTGTATATACTAATAGGTTGGAAAACGATTTTAATAAATGAGCTTTGTATTAAAATAGTGTTGAAATCGTTTTGATGAAAGAGTTTTGATATTTACTACTAGTATAGAAACCTTTGTATTTTAAAGTGAAAAATCACAGAAATGATTGTAGAACGAATCAATCACCAAAAATTCACATACGAAGACCTGAAATTAAATCCAAAGAAATCAAAATCAAATCCATCAAATGGATATTTTCGAAAATCCTAAGAAGTCATCAAAGTCAATAATAGTGATAAAAACTGGTCGGATCGACCAAAAATCGATTAACATTTGAGTTTTACTCAAAGTTAGGCAAATAGGCAGATATGCACAGATTCAGACGTGTGAGGGGTTGATCCAGACGTCTGGTTTTGGTTTTTGGAAATATTCCAGAAAACTTACCAGACGTCTGGTTCGGCAAGCCAGACGTCTGTAAACATCCAGATGTCTGGATTTAAGAATCAAACATCTGGGATTGGTTTCTGACCTTTTTTTATTTTTCTCTGCCATGTAAAATTTTCTCCAGAGGCAAAACCAGACGTCTGGCATTGGTATCCAGATGTCTGAACACCTGGTAAGGGCAATAATTTGCCTAGGCCATGATGGCCAAAATGATTTCGGGAGCAATCGAGCGAGCAACGGTGACTAAGGATTTATGCCAAGCGACAACCCGGCCTTATAGGCTCTTCGATGCATCCCAAACAACATATCCAAACATCCTTAGTAGGATTTTCACAAAATTGGACTTCGAATCCAAAAATTAGTAAATCACCAAATCAATTCAAATCAAAAGCAAATGATCATGAATAAATGCTAGGAATTCATACCTAACCACAAAGATAGATATAGGCGTAGATGTGAGATAAAAAAATCTCACCTTTAAACCTAAAAACAATAAAGGATAAGCTTTTTAAACAAGGCAAGATCAATTCCTCTTCAATTCCAACTCAAGAAGCTTCAATCTAAGCTCATTATAAAATATTTCCTAAGTTAGGGTTTAGGAATTTCTGAAAATGGAAGAGGAATTGAGATGGAGAAGATAGAGAGGATGCTTACATATGCTTCTCTTTGAATTTGGAGCTAGAACTTGAATTCGCAAAAGGAAATTAGGGCTTAGGAATTTCTATTTCCTTTTCTCTTCCCTCATTTTTGCTTAAGCTTGAAGTGTTAGGAAATGAGAACGAATGAAGAGGAGTGGGGGTGGAGCTAGGGTGTTATGTTAGGGTATTGGGTGGGATGAAACCCAATGCCCAAATCCCTAAATGAAAATGTCGAAATTCTAGCTAACTCCAGACATATCGATGTTTATACGCAAAAAGGTCGCAAATGCCATTTTGGACTCAATGGAAGTGGTCTCGAGTCTTAATTCGATTGTTTGCAAAAAGCAGCTTTTCAAACTTAAATCTGACTAACGATGCTATATTTAAATAAAGTATTTAAATATACAATCGTAAAATATGTGGGTTGTTACACATGCTTCGATCAACCAATGATCCGCACTTAGCATGCCACATTACCAAATTGAGAATATATCACTTGTAACCATCAACTACATAACCTCTAAGCTCGTACATCTTAGAGAATTGTGTTAAGCTAAGAGAACAAATTCTTGTCCACCAAACAAAAATGTATTTGATAGAAACCAGCTTTACATCTCAAAGTGTAACGTCAGACATACATCCATACAAGTCCATTCTTGGTCAGAATGGAACCGAAGGCACTTCATCCAATTAAGGACAGAAGCCCTTGCAAATCCGAATATTCCCTAATCACGTCCACACTCCCCATCACTTAGGGTAATCTCTATACCGGAGCAACTCAGTGCAGAGACAATTAATAGGTCATCCTTTCATTTTCAAAAATACCCAGTCTTCAACCACCGTCTTCAAGTGCAATCCATTTCATTGTATCATTATTCGGAATGGGTTTTATGACTTAATGTCCTCTCCCGGCTTAACCGAATAATGAGCGCTTATTTTTTTAAAAACATATGGATACACTGGGATCTTAGTTAAGTAATGACCTTTTAGCCCTTATTTTCAAAACCTTTCCTTTTGAATGGTTTAAACAATTTCCATTTTTAATCTTTTAAACAGAAGATTCACCATTTAAGATCCTCTTCAATTTGAAACAAGGTTTACCAAATCTTTAACAAAGATTCATTCATAGCTTTCAAAACCATTTCCATTCAAATTTGATTTTCCCATAACTCGAAATCCTTTCAGCAAAAACTGGAAATTCTTTCATTATATGAAAACTATTATCATTTGAAAACAAAGGTTTTTGTTTCAGGAAAATTCGATTAAATTTGCTCAAGTTATAGCCTTTTAAAGTATAAATCTGAAAATCAGCGAACTGCCGTATCCTCGGCAAATTCTATTTTGAGTTAAACTTAAATTCCTAAAATAATTTTTAATTTCAAAACTTCCTTTTCAAAACTTTTTCATATTTAACCCAATTTCACTTCTAAACCATTTTGGATTCAAAATTCAACTTTTAAATAAAATAATATTAAATTCAAAACACTCGTGACTTAACCAATTTTCCATGAAATCCATATTTGTATGTGTGATGTGTGTAGGGGTTTTGCATACAACAATAAAATATCACAACCATCATAAATCCAAGCACAATAATATCAATAAGTGGTATAATCCTATAACGCTTATCTTTCATTCACAGATAAACATGTAAATTCATCACAGATAAATAAATTACATTTATCACAGCTCAATCCAAAGCAATCATATCGCAGAACATCACATATCAGAGAAATCAAACAATTCAAGGAATTCAATATAATCCAATCATCCATAAGCAAGATTAATTAGTCACCTGATTATAATTAATTTAAGAAATTAATTGCTTATGAACCAATCACCTAACCCTGCTTAATTTACATTAATTAATTACAAACCATTGGCTATTATTTTAATCAATTAATGAAATTAATTAATCATCCTTAATCATCCAACTTAATCAATTATCCTTTATTAATTAATTAATTATCCTTAATTAATCATATAAATTAATTAACCTTAGGTTAATTACATTAATTAATTACCCATTAATTAATTACATTAACAAATTATCCCGTTTAACAAATTACCCGTTTAATTAAGTAATTATACTAAAATCACTTCATTAATTAACCTTTAAATCATTAACGTGATATCCTGGATTTTTGGGCATTTGATAATTGGATAGTTATCCGACTTAACTTTTAAAAATACTGATTTATAAATTGAAATTTTTTAAATGTGATAATCTTCATTATAAATTATTTAAAATTTTGCAAAATTGTTAATTTCAAACCAATAATAATAATGTGTTGTGTGTATATATATATAGATTAGAAATAGAATTATTATATGCAAATTGAATTTGTGTTTGTTTAAATATAATATATATATATATATACATATCAAAATGATTTTTAAATTGGATTTGAAATTTAGTTTGAATTTGAATATTTAAATTTAAAATGCAAAAAATAGGTATTTAAAAATATTTGGATTTAAATTATATGTATAAGCTTTTATTTGTATATATAATTTGTTTTGAAAAAAAAAGCAATTCATATGTACATTTAGATAAGGATTTATAAATTTGGTATAAAAGCTTTTATTTACATTTAAAATAAATAAAAAAATAGGTATTAATTGCTTAATGGACAAGTGTTACTACATGATGACACCTTAATGAAAAGTGTTAATTAATAAGTAAATGTAAATTACAAATGGTGAGTTTTTAACAAGTGTCATTTATTATTTTGATTATTCTTTTATTTTTATTAAATCACATTTTAGACTATTTAAACACATACTTTCCTTCTCCTCATTTCTATTTTTTATATTCTCTTCTCTAAGCTAAAAAAAATACCCTGTAACAAATACTCAAAACCAAAATCTGAAAATCAATACTCCTCAAACCAGACAACTAATCCAATTCAACAGCCTATATTTCATTTTCAATATCAAAACCAAAGTTTGAACATTTTTTATTCAAACCTGAGATGAAAATCCAAAAATCTGCAAGCATTTTCATCTTTGTTTCAAAGCAAGCAAACCAGAAGAATAATCAAAAGAAAAATCAAAGCATTTCATTTTTGATAAGGATCACAACAATTCCAGTTTTTAAATCAGAAGCATTTTATTTCAACAACTCAAGTTTTAAAAAGTTCAAAAGCTGTTTCAAAACTAAGAGCTCTATTCATCTTCTTTAAAACATGTGAGTAATTTTTTTAAAAAAAATAAGGGATTAAGTTAACAAATATCCGATGTATGGGAATATCCTGGAATGTATGATGTGTAGAATGCTTTGCATGGTTATATAATTAAGATTTCCTATATATATGTATGTGAGATATGTATGCATGTCTTTGATTGTCTTGTTCTTAGTTTACAGGATTTCAAAAGAGTAGAAATCAACAATCTTTTCACTTACTCTCCTATAGATTTGAATGTTTAAACAAAAATTGTTTAAAACTGTAAGATCTATTTTTTTTTCAAATAGTTCTAACTATTATAGTTTTAAAGATTTATGGAAATTTGGAATTTTATAGTAAAACTCAAAATTTGTCAACATTTGATTTCAACAATTAAATGTTTCATGTATAAAATCTGAATCATCATCAAAGTCTAGGATTTTTAATAATAAAACCATCAATTTTAATTGAGTAATTCGTGAGAAATTGTTTGATAAACGGAATCGAGAAATGGGTCAAATTCTGTGATCACGGTGGTTGGGTGTCTCGGGATCGAGGTCAGAGGAGGCATGAATGGTGGCGAACGCGAGAAAAATGCTCGGTGATTTTTCTGATGGCCAAGGAGGACATGTGATGGGGAATTAGGGTTCGATCACCTATTTGGATCGACGATGAAACAGTGATAGTTGCGTGGCCATAGGCGATCTGGAAGTGATCGCGAGTGTGGGAAACGACATAGGAGTTGATGTTGTAACTCTGGTCAAGCTCATGCGGACTCCGGGGATCAGAATTGACGGTGGTGGTGAAGTTTGGCATCGGTTATGGGTTCCAGTTTTCGTCTAAGCAGCTCGATTTTGTATCCTTAGCGTTTCTGGTGATCTAAGAAGATGGGGTAGTCGACAAGGATGTCGACGAAGTGCCGAAGGTAGCAGGTTTGGTCGGCGACGATCAAATCGACTGTGCACGTGCACGCATGGGCCTGTGTGTCTATGTTGTTTGGAATAATTGAGAAGATGAAGATTTTCTTGAGGGCTGTCTTGTGGAATGGGTGGTATGACTCGAAGATGAGTCGATGCGAGAAATTCACGATATTGGCTCGGGGATTCTATGGGTTCGACCTGGGTTTCTTGTAGTTGTTGTATTCTATTTTAAAATTTATCAAGTGTGTAAGTTTCAAAGGAAATTGTAAACTAAGTTCTTAAACAGAGGAGGCTAAATGAAGTAATCGTTGAAAATAGGATTTATTAAAATTGAAAATAAATTAGTGGATGACCTAATTAATTTAATTAGAAGTTAATTGGAATCAAAATTGAATTGAATAGAAATGGATATAAATTAAGTGGCGAAGTGATTATAAACATATGAACTTTTGTGTAAAAAGTTTATAATTAACTTAAAAAAATTTGAGGGTGAAATTCTTAAGTGAAATTGGTATTAAAGGGACATACTAAGTTAATAGGGAATGTGAATTTTAAGCGTGAATGATAATTATGAATAAGTGAATATAAATGAAATTAATGTGAATAAGAGAAATTAGGATAGCTAAGAACCAATTAGAATAAATGCGTAAGTTGTACGTATATTATTTTATTCGCATACCGATTTGATCCAGATTCGAGCATAGAATTTCGAGATAATTTATATCGATCCGAGTAAAGATTTTTCACTCAATTTTCGATGGAAAACACCGGATGTGGATTTTTGATTGATTCTGGGGTTCTCTATCATAGTGTATGGCTATGCAAGGAGAATGACGGTTTCTAATCAAGAAACCAGATCTGAGTCCGCACTAGAGAGTCGTGTGAACGACACTAGTTCAAAATTGAAATTGTGTGATCGAGTGAGCGATCCGATTTGATATTGCGTATGGATGATATATGTACATCGTAGGGGTTTTGGTGAAATAAATATTGGAAATTGACAATGCCGAGTAAAATGATTTTGAATTATATGATTGGATATTATTGGTAAGTAAGGTGCATGTATTTAAAAGCAAAAGCTAAATCGATGCCTTTGGTTTTATAACTAAACTTGGACTTCCTGGCAAAAAGGTACATGTTTAAATTGTTGTTTGAAATTGATGGTTTTATGATTGAGACACTTGGCTTTTGTTTTATTTTGATGATTTAGGTCCGTAGAGGCGATTTGTAGTTGTTCGGATCAAGTGGCGCAAAGGAGATGCTGGCAAAAATTTTCAAGAAATTAAGGAGTTAGAATCTTTTGGAGGAAATGTTAATAACTAAAATATGATTTTGGATTATAATTTGTAATGATTGAGAGAATAATATTATTTGGAATCTATGGATTAGTTTAGAAATTTAGAGAAAGTGATAATGAGGTATCAACAAATTGGTTTTGGGAAGTTAGATGGTTAAATGGGTTTGGGAAGTTATTTCAACAGATCTGTTTTAGAAAAAGAATGGGTTTGGATATTCTTCTTACCTTGGCAATTTCAGGGACGAAATAAGGGGGAGAAATGTAACGATCCAGAATTTTGGTTATTTGAAATTGGAATATTTAATTGATTTTAAATATTCAAAAGTTAATTTATAACTTGAATTTCAAATATAAGGAGTTATTGGAAATTGGTTAAACCATTGAATCTTTAGTTTTAAGCTTAATAAAAATAATTTAAAGGCCAATAAAATTTCTATTAATTAGAATGAAGGTAAATAAAATTTTGAATTGAATTTAAAAGTAATTTATTTGATTTAAAAAAAATAACTTGTTTTAATTAACATATAAAAATAGCCTTCAGAGGCACCGTCTCGGAATTCGATGAAATCAATTCCATTGGATCCGTAATAGTGTATTATTGTCGGATTTCAAATTTGTAGCATTTGGAGTTATCATTTGGTCATACCGAATAGAAATGCATTAGAATTTACATTGAAAATTCAATATAATAATTGGATCCAAAAAGCTACCTTCGAATTAGGACTCGAAACCTTTTGATTGCATTAGGAATAGAGGTATAACATTATAAACGCCTAGCGGCATGCCTCGATAGGGGTTCAAAAATATAAGTTACGTAACTGAAATATTTTGAAATTCTAAATATTATATATATATATAAATATATATTTTCTTTGACTTGGCTTTATTTCCATCGGTTCTTTTCCCTCATTTTCAAGCTATTGTAGCCAGCCTCCTACGCAACATCTCGTCCCTCTTCTTTTTATACCCACATGCAACTGCACAGCCGAGAAAAAGAAAAATGGCAACTTAAGAAAAAAATGATTTCTCCTCTTATACTCAACGAAAATAATCCAAAACTTGTTTTAAAATTCATATTTTGACGTGGGCTTCGCATTGGTATATGATTTTTCAGGTGCGGCATCTTTATTTGGTGATCGACTGTGAAGGGTTCAAACTAGGGTAGCTGATTGTATGCGATTGAGGGCGTAATTCGAGAAATGGAGGATGGAATAGCAATGAGGAAGGAGTTTACCATATATGGCTCGAAGAGGGGGTGTGCGACGCTGTTTTGGAGGATTGCATTATCACGGGGGAGGAAATTCGTGGCTATCAGTCACGTTCGAGGGGGTAGGCGTAGGGTTTTGAGTGGTGTGCGATCAACGAAGAAGGAGAGGCGTGTTTGATGGTTATCTCGGATTTTTGGATGGTTGGGCGGAGAAGCTATTCACGTGCACGACTAAGGCACGGCTCCATTTGCGGGCACAGGCATAAGCGAGAATTGTTTGGAGAAGATGAAAAGTAGTTAGGCCGGGTCGGTGTTCAATTTGGGTATGGGTTTTTTTTACATTTTAATGTAGTTAAAGTTAAATTAATTTTAATTAATCGACGAGCTTAAAAATTAAATATCTCTTTCATACGAGGTCCGTTTGGGACGAGACTTTTTGTATTACGATCGTGGTGACAAGCGCTTCGTAATGAAACTTGTTTGGTTGAATTTAGAGCTTGTAGCATTTTAAGTTAAATTTGAATGCGTTCGAATTTAATCGAAATCGAAATGCAAAAGCGACAAAAAATAAATAAGAAGTGAGTAAATCTCACTCATTTTTAGATTGCTAGTTTAATTTAAAATGTTGAAAATTTAATTATTGGTTGATTGGATGATTTGATAATTATTATCATCGGTTGGATGTTATAATATGTACAGTAGTATGTATATTAGTATGTATACTAGTAGTTGGAATGTTTTTCCCGCACATTTTAGCGGATGAGACCCTATGTGCCCAGCATAATAGCGGATGATCCTATACTACCGTGTCCTGCTTCGAAGCAGAATTTGTATTTTATGTTGTATTAACATTTGTGGATGCAGGAAAAACAGGTTGGAGGGATTCAACTGGATTCCTAAAAAACGTTGAATTTAATTTTATATAGTGATATATGATTTGTTTGAATAATATGTGATAGATTATAGTGTGATTTGAATTTATTGGATGCTATGGTAATACTGCTCTAGATTTTGGTATTTTAAAATACCATAAATATATATATATATATATATATATATATATATAGAATTTGAAAATAAATTAAAAGGGAATTTTGAAAGTGAAGTATTTATATAGAATTCTGGATTAGTTAAAATAAATTTATTTGGAGAAAATAAATAGTTTGACTCTGTACTTGACTATTTCATGATATTGTAAATAGAGATTTTTGGAAATAATGTATGTAAAGGATTTTAGATAATAATTCTTAAGTGATACTTGTTTAAATATAAAAGGTTTTAAAAATCGAGATTTTTAATAGATTGAGAAAATGAAAGTGAATTTGGGAGTAGAGATAAAATTGATTATACTGAATCTTAAACAAGATTCTAAATTACGAAATAGAAGAAAAATCGAGATTTGGTTGGTTTTGGAATATAGTTTGGGTTATTTAAGAAATTGATTTATAAATGGAAATTTAATCTAGAAATCGATGTGATGAGAAACCGGTATAAACTAGAAATGAGATTATGGGATTTATAAACAATGTTTATAAATGGAGTGAAATGATTATCATTTGATAAATTGAAGATATAGATTCATGGTAAGAATTTATGATGAGATGGGTAAATCAGTTTAAAAAGAAATGATAGATTTTTCTTTTGGAAATGTGAAAAAGGGAATTATGAAATTGGGACGTAAATCGATTGGCGATAAATCGAGAGAGATTTATAAATATTAGATTGGTTATATTGAAATTGAAAAATATGTTTTTTTCAAGAAGTTGAGTTTGTTTTAGAAAAAAGGTTTTTTAATTATTAAACTAGATAATTTAAAAATGTTTTGGCATAGAAATATTCCAGAAAATTAGTTATTTAAATATTTTTAAATTGTCAAAATGAATTATAAGCTTTATAAACAAGTCTTGTAAAATGATTAGAATTTATTAATAAATGAGAATTAATCAGTATTATTATTTTAAAAGATAAAGTATTTAATATTAATATGTTTTATATAATGGCTTTTATTTAAGAGTATTTGCCTAAATTAAAGTTGGAAAATTATTATAGAAACTTTATAAGAATTTTTTTGAGATAATTATTATATAAAGTTTTTTGAAAGAAATGGTATACTTTCAAGGCGAAATTGGGAGGCCGAGATTGCCTACAGTTAAGTTTGGATTTCTCTAGGATAGAGACGTAATCGTTGAGCTGTGAATCGATGGTTGATACCGCATGGTGCTTTCCATATTTAATTTTAAATAGTTTAAAATATTTTTGAAAAGAATGTTTAATGAATGTACTTACTCTGATATATCTTTTGATAAAGAAATTTAATTTATTAAAATTTAAATTAAATGAGACTTAGTGTTTTCAGTGGAAAATGAACTCTTTGGTTGAATGATTGTTTATTTGATAGTTAAATAACCGACTATCAAATCTGGACTAAAAACATAATTTTGGAAATACCTAGAGGAAACACGGGAATTATATGGAACAATTACCATCGAAGGTGCTATACTGTACGTATAAACTCATTTCATTCTTCTAGGACGATGATAAGGAAATCCATCCATTAATGGTTCGGAGATGATCTCCGATATTATATTCATCTATTTAGTTCCTAAAGAACCGGGGTTGAGTTTACCAGAAATATTGAACGTTGTTTCAAAGAGACCGAGATCGGATAATTTATCTGAAAGCCACTTCGATCCAACATATACATTTTCGAAGTGAAGACAAGAGCATGTAAGTGAAGAAGGAGCATTGAAGTGCAAGGGCTAATTACTACTAATCTTGAGGATGATCCTAAACTGGATGTAGTAGGAATAGTACCTTTTGTTTCGTTCAGACCCAGAACGGACTTGTATGGATGAATGTTTTCAACACATTGTCATTGGAGGACAATGAACATTCCAAGTATAAATTCCTTAAAAAGGTAATCGTAACCTCAAGCCTCATTTACCGGAATGACTAAAATCAGGGGAGATGTAGAAAGGCTAATTGGGTCGCACCCAATTAGTGTATGTTATCACCTTTCTAGATACCCTCGGATATATTATAAATTATGTATACGGTGGTGCATGGAAAAAGAGCTCTCAAGGTAGGAACACCTCGGGTGGTAACATATTCGGTTCTATATAGGTTAGGGATAGGGCCGGTCTTGTATTGTAGGGGATCCCGACGAGGTCCTCGGTACATTTTTCTAGATGTGTACTGTGATGGATGGTATCCCAATGCCTAGTTATTATATGGAATCCATTCTTCAATAAGCGCTGTACGGTTTTGATTGTGCCCAACTATGTTGAAATGTGAGATAAAAGCATCTCGGCTATTTGAATAAGTATTTGTACTTGGGCACTATTATAATATCAGATGATTTTGATATAAAATGTTTTGGTTATCGTAAGGAAAAAACCCGTCGTATTTATGTGTGACGTGGTCTTACGAGATACCTTTGTTTTCAAAGGTTTTTGATAATAGTAATAATTTAAATCAAGTGTGTTTTTCCCACGCTGGTTTTCCAGGCTGACTCCAGTGTTATTTTATTATAATACTCAGGTCAGGCCCAGTATTACAGATTTTGGGTGCTATGGAGCTTAGGAGACGAGCTGGATGACGAAGATGTATTACACGTACTTGATTATTTTGTATTGTTTGTGTTAGCCTGTGTAGCCAACACTAGCGAGGACAAGTTATTATAACTGTCCAGTATTCATGTATAAATTGTTGTACTCTGATGATGCTATGTTTAAATAGCAGGTATAGTTCTTTTTGTATAAAGATATGTTATTATTTATTATATATTTTTCCGCTGCGATAGTGAGATTCTGTGTCATTATTCTATTTTCTTCTACCTCTTCTTTTCTTTTCCCTTAACTATCGGGTTTTCCAGCATCGGTTGTTCGGCATGTAATACAGTGGACGTATTAGTGTCAATTTTCGAGGGTCGAAAATCCTAGCCGTTATAATTATATGGAAAGAGCCTAATGATTTTAAAATCTTTCAAAGGAGGTCATTCTATGAAGTCGAAAGCTAGATTTTGAAGGTATCGAAAGTTTTTATGAACCAAACTCTATTTTAAAAAGGAAAAAACCCATGGCTGTATTAGAGGAGATTTTAAAGGATTTTAAGAAGAAGCCATCTTTGATAAACTAAACCCACAAGAGTGGTATTGCTATGTTATTATCTTGCTTCTTCTAATATAGGTGTATACACTTTAAAATGGTCCCATAACTGCATTTGGGGATAAAGGGAAGGAGAACCATTTCGGTTAACCCAGCAGTGAATATAAATTGAACAAACTCCTGAATGAGTAGAATTGCATCTAGGAGGTTAGAAAAACTAGTACATAGGATGCTAAAATATAAAGGAAAGATTTTTGGCAGGGGCCAACAGATTTACAGTAATCCCATGAAAATTGTATGATATTGGCAGGGGCCAATAGTTTCATAGTTAGCCCATGAAAGCTATGTGTAAAGGAAGATGTCAGATAGACATGTTCATAGTTAGCCCATGAAAACTATGTGTAAAGAAAAATGTCAGGTAGACATGTTCATAGTAATCCCCTGAAAACTATGACTGGATACGGGCAAGGCCAGTAGGTTTGTAGTTAGCCCACAAAAACTATATCTGAATGAAATATTGACAGATGTCAATAGTTCCTACTCAACCCATGAAAATTAGGATAAGAGTAATATTGGAGTTACCAATAGGTTTATAGTGACCCCATGAAAACTATGTAATTGGACATGGAGTCCTTAAATGTTTAACCTTTTATTAGTCAGCCTGTGAAACTAATAGGTTGATAGTAATCCTAGAAACTATAACTGAGACAGACAGTCTAAATTGAATGGGGGATGGATAATCCAGAATTAATTTAATTGTTTTGCATATCTGCATATCATAATTTTTTGAATTGTTTTAAACATTGTGGATGTAGGAGCACAGTATATGGTTATGCAATGGTTTTAAGATATTAATGAGGGGAAACCTGTTCCGCTAAGCAGCGTGGTCTCTCTAGATATCTAAATGATTTGAGATGGTAGATTATTATTCATACCATGCTTTATGTCTGACTTGAAGTTTACGTTTTCCCTTTAAACTTTCGAGTACTTAGTTGATTTTAATTAGTTTAAGAGTTAAGGTTTTCAGATACCTCTTAAGGCGAATAACCTTTCGGACACATTAGAAGGCATAATAGCTGATTAGAGTCTCTTTTCTGTTGATTCTGCTATGTTGTTTGTAATGGAAAAGTTGTTATATTGCCTGTATATACTCTGATTATCCAAGAAGGTATATATGTCGCTGTTGGGTGTATGTTGTGATAAATATAATTTCTCTGAACGTGGTTTGCAAATATTGGGATTATGTAATGAATTGAAAATGTTTTGATATGGAATGTGATTTTGTTGAAGTTTAATTTTTTTCCGTATTCATGTTTTTATGTATATCAATGAATCTAACACCCCGTATTTGGTAGCCGAGGATTAATAACTTTGGATGACTGCAGCATCCGTCGACTTTAGTTTTGAGCCTCCAAGTAAGGGGATGTTACAAGTTGGTATCGGAGCATAGGTTTATGAAACTTTAAAAGAAAATTAAACCTAAAAGATTTTCAAACATAATCCAATTAATTTGAAATGATGATCGGGGTTTGGGTTACGTTATAGTGGCAGACTTGTATTTGATATATATATATATATATATATATATATATATATATATATATATATGTATGTATGTATGTATATGTAAATATATAAGTACATGTTCCCCTCTCTCTTAGACCATTCTTCTACATCTTAGTAAGGCTCATATGTAGATTTATGAGAAAGAAGATATGGAAGTAGGAAACGGAAGAGGAAATCTAGGTGGAGGAAGCATCACAACAAATGGAAATGCTCGACATGCTACCAGGAGGAACTGAGGTCGACAGACTAATGCTAATCCAAATGCTAAAGCCAATGTAGGTTCTGGAAATCCACTAGTAGATGTGGGGACGGTGTATCAGTTGTTAGCCAATCTGTTGCAAGTAGGAGCTGCTGGTAATGTTGGAGTTGCAAATCCTATGGCTCCAATTGGGAATAACTATGCTAAGCTTAGCAGAGACTACACAAGTTTGGGTGGAAAGCCATTTATTAGAACTGAGGATGCTGTTGAAGTTGAGAATTGGTTATTGAGTTGTGAACGGATCTGTGCTGATTTGGGCTTGGATGATGGGCAAAAGAGAAGGCTAGCCTCTAGATAGTTGCAAGGGGCGGCACTTCATTGGTGGAATAGTGTGACCGCTGGAGTTTTGGAGGAAGCGCTGACATAGGCTAATTTCAGGAGAAGGTATGAGCCAAGGTTTCTATCTAAATTTGCTAAGTCTGCATTGATGCGGATGTTCATGGATCTAGTTCAAGCAGATATGTCAGTGGTCGAGTACGCAACTAAGTTTGATGAACTGTCTCGATATGGATATGCATTGATTGACACTGATGTTAGAAGGGATGAAAGGTTCATTCGAGGACTGAGACCTGAGCTTGCTAGGATAACTATAACCCACGTCCGAGAACCTTATAATGCGGTAGTGGAGATGGCCATTCGCCATGAAAAGATGCTTGCTATTTCTGCTAGAGAGAAGCCTGTTGAATCCCAGGGCCCTCATGGTAAGAAGAGGAAAATCTTTTAGAAGAAGGGATCCTAGAAAGGTGATGCTGCCAAGAAGGCAAAGGCTGATTTAGCGTGTTACAAACATGACAAGGAAGGTCATTTGTGAATGAGTGTCGATCGGGCAATGGGAAGAAATATGCAGACAAGAAGAATGTAAAGTGCTTTAATTACGATCAAGTGGGGCGCTATAAGAACCAGTGTCCAGAGCCAACTCGGGCGGACAAGGGAAAGGTTTTTACTACTGGATCTTCAGCTAAGCCCATTTCAGCTGAAAAAAGGAAAACTGCAATGGAAGGTGCATTTTTGATTCAGAGTATACCGATTAGGATACTTTTTGATACTTATGCATCACATTCATTTATATTCTAGTGTTAAGTTGATAAGTTATGTTTAGAGCCCACTTATCTTGTTACTTCCATAAGGGTTGCGAATCCAATAGGAGGATATGCAACTTTGGGGATGTGACCAGTTAGAATTTGATTTGTTAGGTCATAAGTTTGCATGCAGTTTGTATGTGTACGATTTTATAAATTTCATAATCATTTTGCGTATGGATTGGTTGAGGAGGTATGAGGCCAGGATATTTTAGTAGGATAGGGAGATGTCTTTGAGACACCAGATAGTCATAATCGAGTTATATTCTCAGTAGAGAATTCTGACTGGAGTAGTTGTGCTTTGTTAAGTGCAATGGAAGTGGGTGAAGTGCTAAGTCAGGTTTGGATTGCAAGGGAATTTGCAAATATGTTTGAGCCATTCACAGGACTACAACCAAAACAAGCTATTGATTTTCAGATAGATCTTGTGTTAGGAGCTGAATTTTAGAGTAAACTACCTAGCAAGATGACACTGACCGAGATGAATGAATTGAAGGTGCAGCTAATGGATCTAGAAGGAAGGAATTTATTAGACCAAGTAGTTCGTCTTGGAGAGCGGGTGCGGTATTCATGAAGAAACTAGATGGATCATTGATGATGTGTTTCGACTATCGTAAGCTAAATGAAAGGATGATAACGAATAAGTATCCTTTGCCGAGAATTGATGATCAATTTGATCAGTTGAGTGGAGCCAAGGTGTTTCCCTAGTTGGATTTGGCGATGGGGTTCTATCAATTGAGAGTGGCAGGAGACTATATTCCTTTGACTGCATTTTAGACTAAGCACGGTTCATATGAGCGGTTAGTGATGCCATTCAGGTCGATGAATGCATCTGCTTTCTTTGTGGATTTGATGAATCGAGTCTTCCGAGATTATTTGGATAGATTCATATTAATGTTTATAGATGACATATTGGTATACTCTAAGGATGAGAGAGAGTATGAAGACCATCTTGGAGTTGTGCTAGAGACGCTGAGGCACAATCAACTAAAGATGAAGTTTTCCAAATGTCATTTTTCGAAGAAAGAGGTTGAGTTTCTTAGTCATGTGGTTTTTGAGAAAGGATTGCCAATCAATCCAGATAAGATCGAAGCAGTGAACAATTGGAAGAGATCAAAACTAAAGATGAAGTTTCTAGTTAAATTCTCACTTAACAATGATAATACTTTAATATTATCATCATTCCTAACATCCAAGCAACCATATATTAGTTAAATAATTTACAAAAACTTTCTTTATATCGAAAATATATTTTTGGGTAACATTATTTCATTTACCCATATTTAAAACAATACCGTGTCGATTGCTCTATTCAAATGTTTAGAAACCCCTTCGATACAGTTGCGCAGACTGTGTCGACGAAGGTTCATATGCCACTCAATAAACCAATCAACACAATATTAAAACAATTTATATTCACTAACAAATACGCGCTCATATCTATTAATACGCTCAAACTCATTATAGAGTACTACAGACTCTATTTTACGAGTAATCCCCACCAGATCCAAGGTTATCACCAACATATGCTCTTATACCAACTGTAACAGCCCGCAAATCCGTACCCCTTGAGTCAACACTATTCTACAACAATCAACTCAAGTAGCATAGAAATACGAACCATTAGGGTTAAAGAAGAAGAGGTAGAAGAAGAAAATAGAAGTCAACATCAGAATCTAGCCATCGCAGCGGAATAAAATATAATAGATAATAAATAATTTTACTCAAAAATCAAATATCTCTGTTTATATATTACATCATTAGAATACATCAATCACAGCTCAACATTAATATCATATAATAGATACTCAACAACTCAAGATACACAACAACTCAAACAGCGGAAATATATATATATATATATATATATATATATATATATATATATATATACAAGTACGAGAGTACGTATCGTCATCCAGCTCGTCTCCTGAGCTCCAGAGCATCACATCCTGTATTCTATAATACTCGGTCTGACCCGAGCATTACAGTTAAATAACACCCGAGTCAGTCTGGAATACCAGCGTGAGAAAATCACACCCAATTGATTATTAAAGTTTCAAAAATCCTTTGAAAACAAAAGCGTCTCGTAAGACCACGCTACAAATAAACATGTCGGGTTTTTACCTTACGATATCTAAAACAATTTTTATAGAAATCCTCTGATATTATAATAGGGTCTATATACAAATACTTATAAAATAGCCGAAATTGTTACATGATTAAATTCCAGCTACTAGCCACAGAGTGGGTAATACAAACAAAACTCGTACAAGGCTCGTAGGGAGAATGGATTTCCAACTAATGACTAGGCACTGGGGTACCACTTGTCACAGTACGGGGCCTAGATCACCGTACCAAGGAGTACGCCCGCTCCCCTGCAACACAAGGCCGGAACCATCCCTTACTGGACAGTCCCGAGTGAGATCACCCCGCAGTTGGGATCAACAACCGCACCACTAAGCCGAAATAAAAAGGGACATCTAGACTGGAATGACCTAACCCTGCTTGGGTGCTACCCACCTAGCCTTGCTGCATAACCCCTGATTTTCAGTCATTCCCATTTGATGAGGCTTGAGGCTAAGCGTTACCTTTTTAGAACTATATCCCTTAGAATGCCCATCGTCCACCTGACGATGTTTCGCAAGCATTCATCCATACAAGTCCGTTCCGGGTTCGAACGGAACCGAAGGCACTATTCCTACTACATCCATTCTGGAAATATCCTCAGGATTAGTAGCGACTAGCCCTTGCACTTCATTGCTCCATCTTCGAATCCAAAATCTTTTTTTCTTCACGAAACGTACAAACCGGATCGAAGTGGTTTTCGAGAAATAAATCTCGATCCCGGTCTCTTCGAAACGATCAGCGTATTTGTCCAATATTGATAGTCGGTTATTTAACTATCAATTAATATTCACAAACAACCATCAACCAATAAATAATTTTCCAATTTTTTTTATTAATCACAAAAATACCTTCACAAGATATATTTCTATTTTCAATCCTTTGAAAACAATTTCAAAACCATCTTTCTTTCAGAATCAACTTTCCCGAATATTTTCTATCTCCTCTGAAATCACCAAGCACAAAAATAGATTTTTAAAATAATTTAAAACACTTTACTTTGAAATTTATACTTTTAAACATTTATTTTTAAAAAAATACTTCAATAAAAATACATACCATATGAATATTTGAAAATAAGATTACTTAATAAAATATACAACTAGATTTACGCTTTTAAAACAAATACTAAATCACTCTTTAAATAAATTGTTGCTATAATAGATTAAAAGAAAATACTTACTTTAGAAATTAAATATTGGAAATAATAAATTTTACAAAACTTTCTTTCCATAAAAACAACTTTAATCCATCAAATTAATTTTTAAAAAATTTACTTTTTAAAACATGTACTTGGCTATCCAGAGAAAATCCCAACTCCAATCACCTAAATCAATTTTCCCAAATTGATTTCCAATTTATTTTATTTGAAATAAATTTCTTTAATTACCTAATTCACTTTAAAATTCATTAAGTATATACTTAATTATTGTTATTATTATTATTATTATTATTATTTTCCATTTGATTTTAAAACTTTTAACTGAAATATACAAATTCCAGATTTTTCCCAACTTTTTTTCCTTTATTCTTCCAATAATTCAAATCTTAGCTTTTAAATAAATGTTTTGTTCTTTAAAATAATAACACTGAATTTTAAAATTCATCAACTTCCTGTTTATTCAAATTTCCCTTTTCATCCTCAGGATTCACTTATTAGAATTTTAAAGTTACTTTATTTCTTTTCCAAGTCATTCTTAGTTTTATTCTATAATTATTTTACTTGCAATTTCACTTCTTTCATTTTCATTCAAAAATCACATTTATATTTTGGTAATTCATTATTCTCAATTATATCATCCAAACCATAGCATTCAATACTTCCACTTAATGCATCATAGAATATCCAATAACCAGAATATCCAATAACCAGAGCAGAGGATATTAAATAATTTAAATAAAAGTTGAGGGGTCCAGTTGGATCCCTCCAACCTGTTTTCCCTGCATCCACAGATGTTAACACAACATAATATGCCAATTCCAAAATATACCAAACTATAGCACATCAATCAATTTAACCATTCAAACAATTATTTAAATTTAATCATTTAAATTTAACCGAGTGAGATTAACTCACCTTTGGCCTATGATTGCCACCATATCCATCTCGACTTGTTTCATTTCAGATTTCAACCTTTGAATAAACATCATATGATTTTATTAATTTTTGGATTCATCGATCAATTAATTCTTAATACTTCGGTTTTTAACTATTAAATTGGTTATATATAAATTTCTTTTAAATAAAATATTTAAACTAATTGAAAACAAATCTCTTCCCAGTACATAACTCAATTTACATTGACCACGATTTTAAACTCCAAAAATATTCATTTTAAATTTTAAATCTACTAGGTAAGTAAAATTATAAATTTTACTCTACTGTTCAAAGTTTCTAGCCGATACATACATATATACAAATATCCTGAAATCTGTATATATTTTTACATATAAGATTTTAATCAAAACATAGGATACTCACCGCAAGAAGAAACCCAAAACCCAGCATCATCCACGCGATCTCAGGCCGAGATCACCCCCCTTTCATCGAGTCGACGCTACCACCCTAAACAACCGCGAGCTCCCCAGGCGCCGCTGTCCTCCATCCTCACGCGCCTCGTCCCGTGTTTGCCACCATCATCTGTTGTCGCCTTCAACTTCGCGAGACCCAAGTCGATCGCCCCCAACTTCACAAGAAACCCTAAACGCGAGTGTGAACCTCGTCGTCGCCTGACCTAAATCGCCGCTGCGAGCTCCTCCCTCCGAACGCGATTCGAAAAGAAGAAACGAAGCTCTGGCCATTTTTGATTTGGGTCTAAATTTTTTCTAACTGATCGATTTGATGAAAAGGGTTTCGGCCCTATTTTTTTTTATTACGTATTCGGTTATGAAGGAAAGGAATCGAGATAACCGGAATAAAAAATAGGAAAGAGATCTATCGTCTAAAAGAAGATATAGATGAGGGGAGAGGCGTATAAGAGAAGCTTGCCTAAGTAAATCTCATTAAATTATTATTAATTAAGTTTTCAGCGCGTTATTATATCGTACAATCATACACTAACTCCAATCAATACGAAATTTGAAATCCGATAATTATTCAATATTACGGACTCAATGGATCTTGTTTCATCAAATTCCGAGACAGCGCCTCGGAAGGCTATTTTTAAATTCAATTTAAACGATATAAATTTCAAAACTGAACAAACAACTTCCAAATTCAATTTTAACACTTTTACTATTTTCCATATTATCGATATAAATTTTATAAGCCATCAAATTATTTTTGACAGGCTTAAAACTCCAGATTCAATGATTTACTCAACTTCAAATTATTTAATTCAATAATTATGTATCAAATCAATTGTGATATTCGTAATTCAAGTTAAAATTACTCTATTGAATATTTAAAATCAATTAAATATTCCGATTTCAATTGCTCAAAAATTTCGGATCGTCGCATTCCTCCCCCCTTAAAAGAATTTCGTCCCCGAAATTACCAGTTGGGAAGAACGGTCCAATCCTCGTTTACTTATCCTTAAAACCAAACAATTCGACATCCAACCAACTATCTTTTACAAAGACCATCGTCATTCTTATTAACTTTCCAAACCTTTCCCTAGTTTGCAAACAATCTTATTTGTCCAACCATTCAGGTTTCAATTTAAAATCAAATTTTGAATTATCAAAATTTTCTCAAAATTTTCTAACTCCCTAAATTTCCGAAAAATTTCGCCAGCGTCTCCTTTGCGCGGCTGACTCGGTACAACTACAAAATGGCTCTACGGCCTCCCAAATCCAAAAAGAAAACAAAAAGCCAAGTGGCTCAATCCAAATCCCAATCAAATATCATACCAAATTAAATACATACCTTCTTGTCGAGTATTTCAAATTTATCTCTTGAAATCAAATCCAATTTCCTTTTCCCTTTTATAATACCTGCGTATCCTGCTTAGCACTAATATCCAATCACAATATTCCCAAACATTATATCAACTTCCTTACCAATGTCAATATTTATTAATCCAAATATCAACTTAGAATGTATTTGTAATATTCCATTTCCAATTAAGAATGCACCATTTCATACTTAAGTTAGTATAAGTATTTTATGTGTTTCTTATATTTATTTCACTCCGACTTTAGTTTATATCTATTTCTATTCAAATCGATTCTTCCATTTCCATATGAATCCAATTTATCTTTAACTCTGAATATATAAATCTTGTTTTTCATTATAACTAAGTTAGGTCATTATTTTAGTTAGTTTCATTTACTAATTCAGTTTAGTTTCTAATTTGAATTCGCTAGTCGTTAACACAATTTTCCAAAAATTTCAAAAAAAATTCTAACTCCCAAAATTTCTGAAATTTTTTGGCAGAGTCCCCTTTGTACGGAGGAGCTTTTGCAATTTGACAAAAGAGATAAATATATATACATCGACCCACACGGTCGGAAAAACCAAAAACAGTTCATATTTCCTATTTTTATTGCGTAGGCGTACCTTATTTAGCAATTTAAGCAAGCGGCTTATTATTTTTAGCAAATAACACAACCAAATCCAGCCACACGGCTTCCAGGTACCTGTACTTACTCAATTTAAACATGTAAGTGCCAAATATATGCAGTTTAACTATATTTCACTTAGTTGCAATGGTTAAAACATATGAATTCTGAAGAAATGCACATCCAACATTTTCCGTAAACAACTCATACAATTTTCATACTAATTCCACTATTTCAATTAATTTATAACCCATTTTCATTCAATTTGGATGGTTTTCAATCCATTCGTATACCACTTCATCAATTTGAATGGTTTAAAACCCAATCGCTTACATTTAATTTATTCTTAAGCAAACTGAACTCATATTTAATTCAATTGCTTTCAAATCAATTTATTTTACTACTATCAACTCATAGAATTTTAATTACTTCTATTTACATCTAGTGATAACTTATTCTATGCAAATTTGACATGGCCTATGTGAATAAATATGTATTTATGTTTATAACCAGTTTAAATCGATTTCAACTCAATTTATTACTTAATTTTATTCCATTTTCAATTTATTCACAATTCATATATTCTCATTTTCATTGCATTTCAGATTTGAATTCCTTCACTTGCATTTCATTTTATTATCCAAACTAGTTCATTCAAAACCATTAACAATTTAGGTTCATCTTCATTACCAATTAAATTTCCTTGTTATTTTAATTCATTCACAATCATTTATTTAGCTCGACACATTCCATTTAAATTTCATTTACAATCCATTTATTTACATTTCCTTCCAAATTTGTTTATTCCAAACTATTGTATTTAGCTCGAAGGCAACCCAAGCTATTGCATTCCATAACCATTTCCCAACTTATTTAAACCACACTTCATTTTGATTCTTATTTATTCTATCCATGTATTTATTCAGCATAATTAGTTTATCCACACAATCTATTAGAAATTTTCATTTCTTTAAATATTATTTATGGCTCACCAAATTCTATTTTGATCCCAATTTATTTGTACTTGATTTAAATTCAATCCAATATCATTAAACTTAATTTTAAGTTAACTTCAATTTCAACTCTCCTCCATCCATTAGCTTAATTCAAATTTTATACTTAAGCTCATTCTCATTTTGCAAACAAAGTTCTCTTTACAATTTATTTTGATTCTATTTTAATTCAATCCTATTTTCAACTATAAATTATTTGATCAATTATTATACATTTTAGCTTTCTAGATTCAGCTCATTCAATTTATTACCTGGCTATTTCCAAGTTATCTTCACTTATGGATTTTATTTGCACATTCAAATCATTGCTATTTTTAATCCATTTACATTTTTATCCGATATACTTCAATTATATTTAATTTGTTAACACTTCAAGCTAAATTTTCAATTTATAATTCAAGTTTTAAATCCACTATCCATTTTCAATTTACCACCCAAATTATTAACCATAATTTTTATTACATTTACTTCACTATCGATCCATGTCGAATTTGATTTATAACTTAAGTTTTATTTCCAAACTTCAATATAAACTCACAATTCAATTTCATTAACTGATTTATTATCTAATTAGTTCTTCCCTTATTTATAATCCAACACTTGAATTTTTATTCCAAATATCCCTTCATTTTATTTTCTTAAGTTCAATATACTTTATAATTCAAGTTTGGATTTTCTTTTCATTTTCCAATTCATCAAAAATATTAAATTTGGGCTTTGTATTCCATTTTCAATTTTATAAGTCACAACTTATTATTTACACAATTCCATCCATTATAGGCTTAAATATATTCATCTTTTATTTATTTATTTATTTTTAACTCGGGTTTTACACTTATTTATAACTCAAGCATATTTTTATTCCATGCATTTTAATTCTTTTATAAGTTATTCTGATTTATTTATTCCAATCTAATTCTTATCCAGTTTATTTCTTATTCAACTTATTTCCATTTATTCAGGTAAGAATTTAATTCCATTCAATATCACCCATAACTCAACTGAATTTTTATTTCAATTTTATTTCAATTTTATTTTATTTTAACTCAGATTTATTCAACTCAATTCGATTTCAACTTAATTCGAATACAACTGGATATTATTTTCAGCTTATTCGATTTATTTCAATCCAGTTAAATTTTATCTTCCAATCCAGGGAAATTTCATTTTTAACCTTTCACCTTAAATTTAAATTTCCAACATTCAAAGCTTATATTTCCTTCCTGATTTAAAACTCATCTCAATTTATAAGCTTTCAACATACCTCATCAGGATTGCTAAACCTCCGGCTTTGGTTTCAAATCATTTTGAAATCTCCAATATTTCAAAATCACACTTCTCAAAAATTAAACCAATCCTGGTTTTATTCCCAACAAATTTCTTTTGAAATTTTCAAAAACAACTAGCTTTCCTGAACAAAAAAAAATTTGGCAGCAATCCGTCACTTAGAAATTCGAAAATGAATACTGATGATGCGGCCGTCATCATCAGAATTATTTTCCAATAATCCAAGTGATTTCAATGCTATAACACTTTCAAAATTCATTTAAATCAGATTTACATTCAGAAATATCTCCAAAACAATAATGCTATCATTTATCTTTAAAACACTTCCAAATCTCCGGAATTTAAATTTCCAAATCCTGCTTAATTCAATTTTACTACAATTCATTTGCATACCTTATGCTCATACAAATTCTTATTTGATTATATTTCAATTTATAAATTACATTTATAATTCATATTTATAAATTTCATTTCATAATGAATTTATTCCCTTAACTTTAGTTATATTTTCAATTTCTAGTTAAATTCTTACTTAACAATGATAATACTTTAATATTATCATCATTCCCAACATCCAAGCAACCATATATTAGTTAAATAATTTACAAAAACTTTCTTTATATCGAAAATATATTTTTGGGTAACATTATTTCATTTACCCATATTTAAAACAATACCGTGTCGATTGCTCTATTCAAATGTTTAGAAACCCCTTCGATACAGTTGCGCAGACTGTGTCGACGAAGGTTCATATGCCACTCAATAAACCAATCAACACAATATTAAAACAATTTATATTCACTAACAAATACGCGCTCATATCTATTAATACACTCAAACTCATTATAGAGTACTATAGACTCTATTTTATGAGTAATCCCCACCAGAGCCAAGGTTATCACCAACCTATGCTCTGATACCAACTGTAACAGCCCGCAAATCCGTACCCCTTGAGTCAACACTATTCTACAACAATCAACTCAAGTAGCATAGAAATACGAACCATTAGGGTTAAAGAAGAAGAGGTAGAAGAAGAAAATAGAAGTCAACATCAGAATCTAACCATCGCAGCGGAATAAAATATAATAGATAATAAATAATTTTACTCAAAAATCAAATATCTCTGTTTATATATTACATCATCAAAATACATCAATCACAGCTCAACATCAATATCATACAATGGATACTCAACAATTCAAGATACACAACAACTCAAACAGCGGAAATATATATATACAAGTATGAGAGTACGTATCGTCATCCAGCTCGTCTCCTGAGCTCCAGAGCATCACATCCTGTATTCTATAATACTCGGTCTGACCCGAGCATTACAGTTAAATAACACCCGAGTCAGTCTGGAATACCAGCGTGAGAAAATCACACCCAATTGATTATTAAAGTTTCAAAAATCCTTTGAAAACAAAAGCGTCTCGTAAGACCACGCCACAAATAAACATGTCGGGTTTTTACCTTACGATAGCTAAAACAATTTTTATAGAAATCCACTGATATTATAATAGGGTCTATATACAAATACTTATAAAATAGCCGAAATTGTTACATGATTAAATTCCAGCTACTAGCCACAGAGTGGGTAATACAAACAAAACTCGTACAAGGCTCGTAGGGAGAATGGATTTCCAACTAATGACTAGGCACTGGGGTACCACCTGTCACAGTACGGGGCCTAGATCACCGTACCGAAGAGTACGCCCGCTCCCCTGCAACACAAGGCCGGAACCATCCCTTACTGGACAGTCCCGAGTGAGATCACTCCGCGGTTGATCAGCAACCGCACCACTAAGCCGAAATAAAAAGGGACATCTAGACTGGAATGACCTCACCCTGCTTGGGTGCTACCCACTTAGCCTTGCTGCATAACCCCTGATTTTCAGTCATTCCCATTTGATGAGGCTTGAGGCTAAGCGTTACCTTTTTAGAACAATATCCCTTAGAATGCCCATCGTCCACCTGACGATGTTTCGCAAGCATTCATCCATACAAGTCCGTCCCGGGTTCAAACGAAACCGAAGGCACTATTCCTACTACATCCATTCTGGAAATATCCTCAGGATTAGTAGCGACTGGCCCTTGCACTTCATTGCTCCATCTTCGAATCCAAAATCGTTTTTTTTTCACGAAAACAAACCGGATCGAAGTGGTTTTCGAGAAATAAATCACGATCCCGATCTCTTCGAAACGATCAGCATATTTGTCCAATATTGATAGTCGGTTATTTAACTATCAATTAATATTCACAAACAACCATCAACCAATAAATAATTTTCCAAATTTTTTATTAATCTCAAAAATATCTTCATAAGATATATTTCTATTTTCAATCCTTTGAAAACAGTTTCAAAACCATCTTTCTTTCATAATCAACTTTCCCAAATATTTTCTATCTCCTCTGAAATCACCAAGCACAAAAATAGATTTTTAAAATAATTTAAAACACTTTACTTTGAAATTTATACATTTAAACATTTATTTAAAAAAAATACTTCAATAAAAATACATACCATATGAATATTTGAAAATAAGATTAGTTAATAAAATATACAACTAGATTTACGCTTTTAAAACAAATACTAAATCACTCTTTAAATAAATTGTTGCTATAATAGATTAAAAGAAAATACTTACTTTAGAAATTAAATATTGGAAATAATAAATTTTACAAAACTTGCTTTCCATAAAAACAACTTTAATGCATCATTTTAATTTTTAAAAAATTTACTTTTTAAAACATGTACTTGGCTATCCAGAGAAAATCCTAACTCCAATCACCTAAATCAATTTTCCCAAATTGATTTCCAATTTATTTTATTTGAAATAAATTTCTTTAATTACCTAATTCACTTCAAAATTCATTAAGTATATACTTAATTATTGTTGTTGTTATTATTATTATTTTCCATTTGATTTTAAAATTTTTAACTGAAATATACAAATTCCAGATTTTTCCTAACTTTTTTTCCTTTATTCTTCCAATAATTCAAATCTTAGCTTTTAAATAAATGTTTTGTTCTTTAAAATAATAACACTGAATTTTAAAATTCATCAACTTCCTGTTTATTCAAATTTCCCTTTTCATCCTTAGGATTCACTTATTAGAATTTTAAAGTTACTTTGTTTCTTCTCCAAGTCATTCTTAAATTTATTCTATAATTATTTTACTTGCAATTTCACTTCTTTCATTTTCATTCAAAAATCATTATATTTTGGTAATTCATTATTCTCAATTATATCATCCAAACCATAGCATTCAATACTTCCACTTAATGCATCATAGAATATCCAATAACCAGAATATCCAATAACCAGAGCAGAGGACATTAAATAATTTAAATAAAAGTTGAGGGGTCCAGTTGGATCCCTCCAACCTATTTTCCCTGCATCCACAGATGTTAACACAACATAATATTCCAATTCCAAAATATACCAGACTATAGCACATCTATCAACTTAACCATTCAAACGATTATTTAAATTTAATCATTTAAATTTAAATTTAACTGAGTGAGATTAACTCACCTTTGGCCTATGATTGCCACCATATCCATCTCGACTTGTTTCATTTCAGATTTCAACCTTTGAATAAACATCATATGATTTTATTAATTTTTGGATTCATCGATCAATTAATTCTTAATACTTCGGTTTTTAACTATTAAATTGGTTATATATAAATTTCCTTTTAAATAAAATATTTAAACTAATTGAAAACAAATCTCTTCCCAGTACATAACTCAATTTACATTCGCCACGATTTTAAACTCCAAAAATATTCATTTTAAATTTTAAATCTACTAAGTAAGTAAAATTATAAATTTTACTCTACTGTTCAAAGTTTCTAGCCGATACATACATATATACAAATATCCTGAAATCTGTATATATTTTTACATATAAGATTTTAATCAAAACAGAGGATACTCACCGCAAGAAGAAACCCAAAACCCAGCATCATCCACGCGATCTCAGGCCGAGATCACCCCCCCTTCATCGAGTCGACGCTTCCACCCTAAACAACCGCGAGCTCCCCAGGCGCCGCTGTCCTCCATCCTCACGCGCCTCATCCCGTGTTTGCCACCATCATCTGTTGTCGCCTTCAACTTCGCGAGACCCAAGTCGATCGCCCCCAACTTCACGCGAAACCCTAAACACAAGTGTGAACCTCGCCGTCGCCTGACCTAAATCGCCGCTGCGAGCTCCTCCCTCCGAACGCGATTCGAAAAGAAGAAACAAAGCTCTGACCATTTTTGATTTGGGTCTAAATTTTTTCTAACTGATCGATTTGATGAAAAGGGTTTCGGCCCCATTTTTTTTTATTACGTATTCGGTTATGAAGGAAAGGAATCGAGATAACCGGAAGAAAAAATAGGAAAGAGATCTATCGTATGAAAGAAGATATAGATGAGGGGAGAGGCATATAAGAGAAGCTTGCCTAAGTAAATCTCATTAAATTATTATTAATTAAGTTTTCAGCACGTTATTATATCGTACACTCATACACTAACTCCAATCAATACGAAATTTGAAATCCGATAATAATTCAATATTACGGACTCAATGGATCTTGTTTCATCAAATTCCGAGACAGCGCCTCGAAAGGCTATTTTTAAATTCAATTTAAAAGATATAAATTTCAAAACTGAACAAACAACTTTCAAATTCAATTTTAACACTTTTACTATTTTCCATATTATCAATATAAATTTTATAAGCCATTAAATTATTTTTGACAGGCTTAAAATTCCAGACTCAATGATTTACTCAACTTCAAATTATTTAATTCAATAATTATGTATCAAATAAATTGTGATATTCGTAATTCAAATTAAAATTACTCTACTGAATATTTAAAATCAATTAAATATTCTGATTTCAATTGCTCAAAAATTTCGGGTCGTCACACCATATATGACTCGGATCCGAAATACGGCTTCCCATCTAGACTTGCAAAGTCCTTACATAGTTTGGAAAAATTGACGGCAAGCGAATGGGCAAGAACTACACTTGGCACTTGCTCTGTTGGTCCCTTATCGGAGTTAAGCTTGGCTTCTCCTCTCGCTTGCAGATACCGATGGAACCAAATCAAGACCTTTACACTCGAAATCTTAGTTGCATCACCTGAGCTGTAACCAGCAAGATCTCTCCTCTCTATCTTTTATTTAGGAATTATCAGCAACTTTCCCACATATAGTGTTGGTAAGAATAAGGAAAAGTGTTTTCATATTATATTCATATTAAACCCTTTGAAAAACCTTTTGTCTAAACATACATACATGCATGCATGCATACATACGTACATACATACATACATATATACATATATAGACATATACTTTATAAACATATTTTGAAAACCTTTCTGGAAAACTTTTTTTTCAAAACCATTCAAGTACGTTCTCTCAATAAGCACCTAGTCCCTAAGGAATTTTAAACCTAAACTCAAATACTAAGTGCGACAACTTGCACCTTCCAACACATTGATCCAAAGCCTAGGATGACTTTTGGACTTGCGTAGATGCCAAGAAGTATAAGCCATCGAGTGATTAAACATTACAAAAACTGAAGATATAGGCATAAAATCTAAGACATTCTACACTTTCAGATCTCATAGTGGAAGGCATGAAATTATAAATGCAGAAAATAGTCATTTTAGAAAATATCCAAAAATACATGGTCTCAAAATATACGTAGTCATAATCTAGAATTTACGCAAATACAATATAAATAAATACTAAGTACGATAAATAGTTACACGAGGAGTAATCGAAAACAATAACAAGCAACTCCAAAGCCAAGTTTGCCTCTCCACGTTCTAATGTATGGGCCTATAATCTGTTGTCATATCCTCCTCTAGTGGGGACAAAAAAAGAAAGGAAGTGAGTGGGTAAGAAAAAAGTCTAGTGAATGAGTTACATCACTAGTATATGGTGATCACATGCAATTGACTTCAATAGTGCTCTATGTGACCTAGGGTGTTCTGCTTGTGCAAGTGAATTACTAGTTTCATTTATCTAAGGGTTATCATGTTAAACAAACCTATACTAACATCTTGTGAAAGCTCATACTTATGGTTGAACAACTAATCAACTCTCAAAACAACTATAGATCGGCTAATAGCTACTTGAACTATTCCAACATAAGGCCACCTACAATATCAACTTTAGGACTACATTCCCAAATTACGACTACACGGATCATATTTACACATTAAGAAGGATCCCACAATGCTTACTCGTGCTAAAGATGTCTTAAGTTCATTGCATCCATGTCCACTTCTTAATGATAACATAATGCCATTTATCGCACCATATTGGGATCCATCAACAACATAGTATCACATCCATGCAAGCGTGCAAACCAAGGAACTCCCATTAGTCCTGGGCCACACATTCCTTACGACATCATCGTCAGTGTGTGCATACACCATAGAACCTCCTGTGAGTGCAATTTGTGATAGAATCATCCCTAATCGAATATCGACCTTGCTGAATAAATAATGTCTAACCCATGTAAACATATATCCAGTCTTGTAATGTGCAAGAGTGGTAAACCTAGGGAAATAATTTCCCAACTAACATCCTTTTATATTTATATATGCAATTAAATTAATAGCTTAGCCCTTAGTCCGAGGTTCAGGTCCTAGAATTCGTTAATCGGTCAACTATCGATCATTAGAGCAGTCGACTGACTCTAGTGAGCCAGTCGACTGGTCATAACTATTTACTATATATTTTAAATTACCAACTCAGTTTGCTTGCTAATCATCATCATTTTCAATTATCGATTATAGTGAACTTTTAATAACGAATTATTCATCATAGCAAACCCTAATTTTGTAAATCTACAATTTATAATCACCGTAATTTAATATTTGATTTCATATATAATTTTAGTGAATCATCTTAAGTTGGATTTAGAATTAACATGGCTATTCATATTTGATTTAACAAAAAGTGTGTAATCAACCTAAATCAATTCTTATCCAACTGATTTATTTTCATCAAAATTAGATTAGAATGAAAGGGATCAAATTAGTATTGTCAAATTCCCAATTCGTTACAATTATTAGATAATCAACAAATATGGTATAATAAAATCTATAATATGAAAATCCTCATATTAACTATGAAATTACTCGCCTCTAAAAAGCTATCTCTTCCTTAATACTCTTGGAATTGTCTTTGCTTGGTGTAGAACTCCACTTGATTTGATTTAATTTGTTCGTTTTCAATCTCTTGAATTAAATTTTTATTTGAGGAGATGTTATTTGGAAAGAGTGTAACACTTTGTAATTTTTACAAAAAATGCAATTAATTATAATTAGTAATGCCGAAAATAGAAATTTTCAAGCGTTAAAATTTGACTACGAAACTTGCACTATTAGGTTTATGGTGATTTTCTAATCAATTTTCATATATAATTTTTTTCGATGAAAGCACAAACGAAAGAGTTATAAACATTTGAGTATTTCAGGATAGAAATAATTATATATGCAATTAATGAAATAGATATAATTAACCAACATTGTTTGACGTTTACGGTACGTTTACTTAACATCTAGTATAATTAATGTTAAATCAAATACGTTGAAATTAGAGAAAATAGGCCGTATAAGGAATATGAAAAATGCTAGAAATTTATTAACAAATAAGGGCGAATGGTCGACCCCCTCATTAGGACCAGTCAATCGACAACGATCGACCGGTAAATGTTGAGTGTTTGACGGTAGTGCTATATTGCCCGTTAATTGAACCTAAGTTAATGACCCATATTTAACAAAATAAAATCTAACTGATGAAATTGATTTATGCGCTTATAAATACTGGCCTAACCCCTACTCTTCTTCTCATATTTTTTGAATCAAAGAGAAAAACTCTACCATTTTATTTTCTCCACAAATTATAGGAAATATAGAAATTATATATTAGTATATTATATATATATATATATACACATATATGAAAAACGATGGAAAATAAAAGAGAAAAAGAATAAGGGGTGAATCAATTCTATGTAAAAGGTAAATCAAAATCAAAAACTAAATGAAAATCAAATCTCTTCTCAGATATAAATTTCTATACATATGTATATACTTGCGGTACATATTCCATTAGGGAGAAAAAGAGAGTTAAACAGAAAAAACAGGGTTTAGATCTAGAGATTTGGAAGCTTAAAAGGAGTTGAAAATTATATATTTTAATATAATTTTGGATTTATTTCATTCTAAATCTATTTCTTGTATACTTGGTATAATTATTTAGAGTTTTTGGCTTAATTATATATGTGTAATGAAATGTAAACTCATGCCTACATATTCTACAAGCTGCTAACTTGAATCTGGAAAGTAAGCGTGTAAGTTGTAATCCCTAAATTAACAAGATTTTATAGATATTCCAGATTTATGGATTTAAATGGCATATGTTAGTTAATATGAAATAAAAATTATTATAATTGAACTAGGATTTAAGTAGTATTTTAATTCATTGGAATGAAGTGTGTTGCAATGTAAATTTCTATAAATTATCATGTTTTATAATTAGGAATAAAAGTGTATCGTTCGAAGTAATAAGGAATATGCCTAAAAGAAAGAGATGTATAAAATAAGGGTCTTTGCCGTATTTTATAATGTCCATTTCAATAAAAACAAAAAGATAATTCCATGTAGTTCCAAACGTAGCAAAAATCCCTTTTTAGATAATTTGTAAAAATTTATACTGTTAACGTTTCCTTTTAGGGAAGTTGTAATTCCAATGCATTGAAATGCATAAGTCCTTAGGTATAAACTAAAGAATTGTTAGTAGTGATAATAATAATAGTCTAAATGTAAAACTAATGTATGTAATAAAGGAATTAATTAGAAATTAAACAATAAACGAAGAAAGAAGAATTAATGTATGAGTAAGTAACGAAGTTAGTGACCAAAGGATAACGGTAAGAAACAAAAAGGAAAGATAAATAAATCTAATAATAAAAAGGGGAAATAAACGATAAAGGATATTTAAATCTTTTAGGTTAAAATAAGTGGAAAATGGTATAAGATGGCATTAAAGAAATAAGGAGTCAATTAAGTAAGAATAACTAAATATTAATAGTTGAACATTGGAGGCATAGTAAATAAATAAATGTCACTATATACGTAGCCTCATATTAAAGTTAACTAATAACTTAGATTAAATAAGAATTACATGGTTATTAGAATAGGTTGGAATGCGAGGTCAGTAGTCTTACACAACAAAATTCTATCCACAGCAAGGGGCTACCGGCAATTGTGTATATATTATACTGATATAGGATGTATCCAACTATAGGTTTGATGGAATTATACATTTGCATATGGGTGAAGGGAATACCTAAATTAGGATGGTTCACCCCGGTCGAAATGTCAAAAGACATGTAAAGTCTGCTTCAACCTTTTAGAGGTAATGTTTTAAGTAACCTAGTAGAATTTCCTTGGTTTCATTAGGCAATCTAAATGAGATGGTAAGTAAAGCTAGACGCTATGACAGTGAGATTGCTACCATATATGAGGAGTATGAGCTATTTACATGGGTCATGAATGTTGTTGGTCCTGCAGTGGAAAGACATGGGTTACACATAAGTGGACTACATGTCCTACTAGTGCAGATTGCATTTAGGACATGCACCACCTCATAGTTGCTTGTTACTTTGTTTATTGTTAGGAGGCAAGGGTAATTAACCATTCAAAGGGGTCTTTCAAAAAACGAATAGAATAGTCTGAGGAGCTGGGTCCTTAATAGTCCGCAGAGTTGAGTCATGATATGAAGCAGTTAGATAAGTCTCCAAGATGAGGTAGAATTCAATTAAATAGTTATAATGACGTTACTAGGCACTATGTGAGTTCCTTGGCATGCACGGTGACGATAATGTGATACTATGTTGATGATGGATCCTGAAGAGATCCTAGGTTAGGGATACTAGAGGGGAAAGTATCTTGGTCCAAAAAGGGACCGTGATAATACACACACATATGTAGTTATTGTCTACCTCGGGTAGATTGGGTGTATTGTACACGTATGTAAAGTCAAGACGACTAAGTAAACAATATAATTAAGCTGTAATGGAAGGCAATCAGTGTTATGTATAAAGTGAGTAATTTACCAGTCACTAGAACGTTGTTCTGACCCCCTCCTCATTATAACCTCTATGATATTTTTAGAAGTACAGGTACTGGTACAAAGGGGAACAATGGAAGGACATGCTTCCTTGACACTAACAATGGCATTAGAGATCAAATGTGTCAACCTTGGTCGGTAATCTTATGTTTTATCATGCTTTACAATTCCGCTATGAGTTTTGTCAATAGTGCCATGATATACTTTTGTTTATTTACAGGATAATAATACCAACAATTCATACTTTAGTGGACTTGGGTATTCGATCTAGCAAAAATTTGGGCCAATTAAGGTGCGGGTTGTTACATTTGCTATCAGAGCTTAGGTTAATCGATCATAGAAATTAGGATATGATGAGTGAACGTATGTATTTTTACTAAATTATATATATATATATATATATATATATATATATATATATATATATGTCAAACTTTATAAATTCTGACCATTGAAATAGTTGCAACGATATTCTGAAAAGACGGACAATGCGGCTATGAGTTGGAACAATAGATGAAGTAGAAGATATACACCTATCCAAATTACCCATGGAAAGTAGGTCATATTAGAAGGCATTGACTTAAGAAGTGCATGAATGCAACATATGGAAGAGTCCCTAAAGCTGGGTAGAACCTGACTCCCTTCTAAAGCACATATTGCGCTATGATGTATCTTAGTAGGATTGCTGATTGAAGATGTACATTCAGTTCAGATAAGGGGAAAGTGAGAATCTATATGTTCTAGATATCTATAAGGAGAATTAAATAGTTTCCGAAAGAAGGTGTATAGTAATCACTCAAAGATGATAGTCGAATTTTTAATATTCTAGGAGAAAATAAGTCAGTAAGTAAAAAAGAAGGAAATTCCAAAGTAGGGACAAACAAAAATCCACTTTGAGTCCGACCCCATATGAAAGTCTTTAATATAAAAGTTTGAGAAAAATATAGAAATAATATATTTGAAATCATTTTCAAAGGAATTATTTGAAGGTAGGAAAACCCTATTTTTGAAAAGTAAGTAAATATTAAATTATCAAAAAAACATTTAAATTTTATTTAAATAATTTTTTAATAGAAATTAAAATTACTTAATTGAAAATTTCAGTAAATAGGTTCTAATAGAAAACGTTATTTGTTTTGGGAAAAAATAGTAAAGTGTATATAGCTGATTGATTTTTCTTAAAAAAATAAATTTTAATTGTAAAATTCTTTTTATGAGTGGACAGTCGAAAGTGGTACTTGTTTTAAGTCGAGTAAAAGGAATGGAAATGAGACAGGAATTCGAAAACAAAGCTAGGTGAACACACTGCAGTGGTTTGATTAAGTGGACAGTCAATTAAGATGAAAGCTGCATAAATAGAAGAAAATTAAATAAGGACAGTTTAGGTATAGGACAATTAAATCATAATAACATTATGGAATATAAATAGGAACAATATTAGAAATTTATATAAACTAATATTAGTAATTAAATTAATGTTAGAAGATTATATTAAACGTAATGCTTGTAATCTTATTAGAAGCAACATAGGAAATTAAATGGAAAATAAAGGAAAATGGTTATTTTCCACAGTTGTGCGCATTAGTTGGACGTATCTTTTGAAAGTCCCCTTATATTCTATTAGAACCTCTACTAAGTTTGAAAATGGAAGTAGCACGAGTATTAGAAAAATAAAAGGATGCAAGTTGTCCTTGTCTACTCTAGTTTTTAGTAAAAGTCATAAAGGATGTTTTATAAACACTATAAAGTGCATTTTTGAAGAAAATTGGTCGGTATAAAATTAAGTTATTAGAATACCAAACTTAATAAATAGTTTGAGTTAAAATCCCACTTTTGAGTAATGACATCGTCGTTGTTAAAAAGATTTAAAGGAAATTTTGATTTGAATGATCTTTCATGTAATAAAATTCGGCCCTTATTCGAAAAGAAAGAAAGGATCATTTAAAAATTCAGTTGCTAATATTTCCTTTTAAACTTAATAAATAAACTTAGTTGATAAATTCTAAATTATTGTTTTAAAAGTTAAGACACCTACAATTAACATCAGTTAAAATAAGGAGATTTTCATGGTTTCTTTTTTAAACCAAATTATTGAAGGATTTAAATAAAAAGTTTTCAAGTTTATATTTTTAAAGATTAAAGTTTTGGGATAAGTACTTTATAATTGTGAAGTTTTAAATTTAGAAAAAGTGGTTAAATGAAACCAAATTTTTTATGGAGTAGATAAGGATGATTGCCTAGGTGAAATGGGGTAAAAGTTAAGGCTATGAATAAAAGAGCGATGAACACTCGTAGAGTAGCAATAGTGGACCCCTATAGAATATAAGGAATATTGGTACAAGCCTAGGAATGTTTCATTAAACACATGGTAGGACCTCAAAGTACCATAAGGAAATGAGAAATAGTATCAAAGTACATTTGTGTGAGTTATAGAGTATACCCACATAAAAGATTAAAAATAAAGAAATCATATACCAAGATTTAAAAATACTATCAATGTGACGACCCGCCCTTTTACTCACAGAATGACGCATCATCTTTAAGAAATAAAGGGATAGAAAAGAGAAAAGAACGAAGAGAAAGAAGAAACAACACCAGAATCTCAACAGCAGAATGAATAAATTATATTAATAACATAAGTATTTACATAATATACAATATATATCAGAGATAAACAGCATATACATCACATACTAGACAGTTATAAACACCTGTCTAGTTATTACAACTCAAATACAACTCAACAAAGACAACACATAGAACACACAACAGAAACTATATATCTAACGCCGAAGCCTCCTGCTCCATTGCTCCTCCATAATTCGTCAAAGCTAACATGAATCCCTTGGCTACTCATAAAAATTTGAGTACCCAAGAGTTTAAGAAAAACAGAAGATAAACTCCGGGTCAGACATGGATCTGGTGTGAGTAACAGGTTAAAGTTGCTTAACTTTGAAAATCCTTTGAAAACAAAAGGTATCACGTAAGACTTCCCACACATAAACATGGAAAAGTTTTTACCTTACGCTAACCAAAACATTTGATAGGTAATATGATAATATTATAATAGTGTCTAGGGTTTTCAAGTAAAATACAGAATTAGCTGGAATGCTTACATCTCACATTCCAACATAGTTGGGCACATCTAAAATGTACGGCACTTATTGGAGATTGTATTCCATATAATTGCAGGGCTACTGGGGCACCGCCCGTCACAGTACGTGGCCTAGATCACCGTACCGAGGATTACTCCCAATCCCATGCAACACAAAGCCGGAACCATTCCTTACTGAACAGTTCCGAACTAGACAACCCCGGCAGTTGTTGCAATCAAGTGCCCCCACACAGCCAAATATAAAGGGACCTCTAGACAGGGGTAAATCTCGTCCTACTTGGGCATGACCCACTTAGCCTAGCTGCACCTCCCCTGTTTTAGCCATTCCCGGTTGATGAGGCTTGAGGCTACGATTACCTTTATTAGAACACATCTATCTCAGAATGCTCATCGTCCACCTGACGATGTTCTGAAAGCATTCAATCCATATAAGTTCGTTTCGGGTTCGAACGAAACCGAAGGCATTATCTCGTTACACTCATTTTGGAATCACCCTCAGAGTTAACGACGATAACCCTTGCACTTTGATTCTTCATCTTCACTTGAGATTCACGACCTATCATTAATTTGGATCGATGTGGTTTACGGATATCCAAATATGAAAACCCGATCCCGGTCTCATCGCAATCCAAAACGCCATCATTCAGGTCCAAGTTGTTTTGAAGTTTAAAACAATTCAATTCAATATTATCTATATACACACAGATAGATAATTCACAATATCACAATAGATAATCAACATTATAATCATAACAGATAATTCATATTATCATCACAAACAGATAATTCATATCACAATGCAACCAAAGCATTCATATCACACAACATCACTTATCTCATATCTGAGATCTTAAACCATTCAAGGAAATCAATATCAATCAGCATTCATAAGAAATGATTTATTAATCACCATTCTATAATTAATTTAAAATGAATTAAATTAATTACTTCATCTCTAATTAATTTAAAGTAAATTAAATTAATTACTTCATTATTATAAATCTTGCTTACATAACCATTAATTAATCACAAATCAATTAATTAATTACCCTCAAATAAATCACCTTAATTAATCACTTTTGATTAATTACCCTTTAATTACATTCAAGTAATTAGCATTTAATTAATTCCACAAATTAATTATTCTAAACCAAATTCAGTAATTAACCTGTAATTACTTCATTAATTAATTAACTATAATTAATTACATTAATCCTTAATTTATTACACTAATTAATTCCTTCATTGATTAATTGTTCTTAATTAACCAATCATTAATTACATCATTATATTAATTAATGATCCCTAATTATTTTTATTTAATTTCCCTATTTAAATTAATTACATTAAGTAATTAATCATCAATTAAACCATATTGACTAATCACCCTTGATTAATCACATTCAGTAATTAACTACCTTTAATTACTTTAGTAGATAAATTAATTACTCCTTAATTAATTATCTTTAATAATTAATCTTTAATTAATTATATTTATTAATCACCCTAGGTTAATCTCATTAAGTAATTAATTACACTTAATTAATTACATCTCTTAATTATCTTCAAATAACTTTATTAATCAATTCTTAATTAATTGCACTAAGTAATTAATTATTAATTACATCCACTAAGTAAATATTCTTCATATTAATTACACAAAGTAATTTGTTTCCAAAGCTCTTCCATTCCTAATTATCCTTCAATTTAATTACATCCAGTAATTTATCTTCTTAATTTCTTCACTAAGTAATTATTCTTCATTAATTACATTGAGTAATTACTTCTTAAATTATCCAGTGATTACTTCAAATTAATTAAACTTAATTAATTAACTTAAATTAATCAAAATAAACTTAATTAATTACAATTAGTAATTAATTTCTTAATTACTTCCATTAAATAATTTCACTTAAACAATTCTCAAATGATTATTTTTAAATTAATTAATCTAACTAATCATTAAAATTAATCACATTAATTAATTATTATATAATCCTAAGTTAATGACCTTCATTAACCCAGTAACAAATCTTTAATTACTTCTCTAAAGTAATTAACTGAGATTAATCATTATTAATTACAAATTAATTTATCTATAATAACCCATTAATTAATCTCTAATTATTTAATTAACTAAGTATTAATCTATAACTTAATTAATTTTTAATTACTTGATTAATAAATTTTAAAATCATTAATTTAAAATCAAATCTTATCTAATTAGTGATTTCTTAATTTCAAATTACTTAACCTTAATTATCTTACTTAATTCTTTAATTAATTAAATAAAACCCCTAATTACTTAATTAATTAACCCAAATCATTAATTTATTAAATTAATTTATGGTCCTTCTAAATTACCTTAATAATTTAATGAATTATAAATCACTAAGTCCTAACTAACTTTAAGATAAACCATAATCTTATTAATGATTAAATTATCATTAACAAAGTATTTTAAAATAGCAATTTGCCTTTAAATTTACTATTAAATTTCATTTTAAATTTCAGATTTAAAATGAAAATAATTTAAACTTTACAAAGTTTAACAATTAAAAAAAAACCTTTTAATTACATGTTAAAGAAATACTTATCTCCTAAAGGAATTTTAAAAGAAATTTAAACCAAATTCATTTTCAAATTTCAAACCATATTTAAAACATTCAAAGTTGTTTTAAAACATTTAAATCCAAAAACTTTATTTATTTCAAACTAGAATTCAAACTAAGCTTTGAACTCAGATTTTAACTTAAATTTAAAATCCTATTTAAATCTTATTTTCAGATTTTAAAACCAGTTTATAAAATACTTTAACAAATTTTTAGTTGTTAAAACATTCCACTTTTATAAAATTATTTATTTTAAAAAGTAGATATCAAATCTGAATTGAAACCAAGCTTAAAAACTTGATTTAAAACTTTTCTTACATTTGGCTTTCGAATTTCAAAATTTCATTTTAAAATTTGAAACGCCGACAGGTTTTAAAAATAAACCTGTAACAACTAATTAACCCCAAGTTTCCCTTCCAAATACTTCGAGTAAATCTTCAAATTACTTCGAGCAAAAACCTGAAACCAATCGTGTAAAACTCGAGTACAAAGAAAAAACCAAAAACACTACTGAACCCACTTCCTCAAGTCCAGATATGCACCGTGCACCCTGCACCATCCACGGCGAGGTCCGACCATCGCCTACGCTTCCCACACATCCACGATCAACTTCGAACTCAAACTCGACCATCAGAACTTCACCATCTACTCATAATCAAAATTGAATAAAAGAAACCCAAACAGGAACCAGAACCCAAACCTGGTACCCACTTCAAAACCTAGAAACACCACCATCACCACAACTCCGACCACCGTAGCGACTGCAATTCCGACCATAGCATTGATAGCTCGCTAACTTTCATCGCCCAAAATTCCACTGCACTCGATCAACAAGAGAAGTCGAGTCGATCAAATTGGTCGAGCAAACCAAAACTAAGGTTATAAATTTATATTGATCACCGCCGTCGCCACACTAACTTGATCACCATACAGGCATTTTTCCATGATTCTCCGATCATCCTACTATTACCAAAAGAAAACTCGAACCTCCAGATCATTCAGATCACCAGAGGTGAACCAAAACTCCATTTCTGGTCAAACCAGAAATGTACATCCATTCCCAAACCAAAAATTTTGTTTTTAGTTTTAAAAATCAAGATTTTTAATAAGCTTTCAGATTTTATACTTATATCAGTGAATTAATATGTTTGAAAGTTAACATCAATCAAGCTTGCACTGTTCTTGAAGGTTTCCAGTGAGATTTTCAAACTTATTTTAACTTAACTAAATTTTAAAACTTACTTCATAATCAAACAAACAATATTCGTTTATATTCTAAGTTCTAACAGATCTTAGATCAAAAGATAAGGATTATGTTTGCATTCTGGGTCCTAAAAAGCAAAGAACGGAGGTATTTTTAATTGAAGCAGACATGCACACATTCATCCAAATATTCACAGATATTTCACATATAAATATACGAACTTACTTATCTATATCCACACAAATCATACTTATCACAGGAATAATCATGCAACCATGTTTAAACTTAAATAATTTATCAAAATTGTTACTCACCTGATTTTTAAGAAGGATAGAGCCTATTTATAAAATCTTGAAACTGTAATGTTCTTTGCCTTTGAAAACTTTAAAACTACATGCATTCAGGAGTTCCAGATTTGAAGAAAAATGCTAAAGCTTTGATTATTTCTGCTTTGATTCCAGGTTTGAACAAAATACAGGCTTTGAATTTGACACTAATCTACAGGTTTGCTTGCATGCTGATGATTTCCAGATGAAGAAATGCAGACATTTGATTTTGAAACTGAACTACATGTTGTTGCTTTTGGAAATTTTGGAAGTGGTATGCATGTTTGATTTAGAAAGTGGATTACAGGCTTTGATTCAGGTTTTTCTTTTGAGGAGTGAATTACAGATCTTTGATTTGCTTTTGAAGTGGATTTGTAGATTTAATTTTCAGATATGTTTTTGGTTTAGAGATGATTTCAGATTTGAAAAAGGAGAGTTATTTAAGTTTTTTGTAGTTGAGTAAAAAAATAGAAAGGAAAATGATGATTAAAAAAAAACAATGTACATGGCAGAAATTTGATTTATCAAAAATAAAAGAAAAATCAAAATTACAAATGCCGCTTGTTTTAAAGTTTAACACTTGTTATATATCTATGTCCATTATTTAACACATGTTATTAGATAACTTAATATATTAACACATGTCTCATAATTTAATTAGTTATATTTTAAATGTTAATGAAAGATCAATACAAAATCAAGCTTAATGAATTAGTTAATTAGTATTTATATATGTATAAATAATTTTAAAAGAAATAAAAACCAATTATATTTATAAATAAAAGTTTATACAAATATTTTAAAAATCCAAACAAATATAAAACCTATACATTGAATTTCAAAACTTTAAATTCAAATTCAAGTTAGGTTATAAAAATAAAATTTAAGAATCAAGTTATATCTATACATATATAACTACTTATCAAATTTAAAAATAACAATCCTGTTTCTATAAAATCTATTTATGTTTATAAAAGCTAAGTATTATAATTATCATTCGAAAATAACAAATTTAACAATTTTAAATTATTTATAAAAGAGATTATAAATCACTTCTATTATTAAATGAATTAAGACCATATGCTATATTGTATTTTAAACTTCTATTTCAAATCATACACATATATATCATGTAATATTTAAAAGAAATGAAACAAACTTTTTATTTAAATTTAAAAATTAAGCTAAGATAAAATCTTAAGCAATTAACATTTATCTTAAGTATTTGCAAACCATATAGTTATTAATTAAATAACTTTAAAAAGATTAATATAAATTTAAATCATAATTTCCAGATTATTAAATATATTGTTAGAATTTGAAAACAAGACTTTATTTATTTATTAAATTCCAAGTCAAAGATTATCTATAATATATACAAATATATATATACACACATTATAGATAGAAACATTTATTTAGCTTTTAAAAGATAAAATTACTAATTAAATATTTTATTTAATTAGATTATTAAGCTAATTCATATTTTATTAATCAATATTATCAAACCAATTTAGTTTTAAATAATGATTATTAAATTAATATTGCCAAAAATTTCGGGATATCACATTCCTTCCCCCTTAAAAGAATTTCGTCCTCGAAATTTAAAACAAAGGTAATTTAATAATCTCATTAAAGGTTTTAATTTTAAACACAAGCATATACTATCTACCATATGCTAACAACCATAGCAACCAATTCACTCAAACAAACAAATTTAACTATCCAGACAAAAATTCCGAATAGAATTTTCTCGAGTTTCCCGAGTATAAACACTAGAATACTCGCTCTACAGAATCCAAACAAACACACTACTAAGCTACCGAGCTCCTACTCATCTAGATCTACCAAACCTTCCTGAACTGCTGGTTCCACAACAAGAGATAGATCATACATGTACTCCCTCAGAGATACGTGAAACACAATGATCCAGTTATCCAAGCTGACAATTCAATCCTGAAGACCAAACACTTATCCAAAACAGAACACAGAAGAGATCCAAAACACCTCGGAGCTAGCTTCCCAGACTTACCAAAACTTATATCTCTTAAAACCGGAGAAAACTTATCCAAAATCAGATCTCCGATTCTAATCCACAAAACTCTTCAGACGATCCTGGGCTGCCTATATCTTTCCTGATCAGCTCAATCCTCGCTGATGTCTCAAGAAACAAACTAGACCAAACCCAACACAATGTTTTCCTCAAGATCAACCAAGATCAAGAACACCAACTCTACTCTACAAACATCAGAAGAAAACTAACTCCTCCTATCTGGAAAAGACAAACAGATGCACTCCCAAACTGCTTCCGCTGCACAACTCTGATCTGGAGTAGGAAAGAATGCTGATGATGAACACAAGCACAAATTGGACAACATAACCTAGAAAATCTCTGATAACTAAGGAAACACTCAGCTATCGCAAGTCATTTTGCGATCAATCTAGCCTAACATCCAAAGAAAACTGTTCTCTCTTTACCAATCAGAACAGCTTATGTTGGTCTAGCCAATCCATCGAAGAAATGGATCCACTCTGCTGCTTCTGAACTCCATCTCTCAGACACTGCTAAGCCAGAAGACCTTTTGCCGACCCACAGAATACTCCGAGCTGCATTGCTGACACAGGTGCCAAAGAATTTCCCAACCAAAACTCTTCGAGAAATTCGGACTTCAAACCAAAAAGAAACACCCTGCTGAACTCAGCCACAACACCGAAGCTGACCTACTTCCTTAAACTTGTTCCAAAGAAATCATCTTCGGAAACATCCATAGTCACAACATCTCATTACGCAGCTACTATTTCCTGAGGTATCAAGATACCATCACTCGCTTCTGCCTAACCGACAGATCCAAACTCTACTCATCCAACTTCAAAGATGGACTCCGAACCTTAACAGGTTACCTTCAGAGATCGATGAAATCCTTACACCACTGCAAAGTTTACTCGAGAAGGTATTAGGTCTACAGTCTCGACAGATACACTTCCAACCCCAAACGTTCAAACTCCAACCAATGGTAGTCGTGTTACACACACCATTACTTTATCTACCTTTATAGCTTATATTGGAAAACCCGAACAGGTAACCCAACAAATAGGTAGATATATATATATATACATATATATATATATATATATATATATCAAAAATACAAATACGCTCTCTTAAGAAAGAAATCACTCCAAAGCCTAGGTATTTACTCAACCTAGCGCTCTGATACCAACTGCGATAGTCTAGGCTTTTCAACCATCGACAGCGGCTCACTCGACTAATAGGCTTTTCAACCATCCCAGCCCCGCCGTGGCTCACATTGGTAACTCGGGTTTGCTTTTACGGCCAGCCTCTCGACTCGCAACCAACCCCGCAGGGCCTTATACTACCCCCGAGGACATGTAGGGGTAAGAGTCTCCCGTTCGCCACCTAACGCAAAGCGAGAACCCCCTATCACGCTGTAATGTAGCAAACCCGATCCCGGTCTCATCGAAATCCAAAACGCCATCTTTTATGTCCAAGTTGTTTTAAAGTTTAAAACAATTCAATTCAATATTATCTATATACACACAGATAGATAATTCACAATATCACAATAGATAATCAACATTATCATCATAACAGATAATTCATATTACCATCACAAACAGATAATTCATATCACAACGCAACCAAAGCATTCATATCACACAGCATCACTTATCTCATATCTGAGATCTTAAACCATTCAAGGAAATCAATATCAATCAGCATTCATAAGCAATGATTTATTAATCACCATTCTATAATTAATTTAAAATGAATTAAATTAATTACTTCATCTCTAATTAATTTAAATTAAATTAAATTAATTATTTCATCATTATAAATCTTGCTTACATAACCATTAATTAATCACAAATCAATCAATTAATTACCCTTAAATAAATCACCTTAATTAATCACCCTTGATTAATTACCCTTTAATTACATTCAAGTAATTAGCCTTTAATTAATTCCACAAAATAATTATTCTAAATCAAATTCAGTAATTAACATGTAATTACTTCATTAATTAATTAACTATAATTAATTACATTAATCCTTAATTTATTACATTAATTAATTCCTTCATTGATTAATTGTTCTTAATTAACCAATCCTTATTTACAACATTATATTAATTAATGATCCCTAATTATTTTTATTTAATTTCCGTATTTAAATTAATTACATTAAGTAATTAATCATCAATTAAACCATATTGACTAATCACCCTTGATTAATCACATTCACTAATTAACTACCTTTAATTACTTTAGTAGATAAATTAATTACTCCTTAATCAATTATCTTTAATAATTCATATTTAATTAATTATATTTAATAATCACCCTGGATTAATCTCATTAAGTAATTAATTACACTTAATTAATTACATCTCTTAATTATCTTCAAATAACTTTATCAATCAATTCTTAATTAATCGCACTAAGTAATTAATTATTAATTACTTCCACTAAGTAATTATTCTTCATATTAATTACATAAAGTAATTAATTTCCAAAACTCTTCCATTCCCAATTATCCTTCAATTTAATTACATCCAGTAATTTATCTTCTTAATTACTTCACTAAGTAATTATTCTTCATTAATTACATTGAGTAATTAGTTCTTAAATTATCCAGTGATTATTTTAGATTAATTAAACTTAATTAATTAACTTAAATTGATCAAAATAAACTTAATTAAATACAATTAGTAATTAATTTCTTAATTACTTCCATTAAATAATTACACTCAAACAATTCTCAAATGATTATCTTTAAATTAATTAATCTAATTAATCATTAAAATTAATCACATTAATTAATTATTAAATAATCCTAAGTTAATGACCTTCATTAACCATTAACAAATCTTTAATTACTTCTCTAATGTAATTAACTGAGATTAATCATTATTAATTACAAATAAATTTATGTATAATAACCCATTAATTAATCTCTAATTATTTAATTAACTAAGTAATAATCTATAACTTAATTAATTTTTAATTACTTGATTAATAAAATATGAGTAGTCAAGTGATTCAGGATTGCTTTGACAAGTTCTGGAGGAGCAATGGAGCAGGAGGCTCCTGCGTGTGTGTGTATATATATATATATATATATATAGTATTCCGCTGTGTAGATTTCTCTGAGTTGTTCTTATACTGTTTTGAGTTGTATCTGTTTAGACTCTGATGTGTTGTTTCTTCTTTCTTCTCTTTTCTATCCCTTTCTTTCTCATTAATGGTGCGTCATTCTGTGGAGACGGGTGGTGGGTCATTACAGTGGTATCAGAGTTATATAGCTAATACAACACATACTAGACAGTTATAAACACCTGTCTAGCAATTACATAGAAATCATTAATTTAAAATCAAATCTTATCTAATTAGTGATTTCTTAATTACAAATTACTTAACCTTAATTATCTTACTTAATTCTTTAATTAATTAAATAAAACCCCTAATTACTTAATTAATTAACCCAAATCTTGAATTAATTAAATTAATTAATGGTCCTTCTTAATTACCTTAATAGTTTAATGAATTATAAATCATTAAGTCCTAACTAACTTTAAGATAAACCTTAATCTTATTAATGATTAAATTATCATTAACAAAGTATTTTAAAAAAGCAATTTGGCTTTAAATTTACTATTAAATTTCATTTTAAATTTAAGGTTTAAAATGAAAACAATTTAAACTTTACAAAGTTTAACAATTCAAAAAAAAAAACCTTTTAATTACATGTTAAAGAAATACTTATCTCCAAAAGGAATTTCAAAAGAAATTTAAACCAAATTCATTTTCAAATTTCAAACCATATTTAAAACATTCAAAGTTGTTTTAAAACATTTAAACCAAAAACTTTATTTATTTCAAACTAGAATTCAAACTAAGCTTTGAATTCAGATTTTAACTTAAATTTAAAATCCTGTTTAAATCTTATTTTCAAATTTTAAACCCACTTTATAAAATACTTTAACAAATTTTTAGTTGTTAAAACATTCCATTTTTATAAAACTTATTTATTTCAAAAAGTAGACATCAAATTTGAATTGAAACCAAGCTTAAATACTTGATTTAAAACTTTTCTTACATTTGGCTTTCAAATTTAAAAATTTCATTTTAAAATTTGAAACATTGACAGGTTTTAAAAATAAACATGTAACAACTAATTGACCCGAGTTTTCCCCTCCATATACTTCGAGTAAATCTTCAATGACTTAGAGCAAAAACCTGAAACCACTCGTGTAAAACTCGAGTACGAAGAAAAAACAAAAACACCACTGAACCCACTTCCTCAAGTCCAGATATGCACCGTGCACCCTGCACCATCCACGGCGAGGCTCTGACCATCGCCTACGCTTCCCACACATCCACGATCAACTTCGAACTCGAACTCGACCATCAGAACTTCACCATCTACTCATAATCAAAATTGAATAAAAGAAACCCAAACAGGAACCAGAACCCAAACCTGGTACCCACTTCAAAACCTTGAAACACCACCATCACCACAACTCCAACCACCGTAGCGACTGCAATTCCGGCCATAGCTTCGATAGCTCACTAACTTCCATCACCCAAAATTCCACTGCACTCGATCAACAAGAGAAGCCGAGTCGATAAAATTGGTCGAGCAAACCAAAACTAGGGTTATAAATTTATATTGATCACCGCCGTCACCACACTAACTTGATCACCATACAGACATTTTTCCATGATTCTCCGATCATCCTACTATCACCAGAAGAAAACTCGAACCTCCAGATCATTCAGATCACCAGAGATGAACCAAAACTCCATTTCTGGTCAAACCAGAAATGTACATCCATTCCCAAACTAAAAGTTTTGTTTTTAGTTTTAAAAATCAAGATTTTTAATAAGCTTTCATATTTTATACTTATATTAGTGAATTAATATGTTTGAAAGTTAACATCAATCAAGCTTGCACTGTTCTTGAAGGTTTCCAGTGAGATTTTCAAACTTATTTTAACTTAACTAAATTTTAAAACTTACTTCCTAATCAAACAAGCAATATTCGTTTATATTCTAAGTTCTAACAGATCTTAGATCAAAAGATAAGGATTATGTTTGCATTCTGGGTCCTAAAAAGCAAAGAACGGAGGTATTTTTAATTGAAGCAGACATGCACACATTCATCCATATATTCACAGATATTTCACATATAAATATACGAACTTACTTATCTATATCCACACAAATCATACTTATCACAGGAATAATCATGCGACCATGTTTAAACTTAAATAATTTATCAAAATTGTTACTCACCTGATTTTTAAGAAGGATAGAGCCTATTTATAAAATCTTGAAACTGTAATGTTCTTTGCCTTTGAAAACTTTAAAACTACATGCATTCAGGAGTTCCAGATTTGAAGAAAAATGCTAAAGCTTTGATTATTTCTGCTTTAATTCCAGGTTTGAACAAAATACAGGCTTTGAATTTGACACTGATCTACAGGTTTGCTTGCATGCTGATGATTTCCAGATGAAGAAATGCAGACATTTGATTTTGAAACTGAACTACATGTTGTTGCTTTTGGAAATTTTGGAAGTGGTATGCATGTTTGATTTAGAAAGTGGATTACAGGCTTTGATTCAGGTTTTTCTTTTGAGGAGTGAATTACAAATCTTTGATTTGGTTTTGAAGTGGATTTGTAGATTTAATTTTCAGATATGTTTTTGGTTTAGAGATGATTTCAGATTTGAAAAAGGAGAGTTATTTAAGTTTTTTTTAGTTGAGTAAAAAAATAGAAAGGAAAATGATGATTAAAAAAAAACAATGTACATGGCAGAAATTTGATTTATCAAAAATAAAAGAAAAATCAAATTTACAAATGCCACTTGTTTTAAAGTTTAACACTTGTTATATATCTATGTCCATTACTTAACAAATGTTATTAGATAACTTAATATATTAACACATGTCTCATAATTTAATTAGTTATATTTTAATTGTTAATGAAAGATCAATACAAAATCAAGCTTAATGAATTAGTTAATTAGTATTTATATATGTATAAATAATTTTAAAAGAAATAAAAACCAATTATATTTATAAATAAAAGTTTATACAAATATTTTAAAAATCCAAACAAATATAAAACCTATACATTGAATTTCAAAACTTTAAATTCAAATTCAAGTTAGGTTATAAAAATAAAATTTAAGAATCAAGTTATATCTATACATATATAACTACTTATCAAATTTAAAAATAACAATCCTGTTTCTATAAAATCTATTTATGTTTATAAAAGCTAAGTATTATAATTATCATTCGAAAATAACAAATTTAACAATTTTAAATTATTTATAAAAGAGATTATAAATCACTTTTATTATTAAATGAATTAAGACCATGCTATATTGTATTTTAAACTTATATTTCAAATCATATACATATATATCATGTAATATTTAAAAGAAATGAAACAAACTTTTTATTTAAATTTAAAAATTAAGCTAAGATAAAATCTTAAGCAATTAACATTTATCTTAAGTATTTGCAAACCATATAGTTATTAATTAAATAACTTTAAAAAGATTAATATAAATTTAAATCATAATTTCCAGATTATTAAATATATTGTTAGAATTTGAAAACAAGACTTTATTTATTTATTAAATTCCAAGTCAAAGATTATCTATAATATATACAAATATATATATACACACATTATAGATAGAAACATTTATTTAGCTTTTAAAAGATAAAATTACTAATTAAATATTTTATTTAATTAGATTATTAAGCCAATTCATATTTTATTAATCAATATTATCAAACCAATTTAGTTTTAAATAATGATTATTAAATTAATATTGCCAAAAATTTCGGGATATCACATTCCTTCCCCCTTAAAAGAATTTCGTCCTCGAAATTTAAAACAAAGGTAATTTAATAATCTCATTAAAGGTTTTAATTTTAAACACAAGCATATACTATCTACCATATGCTAACAACCATAGCAACCAATTCACTCAAACAAACAAATTTAACTATCCAGACAAAAATTCCGAATAGAATTTTCTCGAGTTTCCCGAGTATAAACACTAGAATACTCGCTCTACAGAATCCAAACAAACACACTACTAAGCTACCGAGCTCCTACTCATCTAGATCTACCAAACCTTCCTGAACTGCTGGTTCCACAACAAGAGAGAGATCATACATGTACTCCCTCAGAGATACGTGAAACACAATGATCCAGTTATCCAAGCTGACAATTCAATCCTGAAGACCAAACACTTATCCAAAACAGAACACAAAAGAGATCCAAAACACCTCGGAGCTAGCTTCCCAGACTTACCAAAACTTATATCTCCTAAAACCGGAGAAAACTTATCCAAAATCAGATCTCCGATTCTAATCCACAAAACTCTTCAGACGATCCTGGGCTGCCTATATCTTTCCTGATCAGCTCAATCCTCGCTGATGTCTCAAAAAACAAACTAGACCAAACCCAACACAATGTTTTCCTCAAGATCAACCAAGATCAAGAACACCAACTCTACTCTACAAACATCCGAAGAAAACTAACTCCTCCTATCTGGAAAAGACAAACAGATGCACTCCCAAACTGCTTCCGCTGCACAACTCTGATCTGGAGTAGGAAAGAATGCCGATGATGAACACAAGCACAAATTGGACAACATAACCTAGAAAATCTCTGATAATTAAGGAAACACTCAGCTATCGCAAGTCATTTTGCGATCAATCTAGCCTAACATCCAAAGAAAACTGTTCTCTCTTTACCAATCAGAACAGCTTATGCTGGTCTAGCCAATCCATCGAAGAAATGGATCCACTCTACTGCTTCTGAAATCCATCTCTCAGACACTGCTAAGCCAGAAGACCTTTTGCCGACCCACAGAATACTCCGAGCTGCATTGCTGACACAGTGCCAAAGAATTTCCCAACCAAAACTCTTCGAGAAATTCGGACTTCAAACCAAACAGAAACACCCTGCTGAACTCAGCCACAACACCGAAGCCGACCTACTTCCTTAAACTTGTTACAAAGAAATCATCTTCGGAAACATCCATAGTCACAACATCTCATCACGTAGCTACTATTTCCTGAGGTATCAAGATACCATCACTCGCTTCTGCCTAACCGACAGATCCAAACTCTACTCATCCAACTTCAAAGATGGACTACGAACCTTAACAGGTTACCTTCAGAGATCGATGAAATCCTTACACCACTGCAAAGTTTACTCGAGAAGGTATTAGGTCTACAGTCTCGACAGATACACTTCCAACCCCAAACGTTCAAACTCCAACCAATGGTAGTCGTGTTACACACACCATTACTTTATCTACCTTTTTAACTTATATTGGAAAACCCGAACAGGTAACCCAACAAATAGGTAGATATATATATATATATATATACATATACATATATATATATATATATATATATCAAAAATACAAATACGCTCTCTTAAGAAAGAAATCACTCCAAAGCCTAGGTATTTACTCAACCTAGCGCTCTGATACCAACTGCGATAGTCTAGGCTTTTCAACCATCGACAGCGGCTCACTCGACTAATAGGCTTTTCAACCATCCCAGCCCCGCCGTGGCTCACATTGGTAACTAGGGTTTGCTTTTACGGCCAGCCTCTCGACTCGCAACCAACCCCGCAGGGCCTTATACTACCCCCGAGGACATGTAGGGGTAAGAGTCTCCCGTTCGCCACCTAACGCAAAGCGAGAACCCCCTATCACACTGTAATGTAGCAAACCCGATCCCGGCCTCATCGAAATCCAAAATGCCATCTTTTATGTCCAAGTTGTTTTAAAGTTTAAAACAATTCAATTCAATATTATCTATATACACACAGATAGATAATTCACAATATCACAATAGATAATCAACATTATCATCATAACAGATAATTCATATTACCATCACAAACAGATAATTCATATCACAACGCAACCAAAGCATTCATATCACACAGCATCACTTATCTCATATCTGAGATCTTAAACCATTCAAGGAAATCAATATCAATCAGCATTCATAAGCAATGATTTATTAATCACCATTCTATAATTAATTTAAAATGAATTAAATTAATTACTTCATCTCTAATTAATTTAAATTAAATTAAATTAATTACTTCATCATTATAAATCTTGCTTACATAACCATTAATTAATCACAAATCAATCAATTAATTACCCTTAAATAAATCACCTTAATTAATCACCCATGATTAATTACCCTTTAATTACATTCAAGTAATTAGCCTTTAATTAATTCCACAAAATAATTATTCTAAATCAAATTCAGTAATTAACCTGTAATTACTTCATTAATTAATTAACTATAATTAATTACATTAATCCTTAATTTATTACATTAATTAATTCCTTCATTGATTAATTGTTCTTAATTAACCAATCCTTATTTACAACATTATATTAATTAATGATCCCTAATTATTTTTATTTAATTTCCGTATTTAAATTAAGTACATTAAGTAATTAATCATCAATTAAACCATATTGACTAATCACCCTTGATTAATCACATTCACTAATTAACTACCTTTAATTACTTTAGTAGATAAATTAATTACTCCTTAATCAATTATCTTTAATAATTCATATTTAATTAATTATATTTAATAATCACCCTAGATTAATCTCATTAAGTAATTAATTACACTTAATTAATTACATCTCTTAATTATCTTCAAATAACTTTATTAATCAATTCTTAATTAATCGCACTAAGTAATTAATTATTAATTACTTCCACTAAGTAATTATTCTTCATATTAATTACATAAAGTAATTAATTTCCAAAACTCTTCCATTCCCAATTATCCTTCAATTTAATTACATCTAGTAATTTATCTTCTTAATTACTTCACTAAGTAATTATTCTTCATTAATTACATTGAGTAATTAGTTCTTAAATTATCCAGTGATTATTTTAGATTAATTAAACTTAATTAATTAACTTAAATTGATCAAAATAAACTTAATTAATTACAATTAGTAATTAATTTCTTAATTACTTCCATTAAATAATTACACTCAAACAATTCTCAAATGATTATCTTTAAATTAATTAATCTAATTAATCATTAAAATTAATCACATTAATTAATTATTAAATAATCCTAAGTTAATGACCTTCATTAACCATTAACAAATCTTTAATTACTTCTCTAATGTAATTAACTGAGATTAATCATTATTAATTACAAATAAATTTATCTATAATAACCCATTAATTAATCTCTAATTATTTAATTAACTAAGTAATAATCTATAACTTAATTAATTTTTAATTACTTGATTAATAAAATATGAGTAGTCAAGTGATTCAGGATTGCTTCGACAAGTTCTGGAGGAGCAATGGAGCAGGAGGCTCCTGCGTGTGTGTGTGTGTATATATATATATATATATATATATATATATATATATATATATATAGTATTCCGCTGTGTAGATTTCTCTGAGTTGTTCTTATATTGTTTTGAGTTGTATCTGTTTAGACTCTGATGTGTTGTTTCTTCTTTCTTCTCTTTTCTATCCCTTTCTTTCTCATTAATGGTGCGTCATTCTGTGGAGACGGGTGGTGGGTCATTACAGTGGTATCAGAGTTATATAGCTAATACAACACATACTAGACAGTTATAAACACCTGTCTAGCAATTACATAGAAATCATTAATTTAAAATCAAATCTTATCTAATTAGTGATTTCTTAATTACAAATTACTTAACCTTAATTATCTTACTTAATTCTTTAATTAATTAAATAAAACCCCTAATTACTTAATTAATTAACCCAAATCTTGAATTAATTAAATTAATTAATGGTCCTTCTTAATTACCTTAATAGTTTAATGAATTATAAATCATTAAGTCCTAACTAACTTTAAGATAAACCTTAATCTTATTAATGATTAAATTATCATTAACAAAGTATTTTTAAAAAAACAATTTGGCTTTAAATTTACTATTAAATTTCATTTTAAATTTAAGGTTTAAAATGAAAACAATTTAAACTTTACAAAGTTTAACAATTCAAAAAAAAAACCTTTTAATTACATGTTAAAGCAATACTTATCTCCAAAAGGAATTTCAAAAGAAATTTAAACCAAATTCATTTTCAAATTTCAAACCATATTTAAAACATTCAAAGTTGTTTTAAAACATTTAAATCCAAAAACTTTATTTATTTCAAACTAGAATTCAAACTAAGCTTTGAATTCAGATTTTAACTTAAATTTAAAATCCTGTTTAAATCTTATTTTCAAATTTTAAAACCACTTTATAAAATACTTTAACAAATTTTTAGTTGTTAAAACATTCCATTTTTACAAAACTTATTTATTTCAAAAAGTAGACATCAAATTTGAATTGAAACCAAGCTTAAATACTTGATTTAAAACTTTTCTTACATTTGGCTTTCAAATTTAAAAATTTCATTTTAAAATTTGAAACATTGATAGGTTTTGAAAATAAACATGTAACAACTAATTGACCCAAGTTTTCCCCTCCATATACTTCGAGTAAATCTTCAATGACTTAGAGCAAAAACCTGAAACCACTCGTGTAAAACTCGAGTACGAAGAAAAAACAAAAACACCACTGAACCCACTTCCTCAAGTCCAGATATGCACCGTGCACCCTGCACCATCCACGGCGAGGCTCTGACCATCGCCTACGCTTCCCACACATCCACGATCAACTTCGAACTCGAACTCGACCATCAGAACTTCACCATCTACTCATAATCAAAATTGAATAAAAGAAACCCAAACAGGAACCAGAACCCAAACCTGGTACCCACTTCAAAACCTAGAAACACCACCATCACCACAACTCCGACCACCGTAGCGACTGCAATTCCGGCCATAGCTTCGATAGCTCACTAACTTCCATCACCCAAAATTCCACTGCACTCGATCAACAAGAGAAGCCGAGTCGATAAATTTGGTCGAGCAAACCAAAACTAGGGTTATAAATTTATATTGATCACCGCCGTCACCACACTAACTTGATCACCATACAGACATTTTTCCATGATTCTCCGATCATCCTACTATCACCAGAAGAAAACTCGAACCTCCAGATCATTCAGATCACCAGAGATGAACCAAAACTCCATTTCTGGTCAAACCAGAAATGTACATCCATTCCCAAACTAAAAGTTTTGTTTTTAGTTTTAAAAATCAAGATTTTTAATAAGCTTTCAGATTTTATACTTATATTAGTGAATTAATATGTTTGAAAGTTAACATCAATCAAGCTTGCACTGTTCTTGAAGGTTTCCAGTGAGATTTTCAAACTTATTTAACTTAAATAAATTTTAAAACATACTTCATAATCAACAAACGATATTCGTTTATATTCTAAGTTCTAACAGATCTTAGAGCAAAAGATAAGGATTATGTTTGCAATCTGGGTCCTAAAAAGCAAAGAACAGAGGTATTTTTAATTGAAGCAGACATGCACACATTCATCCAAATATTCACAGATATTTCACATATAAATATACAAACTTACTTATCTATATCCACACAATTCATACTTATCAGAGGAATAATCATGCAACCATGTTTAAACTTAAGTAATTTATCAGAAATGTTACTCACCTGATTTTTAAGAAGGACAGAGCCTATTTATAAAATCTTGAAACTGGAATATTCTTTGCCTTTGAAAACTTTAACACTACATGCATGCAGGAGTTCCAGATTTGAAGAAAAAGGCTAAAGCTTTGATTATTTCTGCTTTAATTCCAGGTTTGAACAAAATACAGGCTTTGAATTTGACACTAATCTACTGGTTTGCTTGCATGCTGATGATTTCCAGATAAAGAAATGCAGACATTTGATTTTGAAACTGAACTACAGGTTGTTGTTTCTGGAAATTTTGGAAGTGGTATGCATGCTTGATTTAGAAAGTGGATTACAGGCTTTGATTTAGGTTTTTCTTTTGAGGAGTGAATTACAGATCTTTGATTTGCTTTTGAAGTGGATTTGCAGATTTAATTTTCAGATATGTTTTTGGTTTAGAGATGATTTCAGATTTGAAAAAGGAGAGTTGTTCAATTTTTTTCTTAGTTGAGTAAAAAAAATAGAAAGGAAAATGATGAATGAAAAAAAAAATGCACATGGCTGAAATTTGATTTATCAAAAATAAAAGAAAAATCAAATTTACAAATGCCACTTGTTTTAAAGTTTAACACTTGTCATATATCTATGTTCATTACTTAACACATGTTATTAGATAACATAATATAGTAACACATGTCTCATAATTAAATTAGTTATATTTTAAATGTTAATGAAAGATTAATACAAAATCAAGCTTAATGAATTTGTTAATTAGTATTTATATATGTATAAATAATTTTACAAGAAATAAAAACCAATTATCTTTATAAATAAAAGTTTATACAAATATTTTAAAAATCCAAACAAATATAAAACCTATACATTGAATTTCAAAACTTTAAATTCAAATTCAAGTTAGGTTATAAAAATAAAATTTAAGAATCAAGTTATATCTATACATATATAACTACTTATCAAATTTAAAAATAACAATCCTATTTCTATAAAATCTATTTATGTTTATAAAAGCTAAGTATTATAATTATCATTTGAAAATAACAAATTTAACAATTTTAAATTATTTATAAAAGAGATTATAAATCACTTCTATTATTAAATGAATTAAGACCATATGCTACATTGTATTTAAACTTCTATTTCAAATCATATACATATATATCAAGTAATATTTAAAAGAAATGAAACAAACTTTTTATTTAAATTTAAAAATTAAGCTAAGATAAACTCTTAAGGAATTAACATTCATCTTAAGTATTTACAAACCATATAGTTGTTAATTAAATAACTTTAAAAAGCTTAATATAAATTTAAATCATAATTTCCAGATTATTAAATATATTGTTAGAATTTGAAAACAAGACTTTATTTATTTATTAAATTACAAATCAAAGATTATCTATAATATATACAAATATATATATATATATATACATTATAGATAGAAACATTTATTTAGCTTTTAAAAGATAAAATTACTAATTAAATATTTATTTAATTAGATTATTAAGCCAATTCATATTTTATTAATCAATATTATCAAACCAATTTAATTTTAAATAAAGCTTATTAAATTAATATTGCCAAAAATTTCGGGATATCACAGTCAAGGGATTTGGATTAAAAAGAGGATACTAATATACTTTGTTGTGATAATGGAAGTAATTGATGGGCCTTGTTTATTTTTATCCAAAAATGAAAGGTTAGATATGTAAATTATAGTAGAATGGCATGTTTGGAAGGTCCACTTAATTAATTAAGAAGTGATGGAGCCACAATATCATTAATGTTAGTTGCTGTTTAATGACAGCTTCCAGTAATTGTTTCTTTTAGATTTGGGTTGTAAGCATTAGTTGTTTCTATTGTATAAAACGCATACGATATTGTGAGAAAAGTTCATTTTAAATTAGTTTTTTAGATTACTACTATATTTGTTAGAAAACGTTGTATGTAAGGAAATCTCATGTAGACACTTAACTAATGCAAAATAAGATTAGAAATTTATAAAATAATTAGGTATTAGAGTAGAATAATCTTTAAGTCCCCAATATCTTTAAATAAAATTTATCAGACACTTAACTAACTACATAGTGTGTGGCTTATTTTTTTTTGGAAAGATAAGAAAAAATACTTCTGAAATTTTTGTTTAAAAATCTTGATTTTTAAAATAAAATACTGTTGTGAAATTTTTTGACAAATAAGTTTTTATTTTAGTTTTTTTAACCAATTTAAAAGGATTTTTGATCGAAAAGAGAAAATTTTCTAATTTTTGAAATAGCACATGTTTAATGTAGGGAAAAAGTTGATGGATTAGCAAGTATGAATTTTACTATGCAGCATAAGTGATAGTAAAATAATAGGTAGTTAGTGATGAGGGAAGCGGTTGTTTTAGCTTTGGAATTTATTTTTCCATATCTTGTTCATAAGGGACAAAACTTGTTTTAAAATAATTCTATTTTAAAATTTTAAAAATAAAATTTCCTATGTAAATTGTACTCGGAAAATTTTAAAAAAAATTTGGAGCAAAAGAGAAGGTTCCAAGGTACATTGGAGAAATGGTACAGTAGAGAGGTGGAAATATGGAATTTCTCATCTAAACCTTTTTATCAACATAAAGAATATAGGTATAGAAAACTAAATTTTACAATTTTTTTGGATGTTAGTAGTGTTATGCTAGGATTTTGAATGGTAGAGATTGAGTGAAAAATTGGTTGAACTATACTTCTATCATATAAGTGTGGGAATATTTAAATGAAAAAACAAAGATTTTCATTTTTAAAATTGCATACATATAGAACTGCCAGTATTTGTAGGTTCTTTGTATCATATTTTCAAAAATTGTTTTAAATGATGCACTCATAAAGGAGGCATCGATTTAGTATTATCCTACATACATACCGCATATGTTGTGATACACCGTGCCTTTGTACACTATTGGTTGAAAAATTGGTTGCATAAGAATTGATTGGTTAGCTTAGAATGGTTGGGCGTTATGTTACATGATTCGCACCCTGAGGAATTTCAGGAGTGAAATTCTTTTAAGAGGGAGAATGTAACACCCCATAGTTTTTACAAAATAAAGAAATTAATTAATAATTAGTAACGCTAAAATATAACTTTTATAAACATCAGAATTTGGCTATGAAACGTGCACCGTTATGTTCGTGGTGATATTATGATCAATTTTCATTTATAAAATTTTCCGATGGGAGTTCAGAAGAAAGGTCATAAATGTTTGAATATTTTAGGTCAGAAATAATTATATATGTAATTAAGGAAATAAATATAATTAACCAACATTGATTGACGTTAACGGTCAGCTAATGCTTACATAACGTATAAGTATAATTAATACTAAATCATATCGATAAGAATAGGAGAAAATAGGTCGTATAAGGAATAAAAAAATGACGGAAATTTAATAACAAATAAGTGACTGGTAGACGTTGATTGGTCAACCGATAGTGCTGTATTGGCCATATATTGAATCAAGGCCAACGATCCGAATTTAATAAATCAAAATCTAACTGATGGAATTAATCGTACGCCTATAAATACAGGCCCCAACCTCTCACTATTCTTCTCATATTTTCTGAAAAGAATGAAGCTCTTCCATTTTATTTTCTTTATAATTTTTTGGAAATGTAGAAATTATAGATTAGATTATGTGAGTGTGTATGTATTCTTTTTTTGGTGTGTGTGGAGAATAACGGAAAATAAAAGAGAAGAAGAATAAGGATTGAATCAATTATGTGAAGAAAAAGTAAATTAAAATCAAAATCTAAATTAAATTCAAATCTCTTCACGGATCTAAATTTCCAATACGTATGTATGTGCCTACAGTATCGTAATGATCCATCTTTCTTACACCTAAAGACGACACCAAATACATTATCGAATTCGTGTTCCGATCATTTAGGTGTCCGAAAGACAGGTCATTTGGGGTGAAGAAAGAAGAAGATAGAATAGAATCTCACATCATGACGAGCAATATATAATATACACAAATTTTTTACAAAAAAAGAAATCATATTTATTTGTACATAACATCAGAGTACAGTATCATATTATCAGCTTGGGTGGTTACAACAGCCTTTCTTTACAATTGTTGATAAATACAAACAAGAACAAAACAGAATACATCGGAAGAATACAAGATACGTGGATACATAGTGGAGAATCCAGCTTGTCTCCTGAAACCTCCAAAGCATTTAGCTAAATCTGGAAAATATGCCTGGGCTGACCCGAGCATTATAAGAAAATAATGCCCGAATTAGTCTGGTATACTAGCATGAGAAAGCTCAATCATATTTATTTCCACATTTGAAAACCCTTTTAAAATAAAAGGTATCTTATAAGGCAATGCCATACATAAACACAGATGGGTTTTTACCTTACGATAACTAAAATATTTATATTATAAAATCTAGTGATATTATAATATTGTCTACAGGTTTAAAATATCAATAATCAAGTAGCTGTGATGTGTGCAAATCACAACAATAATATGTGTACAATCAAAAACTGAAGAGCGCTTATTGGAGAATGGATTCCACCAAATGGCAAGGTAAGGGACTGCCTTTCGAAAATGGCACGCTTCTAGATAAAATGTACCTGAGGGCGAAAACCTTTCAACCTCGGCCAACACAAAAACAACATACCACTTACTAGAAAGTACCGAATACGTCATCACACCGTTTGTTCCCAACCTTTATAGAGAGCTCCTATGCGTAACCAAATCCATAAAATAATAATCTAGAGAGGTGATGACACACCTTTATGGGAGTGACCTACAAAGCCCTACCGCATCTACCTTGTTTTAGCCATTTTCAGGGTGTGAGGCTTGAGGCAACGATTTACCTTATTTTAGCACTCCTCTCTTGGAATGGTAACACTGCCAATTAAGCACAAATGCAATTCCAGCATTCATCCATACAAGTTCGTTCTGGGTCTAAACGAAAATGAAGGCACTACCTCTACTACATCCATTTGGAATCACCCTTGAGATTAGTAGCAAGTAGCCCTTTACTTCAAAGAACTCCATTTTAGATCATCCTCAAGATGTCTTCCATTCAAATGCATATGTTGGTTCGAAGTGCTGGTTTGTCCGAATCAACAATCAATAATTTTCGATCGACTTATTCCCGATTCTTTCAAAAGTAAGAGGACTATAATAAAGTTCCAAGAGGATCCATAATATATCCCTTAAAGTTAGAGATGTTTCACCAGAATGAGTTCTCCGAAGAGATCTCAAACCGTATGAACACATGAAGCTTTTATTTACTTCCTAAGTCAAAACTGGCCAAGGTTTGATAGTCGGTAATTTAATTATCAAATATAAAATCAAACAACAATCCGGAGATTTAATTATTCCATAGCAACCTCTAAGCCTCAAAATAAATCTTTCAATTATTTCAATTATTTCCAAAATATTTATCAAAATATTTGTATACCTACCTCATTGGCTTAAGTATATTCAGAAAACATTATGAAAGATTTCTTATTTCAAAATAATATTTAAGGATCAAACAAAAGTTATTTAAAATGAAACAGAGAAAAGAATAAACCCAAACACCATTCCCTTGGGGTTAAGCATGGAACAAACGTCCACAGCACCAAAATTAAGAAGGTCAATTTGGGGAAAATCCGATCTTAATTTCTTTTATAAATTTCTTCAACAAATCATTTTAATAAATCTCTTTCATTTATGAAATTCTCCTTTACCAAAATTCCAAATCCATTTATAAAACTTATTTATAAATATTCAAAATCATTTATAAAATGCTTTACAAACTTTCCTTATTTTAAATAAAACTTCTTTAATAAACTCTAATCAATAAAGTTCCTTTGATAAACAATCAAGTATTTAAAACGCCTTGAAATAAACAAGTTATTATTTAAGCATCCTTCATTTAATTATCCTTAAATCTCATTAATAAAATAATAATTCAAAAAAAATCATTTAGTAGGTATTAAATTACTTCAAAATACCTTTAATAAAATAATTGCTTAATTATCCTTTAAATATTTTAAAATGGAATAAACTTTAAACCGTTATCAAAAAGGATAAAAATGAAATATTTGACTTCACAAAAATAAAGAAGAGGCTTAGTGACCATAATGGTTCATTTAATTGAGTTTGACTTATTTAAGTTATAACATGGGTACTTATCGAACAAGCAGATAAATAAAGGAAATCATGCAATAATAATCAACCAATATATAGGTAAATGTCCAAGTTACCGTAATAGCAGAACTGAAATTTTATTCTGTTTAAATAGATGTCAACATAATCTACTTGGTGAATTATAGTAGAATTGTGATTTATTCCGCCAAATGGATGTCTAATATAAATTAGTTAGTAGAACGATATTTTATTCTGCTAAACAGACGTCAGTGGATTTCATATTCAATTGGGGTTACCTAAGGGTGGTACACAAAGAAATCACTTAGATTTAAAACATCCTTTAAAAGAAAATTGTTTTAAAACAAAACCAATCTTCAAGCGATTTTAAATTTAAAACCCTTATTAATTACTTGAATCCTAATTAAAATCTTAATTAAGATTAACTTAATCAATAATTAACTAATAATTAATCCCTTGTTAATAAATAATTAATTAATAATTAATCTGTAATAAATAATAAAATAATAATCAATTCCTAGTTGATAGTTAAATAATAATATCTTTTAATTAATTAATTATAGTTAACTTACTGAGTAACACTTAAGTGGTAATTACCTTTGTTAATTAATGATTAAGTACTAATTACCTTAACTCAATTACTTAAATAATCATTAAATAAGTTAATAATTAGTTAATTAATTAATAATTACTTTTAAATACTTATAATAAGTTTTGGAAAACACCTTTCAAAAACATCCTTACGTAAAAACATTTTAAATTTACAAAAAGAGTTCGTCTTACAAACTACATCAAAGCGAGTATCGCTTTGTGACCTATAAATTTCAAAACATATTTTATTTTACAAACCACTTTCAAAACTCTACCTTTTTGACTTTTAACTTACTTTCATTAAATTTGAATAACGTTTTGAAAAACAAAGACAAGGGTTTGAAACTTCATAAAAGCATTTCAAATATGTGTGTGTGTAAAGTTAGAAAAACAAGTTTTGACCAATGGATCTCGATATCGCTATAACATGTCAAAATGCTAACTTTTCTAGCATATCACTACATATTTATGTCCATAGCATACATAACCATATCACAACCACAAACATAAGTAAAGATCTAAGCTTCGCGACATTCACAACATCTAGACTTGTATTTTTAAGCCTAATTCAATCATCACATACAAGCACATATTACACATGCAAATCAACATCCATTTCATCATCACAAGTAACATATTTATCAACCAAACAAGGATTATTTAAAGTTGAAACTTTAGATAAATTAGTTAGATTTACTCACCTAAAAGCTAACCAAATCTAACCAAACCTTCACTAATTTTGCGTAAGACCTAGAGCATAGCTTTACATTTTGGAAAAAGAGATTTTAAAGGCCTTAAGCAGCCTAGATAGGTTCGATCAAGGGAGGATTTTGCATGGGCTAGAGTGAATGGGGTGGGTGAGGACTTGATTTGGCAAGGTGGAGGTGTAAAAAGGAGAAGGAAGCGTCTTTAAACCATGCTTTATGAAGTTAAAAGTGAAAATAAGGTTTTTAAAACTTTGAAAATTCATGGAAGCCATGGAATTATTTTTAGAAAGCTTTGGAAAGTTTTAGATAATGAGAATGAAGTGCAAAATGAGGAAGAGAAATTATAGAATTGCATTTATAGAAAATGCACTTAGTAAATTACTAAAACACCATTTTCAACATACCCTACACCACATGCATACTACCTCATCACCATGCCTCCCTTCCACTTCATTTCCACATGAAAATTCTTATTCCCCCTTCTCTTGTTTGAGCCAACATTCATTAATACACTTGTATTTAGATGTTCCCTAATGTCATTAAGTGTCCTTTCATGTTTCCTAAGGTATCTTTTAATTTATATTTATATTTTTCATAAAATGTCTTATCACTCTTTATATAATTAAATTAATATCTATATATATACATAACTCTAAACTATTAATAAATGAATGTGTATATTTACATAATAGAGTTCACAAAATTTTCGACAACTTTTAGCCGACAAAAAGTCGAAAAATGAATTCCAGTTACATTTTCGATTTTTCTACGAACTAAATATTTTTGAAAAAAAATTTGAAAAACTATTTCACCATCCCTAGTTATCATTTTAAAAGAGATTTATTTTAATTATAAAATCCAATATTTGAATATTTAAATTAATTAAATATTTCCATATCAAAGAGGTGAAATTCTGGGTCATTATAGTCTTCCCCCTTAAAAGAATTTCGACCCCGAGATTTACCACAACACTAACCCCAAAAACAAACTATCACCTAACGCTATTCACTAGTCTATATGATGTGCATAGATAATCTATATGCATAATCCAGTTCGATCACCTACTCAACTACATAGCTTTTACTTCCGAACTAGTATCGCTCACCCAATTCCCTAGCGTGGACTTTGATCAGGCTTCTTAATTAGAAACCTTCATTTTCCTTACATAGCCATATACCATGATAAAAAAAATTGTTCCACATTTAGGACCCTCGCTAAGTGTTCACCATCAAAAATCAAGTGATAATCCCTTATTCGGAACGGTGTGAAACACCTTAAGTCATGTACTTGAATCTCGGATCAAGAACTACGTGCGAAAGAAAAATGATCTACTAACAACTTACGTACTCATCTAAAGGTTCTTATCTACCCATTTACCTTCTTACCCTCTTAAAAATTATTTATGAGATCAATTCATAAAAATTCCAACTTAGGTTCAAACATTTAAGTGGTACAATTTATCCACGAAACCTTTCATAAATAAGTTTACCTTATTATTTGCATAATACTCTCCTACATCCTAAGAGTATATAAAATACATCATATTTTTAATTATATTCACTTTTAGCTATTCAGATAGGCCCAAAATAATTTGGGTCTTGAAACTGAGTTGACCAATCAACCTCTTTACCCATTCGGTCTGGTAAGTAGCTAAGAAGAGTAGGATGCTGGTATCCAAACTCCGTCCTAGAGTTGTTTTACTTAGACACTTTAAGGTAAAGATGTTTATTAGTCGGCTTAATAACATCAAATGAAATTTAACCTCCTAAATGTTAAAATCCAAAAGACACTACTTAATAAAACCAAGTTTATTAAACCTTCTTATTAAATTAATTCAATTTCAACTTCATTTATTAACCTACTTAATCAAAATACTTATTATTTTGAAACCTTAGGAGCTAAATACCATGTTTTATTCAAGAACTTTTTGAAATGATACTTTATTTTTAACCCTTAGAAAATTTACATATAACCCGAGAAAATCCAAAATAATAAAAGGAACTGGGTACTACCAAATAGTATCATATATCCCTTTATCAAGAAGGGTAATACTCAAGAGAAGTTTTTACCATCCGAACACATTTCCTGCCCATTTTTAGTAACTTTGGAGTTACAAGAACTAGTTAATTATAAAAGTAATTCTCCTTTTTGTATCCCTTTTGGAATAATACTATATATATTTCCAGCTAAATAGTTTTCAACAAAATATTTATCATCCACTTACTTTGGATTCATTCAGATTGAAACTCGTTTCGATCATACAACGATAAAGAGAATAATTTATTAAGTGCACCATCACATTCGCCTAAATAAACATCTGATTGTCACTTAGAAGATTATTAGGATCATCACGAAACAAATTGAGACTCATTCCCCAAACTTTTCAAAGGAAAATCTTACTCTCAAGTTTGTTTTCAAAATATCTATATCTTAAAATATTTTTAAGTAAAATTACTACTACTTTTCCAAGAATCATTTGAAAACTTCATCAAAGCCACTGGGATTTAAATTCTTCGAAAATTCATCTTATTTTCAAAATATATTTTATAATCCTGATTTATAAAATCAACTCTTTGTAAAACATTTAAAATATTTCTTTTTAATAAATAACTGATATTAAAATCCTATTTTAACCCAACATTTCATTGACGAGCAAGACTTGACAAACCCTATATGATAATAATTAAATATTATCAACTCTAAACAACAACACATCATAGATAATTATATAAATTTTTCTGAAACTCTTCTCTTTATACATAAGATATATTTGTAGGTAAAATTATTTCATTTACCCATTTTAAAACAATATTAGCTGATTTGGCTTTATTCAAGTGTTTTGAGATCCTAGTCAATAACGTTAGCTACTCGTATTGACCAGAATTCAAAATTCAAACTTAACAAATCAAACAACACAATATAAAATATTTTTATAGCACTAACAAATGCGCGCTCTATATATACACTAAACTCATTCTAGGATATTACTAATCTCATCTATCCAATCAATCCATAACCAAATCAATACACATTCACTTCTCATTAATATTCATTGAAATGGTTTTCAGTGTATTCACATTTGATTCATTTGCATTGGATTTTATTAACATTCATTTAACCATTTTCAATTAGTTTACATTTACTAATTTACATTCAAGTTGGTTCACTTTCAAATTAAATCAAATTCAATTCTAATTAAATTCACTTACTATCCAATTTGAATTCAATTATTTATAACTTCCAATTTCGTTAATTCAATTTCATATGAATTTTTATACAATCAACTAACAACCATCCATCAACCAATGTATAACCAACATAACCAAATTTATTAATTCGCTTACATTCAATTTGGATTAACACGTTTAATTTCAATTGGTTTAATATTCAATTGACTTTCATTAAATTATTCAATTTCTAATTCATTATATAACCAAAGTTTAATTTCATTACATAACTCAAGTTCATATTCATTAGTTAACATATAAATTCATTTTGATATAAAATTCAACTTCATTCAACCTCACTTAAGTTACGTTTCATTTCATTCTCAATTACATTTACTTTCACTATACAACTTATGTTCACTACTAATTGAATTTAAATTCTATTTCATTTTGCTTAACAAAATTGTTTAACCATTTTAACAATTGGTTTTTACTTAAATTTTCTCATTTTATAAGTTATACAACTTAGTTATTTAAACTTCCAAATTTATATTATATAACCACTTAAAAGTTTAATTTCCATTTCAATAACTTATCTGATCCAGTTTAAATCTAATTCACTTTATTTAACTTTCCTTTAGTTAAATTTCAAATCATATATTTCATTACGCTAACTCAAATTTATTATTTCATATGATAAGTCCGAATTCATTTTACTTGTACTTATCAATTTCAACTTGGATTCTAAATTCAAATTTGTTTATCATAACAAAACTTAAATTTTCAATTTACTATTGGTAGCAAATCCATCACACAGAAACTCGAAAATGATACCGATGATGCTGTAGTCACTACCCTTATTATTTCCCAGCAACGGTAGTGAATTCAGTGCTTTATATTCTTTTAAAAATCCTTTTTATATTTATAAATCACATTTACAAATCTTACTTATATAATTTCACTTCACTTATATAAGATTAATTCCAAATTTACTTATCTTATTTAGATTTATAATCATATAATCTCTTTTTACTTTGAAAAATAACTTTCAAAATAAATGGGATTCAAATTTTAAAATAATTGGTTTAAACTAATTTTTATTTACAACTCAAATTTATTGGTATATTCATATAGTTTCACTTCTTATATATAAGATTATTTCACAATTGTAAATCATATTAATTATAATTCCATCTTTATAATTCACTTTCTTATATAATTTATTCTTTTACGATTGTTGGTTTTATTTAGATTATTCAAACATATTTTATTAACTTATATACATTTACATTTTCAAACAACCAAACAATTTATTAGATACACTATAATATTTCTGAAAAATTGTTTCTTTTATATATAAAATATAATCGAGGTAAAATTATTTCATTTACCCAATTAAAGTTTACTATGTCGACTTGCCTCGTTTAAGTGTTTAGAAATTCCTATCGATAATATGGCGTCCTACATACCGACTAGAATTCACAAACAACTCAACGGATAAGTAATCACAATATAAAACATTTTATAATCACTAATAAATACGCGCTCATATATATAATACGCTCAAACTCAATCTAGGGTGCTACTGTCCCTACTATACTGAGTACACATCAAAGGTTAGGAATATATAATATCTAAGCTCTGATACCACGTGTGATGACCCGCAAATCTGCACACTTTGAATCGATAATAAACCATATATATTCGACCCAAAAGGCACAGACTGACGGAAAGTCAAGAGAAAGAAAAGAAGAGAGAAGAAGAGAAGAGAAGAAAGAGAGAAAATAGAACCAAACAGAATAATATAGAATCTCACATCGCAGCGGAAACATATAATATCATATCAATGATCTTTACAAAACAGAAACTGTATATATACGAACATCAATCAGAGTTCAACAATCAAACAATAGTTATCAACTTGGGCAATTAAAATAACTGTCCTCACAAATGCTGATAATATACAACAACTAAGCACGGCGGATAATCAGAACAGATGCATGTATACGAAAATGAAGATCGCCAGGTCTCCTGCTAAAACTCCACAAGCACCAAAACTAAAACAGTAAATATAATCGGTCTGACCCGAGCATTGAAAGGGAAGAACGCCCGGATCAGTCTGGTAAACCAGCGTGAGAAACACACTCAACTGAATTTATTACATTTTCAAAAAATTTCCTTTATCAAATCAAGAGTATCTCATAAGACATGCCCACACATAAACATAAACATGTTTTTATTTTACGATAACTAAAACATTTCATATCAAATCCTCTTATATTATACTAGTGTCTAGTATACAAATAATATTCAAAACATTCGAAATTGTTACCATTATAAAATTCCAGCATACTGGGCTCTACAAAGAAATGGCAGGCATGTGGTGGAGTTTGGATTTCCATACAAATGACCAAATGAAGGGACTACCTTTCGATGGGTACACCTCTAGATGGATGTCCCGAGGCACAAAACATCTTCCCTCTACCAACACAAGACCGGCCTACCTCTATAACTAGATAGTACCGAATATGTCATCCTCCGGTCGTTACCGACCCTTTCCAAGGGCCCTCGAAGCATACGAACCAAAATAATCAGATACACGACGTCATAGCGTGTAAAGATATATCTAGAAGAGGATGATCATACCCTAATGGGAGCGACCTACTTAGCCTTGCCGCATCTAACCCTGTTTCGGTCATTTCCTGTTGATGAGGCCTGAGATAACGGTTACCTTTCACAAATCACAATCACATCACTTTGAATGTCACATGGACATTTCCGTTGACTATTGATTGCCTTACACAAAAATACAACCCTTAAGCTCATACTTCTCAAGGAGGGTGTTAAGCTAAGAGAAGTTTTCTTCTCCGCCATCACTGATGTACATTTGTAAAAAGCAATGTACGTAATCTTTAGAAATGCAATGTCTGACAAACATCCATACAAGTTGTTCAGAACTGGACAAACAGAAGGTACTTCCCTATCACATCCTGCTGGAAAATCCCTAGAATTAGTAGCGAACAGTCCTTGCATTAGATATTTCATAATGAAGAGACCACTGCTACTATATGTATATTGTGATTTTAACCCCAAACGGTCAATAATCAGTCCTCCACTTTGAAAATCCTGAATATCAATATCATCACAACCAACCTGCACAATCGAACGTATATACGTTGATCCGAAGCGGTTTTCAGATAAATCTGATCCCGGTCTCTTTGCACCAACAACTTAAAAGCGTTTCTCAACCTCACACGGAAACTAAGTCTCATAGACTTATCACATCTCCAACTTTCAACTTGCTATCCTTCAGGCCAAGAAGGAAGGTTGATAGATTGGAGTAATACTCTGCACTATACGAATCAATATCCTCAACACAAACAATAATCCATCCTATATAGAAGGCTATGTACTAAGTGTAAGACTAAATAGTTCCCACATCAAGTCGAGGAACTAAAATGGCCAAAATTGATAGTCGGTTACTTAACTATCAAAGCAAACAAACTAGTATTTACAAGCAATCACTAGGCCCTTTTAATTAAATCTTTTATTAGTTAAATCATTTGCCAGATATCCACTTCAAATTATCTTTAAAAAATATAATCTCAAAACATTTCAACATTGGAAAACATTTCCATATACTTATTTAATAGTAAGTAATTCACAATTCAATTTATTTCCAACACTTAGAAAATATTCCATATACTTAAATCACGATTAAGTATATATTTTATTCTTTAAGGAAAACATTCTCTTTAAACATATTTATTTGGGTCAAAATGAATGTTGCATAAAACATCGTTACAACAACCCAAAATCATTAGTATAGGGATTGAAAATTAGATAGACATATAAATACCATATACTATACAAAACATTTCTTTTCGAAAATCATTTAAATACAATAATGTTATAGTCCATCATTTCTTTATTTCTCGAAAACATCTATTTCAACAATGAATGTTGAAATCTATGTATTCGATACTTAACACATTTTAGAACATATTCAAATCATTTAACTTCATTTAAAAGATCATTTTCCAAAACATTTATTTAATTCAAAAGATTATTCGTTGTCCAAAATCTTGAATAGAATTCTCTTGCCTAATTCATTACTTTGGCACATTTAATTTAAAGGGTAATTCACTGTCCAAAATCGAGAATATAATTCCAACCAAATACATTGCCTTTACACATTTAATTTAAAGGACCATCCACTGTCCAAAATCGTAGATATAATACCTTTAATAAACTTCCATATTTTAACTTATCAAATTCAATTGCTTTCGGATTTATAAAACAATGTTTATAAATTCATATTTTATAAAAACTTTCACATATAAAATTCCTTGTTTACCCATTTTACATATAACTCATTTACATGCTAAAACCCAAAATATAAGTCAATTCACTTATAATTCATTTATTTGCAAATTCGTTCATTCATAAATCTTATTTACTTATGAAATCCAATTATAACTTCATTTTAACATTTACCAAACTCCTTTATAATCCCATTATTTTTATTTATAAAACATCAATTTTTATAAATCTTATATACATACCATTTATAATAAATTCTAAATTCTCGTTTTAAACTATTTCACAAAAATAGTTAACTCCATATTTCAAAAATCATATTTCGATATATTTCACAAAAATCATAATTTTTAAAACAATAAAAATTATAACATTTATTTTTTTTAAAATAAATTCATTCCTTAACCATTTCATAATTAATAAAACATCTATTTTCAAAATCGCTTTAAAATCCTTTTAAATTCGAAATCATCACTTTAATATTTTTAAATTACCAAATATAGGCCCAATGCCACAACAACACTAAATACATCAATCACAGCATCCAAATCATCATATATCACATGATAACAGCATATATAACAATATCTATAAATAAACCAATACTGGTGAGGAATCCAGTTGGATCCCTCCAACCTGTCAACTACAACAAATATACATGTTAGAAATATATGTACAATGTCCGCTTCGAGATAGACACGCACACAAAAGGCCATCCACTCATACACGGAACGTATAGGATCTCATTTGCTCCAATAGGCAGGAATATATCCAAATACCAATCAATATATATAATATATCATATATCATCCAAAACAATCATCGATCAGCATAAATAAAATTTATTCTCACTTATATAAAAATATCAGTGAGTTGCACTCACATTGTTTCCAATAGCAGTTGCAGTGTTTATACCGAACAAAATTAAACAAGCATTTAATTTTATTCAAAATTTACACTAGCTCTAATCAACTGCAAACTAGCTCTCAAATATAGTGCTTGTCAATACGAACCCAATGCAACTTGTTTCGTCAAAAACAAACCTCGTATGAAGAAGTTATAGCATTTCAAAATTTGTACGTGTTATCCTACCTTTTGGTCAAGGCCGGGATATCAATAAGTAGGCTTAAAGGACGGAAACCAATATTGGAGACCGATTGGAAACAAGGCTATGATTGATATCATCAAATTTTTGTCGAGCTCCAATCAAGACGGGATCGATTGGCAATGATGAACAAGGCTAGGAAAGGCTACGTTTCAAATTTCAAGTCAATCGGTGATCGTGTGCTCAAGATATGATCGACGCAAATTAAACAACATTCTCATCCATATCTATCACGTTCGTATCAAACTAAGGTGGCCTTCTTCGTATCCATCACGTTCATAACAATCTGAGGTGGCCTTCTTCGTATCCATCACGTTCGTATCGATCCAAGTAACTTCATTTCGTATCCATCAGGATTGGCCTTGTTCGTATCCATAAAGGAAGTCTTTTTCGTATCCGTCAACTTCATCATGTCCATCAGGTTTTCACTCGTCCCCTTCATATCGATTGGACGACTGCATCTCTCGGACCGATTAAGGTCATTCACTTCGTATCAATATTTGCATGTTAATATATGATATGTTTTGTATCGATCAACCAAATCGTCGATACGAAACCCAACCTTTCCCATTAATGCGAAGTAGCCCATAGCTAGGGGCATTTCACTAGAAGGACAAACTTTGCTGTCTAATAAGTTTCTAGGACACACATCCACATAAATTAATTTCAAGGCCAAAGTCAGCAGAATAATTACTTTCAAGGACAAAGTCAGCAGTCCAATTACTTTCAAGGACGTAATTTCATAGGTTTTTAGGCCTTAGAAACTAATTATTTTGCATTTTGTCCTTAAAAGTAATTATTTCAGTTGTGTGTCCTAGAAACCAATTACACTTGCTAAAGAGGCCCTTGTGACTAATTTCCAGCCACAACTATCTACTTTGTATCGATCGTGTGGATGTATATTTCGTATCGATCACCCAGATGATCGATACGAAGCCGACACTAGTTGATTGATACGAAGAGTGCATGCTGGCATCGATACGAGACGAATGATACAGGATGGATACGAAGAGCATGGTCAGGCAAGATAAGCATTCAACTCGGCAACAAAAATGGATCTACCCTAGGTTTTCGAGCCACGTCATCGATGCGAACTACATCGGTACGAAGAGAGGAGAATGCGGAGCTTTGGATCAATACGAACGTGATAACTAACTTATAAACACAAACTTGCATCAATCATAACTCAAAATCTACAAGTCCAAATGCTACCAAATTTTCACAGGAGCTTGCATACAACCTGAAGAACGTTCATCATCGATCTCGACTCGATTGGACGAAATTTTGATCGATATGAAATTTGTTCGTATCGATCACGGATCGAGTGCAAATGTTATAGGATCGATCACGTGGGCCCACCCACATGAGAGAAGGAGTCTTCCGAGATCTGGGCAAGATATTTGCAGTCTACACCTATAAATAGCAGTCCAAGAGCTTCAAGAAAGGGATCTTCTGGTTCTTCTACGCCGCTACTCCGCCGATCTCCATTGTAACTCGGTTATTATCAACTATATTCTCGTAACCAGCAAGTGATCATTAATAAAATATCAACTCTTCAAAGTGGACGTAGGCCGGAGATAGCCGAACCACTATAAACCTCGTGTCTTTGCTGCATTTCTTTTGAATTTTTAGTGTTCTACACATTTATTTTCTCTACTAATTTGCTATCTATGATCTATGATCGTAAACGGGTGCTTTCATCGGCAATTGGGTGTTTGTGACCAATTTTGGCGCCAGTACGAATTAATATATAATTTAATTTCAATTTCCTTTATATTTTTAACCTTTAATCAATTTGAGCCGTTCGATGTAAACAAGGTAGATCCAGGCCACACTTTCATCTTCCCCTTCATTTATTTCACGTTTAAAAAAATCCATTGCCGCCATTTTTGAATCGAATTATGCTCCCTCCATACAAAGCTTGAATTCGATCGAGCTCCACCACGTCGAAGGCACGAACCCCATGCACATATGACTGAAGACCGGTCATGCTCAACCCTCCATTCGCCTTGGAAAACATGCACAATTGCAGCCCATATGCGATCAATTTGTCGATGATCCACTCAATAAAAATCGATCACCACCGTTGAAAACATAGATCTCATCTTGCTTGACATTTTTGTAGTTGATAGTGTTTCATGAAAGTGAATGGATGAGGAGATCGGAGGGGATGAAGGTGGGTGTTTTCTAGTCACTGAAATATAAATGGCAGCTAGCCCTAGCCCCATTAGGGTTTGATGAAAAATGAATAAAAATGTGGCCATTTATAGAAAATTTCGCAACATTATTCACCCGAATTTTTTTTAAACTCCAATCGAAGCATGCCGCCTGGAGTTTATAATGTTTTACCCCTATTCTGAATGCAGTGCAATATATATCGAGAGCCAATTCGATCGTATTTGGAAGATAGGTTTCCGAATCGACTTATTTAGATTAAAAATTCACTAAAACAAATTCTATGCGTTTTATCTTGCCCCGGACAAACTATAAATCCGATTGGCACGAAATTTGAAATCCTACAATAATATAATATTATGGATCCAATGAAACTGGTTTCATTGAAGTCCGAGAATGTACGAAAAATGGCTATTTTTACATGTTAATTAAATACTAAATATTCTATATCTACAAATTAACTTTTAATTCGATTTTAAAAGTTCTAACATCATTCTAATTCAAATAGGATTTAATTCAAATTTATAAATCATTTTTATTCACATTAAATCCAAATTCCAATTATTTATGAACTTTCGAATATTAAATTAACAATTTAATTATCCAATCAAATCCAGACATTCGAAATATAATTTTTTTAGCTTACAAAATTAACTTGTGAATATTTAAAATCAATTAAATATACAAATTTAAAATGACTAAAATTCTAGGTCGTTACAGTTTACCTTGTTTTAGCCATTTCTAGGGTGTGAGGTTCGAGGCAACGATTAACCTTATTTTGGCACTTCTCTCTTGGAATGCCTACACTGACCTCTAGGTAGAAATACAATGTCAACATTCATCCATACAAGTTCATTTTGGGTTTGAATAAAACCGAAGGTACTACCTCTACTACCTCAATTTTGGAATCACGCTCAAGATTAGTATCTAGTAGCCCTTGCACTTCAAAAATCTCTATTTTAGATCATCCTCAGGATGTGTTCCGTTCGAATTCATATGTTGGTTTGAAGTGGTTTTGGAAAACATATATGATCTCGGTATCTCCAAACCAACAGCTGATAATTTCTGGTTGACTCATTCATAGTTCTTTTAGAAGTAAGTGGACTATACCAGAGTCCAAAGAGGATATCTAATATATCCCTCAAAGCTAGAGACATTTCATCAGGATGAGTTCTCCCGAGGGAATTCAAACCGTATGAACACGTGAAGCTTTTATTTACTTCCTAACTCAAAACTGTCCAACAGTTATTTGACTATTAAATACATAGTCAAATACACAATCAAAAAATAATCCGAAGATTTAATTATTTCCATAGCAAAGTCAAAATAAATCTTTCATTTATTTAAAACACTTTCCAAAATGTTTATCAAAATATTCATATATTTATCTCACTGGCATATGTATATTCACAAAACATTATGAAAGATTTCTTATTGAAAAATATATTTAAGGATCAAACAAAAGTTATTTAAAAAGAAACGGAGATAAGGATAAAGCCAATCACTATTCTTTTGGTGTTAAGTATGGAACAAACGTCCACACCACCAAAATTAAGAATGTCAATTTGGGTGAAATCCGTTCTTAATTTCTTGTATAAATTTCTTCAATAGATCACTTTCATTTTTGAAAATATTCTTTACTAAAATTTCAAATCCATTTATAAAACTCTTGTACAAACTTTCCTTATTTTAAACAAAACTTCTTTAATAAACTCATAATCGATAAATTTTCTTTAGTAAACAATCAATTATTTAAAACACCTCTAAATAAATAAGTTATTATTTAAACATCCTTCATTTAGTTATCCTTAAATCTCATTAAAAAATCATGATTTTAAAAGATCATTTAAAAAGTATTAAATTACTACAAAACACCTTTAATAAAATAATTGCTTAATTATCCTTTAAATATTTTCAAACGAAATAAACTTCAAACCATTATCAAAAATGATAAAAATGAAATATTTGAGTTTATAAAAATCCGAAAGAGGCTTAGTGACCATAATGGTTCATTTAATTGAGTTTAATTGTTCAAGTTATAACATTGGTATTTACATAATTGGTAGATATGTAAAGGGAATCAGCCAATAATAATCAATCAACGTATAGGAAGATGTCCAAGTTACCATAATAGTAGAACTGGAATTTTATTTTGTTTAAATAGATGTAAACATAATCTACTTGGTGAATTATAGTAGAATTGTGATTTATACTACCAAACAGATATCCAATAAAACTTAATTATTAGAACGGTGTTTTACTCTACTAAACAAATGTCATTGGGTTTCATATTCAAGTGTGGGGTTACTTAAAGGTAGTAGACAAATGAATCCCTTGGATTTAAAACATCCTTAAAAGAAAATTGCTTTAAAACAAAATCGATCTTCAAAAATAATGGGATTTTAAATTTAAAACCCTTATTAATTATTAAAACTAATAATTTAGTCCATATTAAAAAATAACTTAAATCTTAATTAAGTCCTAATTAAAATCTTAATTAAGATTAACTAAATCGGTAGTTAACTAAAAATTAAACCGCTTTTTAATAAATAATTAAATAATAATCAATATTTAATAAATAATCAAATAATAATCAATCCCTGATTAACAATTAAATGGTAATTAACTTTTAAATAATTATATTTATTTGATTAACACTTAAGTGCTAATTACCTTTTTTAACTAATGATTAAGTACTAATTGCCTTAACTTAATTAATTACATAAATAATCATTAAATAAATAAATAATATTTACTTTTAAACACTTATAATAAGTTTTGGAAAACACATTTCAAAAACATCCTTACATAAAACATTTTAAATTTGCAAAAAGAGTTCATCTTGTGAACTGCATCCATAGCGACTATCGCTGTATGACCTTTTTGACTTTTAACTACTTTATATTTTGAATAAAGTTTTGAAAAAAGGTAAGGGTTTGAAACTTCATAAAAACATTATTTATATACTTATATGGTAAGAAAAACAAGTTTTGACCATAGGATTTCGATATCTCTATAACAAGTCAAAATGCTAACATTTCTAGCATTTGTTGTATATTCATGTTCATAGCATACATAACCATATCACAACCACAAAACATAAGTAAAGATCTAATCTTCACAACATTCACAATATTTAGACTTATATTTTTAAGTCTAATTCAATCATCACATACAAGCACACATTATATATGCAAATTAACATCCATTTCATCATCACAAGTAACATATTTATCAACCAAACAACAATTATTTAAAGTTGAAAAGTATAGATAAATTAGTTTGATCTACTCACCTAAAATCTAACAAAATCTAACCGAACCTTGGCTAACTTTTGCGTACCAACCTTGAGCATAACTTTATATTTTGGAAAAAAGATATTTTGAAGGCCCTAAGCGGCCAAGAAAGGTTCGACAAAGGGAGGATTTTGCATGGCCTATAGTTAATAGGGTGGGTGAGGATTTGATTTGGGAAGGTGGAGGTGTAGGAAGGATAAGGAAGCGTCTTTAAACCACGCTTTACGAATTTAAGAGTGAAAAACAAGGTTGTTACAAATTTGAAAATCCATGGAAATATTTTCAGAAAACTTTGAAAATTTTTAGAAAAATTAGAATGAAGTGCAAAAAAAGAGAAATTTTAAAATTTCTTTTATATAAAATGCACTTGATAAATTACTAAAATACCCTTTTATACATACCCTCCACCATGTGCATGCTAGTTCATCAGCGTGCCTCCCTTCCACTTCATTTCCGCATGAAAATTCTTGTCCCCCTTCTCTTATTTGAGCCAACATTCATTAACACACTTGTACTTAGATGTTTCCTAATGTCATTAAGTGTCTTTTCATGTTTCTTAAGGTATCTTTTAGTTTATATTTTTATTTTTCATAATTGACTTATCACTTTTTATATATTTAAGCAAATATCTATATATAACTCTAAGTTATTCATAAATGAATGTGTATATTTACATAATAGAGTTCATAACATTTTCAATAATCTTTAGCCGAAGGAAATTCGAAAAACGAATTTCGATCACATTTTGTATTTTTCTTTAAATTAAAAATTTTTGTAAAAAAATTTGAAAAACTATTTCACCATCACCAGTTATCATTTTAAACGAGATTATTTTTTAATTATAAATTCTTATATTTGAATATTTAAAATTAACTAAACATTCACAAATCAAATCAGTGAATTTCTGGGTTGTTACAAGTATATTCTATTAGAGAGAAAAATGGAGTCAAACAGGACAATCGGGTTGGATACGAAGATTTGGAAGCTTAAAGGTGAGTAAGAGATTATATATTTTTATATAACATTGGATTTATTTCATCATAAATCTGTTTCTTGTATGCCTGAATACAATTATTTAGAGTCGTAGGCTTAATTATATGCGTGTAATGAAATTTAAACTTTTTCCTACATATTCTATGAACTATTATGTTGAATCTAGAAAGTAATGGTGTAAGTAGTAGTCCTGAAAATAACAAGAGTTTATAGATATTACATATTTATGGATTTAAATGGCGTATGTTTGTTAATATGAAATAGAAGTTATTATAAATTTAATTAGGATTTTAGTAGTATTTTAATTCATTGGAATAAAGTGTGTAATAGTGTAAATTTCTATAAATTATCTAGTTTTATAATTAAGATTAAAAATGTAACGTTTGAAGTAATAAGAAATATGCCTAAAAGAAAGAAGTGTATGAAATATGGATCTTTAACATATTTTATACTTTCCATTTCAAACAAAAAGATAATTCCTTGCAATTCCATGCATAACAAAAATCTCCTTTTAGATAATTTATAGACGTTTACAGTGTTAAGTTTTCCTTTTAGGAAAGATGTTATTCAAATGCATTAAAATGCAGAAGTCCTTATGTATAAAGTAAAGAATTGTAAGTAGTGAAAATAATAATAGTCCAAATGTAAAACTGATATGTGCAATAAAAGACAAGTTAGAAATTAAACAATAAGAGATGAAATATAGGCAAATTAATGAATGAGTAATGATGTTAGTAACCAAAGAAAGGTAGTAAGAAATAAAAGGGAAAAGTAAATAGATCTAATAATAGAAAAGTGAAATAAGCAGTAAAAGATATTTAAATATTTTAAATAAAAATAAGTGGAAACTGATATTAAGCTGACATTAATGAAACAAGGAGTCGGTTAATATGAATAACTGAATATTAACAATTGAACATTGAAGGCGTAGTAAATAAAAAAGTATGAATACATACGTAGCATCAAGCATTCATTTATGATGGGTGTGAACTGTTAAAGTTAGCTAATAGCATATATTAAATAAGAATGACATTGTTATTAGAATGGATTGGAATGCAAGGTCAGTATTGTTACATAATAAAAATCTATCCACCGTAGGGGGCTACTAGCAGCTGTGTATATATTATACTAATGTGGGACATATCCAATGGTAAGACCTATGGAATTATATGTTTGTGTATTGGTGGAGGTAAAACCCAAGTTAGGATGGTTCGCCCTGGTCGAAGTGTCAAAGGACAAGTAGGGTCTGCTTTAACCTTTTAGAGTGTACGCTTTAAGAAACCAAGTGGGTATTTTTTTTGATTGCATTTAGCAATCTAAATAGGACGGTGAGCAAGGATTGGTGAAATAACACTGAGATTAGTACTATATATGAGGAGTATGAGCTGTTTACATGTTCTCTAGAACATCATCGGTCTTAAACGGTCGGCGAAAAGACATGAATTACGCCTAAACGGACTACACCTCCTACTAATGTAGATCAGTTTAGGGCATGCACCGCTTATAGTTGCTTGTTGATTTGTTTGTTGCCGGGAGGCAAGGCTAGTTAACCTTTCAAAGGGGTTTCTCAAAATACGAATAGAATAGTCGGAGAATCTGAGTCCTCTACAGTCCGTAGAGCTGATATAAGTAGTCAGATAGTCTTTAAAATGAGGTAAAATACGACTAAATAGTTGTACTGTCATTATTAGGCACTACAGGAGTTCCTTGGTGTGCATGACGATGAGGACGTGATACTGCATTGATGATAGATCCTGATGAGATGTTGGGTTAGTGAGCCTAGTGGGGAAAGTATCTTAGTCCAAAAAGAGACTATGGTACATATACACACATAGACACACGTGAGTAATTATTGTCAACCTTGAGTAGATGGGGTGTATCATATGAGTACGTAAAAGTCAAGACGGCCAAGTAAAACAATAGTAGTAACATGTAATGAAAGATAATCGGCATAAACTAGTGTTATATATAAAGTGTGTAATTTAACAATCACCAGAATGTTGTTATGACCCCCTCCTCATTACAGCCCTCAGAATATTTTTAGAGGTACAAATATTGGTGCAAGGAACGAAACTGGAAGGACGGGCATGCTCGACACCGACAAGGGCATTGGAGACTAAAGATGTCAACCTTGATCAGTAATCTTATGTTTTATTGTACTTTTCCATTCCACTGTGAGTTTTATCGATAGTGCTCGGATATACTTTTGTTTATTTGTAGGATACCAATATCAACGTTTCGTATATTAGTGGACTTAGGTTTACGACTTAGTAAAATTTTTGACCCGTTGAGGTGTGGTTGTTACATAGAGTTTGGGCATACTGCTTATTACTAATGCATTAGGGTTTAGGGATACTATCCTATTTATAGCAACACAAAAAAATATCAATGGTTGACTTTCTTTTAATTAAATCCAGACCGTTCAGCCTTCTAAAACCTTGCTTGAAATCGATGACCAATCGATAGCTTGCTTTGGAGTGGCCGACCGCTAGGGGTTGATTGGTCCAACCATTGGTGTCAACCTGTGAAATTTCCTAATTACATACTTCTTTCCTCGTTTAATTATTTTCAATTTTGACTTTCCAAATGTTAATTACCTTTCCATACTAGCTCCGATTTCAAAATATTATATAACAAAATTGTCGAGAAAATTGCTGCGAACGCAATAATATAAGTTTCATAGCCAAAATTGGAAGTTTATAAAAATTCTATTTTTACCTTTATTATTTTTATATTTAATTTTTCTGTTAGATTTTTGATTAAATTTTGCAGGGTGTTACAAATTATGCCTTGTGCAGATACATTTACGGAAATAGTATAAGTATTTTATTGTTTAGTTCCATTGCAAGATTTTCTCTTTTTTTCATATTTTATATTTTTGAATTATATAGTCAACGACCCATTATTTTTTATATCTGAGATTAGTATGCAAGTGAATTTGGATGGCCTTTGTCACTAATTTTGTCGTCAAAAATGGTGGTGCATCTCACTTGGTATCAAAGCTTAGGTGCCTGAGCCTTGGGTGGGATTAAACCACTTAAAGTAGGTTAATTTACACCTTTGACTGGGTAAAATATAGGATGACAGAGCGCTCGTATTGATGATTAAAAGCCTTGTGTGTATATGGGTTGTATACGTAGGAAACAGACCAATCAGAATTAGGTGAACTAGGTAGATTTCTAATTTTTTTTTCTATTTTGGATTTATTAGGCCTATGAAATCTAATGGGAATTTTAGATCCATTCTAAAATATTTAACAAAAAATCTTTATTCATTTACATTTAAAAAATATATACATAAAGTTAATGTTCACATAAGTTTGAGTATATCAAATGTACTCTTATATGCATTTGTATGTAACTGTTACTTGTTTAATTTTATTTAGAGAAGTGTACCTTTCATCTCCCACTATTGACTTATTTAATTAATGATTGGATATTTGGTTTTATTTAGAGAGACAATCTTTTCTCTCCCTTTAGATTGATTTATTTATTCAATGACATGGGTAAACAAAATTGTACTTTATATTGTGCGTATATCGATATATAGTCTAATGTATATTATGTAAGTGCAACATATTATATTGTGTACATAGCTAATATGTACGTGTCTGGGTTCTTTGCACTGCAACAGACACATTCTCCTTTTATATACACATTGGCTGTCAAAAAAATTATTTAAAATTATATATGTGTATATATATTTTCAAATATACTTAATATATACATGTGTGTGTATTTATTTTTAATGAATCCTTTAGTTAGTCTAAATTAATTCAACCAAGTCAACTATTTTGAATTCAAAATTTATTTCCAAAACATGCACTGATTTGATTTTGTGTAACAATTTGAAAACTAAAATTAATCTATAAATATAAATATAACGTATGTTCATATGTTAATAATTTAAAGTAAGCTAAAATGTAGAATTTTATCGGCAATAATAAGATAAAATTTTATTACACAAAACTAGAATGTTGATACATGTAGATTTCTACATTAATAACATATCTCCTTTAATATTAAGAGGTGTAGTCGTTGGCCTCAAAACTGACCACCAACACCCAATTATGTGAAAGCACCAAAATCCAATCCAGTCACAGAAATATAAAGAGAAATAAATGAAGAACAAAATTAAAACAATAAAAAAGAAAGTAAATTGAGACACATATTTATAATGGTTCAGCTAACTATGGCCTACGTCCACTCCAAAGATTTTAATTTTATTAGTTTATACTACTAATTATAGTTACAAATTCGTAAAATTCTAGAATAAAAATGGAAGAGTGTAGCCTAGGTAGAAGATTAAGAGAAGGAGAATGAAGATCCTTTTTCTAAATCCCTACTTGTTGTATTTATAGGTGAAACTTCGGCTATAGGGCATCCTTATCCATATAGGCCCACCATAGGGGTTGCTGGGCCCAAATCTCCATGAGGAGGGATCGGTACCAATCCCTTCCTTAGTTGATTCCTGGGTAGCGACTCCTATAATGGATTCCTCAAGGTGAAATATGCTCAATCCCCAAGTTTCACGTCATTTGGAATAAGAGATCTCGAGTTATTGATTGTGGAATGTAAGAATGTACTTGTTGCATTGATAAGCGCCGACCCCTATCAATGAAGTTGGTCGATCCAATGCAACCAACCATGTCGATCCACACTTCACCTCGTCTTTGCCGATCCCTTATGTAAACTGTCATGCCGATCCCTCTAACGCTAGCAAGCTATGCCGATCCATGCTACTTCACAACGCTATGCTAATCCCTACTACTTCATGAAACTACGTCGATCCCTTCTATGCCATGAAGGCGGGTTGATCCCTCCTACTTCATGAAACTACGTTGATCCCTCCTATACTATGGAAGTATGTCAATCCCTCCTACTTCATGAAACTATGTCGATCCCTCATATGCCATGGAGGTGTACCGATCCCTCCTATTTTATGGAGGCAAGCCAATCCCTCCTATGCCATGCCGATTCCTTGAGTTCCAAGCTAACATCCATATTTCAAGCAACCTACGTCGGTTATCTACCAACTTCATCTAACTCTGGCTTTATGTTATTAACTGTACTTGAATTATGGGCCTTACAATCATTGCTCTACGCTCATCGTCCATGATAATCATGAAATCTGTTGGGTTGAATCTGCATGTATACTGCCTTGACAGAAGGCGGGTTAACACTTTTCCTCCCAAAACTTACTTACGTTAAGAAAGCGTGTTTTGAATTGCCTTAAGTCCAATGTTTGAAACCCGTTGATGATTTGTGAATAAATCAGTGATCTTGCCTGATTGTTAATAATGATCGTTCCAGACTGTTAATAAAATTCGTAACCGTCACAGGTTGAAGATGATCGCTCGTGACCGAGTGTCTATTTGAGACAAAATGCGGTCATTCCAGATCGAGTGTCGTTCAAGGAGAAATGTGATAGTTTGAGATCGAGTGCCATTCGAGGCATAATATGATCGTTCGAGATCAAGTATCGTTCAAGGTGAAATGTGATCATTCGAGATCGAGTCTTGTTCGAAGCGAAATGTGATCGTTCGAGATCGAGTGTCGTTCGAGGCGACATGTGATCGTTCGAGATCGAGTACCTTTAGAGGCAAAATGTGATCACTCGAGGTCGAGTGTCATTCAAGGCAAAATGTGATCATTCGAGATTGAGAGCCGTTCGAGGCAGAATGTGATCGTTCGGATGGGACTCAAAAATTAACAATGTCAAATTTCACATTCGAGTGAGTTTCATAATCAAGTACCAAAAAAGAAACAAAAACAAAAAACAAAAATTAAACACTAAAATGCATGCATCTATGGGTATGACGGTTCATTGTCATCCCAGAGCATGCCTATGGACTGTTCTTAATCATGTACATGTGTAAGTGACTTAGCCACTTTATTATGGAGTTTATTACTCGTTCTTTGCCATTCTGATTAATTGATGACAAGTTGACGCCTCGATCCTAGTAAGTTCCCGTTCGATGCGAATGGTGGTTGCTCCTATTACACCGCCATTGCCCGATTTTATGCGTATTGTAACAGCCTACCATTCTAGATATGTCCCTCAATCTCATCCTTTAAGTGCTTGTAGTCGTTTGTACTATGCTCGTTAAGCTCAAGGAATAAACAGTATTTTTCTAATTTCTTTTCATCGTTCGTGGACTCTCTCCATATTGGCCTTCGATAGGGTACCTGCCCCCTAGTATCCCGATATATCCGTTCCAATGTTTCAATCAATTTTGTGTAAGAGGTGAATCTCGGTTTCCTTTATGGATGCTTCGATCCATCAAAGCCATCCATTACTTGCCATTTTCCTTTATCCTTGTTTGAACCTTCATTGGAAGGACCTCCACCTTACACAACATTCACCTCCGGTGTGTTTGCTCAAGCATCTTCCTATCGCAGGAACTTTTTTGCTTCATGATAAAACTCTCCGAGATCCATAGATGGATTCTGTGCCAATGTATCCTTGAAATCCATGTCATTAGTAATTCCATATACAACTGCCATTAAAGTCATGATGGATCTGGACGATCCACCGATGCTGCTAAGACATTAAATCATGTTAGGAAACTCCTCATGGACTCTTCGATCCTATGTTTCAGTGTTGCCAAACTCATCACATTTTTGGGTCTCGAGACATGAACCCTAAACTACTTCATAAACCTTTCGATCAATTCCGTTCATGTGCCAATAGAGCCGCTTTCAAACCATCTGAACCCTAATACGGCTATATCCATTAAGTGCAAGGGGAAGCACCATGCTGTTACTTCCTTCGATGCACCTAGTACTTCTATGTGCCTTATGTACCTTATCAAATGAACAGAAGGATCTATTTTTCCATCAAATGTCTCAAGCATTGGTAATTTGAACTCCGACGGATTCCTAACTTGCCTAATATTTGAAGCGAATGGACTTCTATTTACATCCTCGAGATCCCTATTCACTAATCCTCCATGCATAGCTCGCCTTGTCATCTCTGCAAATCTATGAGTGTCTTCCAATGGTAGTCTAATATCATTATGCCCAAATTTCCCCTCAAGTCTACGAGGGAATTCTAGAACGTATTCCTCCGGTCATGCCAAATTCCGGTTCACACCATGCTCCATGGGATTGAACATAGGTCCTCCACCATCACGATCATCCAGACCCAGGGGCATGCCTACAGCTTTTGGGGATTGGTACTGATCCCTCTGGAGGGTTCAGTGCCGATCCATCTTGGATGGCAGGGGACTACCCCCGGCTGCTTTATTCCACTCCTATGATATTAGCTCTGTTTCCATGGTTTTGATTCTGGATTTCCTCAGCTCATGCTGCTCCAACTCCGTCAAGTGTTAACCCGCCTTTTGTCAAGGCAGTATAAAGGCGGAATCAACCTAATGGACTTCATGATTATCAAGGAAGATGAGTACAGAGAGACGACTGTAGGGCCTAGAAGTCAAGTACAGGTAATAACATGAAGCCAGAGTTGGATGGATTAAGTAGATAACCGATGCAGGGTGCTTGAAATATGGATGTTATCTTAGAACCCAAGGGATCGACATAGCATAGGAGGGATTGACGTGCCTCCATAGCATAGGAGGCATCGGTATACCTCCATGGCATAGGAGGGATCAACATAGTTTCATGAAGTAAGAGGGATTAACATACCTCCGTGGCATAGGAGGGATCCGCGTAGTTTCATGAAGTAGGAGGGATCAGCATAATTTCATGAAGTAGGAGGGATCAGCATAGAGTTGTGAAGTAGCATGGATCGGCATAGTTTGGTAGCGTTAGAGGGATCGGTATGACTGGTTACACGAGGTATCGTCAAAGACGAGGTGAAGTTGGATAAGGATGGTTGGTTGCATTGTATCGACAGACTTTATTGATCGACAGACTTGAAATCTAGGGATTAAGCATATTTCATCTTAAGGAATCCATCCTAGGAGTCGCTGCTCAAGAACGAATTAAGGAAGGGATCCATATCGATCCCTCATCATGGAGATTTGGGCCTAGCGACCCCTATGATGGGCCATATGGATAAGGAAGCCCTATAGCCGAAGTTTCACTTATAAATACAGCAGGCAGGGCTTCAGAAAAAGGATCTTCCTTCAGTTTTCTCTTAACCTTCTACCTAGGATACACTTTGCCATTTTAATCTTAAATTTCATGAATTTGTAACTATAATCACCAGTATAAACTAATAAAAGGAAAATCTTTGGAGTGGACTAGGCTGGAGTAAGCCGAACCACTATAAATCCACGTCTCAATTTACTTGCTTTCTAATTGTTTTAATTTTGTTCTCTATTTATTTCTCTTCATATTTCTACGACTGGATTGGATTTTGGTGCTTTCACACAATTGGGTGTTGGTGGTCAATTTTGACGCCAATAATATGTACAAATGTTTTTTAAACATTCATTGTAGAATAGTTTTGAAAGTAATTTTAATACAAATATACATCTAGTGTAATATCAATGATAAGTTCATTATTACGCAATTAATTTTCTATTTCAAAACATATATAAATACACAGCACATGCACATACATAAATAGTTAGTTACTAGACTCAGATCACTAGCATCAACATAAAGAAAATAAGAAGATTCAATAATCAAAACCGCTTTTATTATTTTCAAATCCAATTCAAATTAACAAACTCAAAATTTTTAATTCGATACATATACAAGTGAAAGGTGGATAGCAAATGCATATACAAATTGGTAAAAATAATCAAATAACTAGATCTACAACGTCTTGATGAATATATATATATATATAAATATATATAATAGAATAGATTTTTCCTAATAGATGTAGCCCTTGAATGCACATTGATTGATAGACCCTCCTAGATCTAAATCTGAATCACTCTCCTAACTTTACAAGAAGAGTACGGCCTTTTATTTGATAGATTTAATTGGATGTCATTGAAATAATTTTTCTTCCTTTATTTTGCGTTGAATTTTCGACCATGGATGTTATAAAATGAAGATGGAGGATAAAGTTTTGAAAAAGAGCGATTAAGAGTGGCAAATGAATGAAAGGCAAGCTATTTATCGATGTGGCCTTCCTTAACCTCCTCTTAGATCCAACCATTGGTTGTCAAGCCTCCTTTTTCTTCCTATGGCTAGTTAGGAATAAGGCTATATAAACCTTTAATTTATTCAATAACATTTAGCAAAGAATTATGTCTAAATCAAATTTGAACGCCCATCGATATCATATATTGATTTGTATGTATACAACTTTTATATACGCACTCAATTAAATACTATTGGTATCCAAAAATATCAATGACATCCAATACATCAATTAATTAATTAATTAACTGATATTTCAAAAAAATATTAACTAATTTATAACTTTTTATAAATCAATTAAATTATATGGCTATTTCAGAGAATCTATTAATATGGTTGTGGGGTCGTAGGTGTAAATTGGGTCAGCGATTAATATCAGACTATTCAAATAATAACTTTCACTTGTCACCTTAGCTAATGGACCAATTTGTCCGAATTTATCGCTTATATATTTTCAGTAAAATACAATTTTACTATTATAAGTATTGTTTGGTAGTCACGATTATTTACACCAATTCTCTTTATCAAAATTATATCACATTAGAAACTCCAACATTTTCCACATTCAACTTTGTAATTTCAAACACAAAATTCTAGGTCCAATAATAACAGTTATTATTAACTGTACTACTCGACCAAGAGACTTTGATTTTGAGTTGACTATAGTTGATCATGATACTAACCCCATAAATTGAAAAGATGAATTCTCTATTAAATAGTGTTTCACTTCCAATGCTTCAAGTGAGACGTAACTAAATTCATTTGATGGATGTCATGCCATAGTTTAACTATAACCAAAGTGGAGTGTCCATATTGAAGTTCCATAACATTCTCAAGTCGAGGAAATTGTGTAACATCGTCACTTCGAGATTATCTATTTGACCATAGTTATATTAACTAACAAAAAACTCTTGAGTGAGTCATTCCATAGTTATCCAATAACTATCAGTATGTAATCCTTTGATGGTCCCAGTGGCCATCAAAAATACACAACATTTAGAGAGTGTTACATACTCTAATCTTAATGAATGAATCAATATCCTTTCTCGAAATATTTAAAATAACATGTTATTTTCAATGTGATAAAATTCTCATGCTTACAACAATTTGTAATTGCCATCATATAACATAACATTTAAATATTTTTATATATACTTTAACTCAATTACTTAATTATTTATATCATTATATAACAAGTGTATAATAGAAAGGAAAAAAAACTTTTTTTTTGAACAAGATTAGTCAAAAGTTAGATATATATAATTGCCCTTAGGACATACCCCTAACTCAATAATTTCCCACTTGCACTTGGGTCAATCATGGAATCTTACGCCAACTTCATTGATTGATCTCAAAGGGTCGGTCCTTTAAGGTACGGGTATAATATTTTGTTTCTATTATTTACTCTATCAATCAATTCTCTCTGATGCAGATAAACTGCTTTTATTATGTGGACCAATTCAGAGTATGTCTCTCGACTTCTAGTGAGCTCTATATTTTTTACGAACTGTATTGCGGCATTGTTATCATATAATAATGTCATGAGATTATCAACATTTAGAGTCAACCTCAACTCAATTATAAACTTATGCATTTATTGGCAGTAGCCATTGGTTTGAATCAACCGCTACTTATTATTTAGAAAAAATCCAACTTAAATTCCTTAACTTAATTTTGAAGATGAATTCAAAATTGACATAATATACTCGATATCACTTATGAAGTTCGAGTTTGCGCACTCCTTTATAAGGATTTATTTGTTTCTATAAACAATTCTCTAGTATTTCTCAAATACTCGAGAACACTCTAAATTATCATTTAGTGAACAAAATAAGGATTTAATACTTGCTTTATGTATCATATACAAAAGAAAAGTGTGATATTGTAGACAATATAGCATGTATGATAATTTCTATTGCCAATGCTGTAACGACCCACCATTTTGACCATCGAACGTCGACACCGAACACTACCAATGTTTTCTAATGTCGCGCATCCTATCAAAAAAGGGCATATTGTTAGGGTAAATAAAAATAAAAGAACAGATAATAGAGAAAAACAGAATTTCACAGCGGAATCGACAACATATAATATAACAAGGATAGTGGAAACTGTCACTCCAAATATATAGAGTATAGCAGAGTTAAAAACAAACCTTATCAGCTGAACAGTTATAAAATCTTGAACTTACAAATGTCGATAGGTGTACTATGTAGTATAGTGGAAATTATTATACAACGGTAGGTGAATCTTCGGCTTTCCTTCAAGACCTCCATAACTCCATGGACAACCTAGGAAAATACTCGGTCTAACTCGAGCATTATAAATAAATAACACTTGTATCAGTCAGGAAGTACCAGCATGAGATAACTCGAATAATGGGGAACATATATAAAAATTCTGTGAGACAATACCGCTAACACGGAACGGGTATTTACCTCACAAGAATAACATCCATACAGGCAAGAGCTGAAACAAATATCAGGAAACAAATCCAAATATGAATGAGCATAAATAATATTAAACCAGACTTAAAAATGGAAATAAATCAATTAAAATCCAAACTAGACAGAATGGATAGAATAAGGAAAACAGTCCAACTTGATAGAGTGGACTAAATAAAATAACAATCCAAACTTGATAGAATGGACCGAATGAGGTAATAATCCAACTTGATAGAATGGACAAAATCAATACTTAAATGTCGCAATGAGGAGTTGGCTCTACTCGTGGCGATTTAAAGATAAACAAATTTAGGGATTCGAATCAAATAAGGAAAGGAAATGTTCCAACAAATGACAAGGAAGGTACATCTCCCTTGGCGTATACCTCCGGTAATATACTTTTGAGAAGCTCATATACTTCGTGACACTTTTCAGACAACACCAAGCTGGACCCCACCAGACCTTACGGAGAATCTGAATATTTCCACATCTAAGTGCACAACCAATTCCAAAATAGACGAGATGTGAAAATACCCTTTTGATGGGTGCAACTCCACATTCCTCTCACGCATTTGGTTTATTCATTTCCGACAACAAAGCTTGATTGAGTAGCAAATCATTTTTAAGGTGATGATACACCATGAAGAAAGTTGAATCTGAATCAACTATTGGGGATAATTAAAATGATCATGTATGGAAATTAAGTTTCATACATTTACCACTACTTGTTGATTCCATACAAGTCCTATCTCTTGGTTGAAAATGAAGCCGGGCAAGTAGAGGTAGTGTTACCTTTAGCAATCACCTTGATGACATTTTTAACCTTTGAGATAGAACCGAGTCCAAGCCTCAACGTTTAGTGTTAAATGCATGACTAGATCCTTTCCATGTAAGCGATATCGATTGCGGAACAATTATTCTATAACCTAATTCGAACTTTAACTTTTAAAAGAACTGAACTTGTGCTTGATTTCCATATTTCCATACTGGTAAAACACTTTTAGAATTAGTTCTAGATTGTTAAAACATTAAGAGAATAATTTTTCCAAGTGTGCGACCCGGAGGCCTAAACCAACATCAAACCGAACATCCAGAAGATTATCCAACTTAACATCCTAATAATCGAGTTCTAATTCCTTTCGATAACTTTAAAATAATATTAATTGCCCCGAAAGATAATTAGTCACATTTAAAATCTCCTTTAAATAAATAAATCTATTATCTTTCATAAAATATATAATTATTTCCAAATACTTATATAACATTGGTAAATTAACTTTAAAATCCCTTATTAAATCACTTTATTAACTTTAAATCAGTTTATTTAAGCAATTTTATTTTATTAGCTAATTTACTTTAATCACCTTTATTAAATCGATTAATTAACATTAAATATCATTAATTATAAAGATTAATTGAATTCAAATTATCATTAGTTAAAATGAATAAGTCATCCCAAACATCATTTATTAAAATGATAAGTAACTTTAAATTCAATTAATTGAAACAATTAATTAAATTAAAATAACCATAAATTGATTGGATTAATTAAATTTAAAACTTCATTAGTTAAAATGATTAATTAAAAATATCATTTGGTAAAATGATTTATTTAATTATAAGACATCATCAACTAAAATGATTTAACTAAAATCCAAATATCAATATTTAAACCAATTAGTTAAAATTAAAACAATTAATTAATTTAAAAACAATCATTAATTAAAATGTTTAACAAAATTCAGATGTCATTATTTAAAATAATTAATTACTTTTAAATTTCATTAATGAAAATGATTATTAATTTCAATTATCATTAATTAAAATAATTAATTAAAATTCATCATTATTAATTAAAATAATTAATTAAACTCAAATAATCAATAATTAAAACGATTAATTAAGTATAAAACATCATTAGCAAAAATGATTAATTAAATCTAAAGATAGACCAACTTTAAAACATTATCTATCAAAATTGGTTAATTAATTTCAAAATCATTAGTTAAAATGATTAATTAATTTAGATTATTCTTAATGATTAATGGATTTTAATATTTCAATTAGCGAAAACACAAGCTCAAGTCGTACGATATGGTTTTAGGAATTGAAATTGAATAAACGATGACATAGCAAAAATTGCTATAACGACAATTAAACTATTATTTGGAATATCAAGAATTAGTTTCAATTAACCATCAATAATACAATATGGATGTAATAAATAATTTATGGGTGAGAAACCCCTTTAGGTCTCTTTATAGGTTTTCCCTGCAAAATAATGGTTGTGGATAATATATAGATAATCTTATTGGTTTATAACGAACAAATTCGAATGTCATCCATTTTCCAGACGGAAATTCAACCAAACAAACTATCAAACAATTTAACTAACATACAAGCAATCAATAAACATTTATAACATCATTAATATGATATAATAAAATTTAATGTGAGTTAAACTCACATTGATTTTCGTTTACGCCAAAACGTCCTGATTTTGGACCAATAACGAACGGTCGTCCGATTTTAGCCTAAATTTTTGCTTGCTCCAAATCCAACCAAACTAACTTCATTGCAAAGATCTCAATGACATTAGTCCAACGCAAAAAAGGCATCCAGATCTAACCACGTATGCAAAAGTTATTCCAATTACAAGTTATCGAATAAATTATATTAATTAATAACTTAATCAATTTCTTAATTACCCTTACTAATATAATCCCCCTCCCAATTCTTCTTCTCCAAATTCAAATGCAAAGGCCGTGTAATACAATGCATAAACCCATCACTATAAAACTTCAAACTACAATATCTCATTCTTTTCTCGACGCAATTGACTCTCATTTTCGCCAACGCGTCCATCTTTGCAAGAGCTACTTCCTCATCACCATTGCTTCACTCTAGCTAGCCCCATAAAAATATGGCCTAGGCCTACCACACACAACTGCACTATTTACATGCGACATTTTTTGCTACCAATCCCTCCAAAAATTAGCTCATAGGTGCTACTCGACGTCACGAACTCAAATCCGGACTTCGTTTCTCTAAACGATGCTTAAATTCTTCACAAAACCCAATCCTAGCTTGCTGCCCCCAAAATGAAACACGGCCTACCCAATGAGCCATTCGAATTATGACATTGGCTCGAAGCACAACTCGAAACAAGCCTAAATATATTTTTTCCAAGATTTTAGTTTCTTAAATCTTTAGTCATGAATTTTTGAAATGGGAAAATTCCCATTGACAAGTTACAGGAAAATATAAATGGATGGAAGGGTATGGTTGAGTACGTGGAGGGTATAGGCAAGGTCGCATTGGGTATGGCCTGATTATGATGAGGTATGGACACAAAAATAGGATATATATATATATATATATATATATATATATATAATTATATATATTTCCGGCATAAGATACTCAAAAATCTCGAACTCCAAACGAGGTTGTTGTTTGGCGTTTTATATGTTATACCCATATTCCAAACACAGTGGAACTTGTGCCGAGGTCTAATTCGATCGTACGTAGAAGATAGGTTTTTAGCCCTAATTATTATATTAAATTTTCGACATTAATTTCAACGTGTTTCGCGACCAACCGATATGTCAATACTCATGAAATTCGACGGCGTAATATAATTACTATTACGGATTCAATGAAAATGGTTCGTCGAAATCCATGACAATGCCCTGGAAGGCTAATTTTACAAGTTTAAATATTATTTATATTTAATTATCGACATTTATTCGATCTATTTATATTTATAAACAAATGGACAAATTGAGTTTACTAATATTATTTATTAACTAAAAGGAGTTAAATAAAATGATTAAATCCATTCAATTAACATTTAATTCACGATTCAAATATTTAGTTATCCTTTATATTTGAATTGTAAGTTATTAAATTCCAAAATCCAATAAATATTTAAAATAAATTAAACATTTAAAATCAAATGAACGAAATTTTGGGTCATTACAAATGCATAAGGAATCTATCTTAAATGATACATATTAAACAATTTAATACGATGTCTGCGTATATCGTTTGAGACATTCCCAACATTCTTTCATGGTGATTATAAAAGATGCCTTTTCAAATCCTATATCGAAAATTAAATAACCAAACTTGTGACGACCCACATTTCAAAAGGTTTAAATCGACAATAATCCATACATGCCCAACTTAAACAATCCGAAACATAGATATTCAATTAGGTTAATTAAGAAAAATATAAGAAAAGAAAAGGAAAACAAACACAGAATCTCGCAGCGGAATGATAAAATATAATCAAATAAATGGTTCATGAAGCTGTTTACTATACATTTGATTATAATTTAAACAATACTTATCAGAGTTATATATGCAACAGAGATAAATAAATAATGCAGTAGACAACATGATGCAGAATAATAATAATAATAATAATAATAATAATAATATACCAAATCCTCATCTTTGTCCTCAAGAAAATGATCTTCAATGCGCTGAAAAACTCAGGGCTGATCCGAGCGTAATGAAAAGACAAAACACCCAAGTCGGGATAAAATATCTTTATATGAGTCAAATCAATATCACATAACATGAGTGTAATAGTGTCGGAGATGTTTTCGGGGTTTCACATCTCTTATCCAGTGTATACATGCGTGTAATAACTCAAGAGATGTTACGGGATTTTCCATCTCTAAAGGATCCATTAAAATATTTATATGTAGAAGGATACGCTATATACATAATGTCTAATCGGTAAAATAAATATTTTTCTTAGCGTTAAGGCTTTACATTAATCCCGTTAACGCATTTTAAGCATTGTTGTAGAGTTTGTATATAATGCCCCAGTAGCACGTCGGGAGTTAGGTATGCGCTGTCATACAACAACACTAAACCAGAATCATAATGGTCTCGTGTAGAGATAAAAGTATGACAAGGCACATGAGGCAATGCCAAAGGTAGAAGTACACTACCAGTTCGGTCGCAGGGCTGGTGGTAACGCATCGTAGCCACGGTCGCCCACCGAGTCCATCCATCCCATATCGAGTCAAAGGGAGGCTATCCCAAATCAAGCTGTACCAATCGAAACCAACAACAAGAGTAATAATATAGACCAAGTCAAGAAAATCGAAAAACAGATGTTCGCTAGGGGTAGCAAGCCCACTTGGCCTTTTCAAGCCGTCCTGTTTTAGAAATTTCAAATTTGCATAAGTACCAGAGTTTATCCATCATCATTCTCTTTCTTCAAATCCAATAAATGATGCCAAATCCAATCACTTCATTCTAGAGTCTCCTCCGCGTACATAGATGCTAAAGTGGTTTCAATATTGACAAAGGGTATGCCAATAAGACGTCACGATCTGTTTAATAACCAAATGTCGTTTTACACATCGGTGGTACTTCTATATTTCGAAAACAATTCGTACTTGATATCAAAATATCATATTCGCTTCAAAATCAAATTCATTTCGAAATCATCGCATTTACTCAAAATGTATTGTTTCACTTCAAAATCATTTTCGCCCGAATATCTCGATTTCGCTTCCAAAATTGTTTTTGAATTTCATTTTAGGTTATAACTTCATTTTAACCCAATTCATGTGTAAATCAACGGTTTAAATATAAAAATTTCACCATTTGACCAATTTGAATTTTTAGAAAATAGTTTGAATTTTTTAAATAGTTTTAAAGTATTTTAAATAGTTAAAATAGTTTAATATAAAATAATTTGAGTATTGAAAATGCTTTATATAATAAAATAACTTGAAAAATCAAAATAATTTAAATATTTACAAAATAGATTTTTATCAGTTTATATTAAAATAATTTATTTGAAATAGTTTCAAAGTCTAACTGATCCGATTCTAAATTTTCTAATTCAAATCAATTCAATTTCCATTTTAATTTAATCGATTCCATTCCGATTTCAATTTGAATTAACTTCGATTCCAATTTCAATTCAAATCAATTTCAATTTCAACTCCAAATCGTTTTCAACTTCAACTATTTGAATTAACGGTTAAATTTTAACTCAATTCTCAATTTTAAACCATTTTAATTTATATAAATTCGAGTTCAATTTCCGAATATCGACTTAAATCATTTCAATTAAACTTAACTTTGATGTTCAACTTAATATTCAAATCTTAAAATAATTAAATTATTTTTACTTAGACGACCTCGAAGTTCAAGTAAAGTTCAAATCTTTTTAAACAAATAAATTTTGATAATTCAAGTCGTATTTAAATCATGACTCCAAATTCCAATTAAATCCTTTAAAACAATTTCTTTTACCTAAATTCAATTTCAAAATTTCAAACTCAAATTCATAATTAATTCAATCTTCATAAATTCGATTTTACCAAACCAAAAATTTTAAAATCGTTGAATTTAACCAATCCGGTATCCGTATATAATTTCATATCCTATGGCCAAGTGATTAGTTATTTTTATTTTTATTTCTAGGATGGATATATATCATTTCAATCCAAATCAAAGTGCCACAGGTATATATCATTTCAACCCATTTCTTAATTTATCCGAAATAATTCAGATAACAATTATTCAGTGCCAAATGATATAAAAGGTGATAACAGGATATATATAAAATAAATAAACATCCAACCATCCAATATATCAACCAATAGCATACAATCTCAATCAACATCCAAATCTGCCAATAATTCACAACAATTGCATAATTACCAATATCGGGTATTTTACCGACGAAAATATTTCAATTTCAAATTTAACTATCAATTTTAATTTTAACATTCAATTTAGATGACAATTTAGATGTCAATTTAAATTATCAAATAACAGTCAATAAAATTGATTTACTTCATGATATCAATTTAACAAACATAGAATATTTTAGTACGTTGTGAGCATTATAAAACACTCACCATTTATTTGAAATTGAAAATATTTTCAGCTTCAAATAAATCTCAATTCCACTCCAAGCCGTAGCCTTCGTCGATACGATTCCAACGCGATTCGTTTCATCTGAAACAAACCTCGTACGCAAAAGATATGGATTTCATTTGCATACGATTAATTAAAATTTAATTAACATATTAATAAAAAAAATAAAATAATAAACTCACCCTAATCATCTTCTAGATCATGTACATGCTTTCCTTTCCTCTCCTTCTTCCAAATCAAAGTCGCGACTTGCTATTTCTTTTTATTTTGCTAAACACAATCGCTCCTCCACCGCGGTGCCTACAGCCACCGCCATCTTCACCTGCGCCTCGTGCGCCTCCTTCACTTCCGTGCCACCATCCAAGAGCCACAAATGCCTATAGCACTCACGTCGCTCGCGCCCGAGCCCTAGCATCGAGTCAAACTTTTAGGAGAGCAGCCGCCTACGCCTTTTCCTCTCTAGCTCGCACGCCATCGCGATTGATCACTTCTCTTTTTTTGTATGATTTAATTATTATTATTTTCTCTGAGATAATCGCGATTGAAGAGGGAATGGAGGTATGGGACAAAAGGTATGCGGCTTGTACAATAATTTTGGATAAGGAAGTGGATATATATATATATATTATTTAATTTGAAAATATCTGACGTTTAATGTCCGAAATTATCGAATCCAAACGAAGCGTGCCGCCTGGTGTCCTTAATGTTTTAGCCCTATTCTAAACATAATGGAACTAGTTTCGAAGCCTAAATCGATCGTATTCAGAAAATATTTTTTCAAAATCAATTTATTTTAATTGAATTCCTTTAATTAATTTCTAAGCGTTTCAAGCTCACACTACCAATGATAAGTCTTATCGATAAGAAACTTGAAATCCTATGATATTTCACTATTACAGATCCGATGAAACTGATTTCGTCAAAATCCAAGACAGTGGCCAAAATGGCTATATTTACTCGTTAATTATAATACAAAATTTCTAATTTCTAATTGTTCACTTTTAAATCTAGTTTTAAATTTTAACAATCTTCATTCATATTTAAATAAAATTTAAATCAACTTCCGACATCATTTTCATTCACATTAAATCCATGATTCAAATTTTTAAATAATTGTAATATTAAATTTAAAAAATTTAATTGTCTAATGAATCACCATATTTCCATATAAGCTATTTAACTTATAAAATTTACTTTTAAAACAAATCCCAATAATAAAACAACTATTTACATTTCCCAGTAATTCAACATTGTTATTCAATTCAAGTTGTTGATTGCAATACATTAAATACATAGAATTTTCATTTCAATATTTATTATTGTCTAAATCATCGAAATAGTTTATTTCAAAATTATAGCTAAGCTCATATCAAATAAATTACATAAATGAACATTAATTTTTTATCTCTAACCGTTTTTATTCAATAATTATATTAAATTTCATAATTTAAAATAGCTAAAAGTACGGGTCATTACAAAACTAAATTGATTTTAACTCAAATACATCGTTAACAATCATAAGTGTGTTGTTTACTTATAGTCTTAGTAATATTTTATTATATATAATATTCATTCTTATGGACACACTCTTCCCCTGCATTTTGGTTGAAATTCAAACTATTTGATTTCTTTGTCAAAATACTTGCTTAACTTTGATGCTTATCAAATAATACTTTTGTATAATCTCTTGGATTATATCCTATCTCACTAACTTAGTCATCACACCTACTGACTTTGAGACATTGGTTTTTATATGCAAATAGTCTATTCTAAATCATTATTTAGAAACTATGTTACAACATATATGTACAAAACTCAAAGTCATATCAAGCAATAAATTTTATAAGTAAAATATGAATTAACTTAACCATATCGAATGATCTGTTATGTTAATTTCAACAATTAAAATTTCCGACGTTATTCTTATCAGTGTAGCCTATATTCCAATTGCGTTGGTCTTCTTCTCAAAGACACTTTCTAGCCGGTGGATCATATCCTTTTGGGTATCATTAATAAAATCATATTTTGATAATGTACTTGTAATCCATTCGAGATTTCTGCATCATGCCATACGGTTGAGTCAATACTCATATTGTCTTATTAAGAATCGAGGAAATTCTTTTCTCGATAGTAATATAATTCATAATTGTCTTTAATATGAGAGAGTTATTATTATACATTATAACGTGTCATGCCTATTTGGCTTGGTTAATTTCATTTCATCCTTCGAAATTAGTTTTATTGTTGGATCTTATCTAAATCCATTTTATTACCAATAATTTTTAAATAGAAAGACCTTTGTCATGAAGTTGGCATTTCTAGAAACAACAATTGTTTCTTAGTCCAACGGATTATGTATTCATAAACATTTTAAAACTGCCTTTATTCATGTATAAGGCTAATTTAATTGTTTATTTACAACACTTATGTTTGTAACATAAATAGGTCAATCAATATTAATTAATCCCAAACTCCTTTGGAGTGATTCACACAAGATCCCTCACGAACAAGTATTACGTGTAGCCTCTTGATTTACACAACCTGTCAACTCCTTGAACTTGGATACATAAAGGTTTTTTCTTGTAAACTTAACTCAACATCACTCGTCATCAATCATACTTTATCCGAAAAAGTTTGATTACTCCTTATCGACACATCATTATGTATCGTTGGGTGGACCGACTTTTGAGATTGCATCTTATTAGTTTTTTGGTAATCTAGGACCAATTCCAACATTATTACATATTCCATCAAATCGAATTACTTTTGCATGCTATGTATTCTAATTCTATATTTAAATTTATGAACTTATCATAGATATACTACTTGTGCATCAAATACACACGTTGTTTTTATGATAAATTGTTAGTAAATTTTAATGAAGTATGTGGAAGTATTTTGGTATTATTAGACTTTTAATTGCATACATCTATATGTATCAATCTGAAGAGTTCATCAACTCTTTTTTTGCACCTTCTAAATGGGTGTTTTTCCTTTAATTATTTGAGATACAATTCACTTGTACCATATGATTCATAATCATATAATTAAAAATTGTATCTTAAAAGTATGGCTTAGTTCATAATCTCTAAAAATAATTGTTGAAATTTTAGATACTTCTGTGTTCTGTAGCTAATGCAACAAACACTATTATTATAATATATTTATCTTATAAAAATATATTCAAACATTAATTGTAAAATAAAGCTACCTTCATTTTCACTCAATACTGAAATTAATTATTATTTCATAAATAATATTTTTTCCATTTACAAAAATAATATTTCGTACCTTGATGCATCCACTAATGAGTAATATATGGCATACCCTAGCATTTCCAGCATTACTATAATAACGTATGAAATACGAAGCTCCATTCAACTACTTATTATGGGTTATTTATTTCTTTTAACTAGTTTATAGCCGAGAGTTTTCAATCAAATATCTTAAACTCGCAGAAATGACTTTTACAGAAGATAATTTTCTATATGAAAAACACAACTGGAATAAAAATTACATTTATCATTCCACATTATCTACTAGTATTTTATACAATTTTCATCTTCAATATCACTCCTAGAAGCATAGTTGACTATTTTCTCTCTTCATCCCAATTGTGCCTAATTTACATTCACTCTTGTACATTCACTTTCCTTTAATAAATAGTCGAACCATTTAAAAAAATAAATCCTCATTGTAATCAATTGTATTGGATACACGGTTTCGCATTATGATTTATTTGCTTATTTTCAAAGAATTAACTTCATTGAGCTTCATATATTATGAACTATATCGGTTCACCATATAACATTATATATGATTATATACAGATCAAATATTCATATCCATTTATTTCTTAAGAGTTCAAAACTCATAAAAGACAATAAAAAGTCTTGAAAAATAAACTCTTAAGCAACTAAGGCATGAATATTTTAGTGGTTTTGTAAATTGGACCTTTCATGGATTTTAAAGTGAAAACATGCCAAAAGATTTAAAGGTGAGTATATTTTATATTTCTTATCGTCCTTAATTTGGTTTAATTATATATTTTAATTGATATACAGTTTATCAATTATATTAGTTTGCACAAATTTATGATTATTATTTTAACTTTATATAGCAAATGTTCTTACAATATTAGAAAGAGTAAATGTTACCATTTCATTCTTCTAATAAGGCTCTTCTGTTTCTTAAAACCTTAAGAAAAATATTTTAAAAAATGATTTCTACAGTGGATGTTAGGACTCGCTTGCCAAGGGATTCTAACTTTGAATTTGCTCAAAAAATCATAGCCCCGCAAGCAATGGATAACATATTATATATCATATATAACACCTAATCCATGGTCTTTATCATATTTTCAACCATGACCATAGGTTTGCTGAACAAATTGAAAGAGATTTTTTTACTCATATCTTCCATTTCACAACCTGAGTATAGATGCACATACCTTGAGTTTGCTCAACAAATATGTTACATGTACCTTACCCCCATCTAACAATACATGAATAACACTGCACTTAACATCCCTAGCTTGAGTTTGCTCAACAATAAGAAAGCATGTAAGTAATTTATTAATATATAAATGATAAAGGAAAACTATTATATTATATATTCATAATATTTAATATATTTAATTGAGTGATATCGATTTAGGGAATGGTGTATTTCTTTTGAAACATCCTCGCGATTCAAGTGTCGGACACATTGAAATCACGGTAGACATACTATACATATATATTTATACCTTAAATCTAATTTGGATTTCTTTTCAGTTCTACCGATATTATACATTCATATTATACAAGTTTAATTTATTTATATAATTTAATTAACTTATAAAATATTCTTACGTATATTATCAATTAAATATTATTTAATTAATTTTAATTATTTATTATTAAATAATAATTAATTCATCTAGTGTAAAATTTCTAAAATTTTACATTGCTTGTCTTAAACAATTTAAGATAGTTCAGTTATAACATTAATAGCTTTTTTACGTGTACATATCAATATATATATATATATATATACATTTTAATTAATAGCTATTAATTAATTCTATATTATTCAATTAAACATTTTATATTGAATATGAATACTATAGCATTTATAGTTATACACATGTATCCTTATATATGTATTGTATTATTTATTAATTAACATTTAGCTAATTATTTAATTAAATAATTATAGTTAATTATTTTAGTTTTGAAATTTAATATATACTTACATTGCCTTAAACAATTAAAGATAATGTAATATATATCATTATATGTATGTTATATATGACTTAATTAATTAGCTATTAATTAATTAATTTAATTTATTGATCTACTTAATAAATAAATAAGTTTTGAAATTTGGTTATAAGTTTTCAAAACAAATTTGAAAAACATGTTATAACATTTATAACCTATCTCTTATTTTAAATTTAACCTTCTAAATTTAAAATTTGTTTTGGTTTCAAAATAGATTTTGAAAATTAACCCAACATCTAAATTCAAATTAGGCCTTTTCTATTAGGGTTAAGCTTTTGACTCAATTCACCTTTCAGGCCAGGCAATTAGCCAGGTAAGGCAGGGTACTTGAGCACCAAAACCCAACTGGACACTACTTTTCTAGACATCCTACTAAATGAGTAAGTTTAATTTGCTGGCCATAAAATGACTAATTTATACCGCATAAACTATTTGGCTCTGATATAATTGAAGGACTGGGCCAATTGAAAGCGGGTGGAATAGATAGATTTCAAAAAATTCCTATTTTGGATCTATTGAGTCTATGAAATCTAAAGGAGTTTCAGATCCATCTAAAATATTTTAAATTAATTTTTTGTTTTATTTAATTTTAAAAATAAATATTTATATAAATTTGATATTCATATAAGTTAGAGTATATGAAATATACTCTTATATGTATTTTATGTAATTGTTACTTGTCTAGTTTGATTTATAGAAGAAAACCTTTTATTTCTTTCTTAACTTATTCGATTAATGAGAAGAGATTTGGTTTTACTTGGAGAGAGAAAACTTTCATTTCTCTCCCTTTAATTAAATTGATTGATTGATTTACTAAATGACATAGATAACCAAATATATACTTAGCATATATTGTGAATACATGAAATATACTCTAATATATATTGTGTAAGTGCAACATATCATATTGGGTACATAGTTAATGTGTACGTGTTTGGGTGCTTGGATTTAGACCACAACGGGCACATTCTTCTTTTATATACGAATTGGTTATCCAAAACATTGTTTAAATACATACATACATAATATGTGTGTGTTTAAATATATTATAAACTATTTATGTGTGTGTGCGCGCGTATGTAATTGTAATGAATCCTTCAAATTCTAAATCCTATTCTTCTACATTTTTCAATTTACCTATGTGTGTAAGAAAGAGCTTGAAATTAGGATTTCCATGGCTATTAGGTCAAACTGAAATCAAAGATTTGTAATCAAGGACTTTTATTTGAGACAATTTGCATATTTGATATCTTTGAACTTTGGACTTGCATATATGCCTTTTGACTTATGCCTTACATACTTGATAAATTATTAATGAATTGCATGTTTTATTAGAGACTTATGCATCATATAACAAATCAAGGACTTGCTAACTTGATTTGTATGAGGATGAATATATTCAATTCTTTGATTAGCTGCATTAGTGATGGATCCTTCTCACTTTTAACTTGAACATTCGGACTTGCACAAGGCCTAATTTCATCATAATAAGAACAATGCAATATATTCAACCGAAGCAAGCAAATACATCTAAGATAAAATATCACTATTTCGTATGTCAAAATGTGCAATCATAACATCATATCCCAACTCTCACTCTTGAAGAATAACTTGACATCCCTACATTCATCAGGAAAAGTCAGAATAATAGGCATAAATGTTGTATCATAATAATGGATTTGGGCAAACTAAAAAACTCATTATCCGATCGTCCCACACCCCATTCCACTTAGTTTGAAGAAAACATCCTTGCAATAAAATACTTTAACAAATGCCTCTAAAGTTTGATTCTCAAACCGAATATTTTTCTCTTTCAATTATGTAATTATGAATCAGTCTATCTCATCTTTATAAAATATTTTCCCAAGTTACTTTAAAACTAGATATTTTTTAACACATCCTTTCTTAATAAATAAATTTCAAATATATTTTTGATAAAAAATTTCTCTAACTTAAGTAATTTTCAATTAATATTCTTTAGCTAAAAATGTTTTACTTCAAAAATATCATTTATCAAAAAGAATTCTTGAAGTAAAAATACTTAAAACCGAAATTAATTTCCAAAAACAAAAGGTTTTCTAACTCAAGGACATTCTTTTGAATAAAAAATAAATTCTCAAATAAAAATGTTCCTCGCATACTTTACTCAAAAATATATTTTCCAAATCAATTCTAATAAAATATTTTCTTTAATAAAATAATTTCTCAAAATTTCATTCCAAAATCAAATGTCTTTATATCGAAATAATACTTCCGGTTAACATCCCTGAAATGAATACTCCTCAATCATATAGTATTGACTACAAAGTAGTTTTCAACCAAACATTTCTCTATTTTCAAATAAGAGTTCCTACTAAGTATTCCTTAATAAAATACATTAATAACAATTTAAACCATAATACTTATATAAAAATATATTTCACAACATAGTTTCTCCAAAGGATGCTTTTGAACTAATTTATTTTAAACAAAATGTTCTCTATCAAAATATTTCTCCAAAGTCTTCATATCGGATACTTCCACTAAGTGGTTTTAAATAAAATATTTTACATTAATCATACTTCCTTACAGAAATATCTTCATACAAAAATATATTTTTTCTTAAATTAAATGCTTTATTGTTACCAATGTAAAACTTTTAATAATCAATTTGAAACCGAAAACATACACTTAACCTTTTTAATAAAATATCTTTAAACCATCACCTTTTGATAGCTTGATTTACCAGTATTTGACGGCTTCACACTATCACCTTTAGATTACTTGTATTATCAATATTCGACAACTTCATACTATGACCTTTTAATAGCTTGATTTAGCAATATTTGATAGCTTCAAGCTATCACCTTTCGATAGCCTGCTTTATCAACACTCGACAGCGTCGAACCATCGTCTTTCGATAGCTTGCTTTACCTAAATTCGACAGCTTCAAAAATCCCTTCGATAGCTTACTTTATCAACATTAGAAAGCTTCAAACCTTTACCTTTCGATAGCTTGCTTTATCAACATTCGACAACTTCAAATTGTCACCTTTCAATGACAGTTTGAATACTTCAAACTTCGATGGCTTAATATTCAAAAGATAATTTATGGACATGAGATAGCTCATCAAGGGATGGATCAACATTTGAAAGCCAATTTATGGACATGCGATAGCTCATCAGGGGATGGATCAACATTTGAAAGCCAATTTTGCTATTATTGTAATGTAATAATTCACTATTCGATGGCTCAACATTCGGAAGCTAATTTCCTTTACTATTGATGAGCGATAGCTCACTACATGATGGCCCAACATTTGAAAGTCAAATTTACTATTATTGTCATGTTATAATTCACTATAGTATATTCAATCCTTGATGGCGCACTAATCAAAGACATGTTTATTTTGTTACCATACTTTCACCTATAAATCACTAACATGTGATATCCGGTTTCACTTTGTGGGACTTGTTACTTGACACTTGAGGGGTCTATGGTATATATATATGGATTTCATTCCTAACTTTATTTGGCATAACTTGTTATTTAATAGGCATAACAATGTTCATTGCATTCATATGTATTACTTTTAGCATTTTTTAACTTGCTACACTTAAATACAAAGTCACTGATGGATTCTTTCAAGTGCGAACGATATTATATCCTTCAAATTCCCTAAGTTAATTTCATATATCAAATATTCCCGTTTATTTAATTCTTATTATATATTTGTTAATAATTGTTATAAGTTAGATAAATAAACATGGTTTAATACTATGCGGTGGCTTTGATTTTTTTTTTTAAAAAAACCCTACTACGAAAAGTAGAGCTAGGGAATTCAGCTGTCTACCACACTGATCCCCCTTTTAGCTAGCCCAGCCCAGAGCATCAATCCTCTACCAAGTTGTAGGTTTTATTTTGGATAATCGCTCCAAGCCTTAAGGGAAACATATCTCGGCTGTGGGACTCGAACCGCAACCTCCCGAAACTTTGTTCCATGGTTGTAAATCTCTTAAGCTCTGATATTTTTTATTCATTAAGTGACTATCTTTGGAAATTCTCTCTTTTTAGTTGGAGACTGGAAGTTTATGACTTTAAACATTTTTGTCTTATATTAAAGTATGATTTCTTATAACTAAAGTTTTCTACTTTGTAATATTATAGGTATCATGGCTAGGAATAAGAAGGAGATTCTTAAAGGACTGTCCAAATCTCTTAAGCTTATGAATCTCTCAAAAGAGAAACTTTATACTTTGCACCCATTTTAATTTACAAGACAAAAGGACATTAATTCTTTATTGCAACATTTTGGCATATCGAGAATTGAAACTAAGCCTCTGGGACCCAATGATAGAATCGATATTCCTCTAAAAGGATTCTTTTCTTTTACTCCCATTCATATCTGGCATTCCTGATATCTACCTTTCACCCTATTATACATAACAACTTATATTTTCTTAAAACCGCTCATATTCAGCTAAATCCAAATTCTTATAGTTGTATCAATTCTCTATTTATATTATTTAAGGAGCTTAACCTATAAGACTTGTCTCCATCCACCTTATGCTCTTTGACGACTCTACAAAAGATAAAGAACCAACCTGATGACTCTATATAACGCATTCTCCCCATTGGCAGCGGACAAAACTAGGGACCGAAACCATTACTTCTTTTACGTAAGATGTTTTTCTCTGGAAATCACTAGGAGATTTTCCATCCATTATAAGTTTAATTAATTTTACATAATCACCATTATACTATTTTTATTAATTTTTGCGAAGTCATTCTTAGTTATCATTGTTAGACTTAAAGAGCACTGATCCTAAGGTTTTGGCTAAGGCTGACCAATTTGGGGATGCCACCGAGCTTTCAAGGAGTCATCTAAGTCTTTTTACTAAAGAATAACTAAGGAGGTATTCCTTAATCTAACTCTCTCATTGAGTTCAAGGTGAGCCTCCAACGATGCAGAAGAAAAGATATAGTCCATCAGCCTTTTTTGTTGTTAAGCTTAATGTTTTTGCTACAAATTCACTGGTACAACGCCTGGCCTCCTGTAATCCTAGATATTCCTCAGGTTCCGCCCTTTTTCTTTTCTTTTCATATCAAGGGAGATAGAATTTCCTAACATCTATTACATGGAAGATGTGCAATTGGTTGGCACAGTCACCTTATCATCAAGCAATGATCCTTCTGGTTTGTCAGCTTCTTCCCAAGCTATAGGAAAGTCGCCACTTTCGAAAGCCTCTTCATCATCTCTTATATTTACCGCAGAAGAAATTTTGGCGATAGCCAAGGAAAAGAAGTAGAAAAGTTCTAGTGATGTAAATGCTTCCTCTGTGCCACCCTTAAAAAAGCTTAAGGAAGCTGACCCTGTAACAACTCGCAACTTAACATGCCCAAATTTTAAATAAATCAGACCTAAGTATATTAGGGTGCGGTTCATTGGTTTTGCTAACATGTAACAAAAATGAGTATATCAGAGAGCTATCTACATAAATTCAGAGTGGAATGGAAAAATATAATAGAACATATATGCTGACCAAGGCTACAACCTCGGAATTAATATTATTCCTTTGGTGTTTGATTGCGTTGCCAGCACCGAGGATGAAAGAGAAGACTTCACCGTCCACGATTCCCATCTTATTCGAATAACATGTCCCTCTAAATCTATTATGTGGGTTGTAATGGTATAGGGTTTAGAACAACATTCGAGTGACTGGAAAATTAAACAATTTATCCATAACACTAATTTATGTTGATTGATTTCCATTTGAGTGTTATGTCTATTTTTAACTACTAATTCGCTCAATCCTATGTGAACGTACGATATGTCTAACCTCCTCCAAGCTATAAATATATATATGTGTGTGTGTGTGTGTGCCTATACACATATATGTTTAAATGTTGTACTACCCAAAAACCACGGCCACTTAATACTTCTTGAATAGGAAGGAGGCAGATGTTAGTCCGTGAGATGATGGTTTTGATGACAACAACCTTAGAATAGATTATAAAATATAAATACTAACATTATAAGTTTAGATATATATGTATATGCAATATTTAACCATGCAGGTACTAAGAATGAAGACTGTACAGTATAGAGATTCAAGATATCAAGATAAAATATCAAGATAGAAGGCTCATGAGTATCGAGACTATCAAGAGTTCAAGATTTCAAGGATAAGTATTTTTTATTATTATTAGGAATTTTTGTTAAAACTCGTAAAAAAGCACTAGCATCTTAAAATCCAATTTATTCGTGGAATGGAATCCACTTCGAGCCCTTTAAAGGGATGAAACCCTAAGTAGGATGGAACCTACGAAAAATCTAGTGGAACATTGTTTTGTATCCGCTAACTTTTATTCAAAATAATTTTTCAAAATTATATCTTGTTTTCAAAATGTTTTCAAAACTTTCCTTTTAAAAGATTCAAAACCCTCGATCCTGATTTTAAATAATTTTAGCCTCAAAAACATCTTTATTTTCAAAGTCAAATTACTCCTGATTTTAAACTATCTTTTTAAATAATATATTTAACTTTTAAATATTTATACTTAGATTTGAATATAAAATTATAGTTAAAATCTATATATATTATTCTTTAAATTTACTTATGAATTTTAATTATAGTCAAGTATATTTATAAAGTTTAAAATAGTATTTATATAAGATAAAGGTTATTTTTAAAAAAAATCAAAAACACCAAAAAATCCTTTGGGATGTCGACATGCATAGCATGACCATGTCGACATGGTGACAGGTTGATTCAAAAATTCAAATTTCAAAAGAAGTGTCTATTCACCATAACTCTTCATGAATGGTCATGACTGTTGTTCTTCTATAAATAGGGGTCAGTTTCACTGAATTTTTAATCATAATTGTCTGGTTTTCACTCCTCTTCTTCTTCCTCATTTCTTAATACATATTCTTATCATTACTCTACCGAAATCAACATTGAATCATACTCGATTACTTCTAGTTTGATTCTCTATCACTATCTCTACAAGATTCTCAGTGCTATTCGGAGTTATAGACTTCATTGTAATCTATTAAGTGAGAAAAGGTGTGATTGTAGCCTTGGAAATCAATCAAAAGGGAAAAGGTGTGATTGTAGCCTTGGTAAATCAATTGGGTAAATTTGTGGCCCGAAAATCAAGTATCTCTACCCAGAGGATCGAAATTCTGGAGGGTGTACCTCGTAGCCTTGAAACCGAGGGTGTAATTGTACAATTGATTTTGAAAGGAAATCCGTACTTGTGTTGCGGGACTGGATGTAGGGTTACTCTGAACCAATATAAAATCCGGTGTGTTATTTCCTTTACTGCTTTTATTTTATTTATGAATCTTTGATTGTTTCTGTGATCATATCTGTGTCTGTATATTACATACTTTTGTGTCTAAATTAACATAAGTTAAAAAGATTTAGTAATTCTTTGTTAACACTATTCGCCCCCTCTAGTGTTAATCTTAGCCTTAAGATCCGTAATCCGCATTTCTCACAATTGGTATTAGAGCAAGGTTTTCAAAGTTTCATAATCTGATTTTTGAAAAGTTTTTAAAATGGCTATATTCGTTAATACTAATTTAGAAGTATTCAAATCATCATTGTTTCATAAGTCTGCATATAATCAATATTCAAATTCAAGTTATCTACCAAAATTGTTTGATGTGCAGGAATCATGCTTTATGGGTGTTGAGGAATCAATCCACAATGGACAAATTGTGCATATCAGAAAGAACAAATGGATACTTGATAGTGGATTTTCTAGACACATGACTGGCAATCCAGATATACTGAATGATATAATATACAAAGACGGAGGATTGGTTAAGTTTGGAGACAATTCAAAAGGATACGTGATTGGCATCGGCAAAGTCGGTAATTCTGAAACTCCTACTATTACTAATGTTTTGCTAGTTAAGAATCTGAAACATAATCTGCTAAGTATAAGTCAACTATGTGATAAAGGTTATAAAATTAAATTTGGAAAAGATAAATGTCACATTGAAGATAATAATTCAACCATTATATTTGAGGGAGTCAGGAAAAAGAATATATATATTCTTAGTATGAAAGTTTCAAATGATAACCTGTGTCTGTTGGCAAATACAAGTGACCCTTGGATTTGGCACAAGAGATTTGGGCATTTGAATTTCAAACTCCTACCTAGACTGTCAAAATATGATCTAGTAAGAGGTCTCCCTAAAATGAATTTTAAAGTAGATAGTTTATGTGATGCTTGTCAATTAGGAAAACTTAGAAAAAATTCTTTTAAGTTAAAAGATATGATTTCAACTTCAAAACCTATTGAATTACTTCATCTTGATTTATTTGGTCCATCTTAAATTTTATCAATAAATCATAGTAGATATGTCTTTGTAATTGTAGATGATTATTCTAGATTTAGGTGGACAATATTTTTGAAACATAAAAGTGATACTTTTGAATGTTTTAAGACATTCTCAAAAAGAATTCAAAATCAATTTTCTCTAAAAATTATAACTATTCGAAGTGATCACGGTGGTGAATTTGAAAATGAAAGGTTTGAGGAATTCTGCAATAAAAAGGGAATAACTCACAATTTTTCATTTCCGAGAACTTCACAACAAAACGGAGTAGTAGAACGTAAAAATAGGACGATTCAAGAGTGTGCGAGAACTATGCTTATAGATAGTAATTTACCAAAGAATTTTTTGGCAGAAGCAGTTGCTACCGTCTGTTATATTTTGAATAGAACTTTAATTAGACCTCTAACTGATAAGACATCTTATGAAATTCTTTATTCAAAGAAACCTAAGGTATCTTATTTCAGAATTTTTGGAAGTAAATGCTTTATTTTAAATACAAAATATAATTTAGATAAATTTGATCCTAAATCCGACAAAGGTATCTTTATCGGATATTCTAATAGAAGTAAAGCGTACAGAGTGTTTAATTAAAAAACTAATCCATTGAAGAAACAATGCATGTTTCATTTGATGAAAATTTCAAAATTTTTGAAGATACAAATGATGAAGAGGATTTAATCACTCAAAATCAAGAACCAATTGAAACTAATAATGAAATTGATCATCCTAATAAAAGGACAAAACTTTTAAAAGATCACCCTATAGAAAATATACTGGGAGATATGCAATCTGTTGTTAAAACTAGAAATCAACTAAGTCAAATGAGTAATGTAGCTTTTATATCAACTATTGAACCCAAAAATCCAATAGAAGCATCAACTGATGATTCATGGATTTTGGCCATGCAAGAAGAATTAAATCAATTTACTAGAAATGACGTTTGGGAACTTGTTCCTAGACCAGAAAATAAAACTATAATTGGAACTAGATGGGTTTATAAAAATAAAATGAACGAACAAGGAGAGGTAGATAGAAATAAAGCTCGTTTAGCCGTTCAAGGTTATTGTCACGAAGAAGGAATAGATTTTGATGAAACCTTTGCTCCCGTAGCAAGATTAGAAGCCATTAGGATTCTACTTGCTTTCACAAATCATAATAATTTCAAATGGATGTTAAAAGCGCCTTTTTAAATGGATTTGTAAAAGAAGAAGTATATGTCGAACAGCCACCACTTTTTGAAAATGATAAATTAGCAAATCATGTTTACAAACTTAAAAAAGCACTATATGGTCTGAAACAAGCTCCTGAGCCTGGTATGATAGACTAAGATCTTATTTATTGCAATCTAATTTTGAAATTGGTAAATTAGATACTACTCTTTTTATTAAAAGAAATAAAAATGATATTCAACTAGTACAAGTTTACGTAGATGATATCATTTTTGGTTTAACTAATTTTGAAATGAATAAAGAATTTTCTGAAATAATGAAAAAAGAACTTGAGTGTAATAACCCGGAGTTTTGGGTATTAGATAATTGAATAATTATCTGAGTTTAACTATTAAAATGTGATAATCCCTTAATTAAATTATTTAAAATGGATAAAATTGTTATCTTCAAATATAAATAACCAAAATAAAATTTGTTTTATATTAATTTAAAACAAAAGAATTTTATAAATTTAGAAAATATTTATTTAGTAGTAAATAAATGCAAAAGCATTTAAATTAGCATGTAAAAATGGATTAAATAATTTATATTATTTTATTTGAAATCTAATTAGTTTATATCTTATTTTCTTTTGAAAGTTTTATTTTTATAAAATAAGAAAAAAAAGCATTTATGAATTAGTAAAGTATTTACATATTAAGAAAATTAACAATAAAGGCTTTTAAAAATCATTTTAAAATAATTTAAAGATAAGGAATGACATGTGTTCATTTTTAAACCTCATTGATTAACATGTGTGATAAATTAAGCAATGGTTTTGACAAATGTAAAAAAGATTTAACAAGTATCCTTATTTGTTTTTCTTTTCTTTAATTTTTATAAACCTTAAATTTAATCATATAAAACTTCTATTCCTTCTTCATTCTTATTCTTTGACTTCAGAAAATTTATGGCCATAACCTGAAAATCACTTCTTCAAAATCCTGTAAACCCTTTATTCCAAATCCATGTAAAACTTGCCTCAAGAAATCCATGGTCGGTCTTGCATTCATTTCCTCAAAAACAAGTTGTAGCAAACCCTCAACCAAAAATTCTCAAAACACTGAAATTCTCTCTCAAGCCTGAAAACAACATTGCAAACTTGAAATTCTTCCTCAAACAAAAATAATCAACTCTGTAATACTTTTATCAAGCCTGACATGTGTATCTTCAACCTGGAGTTCATCTCCAACAAAAATCATTTTTCAAAGGCCTGAAACCAGTCTTATCTTCAAAGCAGTAACCTGTTTTATCAAGCATTTATCGGTTTTTTTTCAAATCTGTCAACCAAGCTTTAAGCTTCATAATGCAACCTGGCAACCCAACAAATTATCAAAGTCTTAAAGCAAAGATAACTATCAGAAATCAAAGCTTTCAGAAGTCATCAACATCAACAATTTCAAATTTTAAAAAGGGGGATTCAGTTTTCTTATTCCAGTTTCATGCTCTGTTATTTTTAAATGGTGAGTAAACATCTAATTTTTTATCTTAAATAGGTTAATATGGTTGCTTAAGTAATTGCTGTGTTAATAATGTTTTTTTTTTGTGGTATTACTGCATATACATATATGAATGTGTTAAAGTGTGTGCATGTTAGTTTCTTTCTGTTTTTGAAACTTCAGGGTGTAAAATAAATTCAAAACCAGTTGGTTACTTCTCTGTTTCATTTTATGTTGAGAAGTTTTAACAAAATTTGTCTTAAAACTGTAATATTCAAATTGTAAATATATGAAATGCAAGAATTGATTATGATTCCTGCATGTGTAGATATTTGTATATAAATCTGTAGGTATGGATATATTTGAATCTGCATGCTTGGAAGATGAGCTTCTCTGTTCATACCTGATTGCAAAGAAAAATCAAAATTCAAAAATTTACCATCTAAACACTTTAAAGCTTTGGGTTTCAAATAAATTAGTTAAGTTTAAACTCATCTAGATTATGAAATCAGGTTTAAGTAATTTAAGCTTAGAATTTTCCTGTAAACAAGAATATTGCAGTGAAAACTAACATAATGTAATAAATAAAATGTTAAGTTAGATTGATTCATGTTAATATATCGAATCATCATAGGGATTTATGATTTTTAAGACAATAATCCAAAAATTTTATGTTGAATGAATGAGGAATGTGGGTTTTTCTGGAAATTGGATTTTGGGTGATTTCTGGAAGATGGAGCATCTATGGTGGTCGGAATTGCTACTGGAGGTGGAGAAGGTCATGGGGGTTTGGGAAAAAATGGTGGTTGAGGCTATAAAGGACTGTAGCGTAGGTGGTGATCGGAATTTGATTTATCCCCTAGTTTTAGTTGGTCTGTGCTTTGTCTCAGGGTAATCGAGCGTGGCGTAACTTTGGAGATAGAAGGCGCAGGGGTTCGGCAAGATGTGGCGGGAAGGAACTGACTTCTGGTGGACGGAGCATTGGGGGCAAAGCAATTGGCTGATGGTCGTTTGGGTTTAGGTTCATCGGTAATGCTCAATTCAAATTAGTGGTTAGTAGGAATGTTTGGATGGTCGAATCGGGTTGCTGTGGTGATATATGAGTTGCCGGAGGCGATGACGTTGGCCGGAGGCGACCAACGGCGACGTGCATGTGCACGAAGTCGGTTTGGGTGTCAGAGAGTTTTGGCTCGTGGAAGTCTCGAAGTCGCGTTCGAGTTTTGGCATGGGAAATTCGAGTTTGATCTCGAGTATGTTGGGGATGGTTGCCTATAGATTTTAGGAACTTAATTTAATCAAAGCTTTAAAAAAAGGAAGATGGGAAGAAAGAGAACTCGGGATTGACTCGAGTAAGCAACGGGATAGACCCGAAGCAGCAAAAGTGAAACAGCAATAAAGGTTTTAAAATTTTGTTTTTGATATTTAAAAATTTAAATTGGTTTAAACTTTTATATAAATTACTTGATGTCTTAATAAATGTTTTCTTAAACATATTTTAAGAAGTTTTGAAGTTTGTTAAATTTAAACTTTGTTAAGAAATTTAAAGTGATTTTAAAATCGAGTTTTGAAAGTAATTTTAATAGTTTATATAAAAGACAAGTTTTAAATTCAAATTGAAACTAGCTTTTAAAATTTATAAATTGATAAATATTTAAGCTATTTAAAGTTGTATTTTTGATAACTTTAATTTATCAAGTTAAATGGTTATTTAACTTAAAAACTTAATAAATAATTTAATTAGGTAAAGATAGTTATAAGGTAAATGATGTAAATATGTTAAGGGTAATTAAAGCATTTGCAGACAAATGTTTTATCTTAATTAAGGTTTTAATATCTTAATTTTGATTAAGTTATTTTAAATAAATTAAGTTTAATTAATTAGTTTAATTATAAAGGAATGATTGAGAAATTAATTAAGGAAAATAATTTACTTGATTGATAAATGATTAAGGATTAAAGGTTAATCATCTAAGATTAAATAATTTGTAATTAAAAAAGATCATTAATTAGATTATTAATTAATGATTAGGGATTCATTATTCAAGTAATTAAGTGTAATTAAACTTAATATTAATCAAGTGGTTAAGATTTACTAATTAAGTAATTGGTGAGTAATTAATTAAGTAATTAAAGGTTATTTAACTAATAATTAAGAAATGCTTAACTTGTAATTAAGTTTTATTAATTAATAATTAAGGTTTTATTAATTAATAATTAAAGAATAATTAATCCGCAATTAAGGATTAATTAAGAAGTTGTCAAGTGGTAATTAATTGACTAATCAATGGTAATTAAGGATTGATTATCTGTTAATTGAGGATGAGTTAACAGTTAATTAAGGATTCTTAATTGATAAATAAAGGATAATTAATCTGGGATTAGGGATTGATAAATCGATTGATTTAGTTAATCAAGGATGTGATTAATTAATTAAGGTTAGTAATTAATTAATGATTGTATAAGCAAGATTAAGTGATTAATTCTTAAGGAGTTAATTTAATTTGAGTAATTAAATAAATTGTGATATGAATTGATAATGCTTGCTTACGGATGATTGGTTGTTGAATGTCTGAATTGGATGATATCTATTGAATTGATATCTATTGATGAATAATCAAGATCGATTAATGAATGTAATTAAGTTAAAGGTTAATTATTATATGAAATTTAAGAATAATTTACTAATAAAAGTAATTAGAGGATTATTGAATTTATGTAATTAATGGAAGTGATCAATCTTGCTCATTAATGATTGAATTATGATGAGTACTTTGAATTGGTGGATATCTCTATTATGAATTGGTTTGTGATTTGATATGTTGGATGGGCGATGATAATGTGATTATCAATCAATTAGCAATTGCTGTGTAAAATGTATCCGATAATTAAAGTTGAGTTGCATTTAATTGGATAACTTGGTTTTAAATGACATTGGATTCGAAGAGACCGGAGTCGGGTGTTAGTAAAATACCCAAAACCACTTCGATTCTTTATAATTTGATGTGTGGAATAAATAGAATGAAATGTAATGATTAAAGTGAATTGGACCATTTAATCTAAGTTTGGTACTTAGAAATTAAGGTGTGATGTAAGTAATGTTTATAACAGCTTGTGAAGTTGTAAATTGATAAGTTACCCCGGGTTTATTTAAGTTGTATGCTTTTGTATTCTATGCTAGATGGGTTTACTCACGCTGTTTTCCAGCCTGACCCGGGTGTTACTTTGATGTAATGCTCGGGTCAGACGAGTATTACAAATTTTTAGGTAAGGACGTTCTAGAGCTCAGGAGGCGGGCTGGATGGCAGGAACGTATGTAGAGTATTCCGCTGTGTTTTAATTTAGCTTATTTGGAGCATGTTGTATTAAACTGTCCAGTGTTATGCAATGGTTGTAACTCTGATGTATAAAAATATAAGTGTGATGATACAGATCTTCTTTGTAAAACTATTATTTATGTGATATTATATTTCATCCGCTGCGAATGTGAGATTCTGAGTTTGAGTTTTCTGTTTCTTCTTCTTTCTCTTTCTTCTTTTCACTAACTATCTGGGATTTTCGGGATCGAAATTTCCGGGTCGTTACATTTGGTATCAGAGCTGAAGGTTAAGCGAGAACCTTGGCTCTGGTGGGATTACTCATTAAGGATAGGATAAGTGGTACCCTAGGATGAGTTGAGTGTGTGTGTTTATATACATACATACATACATACATACATACATATATATATATATATATATATATATATATGAGAGCATACTTGTTATTTTCTTATATAAGGATTTTATATTTTGTTATATAAAGCAATATTTCTTTCTAACAAATAGTAAGGGAATTGGTTGTTAAATTATTGAAATTAAATTAAGTGGTAATAGAAAACCAACCAAACTGAAATTAAATCTTGAATTTGGGAAAGATTTTCAGAATAAGATAATAATAAGTTGGAATTCAGGTATGATAATCTGGTTTATTATCATAAATAATTGTTGTGTTTAATAATAAAGTGTGTATTAATGAGTAAGCAAAATGAAATATTCTAAAGAAATAAACATTTATGTAAAGTATGACTTATAAATTGAAATTGAAAATACTTAAATTGTGGAATTTTAAATCTAGGTCCATAAATTTGAAAGGTTGTTTCAAAGTGCTAAAAGAATAAATAAGTATTATTTGAATAAAAGAGACTTGATGTAAAAAAAATGAGTTGTTTGAAGATTGGACTTGAATTTAAAACCAAAGGTGGTTTAAAATTTTAAAACATGGATAGGAGGGCTAAGAAATAAATATGTATATATGTATGGATATACATGATATCAAGGATAATTTGAAATAAACTCTGAATATTGAGTTTAACTTTGGAAAGGTTAAAGAAGTTGGAATAATTCAACTTGATTTGGAAATGGAGTTTGAAATTGGGATTAATCCAAACTGGAGTTGAAATGAATTGGAATTGGAACCAGTTCAATTGAAATTTATTTGAATTAGTAGAATTTGAGATCAAGGTTGAATAAAGTTAAATTTGGAAAGAAACTGAGGTTAATTCAACTTGAATTGGGGATGAATCAATTTCAATGGAAATTGAATTAATTTAAGATTGAAATTGGGTCAATTTAAATGGAAGTGGAAATTTAAATTGATGGGAATGGAGATTGGCAAGTGAGCAGTTTTGACTCTGGACTATTTTTAAAATAAATTGTTTTAATATAAACCTATTTTTCCAAGCTATTCATTATATATACAACCTTTCTTTTAAAAGCCAAACTATCTTATACTTGTTTTACAATTATTTTTAAAACTGTTTAACAATTTTCCAACTGTTTTATAAACTAATTACTATATTCCAACTATTTTACAAAACTAATTTTTATCTTACTATTATTTTGCAATTATCTAAAATTTCTATAATTATTTTAACTATTTTCTAACTATTTTATACCTATTTTACAAACTAGTAATTATTATCAAACTACTTATCTATTTTTAAAATTTTCAAGCTATTTTCTAAATAAACCGGTCAGAATTCAAACTGTTATTGGTTAAATACCAAATCGAGATAAGAATAGAGGTGATAATCCAAATGGATTTAAGCAATTCTGAGTAAGTGAATGAAAACCAAAGTGAATGTGAATAGAAATGGAATTGATTTGGCTGATAACCAATAAAGATAAATGAGTAGGGCGTACGTATGTTATTCTATTCGCATAGTAATGTGATCCAGATTCGAGCACAGAATTTCGAGATAGTATGTCGATCCGAGTTGGAATTTTTCACTCGATTTTCGACGGCGAACCTGGATATGGGTTGTTGATTGATTTTGGATATTCGCTATCATAGTTATGACTATGCAAGGAGAATGACGGTTTCTGATCAAGAAACCAGATCTGTGTCCGCACTAGGAAGTCGGGTGGACGATACTAGTTCGGAAATGGAACTGTGTGATTGTGTGAGCGATCAGATTGGTATAGCGTACGGATGATATGTGTACATCGTACGGATTTGAATAAAGTTATATATCTTTGTTATATAAGATAAATTTCCCCTTGTTGAATCTATTGCCAGAAGAAAAGGAGTTTTATACAAGTTTGAAATGATCCAAAGTTTTAAAAATTATATATATATGTATATATATATATATATAAAGAGGATCTTATGAGGATTTTAGAAAAGGTTTTGGGAACCTTTGGATTTGGAAAGGCTTTTGATTTTTAGGTAAAGTTAATATTGAAATTTGAAAAGCCTAGTTTGAGAATTATCGATTTTGGGATAATCGAATTTGTGTAAAGGAGCTTGTATGAGATCATACTAGGTATATGATTTGAAGATACTATATATATTGTATAAAATGTTTTGATGATGACTCTGGGGAAAAAGGCGCTCCCTTGAAATGAACTTCTCAGGAGTGCCACCGGGTGGTGCTGCCTTGAGCCCCAAGTGCGGGTTCTAAAGTTGATACTGTGAGGAGTCCGGACAAAACTTGTTCCTGGGGATTATGAGTAGTGTATACCATAGAGAAAGTCGTGTGTGCCGCTGAGAGCCAACAGTCTGCGTTTGATTTTATATCGGTAGACTGCGACCTATGGTAACATAGCGAAAGTCGTGTGTGCCACTGAGAGCCAATAGTCTGTGTTTGATTTTATATCGGTAGGCTGCGACCTATGTAGGAGTGGAGAAGTTTCACTTTGACAGCGAAATCATAGGCCGCAGAGAGCCTGCAGTTACATGGACTTTTGCTGTGATGGCAATGTAACCCTGGAATGTAACTGTGATCTTTCGTGGGTCCCATGGCATAATCGAGAAGCCGGGGAGAGCCTGCAGTTACATGGACTTTTGCTGCGATGACAACATAACCCAGGATGTAACTGCGACCATGGATGGGTGTGATGATTTCCAGAGCATTATCACCAAAGATATATCCTCTATTTTCAAAAACTGTTTTCTATATTTTCAATAAAATTATTTTTCAAGTATTTTCACTGGATGTTGAAAATGAGTCTGCTAAGTATTTATAGATTTTCAGTCTTACGCCTGATCAACGTATGACCGAATTTCTATGAGAACAAGGATGGACTGGTTAAAACAACAAGTTATAAAAAGTACTTTTATAAAATTATTTTATAATATTATGTAGATTTTAAAAGTGTTTCAAAGAATAATTTTTCTAAAAATAAGCATTTTAATAAATTCTGGCTTCGTTCCTTTTCGAGGACGAAAAGATTCAAAGGGGGAGGAATGTAATAACCCAGATTTTTGGGTATTAGATAATTGAATAATTATCTGAATTTAACTATTAAAATGTGATAATCCCTTAATTAAATTATTTAAAATGGATAAAATTGTTATCTTCAAATATAAATAACCAAAATAAAATTTGTTTTATATTAATTTAAAACAAAAGAATTTTCTAAACTTAGAAAATATTTATTTAGTAGTAAATAAATGCAAAAGCATTTAAATTAGCATGTAAAAATGGATTAAATAATTTATATTATTTTATTTGAAATCTAATTAGTTTATATCTTATTTTCTTTTCAAAGTTTTATTTTTATAAAATAAGGAGAAAAAAGCATTTATAAATTTATAGAAGCATTTATGAGTTATTAAAGTATTTACATATTAAGAAAATTAACAATAAAGGCTTTTAAAAATCATTTTAAAATAATTTAAAGATAAGGAATGGCATGTATTCATTTTTAAACCTCATTGATTAACATGTGTGATAAATTAAGCAATGGTTTTGACAAATGTAAACAAGATTTAACAAGTATCCTTATTAGTTTTTCTTTTATTTAATTCTAATAAACCTTAAATTTCATCATATAAAACTTCTATTCCTTCTTCATTCTTATTCTTTGAATTCAGAAAATTTATGGCCATAACCTGAAAATCACTCCTTCAAAATCCTGTAAGCCTTTTATTTGAAATCCCTGTAAAACTTGCCTCAAGAAATCCATTGTCAATCTTGCATTTATTTCCTCAAAAACAAGTTGTAGCAAATCCTCAACCAAAAATTCTCAAAACCCAGAAATTCTTTCTCAAGCCTGAAAACAATATTGCAAACCTGAAATTCTTCCTCAAATAAAAATAATCAACTCTGTAATACTTTTATCAAGCCTGACATGTGTATCTTCAACCTGGAGTTCATCTTCAACAAAAATCATTTTTCAAAGGCCTGAAACCAGTATTATCTTCAAAGCGGTAACCTGTTTTATCAAGCATTTATCAGTTTTTTTTCAAATCTGTCAACCAAGCTTTAAGCTTCATAATGCAACCTGGCAACCCAACAAATTATCAAAGTCTTAAAGCAAAGACAACTATCAGAAATCAAAGCTTTCAGAAGTCATCAACATCAACAGTTTTCAAATTTTAAAAAGGGGGATTCAGTTTTCTTATTCCAGTTTCAAGCTCTGTTTTTTTAAAATGGTAAGTAAACATCTAACTTTTTTTATCTTAAATAGGTTAATATGGTTTCTTAAGTAATTGCTGTGTTAATAATGTTTTTTTTGTGGTATTACTGCATATACATATATGAATGTGTTAAAGTGTGTGCATGTTAGTTTCTTTCTGTTTTTGAAACTTCAGGGAGTAAAATAAGTTCAAAACCAGTTGGTTACTTTTCTGATTCGTTTTATGTTGAGAAGTTTTAACAAAATTTGTCTTAAAACTACAATATTTAAATTGTAAAAATATGAAATGCAAGAATTGATTATGATTCCTGCATGTGTAGATATTTGTATATAAATCTGTAGGTATGGATATATTTGAATCTGCATGCCTGGAATATGAGCTTCTCTGTTCATACCTGATTGCAAAGAAAAATTAAAATTCAAAAATTTACCATCTAAACACTTTAAAACTTTGGGTTTCAAATAAATTAGTTAAGTTTAAAATCATCTAGATTATGAAATCAGGTTTAAGTAATTTAAGCTTAGAATTTTCCTGTAAACAAGAATATTGCAGTGAAAACTTATATAGTGTAATAAATAAAATATTAAGTTAGATTGATTCATGTTTATATGTCAAATCATCATAGGGATTTATGATTTTTAAGACAATAATCCAAAAAAATTATGTTGGAATGAATGAGGAATGTGGCTTGTTCTGGAAATTGGATTTTGGGTGATTTCTGGAAGATGGAGCATTTGTGGTGGTTGGAATTGCTACTGGAGGTGGATGAGGTCATGGGGGTTTGGGCAAAAATGGTGGTTGTGGCTATAAAGGACTGTAGCGTTGGTGGTGATCGGAATTTGTTTTATGCCCTAGTTTTAGTTGGAGCTTGAATGTGGTCTGTGCTTTGTCTCAGGGTGATCGAGCGTGGCGTAACTTTGGGGATAAGTGGCACAGGTGTTCGGCAAGGTGTGGCCGGAAGGAACTGACATCTGGTGGACGGAGCATTGGGGGCGAGGCAATTGGCTAATGGTCGTTTGGGTTTAGGTTCATCAGTAATGCTCAATTCAAATTCGTGGTGAGTAGGAATGTTTGGTTGGTCGAATCGGGTTGCTGTGGTGATATATGAGTTGCCAGAGGCAATGACGTTGGTCGGAGGCGACCAACGGCGACGTGCATGTGCACGAAGTCGGTTTGGGTGTCAGAGAGTTTTGGCTCGTGGAAGTCTCAAAGTCGCGTTCGAGTTTTGGCATGGGAAACTCGAGATTGATCTCGAGTATGTTGGGGATGGTTGCCTATAGATTTTAGGAACTAAATTTAATCAAAGCTTAAAAAAAAGATGGGAAGAAAGAGAACTCGGGATTGACTCGAGTAAGCAACGGGATAGACCTGAAGCAACAAAAGTGAAACAACAATAAAGGTTTTAAAAGGTTTTAAAAATTTGTTTTTGATATTTAAAAATTTAAATTGGTTTAAACTTTTATATAAATTATTTGATGTCTTAATAAATGTTTTCTTAAACATATTTTAAGAAGTTTTGTAGTTTGTTATATTTAAACTTTGTTAAGAATTTTAAAGTGATTTTAAAATCGAGTTTTGAAAGTAATTTTAATAGTTTATATAAAAGACAAGTTTTAAATTCAAATTGAAACTAGCTTTTAAAATTTATAAATTGATAAATATGTAAGCTATTTAAAGTTGTGTTTTTGATAACTTTAATTTATCAAGTTAAATGATTATTTAACTTAAAAACTTATTTAATAATTTAATTAGTTAAAGATAGTTATAAGGTAAATGATGTAAATATGTTAAGGGTAATTAAAGCATTTATAGATAAATGTTTTATCTTAATTAAGGTATTAATATCTTAATTTTGATTAAGTTATTTTGAAGAAATTAAGTTTAATTAATTAGTTTAATTATAAAGGAATGATTAAGAAATTAATTAAGGAAAATAATTTACTTGATTGATAAATGATTAAGGATTAAAGGTTAGTTATTTAAGATTAATTAATTTGTAATTAAAAAAGATCATTAATTCGATTATTAATTAATGATTAGGGATTCATTAATCAAGTAATTAAGTGTAATTAAACTTAATATTAATCAAGTGGTTTAGATTTACTAATTAAGTAATTAGTGAGTAATTAATTAAGTAATTAAAGGTTACTTAACTAATAATTAAGAAGTGCTTAACTTGTAATTAAGTTTTATTAATTAATAATTAAGGTTTTATTAATTAATAATTAAAGAATAATTAATCAGTAATTAAGGATTAACTAAGAAGTTGTTAAGTGGTAATTAGTTGATTAATCAATGGTAATTAAGGATTGATTATCTGTTAATTAAGGATGGGTTAACAGTTAATTAAGGATTCTTAATTGATAAATAAAGGATAATTAATCTGGGATTAGGGATTGATAAATTGATTGATTTAGTTAATCAAGGATGTGATTAATTAATTAAGGTTAGTAATTAATTAATGATTGTATAAGCAAGATTAAGTGATTAATTCTTAAGGAGTTAATTTAATTTGAGTAATTAAATAAATTGTGATATGAATTGATAATGCTTGCTTATGGATGATTGGTTGTTGAATGTCTGATTTGGATGATACCTATTGAATTGATATCTATTGATGAATAATCAAGATTGATTAATGAATGTAATTAAGCTAAAGGTTAGTTATTATATGAAATTTAAGAATAATTTACTAATAAAAGTAATTAGAGGATTATTGAATTTATGTAATTAATGGAAGTGATCAATCTTGCTTATTAATGATTGAATTATGATGAGTACTTTGAATTGGTGGATATCTCTATTATGAATTGATTTGTGATTTGATATGTTGGATGGGCGATGATAATGTGATTATCAATCAATTAAGAATTGCTGTGTAAAATGTTATCCGATAATTAAAGTTGAGTTGTATTTAATTGGATAACTTGGTTTTAAATGACATTGGATTCGAAGAGACCGGAGTCGGGTATTCGTAAATACCTGAAACCACTTCGATTCTTTATAATTTGATGTGTGGAATCAATAGAATGAAATGGAATGATTAAAGTAAATTGGACAATTTAATCTAAGTTTGGTACTTAGAAATTAAGGTGTGATGTAAGTAATGTTTATAACAGCTTGTGAAGTTGTAAATTGATAAGTCACCCCGGGTTTATTTAAGTTTTATGCTTTTGTATTCTATGCTAGATGGGTTTACTCACGCTGGTTTCCAGCCTGACCTGGGTGTTACTTTGATGTAATGCTTGGGTCAGACCGAGTATTACAGATTTTCAGGTAAGGACGTTCTGGAGCTCAGGAGGCGGGCTGGATGGCAGGAACATATGTAGTGTATTCCGTTGTGTTTTAATTTAGCTTATCTGAAGCATGTTGTATTAAACTGTCCAGTGTTGTGTAATGGTTGTAACTCTGATGTATAAAAATATAAGTGTGATGATACAGAACTTCTTTGTAAAACTATTATTTATGTGATATTATATTTTATCCGTTGCGAATGTGAGATTCTGAGTTTGAGTTTTCTGTTTCTTCTTCTTTCTCTTTTTTCTTTTCACTAGCTATCTGGGATTTTCGGGATCGAAATTTCTAGGTCGTTACATTTGGTATCAGAGCTGAAGGTTAAGCGAGAACCTTGGCTCTGGTGGGATTACTCATTAAGGATAGGGATAAGTGGTACCCTAGGATGAGTTGAGTGTGTGTCTGTGTGTGTGTGTGTATATATGAGAGAGCGTACTTGTTATTTTCTTACATAAGGATTTTAAATGATTTTATTTAAAAAAATATTTTGTTATATAAAGCAATAATTTTTTCTAACAAATAGTAATGGAATTGGTTGTTAAATTATTGAAATTAAATTAAGTGGTAATAGAAAACCAACCAAACTGAAATTAAATCTTGAATTTGGGAAAGAGTTTCAGAATAAGATAATAATAAATTGGAATTCAGGTACGATAATCTGCGTTATTATCATAAATAATTGTTGTGTTTAATAATAAAGTGTGTATTAATGAGTAAGCAAAATGAAATATTCTAAAGAAATAAACATTTATATAAAGTATGACTTACAAATTGAAAATACCTAAATTGTGGAATTTTAAATCTAGGTCCATAAATTTGAAAGGTTGTCTCAAAGTGCTAAAAGAATAAATAAGTATTATCTGAATAAAAGAGACTTGTTGTAAAAAAATGAGTTGTTTGAAGATTGGACTTGAATTTAAAACCAAAGGTGGGTTAAAATTTTAAAACATGGATAGGAGGGCGAAGAAATAAATATGTATATATGTATGGATATACATGATATCAAGGATAATTTGAAATAAACTCTGAATATTGAGTTTAACTTTGGAAAGGTTAAATAAGTTGGAATAATTCAACTTGATTTGGAAATGGAGTTTGAAATTGGGATTAATCCAAACCGGAGTTGAAATGAATTGGAATTGGAACTAGTTCAACTGAAATTTATTTGAATTAGTAGAATTTGAGATCAAGGTTGAATAAAGTTAAATTTGAAAAGAAACCGAGGTTAATTCAACTTGAATTGGGGTTGAATCAATTTGAATGGAAATTGAAGTTATTTAAAATTGAAATTGGGTCAATTTAAATGGAAGTGGAAATTTAAATTGAATTGATGGGAATCCAGATTGGGAAGTGAGCAGTTTTGACTCTGGACTATTTTTAAAATAAATTGTTTTAATATAAACCTATTTTTCCAAGCTATTCATTATATATACAACCTTTCTTTTAAAAGCCAAACTATCTTATACTTGTTTTACAATTATTTTTAAAACTGTCTAACGATTTTCCAACTGTTTTATAAACTAATTACTATATTCCGACTATTTCACAAAACTTATTTTTATCTTACTATTATTTTGCAATTATCTAAAATTTCTATAATTATTTTAGCTATTTTCTAACTATTTTATACCTATTTTACAAACTAGTAATTATTTTCAAACTACTTATCTATTTCAAAAAATTTCAAGCTATTTTCTAAATAAACTGGTCGGAATTCAAATTATTATTGGTTAAATACCCAATCGAGATAAGAATAGAGGTGATAATCCAAATGGATTTAAGCAATTGTGAGTAAGTGAATGAAAATCAAAGTGAATGGGAATAGAAATGGAATTGATTTGGCTGATAACCAATAAAGATAAATACGTAGGGTGTACGTATGTTATTCTATTCTCATAGTAATGTGATCCAGATTCGAGCACAGAATTTCGAGATAGTATGCCGATCCGAGTTGGAATTTTTCACTCGATTTTCGACGGCGAACCTGGATATGGGTTGTTGATTGATTCCGGATATTCTCTATCATAGTTATGACCATGCAAGGAGAATGACGGTTTCTGATCAAGAAACCAGATTTGTGTCCGCAATAGGAAGTCGGGTGGACGATACTAGTTCGGAAATGGAATTGTGTGATCGAGTGAGCGATCAGATTGGTATAGCGTATGGATGATATGTTTACGTCGTACGGATTTGAATAAAGTTATATATTTTTGTTATATAAGATAAATTTCCCCTTGTTGAATCTATTGCCAGAAGAAAAGTATTTTGAAGGTGTTTTGAAGTATAAAAGGAGTTTTATACAAGTTTGAAATGATCCAAAGTTTTAAAAATTATTATATATATATATATATAAAGGATGTTATGAGGATTTTAGAAAAGGTTTTGGGAACCTTTGGATTTGGAAAGGCTTTTGATTTTTGGGTAAAGTTAATATTGAAATTTGAAAAGCCTAGTTTGAGAATTATCGATTTTTGGATAATCGAATTTGTGCAAATGAGCTTTGTATGAGATCATACTAGGTATATGATTTGAAGATACTATATGTATATAGTCTAAAATGTTTTGATGATGACTCTGGGGAAAAAGGCGCTCCCTTGAAATGAACTTCTCAGGAGTGCCACCGGGTGGTGCTGCCTTGAGCCTCAAGGGGGGTTCTAAAGTTGATCCTGTGAGGAGTCCGGACAAAACTAGTTCCTGGGGATTATGAGTAGTGTATACCATAGCGAAAGTCGTGTGTGCCGCTGAGAGCCAATAGTCTGCGTTTGATTTTATATCGGTAGACTGCGACCTATTGTAACATAGCGAAAGTCGTGTGTGCCGTTGAGAGCCAACAGTCTGCGTTTGATTTTATATCGGTAGACTGCGACCTATGTAGGAGTAGAGAAGTTTCATTTTGACAACGGAATCAGAGGCCGCAGAGAGCCTGCAGTTACATGGACTTTTGCTGTGATGGCAACGTAACCCTGGAATGTAACTGTGATCGGTCGTGGGTTCCATGGCGTAATCGAGAGGCCGCGGAGAACCTGCAGTTACATGGACTTTTGCTGCGATGGCAACGTAACCCAGGATGTAACTGCGACCATGGATGGGGGTGATGATTTCCAGAGCATTCTCACCAAAGATATATCCTCTATTTTCAAAAATTGTTTTCTATATTTTCAATAAAATTATTTTCCAAGTATTTTCACTGGATGTTGAAAATGAGTTTGCTAAGTATTTATAGATTGTCAGTCTTACGCCTGATCAACGTATGACCGAATTTCTATGAGAACAAGAATGGACTGGTTAAACATCGAGTTATAAAGTATTTTTATAAAATTATTTTATAATATTATGTAGATTTTAAAAGTGTTTCAAAGAATAATTTTTCTAAAATAAGCATTTTAATAGATTCTGGCTTCGTTCCTTTTCGAGGACGAAAAGATTCAAAAGGGGGAGGAATGTAATAAGCCGGATTTTTGGGTATTAGATAATTGAATAATTATCTGAATTTAACTATTAAAATGTGATAATCCCTTAATTAAATTATTTAAAATGGATAAATTTGTTATCTTCATATATAAATAACCAAAATAAAATTTGTTTTATATTAATTTAAAACAAAAGAATTTTATAAATTTAGAAAATATTTATTTAGTAGTAAATAAATGCAAAAGCATTTAAATTAGCATGTAAAAATGGATTATAATTTATATTATTTTATTTGGAATCTAATTAGTTTATATCTTATTTTCTTTTGAAAGTTTTATTTTTATAAAATAAGAAAAAAAAGCATTTATAAATTTGTAAAAGCATTTATGAATTAGTAAAGTATTTACATATTAAGAAAATTAACAATAAAGGCTTTTAAAAATCATTTTAAAATAATTTAAAGATAAGGAATGACATGTGTTCATTTTTAAACCTCATTGATTAAAATGTGTGATAAATTAAGCAATGGTTTTGACAAATGAAAACAAGATTTAACAAGTATCCTTATTAGTTTTTCTTTTCTTTAATTTTAATAAACCTTAAATTTCATCATATAAAACTTATATTCCTTCTTCATTCTTATTCTTTGAATTCAGAAAATTTATGGCCATAACCTGAAAATCACTTCTTCAAAATCCTGTAAACCTTTTATTCCAAATCCCTATAAAACTTGCCTCAAGAAATCCATGGTCAGTCTTGCATTCATTTCCTCAAAAACAAGTTGTAGCAAATCCTCAACCAAAAATTCTCAAAACCCTGAAATTCTTTCTCAAGGCTGAAAACAAATTTGCAAACATGAAATTCTTCCTCAAACAAAAATAATCAACTCTGTAATACTTTTATCAAGCCTGACATGTGTATCTTCAACCTGGAGTTCATCTTCAACAAAAATCATTTTTCAAAGGCCTGAAACTAGTATTATCTTCAAAGCTGTAACCTGTTTTATCAAGCACTTATCAGTTTTTTTTTTCAAATCTGTCAACCAAGCTTTAAGCTTCATAATGCAACCTGGCAACCCAACAAATTATCGAAGTCTTAAAGCAAAGACAACTATCAGAAATCAAAGCTTTCAGAAGTCATCAACATCAACAGTTTTCAAATTTTAAAAAGGGGGATTCAGTTTTCTTATTCCAGTTTCAAGCTCTGATTTTTTTAAATGGTGAGTAAACATCTAATTTTTTTAATCTTAAATAGGTTAATATGGTTGCTTAAGTAATTGTTGTGTAAATAATGTTTTTCTTTTTGTGGTATTACTGCATATAAATATATGAATGTGTTAAAGTGTGTGCATGTTAGTTTCTTTCTGTTTTTGAAACTTCAGGGTGTAAAATAAATTCAAAACCAGTTGGTTACTTTTCTGGTTCGTTTTATGTTGAGAAGTTTTAACAAAATTTGTCTTAAAACTACAATATTTAAATTGTAAAAATATGAAATGCAAGAATTGATTATGATTCCTGCATGTGTAGATATTTGTATATAAATCTGTAGGTATGGATATATTTGAATCTGCATGCCTGGAATATGAGCTTCTCTGTTCATACCTGATTGCAAAGAAAAATCAAAATTCAAAAATTTACCATCTAAACACTTTAAAGATTTGGGTTTCAAATAAATTAGTTAAGTTTAAACTCATCAAGATTATGAAATCGGGTTTAAGTAATTTAAGCTTAGAATTTTCCTGTAAACAAGAATATTGCAGTGAAAACTTATATAATGTAATAAATAAAATGTTAAGTTAGATTGATTCATGTTTATATATCGAATCATCATAGGGATTTATGATTTTTTAGACAATAATCCAAAAAACTTATGTTGGAATGAATGAGGAATGTGGGTTTTTCTGGAAATTGGATTTTGGGTGATTTCTGGAAGATGGAGCATCTGTGGTGGTCGGAATTGCTACTGGAGGTGGAGGAGGTCATGGGGGTTTGGGCAAAAATGGTGGTTGAGGCTATAAAGGACTGTAGCGTTAGTGGTGATCGAAATTTGTTTTATGCCCTAGTTTTAGTTGGAGCTTGAATTTGTGGTCTGTGCTTTGTCTCAGGGTGATCGAGTGTGGCATAACTTCAGGGATAGGTGGCGCAGGGGTTCGGCAAGGTGTGGCCGGAAGGAACTAACTTCTGCTGGACGGAGCATTGGGGGCGAGGCAGTTGGCTGATGGTCGTTTGGGTTTAGGTTCATCAGTAATGCTCAATTCAAATTCGTTGTGAGTAGGAATGTTTGGATGGTCGAATCGGGTTGTTGTGGTGATATATGAGTTGCCGGAGGCGATGACGTTGGCCGGAGGCGACCAACAGCGACGTGCATGTGCACGAAGTCGGTTTGGGTGTCAGAGAGTTTTGGCTCGTGGAAGTCTCGAAGTCGCGTTCGAGTTTTGGCATGGGAAACTCGAGTTTGATCTCGAGTATGTTGGGGATGGTTGCCTGTAGATTTTAAGAACTTAATTTAATCAAAGCTTAAAAAAAAGATGGGAAGAAAGAGAACTCGGGATTGACTCGAGTAAGCAACATGATAGACCCGAAGCAGCAAAAGTGAAACAACAATAAAGGTTTTAAAAGGTTTTAAAATTTGTTACTGATATTTAAAAATTTAAATTGGTTTAAACTTTTATATAAATTACTTGATGTCTTAATAAATGTTTTCTTTAACATATTTTAAGAAGTTTTGAAGTTTGTTAAATTTAAACTTTGTTAAGAAATTTAAAGTGATTTTTAAATCTAGTTTTGAAAGTAATTTTAATAGTTTATATAAAAGACAAGTTTTAAATTCAAAATTGAAACTAGAATTAAAATTTTATAAATTGATAAATATTTAAGCTATTTAAAGTTGTGTTTTTGATAACTTTAATTTATCAAGTTAAATGATTATTTAACTTAAAAACTTAATTAATAATTTATTTAGGTAAAGATAGTTATAAGGTAAATGATGTAAATATGTTAACGGTAATTAAAGCATTTATAGATAAATGTTTTATCTATATTAAGGTTTTAATATCTTAATTTTGATTAAGTTATTTTAAAGAAATTAAGTTTAATTAGTTATTTTAATTATAAAGGAATGATTAAGAAATTAATTAAGGAAAATAATTTACTTGATTGATAAATGATTAAGGATTAAAGGTTAATTATTTAAGATTAATTAATTTGTAATTAAAAAAGATCATTAATTAGATTATTAATTAATGATTAGGGATTCATTAATCAAGTAATTAAGTGTAATTAAACTTAATATTAATCAAGTGGTTAAGATTTACTAATTGAGTAATTAGTGAGTAATTCATTAATTAAAGGTTACTTAAATAATAATTAAGAAGTGCTTAACTTGTAATTAAGTTTTATTAATTAATAATTAAAGAATAATTAATCCGTAATTAAGGATTAATTAAGAAGTTGTTAAGCGGTAATTAATTGATTAATCAATGGTAATTAAGGATTGATTATCTGTTAATTAAGGATGGGTTAACAGTTAATTAATGATTCTTAATTGATAAATAAAGGATAATTAATCTGGGATTAGGGATTGATAAATTGATTGATTTAGTTAATCAAGGATGTGATTAACTAATTAAGGTTAGCAATTAATTAATGATTGCATAAGAAAAATTAAGTGATTAATTCTTAAGGAGTTAATTTAATTTGAGTAATTAAATAAATTGTGATATGAATTGATAATGCTTGCTTATGGATGATTAGTTATTGAATGTCTGAATTGGATGATATCTATTGAATTGATATCTATTGATGAATAATTAAGATCGATTAATGAATGTAATTAAGTTAAAGGTTAATTATTATATGAAATTTAAGAATAATTTACTAATAAAAGTAATTAGAGGATTATTGAATTTATGTAATTAATGGAAGTGATCAATCTTGCTTATTAATGATTGAATTATGATGAGTACTTTGAATTGGTGGATATCTCTATTATGAATTGATTTGTGATTCGATATGTTGGATGGGCGATGATAATGTGATTATCAATCAATTAGGAATTGCTGTGTAAAATGTTATCCGATAATTAAAGTTGAGTTGTATTTAATTGGATAACTTGGTTTTAAATGACATTGGATTCGAAGAGACCGGAGTTGGGTATTAGTAAATACCCGAAACCACTTCGATTCTTTATAATTTGATGTGTGGAATCAATAGAATGAAATGGAATGATTAAAGTGAATTGGACCATTTAATCTAAGTTTGGTACTTAGAAATTAAGGTGTGATGTAAGTAATGTTTATAACAGCTTGTGAAGTTGTAAATTGATAAGTTACCCCGGGTTTATTTAAGTTGTATGCTTTTGTATTCTGTGCTAGATGGGTTTACTCACGCTGGTTTCCAGCCTGACCCGGGGGTTACTTTGATGTAATGCTCGGGTCAGACCGAGTATTACAGATTTTCAGGTAAGGACGTTCTGGAGTTCAGGAGGCGGGCTGGATGGCAGGAACGTATGTAGAGTATTCCGTTGTGTTTTAATTTAGCTTATCTGGAGCATGTTATATTAAACTGTCCAGTGTTGTGTAATGGTTGTAACTATGATGTATAAAAATATAAGTGTGATGATACAGATCTTCTTTGTAAAACTATTATTTATGTGATATTATATTTTATCTGCTGCGAATGTGAGATTCTGAGTTTGAATTTTCTATTTCTTCTTCTTTTTCTTTCTTCTTTTCACTAACTATCTGGGATTTTCGGGATTGAAATTTCCGGGTCGTTACATTGAGATGAGTCATATGGGTGAATTAAATTTCTTTTTAGGATTACAAATAAAACAATCTGATTATGGTATCTTTATTAGTCAAGAAAAATATGCTAAAGACCTAATTAGTAAATTTGGTTTGACCACTGCGAGTGGAAAACCCACTCCCATGGCAACCAATGAGTAACCTTAGTAAAGAAGATCTCTCGAAAGATGTAGATCAAAAATTATATAGAGGAATGATTGGCTCATTAATCTATATTACTGCTAGTAGACCTGATATCATGCATAGTGTCTGTCTCTGTGCCAGATATCAATCCCAACCTAAAGAGACTCACTTAAAAGCCGTGAAACGAATCATAAGATATGTTAAACACACATTTGATTATGGTTTATTCTACCCTAAAAATGATTCTTTTGACTTAACATCTTACTGTGATGTTGACTATGCTGGTTGTAAATCAGACCGAAAAAGTACAAGTGGGACTTGTCACTTTTTGGGGCATTCTCTGATTTCTTGGCTTAGTAAAAAGCAAAACATAGTTTCTTTATCAACAACTGAAGCAGAGTATATTTCTACTGCTTTGGCTTGTTCTCAAGTAATATATATGCAACAAATCTTAAAAGATTTTGGTTTAAATTTCTCAAAATCTCCAATTTATTGTGACAATACAAGTGCGATAAATTTATCCAAAAATACTACTCAATATGCTCGAACTAAACATATTGATATCTGACATCATTTTCTCAGAGATAATATAAGCAAGGAAGCAGTTACTCTCGATTATATCAATTCTGAAAATCAAATTGCTGATATCTTAACAAAACCTTTAAATGAATCAGTATTTACTAAATTAAGAAGAGAATTAGGAATTTGTTCTATAACTGAAATATAAAATATAAATAACAAGTATAATTAACAATTGGTATTAAAATAAATCAAAGAGTTAAATTTTAAAAAGACCATGTCGACATCCCTTAGGTATACATGTCGACATATAACGTTTTTGATTTTTTTTTTAATTTTCCCACCAAAATTCAATAATTTAGTTGTATATTCTTCTCAATTTCGACTTTTCATTCTCTCTGTTTTCTCTTCATTCTCTTTTCTGAAATAAATAAAATCATGGCTTCATCCTCAAAATCAAACATAAAATCAACTTTCTCATTTCCCTCTCCTACTTCTGGTCCATTCCAATGCACTACTCTTGCTCGTGTAACGAAAATAGAGGAGTCTATGATTGATGTACTTCAGATGTTAACTGAAATTCAAGTAACTCAACTTCGTATGGCAAAGAAACAGGAAAGGCAAGGCAAGATTCTTAGGAATTTGCAAAAATTCCTAATGAACAACCAGGCCAACCCTATCTTGATCGATGAAGACTCTTCACTCAATCAAGAACAAGAGGCCAGCGACGAAGAAGAAGAAGAACCCATGGAAGAAGCACACGAGGAGGATGATGACCAAGTAGTGTGTGTTGGAGAAGTGTGTTTCAAAAAAAATGGGAATCTTGTCGAACGACGTGGAAATTTCTGTTTCCACTATCCAAATTGTTCGATTCATAGATCTCCTATGTTCAAAAACACACATTAGTTTCTTCTCTTTCCTTCCGTTGTTGTTTGTGTTTTTATGTTTTCCAAACGCAAATGTAAATACAACCATATATGTAATAAATAACTTGTGTTCTTATATGTGTTTTTATTATAAGTATTATTGTGAATTCTTAGTTAGGATAGTTAATAGTTTAGGACTATGTTTTAGTATTAGACTTAAGTACTTATGATAACACTATCATTATAATCACATGGCATAGAGTAATAGTTTTAGAGGGAGTTATATAGTTTGGAGTTATATAGTTTAGATAAAGTTTTTGTTGATGACAAAGGAGGAGAAATATAAAATAGGATAGTTAGGTATAGATTAAGGGGGAGTTGTTAGTTTTAGGGGGAGTTATTAGGATAGAAATAATATTTTATAAACAAAGGTTGTCATCACCAAAAAGGGAGATTGTTAGTCCGTGAGATGATGGTTTTGATGACAACAACCTTAGAATAGATTATAAAATATAAATACTAACATTATAAGTTTAGATATATATGTATATACAGGATTTAACCATGCAGGTACTAAGAATAAAGACTGTACAGTATAGAGATTCAGGATATCAAGATAAAATATCAAGATAGAAGACTCATGAGTATCGAGACTATCAAGAGTTCAAGATTTCAAGGATAAGTATTTTTTAGTATTATTAGGAATTTTTGTTAAAACTCGTAGAAAAGCGCTGGCATCTTAAAATCCAATTTATTCGTGGAATGGAATCCACTTCGAGCCCGTTAAAGGGATGGAACCCTAAGTAGGATGGAACCTACGAAAAATCTAGTGGAACATTGTTTTGTATCCGCTAACTTTTATTCAAAATGATTTTTCTAAATTATATCCTATTTTCAAAATGTTTTCAAAACTTTCCTTTCAAAAGATTCAAAACCCTTGATCCTGATTTTAAACAATTTTAGCCTCAAAAACATCTTTATTTTCAAAGTCAAATTACTCATGATTTTAAACTATCTTTTTAAATAATATATTTAACTTTTAAATATTTATACTTAGATTTAAATATAAAATTATAGCTAAAATCTATATATATTATTCTTTATATTTACTTATGAATTTTAACTATAGTCAAGTATATTTATAAAGTTTAAAATAGTTTTTATATAAGATAAAGGTTATTTCCAAAAAAAATCAAAAACACCAAAAAATCCTTTGGGATGTCGACATGCCTAGCATGACCATGTCAACATGGTGACAGTTTGATTCAAAAATTCAAATTTCAAAAGAAGTGTCTATTCGCCATAACTCTTCATGAATGGTCATGGCAGTTGTTCTTCTATAAATAGGGGTCAGTTTCAACGAATTTTTAATCATAATTTCCTGGTTTTCACTCCTCTTCTTCTTCCTCATTTCTTAATACATATTCTTATCATTTCTCTACCGAAATCAACATTGAATCATACTCGATTACTTCTAGTTTGATTCTCTATCACTATCTCTACAAGATTCTCAGTGCTATTCAGAGTTATAGACTTCTTTGTAATCTATTAAGCGAGAAAAGATGTGATTGTAGCCTTGGAAATCAATCAAAAGGGAAAATGTGAGATTGTAGCCTTGGTAAATCAATTGGGTAAACTTATGGCCTGGAAATCAAGTATCTCTACCCAAATGATCGAAATTCTGGAGGGTGTACCTCGTAGCCTTGAAACCGAGGGTGTAATTGCACAATTGCTTTTGAAAGGAAATCCGTACTTGTGTTGCGGGACTGGATGTAGGGTAACTCCGAACCAATATAAAATCCGGTGTGTTCTTTCCTTTACTGCTTTTATTTTATTTCTGCATCTATGATTGTTTTCGTGATCATATCCGTGTCTGTATATTACATACTTTTGTGTCTAAATTAACATAAGTTAAAAAGATTTAATAATTATTTGTTAACACTATTCACCCCCCCCCTCTAGTGTTAATCTTAGCCTTAAGATCCGTAATCATCATTTCTCACAGCAGACCCAACGACATTTAAAACCTCAACCCGAAAGCAGACCCCCTACAACGTAAATTCTAGTCAATCGGTTCTAATTTCAAAGATCAATGACCCTTAGATACAACTTTATAATTTAATTAACATATTAGTAAAACATCTTAAAAAATCACATAAGGGTTATCTAGCCCACCTTCAGCAAACAAACATCTAACTAATAAACTTTGAGGTCTGTGCATATCCCATACGGATTCTACACTAATAGGAAAGGAAATCCGTGAGGGAATAACCCAAATCATTGCTACTAGCCGCTTGGGATCACTGGTGGTCATAGCCTATATGCCAGCCCCACTACTATTAAATACTGGTCCAACAATAATATTGATGTAACAACCCGAAATTTTCGAACCCGAAAATTTCAGATAGTTATGAAAAAGAAGAAAGAGATAGAAGAAGAAGAACAGAAACAACATCTCACATTCGCGGCGGATAAAATGTAATTAATAAATAATAACAGTTTACAAAAGAATAATATATCTGTCGATTACATTTAATATACATCAGAGTTTCACACATATACAGTCACTGAATATATACATTTATCATGTCTCGGATTAACAATACAGCGGAAATACTCTACAAGTTCGTGCCCTCCAGCTCAACTCCTGAGCTCCAGAACGTCCATACCTGTAATATCTGTAATACTCGGTCTGACCCGAGCATTACATCAAAGTAACACACGGGTCAGGCTGGAAACCAGCGTGAGTAAACCCATCTAACATGGAATACATAAGTACACAACTCATATAAACCCGGGATTCTTATATCAATTTACAACTTCACAAGTTGTTATAGACATCACATATTTCACAAAGTAATTAAGTGCCAGAACTTTGATTATATGGTCCAATTTCACTTGAATCATTCCATTACACCCTATTGATTTCACGTATCAATTTGTAAAGAATCGAAGTGGTTTTGGGTATTAACTAATAACCGACTCCGGTCTCTTCGAATTCAGTTCATCTTAACACATGTTATTCAAGTGAAATGCAATTCAACTTCAAATAGAAGATGTCACCTTTTTTTTACTCTGTAATTCATCATTGACAGATAACCACACTATCATTGACTACCAATCACATCATGTCACGAACCATTTCATAACAGGGGTATCAACCAATTCAGGGCATTTAAACAATTATTTCATCACACATAAGCAAGATAAATCAATCACACCATCTCGAATAAATTTAATTAGGCAAAATTTAATTAAATCAATCACCTTTAAATCCTGCTTAATAATTAGTTACAGCCCAATTGATTCACCATCCCATAATCATTCATCTTAGTTAATCCTCTTTGATTAATTATTCTTTAATTACGTTAAAATTATCATCATTATCTAATTACTTTCATTAAGTAATTAGACTTAACCAAACTCCATGAATGTTTATCCTTAATTAATCAATTAAACTTAATTAATTACATCCCTTAATCAAACCCAATTGTCATAAGCAGTAATTACCTCTCTGTAATTACTTACTTAAGAAATTAACCTCCTTACTTAATTATTAATCCTTTTTGATTAATTACTCTAAGCAATTTATCCTTAATTACTTCCACTAAGTAATTACCCTTTAATTACTTCCCATTAATTAATTCTATTTAACTTATTACATCCTGTAATTATGAGTTACTTCACTAAATCTCATCAAGTATTTATATTTAATTAATCTCCAAGAGATTACCTTTAATTAATCCAATTAATTTCAAGCGGGTAATCCATCCCTTAGTTACCCTTAAACCCAATTAATAAATCTAAATTGTAGATTAATTATCCTTTAACCAATAATTAATAAGCCTTAATTACTGATTCACAACCTAATTACAAATTAAATATTCCTTAATTACCAGTTACTTAATCATATGTCATTAATTAATTAAATTACTTAATCGTTCGTTAATTAACTTTAAGTAGTTAATTACAAATCTATTTATCAATTGATCATTAATTAACCAATTTCTAATCACTATTTAAAGGTCATCATTCTTAATTGCCTCCTAAACTAATTAATTGATATTAATTAGTCATCTTAATTAACATTTAAAGTCTTCCTTAAATTTTGAAAATCAATTTATTATTAACTACACAACTTAAATGTTAACTCAATTTTATATTTAAGTTAATTACCTAATTAGAATAATTAATTAAGAGTTTAGAAGCATTGTTAAACATTAACTAAATAATAAAAACTTGAATTAAATTTTTAACTTAAACTGTTAAACCTTTATTTAGTTTACAATGTTTTAAACTAGTTGAAACAATTAGCTTAACTTTGTTATTTTTCTTTTACAGTATTTTGCAGTTTGAAAACCCGAGCACTCCCTCTTGCTAACTCGAGTGATCTTTGAGTTCTTACCCATTTGCTCCGAGACCATCAAGAAACTGCACGTTCTTCTTCTTCTTCCCTCTTTTTTTTAATTTCCAGTAAGTTCGCAAGTTTAAAAATAAGTATGACATCAGGAAACTGACTCGAACGCACGAACTAAAACCCGAAGAAATGGATTCATCTACTCGAGGAACGACTCGAGACCCATGACTTCGACCTCCCTGACACCAATACTTCGCCGTACACGTGCACGGCGACACGCGGGACTCTAGTGAACTTCCAAGACCATCGGCAAGTCATAAAATCCCTACAAACTTGAAATCCAAACTCAGTTTGTCTCCAAGAATTTGAAATCGAATTTTTGCCTAATGCTCGAAAAACTACAACGCCATCCACCAACTAAAACGCCACGCCACCATCGCACAGACCACCAGTGACACCTGAACTCCGTCCACACCACGACAACCCACCAAGCAATCCTCCACCAGAAATTCAAGCAGCTCGATCGTGTATTAAGGTCGAACACACCACGTTACAGGCAGGACCAGAAACTCAAAAACTAAACCCTCAATCGATCTCATTCCCTTAATTCACACAATAGAATTTTTTTAATAATTTTCTCAAAATCAATAATGTTTACACTTGCTTCAATCCAAATTTCAACAGTAATTATTAAGTCAATCATTTGTAATTGGTAAAAATGCAATTTTGATCAACAATGAACTGCTCATACAGTCCTACACTAAAAATTCCCATTCCTGCTTTAAAAAACCTATTTTGCATTGAAGATTCAAGTTATTAACTTGAAATAATATTTTGTAACAATTAAATCTATCAACATAGTTCTTGTTGCCTGTAAAAGCTTGATTTCCAGAGTATAATTTACCAATATGTTTTAAACAGATTTAACACCCTGATTTGAAGTTCGAGCATCATGTTTTGTTGGAAAATTAAAACTTTTATCATGATCAAATGGCAACGATTCAAGATTAAATAGTTTCAACCTTGTAACACCTAACAGAGGAGAACAGCATATGCAGTATTCAAAGAACTTCCTGAATGTAACTCAGATTCATATCAAACTTTAACACATACAACTCCATATATGCCATGAATCATCTTACTGTTTTAATTTAACTTAAACTTGAAAACTTTATATATACTCACCTGTAAAATTGTAAACAGAGAATACTTTGATGTTTCTGAAAACCTGAAGTATGAAACTGTCTTGAGCTCCTGACTGTTCTTGTTTGAATTTGAGTTTAAGCTTTAAGAAATGAAGATGTTTATTATACATTTGTTCTTATTTCTCTTTTTTTCTATGGTTTACAGAACGAACTAAAAGGAGAATTGTATACATATATAGAAGAAGAGAATAAGATGTTTAAGGGTAGGTTGTAACTAGTTTAGTTGTTTTCTTCATTTTATTATACATTTTATTTTAACTTGACCTATCAAGCTTTGCGACCTAACAGAGAGCTGCGACCTAAAGGAGGCCGCGACCTACCAAGCTTCACGACCTAACCAGATAAGCAACCAAGCAACCTAAAGACTTTATGCGACCTAACTGTCCACCGACCTATGAAGTTTCGCGACCTAAGGGATTCAGCGACCTAAGATCAGCTATGGCCACAGGAAAGTACTCACGACCTAGGGTAGGTCGCTAACGACCTAAACACGTAAATAAAGAGGCCGCCTCTACTATGCCGCTGAGTGTTAGGTCGCGCACGACCTAGAACTTGTTGAAAAAAGCATGCGCCTACTCATGAAAAAGGAAAACCGGAGCTTCATAGGTCGGAGACGACCTACGACCTTACTTAGGTCGGTCACGACCTACGACCTAAGTCCGAGCAAAGCCTATAAATACACCCCTAATTCCAACTGAAAAAGGACTTTTTGGCTGATTTCCTTCAAACACCGTTACTCTGCTGCATTCCAAACTAATCCAATCCAACACTTGAAGCTCTCAAGATATTAAGAACGCTACAAACAACTTCAAGAAGAGATCACATACATCCAACATGGATTCGAAAACTCTCATCTCCATCGAAGTTTAAGCTACTTGTTCTAAGTATCTTGTAATTCAAAGTGTATTGTATTTGGGAAGAATTGTATCAGCTTGTAACGAGATTATTAATAAAAGTACTTAAAGTGGACGTAGGCTATACCCTAAAGCCGAACCACTATAAAATTGTTGTTGTTTACCGCTTTTCTACTATTATCTGCTTGTAATCTGTTCCCGAGTCGTCGGGTGGTGCTTTCACAATTACAACTCATACATCGGGGTGTTAGCGTTCAAATTCAAGCATTAACATTTTTGGTGCTTTCACTGAGAATTGAACTCAGGCAAGTTATCATCATTGCTTCACAGAGGTTTGTAGAGAGAATTTCCCTGAAAACCAGAAGTCTATCCGAGATAATGGCTCCTGGAAGGAAGAGTAGATCTGTCAGATCTGGGAATATTCAAGAGGGAACCTCCGCTTCCCCTGTACCTAATCAACCCATTCCGTCTGCTGGGGTTACGAAAGCAGAGTTGGATGCTGTAATATTAGGACTGAACCAGCAGATAAACGCCCAGAATGCACAATTAGAAGCTCAGAGTGCCCAAAATGCTCTAATTCTGAATAAGTTGAATGATTTGCTCGGGGCAAATAATCAACCGGCTGGTAATGGAAGGAATTATACTGGCAACATTCATGATGCTAATGAGAGGAATGCTCCAGAAAGGGCTGCCAGTCCCTTTGAGCAAACGCTTCCTAAGGTTGGTGGATCTGGAACTCGACATGATGAGGAGTATCTTTCTGGAATGGTCCGGCAAATCATGAGAGAAAGTATGCAAAGGGTTGAAGATGAGAAAGAATGGGGTTTCGCCCCAAGTAAAACTCCATTTACTGAGAAAATCTTAAAGGGTTGAAGATGAGAAAGAATGGAAAGCCGTCCTGTACCGGTGAAGGCAGTGTCAGAAAAAGCTGAAGATAACACTGTTGCACCACGCAAGATTGAATCTGTAGGGCAAAAAAGGGAAAATAACAATGGGAAGAAACAGAGTAATCTGAAGAAGCCCCGATCCTTCAAGCCATCAGAGTATACTCCTTTATCAGACACGCCGGAGCATATCTTCCTTGCCATTAAAGATTCTGTTGACCTCCCTAAACCTATCCCTTTGAGGACCGGAAAAAAGGCTATACAAAGTGGGAAGTTCTGCCGCTTCCATAATCAACCCGGTCATGAGACTGATGAATGCCGCCAGTTGAAAACTCTGATTGAAGAATTGCTAAGAGAAAACAAGCTGCAGCAATTTGTGAAAAAGAATAGCAACAATCCTGCATCGTCAAGTCAGGGGCAACAGGCTCCTGTTCATCAGCCTAGGATAGGTGAGAAAGCTACGGGGCATGAATCTGGAAGGCCCCTTATCAATGTCATTACAGGAGGGCCTCACCCAGCTGGCAAGAGCTGGGGAGAGATGGAGAGATATGCCAGAGCTTTGAAATATGTTCCAGCCGAAGAAGACGTCTTTGTTTTAGAAGACACTACGCCCCTGAAACAACAGAAAACTTTCAGTGATGATATTATTTTCAGAGCCAGAGATTCCTCAGGTATCGAAGCTCCTACCCTAGATCCCTTGGTCATCTCTGCTGGTATTGGACCGGCCATTGTCAGAAGAGTTCTCATTGACTGCGGAGCATCATGTAATATCCTCTTCAAGAAGACATTAGACCAAATGAAAATCCCTATGGTCGATGTACAAGCCTCATCGCAGAAGATCGCTGGCTTCACCGGGGAGCCAAAGCAACCAATAGGAACCATCGATCTGCTAGTAGAACTTGGGGAAGGAGAAAGGAAAGTGGTCCGCAAGCAAACATTTGTGATTGTCGATGAATTTTCTGCTTATAATGCTTTCCTTGGCCGTCCAACGCTCGCAGCATTCAAAGCTATTCTAGCCCCGTGGTGCCTCACTATTAAATTCCCTACAGACAATGGAGTAGGAGTTATAAAAGGGGATCAAAATGCTGCGCGAGAGTGCTCTTTGACAGAGTTGCGAGAGTCAAGAAAGAGGGAAATGGGAAAGGATGCGGCCACTCCGGTCCGCATCAAAGAGCCAGCCTTGTAGCAATTACGGGGCGGACCCTGCACTGGCGAGCATAGCGGGGCACGGAAAGAGATGGATCCCAGAAAAGCCAGTGCAGGGGAGAATAGAGTAGTGCTGGTTGAAATGACGGTACCGGTACCTGTTGACCCGAAGGACCCAAATAAGGTGTTGAATGTGGGTTCACAACTTAATGTGTCAATTCAGAATATCTTGATATCATTCCTGAAAGCAAATCTGGATGTCTTCGCTTGGACTCATGCTGATATGTGTGGAATATCTCCAGAAGTTGCAGTACACGCTCTGAATATTGACCCAAAGTTTACACCAGTAAAACAGAAAAGAAGAACCCAAGGTCCAGAAAGGTCAGCAGCATTAAAAGAGGAAATTGATCGACTCATGGAAAATAACTTCATCAGAGAATCTACATATCCGAACTGGGTTTCAAATCCTGTGTTGGTTAAGAAAGCTAATGGAAAATGGAGAGTGTGCATCGATTTTTCAGATCTGAACAAGGCCTGCCCCAAAGATTGCTTTCCTTTACCCAGGATCGATCAACTGGTAGATGGAACAGCGGGACATGAATTGTTATCTTTCATGGATGCCTACTCCGGATATAACCAGATCATGATGCATGAACCGGATCAGGAGGACACGAGCTTTATCACTGATGTTGGTCTTTATTGCTACAGAGTTATGCCCTTCGGTTTTAAGAATGCAGGGGCAACCTACCAAAGACTTGTTAATGCTATGTTCAAACCGCAATTGGGCAAAACTATGGAAGTCTACGTTGATGACATGTTAGTAAAGTCTAAGAAAGCAGCGGATCACATTGAACACTTGGCAGAAATGTTCGCAGTCCTCCGGAAATACAGAATGAAGCTTAACCCTCTGAAATGCACGTTTGGGGTCGAGTCCGGAAAATTCTTAGGGTTTATCGTCAGCGCTAGGGGCATTGAGGCTAGTCCAGCTCAAATTACTGCCTTGAAAGAAGTCAAAGCTCCTAGAACAAAGAAGGAATTGCAAAGTCTCAATGGAAAAGTTGCCGCCTTAAGTCGGTTCATTTCCAAAGCCACAGATAAATGTATCCCATTCTTTGACGCCCTAAAGAAAGGAAAGAAAAACTTCAATTGGACTCCCGAATGCCAAAAAGCCTTTGATGAGTTGATTCGCCATATGGAGACGCCTCCAATACTTTCTAGGCCTGGCGATGGCGAGGATCTTCTTATATACTTGGTAGTATCATCACACGCTTTAAGTGCAGCGCTGATACGGGAAGACAAAAGGATTCAACATCCAGTTTACTATATCAGTAAAAGACTCACTAGGGCAGAGATGAATTACTCTAAGTTGGAAAAACTCGCCTATTGCTTACTAATTGCGTCTAGGAAGTTGAGGCAATATTTTCAAGCTCATCCTATCAGAGTCCTCACTGATCAACCTTTAAAGCAAGTCCTGTTTCGCCCTGAAACTTCGGGTCGTCTTCTAAAGTGGAATATTGAACTCAGTCAGTATGACATCACTTATCATCCCCGGAAAGCGGTCAATGGACAAGCTTTAGCAGATTTCATTGCAGAGTTTACAGATAAAGGAAACAGTGAGGAAGAAACGTTCGACAATTCCCCTATCCAGTGGAGGTTATATGTCGATGGTGCAAGAAATGATTACTGTTCTGGAGCCGGAGTCGTACTTGAGACTCCTGAAGGTCGGTCATTATGCTATGCACTAAGATTGGAATTTCCTTCAACAAACAATGAAGCCGAATATGAAGCTCTTATCGCAGGACTGAAAATCGCTAAAGAACTAAACATACGAGCATTACAGATCTTTAGCGATTCTCAGCTTATTGTATGTCAAGTCAAGAAGGAATTTCAAACGAAAGGGGGAAACCTGCCCGCTTACTTGTCGAAGGCTTGGGAACTTCTGTGTGAGCTCGATCACTATTCAATAAGCCACATTCCTCGGGAAGAGAATATGAAGGCAGATTCCCTCGCAAAGTATTCAAGTTTTGGTGAAGCTCAACTATTGGGATTGGTCCCTGTAGAAGTCCTTTCAGCACCAAGTATAGACGAGATGGATATTGACTGGATTATGAATGTATCTCAAGAACAAGAGTCATGGATGACTCCAATACTGGACTACCTACTCAGAGGTTCTCTGCCAGAAAATTCGATAGAAAGACGAAAGCTACTAAGGAAAGCCTCTCGCTATGTAATTCAGGATGGCCGATTATACAGACGGGGATTCTCAATGCCATTGCTTCGATGTGTATCCCGGGAAGAGTCCAAAACAATCCTAGCTGAGGTGCATGGAGGAGAATGTGGTGATCATTCAGGTGGTCAAACATTAGCAAAGAAAATTCTCCGATACGGATATTTTTGGCCAGAAATTAATCATGATGCTGCAAGCTATTCCCGAAAGTGTGACAAATGCCAAAGATTTGCCAAAATTCCTAGAGCACCTTCAACTGAACTCACACAAATGGTCAGTCCATGGCCATTTGCAATTTGGGGAATGGATCTCATTGGGCCGCTACCGACTGCCAAATCACGGATTAGATATGTTATTGTTGCAGTTGATTATTTTACGAAATGGGCTGAAGCTGAACCATTGGCTACTATCACCTCTAAGAAGATGATAAGTTTCGTGACCAAGAATATCATTTGCAGGTATGGTGTGCCTCAGAAAATAATCACAGACAATGGTACTCAGTTTGAAAGCGAGGAATTCCAAGATTTTTGCAGGCGATTCAAAATCCAGAAAAGCTTTTCAGCAGTTGCTCATCCGCAGGCAAACGGGCAAGTGGAAGCAGTAAACAAGATCATCAAATCAACCATCAAAAAGCAACTCGAAAGAGCAAAAGGTGGTTGGGTCGATAAGCTACCACTTGCACTATGGGCATACAGAACCACTCACAAAACTGCGACTGGGCACACTCCTTTCTCATTAGCATACGGGTCGGAAGCAATGATCCCGATAGAAACAGAGGTTCCTTCACACAGAAGGATCCATTTCAACCAAGCAGAAAATGAAAGGCTACAGCTTGAAGCACTAGATTTCCTTGATGAAAAAAGAGATGAGGCCAATCTCAGAATTGCAGCTCATCAGCAAAGAATAGCCAGACATTTTAATTCCAAAGTTCGCCAACGCAGCTTTGAGATTGGAGACCTAGTCCTGAAGAGAATTATGACAACGACAGGTGTGTTTGGGCCAAATTGGGAAGGACCGTATGTAATAGGTCAGAAGCTTCTTGACGGCACATTCAAACTCACCACTGTTGATGGAGATCAAATTCCAAGGGCATGGAACAGCAACCATTTGCGTCCATACTTTACTTGAAAATTTTGTTGAAACATTGTAAAAAGAATTATGAATGTATGATTATTGTAATTGAAAGCAATTGTAAAACTGATGCAAGTAAATAATGAAAGAATATAAAGTGGATGTAGGCCCAATTTCATGGCCGAACCACTATAAATCTTGTGTTCCTTATTATTATTACATGTTTGCTTTATTCTCGATATAAAAGGTACATAGAATGTATTGCTGAAATGTCGATTTGAATTTTTGCAGACAATGGAAGTGAAACTTGCACATAAAAAGACCAAGTGATTCTCGCCAAATTTCAAGTCACAAGAGCCCCGAATTCAAATCCTAGATAGGAAGTACTTCAATTGAACAGCCTATGATTTCGACAGAAACGGGTCTTTGCTAATAAATTGAGATCGTTTGAACAAACAAACATCCAATTAAAAAGCTAGTGCTCGTTCTCACGAAATTGCCTGACAATGAAGCACACTTCCTTGGATTAAACAAGTTACTTGTAAAAAAAAAGAAAAAAAGAAAAAAAAGAAAAAAAAAAGGGGGCAGAGGATCATTGAAAAGGCATAAGCAAGTGAACAGAGGAACAACCAAAGCTATCATCGGCAGCACAAGTCCTCTTCGGAGGCACGACTCTTCGGAGGATAAAGACCTCTAATGGGTCATACGCCACAAAAAAGAAAGTTCTCTACTCAACAAAAAAGATTGGAGGAGTCATGACCCTCCAACCATGAGAGAGTAACTTCCAGGCGATGAAAACCCTCTCTGAGGCACATTTCACCAGGAGTTGAAGTGTTATGACCGCTCTTCGGAATTTCACTTCACCAGAGTTGAAATGCAAACAAAATAAAAGCCCTCTTCGGAGGCCCATTTCACCAGGAGTTGAAGTGTTATGACCGCTCTTCGGAATTACACTTCACCAGAGTTGAAATGCAAACAAAATAAAAGCCCTCTTCGGAGGCCCATTTCACCAGGAGTTGAAGTGTCATGACCGCCCTTCGGGATTTCACTTCACCAAAGTTGAAATGCAAACAAAATAAAAGCCCTCTTCGGAGGCCCATTTCACCAGGAGTTGAAGTGTAACAACCGCTCTTCGGAATTTCACTTCACCAAAGTTGAAATGCAAAACAAGATAAAGACCTTCCTGGAAGCCCATGTTTCACCGAGGTTGAAATAAAACTTCCAAGTATCGAAACGTGAAAAGGCTTTCCTCGAAGGCACAACTCTTTGGAGGTACACGTTTCACCAAGATTGAAATAAAACTTCCAAGTGTTGAAACGTGAGAAATCCCTCCTCAGAGGTACAACCCCCTCCCGGGGACACAATTAAAAAGAAAGACCTCTTCAGAAGCCCACGTTTCACCGAGATTGAAATAAAACTTCCAAGTGTTGAAATGTGAAAAAATCTCTCCTCAGAGGCACAAATTTTTATTAAAAAAGAAGAAAGAGAAAAATCCTCATCAAGAGCGTACTTGATGACTTTACCTATTCTAAAAAAAAAAGAAGGGGGAAGAAAGTTAAAGTACATTCAGAGGTCCGCTTTACCACATAGAAGAATTCACTTGGCAAAATATATACATACGCAAAAGGAAAAAGTGATTTCTTCGAAGGACAAAGCGTAGAAACTTATATGAAGGAAGTTGCACTCTACGAAAATTCTCTTCGAGAATGAAGTAATTATTCTTTAGAAAACGAGAGTGCAAGTCCCCTCAAAGTATACGATATTGCAGTAAGCTCATGGTATAGGGGCAACATGGTATAGTTACATACAAAGCGGTATAACTATGTCGGTAAAGTACGCTCAAACAACATACCACAAGCTCACCGCAACATCGTATAAATAAACTTGTGCAAAAATGAATAATAAATGCATTCTCAAATTCAAACAAAAGTCTGTACAAATAAAGAATCATTTTATTCAATTGCAGATATTGCAGATACAGGTTTCAAAATAAAAAGCAGGGGCCGGTGCCTGCACAACATCCGACCATTACACAAAAAAGGAATCAAAAAGCTCAACTCTTCATTTCTTCTTGCCGCCTTTAGACCCTTTACCCGGCCGAGTGGTTAGCTTTTCAGGTCTTTCAGGTTGGTCTGAAGGCATAAGGGAAGAAGGGGAGGGAGGTGCAACTGGTGCAATTTCCGGTTCCTCTTCAGTGGTGATAATTTTCTTCCCCCTCCTCTTCGATGTCCCATGCTTCTTTCTTCTCTTCGAAGAAGACTCACTCCCCGGAGTAACGAGAGCGGACAAAACTACGTCGTCAGAAGGAGTCCGCTCCAGAGAAATCTCGCCTCCTTCGAGTCCCTCATCTTTTTGCTCCTGCGAAGCAATAGGGTCATCCAAGCCATGAAGAGCCTCAATTTTCTCCTCTTGTGACCCAGGTTGTGAAGCAGAAGGAGGAGTCACCTGAAGAGATGGAGGAGGAATAACCAGAGAAGGCGAAGTCTGCACGGCACTTGTTGTTTCAACTGCAGAAGAAGAAAAATTGAAAATGTTAGTATCTTCCCGAAAGAAGGGAGATATGGGTTCATCGAGATTCAAGAGGTAATCGAGAAGCTCATCAAATTTTTGAGGAATAAGCAGGTAATCCACCTGAATCGGACCAATGTCGAAATTACCTGAAGATGTTGGCTTCGTCAGTTCAATCTCATAATTCTGAGCCCCAATGTCCTCCAAAGCCTCTTCATCAGTAGGGGTAATTACCCCGGTTCTTGTAGGAGGCGGCAAATGAGCACTAGAGCCTGTAATGTCCACCTCGGGAGAAACTAGAGGACGTTCAGAGGTAGTAGGCGGTACTTCTTTTTCAGAACGCTCCTCTTCCGCCATCCCGGCCCGCGCTCTGGCAAGCTGCTCCTTTCCCTTGGCAAGAGCGGCACGGGCTTCATCATCAAGATAATGCTCTTCAAGGGCTGACTCAGCATATCCAGCACCTTTACCACCGAGCATATCAAGTGCTTCCTCCCAAACTTCAGCCAGTGTGATTTCATACTTGGGGCCTAGAAAGGCAAGGCTGCCACGTCCCAAAATGCTGTGCAGATAAAAATCGAATAATGTGGAGCTAATGTCAGCTTTGGTTGCTTGATGAGCCTCTTCGGCCGCAAGTTTACCAGCAACAGCCTCGTCGCGCTCCTTTTCGGCCATAGCAAGTCGAGTTTTTAACAACTCTATCTCCAAGCTTTGAGAGTCAGTCTCTTCTCGCAGTTGTACAGTTTCAGCACGATATTCTTCTATGACCTTTTCCTTGTATGCAAGCTTATCTTCGACTGCTCTTTGACTGGCATGCGCATCTCGTACTTGTTGCTGAAGCATGCTCTCCATTTGAGAATGGAAAGTAGATGAAGTAGCTAATTCTTCTTTAAGTTTTTCTACTTCCGCTTCCAGCTTTTCATTGTAGGAAGCAATACTTCTCATTTCGGCGTCATGCTGTTCGAGAGTCTTCTGCCACTCAGCCTTATCATTCTCCATTGTTAGCATGGCCTCAAGATTGGCTCGGTTAACCCTCTGAAGTTCGTCGACGAGTTTTTGCCAGTTCGACATTCTTTCGATATCGGTCCTGACAGTATCAAGATTTCACAGCATAGCCGGTTTGTCGAGAGGAACCAAGTCGAGATCAAATCGAACCCCTCTCAGGCACCACTGAGGAAATCGACTTTGAAGAGTGGGAGGACCTTGCCCGACTTGGTATGCGGGCCGGTTGATGATTGCTTGAATGTCGGAGCGAACGGGAGCAGGAGATTGAGCAGGGACATGTTTAGAAGCTGAAGGAGTTGTTTCTTCAGTAAGTCTAGCCCGCTTGCTAGAAGAATCGTCTATGTGACTCGTTCCTCTCTCATCATGAGATTTTCTCTTTTGGGTATCATCATCTCTGTGGGGAAGATCATGTCTTTCTTGTTCCCTTCGGCGACGTTCTTCATATGCTCGTCTCTCGTCGGCTTTCCTGATGGCCCTCTCTTCATCCGACTCTCTGTAAGAAGGAAGGTAACGCCTGTAATCATACTAGCTACGCCTCCCGTAGCGCTGGAAATCATCATAATACGAGCCGCTGCGCCCCATAGGAGAATCTGGAATTAAAATAATAAGCTTTAGAAATCTTTAAAGTACAAGAAGATAAGTGCATAGAAGTGATGAGAAATCCAAAGTGTCGTGTGACGTGTAAACTACGCGCATCGAGTTACAAACCACTCTGTGGAATAGAGGTAGTGATAACTTGAGTAGGAGGAGTTGACATTTGTTGAAAAGAAGATGTCGCCTCGATTACAGAAGAGACAGTTTTAGAAACATCATCTTTGAAAAGTTCTTGAGATGTCACAATTAAATCGCTCAACCCCTCAAAAACATCATCGCCATCTTGTTTTTTGGAGCTTGCTTTCTTAACTCCTTCACTAGTAGATCGAGGGGGTTCTTCCTCTTCAGTAACTGGGGCAAGTACAGACTTGTCAGATGGCCCCACAACATCTTTCGGAATTGAACACTTAACTAGTGAAGTTTCTATAGAGGTTCCTCCCTGCAAGTGCTCTTTAGTGGAGACTGGGGCATCAGGAGTGCTTGTCGGAGAATCAGGAACCTCCGTTGGAACTTCATGTATTTGAGTGGAACGAGAAGGATGTAGAAGCTCAAACTGATGAAGAAGTTCTTCTGTCAATAGAAATTTTGCGCTTCTTTCTTCAGCAGCCACAGTGCTTAGCCTTTCAAAAACTGACTTATGGCTGGAATCTCTAGAAGGAGGAGGAAGTGCTGGAAAGTTAAGGAATGGAATCAGCATCTAGCAATACGAACCAGGTAAAACTTAGAATAAAATTAAAGAGAAAAAAGATCTCACTTCCTACTCTCCAGTCTGCGTAGAATTCTGCGGGGCAACGAATGTAGAAGTATTGATTCAGGAATCCATGTGCACTCTCCGGCAAATCCAAAATAAGTTTGCGGTTCCGCGCACCCCTTACAAGTACAATTGAAGGATGGTCCTTGTTCTTCGCAAAAGTGCACAAGTAACAGATTTCCTCAAAACTCGGAAGACGATCTAGAGTCCTCCTGAACAGAACACACAATCCCATCAAAATAGCATAGCCATTGGGGTGCAGCTGAAAAGGAGAGATCGTCAGTCGAAGTAGGATTTGCCGGAGAAATTCATTAAAAGGAGGAATTGCTCCACTCAAGCACATTTGTCGATTAATGGCAACAAAACCGTAAGGTGGTCTATCAGCAGAGTCATTTGGTCCAGGGAGTAGAACTTCTGCCTCGGCAATTCCAAATTGAACGCATAATTGATTAAGCGCCCGCTGTTTCAAAAGGGTAGGAGTTCTTTCCGGAGGATTCTCTAGTGGAATAGCAATCGGGAAAACCCCTTCAGCGTGTTCTATCATCTCTTCTTGTTGAGACATCATTCTACATAAGCGACTGGATGTTCAGATGAGAAGGTGCACGTTTCCTAAAAAGTGTGAAGTGTTGTGCAGAACTTTAAAAAAAAAAAAAGAAAGCAAACATAACTGAAGTTAAACTAGTTGACAATTAGTCGACTATGAGATTTCAGGACTTGTTAATATAAAGCTCAAGTGAAGTGTTAATGCGAACGAATCAACTTTAACTGGATATTTTAGTTTTGCTTTAACACTTCACTTGAATTCATTGGTTCACAGCATTTCATTCACACAATTCATTTAAGTTAATTACTCTTTATCGACTAATCTGTCATTCGATGTGGGCAGTCAATGGCAGTATATTCGTCCCAGTTTTCTGCAAATATTATGTTTAACAGGTTATTAGCATTAGAGATAATCTGCAAGGAAGTACAACAAAATCCAAGTTCAAACAGTTCAATCAAAGTTGTCTCAAAATGTCACAAGTCCTAGGTCGCCCGGCGACCTAGCATAGGTCGGAACCTTCTTAGGTCGCGCTGTGCAAAGTAAAGGATAAGGCATTTCAATCTCGTCATAGTGTTAGCTCGGCCGCGACCTAGAGTCTATGTCGCAAGAAAGTTAGGTCGTGCGGTTCCTAGCTCGAGTAACTCTTAGCTCATGAAAAGTCTTAGGTCGCGCAAATATTAGGTCGTTCAGCGACCTAGTATGGGTCGAAACTATTCCTTAGGTCGCAAGGGTTCTTAGATCACGAATTATCTTAAGTTGCTCAAATTCACTAGGTCGCTAGCTTCCTCTCCACGCAATGCTTCACCGGACCTGATAACCCGCTATCAACTACACCAAAATCCATCATCCTATTCGTGAAGTTCATCATCTTTTCATACCACCAAACCATTCGAAAAACCAATTCAAAGTATCTCCGATCTATCATAAATCTAACTCACTACTGTGCGTTCGTAAATCGCAACAACCACAATAACCAGTAACGATCAAAAATCGATCACAGCGCAACTCAAAGTGAAGCGCGACGCGCAAAATCGATTTGAGGTTCAGAGGTTGGAGTTCGTGGTTCGATGGTGGTTATGGAATGAATAAAGATCGAAGATGCTTACGTAATTTGATAGCAAGAAGGAATTGATGAATGATTTGGTTGAATTCGTCTTTGAAATCGTAGAATTCTGTTAATGGCAGAGCAAGAAATTGAAGCAGTTAGGTAATGGAGAAGAAACGACCTAGCAATTTATATGGAGCTGAAAGAAGAAGGCGAGTAGACACGCGAGTTAGCGTATGTTTTAGGTCGCTTACGACCTAGCAAAGTTAAGTCGAAGCACACGACCTATCACATAGGCCTGTACTTCGAGGGACAAATGTTAACTCCTATTTCTACCACGACCTAAAACTCCGCGACCTATAACTCAGCAGCCCAACGACCTAAGAGTACTTGGCGACTTAATGGTATCAACGACCTAACGGCATAATTGTATTAGCGACCTAACTCCACGAAGCAGCTATGCGACCTAAAGACTTAAGCATTGTCACGACCTACGACCTATGGGGAGTAGCGACCTAATTCCTGAAGATATGGAGCGACCTATCAAGCTTTGCGACCTAACAGAGAGCTGCGACCTAAAGGAGGCCGCGACCTACCAAGCTTCACGACCTAACCAGATAAGCAAGCAAGCAACCTAAAGACTTTATGTGACCTAACTGTCCACCGACCTATGAAGTTTCGCGACCTAAGGGATTCAGCGACCTAAGATCAGCTATGGCCACAGGAAAGTACTCACGACCTAGGGTAGGTCGCTAACGACCTAAACACGTAAATAAAGAGGCCGCCTCTACTATGCCGCTGAGTGTTAGGTCGCGCACGACCTAGAACTTGTTGAAAAAAGCATGCGCCTACTCATGAAAAAGGAAAACCGGAGCTTCATAGGTCGGAGACGACCTACGACCTTACTTAGGTCGGTCACGACCTACGACCTAAGTCCGAGCAAAGCCTATAAATACACCCCTAATTCCAACTGAAAAAGGACTTTTTGGCTGATTTCCTTCAAACACCGTTACTCTGCTGCATTCCAAACTAATCCAATCCAACACTTGAAGCTCTCAAGATATTAAGAACGCTACAAACAACTTCAAGAAGAGATCACATACATCCAACATGGATTCGAAAACTCTCATCTCCATCGAAGTTTAAGCTACTTGTTCTAAGTATCTTGTAATTCAAAGTGTATTGTATTTGGGAAGAATTGTATCAGCTTGTAACGAGATTATTAATAAAAGTACTTAAAGTGGACGTAGGCTATACCCTAAAGCCGAACCACTATAAAATTGTTGTTGTTTACCGCTTTTCTACTATTATCTGCTTGTAATCTGTTCCCGAGTCGTCGGGTGGTGCTTTCACAATTACAACTCATACATCGGGGTGTTAGCGTTCAAATTCAAGCGTTAACAGTAAACATATTGAATTGACAAAATTGAGGCTGAGATGATGGCATTAAATGCCTTGGTTTCTAAAGATGTTTACATACTATAATTATGTTTTCTGTGTATATAGATATTTATATAAAGATATATACTTTTGCAGATAGGCTTGGCTTATGCATGAAGATATTGTGTAAAGATGTTTGTTTTGTTATTTCTAGCTCGAATAATTATATACATATGTTTGACTGGATTAACTTATACATTTGGATTTTGTCTGTTTTACTTCTATACACTTGTTCTTTTATTTTTATTCTATACTTTGTGCTTATTTCATTTTATTCTTTCAAATTTACAGTTTATGTTATATGCTTGCTTATTCATTTTAATTCTATTTGTATGTTAACTATCAATGTTTAAATTAAATTCATAAGTTTGACTTACTTATATTTATATTTTATATTGATAGAATAAGATTTTTAATTTAAACATTATCATTCATATGTATTTATTTATCAAATGTTAACAATGTAAAGCATTTTAATTCAATTTTTATAAGAAAGATTTTATTGTAAATATTATTAAGAGATTTTGTTTTAAACTTCAAGAATCCAATTTCCCTTTCAAAATACAAATTTATATAAACAAATGGCAATTATTCCAAAATTCATATTCATTTTTAAATGATTAGTTTACTTTTTATTTAAATTAGATTAAATATCTATTAAAATAATAGGGCCAAAATCCAGGGTCGTCATAATTGACATAGCCCGCTGACCTTTTACAGCCAAAATCCCATTTATACAAACCAAATATATATCAAGGAAAATGCCCATTTAAGTTACATATTACCTTTTATTAGAGATGAAGCGAACCCCATTTCCCTAAAAGTACAGGGTCATTTTATACTTCAAATCTAAGGTGAATCCTTTGAATACCTATACGCAACCGCATATCCCTTCCCCATGGGTCCTTTGGTTAGAGATGTCTCACATTAGTAGTAAATATACACAACTACAAATAGCCTCTAAGTGAAGAGTGGACTTTTATTGTGTAACTCTACTGACTTTGCATCCCAACCAACTAGCCAAACCAATAGTCCTAAGTCTAAATCTTGAGATAGTCCCACTAATTTACACTTATTCTAAACATAAATTAAGGCTATATAATTTTCTGCTATGAAAATTATATAGCCTTCCACCATTTAATTCCTATCTTATTTGCTTTTTTACTATATTCCATAAATGTTAATTGTTCGTAGTAAATGGTCATTATTATTATAATTGGAAAATCTCTAATAACATCTATTTATTCCTTTTAATTCAACCTATTATGCCTATTTCATTTCCCTATAAATGCCTTATTAAATCCTTTAACCAGTCCCCTTAAACATATTTATCTCCCATTTAATTCTTGTAATTCCTTATTAACTGCACGTTCATTTCCCTGCTAATTTTGGGGTTGCTATCTCTTTTGCATCTGCACCACCTAATCCTATAATTCACTCTGCTATTTATGACTAAATGTCCTAATTATAACTAATGCGAATATCGATGTATATTACTTTATATAAATATATTTTTATTTTAACTGATAAGCGTGGTTATACGTGTCCATTTTTAATTATTAATTCCTAAACAAAAACATTGCTTTCCATGTTTTAATTTATTAGAGTTATCCTTCCAAAAATAATTGCCATTATAACTTTCCATAAATTAACCAACAGTAAGACCTTTGCTTCGTTTGAAATTACAAAGAATTATCTCTTTTCTACATTTAAATAGATAGTGCAAACTATGGGAAAGCACATATGTACTTTATACATCTCTTTTACTTTTGGTATATTCTTATTTCCTTGTTATTTCAAATGATGCACTTTTTATACATTCATGGAATTAGATAATTTATGTATGGAAATTGATACAACAAAATGGTACCTGCTACCAATAGATTAAAACATTAAAATTCACATTCCAAGTCAAACTAGGGCAAACTAAACAAATACTAACATTTTACAACCCAACTATAAATATAGAATAAACTTTACAACTTTATCAACATTCAACTTCAACATATTTAGGGATCGATTTCCAAGTTTCTATATTATGGTGAAAATAACATTGCTATTAGTTACCTATTTTATAGAATTTGTATGCGATATTCCTATATGTTCATTTTAATCCTACCTATTCTTATATTCGTAGTAGTTGTAAGGACTCCTTTTTATTTAAATGTATAGCTAGAGTGTTTCTATATTAGATTTGGACACTATATTGGAAGATAAACTTGAGTTAACTATCTTTGAAAGGAAGAACAGAAATCCTATGCACTTAATGCATTGTTACATAATTAGACTTACATGAAGTAGGTTGCTTTATCTACTCCGATTTAAGTGATGAACCAGTGAAAAGTGTTTTTAAAAAAAATTAGAAATAGCATGTCTGATATTTTAAAACAAAAAAATAAATTAGTTTATGATTTCTATAAACTGATTAGATAAACTTTATAACATTTGTTTAAAAAGAAAAATTAAAAGAATTTGACAAAAAGTAATTCTCAATCACTGCTATAAAGCTTTTATATTTTCAAGCACATTGTTGCACTTACCCTTGAGGCATACTTTTCTTTTCACATTGAAACTTTTGAAAAACTTAAGATGTGTGAAAGACCCGGCTTTTGAATCTCTTTTATTAATAAGATATGGATGGTACTTGAAAATGCCTTTTGTAAGTGTTCCTGTCATACTTTGAAATAAAAATAATAGTAAGTTAAAATGCCATGTTTTTTTAAAATACATTTTTGCGTGAATTTCTTATTTATAAAGGAAAATTTTAGAAAGATGTGTTTTTATATACATTTTTCTAAGTTTAGCAAAACTATTTTTGATAATTTAATTTAAAGAATTTTTTAATGATCTTTGTAAAAAGGAAACAGTTGTTATTAATGAATGGGAGGTTGTACAGTTTCAGAACTTAATAGTTTTGTAGAGATGGTGTTAAAATCAAAGGTTTTCATTTAAAGGATAAACTAAAGATATGAATATCACTTCAACTTAAAAAGGGAAGTATTAAGTTGTAGTTAGATAAATAGGATTACACAGCCTATAAGGACTATTTATTATGGAGTTCGGAAACATTGAAATATTTGAGGGTAGAGGTAGGAAGTAGTATGGAGGTTTAGTGACCTTTCAATCAATTTTTGAATTGGAAGGGTAAAGTACTAGATAGTTTGTATTTTTTACCCAAGTATGGTTTGACTTATAGAATTTTTGCCCAAGAAAGATTGAAAAGTATAATTTGGCATTAAACATATTACAGAGTAAAGAAAGAGTACGTCAAGGTGTTTTATTGTATCAAAGAATACCGTGGATACAAGAAGTTTTCTCTGCTTGGTTGATGGATATAAGAAGAATTTAGTTTCTTATGGATCTTGAAATATAAATAAAATTTTAGTTAGCTAAATGAATTGTTGATTAATACACTTAATTTAGTACCCCCAGATAGTTCGAAGGTAGATGATGTGTATACCAATGCTTGCTGTACAAGATGGGATGCTGTTTTGATACAGAAGAGTAGAATTATTTATTATACTATTCAAGGTTGAAAGTGCACGAGAAGAATTATCTAGTCCATGATCTTGAGATGGTAGCTATTGTTTTTCTATACATTATAAGGCCCCAAAGTATCAGCTGTTTAACATCCCTGGAAGAGAAAGATGATTCGGATTACTTATAGGTGGGCGGCGTTGGTCAAACATTTTGGGTAATGTTACGCCATGCATGTTGCTTTTGGCTTGGGAAGCTACAATTATCAAGCATGTGGATTTTGACTTGGTGTATTACAGATAACCAAGCAAGTAGGTTGTCATCTTATAGTATACGTTGTATAGCAATATTTATAAAGTAATTGGTATTTGAGTTATCATCGCAACTAATAGTATGCTATTGGAGATGAGGTGACATGAGTTCTACAAGAGGTTTTCTAGGCTTGAACATCGTTCATTTTAGATGTTCTTGGATGATTCTGTGGGTACAATGTTAGTTAAGTATTAGTCATTATGTCTATTGGATTAAAATGATAAGGCATCATTTCATATTGAGACGTCTCGGCCATAAAATATTTAGAATAAATTGGCGGGAAGTTACATTTGGGGAAGAGGTCCTATTTATAGGATGGCATTAGAGAATGGCAAGTTCTGGAAGTTCAAACCATAAAAGATATCCAAAATGGAGTTGGATTCAAGATTGTGCAAGAAATGGTTAATTCAAGGATTTGAGTTTCCATTAAGAAAACGATATTGTTATTTGCACGTGTTGAGAATGTGAAGGCGGTTTTCACAAAAAATAAGATTGAATTTTCTTTAGTAAGATTTGGAGGAAAGGATAATAGGATTCTTTACGATTATCCCTCAAATTAGAAGAAAACTATTTATTTAAAAAGTTCATGAAAGGCTGACTTAGGACAGATAATTTGTGATGCATAATAGTTATATGTGAATGATGTATCACTTCGGTAATTACTGTCAATGCTAAGATAATTTTAGGTTACAGTTTCATTTAAATTAAGGAGTTCACTTAGATTTAGGATTTTTATTGTTAGGTTTGAATAGGAAAATAGACCAAGTTTACCCTAATAGAATATTTGAGCATTTACTTACTTGTAGAACCTAGGATAAATTCATATGTACTATAAATGTGATGCCCGGGTACCGCGATTGTTGAAGGATTGAGGGAACTAATCATAAGCAAAATGAGATAGCTTAAGTAAATTCAAAGTGGAAAAGAAGTTGTGCTATTTTCAAAAAATTAATAAATCACCAGGTTTGGATATCCTAGGGTGAAATGGAGAAATAACAAAAGAGCTCAGTAGAAAATACTAGGGGAGGGGACACCATCCACCTTCAGGACGCCTTATCTTAGTATTCAGAAGATGAAGTGATTAATTATATAACTAGATGATTTAAGATTGTACGGTTATCTAATATGGTGTATGTCGACATCATTCTATTTGAACGATAACAAGAATTGTAGAAGGTTGCATATACGCATATATTTGGGTTGAAGCTGCATGCCAGTAGTAAAGATGATAAGTTCGATTGGAAGAATGATCTGCTAAGGAGTGCTAGAGAAAATGGAAGAGTGAACTCGATCTTTTCATCTCGACTCTCTATTGAAAAGCTTTCCGTAGATAGAGGAAAACTGCTAAAAATAGGCAAAAATCATATGCTGGTAGGAGATACACAAAGTTGAAGTCTGTGGGGGTGACATGGTCTATGTGGGCATCTTGTTGCTTAGGTACATTATTGGGTTAGTAGTTCGGAAAAGTTAGCACCGAGAATCATAGGGATTTTTCAATTTTGGATAAAGTGGGGAAGTCGGCATATGAAGCAGAGCTTCTTGGAGGGTTAGCAGGAGTTCACAATGTTTTTCGTATGTCTGTCAAAGTGTTTATACGATGCAACTGCTATGGTCAAACGGTGTCAGTTAGGAGAAGTCAAAGTGGATAAGTGAGTCACTTGTTTTTCGTGTACCTAACCGCATTATGGGGCATGGAATAAAGCAATTCCACAATAAAATAATTAAACTAGTTAGAGTCCAGTAAGGAGACAACCTAGTGAGAGCACATGGGAGCCTAAGGAGAAAACCCGAGCTATCCATCCAGAACTCTTTTCTAGTGAATTTCTATTTTAGTTAAATAAGTGTACCTCATAGGTAAGGGCAATTAAATATTAGAAATGGTTGCTAACGTGTTATTAGGACATGTTTTGGCTGATGGATGCCGATGGATGTATCTATTGAATTATTCTTTACACACTTAGGCAAGTATATTCTCAAGTTAGCATACACTCACACCATTACTTGCTTTTATTTCACTGAGTTATATGCATGTGGTTATTACATATGGATTGAATAATTTCACATATAAATGTAGAATTGCCAGTATATTTACATAGGGTGTTGCATACATTTTGGACACATGGCATAAACACTTGCATTTTAGGAGGTTGACTGGATCAGGAGATCGCCTAATCTTTGCATTAATATAGGTTCATATGCATTGCTTGCCTACATGTACATATTACATTAGAAACTGAGCTAAGGACAATGATTGTCAGTGGTTGATGGATGAATAGATGCTTGTAGTTATTAATTTTTTTAAGTACGAGTTACGTTTTTCCATCCTTGAAGATTTCGGGGATGAAAGAGAATGTAACACCCCAAAAATTTAACCGAAAACTTAATAAAAGAATTAAATTTAAATATAATAAGCAAAAAATGGAATTTTCATTAATGTTCAAATCTGGCTATGAAACTTGCACTGGTGCGTTTCGTAGCGATATTCTGAACAATTTTCATATATAATTTTTTGAAATCGAAACTGGTGTGAAAAAGTCGATAAGGTTTTAAATTTTGGAATCGAATATAATTAAGTAAACAAAGCTGGAAACAAATATTGTTAAATAAGGAAATCCATCGGTCGACACCTAGATTGTGACGGGCTAACTTCATCTTGGTTCGTTCTTCTCATTTTATTTATTTCCTTCTTCCTTTTTTTGTCATGAATTTCTTAACTTGAATGACAGAGGGCTAATATTTTATTAAGCTCATTTTCTTTGGCTTTGTGATCTTCCTCTTCATATTGTTGGAGCTCTGATTTTAGTAATTTTATTTCATTGTCCATTTGATTCAATTATTCTTCCCTATATGTTCTAAATGCATTTTCTTTCTATAGTCTCATTTCACTTGATTACGACTGCTTGATGTAAAAATTCTAATTTTCAATTTGTTTTTCCTTGTCAGCCTGTTCGAATTCTTCTTTAGCGTCATTTAAGTATTTTATTGTTTCTTTTTGAGCCGTATCATATGGCATTTTGATTCGTCAAGCGACATCTTTCTATGGTAGTTGTATTTTCTATTGTAACTGAGATCCGTGTTATTAAAAAAGACAATATCCATTATAAAATAAAAATAAACATATATATATATATATATATATACATATATTTGTATGCGTGTATGGAATTACACGGTGTATTGTAGAAAAATATGATGTTATAATGCAATTTTATTTCAACATTTTAGTTAATTACATATGCTTGTTATATTATGATAGTACTATACTGTCTCAATGCTATATCATTTAGCATTACTAGAAACAATGTATGGTAGTAAATTTCAAAACCATAATGCTAGAATCATCTAGCATTTTTTATAAATAATTATGTTTACGGTAACAGTGGTAATGTCTTTAGAAATACTAGAAATGATTTTTTTTCTAATGCATCATAAATTGATAATGCTAGAATAAGATAGCATTTTTTATAGTTAAGTATGTTTACATAATGCTATTATCATTTAGCAGCACTGGAAATTATGTAAGCTGATGTATTATTAAAGTTAGTATCATATAACATTTATGATCCAATATGATTATACTATGTAGTAATAATGCTAATGTCTTTAACTTTACTAAAAATGATTAATCTATTGCATTATATAATCTTAATGCTAGAATAAGCTAGCATTTCTAGCTTATTGTATAAAATATAATGAAAGTATACATATATGTAAGTACGTAGTGTATTATGTAGCAAAATATGCTGTCATAATGCTAATTAACCTAACATTTTAACTAACTACATATGCCTACCGGATCATGATACTATTATGGTACTATTGGTATTATAAAAGACTTTTTATTTAAGCATTATGCAAATTAATAAGATTGAAGGTGTGAGTTAAACACGATATGATCACATGATTTTGGGGGTACATGACAATTTTGGACACCACAAAAATAACAAATACATCATAGACCAAGGGAAAAATCAGTCAAATATAGATCATAATTAAATACTAAAAGTATCTACTATATTTTCATTAAATCCGAAGCAAAGAAGTTTCGTGTTATTGTAAAAGAGACCATAATTAAGTAATGATTATAAACAAACCATTGACAGATTATTGTATAAAATCCAATAGATTACACATGATCGATAAGTAATAATGGCAAGTATACTAACCAAAATACAAGGCAAATTAAGTGTTACACTTGTAACTAGTAGTAGAAAAACTGGATATATAAATACAATGGATGACCGCCATAACACAATCACATAACTAATTATGTAGAAAGATATATGCGACAAGATAGCATGTAAACACAATATGCCATAAAGATCAACATCTTAATTTGTATAAGTCTTTTATTCTATGTAAATCACATACAAAGATCAAAGTGATTACTTGTTGAATATAAAATGCTAATAAGGTCTTATACACACACACCTTCTTGTTTTCATATTTAAATAGTCTTTTGAGATTATATTCGTCGATCCATTAAGAGATTATCTAGCAAATTTTTAGACAATTCTTTCCTTGGCTTCATTATTTCCCTATGCTCACGTAGGAATTACTAAAAAAAGAAAATGTTATTTCATAATTTATGAGAATACGTTAGAATATAATATAACTTTCTTGCTAGTGGTCGCATTGAACAACTAGACATTTTTCTTATTTTTTGCTTGAAACAGTCTAATGAATTAATTAGGGAATGATGAATACTTAACCATCATGGCACTTGATTCATTTTTTCTAAGTCGATTATGTGTGCAAGATATCCCCAACTTAACATTTTTTGATTATCCAGAAAAAAGAATATTATAAAAGAAAGAACAAGGATGCACTTTGACAAATGATTTTCATATTCTTGAAATTCTTTTTTTTGTTTCCTCTTTTATCATTTCTATTACATGGTCTCTTGTTATATGATCAGCTTCACCAAAATTTCTTTAAAATAATTCTTGATAATTTTCGAGGGTACTTGGAAAAGACCATTTTAGGCAGTGGGAAAATATTTTTTCATGCATTGGTAAACCAAAAGTTATAGAAATATCTTTCATTGTTATCTTTAATTTTTTTCCCTTATATTGAATCACTCTTCTTCAACATAATAACTTATAAAATCATCCAAGTTTTTTGTACACTTCTTAACATTTTTACTTCTTATATTACTTTAAAGAAAGCTATAATAAAGCCATTGAATGTTTTTAAAAATTTAACTGATTTTCAGTAAACCCTTTTCCATTTTTATTACATTTTCAAACATTTTAACTAAAACTGTTATGCTACGTACATCTATACTGAGTTTTTCCCCTATCCTGCTCATTTTTATACGTTCGTTTACTTTTGTGTTTGGAGTTTTCCTTTTGTTGTATTGAACATTTTGTAGTATCCTGAAATAGTAAGGAAAAAAAATTTAAATAGTGATTATGCACACAATATAATATTGGTTTTCAATATAATTTGAAATTAATACGTATTTAAACACCAATATGGATTTTTTTTACACTACAAAGTTGAAATGCTATTGTTATTTAGCATGATTACACAGTATACATGTTGAGGTTTTATAGGCCAATGTATTACAAAATGTTAATGCTTAACTCATATAGCATTTTTTATGAGTTATGTATGCTTTCATTATGATGTTTCAATGCTAATTTCATTTGGCATAATTAAAAATGATGTATAAGCGAATTAAAAAAGCATAATGCTAGAATCATTTGGCATTTAATATAAAGTAATTACCTCTGTAGTATATAGCAATAATGCTAAATCCTTTAGCATCAATTGAATTTTTTTAATGCATCATAAATTGATCATGTTAGAATAAGATAGTGTTTTTTATAGTTAAGTATGTTTATGCATGCAATTGCGATGCTAATGTGTAGTAATGCTAGAATCATCTATCATTTCCTATAAATTAAATGCGATTGCACTATATAAAATAATGCTAATGCCTTTAACATCAGTGGAAATGGTTTTGACTCGTATATTAGCAAAACCATGATGTTATAATCATCTCGCATTTTAATATGTTTACCCTATGCATTTACAATGATAATAACAGTTAGCATTTCTACTAAATGATGTATTACTAAAATCAAATGCTAGAATCATCTATCGTTTCTTACAGATTTAATGAAATTGCACTATACAATGAAAATGCTAATGTCTTTGCATAATTAGAAATGAATTTGACTTATACATTAATAGGACCATGATGATAGAACCATCTAGAAATTTTTAGGAGTGAAATATGTTTATCTAATGCATTTATAATGATAGTAACAATTAGCATTTCTCTTAAATAACGTATTACTAAAACCTAATGCTATAATCATCTAGCATTTTTTATAAATTAAATTAAATTGCACTATATAGTAAAATTTTAATGTCTTTAGCATTAATATAATTGATTTTAACTCATACATTAACAAAACCATGATGCTACAATCTTATAGCATTTTTTAAGGTGAAATATGTTTATCCAATGCATTTAACATGATAATTATAGTTAACATTTTTGTAAATTATGTATTACTAAATGCTAAAATAATCTAGCATTTCTTACAAATTAAATGTGATTGCACTATACAGTAAAAATGCTAATGTCTTTAGCATCATTACAAATGATTTTGATTCATACATTAACAAAACCATGATGGTACATCTATAATTTTCTAGAGTGAACTATGTTAATACAGTGCATTTACAATGATAATTACAGTTAGAATTTCTACGAAATGATGTATTGCTAAAATTTAATGCTAAAATAATCTAGCATTTCTTACAAGTTAATTGAGCTTGCATTATACAGCAAAAAATGCTAACATTTTTAGCATCATTACAAATGATTTTTGACTCCTACAATAATAAAATCATGATGCTACAAACATCTAGCATTTTTTTAGGAGTGAATATGTTTATCCAATGCATTTACAATGATAATTACAATTAGCATTTCTTCTAAATGATTTATTATTAAAATTTAATGCTAAAATAATCTAGGATTTTTTACAAATTAAGTCCAAATCAATAGTATAAATAAAAAAAGTTTGGTATTCTACCTATTCTTGTTTGTTTTACCCATATCTTTGGTTTTTTCATTTCTTGCGCTAATAATGACAACTTTGGATTATCTCCTTCCATTTTTGTTTGAGATGATGAATTTGTAGATGTGTCCATGGAGAGGATTTACACGAGTTTCTATATGTGAACGAGAAATTTTGGAAATGAAGCGGGAGATTAATTAATTTAATGATATGAAGATCAGGTGTTTGAAGACGATGAAGATGAAATTGGCAAAACCGTAGAAAACAGAAAAGTGTTGAGCCGATATGTTTTTTGTTTGGTAACGTAGGTCTTTTAGGCCAAATTGTAATAGTGATTTGATATTTTTTTAAATAATTTCGTCCTTTTTTCTAATTCTCCCAAAATTAAATTTATTATTTTACTAAAAGCAATTGTCATGCTGTCAAGTGTAGTAACTATATTTTGTTGTGTGTTGCAGCTCATGACCCATTACTACTACATTCTACAACAGCAGCTGTTGTAGGGCCTACTAACAACCAAGCGAACCAAGACCCCAAAATCAAAAAAATATTAATTTTTTAAGAAAAAATATAATGTTAATTTTTAAATTAATAAAAGAGAAGCAATAGGTTTTTGCAGATCGAATTCCTAACGAAACCTTGAATATTCAATTTTGGTTCATCAAAACAAGTTTTAAAAAAGTAGTAGTAGTAGATTTTGTAGATCAATTCTGAACATAACTCTAGTTGTTAGGAAACCCAAGTTCTTATATAAAAACATTAACTAACAAAGGGAAAAAATCTTAATAGTAGTTAACATATCTTGTGTATTGAATTATTAACAAAACCTTAAATCTTCAATCTCTATGTAACACCCAATATTTTGAAGTACCATAATATCAGGAAATTAATTAAATAATTAATTAATCAAATTGGATTATGGGATAAAATAAAGGTAAGTTAATTAATAGAGAATGAATGAATGTAGGATGAAGAGTTAAGATTATTTAAGAATAGGCTAGAATGAGGTTTTAGCTCAAAACCCAAATTACTAAACCCTAACACTCTAGCCCCTTATTCATTCTCTTATTTTCTACAAAAAAACTAATATAGTAGGTCAGCCATAACGCTTGGAGGAAGAAGATCGAAAATCAAGCTAAAGGAAAGAGCAGTCATCTTTAAGGAGAACAAAATGCTTCAATCAAGTTTAAATCAAGTATAAAGATGAGTAATCCTTTCTCTAAAACCTTCCAAACCCATATAGATTAGAATTGTATGCATGTTTGATGTTTTGATGATGAGGAATAAATGGATGAATGTTAAATAATTTTTTTCATGTTTGGAAATTTAAGACGATGGTTTTTGATGTGTTAAGACTAAAATGCTAATCAAACCTCATCCAAGTCACTTGAAATTTGTATATGATGTATGAAATAGTAATTAGAGATAGATTTTTAATTTCATGATTTTCACAAGTTACATGGAATTATTAAAATTTTAAGTAGAGAGAATACCTAAATTCAAAATTAATTATTAAAATAATTATTTTGTCCTAAACATTTTATATGAAGAAAAATATGGCAATTCATATTGTTAATGAATTTTAGGGATTTTTTCCATGCATTTTCAAATTTATGTGAATTAATTGGTAAAGAAAAAAGGGCTTATCACCTATGGGTAATTAACCATGTAATTAAAGAATGAATAAATATATCCTGAATAGAGAACTGTAACAGTTCATGACAACTAATGAAAATTCAATATATATAAGGGTTAGGTGAAAAATAATTACTTAGAATGAAAATAAAACAGTTACAAATTAATTATAGTATTGCCACATCAACTTGCGATAGCTAAGTTGAAGTCAACATGCGATAGCTATGTTTGCGATCAACTTATGATAGCTAAGTTGAAGTAACATGCAATAACTATGTTTGGGATCACCTTATGATAGCAAGTTAATAATTAATAGTAAGACAGCTCAAATTTAGATCAACTTGCGATAGTTCATAATGGATCAACTAATGATAGCCAAGTGGAATCAACTTTCAACTGCTATGTAGGAATCAACATGTGATGGCTGTATTGGAATCAACATGCGACAACTAAGTTGGATACAATTTGCAATAGCTAAGATTGAATCAGTGTGATGACTAAAATTTTCAACCCTTGAAAATCGATACTAATATATCCATTGTATTGTGATGAGAATTCAAATGCCATAAAAATTAATTGTTAGAGGTAAAAAGAAAAAAAGACCGAACAGAATCTCACGCAAATGGAATAATATATATTATTTCAATAGTCTTTACAGTGGAAAAACTTTTAAGTACATATATCAGAGTCTATCCTAAGCTCAGCCTGGATAGTTATAGGTACCTATCCTTATTAATGCTAAAAAACAACAAACACAACGGAAAAGTAAACTACATCCATACATTATGAAGATCTCCAGCTCAGTTCCGAAACTCTATGCATCTTCAGCTAATCCTAAAACTACTTAGGTATGACCCCAGTATTATACCCGGACCAGTCCGACAGACCAGCATGGAAAACGCAAATCATAAATATATAAGATAGTGTTATAGGTCAACTATGATGTCAAACAAAACCATTGAAAAGAAGAGTATCTCATAAGACCACGCCGCACATAGAAACAGATGGGTTTTTACCTTCTTATAACTAAAACATTTTTATCAACTAATTTGATATTTTTTCCAATGACATTCATTGAAAACCCTTTCTAATAACAAATTAATCACAGCCGAAATTGTTACATTAATTAATTCCAACATACTAGGTTCTACAATCAAAACCGTAAAGGCGCGTATTGGAGAATCGATTTCAACCATATGACAAGGTAAAGCGCTTCCTTCCATATAGTATATCTCCAATGAAATGTACCGAGGACCCACAGATGATCCTTCACATTTGGCAAGACCAGCCTACCCTTTTTTGGTGGCTAATATAATGGCCCTGAATAATATCGAATATGACATCACCCCGGTCATTCCCCACCTATCCATAGCCATAGCATACATAAAAAACCCAAAATATAGAGGGTAATATAGAAAGGTGACGAACATCTCCTAATGGTTGTGAACCACATAGCCTTGCAGCATCCTCTGTTTTAGCCATTTCTTGTTGTGAAGCCGAGGTAATGTATTACCTTTCACAAAGCAGCGAATCCCACTTCGAGTGCCACATTTCCATTTCTTATGACACACTAATTGGTTTACGCTTAGTTTAATTTGATAAAATAAGCGCTATAATTACTTAAAAATTAGTTTTGAGTAGTACATGAGATATTATTATAAAAATGCTAATGTGATTGTATAAAAATAGTATGATTGAGACCTTTTTGATTTAATTTGATAAATTAAACATATTGTGGATTAAATGGGTTTTGAAGTGAATATAATATTTCATAAAAGGATTTATGGATTAAAAAAATATCATGAGGTGAGATATATTACTTAAATCGGTTTTAAGTATATAATGATATATATTTTTATATGAAATGGTTACGATTGTATAAAAATAGTATGAAGGTATATACTTAAATTATAATTGAAGTAACATCAAGTTTTTAAATGATTTATAAGCTTATGATTGTTTTATAAATAATATATTATGCTTTGATACAATATATTAATAGATAGATCATCTGTAAATTACCGTACAATATAATGAGTTGATTAATGATTGAAATGCGTACTTTCATGTCATTATTTTTAACTGATTGAATTAGTGGAATTGACTGAGTTGATTGTAGATTAGAGTTGAATGATAGATAAGTAGATTGTTTGATTTGTTGATTGGTTTGACTTTAAGATGGTGGACAATTGTTTTGTTATGTATTGCCTTCGTATAAATAAATGGGCACAAGATTTATAGGTTAGTTCCATATAGGTGGGCTGGTTGTATTTTTGCCCACATATTGTTTGTGTGGGTTATGTATGTCTAAATTAATATATAGTTCTAGTGTATTCGACTTGGGATTACCTGCCACGACCGGGATTTTTCAACCCCTGAAAATTGACATCAATACGCCCACTGTATAGCATGCCTAGCAATCGAGTGCTGGAAATACTAGATCGTTAGAGGAAAAGAAGAAAAAGGTAGAAGAAGAAACAGAAAACAACAACACAGAAACTCACAATCGCAGCGGAACAATATATAATAGACAATAACACGTCTTTATAAAAAAAGAACTACAATTGTTATTTACACATTACATCATCAGAGTACAACACATCAATAACTCAATACTGAACAGTTATAATAACTTGTCCTCCCAAGTGCTGAATATACAGCCTACAATACATAGCAGAATAAAATCAAATAGGTGTAATACGTCTTCATCATCCAGCTCGTCTCCTGATCTCCATAGCATCCTATCAAGTATCTGTAACACTCGGTCTGGCTTGAGCATTATAATAAAATAACACCCGAGTCAGTCTGGAAAAGCAGCGTGAGAAAACACACTCAATTTGAATTATTGAATCTATCAAAATCCTTTGAAAAACAAAGGTATTTCATAAGACCACGCCACACATAAACATGACGGGTTTTTGTCTTACGATAATCAAAACAGTTTATATCAAAATCATCTGATATTCTAATAGTGTCTAAGTACAAATACTTACTCAAATAGCCGAAATTGTTGCATTAATTAAATTCTAACATACTAGGCTCTACAACCAAAACCGAAAAGGCATGTATTGGAGAATGGATTCCATACAAATGATTAGGCACCGGGGTACCCACCTATCACAGTACACATCTAGAAAAATGTACAGAGGACCTTGCCGTGATTCCCTACAACACAAGACCGGACTACTCCTGACCTGGATAGTACCGAATATGCTATCACCCTGGGTGTTCCCACCCTTTCCGAGTTCTTCCCGTGCACCATAGTAATAATATCCGAGGGTATCTAGAAAGGTGATAAACATACCCTAATTGGGTGCGACCCACTTAGCCTTGATGCATCTCCCCTAATTTTCAGTCATTCTCGGTTGATGAGGCTTGAGGCTACGATTACCTTTTTGAGGAATTTACACTTGGAATGCTCATTGCCCTCCAATGACAATGTGCTGATAGCATTCATCCATACAAGTTCGTTCTGGGTCTAAATGGAACCGAAGGCGCTATTCCTACTACATCCATTTTGGAATCATCCCCAGGATTAGTAGCGATTAGCCCTTGCACTTCAACGCTCCATCTTCGACTCCATGCTCTTGTCTTCACTTCAAAAACATACTCGTTGGATCGAAGTGGTTTTCGGATAACTTATCTGATCCCAGTCTCTTCGAAACAACTTTCGATATTTCCGGTAAACTCAACCCTCGTTCTTTAGGAAATAAATAGACGAAAATAAAATCAAAGATCACCTCCTAACCGTTAGTGGACGGATTTTCTCATCATCATCTTAGAAGAACAAAACGAGTTTATACGTATAGTATAGCTCCTTCCGATGATAACAGTACCATATATTCCCGTATTTATTTTAGATATTCCCAAAGTTATGTTTTTGGTCCAGCCTTGATAGTCGGTTATTTAACTATCAAATAAACAGTCATCCAACCAAATATTTCATTTTCCACTGAAAACACTAAGTCTCATTTAATTTAATTTTAATAAATTAAATATCTTTATCAAAAGGTATGTACATATCTTACCGGAGTAAGTACGTTCACTAACCATTCTTTTCAAAAATATCTGAAAACCCCTTTAAAATAAATGTAGAAAGTGCCACATAGTATCCATCATGGATTCACATCTCCATGATTACGTCTCTATCCTAGAGAAATTAAAACTTAACTACAGGCAATCTTTGCCTGCGATTTCTCCATGAAAGTATACCATTACTTTCCAGAAACTTTATTTAATAATTTTCTCAAATAATACTTATAAAATTTCTACATAATTCCCAAGTTTAACTTAGGCAAATGCTCTTTAAATAAAGGTATTATATTAGATTATATTAATATTGAATAGTTTATCTTTTGAAATAATAATACTGATTAATTATTAAAAAAATAATTAACTTAATATCAACTCATTATAAATTAATTAATAAATAAATATACTTTAAACAAATTAAAATAATTACATAACTTTGAAATAATAATTAATTCTAATTTAATAATAAGATTCTAGTCGATTTACAAGACTTGTTTATAAAACTTATAATTCATTTTGACAATTTAAAAATATTTAAATAACTAACTTTCTAAAATATTTTTAAACACTTACAATTACCTAGTTTAATAATTTAAAATCCTCTTTTTAAAACGAACTTAACTTCTTGATAAAATATATTTTTCAATTCCAATATAGCCAGTCAAATATTCATAAATCCCTCTTGATTTACGTCCTAAATTCGTAAATCCTCTTTTTCACATTTCTAAAGTTAAAATCTATCTTTTCCTTTAAAACCATTTACCTAACTCATTATAAATTCTTACCATGAATTCATAACTTCAATTTATCAACAGAAAATCATTTCAATTTATTTATCAACACTGTTTTATAAATCCCATTGTTTACAATTCTAGTTTCTAATGGTTTCATATCACTTAAATCCCTTATAATTTGATTTCTAAATTAAATTCCATTTATAAATCAATTTTTCACATAATCCAAACAATATGTCAAACCCAACCCAATCTCGATTATATTTCCATTTGTAATTAAGAATTCTTATTTAAGAATCGGTATATTCAATTTCACATTTATTTCCAAATGCACTTCTTTTCACAATATATTTAAAATCTTGATTTGAAAATCTTTTCTATTTAAAAAAAGTATCACTAAGGAATTATTATTTAAAATCCTTATTCCAAATCTCTATTTACCATATTCCGAAATTGTTAAGTACAAATTGAAAGTCAAACTATTTATTTTACCCAAATTCATTTCTTTAATTAATCCAAAATTCACTATAAATATTTCACTTCCAAATTTCTTTTTAATTTCTTTCAATTTCAAAACATATATTATTGTTATTTAAAAATACCAAAATCTAGGCCAAAACTACCATAGCATCCAATAAATTCAAATAACACTACAATTATCATAGATTATTCAATAGATCATATATCACTATATATGAAAATTAAATTCAACATTTTTGAGGAATCAAGTTGGATCACTCCAGCCTGTTTTCCTACATTCACAGATGTTAATACAACATAAAAATACTAATTCCACTTCGAGGTGGGATAACGCTATAATATAGGGCCATCCGCTATTATGCATGGTGCATAGGGTCTCATTCGCTAAAATATGCGGGAATATCATTCCAACTACTAATATACATACTACCATGTATAATGTCACATTCTACTGATAATAATTTATCAATTCAACCAATCAATCAATAATTAATTTTAACTATTTAAAATTAATGCCAATCATCCAAATGAGTGAGTTTTTGCTCACCTTGATTTTTATTGTCATCCAAACGTTTCGTTTTTGAATTGAAATTGAACTGGCATTCTATTTTAACCCAAAATTGTAAGAAGCTCCAATCCGTCCAAACTAGTCTCTTTTTGAAGCACTCGTCATCACGATCGCAACGCAAAAAAGTCTCGCCCAAAACGGACCTCGCATGTAGGAGTTATAAAAATTTTAAGTTCGTCAATAATATAATTAAATTAAACACACATTATTATTACTACTACTATTTTTAATATAAAACCCATAACACTGTAATCGGCCCGGCCCACAAAGAAGCTTTCCTCCCCAAATGCATGAAACCAAAATTCGTGCACAGAACTATCCCCACGTGTGCACACATACGAAGATACCACGATCCACTCGACGATTTCTCGAACCGACCCTATTATCACCCCTCTCACGTCAAGCTCGACCCAACCACCACTTTTTTGTCACCTCCCCCACCTTATCTCAAAATGAGACCTTACATGATCGTGTTCGACCATGAAAATGTCACACCTCCAAAAACACGATCGCACATCATAAAAAACCACCTACCGATGTACCTTGACCATATGAACGCAACCACCATCACCAATCCACGAGATACGCCTCCAAGCTCAAGTAGTTCAAAAAACCCGAGTTCGAACCCATAATGATCGATCATCACAGACAAGTGCCGCAACCACCCATATACATATCAGATCAAAGAGAAGGATGAATTAGGATTTTACAAAAAAAATTCATGATTTTTAGACAAGTATTTGATGAGAAATGGATTTTGAAGTTTAATGTTTTCATATTTCTTTGTTTTGTACTCTGAACTATTGCATGCACCTATTTAAAATGGAGGAGACATAATGCTTGCGTGTTGATAGTTAATCTACAATGTTTTGAAGTGAAAGAAAACAAGCTGATGTGAATATGGTCAAGTTCTTAAGTATATGTTTATTATTTAAATTTTTAAATCGTCTCGATTACGTAACTTAAAATCTCGAATCCCTATCAAGGCATGTCGCTAGGTGTTTATAATGTTATACTCCTATTTCAAATGCAATGGGAAAAGTTTCGAGTCCTAATTCGATCGTATGGAGAAGATAGCTTTTTGGACCCAATTATTATATTGAATTTTCGGTATTAAATTCAACACATTTCTACTCTGTACGACGAAACGATAACTCCAACTGGTTTCGTCGAAATCCGAGACTGTACCCTAGAAGGCTATTTTTACATGTCAATTCAAACAAGGTATTTTTTTTAAAAATCGGACAAAAATCACTTTTAAACCAAATTTTATTATCTTTAGTCTTACTAATAGAAATTTAATAAACCTTTAAATTATTATTATCAAGCTAAAACTCAAAATTTCACCATTTAACCAATATTCAATTAATAAATTCAACAATTAAATTATCAAATAAATAGCTATATTTGAAATCAAGGTTTTAAATATCGGATTTCGGTCACGTTTCGTCTTGGAAATTTTACACAAGTTATCTCGTATCGGGAGAGATCTCGGACGATATGAGTACGTATCGGGTGTACATCTCAGGTCTTACAATGCATCTGGGGAATATCTCGGATGTGCTTATGTGTTTAAAATTGATGTGTCAAAAATTTATTTAACGATTATAACTTTCTTGGAAAAAATAAAAATGGTAACATACTTGATTTACATGGAAAAAGAAATATTTTTAGAAGCGTAGTAGCTTGATTAGCTTAATTGATTTGCTAATAATTGAATAATATCCTTTTATTTGAACGTAATAAAGAAGTGAAACCTTTCGCTATGACTCATTAAGATAAAAAGTAAAGAATATGTTCAAGAAGTTGGTAAATTATAATTGGATTGGGTAATTTCTTTTGAATCAATATGAAAATAAAAATTATTATGGAAAATAAGAAAAATGTATAACTTCGGGTGAGATCTCGCATTGAGATTTCGATCCATATATCGGGTGAGATTTGAATATCTCGGACGAGATGAGTGTCGAGGGAGATATGGAGGAGATTTGATGTGTCGTCTCGTTAAGTGTGAAAATGAGATCTTGGGCGAGATCTCGGGCGAGATATAGGAGATTTAAACCATGTTTGAAATTCAAGTTAAAATTAAATTGTAAATATTTATAATCAATTAAATATTCCAATTTCAAACAACCAAAATTCTGGGTCATTACATTCCTCCCCTTAAAAGAATTTCGTCCCCGAAATTGCCAACGTAAGAAGAATGGTTCAAAACCCATTAACTTTCTCAAAATCAATTAGTTGAAACAACTTTCTGAAATCAATTTATTAAAAAAACACTATCACTTTTACTCATTTACAAATTCATCTATAGATTTTAAATAATATCATTTACTCAACCATTTCAAATTATAATCCAAAAAACAAAATTTAGTTAATAAAAAATTTCTTCAAAATTTTTTAACTCTTTAAATTTTTGAAAAATTTGGCCAGCGTTTCCTTTGCACATCTTGATCCAAACAACCACAAATCTCCACTACGGGCCTAAATCATCAAAAAAAAATCCAAGTGGCTCAATCATAAAATCATCAATTTCAAACAACAATTTAAACATGTACCTTTTTGTGGAGCAAACCTAATTTTCTTCTTGATTTTAAATACGTACATCTTATTTATCAATAATATCCAATTATATAATTCAAATCCCTTTATTTCGCAAATTTCAATTTTTCAATATTTGCTTTGCTAAAACCATATGATGTAGATATGTCATTCGTACGCTATATCGAATCGGATCGCTCACTCGATCACATAATTTCACTTCCGAACTAGTATCGTTCACATGACCACTCCATTGTGGGCTCAGATCAGGTTTCTTGATTTAAAACCCTATTTCTCCTTGCGTAGCCATATATTATGATAAAGAATCCCAGAATCAATCAAAAATACATATCCAGGATTCTCCTTCGAAAATCGAGTGAATAATCCTAGTTCGGATCGATATAAATTATCTCTAAATTCTGTGCTCGAATCTGGATAAAGATAATATACATACAACTTACGTATTAATTTCCAAATTGATTCTTAGCTATACCAAATCCTTTTATTCACACTCATTCCATTAATATTCGCTTACTCACACTTACCCTTCACACTTATATTCACCTTCACTTAGTATATATCTTTGATACCTATTCCACTTAAGAATTTCACCATCAAATTTTCTTAAGTCAATTTTAACATTTTATACAAACTTCTTATGTTTATTACCGCTTCACAACTAAATTCCTTACCCATTATAATCAAATTCAATTTCAATTATCCCATTTCACATTTGTTTCTTATCAATCAACATTCCAAACCATATCCAAAAAACTAATCGATTTAATTAGTTCATTTATTCGTTTATCCCAAATCTCATTAGATTCCATTTCCAATAATTATTTTCATTTAGCCTACTAACGCTAGATTTTCAAAATTCCTTTATTTAACTTAATTCACGTTAAATTCCATAGTTCAAATTTCAATCTTATAAGTTATCCAGCTTAACCATATCCCATAAAACATTTTAAATCAAAACCCCAGAGTTTAAACAATTTCTTAAACATTTCGAAATCACTTTTGAAATCATATATAAATACACACACAAGACCTCTTGGTATACCAGATTATTCCTTTGAATTTCAAAACCATAATCAGTTTCCAAAAGAAAACTCCAATTGTAGCAATCCCTCCATTGGAAACTTGAAAACGAACATCGATGATGCTGCAGTCATCACCGAAATTATTTTCCAGCGACCGAAGTGAGTTCAGTGCTTTTATTTCTATAAAATACCTTTTAAATATTTCGAATTCAAATATATTCTCCAAATAATATCAATATTATTTTTCCAAAAATTTTGAAACATATTTCAAAACCAACGGGAATTGAATCCCCAAATTTCCAAATTTTAAATCCTTTATAAATCTTTTTTATAAACCATATCAATTTTTACATCACATTTACGAAATCCCATTTTGTTATATGAATTACTTTCTTAACTATTGATTATAATATCAATTTTTATTCAATCACCACAACAACAATTGATAATGGTTTAATATTATCATTTCCTAACCACCAAGCATACCATATACAAATATAATAATATATGAAAAATAATTTCTTTCATATATAATAATTTGGGTAAATTATTTCATTTACCCATTTCAAAACAATACCATGTCGAATTGCTCTGTTCAAGGGTGTAAAGATCCCTATCAATAACGTTAATTACTCGTATTGACTAGAATCCATAAGCCACTCAATAGATTAATCAACATAATATAAAACAATTTATATTCACTAAAAATACACACTCATATCTATTAATATACTCAAACTCACTTTGGGGTGCTACTGGCCATATTTCTAATGAGTTATCCCATCAGAGCCAAGGTTCTCGCTTGACCTTCAACTCTGATACCAAAATGTCACGACCGAAATTTTTCAACCCTTGAAAATTGATATCAGTACGCCCATTGTATAGCATGCCAGCAATCAAGTGCCGGAAATAACAAAACGTTAGAGGAAAAGAAGAAAGAGGTAGAAGAAGAAACAGAAAACAACAACACAAAATCTCACAATCACAACGCGTAACGACCCATAATTTTTGATAATTAAAAATAGTTAATCTAATAAGGTTTTGTGATTTATGCTGGAAGAAATAAAAATTTGTGATTTAATAATAAGAATATAACTGGAACGAAATGTAATAGTATTAATTTAAGGTAATGGATAACTCTTTAAATGAAATTCCTATTAATTGAAATGATTAAAAAGTTATAATTGGTTATAGATTGTAAATTTATTGTAATAATGTGTGCATTAACTGATAATTGGATTAAAGGAGTAATTGATAATTTAAACGTTGTATTAATTAATGAAATAGTAAGCAATAAATTGTAATTGGATAAAATTAGTGTTGTGTAGATAACAAATATACAAATGTGATTAAATGTAGTGAAGGTGACAATTATTATTTGTCATAAATTTATATAATTAATTATAACTAAATGAAATTAAATGTTACGTAAATGAGTTAAGACGATAATTGGAAAAGGTGAATGCAACAAGATGTACAGAAATATCAATTACATTCACAAGGTAATATTTTATTTAATAAAAAAAGTGAAACAAAGATAAATTAATTTATTAGGATTTTAAATAAAATTGATAAAAATTCAGTGTAATTGAAATATTACAACTAATATGGTAAAAAATGATAACTGCAGAGTATTAATGTAATAAGACAAAAAGATGAAATCGAAATTAATCAATTTATTGAAATTAAATTATAATTAATTGGATTTAATTACAATTGAAATTGAACACTGTAATTAATGTAATATGTAACACTGAATTGGTATGTAAATTTGTTTTAAATTATTGTAAATGTCTAAGTAATAAAAAAATGATAAAATTTGTTAATCATAGAGTTTTAATTGAAGAGTGATTTAATTAATTTAATAATATTTTATTCAATTAACGTGAAATAACCATTTTGGCAACTGCCTCGGATTTTTACGAAACCAGTTTCATCGGATCCATAATGGTGAATTATTGTAAGGTTTCAAGTTTTATAGCGATCGGACTTGTCGTTTGATCGTACAGAATCGAAACGCGTAGAAATTAATTTAATTAAATTTAATTGAAATCAATATGAAATAAGCCGATTTTAAAGCTAACTTCTTCAAACGACGGAATTAGGACTTGAAACCTATTCAATTAAGTTTAAAAATATCGAAAACATCTATTTTGATATATGGAATGACCCACCTTTGTTTCGGAAGCGAAATAGGCTTTTTGGGTCGCTATTCGTCGTTCGTACAAGTTCGATATGTGTTTATTTTCTTATCGGGCATTGTTAATATAAAAAGTCTTTTTCCAAACCCTAACAGTCATTTTTACTATTCCGTACGTACAATTCTATTTGACAATCTCCTCCTTCAATGGTAGAAACAAATTCCAATTCCAAACGCTACGATTCAATCTCCAAACCAGTTTCACAATCAAACTCCTCCAAACCATATCAAATTATATACTGTTTCGAAGCTATCGACGAGCATAACCTATATCTGCAATTCCTTTTTCAATTGGGTTTTTCTTTTGGCCAAAAATTGAGAATGAACCTCGGCCATTGAAATTAGGTTTTGACGATCCAATGGTGGATTTTCACCCGATCGTCGATCAGGAGGTGGCGTTGGGAAGCTGGCGTCGAGAAGGTCTTGGAGATGTTGTTTGTCGATCGTAACTTTGTTGAGAATCACCACGATTTGGCTTGGAAGATCAATGGCTGGTGGGGTCACGCGGTCTCGTGTGGCGCTTGGATGGTCGGCCCGGCATGGGGAAGGTGGCACGGTGGTCTACTGGTGGCGTCCACGTGTGCGGCGACGGCGAAAATTGCACTAAGGCTGGCGGCTATGGTAGAAGACGAGAATAGGGTTGAGCGTTTTATGGTGGTGAGGTCTAGGTTTGCTGTGCATGTGAGAGCAAAGGTGCACGTTTTCTTTATTTTAATTTACTTTATTTATTTTAATTTAAATCATATAACTTTCAACGATCATAACTTTTACATACGAAGTCGAATTTTCACATGGTTTGTTCTATTGCGATCATATTGAAATTATGGACATTATGGAACTTGTTTAGATGAATCTAAGATTGTTAAAATTTGGGTCTTTATTTGGATTTTTAATCGATTTAAAATCTAATGTGATTGTTTTAACTCACTCACAATTACTAAATTATCTTGTGTTAGTTAAATAAGATTTATAATGTGATCTGGAATTAATTGGTTGATGTTTGGTATATTTAAATTATCATTCTAGTTAAATTTAACTTTTATTGCATTCAATCATCGTTTGATTTAATATTAAATTTAATTGTCAATTTAATACCTGTTAATGATAATCAGCTATCTATTGATGCATATTGGTTGATTTGGGTGATGATTATGGTGTTTGTTTAATTGTTGATATTGGATGATTTGATATTATATTTACATTGTTATAACACTGCAAGTTCCCTTAGTTATTATTATAAAACCCCTATGGGTTGAAATGAAACATACCCGAACGATCACATAGAATAGGAGAAAATTGTTATGGGTTGAATTGATAAACCTAAGCGATTTTCATTGATTTGGAATTTGGGATTGTGGGTTGAAATAATATATACTCGTAAAGTTAAATTTTTGCAGATTGAAAGGATAAATATTCGTATCAGTTGACCATAGGGTAGAAAATTATATACGGACACGTGATTGGTTAAATCAAATGATTTTAAAACCTTTAAATTTTGAATTGGATTAAATGATATGTTGAAAGAAATTGATTTATATAAATTGAATTATTTTTGAAATCCAAGTTTGAAGATTGAAATTGGAAATTGATTTAAATTGAAATTCTAAAGTATTTTAATCTGTTTTAAATCTATTTAATCTATTTTAATCTATTTTAAATCTATTTAATCTATTTAATCTATTTTGAACTATATTAAACTATTTTAACCTTTTTTGAATTATATTAATCTATTTTAATCTATTTTAAACTATATTAAACTAATTAATCTATTTTAAATTATATTAATCTATTTTAAACTATATTAAACTATTTAATCTATTTTAAATTATATTAATCTATTTTAATCTATATTAAACTATTTTAATCTATTTTAAATTATATTAATCTAATTTAAATTATACTAATCTGTTTTAATCTATTTTAAACCTATTAAAACTATCCTAAATCCTTTTAAATTACTTTAATCTATTTAAACTATTTTACGGTATTTTTACTATTTTAAAATTTATTTATAACTATCTATATTATTTTCAAATTTTCAGACTGTGTGAAGAGGAAGTATATAATTTAAATACGGTTAAGTGATGTTATAATCTAAGTTGGGTTCTGAAATGATATTTTAGTGAAATAACATATTCTGAACAAATATGATGATTTTAAATGAGGGTTTAACCTACTTTGAAAAATATGATTTCAAAAGTGAATATGATTTCGAAAGTGATATGATTTGAAATGAATATGATATTTTGATATCAATTATGAATTGAATTTTGATATGTAAAAGAACCGTTCGTTGTGAAATAAGCATTTGGTTGTTAAAGAGACTGGGATCCAATATTGTCATACTTTCTGCCAATACCGAAAACCACTTTAAAAGCTATAAACGTGATGGAGATTCCAGAAATGAAGTAGGATGTTTTGGCGAATAATTCTGTATAAGGTATTTACATGATCCTGACTCTCGTGAGTCAGCTTAGATGTGACTTAAACAGGGTCCACGCTGGGCCAAGTCAGGCCGTTCCTCCTATCGAACATGCTTCTTCGATACCATATTATGACTTTGTGATGATTTGGTGGGCACCCCTTCATTTTGATTGTGGGAGTGTGTTTCGAGGTGGGCTGTAGTAGCTGTTATGCGTTACCACCAATTTGGATCAACAATTAGTAGAATCCTACCCTGGCATTGCCTCGAGTGCCTTGTTCACATGCCCTGTCGCACCTTCTACGAGTTTGTTTTGTGTCGTGCCTATGGAGTGCTCCTTGATAGCCCACCTGCGGGTTGACTTTACAGTATCTATATAAACTACGGCATTATATAAAATGTGTTAAGAGGGATATGGGTAACGCTTTAACGCTATTTTAATACTTTACTTATACACTATTATAATAGCATATTGTACTATGTATGTAGATAGTTTAACGGATCCTTAGGAGATGGTAATCCTGAACATCTCTTAAGTTATTGCACTCGCGTTTGACACTGGATAGGAGGTGTCAAAACCCGTAAACATCTCCAATGCTATTACACTCATATTTATTTACTGCTGATTTAACTTACATAAGATCTTTTAGTTATGACTCGAGTGTTTTGTCTTTTCAATCCGCTCGGGTCTGTCTGAGCTTTTCAGTGTATCGAAGACTTCTTTTGGAGGACGAAGTCGAAGATTTGGTACTATTACTATTTATTTTATTTATTCCACTTATCATACTATTCCACTGTATTTATTTATTTATTCTTTTTGTATGTAACTCTGATCTATATTGTAAAAGTATAATGAATGTTATTTGTAAACAACTTCATGAACTGTTTATTTGATTATTATATTTTGTCATTCCGCTGCGAGATTCTATATTTGTTTTTCTTTCTTTCTGTACTTTTCTTATTTACCCCATAATAATCCTCTGTTTTGAATGGTTTTAGTTTGACATGTGTGGCTTATAGTCGATTTAAACCGTCAAAAAAGGTGGGTCTTTATATTTGATGTTAGAGCTTTGGTTTAGCGATAACCTTAGCTTTGCGGGGTCTGACTCATTAAAGATAGGGTAGTAATACCCTAGAATGAGTCTTTGAGTGTACATATATGAGAGCACATTTATTAGTGTTATAAAAGGGTTACGTATTGTGTTAGTTTGTTCAGTTTAGTATTTATAAAATCTAGTCGGTACATAGGACGATATGGCATCGATAGGAATTTCTAAACACTTAATAGGATAGACCGACACAATATTGTTTTGAAATATGGGTAAATGAAATAATTTTGCCTGGTACTATATTTTGTATATAAAAGAATAATTTTATGAATGATATAGTTAGATGTAATATGTATTTGTTAGGTAGTGAAATTTTATAAATATTGATTGTAAAATAGGATTTACAGGTAAAGTAAATATAAATTGGAAATTTAGAACTTAAGTTCCGGGATTTTTAAGATTTCTTTCAAAAAGATTTTAGAATATAATATTAGTATTGTTTGAAAGTATTTTCGAATGAATTTTTTCAATATGATTTGAAAGAAAGTTTAAAGGGAACATTTAAAGGAAATAAGTTCTGTACTCCCCTCTCTGTCGTTGGAAAATAATTTCGATGATGAGTGCACGCACCATCGACATTCATTTTTGAGTTTCAAAGTGGAAAGATTACTGCAATAGTTTAATACACATCTATTTGATGAATAAACCTTAATTTTGATTTTCTAAATATGATTTGATCTATAAAGGATAAATATATATTATTTTCTAAGTGACTAAAATGAACCCGGAGTTTAGTTGTTAAAATTTCCTGATAAGCAGTAACTTTCAATTATTGTAATAAAATGAAATCTTAATTATTTTAAATTGGAGACTTCTAAATTATGTAATTAGAAACTAGATACTAAGTAGTTAATGAAATATATAAGAAATTGGAAACTTGTAAATTTAAGAATAATGAAATTTAGAAGATGTAATTATTAAGCATTTTGTTAACTAAAGTGAATAAGATAACTTGTGTAACTTTCAATTGCTTTCTTAAAACATATATATAACATACCAAATTATTAAAAGTTGAAATGTTAATAGAAATATGCAATAGGATATTATACAAGTAAAACTTTAGTAATGAAGACGTTTAAAATAAAAATTATTCCTATGAATGAGAATAGATGTTACAAAAATGTTGTTAACCTAAGTAAACAATTTGAAATGCTAGTAATTGAATTTAATAGGAATACTGTAAGTAAATGATTATAACTTTTGAAAATGTTGAAATGGTTAAGAAATAGACTTAATATTCAATTGATGTTATAAAAGGAAAGAGTAAATGTAAATTAAAGGTAGAAATACTTAAGTATGAAATGTTTTATTATTGGAAATCAAATACATTATTAAAAAATAAATTTGAATTAACCTGCAATGAAAAGTATGAAATACTTAAATAATGAATTCATTGACTATTTTAAACAATTGAATGGAAATAACTTATTTAAGCAATGAATGTAAAGTAATAAAGTGAAAGAAAAATGGCATTTTATCAATTAATGAGAAATGAACTTTTATAAGTAATAACGAATGTAATTATTGAAAATAAGCATTATATGAATGATAAAAGAATAGTTTATGATGTGAAATGAGATCTAAAAAAAAGAACAAACTTAAATAACATTGAAATTATTATTTGTTCGTCTTATGGATTGGTTGGGAAATGATACTTCTATTTTTTATAGAGATGTATAAATAATCTAGAAAGTTTTATCTACGACTATCGAGTGTATGGTTTACTTCATAGTTTATTTATCATTTTATATGATTAGAGGTTTCTAAACCCGAACAAACCATTTGTTGGTTGCTATAGATGTAAAATTGATATCTTTGACTGTATGATTTCTTCCTATTGTTGTTATGTTGTGTTGATTTGTTTTTATTGACTGAGACAATGTAAATGTTTCTCTTTGCATAAGTCTAACTCTTTTGGATTATATAAGTGAAATACAGGTTATGGAAGCAATAGCTACTGCTTTTGGTTCCATAAATTAAGCGTTGTTTGTCCAATAAATAGGTATGTTTTCGAATTATGGTTTTCTAACTATAACATATTATTTTCCTATGGTTTGGGATATATTGTTTTGAAATATGTGATATATATTATTATTATTGATATTATCATTTCTCCCAGATAACAAAGAGTATTAAAAGAAATATTGTCTGTTATTACGAAGAATAAGGCTGGATAGGAGCGGCCATCCGTAGTTGGGCCTTACACTTGTATTGGTTACCTCGATAGGAGTGGTATATATTTTTATTTTTCATCTTCTTATTTGTTTACTCCCATCGACATACCCAATTCCAGTACAAAACGAACTACGATGGTTCATATTAGTTTAGGACAATAGATATAACAATAACACAGATAAGCTAAATGCGGAACACAGATAATAAAAAGTCTCATATATATAACTAATGTCAGTTACAATACATGTGATACAATACATATGATACAACTACAACTGTCGACTCAGGAAGTTACATATACAAGTACATTGTTGACAATAATATACATGAATACATATCATCCTATACTATGACAACAACTACTCGAAAAGATATGAAAAGACTTCATAGCTCAATCAGCAACCCAAAGCAAGATATCTACAACCTGTAATAACTCGATCTGACCCGAGTATTACATTCAAAAGAAAATAACACACGGGTCAGTCTAATTCAAACACAGTTATTAATGCACAGAAGCAATAATAATTAAATAACAAATAGACGACAGTCAAAGTATATCTCGTCTATCCAATCCTTTAATAAGAAATAGGATAATGGTAAATATAATGCATAACAACATTAACAACGAATCAGCAAATTCAAATCATCAACAAAGATGAATAAAAGGATTATCAATGCAGATAATTTAGAAAACAACAGAATTACCTAAACGGCAATTAACAACAAAATCTAATTATTAAATAAATAATTAGAAACTCATAATCTAATTATCAAATAGATAATTAGACAACAACAAAATAATCAATCAAACCAAATCAAAATACAATTCAAAACATATTGAATTGAATAAACGAAATAGTTCAAATAATTGAAATATCAATTAAAATGTCACTCCTAGTAGGGCTGCAGTACACGCATGCATGTACTGCCTCGCCACTACAGTGATTACATACACAAAAGCTCAATGAAAGTTCACAAACGAGCACAAGGTCAAACCCGAGCGTTTAAGATGGATTCAACTCAATGTACAAATCAATGTACAAGTCACAATACAACAATGTCCAGACCAAATACTATCAATATGGTCGAACAGAGGCTCCAAGCATACAAGAAGATATGCATAGATCTGAAACAAAGAATGGCCAGACCAAACAACGCAATGTAAATGAATACAGTGGTCAGTGCAATGCACACCCAATCTAAACTGCAGTCACCTCAAGAATACAAGGACAAAACTGCAACAAGAACTGCAGCCACCACAAGATCACAAGGGTAAGACTGCAACAAAAACTACAACCACCACATGAATACAAAGGCACACTACAACAAAAGAAACTGTAGCCACCACATGAAGTATACAAGCTACAGAGCTCGAAATATTTCAACTTGTAGTCAATATACATGCAACAGAGAAATGAATAATGCAAGCAAGACCAAAATGCAACAAAACAACTCAACTCGAATAACCAAGTGCCCGGGGCAGTGGTACGAAATACAAGAATACAGCAGAATGAAGGTGTGAGCATCAAAAATATGGCACAACAGCACACAACAGTAATGAGTCAAGTACAACAACATGAAGGAACCAGATCAGAATGGCAACCAAAGTGGTCAGGCAATTTAAATTACAGGGCAATGCTCAAAGCACAACATAAATATGAATCACGTTCATATAGACTGTGCAACATCCAAAACAACTAAAAACTGCAAATGTATGAAGGTAGTAAAGCCAACAGACCAGAGTCATCATGAAACCACAATATAAAGACTGCAATATACTCAAACGAACATGACTCAAAACGTCTTTGTTGAACATGAGGAGAATCAAGTGCAGACAGCACCTACCAATGATACAACAACGGGGCATATATATGTATGCATATAAATGATGCTCGACAAATTACTAACTGTTATTAAAACAGCAGCTCACATAAACAAAATAGGTCAATCGACAATCAATGTCACGGCATGAACCAACAGTGAATTCAAGTGAATGGCCATACATGATGCATCAGTGAAACAACTCAATATGCAACCAAAGGTTGCCGTGAAGAACAACGAATGAAACTTACATATGCCCAATACTACATAAAACAGGTAGGCAAACTGTCTCAAATGGTCAAGACAGCTGCAATAAATGATCAACCTCGAGGTGATGGCCAGGTGACAGTACTGGAAAGGCACACTGATGGTTATATGTGGTATGAAGTGTGCAGTGATACAAAATACATGAAACTCAAAACTGCATAATCAACTGCAATGGTCATAAAGGCACAAGTGAACGACTACATGAAACTGGACAGTGCAAACCCAAATAGGAAATATATATGAACATGAAGCAGTGACAATACACAAAGAGAATGCAAAGTCAAAGTTCAATGAAGTCACTGTCGAACAACTCTTGCAAGTAAAATCGAACGAGGATGAAAATACTACCAGAGGCAGTGAATAGCATAGTCAAAGCCAACAATATCAACATCATCCTCGAAATAAAATTGAGCATCGAAGCACAGTTAAATGAAATCTCAAGCGAAGGCCGAAGCCAGCAAACTCATGAAATCAGAGAGTGTGGTAAAAATTCATCAAACGCAAAGCCAAATTGAATTCTCATCAAAATTATATTTTTCCAAAATCATGCTTGCAGATTTCAAACAAAAATTAGTGTCGTGGTATACAGAAATCGAACCAAGACAGATAAAAATCATCAACATCTAACAAAATCGAATAACCTAAGAATGAAATAGATGTGAGTGATAATTCACTCACCTTAGTTTCGACGCGCAGATCCAAGCAACCGAGTACTTGAAGTCGGCAACCACGAATTTGACTTGGATGAAGCTTCCACGAAAGAATCAAATGAAGAAGCAACGATTAATTCAGCGGCGCTTCAATTTAAATCAATAACCCTAATTGCTGAAGGAGGAGGATCGAACATAACGAGCCGCCATTTCTTCTTCTTCGATTATTTTGTTTTAGGGTTTTCATGAATGAATGAAGAATGAAAGGGGGACGGGTATTTACCTTGAAAATCTTCACGGCCTCATAATAAAACATGGGCCACAATTCAATTTTCAAAGCCCACCAACACTTAACAAATTTAGAAGAGAATTTCACCCTGATTTAAAACTTCCACTAGCAATTAGCTAGCACATTAATCGTTTAATGAAGATGTAACGACCCAGAATTTCTATTAATTAAAATTCATATATTTAATTGATTTTAAATATTAATAAGTGAAACTTATAAGTCAAATAAATTTTATTTCGAATAATTGGATTTAATTGGATAATTAAATCGATAATTTAATATGTTAAATTTCAGAAATAATTGAATAACGGGTTAAATATGATTGAAAATGATTTTTAAAATTTTATTATATCATATTGAAGTTAGAACGATATTTTAGAACTTTTAAAATTGAATTTAGAGTTTATTTGTGAAAACTGAATATTTTAATATTTTATCGACTAGTGAAATTAGCCATTTTTCGAACAGTCTCAGAATTGGACGAACTAGTTCCATTGGAGTCATAATAGTTTGTTATTATCGGATTTCAATTTTTGTAGCAATCGGAGTTTTCGTTTGACCGTGGCAGCTCAAAACGCATCGAAATTGTTTTAAAATTTATTTGGCGAGTTAAAATAGTCATTTTTCAAACAGTCTCGGATTTTGACGAAACTAGTTTCATCGGATCCGTAATGTTATATTATTATATGGTTTCAATTTTCGTTGCAATCGGATTTACCGTTTGTCCGGGGCAAGCCAAAATGCCTAGAAATTAGTTTAAATCGATTTAATTTAAAATCGATCGTTTATTGCCGTAACTCGCACAAATGATCGAATTAGCTCCCGAAACACGTTCCATTGTGTTCAGAACACGGGGTAAACCTTAGGAACGCCAACCGGCATGCTTCGTTTGGAGTTCGGAAAATCCGGGATGAACAGTGTTTGAGAAATTTTCTATAAAAGCCCCTTATGTTTCACTTTTGCAAAATAAAACACCCCCTAGGGTTTTGAGTTGCAGGCCACCGGCTAATATAATCAATGGCCGATGTTTTCTTTCCCTTTCTCTTTGATTTCTTCAAATCCATCAACATTTACAACAAACTTCCAACATGAAACTTGTAGAGGGTGGTGAGTACGTCATATCCAACGGCTATGATCGTGTTTCGTGTAGCGTGGAGGGAGGAATCGAAGCAGGAATGTCGGTCATTTGTTCTCGACGTGCGTGCAATGGGGGTGGCCGAGTTCAGGGTGGCTGTATGCGTGGGTAGAGCGGAGCTAGAGCTTCCAAATGGAGGTGGCCGATCGTTGTGAAATGGGTTGTAGTGGTTGCGAAAATTCGTAGATGGTGGCGGCTAATGGGTTGGATGCGTGCGCATTTACTAGAAGGGGGAGGAGAAGAAAGGGAGCGGCTGTGATTTGCAGGTGATGGGATGGACGGCTGAGATCTATTAAGTTCAAGAAAATAAAAATAAAAGTTGTAAATTTATATGTTTTAAATTCGTGTAACTTTAAAAATTCATATCTTTTTCATACGAGGTCGAAAACACACGAAACAAGTTGCGTTGGGTCCATATGGACGAACACTACGCTATGGAACTGGATTGGAGTCATTTTAAGTTAGTGAGAATTTCAGATAAAATTAAACGTACTTTTAATTTTATTCGAAATAAATCGCTGAAACGGAATTGAAACCAAGGTGAGAACTTCTCACTCAATCGAATCGGTTTCGATTTTAATTTTAAATAGTTAGATTTAAAATTCTTGATTGTATGTTTGAATGATAAATTATTGTCTGTTATTGATTGAAATAGACATTATACGCCGTTAGTAAGCGGATGTTATTTATTAAAAACATATACCGCGAATATTTCACAGTACAGTGAAATTGGTATTATTTATGTACTTGGAATTGATTTCCCGCATTATATAGCGGATGAGACCCTATTGCGCCGTATAATAGCGAATAATATTTTAAATCCTATATACCGCGATATTTCATTTGGAAACGGAATTGGTATTGTGCTAATGGCTGTGGATGCAGGGAAACAGGTTGGAGGGATCCAACTGGATTCCTCAACAGTATTTATTTGATTATGGATATTTTAATATTCGTTGATTATCATATATAGATATATGATGTCGTTGTTGTCGTGATTGACTATTTGGTGTGTAGCATCATTGGGACAATTTTGGAATTTTAAAAGGATTTTTAAAGTGATTTTTGAAAGCATACGTTTATAAAATATTTTTGGAATTGATTCATTTTAAATAAATAAACGTTATAATTTTAATGTTATAAAAATTATGATTTTTGAGAAATATAGTTAAAAGTTGATTTCTGAAAATATGGGGTTAATGATTTTATAAAATAATTTAAATTGGGATTTTTGAATTTATTGTAAAAAGTTTAAATATAGGATTTATAAAATTTGATTATTTTATAAATCAAAATGATGAAATTATAAAGGAGTTTAAAGACGTTTTAAAAATAATAATATAAATTGATCTATATAAAAGATTTATAAAATTGATATTTATAAATTAAAATATTGGGATTACAAAACGAGTTTTTATAAGTGTTAGAATGAAGTGTAAATGAATTTCATAAGTGAATGAAATTTATAGAATTATAAATGGTGAAGTTATAAATGGAATTTATAAGCAGTAGATTTATAAAATTTGTAAAGTTATTAAAAAAAATAGATTTGGATAAATAAATGAATCTTATAAGTTATAAGATTTATAATTTGGGAAGTCTTAAAAAGAACGATTTTGTAAACAAATAAATTATAAGCATTTAACTTATAATATGAACTTTTGGTATATAATTGAGTTATAAATTGAAGTTGTTATAAAATAAATAGAAATGGAATTTATAAACATTGTTTTATAAATCCGCAAATGACTTATTTTGATAAGTAAATTTTTATAGCTTATTAATGGAGTTATATTCACGTTTTAGACAGTGAATAATCCTTTAAAGTAAAATGTGTAGAAATGATGACATTGGTTAACAAAGTATGTTCACGTTTTTGGATAGTGAATAATATGTTAAAGAAATTGTTTTGGAGGTGATGTTTTAAATAGAATTAAAACGATTTAACGATGTTTTAAATGTGTTAAGATTCGAAACCATAGATTTCAACATTCATTGTTGAAATAGACGTTTTCGAGAAATAGAAGGAAATGGTGGACTATAACACTGTTGTTATAGTAAATGATTTCCAAAAGGAAATGTTTTATATAGTATTGGGATTTATGTATATCTATCTTAATTTCGAATCCCTATACTAGTGATTTTGGGTTGTCGTAATGATGTTTACGCAACATTCGTTTTGGCCCAAACAAACGTGTTTAAGAGAATGATTTCTTAAAGAATGAAATATATACTTAATTTCGATTTAAGTATACTGAATATTTTCCAAGTGTTGAAAATAAATAGATTTGTGAACTACTTATTATTAATAAGTAAAGAAAGGTTTTCCAATATGAAGTGAAATGTTGAGACTGTATCTTTTAAAGATAAATTGGAAATGAATATTGGAAATCTATTGAAAACCGTATATCAGTAGATAAATTGAAATATAAATTCACTATGGAATTTATAAAAGAAAGGGGAATTTGTTTAAAAATAAACGTTGATTTATTTTTGAAGTGTGAGAATAAATTTACGGACTTGGAGCGTAAATATAAAGTAAATCGGCAAGGATTTATTTATTTGGTTTAAATGAACCATTTTGAAATGAAAATATTTCCGCGTAAGGAAAATAATTGAAATTTGTTTTCAAAAGCGGTAAAGGTGAAAAGTGATTTGAAAATTTGTTTTCAAATGTTAAAGTATGAAAATTATATATCTAGTAAAGATATTTTTGGAAAATAAATAATTTGGAAAATTATTTGGAATCTGGTGATGTTGTGCATATCCATTGATAGTTCAATAACCGACTATCAATAATTACCTTTGAATGGGTATTTGTTGTGATTTGCATGAATTTGAATGCCATACTTATTTTTGAATAAGCGCTCACTATTCGGGTTAGCCGGGAAAGGACCTTGGGGTCGTATAACCCATTCCGAATATGTGACATGTCGTTATGAATTGCATTTGAAGACCGGTGTTGAAGACCGGATATTTTTGAAAACAGAAGGATTACCGTCGAATGTTTCTGCACCGAATGGCCTCGGTATAGAAATCCCATATGTGATGGGAAGTCCGGACGTTATTAGTGAATATCCGGATTGCAAGGACTTCTTTGTAAGTGCCTTCGGTTCTGTTCGAACCCGGAACAGACTTGTATGGATTGTATGTCTGACATTACAAATTGAGATATAAAGCTGATTTCTTTCAAATACATATCTATTGGCGGCGGAGAATTTATTCTCTTAGCATTAACACCCTTCTCAGAGACGTACGAGCTCAGAGGTTATGAAGTTGAAGGTTATTTGTGATATACTCCCAATTTGGTAGCGTGGCATGCTGAATGTTGCTGTGTGATGATCATTGTATGATCATTTGTGATATGATCATTTGTTTGATCATTTATCTTTGTGATCATTACTTTGATCATTTGTTGACCCAAAGCAGCTTTTTTATAAAGCGTGGCTTTGTGGACGAGACTGCGTCGGACCTCACACCCCGGAAATGGTCAAAACAGGAAGGATGCGGCAAGGTTATTAGGGGGTAGCGCCTCTTTAGTGTATGTCATTCCTTCTGGATAGATGTGGTATCATGGTATGGAGCCCAGATACTTAACCTATGTTGTTGCTGCAAACTTATTACTTTGTGGTTGTTGGAAATCGAGGATCCTCGGATGTAGATCGGTTACGATCGGGGGATGGCATATTCGTGTCAGTAGTTACCCAGTTAGGGGTAACCCGGCCTTGTGTTGGCAGAGATCCGGTTAGGTTCTCGGGACGTCATTCCAGAGGCGTTTCCATGTGGCAATGGGAAGTTCCTTGGCCTGACCATTTGTTGGAAATCCAAAGAAACAATACGATCTTGTACGGTTTTAGTTGTAGAACCTATCATTCACTTATGGTGGTCACCACTGTTTGGATGGTAGCTATAGTAGGCATAAGTGCGAAATGCCTATGCTGGCTAAGATTTATATCTTTACTTTCGAAAATGATTTTTCCTACAATATGCACTAATAATAATATCAAATGTTTCTTTTTAATGTGTATCAAGCATCTTTGACCATCATAAGGAGAAATCTCCTCCGAATTCTGCGTTTGCATTGTGTGTGTGTGCGGGAGGCCTTATGGTAGTCTCATTTCTAAAAAAAGCATTGCGAATCTATTTTAAAATTATCCCATTCTTCGTTTTAAAGATAAATTGTTTTAGTTCTCACACCAGTCACATGACTGACTCGGAGTTTATTGTTTTCCTTCCTAAACTCTGGGTGCCCACCAATTTCCATACGGGCAGTCTAGAGTTAAGGTTTATCAGGATGTTCTGGAATTCAGGAGTTGCTGGAGGCAAGCTGGATGGTATGGCGTATCATATAGTATATAATATTTCTTTTCCGCTGTTTGTTGTTTGTTGTTGTACACTCTGATAATGTAATATGATGTAATGTAATGTAATAACTGATATAGTTCTTTGTTTAAAGATTATTCATTTATTTATTATATGTTGTTCCGCTGCGATTGTGAGATTCTGATATTATTTTCTGTTGTTTTCTTTCTGTTCTATTTTCTTTTTCTTTCTTCTTCTATTTTTTTCTTCTTCTATTTTTTTCTTCTTTTAAAACCCTACCATTTCATTTTTTCGGCATTCGATTGCTCGGCAGTTGATACAGTGTACGTATTGATGTCGGTTTTCGAGCGTCGAAAAATCGAAACGTCAAAGAAGATAATTAACTGATGCGAAATCTCGGGTTGTTACAGACTCCCTTCCTTATAAAAATTGCGTCCCCGCAATTTTCATAATTAAAGTCGTCAAGAACAATTATTTTTCTAATATAAACTGGTTAAGCCAGAAAAATAAAAGTCGGGAATACAAACGCCAAAGAAATCTTTTAATTTCATAAAAGAAATTCACAAATTCTCAACAAAATCTAACTATCAAATAGATAATCAGAAAACAACAAAACTGAATAAATGCAATTATCAGCAATATTCAATTATCAATTAGATAATTAGAATACAGAAATCACAAAACAACAATATCTAATTATCGATACGATAGTTAGAAAACAGCAAAATTTAATTATCAACAAAGATAATTAGGAAACACAAAATCACAAATCGCAAAACCGCAATTATCTAGTTATCAACCAGATAATTTGAAAACAACAATTATCTACCCACCAAAACGATAATCAGAAATCTCAAATCAATAAATATCTAATTATCAAAAACGATAACTAGAAATCTCAAATCAACAAATATCTAATTATCACAAGCGATAATCAGAAATCTCAAATCAACAAATATCTAATTATCACAAGCGATAATCAAAAATCTCAAATCAACAAATATCTAATTATCACAAGCGATAATCAGAAATCTCAAATCAAAAAATATCCGGTTATCAAAAACGATAATCAGAAATCTCAAATCAACAAATATCTAATTATCACAAGCAATTATTAGAAATTTCAAATCAACAAATATCTAATTATCACAAACGATAATCAAAAACAACAAATGTCCGATTATCAAAAACGATAATCAGAAACAACAAATATCCGATTTCAAAAACGATACTCAGAAACAAAAAATATCCGATTATCAAAAATGATAATCAGAAACAAAAAATATCTGATTATCAAAAACGATAATCAGAAACAACAAATATCCGATTATCAAAAACGATAATCAGAAACAACAAATATCCAATTATCAAAAACGATAATCAGAACTCATATCAACAAATATCCAATTACCTGCAGATAATTGAAAACAACAAATATCTAGAAATCAATTAAGATGACTAGAAAATCAACATAAAAGGTTGGATCGATCCCATCAGATGGCGAGTTTTAGCTACGCCGCACGTGCATCAACAAATGGCCGAAGCCTACCAAGTACTATATTTTTGGCGCCCAACAAATGACCCGAAGGTCAAACAAATGATCCGAAGGTCCAACAAATGACCCGAAGGTCTAGTACTGGTATTGACCCGAAGGTCCATCATATGACCCGAAGGTCCAACATAGTGGCTCGAAAGCACACAAAATCATCAAAATCATCAAAAAGCAAATATTTCAATTAACGAGTCCGGAATTAACCGAAATAGCAAACGCACATGTCCCATACCACGTGTTTTACTAAATCGTTTGATTCTCTTCATCGTTTTCTTGAAAGTGCAAAATTGTGTATTCCAAAAATAACATTTCACATTCTCAAACGGACAAGTCCGGAATTAAGCGAATCAGTAAAAGAAAGGGGTCATAGTCCTCGATTTTGCTGAAACGTTTAAATCGCTTCCTCATTCTTTTGAGAGCGCAAACTGCAAAACTTCTGAAAACAATTTCATTTATTTTATAAAAGTAATAATTTACATTCTCAAACGGACAAGTCCGGAATTAAGCGAATTAGTAAAAGAAAGGGGTCATGGTCCTCGATTTTGCTGAAATGTTTAAATCGCTTCCTCATTCTTTTGAAAGCGTAAACTGCAAAAATTTTGAAATTTTTTTTTATTTTGAAACAACTTTTAAAACACGTGATTAAAACAGCAACATCAGTAGCAACTTCGACAAGGAAATTGCACTTCTCAAAATACCGTAAAAACGGACAACAAAATCAGCATTGCGGGACAACCGCTTGAAAATCCACTTTAAAATTTGACGGTTACTGAAGTCAAAGCGACAGTAATTTTAAACGTCAAAATCTCATCAAAATAATTTGCATCAAAATATAATACCAGTGAATTTTCATTCATTAGAAATGTCAACAAAACACCGTGCTTCAAAAATTTAGCACCGATGTAAAAATCCCGTTATAAAATAACGGCAACAAAATACGTTAAAAACCAAACATCGGTTCAACGTAAAATTTAATGTCGTAATGTGCAACTTAAATTTGCACGTATACTACAAAATGAACAGAGAAATCATCAAATATATCTTCAATGAAGATAATTCAAAACAGCAAAAATCTCAAAAAAATCACATATCTGCAATCGCTTCGGATCCTCAAATCGGATTTGAAATTTTCAAAGAAAACAAAATAAATACAGCTATGTGAACGACAAATGAAATTTATTTCAATTTCATATTTTGATTTTTAAATCAAAAAGGTTATCAGTTGTACTCAACGAAGACAGTCTCACTGTTTCCGCTGCGCACTCTGATAAACCGACACAAATTACTCAATCATCAAACACAGTTTCACTATTATTTTTAAATAAAGATATTTAAAAGTTTCATCACACTTTCAAAACTTTAGTTTTGACTCAAAGCACAACTAAAAACATCAACAATAGTTTTAACACATGTTCCATCTAAGTTATGTTTTATATTATGTCCATAAACCCCTAGCTCTGATACCAACTGTGACACCCCACCTATATGCTCACAATAACAAAGAGTATTAAAAGAAATACTGTCTATTATTACGAAGAATAAGGCTGGATAGGAGCGGCCATCCGTAGTTGGGCCTTACACTAGTATTGGTTACCTCGATAGGAGTGGTATATATTTTTATTTTTCATCTTCTTATTTATTTAACATTTTAATTGATATTTCAATTATTTGAACTATTTCATTTATTCAATTCAATATGTTTTGAATTGTATTTTGATTTGGTTTGATTGATTATTTTGTTGTTGTATAATTATCTATTTGATAATTAGATTATGAGTTTTTAATTATTTATTTAATAATTAGATTTTGTTGTTAATTGCCGTTTAGGTAATTCTGTTTTCTAAATTATCTGCATTGATAATCCTTTTATTCATCTTTGTTGATGATTTGAATTTGCTGATTCGTTGTTAATGCTGTTATGCATTATATTTATCGTTATCCGATTTCTTATTAAAGGATTGGATAGACGAGATATACATTGACTGTTGTCTATTTGTTATTTAATTATTATTGCTTCTGTGCATTAATAACTGAGTTTGAATTAAACTGACCCGTGTATTATTTTCTTTTGAATGTATACTCGGGTCAGACCGAGTTATTACACCAGACCTCTCCGTACGAAGGAGACTCTGTCGAAATTTTCCGTGAATTTTGGACTTGGGAAAATTTTGTGAAATGTTTTTTCAAACTTTTGTTGACTTGAATATAGAAGGATTTAATTGTTTTAAATTAATATATTTTATTTAAATTATTTAATTATGTAAAATAATTTTTTATAAATTTAATATTTTGAATAAGATATATTAATTTCTTAATTACTTCTTTCTCTTTTTGAGGATGAAAAGTTTTGAGTGGAGGAGAGTGTAACGACCTGTAATTTTCGATAATAAAAAATAGTTAATTTAACAAGGTTTTGTGATTTACTGTTGGAAGAAATAAAAATTTATGATTTAATAATAAGAATATAATAGGAATGAAATATAATTTTATTAATTTAAGGATTTCAAATAAAATTGACAAAAATTCAACGTATTTGAAATATTTCAACTAATATGGTAAAAGATGATAATTACAGAGTATTAATGTAATAAGAGATAAAGCAATGTTAACCAAGCCCATAGGGTAATGATTGATTAAAAAAGATTGAAATCGAATTTAATCAAGTTATTGAAATTAAATTATAATTAATTGGATTTAATTACAGTTGAAATTGAACATTGTAATTAGTGTAATATGTAACGCTGGATTGATATGTAAATTTGTTTTAAATTATTATAAATGTCTTAGTAATCAAAAAAATGATAAAATTTGTTAATCATGGAATTTGAATTGAAGAGTGATTTAATTAATTTAATAATAATTTATTCAATTAACATGAAATAGCCATTTTGGCAACCTCCTTGCATTTCGACGAAACCAGTTTCATCGTTCCGTAAAGGTGAATTATTGTATGATTTCAAGTTTCATAGAGATCGGACTTGTCGTTTGATCGTACGGACTTGAAACGCGTAGAAATCAATTTAATTGAAATCAATTTGAAATAAGCTGATTTTAAAGCTAACTTCTTGATCGATGGAATTAGGACTTGAAACCTATTCCATTGAGTTTAAAATATTGGATACGTCTGTTTTGATACATGGGATGACCTACTTTCGTTTCGGAAGCGAAACGGGCTTTTTGGTTGCTATTCGTCGTTCGTACAAATTCGATATGTGTTTATTTTCTTATCGGGCTTTGTTAATATAAATAGTTTTGTTTCCCAAACCCTAGTAGTCATTTTTCTTATTCTATACGTACAATTTTATCTGACTATCTCCCCCTTCAATGGCAGAAACAAATTCAAATTCCAAACGCTACAATTCAATCTCCAAACCAATTTCAAAATCAAATTCCTCCATACCATATCAAATTATATATTGTTTCGAAGCTCTCAAAAAGCATAACCCAGATCTACAATTCATTTTTCAATTGGGTTCTTAGTTTGGCCAAAAATCGAGAATGAACCTTGGCCATTGAAATTAGGTTTTGAAGATCCAACGGTGGATTTCACTTGATCGTCGATCGGGAGGTGGCATTGGAAAGCTAGCGTGAAGCATGTCTTGGAGATGTTGTTCATCGGTCGTAACTTGATCGAGAATCGCCATGATTTGGCTTGGAAGATCAACTGTGACGGAGGTGATTGGTGGGTCGCGCGGCCTCATGTGGCGCCTAGATGATCGGCTTGGCATGGGGAAGATGGCATGGTGGTCTAATGGTGGCGTCTACATGTGTGGCGGTGGCAAAAATTGCCCTAAGGCTAGCGGCTATGGTCGAAGTCGAGAATAGGGTTTATCGCGTTACAGTGGTGAGGCCTAGGGTTTTTGTGCATGTGAGAGGAAAGGTGCATGTTTTCTTTATTTTAATTTATTTTAATTTATTTTAATTTAAGCTGTATTACTTCCAACGATCATAACTTTTACATACGAGGTTGGATTTTCGCGCGGTCTGTTCTATTGCGATCGTATTGAATTCCGGACATTATGGAAATGACTTAGCGAATTCTGAGACTGTTCAAATTTGGGCATTTATTTGGATTTTAAATCGATTTAAAATCAAAGGTGAGTGTTTTAACCCACTCACAGTTACTAACTTATCTTACGTTAGTTAAACAAAATTTATGATGTGATCTGAAATTGATTGGTTGATGTTTGGTATATATAAATTGTTATTTTAGTGAATCTTTGAATTTCCATTTCTTTTATTTGAGACAAACAAAATGAAATTCGGTAAATAAAATAAAAGACAAACAAAAATAAAGTAAAAAGTAAATAAACAATTATTCTTACGAAAAATAAAAAGTAAATAAAGAAAATATTTATTATATTGAAACTAGAATTAAATATTGTAACAATATACAATAAGCATTGGAAAATTATAACTACACTTTTAAAAATGTTTTTAAAATAAAATATATACATAACATGTCATGTTACACACATATACACAAAATAGAACATGATGTGACAAACAAAAATATTATTTATATAAATTAAAATAATCAATTTTGTTAAATAAAACAATTTACATACAATGGTCTAAAAAGCACAACTTTCACAATATTAATTGGATTTCAACGAAATAAAAAGCGATATACTTGAAATTTTATTTACTTTCATTATAAAAGATAAAATTCAAAAATTCAAACTTTTAATTTTAAGTTAAAAGTCAAAGTTTGACCATATTGACCAAAATTCGCATTTCTGGAAAATATTCTATTTAGTCATGTTTGGAATTATAATTCACATACAAAATCAAAATTTATATTTAAAATAACAAAATTTATTCATTTTAATAAGTAAAATAAAGTTTTTAAATCAAGAATTTCAATTAAAATAATTAAAATATACAATTAAAATAATCACAAAATACAGGGTTGTTACACTCTCCCCCACTCAAAACTTTTCGTCCCGGTAAAGGAATGAGGTACGGGAAAACACAAAAAAAAAAGGATGAAATAGGATTAAGACAAGATGACAAGAAGATTGAAATTATACCTGATAATTATTGTTATAGGTAAGTTTAGCATGGTGGAGATGATCTTCCCAAGATCCTCCAGAATCAAGAACACATGCACGAAAAGATCTTCTAGAATCTGATTCACTCTTTCCGCTTGACCATGATCTGTGAATGGTAAGCAGTGCTCAGATTCAAAAATGAGTACTAACGATTATCAAAGATTGTAGAAAGATTTCCAAGCAGATTGGTATAAGCAATAGCCTCCCCATTCTGTAGCAAGATATGGGAAATAAGAACAACCAAAGATAGTTTGAAAAACAAAATAAGATAATAAATTTGAAACCATGAAAATTTCAACTTAAATTGAAAATTAATCTTACATAAGTTAAATAAATCTTAACTATCTCTAATTTCATTATCTTATCATCCAATTATCTTAAATTAACAATTTCTAAAATCATGAATTTGAAAAAATCATTTATTATACTCAAAATGTACTCAATAAACTTAATTCTTCTTTATTCCCAATTAAAAATTGAATTTATTCCTCTCAATATATTTTATTGCCTATGTTAAATATAATTACACTTATTAAACTGCTTTAATTTATTCTTAATTCATTTAACATCATTTTATATTGTAAATTATTCCATTACCCTTTTTTCTATATTTACCTCTGTTAATCTTTTTTTTATAACTAAAACTTAAGTGTATAACATTTATTATAACCACTCAAATTTTATTTATAAAATCTTTTCATATTGTATATTATCCAATTACATATTCAACTTCTGTATAATTTAGGTAAGTTCAATTGGAATGAAATTGTGTATTATACAAATAAAATTTTCTAATTCAATCATTTCAAGCTTGAATATTTATCCAAATCTTAAAATTATACTTGAAATTATCTTTCAAGATAAAATTTAGGAATTAAATTTCCGATATATTCCAAACTATTTAGAGATAAATAAATGCACATATACTATATATAGTCATATCCATTCAAATTTAAATCATATATCAGCATATGTTATAAATCCAGTCGTATTTAGAGATTCAAATCAATTAAATTCCCCAAAACAAAACTATAGAAAGACTACAGAACAGTTTCTTCACTTTGAAACTCAAAAATGAATATCGATGATGCTGCAGTCATCACCAAAGTTATTATCCAGTGACAAAGAGAATAACACTAGTTTTAAACTTTAAAATTCTTTGGAAACAAATTTATATTCGAAAATACTTTAAATAATATATCCGTTAAAACTTTAAATACAAGGTTTGAAACCATCAGAAATTAAATATGAAAATTCTTATTTTAAGTTCATTTTAAATTTCCAAATAAATTTATAGCTATATTTTATAGTTCAACTATTTATATATGAAACAAGAGATAATGATATACAAAATCAAATATTATTTCTTAACAACCAATTCAATAAAATCCAGAAAAAGATTTATAATATAGTTACAAAATTTATTTCATTACTAAATTTGAAAAACCATATTGTGTCAGTTTGCTCTATTCAAGTGTCTTGGAAATCTTATCAACAGTGTTGATCAGACGAATCGATCGGAAACCCAAATCAACATCAACAACTCAAACAACACAATATATAAAACATTTTAAATATTAGTTTACAAATATACTTCAAGAATGATTTGAATATAAGTTGGAAACAAAGATGAGATGATTAAATAATAGAATAGGAAGATAGATAAGCTTATATAAATCATGGGCAACCTTAACCGGGTCAACCGTGACTTAAAGAATAAGATCGATATGGATTTCTAGGGTAAATCAACATTCGGTCTCAAGAGATAGAATTTGGGATAATAAGATATACTAGCATCTAAACAAATGATATAAAATAGCTGGTGAATCGATGTCGTTGTAAAGGAGTTTCACCCCGTTACAATCAATTTGAGATTGGCGGGACCGCCGACTCATTTTAAAGATCATTCGAAGTGGAGTTATGGGATACTCCAGAATCAAAAGAAGACGAATAGTAAGGGACAAGAATGGATTTTGGAACCGCAGGAAACGTTCCAAAATTCAAAGGAAACTCGAATGAAAGAGATTCTGTAATTAAATCTACTCCATATGCTGAGTTTTGCCTAAAACCAGTGCTCTAATGCCAAATGTAACGACCTGATATTTTCAACCATTCGCATCCACACATGTCGGACTTGAATTGCTCAAAATACCGCATTGTAAATAAAATTTGGCAAATCTCAGAATATATAGTAAATAAATAACCATAGATCACAGACACAGAGCATTTAATAATGCAGCGGAAGTAAAAGAGATAGTAGTATATATATAAGATACATCAGAGCTAAACAAGATACAACAGAAGAGTAACAAGATACATCAGGTACAAATCATAATACATCACTGGATACTGAAAGCAAAATAAATGGCTGGATCTTCAAGAAATGCTCCAACCCCAAAGGTGAGTCTTGAATGCGGAATCACTCAGTCTGACTCGAGTGTAAAACAAAACACAAAACACTCGAGTCAGGACATAAATACTTATGAACTATAAATCAACTCAAGTGAACAGTAACAAAATGCATCAGTAACTTAAAGGATGTTTGGGATCGCCCATCCTTTAAGGATCCGTTAAACTATTTACTATGTAGTAATATTGCGCTATAATAATAATGTCTACAGTAAAATAAACTTACTTTAAAATAGCGTTAAAGGGTTACCCATATAGCCCTCAACACGTAATAGTTCCAGTAGTCCATCCAGTATCAGCATATCTCCAGATCGGGAAACTACCCTAAATACTCCACGGGCTCGGGAGAAAAAAACTCGTAGTAAAGCTCGCTATGGTAGGTGATAAAACACACAAGGAAATGCCAGGGTAGATATACCAATTACGCACACGGGCTGGCGGTAACGTAGCAGCCACTACGCCCACCTTGGAACACACTTCCAACCAAAATCGAAGCATGGCCATCAGATCAACCATAAGTAAGAGTATAGTATCGAAGAAATGTGTCTGATAGGAGGAATGACCTCACTTGGCCCGAGATCGCTCATGCTTTAGCCACCTTATGCCAATTCACGGGAGTCGGGTCCACGTTTATACCTCAATAGGATCGTCGCCACCATCCTACTTCATTCTGAAATCTCCACCGCATACACGGCTATTAAAGTGGTTTTCGGAGCTGGCAGAGAGTATGACAACTTTCGATCCCGGTCTCTTTAACAACCAATCGTTATTATAACGCCGTGGTCATTTCAAAATAGTTTATACTTCAAAAATCAAATCATTTCATTTCCAAACTATATTCCTTTCAAAATAGTTTATACTTCGAAACCAAAACCACTTTTATTTCAAAACTATATTCAAATCAATACGATATCATTTCCATTTCAAACATATACTCACCTTTCAAAATCTTAATACTTTCAAAGTTATAACTCTTTCAAAACCAAAATACTTGAAATCATTACACTTTGAAAATCATAACATTTCGAAATCATATATTTGAAATCATGGTACCTTCCTTTAATTCTTTACATTTTACAAATTTATTCAGTTAAAACCAAATTTTAAATTTAATTCAATTCAAACTATCAGTTTCAATTCAATTCAGTTTCCCAACAAACCATTTCAAATATTATCAATTTCAAATATAGATTTGATCCCCAAAATAAACTATTAAAATTTTAATATATTTCAAAGCTTAATATCCCACATTTCAAAACTAAATTTTATAATTTCATATATCTTGAATTTAACTTCATTATTACTTAGTTTTGCAATGTTCATTTCATAAATCCAATATCATTTAAATAAACTCAAATTACAAGCAAACCAAATATCCTTTCATACTAATATAAACTTCATATTCATTTATCGAATAAATCGAATAAATCAAAATCAAATATCATTCCAAATTTCGCATTCTTTATCAAAATAAAGATCATCTCATTCAAAACCATTTCAATCATTAAAATATCATATCCTTTCAAAATCTCATTATCGAATCATTATTTGAATTCAAATTCAAATATTCAAATTTAGATATCATTTTAAAATCAAATATGTCGATCATTTATTATGTCAAATATCATTACAAAACACATTTTAAAAGTCCATTCAAAAATTCATTTATCTCATTACATTTCATCCCATTTAACACATAACCAAGTAAACCTTATTTAAATTCAAATTCAATTTAATTTCCTTAAAATTCAAATTTAAATATTAAAAATATATTCAAAACCCTCATATTTCACAAATAACCAATTCCAAAAGTTATATCATTTAACACTTTAAAATATAACTCACACGGTGTTAAAATCTATAACATTTCAAAACATTGTCAAATTATAGCAATGATGGCATTTATAAAGTGCTATCATAGCTTATAGTTTCCAAAATAGTTTAGTTCAGGTAAAACAGCATTTATAAAATGCTGTAATAGATATTTAGTTATTTCAAACGTAGTTACATTCAAAACAACAACACTTAAAAATGCTGTCATAAGACTACAACATTTTGGGAAATGCTATTAATAAAATTCCAAATTTTATTATAACTTCAGAAACATTAGCACTCTAATTTTTTTTGTTATTTTAAACTTATAAATCATATTTCTAGACTTCAAAATTTCACATTTGAATAATTTTAACATATGATTTATCACAACAAAATTTTATAATTAAATATCCAATTTAAAACTCAATTCATTTGTTAAGTCAAAATTCACTGTTTTCTTAACTTATAAATTTTAACAAAACTTAACATTTTACTTTCAAATATCATTTCAAAAATTTAACTTTAATTTCCATTATTTACTTACATTTTTAAATTTTTAAGTCAAAAATCACATCTACTTCAAATTTACATACTTAAATTTACAAATTCAAAACTTAATATTTAGCTTTCTCAAAACCATAAAATATATATTTTTATATCAAAATTTCATACTTTTAAAAATACATATCTTAAGAAAAATCATTTAAAAATATACCATGGGGTCTGTATATAATTTTCTAACCTAGGTCAAGTGATACAGATATGTATCATTTCAATCCGCGATTTACAAAGAAAACTCGGGTTCTATAATTTCAAACCCGCAATCCCAAGTCAAATAAAATACAATAAAAATCACTTGGGTATATCATTTCAGCTCATAATAATTTTTCCTTATTCTAATGTCTGTTCGGGTATGTATCATTTCAACCCATAGTGATTCTATTCTAACAGGGAACTTGCAGTGTGAACATATGCATAAACAATATAAACAAATACACAAACATGTCAATGACACAATATACAGTTATTTATCATATGTCAGGTGATAATTAACAAAGTTAACATGGTAATAACATGGAATAACATATCACAAAATCATCATTAACTTGCAAAAGCATTTTAATTACTAATCACTTGTCATCGATTTACCATTTCATAAGTAAAAATGTCAGAGTGAGAAGGACTCACTTTTATCAAAGCTAGAGACCACTATGACACACAAGAACGATTCCAAAGGCATAACAAGCACGATATAGCACAACTTTTGATTTGAATGAATGGAAAGCCTTTATATTGATCTTGTATATAAAAAACAAGACAATATACACATAAATACAACACAAAATTATCATTGAAACAAATAAAAATAAGAAGCAACAAAGAGCAAAGTGACTTGACCTTGCCTTAACCATTCAAGTGCTCGACCTAGGGGTTTCATGTGCTCGGCCATGCTGATGTTTTGGTGGTAAATAGCTCGGATTTGGCATCACATATGCACGGCTAGAAGTGGATGGTGAAGGAGTAGAAGTTACAACATAGGGTAGGTCAAAGGACAAGGCAAAAATAGTGAAGTTTGATGCACACTAGGCTCAGCCATAGTCAACATTGGCTTGGCTATGGTCAGGTATAGGTCTGGTCAGTTGAGAGGTTGATGGTCATAGGTGATGTACATCAGGTGGTGGTGGCTATGGGGGTGGCCGAAGTGAAATATGGAGGGGTTGATGGAATATAGGCTCGGCTAGCATGGTTTTATGGAGTGTTTGCAAGAATTTGAGATGATGGCATTACTTGGTGGTCACAGCCAGTCTTGGTCAGAGGAGGAGGAGGTGTTGCTATGGCTGGTGATGGTGGAGAGGTTGGTGGTGATGGTGAGTGGTAGGGCCGAGCAAGGCTTGAAGAAGCAAGGGGAAAAAAACAATGGAAAGAAGAAGGAAAAAAGAGAAGCCATTAGAACCTTTTTTTTCAAGTGAGATAGGCGTGAGTTTTAGAGGTGAGAAAGTTTCTTTTTCACGTGAATGACAAAGAAGAATACGCGGCAGGAAGAAAATGTACGGCCGAAAACAATGAAATGAAAAGGCAAAAGAAAACGAAAAGACAAAGACAATGAAAGGTCACAAGTAAATGAAAAGGTTTTAACTCTTTGAATTTCCATTTCTTCTATTTAAAACAAACAAAATGAAATTCAGTAAATAAAATAAAAGATAGACAAAAATAAAGTAAAAAGAAAATAAACAAGTATTCTTAGGAAAAAATAAAAAGTGAATAAAGAAAATAGTTTATTATATTGAAACTAGAATTAAATATTGTAAACAATATACAATAAGCATTGGAAACTTATAACTACACTTTTAAAAATGTTTAAAAAAAAATATATATACATAACATGTCATGTTACACATATATACATAAATTAGAACATGATATGACAAACAAAATATTATTTATATAAATTAAAATAGTCAATTTTGTTAAATAAAACAATTTACATACAATGGTTCAAAAGACATAACTTTCACAATATTAATCGGATTTCAACGAAATGAAAAGCAGCATGCTTGAAATTTTATTTACTTCCATTATAAAAGATAAAATTCAAAAATTCAAATTTTTAAATTTTAAATTAAAAGTCAAAGTTTGACCATATTGACCAAAATTCACATTTCTGGAAAATATTCTATTTAGTCATGTTTGAAATTATAATTCACATACAAAATCAAAATTTATATTTAAAATAACAAAATTTATTGATTTTAATAAATATAATAAATTTTTTAAATCAGGAATTTCAATTAAAATAATTAAAATATATAATTAAAATAATCACAAAATACAGGGTTGTTACAGAAAGAAATGTTTTTAATAGTTGAACACTGGAGGCATAATAATCATACAAGTATGAATGAATGCACATATACATGCATGCGTGCGAACACATACATATACATAAACACGTAGTCTCAAGTATGTGTTTATGATGGGTGTGAATTATTAAAGTTACTAAGTAACTTAAATGGATAAGAATGACATAAACATTAGAATGAGTTATAATGCGAGGTCAGTAGCCCTACACAATAGAAATCTACTACACAATAGAAATCTACCCACTATAAGGGGCTACCATCAATTGTATATATGCTATAGTGATGTAGGAATTATATATGCTTGCGTATAGGTAAAGGGATACCCCAGTAGGGTTCGCTTTAATATTTTCAGTAGGGGTATTGCCTTGGTTTCATTAGTCAATCTAGAGAAAAGATTAACGCTATGTCAGTCTGTTGGTACCATATTAGGGAGTAGGAGCAGTACATAAGTCGAGAACATCATCGGTCTTGCACCACCATGATTGTTTTCTAGTTTGTTTCTTAGGGGCAAGCCAAATAACCCTTAATAGAGGTCTTTAAAAATGAATGGGGTAATCCATGGAGCCAAATCCATAATAGTCCGAGGAGACGAGTCCTTTATAGCTCGTGTAATCGAGTCCACAATACGAAGCAGACATGTAGAAAATCCCTAAAGCGGTATAGAATACGGCTAAACAATTGTAACGTCATTATTGGGCACTAGGGGAGTTCCTTAGTATGCATGACAACGAGGATGTTATACTGCATTGATGATGGATCTTGATGGGGTGCTGGGTTATAGATATTAGTAAGGACGGTATTTTAGTCCAAAGGGAGACTATGGTTGTAACAACCCTAGATTTTTCATATATTTTAATATTTGACTTTGTTTTATTTTGAAATTATTTCAAACTTATTTTATTTCAAACATTTCATTTTTTAAATGTAGGTGTTGATTATTATGTGAATTATAATTTCAAACCGGTATAAATTGGATATTTAACTAAAAGATGAATTTATGTTCAGACTGGTCAAACCTTGACTTTTAAATTTCAAATTTAAATATTTAAATTCTTAAATTTTATCTTTTATTATGAAAATATATTTAATAACTTGAATACTTCTTTTCGTTTCGTTGAAAACGGATTTAATTTCTGAAAGTTATGTACATTTCAATTTTGAGTATAATTTGTTTTATTTTGAAATTTTGTCTATTTTTAAATTATATAAATCATATTTTCTATGTTATATTTTATTTTAATATGTGCTAATATTTTATTTTATGTATATTTTGTCTTTTAATATTTTTAAAGTGATAAAAAAAAATTTCAAAATTTACTGTGTTTATTTCCTATTTTCAAAGGTTGTTTTCTATTTTTCTACTATTTTCTTCATTTAAATTATATTTAATTAAAATTTAAATATTTATTTTGTGAATGTATTTTTATTTTATGTTATTATTTATGTTTAAAAATATTTTACAAGCTCATATGAATTTTCTAAAAATTATTCTATTTAATTTCAAATTTTCTAGTCTAGTTCACTATTTTTAGCTATTTTTCTTAATTTAACTTTATATATTTAATAAATATTGTATAAATTTTTATATTTTGATAAAATTTCGAAATTTTATCTGGGATTATTATTATTTCCAGAAATATAAAGTTATATAAATTGAATAAGGATATATGAAGAGTTTTTTACTTTTGAATTGCCTTTTGCCTTTTTGAATTCCACCTCTTCATTTTCCTCACAACCCTTCATTTCTTTACCATAACTCCCCACATTTCAGCCGACCATCTCATTTTAATTTCACATATCTTCCTTTCCTCCTTACTGAGAAAAATTTTCGGCCATCACTGTGATGCCCCACCTCTATGCTCACAATAATAAAGAGTATTAAAAGAAATACTGTCTATTATTGTGAAGAATAAGGCTGGATAGGAGCGGCCATCCATTGTTAGGCCTTACACTAGTATTGGTTATCTCGATAGGAGTGGTATATTTTTTTTATTTTTCATCTCTTATTTATTTACTCCCATCGACATACCCAATTATAGTATAAAACGAACTACGATGGTTCATAAAAGTTCAGGACAATATATATAATAATAACACAGATAAAGTAAATGCGGAACACAGATATAACAGAAAGTCTCATATATATATATAACTGATGTCAGTTGATATACATACGATACAATACATATGATACAACTACAACTGCCGACTCTGGAAGTTACATATACAAGTACATTATCGTGAATAATATACATGAATATACAACATCCTATACAATGACAACATCTACTCCAAAAATATGAAAAAACTTCATAACTCTAGCAGTAACCCAAAGTAAGATATCAACAACCTGTAAATACTCGGTCTGACCCGAGTATTAAATTCAAAAGAAAATAATACACCGGTCAGTCTAATTCAAACTCAGTTATTAGTGCACAGAAGCAGTAATAATTTAATAATGAATAGACGACAGTCACAATAAATCTCGTCTATCCGACCCTTTTACAAAGAAATCGGATAACGGTGAATATAACACGTAATAGTGTTAAACAACAAATCAGCAGATTTAAATCATCAAAAAAGGTAAGTGAAAAGAACATCGGTGAAGATAATTTAGAAAACATCAGAATTGCCTAATTGGCAATTAACAACGAAATCTAATTATTAAATAAATAAATAGAAACTCAAAATCTAATTATCAAATAGATAATTAGACAACAACAAAATGATCAAATCACCCAATCAAATATAATATCAAAATATTGAATTGACAACCCGAAACAATTTCATCAATTGAAATAAATCAATTTAAAATGTCAAATTCTGAATTGGCTGCAGTACACGCACGCGTGCACTACCTCGCCAATACAGTGATGAAATACACAAAAGCTCAATGAAAGCTCACAAATGAGCACAAGGTCAAACCCGAAATACCGGATTCAACTCAAGTATAATTCGAAAGACAAGCAAAATGCAAAGGTCAAGTCACGGCAATCATGACTCAACTCAATGCAACGACCAAAGTCAAGGCAACATGAAACTGAAGATTAACCAAGTAAAATGCAAACTGACACGACGATTCACACGTCAAAATGCACAAGTAAGGCCACTATATAATGTAGCAGACACATGTACAGGGTCAAAGGCACAAACACATTGTGAACTTATATGGGACAACATAAAAACCATCCCAGACTAGTTCAGGTAGCACAAAGAATGGCCAAAAACAACTATAAGCAAATGCAAGCTACCCAGTACACAAGCGAATCCAAATGTCAAATGAAGACAACAACATAGGATATTCCAGATCAGGTGACAAACATGCACAGGCAAAGGCGGTCCAGCATGAGGCAGTAAAGTAATAATTACAACCAGGTTACTGATGTAGGTGGCACAAGGAACTGCCGACCAAACAGGTTACTGATGCAAATTACTCGGAGCAATATACATGAAGTAGAGTTGAAACCGAGTCAACAAAATGAAACTGGAAAAATGCATATGAACATGATAGTAATAGTTCAAGGCACAGTAACAACTACATGAAACTGAGATTTCAACTTAATTAGAAAATGCATATGAACATAATAGTAACAGTTCAAGGCACAGTAACACCTACATGAAACTGAGATTTCAACTTAATTAGAAAATGCATATGAACATAATAGTAACAGTTCAAGGCACAGTAACAACTACATGAAACTGAGATTTCAACTTAATTAGAAAATGCATATGAACTCAGGTGGAATGCAAACTTCAAAAGGTCGAAACTGTTGCAACATGAGGCAATCAAAGCCATGACAATTCCAAATATGCAAACTGTCTTACATATGCTCAAAAAAACATGACTCATAACATCTTTGTTGAAGATGAGGAGAATCCAGTGCAGACTGCACATACTAATAAAACAACAATGGGCATATATATGTATGCATATGATTGATGCTCAACAAATTACTAACTGCTATTAAAATAGCAGCTCATATAACAAAATAGGTCAATCGAAAATCAATGTCACGACATGAACCAATAGAGAATTCAAGTGAAAACAGAGTGGTACAAGTGCAAGCCCGAACAAGACTCGAATGCTATCAGACTTCAATTCAGTGAACCCATTAGGTATGCAGACCAAAGAGCAGAAGTAATCTGGATCGATTGCCATCAACTCAGAGACATAATACACACTTGAGGACAAAAGCATATAGGCATCAAGCTACAAAGCTCAAGCTATAGCACAGAACTACAGATCAAGCAACAACCAGACTACATTAATGCACATGAGGACCAGACTACACAATGAATACAATGCAACAAATGAATGTATCAGTCTTGAACAAGACAGTCAAACCACAGGCTCGGACTCAAGTCAGTGTCAACAGCGGTATAGATAAATGAAGACTGCATGACGATATTCAACATGCTATGCAACCTGAACCATGTACTACAAGTAAAAAGACAAAGAAATACAAGCTAATAGCTCATGCTACAGATCAGGTCCAAGTCAGTTATTCACGAAATCAAAATTCCAGAGATCAAAAAATCATGGTAGTCAAAGAAATCAACTCGAAGGCCAGAGAATTCAAAGCCTTGGAAATCACCATAAAAATGTAACTTAAATCAACTGTCTCAAAATCATCTCAAGGCAGAAAAAGTATCGGCATCGAACAAAAAGAAATCAAATCGAAGCCAAAGACCACGAAAACAGAATAAGCAAGCGAGGTCGAACGAATTCAAATTAGATGTGAGTAATATAAATTACTCACCTTTCACCGAAGAGCATAACCGATCGATCGGCAAGCCATCTCGAGGAGCAACTCACCAGATCGAAGCAATTAAAGTCGAAGCCTTGGAAATCAAAGAACCAATCGACGAAAACCCGAAACCCTAATTTGAAGAAAGGGGGACGAGCACGCCATATTTTTTTTCTTTCGTACGTTTAAGGGTTTGTAAAAATGAATCACCAATACCAGAGAGAGGGGAACGGTTATCAACAAGTATCACACTACCTAAAGTAACATGGGCCAATTTTTTTTCAATTTAAAGCCCGTTTAATCCCTTTAACCAATTTCTTAAAAGAATTTAAACCGAATTTAAAAACTTCAATTAGCAATTAGCTAGCACAATCATCATTTAATGATGATTATAAATTGGGCGAAATCCCGGGTTGTTACAATCACTCCTGAGGAATTGGTAAAAAAAAATTATTTTCTTTTATCTCTTTTCACTTATATTGCTTGTTCCTTTTGATTCTTGTTAGCACTTGCTCTTCCATTCAGGTTCGACCATGCTACCTTGCTGCCTAGCTGCCTCCACCACCTGATGGAACACCATCACCACCTCCTCCTCCTCACCAGCCACCCAAGCTGTGACCCCCTTGGTGATGCATATCCACAAACTTTTCCAAACTTCTCAAAAACACCCAAATACTAGCCTAGCCGAACACTACCTCACATCCACCACCTCACCACCCCTTTAGCCGCCCCCTACATGACCACCACCACCTCCAGCACCCATGGCCACACCACCACAGTGGACCCCACTCCTCTGGACGTGACACCTAGGGCCTTGGCCGAGCCCAAATCCTTGACCAAATTCATGTATGCATGCTTATGTGTGTTATTGCCTTCACCCACCTTTACACCATCATTCCAACATGTAGGCCGAACCCATACTCACCCAAACCAGACCCAAACACCTGCAATTATGTTGTATTTCCCCTTATGGCTGAGCCTAGTAAAGGTTAAAAGCAAGTGCAAGCATTTCTATTTGATTCTGTGCAGTCTATTCTAGTGTAGTTTTGATCGTAGTTGATTTGAAACTCATCGTTGCTATATTGTTTTTGTTTGATGTGTATCCAAGGAATTTGACACTTGGCTCCTCCATTCGAATCTGTGTCGTGCTTTTGTGCTTGTGTAGATCCCGTTTGTGAAATTCGTCGTTGGGTCATCAGCTCAAACCAGTGAGTTATTCTCACCAGACAATATGTACATATATAACTAGTAAATTGACCCCTTTTGAATCTGTAAAATGCATTATCATGTTTCACCTGCTATATTATGATTTTATGATGCTATATTATGATTTTATGATGTTCACCCATGCTTAAACACCTGTTATATCATATGTTACTGTTATATTATGTTGTTCTATTATTTTTATCAGTTTATCACACTGCAAGTTCCTTTTAGATTAGAATCACTATAGGTTGAAATGATACATACCCGAATGGACTTTAGAATAGGAGAAAATCGTTATGGGCAGAAGTGATAGGCCTGAATGATTTCCAATTATTTTCATTTACTTGGGATTGCGGATTTGAAATGATCAAACCCAGGTTTTCTTTGTAAATTACGGGTTGAAATGATATATTACCCGTATCACTTTACCTAGGCTCGAAAATGAAATACAGACCCGTTGTTAAAATATGTTTTTCTTAAAATTTTAAAATATTTTAGAAATGTAAATATTATAATATTTTGATTTAAATTTGATAAAAATGATTTTTGTAAAGCATTATTGACTCTCTGAAAATTTATAAGTGAAATAAATTAATGGTAAAGTTAGAAAATCTGAAATGTAAGCTTTTTTTGGAAATTATAATTTTGTGATAAATGGAATTTAAATTAAATATGAAAATATGATAAATTTATGATATTTTGAATTAAATGAATTTAAAATAATTTTATAATATATTAATGATTTTTGAATTAAGTTAAAATGTGAAATGAATGAATATTTAAGTTGAAATTTTGAAATATAACTAAAATTGGAAATTTGTGAATTTGGCTTAAAAGAGAATTTTAAGTTAAGTAAATAAAAATGAAATTAAGTTATATTTAAAAATTTAAACTTAATTGTTAAGTTAAATTTAATTTAATGAATTTAAAATTTAATGTTGGAATTTAATAAGTGAATTACTATTAAATTTTGATTTTTGAATAGAGATTTAACTTTATAAAATCATGAATATAAGGGTATTTGAATGATTGTTTTAAAAGTGAGATTATATGATTTTATAAGTTAAAAATGGTTTAAATAAAAATATAATTGTTTGTGAAATTATACTGAATATTTGAAGTTAATTTACTACATTTCTAAAATGCTATTAATTCTAATGTAAAGGATAATATAGCATTTGTAAATGCTGTAGTTGATAATAATGAACCAAATGGCTCAATTTAATTAAATTATATTATAGCATTTTTTGTGAATGTTATAATGGTTGAATTTAACTAAGTTTATTTGAAACTAATGGAACCCTATTACAGCATTTTAAATGTTGTCTTTTGTTAAATTGAACTGTTTTAAGTGTGACTTTCCGTAGCATTTTCTAAATGCTGCGAAAGTTGAATTTTCATTGTTTTAATAAATTTAAGTGAATGAATGAACTTTGAAAGAATAAAATTTTGGAAATTTAATAATTTAATATTAAATATAATATCTTCATTTTAATGATTTTAATGAAGCAATTTGTTTCGAAATATAAACTATTTTGAAATGTGTTTTGAAATGGTATTTAAATTAAATAAAAATGAATGTGGTTTGGAAGATATGATATTTTGAAATGGATTTTGAATGATATTGAATTTTTAAATGATATTTGATTTCGAAATATAGATACTATTTTGAAATTTTAATCACGGGATGTATTTAATTTATGGTTTAACTGATCTTTAAAGGATGGGAGATCCCAAGCATCCTTTAAGTTATGGTGCATTACTACTACAGTTCACTTGAGTTGATTTACATTATATAAGTATATATTGTCCTGACTAGAGTGTTTTGTGTTTTACTTTACGCTCGGGTCAGCCTGAGTATTCACAGCTTTGGATTCTCCTTGTGGAGCCGGTCTTTGCTGGAGTTTCTGCTTATCTACATTTATATCTACTTTCTGTTTTAGCTATTCTAGTTTAACTCATGTATTAGTGAACTTCTATGTATTTGGGATTTCTATTTAGTGGTTTTCAGACTGTATTATGTTTTTTGTCAGGACCCGATTCTTCGTCTTCCGAAAATTCAACATCGATACTCACTTTATCGACTGCCGAGCAACGAACGACGGAAAACCGAACACTGAGGGTTAAAGAAAAAGAAAACGAGAGAAGAAGGTAGAATAGAAGATAATAGAGGGAAAAAGAAGATAGAAAATATAACGGAACAGAAAACAACAGAACAATATCAGAATCTCACAATTCGCAGCGGAACAACATATAATAGATAAATGAATAATCTTTTAAACAAAGAACTATATCAGTTATTACATTTTATACATTACATTTCATCATATCATCAGAGTGTACAACAACAACAACATCAAACAGTGCAGCGGAAAAAGAAATACTATATAAACTAGTAATACGCCATGCCATCTAGCTTGCCTCCAGCAACTCCTGAATATCCAGAATATCCTGATAAACCTTAACTCTTGACTGCCCGTGTGGAAATTGGTGGGCACCCAGAGTTTAGGAAGGAAAACAATAAACTCCGAGTCAGTCATAAGACTGGTGTGAGAACTCAAAACAGTTTATTTATCTTTAAAATCAAAATAGAGGAATATTTTTAAAGTCAATTCGCAATGCTTTTAAAAATGAGACTACCATAAGGCCTCCCGCACACACACATAATGCAAACGCATAATCGGAGGAGATTTCTCCTTATGATAGTCAAAGATGCTTGATACGCATTTAAAAGAACATTTGATATTATTACTAGTGCATAGTGTAGGAAAAATTCATTTCGAAAGTAGAATATAAATCTTAGCCAACATACGACCATTATCGTATGCCTACTATAGCTACCATCTAAACAGTGGTGACCACCATAAGTAAATGGCAGGTTCTACAACTAATACCGTACAGGGTTTCGTATTGGGAATTGGATTTCCAACGAATGATCAGGCCAAGGAACTTCCCATTGCCACATGAGAATGCCTCTGGATGGACATCCCCGAGAACCAAACCGGATCTCTACCAACACAAGGCCGGGTTACCCCTAACTGAGTAACAACTGACCGAATATGCCATCCCTCGGTCCTTTGGGACCTTTCACCCGAGCGCTCACAATCAATTCACACAATCATAAAGTGTTTTCAACATGAGTAAGTATCTGGGCTCCATACCATGATACCACCCTTTTTCAGAAGGAAATGCACATATCCTAAAGGGCGCTACCCCTCATAACCTTGCCGCATCTTTCCTGTTTTGACCATTCACGGGGTGTGAGGCTCGACGAAGTCTCGTCCACAAAAACATACTTTATACAAAAGCCATGCTTTGGGTCAACAAATGATCATAGAAATGATCACCAAGATAGACGATCAAATAAATGATCCTATCACAAATAATCAACACAATGATTATTTCACAGCAACACTCAGCATGTCACATCACCAAATTGGGAATATATCGCTGACAACCTTCAACTACATAACCTCTGAGCTCGTACGTCTCAGAGAAGGGTGTTAAGCTAAAAGAATAAATTCTCCCCCACCAACAGAAATATATTTGAAAGAAATTGGCTTTACATCTCAATTTGTAATGTCAGACATACAATCCATGCAAGTCTGTTCCGGGCTCGAACAGAACCGAAGGCACTTACAAAGAAGTCCTTGCAATCCGGATATTCACGATCCTGATCGGATTACCCATCACATATGGAGAACTCTATACCGGAGCAACTCGGTGCAGAGTCAATCGACAGGTCATCCTATCGCTCTCGCAAATACCGGGTCTTCAACACCGATCTTCAATGCTATCATAACGACGTATCACATATTCGGAATGGGTTATACGACCCCATGGTCCTTTCCCGGTTAACCCGAATAGTGAGCGCTTATTCAAAAATAAGTGTGGCATTCAAATTCAAACAAATCACATCAATTACCCATTCAAAGGGAAATATTGATAGTCGGTTATTGAACTATCAATGGATATGCACAACATCACCAGATTCCAAATAATTTTCCAAATTATTTATTTTCCAAAAATATCTTTACTAGATATATAATTCAATATCTCAAAAATAAATCAATATTTATTTTTAACAAATTCCACTTTCTTTTATACATTCCATAGTGAATTTTATATTTCACAATATCTACTAATATACGATTTTCAATAGGTTTCAATATTCCTTTTCAATTTATCTTCGAAAAGATAAATTCTCAAAATATTCACTTTATATTGGAAAAAATTTCCATACTTATTTAATAAGTAATTCACGAATTTTATTTATTTTCAACACTTAGAAAATATTCAATATACTTAAATCGAGATTAAGCATATTTTTCATTCTTTAAGGAAATCATTATCTTAAACATATTTATTTGGGCCAAAACGAATGTTACGTAAAACATTGTTACGACAACCCAAAATCACTAGTATATGGATTCGAAATTAAAATAGATATATAAATCCCAATACTATACAAAACATTTCCTTTCGGAAATCATTTACTATAACAACAGTGTTATAGTCCACCATTTCCTTCTATTCCTCGAAAACGTCTATTTCAACAATAAATGTTGAAATCTATGGTTTCGAATCTCAACACATTTTAAAACATCGTTAACTTGTTTTAATTCTGTTTAAAATATCACATCCTAAACATTTTCTTTAACATATTATTCACTATTCAAAAACGTGAATATACTTTGTTAACAAATTTCATCCTTTTATTCATTTTATTTCAAAGGATTATTCACAGTGAAAAACGTGAATATAACTCCATTAATAGGTTTCAACAATTTACTTATCAAAATAAGTCGTTTGCGAATTTATAAAACAACGTTTATAAATTCCTTTTCTATTTATTTTATAACAACTTCCTTTTATAAATTCCTTTATTAACCTATTCAATTTATAACTCAATTATAAAACAAAAGTTCACATCATAAGTTAAATGCTTATAAAACGATTATTTTACAAAATCGTTCTTTTAAACTTCATAATTATAAATCTTATAACTTATAAGATTCAATTATTTATCCAAATATATTCTTTAATAATTTCACAAAATTTATAAATCTTACTATTTATAAATTTCATTTATAACTTCACCATTTATAATTTTATAAATTCCATTCATTTACAAAATTCATTTTCACTTCATTCAAACACTTATAAAAACTCGTTTTATAATGTCTATATTTCAATTTATAAATATCCATTTATAAATCTCTTAATATAAATCAATTTATATTATTCTTTAAAACGTCTTTAATCTCCTTTATAATTTCATCATTCTGATTTATAAAATAATTAAATTTTATAAATCCTATATTTTCAACTTTTATAATAAATTCAAAAAATCCTGATTTAAACTATTTTATAAAATCATTAGCATCATATTCTCAAAAATCAATCTTTAACTATATTTCTCAAAAATCATAATCTTTATAACATTAAAAATTATATCGTTTATTTATTTAAAATGAATCAATTCCAAAAATAATTTATAAACGTATACTTTCAAAAATCACTTTAAAATCATTTTAAAATTCCAAAATTTGGTCCAATGATGCAACATACCAAATAGCCAATCACGACAACAACGATATCATATATCGATATGATAATCCATCAAATATCAAAATATCTGAAATTAAATAAATACTGTTGAGGAATCCAGTTGGATCCCTCCAACCTGTTTTCCTGCATCCACAAACATTAGCACAATACCAATTCCGTTCCAGTACGAAATTATCGCGGTATATGGGATTTAAAATATTATCCGCTTAATAGACGGCGCAATAGGGTCTCATCCGCTATACAAATGTGGGAAATCAATAACTCCAATATATACATATGCCAATATATATATATTGCTATTATATATAATACCAATTTCACTGTTTATGAAATATTCGCGGTATATGTTTTTAATAAATAACATCCGCTTACTAACGGCGCATAATGTCTATTTTAACAATCAATAGATAACAATCATCATTCAAACATGCATTCAAATATTTTAAATCTAACTATTTAAAATAAAATCGAAACTGATTCGATTGAGTGAGAAGTTCTCACCTTGATTTCAATTCCGTTTAGCGATTTATTTCGAATAAAATTAAACGGACGTTTAATTTTATCCGAAATTCTCACTAACTCCAAATGACTCCAATCTAATTTCATCGCGTAGTGCTCGTCCATACGATTCCAACGCAACTGGTTTCGCGCGTTTTCGACCTCGTATGAAAAAGTTATGATTTATCAAAGTTTACTCGAATTTTTATAACTATAATTACAACAAACTTTATTTTTTTTAAACCTAAATCATTTCTAGCCGTGAGATCCCATCCCCTTCATCACAGCCGCACCCTTCTATCGTCTTCCCTACGCGTTGCTACAGGCCGACCCTCTCCAGAAAACAATTACGTACATGAACCCATAAGCTCATGAACTAGGGCTACACATTTCCACCACCTCGAGCATCGAAACTCCATCACGTCGCCACCACGTCGAAGCTCGTCACGAGCTCTATCTTCGGCCATAAGCATGAGAAGCTCGGCCCCCTCCTCTTCATGAAAAGTCGTGCACAATCTCGGCCATTCTTCCTCAATTTGCCGTCAATCTAAGCCACTTCAAACGATCATAACCGTTGAATACGTCGAGCTCGTTCCCCTCTACAATTCTCTAGTTGAAAACTTTGGCTAATTTTTAGTGGATTTGGAGAAAAGAGAGGGGGAAGAAGAAGCATTCTCAGCCATTCAAAGAGTTGCTGGCGGCTAGGGTTAATATTAGGGTTTTATTTTATTTTATTTTATTTTAATTTGTGTGAAGGTGGGCCTATTTATAGAGAATAAATGAACACTATTCATCCGGGAATTCCGAACTCCGATTTACGTGCCGTAACCAGCGTTCCTAGGGTTTATCCCGCGTTCCGGACACAATGGAACAGGTTTCGGAAGCTAATTCGGACATCTGTGCGAGTTATGGCAATAAACGTTCGATTTGAATTAAACCGATTTAAATCGATTTCTAGGCGTTTTAATTCGTACCGGACAAACGGTAAATCCAATTGACACGAAATTTGAAACCTTGCAATAATATCACATTACAGATCCGATGAAACTGGTTTCGTCGAAATCCGAGACTTTTTGAAAAATGGCTATTTGAACATGCCAAATTAAAATTAAAAATAATTCGATGCGTTTCGAGCTGCCACGATCAAACGATAACTCCGATTGACACGAAAATTGAAATCCGGTAATAACTAACTATTACAGATCCAATGGAACTGGTTTCGTTCAATTCTGAGACTGTTCGAAAATTGACTATTTTCACTAGTCGATTTTAATATTAAAATATTCAATTTTCACAAATTAACTCTAAATTCGATTTTAAAAGTTCTAAAATATCATTCTAACTCCCATATGATAAAATAAAATTTTACAAATCATTTTCAATCATATTTAACTCAATTTTCAATTATTTCCATAATTTAACATATTAAATTACCGATTTAATTATCCAATTAAATCCAATTATTCGAAATAAAATTTATTCGACTTATAAATTCACTTATTAATATTTAAAATTAATTAAATATTCAAATTTTAATTATTAAAAATTCTGGGTCGTTACAATCTTCCCTCCTTAAAAGAATTTCGTACTCGAAATTATCAAGTAAGAAAAGTTACAGAATCTATTAATTTTTCAAAATTCATAGTCAAACTTCTTACAATAACTTTACTAAGTTTCAAATCATACTTAGTTATCTTTTCAAAAACAACTACTATCGTTTAACATTCAATTCCAAAATCAAAGTTAAAGTTTTCAAAAAAAATTCCAATTTTTCTCGAATTTTTCTAACACCTTAAATTTTCGAAAAAATTCGCCATAGTCTCCTTTGCGCGGCTCGATCCGAAAAAAAATGACAGTATATATATATCACAAATATACATCTCATCAAATAATGAGGCATCCCGTAGGGAAAAAGTGTAAAAGTACGATATGTAATCCGAGATATGTACCTTATATTTTATTAGCAAGCATATACGGCTAATATAGCGCGAAAGCGAGCTCCAAATGCGAAGCAAACGCAATCCGCACCTACTAAACACTCAACAAACAACATGAGAACCATGTATATAGACAATAGTATCGATATACAACATATAGCAACATAATAACTATATATGCCAACATAGCAAATGTAGTAAAAGCAATGTTTTCAACCATCAACCAACTATCATCCAACTAAATCAATATTCATTTATATTCTCATTAATATTTAATGAAATAGGTTTTCAATTTAAATCACATTCGGTTCATTAACAGTGGATGTTTACTAACATTCATTTTCAATTAGTTTATATTCACTAATTCATATTCAAGTTGGTTCACTTCCAAATCAAATTCAATTCTATTTAAGATTCACTTAACTTCCAATTGAATTTCAACTACTTTAACTTTCAATTTCATTAACTCCTAATGAATTATATACAATCAACTAACAACCATATAACAAACAATATATATTAATTCAACCAAATTCCTTTGCTTTCATTCATTCAAATTTGGTTTAACACCATTACATTCAATTGGTTTAATTAAATTGATTTTCATTCAACCTTTAAACTTCTAATAACATTAGATTTTAATGAATTAACACTTATATTCATTATTTCACATCAACTTAAATTACATTCAATTGATTAACATTCAATCCATTAATTCAATTCAATTTCTAAAGTTGAATTTCATTACATAACTTAAGTTCATATTTATCATTTAACTTCATTAATTTTATTTACAACTCATATTTATAAATATATTCATATGGTTTCACTTCTTATATATATAAGTTTATTTCACAATTGTAGATCACATTAATTATAATTCAATTCTTATAATTCTTTTGCTTATACAATTATTCTTTTATTTTGATTATTCAAACAACTAAACAATCAACTTATATACTTTAAAATTTAAAAAAAAATTATTTCTTTATATATAAAATATAATTAAGGCAAAATTATTTCATTTACCCAATTTAAAACAATACTGTATCGAATTGTTCTATACAAGTGTTTAGAAACCCCTTCGGCATAGTTTTGCGGACCACGCTGACGAAAGTTCATATGCCACTCAATAAACCAATCATCACAATATAAAACAATTTTATATATTCACTAACAAATACGCTCTCATAGCTATTATTACACTCAAACTCATTCTAGAGCACTACTGACGCTATCTCTAATGAGTAATACCCAACAGAACCATGGTTGTCGCTTAACCATATGCTCCGATACCACATTGTCAGGACCCGATTCTTCGTCTTCCGAAAATTCAACATCGATACTCACTTTATCGACTGCCGAGCAAACGAACGACGGAAAACCGAACACTGAGGGTTAAAGAAAAAGAAAAAGAGAGAAGAAGGTAGAATAGAAGATAATAGAGGGAAAAAGAAGATAGAAAATATAACGGAACAGAAAACAACAGAACAATATCAGAATCTCACAATTCGCAGCGGAACAACATATAATAGATAAATGAATAATCTTTTAAACAAAGAACTATATCAGTTATTACATTTTATACATTACATTTCATCGTATCATCAGAGTGTACAACAACAACAACATCAAACAGTGCAGCGGAAAAAGAAATACTATATAAACTAGTAATACGCCATGCCATCTAGCTTGCCTCCAGCAACTCCTGAATATCCAGAATATCCTGATAAACCTTAACTCTTGACTGCCCGTGTGGAAATTGGTGGGCACCCAGAGTTTAGGAAGGAAAACAATAAACTCCGAGTCAGTCATAAGACTGGTGTGAGAACTCAAAACAGTTTATTTATCTTTAAAATCAAAATAGAGGAATATTTTTAAAGTCAATTCGCAATGCTTTTAAAAATGAGACTACCATAAGGCCTCCCGCACACACACAATGCAAACGCAGAATCGGAGGAGATTTCTCCTTATGATAGTCAAAGATGCTTGATACGCATTTAAAAGAACATTTGATATTATTACTAGTGCATAGTGTAGGAAAAATTCATTTCGAAAGTAGAATATAAATCTTAGCCAACATACGACCATTATCGTATGCCTACTATAGCTACCATCTAAACAGTGGTGACCACCATAAGTAAATGGCAGGTTCTACAACTAATACCGTACAGGGTTTCGCATTGGGAATTGGATTTCCAACGAATGATCAGGCCAAGGAACTTCCCATTGCCACATGAGAATGCCTCTGGATGGACATCCCCGAGAACCAAACCGGATCTCTACCAACACAAGGCCTGGTTACCCCTAACTGAGTAACAACTGACCGAATATGCCATCCCCCGGTCCTTTGGGACCTTTCACCCGAGCGCTCGCAATCAATTCACACAATCATAAAGTGTTTTCAACATGAGTAAGTATTTGGGCTCCATACCATGATACCACCCTTTTCCAAAAGGAAATGCACATATCCTAAAGGGCGCTACCCCTCATAACCTTGCCGCATCTTTCCTATTTTGACCATTCACGGGGTGTGAGGCTCGACGAAGTCTCGTCCACAAAAACATACTTTATACAAAAGCCATGCTTTGGGTCAACAAATGATCATAGAAATGATCACCAAGATAGACGATCAAATAAATGATCCAATCACAAATAATCAACACAATGATCATTTCACAGCAACACTCAGCATGTCACATTACCAAATTGGGAATATATCGCTGATAACCTTCAACTACATAATCTCTGAGCTCGTACGTCTCAGAGAAGGGTGTTAAGCTAAAAGAGTAAATTCTCCGCCACCAACAGAAATATATTTGAAAGAAATCGGCTTTACATCTCAATTTGTAATGTCAGACATACAATCCATGCAAGTCTGTTCCGGGCTCGAACAGAACCGAAGGCACTTACAAAGAAGTCCTTGCAATCTGGATATTCACGATCCTGATCGGATTCCCCATCACATATGGAGAACTCTATACCGGAGCAACTCGGTGCAGAGTCAATCGATAGGTCGTCCTATCGCTCTCGCAAATACCGGGTCTTCAACACCGATCTTCAATGCTATCATAACGACGTATCACATATTCGGAATGGGTTATACGACCCCATGGTCCTTTCCCGGTTAACCCGAATAGTGAGCGCTTATTCAAAAATAAGTGTGGCATTCAAATTCAAACAAATCACATCAATTACCCATTCAAAGGGAAATATTGATAGTCGGTTATTGAACTATCAATGGATATGCACAACATCACCAGATTCCAAATAATTTTCCAAATTATTTATTTTCCAAAAATATCTTTACTAGATATATAATTCAATATCTCAAAAATAAATAAATATTTATTTTTAACAAATTCCACTTTCTTTTATACATTCCATAGTGAATTTTATATTTCACAATATCTACTAATATACGATTTTCAATAGGTTTCAATATTCCTTTTCAATTTATCTTCAAAAAGAGAAATTCTCAAAATATTCACTTTATATTGGAAAACATTTCCATACTTATTTAATAAGTAATTCACGAATTTTATTTATTTTCAACACTTAGAAAATATTCAATATACTTAAATCGAGATTAAGCATATTTTTCATTCTTTAAGGAAATCATTATCTTAAACATATTTATTTGGGCCAAAACGAATGTTACGTAAAACATCGTTACGACAACCCAAAATCACTAGTATATGGATTCGAAATTAAAATAGATATATAAATCCCAATACTATACAAAACATTTCCTTTCGGAAATCATTTACTATAACAACAGTGTTATAGTCCACCATTTCCTTCTATTTCTCGAAAACGTCTATTTCAACAATAAATGTTGAAATCTATGGTTTCGAATCTCAACACATTTTAAAACATCGTTAACTTGTTTTAATTCTGTTTAAAATATCACATCCTAAACATTTTCTTTAACATATTATTCACTATTCAAAAACGTGAATATACTTTGTTAACAAATTTCATCCTTTTATTCATTTTATTTCAAAGGATTATTCACAGTCAAAAACGTGAATATAACTCCATTAATAGGTTTCAACAATTTACTTATCAAAATAAGTCGTTTGCGAATTAATAAAACAACGTTTATAAATTCCTTTTCTATTTATTTTATAACAACTTCCTTTTATAAATTCCTTTATTAACCTATTCAATTTATAACTCAATTATAAAACAAAAGTTCATATCATAAGTTAAATGCTTATAAAACGATTATTTTACAAAATCGTTCTTTTAAACTTCATAATTATAAATCTTATAACTTATAAGATTCAATTATTTATCCAAATATATTCTTTAATAATTTCACAAAATTTATAAATCTTACTATTTATAAATTTCATTTATAACTTCACCATTTATAATTTTATAAATTCCATTCATTTACAAAATTCATTTTCACTTCATTCAAACACTTATAAAAACTCGTTTTATAATGTCTATATTTCAATTTATAAATATCCATTTATAAATCTCTTAATATAAATCAATTTATATTATTCTTTAAAACGTTTTTAATCTCCTTTATAATTTCATCGTTCTGATTTATAAAATAATTAAATTTTATAAATCCTATATTTTCAACTTTTATAATAAATTCAAAAAATCCTGATTTAAACTATTTTATAAAATCGTTAGCATCATATTCTCAAAAATCAATCTTTAACTATATTTCTCAAAAATCATAATCTTTATAACATTAAAAATTATATCGTTTATTTATTTAAAATGAATCAATTCCAAAAATAATTTATAAACGTATACTTTCAAAAATCACTTTAAAATCATTTTAAAATTCCAAAATTTGGTCCAATGATGCTACATACCAAATAGCCAATCACGACAACAACGATATCATATATCGATATGATAATCCATCAAATATCAAAATATCTGAAATTAAATAAATACTGTTGAGGAATCCAGTTGGATCCCTCCAACCTGTTTTCCTGCATCCACAAACATTAGCACAATACCAATTCCGTTCCAGTACGAAATTATCGCGGTATATGGGATTTAAAATATTATCCGCTTAATAGACGGCGCAATAGGGTCTCATCCGCTATACAAATGCGGGAAATCAATAACTCCAATATATACATATGCCAATATATATATATTGCTATTATATATAATACCAATTTCACTGTTTATGAAATATTCGCGGTATATGTTTTTAATAAATAACATCCGCTTACTAACGGCGCATAATGTCTATTTTAACAATCAATAGATAACAATCATCATTCAAACATGCATTCAAATATTTTAAATCTAACTATTTAAAATAAAATCGAAACTGATTCGATTGAGTGAGAAGTTCTCACCTTGATTTCAATTCCGTTTAGCGATTTATTTCGAATAAAATTAAACGGACGTTTAATTTTATCCGAAATTCTCACTAACTCCAAACGACTCCAATCCAATTTCATCGCGTAGTGCTCGTCCATACGATTCCAACGCAACTGGTTTCGCGCGTTTTCGACCTCGTATGAAAAAGTTATGATTTATCAAAGTTTACTCGAATTTTTATAACTATAATTACAACAAACTTTATTTTTTTTAAACCTAAATCATTTCTAGCCGTGAGATTCCATCCCCTTCATCACAGCCGCACCCTTCTATCATATTCCCTACGCGTTGCTACAGGCTGACCCTCTCCAGAAAACAATTACGTACATGAACCCATAAGCTCATGAACTAGGGCTACACATTTCCACCACCTCGAGCATCGAAACTCCATCACGTCGCCACCACGTCGAAGCTCGTCACGAGCTCTATCTTCGGCAATAAGCATGAGAAGCTCGGCCCCCTCCTCTGCATGAAAAGTCGTGCACAACCTCGGCCATTCTTCCTCAATTTGCCTTCAATCTAAGCCACTTCAAACGATCATAACCGTTGAATACGTCGAGCTCGTTCCCCTCTACAATTCTCTAGTTGAAAACTTTGGCTAATTTTTAGTGGATTTGGAGAAAAGAGAGGGGGAAGAAGAAGAATTCTCAGCCATTCAAAGAATTGCTGGCGGCTAGGGTTAATATTAGGGTTTTATTTTATTTTATTTTTTTTTAATTTGTGTGAAGGTGGGCCTATTTATAGAGAATAAATGAACACTATTCATCCGGGAATTCCGAACTCCGATTTACGCGCCGTAACCAGCGTTCCTAGGGTTTATCCCGCGTTCTGGACACAATGGAACAGGTTTCGAAAGCTAATTCGGACATCTGTGCGAGTTATGGCAATAAACGTTCGATTTGAATTAAACTGATTTAAATCGATTTCTAGGCGTTTTAATTCGTACCGGACAAACGGTAAATCCAATTGACACGAAATTTGAAACCTTGCAATAATATCACATTACGGATCCGATGAAACTGGTTTCGTCAAAATCCGAGACTTTTTGAAAATGGCTATTTTAACACGCCAAATTAAAATTAAAAATAATTCGATGCGTTTCGAGCTGCCACGATCAAACGATAACTCCGATTGACACGAAATTTGAAATCCGGTAATAACTAACTATTACGGATCCAATGGAACTGGTTTCGTTCAATTCTGAGACTGTTCGAAAATTGACTATTTTCACTAGTCGATTTTAATATTAAAATATTCAATTTTCACAAACTCTAAATTCGATTTTAAAAGTTCTAAAATATCATTCTAACTCCCATATGATAAAATAAAATTTTACAAATCATTTTCAATCATATTTAACTCAATTTTCAATTATTTCCATAATTTAACATATTAAATTACCGATTTAATTATCCAATTAAATCCAATTATTCGAAATAAAATTTATTCGACTTATAAATTCACTTATTAATATTTAAAATTAATTAAATATTCAAATTTTAATTATTAAAAATTCTGGGTCGTTACATTTTTCGTTTGAGACTCTGCTGTAGTAGCTTCATGAACTACTATGTATTTTATATTCTGCTGTGAGGTATTCTGTTTGTTCCGTGTCTGTGATTCTGTGATTTGTATTTCATTTGCTCCAAATTTATTTACAATGCAGTATTTTGAGCAATTCAAGTTCGACATATGCGGCTGCGAATGGCTGAAAATACGTTTGTTACATTTGGTATCAGAGCTTTGGTTTTAGGCAAACCATAGCCTGTGGAGCAAAAACTCATTAGAGATAGGGTAGAAATACCCTATATGAGTGAAATCAATCTCAGACTCCTTTCTTGTGAGAGAATGTATTTTCGAAGTATAAAATAATTTCCAAATGATTTTTAAAGGATTTTCAAAGATTATTTTGGTATAAAAATTTTCTTATTTTGAAACCAAAATTTGCAAAACTTCATCCCTTCAGTATCCATCTTGTTAGAAATCTCTTGGTTAGGATTCTTATCGATTAGGATTCCTTGAACTTTGGAACGCTCCCACTTGTTCTGAAACCCAGTCTTGTCTTCCCTATTCTATCCATTTTGATTTTGGAGCATTTCATAACTCCACTTTGGAATGACCTCTATAAAGATCGGTGAATCCGTAAATCTTTGAATGATTTGTAAAGGGGTGAAAATCCTTTATAATTGGCATTGATTCACCAGAGATTCCTGTATCATCGGTTTTCGATGCTATCTATCTCCTGCTCTGCCCGGATTCTATCTCTGGCGATCGAATGTCGATTTGCCTTAGATTTCCGAATTGATTATATTACCGAAGTCACGGTTGATCGGTTAAGGTCGCCCGCGATTTATATAGGCTTATCATCTTCTATTTGGTAATAAAATTATCTTATCTTCGTTCGAGCTTATCTTCGAAACAGAATTCTATTTGATTAGAGTTCCTCTAAATTCGAATCTCCGTATTGCTTGAAATCTAACCTTGAATCATTCTTTGGAAATTTGTGTTTGATTGTATTTTGAATTTGTGCATACATCGAAATTATTATTTTGACAAGGATGACCCTATTTTGTATATAAAAGTGAAATGTTTTCAATAAGGATTTTTACCTTTGGAAAATGAAAATTTGAAGTTTTGAAAGGATTTGAAATTTTGGAAATTTATAAGAAAATGTGATTTATATAAAAATGATTTATAAATGAAGGGTTTGAATTTGAATTTCGAGGAATCGAACTCCGGTGTTTTGAAATGGGTTTTTGAGATTTTGAAAAATATATAATAATAATATGATTTAAAGATATTTTTACAAATAAGAAATGTTTCAAATGTATTCGAATGAATTCCAATGACGTCAAAGAGATTTCGAAGAAGTTTCAAGAAATAAAAGTCCAGAACCCACTTATGTCGCTGAAAAATAATTTCGGTGATGAATACATGCATCATCGACATTGATTTTTGAGTTTCTGAGTGGGGAAGAGGCCACTCTAGTAGCTTTGCTATGCGAGTGATTTTATGAAACCAAATTTTTATTTCCAATTTTGAAGTATGGTTTGATATTCGAAAGATATATATATATATATATATATATATATATATATATATATATAATTGAAATGATTTAAAATAAGCCGGTGTTTAGTCCTCGAGATTCAGATTTGTTTTGGTATAACCTTACCTATTGGAATTGATTTACTAATTTGTTGGTGATTTCCAACTCTTGGATTTAAATTATGATTTCTTCGACTATTTTGAAGGTTCGAGCACTTCCAAATCAAGGTTAACTTTTCAAAGCTAAGAAATTTTGAATGGTATAAGGTATTTGATAAAGTATAAGTTTAGTTTGGTATGATTAATGTATAAAGTAATATGATTTATATAAGTTTGAAACTGTTGTGGAGTGAAATAAATAAAACTATTTTGAATTATACTGTATGAAATATAGTTTTGAAAAGATATTTTAAGTAAAATGTTGAGTTTTGTTAAATTTATAAGTTAAGAAAAACAGTGAATTTTGACTTAACAAATGAAAGTGAGTTCTAAATTGAATATTTGATTTAAAATTTTGTTGTGATAAATCATATGTTAAAATTATTTAAATGTGAAATTTTGAAGTCTAGAAATATGATTTATAAGTTTAAAATTTTCTAAAATTGAAGTTGTATTGTTTTTTAAAAGTTATAATAAAATCTGGAATTTTATTAATAGCATTTCTAAAATGCTATAGTTTTATGACAACACTTTAAAATGTTGTTGTTTTTGAATTTAACTTTGTTTGAATTAACTAAATATCTGTTATGGCATATTATAAATGCCGTCATTCTTGAACTAAACTATTTTGGAAACTATAAGTTACGATAGCACTTTTAAATGCTGTCATTGTTATAATTTGACAACGTTTCGTAATGTTATAGATTTTAACACTGTTGAGCTATGTTTTAAAAAGTTAAATGATTTAATTTTGAATTGATTATTTATGAAATTTAAGGAGTTTTGAATATAATTTAATATTTAAATTTGAATTTTAAGGAATTTAAATTGAATTTGAATTTAAATAAGGTTTACTTGGTTATGTGTTAAATAGAATGAAATGTAATGAGATAAATGAATTTTTGAATGGAATTTTGAAATGTATTTTGTAATGATATTTGAAATAATAATTGAATAACATATTTTATTTTTTAAAATGATATTTAAATTTAAATATTTGAAATTTAATTCAAATAATGATTTGACAATGAGGCTTTGAATGATATAATCTTTATTTGATAAAGAATGTGAATCAGGAATGATAACTGATTTTGATAAATGAAATTTAAAGTTTATATTTGTATGAAAGGATATTTGGTTTACTTGTAATTTGAATTTAATTAAAAATGATGGATTTATGAAATGAATATGTCAAAACTAAGTAATAATGAAGTAAAATTTGAGATATATGAAATTATAAAATTTAGTTTTGGAATACGGTACATTTAAGCTCTGAAATATATTAAAGATTGAATAGTTTATTTTGTGGATCAAATCTTTATTAGAAATTTGATAATATTTGAAATGGTTTTGTTGGAAAACTAATTTGAATTGAAACTGATGGTTTGAATTGAATTAAAGCTGGAACTTGTAGACTTGGGTTTAAATTGAATAAATTTGTGAAATGTAAAGAATTAAAGGGATGTTTTATGATTTCAAATGTATGATTTAGAAAAGTTATGATTTTCAAAGTGTAATGGTTTCAAGTATTTTGGTTTCGAAAGATTTATAACTTTGAAAGTATTATGATTTTTGAAAGTGAATATATGTTTGAAATGGAAATGAATTTGTTTGACCTAAATTTTTGTTGATTTGGAAATTTGGATTATTTTCTAATCTATTATTTTAAGAAACTTTGAAACTGAGTATATGTAATTCAGAAGAAATGACTTGGCGAAATCATATATGATTTTGAAACTGAAATGTTATTGAAACAAATTAAAATTGAGAACCTTGTTTTACTAAATACTTGATTTGGGAGTTATCGAACTTATATAAAATGGATTTGTATAAGTATGAAGTTAATTTGAAAATGTTGAATTGAAAAGGTACTCAATTTGTAAATTAAAATCTTATATAATCGAAGTTTATATAAGTATGATTTGATATACTATTGATTTTGGAAAGTATTCGATTTGAAAATGAAATCTTATATATAATGGAATTTATATAAGTGCGATATTTGAAGCTATGATTTTGAAGGGCTACTATATATGATATATTATATTTTGATGTAAGAGGTATGGGAAGTACCCTCCGGAAGAAGTATAGTGATATGCTTCGACCCAGATGGACTTGGAGAATCCAGGAATGGATTCGACCGATAAACCCTAATGGACTTGGGTGAATTCAGAAATGGATTCGAACTGATATGGTTGTCCGACTTAAACTCATGAGTTCCTTGATTTTTTTTTCAGGGTTGATGGTCCTTCAGTTTACCCAATGGAGGCGCTTTCGATCCTGGGATCTGTTGTTTATGGATCTTCCGGGAAGGAAGTGCATCCATTGCGTAAATCATTGAATCAGCAACGTACCACTGTAGCAGGGTCGATAGTCCCTTATTTACGAACTGGCTACGATATTTTTCTGGAATCCGGAAGGTAGAAGATTCTTTTGGAAAGTGTTGTGTCCATTTCGTAAATACTGGATCAGCAGCGGGCCACTGCTATCGTATTATCATCATTTGACATTGGATTTTGAGCAGAACTTCTCATACCTATTTTTTTAGTATTTTCACTGGGTGTTGAAACAGGTCTACTAAGTACTTGGAGAATTCTAGCTTTGCGCATGATCAACGCATAGCCAGAGTCTGCAGGAATGAAAGTAAACTTGTTAAGACATTGAGTTATAAAAGTATTTTGGTAAAGTATTGTATAAAGGATATTCTAATCATGATTTAAAATGTCTTAAATATTGTTTACTTCGAACTATCAAATTTGAATCAAATAACTAATTATCATATTAAATTTTTAACATGTCAAATAAAAAAAAATTAAAATAATGGTTCATCTATGTCTTTCAACCTGCTTTCCCTCCTAGCTACTTTTTCCTTACCTTCTTTCAGGATGTCTTCCAACCTATTGTTCTTTCTTGTTGTTTCTCCGCTTCCTTCCTTTTCGAGGACGAAAAGATTTGAGTGGGGGAGAGTGTAACAACCCTAGATTTTTCATATATTTTAATATTTGACTTTGTTTTATTTTGAAATTATTTCAAACTTATTTTATTTCAAACATTTCATTTTTTAAATGTAGGTGTTGATTATTATGTGAATTATAATTTCAAACCGGTATAAATTGGATATTTTACTAAAAGATGAATTTATGTTCAGACTGGTCAAACCTTGACTTTTGAATTTCAAATTTAAATATTTAAATTCTTAAATTTTATCTTTTATTATGAAAATATATTTAATAACTTGAATACTGCTTTTCTTTTCGTTGAAAACGGATTTAATTTCTGAAAGTTATGTACATTTCAATTTTGAGCATAATTTGTTTTATTTTGAAATTTTGTCTATTTTTAAATTATATAAATCATATTTTCTATGTTATATTTTATTTTAATATGTGCTAATATGTTATTTTATGTATATTTTGTATTTTAATATTTTTATAGTGATAATAAAAAATTTCCAAAATTTATCGTGTTTATTTCCTATTTTCAAAGGCTGTTTTCTATTTTTCTACTATTTTCTTCATTTAAATTATATTTAATTAAAATTTAAATATTTATTTTGTGAATGTATTTTTATTTTATGTTATTATTTATGTTTAAAAATATTTTACAAGCTCATATGAATTTTCTAAAAATTATTCTATTTAATTTCAAATTTTCTAGTCTAGTTCACTATTTTTAGCTATTTTTCTTAATTTAACTTTATATAATTAATAAATATTATATAAATTTTTATATTTTGATAAATGTTCGAAATTTTATCTGGGATTATTATTATTTCCATAAATATAAAGTTATATAAATTAAATAAGGATATATGAAGAGTTTTTGACTTTTGAATTGCCTTTTGCCTTTTTGAATTCCACCTCTTCATTTTCCTCACAACTCTTCATTTCTTTGCCATAACTCCCCACATTTCAGCCGACCATCTCATTTTCATTTCACGTATCTTCCTTTCCTCCTTACTGAGAAAAATTTTCGGCCATCACTCTTGAGGAATTGGTAAAAAAAAAATTATTTTCTTTTATCTCTTTTCACTTATATTGCTTGTTCCTTTTGATTCTTGTTTGCACTTGCTCTTCCATTGAGGTTCGACCATGCTACCTTGCTGCCTAGCCGCCTCCACCACCTGATGGCACACCATCACCACCTCCTCCTCACCAACCACCCAAGCCGTGACCCCCTTGGTGATGCATATCCACAAACTTTTCCAAACTTCTCAAAAACACCCAAATACTAGCCTAGCCGAACACTACCTCACATCCACCACCTCACCACCCCTTTAGCCGCCCCCTACATGACCACCACCTCCAGCACCCATGGCCACACCACCACAGTGGACCCCACTCCTCTGGCCGTGACACCTAGGGCCTTGGCCGGGCCCAAATCCTTGACCAAATTCATGTATGCATGCTTATGTGTGTTATTGCCTTCACCCACCTTTACACCATCATTCCAACATGTAGGCCGAACCCATACTCACCCAAACCAGACCCAAACACCTGCAATTATGTTGTATTTCCCCTTATGGCTTAGCCTAGTAAAGGTTAAAAGCAAGTGCAAGCATTTCTATTTGATTCTGTGCAGTCTATTCTAGTGTAGTTTTGATCGTAGTTGATTTGAAACTCATCGTTGTTATATTGTTTTTGTTTTATGTGTATCCAAGGAATTTGACATTTGGCTCCTCCATTCGAATCTGTTTTGTGCTTTTGTGCTTGTGTGGATATCGTTTGTGAATTTCGTCGTTGGGTCATTAGCTCAAACCAGTGAGTTATTCTCACCAGACAATATGTACATATATAACTAGTAAATTGACCCCTTTTGAATCTGTAAAATGCATTATCATGTTACACCTGCTATATTATGATTTTATGATGTTCACCCATGCTTAAACACCTGTTATATCATATGTTACTATTATATTATGTTGTTCTATTATTTTTATCAGTTTATCACACTGCAAGTTCCTTTTAGATTAGAATCACTATGGGTTGAAATGATACATACCCGAATGGACTTTAGAATAGGAGAAAATCGTTATGGACTGAAATGATAGGCCTGAATGATTTCCAATTATTTTCATTTACTTGGGATTGCAGGTTGGAAATGATCAAACCCGGGTTTTCTTTGTAAATTACGGGTTGAAATTATATATTACTCGTATCACTTTACCTAGGCTAGAAAATGAAATACAGACTCGTTGTTAAAATATGTTTTTCTTAAAATTTTAAAATATTTTAGAAATGTAAATATTATAATATTTTGATTTAAATTTGATAAAAATGATTTTTGTAAAGCATTATTGACTCTCTGAAAATTTATAAGTGAAATAAATTAATGGTAAAGTTAGAAAATCTGAAATATAAGTTTTTTTTGGAAATTATAATTTTTAGATAAATGGAATTTAAATTAAATATGAAAATATGATAAATATGATATTTTGAATTAAATAAATTTAAAATAATTTTATAATATATTAATGACTTTTGTATTAAGTTAAAATGTGAAATGAATGAATATTTAAGTTGAAATTTTGAAATATAACTAAAATTGGAAATTTGTGAATTTGGATTAAAAGTGAATTTTAAGTTAAGTAAATAAAAATGAAATTAAGTTATATTTGAAAATTTAAACTTAAGTGTTACGTTAAATTTAATTTAATGAATTTAAAATTTAATGTTGGAATTTAATAAGTGAATTACTATTAAATTTTGATTTTCGAATAGAGATTTAACTTTATAAAATCATGAATATAAGGGTATTTGAATGATTGTTTTAAAGGTGAAATTATACGATTTTATAAGTTAAAAATGGTTTAAATAAAAATATAATTGTTTGTGAAATTATACTGAATATTTGAAGTTAATTTACTGCATTTCTAAAATGCTATTAATTCTAATGTAAAGGATAATACAGCATTTGTAAATGCTGAAATTGATAATAATGAACCAAATGGCTCAATTTAATTAAAGGCTATTATAGCATTTTTTGTGAATGTTATAATGGTTGAATTTAACTAAGTTTATTTGAAACTAATGGAACCCTATTACAGCATTTTAAATGTTGTCTTTTGTTAAATTGAACTGTTTTAAGTGTGACTTTCCGTAGCATTTTCTAAATGCTGCGAAAGTTGAATTTTCATTGTTTTAATAAATTTAAGTGAATGAATGAACTTTGAAAGAATAAAATTTTGGAAATTTAATAATTTAATTATTAAATACAATATCTTCATTTTAATGATTTAAATGAAGCAATTTGTTTCGAAATATAAACTATTTTGAAATGTGTTTTGAAATGGTATTTAAATTAAATAAAAATGAATGTGGTTTGGAAGATATGATATTTTGAAATGGATTTTGAATGATATTGAATTTTTAAATGATATTTGATTTCGAAATATAAATACTATTTTGAAATTTCAATCACGGGATGTATTTAATTTATGGTTTAACTGATCTTTAAAGGATGGGCGATCCCAAGCATCCTTTAAGTTATGGTGCATTACTACTACAGTTCACTTGAGTTGATTTACATTATATAAGTATATATTGTCCTGACTCGAGTGTTTTGTGTTTTACTTTACGCTCGGGTCAGCCTGAGTATTCACAGCTTTGGATTCTCTTTCTGGAGCTGGTCTTTGCTGGAGTTTCTGCTTATCTACATTTATATCTACTTTCTGTTTCAGCTATTCTAGTTTATCTCATGTATTAGTGAACTTCTATGTATTTGGGATTTCTATTTTGTGGTTTTCAGATGTATTATGTTTTTGGTTTGAGACTCTGCCGTAGTAGCTTCATGAACTACTATGTAATTATATTCTGCTACGAGGTATTCTGTTTGTTCTGTGTCTGTGATTCTGTGATTTGTATTTCATTTGCTCCAAATTTATTTACAATGCAGTATTTGAAGCAATTCAAGTCGGACATGTGCGGCTGCGAATGGCTGAAAATACGGGGTTGTTACAATGGTACTTATATATATATATAGACACATACACATATGTAGTTATGGCCTATGTCAGGTAGATAGGGTGTATCGTACACGTACATGGAGTCAGGACGATAAAGTAAAATGAAAGACATAACATGTGATGGAAGACAATCATCATAAACTAGTGTTATGTACAAAGTGTATAATTTACCAGCTACAAGAATATTGTTCTGACCCCCTCCTTATTACAGCCCACATGATAGCTTACATGTATAGGTACTAGTATAAGGTAGAAACGGTGGAAGGATAGGTTTCCATATGCATGCTCGGTACTGATAAAGACACTAGATATTGGAATTGTCAATCTTGGTCGGTAACTCCATATTTTATTATACTTTACTATTCCTCTATGAGTTTATATCAATATTTGTCTAATATGCATTTATTTATTTGTAGGATACCAAAATCAACAAATCATACTTTGGTGGGCTTGGATTTTGATTTAGCAAAAATTCTATCCAATGGGGTATGGGTTGTTACACATCTGGTCAAATGTCTTTTTGAACAGAATACTAACTGAGCTTCCACATTTAATCAAAACTCGAGTGCATAGTCGCTGGCCCTATCATGCTCATAATCACCATAGGGTCAAGCGTCGGCATTTGCACCCTATCAACGTCTCTATCAAGAAATACAATATCATCACTCATTATGTTTAGTTGTTTTGTCGGAGCTCCCATCTTCGATGAAAAAATAAATCTCCTGCGACACATACTCTAATGAATTCTTATACCACTCCTTCTCATTCTCCACTAGATGAGGTCCTCCAATTATTATATCAATCATAATCTTAACCTGGTTGCCTAGGCACCTCACCGCTGGGCCCAGGTCGTTCTCTTTCGGTGTTCTACCCTTAAGGTCTAGCATTATGCCCACCATCCTGCGGGTCTCTCACATACTTATCAATATTATAAAAACAATCATTAGTACTTTGCCCACAAGAATCATGGAAGCGTTAGTACTTCCCCGAGCATCGTTCATCTGCAGTTGCCTCTCATCGAGGTGGATTCTAATAATTCTCAGTTCCTTGCATAACAAGGTATATATTCTCAACTTTATCATTCAATGTAGGGTAATCCTACGACTATGAGTGTCTTGGATGCATTTTGGTATAATCTCTTTTACCTCTAGCACCTTTATTTTTCCTTTTTTATTTATTGTTATTAGTTCCCAAATTCGATGGAACGTTACCGGCGCTCTTATCAGTTTACTCAGTAGCGATGTTGTTTCGCACAACTTCAGTCTACTATCTCCCACAAGCCTTCACAACATCCATATCTGCCTCTTCTGAGCATAAAAACAAAGTCACCTTTCAATATAATTTCACCATAGCGGGTGGTTGCTTCATCTTCAGCCAGCTGGTAAAATTAATGTCTCGCTGTATTCCCCTGCTCAATGCCATCAACACAATATCCTCATTTGGACTGATTACTTCTGTCACTGTAGTGCTAAATCAAATCAAAATATCTTTTAGGTCTCTTGGCACCTTGATGAATACACGACAAGGATATCAAGTCCTTTAGTTAAGTGGTCTGGAGCCTAAACTTCTCCATAAAATTTCTTGCTAATTGATCAAACGTTGATATAGATTTCGCGCAACTCGAGTGAACCACATAATAGCCATTCTATCTAGGAATATCAAGAAACACCTACAACCCTATTACATCGGTAGCTCTGGCACCATCCATTGTCCCGTTATACGATATCATCGTTGGCATAACAAATTTCCTGTGATAATCCTCCCGTAAGATATCATCAGTGAATAGGGTCATGCTAGGTGTTGAGCCTCATTCCTTATTCTTTCTCCACTAGTTTTCATTCATTAACCTCTTTATCATACTAGCAATAATCTCTTGAGTAGCTTGATTATCCAAATGGTGACTATCAAGAATAGCCCTAAGTGTTTGACTCTGCAAATGCTCTCGGTTCGTTCGATGACATCTAGGCTCTCCTATCTTTGGGAGAGCCACTCGCCCTGGTCTTCTGTGAGACCTGGCTAGTTCTTTGGTTTTCATTTGAAAACCAACATTATACCCAACATCATTGCTAGTATCATGCAAATTATCTTCACGGTTAGACAAATCAATGGCTTCAGGTAAACGCGCTTTGGCATCACGTTCAATGTTCTCGATACCGACGTCATTTTGGTTGGTACCGACCACATTCACCGTTGTCAAATTCTGGCCAGCAACTTTTCCCTTCATCTTTTTCTTGTCATCTCTATTGTTATGACTTGATGAAGACAAGTTATCTTCGTAATAACTTGAATGTGGTGAATTCCTACAACTCTTCCAATATCACTGTGTCTACTAGGTTAGTAAGGCAAAACTTTCTTCTTAATAGATTTTTGGCTATCTAACATCCTCAGATTCATCTCAGCCATCATCCTACTGAGTTAAACTCTTGACGTCGTCATCTATGAGGTGGATGGTCATGTAAAAGCATTCAATGGCCGATTAGTTTTATCATTATGATGAGAAGCTTCAACTTCTATAGTGGTGGTTCCATTTCTCATGGAAGTTTTCCGCAAGGCCATTTCTTCATATCTAAAGCAACTATCCTTCAGATCAAACGTCTAGACGCTTGCAATCCATGGTAGTAAGTTAAATCTACTCCTAAGAAGCTCTTTTATTAGTGAAAGCACCAAAAATATTGAACCAAAAGATGGAAAAATAACCCTAATCAAATGAAATTAAGATAGATCTTAGTAGTATCCATAAAAATAGTAAAGGACGCGGAGTGTTTTATGGTGGTTCAGTAAATTCTATAGCCTACGTCCACTTTAATATTCTGAAGTAGGTTTAGTCACAAGTACAAGAGATTTTCAAGTGATTTCGGATCAACACAGCAAGGAAAACGACCTTTAGTGACTAAAATGGAGTGGAGAAGAAGATACAAAGAATATGGAGGTCCAAAAGTCCAAAGCTCTTTCTAATTTGTCATAGTGCTTCTATTTATAGTAGAATTCTCTGCTTCAGTCACCATACCATGATAGAATAGGTAAAACTTCAGATCCGAGAAAGTAGGAAGGAAGAAAACGTCTCCTCAAAGAGAAAAATTATGTCAGTACCTGCCGTAATTGCAATTGGTATCAACCATAGTGGTTTCTTTAGTGATATGATAGAGTTCAAACTTCTCTTGTTTTCAACCATATCTTCAAATCATTAAGCTTCATTCATAACTTCATCCATCTAATTATGTTGGTACCAACTTGATTTGCCTCTTATGGGAATTGTCTTCTCCTGCAACGCTTTAGAGCTTTGGCAAGATCCTTCAAGTACCATTAACTTAGCACGGATATGGTTCCTACATTGTTCCACCCCTAAACCATGCCACAAGCTAAGCATGAAGTTCGATTTGACAAACATGTCAGTATCGACTACAATTGTGGTCGGTATCGACCAAAATCTCTTTGCTCTTTTAGCATTCAAACTTCTTGAGCAACCTTCCATAATCACTCCAAGCTTGCTTTTAAGTCCACGAACCATCTCATCTTTGTCTTTACGACAAGATTCGCTTATAAACTACTCGATTCAAATGTTGGATAGCCATTCCCTATATTGATATCACTAAAAAAATATTAAAGATTATGAATCTTCAATATAAGTTGTCCTCTACCATTTATATATATTTATAGATTACGTATATACTCTTTAATTGTTGAGTTTCCTCGGGCCAGAGATTTAATGTGTAGTACTATTAATATATTGACTAAACGAAGTAAGAATCATGCATGTATTTATTGAATTTCCTTAAGGTACACACATTATACTTAGGCCATCATGAAATAGTGAGTAAAAATGAATAATCTTTTTTGATTTGTTAAGTTTCCTCAAGGTTAAGATAAGATTAGGATAAAGATAATGGGTTAGGGGTTGTATATGATACAACCGATAAAGTGTTATCCGTCATATGTTTGCTTATGATTTGTTGAGTTTCCTCAAGGTCGGAATCCCAAGGCATATAAGTCCCAACATTTACTAGAGAAATCGAAAGATTTCTATGTTTATCTTATTGTCTTTAGAAACATAAAAGTCTAGTGGGAGCTTATTAGATAAATGAAATGTAACCATTTAACCTGTATATATTATAAGAACATCTGTTATAGTTTAGTTATCCTCATTTTTTAAATTAATGTTGCAACAAAATGACCAATCTAAAAGTATTTTCTAAAAACGACAAGGGCCCTCGATCCGCAATAGATAGAAGAGGATTTATTCAATCACATAGTTTGGGCTTCTAGAATATGGCGCCCTTGTGGAAATCTATTTGATTGTATCGAAAGGTCCACTGAATTGGGATTTCCCTATTGGGCCGGGTCATTTCGGGGCAAGCGGATCATTTATCATAAAAAGGATGAGCTTCAAGAGAATGATTCGGAGTTCTTGCAAAGTGGAACCATGCAGTACCAGACACGAGATAGACCGTCCAAAGAACAAGGCTTTTTTCGAATAAGCCAATTCATTTGGGACCCTATAGATCCATTCTTATTTTATGCTGAAGCTATTTATAAAGCGCAAGCTGAAACAGGTGAAATCAAAGGGAATTACTTGAATGCAACTGCAGGTACATGTGAAGAAATGATCAAAAGGGCTGTATTTGCCAGAGAATTGGGAGTTCCTATCATAATGCATGACTACATTGCCAAATAAAACACGTCCCAAGCAGAAATATCACAAGTACCCCAACGTCCCGGGCCATCGCAAGGAAAACCTCTTATTTTACTAAAAAAGGCAAAGGCCCTTTTATTCAAAACCTCAATTATGATATCTCTTCTCTCCCCCTTCACACTTTAGAACGCACTATTCTTATAGAGAGAAACGCACTTTCACATCTTCTCAACCCGAAACGAAATGGCTGAGGAGAGGTTCCTTTTTTAGGGTACTCCCGGGAACAGATCCAGTAAAGACGGGGTGGGGCCTGTAGCTCAGAGGATTAGAGCACGTGGCTACGAACCACGGTGTCGGGGGTTCGAATCCCTTCTCGCCTACAACCGGGCCAAAAGGGAAGGACCTTTCCCTCTGAGGGGTAAGAAAATCATGATCCGATTAAGGGCCCTTACCCAAAGAAAGTTAAGTCTTATAATACTTGGGTAGCCAATTGTGAAATCTCTCAATTTTTGTGCTATCTACTCTAGACAAGCCATTGTAAAGGCAAGCGAAAATTTGTCTATCCACAGAATCTTCGAAAACCTCAAAGCCTTGCCAAGGGAACAATCTTGTCTTGCAAGATATGAGATTACTGCGAAGTTGTCTAATACGAAGATGAGTACGGGAAGCCATGTTGAAGACTTCGTCTTGACAATGAAATCCTATATTGGTAGACTTTCTGAGCTAAATGATGTGCACGTAAATATGCATATTTTTACTTCCATTATTACCCGACCTTTTTAACAAGGCTAGGATATCAACAAATTGGCTAAAAAGGATGGGTATCAGGTTGGAGATCGATTCGAACAAGGCTATGATCGATAGCGTAAAAATTGGACCTAGCTCCAATCAAGGTGGGATCGATAGGGAACGAAAAAAAGGTTTGGTGAGGCTACACTTCGAATTTCAGGTCAATTGTAGTTCATATGCTCGAGTTATAGATGGATCATTTTTCACGGAAGGCTAGTTCGTATCGATACTTTCGTATTGATCAAGGTGGTTGTGGCTATATACTCCGGATCGATACATCTATGTCGATACTTTCATATTGCTCATTTGGATTTATTCTTGATCGATACTAAATCCACTGGGATCGCTCAAGGATCGATCCTAAACAACCCCAGATCGATCTGGTGGGCCCACCTACTCATGGGAAAGGATATTTCGAGTTTTGGGGCAGATATTTCCAAATCCACTCCTATAAATAGCACCCATACACCTACTAAAAAAGGACTTTTGGAAGTTCTTACGTCGTTACTCAACTGAAACTATTGTAACTTGAGGTCTATTGACTGTACTGTTGTAAATTAGTTGAGAATCATCAATAAATAGTAAACTATTCAAAGTGGATGTAGGCTATAACGTCGAACCACTATAAATCTTGTGTCTTCTTTTACTTTTTTACTTTTTAATTTTGTTATTTCTTCATTTTTACTCTCTACATTATCTGGTCTAAGACCCGTGTTTGGATATTGAGGATCTGTGTATAAATACTTGTGCTTTCGCTGCTTTTGGGGTTTGTGACCAATTTTGGCACAAACACTTTGGTGCGTTCACTGAGAAAGCTAGCACTTAAGGATTTAGAAGCTTGGATTTTGGATTTTGGATTTGAAGGCTTAAGAACATGGACCTGGGAAGCCATGGCAAAGCAATCAACAAGGAGATAGAGAACAAAGAGGATCCATCATGAAGGAAGTCTGGAGGCTTCCTCAGGAGCTAATTAGACCTCAGTTTTAATCACTAGAGATGAGATGGAGAAGATGATGGATTCTATGCAGGAAGGGATGTTGAAAAGGCAAGAGGACATGATATAGAACCTACTCCGACAGGTTGCTAGAGTGCAAAGTTAAGGGAATGGAGTTGCAGGCAATGCTGGAAATGAGGATCATGAAGCTGGAGAAGCAGGAATGGAGGCAATACAGAATTAGGACCGAGGAAATGAAACAAACAGGATGCAGGACAAAGTGGAACCATCGAGAGCAGCCCCTGAACAAGGGGGGATTCCCACAAATCATGTTGGCTCAAATCCAAAAGGATACCAGGCGACGTTGTGCAATTTGGTATTGATTGAGATATGGATGTTCATCTAGGAGGACAGGTTTCAGGATTCCCTCATGGACTCGGGTGGCAGGTTGGAGATAGCAGATAAAGGCTACCACTTGATGACAACGACAGGTTAGCAGACATGATCAAATGGGCTATGAGGGGAGGATTGGTGAATAGAGATTTGAAGGATGTGAATTGGATCACCTTTGCTCCAACGATCAGGCAAGCTAGGAATCCATTGGATTTCGAACTACCAACGCTAGGGATGTATAATGGGAGAACAGATCCCGTTGTTCACTTGACAAGGTATATGAAGCACTTGGAAGTACTGAGGGCATCGAAGGAAGTCATGGAGTGGTGCTTCCCTTTGTATTTGATGGATATAAGAGCACTATGGTTCAAACAACCGGAAAGCGGTTCTATTGGCACATGGACGGAGTTGATCGAGAGGTTTATGTGGCAATTTCGGGTCCACGTCGTGAGACCCAAGAATGTGATGACTTTCACATTGATGAAACACTGGAAGGGAGAATCACTTAGGGATTTCTTAACCAAATTAAATGCGGCGGTGGCTTCGATAGATCGACCCGATCCGTCAATGGTTCTGATGGCAGGAGTTTCAGGGATTGCAGGTAATTCGGACTTTAAGATATCGCTGGAGTGGGATTCACTGATGGATCTCGGGGAGTTTTACCATGAAGCAGAGAGGTTTCTATGATAAAAAAGATGAGACGACTGAAACAGAGTGGAGAGAGGCTGAAGTTTATGCGGCAAAAGGTAGTGGTCCACCATAGGAGGATTCAAACAAGGATAATAGAAGCAAAAGGAAAATTAATGATGGCGGTAACACATCGAAAAAGGAATGGAGGTAATCTAAATTCTCTTCTTACACGAATTTGACTGAAACTCTGGAAAGGATTTACTTGGATACTCGAGGGCACCTCCAATATCGAAGGCTAGAAAAAAGGGAACCCTCTAAATACGAGCAGGCATCGGGAAAGCATTGCATATTCCATGAGCTGGATGGGCACAACACGAACGGCTACAGACCTCTGAAGGATATTATTAAGGAACATGTGAGGAATGGCCATTTGCAACAATACATAAGGAATCGAGTTGTGGTAGTGGAACAGGAGCGACCACTATCCACCTCAAACAAAGATGGCACTGGATCTAGGCATCATCATCAGATTATTATAAGATGATTGGATTTATGGCATGGAATAAGTAAGAAACCCCAAAGTAATGCGGCTAAGTCACTTATACATGTACGGGATCAAGGATGGTCCCCAGGAATGCTCTGTGATGATGAAAAACCATGATGCTCGGGTTTATGAAATCTTGTTTTTTCTGTTTTCCGCAAACTCTGGTTTCTTTTTTGTATTATGATCATTTAGTTTTCTGGGTTTTACGGACTCTTATTTTATCAATTGAACTCTATAATGATTGGATTTAAATCAACGTAATAAATACTACAGGTCACACGGTTACGGTCCCGACCGGAGAGACGCGGTAATAACTGCTAGTTATAGGTCCTTTCGCCAGAGAGGACGGAATGGAATTGAACACGGAATAAGTCCTCGACCGAAGAGTCAAGGCTGGAGAATATGACTCCTCGACCGAAGAGTCAAGGTCAAAAGATGGAATTGAACTCGGTAATAAAATTTGCACCATCAGATTTCACCATGATCTGTAGCAGCACATTTGGAGTGATTCTTGATCGATACGAAATCCACTTGGATCTCTCAAGGATCGATCCCAAACAACCCCAAATCGATCTGGTGGGCCCACCTACGCATGAGAAAGGGTATTTCAAGTTTTGGGGTAGATATTTCCAGATATACTCCTATAAATAGCACATGTACACCTACTGAAAAAGGACTTTTGGAAGCTCTTACTCCTTTGCTCTGCTAAAACTCTATTGTAACTTGAGGTCTATTGATTGTACTATTGTATATCAGTTGAGAATCATCAATAAAAGCAAACTATTCAAAGTGGACGTAGGCTACAACGCTGAACCACTATAAATATTGTGTCTTCTCTTACTTTCTTTCATATTAATCTTGTTATTTCTTCATTTTTACTCTCTACATTATCTGCATCTAAGACCTGTGTTTGGATATTGAGGATCCGTGTGTAAATAATGGTGCTTGCGCTAGTTCTAAGGTTTGTGACCAATTTTGGCGCACACATCCATATTTAATCTAATTTAATTGAATAAATGAGCATATAGCATATTTTAACATGATTAAACCCAAAGTCAAATTATTTTCAAATCATCATTTATTCATCTTCAGGGGTAAAATGGTCATTTTTGTATATGATTTCATTTTAGAAAATTTACTTGGATATTTTAATGTTATTTTGTAGGAATTTGGATTCAAATGGAAGATGACTTCATGGAAATATGAATGCACAAGAGTTATAAGGCAAATGAAGATGAAAATAAATCAATTTATGAAATCATGGAGAACTCCACCTATCCACTCACCATGATGTACAATTAGGAGTTAATGCATATGTTAGTGGCCATTAAAGTTACATGCACATTTTAACGAAGGATTAATTCATGCTAATGGTAACTTGGTAGTCACACTTCCTCAAGGGCAATTTAGGTAGTCTCCAAAATATAATTAGGATTTTCAAACATGTATAAATACCCTTTTGTTTCGTGTAATAAGCTCTTAGCCTCCTCTTTAGTAGTTTAGCTTAAGGCACAAATTGTAAATATAAACTCTTTTTCTCTCTTTCATGGCTTCTTAGCCATTTTCTTCTTATGTAATTTTCTTAATGCAATTTTAATTCATGCTTATTTTTGTTTACATGTTCTCTTTCCTCTTATGTTGGTAGCTTAATTTTATTTCTTATGCAAGTAGTTTGGATCTCTTTTATTTTTAATTAACTTGCATTTTCCTCTTGTTTTTGTTTCATGTTAAACTCTACATTTGTTGAAATGATAATAAATATGAGAGGCTAAACCCCTTCAATTTAAAGGTAATGAAGCTCTCTTAATCATTTAGATTCAACATTTGCTAATTTTTAATCTCTTTTTGTGCTTAATGGAATGTTTAAATGAGTAAATATTTCGTTATTTTAACTTTGAATTTGATTTCCTATATTGTTGACACCAAATATGCTACGCTTAAACAAACACAAACAAAAATTACTTCTTTATCTACATATCATTATGGTAATGAAGTGGATTTTTGAATCAAAATCTGATGGTTTATATTACTAATCAATAGTAAATAGATCATGCTTAGTAAAGATTTTACGATTAATTTCATTGTCATTTTCATGAGAGTTAAGAAGTGGTTTAGTGGGTGTGTTATAATTTGATAGTTTATATTGGGCTAATTAATAGCACAAATATGCCATACTTATGATAAAAACATCAACTAAATTTACTAAGATAAAAAAAAGAGATCGTATTTTCATATATGTTGAATTATTTGATCATGAGAAGAGATTTGCCTCTAAATTGCCTTTAAACTCTCATATTTTTATTCAATTTATATTTCTAGTTTATTTACATTTTTAGCTAATCACAATTTCAAATCTTGGTTTAATTTGATTTAGTAGAAATTTTAAAATCAATATAATTCCTTGCGGATCGACCCGTATTCACCACATACTAAATTGTATGCAGTGTGCTTGCATTTATTTTTAATTTAATTTTTTAGCTATTTTTTAATCTAATAGAAAGTTAGTCGTTAAAAACTAGACACAAGTTAAGTGATGGACTACAAGTGGATGTGATCCTTGGGCCGCTGACTCCATGGTTTTGATCCATTCAAATTTAAATACAATATGAACTTGTTGAACATAACCTTATTAATATGTTGAGATCGGTTGAGGGTATGTTTAAGGATTAGATTTCGGTATTGGCTATAAAAGGGAAAGGTTTCATCTTTGAAAGGTTGGAAGAACAAGAAGTGTAACGACTCACTTTTTTGACCCTCAAGTGTCGATAATAATACATCCACATTACTCACGTGCCGAGCGCTCAAGTTCCGAAAAGACAAATTATTAGGATAAAATAAATAGAAAAGGAACAAGAAAGAAGAGAACAAAACATCATAATATCACAGCAGAATGATAACATATAATGTCAAAAGATGGTACAAACTATCACTCAAAGATATACAGCATTTTAGAGCTACACCTAAGTACAATCATCAGCCAAGACAGTTATAACCGCTTATCATCACACGTGATAATATACACATAATAGTAGTGCAGTGGAAATAAGAATACTACGGTAGGCGAATGGAAGCACCCAGCTCATCTCCAAAAGCTCCAAAGAATATCCAACTAAAACTTGTATTTCTCAAACTGCTCGAAATAACACTCGATGTATTAAGGGAAAAATAAAACCATGTGTCAGACATACATCCGGTATGGGAAACTCAAGAAATATGCGATCAACGTATAACAGTACTTTCGAGATCGCCCAAATCACCAAAATGGTTATCCCCTCAAAAGAACAAAGCCCATCTAATAAGTACATATAGTGATATAATAGATATGTTTAGGGTGTAGAATATAAAAAAATTAGTTGTGCTGCTTGCATCCCACCACATAACAATATTAAAGTACAATTATAACCGCTAAGGTACGTTCGCATATGGATATCTGTGGAGGTCTCCTAGGTTAAAACCAAAACTGGCCTCCTTCATAAGGAGTACTTTCTAAAACCACACGTATCTCTAGATAAAATATGTCAGTGGGTAGAACACAGTTGGTTCATTTCCAAACATGTGATACCGAATGCCAAAAACTCCTATGCGCCTTACCCGAAAGCATCTCTAGATATTTGGAGTTGATGTACCCTTTAGGTTAGCAAAACCCTAAGTTATGCATCCTACTCTATTTTTGGTCATTTTCGATGGTGAAGTCACATTCAACATCTCAACACACAAGTCCTCATCACTCGAATAGATCTCAAATTCCTCCATGGATTCTAGCATCTCGAACAGTCCACGAATCATTCCATAGATTCCAACATAAGTCATCCGACAAATGCTAGCTCTATACTCTCTCATGGAATCAACCGCAGGATAAACAGTATCCTTATGGACATCATTTATAATGTTAATGCTAAACTCTCTTTTGGACTTAACCTTTGGGTAGATAGTTCAACTCTTTAACATTTTACTCCATAACTGTTTTCAAAACATAGAACTCGTATATCAGTTTTGAAGTGGTTTTTGATAAGTAATACACATATCTGATCTCGAACTCTACCGGTTAATTCAATTTTGATTGTTTAAGAAGTAAACAAATGATATAAAGGAGTCATCCTTAGGGGATCTCGTATATATACGTTTTTAAAGCAAGAGATGATTCATACGAATGAGTCCTCCCCAGGGAATCTCAAACTGTATCAATACATGATGCTTACATATACTTCCTGTTAGCACAAATAAAGATGCCGAATATGTAAGAGACATGTCAAAATTTTAGATGTCAAAAGCAGTTGAACATTTAGCAGGGATATCACAATTCAAGCACTTCAAGAAGATGTCGAATGCTTAAGAAAGGATGGCAAGTTTCATAGGATGTTGAATCCGTAGTGATGGACAAAAATAAGGGTTATCAAACTTTGATAAAGAGGAGATATCATATAAAGGAAGTGAATCTATAAAGTTTCTGAACAACAAGGGCTACCAAATTTGAATGAAGGAAGGGGAGATGTCGAACTTCAATAACCATGAAGGTTGTCGGGCATATGAAGTGGAAGAGATGTCGTATTTCAAAATAGTTCCTAAGGATATCGTACATGTAACAAGCTTGAAGTATCGAATCACAACAGATGCCTAGAAATAATGGTATAGTGGGTATCTGGCCCGAAGGCGATCAAAGGGAGTTGCAGAGCCACTACAACACGAAGTAGTGGAAAGAACGATATGGCAGGATGTTGAATACTTAGATATGAGACTTACAATAATGACAATAGTAAAGCATATATAAGTGGCAAAGGATGCTAGGATTCCAAGGATATAAGGGATATTAAATATCTACAGTTGTCAAAGATGCCACATGTCGTCAATATCTAGAAGGAAGTTAGATATCAACAACATAGAGGGATGTCGAACATTGACAATACAAAGAAGGATATCACAAATCACCAGTATAGAAAAGGATGCCATGTGTCATCAATGCTTAAAGTGAGGTCATAAATCATCCAAGTATAAAGGGATGTCGTAAGTCATTAATACGAAGAATGTTGTTGCATGACCTCACAATAAAGGATGCTGAAAAACAACAATGTCGAAAGAAGCATGGTAGCTATGGGGTCTGCCTCCGCCCCTATAAATACAAACCCAGTGGCTATTTGTGGAGGGTGAATTCTTCTCAGCTCTTTTCTTACATTTTTTTTAAAGTTGTAACCCTAAGTTGAATAGGAATTTGTAGAGCTTATTATAAATTTGCGACTTTAATGCATAAGTACTTATAAAACCAATTTTGCATACCATATTTTGAGCGAATAAAGTTATTTGATTATGGCTGGACTAGTGACATGTATGTATTACTTGATTCGGATGACGCATGTGCGTATAATTTTGGACTTGGATTTTAATCCCTATTTGCATACTTTACTTCTAACTTGACTACTTCTTGTGGGATAATATAAGACCGTCCAAGCCTTATTGCTAGCATTAACCTGTTTGCCTCACACTTTTTGGGTTAACAAATATTTTGGCGCTAGAAGGAGGCCTTGGACCTCCGTCTCCCTACATATCTCATGTTGGATTATTCTTGACCTGCATAACGCATAAAGGATTTACCCCCAATCTGCATATTTCCTTAAAGGACGTTCCAAAACTTGCATAACCCATCAAGTTATATAATGATTATCTTTGAAAAGGATCTTCTAAGCCTCAGTTGGCCAAACTAGTTTATCAAATCACCCATGACCCTTAATTTCATGAGGAAAAAGTATTGAGATTATTAGCACTACAAATCATGGAAGAAAAGAGATAAGTGATCCATTATAATCCCGATAAGTGGAGCACAAATCCATTTCATATAGGCTCTACTCGTACATATGGTTATCATCCTTTGCTTGGAAAGGTAAGCACACAGAGTACAGTTTGTTCCTAAAAATGAGAAGAGATATGCAATTCCAGTCCAAAGGAACTATTTTTGAAAAAGAGATAATAAGAGGCTTTGACAAGTTTGCTCAAAATGGAACAAAGTAATTGACCATCCTCCTACCCCCTTTAAAACTCAGGAATATTTAAAAAGAAAGTTCATGGATGTTACAAATGCACCAATTCGACGTTATAAGAAAATTAAATAGGAATAAAAAGTGTAGTGCCTTAAAAGTTCTAGATCTTTTAAGATTCGGACTCTTGCCACTTTGTTCGTCGACGGAAATTCTATCGGTTTAGAAAACCGTCGAACGAATTTAGAAATAAAAATAACCGCAAGCGCACGGTGTACGAATGTAGCACGCGGCGAATACGGGTCGATCCGCAGGGAATTGATGATTTTAAAATTCTATTCAATCAAATTAACCAAAGTTGAAAGAGTGATTAACTAAAAAAAATGTAGAAAAATGAGAAAAGAAAATAGATAAAAATATGAGAGTGTTAAGACAATTTAGAGGCAATTTCCACTCTCTAGATCACATAAATCAACAAATTGAAGTTATGATCTCTCTTTTCTTGTCATTAGTGAATTAGTTGAAGTGCTTATTATAAGTATGGTATATTTGTGCTATTAATTAGCTCAATATAAACCATCAAACTATAACACAACCACTAATACACATTTAACTCTCATGAAATATGACAACAAGTTGAAATAGAAATCTATTTTAAGCATAGTCTATTAACTATTGTTTAGAAATATAGGCTATCAAATTTCAATTTCAACATTCACTTCTTTGCCATAGTCATATTTAGATGAAGAGGCAATTCGTGTTATGTTTGTTTAAGCATAGCCTATTTGTTATGAACAACATAGACTATCAAATTCAAAGCTAAACAACATCATTAAACCACTTCAAATATTTCCATTAAAGCACAAAAAGAGAGTATAAACATCAAAATGTTGCATCTACACACTAAAGAGCTTCATTACCCCTAAATTGTAGGGATTAAGCTCTTATATTTGTTATCAAATCAACAAATGTAGAAAGCAACATGAAAGCAAAAAAGAAAGAAAAAGAGAGCAAAGCAAAGAAACAAAACTAATCTACTTGCATGAAATAAGAGAAACCTACACTACAACATGAAAGTAAATGAACATGAAAAGGAAAGAGCATGTATTAAATTGCATAAAATAAAAAAGATTACAAGAAATAAAAATTGGCTAGGTAGCCATTAAAAGAGAAAGTGAGCTTTCTTTTATTTGATCTAAACTAAACTAAAGAGAATGAGGCCTAAGAGAGACTAAGAGAGGAGATATTACATGGAACATATGGGTATTTATACATGTATGAAACCCTAATTCATTTTTTTGGGGATTGCCCAAAATACCCCTTAGGAAGTGTGGAGGCCAAGTAATCATTAACATGTCTTAATCCCCCATTAAATGTACATGAAACCATTAACTCCATAAGCATGTGCATTAGCCTTTACTTTGTACATTAAGGTAGGTGGGTAGGTGGGGTCCTCCATGATCTTCACTTTGAATTATTTCCATCTTCATTCCTTTATATTCTTTATGCATGCATATTCCTTCATGAAACCACTCCTATTTGAGACCATTTTCCTACAAAAATATATATAAATTTTCAATCAATTTTTGTCAAAGAAATATATGCACTTAAATGACCGTTTTGCCCCTATATGAAGATGAATATGTGAAAATTTGGAATTAATATGAATTTTGGTTAAAACAAGTTAAAATACCCAATATGATCATTTATTTAATTTAAATAGAATAAATATGGTGGTAAAAATATGCAAATTTACGTGCACATCAAATACCCCCACGCTTATCTTTTTATTCGTCCTCGAATAAACTAAAACTAAGGTAAATCCATTTTCGTAGGAAGCACGATTGCATTGAGCGTATGCAACAAGTCGTTAAACCTCTGGGTGTCCCCAGTAGGACGACTGTTGTCTCGTGAGGGTTTTCAGCGGATACTACCCACAAAATCCAAATGCAGGATGAAAATATTTACAAATGAAGGATTTATTTTTAAATTGACACGAATAAGTTAAATATAGGTTTTGGTTATTATCTTGAAAATTTATGTCATTTACTCGTCAAAATTTCCAACAAAAATCAAGTTATCATATCAAATAGACTATAGTTTAACTCGTTGTTTTGGTTAATAACAAAGTGTAACTATGAAATGGATCCTTAGTTGATTATCAAAGTTTATCAAAGTGGTATTTTCATTTCTTTTCAATAACAAATCAAATCAACTAAGTAAAAATAGTGCTAGGATTTCAATTGCTTGCGCTCTCATTATTTGCAAGAAAAATTACACACCTAGCTCAGGTAAACTGAGGCCAGATATACCACCCATGCACTGCCTTTCGGACTTATGTGAGGGGAGTACAGAGCATGGCGAGTGCACACAGTTTCGTGCATACACCTATCGACCTTAGGTGGTTTTTATTAAGTCTTTTTTTTAACATGTGTTCCATACATGCATAACCGTGAGGACTTTTAAATGAGTATGAAAGCACATAATCAAAAATTCCAAGTAATCACCTATGCATAACCGTGAGGACTTTTAAATGAGAGTGAATACTTGGATGTTATCATTTTTTTATATATATATTTTTTAAGAGAGAGAGAGTTTTGCAAAATCATCTTAGCACCATTTAACTTGGAAGACAAAAAAAATGTTATATCCTTTACTTTAAATCAACCACTTTTTAAAACAAAGATTTTCAATTAGGATGTACTTCATAATTAACACGTATGAATTTTCCTATATACTAGTTAAACCATTGTTATTTGTAATCAAACTTCATTTTTATTTTTGTTAAGATAAATAAAATTTCAAAAATTTCAATTTAATAAGCCAAAACCATATATTTATCCTATAGTGTTTCTTTAAAAATAAATTAAAAGATGTTTTTGGGACTTTTTTTTAAAGAAAAGGCAAAAATAAACCATGAAAAAGAAAAAGAAAAAAATGAAGCTGAGTCTCCCCCCCACACTTGATTTTGACTGTGTCCCCACAGTCAACCCAAGTGGAAGGAGAAAAAAAATAAAATAAAATTTCTATATTTACATGAAAGATTATTATTTATAAGAGATGAGAAAGTATACAGTCAAAAAGTAAATGAAACGGTCTTCCAAAGACCGATTCATTTGTCTCGTCAAGTATGCGAGACACAGCTTAAGCTCGAAAAACCAAATCGTAAAAGATTTCGAAGTTGATTGTCGATTTGGAAAAACGAATTTTGTTTTATTAAAAATTGAACAAGTTGTTTTGTTTTCAATGATTTTTGGGGTTGATAAAACTATTGCTTGAAATTTGTTTTCACCAAATTCAAGTTTATCATCGATTTCAAAATCGAAATGGTGATTCAAATCGTCCCCTACAGAATTTAGCAACTCATTTTCAAAAGGTCCATAAAACTCATGTTCGTTAAATTCGACTTCCTTCATTGGATTATCAACAACTTCATCATGTAAATCGAGTTTAAAATTCAAAGTTGTCATATTCAAATTTTCAGAAAAAGGAAGATCGAAGTTTAAATCGAGTTTCGCTGTAACATTCCTGAAATTCATCAAGTTTAATTTGGCAATTAAATTTATTTTTGAAAATAAATTGTGAATTAATTAGAAAATTCTTAGAATAGATAAATAATTTTGATTTTAATAGAAATTTAAATTTCAAGTTTAAGAATAAGTGAATTGTAAAACAATATTGAATTTCAAAATATAATGTATTAAAAATAAATTAGAGATAAAAAACTTTAACAAGTTGAACAAACAAAATAATAGATAAAAAAATGTATAATTTAATTTCAAACTATTTTACTTTAATTTGTATAAGTATAAATATATACATAAGGGGATAAAATGGATAGATATATCTTGTAAATTAAAATCAAACAAGGTTTAAAAACAAAATGTATAAATTAAAATTTATTGAACTGAGGATCTAAACACAAATGTGATTGAGTATGTTTAAATATTAATGTATGAATAAATAAAGATATGTTAATAAATAAGAATCATTTTTATTATGGTTGTAGGATGTGATGGATTTCAAAAGTTGTAAAAATAAAATGAATACAAGTGTATGTAAGTAACTTGTAAATAAATTGATAAAGGGCTAAAAGCATAAATCATGTTTCATAAATCAAAAATTCAAATTGCTTTTTCTTTTCTTTTTTTTACTTAAAAATAAATACAATATAAAGTTATGTTTAAAACTATTTAAATTGTTTAAAGATGAACATAAGTATTTAACTTAAAACAAAGGTTAAAACAAAGAAAACATGTATACAAATGTAAACATATACACATGAGGGTGGAGTAGAAGAATTAACAAGATCTTAAAACTTAAGATTGTTTTTAACAAGTGGCATAAAAACATCATTTCCTTAATAAAATAATAAGATAAAAAAATTTCAAAAACTCTTCATTTTCCCATATGCAATCATATTAAACATCTCACCAAATCTGAACAAATCAGTAATCAAATATTTGGCATTTCAAATCTCAACAACTCAACTTCAGTTCAAATTGGTTTCCAGCAAGTTTAAATTCAAACACCAAAGAAACAAAATTGATAAAAATCTGAAAACCAGAACAAAAAAATAAGAAAAGAACAAGAGCAATTTTCAATAGCTTCAACAAATTCAAACTGCAATACGAAAATCAAATCTGGAAGTTACAAACTTGAAGCAATGTAAAGAGGATCAAGCATAACAGATTTGGAAAACAAGAAAAGAAGTCTGGAAGAAAAACTGAAGACCTGGAAATAAATAAAAGGTTTATAAAAAGAAAATGTAAAGAGAGAGGGGCTTCAGTTTTGCCAAGTATTTCTGGAAACAGTTTCAAAGGCAAGTCATTTTTTTTTTTAAGAATTGAATTTTTGAGTTGTGAATCAGTAACAAAAACAAAAGAACTTAAACTATTTTATTAATAAGTTGCAGGAAGAAAATAGAGTGCAAGGTAGAAATCAAGTTCTTTTGATCAGGGCAGTGCAAGCATCCCTGTAATGAATCAAGATAGTGTAAATTCTCTCAAAACAAATTAAGGCAAGTAAAATTTCTTTTAAAAAGGATTTGAATCTGAAGTGATAATCAGTAACAAAGAAAAGATTTAAAAACAATTGTATTTATCAGTTCAGGAGTAAAGAAAACCAAGAATTCAAAAAGCAAATCAAAATTCAGAATATGAAAAAAATCAAAAGCCTGTCTCTGTTCTTATCTCTGCTGCAACTCCAAGGTGAGCAATCCTTCACCCTCTTTTATCTGATGCATATATTAAACTCTGTTGTTAGTTGCTTCTCTGTTTCCATGCTTGTGAGCAAACCTTATTATTATTATTATTATTTTTTAAAAAAAAAAAACTGGGTTCTTTATTTCTTTTACCTATGAGCAACCCTTCTTCTAAAACCAGACTTCCTTATTTCTTTTACCTGTGAGTAACTCAACTTTTTAAGTTTTTAAATAGGTAAAAGTTGATTGCATACTTTGATTTAGGTATGAAATTATATTATAAATATGCTGTGAATATGTATATGGATATGTTTGTGTGTGTGTGTGCATGATTGATTCCCTGAACATTTCTGGTTTCTCTGATTCAAGTTTTAGTTAGATGTAATACTTCCCATTGTCTTTTAGTTTGATTCTTCATTTGAGTTATGACTTAAACAAATATGTTTGCTTCATTACAATATTCAGATTAGAATTTGTACTTGAGTTATATTACAAATTTTAATGCTCTATTAAAAAGGCAGTTTTGAAAACTACTGTGTTTTACATATTAGCTAAGCATAGTTAAACCTTGAAATTGTTTTGGGTGAATTTGATTTAGGAGATTTGTATAGCCATCAAAGATTTATAGGAACATTTTTCTGAAGTGCATTGCAATTAAATTTTGAGATAAGTGATTTGGGAATTGCAGTAAGAATCCTAGTTTACTGGGTTAAAATGTTTTGGGTGCTATGAACTCAAGGGTTGATCGAGTTCAAAGATTCTTGGGGTGTGGATTGATGATGTGTTGAAGGAGTTACTGCCGGAGTTTGGTCGATGATGATGGCCGGAGTTGTGAAATACTGTTGTTGACAGGTTGGGGGGGGGAAATCTGGGTTGCTTTGTTCCAGGTTTTGATGTTGTTTGGGTTGCAGTATTTGCCTCGGGTTGGTCTCGGGGAAGGTGGGAAATAACTCGGGGTAATGGCAGAATGACCCGAAGTAAATTTGAAGCATGCTCGAGTACATTGTTTCAGGGTTTAGCAAAACAGAAACCTGTCTTTGCAGTTTTGAAATTAAAAGTTAAGTTTAAATTTAAACTAAAAGTTTAGCTTAGGATTTAAACTTGAACCTAAAATGAATTCAAATTGTTTGAATTCTTATTTTGTAATAATTTGAATGCAGGAATTCAAATTTGGTTTAAAATAAAAAAAAAAAAGAAGGAAACTGTTTCCAGTTTTGTAAAGTTTGAACTTAATGCAAACTAAAATTGAGACTTAAGATTTTGAAACTGAATTTAAGCATGAAATCAAATAAGTTTCAATTCTGTTTCCTTGAAATAATTTAGATTCAGAAAATTTTAAAGTTTGGTTTTTAAATTTAACAGAAACTGTTTTTCTGTTTTAAAATGTAAAAGTGAATTTAAATTGCAAGTGGAGATTGAAATGGAGCTTAATCTGAAAATTTTGAATATGAATTCAAATAAGATTATTTGAGATTTGAAATCATTTAAGCTTTTAAATTTAAATTTGATTTGAAAATCTCAAGTATAAATGCATTGTGTTTTGGCATTTGAATTGAAAGGTTAAATGTTTAAATTAGGGAATTCAAATGAATTCAATCTGAGTTTTTAAATCTGAATTTAAAATTTTAAACTTCAGTTTTAAAATAAAGATTTAAGTTTAAATTTCTTTTAAATGATTAAGTGATTTGCATTGAATGGAAGGTGTAATTGTAAGAAGCATTTTAAAGAATTTAAACTAGAATGAGAATGGAAGTTATATTTAAATTTTGAAATTTAAAGAATTTTTAAATTTGATTTGAATTTGAATTGAGATTTAAATCCTTTTTAACTTATTAATTAAGTATATGTTTATTTTAAACATATAAGATTAAGTTGTGTATTGTTTGAAACTCTTATTTAAGACAAATTTGAGTCTTGAGTTTAAAGAAAATGTTAAATGGAATTTAATGTAAATTTAAAAAAAAAACATTTTGTTTTTAAATGCATAATTTAAATAAGGAATGTTTATCTAAAGATAAAGAAAAGTATAATGATTTGTAATTCATTTAATTTTTAAGGTAGTACAAATGGATAATTAATATAATTAATTAATTAATGAGATGGATAATTAATTAAAGTAATTAAGGGTTTTAATTTGATTAATTAAAGTTTAAGATTAATTTTCCTTAGAATAATTAATTTGTAATTAAGAAATCATTAATTGAATGATATTAGATTTTAAATTAAAAATTGAAGATTTATTAATTGAATAAATATGGATAGTAAATTAATTAGGACTAATAAATGAAAGTAATCATGTAGGTAATAAATTTAAAACCACCCAGTTTATTCATCTTAATTGTAGGTGCTGATTGTTATTGAATGTTGTGTGATGGATTGATATATTTAATATGTGATGTGAAGCTATGTGATACTTTGTGCTGATCTGCTATATTTGTGATGAATATACTGTCGTATGAATATGAAACCCTTTGACCCGTAAAACGACATTTGAATTTCGATGCGACAGGGAGTCGGATTTCAGTTTGTTATCCGAAACCCACATCGAATCGTATTAGTGAATCTTTGTGATTGATAGTTTAATTTACCTATGAATCTGTGAATATAGATAAGCGTTATGGGTTATACCGCTTATCGATATGATTATGATGTTGTGCACTATTGTGTTGGACCCTGGACCACACCTATACACACACAGATATGGATGGCACGTGGAAATGGGTTAAGTCACAGATTTTAAAATCGTTTTAAAATTGATTTTTTCCAAAATAGTTTTGGAATTAGAATTGAAGCTTTTGAAAATGAGTTTTCAAAAATAAAAGTTATTTTAAATAACTTGATTGAATCTTGGAATTTAAATGAATTCATATAAATTTGAATTCAATATTTGAAATTGAATCCTAAAATTTGAGAACTAGGGTTTAAAAAGTTATTCAACTTACAAATGGGTTATATGGTTTTAAACCATTTTTCAAGGTGATGTTTAGAAATTTAAATTCAACTCAAGATTTCAACTTGTATAAATTAGATTTGCTTACTCATAAGAAATGGACTTTCAAGTTGTGTTAAAAGGATTTTCAAGTCTAAAAGGAAAATTGTTTTCCAAGTTTTAGATAAATCTTTGGAAACGTGTTTGGAAAGCTATAAATCTTAATTTTAAAGATTTAATTGGGTTAATCCAATTGAATGGGGATTGTTTTGAAATCTATGAGTAGATCTTTGTGAAACCGGGTGAAACTTTGTGAAATAAATCTTTTTGTTTAAAGATTTAAAGATGGTAATTTGTTTAACCATTTGAAAGAAAAGTTTTGGATTTTATAAGTTGTGACTTAGCTAAAATCCCATATCCATATGTTTTAAAATATGGCGCTTACTATTCGGATTAGCCGGGAGAGGACCTTGTGTCATATAACCCATTCCGAATAGTGATACGACGTTATGGATAGCATTTGAAGACCGGTGTTGAAGACCGGGTGTCTTCGAGAACGTTAGGATAACCTATCGATTTTCTCTGCACCGAGTAGCTACGGTATAGAGATTCCCTTAGTGATGGGAAGTCCGATCGGGATTGTGGATACCCGGATTTGCAAGGGCTTCTTCGGAAGTGCCTTTGGTTCTGTTCGAACCCGGAACAGACTGGTATGGTTGTATGTCCGACATTACACTTTGAGATGTTATCTGATTTCTATCAAATACATTTCTGCTTGGTGGCAGAGAATTTATTCTCTTAGCTTAACACCCTTCTCTGAGACGTACGAGCTCAGAGGTTATGTAGTTGATATTTATCAGTGATATTCCCAATTTGGTAATGTGGCATGCTGAGTGCTGCTGTGTGATGATCATTGGTTGATCATTTGTGATATGATCATTTGTTTGATCATTTATCTTTGTGATCATTGTTTTGGTCATCTGTTGACCCAAAGCATGGCTTTGTTGCACAAAGCGTAGCTTTGTGGACGAGACTGCATCAGGACCTCACTCCCCGGAAATGGTCGAAAACAGGAAAGATGCGGCAAGGTTATGAGGGTCGCTCCCTTTAGGGTATGTCATTCCCTTCTGGTAAAGGGTGGTATCAGGTATGGAGCCCTGGTATTTAACCTATGTGGTTGCTCCAATCTCATTTACTGTGTGGTTGTTGCTTTGAGGCGCCTCGGATAAAGGTCCCAAAGGACCGGGGGATGGCATATTCGTGTAGTAGTTACCTAGTTACAGAGGTAACCCGGCCTTGTGTTGGCAGAGATCTAACCGTAACGTTAGTTCTCGGGACGTCCCGCCAGAGGCGATCCCATAGACAGTAGGAAGTTCCTTAGCCTGACCATTTGTTGGAAATCCAATCAAAACAATACGAGCCCTGTACGGTTTTAGTTGTATAACCTGCCATGGAATGTGGCGGTAACCTGCTATTGAACATGGTAGCTATAGTAGGCATACGACGAAATGTCGTATGTTGGCTAGGATTTATATTTTACTTTCGAAATGGTTTTTTCCACACTTTGCACTTATAGTAATAATATCAAAGAAATTTCTCGTATTAAGCATATTTGACTATCATAAGGAGAAATCTCCTCCAATTCTGCGTTTGCATTGTGTGTGTGGCGGGAGGCCTTATGGTAGTTTCATTTTCAAAAAAAAAGCATTGCGAATTTTCAAATTTAAATCCTTTGCTTGTTTTAAAAGACCAATTTCTTTTGTTTGCTCACACCAGTCCCATGACTGACCTGGAGTTTATCGTTCCTTTCCTAAACTCTGGGTGCCCACTATTTTCCCACACGGGCAGTCTAGAGTTGGGGTTTTCAAATAATCTATAGTAGGTGTAGATTCGATAGCTTTCAGCCTTAGGATTTGGCAATCGCATTTTGGATCGAGTTGCTTCTCTTCATCTTGATTTGGGAGTTCTCGCTATTTCTGGATTGATGCCTTGGAGATGGAGTTACTGATACTGGAGTTCTTTCTTGAAGATCACATTGGAGATTTTGTCCCGCTGCTAGTGTTATTATTATATTTCCGCTGCTATTCTTTGTATCTCTGATAATGTTGATATCTATTGTACCATTCTGTTGTATCATTCATGTTGTATCAGTTATTGTATCAAATGTTGTATATCGATATATGCTATTCATTTCTTCCGCTGTGTTATTTACTTAATGTGTTATAAGCTCCGGCGACTCGAATTTGAACGGTCGAATCTGCGGCATTCGAATACAATGTAAAGTATGGATGTCGATTTTCGAACGCGAAAAATTCGAATCGTTACATTTGGTATCAGAGCTGATGGTTAAAACCTTAGTTCAGGAGTATAACACATTAAGTAACTCATTAGAGATAGGGTGAAGTATACCCTAGAATGAGTATCCTTAAGATATCCGTTCGAACGTCTCAGTAAATTCTCTTACTATCCACTGATAGTAAGTATGAGTGCGAGAAGAGGACGAGATAGGGGACAGGGGAGTACCACTACAAATGGTCAATACCCTGCAACAGTGGGAATATCTTTTCTCTATCAATCTCCTTTGATTCGATTTCGAATTCTTTTGATTGCTTCGTAGCTGCTCCAGAAAGAAGCTTCGGTGTGATGGTGGCCTTACGAATCGTTGTAGGAAATCCTTACTTCGTATCTTCGTCAGTTTCTTATCAGCTTTTCGTTCTAAACTTTAATAAATTTGGAATTGAATTTGAAAATTTTAAATAAGTTAGAAATTTTAAATTAAGTAAATTGGTTAACTAATACGAAGATTGAATCTATCTATCCATCTATTCTCTGGGATCCGATATATTCTACGAACGATTAGTTATCCCTTCAAACTATCAATGCCCTTGCATATTCGTAGACGGGTGGTCCCAAATATCTTGTGTAATAATTGTATGAGTTCGTTCTCATATTATTGATATTCTGATTTGGGCAGACCAAATGCAGAACAAATATTTCGATCTGATCTGTTCAATCATTTCTTTATCTATTATCTATTCTTTGTCGTCTTCTTTGCAATTTCGAGGACGAAATGCTTTTAAGGGGGGAAATCTGTAACATTCCTGAAATTCATCAAGTTTAATTTGGCAATTAAGTTTATTTTTGAAAATAAATTGTGAATTAATTAGAAAATTCTTAGAATAGATAAATAATTTTGATTTTAATAGAAATTTAAATTTCAAGTTTAAGAATAAGTGAATTGTAAAACAATATTGAATTTCAAAATATAATGTATTAAAAATAAATTAGAGATAAAAAACTTTAACAAGTTGAACAAACAAAATAATAGATAAAAAAATGTATAATTTAGTTTCAAACTATTTTACTTTAATTTGTATAAGTATAAATATATACATAAGGGGATAAAATGGATAGATATATCTTGTAAATTAAAATCAGACAAGGTTTAAAAACAAAATGTATAAATTAAAATTTATTGAACTGAGGATCTAAACACAAATGTGATTGAGTATGTTTAAATATTAATGTATGAATAAATAAAGATATGTTAATAAATAAGAATCATTTTTATTATGGTTGTAGGATGTGATGGATTTCAAAAGTTGTAAAAATAAAATGAATACAAGTGTATGTAAGTAACTTGTAAATAAATTGATAAAGGGCTAAAAGCATAAATCATGTTTCATAAATCAAAAATTCAAATTGCTTTTTCTTTTCTTTTTTTTACTTAAAAATAAATACAATATAAAGTTATGTTTAAAACTATTTAAATTGTTTAAAGATGAACATAAGTATTTAACTTAAAACAAAGGTTAAAACAAAGAAAACATGTATACAAATGTAAACATATACACATGAGGGTGGAGTAGAAGAATTAACAAGATCTTAAAACTTAAGATTGTTTTTAACAAGTGGCATAAAAACATCATTTCCTTAATAAAATAATAAGATAAAAAAATTTCAAAAACTCTTCATTTTCCCATATGCAATCATATTAAACATCTCACCAAATCTGAACAAATCAGTAATCAAATATTTGGCATTTCAAATCTCAACAACTCAACTTCAGTTCAAATTGGTTTCCAGCAAGTTTAAATTCAAACACCAAAGAAACAAAATTGATAAAAATCTGAAAACCAGAACAAAAAAATAAGAAAAGAACAAGAGCAGTTTTCAATAGCTTCAACAAATTCAAACTGCAATACGAAAATCAAATCTGGAAGTTACAAACTTGAAGCAATGTAAAGAGGATCAAGCATAACAGATTTGGAAAACAAGAAAAGAAGTCTGGAAGAAAAACTGAAGACCTGGAAATAAATAAAAGGTTTATAAAAAGAAAATATAAAGAGAGAGGGGCTTCAGTTTTGCCAAGTATTTCTGGAAACAATTTCAAAGGCAAGTCATTTTTTTTTTTAAGAATTGAATTTTTGAGTTGTGAATCAGTAACAAAAACAAAAGAATTTAAACTATTTTATTAATAAGTGGCAGGAAGAAAATAGAGTGCAAGGTAGAAATCAAGTTCTTTTGATCAGGGTAGTGCAAGCATCCCTGTAATGAATCAAGATAGTGTAAATTCTCTCAAAACAAATTAAGGCAAGTAAAATTTCTTTTAAAAAGGATTTGAATCTGAAGTGATAATCAGTAACAAAGAAAAGATTTAAAAACAATTGTATTTATCAGTTCAGGAGTAAAGAAAACCAAGAATTCAAAAAGCAAATCAAAATTCAGAATATGAAAAAAATCAAAAGCCTGTCTCTGTTCTTATCTCTGCTGCAACTCCAAGGTGAGCAATCCTTCACCCTCTTTTATCTGATGCATATATTAAACTCTGTTGTTAGTTGCTTCTCTGTTTCCATGCTTGTGAGCAAACCTTATTATTATTATTATTTTTTAAAAAAAAAAAACTGGGTTCTTTATTTCTTTTACCTATGAGCAACCCTTCTTCTAAAACCAGACTTCCTTATTTCTTTTACCTGTGAGTAACTCAACTTTTTAAGTTTTTAAATAGGTAAAAGTTGATTGCATACTTTGATTTAGGTATGAAATTATATTATAAATATGCTGTGAATATGTATATGGATATGTTTGTGTGTGTGTGTGCATGATTGATTCCCTGAACATTTCTGGTTTCTCTGATTCAAGTTTTAGTTAGATGTAATACTTCCCATTGTCTTTTAGTTTGATTCTTCATTTGAGTTATGACTTAAACAAATATGTTTGCTTCATTACAATATTCAGATTAGAATTTGTACTTGAGTTATATTACAAATTTTAATGCTCTATAAAAAAGGCAGTTTTGAAAACTACTGTGTTTTACATATTAGCTAAGCATAGTTAAACCTTGAAATTGTTTTGGGTGAATTTGATTTAGGAGATTTGTATAGCCATCAAAGATTTATAGGAACATTTTTCTGAAGTGCATTGCAATTAAATTTTGAGATAAGTGATTTGGGAATTGCAGTAAGAATCCTAGTTTACTGGGTTAAAATGTTTTGGGTGCTATGAACTCAAGGGTTGATCGAGTTCAAAGATTCTTGGGGTGTGGATTGATGATGTGTTGAAGGAGTTACTGCCGGAGTTTGGTCGATGATGATGGCCGGAGTTGTGAAATACTGTTGTTGACAGGTTGGGGGGGAAAATCTGGGTTGCTTTGTTCCAGGTTTTGATGTTGTTTGGGTTGCAGTATTTGCCTCGGGTTGGTCTCGGGGAAGGTGGGAAATAACTCGGGGTAATGGCAGAATGACCCGAAGTAAATTTGAAGCATGCTCGAGTACATTGTTTCAGGGTTTAGCAAAACAGAAACCTGTCTTTGCAGTTTTGAAATTAAAAGTTAAGTTTAAATTTAAACTAAAAGTTTAGCTTAGGATTTAAACTTGAATCTAAAATGAATTCAAATTGTTTGAATTCTTATTTTGTAATAATTTGAATGCAGGAATTCAAATTTGGTTTAAAAAAAAAAAGAAAAAAAAGAAGGAAACTGTTTCCAGTTTTGTAAAGTTTGAACTTAATGCAAACTAAAATTGAGACTTAAGATTTTGAAACTGAATTTAAGCATGAAATCAAATAAGTTTCAATTCTGTTTCCTTGAAATAATTTAGATTCATAAAATTTTAAAGTTTGGTTTTTAAATTTAACAGAAACTGTTTTTCTGTTTTAAAATGTAAAAGTGAATTTAAATTGCAAGTGGAGATTGAAATGGAGCTTAATCTGAAAATTTTGAATATGAATTCAAATAAGATTATTTGAGATTTGAAATCATTTAAGCTTTTAAATTTAAATTTGATTTGAAAATCTCAAGTATAAATGCATTGTGTTTTGGCATTTGAATTGAAAGGTTAAATGTTTAAATTAGGGAATTCAAATGAATTCAATCTGAGTTTTTAAATCTGAATTTAAAATTTTAAACTTCAGTTTTAAAATAAAGATTTAAGTTTAAATTTCTTTTAAATGATTAAGTGATTTGCATTGAATGGAAGGTGTAATTGTAAGAAGCATTTTAAAGAATTTAAACTAGAATGAGAATGGAAGTTATATTTAAATTTTGAAATTTAAAGAATTTTTAAATTTGATTTGAATTTGAATTGAGATTTAAATCCTTTTTAACTTATTAATTAAGTATATGTTTCTTTTAAACATATAAGATTAAGTTGTGTATTGTTTTAAACTCTTATTTAAGACAAATTTGAGTCTTGAGTTTAAAGAAAATGTTAAATGGAATTTAATGTAAATTTAAAAAAAAACATTTTGTTTTTAAATGCATAATTTAAATAAGGAATGTTTATCTAAAGATAAAGAAAAGTATAATGATTTGTAATTCATTTAATTTTTAAGGTAGTACAAATGGATAATTAATATAATTAATTAATTAATGAGATGGATAATTAATTAAAGTAATTAAGGGTTTTAATTTGATTAATTAAAGTTTAAGATTAATTTTCCTTAGAATAATTAATTTGTAATTAAGAAATCATTAATTGAATGATATTAGATTTTAAATTAAAAATTGAAGATTTATTAATTGAATAAATATGGATAGTAAATTAATTAGGACTAATAAATGAAAGTAATCATGTAGGTAATAAATTTAAAACCACCCAGTTTATTCATCTTAATTGTAGGTGCTGATTGTTATTGAATGTTGTGTGATGGATTGATATATTTAATATGTGATGTGAAGCTATGTGATACTTTGTGCTGATCTGCTATATTTGTGATGAATATACTGTCGTATGAATATGAAACCCTTTGACCCGTAAAACGACATTTGAATTTCGATGCGACAGGGAGTCGGATTTCAGTTTGTTATCCGAAACCCACATCGAATCATATTAGTGAATCTTTGTGATTGATAGTTTAATTTACCTATGAATCTGTGAATATAGATAAGCGTTATGGGTTATACCGCTTATCGATATGATTATGATGTTGTGCACTATTGTGTTGGACCCTGGACCACACCTATACACACACAGATATGGATGGCACGTGGAAATGGGTTAAGTCACAGATTTTAAAATCGTTTTAAAATTGATTTTTTCCAAAATAGTTTTGGAATTAGAATTGAAGCTTTTGAAAATGAGTTTTCAAAAATAAAAGTTATTTTAAATAACTTGATTGAATCTTGGAATTTAAATGAATTCATATAAATTTGAATTCAATATTTGAAATTGAATCCTAAAATTTGAGAACTAGGGTTTAAAAAGTTATTCAACTTACAAATGGGTTATATGGTTTTAAACCATTTTTCAAGGTGATGTTTAGAAATTTAAATTCAACTCAAGATTTCAACTTGTATAAATTAGATTTGCTTTCTCATAAGAAATGGACTTTCAAGTTGTGTTAAAAGGATTTTCAAGTCTAAAAGGAAAATTGTTTTCCAAGTTTTAGATAAATCTTTGGAAGCGTGTTTGGAAAGCTATAAATCTTAATTTTAAAGATTTAATTGGGTTAATCCAATTGAATGGGGATTGTTTTGAAATCTATGAGTAGATCTTTGTGAAACCGGGTGAAACTTTGTGAAATAAATCTTTTTGTTTAAAGATTTAAAGATGGTAATTTGTTTAACCATTTGAAAGAAAAGTTTTGGATTTTATAAGTTGTGACTTAGCTAAAATCCCATATCCATATGTTTTAAAATATGGCGCTTACTATTCGGATTAGCCGGGAGAGGACCTTGTGTCATATAACCCATTCCGAATAGTGATACGACGTTATGGATAGCATTTGAAGACCGGTGTTGAAGACCGGGTGTCTTCGAGAACGTTAGGATAACCTATCGATTTTCTCTGCACCGAGTAGCTACGGTATAGAGATTCCCTTAGTGATGGGAAGTCCGATCGGGATTGTGGATACCCGGATTTGCAAGGGCTTCTTCGGAAGTGCCTTTGGTTCTGTTCGAACCCGGAACAGACTGGTATGGTTGTATGTCCGACATTACACTTTGAGATGTTATCTGATTTCTATCAAATACATTTCTGCTTGGTGGCAGAGAATTTATTCTCTTAGCTTAACACCCTTCTCTGAGACGTACGAGCTCAGAGGTTATGTAGTTGATATTTATCAGTGATATTCCCAATTTGGTAATGTGGCATGCTGAGTGCTGCTGTGTGATGATCATTGGTTGATCATTTGTGATATGATCATTTGTTTGATCATTTATCTTTGTGATCATTGTTTTGGTCATCTGTTGACCCAAAGCATGGCTTTGTTGCACAAAGCGTAGCTTTGTGGACGAGACTGCATCAGGACCTCACTCCCCGGAAATGGTCGAAAACAGGAAAGATGCGGCAAGGTTATGAGGGTCGCTCCCTTTAGGGTATGTCATTCCCTTCTGGTAAAGGGTGGTATCAGGTATGGAGCCCTGGTATTTAACCTATGTGGTTGCTCCAATCTCATTTACTGTGTGGTTGTTGCTTTGAGGCGCCTCGGATAAAGGTCCCAAAGGACCGGGGGATGGCATATTCGTGTAGTAGTTACCTAGTTACAGAGGTAACCCGGCCTTGTGTTGGCAGAGATCTAACTGTAACGTTAGTTCTCGGGACGTCCCGCCAGAGGCGATCCCATAGACAGTAGGAAGTTCCTTAGCCTGACCATTTGTTGGAAATCCAATCAAAACAATACGAGCCCTGTACGGTTTTAGTTGTATAACCTGCCATGGAATGTGGCGGTAACCTGCTATTGAACATGGTAGCTATAGTAGGCATACGACGAAATGTCGTATGTTGGCTAGGATTTATATTTTACTTTCGAAATGGTTTTTTCCACACTTTGCACTTATAGTAATAATATCAAAGAAATTTCTCGTATTAAGCATATTTGACTATCATAAGGAGAAATCTCCTCCAATTCTGCGTTTGCATTGTGTGTGTGGCGGGAGGCCTTATGGTAGTTTCATTTTCAAAAAAAAAGCATTGCGAATTTTCAAATTTAAATCCTTTGTTTGTTTTAAAAGACCAATTGCTTTTGTTTGCTCACACCAGTCCCATGACTGACCTGGAGTTTATCGTTCCTTTCCTAAACTCTGGGTGCCCACTATTTTCCCACACGGGCAGTCTAGAGTTGGGGTTTTCAGATAATCTATAGTAGGTGTAGATTCGATAGCTTTCAGCCTTAGGATTTGGCAATCGCATTTTGGATCGAGTTGCTTCTCTTCATCTTGATTTGGGAGTTCTCGCTATTTCTGGATTGATGCCTTGGAGATGGAGTTACTGATACTGGAGTTCTTTCTTGAAGATCACATTGGAGATTTTGTCCCGCTGCTAGTGTTATTATTATATTTCCGCTGCTATTCTTTGTATCTCCGATAATGTTGATATCTATTGTACCATTCTGTTGTATCATTCATGTTGTATCAGTTATTGTATCAAATGTTGTATATCGATATATGCTATTCATTTCTTCCGCTGTGTTATTTACTTAATGTGTTATAAGCTCCGGCGACTCGAATTTGAACGGTCGAATCTGCGGCATTCGAGTACAATGTAAAGTATGGATGTCGATTTTCGAACGCGAAAAATTCGAATCGTTACATTCGCACCCTCAAAAGAATTGAAATCCAACTTAATTACCTTATTTTCAACAACTTGATTAAGATCATCATTATCAAATTCAAAAGTTGTTATTTGAAAATCGTCGATTTGGGTAAAGGGTGGATTATCACTTGACTCATCACACGTTGAGATTTGATTTTGTTGTTCACGTTGTTTCATATAAGTTTCAAACAACAAATCCGTGTGATCATCGTAAATTTCATTCATTTGTTCAACAAAATCCAATTTATAGTTATTAAATTGAGAATTTTCGATTTGGATTTGTTGAGAACAAAAATTTTCACTCGTAACATGGTTAAGATTATTCCCATTGCCAAATTCGTTTGAAAAGTTGTTCCCATTTTCATGTTGAGTTTGGAATTCATTTTGGAGTTCGAAATTAAATTGGCATGGGTTATAATCATAATCGTTTGAATTTTGAATTGAATTCAAATTTTGAAATCCTTGACTCGAGTTATTACACAAATCAGAATTACATAAATCATTTATCTCTTGATTTTGTCGTATAGAAAGTTCGAGTAAAGATGAAATCATTTCAATGCTATTTTCAAGAGTCGAACGTTGGTCATCGTTTTGAAAATTTTGTTGTTTGAAATTTTGAATTATTTACAAAATAGTTGTTGTTAAAATATCCATACGAATTTGGACTGAAATCATATGGATTATATTGATTTTCACAACTATTGTAAAATTTAAGTGGATATGGATATTCAGACATTTTCAAGAATGTTTTTTTTTTATAAACGAAAAATATTTACAAAGAAAATTTATTTTTGAAAAGGGAAATCGATTTTTGTTTTGTTTTTATTTTTCAATTATTTTTTTTCGAATTTAGGTTTTTCTAAAAAAAAAATTTTTTTTTTTTTTTTTTTTGAAATTTCAAAGAAAAAGATTTAAAAATTTCAAAGGAAAAGGAATGTTTACAATTTTTTTTAGTTTTGGATTTTGAATTTTTTGTTTTTTTTTTAAATATGCATGAACTAATGAAACTAAATGAATGCAAGGGTTAATTACAAATGATTTATCCTAAGTTAACCCAAAATTGTATAATCACAAATTGTCTTAGATACACAAGATAGTGCTCAGCCAGGTAACGGACAGGGGTTATCGGTGCACCACGAATCACCGTAGCAATGCAGCCGAAGGTTTAAGTACCTTCAGAGGAACAACCACTATAATATTTACGAATCACCGTAATATTTATAAATGGTTATTACTCTGCCGTAGCCTAGACACCAAGAAATTAAATTGTTCAAAGAAGACAAATTGTCAATATACAATTAAGTGTTATTGATTTCTAACCGTTATTATTAATCAAAATCTAAAATAAAATGCAAAGCAGAAAATAAACGTGTATTAACAATGCAATTACGAATGTAATTATTTTTTAAAATATATATATATGCAAATGCAAGCAATCAACAATGCAACTATAATAAAAACAAGAGATATATACAATGCAAGGCAAATAAAAACAATAGATAAATCAAGCAAGCAGTTTTTTTTTCTTTTTATAAAGCAAAGCGATGCATTGGCAGCAGTTCCTCTCCTTTGAATTCTGCTTTTGCAACCTGGAATTAAAAACAAAACATATGCAATTGTTTTTTTTTTTTTTTGAAAAGGAAACTTAAAAGTAGGGTTTTACTTAAAAAAAAAAATTAAGATGAAGAAAGAAAACAAAGAAAAAAAAATACCACAAAACAAAAGAAACAAAACAATTGAAAACTTAAAAGCTAAAAAAAACCAAAACACAAAAAACAAAATTTAAAAAAGGAAACCACCGCAACCCGGCCCAATTTAAAACGAGTAAAACACTGTGACTTACCACTTAATCAAACGAAACACCACAAAATAATACACAGAGCGAATCAAAAGCTTTTTCCTGAAATTCTGAAATCTCAAAATTTTCAAATCGAATTTGATTTCGCAAACCAAAAGGCCTTCCTTTTTTACGGAGTCGGTTTGTGTGGAATTTGGAAGCGCGGGCGATTGTGTTTCTTGGAGTCGTGGTTATGGCTGTTCGATGCTCGTGGACGTTGTCGCGGTCGCTTATGGGTGGTGAATGCTGGGTGGTAAAAGCAGTGAGAGGTATGAGGGTGGTATTGCTGTTGCTGCGGTGATTGGGGTGGAAGTTTTGGATTTCAGGTGGATTGGGGATTTCGTGGTAGTGGGATTCAAAAGCGACTGGATTTGACTGTTTGAGTGCGAGTTCAACGTCGAAATATGGTGTTTGTGTTCGAATCGAGGCAGTAGAGTGGGTTCGATTTTGTTCAGGCGGCGGGTGGTTTGAATGGCGGGGTTGTTGTGGTTGCTGTAGCGTGGAATGTATGAAGCTGTGGGTTTTGTGGAGATGTTTCAGGGGATGTTGTAGCTCGATGTTGGGAAGGTGTTGAGGTATGGAATGAATGTTTTGCAGGAGGTATGAAGATTACGTATGTATGCTGTATGAATGTGTGCTGTGGATTTTGTGAAGTTGTTGGTCAGTGGATGTGCACTGGATTGAAGATGTTGTGGTATTGAAAGGAGGAGGTTGAAGGTTGCTGTAGGGTGAGCAGTAATGTCTGGTTGACAGTTGAAAAAGGGGGGTATGGGTGAGGTGATCAGGCTGCTGAGTTGCAGTCAGTTGTAGTTTATATGTCGAAGTGAATGTGTAGGGTGAAAACAAGGCAGTTGGACGGTTTATGTGGCTATGAGGATGGGGAGTGTGAATGACAGTAGGCGATCGGAGAATGTTGTGGAAGTTTTGCTTGAATTGGGTGAAGGAGTTGCAAGTTTGGGTGATGTATAGCACGGAGGATGGAAGAAAAATGGTGACTGGTGAAGCAAAAGATTGTTGAGGTAGCTTGAATGGCCAAGGAGTTGCAGAGGTAAGGACTGTTGTAGAAGTTCGGGAAATGTAGGAGATGGTTTGAGTCAAAGGTTGGTTAGTGCAGCAGTGGCTGGTGTGGTAGCTAGTGTAAGAAGTGAAATTATGAATGGTGAGAAGCAGTTTGTTCTGGTGGACAGTTAGCAGTGTAGTGGTTTGTGTAGTGAGATGATGAAGTACTGACAGAGGAGGTTAGGTGATAGATGTTGTATGTAACAGTGACAGTATGGTTGATGGAGGTGTGATATGCAGTGGTTTGGGTTCTGGTTAGTATGCATGTGATTGTGGTTGTAAGGAGGCAGTAAGAGTAAGAAGATCGTAATGTGATGAGAATGAGAAAGATGAGAAAGTGGTGGAAGTGATGGCAGAGGGGTGGAGCTGTGAGTAGTAGCAGTTTGGTCGACAGGCAGAGAATGTTGAGATAAGAGATGAAAGTAGAGTTTTATGTGCACAGGGCATGCACAATGCACAGTTGAACAGTGACCAGTTGTAGTGTGGTGTAACCTGAAAATGTATTGTAACTGAAAATGGATTGTAATAGAAGATTTTTTTTTTTAATTTTTGTGTATGTTTTTTTTTCCAGAAATATGCAAATGCAAAAGAAAAATAACAACAAGCACCAAAATGCAAACAAAAAATCACACAAACACACACAAAAATCAAACTAAAATAATCCGAAGAATAGAAAATCAAAATCAAAACAAACTTCCCTGGCAACGGCGCCAAAAACTTGTTCGTCGACGGAAATTCTATCGGTTTAGAAAACCGTCGAACGAATTTTTTAATAAAAATATAACCGCAAGCGCACGGCGTACACTTGAAGTACGTGGCGAATACGGGTCGATCCGCAGAGAATTGATGATTTAAAAAAAATTTATTCAATCAAATTATACCAAAGTCGAAGAGGATTTGTTAACTAGAAATAAAATAAGGCTAACACTAGAAAATGCGATTCAAAAATTATTAGACTAAAGAACAATTTAGAGGCAAATCCACTCTCAAATTTTTGTAAATCAACAAACACATAATTTATGATCTCTAACTTTGATATTAAGTGAAATAATCATTGCATTTATCATAAGTATGGTTTGTTTATGTTATTAGTTAACATAACTCAAACCATCAAACTATAATACAACAATTATACCAGTTACAATTCTCATGAAAAAGAAGCCAAAGCAAAAACTATTTTAAGTATGATCTATTTACTATTGTAACTAGTAACATAGATCATCAAATTTCATTTTTACTTTCATTTCATAATCAAAAATTAATTAGCAAATGTTGATGTAAATTGTGTTTATGTTGAGTAAGAATAGCTCATTTGCATAAGCAATATAAGCTATCAAACCCACTTGTATAAACTTACATCAAAATTCACATTCATGAAGCATAAACAAAGAGATCATAAATCATAAAAAATGTTGAAATTACATAAAGTTAGAGAGCTTCATCACCCCTAAATTGAAGAGGTTTAGCTACTCATTTGTGGCATTGAAGCATCACAAGTAAGTTTCAACATTAAAGAAAAGAAAATAGAAAATAAGCAAAGAAAGCAAAATAGATTAGCTACTAACTACTTGCATAAATGTAAATCTAAGCTATGAACATAAAGAGAAAGAGAGCATATAAATAAACATTAACAATAAAACAAAGAAAAACATGTAGAAAAGAGAGAAGAAAGAGGCTTGGAAGCCATTTTTATTTCATAGAACATTGAGCTTACACTTTGATTTCTTAATTTCCTAAGTAAAATGAAAGAGTAGATGATGATCTTCATGTACATAAGAGGGCTATTTATGCATGCATAAAACCCTAATTCTCTTTTTAGGGAGCTTCCCAAAATACCCTTGAGGTGGTGTAGCCTCCAAGTAATCATTAACATTAACTAATCCCCCACTTAACATGTACATGAAGCTTTAAGTCCTTTTAGCATGTGCTTAGCTTCTAATTGGAAGTTAGGTAAGTGGGTGGGGTCCTCCATGATCTTGAACTTGAATTATTTCCTCTTCATTCCTTTGTATTTCCTTATGCATGCATGTATCTTCATATAAGCCTCTTCCATATGCATCCAAATTCCTATAAAAATAATCAAAAAATGTCCAAGTAAAAATTCTTACATTGACACATGCACAAAAATGACCGTTTTGCCCCTGAATGATGATGAAAATACGATGGTTTGGAAATAATTGAATTTTGGTTTTAAACATGTTAAAATGCCCAAATATGATGATTATTTAAAAATAGAAGATAAAATATGGATGTAAATATATGCACAATTACGTGCACATCATATACAATAATAATAGGTACCAAGAGGGGGTAGCCAAAAGGGACATCTGCCTAAAAACTAATAAACAATTCTTCATTAAGTGTTAAGTTTCTACACCTCCTCTTTCGAAGTTTAAACGACCGAAGAAGGTTCGATAATGTGATGAATTGCCACAACTAAAAGTGTTGTAAGCTTCTTTTCTTTCTTTTAAATATTATCGGCTTCTTACATCGAATCAACTTGAGTTTCCAATGCACGATTAACCTATGGCTTCCTTTGAAGTTTGAACTTCACTCTTTAATTTCTTAACGTCCTATTTAAAAGCATATTTTCCATGCTTAAGTTACTCCACTTGACCCTGATAATTATTAAGATATTGAGAAACTTAGTCATCCCATTGCTTGGTCAAGAATTGAACACATTCATATGTAACTCTCTGACTCATTTGGCGATTTCGCCGTCATCTAAACTCAAAGATGGGTTCAATAAAGTAGAAAATTATTATTTTTCGATCAAAGGAGTAGGAGTAGGAAGGTTAGATTAGTCTTAGCTCGCAATAAGTACTAAGGACTGAAAGGATACTTAACTTTTCAACAAGTCCACTTCAAGATCCATCATCCTTTGATGTAGTTAGGCAATTTCCACATCATTATCGATTCTTTGGACTGAAAGTTCAAATTAACCAGCCGCACTCGTGCTCCTTTTCAACTCCAATATTTCCCTATCTTTCTCTTTAATTTTTTACTCTAAGTTGGAAACCATCTCCTTCATACTACTGAAGGTAAATTTCAATTGATAATAATTTTTGTGCCATTTTTTGTGCATCCGGGTTATCTGAAAACAACAAAGTTGAAGCGTCTTGGGAAGAACATTTCTCCTTAATGACTGTCCTTATCTTGTTTGTAATATTATCCAATTGAGAAAGGAGATTAGGACTGCTAAGTGTAAGCGTTGATTGTTTTTCCTGATAGAAACAAGTAAAACGAAATCAATGCAAAGGAAATGCTTTCTTTATTAACAACAAAAAGAAATACAAGCATGAGAAAATTGAAATTACACCAACGATATAAGTTTTAAGCATTCAACTCTTAAAGTATGAAGGCAGCAGTTTGAGCCTTTTTAAGCGATCCAACAGACAAAGAGATGGCACAGTCAAAAGGAACATTAAACCCTTAAGGGGCATTAACTGAAGGTAATTGATGACAATCCCATTTTTCAGTTCATAGGGATGATCTCATCACATAACAATTTAGCATGATTGGTTTGTATCTCGCTACGCAATCTATCCTTTTCGTCGCCAAAGAAATCAAAGTAAAAGTATGGAAACTGTGTGTAAACTTCCTGGAGATCTCTAAGGAAATAATATTTCGCTAGCTGAGAAGTTTCGAGAATTAATGATTTCTTTTCAAAAACCTTTTTTTAATTTTATAAATTTACTTGAATACCACAAAAATGGGGCTAGCTAAAGACTTCTTAACCTATATAATTTATGAGAAGTGAGCTAACTTTTAAAGAAATGGGAAATGGAAACACTTAAATCCATAAAACATTTTGAACTACACATTAAAAAAAATCACTTAGGTTCATAGAAAAATGATCCTTTGTAAAATTCAAAAATAAATTTCTCCTTGTTAATTTAACTTTCTCAGGAGGAAGAGTGTTTTGACGAAGAGGAACAATTGCGACCCAGGTAAGATTTTAGCATTCTTTAGGATACGGATCGGTTCCATGCTCATCCAAATATCTGCTGCGCAAATGCCTAAGCAAACCCCCACTCTTTTCCTTATGAAAGAAAAATCAAAAAAATTACTCCTGGAATAAATTTTATAAAGAAACTTTACTAACACCTCCTTATCATCAAAAACATCCAGAAGAGAGAAATTAGCTCTACGTTTTCTCTTATGACACTCTCCAAATGAAGGCGAGAGTTCTTCAATAACGGGGATACTCATTTTTCTTTAAAGTTCCTTAACCATATGGCATAAACAGAAAAGCAACTATACTTATCAGATAATTTGTTATGCTCCTCGATTACCCTTTCAAGTTCTCTATTCAACCGATGCACCTCCCTCTTACTCTTTTCATATAAAGTCTCATATTAGTATTTAGATCTTTTCCTTTATAGTGATAAAATTAACTAAAGGCTGGTAGATAATTTTTGACATTTAAACAAAAAATTCCATAATTGTGTGACCAGAACCTAGGAAGTCGGGACTTAAGCCTTCTCCTTCGGCTGTTGACTAAGGGGAGCAACATCTTTTGGAGGTAATTTCCCACAAAGCACCTTCAGGAATGGGTAAGTCAGGAAAATCTGCATCATGGGCAGACAAATCATGACCACCTGATTCGTTGCTTTCATCTCTTGGTCCTTTTGGACCATTTCCGCTATCATTTCCATCTTGATTATCATCATCATTGTCATCCTCTTCATTATCAACCTCCACTTCATCAGAATCTTTGCCTCCTTCAATCTACGGGTCGTCAAAAGATAATAGCTTCTTGAGATCGATAGTTTCTTCTTCTTCATGGAATTCATCTTAAAGTGATTCCTGAGCTCTGCCCAACATAAGATCAAACTCTCTTAAATTTTTCATTTAAGTCTGGGAGAGAAGGAAAGTCAATATTAGGCATCTACCAACGTTGTCATTGTATGCAACAAAAAGGACATCTTCGTAACATTTCTCTATTATTTTGGTAAGAGCCTGATCAAGGAAGTAAGCAACTTTCTTCTTGCTTTCTTTCATGATATTATTGGTTTAAACCAAAGTAGCATCTCTAGTTTCCAACTGGCTTTCGAGAGATTTTATCTTATCGGCCACATCGGCCTTCTCCTTCTCTAAAGTCTTTAAACTCTCTGCGAGTAACAGTTTGGCTTTCTTCTCCTCATCAAGAGAGGAGGTAAGTTTTCCCTTCTCAAGGAGCTTCATCGTTTTCCACCGTGATATCAGTCATTTGACTCTACGAAGTCCCAACCTTAGTCCTTAATAAGGAAACTTTTCTCTTTGAGCTCCGAGACTTGACCAACGGGTCTTTGGGAGGCCCGATGAAGAAAAAACATGTTCTTTGCCACCTTAAACAAAAAATAAATATAAGATAAGTATGGAAGTACAAAATTGGGGTCTAGATTAGCCAAATACTAAAAGATGCTTACCAAAAAAAGTTGAAGATAAAGGACATAAAGATGATCCATTAAAAACGTTGAAGGCTGCAGCGGTATATGGGAAGTCAAAGTGGGAGACTAGGCAACTGAATGAATAAGATCGTCGAAGCTCATGGATAGTATGAGCATGAGTCTTTGAAGGAAGAGATTTAAAGGGAATGGGGGTTAGAACTAACTTCACAAACAAGCATTGGAAACCAAAAGTAGAGGCAGGAAGTGAGATGTTTAATAAAGGATAAGAGTGTGAACATCCTCTATATGTTCTTGAGTATCCTGGTCTAGGAGACTTAAATTAATCGTGTCAAGATCTTTAGTGGTTAGGGAAGCACCCATATTCGACTTCCTAGCAATAACATCAGGAATCTAGACCTCCCAAACTTAGGATTTTTTATTTAGAGGGGATGATTGAAGTATCGGTTGAAGCTTTGGCACTTGTGACGACCGCCCATGACTCCCGCACTAAAACAAGAGAATGGTGCGCTGAAAGGCGTGCCAGGCAGCCATGGACGATAGTCAGGGTAAGATAAAATAGAAACTCTATCGTACAACTCACAGCGCATGGACAAAATACAATAGAGAAATATATGTATATAGTGAAGCTCATAACAGAATATCATCATATAGACTTCATAAAGGTTTGATACAAGCATCTGAACAATCAATACATCAAGCCTCACTACATAACACTCAAACATAGACAAGCAGCGGAACATCCAGTACATATAGTAAGAAAACTAATATGCTAGCCTCCAGCTCGTCTTCGTCATCTGCATCGTTGATAACCAAGAACAGCACCTGTCACCTTCTACCTATTCTGCCTATCCTAACATGGATGAACAGCCCAAGGTAATAAGAGTTGAACATAAAACCTTGAGTCAGACAACAGTCTTAGTGAGCAGTAAATTAACTATCAAACATACCAAAAGAGCATAAAGGATAAAAGGAATAGGAACTCAACCATCCCACTCCACCTCATTCTACAGTGATAGCCCCCAGACCCACTAAGCATAAATAAGCATAGCAAAGCAGACAATTTAAGTAAAGCAATTATCACTCGAGTCAAGGTCGATGTTTTCCAAATACAAACCCCTAAGGCCTAGACCAAGATCAGATAAGCACCCAGAAAACACCGCTCTTGAGTCCGAATGACGATACAACCAAACATCCATGACTCTGGCTATCACTGTTATCATTGCCTCGATTTCACCGTTAATTGAATGACCGCCTGTCAAGGGCTAATGGTAACCCCGGTTCTAGACATAACTCCGCACGTCGTCGCAGCCCGTGCCTAGGAATTTTCGCAACTACACAAAGTACTAGCACGTCGTCGCAGCCCGTGCTTGGAACGTCATCGCAACCCGTTCCAACGTACTCTTGCTTTGAGCATGCTAGAACCTTCAATAACGATAAAATCTCAGCCTTCTAGTCATCCTCCTCGACGACTATTTCCATACTAGCTCAAGCGCCTCTCAAGCTAACCATTATCAACCAACTCGAATCGCATCACCGAGTTATCAACATGCTTGGGATGATCCCGTCTGGATTAAACCAAGGCTTTCTCACATCATACTTTGCTTCATCGCATCATAGCAAAGTCCCATCTCAACATCATGGTTTGCCTCATCGTATCATGGCAAAGTCCCATCTCAACATCATCATCAAATCTATCCATATGAGCTTCAACATCCGCTTCATATGCCACAAGCAGCTTTCCTTATTCAAGAGCCTTTCCACTTAGCTTTTGAATCATCTTCGACCAACTTTCCCAAATCAAGTTATCGATCAACTAATTAATCAAATCAAACATTAATCCAAGCAATCAATCATTCAAACAGGATCTAAATAAACAATTACAACAATAATGGCAATTTCGTAAATAAAGAGTTCAAGTCTAACATGCATCCTAACAAGCATGAATTATGAACAATATCTCTACAACTTGGTGAATGAACTTGCATAAGTTAACATGTAGTAAAATGGGTGTCAAAACTTCATAGGTGATAGATCTACATGCATACTCAGGGAAAATGTAAGAAATCACTATCTTTAACACATAAACAAGCCACCAATCCAATATACTCCCTTGGGTCCGTGTGAGAGATAACTTCCACTCACCAAATCACCTTAAAAACAACCAACTCCAGATCTGGACAGCAAAGAAACAAGCTTGATCCGGAAAAATCTCGCTTCAAACGATGAAATCTCTCTTTGTTGGATGAAGATCTTCAACTTTAGCTCTTGGATCTTCGATCTTGATCTTCGATCTTGGATGGATGTTAGCACTAGATTAGAGTGGAGAAAAAGAAGTGAAGAAGTGTTGTAGTCGAGCTCTCAAAATGGCAGCACTTCGTCGCTTCAAAATCCGGTGCCAAAAAGTGAGCCAAACCCCTCTATTTATAGGCAGAAATCCCCCCTGAGTCGGCCGCCCCCCATGAGTCGCCCACGACCCATCTCCTGCCGACCTAAACCCAGAACACATGCCGACTCACGACTCAAGCCCCTGCCGATTCAACGACTCAACTACCTACGACTTACGACTCAACTGCTTATCATACTGCCGACCCAACACGAGAGACAACTCACGACTCAACCCTATAACCTTGAGTCGTTCATGGCCTATCAACTAAACCCCTTAACGACCTAAGCCTTCAAACGACTTAACGACCCACCGACACAACTACAAAGCCGACCTAATTACCACTGATAACTGTTACCTAGGTCGCTCACGACCTAACTACTAACTAGTTACCGACTTAACGACTCATGCATGCCGACCTAACAATCTAACCCTATGGCCGACCTAACAACTCATCATAGGTCGCTTACGACCTAACTTCCTAAGGTCGCTTCACCGACCTATCTCCTCACCTTAAGTCGGCAACTCTTAAGTCGGCTTACTACTAGGTCGCTCCAAACTCTTAACTCGCCCACTGCCTAAGTCGGTAGCCTTCTTGGGTCGGTCACCCTATGAGTCGCTCACACGAGTCAACTCCTAAACCGTTAACTCTTAGGTCGTCAATCTTCTTAACCCTCTAACTTCCTTAACTCGACAACACTATTGAGTCGTCCACGCCTCTAAGCCATAACTCGTTCACCCTTAAGTCGGCAATCACCTATAAGCCGTTAACTCTGCTAAGTAGCAATCTCCTTAGGTCGCATACTATCTTAACTCGGTCGATACTTAGGTCGGTCAGAAACCCATAACCCGCTCACACGACCTAAGCTAACTTCTACACGAGTTAACTATCACGCGACTTAAACTATGGTCGACTCATACTCTAAACGACTTAACAACATCAACGACCTAATTCAACTATTTTACGATTTATCGACACGTAAAATACGGGTCGTTACATTCTCTCCCCCTTAGGAATTTCGCCCCCGAAATTCCAAACAAACAAGAGCAATCAAAATTATTCTGCATACCTACCATCCACAGCAATCAACAAACCATGCATCCAATTTCTAGCCTAGCATGCAGAATTCTAAGACTTAGAACAAGCTACAAATTCGTGAGATGTCACGACACCTTAGTGTCATACCTTGAAGAGTTCAGGATGAGCTGCCTTCATCCTCTCTTCCTCCTCCCATGTACAGTCGTCAACATCATCACTCCATTGTATCTTGAGCAATGTAATCGTCTTCCTCTAAGCTGTTTCGTGTCAGTTTCAACAACACGAAGCGGCTTACGAGGTCTCGTCACAACTGGATCAACTTCCAAGTCTTCACAGCTATCAGCAGAAACCACCTCGAATCGTGCACATACTTCCGTAGACAAGATACATGAAAAACATTGTGCACACCCGCCATCTTTTCCGGTAACTCCAATCTATAAGCGAGCTTTCCAATTCGCTCGATAATCGGGAATGGTCCAACAAATCTCGGAGTCAATTTTCCTTTCTTCCCGAATCTAATAACATTCTTCAGAGGAGAAATCTTCACAAAAACCACATCTCCTACGTCGAATTCCAAATCCTTACGACGCTTGTCAGCATAACTTTTCTGACGATCTTGGGCTGCCTTCATTCGTCGCCGAATGATCTCTATACAATCCGTAGTTTGTCGAATCATCTCTGGCCCAAGTATCAACTTTTCTCCATTTTCCAACCAACATGTCGGGGAGTTACACGGTCTTCCATACAATGCTTCATACGGTGCCATACCAATGCTTGACTGGTAACTATTATTATTTGCAAATTCCACCAAATGAAGATGATCTTCCCATGATCCCCCAAAGTCCAAAACACATGCTCTGAGAAGATCTTCCAAAACTCGGTTGACTCTCTTGGTCTGACCATCTGTTTGGGGGTGATAAGCTGTACCCAAACACAACTCGGTTCCCAAAACCTCTTGGAAGCTCTTCCAAAATCCACTAGTGAACAATGGGTCTCGATCGCTCACTATACTCTTCGGAATACCATGGAATCGAACTATCCACTTAACATACAACTCATCCAATTTCGATGCAGTCCTAGTTGATCGAACAAGAATTAATCTTGCACTCTTAGTCAAACGATCTATGATGACCCAAATCCCTTCATTTCCTGCCCTGGTTCTAGGTAGACCATCGATAAAATCCATCGATATCTGCTCCCACTTCCATGTAGGAACTTCTAATGGCTGAAGCAATCCACTGGGCTTCTTCTGCTCGGCTTTTACCAACTGGCAGTTCATACACTTGGAAATAAAATTTCCAACATCCTTTTTCATACCTTCCCAGTAGTAGGTTCTCTTCATATCCCGATACATCTTATTTCCGCCTGGATGAATCGTCAACTTCGAGTGATGACTTTCCCTCAGAACTTCATCTCTCAATCCATCTATATCAGGAACAACTAATTGCCCTTGCTTCCGAAGCCAACCCTCTCGATCGACTTCGAATCCTCTATCCTTTTCTGGATTCAATCCAGATTCCAAATCACGAATAATCTTGACAAGCTTATCGTCTCGCTTTTGGCTCTCGCCAATCCTTTCCACAAGAGTAGGTCTTATCGATAAGTTTGCCAACATCTCAGGTTCCAATTCACACCTAGGCCTGAAATCAAATCCAGCCAAATACTCGAGACTCTTCCATTCCGAAAACATGGCTCCCAATCCTGCATGTCTTCGACTTAACGCATCAGCCACTGCATTACCTTTTCCCAGAGTATAGGCTATATCAAAATCATATGATGCCAAAAACTCTAGCCACCTTTGCTGCCGAAGATTCAAATCCTTTTGGGAGAACAGATACTTCAACGACTTATGATCCGTAAACAACTCGAATCGAACTCCCAATAGATAATGCCTCCACATCTTCAGAGCAAAAACAATCGCCGCTAACTCCAAATCATGAGTCGGGTAATTCCTTTCATGCGGCTTCAGTTGTCGACTTGCATACGCAACAACTTTATCCTTTTGCATTAGCACTGCTCCAAGTCGAGTACCACATGCATCGGTGTAAACCACCATCTCATCATTCCCACTCGGAATAGTCAAAATAGGAGCACTTGTCAGTCGCTCTTTCAGGATTACGAAAGCTTGCTCACACTTAGCATCCCATCTGAACACTTGGTTCTTTTTGGTCAATCCTGTCAACGGTGCAGCTATCTTGGAAAAGTCTTTGATAAACCGACGATAATATCCTGCTAATCCAAGAAAACTTCTCACATCAGATGCATTCTTAGGTCTAATCCAATCCTGGATCGCTGCCACCTTAGCGGGATCAACCGCTATTCCATTTCCAGAGATAACATGGCCTAAGAACCTCACTTCACTCTTCCAGAAGTGACTCTTCGAAAACTTAGCCTTCAGCTGATGTTTCCGCAAGATTTCCAAAACAATACGCAAGTGTGTCTTGTGCTCTTCCTCGGTTCTGGAATAAATCAGAATATCATCCACGAACACAAGTACAAACTTGTTCAACTGATCTCTGAACACTCTATTCATAAGATCCACAAAATATGCTGGTGCGTTAGTCAATCCAAACGGCATTACCAGCCACTCATAAAAACCGGATGGTGTCCTAAAAGCAGTCTTCGGCACACTATCCTTAGCCACTCTCAACTGGTGAAATCCCGTTGCCAAATCCATCTGAGAAAACACCCTAGCTTCGTGAAGCTGATCAAACAAGTCATCTATTCTCGGCAATGGATACTTGTTCTTCCTAGTCACCTTATTCAGCTCACGATAATCCACACACAACCTCAACGATCCATCCGCTTTGGTTGCGAACACAACTGGTGCACCCCATTCGGACACACTACGCCGAATGAATCCTTTCCGAAAAAGGTCATCAACCTGCACCTTCAACTCTTGTTGTTCTCTAGGCGCCATCCGTCTAAGAGGCATCACAACAGGTCTGGCTCCCTCAACTAGATCGATACGAAACTCGATCTCCCTATGCGGCGGTAACCCTTTGACCTCGTCAAAGACGTCCTCAAATCCATTCACAACCGGCATCGATGACAGTCCACCCCGTGGAACAACCAGCGAATACATGAAGCTCATGAAGACGCCTTCTTCATGCTTACATCGTATCACAACCTTTCGCCCCTCCACATTCTCGACTGTCACCTCCAGTTTCTCACAATCAACCTTTGCCGCATACTTCCTAAGCCAGTCCATACCCAAAATAATTCCGAACCCCACAAAGTTCAGAACAAAGCAATCACAAACAAAAGAGCAATCATGACTCGACACAACTAGACCACGGCATATCATACACAAACAAGACGAACCCCCAACTGGATTAGTCACAACCAATGGTCTATCAACAATTTCCGGTTCCAAACCCAACCGGCCTACAAGATCATCACAAACAAACGAATGCGACGCTCCAGTATCAAACAACACTCTAACTGGAACACCACAAATGGAAAGAGTACCTTGAACCACCACACTCTTCCCCTTCTCCTCCGCAGTAGGAGCTTTCGAAGATGATGGAACAGCCCCCAAAGCATAAGCTTGCACAATCTGCTTATCTTTCCTCGGTTCCGGACTGTCCCACTTGAAATGCCCCAGTTTGTCACAGTTGTGGCACTTTGCCGGCACTCTTGGTTTCTTGCAATCCCTGGAGAGATGACCCTTCTGCTGACAGTTGTAGCAGGTCACTTCGCCCTTCGGCTTCTTCTGGCCATCCTTACCCTTCTGCTGTTGCTGCTTCCTCTTCTTGTTTCCACCCTGCTGTGGTTTGGACTCTTCCTTGGTCACAGCAACAACAGACCCTTCCTTAGGAAACAAACTCTCATGCCTGAGAGCTTTCTCCACAAGCTTCTCAAATGGATCGTCCATATGATCCACCAACTGTCTCCCAAGATAATTGTCCAAGCCTGTCACAAACTTCTCATTCTTCTGATAGGGAGATTCAATATACGACCAAGCATACTTGGACAAAGCTTCAAACTCAGAAACATACTCAAGAACTGGTCTCCCACCTTGCTTGAGCTCCACAAACTTCTTAAACAGAACAGATTTCTGAGCCGTAGAAATGAACTTAGCTTCAAATCTATCTTGGAATTGCTCCCAAGTAATCTCTTCCTCTGGAGTATCAATGGTGATAGAATTCCACCAATCAGAAGCCCTTCCCTGAAGCTGCCTTGATGCAAGCTTCCTCTTAGTTGCATCCTCAATTCCCAAATCACCAAAGATCCTTCTACAAGCATCAATCCATCTGTGCACTTCAATGGTTGATTCTGTCCCTAAGAAAACCTTTCCTCCAAGAGCAGTGTAGTCCTTACACAACTTAGCAAAATCCACTGGTCTTGGAGCTTGAACTCCAACATCTACTGACGGTCCTAAAGTTGGTATCCTTCTCATGATCGAAGTCATCATAGCTTCGAACATTGCAGCATAGTCAGTAGCTCCCCTAGCAGCACGGCTTTCCCTAGCAGCTTGTCTCTCACTTCGACTCATCCTTAATATCTACAAAAAGGAATGATTTAGAACACCTTGAGAAACAACTACATAAGGAGTTCAAATTCTTCTAAACTAATATATTATATATATAGTAATCATCCACCAAAATACAATTACGTCTCTCATACGTAGTTACGGCAGCGAGCGTTGGCTAAAATCGATTAACCAAAGCTCTGATACCAAATGTGACGACCGTCCATGACTCCCGCACTAAAACAAGAGAATGGTGCGCTGAAAGGCGTGCCAGGCAGCCATGGACGATAGTCAGGGTAAGATAAAACAGAAACTCTATCGTACAACTCACAGCGCATGGACAAAATACAATAGAGAAATATATGTATATAGTGAAGCTCATAACAGAATATCATCATATAGACTTCATAAAGGTTTGATACAAGCATCTGAACAATCAATACATCAAGCCTCACTACATAACACTCAAACATATACAAGCAGCGGAACATCCAGTACATATAGTAAGAAAACTAATATGCTAGCCTCTAGCTCGTCTTCGTCATCTGCATCGTTGATAACCAAGAACAGCACCTGTCACCTGCTACCTAGTCTGCCCATCCCAACATGGATGAACAGCCCAAGGTAATAAGAGTTGAACATAAAACCTTGAGTCAGACAACAGTCTTAGTGAGCAGTAAATTAACTATCAAACATACCAAAAGAGCATAAAGGATAAAAGGAATAGGAACTCAACCATCCCACTCCACCTCATTCTACAGTGATAGCCCCCAGACCCACTAAGCATAAATAAGCATAGCAAAGCAGACAATTTAAGTAAAGCAATTATCGCTCGAGTCAACGTCGATGTTTTCCAAATACAAACCCCTAAGGCCTAGACCAAGATCAGATAAGCACCCAGAAAACACCGCTCTTGAGTCCGAATGACGATACAACCAAACATCCATGACTCTGGCTATCACTGTTATCATTGCCTCGATTTCACCGTTAATTGAATGACCGTCTGTCAAGGGCTAATGGTAACCCCGGTTCTAGACATAACTCCGCACGTCGTCGCAGCCCGTGCCTAGGAATTTTCGCAACTTCCCAGAGTACTAGCACGTCGTCGCAGCCCGTGCTTGGAACGTCGTCGCAGCCCGTTCCAACGTACTCTTGCTTTGAGCATGCTAGAACCTTCAATAACGATAAAATCTCAGCCTTCTAGTCATCCTCCCCGACGACTATTTCCATACTAGCTCAAGCGCCTCTCAAGCTAACCATTATCAACCAACTCGAATTGCATCACCGAGTTATCAACATGCTTGGGATGATCCCGTCTAGATTAAACCAAGGCTTTCTCACATCATACTTTGCTTCATCGCATCATAGCAAAGTCCCATCTCAACATCATGGTTTGCCTCATTGCATCATGGCAAAGTCCCATCTCAACATCATCATCAAATCTATCCATATGAGCTTCAACATCCGCTTCATATGCCACAAGCAGCTTTCCTTATTCAAGAGCCTTTCCACTTAGCTTTTGAATCATCTTCGACCAACTTTCCCAAAGCAAGTTATCGATCAACTAATCAATCAAATCAAACATTAATCCAAGCAATCAATCATTCAAACAAGATCTAAATAAACAATTACAACAATAATGGCAATTTCGTAAATAAAGAGTTCAAGTCTAACATGCATCCTAACAAGCATGAATTATGAACAATATCTCTACAACTTGGTGAATGAACTTGCATAAGTTAACATGTAGTAAAATGGGTGTCAAAACTTCATAGGTGATAGATCTACATGCATACTCAGGGAAAATGTAAGAAATCACTATCTTTAACACATAAACAAGCCACCAATCCAATATACTCCCTTGGGTCCGTGTGAGAGATAACTACCACTCACCAAATCACCTAAACACCTTAAAAACAACCAACTCCAGATCTGGGCAGCAAAGAAACAAGCTTGATCCGGAAAAATCTCGCTTCAAACGATGAAATCTCTCTTTGTTGGATGAAGATCTTCAACTTTAGCTCTTGGATCTTCGATCTTGATCTTCGATCTTGGATGGATGTTAGCACTAGATTAGAGTGGAGAAAAAGAAGTGAAGAAGTGTTGTAGTCGAGCTCTCAAAATGGCAGCACTTCGTCGCTTCAAAATCCGGTGCCAAAAAGTGAGCCAAACCCCTCTATTTATAGGCAGAAATCCCCCCTGAGTCGGCCGCCCCCCATGAGTCGCCCACGACCCATCTCCTGCCGACCTAAACCCAGAACACATGCCGACTCACGACTCAAGCCCCTGCCGACTCAACGACTCAACTACCTACGACTTACGACTCAACTGCTTATCATACTGCCGACCCAACACGAGAGACAACTCACGACTCAACCCTATAACCTTGAGTCGTTCATGGCCTATCAACTAAACCCCTTAACGACCTAAGCCTTCAAACGACTTAACGACCCACCGACACAACTACAAAGCCGACCTAACCACCACTGATAACTGTTACCTAGGTCGCTCACGACCTAACTACTAACTAGTTACCGACTTAACGACTCATGCTTGCCGACCTAAAAATCTAACCCTATGGCCGACCTAACGACTCATAATAGGTCGCTTACGACCTAACTTACTAAGGTCGCTTCACCGACCTATCTCCTCCCCTTAAGTCGGCAACTCTTAAGTCGGCTTACTACTAGGTCGCTCCAAATTCTTAACTCGCCCACTGCCTAAGTCGGTAGCCTTCTTGGGTCGGTCACCCTATGAGTCGCTCACACGAGTCAACTCCTAAACCGTTAACTCTTAGGTTGTCAATCTTCTTAACCCTCTAACTTCTTTAACTCGGCAACACTATTGAGTCGGCCACGCCTCTAAGCCATAACTCGTTCACCCTTAAGTCGGCAATCACCTATAAGCCGTTAACTCTGCTAAGTAGCTATCTCCTTAGGTCGCATACTATCTTAACTCGGTCGATACTTAGGTCGGTCAGAAACCCATAACCCGCTCACACGACCTAAGCTAACTTCTACACGAGTTAACTATCACGCGACTTAAGCTATGGTCGACTCATACTCTAAACGACTTAACAACATCAACGACCTAATTCAACTATTTTACGATTTATCGACACGTAAAATACGGGTCGTTACAGCACTCACTTTCCTTTTTATAATATCCACAACTTTTGAAATAGAACTTCCAACAGGGATGGACTTAGTTGATTCATCTAAGACAGAACTGCGAGTTTTAACTTTCTTAGACTTAGAAGTCACGACAATAGCAGATGAACCTAAAATTAAAGAAAGATTCATAAGACACCGACATAAGAAACTTCTTTTAACTATGATACAAACTGGCCGAAAAAATCACGTTGAATATGGAAGAAGAAGAAAAGGCCTTTCGACTACTAACAACCAATGCCCACTTTCCATAAGAATCTCCTTTATCCATAGGAGAATCTCCAAGCACCATGTGGTTTTCTAGGATAAAAGAGTATATTTGAAGGTTGGTTTCGGTTAGAAATGTGAATCTGTTCCCCAAACTCTTACTCAAGCAAGGCGGTAATTGTGGTAGTGATGGAAAGGTCGATTCCTTCAGAAACGGATTCTGAAAAAGAATAATTATCATAAGAGAACATCAGACTATAATATAAACAACAAAACGTAGTAAAATCTATTGGGAGCGGAAAAGGACCCTTTGATTCGGGGAGTGTAGCACTTAATGTAAAAGAATTGGTTCTCCCAATCTCTTACTTTATTGATTATATTGGCAACCAAACTCTTTGGCTGAGAAAGAAGGCAATATATAAAACCCTCTAATTGCCCTCCTACTTTTACATGATCTTCCAATAAATGGAGAATTTCAGCACTAAGTGAAGAGAGGTCAGATTCCCAAGCAAGTATCTTCAAACAGCTCAAATAAATATACTAATTGGCAGTAAATTGAATTGGAGCGATATCCAGATGTTCCAAAATTTGTATGAGAAATTCAGGAAAAGGAAGCTAGCCTGAGTGCTAGATGTAGATCGGAGAGAAAAGTAAAGAATCAATTTGAAGGATCATTTATCCTAACAGATGGACCAGCAGCCATTGCTTCTATGTTTGCAATCCTGAATTGTTGAAAAAAAAATAGAATCTACTTATTGCTAAGTAGATATTAAGGCCTGGCTAAGCTTATACTCTCCCTTCTTTGAAGAGGGAGATGGCTTGGAACTTTTATTAGACTGCTTGCTATATATTTAACTACCAGATGATGTTACACAAAATCGGGGAAGTACTTCATATTTTATACAAGTTTGAAATACTTATAAATGTTTTAATAAAACCTCTAATACTTAATTAATGAGTTCTTGATTAAGTAAAAACAATATGACTCATGGTGGTGGAATATTAAGACCAAGACTAGCTTTAAAATTTATAACAAGTTAATAGTCTATAAAATAGTCGATTCCAAGTTGTTGAACTTATAATAAGATATCGAGTTTGTAGAACACTTGAGAAAATTATAACCAATTAGAAATTCATTAACGGCTATTGGACTTATAACATGATGTCGAGCTTGTTAGCGGTCAATAAGTTTAATTAAAAGGTTGTACTAATAGCATCTTATAAAAATTATAATGGGATGTCGAATTTATAAGGTTGTCGAATTCATAAATAATGAGTGAGGTTAGATTTATTTAGAAATACTTTAACCATTTAATGAATTTATAAGGTGTCGGAAACATAAGCAGTTTATGAATCTGCGATACGATAACATACGATGTTGTATCAAACTTAAACAAGATATCAAGTTTGAACCTGTACATCAACTTTTTGAGTGGTTATTGAATATGTAAGAGGGTATTAGACCACTATGGTATCGGGTTTATAACTGATGAAATCATCCTTCAAGAAACTTGTCGAATTCCTAAATGGATACCGAACTACTAATTAATTGTCGAAACAAATATTTAAGAGGTGTAACCTTTTTAAGATATTAAACTCCAAGTTAAATGTTGAATTTCAAAAGGTTAATAAATTTGAAACCAAGAAAGTTATCCAATGTTTAGTTTTTGACAGCTAATCTTAACTAGGTATCTGAAACCTCATAAAATGTCAACTTTGTCATAATTAAGACTGAAAGCTGTCTTTCTAGTAAGCTTTCAAATAAAAACTATTTAACTTTGATTAATCAACAAAAGAAAATACCACAATCCATAGTCGCGTTCAAATCCCAAGTATGATGCTTTAATTAAACCCCAGAGAATTCTTAAAACGGCCTAATTAAATCCTAGTTTAAAAATCAAAATCGAAAACCCCTCTTTAATCTTGTGTCTGAATCAATTAAAAATCAAATCATAAGATCAAGCTTGAGTGCTGAAGAGAATCGAAGTTTTTAGAGTAAAACTGGAAATTAAAACTATCATTTCGAGTTTAATTTGCAGGTAAAAAGGTTGAAGAAGAAGAAAATTGGTATTTATAGAAAGAAAGAGGAGCAATGGGGATCGTTAATCTCAATTTGAATGAACGAGCAAGATTTAGAAGGAATGCCAATTGGCGGCGATGAGGTTATCAATGCGACAAACGTTGATATCGAGGCGTTAACTTGAAAAGTCAACATTTCTTTAACTCTGGGGGGGGGGGGAGGAGGGGGCAAATGTTACTACAAATAAAGATGTCAAATATACAAGAGATATGTTGGAATTTTATATGTCGAAAGTAGTGGAATACTTAGTAGGAGATATCACACTTCAGGCACTTCAAGAAGATGTCAGACTCCTATGAAAGGATGGTAAGCTTCCAAGAAGAATCCCAAGTGATTGACAAACGCAAGGGTTATCGAACTTCAACAAAGAGGAGATATCACATAAAGGCAGTGAACACATAAAGATAACAAACTACAAGGGCTACCAAACTTGGATGAAAGAAGAGGAGATGTTGAACTTCAACAACCTTTGGAGGTTTTCGGGCATATGAAGAGGAAAAGATGTCGTATCTCAAAGCAGTTCTTAAGGACATCGTGCATGTAACAAGCTTGAAGTATTGAATGACAACAGATGCCTAGAAACTATGGTATAGAGGGAACCAGGCCTAAAGGCAATCAAATGGTGTTGCCGAGCAACTATAACACGAAGTGGTGTAAAGAAAGATTCCACAGGATGTCGAATACTTAGATGATGTGCCTTTACAATCATGACCATTATAAAACATATATAAGCGGCAAGGCGTGCTGGGCTTTAAAGGATATAAGGGATATCGAATATTTAGTTGTCAAAGATGCCGCATTTCGTTAATACCTAGAAGGATGTCGGATATCAAAAATATAGAGGGATGTCGAAGATTGACAATACAAAGAAGGATATTGTAAATCACTAATCAAGAGATGGATGTCATAAGTCATCAATGCTTAAAATGATATCCTAAATAATCAATGTGTAGAGGGATACTGTAAGTCATCAATATAAAGAATGTTGTCGCATTCCTACATCACAATGAAGGATGTCGACAAACAACAACATCGAAATATGCGCGGCAAGTATACTGCCTGCCACCACCCATATAAATACGAACCCAATGGCTATTTTTGGGGAACAAATTCTTCTCACCTCTTTTCTTACATTTTTTAAAGTTGTAACCGTAAATTTAATTGAGGATTTGTAGAACTTGTTATAAATTTATGACTTTGACACATAAGGACTTGCACAAACCAATTTTACAATACATATTTGAAGCGAATAAGGAATTTGACTACGACTATACTTGTGACTTGTATATATTGCTTCATTTGGATGAAGCATGTGCATACAATTTTGGACTTGGATTTAAATCCTTATTTGCATACTTCACTTCGAACTTGCCTACTTCTTGTGAGCTAACATAAGACTATCCAAGCCTTATTGCTATCCTCAATCTATTTGCCTCGAACTTTTTGGGTTAACAAGAAAAATTGTTAACACTTCCAAAGTTATTTGGTCAAATTCAAAAGTCAACTAATCGACTATCAAGTACAAAATAGAAACGATCACATATGGAAAACAAGTCTTTTATACTTGTCACGTTTCTGATCTTCTCAACTTGCACTATCCCTCACTCATGAGTAAAGTCGGTAGGTTAGAGTACTGTTTGCTTTACCCTATATGAATGTCATTCTTAACTCTCATTGGTAGAATAAATCTACTTTGTCATCTTTTAGTGCTATATATAGTATTAACTACTTCCCATAAACAAGTAAACACACAAAGCACGATTAAGTCACACAAAGCACGATTAAGCCACATAAGTGACTTTTAATCCCCATTTTACTTAATTAATTCTTTTATTAATTAAAACTTCCATTGTAAATACTTGTGTGTGTGTGTATTTAAAATACCTTTACAAAACATATATACATGCATCATATCATTTCACTATTTATTTCTACCTTTTTAATACTTAGAAAAGTATTCTTATTCCAAATGTTATAAGAATATTCACAAATCTTAAACAAGATTTCACATTTTCAAAAGTTTACTTAAATAGGTAAAAACAATTGTTATTTAAACATTGTTACTGTAAATATAAAACCGTTTTACACTTAGCATTATCTTTAAAACATTCTTTTCAAAGATTTAATTACATCTACACTTATTTAACAATGTAACGTACATTCAATCGACTTCTCAAAAATCATTAATAATTACTTAAGGTTATAACAAAACCACTTATCCTTTTATAAATTACTTAACTTACTTTTCAAAATTTATATATATAAATACCTTAAAAAAGATAGAAATAGGTTCTAAGTATCTGCGAAAAATATTACTTAAAAAATAACTACATTTTGATTTTAACAAAAATAAAGAAAAAGCATGTTTTATATTTTAAAAGCTATAAATTTAAAATTTTAAAAATAATCAATAAAAATATATTAAACTCCAAACCACTTTTAAAATATTAATTTTATTAAACAATATTAAAAGGATGGTAGAAAAATATTACACATTTACAGAAGCACAATCAAAAGTTCTGAAACACCTTGGAAGTGTTTCGGTTTAAATGTCATTTTGAACTGTTCAAACTTTCAAACAGAAAACAATAGCATTTACAGAATTATTATCATAAGTTCTGAAACACCCAGGAAGTGTTTCAGATTCAAAGTGTGCCAGATTCCTATTTATGCCATAAAATCAGTTTTAAATGCCTTTACCTTTAAAAATTCATAAATAATTATTAAAAATATATTTAAACTTGAAACCACTTTGAAAAATCTTTTATACGTGTTATTAAACATTTCTAAAATGATTCTAGTAAAATAATTAATTAAATTATCATTTTAAAGACATTTAAAATTATAGATACTGTAAAAAAATCACTACAATAGCTGGTGTTATAAAAGGTAGATAAATGCCGTCGTAGGTCCAAAAAGTGCTGAAGTAGGTCCTGTTGAAAATCTCGAACAGAGAACTCTTGAAAAATGTATAAAAATTGATCGGTTTTCGTCTAGTTAATTATTGATTTAAAATACAATTTTTTTTACAGTAAGTACTTTACTTATTTTACTTGATATTCATGCAAAGAAACGCCTAAGGATGTATTCCAAAATTAACTGTAAAAATCGCTGAACACAAGGCATTTTCAAAATGCATCTATAGCAACTTATTCGCTTCTAACTTTTTAAACTTTGTTATATCATTTCTATAATTTTACAAACTTATTCCTTGGCGTGCCGTACTCTATTATAAGTGTAGGGAATAAGCAAAACATATTATATCATAATATTATGACACATAAACCATTTGAACTGTTTAAACAAAAGGAGATTAAAAGTGCTTTTATATCGACTATCCCTATATAACCATTCCATATTCAAGTCCAAACCAAACAAAGTCCAAACCAAACACCATCCAATTAACCATATATACATAATGTCAAGGCCACGTCACATGTCATAGAAGGTCATAGAAGAGATGATATGCCATAAATAGTTGTCATTTCTTTCGAAAGCAAGTCCAAATGTACACTTTAATTATTCATTAACTAATTATATTCAAGCACGATTAATATATCACAGTATATATTATCGAATGGTGAGTAAAATCAACCTATAACCAAGCTAACACAAGAACAGGCCTATACCTCAATACCACTTCATACCTCAACCAAAGCAAGCTCCAAAGTTTAATCTTACCTCCTATATTCAAGGCCAAGACTTAAATTTTCCTATATAGCTCACGGCCTAGTAAGAGTTGTAGGAATGTGCTCCTTTTCTTTGAGTTTTGAGTTGCTAAACATCGTTGTTGTTTGTGTTAGGACTATAGCTTGAGTTTGGTGAAGTTTCTTTGAGATTTGAGATTGTTTTAATGTAAAGAGAAGAATATGAAGAGAATTGTTTTCAATGTTTAATAAATTAGCAAACCATTTTTCTAAGCCTTATGGGTCCTTATATAGACATTGCCAAGAGGTCATTACCACCTCTTCTCTAAAGGTTCTGGTCACAACCCCACCCACACCCTTTCCATGTGCTTAGTTTCCACCTCATTCTCTATATACCTATCCATTAAAGCTTCCCAAAAAAAACCTCCTCCAAAATATCTCCACTTGATGCGATCCACGACATCAACAATGATTTAGTTAGCCATAAATTATGTGCGATTGCTAATTAATTACATATTAATATATTAGGAAAGCACAACAATTTCGAACATCTTTTACCGAGTAAAAAGCTATTTATTAATAAATCGATTTTCTATCACATTATTAATGTTTCTTCGAAGTATTTATTTTTATAAACATTTTTCAAAAACAAATTTACCATCATTAGTTATAAACTAAAAGGGGGTTAACAAGGTTATAACATCCATTTAATCACATTAAATCCAAATTTAAATAATTAAAAAATTCAGATATTTAAATATTAAGTGTTTTGAAATTTTAGGTCCTTACATTCTCCCCCACTTAAAGCATTTCGCCCATGAAATTCCAACACTATCAATAATGCAAAGAAACAAGCATAATCAATACTTAACCATATTCAAAATTAATAGCAAACTAAGCTCATCGTTTGCTCAGGTTCAAAAGGCCTCTCATTGCACAAGGACGATAAATAATCTACTAAGTCGCACCTTATGCTCAATAGCCTTACATTATTACTTTGGTCATGCTACCCTAAAAAATCGAAGAATCAATCCGCGAACTCTCCATAAGATAACAAAACATAGTATGCATACATTTAAGCCTGTATGATGTGCATGGATTATCCGTATGTAATATCTTGTTTGATCACTTGCTCATTCACACAAATTTCACTTCTAAACTAGTATAGATCACTTGACCTCTCTTGTGCGAAATTTGATCTGGCTCCTTGATTGGAAACCCCCGTTCTCCTTACATAGCCCTATACTATAATAGAATACTTAGGAACCATATCAAGAATCTGTACCAAGTGTTCATCATCGAGAATCGAGTGAAAAATTCTAACTTGGACGGTGTAAATCACCTAGAAACCATGTACTCGAATCCTAGACCAAGAATAGGCATGCGTATAAAACGATATACACACAACTTACGTATTTTATCTTATTGGTTTCTTAACTAACACCAGTATTTTTTTATATCACATTCATTTTCGAAAAAATGTTTCTTATTCAATACTAAAATCAGTTATGAAACATTTCACAAGAACATCACTTAAGTTTATAAACATTTTACTAAGACACATCTTTATTTATAATACATTTCATAAAAACTTAATTCAAGTTATTACTCGTACAATACTCTACAACATCCTAGGAGAATATACAAAATATCACACTCATTTTATGTAACACCCCATATTTTAATAACATTATTTAGAATAATTAATTAGGTAAATTCAATAAATAATGTGGACATTAATAAGATGATAATTGATTAGCTAAGGGTAGCCGTGCTAGGTTGATGTGCAAACTAAAATGAAATAACTTAAGATAATGCGTTAGGATATGAGAAGGACAATATGTGAAATAGGTGGAGCTTATAAACCCTTAGGAGATATAATGCTCATGTTCAATTCATTTTACTTAAACAAAAATACTAAGGCCGACCACCATTGTCATTCTCAAGGAAAAGATTAAAGCTAGGAATCAAGAGAAGGAAGATAATCAACTTAATCAACATCTAATCTCACATCTTATATCTCAAAGCTAAGATGAATGATAACTGCATCCTAATTTCTTTTAGTTTTCGGTTTTAAGATTAGACCTGAAATAATTTTGCAAGTATATGCCATATTTTGATGATTAAAACTATATATGCTTGTTGATGAACTATATACGTTCATGTTAAAATTTTAGGATATCTTTGACATAAAAACCCTATTTAACGACATTCAAATGCCTTGAAAATTTTAATATAGGTCAGAAATGATATCTTAGAGATGGGTTTTGATTTTCATAATTTTCTTAATTAATATGGATTTTATATTAATTTTCTAGTGAAGGAAATTATTTATTGGATTATAAATTATTTCGGCTAAAATAATAATTATTTGGGATTGAAACTTTTATATGTTAGGTAACATATTAAAATAATTTTTTTGGGATTTTTCCAGATTTTTCCTATGTTATTTGATGAATATATAAAATTATTTAAGGTATGAGACTTAAATGTTTTATATATTTTATTAAGGAGAAGGGGCATTTTATAAAATGAAATTATTATTTAATTCTAAAAGTAGTGGTAGCATATTTTCGAAAAAAAAATTTAACCAGTGAAAATTTGACAAACAAAGACAGGTTAGTTGAAAAATTATCCTTTTTAAGTTAAAAACCAAGAAATCATACTTTAAGCATGTTTCAGCCTATTATGGCAGTAAACCTTCCGACATGGTCGAGAGGTTCTAAGCTTTCGACAAAGTCAAACCAATGCATATGGTATCAAGTTACTTGGTACGTAATGAATTGGACAAAGTCGAAAGGTTCTTAGTCGAAAGGTTAATGGCCAAAGAGGTTTGGGTATGTTTGTTTTATAAACCAAAAGCTTTCACCTGCTTGCCTTTCGAATAAAAGCTTTCGACTTGGTTGATTTCGACCAAGTTAAATGTTGAAATAAAGGGTTTTAAACCTTACAACACAATCGAAATGTTACTACCGCTTTGTTTTCTTTTGAACCTTTCGACAAAGACGAAAGGTTTACTTGTTTTAAAACCAACCGCTTCCCCAATGCTTTTGAAAGGAAGCTTTCGACTTAGGTGATTTACCCTTATTTTTATAAATTAAAGTGTAACCCAAAGCCTTCATGTCACGACCCGTCCTCCTTAGCCCAGAAAGACGCATCATGAATTAAGAAAGAAAGGGATAGAAAGAGAAAAGATAGAGAAGAAAGAAGAAACAATCATCAGAATCTCAATAGCGGAACGAATAAATTATATTAATAACATAAGTATTACATAGTATACAATCATTATCAGAGTTACATAGATTATACATCACATACTAGACAGTTATGAACACCTGTCTAGTTATTACAACACAATACAACTCAGAGAAATCAAACACAGCGAAACACTATATATCTACACGCTGAAGACTTCTGCTCCATTGCTCCTCCACAATTCGTCAAAGATAACCTGAATCCCTCGACTACTCATACATAATATGAGTACCCAAGAGTTTAATAAAATAGAAAATAAACAGTTGGGTCAGACATTGGTCTGGTGTGAGTAAACGGGTTAAAGTTGCTTAACTTTTGAAAACCTTTGGAAACAAAAGGTATCACGTAAGACTCCCCACAAATAAACACGGGTAAGTTTTTACCTTACGCTAACCAAAACATTTGATAGGAAATCCGATGATATTATAATAGTGTCTAGGGTTTTCAAGTAAAATACAGAAATAGCTGGAATGCTTATGTCTCACGTTCCAACATAGTTGTGCACAACTAAAACGTACGGCACTTATTAGAGTTTGGATTCCATACAATGGCAGGGCTACTGGGGTACCGCCCGTCACAGTACGTGGCCTAGATCACCATACCAAGGATTACTCCCAATCCCCCGCAACACAAGGCCGGAACCATCCCTAACTGGACAGTCCCGAACAAGACAACCCCGGCAGTTGTCGCGACCAACTGCCCTACGGCACCGAATAAAAGGGACGTCTAGACATGGGAAAATCTCGTCTTACTTGGGCATGACCCATTTAACCTTGCTTCACCTCCCCTGTTTTAGCCATTCCCGGTTGATGAGGCTTGAGGCTACGATTACCTTTATAGAACACGTCTATCTTAGAATTCTCATCGTCCACCTAACGATGTTCTGAAAGCATTCAATCCATACAAGTTCGTTCCGGGCTCGAATGAAACCGAAGGCATTATCTAGTTACACTCATTTTAGAATCACCTCAGAGTTAATGATGATAACCCTTGCACTCTGAATCTTCATCTTCACTTGAGAATCATGACCTATCGTTAATTTGGATGGATGTGGTTTTCGGATATCCAAATCTGGAAACCTGATCTCGGTCTCATCGAATCCAAAACACCATCTTTTAGGTCCAAGTTGTTTTAAAGTTTAAAACAATTCAATTCTATTATCTATTTTCACACAGATAGATAATTCACAATATCACAATAGATAATCTACATTATCATCACAAACAGATAATCCACATTATCATCACAAATAGGTGATTCATATTATCATCAAAATTCAACCAAAGCATCCATATCACACAGCATTATTTGTCTCATATTTGAGATCTCAAACCATTTAAGACAATCAATATCATCATTCATTCATAAGCAATGATTAATAATCATACCATCTATAATTAATTTAAAATGAATTAAATTAATTACTTCATCCCTATTAATTATAAAGTAAATTAAATTAATTACTTCATCATTACCAAACTTGCTTATATCACTATTAATTAATTATTAATCAATTAATTAATCATCAACCAATTATTCATTTTAATTAATCATCCCCGATTAATTAACCTTTAATTACATTCAAGTAATTATCCATTAATTAATTTCACAAATTAATTATTCTGAACCAAATACAATAATTAATCTTTAATTACTTCATAAATTAATTAACTATAATTAATTACATTAATCCTTAATTAATTACATTAATTAATTCCTTCATTGATTAATTATTTCCAAATAAATCCATTCTTAATTACATCATTAATTATAATAATTAATGATCTCTAATTACATTTTCTATTTAAATTAATTACATTAAGTAATTAATCTTTATTTAAACCATAATTGTTAATCACCCTTGATTAACCCCATTTAGTAATTAACTACCCTTAATTACTTCACCAAATAAATTAATTACTCCTTAATTAATTATCTTGAAATTAATCCCCTGATTAATTTCACAAAGTAATTTAAACTTAAATTACTTCCATTATTAAATCATCCTCAGTTAATTACATCCAGTAATTACCCAATAATTACTTCACTAAGTAATTATACTTTATTAAATTACATTAAGTAATTATACTTCACAAATCATCAAGTGATTATTTCAAATTAATTAAACTGAATTAATTAACTTAAACTAATCAAATTAAACTCAATTAATTACAATGAGTAATTAATTCCTTAATTACTTCCATAAGTAATTATACTTAAACAATTTACACAAATGATTATCTTTAATTAATTAATCTAATTAATTATTAAAATTAATCGCATTAATTAATTAATTAATAATCCGTAGTTAATGACCTTCATTAACTATTAAAAATTCTTTAATTACTTTCCTAAAGTAATTAAACTTACATTAATCATTATTAATTATAAAAACCCATTAATTAATCCTAATTATTTAATTAATTAAGTGTTAATTGTAACTTAATTAATCCTTTATTTGCTTGATTTAATAATTTTTTAATCATTAATTAATAATCTTTAATTATTCAATTAATGAGCTTAACTACAAAATAATTAACTCTAACTAATTAACTTATTAATTAATTTTACTAATTAATTGTCTTTCTTAAACACTTAATTACATCATTAGAAAACATTAGAAACCCATTATATAATTAAAACAAAATTTACCTAAAAACAAAACAATTTAAAACATTTAGTTTATCATTTAAAATCTCGAAACCTATTCAAAGCTTGTTAAATGAATACATATTCTTTGAAACCCTAGTTACAGATTTCTTTTTAAAACTTATTCGGTTTTTTAAACATATTTAAAACTTGGTTCAAAATTCCTTTTTGAATTTCAAATATATTTTAAATCTTAACTAAACATTTCCTTTTGAAAACTAATTATTTTAAAATCTTTAAAACTTTTAAAACTTATTTACATACTTTGCTTGAAACTCAAAATATTATTCTAGCTTGTAAACTAAATTCTGATTTGTTTTAAAATTAAACTTGATTTCTCTTTTTTTTGTAAAACTGTTTAAACCTTTACAATTTTCACTTATCTAATTAAACCAGAATAATACCTCAAATCATACCCGAGCCAAAATACTAAAAACCCTAAGCCAGCTTCGAGTCTATCGCAAAACATCACTACTTCGAGTCACACAGGCATCCACACGAGATTGAAACCGAGAGAAACCATCATCCTTCCGAACGCGAAATAACCCAGATACAACACTGGCACGGTGCACGTGCACAACCAACTTCACGAACTCCGGCCAACTTCCTGGCCTCCAACAAGTCGACCTCACCTTCGCCGTCCTCCTCGACGTTCCCGACCAACATTTACAAAGGGGAAAAAAATTCGCCATCTGATCGGAAATCTGGAGTTTAACCAGATCGAAAAATTCGCCATCGACGACGACTCCGTCCACTGGACCACATGTCAAACTGCCTAAAGCAACACCGCTCTCCGATGATCAATTTCCTCCTCAAGCGATACACCCCGGTACTTCGACAATGACCAACGATCCACAAGAAAATCAATGACAAAAAAACCGGTGTTCAACCCTATATCGCCCTTCTCCGGCCACCTTGGCCATCAGAAAAATTCCTACCCAATTTTCCCGAGTTCCCCTACTCCTCATCGTCCTCTAGCCTAAGTTTCGACCACTAACTTGCCTCCGATCGAATGTGATCGACCAGAAACCCAATATTGATCATTACAGCATAACCCAACAATCACTATACTAAAATCCTAATTTTACTTCCTAAAATCATCATCTTCCATTACTAATCTGATCTGAAATTCGAATTACTAAATTATGATGATTTATTTTTGACATATATATTTGTATTTACTGTAAAAATCCAAATTTGAAATAATGTCTTAATATAACCTTTTGAAATTATTTTAAGAATAAGGTTATAACCCTTCAATCATCTTTTATTTGAAGATCGAAACTTAAATTCGATCACAGGAAGAGATTTGAAAATTTTTCTTTTTTTTTAATCTATAGCCTGTAAATAGACAGAGGAGTATATACAGACATTTCATAAATACATGCATTCACATTTATATGCATATACAAAACATATTTCAAAAAAAATTCCATCACAACATTTAAGTAACATCATAGATATAAACTGTTTTAAAAAGGGATGTTTACTCACCAAAGTTTTAAACAGAGACAAGCTCTTACTTCAGAAACTTGAATAGCTGAGAAATGTTCATTGATTTATAAACTGAAATGCTGAAGAATATATTTTGTTGCTGAAATTGTTGAAGAGATGATTCCAGCTTTGATTTTGAGCTAGCTTTTGAAAATGAGATTACAGGTTTGTTTTCAAAACAGAGTTGAAGTTGCTTGCTTTTGATAATCTGCTACAGGCCTTTTCGATTCCAGATTGAAAAATGTAGGCTTGTACTTGAGAAGATTGGAAAATAATTTACAGGCTTGCATGTTTGAATTGGAAAGTGGATTACAGGGAAATGATCTCAATTTGAAAATGGTTAGATGGATTTCTGGTTTTATAAATGGTTATAAGGAAGTTGTTCTCAGATTTGTGTTACTTAGCTTTAGATTTAGAAAAGAAAAAGAATGGAAGGGAAGAAGATTTGTTTATATAAGCTAAAATTGTTTAAAAATAAAAATAAAAGAAAAACTAAATTAAATGACACTTGTAAAAGAAACTAACAATTGTCACTTACCTTGTTTATTATCTTAACACATGTTATTATAAGCTCTAGGATGTTTACACGTGTCCCTAAAGTAATTATCATTTATTTTAAATGTTAAGAAAAGATTTTTAATTTAATTAATTAGTTTTTAAGTATATATATATATATATATATATATATAGTTAATTCTAAGGAAATAAAACTATATATATTTATAAAAAAAACAATACATATACTCTTTATTTGAAAATAACACATTTGACAATTTTAAATAAAATTTATAAAGAGATTATAAATTACTTATTTTTTAAATGAATAAATGTTTCATATATTAATTTTAAACCTTCATAGCCAATTTACAAATCATACTTATTAAGAAAGAAAACAAACATTTTTATAATCTTATTTTAAAAATCTAAATTAAAAGATTTTAAAATAATACTTACCATATATTTATTTATAAAATAGCTTTAAAAAGTTTAACTTTAAATAAATCATAATTTCTCAATTACCAAAATATTAGAATCAGAAAAATATGCTTTATTAATTAAATTTAAAACCAAGCTCATCCACTTATAATATATATAAATATATATACATTATAAATAGAAATAATTTATTAGCTTTTAAAAGATAAATTCACTAATTAAATATTTATTAAAGAATATTATTAAATAAATTTAAATTTTATTAACAAAATTATCAAATCAATTTAATTTTAAATATAGATTATTAAATTGATATTGGCAAAAATTCCGGGATATCACATTCCTCCCCTCTTACAAGAATTTCGTCCCCGAAATTTAAAAGCAAAGTTAAGTTAATAATCTCATTAAAGATTTTAATTTAAAATACAAGCATATATTATCAACCATATGCTAACAACCATAGCAACCAATCATCTAAACAAACAAATCTAACTATCAAGACAAAATTCTGGATAGAATTTCCTAGTGTTTTCCAGGTATAAATACCGGAATACTCGCTCTATAAAATCCAAACTATCAATACTTCTAAGCTTCAGAGCTCGTACTCATCTAAATCTACAAAACTAAACAGTATATCAGACCAAACTCAAGTCTGACTCAATAACCAAATCCTCCTGAACTGCTGGTCCTATAACCAGAGATAGCTCATACATGTACTCCCTCAAAGATACGTGAAACACATCGAATCCCAGCTATCCAAACTGGCAATTCAATTCTGAAGACCAAACACTTATCCTCAGAAGAACAACAGAAAGATCCAAAACACCTCGGAGCAAGCTTCCCAATCTTACCAATCTTATAACTCCCTGGATCAGAGAAAATCTCAACAACCTCGAAGTCTCCAACTTCGAATTTCAAATTCCTCCGACTCTTATCCATAAAATTCTTCGGATGATCCTGGGCTGACTACATCCTTCCTGATCAGCTCAACCTATGTTGATGCCTCTTGGAACAATCTGGACCAAAACAATACAACAAAATGATCTTCTCACGATCAACAAAAATCCAGAACACAACTCTACTCCACAAACACCAGAAGACTAACTTACATCTCCCATCCGGAAAAGAAAAACAGATGCACTAACCAATCGGGCCTCAGATCTTGAAAAACTTCCTGTAGAAATTTTCCAATTCAAAACACTGCAACTTCCAGTTGCTTCCACTCTCAAACAGCTGCCACCATGCTTCCGCTGCACAACTCTGATCTAGAGTAGATGAAAATGCTGATGGTAAACACGAGCACAGACTGGACAACACATCCTAGAAATATGGTTCAACGGATCCATAAAAGAAAACTCATAGGTTCCTCCAAAATCTGAGCTACTTCACCAACTCTCTCTCTAGGAACCATCCTCTACTAAGTTGAATCATCGGGAACAATCCTGGAATCCAAGTCGTTAAGAAAACTCAATCTCCAGATGCTGGGGCAAACCTCTGACTTCCCTGAAGACATCCAGAAAATCTCTAATAACTCAAGAGGACACTCAAACCATCGCAAGTCACTTTTGCGATCAACCCAGCCAAATTCCAAAGAAAACTGTTCTCTTTTTACCAATCAGAACAGCTCATGCTTGACTAACCAATCCATCAAAGAAATGGATCCACTCTGTTGCTTCTGGATTCCACTTCTAGAAAAACTGCTAAGCCAGAAAACTTTCTTCCCGGCACACAGAACATTCTGAACTGCACTACTGACACAGATGCCCAAAACCTCATTATCCAAAGCTCTTTGGGAAAACTCGGACCTCAAAGCAAACAGAAACACCCTGCTGGACCCAGCCACAACATCGAAGCAGACACACTTCCTTAACCTTGTTCCAAAGAAATATCGTAGGAAACATCCATAGTCACTGCATCTCATCATGCAGCTACTATTTCCTGGGGTATCAAGATACCATTACTCACTTCTGCCAACAAACAGATCCAAACTCTACTTAACCATCTTCAAAGATAGACTCAGAACCTTAACAGTTTTCCTTCAGAGATCGATGAAATCCTTTCACCACAGCAAAGCTCACTCAAGACGGTATTCGGTCTACAGTCTTGACAGATACACTTCCAATCTCAAACATTCAAACTCCAACCAATGGTAGTAGTTGTGTTACACACACCACTATCTTATCTACCTTTATAACCTATATTGGAAAACTCGAACTGGTAACCCAACAAATAGGTAGAAATAAATATATACAAATATATATATCAAAATTACAAATACGCTCTCCAAGAAAGAAAATACTCCAAACCCTAGGTATTCACTCAACCTAGCGCCCCGATACCAATTGTCATGACCCGTCCTCCTTAGCCCAGAAAGACGCATCATGAATTAAGAAAGAAAGGGATAGAAAGAGAAAAGATAGAGAAGAAAGAAGAAACAATCATCAGAATCTCAACAGCGGAACGGACATAAGTATTATTTAGTATACAACCATTATTAGAGTTACACAGATTATACATCACATACTAGACAGTTATAAATACTTGTCTAGTTATTACAACACAATACAACTCAGAGAAATCAAACACAGCAGAACACTATATATATACATGCTGAAGCCTCATGCTCCATTGCTCCTCCATAATTCCTCAAAGCTAACCTGAATCTCTCGACCGCTCATACATAATATGAGTACCCAACAGTGTAATAAAACAGAAAATAAACACTTGGGTCAGACATGGGTCTGGTGTGACTAAATGGGTTAAAGTTGCTTAACTTTTGAAAACCTTTGGAAACAAAAGGTATCACGTAAGACTCCCTACAAATAAACACGGGTAAGTTTTTACCTTACGCTAACCAAAACATTTGATAGGAAATCCGATGATATTATAATAGTGTCTAGGGTTTTCAAGTAAAATACAGAAATAGCTAGAATGCTTACATCCCACGTTCCAACATAGTCGGGCACAACAAAAAGTACGGCACTTATTGGAGTTTGGATTCCATACAATGGCAGAGCTACTGGGGTACCGCTCGTCACAGTACGTGGTTTAGATCACCGTACAGAGGATTACTCCCAATCCCCTGCAACACAAGGCCGGAACCATCCCTTACTGGACAGTCCAGAACGAGACAACCCCGGCAGTTGTCGCGACCAACTAACCCACACAGCCGAATAAAAGGGACTTCTAGACAGGGAAAAATCTCATCCTACTTGGGCAAGACCCATTTAACCTTGCTGCACCTCCCATGTTTTAGTCATTCCCGGTTGATGAGGCTTGAGGCTACGATTACCTTTATAGAACACATCTATCTTAGAATGCTCATCGTCAACCTGACGATGTTCTGAAAGCATTCAATCCATACAAGTTCGTTTCGGGTTCGAATGAAACCGAATGCATTATCTCGTTACACTCATTTTGGAATCACCCTTAGAGTTAACGATGATAACCCTTGCACTCTGAATCTTCATCTTCACTTGAGATCCATGACCTATCGTTAATTTGGATCGATGTGGTTTTCGAATATCCAAATCAGGAAACCCGATCCTGGTCTCATCGAATCCAAAATGCCATCTTTTAGGTCCAAGTTGTTTTAAAGTTTAAAACAATTCAATTCTATTATCTATATTCACACAGATAGATAGTTCACAATATCACAATAGATAATCTATATTATCACCACAAACAGATAATCCACATTATCATCACAAATAGGTAATTCATATTATCATCATACTTCAACCAAAGCATCCATATCACACAGCATTATTTATCTCATATCTGAGATCTCAAACCATTTAAAACAATCAATATCATCCATTCATTCATAAGCAATGATTAATAATCATACCATCTATAATTAATTTAAAATGAATTAAATTAATTACTTCATCTCTATTAATTTTAAAGTAAATTAAATTAATTACTTCATCATTACCAAACTTGCTTACATCACTATCAATTAATCATCAACCAATTATTCATTTTAATTAATCATCCATGATTAATTAACCTTTAATTACATTCAAGTAATTATATAATAATTAATTTCACAAATTAATTATTCTTAACCAAATATAATAATTAATCTTTAATTACTTCATAAATTAATTAACTATAATTAATTACATTAATCCTTAATTAATTACATTAATTAATTCCTTCATTGATTAATTATTTCCAAATAAACCCATTCTTAATTACATCATTAATTATAATAATTAATGATCTCTAATTACATTTTCTATTTAAATTAATTACATTAAGTAATTAATTTTTATTTAAACATTAATTGTTAATCACCCTTGATTAACCTCATTCAGTAATTAACTACCCTTAATTACTTCACCAAATAAATTAATTACTCCTTAATTAATTATCTTTAAATTAATCCCCTGATTAATTTCACAAAGTAATTTAAACTTAAATTACTTCCATTATTAAATCAACCTCAGTTAATTACATCCAGTAATTATCCAATAATTACTTCACTAAGTAATTATACTTTATTAAATTACATTAAGTAATTATACTTCACAAATCATCAGGTGATTATTTCAAATTAATTAAACTGAATTAATTAACTTAAACTAATCAAATTAAACTCAATTAATTACAATGAGTAATTAATTCCTTAATTACTTCCATAAGTAATTATACTTAAACAATTTACGCAAATGATTGTCTTTAATTAATTAATCTAATTAATTATTAAAATTAATCACATTAATTAACTAATTAATAATCCTTAGTTAATGGCCTTCATTAACTATTAAAAATTCTTTAATTACTTTCCCAAAGTAATTAAACTTACATTAATCATTATTAATTATAAATTAATTGACCATAAATAACCCATTAATTAATCCTAATTGTTTAATTAATTAAGTGTTAACTGTAATTTAATTAATCCTTCAATTGCTTGATTTATTAATTATTTAATCATTGATTAATAATCTTTAATTATTCAATTAATGATCTTAACTACAAAATAAATAACTCTAACTAATTAATTTTACTAATTAATTGTCTTTATTAAACACTTAATTACATCATTAGAAAACATTAGAAACCCATTATATAATTAAAACAAAATTTACCTAAAAACAAAACAATTTAAAACGTTTAGTTTATCATTTAAAATCTCGAAACCTATTCAAAACTTGTTAAATGAATACCTATTCTTTGAAACCCTAGTTATCAATTTCTTTTTAAAACTTATTCGGATTTTTAAACATATTTAAAACTTGGTTCAAAATTCCTTTTTGAATTTCAAATATATTTTAAATCTTAACTAAACATTTCCTTTTGAAAACTAATTATTTTAAAATCTTTAAAACTTTTAAAACTTATTTACATACTTTGCTTGAAACTTAAAATATTATTCTAGCTTGTAAACTACATTCTGATTTGCTTTAAACTTAAACTTGATTTCTCTTTTTTTTTGTAAAGCTGTTCAAACCTTTACAATTTTCACTTATCTAATTAAACCAGAGTAACACCTCAAATCATACCCGAGCCAAAACATTAAAAACCTTAAGCCAGCTTCGAGTCTATCGCAAAACATCACTACTTTGAGTCGCACAGGCATCCACGCGAAATTGAAACCGAGAGAAACCATCATCCTTCCAAACGAAATAACCAAGATACAAAAATGGCACGGTGCACGTGCACGACCAACTTCACAAACTCCGGCCAACTTCCTGGCCTCCAACAAGTCGAACTCACCTTCGCCGTTGTATCTTGGTTCACTAATTAAATATTTATTAAAGAAGATTATTAAATCAATTCAAATTTTATTAACAAAATTATCAAATCAAATTTAATTTTAAATATAGATTATTAAATTGATATTGCCAAAAATTCTGGGATATCACATTCCTCCCCTCTTACAAGAATTTCGTCCCCGAAATTTAAAAGCAAAGGTAAGTTAATAATATCATTAAAGATTTTAATTTAAAATACAAGCATATATTAGCAACCATATGCTAACAACCATAGCAACCAATCATCTAAACAAACAAATCTAACTATCCAGACAAAATTCTGGATAGAGTTTCCTAGAGTTTCCGAGGTATAAATACCAGAATACTCGCTCTATAAAATCCAAACTATCAATACTTCTAAGCTTCAGAGCTCCTACTCATCTAAATCTACAAAACTAAACAGTATATCAGACCAAACTCAAGTCTGACTCAATAACCAAATCCTCCTGAACTGCTGGTTCTATAACCAAAGATAGCTCATACACGTACTCCCTCAAAGATACGTGAAACACATCGAATCCCAGCTATCCAAACTGGCAATTCAATTCTGAAGACCAAACACTTATCCTCAGAAGAACAATAGAAAGATCCAAAACACCTCGGAGTTAGCTTCCCAATCTTACCAATCTTATAACTCCCTGGATCAGAGAAAATCTCAACAACAACGAAGTCTCCAACTTCGAATTTCAAATTCCTCCGACTCTTATCCATAAAATTCTTCGGATGATCCTGGGCTGACTACATCCTTCCTGATCGGCTCAACCTATGTTGATGCCTCTTGGAATGATGCCTCTTGGAACAATCTGGACCAAAACAATACAACAAAATGATCTTCTCACGATCAACAAAAATCCAGAACACAACTCTACTCCACAAACACCAGAAGACTAACTTACATCTCCCATCCGGAAAAGAAAAACAGGTGCACTAACCAATCGGGCCTCAGATCCTGAAAAACTTCCTGTAGAAACTTTCCAATCCAAAACACTGCAATTTCCAGTTGCTTCCACTCTCAAACAACTGCCACCATGCTTCCGCTGCACAACTCTGATCTAGAGTAGATGAAAATGCTGATGGTAAACACGAGCACAGACTGGACAACACATCCTAGAAATATGGTTCAACGGATCCATAAAAGAAAACTCATAGGTTCCTCCAAAATCTGAGCTACTTCACCAACTCTCTCTCTCTAGGAACCATCCTCTACTAAGTTGAATCATCGGGAACAATCCTGGAATCCAAGTCGTTAAGAAAACTCAATCTCCAGATGCTGGGGCAAACCTCTGACTTCCCTGAAGACATCCAGAAAATCTCTAGTAACTCAAGAGGACACTCAAACCATCGCAAGTCACTTTTGCGATCAACCCAACCAAATTCCAAAGAAAACTGTTCTCTTTTTACCAATCAGAACAGCTCATGCTTGACTAACCAATCCATCAAAGAAATGGATCCACTCTGCTGCTTCTGGATTCCACTTCTAGAAAAACTGCTAAGCCAGAAAACTTTCTTCCCGGCACACAGAACATTCTGAACTGCACTGCTGACACAGATGCCCAAAACCTTATTATCCAAAGCTCTTTGGGAAAACTCGGACCTCAAAGCAAACAGAAACACCCTGCTGGACCCAGCCACAACATCGAAGCAGACACACTTCCTTAACCTTATACCAAAGAAACATCGTAGGAAACATCCATAGTCACTGCATCTCATCATGCAGCTACTATTTCCTGGGGTATCAAGATACCATTACTCACTTCTGCCAACAAACAGATCCAAACTCTACTTATCCATCTTCAAAGATAGACTCAGAACCTTAACAGTTTTCCTTCAGAGATCGATGAAATCCTTTCATCACAGCAAAGCTCACTCAAGACGGTATTCGGTCTACAGTCTCGACAGATACACTTCCAATCTCAAACATTCAAACTCCAACCAATGGTAGTAGTTGTGTTACACACACCACTATCTTATCTACCTTTATAACCTATATTGGAAAACTCGAACTGGTAACCCAACAAATAGGTAGAAATAAATATATACAAATATATATATCAAAATTACAAATACGCTCTCCAAGAAAGAAAACACTCCAAACCCTAGCTATTCACTCAACCTAGCGCTCCGATACCAACTGTTACGATCCGTCCTCCTTAGCCCAGAAAGATGCATCATGAATTAAGAAAGAAAGGGATAGAGAGAGAAAAGATAGAGAAGAAAGAAGAAACAATCATCAGAATCTCAACAGCGGAACGAATAAATTATATTAATAACATAAGTATTATTTAGTATACAACCATTATTAGAGTTACACAGATTATACATCACATACTAGACAGTTATAAACACTTGTCTAGTTATTACAACACAATACAACTCAGAGAAATCAAACACAGCGGAACACTATATATCTACGCGCTGAAGCCTCATGCTCCATTGCTCCTCCACAATTCCTCAAAGCTAACCTGAATCTCTCGACCACTCATACATAATATGAGTACCCAACAGTGTAATAAAACAGAAAATAAACACTTAGGTCAGACATGGGTCTGGTGTGACTAAATGGGTTAAAGTTGCTTAACTTTTGAAAACCTTTGGAAACAAAAGGTATCACGTAAGACTCCCCACAAATAAACACGGGTAAGTTTTTACCTTACGCTAACCAAAACATTTGATAGGAAATCCAATGATATTATAATAGTGTCTAGGGTTTTCAAGTAAAATACAGAAATAGCTGGAATGCTTACATCTCACGTTCCAACATAGTCGGGCACAACAAAAAGTACGGCACTTATTGGAGTTTGGATTCCATACAATGGCAGAGCTACTGGGGTACCGCCCGTCACAGTACGTGGTTTAGATCACCGTACAGAGGATTACTCCCAATCCCCTGCAACACAAGGCCGGAACCATCCCTAACTGGACAGTCCAGAACGAGACAACCCCGACAGTTGTCGCGACCAACTGGCCCACACAGCCGAATAAAAGGGACTTCTAGACAGGGAAAAATCTCATCCTACTTGGGCACGACCCATTTAACCTTGCTGCACCTCCCATGTTTTGGTCATTCCCGGTTGATGAGGCTTGAGGCTACGATTACCTTTATAGAACACATCTATCTTAGAATGCTCATCGTCCACCTGACGATGTTCTGAAAGCATTCAATCCATACAAGTTCGTTTCGGGTTCGAATGAAACCGAATGCGTTATCTCGTTACACTCATTTTGGAATCACCCTTAGAGTTAACGATGATAACCCTTGCACTCTGAATCTTCATCTTCACTTGAGATTCATGACCTATCGTTAATTTGGATCGATGTGGTTTTCGAATATCCAAATCTGGAAACCCGATCCTGGTCTCATCGAATCCAAAATGCCATCTTTTAGGTCCAAGTTGTTTTAAAGTTTAAAACAATTCAATTCTATTATCTATATTCACACAGATAGATAGTTCACAATATCACAATAGATAATCTATATTATCACCACAAACAGATAATCCACATTATCATCACAAATAGGTAATTCATATTATCATCATACTTCAACCAAAGCATCCATATCACACAGCATTATTTATCTCATATCTGAGATCTCAAACCATTTAAAACAATCAATATCATCCATTCATTCATAAGCAATGATTAATAATCATACCATCTATAATTAATTTAAAATGAATTAAATTAATTACTTCATCTCTATTAATTTTAAAGTAAATTAAATTAATTACTTCATCATTACCAAACTTGCTTACATCACTATCAATTAATCATCAACCAATTATTCATTTTAATTAATCATCCATGATTAATTAACCTTTAATTACATTCAAGTAATTATATAATAATTAATTTCACAAATTAATTATTCTTAACCAAATATAATAATTAATCTTTAATTACTTCATAAATTAATTAACTATAATTAATTACATTAATCCTTAATTAATTACATTAATTAATTCCTTCATTGATTAATTATTTCCAAATAAACCCATTCTTAATTACATCATTAATTATAATAATTAATGATCTCTAATTACATTTTCTATTTAAATTAATTACATTAAGTAATTAATTTTTATTTAAACATTAATTGTTAATCACCCTTGATTAACCTCATTCAGTAATTAACTACCCTTAATTACTTCACCAAATAAATTAATTACTCCTTAATTAATTATCTTTAAATTAATCCCCTGATTAATTTCACAAAGTAATTTAAACTTAAATTACTTCCATTATTAAATCAACCTCAGTTAATTACATCCAATAATTACTTCACTAAGTAATTATACTTTATTAAATTACATTAAGTAATTATACTTCACAAATCATCAGGTGATTATTTCAAATTAATTAAACTGAATTAATTAACTTAAACTAATCAAATTAAACTCAATTAATTACAATGAGTAATTAATTCCTTAATTACTTCCATAAGTAATTATACTTAAACAATTTACGCAAATGATTGTCTTTAATTAATTAATCTAATTAATTATTAAAATTAATCACATTAATTAACTAATTAATAATCCTTAGTTAATGGCCTTCATTAACTATTAAAAATTCTTTAATTACTTTCCCAAAGTAATTAAACTTACATTAATCATTATTAATTATAAATTAATTGACCATAAATAACCATTAATTAATCCTAATTGTTTAATTAATTAAGTGTTAACTGTAATTTAATTAATCCTTCAATTGCTTGATTTATTAATTATTTAATCATTAATTAATAATCTTTAATTATTCAATTAATGATCTTAACTACAAAATAAATAACTCTAACTAATTAATTTTACTAATTAATTGTCTTTATTAAACACTTAATTACATCATTAGAAAACATTAGAAACCCATTATATAATTAAAACAAAATTTACCTAAAAACAAAACAATTTAAAACGTTTAGTTTATCATTTAAAATCTCGAAACCTATTCAAAACTTGTTAAATGAATACCTATTCTTTGAAACCCTAGTTATCAATTTCTTTTTAAAACTTATTCGGATTTTTAAACATATTTAAAACTTGGTTCAAAATTCCTTTTTGAATTTCAAATATATTTTAAATCTTAACTAAACATTTCCTTTTGAAAACTAATTATTTTAAAACTTTTAAAACTTTTAAAACTTATTTACATACTTTGCTTGAAACTTAAAATATTATTCTAGCTTGTAAACTACATTCTGATTTGCTTTAAACTTAAACTTGATTTCTCTTTTTTTTTGTAAAGCTGTTCAAACCTTTACAATTTTCACTTATCTAATTAAACCAGAGTAACACCTCAAATCATAGCCGAGCCAAAACACTAAAAACCTTAAGCCAGCTTCGAGTCTATCGCAAAACATCACTACTTTGAGTCGCACAGGCATCCACGCGAAATTGAAACCGAGAGAAACCATCATCCTTCCAAACGAAATAACCAAGATACAAAAATGGCACGGTGCACGTGCACGACCAACTTCACAAACTCCGGCCAACTTCCTGGCCTCCAACAAGTCGAACTCACCTTCGCCGTTGTATCTTGGTTCACTAATTAAATATTTATTAAAGAAGATTATTAAATCAATTCAAATTTTATTAACAAAATCATCAAATCAAATTTAATTTTAAATATAGATTATTAAATTGATATTGCCAAAAATTCTGGGATATCACATTCCTCTCCTCTTACAAGAATTTCGTCCCCGAAATTTAAAAGCAAAGGTAAGTTAATAATCTCATTAAAGATTTTAATTTAAAATACAAGCATATATTATCAACCATATGCTAACAACCATAGCAACCAATCATCTAAACAAACAAATCTAACTATCCAGACAAAATTCTGGATAGAGTTTCCTAGAGTTTCCGAGGTATAAATACCAGAATACTCGCTCTATAAAATCCAAACTATCAATACTTCTAAGCTTCAGAGCTCCTACTCATCTAAATCTACAAAACTAAACAGTATATCAGACCAAACTCAAGTCTGACTCAATAACCAAATCCTCCTGAACTGCTGGTTCTATAACCAAAGATAGCTCATACACGTACTCCCTCAAAGATACGTGAAACACATCGAATCCCAGCTATCCAAACTGGCAATTCAATTCTGAAGACCAAACACTTATCCTCAGAAGAACAATAGAAAGATCCAAAACACCTCGGAGTTAGCTTCCCAATCTTACCAATCTTATAACTCCCTGGATCAGAGAAAATCTCAACAACAACGAAGTCTCCAACTTCGAATTTCAAATTCCTCCGACTCTTATCCATAAAATTCTTCGGATGATCCTGGGCTGACTACATCCTTCCTGATCGGCTCAACCTATGTTGATGCCTCTTGGAACAATCTGGACCAAAACAATACAACAAAATGATCTTCTCACAATCAACAAAAATCCAGAACACAACTCTACTCCACAAACACCAGAAGACTAACTTACATCTCCCATCCGGAAAAGAAAAACAGGTGCACTAACCAATCGGGCCTCAGATCCTGAAAAACTTCCTGTAGAAACTTTCCAATCCCAAACACTGCGACTGCCAGTTGCTTCCACTCTCAAACAGCTGCCACCATGCTTCCGCTGCACAACTCTGATCTAGAGTAGATGAAAATGCCGATGGTAAACACGAGCACAGAACCTATGTTGATGCCTCTTGGAACACAGAACATTCTGAACTGCACTGCTGACACAGATGCCCAAAACCTCATTATCCAAAGCTCTTTGGGAAAACTCGGACCTCAAAGCAAACAGAAACACCCTGCTGGGCCCAGCCACAACACCGAAGCAGACACACTTCCTTAACCTTGTTCCAAACAAACATCGTCGGAAACATCCATAGTCACTGCATCTCATCACGCAGCTACTATTTCCTTGGGTATCAAGATACCATTACTCACTTCTGCCAACAAACAGATCCAAACTCTACTTATCCATCTTCAAAGATAGACTCAGAACCTTAACAGTTTTCCTTCAGAGATCGATGAAATCCTTTCATCACAGCAAAGCTCACTCAAGACGGTATTCGGTCTACAGTCTCGACAGATACACTTCCAATCTCAAACATTCAAACTCCAACAAATGGTAGTAGTTGTGTTACACACACCACTATCTTATCTACCTTTATAACCTATATTGGAAAACACGAACTGCTAACCCAACAAATAGGTAGAAATAAATATATATAAATATATATATATATATATATCAAAATTACAAATACGCTCTCCAAGAAAGAAAACACTCCAAACCCTAGGTATTCACTCAACCTAGCGCTCCGATACCAACTGTCACGACCCGTCCTCCTTAGCCCAGAAAGACGCATCATGAATTAAGAAAGAAAGGGATAGAAAGAGAAAAGATAGAGAAGAAAGAAGAAACAATCATCAGAATCTCAACAGCGGAACGAATAAATTATATTAATAACATAAGTATTATATAGTATACAACCATTATTAGAGTTACACAGATTATACATCACATACTAGACAGTTATAAACACTTGTCTAGTTATTACAACACAATACAACTCAGAGAAATCAAACACAGCGGAACACTATATATCTACACGTTGAAGCCTCCTGCTCCATTGCTTCTCCACAATTCGTCAAATCTAACCTGAATCCCTCGACTACTCATACATAATATGAGTACCCAACAGTGTAATAAAACAGAAAATAAACACTTGGGTCAGACATCAGTCTGGTGTGACTAAACGCGTTAAAGTTGCTTAACTTTTGAAAACCGTTGGAAACAAAAGGTATCACGTAAGACTCCTCACAAATAAACACGGGTAAGTTTTTACCTTACGCTAACCAAAACATTTGACAGGAAATCCGATGATATTATAATAGTGTCTAGGGTTTTCAAGTAAAATACAGAAATAGCTGGAATGCTTACATCTCACGTTCCAACATAGTTGGGCACAACAAAAAGTACGGCACTTATTGGAGTTTGGATTCCATACAATGACAGAGCTACTGGGGTACCGCTCGTCACAGTACGTGATTTAGATCACCGTACAGAGGATTACTCCCAATCCCCTACAACACAAGGCCGGAACCATCCCTTACCGGACAGTCCAGAACGAGACAACCCCGGCAGTTGTCGCAACCAACTGACCCACACAGCCGAATAAAAGGGACTTCTAGAAAGGGAAAAATCTCATCCTACTTGGGCATGACCCATTTAACCTTGTTGCACCTCCCATGTTTTAGTCATTCCCGGTTGATGAGACTTGAGGCTACGATTACCTTTATAGAACACATCTATCTTAGAATGCTCATCGTCCACCTGACGATGTTCTGAAAGCATTCAATCCATACAAGTTCGTTTCGGGTTCGAATGAAACCGAATGCGTTATCTCGTTACACTCATTTTGGAATCACCCTTAGAGAACGACGATAACCCTTGCACTCTGAATCTTCATCTTCACTTGAGATTCATGACCTATCGTTAATTTGGATCGATGTGGTTTTCGAATATCCAAATCTGGAAACCCGATCCCGGTCTCATCGAATCCAAAATGCCATCTTTTAGGTCCAAGTTGTTTTAAAGTTTAAAACAATTCGATTCTATTATTTATATTCACACAAATAGATAGTTCACAATATCACAATAGACAATCTATATTATCATCACAAACAGATAATCCACATTATCATCACAAATAGGTAATTCATATTATCATCATACTTCAACCAAAGCATCCATATCACACAACATTATTTATCTCATATCTGAGATCTCAAACCATTTAAAACAATCAATATCATCCATTCATTCATAAACAATGATTAATAATCATACCATCTATAATTAATTTAAAATGAATTAAATTAATTACTTCATCTCTATTAATTTTAAAGTAAATTAAATTAATTACTTCATCATTACCAAACTTGCTTACATCACTATCAGTTAATTATCAATCAATTAATTAATCATCAACCAATTATTCATTTTAATTAATCATCCCTGATTAATTAACCTTTAATTACATTCAAGTAATTATCTATTAATTAATTTCACAAATTAATTATTCTTAACCAAATACAGTAATTAATCTTTAATTACTTCATAAATTAATTAACTATAATTAATTACATTATTCCTTAATTAATTACATTAATTAATTCCTTCATTGATTAATTATTTCCAAATAAACCCATTCTTAATTACATCATTAATTATAATAATTAATGATCTCTAATTACATTTTCTATTTAAATTAATTACATTAAGTAATTAATCTTTATTTAAACATTAATTGTTAATCACCCTTGATTAACCCCATTCAGTAATTAACTACCCTTAATTACTTCACCAAATAAATTAATTACTCCTTAATTAATTATCTTTAAATTAATCCCCTGATTAATTTCACAAAGTAATTAAAACTTAAATTACTTCCATTTTAAATCAACCTCAGTTAATTACATCCAGTAATTACCCAATAATTACTTCACTAAGTAATTATACTTTATTAAATTACATTAAGTAATTATACTTCACAAATCATCAAGTGATTATTTCAAATTAATTAAACTGAATTAATTAACTTAAACTAATCAAATTAAACTCAATTAATTACAATGAGTAATTAATTCCTTAATTACTTCCATAAGTAATTATACTTAAACAGTATACGCAAATGATTATCTTTAATTAATTAATCTAATTAATTATTAAAATTAATCACATTAATTAACTAATTAATAATCCTTAGTTAATGACCTTCATTAACTATTAAAAATTCTTTAATTACTTTCCCTAAGTAATTAAACTTACATTAATCATTATTAAGTATAAATTAATTAACCATAAATAACCCATTAATTAATCCTAATTGTTTAATTAATTAAGTGTTAACTGTAACTTAATTAATCCTTTAATTGCTTGATTTATTAATTATTTAATCATTAATTAATAATCTTTAATTATTTAATTAATGATCTTAACTACAAAATAATTAACTCTAACTAATTAACTTATTAATTCATTTTACTAATTAATTGTCTTTATTAAACACTTAATTACATCATTAGAAAACATTAGAAACCCATTATATAATTAAAACAAAATTTACCTAAAAACAAAACAATTTAAAACGTTTAGTTTATCATTTAAAATCTCGAAACCTATTCAAAACTTGTTAAATGAATACATATTCTTTGAAACCCTAGTTATCAATTTCTTTTTAAAACTTATTCGGTTTTTTAAACATATTTAAAACTTGGTTCAAAATTCCTTTTTGAATTTTAAATATATTTTAAATCTTAACTAAACATTTCCTTTTGAAAACTAATTATTTTAAAATCTTTAAAACTTTTAAAACTTATTTACATACTTTGCTTGAAACTTAAAATATTATTCTAGCTTGTAAACTACATTCTGATTTGCTTTAAACTTAAACTTGATTTCTCTTTTTTTTTGTAAAACTGTTCAAACCTTTACAATTTTCACTTATCTAATTAAACCAGAGTAACACCTCAAATCCTACCCGAGCCAAAACACTAAAAACCCTAAGCCAGCTTCGAGTCTATTGCAAAACATCACTACTTCGAGTCGCACAGGCATCCACGTGAAATTGAAACCGAGAGAAACCATCATCCTTCCAAACGAAATAACCAAGATACAAAAATGGCATGGTGCACGTGCACGACCAACTTCACGAACTCCGGCCAACTTCCTGGCCTCCAACAAGTCGACCTCACCTTCGCCATCCTCCTCGACATTCCCGACCAACGTTTACAACAGCGAAACAAAAATTAGCCATCTGATCGGAAATCTGGAGTTTAACCAGATCGAAAAATTCGCCATCGACGACGACTCCGTCTACTGGACCACATGCCGATATGCATGAAGCGACAGCGCTCTCCGATGATCCATTTCCCCCTCAAGCGATACACCCCGGTACTTCGACAATGACTAACGATCCACAAGAAAATCAATGACAAAAACCGACGTTGAACCCTATATCGCCCCTCTCCGGCCACCTCGGCCATTAGAAAAATTCCTACCCAATTTTCCCAAGTTCCCCTACTCCTCATCCTCCTTTAGCCTAGTTTCGACCACTTACTTGCCTCCGATCGACTGTGATCGACCAAAACTCAATATTGATCATCACAGCATATCCCAACAATCACTATACTAAAAATCCTAATTTTACTTCCTCAAATCATCATCTTCCATTACTAATCTGATCCGAAATTCGAATTGCTAAATTATGATGATTTATTTTTAACACATATATTTGTATTTACTGTAAAAATCCAAATTTGAAATAATGTCACAATATAAACTGTTGAAATTATTTTTAAGAATAAGGTTATAACCCTTCAGTCATCTTTTATTCGAAGATCGAAACTTAAATTCGATCACAGGAAGAGATTTGAAAATTTTTCGTTTTTTTATCTGTAGCCTGTAAATAGACAAAGGAGTATATACAGACATTTCATAAATACATGCATTCACATTTATATGCATATACAAAACATATTTCAAAAAAAATTCCATCACAACATTTAAGTAACATCATAGATATAAACTGTTTTAAAAAGGGATGTTTACTCACCAAAGTTTTAAATAGAGACAAGCTCTTGCTTTAGAAACTTGAATAGCTGAGAAATGTTCTTTGATTTATAAACTGAAATGCTGGAGAATATATTTTGTTGCTGAACTTGTTGAAGAGATGATTCCAGCTTTGATTTTGAACTAGCTTTTGAAAATGAGATTACAGATTTGTTTTCAAAACAGAGTTGAAGTTGCTTGCTTTTGATAATCTGCTAGAGGCCTTTTTGATTCCAGATTGAAAAATGTAGGCTTTTACTCGAGAAGATTGGAAAATAATTTACAGGCTTGCATGTTTGAATTGGAAAGTGGATTACAGGGAAATGATCTCAATTTGAAAATGGTTAGATGGATTTCTGGTTTTATAAATGGTTATGAGGAAGTTGTTCTCAGATTTGTGTTACTTAGCTTTAGATTTAGAAAAGAAAAAGAATGGAAGGGAAGAAGATTTGTTTATATAAGCAGAAATTATTTAAAAATAAAAATAAAAGAAAAACTAAATTAATTGACGCTTGTAAAAGAAACTAACATTGGTCACTTACCTTGTTTATTATCTTAACACGTGTTATTTTAAGCTCTAGGATGTTTACACATGTCCCTAAAGTAATTATCATTTATTTTAAATGTTAAGAAAAGCTTTTTAATTTAATTAATTAGTTTTTAAGTATATATATATATATATATATATATATATATAATTAATTCTAAGGAAATAAAACTATTTATATTTATAAAAAAACAATACATATACTCTTTATTTGAAAATAACACACTTGACAATTTTAAATAAAATTTATAAAGAGATTATAAATTACTTATTATTTAAATGAATAAATGTTTCATATATTAATTTTAAACCTTCATACCTAATTTACAAATCATACTTATTAAGAAAGAAAACAAATATTTTTGTAATCTTATTTTAAAAATCTAAATTAAAAGATTTTAAAATAATACTTACCTTAAGTATTTAAAACCATATATTTATTTATAAAATAACTTTGAAAAGTTTAACTTTAAATAAATCATAATTTCTCAATTACCAAAATATTAGAATTAGAAAAATATGCTTTATTAATTAAATTTAAAACCAAGCTCATCCATTTATAATATATATATATATATATATATATATATATATATATATATATATATACATTACAAATAGAAACAATTTATTAGCTTTTAAAAGATAAATTCACTAATTAAATATTTATTAAAGAAGATTATTAAATCAATTCAAATTTTATCAACAAAATTATCAAATCAATTTAATTTTAAATACAGATTATTAAATTGATATTGCCAAAAATTCCAGGATATCACACTTCGAAAGAGTTGTTTTAAAGGATAAGTTTAAAGCTTTCGAAGCAGAGCTTTCAACTTAGTCGAAATGTTGCTTCCAATGACTTCGAATGGTTTTAAAAGAAGTTTTCCGTTTGTTTTGAACTGAAACCAGTAAGTCTTCGAAAGGTTTTATTTGAATGACTTCGAAAGGTTTAAGTGAATAATTTCGAAAGGTTTAAGTGAATAATTTCGAAGGGTTTAAGTGAATGATTTTGAAAGGTTTGAAGATTGATTCCGAAAGGTTAAATTCAATGGTTTCGAAATATTTTAATTGAATGATTTCGAAAGGTTTGAAGATTGGTTATGAAAGGTTTAAGTTCAAAGGTTTCGAAAAGTTTGAATGAGTGTTTTCCAAAGGTTTAAATGAATGACTTTGAAAGTTCTGGTTGAATGACTTCAAAAGGTTTAAGTGAATGGTTTTGAAAGGTTTGAGATGGAAGGTTTTCCAAGGTTTTCTAAGGCAATGTTTCAATGAGATTTAAAGAAGGATGTCCAAAGTTTTATTGTTTTCGAAAGGTTTGATTTCAAAAGGTTCGATATTTTATTTTTCTGTATCTCAAACTGGAAGTTCCCTATCACTATGGGTTGAACTGATACATACCCGAACAGACATTAGAATAAGGAAAAATCATTATGAGCTGAAATGATAGGCTCGAGAGATTTTTATTGTATTTATTTTGCTTGGGATTGCGGGTTTGAAATGATAGAATCCGAATTTTTCTTTTAAATTACGGATTGAAATGATACATATCCGTATCACTTGACCTAGGTTAGAAAATATTATACAGGCCCATGATTATATATTTTTTATAATATTTTCCAAAAAATTTATTAGGTATTTTAAATAATATTTCCCCAAAGATTTTAAATATTTTAATTTTTATAAATATATGAAACTTTTAACTTAAAATTTGATTTAATGCTTTAATTATAAAGGTATATTGGTTTTTCTATAAGTTAAAGTTTTGTAAAGCTAATAATTGGTTTTAAGTTGAATTAAAGATCGTTATTGATGATAAATAACTAAATAATTGAATTTGACTTAATATGGAAGTTTTAAATCTAACCTAGTAATTGCTATGAATTTTACTTTATGAAATGGACATTTTTGTGTAACAAATAATGTATTTTGAACTGATAAAATGGAATACAGTTTTAATTGAACATTTTGTAATAAAATTTATTTAACTAGAAAATCATAGTTAATCGATGTCTAAATGAATAGATCTAGAAGGAAAATTTGATTGTTATATTAACTATGATAAAATGTTCTTTTGTGAAATACTATGTTTGTAAAATAAATAGTTATGACTTTAAAATGGAAAATTGTATCTTAAGTTATGACTTAACTTGATAATTGGAAATTTGGTTTTAAATGAAATGTTTAAGTTAAGTAAATAAATAAAAATTTAGTTTTATTTATGAAATGTGTATTTTAAAATAAAGTGTTAAGTTATTTGTTAATATAAAAAGTTAAGTAAAATGGTGTAAATTCGACTTAATAGATGAATTATAGTTAATCTGCATATTTCATTTACAATTTTTTTTTTACTGAATCATAAGTTAAATGATGTCCAAATGAATGTTTTTGAAGCATGAAATATGATTTTTATGAGTTAAAAATAGCTAAAATTGAAGTTATAATGTTTTTGAAATTGTTATAATAAAGCGGTAATTTGTTTTGGTAACATTTTAAAAATGTTGTGGTTTTAGGATAACATTTGCTAAATGCTATCAACTCTGAAGTTTAACTAAGTTCTGAAATAACTAAATATCTATTACAGCACTTTTTAAATGTTGTTGTTTTTGAATTTGACAATGTTTTGAAATATTACTAATAACTATTGTAACACTTTATAAATGCTGTCGTAGCTGAAATTTACAATGTTTGCAAATTTTATAATTGAATGAATGGACTTAGAAATGTTACAACTTTAAGATGAATACTATCTAACATTGAATTTAAATGGTATAAATAAATATTATTTTAAAGGTGTTATGACTTTCAAAGTATTACGATTTTCAAAGGATAATATTTCTAAATTATTATGGTTTCAAAGTGTTTGGTTTCAAGAGTTGTTATAACTTTGAAAGTACTATGGTTTCGGAAATGAAATTATTGAAATTGTATTTAATTAAGAATTGTCTTTAAATATATTAATTTGAAACGTATTGAAATTGAATATTTGATAATATGTCTTTAAAAAGTGGTTTGGTTTAAGATGATTTAAAGGAATATTTCAAGTTTATAAATTGAAGGAAATATTCAGTGATTTGGAATTTGGGTTTTATTTAAAAAATATATTGATTTAGTTTTGAAATTTAAATGATATATTATTACTTTGGTTTTGAAATGGATATGATATTTTGGTTTTAAAGTATAAAAAAATTTGAAACAAATATCCATGGGTTATAATGTCGGTTGGTTGTTAAAGAGACCGGGATCGGATATGGGCATACTCTTTGTCGATACCGAAACCAGTTTAACAACCGTGTACGGGTGGAGATTCCAGAATGAAGTAGGATGGTGGCGGCGTTCCTTTGAGGTATATACGTGGACCAAACTCCCGTGAGTTGGCATAAGGTGGCTAAAACAGGAGCAATTGACGAGCTAAGTAAGGTCATTCCTCCGATCGGACATACTCCTTCGATATTATACTGTGTCTTTTGGGATTGATTCGGTGGCCACTTTGATTTTTGATTTGGGGGTGTGGCTCGAGGTGGGCGGTAGTAGCTGCTACGCTTTACTACCGGTCCGGAAGCGTAATTGGTATATCTACCATGGCATTACCTAGTTGTGCCGTGGCACATACCTTATCGCACCTTGTATGAGTTTGGTTTTCTCCCGTAGCCCATGGAGTATCCTCTAGTAGCCTTTCGATCAGGAGGTATTATGAAACTGTTTGCGCAAAAAATGGGCAAACACCTCCAATCCGTATAATTTAGTTGATTTTATGTGGTTTTTAATGATTTGGGTGACTTATGCAAATATGTAAAAAGCAGGGACTGAACTGTAAAAGACACGCAGAATTATAGTGGTTCGGCCAGAACGTGCCTACGTCCACTTTATATGTTATTATCCTTTTTCTTTCAGATTACAAGTACAAAGCTTTAAGTACAAGTATAAGAAAGTTGTTTGAAAGTTTCTTCCTTGCTTGAGCTCTCAAACTTGTCTGCCATTGTTGTACCCCTGCCCCTCTATTTATAGAGTGAGGCTTGGGGTAGGGGTTCTGGATGTATATAGCTGCTGGTGGGCCTGGGCTGAAGCAATTCTGGCCTGGCGGCGTTCTGGTTCGGCAACACCTTGGTTCGGCAGTGGGGACGTAACTTGGTCCGGTGGTGTCACTTTGACTTGGCTCGGTAGCGAGGGAAATGGGTTGGTTCGGTGTTGATTGGTAGAAGCGTTGGTCCGGTGTTGGGTTGATTCGGTGGTGTTGGTCCGGTAGTGGAGGAGAAGCTTTGGTTCGGCTGAGGGGTGGTCCGGTAGTGGTCCTTCATAATCTGGTTCGGCGGTCTTGCTGCGCGTTGGTTTGGTGATGCTTGGGAGGTAGGGTGATTCGGCATTGGTATGGGGTGAATCTGGTTCGGTGAGGCTTTAGACCGGATGAAATCATACCCAACACTTGCCCCCCAAAGTAGGGCATGCGCATGGGCATGGCGTACTTTGTTTTTCCTGGGTCACCTTCATTCGGCCTTGTGTGCCGAGCTAGATGGTCCGGTTTATTCATGCTTTACCTATAAATATTGGCCTAAGCCCTTCGCCATTCCTTACCAGTCGAATCAGTAGGACACCGAACCAAACTCGTTTGCTTGAGATAACCGAATCGCTTGAGTGCCGAGTCTTTTTTAGCTGCCGAGTCGAACCGATACCGAACCAGGTATGTTTCTTTCGCCGAATGGGCACGAGAGGTTTTTAATGCCGAATGCTACATGGTATACTACCGAATGAGCTTGTGCCGAATGTGTATGCCGAATGAAATTTCATATTTGAATCTTGAGTGGAACATTAATCCTATATTCACCTGCTTGCTTACATTTCCATACTTCTTGTTCTAATACCATGTTTCTCTTGTGCCGCAGATAAATGTCTCGCAAAGCGGAAACTCGATCAGATAGAAAGAAGTCCAAGGATAGAGAAGAGTCTTCTTCCGTGCCCCCAGCCCAACCAGGACCGGTGCGACATGGACCTGCCCCGAGGTCGTTAGTAGATGGGTATGGTCCCTAGGAACTTCTGGTCTCCCCCCAGATTGCTTTCCTAGCTCCCTAAAGGAGGAGCAACTTGATGTTATATCTCGTTCTTTCGAGATAGATAGAGCGCTTATGCGGTTGCCGAGGAACGGAGTGATGCCGTACAATCCCCCCGAAGGATATTTTGCGTATAGTAGGTACCACTGCATGTGTGGGGCCATTCCTCCCATTAATACCTGGATAGTCAGCTTCATTACTTATCTGAAGGTGGCTCCTTTCCAGCTTCAGCCCAATTCCTACGCCATCTTGGTGTGCTTATACATCATTTTCCAGAGAAGGTACGGGCGCCTCCTTCCAACCGGGAGATCCGGTATCTATATAACTTGAGGGGTTACAAGAAGGGATCTCCGTACGTTAGCTTGGAAGCGGCTGTTCCTTTCAAACCGATCCTGGACCTATATTCGAAGCTCAGTATGTTTAAGAAAGAATGGTTTTTCATCAGGGATGACTCTGTTTCCTTCCGCCTTTTCACCTCTGGCTGTGAGTTGAACTTTATTTATAGTTTCCTTGTTTCGGCCACAACGCTTCTTCTTATATGCTTTTATTTCTTGCTAGCGACAGGTGGCTTTGCGGTCGTGGAGAATGATTCCTTGGTTCAGACGGCTGCGGAAATAAGAGCCATTTCGGCACGGGATCGGTCGGCTTCTTACTTGATCAGGAACGCTACTCTCCTGGAGCATAACTTGATCCTCCCACGCCAGTCCGTGGTTAAGCAGAGAGATACAGCTGAGGAGAAGGCTGTCAAAGCCAAGGAACGGGCCACGGAGAAGAGTGGCAAGAGGAAGACTTTTACCAAGCCTCCGGTTGTTGGGGGTAAGAAACTTAAGGAGTCTGACGGCCCCTCTCCTAGCACTTGCCCGATTATCCCGGAGGAGGAAGATGTGGAAGAGGATAGAGGCGAGGGCGAAGGAGGCGATGTAGGAGAAGAGTCAGAGGGTGGAGGAGATGGCGATGGAGATGGAGAGGGCAATGGTGATGGCGACGGACTGGGCGGTAGTGGCACTGGTGCCTTAACCTCCGGGCAAGTAGGGGAGCTTCAGGAGTGGACGGATGAGGCCCTCCGTCAAGCTTTCGGGGAATCGGAGGGAGAATCGGATTTGGCGGAGAAGGCGAAGAGGACTGGTAAGGCCGGGGCTTACGCCGATCCATCCCCTAAGAGCTCCTCAGCTAGGGTGACTCCGCCAGTGCAAGGTGAACTTTTGACTTCTGCAGACTCCATTTATGACAGGGACTTAGGAATATTTTATGGCTCGCTCCCGTCCTGGGATGAAATCCATGACTTATTGCAGGATCCTACTCCTCCGCAGGGTTTGTATAATAGATGTGTCTTCTCATTCTTTTTAACTTGACATATTTCTCGAATTATGGACCATTGTATGTTCGTAACATTCGTTCTTTATTACAGGGGCAGGCAAGGTGGCCAAAACTTCAGACGTTCGACACCGCCTTGAATAATTCAAGTTGATGAGAGCTTCTACTAAGCCGAAGCCGCCAACTGGCCGTTCCGGGGATGTAGTTAAATATCGCCCTCTTCTTGGAGTCATTGAGGAAGGTATCCAGCAGAGGAAGAGGAGGCGTTCCTTGTTTGATTCACCACCTGGTCCTCAGTCTCCTACTCAGCCTCCCCGAGATACTACGGAGAAGACCACGGAGTTTGTCCCCTCTCCTCCTCCTTTCGAGAATCCTACTGTGATCCGCATAAAACGTCCCGACGTGCCTCGCAATCCCTTTGCTGGCCACCCGGATTTGGACCCAAGCTCTCAGGATATTTTATTTGACGAGGCCACGGGCGAGAATCTTCTTCCCCGCAATCCCATGGTTGGGGTTCTTGATGAGGCTAAGTCCCTAGATCTGGATCTGCTCACTACTCGGATAGCTGCTATGGGGGACGAAGCCAAGGCCAACATCGACCGGGTCGCGGAGGAGGTCGAGAAGTTAATGGAACATCACGCCCTATTGGCCAAGGCTGGGGAGGAGATAGGGAGTGCTAATATAAGGTTGCGGTTAGTGGTTGCTGATCAGGCCAAACAACTTGACGACCAGGCTATTCAGATATCCCAGCATGAGGCGGCCACCCGACGACTAAAGAAAATCATGGAGGAGGCTAGCAAGGCTGAGTTGCGAAAGGTGGAGGCCGCCTGCAAGGAGCGGATTGACATAGCCATTGCTACGGTGGACGAGGTTCGGAGGGCAGATCTCGAGCAAGCAGAGGAGTTATCTGGGAGGCTTGAGGCCGCAGAGCTTGCTCAGGCCAGGCTAAAGGAAGAGATGGAGGAAATGAGGAGGTCTCTCCAGGCTGACCGCTCGAGATATCGATCGGAGAGGGATGTCGTCGTCGCTAAGTTGTTGTCTTCCGAGGCCCGAGTGAGGGAGTTTGAGGAGAATGAGGGGATGATGGATGAGATGTTGCAGGATATGTACTTCCGTACCTGGAAGCAGGGTAATTTATCCTGGATGGATGACTATCCCTGGATCATGGCTAGGATATATCTCCGGGCTTTGGAGGAGGCTAAGGCCGATGCGGATAAGGAAGGTGGAGCGGCATTCAGGATGGACATGGTAACCGTCCAGTTCTCAGAGGAGGAGAAGGTAGCGGTGAAGGAGGGGATGCGGCTACTTGCTGAGGAGGAAGCCGGTGTGCAATTGGGGGATGAGGACCGAGAAGCGGGTGCTGGTGAGTCTCTCTCCTCTTTTCTTTTTAGATTTTCATAAATTGATCGTTCGCTGTTTATCTGATGGACTCTTCTTCTGAATTGGACAGGTGGGACCTCTGGTCAACATGCTGGGAGTTCCGATCCAGCAACCAAGTAGACTCGGAGAGCTGGTTCTGAAGTGTAGTGGTTAGCACTAATGCAGCTGGTTATTTTATTTGGTCTGCTTGACATTCCTGTATATGCTAGTTCAAAACATTAATGTACTGTAATAATGACTTTATGTATTTTCATCACATAAGCTGACTCCTTTATGTTGGAATGTTGTCGCTATTTTGTTGTGCTGTGTAAGTGATGTAACTATGCATGTTACTAGTGACTTGACTGTGCCTGATGCCAAGTTTTTTGCTTAAAGTATAATTTTCTCATTTTGCAACGTAAATGTGATGTGTGAATATGAACTGCAGCTATGCATTAATGTATAAAAGTAGAAGGTACCGCCCTTCATGTTTCGGCTGTGGACGGCAACTTCATGCGCCCTGTAAGACTAAGCACTAATGCTGTTGAGTGTCTCGCCACCCGATCGTAAGTTTCCGCTCCCATTAGCGAGCGTTCCCTATTTCATGTCCTGTACTTTCAAGCACCGTTACGGAGAATAGGAGAAAAGTTTTAAATGAAATGGAAATATAGGAAAAGTAAAACTTCCAGTCACGGAAGGCCGTCGATGTGCTTAAGTTCGTGGCAAACGGGTTTTGTAGTCACTTTCCCTAGCCGTGGGTCTTGGAGACATTTGTCATCCATCTTACGCCTCTGCGGGGAGTTTTCTTTTTTACCACAGCCGCACTTAAGACACATCGGAGCCGATCGCGCACAGTAACTACCCGGGCCATTATGGCCCGTAATCGTGGGTATTATTCGATTTACTGTGGCCGGCTAGCGTGGGGGCCGATCGTCAACTGTGAACCGCCCCTGGCTGGCCACACCTTATGTTGGGGCTTATGATCGGTTCACAGTTGCCGGCGAGCCGAATCGCTGTAATGAGCTGCCATCGGCTGTAGTCGGCCTTTTTTTTTGATGACTTATACTCGGCTTATTACAGTCGGCTTTAAGGGCCGAGGCAAACAATGAGTTAACTCGCGGTAGAGGGATACTGGAGCAAAGTGTCTCATTGGCGAGGGCATAGGAGCGTAGCGTACCTGTTAGATTTTGTCCAGGTGGAGTTGTGTTGTGAAGCTCTGGATTGAAATGTCATCTGCAAAGGATTTTGTTCAACAGCAAAGGATAAAGCTTAACAAGTAGCCCAGATATAAAGGAACAAGTTAACAAGAGCCAAGTTTTTTAAAGTGGTTCGGCACGAAAATGCCTACGTCCACTGATTCTCTTTGTTAATTCACTTCATATGGACAGTACAAGTTAAGAAAAGTATCGATGGAGGTGTCGGATGTTCCATGCCCTCTGGAACACCTCTCCGTCCACTGTTGACAAAATATAAGCTCCGTTGTGGAGATCTTTATGAATTACATATGGTCCGTCCCAGATGGGGTCCAGTGCCCCGGGGCGCGGAAAGATTCTCTTGAGGACAAGATCTCCTTCTTGTAAGCTGCGATGTTTGACTTTGGAGTTGTATAGTGCTGCCACTTGTTGTCTGTGAGCTGCTGCTTTGAGTGCTGCATCATTTCTTCTCTCCTCAATTAGATCCAAAGACATGTGGAGGAGTTCTTCGTTTTCTTCGGGGTTGTAGTGGATCCTACGATGGGAAGGTACAATAGTTTCAACTGGGAGCATGGCCTCTGATCCATATGCCAAAGAGAACGGAGTATGCCCTGTCGATGTTCTGAAAGAAGTGCGGTAGGCCCATAGTGCTGTAGGAAGTTCGTCCACCCAAGTGCCTTTTGACTTTTCAAGCTTCTTCTTGATTAGAGTCTTGAGAATTTTGTTGACAGCTTCGACTTGGCCATTTGCCTGGGGATAAGCCACGGATGAGAAGCTCTTGTGAATCCCGTGCTCTTGGCACCAGTCGGCAAATTCCTCGCTGTCAAATTAAAGCCCGTTGTCTGATATTATTCTGAGTGGAACTCCGTATCTGCACAGAACGTTTTTGATCAAGAAGTTGATAACTTTAGCTGAAGATATTTTATTCAGAGGCTTCGCTTCCACCCATTTGGTGAAATAGTCAACTGCCACTATGGCATGTCTGGCCCCGCCTCGGCCCATCGGCAATTCGCCAATTAAGTCAATTCCCCATATTGCGAAGGGCTAAGGGCTGGTCATCTGAGTAATTTCATTGGTTGGTACTCGAGAAATCTTAGTAAATTTCTGACATCTGTCGCATCTTCTGACGAAGTCTAAGGCATCTTTGTTTAAAGTGGGCCAGAAATACCCATATCGGAGTATCTTTTTTGCTAGGGTCTGCCCTCCGGTGTGGTCTCCACAACTTCCCTGAGGGATATTGGATAGAATTTCCTTGGCTTCTCTTCCAGCAACGCACCTCAATAAGGGGTTAGAGAAGCCGCGGCGATAGAGGATGCCTTCTTGCATTGTGTAGCGGGAAGCTTTTCTTAGAATTTTCTTAATTTCACTTCGCCCGTCGGGTAGGGTGCCGTTTTGTAAGTATTCTCGGATAGGGGTCATCCATGTTTCTTCTTCGGTTGCAGCTATCGGATCTACTTGCTCGAAACTCGGGGTTAGTAGCCTTGAGACAGTTGTCGTTCCAGAAGTGGTACCATTTCCCATTCTAGCTTACTTTGCCAGCTCGTCGGCCTCTTGATTTTCTTCTCGAGGAATGTGCTTGATCGAGTAGTGATCCAATTGATTGAGCAGCCGCTTGGTCTTTTTCAGATATGCCGCGAGCCTCTCTCCTCGAGTCTGGAACTCCCCTAGTATTTGATTTACGATGAGTTGAGAATCACTATGGAGACATAAGGAACTGACTCCAATTTCCAGTGTAAGTTCTAATCCGGCTATCACTGCTTCATATTCTGCGTCATTGTTAGTGGCAGCGAATTCCAATCTTAGGGCGTAGTGCAGCTTCTTTCTCCTGGGGGTGATTATCACAACACCTGCCCCCGAGCCTTGTTCGTTTGACGCTCCATCTACGAAGAGATTCCACTTGATATCTTCTGCTATTTCAGATTGGTCCTTACCTTCGCTAGTAGTGAATTCGGCAATGAAATCAGCTATGGCTTGTCCCTTGATAGCGGCGCGAAGATGGTAAGTGATACCATATTGACTTAGCTCGATGCACCACTTGAGCAGTCGCCCAGAGGTGTCGGGACGATGGAGCACTTGCCTCAATGGTTGGTCGGTTAGGACTCTGATGGGATGAGATTGGAAATAGTGTCGTAGCTTCCTTGATGTGATTAGTAAACAGTATGCTAGCTTCTCAAGTTTAGGGTATCTGGCTTCTGCCCCCATAAACCTCTTGCTTATGAAGTACACTGGCTGATGTGTGCGGTTTTCTTCTCTTACCAAAGCGGCGCTTAGAGCATGGGATGACACAGCAAGATATAGGTACAGTTCTTCGCCTTCATTCGGAGTCGAGAGTACTGGTGGCCGTTGGAGGTGCTCGATTAGGTCAAGGAAAGCCGCTGAACATTCGTCGGTCCACTCGAATTTCCCTTTGTCTCTCTTTAGGGCTTCGAAGAAAGGGACACACTTGTCAGTTATTTTGGAGATGAATCTGCTTAGGGCGGCCACCTTCCCGTTTAGGCTCTGCAATTCTTTCCGAGTGGATGGTATTTTGATATCTTGCAAGGCTCGGACTTGTTCGGGGTTTGCTTCGATTCCTCTGGCATGGACGATGAATCCCAAGAACTTTCCTGATGACACTCCGAAGGAGCACTTTAGAGGATTCAGCTTCATTCCATATTGGCGGAGTACTTGGAACATCTCATCCAGGTGGCTTACATGATCGTTGGTTTTTCTTGATTTAACCAGCATGTCATCCACATAGACCTCCATAGTTCGTCCTATCAGTTCTGCAAACATCTTGTTGACGAGGCGCTGATAAGTAGCTCCGGCGTTTTTAAGTCCAAATGGCATTACCTTGTAGCAGTACAATCCTCGGTCAGTGATGAAGCTAGTGTGGTCTTGATCGGGGGCGTGCATAGATATCTGGTTATATCCTGAGTATGCGTCCATAAAGGATAAGAGTTCGTGTCCGGCAGTGCTGTCCATGAGTTGGTCGATTCGGGGGAGTGGGAAACAGTCTTTTGGGCAAGCATCATTTAGGTTGGAGAAGTCAATGCATGTCCGCCACTTCCCATTAGCTTTCTTTACCAGTACCCGGGTTGGCGATCCATTCCGGGTAGATGGCTTCACGTATGAAGTCATTGGCAAGTAAGTTCTTTACTTCTTCCTCGAGGGCTGCTGATCGTTCTGCCCCCATACTTCTCTTCTTTTGCTTTACCGGTACCTTGGTAGGATCGATGTTTAATGTGTGGCATGCTATGTCCGGGGAAATTCCAGTCATATCAGCGTGCGTCCATGCAAATACATCCATGTTGTGGCGAAGAAAATCAATGAGTTGATTCTTTAATTCTCTTTTTAACTGGGATCCGACTCTCAGTAGTTTACTTGGGTCGCGTTTGTCTACAGATACGAATTCCATAGCCTCTGCAGGCTCGGCGGTGGCCTCCTCCTCTTTGTCCCTAGGGTCTAATTCATTGAAAGGATCACTGGTATACCGAAAAGGAGGGGCTTTCTTTAGTTGCTATGCTTCTAAGCTTTTCATGCAGAGAACAGTCTCTGCATTCTTCCCTTTATCTTTCCTGCGGTTATTGCGAAGTTCAGTTACATAGCAGTCTCGAGCAGCGTCTTGATCTCCCTCCACTTCTCCTATTCCGTCATCTGTTGGAAATTTCATCTTCAGATACCATGGGGCTAGGACAATTTGGAAGTCGGACAGAGCTGGCCTTCCCAAAAAGGCGTTGTAGGCTGAATGATTGTCTATTAACACGAATGTCTGTTTCCGAACGGTGGAGCGGGGATGGCTTCCCAATTCAACAAAGAGATCCAATTGTCCAAGGGGCATCTTTGCTTCTCCAGTGAAACCGTGTAGCGGTTTGTTGCAGGGAGAAACGTCCTTCATTGACAGCTTCATTTTGTCGAAAGCATGCCTGAACAGAATATTCACTGAGCTTCCAGTGTCTATTAAAATTCGGAAGACTTTGGCTGGACCGAACCAGGCAGAGATGACCATAGGGTCCATGTGTGGGTACTGCCTTCCTTCTAGGTCGCGCCCACTGAATGTGATGTCATTATTTTCCTTCCGCTTAGGGTGGCGTTCTTCCATAACAGAATTGACGCAGTCTCCCTTGCTTCTGAGTGAGTTTCCATATCTTTCCATTTCTGCCCAGCTTTTGTCGGCGATGTGTGGCCCTCCTGATATGGTGTGGACCACTATCTTTTCTTGACTGGAGCAACTGGTGTTGCGGTTTCCTCCGCCTGTTTCTGGGTGGAGCTGCCCTGGGTTTTCCTTGGCGGGAGCTGGAGTCATGTCCTGGCCCTTTACATAGCGTTCCAGCTTCTTTCTCCTGATGTGTTCTCCAATTAGGTCTCGGAGATGGCAGCATTCATTGGTATCGTGCCCATGAGACTCGTGGAAACGGCAGAATTTTCCGGACTGGATTACGCGATCTGACTCTTTCTTGTACGGGGGGCGCTTGTATGTAAGTTCGTCCTGGGTGGCCAGGAAGATGTTCTCGACTGTTTCATTCAAGGGAGTGTAAGCGTCAAATCTCGGTCCTGGTCGGTACAAGCGCTTTTCTCCCTTCTTGCCCCCTGCATTGTCTCTGGAGTCGTTTCTCCGAATGTCCTTCGCTGCCGCGGGGGCGTTTCCATGAGCCGTCTTAGTCTGTGGTCCTGTCTGCCTTTCAGCGGCAGCCTCTTCGAGTCTCATGTACTTCCCAGCTTCATGGAAGAAATAGGGCAAGGTAGCTGGTTTTTCTTTAGTTAGTCTTCTAGCAAACTTGGTATCTGGGTGCACACCACTACAGAGGGCCATTAGGGTGAGTTTCTCATCGGCATCTTGAACTGCTGCCGCTGCGGCATTGAACCGGGTTAGGTATTGCTGCAGTGTCTCTCCGGATTTCTGTTTGACAGTAGATAGAATAAGCATCCTTGGGTTGTTCCACATGAATGCGGAACTGGCTAATGAACTTTTCTTTCAACATCTCCCATGAGCTGATGGACCCTTGAGGTAGGTGGCAGAACCAGGAGGTAGCTAGATCTGCCAAGAAAAGTGGGAAGCATTTACATAACACTCACTCCGTTGCTCCGCTAATGAGCATATGCTGGGTGTATCTCTGTAAGTGTACGATGGGGTCAGAGGTTCCCTTGTAAGGTTCCATTGTCGGCATTTTCCATTCTCGAGGGGTGATGGCGGTTTTGATGTCGCGGGTGAAAGGGCTGGTTACCCTAGCGCCTATCCCTCGATCCCTTTGCTCCCGTCGGACGCATTCCCTGAATAATCGTGCCATTCTTTCATCAGAATTTGGAGCGGACAAAAATGAGCTTGGTTCTTCCCTGCGGGAACGATCTCGTCCAGATGACCTGTAGGGATCGTATAGTCTATCACTTCTGACGTTATCCAGTGGCTGTCTTTGGCTGCTCGGATGCATGCTAGGACCAGCTACAGTTGCCCCCCTGCCTTGATCTTCCCCTGTGGGGTTCTGTTTCGAGCATTTCCATGGGGTCAACCTCGGGCTGGGTTCCAACTCGGCTCCGTTCAGCGGGGTTTCTATGATTAGGCGGCATGACTGGCTCAGCTACATCCGACCCCCACCTGGTGCCTCCCCTATTGGGTTCAACTCCAAGCGCTTCCTCGAGTCGGAGTTCGGGCTGAGTCCAGGCGCGGCCCCTATCATTGTTGTTCCTGTTGATAGCTTCTTCGAAGAGGGAAGACCTTTGTTGTCTCCTAGATCCTCCAGATTGAGATTCACCCCATGATTCAGTGCTGCGGTTGGATTCCTCGGCATCCTTCAAGCGTGACATGAGTTGGTTCACCAAAGCTTCTTGTTGGGATGCAAAGCGGTTAGTCACTTCAACCACAACTCTGTCTAGGTCTGCCCTAGTGATTGCTGCCGGTTGTTCCGCGACAGGGGCTGTCGGAATTGCCTGATCTACATTTGGCACTGCTGTCGTAGTGGGATGGCTCTCTTGATCTGGATCCACTGGATTTGGAGCGCTGCTGGTTGCAATGTTCTTTCCCTTGTTGGCGTCTTTTCTCGGCCTGGAAGTCATGTTTCCTAGGCAATGAAGGGTGCTATTGGGAAAGAAGGTTGAATGGGGGAAGCTGAAGCTTCGAGTTCCAAGTTCTCAGTGAAAGCACCAAAAATGTTTGCGCAAAAAATGGGCAAACACCTCCAATCCGTATAATTTAGTTGATTTTATGTGGTTTTTAATGATTTGGGTGACTTATGCAAATATGTAAAAAGCAGGGACTGAACTGTAAAAGACACACAGATTTATAGTGGTTCGGCCAGAACGTGCCTACGTCTACTTTATATGTTATTATCATTTTTCTTTCAGATTACAAGTACAAAGCTTTAAGTACAAGTATAAGAAAGTTGTTTGAAAGTTTCTTCCTTGCTTGAGCTCTCAAACGTGTCTGCCATTGTTGTACCCCTGCCCCTCTATTTATAGAGTGAGGTTGGGGGTAGGGGTTCTGGATGTATATAGCTGCTGGTGGGCCTGGGCTGAAGTAATTCTGGCCTGGCGGCGTTCTGGTTCGGCAACACCTTGGTTTGGCAGTGGGGACGTAACTTGGTCCGGTGGTGTCACTTTGACTTGGCTCGGTAGCGAGGGAAATGGGTTGGTTCGGTGTTGATTGGTAGAAGCGTTGGTCCGGTGTTGGGTTGATTCGGTGGTGTTGGTCCGGTAGTGGAGGAGAAGCTTTGGTTCGGCTGAGGGGTGGTCCGGTAGTGGTCCTTCATAATCTGGTTCGGCGGTCTTGCTGCGCGTTGGTTTCGTGATGCTTGGGAGGTAGGGTGATTCGGCATTGGTGTGGGGTGAATCTGGTTTGGTGAGGCTTTAGATCGGATGAAATCATACCCAACAGAAACTGGATGGACTACTGGGACTATTACGTGTTAAGGTGGAAAATGTAAAGCCTTAACGCTATTTAAAAGTAAGTTTATTTTACAATAGACATTATTATAATAGCGAAATATTACTACATAGTAAATAGTTTAACGGATCCTTAGACGATGGCCAGTCCCAAGAATCCTTTAAGTTACTAGTACCTTATATTATAATTCACTTGAGTGTGTTTACATTGTATAAGTATGTATGTCCTGACTCGAGTGTTTTGTGTTTTGTTTTACGCTCAGGTCAGATTGAGTGATACAGCATTAGAGACTCACCTTCGGAGTTTGAGCTTTGCTTGAAGATCCAACTATCTTTTTCAATTTCAGTATCCAGTTGATTCCAGTTATTCAGTTGATTCCAGTAATGTATTCAGCTTTGTACTTGATTATTGTATTGAACTTCTGTGGTATCTTGTTTAACTCTGATGCATATTTATATAGTAGCTTCATGAACTACTATTTCTTTGCTTTCGCTGCATTTTATTACTCTGTGTTTGTGATCTGTGATTTATTTATTTATTGTATATTATGAGTTTTGCCAAATTTATATTAACAATTCGATATTTTGAGCAACTCAAGTCCGACATGTGTGGATGCGAATGGTTGAAAATATCGGGTCGTTACATTTGGTATCAGAGCTTTGGCTCTAGGCAAAACTAGGCATATATAGTAAATTTATTTATAGAATCACTTTCATTCGAGTGTGAATCTCTTCCTTTTGAATCGGTTTCCTTTGACTTTTGGAACGTTCCCTGCGGTTCCAAATTTCATTCGTGTTCCCCACTATCCGTCTTCTTTTGATTTTGGAGTATCCTATAGCTCCACTTCGAATGATCTTTACAATGAGTCGGCGGTTTTGCCAATCTTCGATTGACTTGTAAAGGGGTGAAACTCCTTTACAATAGGCATTGATTCTATATCCTTGGTTTAGATGCTGATATCTTTTGTCAAACCCGAATTCTATCTTCTGAGATCGAATGTAGACTTTCCCAGAATTCTACATCGATCTTATTCTTTAAATCAAGGGTTCGGGTTGCCCGCGATTTATATAAGCTTATCCATCTTCCTGCTCTGTTGTCTAACCTTCTTATCTTTTGTTTCGAACTTATATTCAAATCAGAATTCTCTTTGATTTGAGTCAATAAAATTTGAACCCCTATTCTTGCTTTGTAAAGCTATATTTAAAAAGTTTTATATATTGTGTTGTTTGAGTAGTTGATGTTGATTTGGGTTTTCGATCGATTCGTCTGATCAACGCTATCGATAGGATTTCTAAAACACTTGAACAGAGCAAACCGACACAATATGCTTTTCAAATTTAGTAAATGAAATAAATTTTGTATATTATATTATATATAAGTATAATTTTCTAAATTTTGATAGTTAATTGAATTGGTTGTTAAGAAATAATATTTGATTTTATATATAGCTTGTAACCATTGGCTTTTGTCTTATATATATTATGGAACTATAAAGCATGGTTATAAATTTATTTGGAAATTTAAATGAATTTGAATCAAGAAACTGAGAATTTAATTTCTAATGATTACAAACCTTGGTTTGGGTTTTAAAAAGTATATTTTTTAAAGTGTTTTCGGATAGAAATTCATTTTTCAAAGAATTTTGAAAGTTTTAAATCAGTGCTATCCTATTTTGTTGCTGGAAAATAATTTTGGTGATAGCGGTCGCATCAACGACATTCATTTTCGGGTCTCAAAGTGGACAGACCATTCTGTAGCCTTGCTACAGTTTTCTTTAGAAATTAAATTGATTTGGATTTCTAAAGTATGAATTGAATTTTTCTAAAATATGACCTGATTTATAATATATATTGATATATGATTTAAATTTGAATTGATATATATATATATATATATATATATATATTTATGTATCTCTAAAATAGTTTGAGGTTAATCGAAAATCTAATTCTTAAATTTTATCTTAAAGGGATAATTTCATAACTTTGAATAAATATCTAAGCTTGGATAATTGAATTGAGAAAAATTTATTTGCATAACGCTCAATTGCATTCCAAAATAACTTGCCTTAATAATTAGAAGTTAACAATGTAATTGGATAATATACAATATAAAAATGATTTTATAAATTAAATTTGAGTAGCTATAATAAATGTTATATACTTAAATTTTAGTTATAAAAGATTAACAGAGGTAAATAGAATGAAAAGTTAATTAAATAATTTACATTAAAATGATGTTAAAGGAATTTTAAATAAATTTGATTAGTCATGATGAGTGCAATTATACTTAATATAGGTAATTAGATATAAGTGGAATAAATTTAATAATAATTTGGAATAAAGAAGAATTAAATTTATTAAATAAATTATGAGCATAATAAATGATTTTCAAATTCATTGACTTTATAAATTTTTAATTTAATATAAAATAATGAAATTAGAAAATAGATAAGATTTATTTAACTTAGATGGAATTAATTATTAACTTAAGTTGAAACTTTCGTGGTTTTAAATTTGTTATCTCATCTTGTTTTGCAATCTATCTTTCTTTCGGATTGTTCCTATTCTCCTGCATCCTAAGCGGGAAATTGACTTCCGAATTGATCTTATTCCTGAAGTTCAACTTGTAGTTCTTCCTCCCAAAAGAACTTATCTTTATCTATCTATTTGGAAACTTTTCAAGGATCTTCTTCGTGCTTGTATTGTTGATTATGGAGGATCTGGAAAGATCATATCCATCTTGTTGAATTTACCTATAACAACAGTTATCAGGTATAATTTCAATCTTCTCTTCATCTTGTTTAATCCTTTATTTTCCATCTTCTATTCTATCTTGTTTTCCTTGTTCTCCCTGTCTCGTTCCTTTTCGAGGATGAAAAGTTTTGAGTGAGGGAGAGTGTAACAGCCTAAATTTTTGTAAATTATTTTTAGATTTAATTTATTTGAAGACTTAGATTTTTATTCATTGAAGTTTGAATTTTCCGATGAAATTTGGATTTTTGTTTGTAATTTCCCTTCCATACATAATAAAATAAATAATTTTTGAAAATTTACATTTTGGTCAAACTTTGACTTTTATTTGAAATTTTAAAATTTTAAATTTTAAATTCTAACCTTTTTATTTGAAGTTGGATATAAATTTTATATTGGTTCTACTTTTCGTTTCATGAAATTCCGATTTATACTTTTAGATTTGGATAAATTACAGCGTTTTTTGCACGCAATAAATTTCTGTACTTTTATTATATGTAAATTATATATTTTTCCTATATCCATCTCTATTTTATCTTTCTATTTTTATTTTGTCTAAATAGTCATGTTTGTTTATTGGATTGTTGCTTGTTTATATCTTTTATTTATGGCTTGGAAAAAAATCAAAGGGTATACGTTATATTGTCTTAATTGCTTGACTTTTTAAATTGCCTACTCTTTATTTCTTTTAGTCATTCCCACCATTGCATGGCCATGCATTACTCTATCAAATCACATAAAAATCTTATCAATATCTCACTTCCTCATTTGCCTCTTCTGATTGAAAGATTTTACTGTAAGTTTCTTTTATTAAATAAGTAAATAAATCTCATTCATTCACTAGCCTCTTTATTTCTTTCCTTTCCACTTTCTTACCCTAGCCGCTCACTATTGTCTTTGCTTAGCCATGTATTTCTTTTTCCTAGCCGTGAGAAATCATTCCACAAATCACGTACAAGAAGATTTATTTCTCATTTCAAACTCCTCATTTTCATTTGCATTTAAGAATAATACATACATAAGTTTCTTTCTCCTTTAATTGTTGCCTTTTCTTTTCTTCTCTTCTCATCTTTCCTTAGCCATGCATTTACATCATCTATAGCCGTTCTTTTTACAAACCATAGCCGGCATCACTTTGTAAACCACGTACAAAGTTTCTCAAATCCATCTCATTCATTTGCGTGAAAAAAGTATACAAGCTTCAAAATCCATGGCTTCCTCTTCTCCTTTTCTACTTTTCATTTTCCTTTTCTTTGTTTCGTTCATGTCTTGCTTGGCCTCTACCATGCCTTAGCCGACCACTACACTATCTCCACCACCACCAAGACCACCTCCACTACCTCATCACCTCCACACAAGCATGGCCGTGACCACCATGATGATAACCGCCACCTTCTCCTTGAAATAAACATAGTCGACCACACATATGCCTTCACCTTCATATTTCTAGGCTCGGCCACCAAACAAAGCTCCACCCACATCCACTTGACATGACCACAAACATCCCATTTCCATGCCACTTGACCAAGATCCAACATAGGGTCGAGCCCCATGCACCATAGCCGAACCAAAACTCTCCAAGTTCCATGCCTTTTAGCCTCCCATTGATTGTAACCTACCACCTTTTCATGTTCCACACCACCTAGCCGTGCTTACATGACCTAAATTAAGCCTAACTTGCCTCTAAGCCACTTAGGTCGAGCATGACATGATGTGGTCTAGCCTATTAGACCATGGCCGAGCCCAATTGGTGGTTGAAGCAAAGGTTATGCCATGTTTATCTCATATTATTTTTCATTGTTTCGATTCTATTCTTTGTGTTGAAACTATATTCTTATGTTTGGTATTTGGTGGTGTATTGGTGTTGTGTACTAGATTTGGATCAGACTCTTCATCCACTCAAAAGTATAGCCGTTCTTTGTCGTGTCTTTTCGGGATTTGCGGAGTTTAGATTGTGTTTGAATTTGATCTCTGGCTTTTAAAAAGGCGAGTTATTCACTCTAGACATACTACCGTTATAATTGTGAAATGATTACAAGTGAATTGTATAAATTAATATGCTATGTTCTTTTATGCATGCGATATATTTATATGATATTAAATGCTATTTATATACTTGTTCCATCATTTGATATGAAATTATATGTTATATCGTTATTTTATTTTTCTATATCTCACACTGCAAGTTCCATATCACTATAGGTTGAAATGATACATACCCGAACAGACATTAGAATAAGGAAAAATCATTATGAGCTGAAATGATAGGTTGGAGTGATTTTTATTGTATTTATTTTGCTTGTGATTGTGGGTTTGAAACGATAGAACCCGGATTTTTCTTTTAAATTACGGATTGAAATGATACATACCGTATCACTTGACCTAGGTTAGAAAATATTATATAGGTCCATGGGTATATTTTTTTTCATAATATTTTCCTAAAACTTTATTAAGTATTTTAAATAATATTTCACTAAAGATTTTAAGTATTATAAGTTTTATAAATATATGAAACTTTTAACTTACAATTTGATTTAATGCTTTAGTTATAAAGATGTGTTGGTTTTTCTATAAGTTAAAGTTTTATAAAGCTAATAATTGGTTTTAAGTTGAATTAAAGATCGTTAATGATGATAAATAACTTAATAATTGAATTTGACTTAATATGGAAGTTTTAAATCTAAGCTAGCAATTGCTATGAATTTTACTTTATGAAATGGACTTGTTTTGTATAATAAATAATGTATTTTAAACTGATAAAATGGAATACAGTTTTAATTGAACATTTTGTGATAAAAATTTATTTAACTGGAAAATCATAGTTAATGTCCAAATGAATAGATCTAGAAGGAAAATTTGATTGTTATATTAACTATGATAAATTGTTCTTTTGTGAAATGTTATGTTTGTAAAATAAATAGTTATGACTTTAAAATGGAAAAATGTATCTTAAGTTATGGCTAAACTTGATAATTGGAAATTTGGTTTTAAATGAAATTTTTAAGTTCAGTAAATAAATAGAAATTTAGTTTTATTTATGAAATGGGTATTTTAAAATAAAGTGTTGAGTTATTTGTTAAAATAAAAAGTTAAATAAAATGGTGTAAATTTGACATAATACATGAATTATAGTTAATCTGGATATTTCATTTATAATTTTTTTTATTGAATCATAAGTTAAATGATGTCCAAATAGATGTTTTTGAAGCATGAAATATGATTTTATAAGTTAAAAATAGCCAAAATTAAAGTTTTAATGTTTCTGAAATTGTTATAATAAAGCGGTAATTTGTTTTGGTAACATTTTAAAAATGCTATGGTTTTAGGATAGCATTTGCTAAATGCTATCAATTCTGAAGTTTAACTAAGTTCTGAAATAACTAAATATCTATTACAGCACTTTTTAAATGCTGTTATTTATGAATTTGACAATGTTTTAAAATATTACTAATAACTATTGTAACACTTTATAAATGCTATCGTAGCTGAAATTTACAATGTTTGTAAACTTTATAATTGAATGAATGGACTTAGAGATATTATAACTTTGAGATGAATATTATTCAACATTGAATTTAAATGGTTTAAATAAATATTATTTTTAAAGGTGTTATTTCTAAGTATTACGATTTTAGAGGATAACATTTCTAAATTATTATGGTTTCAAAGTGCTTGGTTTCAAGAGTTAATATAACTTTGAAAGTACTATAGTTTTGAAAATGAAATTATTGAAATTGTATTTAGTTAAGAATTGTCTTTAAATATATTAATTTGAAACGTATTGAAATTAAAGATTTAATAATATCGCTTTAATAAGTGGTTTGGTTTAGGATGATTTAAAGGAATATTTCAAGTTTAATAAACTGAAGGAAATATTCAGTGATTTGGAATTTGGGTTTTATTTAAAGGATATATTGGTTTGATTTTGGAATTTAAATGATATATTATTACTTTGGTTTTGAAATGGATATGATATTTTGGTTTTAAAGTATAAATAAATTTGAAACAAATATCCATAGGTTATAATAACGGTTGGTTGTTAAAGAGACCGGGTGGAGATTCCAGAATGAAGTCGGATGGCGATGGCGTTCCTTTGAGGTATATAAGTGGACCCAACTCTGATGAGTTGGCATAAGATGGCTAAAACAGGAGTGATTGACGAGCTAAGTGAGGTCATTCCTCCGATCGGACACTCCTTCGATATTATACTCTATCTTTTAGGATTGATTCGGTGGCCACTTTGATTTCTGATTTGGGGGTGTGGCTCGAGGTAGGCGGTAGTAGCTGCCACGCGTTACCGCCAGCCCGGAAGCGTAATTGGTATATCTACCATGGCATTGCCTAGTTGTGTCGTGTCACCTACCCTATCGCGCCTTGTACGAGTTTGGTTTTCTCCCTAGCCCGTAGAGTATCCTCTACTAGCCTCTTGATCAGGAGGTATTATTATACTGGATGAACTACTAGGACTATTACGTGTTAAGGTGGAAAATATAAAGCCTTAATGCTATTTAAAAATAAGTTAATTTTACAACAGAAATTATTATAACAACGAAATATACTACATAGTAAATAGTTTAACGAATCCTTAGAGAATGGGCGGTCCCAAGCATCCTTTAAGTTGCTTGTACCTTATATTACAGTTCACTTTAGTTGGTTTACATTGTATAAGTATATATATCCTGACTCGAATGTTTTGTGTTTTGCTTTACGCTCGGGTCAGATTGAGTGATACACGATAGAGACTCACCTTTGGAGTTGGAGCTTTACTTGAAGATCCAGCTATCTATTTCAATTTCAGTATCCAGTTGATTCTAGTTATTCAGTTGATTCCAGTAATGTATTCAGCTTTGTACTTGATTAATGTATTGAACTTCTGTGCTATCTTGTTTAACTCTGATGCATATTTATATAGTAGCTTCATGAACTACTATTTCTTTGCTTCCACTACATTTTATTACTTTGTGTCTGTGATCTGTGATTTATTTATTTGTTGTATATTCTGAGTTTTGCCAAATTTATATTTACAATTCGGTATTTTGAGCAATTCAAGTCCGACATGTGTGGATGCGAATGGTTGAAAATATTGGGTTATTCAAGAATAGTATAAAGGGTTACTTTGAATATAGAAATTTCAGAGTTATTAGAACCTAAATACTATCATCAGCCTGCATAGTTATAACTGTTTGTCCTTACAATGCCATATATACAATATAGAAATGCAGTGAAATTATGAATACTAAAAAAGGTAATCATCCACCTATTCTCCTTAAGCTCTAAAGCGTCCGTAGCTAAATCCAAAAAAGTACATGGCGCTGACATGAGCATTATAATAAAATAACATCTGGATCGGTCAGCTAAACCAGCATAACAAAACTCAAGAAACATGAAATAGGTAATAGTAACCATGGAGATCTTATGATTCCCATAATGGTTTTTCCCTTAAAGAAACCAACCGTTCATTAAGTTTAATATAGAGATATGATAGATAATGTCTAGAGTGTAGGATATAAAGTATGTGAAAGCTATAAGCATTTCGTTCCAACACTCCTCCCCAAGCATTCTCGATGGTATGAAATCGCGAAGTATTTCGATCACTTATTAAGCGAATATTAGGTCAAGTTCGATAGTCGACTAATCGATTATCTAGTCAAAAAATTGCTTATACAAATCAATATTCGTACGCTTAACTTGTTTGAGATATTCTAACTTAACTATTCATCATCCAAGAGTGAAGCCAAGTAAGTTAGAGCATTGGTTGCATCAAAGCCTTGTCTAGACACTTCATTCTTGAATTTCACAAATGAATAAGTCTACTTCGTCTGTTTTTATTGTTAAGTATAGTATTAATGATTTCCATAAACAAGTAAGAAATCAACGCGATTAATACGTCTCCAACATTTTCCGACTTACTATTCCTCCGCTAAGAATGAAACCGGTAGGTTAGAGCTCTATTGCTCCGTCCCTACTAGACATCAATCTTAACTCTCACAAATAAATAGCCTTACTTTATCTGCTTTTAGTGTTAAGCATAGTTAATTACTTTTCAAACAAGTAAAAAAAAACTAACCATTTAGCCACTACGCAATTCTTAACCCCTTTTTGAAAACATTTGTATAACCTATGTCCTTTGTTCAAGGCTTAGTTATATGTTATACAGTTCATTCAAGTCCATTCCAAGTTGGTTCAAGTCCATATACATGGATCATGTGTGTCACTTACTTTCGAAGCAAGAATTCAAAACAATGTTTTAACATATGTCAACAACAATTCAAACAACTTAAATACAATCAAACAAAAACATATATGTGTTATATCTTCATTCAAAGTAAGGTGAAATCACCTTTAATCCCACCAACAACCAAGATTCAAGAACTTAAATCCAAACCCAACTTGCAATCACCTTTCCCTCCTTCCTCTTCCTTTTGCACTTGAATTTTCCTTCTTCCCCTTTAAATTACTACGACCAAGGCTTGTTGGAGGAATATGGATTTTATTTTTCAATTTCTAACTTGATAGAAGGGGTTGTTATATTGTAGTAAGTCTACACTCCAAGTTTGAGATGATTTGGATTTGATTTGTAAAGAAGCCATGGATTTTAATTCACTTTTGCTTATGAATCTATGAATGATAACTAAGGGTATGCCCCTCCTTTTGTAGGCTAATAATGGTGCTCTTTAAGCTTGCCTTCACCTCCTTCATGTCGTGGAAGACTCACTTCCCACCACTTCTCTGTTAAGTCACTTCTCCTTTATGCTAATTACCATTTTACCCCTCTCATGTTAATATCTCTTATCTGAATATAACCATCTACAACATTCCAAGCTTTATGAAGATGTTTGTGTGTTATTTAGTTGCTAATATATTCATTTGATCATTAGACAAAGGTACAAGAGTTCGAACAACTTGTATCGATTGAAAAGCTGTTTATCGATAAACCGATTTTCGGTCACATTATCGATTTTTCTTCGAAAATATATTTTTTGTAAATAAATTTCAAAAACAAGTTTTATATCATTATTTATTAATTAAATGATGTTAAATAAGGTTATGAAATCATATTTATAATATTTACATATATTTCAAAACGTTTCGATATTTGAAGACGAAGTGTTCGAATTTTCGGATCGCTGCATTCTCCCCCATTTAGAACATTTTATCCTCGAAATTCAGATAAGAATGATAATCAAAGGAGATGGACGAAACAAGATACAAATATAGAGTACTGATGAAACTATATACAAGCAAAACTGCAAACCAAAATGCGTACTAGGTGACTCCACCTCAAGCGGTTAGTACACCACAAAAGATATATGATCTAAGATAAGAAGGAGCCCCTACTCTACAAGCACTTTAGGTTGGACTCCTTCAACCTATCCTTCGTCTTCCATGTACAACTTGAGCATCCTCGCTCAACTATACTTCTAGCCTTAACAAAGGAACAAGCACATAAGTACTCAAAATAGCATTCACAATCACTAGCAAAACAAAACTCATCGTTCGCTTAAATTCAAAATTCTCACATTGTCCAAGGACGGTAAACAATCTACTACGCAGACCTTACGCCAAAGAGCCACAGGCGATTACTTTGATGATTATTCATGCTACCTCATAACAAAACAAACAATAATTCCCCAAACTCTTTATAAGCCAACAAAAAAGTATACAAATTTACTAAAGCCCGTATGATGGACATGAACCATCTATATGCAATATCCAATCTAATTACTTATTCAATCACATAAATTTCACTTCCAAACTAGTATAGATTACTTAACCTCTTTATTGCAGACCCCGATTTGATTCCTTGATCAGAAATCTCCATTCTCCTTGCATAGCCATATACTATGCTAAAAAACATCGGGATCGTATCACGAACCCGTATTAAGTGTTCATCGTAAAGAATCGAGTAAAAATCATTGTTCAGACCGATGTAAACCACCTAGAAAACATGCACTCGATTACTGAATTAAGAACGGTCATGCAAATAAAAAAAATCTACGTAAACTTAAGTATTTATCCTATTGGTTTCTTAACTATACCAACTTCTTTATCTCATATTTCTTTTATCCAAATAGTAAGTTTTTTAATACTAAAATCATTTATGAATTATTTCATAAAACAAAACTTAAAGCTTATCCAAATTTTTAACTTAAGTTCATACTCGTATACTACCCCATTATATCCTATGAGTATACACCAAAACATCAAATTTGTTTTACTTAACACGTATGTTCAACAGATTTAAACTCGTTTTAACTTACTACCTTTTCAGCTCGAGTGTTATATAAACTCAACTTTATATTTTCAAAAAACAATTAATGATACATTTTATAACGACTCGAAAATCCCCGGCTATCCAAAATTGTCGAAAATTCCATTTCATTTTAATAAATGGAAACTACCAAACAACATATCATATCAGAATGCACATACCATACTTTCCCAATGCATAGGCTACATGTGTCTATGAAATAACTTAACAAGAAAATTTTAAAACTAAATGCTGGTTTTCATTTCAAATCATTTTGAAATAATATATACATACAATTTTTGTATATCAAATCATACTTTAGGATTAAATCCAATTCCGTTTTACAACAATAATTTTGTAGCATCCCACACTTAAAAACTCGAAATAAATGACGATGATGCTGTAGTCATTACTAAAATTATTTCCAAGTGACAGAAGTGAGTTCAGCACATCCAAACTGTACTCTTGTTACTTAACCAAAATAATTCCAAAGTGGTATCAAATACTTCGTACAATGATACTAATTATCATGATTTCAAATTCCTAAACCAATTTTGCAAATATTTACTTCCAAATAATAACGTTAATATTTTCTCCAAAATTTTGAAAAACATTTTCAAAGACACCGGGATTTAAGTTCTCAAATTTTTTGTTTAAATCCTTTTCGTTCATAAACCACAATTTATAAACCATGCTTTATATAAAATCACTTTCTTATATAAATATTTGCATGAATATTTATTTCCAAAATATTATCTTTCCTTTAGATGTAGGCCTAACTTAAATTTGGGTCTTAAAGTAAAGACGACTGCTTCGACCTGTTTACCTATCCGATCTGGAAAGTAGCTAAGGAGAGTAGGATTCTGGTATCCAAACTTGGTCCTAGAGTCTACTTTTCCTTAAATATCCCTAAGGTAAAGATGTCTATTAGTCGGCCCTGTAACGTCGGAAATTTGGTTAACAAATATGTTCACTTTAAAACTTATCTTCCATAAACCACTTCATGTAATACAAGCTAAATACCCGTTACTAGCATTTATAACATATACTATGGGTTTACATAATACAGATGCAATACTTAAATATAATACCTATCTACAAGATAAGATACTAATGCTAAAGAAAACACCCCCGGCACCCATACCCTGATACTCATACATATTACTCTCTCCATCAGATCCTCCACCGATGGTCCCTCCAAATCCATGATCTCTATGTCATCATCTAATTCCCAACCTTTATGCTCAATCCATGCATGTCCTGGCTCACTATCGGATAACCAGCCATTCAAATGTTCAATCCCTTCGAGCTCTATCTCACCATCGTGATCCTCCCTTGCGTCTTCCTCATCCTCAGATAGGTTCACGATTATTGGTTCTTTCATTTCTTAATTATTATCTTCGTCGTCCTCGAATACAAGCTCCTCCTTTTGATCATCCCCTTCTTCGACTACAAGTTCCTCCTATGGATCTTCTAATACAAATTCCTCCTCTGGAACTTCAGACAGAAGTTCCTCCTTTAGATCTTCAGATATAAGTTCTTCCATCTCCCATCTAACTATGGCATGCCTAAACCTTAATGCCAACCAACTCTCTCTCTCTCTTGTTGCATTAAATACCATATCCTAAAAACAAAAACAACAAGAACCATCAGAAACATATAATAAGCTATAGGAAACTTAAGGACGGATTTTTTAAGGAAAAGATATTAAGAAAGGAATACTTAGAAGGAGATATTCCAAAGGAGTAACTTTTAAAAATCTAGTTTTCAAAATACAAATACATTCTCATATGTATAATACACTCGACTCATTTCAAGGTGTCTCTTAACCTATCTCAAATGAGCCATACCAAAACCAAAGCCAATGTGTTCACTCAACCTTGGGCTCTGATAGCAAATGCAACGACTTGACTTTCGACCCTCGATTGTCGACATTAATACGTCTGTTGGGCGAATTCTCACCCAGAAGACCTCGAGACTAAGAAGCATTGGTTTCACCCGGAGTCGCGACCCACTCTTCATCCAGCAAGGACAAGGGTCCATTCGGCATGATCATCCGGTAGCCGGACCAACCATATTCGGGCAAATCTCAAGTGCCATTCGGCATGCCCATCCGGTAGCCGAACCAACTCCCCTGCTACAGCCGGACCACCACCACCGAACCACCTACATAACCGGACCAAACGACTACCGGTCCACATTCTCACACTCCTACCACCGGACCAGGCAAGCACCGAACCAACCCTCTCCTTTCCCCTGCCGGTCCACATGCACACCTACCACCGGTCCAAGCTCATAGCCGAATGAAGCCTTGCCGAACCAGAAGATTGCCAGCCCAGATTGCTTCAGCCCGGGCCCACCAGCAGCTATATGCTTCCAAGGCCCCTGCCCTCAACCTCACTCTATAAATAGAGGGGCAGGGGTACAACAATGGCAGACAAGTTTGAGAGCTCAAGCAAGGAAGGAACTTTCAAACTACTTTCATACACTTGTATACAACGCATTGTACTTGTAACCTGAAAGAAAGAAGATAATAACATATAAAGTGGACGTAGGCACATTCTGGCCGAACCACTATAAATCTGTGTGTCTTTTACATTTCAGCCCCTACTTTTCTCATATTTACATACTCATCTAAAATCATTGAAAATTACATATAATCAACTAAATAATACGACTTGGAGGTGTTTGTCCATTTTTTGTGCAAACATTTTTGGTGCTTTCATTGAGAGCTGAACTCAAACTTCATCTTCTCCCACTCAACCTTTTTCCTAACGACATCACTCGTTGCTTAGAAATCATGCCTTCCAAACAGAGAAGGGATGTTAACAAAGGAAAGAACATCGCAACTAGCAGCCTTCCAGATCCAGCAATCACAGATCAGCCCACTTCAACAGCAGTACCAGATGAAAATCAGGAAAATCCAACTGGTCCCGCAACGGAACAACCAATCACTAGGGCAGATCTGGACAGGGTTGTGGCTGAAGTAACTAACCGCTTCACATCCCAACAAGAAACTTTGGTGGACCAACTCATGACACGCTTAAGGGACGCTGAAGAGTCCAACCGCAACACTGAATCATGGGGTGAATCCCAATCCGGAGGATCCCGGAGGCAACAAAGGTCTTCACTCTTCGAACAAGCTATCAACAGGAAAAACGATGATAGGGGCCGCGCCCGGACTCAGCCCGAATTCCGACTCGAGGAAGCCCTTGGAACCGAACCTAGCGGGGGAGGCACCAGGCGAGGGTCGGATGTAGCTGAGCCAGTCATGCCACCTAATCATAGAAACCCCGCTGAACGGAGCCGAGCTAGAACCCAGCCCGAAGTTGACCCCATGGATGTGCTCGAAACAGAACCCCACAGGGGAAGATCAAGGCAGGGGGCAACTGTAGCTGGTCCTAGCGTGCATCCAAGCAGCCAAAGACAACCACTGGATAATGCTAGAGGTGATAGACTGTACCATCCCTACAGGTCATCTGGACGAGATAGATCCCGCAGGGAAGAACCGAGCTCATTTTTGTCCGCTCCAAGTTCTGACGAGCGGATGGCACGATTATTCAGAGAATGTGTCCAACGGGAGCAAAGGGACCGGGGAATAGGCGCTAGGGTCACCAGTCCCTTTACCCGAAATATCGAAACTGCCATCACTCCCCGGGAATGGAAAATGCCAACCATGGAACCTTACAAAGGAACTTCCGACCCCATCGTACACCTGCAGAGATACACCCAGCATATGCTCATGAGTGGAGCAACAGAAGGAGTATTATGTAAATGCTTTCCGCTATTCCTATCAGATCTAGCTACCTCCTGGTTCTGCCATCTACCCCAAGGATCCATCAACTCATGGGAGATGTTAAAAGAAAGGTTTATTAGCCAGTTCCGCATCCATGTGGAACAACCCAGGGATGCTTATTCTCTATCCAATGTCAAACAGAAAACCGGAGAGACGCTACAACAATATCTAACACGGTTCAACGCCGCAGCGGCAGCAGTTCAAGATGCCGATGAAAAACTCACTCTAATGGCCCTCTGTAGTGGTGTGCATCCAGACACCAAGTTTGCCAGAAGATTAACTAAGGAAAAACCAGTTACCTTGCCTGATTTCTTCCATGAAGCTGGAAAGTATATGAGACTTGAAGACGCTGCTACGGAGAGGCAGCCAGGGCAACAAGGCAAGATAATTCAGGACAAGGTTCCCACTGCAGCTAAGGACGCTCGAAGAAATGAATCTAGAGACAATGCTGGGGGCAGAAAGGGTGAGAAGCGCCAATATCGACCAGGGCCAAGATTTGACTCCTACACTCCTTTGAATGAAACAATCGAAAACATCTACCTAGCCACTCAGGGCGAACTCGGATACAAGCGCCCCCCGCACAAGAAAGAATCAGATAACGCACTCAAGTCCGGAAAGTTCTGTCGCTTCCACGAATCCCACGGACATGACACCAATGAATGCCACCATCTTCGGGACTTGATCGAAGAACACATTAGAAGAAGAAGACTGGAACGTTATGTGAAAAGTCAGAACAGGACTCCAACTCCTGCCAATGAGAACTCAAAGCAACCCCTCCCAGAAGTAGGCGGAGGGAGTCGCAACAATCACAACACCAGTGGCTCTAGTCAAGAGAAGATAGTAGTCCTTACCATCTCAGGAGGACCACACATTGCCGACAGAAGTTGGGCAGAGATGGAAAGGTACGGCAAGTCGCTTAGAAATGCCGAAGGATATGTTAACTCCATTACGGAGGAACGCCACCCGAAACGAAAAGAAAACGACGACATCATATTCAGTAGGCGTGATTTGGAAGGAAGACAGTACCCACATATGGATCCTATGGTCATCTCTGCCTCGTTCGGTCCAGCTAAAGTTTTTCGGATTCTAATAGACACAGGAAGCTCCGTTAATATCCTGTTCAAACATGCTTTCGACAAAATGAAGTTATCAATGAAGGATGTATCCCCCTGTGACAAACCACTGCACGGTTTCACTGGAGATGCAAAAATGCCCCTCGGGCAACTTGACCTCTTCGTCGAAATAGGAAGTCATCCCCGCTCCGTTGTGCGAAAACAAACGTTCGTACTAATAGAAAACCACTCGGCTTACAACGCTTTCTTGGGAAGACCAGCCTTGTCTGACTTTCAGATTGTATTAGCCCCCTGGTGCCTGAAAATGAAATTTCCAACAGACAACGGAGTAGGAGAAGTAGAAGGAGATCAAGGTGCTGCCCGAGACTGCTACGTAACTGAACTTCGCAATAACCGCAGAAAGAATAAAGGAAAAGATGCAGAGACTACTCTCTGCATGAAAAGCTTGGAGGCATAGCAACTAAAGAAAGCCCCTCCTCTTCGATACACAAGCGATCCCTTCAATGAACTAGACCCCAGGGATAAAGAGGAGGAGGCTACCGCCGAGCCTGCAGAGGCTATGGAATTCGTATCGGTAGATAAGCATGATTCAAGTAGACTATTAAAAATCGGATCTCAGCTGAAAACGGAATTGAAGGATCGACTCATTGACTTTCTCCGCCACAACTTAGATGTATTTGCGTGGACCCATGCCGATATGACAGGAATCTCCCCAGACGTAGCATGCCACATGTTGAACATCGATCCCACCAAGGTACCAGTAAAGCAGAAAAAGAGGAGCATGGGGGCAGAGCGATCAGCAGCCCTTGATGAGGAAGTAAAAAATCTACTTGCTAATGACTTCATACGGGAAGCCATCTACCCAGAATGGATCGCTAACCCAGTGCTAGTAAAAAAGGCCAATGGAAAGTGGCGAACATGTATTGACTTCTCCAATCTGAATGACGCTTGCCCGAAAGACTGCTTCCCACTTCCCCGAATTGACCAACTCGTGGACAGCACAGCTGGGCACGAACTCCTATCTTTTATGGATGCATACTCCGGATATAACCAGATCCCCATGCACGCTCCCGATCAGGACCACACTAGCTTCATCACCGACCGCGGATTATATTGTTACAAAGTCATGCCTTTTGGACTCAAAAATGCTGGAGCTACCTATCAACGCCTCGTCAACAAAATGTTCGCAGAACTGATAGGACGTACTATGGAAGTATATGTGGATGACATGTTGGTGAAGTCCAGGAAAGCCAACGACCATGTAAGCCATCTGGACGATATGTTTCGGGTACTTCGCCGATATGGAATGAAGCTGAATCCTCTAAAGTGCTCCTTCGGAGTATCATCGGGAAAATTCTTAGGATTCATCGTCCACGCCAGAGGAATCGAAGCAAACCCTGAACAAATCCGAGCTTTAAAAGAAATAAGGATACCTTCCACTCGAAAAGAAATGCAGAGCCTAAACGGAAAGGTGGCCGCCCTAAGCAGATTCATTTCCAAGGCAACTGACAAGTGTGTCCCTTTCTTCGAAGCACTCAAGAAAGACAAAGGGAGGTTCGAGTGGACCGACGAATGCTTAAAAGCCTTCCTCAACCTAATCGAACACCTTCAGAGACCACCAGTACTCTCAACTCCAAATGAAGGTGAAGTGTTATACCTATACCTCGCTGTATCATCTCATGCTCTAAGCGCCGCCTTGGTAAGAGAAGAAGACCGCACACAACGTCCGGTTTACTTTGTAAGCAAGAGATTTACGGGGGCAGAAGCCAGATATCCTAAACTTGAGAAGTTAGCATATTGTTTATTGATCGCGTCACGGAAACTGCGACACTACTTCCAGTCTCACTCCATCAGGGTTCTAACCGATCAACCACTAAGACAAGTGCTCCATCGTCCTGACACTTCTGGGCGACTCCTCAAATGGTGCATCGAACTAAGTCAGTATGATATCACCTACCATCCCCGCACCGCTATCAAAGGACAAGCCATGGCTGATTTCATTGCCGAATTCACTACCAACGAAGGCAAGGAACAATCCGAAGTAGCAAAAAACATCAAGTGGAACCTCTTTGTAGACGGAGCATCGAACGAACAAGGCTCGGGGGCAGGTATTGTGATCGTCACCCCCAGGGGAAGAAAGTTGTACTATGCATTAAGATTGGAGTTCACGGCCACTAACAACGATGCTGAATATGAAGCAGTAATAGCGGGATTGGAACTGGCCCTAGAAATTGGGATCAATTCCTTATGTATTCATAGTGATTCTCAGCTTATCGTAAACCAGGTACTAGGAGAATTCCAGACTCGAGGAGAACGGCTCACAGCATACCTAAAGAAAACCAGACTGCTGCTCGATCGATTGGACCATTATCTAATCAAACACATTCCTCGAGAAGAAAACCAAGAGGCAGATGAACTTGCAAAGCAAGCTAGTATGAAGGACAGCACCATTCCCGGAGCACTAGTAATCTCAAGGCAGCTAGCCCCGAGTTTCGAACAAGCGAATCTGATAACTGCAATCGAAGAAGGAACCTGGATGACTCCTATCCGGAAATATTTGCAAGATGGCATACTACCCGACAGGCGTGACGAAGCCAAGAAGATCTTGAGGAAAGTTCCCCACTACACAATGCAAGAAGGCATCCTCTACCGGCGTGGCTTCTCTAGCCCCCTATTAAGATGCGTCGCCGGGAGGGAAGCCAAGGAGATATTAACAAACATCCATCAGGGAGGATGCGGAGATCACACTGGAGGACAGACTTTGGCAAGAAAGATACTCCGATATGGATATTACTGGCCCACACTAAACAAAGATGCCCTAGACTTCGTTAAGAAATGCGACAGATGTCAGAAGTTCGCCAAGATCCCTCGACTACCCACAAACGAAATTACTCAAATGACCAGCCCTTGGCCCTTTGCCGTATGGGGAATTGACTTAATTGGCGAACTGCCAACGGGCCGAGGCGGAGCCAAATATGCTATAGTGGCAGTCGATTATTTCACCAAATGGGTGGAAGCGGAACCTTTAAATAAAATATCTTCAGCAAAAGTTATCAACTTCTTGATCAAAAACATTCTGTGCAGGTATGGAGTCCCCCTCAAGATCGTATCAGACAACGGACTCCAATTTGACAGCGAAGAATTTGCCGACTGGTGCCAAGAGCATGGAATTCATAAAAGCTTCTCATCAGTAGCTTACCCTCAGGCAAACGGACAAGTTGAAGCTGTCAACAAAATTCTCAAAACCCTAATCAAGAAGAAACTTGAAAAGTCAAAAGGCGCTTGGGTGGACGAACTTCCTACGGCACTATGGGCATACCGCACATCTTTCAGAACATCAACGGGACATACTCCTTTCTCTTTGGCATATGGATCGGAGGCAATGCTCCCAGTTGAGACTATTGTGCCTTCCCACCGTAGGATCCACTACAACCCAGAAGAAAACGAAGAACTCCTCCTCATGTCTTTGGATCTGATTGAGGAAAGGAGAAACGATGCAGCACTCAAAGCAGCAGCTCACAAACAAAAAGTGGCAGCACTATACAATTCCAAAGTCAAGCATCGCAGCTTACAAGAAGGAGATCTTGTCCTCAGGCGAATCTTTCCGCGCCCCGGGGCACTGGACCCCATCTGGGACGGACCATATGTAATTCACAAAGATCTCCACAACGGAGCTTACATTTTGTCAACAGTGGACGGAGAGGTGTTCCAGAGGGCATGGAACATCCGACACCTCCGTCGATACTTTTCTTAACTTGTACTGCCCATATGAAGTGAATTAACAAAGAGAATCAGTGGACGTAGGCATTTTCGTGCCGAACCACTTTAAAAAATCTTGTCTCTTTTTAACTTGTTCCTTTATGTCTTGGCTACTTGTTAAGCGTTATCCCTTTCTGTTGAACAAAATTCTATGGCATCTCCACTCAAGACGCACCGCGGCCTCATCTGGACTAGGCCTAACAGGTACGCTACGATTCTATGCACTCGCCAATGAGACTCTTTTGCCCCGGCATCCCTCTGCTGCGGGTTAACTCATTGCGCGCCTGCCCTCAAAGCCAACTGTAATGAGCCGATTATAAGTCATCATAAAGGCCGACTATAGCCGATGGCAGCTCATTACGGCGTTCGGCTCGTCGGTAACTGTGAACCTACTTTAAGCCCCAACATAAGGTGTGGCCAGCCAGGGGTAGTTCACGGCCAACGGCACCCACGCTAGCCGGCCACGGTAAATCGAATAATACCCACGATTACGGACCATAATGGTTCGGGTAGTTACCGTGCGCGATCTCGGCTCCGATGTGTCTTAAGTGCGGCTGTGGTAAAAAAGAAAACTCCCCGCGGAGGCGTAAGATGGGTGACAAATGTCTCCAAGACCCACAGCTAGGGAAAGTGACTACAAAACCCGTTTGCCACGAACTTAAGCACATCGACGGCCTTCCGTGACTGGAAGTTTTACTTTTACTATATTTCCATTTCATTTAAATATTTTTCTCCTATCCTGTATAACAAACTCTAAAGTACAGGAAACCAAATAGGAAGCATTCACTCATGAGGCTCTAAGCCTGCATGCTGGGTAGCAGGGCGCTCTGCTATACCCGTGAACAGTTACACAAGACACTCAAAGCTACCGCCTGCGAATAAAACATAAAGGGCGGTACTCTCTTCTCTTGTACATAAATGCGTAACTATAACTTATTCATACACTGACATTGCAAAACGTGAAATTATATTTCAAGCAAAAACTTAACATCAAACACAAGTGGAATCACAGGCATATACATAATTATACTTCTCACACAGCACATAAAGATAGCAACAACATTTAAACATGACAAAATCAGCTTATATTATAAGATCACACGAAGTTATTCTTTGCAAATAATTTTATTACAGTTGCATATCAAAGACTAACATGAACAGTGATAAAAAAGAAACAAAAAGATGGCAGATGCATCCACACTCCATCACCAACTCCCCCAGCCTACTTAGCCGCAGGATCGGAGCCCCCAGCATGTGGATCTGAAGTCCCACCTGTCCAGATCAGAAGAGGAATTCATTAAACGAACGATCAAGTTATGAAAACACGAAAAGAAAAGAAAGGGAAAAGAATAACTCACCAGCATCCGCCGCTTGATCCTCATCATCCAACTGCACGCCCGCTTCCTCTGCAGCGAGTAGCCGCATCCCCTCCTTCACCGCCGCTTGCTCCTCCTTTGAGAACTGAGCAGTAACCGCACTCAAGTTGAAAGCCTCTCCGCCTTCCTTACCCGCATTCACCCTGGCCTCCTCTAAAGCCTGGAGATACACCTTGGCCATGACCCGAGGGTAATCGTCCATCCAAGACAAGCCGCCCTCCTTCCAAGTGTGGAAGTACATATCCTGCAACATCTCATCCATCATCCCCTCGTTTTCCTCAAACTCCCTCACCCGGGCCTCGGAAGCTTGCAACTTGGTGATGGCGACGTCCCTCTCTGATTGGTATCTCAAGCAGTCAGCCTGGAGTGACCTCCTCATTTCCTCTTCCTTCAACTTGAGGGACCTCCTCATCTCCTCCATCTCCTCCTTCAACTCGGCCTGAGCCATCTCCGCAGCCTCGAGCCTCCCTGACAACTCCTCTACCCGCTCGAGATCCGCATTTCGAACCTCATCCACCGTTGCGATAGCTATGTTAATCCGTTCCCTGCAAGCGACCTCCATCTTCCGTAATTCCGCCCTACTGGCCTTCTCCATGGTCTCTTTCAGACGCTTGGAGGCTTCCTCATGCTGGGAAATCTGGATGGCTTGGTCGGCGAGTTGCTTGGCCTGATCGGCAACCTTTAACCTCAACCGAATGTTAGCACTCCCGATCTCTTCCCCGGCCTTGACCAACTTAGCATGATGCTCCATTAACTTCTTGGTCTCTGCGGCCACCCGGTCGATATTAGCCTTGGCCTCATCCCCCATGGTGACTACCCGTGTAGTAAGTAAATCAAGATCTAAAGATTTGGCCTCGTCCAGCACTCTTACCATGGGGTTGCGGGGAAGTAGGTGCTCGCCCGTGGTCTCATCGAATGAAATGTCCCGAAAACTTGGGTCTAAATCAGGATGGCCGGCAAAAGGGTCACGAGGCACGGGGCGAGGCACATCGGGACGCCTTATATGAATGACAGTAGAACTCTTGGAAGGAGGAGGAGGGGGGCAGGGCTCCGTGCTCTCCTCCGTAGTATCACGAGGAGGCTGAGTAGGGGGAGACAGAGTAGGAAGCTGCGAAGCAGAAGAAGACTCAAATAAGGAACGGCTCCGCTTCCTTTTCTGAATGCCCTCTTCGATGACCCCAAGAAGAGGGCGGTACTTGACTACGTCCCCAGTGCGATCAGTAGAAGGTTTCGCGGAAGCTCTCCTCGACTTAAATTGTTCAAGGCGGTGTCGAACATCCGACGTTTTACCCGCCTGGCCTGCCCCTGGAATAAAGAACAAGTGTTACGAACATACAATAATCCGCAATTCAAAAAATGTGCTAAGTTAAAAAGAAAGAAAAGTGAGGAGACACATCTGTTATACAAACCCGGCGGAGGAGTGGGATACTGCAATAAGTCCTGGATCTCATTCCAGGACGGAAGTGAACCGTAAAAAATTTCTAAGTCCTTATCGAAAATAGAATCGGCAGAAGACAAAAGTTCACCTTGCATCGCCGGAATCACCCTAGCTGAGGAACCCTTAGAGGATGGGTCAGTGCCAGCCACAGCTTTGCCGGTTTCCTTTGCCTTCTCCGTTCCCTTCTCCGTTTCCGACTCTCCCTCCGACTCCCCGAAGGCCCGACGGAGAGCCTCATCCAGTTCGAGGTCTTGTTCAGAGGTTAGAGCAGCAACACCACTACCACCTTGACCTTCGCCATCTCCTCCACCCTCCGACCCTTCTCCAACTTCGCCTCCTTCCTCCTCTTCTACACCTTCCTCCTCCGGGACAATCGGGCAAGTACTTGGAGAAGGGCCATCGGACTTCCTCAGTTTCTTCCCCCCGACCACGGGACGCTCTGCGAAAGGCTCCCTCTTACCGCTCTTTACCTTATCCCCCTCCTTAGCTTTAGCAGCCTTCTCCTCAGCCGTGTCTCTTTGCTTAACCACGGACTGGTGCGGTAAGATCAAATTATACTCCAAGAGGGTTGCGTTCCTGATCAAGAAGGAGGCCGACCGGTCCCGTGCCGGAATAGCCTTTAGTTCAGCAGCCATTCGCACCAAGGAATCATCCTCCACAACTGCAATACCACCTGTCGCTAGCCAGAAATAGAAGCATGTCAGAAAAAACACTACAGTCAAAACATGGAAAATATAAATGAAATCCATCTTACAGCCAGAAGTGAAAAGGCGGAAAGAAACAGCATCGTCCTTGATGAAGAACCACTCTTTCTTGAACATGGTAAACTTGGAATATAAGTCCAGAACTGGTTTGAAGGGTACGGCCGCCTCCAGACTAATATACGGAGACCCCTTCTTATAGCCTCTCAGGTTGTACAAGTATCGGATCTCCCGGTTAGAAGGAGGACGCCCGTACCTCCTCTGGAAGATGACAAAGAGGCTCACCAGGATAGCATATGAGTTAGGCTGAAGCTGGAAGGGAGCCACCTTCAAATATGTGGTGAAGCTTACTATCCAAGCGTTGATAGGGGGGATAGCGCCGCACATGCAATGGTATCTGCTAAAAGCGAAGTAGCCCTCGGGAGGATTATATGGCATCACTCCATCTCCCGGCAGCAGCATAAGAGCCCTATCTATCCCGAAGGAACGGGATATGACGTCAAGTTGCTCCTCCTTTAGGGAGCTAGGAAAGCAATCCGGGGGAGAGACCAAAAGTTCCTGTGGACCATATCCGTCCACTAGAGACCTCGGAATAGGTCGGTGTTGCCCGGATCCTGGTTGGACTGGGGGCAAGGAAGAAGAAGGCTCTCCTGTGCCTCTAGACTTCTTTCTATCCGATCGTGTTTCCGCTTTGCGAGACATTTTCTGCAACACAAGGAAAGCATGGCATTAGAACAGGGAACATAGAAAAGTAAACAAACAAGTGCGTGCAAGTGTGGGGTTTCATTCGCAAACTAAAGTTTCCAAGTTCATTCAGTTTCCAAGTTCATTCGGTTTCCAAGTTCATTCGGTTTCCAAGTTCATTCGGTTTCCAAGTACATTCGGTTTCCAAGTTCATTCGGTTTCCATCACATTCGGTCATCATGTTCATTCGGTGGTGCTATATCGAGTGCATTCGGTGCACAAGGCATTCGGCCCCAAGGCCGTAGTCCCATTCGGTGAAGCGAAGACATACGTGTGTATTCGGTAATAAGTATATACCTGGTTCGGTATAAGGTTGGTTCGGCAAACACCTGGTTCGGCAATGAAGTGGTTCGGCGCTTGTTGATTCGGTAAAGAAAAACTAAGGGGGTGTAGCCCCTATATATAGACGGTGACAATACCACCGGACCAAACGATTCGGCCTAACGGACCAATCCCCAGCCGAATGAAACCTTCAACCTCTCTACACCGGACCAACCAAGCACCGAATAAAAGTATCCCTCCTACCACATGCCAAATGAAACCCTCCATACCGGATCAACCCTTAACCGAATGAAAACCACATCTACCTCGGATCAAACGAAAACATATACCTACTCAACGCCAAATGGAGCTGTATCTACCAGCAGAAACTAAAAACTAGTGGCGTGCAAAGCGCCTCCCTCAGATAAGTACCAAACTCCAGAACTAACTAATAAAATAAGATTATGATAACGATGAATAAGTCGTAAAATCCTCACCGACGTGGATTAAATCGTTCACACGTGTACGCGACCTCGAATGGTCCATAGGCACGCTCTGAATGGCTATTAACCCTACCATCGTGGGAATTTACACTTTGACATGCGTTTTTAAGCCCATCGGTCAAATGGATATTTGATAATTGTGAAATGGCTAAGCTACTTACACATGTACGGGGTCGCGAACGATCCCTAGGCATGCTCTGAGCTGGCGATAAACCACCTTGGTAAACGACCCAGGGACCCACTCTAACGTGAACCTGGCATCGACGATGCTAAGCCCCTTCGGGGCACACTTGCTCGTCCCGAGCGACACAGTTCACTTCATCTCAGATATTCCGGCCACGAACGGTCGTTATTTGAAACCACACTAAAACTGTAAATTCCTTTGCAGGACATCAGCAGGATACGAACGTCCAGCCCATGGCGTTACGAAACAAGCCTTTCTATCACCGGGAAACAAAGCGCGACACGTGCAAGCACGCGCCCCACTTTGGGGGGCAAATGTTGGGCGAATTCTCACCCAGAAGACCTCGAGACTAAGAAGCATTGGTTTCACCCGGAGTCGCGACCCACTCTTCATCCAGCAAGGACAAGGGTCCATTCGGCATGATCATCCGGTAGCCGGACCAACCATATTCGGGCAAATCTCAAGTGCCATTCGGCATGCCCATCCGGTAGCCGAACCAACTCCCCTGCTACAGCCGGACCACCACCACCGAACCACCTACATAACCGGACCAAACGACTACCGGTCCACATTCTCACACTCCTACCACCGGACCAGGCAAGCACCGAACCAACCCTCTCCTTTCCCCTGCCGGTCCACATGCACACCTACCACCGGTCCAAGCTCATAGCCGAATGAAGCCTTGCCGAACCAGAAGATTGCCAGCCCAGATTGCTTCAGCCCGGGCCCACCAGCAGCTATATGCTTCCAAGGCCCCTGCCCTCAACCTCACTCTATAAATAGAGGGGCAGGGGTACAACAATGGCAGACAAGTTTGAGAGCTCAAGCAAGGAAGGAACTTTCAAACTACTTTCATACACTTGTATACAACGCATTGTACTTGTAACCTGAAAGAAAGAAGATAATAACATATAAAGTGGACGTAGGCACATTCTGGCCGAACCACTATAAATCTGTGTGTCTTTTACATTTCAGCCCCTACTTTTCTCATATTTACATACTCATCTAAAATCATTGAAAATTACATATAATCAACTAAATAATACGACTTGGAGGTGTTTGTCCATTTTTTGTGCAAACAACGTCCACGGTATTCGTGAGCCGAGCACCCAAGTGTCAGAAAGACAGAAGGTTAGGGTAAAAAAAGAATAGAATAGGAAAGGAAGAACACAATATCAGAATCTCTCAATGGAATGATAATATATAATATCAAAAAAATGGTACCAAGGGTTACTCTGAATATAGAAAATTTAGAGTTATTAGAACCTAAGTACTATCATCAACCTGGACTAACTTCCTGTCCTTACAATGGCAAATATATACAATATAAAATGCAGTGGCAATCAGAATAGTATGGAAGGTAATCATTCAGCTCTTCTCTATAAGCTCCAAAGCATCCGTAGCTAAATCCTGAAAAATACATGGAGTTGATCCGAGCATTATAAGATAAGAACACTCGGTTCAGTCAGATAAACCAGTGTGAGAAAACTCATGAAACGTAAAACAGGTAATAGTAACCATCGAGACCTTATAGATTCCCACAATGGTTTTTTCCCTCAAAGAAACTAACCATTAATTAAGTTTAATATAGTGATATGGTAGATATTGTCTAGAGTGTAAGATATAATTATATCAAATAACTATGATGCTTACATTGGTCACGCCACAACATATTTAGGTTGCATTTAAAACTTCAAAGCTATATTCGCATAATTGATTTTTCAGTGGAGATCACTTCGGGAAAGCCGAATCTAATCTCCTATACAAGAGTTAGAAAGTACCTTTCGAGCATCGTATATCTCTAAATAAAATATATCATTTAGGTAAACACAAGCGGTCCATCGTCCGAACATAAACATGAATAACGTGAACCAAATATCAACTCCCTTCGACCAATAATTGATAAGTATATCTAGATATGGAGTTGATAATAACATGACATAGGTCGCTAAACCCTAGGTTGTGCATTCTACTCTGTTTTTAGTCATTTTCCATGTCGAGATTATGTTCGGCATCTTTCACAGGATTTCTCACCACTCGAAAAAAACATGGATCCCCCAATGGATCCTTGTATCTCGAATAGACAACGGATTAATATATGGATTCGAGCATCAAGAACAAATCTCGAACCTCCACATAGATTCCTTTTCCAACTACTTCCAAAACATAAAACTCATATACTAGTTTTAAAGAGGAGTTTGGTAAGTAAAACACTTACCAATCCCAAACTCTTCAAATCAATCAATGAATTTCCAACTAACTTAATTTCGGTTCTTTCAGAAGTAAGTGAAAGCTAGAAACGTTTCTTACCAATAGTCCTCCCAAGGGTTCTCAATGGTTTGAAATTGCGAAGTCTTTTAATTACCTCTTAACATATTATTAGGTCAAGTTTGATAATCGACTAATCGATTATCTAGTTAAAACAATTGCTTATACAAATCAATATTCATATGCTTAACTCTTTCTCGATGTTCTAACTTAATTATTCCTTATTTGAAAGTGAAACTTGGTAAGTTAGAGCACTAGTTGCATCAAAGCCTTACCTAGACACTTCATTCTCGAATCTCACAAATAGATAAGTCTACCTCATTGGCTTTTAGTCATAAATATAGTATTAATGAATTCCCTAAACAAGTAAGAAATCAACACGATTACCATGTTTGTGACATTTTCTGACTTACTATTCCTCGACTAAGAGAGGGAAACCAGTAGGTTAGAGTTCTATTGCTCCGTCCCTACTCGACATCAACCTTAACTCTTACAGATGAATAAGCTTTATATTGTCAGCTTTTAGTGTTAAGCATATTAATTATTTTTCAAACAAGTAATCAATTAATTAACCATTTAGTCACTAAGCAATTTTTATCCATTCTGCTTGTTCAATTTTCTCAGAGGTGAATGTGATACTTGTTTCCTCTACTTCAACTAGGGTACCTTTTAGAGCCTTGAGCTCAACCGAATATATCTAGTGACTTGGGCTGAGTTCTCCTCTCTAACAATATTAGGCTCCTCTGCTGCTTTTGGCGATGTGTGGGCCCCCATAATGGACAGTACCTTCATACTCTCAGCTTCATTCTCACCACTGGCTTGCATGGTATGAATGTGAATAAGGGTATGGAGAGAAGAAAGGTACAAAAAAATGAGAGCTATTAGGGGAGGATCCTCCTCCTAACGTCTCAAAATATTGACTAAAAGTTTAGCCAACCTCAAATTTATGATCGAGAGTTGCTATTACCGAAGGGTACTCGCTAATCACTTGGTCTAAAAATGTAAAATGAGAAAAATAAAATGCAACAAGTAGAATGACATAACATTTAGGTAGTTTGATCAAAGTTGATCTACATCGACAATGAAGATTTTCTTATTACTCTGATTCTCTTACAACAATTTAGATTACAAGAGATGATAATAAGGAAAATAAGTGCTTGAAAGCTTCGGATGTTCAACCTTTGTTAAAATGCATGTCTTGATGTATTTATAACTATTGGAATGCATGATGAATGGCCATGCACTCTGGACCATTGATGGAGTCATTCAACTAAGATGTGTGTTAGTTAGGATATCACTTGGGATTTATGGTGCAAATGATGCCAACTAGTCAGTCTATGCATGCCTTGGTCGGACAGGCTAGGATCAAGGAGTTGTTGTACAAAGGCACTTTGCTAGGGTGATATTAAGAGACAAGAAGTAACTATCAGTGTCACATTTGTCAGCTGGACGGTGTCATATGTGTCAGAAACAATGTTGGCAAACTTTTCTTTTGTTGTGTCAGCTAGGTGCATGTGGCCAAAGTTGACCATGCTAAGATGAGAGAGCTTCCAAGGAGTGGGCGGTCGAGGTGGAAGACGAGCGAGGGACCTTGATTGAAGAAGGGATGATGAAAATACCCGAGTTGATCAAAGTACGGTCAAGGCATGCTGCCTGGGTCGCTCGCTTGAGGTAGTCATTCATATGTCGGGCCACTATATCTTGATTTGTTGATGATGTCGTGGACTTTGTGTGGCATGTGTATGTAACATTGTCGGGTGAGTTATTCTTTGACGTAGAGGCTGTGCATTGACCAAGTGAGCCATCTGAATAATGCAAGTGAAGATGTTGATAGTCGGAGCTATGCGGGCCTTGATGTTGCCATTGAAACTATCTAGGCCAAGACGTGGGCAAAGATGCAAATCAACCCATATTACTTATGAGAAAATAGAGCAACTCTCTCTTTATTGAAAAATAGTTCAGTCCCTTTTTCAGCTTGAGATCCCTTTGTATTTATAAGAAAAGAAGGATGAACTAGGGCTTTGGAATCAAGACCAAATGAACCGCTGCCTTACAAAACCAAATGTTATAATATAAGAGTGTGCTAATTTTCCTAGTAAATAGTAGAAATAATAAATAATAATAAAATCTTAATGTATGTAGAAATTCTTATCAAATCCCTAGAAGCTGCTGGAATTCTGGATTAGCATTATATGGATGGTTTTAGCAAAGTATAATGTAAAATTCAACGAGAATAAACCGATAGGCCTTAAAATAATAGCTGTAGAGGTCTTTAAAGCTTGGACTTCCAATAATTTTGGCAAAGCTAAAAAAATAAAAATAAAAATATTGTAAAAGCAACTGAAATAAGTATATAACAAATCAGTTGCTATTTTAGAAAATAACTTACATCTATGCATTTTGCCAAATACTGAAAATGAGATTTTGAGTTTCTCGTTAACCTCATTAAATCACTTCGGCTTGAATAATTGTAACGGATACGTCCTTGAATAATTTACAATATCTTGATTAATCATTCCCGACCATTCCTGGCAAAACACCTTCCATGTCACACTTTCCACTAATCTATAAAGTGTACCATTTACTTCTTCCGGTATGATAATATTACTCACACAATCAATGAATTCCACTTTTGGCGTGACTTCCAAAAGAAAGGATGTCTTAGTGTCTGCCATGCATTTAACCTAGATAGTTTGAATATGGTCATATTGGATAAATATTAGCTACATATTACTATATCAATGCATATTATGATCAATGGTATTGAAAATAATATGGTAAGATTCAATATGGTAGAACAATCTGAATGAGCTAAATAAGATTAGATACTGTAAACAATTATTTATTTCAATTCAAGCTCTTTGTTCATTTCCTCTTCATGAACTGCATTTTGTGAAAATAGTTACGTCAAATTGCCTGGCGTAACTCTTATTTACTTATTTAAGGCATTTTAAAAGTCTTACATTTAGCCATTCGTTATGAAAATTACTTCATCTTGGCTATGTAAATCTATAATAGCTGAAATGAAAGCTGCCATGATTGGCATTTTATTACCGAAAACTGTAATTTCATGGAAGAGAAGCAGGATCAAAACTAGTTGATTATTTATGCATATAGTGGTTTTAAAATGTTGTCAAAATCATTTGAATTGCTTTTTTGTTCTGTTTAAGCACTTGTTCACAAAAAATACAACGAAATAAAATAAAGATAAATAACGTCTACATAAGTTTATATCCTTTTATCGGTATTAAATTGTTTTTCAAATGATGGAAATTCATTCAAATAGTAAATAAATGTTTTGTTAATGCTAAATTTTGAATGAATGCACTCACAAAATGTCAATTGAAAATTGAAAATTATTTTAGTTTGCAATGCAGCTATTTTCCAGGTACAGTACTTAATAGATATAACTACAAAAGTAAGCAAAGAAAAACTTACCTCATAATAGGCCTCAACACAAACTTAATATGAAAATAGGTATATTTTTCGTTTCTGTATATGCGTATTTTCAAAACACACATGTACAAATTTTGATTTTGCACATCCGCAATGTGCATGTACAAAAAAGAAAAAACAAGCTTATTTTCATAGTAAGTTTCCAATAAGACAATACTGAAATAACTTCTTTGCAGAAATCTATTTTGTTTTATATATTATTTTTGATAAAAGAATGATCCTCGGATGAGGAGAGTACTCGATATGTTATTGATTAATGATCAAAAACCATATACGAGTCGAGTAGGTATTAGTGATTACAGTAGGTGTATAAGATCAACTCTTAAAGGATCAAGGAGAAGCCTATTTTTAAAACAGGTTTGATTTAAAAATACTTGAATATACTTAGAATTTGATCATGAAACAATAATATCATTCAAACGATTATTAGGTCACTGTCTGACAGTGTTATCAAAATTTGTTAACTCGTACGATTCAACAGTAATATCATTCATACAATTGTCATGGTCACTATCAGACAGTTTAATCAAAAAATGGTTAAGTTATGTGATTTAATGTACGATTCAAATTCAATAACAGCATGTACGATCTAAAACGATGAAAAAAATTGCAAACCCTAAATATCATTTGATTCTATCTTGGATCTAAAATATAGATCTCAACGACTGACGAACATTTTTCCCAATTCTTAACATTGTCCCAAATTCACCAGTTCATTCAATTTTCCATTGAAAAATCAAGCCTCACAAGCAAGGTCGGTTTTTAACAGAAAATCAAAGCTTAAAAACCAAAATTCAGGCATAAAAAAGAAAATTCGAAAGCACATTGGAGGAGAAGCAAATTCAAACAAAGTGAATCAGAAAATAATATAGAAGACTTTCAAGAAATAGAGTTTTCAAGCCATGGTATAGGAGAAATGAAATTTCATTTTACTATTATTTATTTTTATACTTCCTTGCTCCTATTGACAGAGTCGAAGCTTGCGAGATGCTGTCTAGCAGCTCAAATCCTACCTTAGCCGCTCAATGGCCAGTTTTCGATATAACAAACACGGGTTTTTGGTAGCGCGCATGTCTTTCCCTATCAAACAATTAAAATCCTTATACAGCCATTTAATTAATAAACTTTGTTGATGAGTTATTTTGTAATGTCGCTTTACTTGATTCAAGTATTTATGTACCTAGAATGAAAATGTCAGTTGAGTTTTATAATAATTCGAATCAAAAATATTAAATTTAGGATTTACGATTTATATCCCAAATTCAGAACGTTGATATGAGACGTAGCTAACAAAAATAATTCGATCCAATATTCATATTAATCAATGACTAAAGCTTATAATGTTTTTAAAAAGTTTTATAAAATAATTGCTCTCCTTTCATTTAGGTTGCGATGAAGCAATTTCGAATAAATCTTAAACTTCAAGCATACCAATAATATTTGAATAACACATGTTTGTTATTTTCGATATTAGCATCTCTTACTCTAGGTTGTCCAAATGGATGACTTCTTTTCATAACACAAAAGAAAATCGAACACCTAAACTAAATATATCAATAAACTAAATATATCAACAGACGTATCATGTCGGCCATTCAAAATAAAATCAAGGGCTTTCCAACCGGAAGTTCCATAATCTACGGAAAAAAATGTATAATTAGTTATGATAACTCTTAACATAACTAAGATGCCAATATACAAAAATGACATAATGTAGCAGCATCTAAAAATTAAAGCCGATACTATTTCCCCATGATCAATTTCGTTTGATAAACACATACATACAAAGTATATACACAATTTGTGAAATTAATCTTTGTTAGCTTTTAGTTTCACCAAACTAACTATCAAAATATTCTTTCATATACGTGTGTGTGTGTGTGTGTGTATATATATATATATATGCATCATCAATAGTCACAAAAATAATTGATCGAAAAATTCAATCCATAACATTATTCTTTCTCTAGATGTGAAGTCACAAAAATTCTTGATGTAAAAATTCAATTCATAATATTATATTTTCTCTATATGTCTATTGAACATTTTAGTAATATAACAGTAATTCCTTTTTTTAGCTTGGTTAACAAAAAAATGATTGAATTGACCAAAATTAATTTGGTTGGCTGGATTTGTTTTATATTTATGCAGTTGTGTTTCGATTTTATATTTTATCACCATAAAGTAAACTGAACCAACTGAATATCTACTGCCATTTCTTGTAGTTGAAAACAAAATGTATAGTTAAAATGATTACTAACTTAACATTTATATTACTCTGATTCATCTAACACAGATATTGCAGTAGAAAACTAGTTGCTTAGTTGTAGAAAGCTACATAGAAAAATTAATGTGCTAATGGGCATAATCGATGTGACTTTGTTTTTCATCTTCGTGGTTGTGTTAATTTATAAGGAAAGACACAAATCTTTTTTGCATCCCGTTAAAAAGGACATTTCATCTCAAACTGAAAGTAATTTTAAAGTTGGTTCTCAATTGGTTAACAAAACTGTGGACGAAAAGATTAACGATCGACTCAGCTACTCACCACGATCTATGATTGGAATAGGCGGCCATAGAACATCATTTTACAATGATACTTACAAAAATGCGGTAGTAAGTTAAATGTCTATCAATACATATCATTCCATTGCACATGATGAGCTTTAACATTTATTAAATATAATACATTAAAACTTCGTTCGGTGTTACACTTATGAAATGGACAAACATTTCAAATTTATGGCATTTGAAAAGTGGGTCGATAACCACAAAGATTTAATCGAAGTGATATCAAATTCTAGTATTAGAAAAAAAAATCAAACTTTATTTCAAAATTTTATATCGACTTCATCTGTAAAAAGCCAATGGGGATCCATCGAAAATACTAATATAATTTATCAAATAAGTATCTTATAATTGTTTGTTTATATTTTATTTCACTTACCATTTTTGAAATTTTAATATGTAGGTAATAAGATTTTCCATAAAAAATCATAATTTGATCTTTTAATATATTAGTAGGTCAGATCATGCTTAACTTTAGAGATTTTATTTTTAGGTAATACTAATATTACATGATTCTCTGGCCAAATTTTTAAACTAACATCAATAAAAATATCGTTAACATAGGTGTTCAATGAATTGATAGTGAGTTAAGATGTTTGCTTGGTATTCAATTGACATTTTTAACACCAAGCAAATATCTTAACTGAATATTATGTCATTAAATACCAGTGAGCACTATATTTCTATTAATGTTTACTTTAACAATTTGGTGAAAGAATAATATAATCTTAATGTTACCTAAAAATGTAAATATCAAGTGATGTTAGTTGAAAATTTTATACGTAGAAAAATAGAATCTCTGGAATCAGCATGATGTGACCTAATAATATATCAAAAAATCAAATTATGATTTTTTATGAAAAAATGTATAAAATACGTATCAAAATTTAAAGGATGTTAAATATGAAATAAAATATAAAAAATAATTGTACGATACATACTTGATAAATTTAATTATTATTTTTAAAGGATCTCCATTAGCTTCCCAAAGATGGAAGTCTACTAATTTTGAAACAAATTTTGATTATTTTGCTAGTCCTAGAATTTGATGCCACTTAAATTGAATTTTTCAAGTTACCGCCACACTTTCCAAATGCCATATATCTAAAATATTTGTCTATTTCATAACTATAACATCGAACGATGTCTCTACGTATTATATTTAACAAAAGTTAAACCTCATCATATGCAATGAAATGATGGGTATGTAGTATTAACCACTACTGCATTATTATTCTAAGTTCCATTATAAACTGACATTTTGTGGAAGCACATCCTAATAATAGATGATGGTGAAAAACTAAGTCTATTGTTAACCTTTTCGTCTATGGTTTCATTGACAAATTGAAAACTTGCTATAACTTCACTTTTAGTTTTAGACAAACTATCTTTTCGAACGGGATACAACAAAGATTTGTGTCTTTCATTATAAATTAGCATGATCACAAAGATGACAATCAACATATTCACACTAATTATACCCATTGTTGCAATAATTTTCCAATGTATTTAACTTTCCACTACCAAACAGCTTATTTTCTAATAGAATATCAGTATTAAATGAATCGCAACAATATAAAAATTAAGTTTAATTATTTTAACAGTACATTTTATTTCCAATTACTAGAAATAAAAGCAAAAGTCTGATTGATTCAATTTACTTTATGATGAAAAAAATATTAAATCGAAACACAATTGCAGAAATGTGAAACAAAACCAGTCAACCAAATAAATATTGATCTATTCAATAATTTTTCTATTTAATCAAGCTAAAAGAAGATATTATAGTTATTATTAAAATGTTTACCGGACATTCAGAGAAGACATAATGTTTTGAATTAAAAAATTTCATCAAGCATTTTTATGACTTCAATGTTCAATAGCCATACAAAGAAAGCATAATCTTATGAACTCAATTTTTCTATCAACTATTTTTGTGAATTCACTTGATGATACTTATATATAGATATACATATATGAAAGAATATTTTGGTCCATAAATTAATCTACGGCGTGTTTAACCAATACTAAGTGCAATGGAAGTTTAGTTAGTTTGGTAAAAATAAAAACTAGCAAAAATTATCTTTACAAACTGTATACACACTTTGTAACCAAGGTTGTAAAAATCACTTAGCGGACACTAAGTAGTTAGTATAGACTAAGGATTGATAGTTTAGACAGAGATTAATCATGGATTGATCAAAGCAAGGAATTCTAATAACTCATGCAATTTAGATAAAATCTTAGTGCTTTGTTTAGCATCGATTGATATAAATTGGAACTTTTGCTATTTTGAATGTGCTTAGGAGGAGCCAATGAAGCAAGATCGCCTAAAATTAGCACATTGATACTTATATGTAGCATTGAAACTTAAATAATATCTAACCAGTACTTAAATGCATGTTTTGATTTCTACATGAGGCGGTAAACCTTATCAAGGCGGGCTTAGGCAAATCGCTAAATGGTAAGCCTTGCTCAGCACCTAGGCGCGGAGGGCTAAAAAGATTTTTACAGCAGTGTTTGTAACAAACCAAACAAAACAAGAAAATAATTCTATCAAATTATTCTATTCTAAATACTAATATGAACTCATATTTCGCACACGGATGTACATGTAATATTTGCCGTTTGTAGAACGGAAAATTTTCTTCTTAATATTATTCATAAGTAATGAATAATATCTATTTGAACCTAGGTTAGGTATTAACGTGAGTGTTTGGCAGGCACATACTTCCCTAGAGTTTACAAGCGAAGCTTGGTTCTCTAGGTAATTCAAAAAAAAAAAAAAAAAAAAAAAAAAAACATATAAAAATTAATTTACACATTTGCATATATGTGTGTGTGTGTGTGTGTGTGTGTGTGTGTATAGTGTCTCTTCTTACCAAGACTATGGTGACATGTGAGCACTTAATCTATTACTTACATGCTATACAATAAGTGAAATGTTATTATGTGTCCTAATGCACATGTAAAGGTTGTTAAATTATCTAAGTTGCCCCTGAAATCGATCTGTTAACTTTTGTATATGTTAAAATGAGTATTTAAAAGTTTTCTTTTGTCTTTTAGATTAAATCAATCATTGCTAACATGTGCCTTTAGAGCATATAACTATACTCATAAGTAAAATATATCATAGCATACAGAAAGCCAACCTTATCGTATGCACGCTTCTTAAAGATAGTCCAAGTTTCAACGGTGTGCCATCAGGGGCGAAGCCGGTGTATAGCCAACTAGGGCACAAGCCCTAGCTCAAAAATTATAATTCCTTTGTTAAAAATGTTATTTTGAAGGTTTTGCCCTATCTAAAATGATATGTCACTCATATTTAACTCTTGGCCATATCTAAATTAATTTCTAGCTCCGTCGCTGTGTATATTTTGCTCCTTACGATCTTTGATGTAAATATACCACTAAAAACAAATTAGTTTATAAACCCAACATCTCCAAGAAACAATGGCAAACTTCATGCAACACAATAAGAAGACACTCTTGAAATAAAAGGTTCATGGCACTTGGCTTTATAATTATTAGTTTAATAAACAAAATTCATATATTATATTAAGAAACGTCATTGAATGCAGAATAAAATATATATATACAAAATTCAAATGTTGAAATATACGATAACATAAAAATTTCACCAATGAAATATCATAGCAAATTGATTTGTATAAAATAAAAATGAAATTATATATGTTTAATAAAAGCAGATAGTTAAGATATAAAGAACGAAATTGCATATATTTAATGAAAACAGAGAATTACGATATATAACTTGAACTGAATATAGCTATGTAAAATTTAATAAATAGCACCCAATCCATTTCCAAACAGGCATTGCATCAATGCAAAATGAACAAGCAAATTTTTTATTAGAATGCTACTTTTTGTCAACTACATCACCGTCAAAAATAATATGAGAAAAAACATTCAATTTGAAAATACATTTTTAAGAGAATAGAAAGGAAACCATATTTTTCTTTCTACTGTAGTATTTCCAACATTGCAGAATTACTCTAGCAAGCCGCACCAAAGACTTACACATAATATATTCCAGTATGCAACAAAATAGTTGGGAATTTAACCAAGATAAGTAAACAATGAATAAATCATTATTAACTGGAAAATTGCACGTAGTAAATTAGCAAAGTAGAATAAAGAAGTGCTCAAGAACAAATAGAAAGGTGTTCAAGAACTCAACTCGAACTGAAAAACAGAATGAAGACCAAAAGTACGTAGAAAGCCGAACATGGGCAACTTATTTTATTCTAACGTGTTGTATATATTGAGACTTTAGGAAGGATTATAAAATTGATGCATGTGCAAGCACAAACATACATACATACATAGTACACATGTACACACACATACATACCATATACATACAAACAAAGATACATTTTATGTGCAGATGTGTATGTATACACTAACATAAACATAAAACACATCAAATTAATATGAAACTAAAGCAAAAATGCTATCTAATCATTGTCAAATAAAACAATATCATATCACAAACCAAACTAAGCAATTTTCGTAGAATATATCTTAGTTTATTGCATTATTGGCTTCATTCTCCTTTTGTTTCTTATATATTATTCCACAAACATACCATTTCTCTAAGGGCTAGGAATTGTGCCACAAGTTAACTTATTCCTCCCATCCATCGCCAAAATATCTACTTACATATTAGTACGTAACATTCATACTTTTCTTCCACATATTATATGTTCATATTGCCATGAATGTTTTTCTAACTTAAAGATGTTTAGCTCTTTCTTTCATGTTATACACATGTCTTGTAACATCTCATGAAATAATGTATATTGAAACTTATGCCCATAGTGGATAAATTTAATGAAGCCATTCCTAGAGACTTAGGTACCGTTCGCAAAAAAAATTGGCCCATTATCAGTCTCCATGAATCGCACACGTCGGAAACAGTAACGGGCCAAATACTCCGTTTCCTGAAAGTATAAAGATTTCCCGCTCATATCATAAAATTCATAATTAATTATTGATCCCTAACATTATAGTCCTGCTTTTTAATGTGCATGTAGTAAAACCGGAGTTCAAATGATCATTTTAGGCAAATATATACCTAGTGGAAAAAATTTAGTAGTAAAAAGAAATGTTGGACAAATCAATTTTATACCCGACCACCAAAGAAACCGATAAATTACTCTTCCAAACTTCACATCCTCAAATTGTATCCAATTTCTTCAAATAGCCATTCTCCGCTTAAAACCATCTGATATTGGAAAAATCAATAAATAGAATTGCTTGTTTGTAGATTTCAACATTTGACAATTTTAGCTTCTCAGAATCTTCTAGCACCCTAATATCGTACAATGTATGGACTTGTAAAACAAAGAAGTAGACAACCAATCATGATTATTCCATCATGTCACATTCGTTGAAAATATTATGAGATCATGCCAAGAAGTGATATTTCATACTAACCATTTCTCCTGTGCTAGAAAACATCTTTCTTCATCTTTTTATTATTATGAAAACAATAGTATTTACACTAAAATTTTGTTTATGGACAAAAAGGAAACCAAGTTATAATGCGTAATATTTTGAAATATTTAAAATAAAGGAGGCATTGATGTTAGAAACGAAGGTTAAAAGAATGCTACTAAAATTTGATTTAGTTAATAGGTTTGCTTTGTTTACCTTGTTATCATTATTATTAGTATATTTCTTTTTTATTCATGTGTTATAAATTATAAAATGTAATTGCACATAATTTAATTTCTTTCAATACTTCCTTCGTCCTATTTTATACCTTTCAAAATTTAAGCATCGTTTAAAAATCTTAACTTTCATATAGATTAAACCAAATTTTTTGCATACACTTTCAATAATATCCGTTACACACTGTCAAAAAAAATTTCATCTATTAAATAATGGTAAAACAGAAGAATTTCTTCTATTCTATTAATTCTATGATTTTTCGCTTCTCTTATTAATTCTATCAAGATATTTCATTTTCAAATCATTATATCATTTATTATTACGAATGTTACGGTACGCGCTTCACGCATGAGTAATTTTCCGTATAAATTGTATATGTTTAAATCAGTCAAAAAAATAATTTTTTATTTTCAAGTGATATTAAGATTTGTATATTTGTAAAGAAGTATTTTGAATTTGTAAAGTAAGTTTAATTTTAAATTCGATTTTTAAAAATGTTTTGAATTTGTAAAGCATGTTTATTTGTTAAATCTTACTTTTAGGGGGTTTGAATTTTAAATGAAGTTTAACATTATATCATATTTTAAGTGATTAAGATTTGATAATATATACAGGGGCGTTTTGGCAGTTCACGTTGATACCAGAAAAGTGTGAGACCAAAGCTATTACAACTATTATTAAAGATTATAATTATTATAATATTCTACAAATTCTTTAGCATATCGTTTTACATTTAAATACCAACATTTAATAGTTTTTACAATTATTTACACAATTCTTCCAAGTTCTATCCTATTTTTTACATTTAAGTCCACATGTATTATATTAATTATGTGGTCTTGAATTTAAACATTTTAAACACAATTAACTAATATTTTTTATTTGGTCTAATAAGTTCAAAAATGACGATGTTGTGTACTATTTATCACATTTATATTGACAAAAATGGTAAACTAATTTTTATTTAAGTCCATATAATTTGAGATTTTCACATTTATACATGAAAATATCTTTAATTCTCTTACATTATTCTACATTCAAATTCATCTAATTTATCTCTTTTAAAATTAGTATTTTATTATAAAGAAATATAAACATAATTTTCCTTTTTAAGATTGGTAAAATATTACAAACATATACGATGTTTTTTCTTTCTAAAATTAGTACTTTTAAGTGGATTTTTTATCATTAATAAAATTTGTGTTTGTTAAGAATGACATTAGAACTAATAATAAGTGATAAATATTTTTTTACCTTGTAAATTGAAAAAAAAAATTATATTTTTAGTTAATATGTTTTGTCAAAATGTTAATTTTAATTATTTATTTCCATAATTTACATTAATCAATAAATAAAAATATACAATATTTTGATTGAAATTTTTTTCCTCTGTATTTTATTGTCTTTTTGAGATGGATGCTATTCATTTTTTGAAACTTTTTATTATAAAATAAAATTATTAAGCTATGAAACATGAAAAATCAACTTATTATTTTTACATAGTTGAAATAAAAATATGATTTGCAGTGCTCCACGTCTTATTTTTAGTTAACATTTCTTTTAGTTGTTTAATAGAAATTTTATTTATCACTTTAATAATATCATATACTTCTTTTTGATATTTACCGTAAGAGCTTTTAAATGCATTAAAATATATTGGTCAATACTATCAAACATTCATTTTTAGGTATTCATGTCATTCTTTCAAGAAATATTTGAAACTAATTTATATATTGTTGATCTTCTAATAAAATGTACTATATGCTAAATATCAAATTAAAAATCTATGTACATAAACATTTATCTGTGGAAATATATGGACATGCTAATTTTAAAATTAATTAAGAATACCAATATCCATTTATTTGCTTAATAAATATAAATCCTAAAAAAAATGTAAATCGTTTTTATTTGCATAAAGGGAAATCTAATATTTATTCCAAGTATAAAAATGCACTAATCAAAAAACAAAAATTTAATTTGTAACTACTTTAATGCATAACTCATTTATCTCAATAAATTCACTATATCATGCATAATAAATTTAAAGTTTTCAGAATATTTATAAAACTATTTTTTTACAATATAGACCGAATGCAACACATAGGTTGCACAATAGTTTAATAGTAAAGAAAAAGAATTTCTAACCCTCTTATTAATTCTAGGAGTTTTCTGTATTCTGCTTAATTCTCTCCGGATATTTTATTATCAAACTTTTATAATTTAACACTTTATAATTATTCTACTAAGCTTATTATAACTTTTTATATTCAAATGTGTGCTTTTCAAAAAAATTACAATATTTTACAAATCTCTTCTCAATTCTCTTTTAATATTTTGCATTCAAACTCATAGATTTAAAGTATTTACATAATTCAGAATTTAGACCATTTGGTAACTCAATTAGTTAATAAAATCCATTGGATAAATCTTAAAAGATGAAAAGTTCAATACGTATTTCATAATCGCATCAATGAATTTGTAAAATTAATTTTTCATTTAGATACGAACAAATTACATAACAAAATTATATACATTAAGAATAAAAATAAATTTATTTTATAATTCATTTAACTCGATGAAGTTATAATGCATTACATTGGAAAATTCTATTTTTTGGACTTTAAATGCTTGCATTTTAAATTTTCCAGAATTACTTACAAATTTTTCTCAATTCTCTTTTAATATTTCATATTAAAGCCCGTATATTTAACTAATAATGTAATTTTAAATTTAAACAATTTAAATAAATTCAATTAACTAATATTCATTAATACATCTGATAAATCTAAGAAATAATACAATTTAAATATGTATACAGGACTATATATATAAGCAAAAAAATGATAAAATTATATTTTTTATTCAAATATAAAGATATGTAAATTATATAATATAAAATATATAGATAAGCACAAATAATTTTTTGATTATAATTCATTTATCTAAAAAAAATCGTTTTGACAACCTCCAAAAGGATAAATTTATACATAACAACATTGTAATGTAAACGAAGGAATTACACCAACAAAATTAGGTTATATAAAATACTCATTTTCATTATAATATCAAACCTTACCCAACTCATAATTCAACTAAATTTTACAAAAGATTATTTTAGAATTATCAAAGTTGTGAACATGATACTCTTACAACATGGAATCCATAATTAGTTGCGAAGCTAAAATGGTTTAATAATTGAAATCTCAAATAACGGATAAATATTCACGTGTGGATAAGTTAGCAATAAGATGTTCTTCTCAACTATAATTATGTACAAAGGTCTTCTTATTTTCTCCTAATTTTTTTACATTTGATTCCTCATAAATTGTTTAAATAAATTCAATCATGTAATTTCAGTAATTCTTTTATAAATCCCTAAAAAACAATTCAATATATAGTAAACATTCATATAAACAGAAGTGGTAAAAGTTACCTTTTCATTCATATAAAGAATATGCATATCACATAACATCAACTATTTACATACATACATACATACATACATATATATATATATATATATACATAATAATAATAATTATATATACATATATAGCCAGGGTATTGCTTCCCACATAGATATGTTTCTGTAAAGATTGAACCCTTCACTTTACATCTGAAAATCGCATATCATTTTAATTCTTAGTTTATCTATCTCGCTAAATTTATCATATATTACATAATATAGTTCTATTTTAACAATAATTAAAATATAAATATTATTTCTAACAATATTATCGTGTGCAACGCAAGGGTTACATGTCAGTTTTAAAAAGGATAGAATGACAAACAATTTTGTTTATGAGATGGTAAAAAATGAATTGTTTTTAAGCCAGATTTACAATTTAAAAAGACTTAATTCTGTGGAGTGGATACATAACATAATAAGTTTGCTTCAAACAATACATCTTTCAACTCATGGTATCGATCTTGAGTTTGTTAGGTATATTTCCATGTCAAAAGAACATTAATAAAAGGCGCGGAGGCATTAAGAGATCAAACTTTCAAACATTTAGATAGCATATTAAAGTATAAGCATCGCCATAAGTGGAGGTTTCTAAACTTTTTGTATTGAACATATAAGATATTAGTTAGAAAAGAAGATAATATCCAATAATCAAACTTTCAACAAATTTTTAATAAGCTCGAGATAAGCATAAAAATACTTCAGATATAGTGAATTGACCGTGTAATCTTTTACTGTTTTACTACCCACAAATCTAGAGCCAAAAGAACTACAAATTTTCTAGTGACTTAGAAACTTTCTTTAGTCTCATTGATATCTAAAGCATCCATTTCAACCAAAAATGTGCAATAACTACTATATTTATGTAAAAATGAAATACAAGGTGTAGAAAAAAGCAGCAATAATATTATAGGAGAAAAATTCCTGATTATTTCTTACCTAATAAAAAAAATCTAAACAAAGATGTAATTGATTGCATAAATATCAAGCCACCTAGATACACGTTAAGCAGGCCACAATACTATAATACAATTCTAAACTAAAACTTCAATCTGCAAGTAGATTAAAAGCTAAGGTTAATGAAAAAGTAAATTGGAAGAGGTAAAAGAGGGGAAAAGAATTAGCATTAATTTAAAAAATCATGAGGTACAAGCTTGCCGTGAAGGTGGACAATACTACCGACAAATATTGACGACGATAGTTGGAATTATAAAGGACAAGAAATTTTAAGAATAGGAGATCGTGTCTTGAATTGGGGAAGAAGATAGAATATAGATATCTGGTTATGTAACAGATTGGAACTGGGAAATTGAAGCTGACTAATAATAAATTAGAGATAATAAAGAAATGAAAGTGGAGAAATAATAAGTTTTTACTAAGAAATTAAAGCTTTTGTAAGGTGGGAGGACATTAATAATACAGAGGTTAATGTTTAAAGATGAAAACAAAATTACTGAAATATGAAAATAAAAAAATGTATCTTAAACAAAAAATAATCTAGTATATTGTTTGAGAGGAAAGAATAGATAACGAAAAATCATATATTTTATTTTACGTATAATGGAATAAATTTAACCACAAAATAAAGGTGAAAAATTAAAAATATAATCAACTTTGTTATGAAATATTCCACAAATTGATTAAAACACAAATCCGTTTAAAAATATACCTTTCACTTCATCAATGATTTTCTCCTCGAGTACAATTTAAAAATGTACCTTTCACTTAAAAATAAAGTACATGTACTCTTAGTTTACATAGAATTCAGCAAAATAAGTACAATTTATTTTTAAAGTGGAGTGACCTATAAAGACTAAAAAGTACCCCTATAGTGCAGAGGATTTCGATCTAACATTAAAAAAATTTAAACTACCTCAACATATTAATATATTATACTTTATTGCATGCATTGCAATGTCAAACCTATCAATTTCATATGTACTTTTATATTATGAGGTTTCAACAAAGTTTGCTCAAAATTTACAAAAAAGAATACTAATTTATGTGAGAACCCAATCCATGCATTTTTTTTAGTATTCTACAAAATTATAACAAGCGCACAAAAATATCAAGGGGAACAAAAATCTAAAATTTTATTGTGCAAGGGACAAAAATAATAATTATTAAGCTTTTCAAATAAGTGATAAACACATTTAAGTGCAGCTGGTAAAGGGTCAAATGCATTTTAATTACCAGTCACAATGAAAAGTTGCATGACGATAACACATATCTTCTACTTTACTATAAAATATTAGGAAAACGAGATCAAAATTTAACAAATGCACTGTAGTATATTGTTCATAACTTGGTAGAAAATGTAGCATTGTGTAAAACACTACCTGAGTGTATTTTCCACTATACTAAAATGTCTTTTTACGGACAACTGCTGATCCATCTACTTTTACATGTTTATCATAGACATGCATTAAGATCAAGTCTTTTTGATGTGTCAGTGTATAGTGAATTTGTTGTGAAAAATAATAATTGTTACTTAAAATCTAACATATAAAGTTAAATATATTCGACACTTTATATCAAAGTCAAACAAAAGATCATACAAGTGTGTGTTTGTGCATCTGTGTTATTGTGTGTGTGCAGGGCGGATTCGAGTGAATGGGTTGTCCTAGGCAAACCAAAAATTTTGGAAAACATTACTCTTTATATGTTAGATTTTCCTATTTAATAAAATGGCAGAGAAATTTGCCTATTTTCACTGCACTAGCACTACTTTCGGTTAATGTGTAAAGTATTATTGATTAAATACTAAATTGTTTAGACCTCCTGCTTCTCCACCTTGTTGCCTCCATCTGGGGGTTGCCTTAGGCAGCCGCCTGGTAGGCCCAGCCCTGAAACCGGACCTGTGTGTGCATACGAAATTTTTTGTTGAGCATGTTTGTTTTTTTGCAATAAAATATAAGTTTCACTCCTCTCTCTAAATAAAAATTAAATTTTGAATCGGCACCAAATAATATATACACATGTTAAAGTGTTTTGCAGAAATCCATTCGATTAGCATCAATCGTTGCTAGCAACACGGGTAATTGAATCTTGAATCTTAATTCAAATCAAAAGTTAAGATAAATTTGGCCAATAGAAGATTAAAACATATCATATTTTTGTTTATTTCTTTTGTTCTTATACATGCATGCACACATATTTATATATATGGCCAACAAAAGATTCAAACGGTATGTCATATTTTTGTTTATTCATGTATAAGAAACAATGAATAAACAAAATTATATAACATACGTTTGAATCTTCTGTTTGCCAAATTTGTTTTAACTTCTGATATAAATTGACATCTACAAAGATTCGATTACTCTTGTTGCTAGCACCGATAGATGTAGAACATACTAATCGATTGGATTTCTCCAAAACACTTTAATATGTGTATTCATTATTTAATGCCTATCCAGAATCTAATTCTTATTTAGAGAGAAGAACAAAACTTATATTTTATTGCAAGAAACAAACATGATCGACACAAAATGTCATATACACAACACACACGTATCTATATAAAAAAAATTCATTGACAAACAATGTATGAGATTTAATAAGCAAAAGGACATCAAATGGTTTAGAAGTTGACAGCCAACCATAACTAACAGCATTAACACAACACAACACAGTTCCTTCTTCACTTAAGATTGTCAATATGAAACCAAAAAAGCTTCACAGTTAGGGGACGGATCTGTGGTTTTATTACCCTTGGCAACGGCCTGGGTAAAATTGCTACACGGTATTGTGTCTATGCACGATAGTGGAACTCATGGGTAAATGAAAAACGCATATGTTATGTTTATTTTTGTGATTAAGCATTCCACCTCTACAATGTACCTGTGATCTAAGATTAGTTTCCAACATTTTTCATCCAGTTCTTCCTTCTCCGATTCATTACGGTTTATGTTCAATACTTTATCATTTTAAAACTTCACGTTTCTGGAATTTTGTATACAGTTTTTGGTTTTATTTTACTGATTTTTCTTTTAAGCTTCTGAAGTTGAAATGTTTGATTAGCCGAAGGAGATATCAAATCCTGGCTCCGTGATCGCAGTACATATTAAAAGCAAGAAACAATAATATATTATCTAATCCCCATAACATTCTTTAAATTAACGTACAACTGGTAACAGAAAAAAAAAGGCTAAAAATATGGTTCCAGCCAAGAATCGGCTAGGGGAAAGAACAAAAAAAAAACTAAATTACCTTTCTAGGTTCAATCTGAAGTGCGTGCTGACTCAGTTCTCTTCGTATAAATTTTAGGGCTGGTTCTGGATTTGTGAACGGTGAGAACGAAGAGCGTGCGCGGAAAATAGAGAGGAGCACACAGTCGAAAGAAGCAGCACATCAATTTATAAGCCAAAATATATTTTTGCTATTCCTAAAACAGGCGATGTGGGACTTGGTTTGAGAATTTTCATTTCTCTTATACTAAAACAGATGCAAATGATTGGAAAATGGTAAAACTAAGAAGTGATACAGCACTACTATAGAATTTTTTGATTTATTTGATGACTAAAAACTAAAACATCTGGGTATTACACAATAAAAAGTTTTCTTGTATAATAGCACAGATTTTATTGAGTGCAACATTTAATAATTAACAAGTTCATAATAACGAATAAATACAATTAACTTTTAAATTAGATATTTTTATCATATTTTCAAAACAAAAATTATTTATTAAATATATTAGTTAAAGTTAGATAAAACTATGCATTAAAATACAACAATCTTATACTTAACTTAGAAAAATAGAAAATTAAAATAAGCACAGTTCCGACGGTCTAACCGATCGGATCATCAAAACCGCCGACATTGAACCAACATGGTTTGATTTGTGGTCTGATCTTTAAAATTATGGTGAGGAGGCTTGTTTTATTTTGCTGGTTGGGATCTTACTTTCTTTTTTCATTTTATAATTATCTTTATTAATAACTGAAATAGAGTTGCATTGTATTCCGAGAGTATGGAAGCTTATCTCTATCTTGCGAATTAAAAGTGTATGTCGGGGCAATGATAGTTTTCTAACTTATCAGACTTCGTTGTTAATCAAGGGATAATACTATTTAAAATTGAAAAGTGGTAATGAGTATAAAATGTCTTATTTTTCATATGCAAATTATACTGTTAGAACCTTCATTCTATGGTTTAAATGACAATAACTATGCAATCACATATGTTATATATCTTATCAAGATTACAGGTATATAATACAAGAGATCATCATGCTCAAAGATACCGAGACTCGAAGACAAACAAAGACTTATGAACCATGCTATGATTAGTAAGTTTATAATAGTGTATTAAGAGTCTTAGATAAACATTGTAAGATCTCATTGAGTATATATACATACACGAATTCATATACATAAAATTGGCATAAAAACATTCAAAAATGGCATTAAAAACTTTTATAATCTGAAAATGTCATCCACGGACGTCTACGAAAAATCGTCCTTGAATAGGTTCGGGAATTTTATCCTGCGGCCACTGACATCTATGGAAAATCCATAGACATTTGTCATCCGGCAACTGCTATAATCTAAAAGGATGTTTCGTTTCATATTGAATAATCACACCTCTTCTTCAACGGTTGCAGCCATTAAATCTACTCCCCATCTACATCTCTTAATCCTATAAATACTTCAAAGATTAAGAATTATAGATAATCCATTCTCCTGATTTCTTATTAACTTTCTATTTACATATTAGTGCATTTCTTGCTTACATAGTCACAATTTATCAAAATTACAATACCATTTTGGTTTAACCACTTCCTACAACTCAAAGTATTCACATTCACATACTCAAAGAAGATCATGGAAACAATTATACTATTAGTCAAAATTCATGTTATTTGAAACACAAGATTATTACAGAAATACCTTTGTACTAGCCTATTCCTTCGAACGAAGTGAGGGTTATTTGGTCAAAGGAAATATGAAAGAGAGCTTCGGGCCTGGACATAAGACGGAAGGTCCGAACCAATATATAATATCTGGTATGCTCACTTTTATTATCTATCTTATTTATACTCTGTTAATTTACTCTACTTAGTATGATTATTAGTACATAATCCGACATTAGTATATAAGTTGCATTATATAAGATCCTATGCATTTTCATTTGGTATCAGAGCACGTACATTTCAATCTCAATAACATGTATTTGAAAAATCATTAACATGGCAAGCATTTTTCAAGAAGATCAATCAACTGCTCGTCCTCCACTATTCACTTGTTCTAACTATGCTTACCAGGCACGTCGTATGGGAATTTTTAAGGATGCAAATGGGTTAGAAATATGGCTAGCAACTTAAAAAAAAGCACCTAACACCGACATAAGCACTTGGACTGATGCATAAAAAACAGCGGCATCTAACAATGTCAAAGCTATGAATGTATTGTTTTGCTCACTTAACAAAAATGAGTTTTCACGTGTCATGATTTACACCACTACATATGATATATGGTACATTTTACAAGTCACGCATGAAGACATAACTAAAGTCAAGCAAAATAAAATCTCGATTTTACAAAACCAATTTCCATCTTTCAAAATGAAAGCAAATGTATCAATTATTGATATCTATGCTAGATTTCAAACCATTCAACACGATCACATGGCACTTGGAGTCAAATTCATATATTTTAATTTAGTCACATGAATTTTAAACTCTTTGAAAAATGAATGTTAGCCATCGAAGAAGTTAATGATCTTTCTCAACTCAAAGTCGAAGAGCTAATAGGAAATCTGATGTTGTATAAAGCTAACTTGCAGGCTTGAAAGGATCAAAATCATAAAAAAGAAAAACACAGCATTCCAAGCAAATAATGAAGATTCAGACTTAGACGAAGATGATATTGTTTTTATTGATAAAAACTACAACAAATTTAAGAAGTTCAAGAAGATGGCTAGATTTCAAAATGGTGGCAAACCAAACTCCTCAAATCTAACATCAATTAAATGCTATGATTGTGACAAGTTTGGTCATATGAAGAAGGATTGTCCACAACTAAATAATAATAAAAAGAAAAGAAATTTTGAAAAATTCAAGGAAAAGAAAAGAGCATTTCAAGTAACATGGGACAATTCGGATTCATCTTTTTCATATAACAGTGATAGTGAAAGCTACTTGAAACAAACAAATGTGTGTTTTATAGCTAACACTGTTGATGAACGTCCTAAATTTACTTACGATGAAATGATAAATATAGAAAATAAAAAAATTAAATAAAAAATATGTAGGAAAGTTAACTAGGGCAGAATTAAAAATTGTATTATTAAAAGATGAAAAATCAATCTTGGAAGAAGAATTAGAAATTACTCAAAAAGATGCGCAACGTTATTAGCTCAAAATGACATCTTATCATATGATTTAGAAAATTATAAGTTAGAAAAAATTAATCTTGAAAAAAAAAACTACAATTACAAGCAAGCTTAGTATCTAGCAATATTGAAATGTGATCTTAAAAGTAAGTTGGATAAAATAACAAATAATGTGACAAAATTCAATAAAGGAAAATAAATTTAGAAAATTTGGTTAAATTATCTAAAACATCTAGAAATCGAAATGGATTAGGTTTTAAAAGTAAACAAAAGCCAAAGAATTATAGTACATTATACACCAAATTCAAAAGGCCAAAGTTAGAATCTAAGATTAAGAATTCATACACAAGTAGAGTCAAAATATGGATTCTTAAAACAATAATAAACTAATTAAACAAAAATACATTGATGAATATTTAAAGAAGGTTGTATATGACAATAATTACATTTCTATAAGTACCAAATTCTCGTGGATGTGGCTACTTCTTCCACTGAGACGTACGACCCTAAACAAAAAATGTGGGTACGTGTTAAATTTTTCTTATTTTGCAGGTACCCAAAATTAAAATAAAAAGTAAATAAAAATGGATACTTGATAGTGGTTGCTCTAAGCACATGACTGAAAATGCTCATAAGTTATCTAATTTAGCATATATCGATGGTATCACTATGACATTCGAAGATAACTCAAAAGGATCTGTCATCAACACTGAAGAAGTCATTAGTATCGGTACTTCTAATTCTCCTATTATCACTAATGTTTTATTGGTAGAAAATTTGAAACACAACTTATTAAGTATAAGTCAATTATGTGATAAAAGATTTAAAATTGATTTCGAAAAAACAAATGTAATATCTTTGACCAAAATAAAAATCTAATTTTTTGAAAGATTTAGAAATTGAAACAAATATATTTTAAACATGAATGTAAAAAACAATACTAATTTATGCTTAGCCGCAAATCATGATGATCCATGGTTATGACATAAATGTTTTTGTCATACAAATTCTAAGAATATCAGCAAACTGGCTAAAAATGAATTAGTTAGAGAATTACTAAAAACCAACTGCAAAGTTAAAAACCTATGTGATGCTTGTCAAGTTGGTAAATTAAAGAAAAGTTCTTTTAAATCTAATAGGAAATGCCCACAAAGTAATCTCTCGAACTACTTCATTTAGATTTATTCGGATTGACTCAAGTACATTCAATAAATCATAACAAATACGTTTTTGTAATTGTTGATGATTTTTCACGATATACTTGGACATTATTTTTAAAACATAAAAGTGATACTTTTAAAATGTTCAAAAATTTTCTAAACGAATTACAAATTCGATAAGCTTAAAAATTAGAAGTATACGAAGCGATCATGGAAGTGAATATGAAAACGAACCATTTACAAATTTTTGCAACAAAAAGGGAATTAGTCATAATTTTTCATTTCCATGTACATCACAACAAAATGATGTCGTTAGAAAGAAAAAAACTAACTTTACAAGAATGTGCACGAACTTTACTAACCTACCAAAAAGTATTTGGGCTGAAGTTGTTGCTACCTCATATTATGTATTGAATCGTGTAACACTTAGACCAATGACTAAAAACACATGCTATGAACTATTTTTCAAAAAGAAAGCTAAAGTATTGTATTTTTGAGTTTTTGGATCAAATTTTTTTATTTTAAACACAAAAGACTACGTAGGAAAATTTAATTGCAAAGTTGACGAACGAACTTTTGTAGGCTATTCGAATCAAAGTAAAGCATATAGAATTTTTAATAAATGAACAAAAATTATAGAAGAAAGTCTTCATGTTTCACTTGATGACAACTTTAAAAATAATAAAAGTGACGATGATGAAGAAGTTATAAATAAAACAAATATACCAAATCCATGAAAATAATAATAATAATATTGTCAATAACAATAATAATAGTGTGATAACGTCACCACATAGGATATTAAAAGACCATCCGATTAATAATATTATTGGTGATTTAAATACAAAAATATCAACCAATAAACAGTTAAATCAAATGAGTCAACTTGCATTTATATCAAATTTTGAACCTAAAAATTATAAACAAACATCAAAAGATGATTTTTGTTATTGCAACGTAAGAAGAACTTAATCAATTTGAAAGAAATGACGTATGGGAACTTGTACCAAGACTAAATTAATGATCAATCTGTAATTGGAACAAAATGGGTTTTTAAAAATAAATCAGATGAAAATGGAAACATGTTCGAAATAAAGCAATATTAGTAGCTCAAGGATATAATCAAGAAGAAGGAATTGATTATAAAGAGACGTTTGCTCCGGTAGCACATCTTGAAGCAATACGAACATTACTTGCTTTCGCATGTCATCATAATTTTAAACTTTTTAAAATGGACATAAAAAGCGCTTTTCTAAACGACTTTATAAAAGAAAAGGTTTATGTTAAACAACCTCCATTATTTGTTCATGAGAAATATCTCGATCATGTATTTAAACTTAAAAAGGCTCTATATGGATTAAAACAAGCACTTCATGCTTGGTATGAAAGATTACAAACTCATTTATAAAATTTTGGTTTTCAAATTGGTAAAAAGAGTCCACTTTATTTATAAAATGAGAAAACAATGATTATTAGTTGTATAAATATATGTTGTTGACATTATATTCGAATCAACTAATGAAAAATTATGTAATGAATTTTTTGACATTACGAAAAATAAACTTGAAATGTCACATATAGGTGAATTAAACTATTTTTTGGGTTTGCAAATAAGACAACTAGAAAATGGAATTTTTATAAATGAAGAAAAATACTATCGAGATCTATTTAAACGCTGTGGAATAAAAAATATCTCAAGTAAACGGACTTAGATGAATACTACTCTACATTTAGGTAAAGATGAAAATGGAAAAGATTTCGATCAAAAATTATACCGAAGTATGCTAAGATCTCTATTATACTTAACGGCTAGTAGACCGAATATTATGATGAGCGTATGTTTATGTGCAAGATTTCAAGCACAACCTAAGGAGTCCCATCTTCGAGCGGTTAAAAGAATTCTACGATACTTAACCCACACCAAAGAATACGGACTTTTCTATCCTAAAGGCAGCTCTTTCGAACTCGTATCATACAGTGATGCAGATTTTGGTGGTTGCAAGACAGATAGGAAAAGTACGAGTGACACATGTCATTTCATTAGTCAATCTCTGGTTTTGTGGTTCAGTAAAAAGTAAAATTGAGTCTCTCTTTCAACATATGATGCCGGATATATATCAGTAGCCTTAGCCTATGCATAATTAATATATACGCAACAAAATCTTCAATGTTTTTGTAAAATAATAGCAAATTCTCCTATATATTAGGATAATACCAGTGCTATAAATTTATCAAAAAAAATCTATTAATCATTCTCGAACAAAAGTCATTGATATTCTTCACCATTCTTAAGGGATAATGTTGAAAAAAGAATTATATCACTTGAATTCATAAATACCGAAAATCAAATTGTGGATATTTTTACCAAATCATTGAGCAAACTAACTTTTCTAAACTAAGACGAGACTTGGGAATTTGTTCTTACGACGAATTAGTAAACTAAGATATATAATTTATATAACTTAAATCATATGCATGAAATAATTTTGTAAAATTGTTTACAAATAATTTTATCCCTATAAAAAATGGCTAACTTCTGTTAAATTTCTACGGTTAAAATTTCACTACCCTAACAAATAAACTTCCAGATATAGTAAACAACTTTAATATAAAGAAATTCTTCTACAAACTAAATACATATATCTTTACCAACCTCCGTTTGCAAACCACTTCTATTCAAAATGTCTTCCGATCACGACTCCACTTATTCGACTATCGACTTTGGCTCACCTTCATCGAATAACACCTACGTATTACCAACTAAATCCACACCTCCATCAATTCGATCAGCTCTAAACATTATTGCATCACCAATGTATCACACTGGTTTTTCTCCTAAAGAAAATAAATCCAATCGGTCAGTTATCTAGAATTGACATCTCTCAACACCAAAGTTAATGCAATATATCACTATCAACAAGAAATGGTGGGAGTTCAACAAGAAATGTATTATGAGCAACGATGTCAAGGATATACCATAACTTTCTCAAAAAATGTATTCTAGAACTTGTTGTCGTTCACTAACAAAAATTTGCATACATCAAAAATCTCCTCGTTTAAAAGAAACTCCTGTAAAAGCTTATGACATTACTTTAAGAAATTTATGCAACCCAGGATCATCAAACCAAGACTAGATTGATACTCCAGGTTGCCCAAGTTGGTCTCCACTAAGGCCGTTAGTTGAAGAAACAACGGTGAGTGGAATTCATGGGAATTATAACAAATTAGAAAGTCCGGCCACTCTAACAAAAACTAAGATTATGACATCTTTCGTCTAAAATATTTACTTGATATTGTAATTATATATATATATATATTGTTGTATGAATTTTTTTAAATAAAAGTTAAACGTTTTCATATTTAAAAACAAGTGTATTTTGCAAACATAGGTCACACACATCTGTCACTGGTTTGGAAAATATTTGTTGAAACCATAAATGTCTGTGAACATGCCATAGACATCTGTCATCTGCCTTGGGTTCAACCTGCAACAGCCCCTATATATTCATATTTTACCATCCTTTCAGCTATTTACCAAACTATCTTCAAATCTAATCTAAAACTCTGATTTCTATAACTCTAATTCCTCAAAAATGGCTCCTAAGGTAAAAAAACATGTTAGCAAAAGGTCAAAGAAAGGTCAATCTTCATCCTCTTGAACCCACCTTATCACCGATGCCCACATTCAAGATTTGCTTCGAAGTAGCATAATTGAAAACAAGAGATTTGAAGAACTAAAACAAAAAAGCTTTATTCTGGTCCATTCTCTAGATTATGCAAGTTTGGAAGATATGGAATTCAAATATTCACTATCGCCTCCGGCTGTCGAAATTTAATTAATTTTAATGAAAATGAGATATAAATTGATCAATTGGCTATCTTTCTTTTTACGCAAACTTATGTATTGGATGCCTGAGAATGACGATAGTTGATTATGGACAAGTGTTTACGGTCGCGTTTCGAAACTTAGCGTAAGCATAATTGGTCATATACTAGATTGTTCCTCTACTGGATTTGATTTAGAAGAAATTCCTGCCTAGAGAAATTTGCCATGTGATAAAATAACACATCAAATTTAGGAGGATAGAACGCCACAGTAGAAATCCGTTTATTTACGCCCAAAAGCTAGGTTATTAAATCGTATGACAACCAATACGATAATTCCTCGTTTAGAAAGTCATGAACAAATATACAAAAATGATCACAAAGCCCTCTATGCTATATTTGGTGGGATACAAGTAAATTAGGCTAAATTTATTCATGAAAAAAATTAAAAGCTTTTGGTCTCACCACCGATGCACAAATATAAATATGCACCATATATTATGCATCTCTTACATGGCCTTGGGGTACCTTCTTATATTTCTCATTTTAAAGAAATCTATGTCAAAGAGAGTGGTATAAGATATATTTTTTTTGTTAATGCACCTTCCCGAAAGACCACCTCCAATCATATCGCTGACATAGTAGACTATGCAGCAACAGCGACAAATGTATCCGAGTCCTACTTAATAGACTCAACCTCCTCCTGCTCCTCAACAAACTTATTCAGCTTGTCCTTCATAACAATATGGCTCCTCTCACCATACTACTGAATACTATTCCGATTCGAAAATTCCAGAAGCTCCCATTGAACCAATGCAAATGAATCTATCCATGGTTTAGCAATTAGAAATCAAAAATTAATCACGGTCAACCGGCGAGCTTTGAACAATAAAATGACTGGTTTGGAACAATCTTTTTCAAAAAGAATGACTAAGGTGGAAAAAACTTTAGAAAAGGTTGTCTCCGCTTTAGGAAAAGTGATGAGAAAAGTAAATGACAAATCATCTTCTCGATCATCATCTTCTCCTTTACCCACACCACCTTCTCGAACACAAGCACCAATATATCATGCTCATACCTCTCATGAAGGAACTTCATAAGATAAAGGCAAGAATATTAAGCGAGAACAACCTTAAGAGAAGGAAGAAGATAGTGATGACATGTCCTTGTTCGACCCTAACCAATCTCACCATCAACATTATATGGCTTTCCAAGAAAACTCTATTCAAAAAAATGAAGAATATAATGGTCAAACTCAATGGTCAACCGAACACGAATAAGATCCAACTGCATATTGGGCATATCATGAAAATTATAGCAGACTGTCCTATTCTTCAAACTAGTATCACTAGATTCTTTCATTTGCTCTTTTCTTTCTTTTTAAACTATGTTATTTAAATTTTATTTAGTTTTGTATTACTTATGTCTCTTGTGACAACTCGTGTTTGTTCTATTTAACTTATCTTATGTTCTATTTTTTGTTTAACACATTTATGTTTATATATCTATTTTATGTGCCTATAATTTCTTTTCTTCTGTTTTGATAATGACAAAGAGGGAAAAATATAAGCATATACGTAAGGGAGACAAAACTAAGGGGATGTCATTTTTGTCATAATTAACGATTATATAGTTGTCATCATCAAAAAGAGGAAGAATGTTAGTACTCCATTCTATGGTTTCAATGACAACAGCTATACAATCACATATATTATATATCTTATTAGGATTATAGGTATATACTACAAGAAATCCTCATGCTCAAAGATATTAGGACTCAAAGACAAACAAAGACTTATGGACCATTCTATGATTAGTAAGGTTATACTAGTGTATTAAGAGTCTTAGATAAACATTATAAGGTCTCCTTGAGTATATATACACATATGAATTCATATACATATTATTGGCACAAAAACATTCAAAATTGGCATAAAAACATTCAAAATTGGCATTAAAAATGTTTAAAATCTGAAAATGCCATCCATAGACAACTGTGGAAAATCCACAGACGTTTGTGAATAGGTTCGGGAAATTCTATCGCGAAGCCACAGACATATGTGGAAAATCCACAGACGTCTGTCATCTGACAGCTGCTATAATATGAATGTTTTATTTCATATTGAATAGTCGCATCTCTTCTTTAATGGTTGCAGCAATTAAATCAAATAGAGTTTACCTAATAGTAACAACTCCTCATTTACATCTCTTTAATCCTATAAATACTTCAAAGATTGAGAATTATAGATAATCTATTCTATTGACTTCTTATTAACTTTCTATTTACATATTTGTGCTTCTCTTACTTACATAGTCTCAATCTATCATAAACGAAATACCATTTTGGTTTAACCACTTTCTACAAATCAAAGTATTCACAATCACATACTCAAAGGAGATTATAGGAAGAATTGTACTATTAGTCAAAATCCGTGTTATTTGGAACACAAGATTATTAGGGAAATGCTTTTGTATTAGCCTATTCCTCCAGGCGAAGTAAGAGTTATTTGGTCAAAAACTGGACATAGGATAGGAGGTCCGAACCAATATAAATTATCAAGTATGCTTGCCTTTTTAATCTATCTTATTTATACTGTTAATTTACTCTACTTAGTTTAATTATTAGTACATACTCTCACATTAGTTTATAAGTTGAATTATATAAGATCCTATACATTTTCATATACTTACACCCAGATAGTTGTTGTTACACTACAAGGCTACTGAGGTACCGCCTGCCACAGTAAGCCTATAGAAAAATATACTGAGGGCCTCACATAAACTCCCTGCAAATCAAGGTCGTCCCACCCCTTTCTAAATAGTAGTGAATTTGTCATCACCCTGACTGTTGCATACAATCATACTAGGCCTGAAGCATATATAATCCATAAATATCGATCTAGATCGGGTGATGAATATACCCTAATGGTAGTGAACCACATAGCCCTAAAGCATATCTCGTGTTTTAGTCATTAATAGGTGTGAGGTTTAAGGCTACGTTTTAACTTTTTTGCAAATCCCACTTGGAATGCTAACACTGCACTCCATGCAATAATGCAATGCCAGCATTCATCCATATAAGTTGTTCAGGATATGAAAAAACCGAAGGAACTACTTCCACTATGCCCTTTTTGGAATCACCATCAAGATTAGTAGAAAGTAGCCCTTGCACTCCATCTTCGATTCCATCGCCTTCGAGATATTTTCAATTCGAACGCTTATGCTGATTCGAAGTTGTTTTCAGATAACATATATAATCCCAGTGTAATAGGCCGCACCTCACTTAACACATGGTCACCTCCGCCTCATGGGCCAAGTCAAGGTATGGGGTTTTGTTCCTCAAAAGGCCTCGACGTTGTTATGAGATGAAGACTTTGATATACAAGCACCCACTTCATAGTGTTTTTTTGGCAATGTAGGAATATTATTCCCATTTTAAAGGGGTGTTATACTCGATCTCTCTGAACTAATAATCAATAGTTTCAAAACTGGCCAAGATTGGATAATCCATTCCATTTCGACAAGCATAAAAGAGTGATGGCTTCATGACAATTGCAAGAAGGTGTTGCAGCTTGGCAGGATGCAGTTACAATAGATATTTTAGAGGACGACATTTCTTGGAGTCAGTTTAAAGAATTGTTTGAGGAAAAGTCCATGCCAATAGTTGGGAAGACCCGTTTATATAGAGAATTTCTGGATCTGAAGCAGGGAAGTATGTCAGTATCTGAATACGAGACTAAGTTTAATGAATTATCTCACTACGGACTTGGATTGATCGACACGCCCCTTAAAAAGAATGACATGTTTGTGCAAGGAATGAGGCCTGAGTTCCACAAAAAGATGACGGCTCATCTGAAGGGACCATTTGTAGAGTTGATCGATATGGATTTAAGATATGAGGAGCTCATGAATAAGAAACCATTGGCATCTGCAGCGACACAAAGTGGGACTTCTTCCAACCCAAATAAGAGAAAATTCAATCCAAATTGGAAGAAGCAAGGAAAAGGGAAGCATGGAGGAAGCAACAGACCTCATAATTGTTATATATGTCAACAAGAGGGTCACTTGGCTAATCAGTGTCCCAGGAGAGGATCTCAATAGCAGCAGCAGCATCATCAGAGTGGACCGGGTTCAGCTTTGGTTCAGAAATCCCTATGTTCAACTGTCATCAACCGGGTCACATGATAAAGGCTTGTCCGCTTCTTTAGAAGGCCCAGCAGAACAAGGTGTTTGCTCTTGAAGGTGGTCCATCTTCTTCTTCTAAAGGCAAATGAGTTTTGGAAGGTACTTTGCTTTTGGATGGTACTTTTATTAGGGTTCTGTTTGATTCTGGTGCATCGCTTAGTTTTATTTCTTTGGATGCAGTGGAGAAATTTCATCTTTCTCCTTGTTTGGTTGACCGTCCTATTTTTGTATCTAATCCTATAGGCAAGGTAACCAAGTTACATAAGATTTGTAGAGACCTAAGGCTTTCTTATCGTCTCATAGTTTTTCTTGCGACCCTTTTGTATTGGATTTCAAAGGGTTTAATCTTATTATGAGTATGGATTGGTTGGATAAGTATAAGGCTGTTTTGATGTGTGAAGAAAGGATTGTGTCTTTGGATACTGAGTTGGGAAGAATCGCAAAAGTTACCTGCGATGATTCCGAAGTTCATTTGAGTAATCTTCTACATGGAAGGGAGGCATCTCCAGAAGGCGTAGAGTTCATCGATGTGGTCTGAGATTTTCTGGATGTTTTTGAGGAAGTGAAAGGTTTACCCCCTCATCAGGAGATAAAGTTTCGGATCGACTTAATTCCAAGAGCAGTACCTGTGGTGCAGTCTAGTAGGAGGATGGCACCGAAGGAGAAAGAAGAACCGGTGAAGCAGACCCAAGATTTCTTAGAGAAAGGTTTGATCCGACCTAGTTTTTCTAGTTGAGGTTCTGCTGTAGTCTTTGTGACCAAGTCAGATGGGTCTTTGAGATTCTGTGCGGATTACCAGGAGTTGAATAAGGTTACTATTACGAATAAGTATCCATTGCCCCGTTAGACGATCTTTTTGATCAACTCCATAGAGCTTCTGTTTTCTCCCAGTTAGATTTAGCATCGGGTTTCCATCAGTTAAGGATAGCTAAGTACAGTATCCCCTTGACTGCGTTTAGGGGACCCGATTATTTTTATGAGTGGTTGGTTATGCCTTTCGGGCTGACCAATGCTCCAGCCTATTTTGTGGATTTGATGAACCAAGTTTTTCGGGATGTGTTGAATAAGTTCGTACTCGTGTTCATCGATGATATTCTTGTCTACTCCAAGTTTGAAGAGGAGCATAAGCGGCATTTGGGAATAGTGTTAGAGACTTTGAGGAGGCATGTTCCGAAGGCCAAGTTTTCGAAATGCCATTTTTGGAAGTCGGAGGTCGAATTTTTGGGGCATATTGTTTCTGGTGAGGGTATTTCTGTAGATCCAGCCAAGGTAGCTACTATTCAGGAATGGAAGCAGCCGCAGACTCCGACAGAAGTCCGCAGTTTTCTGGGATTGGCAGGGTACTACAGGAAGTTTATTAAGGATTATTCTAAGATTTCTTCGCACTTAACCAAGTTGACTCGGAAAGGAGCGATAAGATTTGGGAAGACGGGAAAACTTCCCCTAAGGTATATTGGTCTGTTCCGAGTGCTTGAAAGGATTGGTGCTGTAGCCGATAGGATTGAATTGCCAGTCCGGATGGCTGGAATTCACAATGTTTTTCACGTATCTCATCTGAGGAAATACGTGCAAGATCCATCTCTTGTTGTGGAGCCAACGGTGCAAGAATACTTAGAGATTGAGCCAGACTTATCTATTGTCAAGCATCCTGTCCAGATCGTTGATCAAGATGAGAGGCAACTCAGAAGCAAGGTGGTGAAGCTTGTCAAGGTTCAGTGGAGCGAGGATCCCAAAGATTGTACCTGGGAAACTCTGGATAGTGTTAGGAAAGCTTATCCGGAATTATGTCCGGATAGCTAGTGATGTTTGTTTGAATTATTTATAATTAGAGGTTAATTAATTAAGTAATTTAAAGAGTAATTAAGTTGTAATTAAGAATTAATCAAATAATTAAGGATTAATTAACTGGTAATTAAGGATTAAATAATTTGTAATTAAGTTTTATTAATTAATAATCAAGGTTTATTAATTAATATTTAAAGGATAATTAATCTCTGACTAAGATTAATTAATTGATTATAAAAGTAATTAAGGAATGATTAATTAATTAATGGATTAAAATTAATTAATGATGGATTAAGCAGGGGTAAATGATTAATTCTTAAGTAATTAATTTAATTTAAGTTAATTAAATTAATTACAATATGGATTAAGAATTCTTGCTTATGGATGATTGTTTTGAGTAGAATGTCTGGATTGGTTGATATCTATTGGATGATAATCTGTGATATTCTGTGATGTGATATTAGATATATCTGTGATAAATGCTGTGTAAATTCAAGGTATTGAATTGAATTATTTAATCTTAAACAACTTGACCTTTAAGAAACGTTTGGATTTCGATGAGACTGGGATCAGATATCAAGTTTGATTATTCGAAAACCACATCGATCTAAGTCAAACGATAGGTCGTGAAATCTCAAAGTGAAGATCGAGATAGAGTTCAGAATGCAAGAGTTATTGTCGTTAACTCTGAGGGTGATTCCAAAATTAGTGTAACGAGTAATGCCTTTGATTTTGTTCGAACCCGGAACGAACTTGTATGGATTGAATGCTATCAGACCATCGTTAATGGAGGACGATGAGCATTCTAAGATGTGTTCTTTAAAGGTAATCATAGCCTCAAGACTCATCAACCGGGAATGGCTAAAACAGGGGAAGTGCAGCAAGGCTAAGTGGGTAGCACCCAAGTAGAATAAGATTTTCCCCTGTCTAGAGTTGGCTACAACCGTGGGGTTGTCTTATTCGGACTATTCAGTAACGGGTAGCTCCGGTTTTGTGTTGCAAGGGATCAGGAGGGATCCTCGGTACGTTGATCTAGGCCACGTACTGTGACAGGCGATACCCCAGTAGCCCAGCCATTGTATGGAATCCACTTTCCAATAAGTGATCTCAAACTTGATTATATAACCCACTTTATGGCTAGTATGATGGAATTTAATGAACGTAACAATTTCGGCTGTATGGATATTTATTTGAAAACCCTAGACCCTATTATAATATAACCAAATTTCCTATCAATGTTTTGGTTATCGTAAGGGAAAAACTTGTCCATATTTATTGGTGGAGAGTCTTATGAGATACCTTTTCTTTCAAAAGTTTTTTTCAAGTTAAATAACTTAACCGTTTACTCACACCAGACCCATTTCCGACCCGGAGTTTATTTCTGTTTTCTTAAACTCTTGGATACTCAAATTTTTATGAGTAGCCAAGTGATCAGGTTTTGCTTGCCGTATTTTGGATAGCTTGGAGCAGGAGCTTAGCGTAGCTATATATATCTATATCCACTATGTTGAACCTTTTTGACTGTTGTATTTTGAAATGTAAAGGATAGACAGATCTTTATAACTGTCTAATGTGATGATGATATGTAATCTGTGTAACTCTGATATGACTATGTAATAGTTATGTGATATATTATATTTCGTTCCGTTTCCGCTATGAGATTCTGATGTTGTTTAATGTTTTCTTCTATCTATTCTATTTCTACCTATTTCTTTCTTATTGATGATACGTCTTTCTGTGGAATGAAAGGCGGGTTGTCATAGACATATATATATATATATATATATATTTACTTATATACATTCAAAACCACTTGGAAAATGCTTTAAACTATATTTCTTTATAAAACTCTGTTGAAATGATTTATAATCAAAGATATGATACTACTTAAGTCTTTAACATTCATTATAAGACTCGATACAATACTGGCACACAATTCTTGAGCTCTTTATGCTTTTATTCTTGAATTCTTCAGAACTCACGAGTCTTTAGATATATCTTGATCAACTTAGTAAATCTTGATCCATTCTTGATTTATACTGATTAGTTCTTCAAACTTTCATTCACTCAACACTTATATAAACATGTTTAATATATCTGATATGATATGCTATACATTATATAACTCGAGAAAACATTAATAACAATATTAATATGGTTGTTATCATCAAAATCAATACCTTGGGTATTAACAGTCTCCCATTTTTGATGATGATAACCATTAAATATATTTTATAATATTATATTAAGTAAAAACTTCCCTTGACTTCCTTGGATATATGCTACATGACTCCTTTTATCTTTTTGCCAATTATATTTTATATAACTTCTCCTCCTTTGTCATTAAAAAATTGAGTGAAATGGTTCTGTAATGAAATATATATATTTAGAGTATTACTATTCTAAAATAATGAATATATTTAAGTTAGATAATGAGTTAAATATCTTTCTATTTGAGTCAGATTAATTGGGGATTGGAAAGTTAATGGCGTAAAATAGAAGTGAATCTTCTCTAATCTTTTGTATGAATATATATATATATAGAAATTGGCAACACTTTGTGTTAATACCTCAGTTATTGATTTTGATGATTGGAATCTTAATAACAACAATATACATTCATATAAAATATGGATACTAATGTTTTATCAAGTTTTATAGTATATAGTGCAGGATAATACACAGGTCTTGAAACAAAGACTATATAGTATAAAGACTCAAGAAATAGACATGAAAACTCGTAAGTATAAGCACCAAAATATGAATATCTCAAGACTATAGTATAGTGTATAGAGTCATAGAATATTATTAAAGTCTTTGGTAGCTGTATTTGATCTCTATCTCTTATTTTTCTATCTTTTATATATTTTAACAATATAAATTTTCAAAATATATTTAAAATATTTTTTAAATTTTTTCTAGATGCAAAATATTTATTAACTATGTTTAAAATGTTTTACAAAGTATTGAGTTTTCATACATTTTTTAAAGAAACTAGTTTTCAAAAATTTCATGTGTATGTAGATATACATGTTATAGATATGTCGACACACATGCTGTAAATCTATTTTTCAAATTTTGAATTAAAGTGTATATTCGTCGCAACTCTTCAAGACAGACATATCTATTTAAAAACTATATATAGGAGGTTTCAAATGAATTTTTAGTTAATTATTATCTTGTTTTCTTTCCTCTTTTTACTCTCTCAAAATCTCCATTAAAAGTATTCAAAATTCTCTTCAAAATCAAATAGAATCAATTCATACTTTTGCATATCTATTCAATATTACTTTCTTATCATTTTGGAATCATCTCTCTCTCAAATCAAAGATCAAAGTGTTGTCCAAGAGGCTATAGGATCCATTGTATCCAAAGTTGAAGAAATTGTCTTTGGAAAAACCATCAAACTCTATTTGCAAAATCTTGGATGTGACTGTAGCTCGTTCAAATCAATTAGGTATGCTTGGTAGCCCGAAAATCTGAGTGTGTGTGCTTATAGCCCGTCCAAATGAAGTAGGTGTACCTAAGCCTGAAAAATCAGGAGGGTGTGCCTTGTAGTCTCAGAATCAAGATTATAATTAGACTTTGCTTCTGCTCGTTCAAAGATTGACATTTTAAAAGAAATCCGTGTAGAAAATTTTACGAGACTAGATGTAGGAGAAATTCGAACCAGTATAAAATCACCAATGTCATCTCTCTAACCCTCAACTTTACTTATTGCTTTATTTTTATCTATGATTGCATTTGTCATTGATTGTTGATATATTTATGTGTTGAAAATCAGTGATTCAATATTAAACTTAAAAGAAATTTAAAAAGAAATGCAAAACACTAGAAAATACTATTCACCTCCTCTAGTGTTTAATTAGCCTTAAGATCCATAATTCTACAACCCACATTTGATAGAGTACTAGGTTTTTAAAAAGGTGTAATTTGATTTTTGAAAAGTTTTAATGGCTAGCAACATTGTTGGTACATCTGTTAACACTTTTGTCGAAGGACAATCTACTGCTAGACCCCCACTTTTTAATGGTAGTAACTGCAGTTATTGGTCATGCAGAATGAAAATTTATGATCTAATGGCTTAGATATCTAGAATTTCACATAAAATGAGTACAATGAACCTAAGACTAATTTTGCATAATGGACTGCTGACCATGAGGCACTTACACAAAATAATCAAATGCCATGAATATTTTATTTTATTCACTAAATAAAAATGAATTTAATAGAGTTTCTATTTGTAAATTTACATATGAAATTTAGAGAACACTGCAAGTTACACATGAGGGCACTAGTAAAGTCAAACAAACTAAAATTTTCATGCTAACTAGTCAGTTTCAATTGTTTAAAATGAATCTATTTCTAACATGGATTGTAGATTTCAGGATAATGCATTCATTATTTGCATTAGGTAAAAAAAATTCTGAAAAGGATCAAGTTAGAGAAATCCTCAATTCATTCTCTTCAGAGTGGGATCAAAAGATACTAGCGATAGAAGAGGTTAATGAAATTAGTACTCTAAAAATTGATGAATTAATAGGCAATATAATGTCCTATGAAGCACGATTGCAGGGAAGAAGGGAAAGCAAGGCAACAAAAAAGAAATCCATCACTTTCAATGCAATAAATGACAATCAAGAGTCTGATGATGATAATGACAAAGAAATTGCCTTCATGATTAGAAAATTCAGAAAATTCCTAAAGAATAGGAAAATGAACAATTTTCGAAAACCTGAAAACAAGACCCCCGTAACTGAAACTGCAGCTAGGTGCTTCACCGTGATGAACCCGGTCATTTTTAGAGAGATTGCCCGCATCTAAACAAATCAAAGATCTCAGCAGTTAATTATTCATCCAAAAAGGAAAAGGGCTTACACAACAACTTTGAATGATTCAGACACTTCCTCCATCAACAATGAGCCTAAAAAAATGTGAATATGTGTTTCACTACAATAACTGATTAGTCAGATCTGATTTACAATAATATTGGATGAATATATATAGGATTATATTGTCTTAGTTTTATTTTTGAAAATTTCGGGCTATATATCAACATGCCCCCAGGTCATATGTCGACATAAATGCCAAAAAACTGAAAATTGAAATTTCAATTCAAAATTCAACATTAAAATTTTCCACTCTTTTACACTTACTCCCATGTTCAGAAAAGACACCTTTTTGACCAGAGAACAAGACTCTTCACTCTTTATTAATTAAATTTATCTCTGTCCATTCATTCACTCACTAAGAGAACCATAAGCCTCTCTAAGAGAACTAAAAGTTTTCTCTTCAATGAGAAATATGTCATTGAAGCCTATATGGAGTATACTATTTTTAGAGAAGTTTCTCCTGACAGATTTGCTGAATTCAAGGATTTTTCCTCTTATGGTTTACAAGATATTTGTTTTGAAAATGAAATTCTTGGTTTAATTGACTCTCCTCAGAACGATTTCATTTTTTTATCTGGATTTGGTCAAAATGTTTTAAGCATATTTAAATGAAAAAAATTTCAAGAGAAGAGGGACAAATTTGGAGTAGTGTTAATAGTACTCAAATTGTTTTAAATTGTGAACTTTTGGATAACAATCTTAGTTGCAAATCTAGTGAAGTTAACCTCTTTATAGTTCAAATTAGTGAACACAATCATGAAGTTTTTCATGATATTTTCGAAAGTGACGAAGAATTTGATTTTAAACACAAGAGTCTTCGATCAAAATAGGGACTTATTGAGTCTCATTTTACAACAAAGTATCATTCTGAGGATGGGTAATTAAAATAATCTGACTCAAAAAGTTTTTAAAGCTCTTTTGGCCATTTATGGTCATTACAACATCAACCGGGCATAAGTCATTTTGGTCGGCTTGTAAAAAAGGACATTTCTATACATGAGAACACAATCTGCCATGGTATGTATCTTACTAGAATTTTCATATATTTGGTGTTGATTTAAGAGGAGAAAAAACTATTCCTTGAAAAGTTTTTGACGCGGCCAACATCTCACTTATGCACATTCCACCATTTTTTGAACCATATGAGACACTTCCCAAAAAGGATAAAGGTTGGCATATGAAGAAGAATAAGAGATCCAACATCAATAAAAAGAAGGCGATGAGATGGAAGTGGAAGAAGAAGAAGAAGAAGAAGAGGATGAAGAAGTGGATACTTCCTTAGAAATTTTTGACAAACCATCCCACCCTTCCAGTAGAGGGATCCTAAGGAATCGAGAAAAGCTTCTTAAAAACAAAAAGAATCTTAAGCGATCATTAGTAAAAAGTTCACATCTCTTTCCAACAAAGTGGATAAATACTTTGGAGAGATCATTCGCAAACTTGGTGGCTCTTCATCATCATCATCATCATCTACATCCTTTTAAACCTATCTAGTTGATTCATTATGATATCTAGTTTTGTATTTTGTGCTTTTACAGCTCATGTTGTTTTTATGTATTTTCTTTTATTAAACTTTGAAATCCATGTACTTTTCAATTCCAAGTAATGAAATATATCTCTTACTGTCCTGTATTGATTTTAGTCTATAAAGGTAATATAATGGTATAAGTTTAAAATAAAAACTATAACAAAAACATAAATTTTGTAATTTATGACATGTATGTTGACATATATGTATGTATATATGTATGTATATATATATATATACATATCGACATTCAATGGCCAGTTGGCAAAAAGATTTAAAATTCAAAATTAAAAACAACCACTTATTCAACTCATTCTAAACGTCTATCCACTCCTATATAAACCTATTTCTTTTAGAAAACTCACTCATCATTTTATTCTATACTTCTTTTCGTTCTCAAACATCTATTTACGAATACGCCTTCTCTAAATCAAAATTATGTGAAAATCTAAAATAAAATCTTCAATCTTCTAAGGATATTCTCTCTTTCATCTTAATAAATCAAAGGCATTTACAGTCAAATGCAAATGATCAAGGAACAAGAAAAGCATTTCGATGCCATTCGATGGATGATTTCTTCCCTAATTAAAGATGAACCATCCAACAACCCAGAGTGCACCATTAACAAGGATAATGAAGATTGGGATGTCTTCAAGGTATATCCAATCTTTGGGTCTAACAGTTGGGCTGAAATTCCATGAAACGTCTAGTTATTAGGTTTGGATTTAATATGTAAATAAACAAACACACATACTCTTAGGATTTGGTTTTATTGATTTGGTGTATATATTTGGATTGAATTTGGTTGGTTTGGATTGTTTGACATTTGGATATGTGTGGTCTGAATGATTGAACGATTAAATAATATATAAAATTGATTTTAACAAAAATAAGTTATGTTATCATATTTATAATCATCATGCTTGGTATAAAATAGTGCATTGTTTTTAAGTATATCATATAATCATTATATATATATATCATGATATATCCATCATAATCTTATATATCATTTTTAACATAGTTATTGATTTTGAATCTATAGTTGCTAAGTATTTATTTTAGGAGAAGTTTTTACCTTTTCACCCATTTTTGACAATGACAAAAGGGGAGAAAATATAAAATATACATATGCATATATTCAAGGGGAGTTATCCAACTCAGGGACTCGAGATGAGTTATATCTTATTTTATATACAGGTTATTAATCGTTGTCATCATCGAAAAGGAGGAGATTGTTAATACCTCTATCATTGATTTTGATGATAACAACCTTAATAACAATAATATACATTCGTATAAAATATGGATAATAATGTTTTGCCACGTTATATATATATAATGCAGGATATTACATATGTATAGAATCAAAGACTGTACAGTATAAAGACTCAAGAAATGTACATGAAGATCCATGAGTATAAAGACCAAGATATGAAGATATAAAGACTATAGTATAGTGTATAAAGTCATGGAATATTGTTAAAATCCCTAGAAGCAATCTTTGATCTCTATCTCTTATTTATCTACCTTTTATATTTAAAAAAAAATTCAAACTAAATTTGAAAATATTTTATAGAAGTTTTTTAACATTCAAAATATTTATAAACTATGTTTAAAATGTTTTACAAAGTATCAAATTATTTTACAAAGTATAGAGTTTTCAAAACATTTTTAAAGCAACTAGTTTCCAAAAATTTCATGTATATGTCGACATACATATTGTAGATTTATCAACATACATGTCCAAATCTATTTTTCAAATTTTGAATTGAACTGTTTATTCGTCGCAACTCTTCACGAATGGACACATATATTTATAAAACATATATAGGAGGTTTCAAAAGAAATTGTAGTTAGTTATTATCTTGTTTTCTTCCCTCTTATTACTGTCTCAAAATCTCCATTGAAATATAAAAAATTCTATTCAAAATCAATTCATACTTTTGTGTATTGATCAATATTACTTTCTTACTATTTTGGAATCATCTCTCTCTGAAATAAAAGATCAAAGTGTTGTCCAAGAGGCTATTGGATCTATTGTGTCCAAAGTTCAAGAAATTGTCTTTGGAAAAACCATCAAACTCTATTTGCATTTTCTTGTGTGTGATTGTTGCCCGTTCAAATCAATTGGGTGTGCTTGGTAGCCCAGAAATCCGAGTTGGTGCGCTTGTAGCCAGTCCAAATCAAATGAGTGTACATGAGCCCGAAAAATCAGAAGGGTGTGTCTCGTAGCCTCGAAATCGAGATTGTAATTCGGTTTGCCTTCTGCCCATTTAAATATTGGCATTTGAAAAGAAACCTATATAAGAAATTGTATGGGATTGGATGTAGGAAAAATCTGAATCAGTATAAAATTTCCGCTGTCATCTCTCTAGCTCTCTGTTTTACTTGATTGCTTTACATTTGTGGTTGATTGTCGATATAATTCCTTATTGAAAACCTGTGGTTCAATATTAAACTTAAAATTAATTCAAAAAGAACTACAAAAGGTTAGAAAATACTATTCACCCCCTCTAGTGTTTAATAAGCCATAAGATCCATAATTTCGCAACCCACACTTTATTTAAATGCCAAAGAGAATGAGAGAGAAGAGAGATACGAAAAGAATAGATAGAGTTATATTTTAAATTTCAAAATCAAAGGCCTTTAAATAGACGTTGAAGTGTTGCGTCCATTCATGAAGGATGATGTCAAAAGTTGCTTATTTTGAAATTTTAAAAAACATCTCAACTGTCTACATGTCGACATATAATAAATGATATGCCAACATATACGTATTTACTTGCATATGTTCGAAACCACTTGGAAAATGCTTTAGACTATATTTCCTTATAAAAATCTATTAAAATGATTTTATCAGTAAATTAAATATTTATTCTTTTATAAAAAGATGTTGAAAATAATTTTTAAAGTTAGGATAATCAAAGACATGATACTACTCAGGTCTTTAACATTTATTCTAAGACTCGATACAACACCGACACACATAACTTGAGCTCATCATGCTTTTATTCTTGAGTTCTTCAGAACTTATGAGTCTTCGGCACATCTTGATTAACTTAGTACGTCTTGGTCTATTCTTGATTTATATTGATCAATTCTTCAAGCTTTCATTCAATCAACACTTGTATAAAGTTGTTTAATATTTTTAATATCTTTCACAATACACTATTTAACTTAAGAAAACATTAGTAATAATATTTATATGGATGTTGTCATAAAAATCAATAGCTTGGGTATTAGCAAGACTCCCTTTTTGATGTAACAACCATTAAATATTTCGTTATAAATATAATAATGTTAAGCAGAAACTTCTCTTAACTCCCCCTGAATATATGCTATATGACCCATCCTATCTTTTTGCTAATTACATTTTATGCATCTTCTCCCTCTTTATCATTAAAAAAATGGGTGAAATAGTTGTGTAATGAATTGCACATATTTAGGATATTTCTAGTCTAAAGCGATGAATATATTATTACGAATCATATAAGGAGTTATAATATTACTACGCTTAGTGATGAGTATTATACAATTATTATATATAGAGTGTAACCAACTTATTTTTGTGTAGTTATATTCTATTAAGTCGTAAAAAATCAACAAAGCACTATTTTTATTAAAATATTACAAACATACATAAGTATAAATACAATAGTCATTAAAAGCATAAAAATATATACGTAATTACAACAATTATATGAGTACATTATTTCAAGAAACATTAAAACACAAATAATATAAAACAATACAAGAAAATATGATAATAAATACTTTGTGAAAGTCATGGCTTTTATGATGGAACTTTTACCCATTCGTCACTTGGACCGAACTACAGAATTTTTTTCCCAGTCTTTGAGATTCCCCATGTCCAGTTTTATGTCCTCATGATCTATTTCCTTAAGCCAGTCTTTTTAGGAGTAAAAATGTTTTTCTTTCTTAAGACATAGCAGACAAAGCATCAAAGTGATGTGAGATTCCTTTCAAGCTCATGAATCATTTGTTTTTGATTCATTCCAGATGTTGTTGATTCCTTAAAATCACTTGAAAAGCCCTTTTGAAAAATTGTAATGTCTCTTCCATGTTGTCGCTTAAATTCTCTTTATACCCTTTCACAAATCCATTTTTCTTTGAAAATAAGATGGAATTTTCAGAGAAGAAAACTTGGTCGTTTCTTTGTTTTTAATTGTGTATTTATAAATGAGAAATTTAGTTAAATAATTGTTCCCTCTTTAAAATAATTTAATTTAAAATTTGAAATGTAGCTGTTACATATCGACATATGGATTACATGTATGTTGACATGCGAGTTTTCGTTTAGATAATTCTAGTTTTTATTTTGATAAATTATTTAATTATTTTATAATTTTTGCCATAATTATTATTTCCGAAGAGTAAATTATCCTTTTTAATGTTATTTATTTATGTGTATTATAATTGTTTATTAATAGTATGTTATACATTATATAGCAATACCATGACAATATTATTTATATAAGATACAAATATTATTATATAAAACAAAATGTGACGGTATGAACAAATTAATAAATACATTTATAATCACTTATACAAACAACTATCCTAATGACTTTTCTTGATTATTGAGGATTTATGAACGCTACAATTTGGAAAATGAAGCCAAAAAATTCCTTTTTGTTTTCACTAATTCTCACCAGCACTAAACGTTACTTCTTCTGCGCATCTTGCTTCATTTTCGTCATATACATTTCTACTTCCTGTTCATCATCTTCCTCTTCTTCTTGAAATCTAATTTCCACTTTAATGGGGTTGTAAACAAATAAATTTTCAGTTTCTTCCCCATCGATTATAATAGGGTTCATTGATTATTCAGGAAATGATTCTGAAGATTCCTCAGGACCTTCCATGCCTTTATTGTCTTTCTTCATCTGTATCTACTGCATTTATATTTTAGTAAGCATGTTGATGACATGCACCATCTCTTTCTCTATTTTCCCTATTTTTGAGAATGTGAAATCACGAAAGGGGGGATTTCTTTCCAATGATTGTTTGGAAGAGTTTGGATCTATTAATGTTGTTAATTTTTAATTTTTACAAAGAAAAAATAAGTGAAAATGAGTATGGAGATGAAATAATGTAGTTATGTATGTAGTTTTAATTTTTGATTTTTAAATTATGGAGGAAAATCAAAATCAATAGTTCATATGTCGACATACCCATTTTTCATATTATAACATATCCTTTAATTTCATTTAAATACTATATACAGATATATGATATGATTCAAAAAAATAAGAAGATTCGTAATTTTCTTTTTAGATTAATAAAATTCTTAATGGTTTTATTGATATATCGAGTATTAAATTTTCAAATTTTATAAAAAGAATTTGTTTTATTTTTTTTTTTGAAAGTGGGTAAAGCTTTACCAGGGCATTTCAGCCTAAAAACTAGTTGGCCCAGAGAGTTATCGACAAATACAACAATACAAAAGCAAACTTTACTTAAACTAAGTACAACTTAGGTTCATTCTCTCCTTCACTTCCATATCTAATATACGAACTATTCAACTTCAACTCCCTTGATGGCGACCGATCAGCGGAGCTTACACTTGGGGTTCCTTCTATTCCCTGCCTCAGAATCGCTACTTCATTCTTGATTACTCTTTGTTCCCTGCTCATGGTAAAAAAACTCCTCGCTAATTCTCTTGATAATGATTTGTATGTCTGTTATAGCTAATTTGCTAACATCGGCTGTGTTTTCCTTTTACTTCTGGAAAATTCTCCTGTTTTGTTCCTTCCAAATACTCCATACAGCAATTATCAGCCCGATGCCATACATTTTGGATTCCAAGTGTTCGTTCTTCCCTCGGCTTACGATGTATGAAATTGTTTGTTGAAGGCTATCAATCGAGATTTCTAGTTTAGGTGCGAGCTTACACTTATACTAAATTACTTCCTAAATTCACAGTTGAAAAATAAGCGTGATTGTGTTTATTAATATCATAATTTTTCTTCGATTATAACCCATTTAAACAATCTGTTGTAAGACCCATAATTTTTAACATTTCGAATGAGAATATTTAATTTATATAAATATTCAAATTTGATTCAAATTTAATAAATAAATAAATAAATAAATAGTTGTTAATAAAATGACTTGATTTTAATGACATATTTTTAAATGAATTTATAGGATTTTTTCATAATTGTTAATTTGGAAAATATTTAAATTATTATTTGACGTATTTTGCGGCAAATGTTGGCATTTTTGAAATTTCTTAGAATAATATAACCAGTGTATTTTATTGTTGTTTTGTGCTCATATCGCATTGTTGTGTGCGATAGCATTTTTATTTCTATCGTCCACGGTTCGTACGTTAATGAAATTCTGTGTGGCAAAGTGGCGAAAATTGCAAAATAAAAATCATCCCATATAAAGACTATTTTTTTTTTTTCTTTTCCCCCTTTTACTTTTCAATTTCCCTCCTTGCACTCTTTTATGGTAAACCAAAAGTGTAACATCCCGCCTTTTTATACGTTTTAAGCAGACACACGTGCCAACTTAAACCATACAGAAGGGCGGATTGTTATGGGGAAAATAAAAAAAAGTAGAGAAGGAGAAAAACAGAATCTCATAGTTGAATGACAAAATATAATAATCAAATAACAGTTCATGAAGCTGTTTATAAAACATTTGATTATACTAATGCGACACAAATCAAAGCTACACATACCAGAGAATAATAAATAAAAATGCAGCGGAACAATTGATGCAGTGGAACAATGTCGTAAATAATAATCATATAATCTTCGTCTTCTTCCTCTAGAAATAAGGTCTTCAAATCCTGAAATGCTCAGGCTGACCCGAGCGAATTGAAAAGACAAAACACTCAAGTCAGAACTAAAAGATCTTATGTAAGTTAAATCAACGGTAAATAAATATGAGTGGAACGGCGCCAGAGATGTTTACGGGGTTTGACATCGCCTATCCAGCGTCTAACGTGAGTGTAGTAACTTAAGAGATGTTCGGATTCACATCTCCTAAGAATCCGTTAAACTATCTACTATGTAGTACAATACACCATTATAATATGTCCACAATAAAGTAAAAGTATTAAAATAGCGTTAAGACGTTACCCATATCCCCCTTAACACGTTTTATATATTCTCATAGTCTATACAGTACCGTATGCTCCTCCAAGAGGTTTACACAGAGGGCACCCCATATGTATGGTACAAAACAAACTCGTAGAAGGCACGCTAGGGCATGTGAACATGGCACACGAGGAAATGCCAGGGTAGATATACCATTTGCGGATTTGGACTGGTGGTAACGCATAACAGCTACTACCGCCCACCTCGGGACACACTCCCAAATCAAAATCAAGGGTGGCCACCAAAAGAAATCAAAAAATCAGAATATAATATCGAAGAAATGTGTCCGATAGGAGGAATGACTTCACTTGGCCCGGCATGGCTTCTGATTTTAGTCACATCTAAGCTGACTCACGGGAGTCAAGGTCATGTCATACCTCATACAGAAATTATTCACCAAACCATCCTAATTCATTTTTGGAATCTTCACCACTTACACAGTTGTTAAAGTGGTTTTCCGTATTGGCAAAGAGTATGACAATATCCAATCCCGGTCTGTTTAACAACCAATCGCTTATTACACACCAGATGATTCTTTTACATTTCCAAAATCATTTCACAATGGATATCAAAATATCATATTCTCAAACCATATCACTTTCAAACCATATTCTCTTTCAAAAGTCTTAATTTCAAAATAGTTTAAAACTCTCATTTCAAAACTTCATAGTTAAGTCAAATATGTAATTTAAATCTCAACTTAGGTTATTTAATCATTTCATCATATTTGCTTTTAAACCAATGAATTGTTGAATATAATACCTCCCTTTTACTAAGTTTGAAAATTTAGAAAATAGTTTAAATAGTTATAAATAGTTTAAATAAATTTTCAATAGTCCAAAATACTCTAGAATAGTTAATATAGATTTAAAATAGTTAAATAGATTTAAAACAGATTAAATATAATTAAAATAGATTAAATAGCTTTAAAATAGATTAATTAGATTTAATATAAGTTAAAATGGTTAAATTACTTTTAAAATAAGCTAAATGGTTTTAAAATAGGTTAAATTGATTTAACGTAGTTAATATAGATTAAAATAGTTTATAAATTTGAAAATCTTAAAGTTTATAATCTTGAAAATAATATAATTTAAAACATTTTATATTTGAAAACATGAATTTGGAATTTATATCAATTTAAAACTATTTATTTCATTTCAAAAAATCAAACCATTTCAACTTCTCAATAAAACCCAATTCCAAATATTCAATTTTAAATTCTCGATGGACCATTAAATTTTATATCAACAATCCATGTTGGATACATCAATTTATATTTACTCCAATTCCAATATGTTTCAAAGTTATATTTCAAATCATTTAATAATTCAATTCCGATAAATTTCAATTATACTTAAAAAAAATCAAATTCTAAATTTCAATTTAAATTCCTTGAACAATTCCATTTAAACCAATTCCAATTTTAACATAAAGCTTGAATTTCGATAATAATTAAATTTATATAAATCAATTATTTCAAAATATCATCTTGCTAAATTTAAAATTTAAAGATTTTAAAAGTCATTTAATTAAGCAATCCAGTGTCTGTATATAATTCTCTATCCTAGGGTTAAGTGATACGGATATTTATCATTTCAATCTACGATTTAAAATTTTACGGTTATATATCCTTTCAAACCGGAATCCCGAATTTAATAAAAAATCCATAAAATCGCTCGAGTATATCATTTCAACCCATAATGATTTTTCCTTAATCTATAGATCATTCAGGTATGTATCATTTCAACCCATAGTGAACTTGCAGTTTATGACGATATAAAAATACAACATCCATTCATCCAATATCAACAATCAAACATTCATCGCAATCATTATCCAATTCAATCAATAAACATCAATATAGAATAGATAATCAATAACAGGTATTTAACTGACAATTTATATTCAATAATAAATTAAATAACGATTTAATTCAAATAAATTCAAATTAACTCAGATGATGATTTAAAATATACCAAAGAGTCATAAATAAATTTCAAATCACATCATAAATTTAATCTAACAAACATAAGAAATTTTATAAGTTATGAGTGGGTTAAAACACTCACCTTTGAATTTAAATCGAATTTAAATCCAATTAGGGTTCAAATTCAAATGATCTCTGAATTCATCCAAACTAGCATTAAAATGTCTGGAATTTTAATACGATCCCAATGCAAGAAACCGCGCGTCAAATGGACCTCGTATGTAAAAGTTATGCATATTAGAACGAGTTGAAACAGAAATTTAGAGAGAAAAAACACCTCACGTTAACCGCCACGTAACCCTTCATCATGCATTCCCTAAAACCTAGCGCGGAAACTGTTCGTCGTGCCAAACATCCTACAGCCGCTATCAGCGCACGCCGCGCTGCCTCAGGGGCTGGCCCGACCGCCTGCACGACCGCCCACGCTTCGCGACCCCCCTCCCCCCTGCACGATCGTCGATCATCGACACCACATCGTTGCTCACAAACACAGAAGTAGTTGTCGTTTACCAAACCCTAATCGAATTGTTGTGCTCCATTCGGCTGTTGATTCGCCAAACAAACTATGTTGTTGTACTCACCTCAGTCCTCTCGACAAAACTGCATCATTGATTCGTCTATCAGTCGAAGTTGATCAACGAACGACCGAGAATGTTTCACCCAGTTCCAGGCACACAAAGACCTAGACCAGAAAATGAATCGCATATTTGACTTGCGCTCGTCGAGAGCTTCAAATCGATATAAAATCCGGTATAATTTGAGGAGTTTGAATTTTTATTTGGTTTTGATTTGAAATTACACTTGGGAATTTGTTTATCTGCCATTGAAATGAGGAGTTAAGAAGAAATGTACATGCGGATAAATGAAAATGAGGAGTTGCTAGGGTTTATAATGAGGTATTTATAGGAAGATCAGAAAAATAGAATGGATGGATATGATTGATTTACACATTGAAGGATAGATGACCCGAAAAGCCCGTTTTGGCTTCGGAACGCAAATGGATCAGCCCATATATCAAAATAGATGTTTTCAAATATTTTAAACTCAATGGAATATGTTTCAAGTTCTAATTCCATCATATGAAGAAGTTATGATAAAATCATCTTATTTCAAATTGATTTCAATTAAATTGATTTCTAGGCTTTTCGAGTCCGTACGATCAAACGACAAGTCCGATCGCTACGAAACTTGAAACCTTACAATAATTCACCGTTACGGATCCGATGAAACTGGTTTCGTTGAAATTCGAGATAGTGGCCAAAATGGCTATTTTCACATTAATTAAATAAATAAATATTAAATTAATTAAATCAAATCAAATTTTCAATTCATATTTTAGTTATTTATAGCTCCTATCATTTTGGCTTACTAAGTAATTTATAACTCTTTATAACAAATTTCCAAATAAATTTAATGTTGCATATTTCACCAATTTCAAAGCTTTAAATTTCAATTTCAATATATTTAGAGATTATAAATTAAATTCCCAATAATTCAATTAAATTTGCTTTCCATATATTATTCAATCAATTTCATCTTATGGTATAATTATCATGGTTTATATCTTAGTGCATTAATAATTCCAATTTCATCTAATTTTAATTAACATAATATTTATTTTCATTTGCTTACAATGAAACCATTTATTACAAATTGAATTCCATTTATTTATAATTAATTCCAATAAACTGATTTGATTCAATTCTAATCTTTTAATTAAGTCCATTATTAGTCTATAAACCTAGTTAACCTTTGTTTTACCTTTCCTTACCTTAATATACTCCAATTTGTATTAACTATTATATTTCCATGTTATTAAATTTTGGTCAATTTCACACATTAATTATAATTTAAGTCTCGATTAATTTATTTATCTCGATTTCATTCCTTTGTTAAGTCAATTATTACCTTATTAATAAAATTAACCTTTCTATTCCTTTTATTGCATTCACAATTTACAATTACGATTCTAACTCACATTAATGAATCATTTATTTACATTTAATTATAATTGATTTCCAATTAATCATATAGACTAATTAAATAGGTAACTTATAATTGTTACCATTAACTTTTAATTACAATTATGAATTTATTATTCACAAACAAATATTACAATCCATATATAATACTGATTTTATTCAATTACCATTAACTATCTATTTACAATAATTAAATATTTACATTTGTTTCTTATATTCAATTTTATAACCAAGTATACCATTTTCATTATTTCCATCGCTTGGAGTTTCATTAAAGTTGTTAATCATTGACTTAAATTACCATGGTTACCCTTCATCCTATTTATTATTTCATTAACAAATTACAAATTTTATTTCTTCCAAATTTAATTACCAAGATCTTATTAAATTAATAAATTTAATTATCGAAAATTTATGGGTCGTTACACTCTCCCCCAACCCAAAACTTTTCGTCCTCGAAAAGGGAAAAAAGGAAAAAAAGAAAGAATTTAGAAATCAATATATCTTATTCAAAATATTAAATTTATAAACAATAAATTTACAAAATAAAATAAAATATGTCAATTTACAACAATTAAATCCTTTTATATTCAAGTTAACAAAAGTTTGGAAAACTTTTCAGAAAAATTTCTAAGTCCAAAATTTATGAATTTTTTTGGCAGAGTCTCCATTGTACGGAGAAGCTTGCTAGATATTATCATATCAATAAAAAAATATATATCATAATTTTCAAAATAATACATCCCAACAGCAGGAGAAATAATATAATATCGCTAGAAAACCGTAATCCGAGGATGTACCTATTTGTCGGGCAAACAACAATTATTTTATAAAACCAAAAGCAGTAACAATTGCTTCCATAACCTGTATTTCACTTATATTATCCGAAAAGGTTAATAATTACATAAAATGAAATATTAACGTTGTTTCAACCACTAACAAACAAATCAATATAAAACAACAATCACTTACAACCATATGATATCAATATAAATCAATTATCCACCCATATCAACCAAAACAAATAGTTTGTTCGGGTTAAGACACTTTTAATCACATAGAATGACAAATAACTACCAGGTATACCATTTACTCAATAGTCTTAGATAAAACTCAATAAATTATTCATACATCCAAACAATTTTAAAGTATCCATGCCCAAACAATCATAAACCAAAAACAAATAAATTAGTGATAATAGGTCTGGAGAGCATGTGGTGTTTTACAGGTGACAAGCATGATGCTATGCTTTCCATATACTATATTTGGGCTTAAGAATGCTTATTATTCTGTTGTTCAGCATCGTAGAGCTTATTTATGCTTTTAATCTTTTTTAGACAATTTTCTTTGAGTTATCAATTGATGTATAACTTTATCATATATGTTGTAGAACTTTGATGGATCTCTACACTCTGCTATTGTTTTGTTTTCGTCTAGTTATATTTACTTTCTCGCCTGTTTAATACCTGTATGTGATATTATATTATATTCGATGTGTTGTGAGACACATGGTAGGTTATGATTTTGAGACTTTAGTACTTTACCACTTAACAATCGTTCTCCGTCGATTGAGCGCCATTGCACCGCACTCTACTTGTTATATCAGGTGCCAAAGGTGTAGGGCGGTCTTCTCATTTGATATCAAAGCCACATGTTGCAGAGTTAACCTAAGGGATATTGGGATCCATTAGATTTAGAGTATGAGTTATTACTCTAGGATGGATCGAGCAACATGAGAGAGTGTACTTGTTATATTTTGATTTTCAAAACTATATTTTAGTGTGTGTATATATATAGTATAAGTCGCATTGCACACACAAGTACTACTTATGCGGAATTCTTTATAGAGATACTGATCATCCTTATAATAGATTGAAGGATGAGTCATCATATGATAAATGCTTTTAGAAACTCCATTGCTGGAGTAGTGGAGGACGGAGCTGGCTCGTGAGCTGCTATTCCTAATTTACAAAGGATATTCACTACCATGATAAGGAATATGCTACAACATTCTCAAGTAGCTGCTATGAATGTTGTTGTTGGTGATGGTGTGCTAATGCAAGCATCCAGGGCCAATTTCGTGAATTTGAATAAAGATTTTAATATCTTGGTGGCAAACCATTTCATGGAATAGTGTCAAGTAGGGAAGTGTAGGATTGGCTAGATACTGGCAGAAGAATCTTTGATGACATGGAATTAAATGATGCTACGAGGAGAAGGTTGGCCTTTAGATAACTCCAGGAAGGGCTATGAATTGGTAGAATGCTCTTCAACCTACGACTCGCAAGGATCAGTTCCCTTGGGACCAGTTCAAAATCAGATTTGAGGTGAAGTTCATACCACAGCTCAGAAGTCGGTTTTATTCCGTAAGTTTGCGAATCAGAAGGAGACTTGTCAGCCTTCGAGTATGTAACTGAGTTTAATGCTTTGTCAAAGTACTGAATGCCTGCCATCATCATCATCATCGACACTCCGCTAAAGAAGGATTGGAAGTACATCATCGGCTTGAATGATTGTGGAAGAGGGACTCATGGGCCCAATGGACGATACTTTCAAGAAGATAGTTGAAAAGTCTTTGATACATGAAAGCCTTTATCCAAAGTCAAGATTGTCATTCCTAAAGAAGATCCAAATCCATAATCGAGTGGAAGAGGCAAGAGGAAGTGGAAAAACGATAATAAGAAGAAGCAATTTCACAATAGAAATGGTTAGAAGAAGAGAAAAAGTGGAGCAACTTGTTACAACTATGGAGAGAAGGTCCACTTTAGTAGAGACTGTAGGGTTGAAGGAAAGAAGTGCTTCAACTGCAATAGTTTTGAGTAAATTTAGAAGGATTGTCCTGAACCAATAAAGAAGAAGCAAGTGATGAAAGCATATAATCTCAATGATGCTCTGACTTCGTTGAATTCTCCATCAGCGAAAGAAAAGGGGAAAACATCATTATCTAATGTATGCTTTCAATTTATGATGTTTACACACCTATTTTGTTTGATACTGGGGATTTACATTCCTTCATATATAGTGACTTGGTGGCTATATTAGGATTGAAACCTAAGATTCTTGATCAAACTTTGACTGTGATGAATCCTATTAAAGGCTCGACTAGCCTGTATATGGTTTATCATAGTCTAGACTTATCTAGTATGGATGTACATCTAGTTGTAATTGTTTTGTTTTAGGTTTTGTGGGGTTCGGTATTATTTTTAGGATGGACAAGATTTATAGATACAAAGTAGTGGTGGATTATTGAGAGATCATTGATGACGATAGGGACAGTGAAGGGTAAAAGATATGGTTGGTATGCCCACTAGATGACGAGGTGATAGTTAGCATTTATATTCACTTGAGATCCCATATAACGAGTTTTCATTAGTGTTTAATGCTTGGGATTATTTATACATATTCAAGGAGATGATCATACTTCCACCACATAGAGAGATGAAGTTACATATTAATTTGGTGAAGGATGCCAAATCAGTAACTTACCATCTACGAAGCCCATAATCACGATAAAAAATGTTGGCATTGCATACCTTTCAGATGATGGAAATTTTTGATGTAGTATAATAAAACTTATCACAAAGCTATCAATATTATACACTTCCTGAAATTCACAATGGAAAAATAAATTAATGTATTATCAAATAAACTTCAACTCCGACATCTCTCTATACTGGTAATGGAAAATAGTCTAATGTTTGGAAATATCTAAAATAAAATAATAGATAGCTAATAAATAAATGGAGGTCTCCATCATACCATCATGCCTCAAAGTCATTACCGGTCCTCTCTATCGACCTATCAGAGTACAACTAAAAGGAAAAAAATGATAGACATGTGCCTCTGAGTCAGACATAGTTTGATGAGTGAAATGCATCATATAAGTATATATACTAATAAGCTAGTAAAACAACACTTATGCTTGAAAACCATACCTTAACCTGTGTCATCTGCACCCAACAAGTCAACTAAACATAATATAATACTATAGCGATTGTATATGTTATGGTCTCGGTAAAAACTATCATGTACCTAATCATATGCATATTATTGATCCAAAAATCTCAAATTGTATACCAAAACTGACTATGACACGATTAAGCTCTAAATTCCCAACTCGCCATTGCCGAAATGTATGCACACAACCGAGCCCGAAGTCAAAGCTCATATGTCGAAATCGACCGCTATACGATTGAGCCTAAAGTCCCAATATGACATCGCTAGAGGTTGAGTCCATGCTAGTCATTTGCCCAGTGGTCTATGATAGTATTAGAATTAAGTCCAAATTCATCATCATCCCACCATTTACAAAGCTACTCTATCAAGCCTACAGAAACATATGCTCACGATCGAGCCTAAAGTTTCAACTTGTATATCGAAAACGATTACGATATGTTTAAGCCCAAAGTTCCAACTTACTATCATCAAAAACTTATGCACCCAACCGAGAACAAAGTAGCTTGCGTGCCAAAAATGATTGCGGATGCTATTGAGCCTGAAGTCCCAACTTACAATCATCGAAAACCTATGTAAGTTTTAAGGTCAAGTCCATGCTAGTCATTCGTCTAGCGGTCTGTGCCACTATTGGGATCAAGCCCAAAACTCATTATTGCACCACCGTTAACAAAGCTACTAGATCAAGCCCCAACTCATTGTCACTAAATCCCACTAGTATAATCGATGATTAATTTCCTTATTCGTGTAACAAAACCTCCAGTAGAATACGCACAAAGTTTAACAAATCTACCAAACTAAGGCATTTTTCTAAATTATCTCAAAACACAGCAAACAATAAACCAAAACTTTATTGTCTCACTACGATCATGATATCATGAACCGTTCGCGAAATGGAGGTCATATCCAAAAGTGAGCATTTAAATATCAAGGGAATTTTTGTAATTTAATTAATTGATTAATATTAATATATCATAGAATGAAAACCACAAGTAGATTCATGTCGCTGAGAATTATAATTTTCATACATAATATATTGAATTTGGAGCACTTTTAGTTTACACTTTTCTTATTAAAGAGTGATTAACTTGTGTCTAATTAGAAAAAAAGTCACTTTTCTGATTATCTAGCCATGACGTCTACATCCTAATCATTGTGTGTGCGCGTGTGTGTATATATAATATCACTTTTTCATTATTAATTTTGTCATTTATGATTTGAGATCATAATGGGTGCATTACTATGTCTTATTAATATATACATAAATAGGAAGAGTCCCACATACTGAAACCCTCAAATAAAGAAGAATCCAACACTGTATCTACTTTCCTATCCTTTTATCACCTAAAAACCTCCAAAATTTGCCTTGATTCCTACACCACATTGTAGTACTCATCTCCATAGCCGTTTTGATGGGTAGATGGTTAAAATTCGTTAAGTAGTGAAAAAGATGCATCATTTTGAATTTTGATAGAGAAGAAGGAAAATGGTTTAGTAGATTTCACCATTATTCTTTGCTATAATGTGCCTTTAGCACCAATAAACCTACGTTCTCCTCCTATATTACCATACCAAATCGTAGTACACATCTCCATGGTCATTTTGATGGGTATAACGTCAAAATCCACAAAGAAACGAGAGAGGTACATCATTTAGAAGTTTGATTGAGTAAGAGGATAATGTTGTACGAGATTCCACCACTATTTCTTACTTTTGTTTGCACCAAAAATTAGCACAAACACCTAATAGATTGAAAATAGAGAAATAAAATGAAGAATTAAACTTAAAACAAAGAGTTAACAAGCAGAAACAAGAATAAAGAAATATACAATGGTTTGGCATTGATTGCCTATGTCCACTTGAAGGAATTACTTTGTTAAATAGTTGCTTTCCTAGTTACAGAGGGATCGTATCGTAATGGATCCTTGATTACAATAGATTTCAAGTAAAACAACAATGTAAGGATCCCTAATATGAACAATAAACTCTTTATTTATAGGTGTAGACGATTGAATATCTTTCTGAAACTTTGCCAACAAAATCTCATGATGTAGACGAGGACACCCAAAAAGATTCATGGTCTAACTCCCAAGTATGAGCGATCGAGGCCGAGTCAAGATGGTCGCGTGGGGTCACGCGATCCCTTCTGTGGGTCCCCGTCTATGCTAGCTTCGTGTTTCCAAAGTTGTTTTGCATAGTCGACTACATGTTTTTTGGAGACATCGATCAATTTCCATTGAGTTCAACTACTGATTTATGTTTTACATAGCCAAAATGATCTGATTCCCTGCCTTGGAAAAGGGATAGGTACCAATCCCCTGCCTAGGGGAGGAATAATCCATACTTAGAACAATATGAAGAGTCAATCTCTTAGTCTCGCTGATCGTTGCTTCATATTATTGTCTCTGCCTGATCTCTAGACTCCACTATCATTCCTTTAGGATACTTAACTTGTCAACCATTGAGTCTAACTTATCCAATCAGATTGGATATAGCCAGCTCAAAAGACTAGATAACACTTTCCCTTAATGTACGTCTTGTTTAAAACATGACATGCTCTAAATCGAAGCAAGTTAGAGTTACCGAAAAAGATTCCATTCAGTTTCCTAAACAGTCATTATCCTACCATCAAGTTGTCTCCCCAAAGAGTCATTTCTCTCTCTATTCGTTGTGATGCTTGGTCGATATTAGTCAATATAAATTCGGGATGTAATCCTCAGTCTTTTTTTATGCTCGGTTCCAGTGAGCTTGTTAATCAAGTTAGTAGGCCATGATTATCTGAACTGGACTTCTCTTTCAGGAGTTCTTAGGTAATAATTCAATTTCTGTCTAGTCAAGAAATCAAATGCTATGTATGATGCATGTTCATTCATGTACATATTTTTGTCATTGGCTCCTAGGCACATTTACATGCTGATGGGTCATCGCCAATTCCAGTAGTTCAAGTAAAATTATTGTGCAATTTTCCTTTTTTTGAAATAAGGTTTCGGTATGAATCCTCTAGATAGGGCGATCGGTACCAATCCCTATGGATATGTATACTTACCTTATTCGTGGATTGTGATTTTCGATCATGTGGCATATATAAGCTAAAAAAAATTACCTCTTCTCCTCCACTTTATTCATTCTACTACGGAAATGAGCCCACTATTCTTCTTGCCTTCACCATTAACAACCCTTCAAACTTAATATTTTCGCCCGGTCCTCTATCGATCCAACTAATCCCTATAAGGCTCGACTATCCACCTTGCTAGAAGACTTCACCACTATTCCAAATTGAACTTTCCTTCATTCCATCGATTCAGTTTTGGATTCTAGCCCATACCCGAATAGCCCTTATTATTCTAACGTTGATTCATCTCTTGGTCCTCGTTTGTGTTTGATTTTTCATATATAGGTAGGTTTGAATTTGTAATACAAAAATTAGAGTGAGAGATTGTGACGAGACAGTTGGATTCACGTTCGTTGTTGTGAAGGAGTGGGTCAGGGTCGGATTGGTGAAGATGAAGTGAATTGAGCTGTAGACAAGCGTGGGATCGGTTATTGGCTGACATGGAGGGTTCGGTGTGGACATGGGATTGGTGTGCTTAGGATAATGAAGCAAATGACGGGATCGGTTCTGCTGGAATTAATATAGGTATGTTGGAGGTGATTGAATTGAGTTTAAGTATGCTTAAATGGGTTCACCTAGGCAATGGGATCGGTTTCGATCCCTTACCTAGGCAGGACTTAGGAAAATTTGGCTTGATTTGAGCACACCTGAACTTGGACACTGGGGCTAGTGAACTTGCATATGATCTTGAACTCGAACATGAACATGACACAGAACTAAAACACATCTGACCTGAGCGCATGGATTCTGGGCTGGATCTGAACTTGTAAACTAACGCATATGCCTGTATGAACTTGGATATTAATGTCATACTCTTGTATGCTGATGATTGATCCTAGAGTTTATGTGAAGTCAACAACCTTTGACGTGAAAGCCGGTTGGGATGGTCAGTGATGACGGTCACTCTAGTCGAATTTAAAGGGCCCATCATAGCTGTCATCTAATCCTGACTTGTTTACTATTGTAATGCACAACACTGCACCGCACAACACTAGTTTACACTTTACATGGAGCTCAAGTTTCTTTATCTAACAATAACTGTCTACTGAATTTGATGGCTATGATTTCCAAACACTCGAAGCATTCGACTGCCATGGCTATTAAGCAAGCTGCTACACATGATGGATCTAATGTTGAATCAAGCTCTACGATAGTCTCTGGTCGCCATTATCTGGGTCAACAATCTGAACAACCTGAAATCTCTCATCAAGTTCAAAAATTCCTCCAAGTCTAGAAGCGAAAAATGAGCCAACCCTTGATGCTTTGGAAGATGCCATCTTTTTAGAGGATCGGGAAGACTCCGTGTCTTAAAGAATCAATAAAGCTTCTCTTCCTAGCATTTGCATTAAGCACGAAATCGCGTATAAGGATGTATGGTCCCCGTCTTGTAATGATAGAGCTCACATTCCTCCAGAAGGGTACACTGCTTGTAGCAAGTATATGCATTGAGCAGGATGCACTTCACCTTTTAATCCATTCATCAGAAAGATGCTATACTATTTGAGATTAGCTCCGGTCTAGTTGCATCCAAAGGCCACGCTTGTCCACATTATATATGATATTCCTTGAGTTCTTATATCATAAATCGACCCCAAAGGAGAATTTCAAGTGACAAAAGAGGAGCCTCTCGTACACTTTTCTAGAGTTAATCAATAATTTCCAGAAACAAGCTGAGTGCTTTTAAGAACAAATAGTTTTATGTGCATTGCCCACCTAGTTTTGTAGGACGATGGTTAGAAGGAAGTAAATGTTGTTTCGAACTCAATCTTTGGTGCTTTTATTCAAGTCATACTTTGAACTAAGAAGTTCTTTGAATCTTACAGGTAACCATCCACGACCCAGCGGCAACAGGAATTAAGAGATGGTTTCAAAGCTCAAGAATATACCAGTGGAAGATAGAGATGTTAAGTCCCTTTTTATCGATGAGCGCATTTTACTTTCGGCTTGCTAGAAGAGGTCATAGAACCGGGTTATCAGGGAACACTAAGGAAGAAGTGGTAAAAGGAAGAGGGCGTTGCTCAGGGAGGTGGCAATGTTAACCTTGCCGTTCCCCCAATCGATGAGGCTAAGGATGATGCCGAAGAAGGTGAAATTAGGTGCAAAGCTAATGAACCCAGTCGCGACGATGTGAGTTCAAGCCACGAGCCTGTAGTCGGGTCATCTCAAGACATACAACTTCTCGCTTCACAGGAGAGAAAAAGGAAGAAGATCGTCTACAGGCTTCGTAAAGGGAAAATTGCCAAGCAGCTTGAGCCAACCACTCCTACCATTGATCAATCTACTTCCTTGCCTTCAGAAGATATATTCGAGGGACTACCGAACATCCCAATACCGGGATGTCGGGAGTTATGATTTTTCCAATATGAGCCTTGAGGGGTTTGATTCTCCAATCTGAATTGGTGCTAACATTCCTCCCATTGGCATGGGAGAGGTCACTTCGGCTAGCAAAGCTCCAGCTCCTGGTCCGTCGAAGGAACACCGAGACACTCACATCCACGTGCACTGCACGACACCTATTCATCTTTAACTCTAATGATGCTGATACAACTTTGTTTTATTTGTTGGTTCCATTGGGCGCTCTCGTAACTTCGATTACTTAAAGAAGTTATCACGCTCCCAACCTTCTTATTTCAAGCCCAATCGAGGTCTGGACTCTTGCCGGCAATTTAGCCGAGAGAGGGAAGGCCATGACAGAGGGGATGATCGGGACAGAAGCTATCGGTCCAAGAATTCATCGTCTGGACATAAGTCAAAGTCTCAATCTTCTCATCACAATGACATCAATCTACAACCTGCCGTATATAGCGGTGGCAACACACACCTACCTCGGCTATAGTACCCGAGCAACATTTAAGTTCTTCTGACACCCGGTGATCTTATGAGCACCAGTCTGGCGTAGGAATCCTCGATATATCATTTCATAAGGATGGCAAATAGACCCTTCTATCTTTAACTGCTCTAGTTAAACTTCCAACAGCACTTAATGCTACTGCCCAAAAAGGATGGCCACACTTAAGGCCACATTTCCAAAGATATGCTTCGATGAGTTCAAATTCATTCCTATTGTGCACCCGATTCCTTCAGAGGCCAAGGATACAATGCTTTCCTATGTTAGTGATGTCTATGAGAAGCATAGCGCAACTCTATATGTAATTGAGCGAATCTCTAAAATGTCAATGAAAAGGAGACATGAGGTCAATTGCTTAACTCTCGAGACGGATCACAATAAAGACACCATTAAACACCAAGTTAAGGAAGTTAAGAGGTTGAAAACAAAGCTGGTTGACGCCTAGAAGAGAGCCAGCAAATCTTCTGAATTAGCTGTGCATATAAAGAAAGAGAACCAAATTGAACTGGATGTTGCTGTTCGTCGTAGCGGTACTTTAGCTCTCAAGAAAGATGCTTTGCAGGAAGATAAGGATGCTCTAGAAAAAGCTAACAATGCTTTGGCTCTCCATATTCAACAGCTTGAGAAGGAGCTTGAAAGGGACAAAAGGAGAAGATTGAAGCTCAATAAGAGTGTCATCAGATAGTATGAGGAAATCGTTGAGGCTCACATGACTAAGGTGGAGGCTGAGAAATAACTTAAGCAAATAGAATCTCTCAAATAAGAGGCTAAGGAGGCTGGTAGGATAGAGATAATGGATGATTTTGATCTTGTTAATATACTACAATGCTAGTATCCTTCTTAACCGCAACCCCCAATTTCTAGGAGAGGGATACGCTGAATCGTTAGTCAAAGCTTCGGACTATATCATTAATTTGAAGTAGAAATCTCTAGATGGTGTTGAGGTTGATGGGGAGTAGCTCATGCATGAAATCTTGTGCATTGAAGAGCCAGATGAACTCAAAGCTGCTCCGCTTAGTCTATTCAGTGACCCAGCATCCACCAAGCAAAAGAAATATGGCAGCAAAGCCTCTGGGTCTGGCTTCCAGGATCCTCTTACAAGTCAAGCAATAGGTTCCTCGGCTTCTCATGCCATTGAAAAGGATATAGGCTACAATCTAGATCAGCCTGATATGCACAAGTCTTTTAAGTTATCTCCGATTCTTTAAGGTGGCACTCCGGTTCAAACTGAAGGTCAACCCGATGAAGGTATATCTCTCACCTCCCTATCATTCGAGAAGGTTTACATCTCGTGCACGAAATTCATGGGCTTACCTATTGAACCTTATGAAATTGTAGGTCTATCCACATCCGTCCATGCTCCTGGTTATGATGTCATCCTGGGATGGCAAGCACTAGCCACAGAGTCCACAGTGGATGTCAATGCATAGACGGCCCCGACCATCCATACACTGAAACTCTCGACCTGGATATTGAAGTCATAAAGGCCTTAAATAAAGAAAAAAACCCAAAATTAGCAGGCCCAAGATGAAACAGAAGATGTCATGGTGACTCATGCTTCTGAGCATACGGTCGAGCTTAGCTTGAACGAGCGCATCACGATAGGGGAGCTGGATAATAAAATTAAGATGGAGCCGGTCGAGGTGGATGTTCATCCAGTCCAAACTATACTACCCGGTGATATCATCTTGAGGAGGTCGGTCTTTTTGTTTCCTAAAGTGCATCTGCTTCCATTTCTATCTCTAAAAACGTTTCACCCAAGGATTGAAAAGTGAAGGAAAGTCGAAAAGGAGAGTTAAGGGCGATAGCTCCAATGAATCTACCCTGAAGAAGCCCAAGAAGGGCAAGAACTAACTGTTGAATTGGCTTGGGTTATGAATAGCTAGGTAGCTATTTTTTTATGTTGGTCATGATTATGCACGTACGACCCTCGCTTTTGGTTTCTAGTTTTGAAATAAACTTGTACTTAGCTTTCCAAGTTTTAATATGTGAAGAAAAACCACTTCGTTTCAGCTTAACTTTTGTATGAATTCGTTTAGTCAAGCTATTATGTTTTTCATTCAATGTGCTTGTAACTTATCGCTCGTCGTTTAAATTGCAATGTCATTCGGTCGCCCATACTTCGAGCATGGATCCGATAAGTCTATCTTAAGGCCTCCTTTTAGTCACAGCCTTAAGTCGCATTAAGCATTGGGCATGAGCCATGGTGTTACGCTATCATATTTAGAAGTTAAGTGATTATTGTCCCACACCTGGTCTTGGGCTGCCAAAGCTAGTTTGTGGATGGTCGGATCCCATCCATTACGAATTTACACACCTCATGTCGAGTTCAGGTCAAAGATAGCAAATGAATGGTCAAATCACACTCATTCGTTTGTTTATACTTTCATTTATACTCTAGGAGTTAGAGTTATCCCATGGGTGGTTAATCACACCCATTTGATGTTTATACTTTGGTCCACACTCTAGGGATTAGTGTTATTACGGTAAATGGTCGAACCGCATTTTTCTTGGTTAATTCTTTTGCCCCCAAGTCAGGGGTAAAATCCCAAGAGTAGTCGGTCGTATCACATCCTCTTTTACTTATATTTCTCCCATTGAATCATGGGATGGAGTTATTTAATGGATAGTCAAGTCGCATCTGTTCTACGTTTTATACTCAGCCCATCGGATCGCAGGCGAGAATTATCGGATGAACGGTCAAGCCACGTTCATTTTGATCGATTCGATCATGGACCTAAGAGCTTGGTTGGCACCACACTTTAGGTACTCATTCGTCTATATTAGGCTTGTGTAGATGTAAGTTGATCACATACCAAAACTATTATACTATAGACAAACAATTCACAGATATGAAAAAAACTTCAAATCTGATTGCAAGCTGAAAGAGAAAACGACAGAGTGTGCCTTATTACATGGCTTTGAGCTAAAATGTAAAAGCGAATTCTGAATGAAATGCAATTAATGAAACCAAATTAAATGAATTAGCACCATAGGTGCTCATTGTCCCATGCCCTAGGGAGTGAAATGCCATCAACAGTCGTTAGTTTGAAAGTTCCATCTCCAAGATTCTGATCGATGACATACGGTCCTTCCCATCTCGAACCCATGTTAGCGCACCTAGGAAAGATATGTTTTAGAACAAGATCCCCAATTTCAAAGATCCTAGCTCGAACTTTAATATTATAGTATTGGGCGACTCGGCATTGGTGTGCAGTTGCCCTCAAATTAGCCACTTCGCGCTTCACATCTATCAAATCTAGAGATTCTAAAAGGAGATCTCTATTTTTTCAGGGTCATATGAAGTCACTCAATAAGAAGGGACTTCAAATTCTATGGGAATCATAACTTCAGATTCGTAAGCAAGGGCGAATGGAGTGTGACCAATCGCAGACTAGCGGGTGGTTTTATATGTCCATAGTGCTAACAGGAGTTCATCGACCCACTTACCGCTAGTCTTTTCCACACGCTTCTTCAGAATGGACTTTATGATTTTACTAACAACTTTGACCTATCCATTAGCTCGAGGGTGAACAACTTCCATAAATCTTTTCTCAATACGATGCCAGCAGCAGAATTCTTTGACTTCAACACTATCAAAGTGGGTCTCGTTGTCAGTTATGATTTTTCGAGGGAGACCAAAATGATAGATGATATTTCGAATAACAAAGTTGATTAATTTCTTCATATTGATCGTGGCCAAAGGTTCAACTTTAGCCCGTTAAGTAAAGTTATCGACTACTACGATGGCGTGCTTCATTCTGCCTTTGGAAATTGGTAGGGTGTCGATGATGTCAATATCCCATGTAGAAAACGGCCATGGGCTAACCATTTGAGTATTCTCCATCGACGGGGCTCTCAGAATCTTTAGGTACCTCTGGCATTTGTCGCATTGTCTAGCATAGTCAGCTGCGTCTTAATTAACAATTGGTCAATAATATCTGTAGCAAAGAATCTTCTTCGCCAAGATGTACCCCTTGGTATGATCGTCACATTCTCATTCATGCACTTCTCTTAATACTTGTTTGACTTCATCGTTGGCGATATACCGAAGTAGGAGGATGGAAAAACCTTTCTTGCACATGAGCCCTTCTTGAAGGATGTATCATGAAGCTTTATGAAGGACTTGTCATTTTTCATTCCTTTGTTCGGGAAGGATTCCTTCTTGCAAATAATATTTTATCAGAGTCATCCACGACTCCTCAATCTCCATCTCTAAGATCTAATCAATCTCCATCCCATCAATACTCGGATCATTAAGTATTTCAACTGGGACCAAGCCCATAAGCTTTTCATCCTCAAAGCTGGCCAGTTTGGCCAATGAGTCGGCTTTTTCATTCTATTCTCTGGGATATGTATAATAGTGTAATTTCCAAAATCGGCTAGCACCTCTAAGACTCGGTTGAGGTAAGGAGCAAGTCGCACTCCCTTGGACTAATATTCTCCCGTGACTTGGGAGACTACTAACTGGGAATAACAAAAAAATTGCAAAGCTTTAACTCCAAGTTGTTTAGCAAGTTTGAGCTCAGCAATCAATGCTTCATATTTAGCTTCTTTAATCATTGCAGTGAAGCTGAGTTTTAGGACATAGCATATCAAGCGTTACTCAGGAGTTACTATTACGTCTCCAGCACCAGAACATCGATCGTTAGATGCTCCATCCGTGTACATCTTCCATTAGATGGTAGTTTTGCCACTGCTTTTATAAGAGTCATCCTGTGTAGTGAATTCAGCTATGAAGTCTGCCAACCCTTGTCCTTGGATAGCTCTCCGAGGAAGATAAGTGATACCGAACTAGCTCGGTTCAATGTTCCATTTTAGTAACCTCCCAGACGTCTTAGATCATTGTAGGAATTATCGTAACGGCTAGTCGGTTAATACATTGATGGGGTGAGCCTGAAAATAAGGGCAGAGCTTCCTTGATGCAATCAATAGGCAGTATGCGATCTTCACCAGCATCAGATAGTTTCTTTTAGCACCTGTCAAATGCTTGCTAACATTGTATACTAGCCTCTGGATCCGATTCTCTTCGCGCAACAGTGCGGCACTTATGGCATGTACCGACACCGCTAAATAAATATACAAGTCATCAGGATCCAATGGCTTGGATAAGATGGGGTCTCTCTCTAAGTGATGTGCTAGAACTTGGAACCATCAATACAATCTTACATCCATACGAAGTTCCTCTTCCCTCTTCCAATCAAGTCGAAGAAGGGAGTGTACTTATCTATGGCCCTGGAGATGAATCGACCCAGGGCGGCAACCTTCCCATTTAGGCTTTGCGCCTGCTTAACATCTTTGGTGCCTGGATATCTCTTATCGCCTAAATATTATTTGGATTGGCTTCTATCCCACGAGACTTAACGATGAAACCCTGGAATTTCCCCGACATAACGTCGAAAGAGCATTTCAAGTAGTTGAGTTTCATTCTATATTTTCGGAGAACATTAAACATCCCCACCAAATCACCGATGTAGTCGTTTGATCATCGTGACTTCACGAGCATATCATCTACATACACTTTCATTAGTAATCCGATCTAATCTCTGAACATCCAGTTGACCAATCTCTAATAAGTAGCTCCAGCATTTTTCAGTCCAAAAGGCATTACAATGTAGCACTATAACTCTAGGTCGATAATTAAGCTGGTGTGTTCCTGGTCTGGGACATGCATCAGGATTTGATTGTACCACGCATCCATAAATGAAAGCGGTTCAAGTCCGTCGATCGAGCCCACCAGCTGGTCGATCTTTGGAAGTGGAAAGCTGTCATTCGAGCATGCTTTACTCAGGTCTAAGTATTTGACACATGTCCTCCACTTTCCATTAACTTTTCTTACGAGTACAGGGATTGTTACCCATTTCATAGAGGGTGTCACAGATAAACTTATTGTTTTTGAGTTTATCCATCTCCTCCTTAAGTGCAACAGATCACTCCAGATCCATGTTGCGTCGTTTCTGTTTCATTGGAACATGCCTCGGGTCGATATTCAATACATGACTCATGATGGTTGGCGAGATCCCATACATGTCAGAATGGGTCCAAGCGAACAAATCAAGATTCGCTCAAAGAAAGCTAGCTAATTCCTTCATTGTCATTGCGCAAACTGTGATCTGACTTTAGGACCCGCAATGGGTTCTTGTGGCTAGCCGTGATGTCGATCGTCAGCTCAACGAGTGCAGCCTTAAGTTCTTTAGGCTCCTTTTCCTCATTTTCTTAGATCTATATCTTTATAGAAACGACTGTAGTACCCGAGCCAAAGATTGGACATTGATTGCTAGGCTTCATTAGGTTTGATTCAGAGAGGCATCTCCACATCCTTTTCTTTTTCTTTCCGCCGAGCATCCCTCCACTTAGCAACATAGCAGGCATGGACGGCCTCCTGATCTCCATGGATAATTCCAACGCCATTCTTTATCAGGAATTTGAGCGTTAAGCACAAAGGGGCGATAACTGCCTTGAATTCAGCAAGGGCCGGTCGGCCCAAGAAAACATTGTATGGAGAGTTCACATTCATCACAACAAATGGCAGCACTGCACTCTCCTATGGTTTCCGTCTCCCAACTCCACTGGCAGCTCAACGTAGCCTATCGCTTCAGTAACAATACCGTTAAAGACATGAATACGGGCTTTACATGGTTCCAAATCTTTTGCCCTCAGTAACCCTGGCCGTAGGCCTTATTAAAAAGGATATTGGCCAAACTTCCATAGTCAATCAGAATCTTTCTCACCAAGGCGAGGCTGATTATGGCCGGGATCACCATTAGGTTTATTGTAGAGGCCTCCATCCTATTTGTTTCTCCATTTCAAAATATGATATCGTCAGTCATAGTTCTTTGCTGCTTTGTCGAAGCACCTTCCTCCGTATTTGAGCAAAATTCAATAATATGTCCTATAGCGTTCCTCCAACAATAATGTTAATGACTAAACTTCCTCCCACCCACCTAGGTTCTTCAGCATTAGGCGGGGCTTGTCCTCTATTCGTGTCGGACGTCCCTTGCCCGCCATCCTGCAGGGCTTGAACAAACTGTTGCAACTTTTATTCATGAATCATCTATTCGATGACATTGCAGAAGTGGTGGCACTCATTCGTGGTATGACCATAACTTTCATGGAATCAACGGTACTTCCATGTCTGTCTCTACTTCTCCATCAGTTCTTTCGGAGGTGCTTTTCTATACTACATAGCATAACAAGTCTTTAACAGATGTTCTCTGGTGATGTATTCAAAAGTGTATAAGTGTCAAATGTCGGGATCTGTAGCTTCCCTCTCCTAGAATTCTGTCTTCGATCGTGGTTTCTGTCACCGCCCTTCTTTTTCTCATTTACTTTGTTTTGAACATTAAATTCAACTTTCCCAAAACTATCTCCAGACTATTTCGCCACCACATTACGTTATACTTCCTTAGCATTCTAGCATGCAGCATCGCTCTTCCTGGTCCACTTCGCTTGTTTCTTCTTCAAGTACCAAGCTTCTTTCGCATAAAAATAGTCCAATGTAGAAGGTGGCTTTCCCGCCAACCAATTGCCAAAATATGAATCAGGGTCAACTCCCTTAGTCAATGCCATCGACATTGTATCATCCTTTGGATTACAGACTTCTATAACAGCTTTATTAAACCTTTCCAGATAATCTTTTAGCGATTCCTCCAGAGCTTGGATCAAGTTGGAGAGGGACATGGCATCTTTGGGGTGAGCAGTGTGCATGCAGAACTACTCCATGAACTTTTTTGCTAACTCACCGAACAAAGAAACTGACCACGGTAGCAGCTTGGTGAACCACATGATCGTAACCCCTTTGAAAAAAATGAGAAAATATCTGCACTTGACTGGCTTAATGGATCATGCAGGGTTTATGTGCCACTTGTACTTCATGAGATGTTGTTTAGGGTCGGTTTTTCCTGCATATGCGGACATCGTAGGCATATTAAACCTCCGCGGATGGTCTGCGTGTAGGATGTTGTCAGTGAATAGAGTATGACTTTTGGAGAGTCCACAATCATTGTTGGTCAGACTTTCTTTCACAAGCTGTCTCACCTTTGCCGTTAGGTCCGACGTCTAAAGAACTGGTGCCTGGCGGTGGTCATGCTCCACCTCATATGAATGACTTGATCCATGCCTTCAGGCGGCACCATGTTACATAGGCTCAGCATGCTCCTTATGTACCTTCTGAGTAGTAATCCTATCATCATCTCTCGGTTGTGTTTCAATCACATTCACCTAAGTTCTAGTGCCTTAGTCGGTCGTGATGCGTACGGAGTTGGCTCCTTCTCTAGCATGAAGGTTCCCTCTATGTGGGAGGGTTCAGTGTCGATGCCCTTAGAAGGTTCGATGTCGATCTAGGTAGTTTGGCGATAGTCGATCGCATAGTTCCCCCTCAATGTTCCAGCATCATACACATTTATCTTGCGTCGTCTACTCCTGTAATAGTCGTCAAATGAAGAGGAGTTCTCTGATCCTAAGCATGGAGTAAGATCCTTTCTTGTCTTCCCACATTGGTGTTTCAAAACTAGTTCATTGGGTCCATATTGGCCAGAATTTTGCGATTGAGCTGTTGATGGCTATCTAACAGTTCCTTCATCAAGACTTCAAAGTCGGCTTTGATGACGTAATCAAGTAGATTGGGGAATCAGTAGCCCTCGGTTTCACATTTTGGTCAACCTGTTGAATGTTGGTATCTTCATTATCTCCAGTAGCATAGAAAGTAGTGATTTGTTTCCTTTGGCCATGGCTAATAGCTTCCTTATAGTTCTTCTTCAAATCTGAGTAGAAACGGAAACTTGTTAGTAGAAATCTGGATCTACCTCATGGATATGGGAATCTACAAGTTGATGATGAGATCTAATCAGGTTGAGAATACTCTCTCAATGAAAGAACCAAAACGTTCACTACAAAAAAAATACCATTTTACAACACTGAAGAAATGTAATCAATGCACATTAACAACATTTATTGTAATGTTGTTATATCTACAGTTGTGAAGGGCGGGGTATCTTTTACAACATTTATCTGAATGTTATATAAAATGTTGTTAACAAATTTTGTAACAACAAAACAAAAATATAATGAAAATGCCAAAATTAAATGAAAAACCATTTACTGCATTTTTTGAATATTACAAGATAGCTAATTACAACATATTTCAAATACGTTGACACAATTTTTAACGACAATATTTATGTGTTGTATATCTGCTTTTTCAATGATTTCCATATGTTGTAATTTAATTTCAACAATGTTGGTCACTTATGGAAGAACCATTATTCACATCATTTAGTAAAAGTTGTGTATTACTTTTATACAACTATTTCTGAATGTCGTATTATATATTTTAGTCATACTTAATCAATGTAGTAAATATAAGCTAGCCAACGTTGTTTATATGTTAATCAAACTTCATTTACATCAGTGGCCAAACATTGTAAAACAAACTTCGAACAATTTATTTTAACTATTGTATTTTGTATTACAACAATGAATCTAAATTGTTATAAATAAATTTTCTATAAATATAAATAAATTTAATTTATACAATAAACGTTGTGCATAATTATTTTACAACTAATTACATACATTGTATGTAAATTGACCAAATCATATCTTACATTTCAACAATATTCATAAAATATTATAAAAATATCTTTATTACAACCACAAAATATTATTACAATTACATCCAAAACGTTCTAAAATATTCAAACTACGTATATATGCACACGCGCAAATGACAAAATTGATTAATCTATTAAATTTTAGTGAGAAACATGTATATGATATATATGACAAAACATTGGATCAACTAATTACTAATAAATGAAACATTACATGAATCATCAAAAAGTATTTTGTGATTTGGAAGGCTTATATTACAAATGAGAATCCAAATAAAAATTGAATAAAAATGCAACTACTTTCATCAAAAATATGACGGAGGCAAAAGCCTTCTTCCTAGTAGCACCTTTATTACATGCATTATGTGCAGCACAAAAGTTGAATTAAAAACTAATTATTGTAATGTACTTCGGTAATAAATTAAAAAAAGAGTTAAACTAGGAGAGAGAAAACAAGGTGAAGATTGAAAATATCTAACATTATGTTAACATGTCCATGTTCTGCTGGCTTGGTCATGCTTCCTACAATTCTAATTCCATGTGAAAAATAGTTTCCATGATTGAATTTTATTCTATATGCAATTCACTATGTGAGCATGTCCTACGTCGTGTGAGCTTCTATATGTAACATGCTTTTTCCTAACGTCTTCCATTTTCTCATCAAGCTATACACACACACACACACATATATATGTATGTATGTATATATGGGAAAGTCTATTTAGACATAAAATATAGACAAAATTGGCGACACAAAAAATTTCCACCATTGGATTCCCCCTGAATTCCACCTTCCCCATAAAGACAAAAAAATTCCAATCGTTCAGCTCTTTTATGTCACCATTTTGTGTTTAATTTTGTGTTCAAATAGCTAGCCCCTATATATATATATACATATATATATATATATATATATATATATATATATATATATATATATATGATTATCGCACTATGATTACCACATTATGATTTAAACTACATGTCTATTTTGATGGTGCTTGAACAGGAATTAAAAATATAGTGTCAATATCTTTTGTTTTACATAAAACTTTTCATGGTTAAGCTATTAGTATTGTACCAACCATCTTTAAGTTTCAGTTTATGCTATCTTGTCCTAAATATTGTATTTAATGCAATGATGTCTAATTAAATACATATGATTTAGATTTGTAATACGGTGCATAAATTTAATTGGTGGTGGATCCGTACTTATAACATCAATATTATCTTTCAAGGTTATATCTTCTCCTCGTATATAACATAAATTATAATAGCATTGTCGTATTTTAAGCACCCTCATCATGTATTAACATTTTCACTACAAATCAAAATAGAATGTTTAAAAGTGCATTTCCTCTATTTTAATTTAATTGTAAAATTGCTTTTCGGTTTATAATTACCTAATTTCTTTTCATTTTAAAGCATTAGGCAAAATGTTCTGCATCCCTACCCACTAGACTATCACCCTTATTTTTGCGTTTTACCCCTAAAATTTATATTATTTGATTTTGCTAGTTATCTTTCATATGTTAGTTTCGAGCAGTGAGAGTGAAAACTTTTCCTCACATGGTTGAAAATCAACTGTTTTCGTATAATTTTACATATCATCATTTTCCATCCATAGTGCAACTATAAATCTACACCATGGGAGTGTAAACTCCTTTTCCTAATAAGGTTTCATCATTTTCTTCCTAAATGCGCATACAGTGTTTTGAGCGGTGTGAGTGAAAACATTTACTTACATGGTGAAATCTGTTGTTTTTGTATAATTTTACACATCAACGTTAACCATCCATAGTGCACATACAGTGTGTGTGTGTGTGTGTATTGAGCTGTATGAGTTAAATTTTTTACTCACATGCTTGAAAATCAATTGTTTTTGTATAATTTTACAAGCCAACATTTTCCATCCACTGTTAAACTATAAATCTGCACCATGAGTCTTTTTTGTAATAAGGTTTCGTTTTGTTTTCTTCTTAAATGTGTGTACAATATATTGTACTATTAAAAGTAAATTAACAAAATCAATTCATTATATTGTTTTGTTAATGAACAATAATTATAAGAGTTTTAAACTTTTGTTTAGTATTAACATAATCTTATGTAAACATTTGTCTTTTGTTGCAAAATGAAATTAAAATTATGTACATATAGAAGATGATTTCTCAACATATAAAACGCGCATGCGCACACACACGCATATATACATATAAGTACAAAGGCACGTGCTTTGCGCATGTGCATAAGAAAAATGGTGCAATTTCACCCTTCATTTTTAAGTGCAATTGGTTGATTGATTTTAAATCTTAACCACGATGGTGATGTGGTATTATGTAAACAATGGCAGAACCCGAGCGTTTTATGCACACATTAAAAACATAGTATATTTAATTCAGAATACACTAATTTGAAGTCTAACTGTTATGTACTTTGAACTTGCACACGGATATCAGTTTAGTTCCAAAGATTTACAATTAGTTAGGCACCAATTTTTTATGGTCAAATATCACATACTTGAATGGTAAAATAGAAATGTTAACAATATAGGAAAAAGTCTAATGTATTAAAAAGAATTAAAAATAAAGCGCTCAACGGTAAACTAATATAATTGGTAGTTATAGTAACTAACTATTGATGGCGAAACAAAAATGAAAAAATTGATATTTGTCACCTATCTCAAAATACAAACTTACAATCATTAACTACAACATTTGGCAACCAAAATATAGAAATTTTATAATGATCTAAACAATTGTATGATACCAATTAACAAGAACTACAATATCGTGTCAACTCATTCTAGATGCTGCATCATGTAGAACGCATGAGTTAATGCACTGTCATAGTTGATGAATCAAATGAATCAAAACCTATAATAACGCCAACTATCATTAGTGAGCATACATCATATGCAGTTCTTTATAAACCAATATCATAGTGAGACATGAATGGTAGTATATCCTGAAAAAGATTAATATATTAAATAAAATAAATTAGTTCACAAATAAATTATTTAATTGGTAGTAATAACATTTTCTCTCCTTTTCGAGGTTGCGACAAACATCTTAAGAAAATAGAAGAAAAATGAAAGTATACATTACAGCTCTCATTTTTTTTCCTTATTTTTACAATGCTGAAGTTTGGAGCTCAAATAATATTCAGAAGAAAAAATATATAAGTGTCAATAAGTATGCCACTGACTATTATCTAAAAAATAAATAAATAAATTTCTCTAATCTTATATAGTTAAAGTATCAGAATTCATTGGCACTAGTGCAAGAATTTGAGAGGATCGTGGTTAAAATTATAGACCAATTACTATTTTTCACTCTCATTAGAAATATTCACACTATTCTCACACCATACTGGTATGATGAATGAATAAGTCATTGACAAACCTTGAGCATACTTAAAATAATAATAAAAAAGAATGACAGAATAATGAGAAAATAGAAATTTTAGGGAAACAATACTTAATGGTTGGAAAAGGAAATGCATAGAAGGAATTTTTTCATTGAGCATGCTGTTGAGTTTGGGAAAATAACTTAATCAAGCAAGGACTATTAAATAGAAAATGTATTCAAATCTCAATCCAGAAAAAAGAAATGCACAAATGGAATCTTATTCAATCAAAATGTTGGTAAGTTTAGGTAATTTTTATTATTATTTGAACAACGGTTATAGGCGTCTTTTGTTAAAAAATATATGTTATATACGTGAAATTGGAAGTTGCATGTATTAGATATGGAATTTATAAAACTATTATCGAAGGATATAAATGCTTTACCTATTAAAAAATTGGTTGATAAGTATGATCAATGTGTAGCATACAAAAAATTTAAAAATCAAGACAATGGCCATAAAAGTATAAACATCTTTCAACATTACATTAAAAAGTTTGAGAATAACATTAAGCAAATAGTCTTTTTGATAATCAAGTCATTTGTGGAGTCTTTTTGATTGACCAATTTTATAACGGTTGCTGCAAAATTTTGTAACTTGTTATTAAAGAGGTTTATTTTGGAAAATATTTAAATATTTGATAAGTATAAATTATCACAAAATTAAACTTTAAATTAGAAAAAATTAAGATGTCTACGCATAATTTTTGAAAAATAATAAAACAGTTATTTTTATAATATTCATTTCACTGTATACTCAGTTTTCTAAGCCCAAAAAAGTAGTCAATAAATGATGTAGGAATGGTGCAAGCTAAATTTTGCATACATTCGTTCTACTGCAAAATTTTAAGATATATCATAAGTCCAAAAAAATAGTTAATTCATGACATGAGAACAGCGGAAGCTATATTCTGCATACATTTTTTGAACTACAAAATTCTAGGGTCGGTTATAAGCCCAAGAAATTAGTTAATATAAATATTTGGTAAATGTAAATTACCATTAAATTAATTAAACATTAAATCATTAAATATAATTAGGAAGTGGGCACTAAATTTTTGAAAATTAATATGGTAGTAACTGGTATAATATAAATCAATGTTTCGACAAACTATTTTCTAATTCATCAACTTGATATTTCTTTTTTGTTCGTGTGTAATATAGTATATTTCGTTTCACTGATATTTATTGGTCAAAACGAAAAAAATAACTAACAGATAACATGGAAATGACACAATAGCCATATAAGTAGAAACAACTTTTATCATATCATTAAAGGTCTGAGCATAACATAGAGCAGTCAATCATTCCGATAATCCAGTCGTATAGATGATTGCTTTGATCATTTGCAGATGCATTTTTTTCCAAAGTTAATAACATGCTAATTGAAAGTATATATTGTCTCTTGTAAAATGTTAAGGTTGTTTTTTTAAAGAGTTTTCTGTGTAACATAGAATAAACTTCAAATCATGAAATATATTTAGGTATAATAAAATTATAAAATTTATTAACTTGTGCTTAAATATATGTGTATGCTGAGTAAAAGGGAGTAGCATAACCATTCAGTGTCAAAGTAGTATAGTTTGATTAGAAAGTAACATATGTTCTTTATGATCTTTGTTTGACATTTTCATGCAACCGAAATGGTAAAATGATGATTTCTTAACAAAATAAAGATGTACCACTCACATTTTTGGTGAAGCATATGCATTGACACCTCCATATTTTATGGTCTGTCGGTTCAATCAGTCCACTATAGTTCTGCATTGCAAGTGCCACAATCCTGAATACATAACATACGAAATTAAACTTTAACCCAAAAGCATACATATAGTTATACATAATATGTATATGTATATGCAAATGCATATGTAGATGCATATATTTAAGTCACCTAAGACACTATTCTGTTATGATGTAAAATGAGCTGTGAAATATTTGTATGAGCAAATATTAATTATAGTAAATAAATCGGTTAACTGGTTAAGTATCACCTGGTAAAAGAAACAGCCATAAGAGAGGTAAAAGTCAGTGATAAAATAATAAAACATGTCTCTGATAATCAAAATGTTTGTATTTGTTTTCAGATTTATTGAGATTCAAACATGGTTTTAAACATGCAATATTTTAACCATGTACGATTACCATTAGCAATATCGAATAAACAATCTATGATGTTACCTCAAACTTTGCCTAACTTCTAATAAACTTAGCCAGACTTCCATAGTCAAATTATAAATGACTTATTGGAGTATGAAATGAAATTGAGTTAAATCCAACATTTATGAGCAGTTAGAAATTTACCCAACTCACATTTTCTCGTTTCTCCTCAATTTATACGTCGAACCCCAAATTTGCGAATCAACCCAATAAATCACCAAATTGGAGGAAGAAGAGAGAATTGTTCCTAATTTGACTGTCTAACCCGATCGAGTTGGAGGAAGAAGTGAGCTCGGTCTGACCATCAATGTTGCTTAATCCTTGTCGTCAACAACTCAATGTCCAACACCCCAATTCAGATATGAAAAGTGTCACGATTATAGTTTTAAGAATAGAAGGAACGGTAGAAAATTGTGAGATTTCGTTGATTCCATCATGGTTTTTTTTACTGGGAAAGAAACACGGTTAGGAGAAATTTGAAGAATGGTAGAGAAAAAAGGGAAGTTGTGAGAACTGGATGACCACATCGTGCAGTACATAGTGAGGAACAGAACATGGATAGGAGAATTGACATATACACCCTTAGTCGTTGTTTTCCCATTTATTTCTTGTCTGATTACTTGCATGGGCTGATTGGGAAATTCAAAAAAGCTTCACCACCTTGAAGTATTTGCATTATTAGTGTGTACATATATGTATATGTATGTATGTGTGTGTGTGTATATAGGTTTATATATATACGTATGTATGCATATATCTATATATATGTATGTATATGTATATACCCATATACACACACATATGTGTGTGTGTGTGCGCGCGTGCATATGGGTGTGTATGTGTGCGCACGCCATGTGACCACATTAACATTTAATTCATGTTATATGGAATAGATTGAAATTTTTATGTATTTTAGCTCCATTGGTTATTGAATTTAAAATTTAAATTTAGTTAGGATATATAATTAAACTGCAATATTTATGGTTATCGTACAAAAACTTATAGCAGAAAGAGCTATGTTTGATAATATATCAGATCAAATACAGTAAAAATCAACCTCAAATATTTATTGAATGATCAGGCCAAGTATATTAAATCTAGTATATTGTTGGTAGTGCAATATTGTTTCTAAAAAGAAATAAGAAAAAAAATGAAAGAGGCTATAATGGTGCAACCAATAATTGGAATTACCTCCAAATATAATTTGTTAATTAGCCGTGTGGCTAAGAAGCTATAGCTGCTATAAAATCTATAAATTCAAAAATTAGAACAGAAAAGGTAGTTTTAGGTAGCATGAGACATATTTATAACAGATAAAGTTACACAAGAAGAATAGATATAACACTAGAAGGTAACATTGATGTTATGATATATAATTACATAAGAAGAGAAGATAAATACATATAACAAAGATATAATTACTTTTACTATTTATGTTACGAGTTTCTGGAATATCATTTATGGGTAATGTTGGTATTCAATGACAGTTCATTAAAACATAACATATATATTTTAAGCATTGCGCATTTAGTTTCCTCTTTGAATTTTGAAATATGTAACTTTGAATTTAAGTTCTTCCATAACGGTGATTTTCTGAATCAGCGGTTCAGTTTTTTTAAGATGGTGAGCACCCAAGTTACGACATTTTGATCATGGACAACTGATTTTACTAAGTCGTTCAATGGTTTTAGAATCAGTTTTTGCATTCATTTTCTTAACAAGCTATTCATTTTACTTTACCGCTTTGTTTATGAAATTCCATGCCCCTTTCTATATTCACTTGTGACTCTGAATACATAAATTATTATTTTAAAGGCATGAAATAATTGAAAAATATTCAAAGTTTATCAATAGAATGATTTTGTATAGTACAAACCTTGGTAGATGAACCCATGATTTCTTTAACCCATGGTATATTGCTGGGATACTTTCTTCTGATGTAGAAAAAGAGTTGATTAAATTATTTAGATGTTATATGTATTATAATCTACCAAATGTAAATTTTATCTTAACTATTCATAAAAGTATTGACTAAACATATGGAATAGAAGGGAATTTTGAATCATATAACTCTTGCACTTCAATTTAAGTTGCATTTGCAAATCCCTATGTATGGCAATTATTATATTCATGAAATATAAACAACCTTGACTATTGAAACATGAAGAGAAGGTTGATGTATGATCCATTTGTTTGTCTTTAATTTGATTGATTCTCTGGTAGACTTAGAGAGAGGCATGTCCAAACATAAGCATATATGGCAGCTATTCAAAGAACGAGCATAAACTTTGGAGTTTTATCAAAATGTTATTAAAATTAGCATAGCGGCATGCATAATGTGCGTATTATAGCGGTTATAAACAAACTTCAATAATCAACATTTAGAAATTGTTATATAATCAATCATTAGTTCCTTTGATTTAACTCTTCTCTATTAATTTTTGCCAAAATTCCAATAAGAAATATTACTGGATGTTGTACTGCTGTATTGCAAGTGATTTTGAGGATTCATAACTTTAAATACTCAGCACTGGATCAGTATCTTAAGTTCTTTATCTCATTTTGGTGATTTGTATTTGCATAGGACCATTCCAATCATCTTTAAAGTAATATTTTTTCAATTATTTTGCACTCATATCGAAGTATAACCTCTTTTAAGATGTTTTTAATTCTAATATTCAACTTAGTGTAATAAGATATATAACATTAACAGACTGAAAACCATCTCTTAATTTTTATTAAATAGACCAGTTGGTATAAATTATTAAATAACAAATGTGTGTGGGTAATTTATCAAAAACTTGTGTATTAGTAAAAATACAACAATAAAGCCATTGGATTTTAAAGTTAATTGATGTTATGTAAAACATGAAATAATAAAATAATGTGAAACTATTCATTTTAACATATCTCGCAACATAATCCATGACAAATATATACACAAATCGAACAATAGACCATGTCACCGAGTTCCAATCTTACTTATAGAAACAACGGTCTTATTAATGGTGGCTTCTCTCTAATTTCTTCTGCGATTTCTTCCCGTCTCCACTTGCGCTCCCCTCCGTTGCCTTTTAGCGGTATCCCACTACTCTCTACTGTGCTCTTCTCTCTATGGTTCCGATTATTGGCGAGGATACCTTCATCCTCAGAGACTCGTTCTTGTCACTGTGCCCTAGCTTCGAATCAATTGCCAAGGTTTTGCGCGTGCTGACTGAGGGCTCGATTTCTCTGGTTATCACCGGCTCTGTCACTATCGAGATTCAGGTTTTCTCTTTGAGAGCCTTTGCGGATCTTGCCAGGCATCGATTGGTGGTGGTAAATGATTGTTTTTTGGAAATTTACCCATGCTCCGACTTCGGTCTGTTCACTCGCGAGCTCTCTTTTGGGAACTGCTCAGATTTGGGTTTCGTACCTAGATTGAGTTTCGCGGATTCTTGCTGTTTACAGAATTGGGGAGATAATCCTCCCTTGTTTGGTTCGCTAATTGGGGGTTTTGCTGTTGCTGGCACTGTTGGGCAGGATTGCTTGGTTACTGCTGGGGATTTCATCACCCCAAGCAGTTCATCCCCGGTATCGGGATGTTTATTGAGGCGTCGGGCCTCTTCTGTGCGGCGGCGGCGGCGGCGTCGCTCTCTGCGACAATTGAGTTCGCTGCCTGATTGTGATAGTGTGCCGCTGCCCCCCGCTGCTGTTGGTTCCTCTGTTGTTGGCTCGGAGCTAGCTGGTGGCGGTTTTGCTTTGGCGGATTTGATGGTTTGGGAGCAGCCTCCGTCTGCTCCTCTCGCCTTAGCCGTGCTACAGCCGTCATGTCCGGCTCTTTACAAGCAGGTGAGTTATTCCCTCTCCGTTTCTCTGTTAGTTGCTCCTGATGGGTTGTCGGTCATTCTCTGGTTGCTTGACGATGGTTATTATCTTTCTTGCTTGAGCCATGGCACACTTTGGTGTGCGCTCCCTGTCACTACTGACCGGTCCCTGACTGGTGGTGTGTCAGGTACCCTTAGCTCAGGTGTCTTTGTCCCCGACCATTCGTCTTGCTCTCTGTAACAGAGTCTTTGCCCTCTTCTTGTCACGTGGGAATTAGGCATCAGTTGTGTCCATACCAGGCTCCTAGTATGGATCATTCTGATGAATTCACCTAGCTGGGTTCTTGTGCTAAGTCATTACGAGGCCTTTTCTGTGTCGTCAATGACTTTGGCTCCGTTTTGTTTCTTTATGTTGGCGGGCTATCGTTGGTCTCTAAGGAGGTTTCAAAGCGCCTGGAGCGATTGGTTCTGGCGATCACCCATCTCTGTTCGCATAGTAGTCCCAGTTTCGGACCACTGCTCGGACAGTCTGGGTAATTGCCAACCTTCATTGTTCTGCTCTGTTGATTCCTCCTATGGGACCGACCCGCGACACTTACCTGTTTCGCAGGGCTGTACTTTTAGTGACAGTTCGGCTTCGGTAAGTTTCTTACAGCAACGTGGGCTGCAACTGGTTTGCTTCCATACATTCCCCGGTTCCACTCTTGATTTTCCCCATCGCGCTCTTCCCTCCCCTTCTGCTCATTCTCCGGTTATTTCGGCGCTCTCGCTCCCTGTTAGATCTTCTTTTTCTTTTTTATCCTCTCTCTTGGCTCATTCTTTTCCTATTGTAGACTGGTTTGTTCAGCGGTATGGGTTACAGTTGGTTAGCCGCCACTCTATCTTGCGCTTTCCATCTGTTCTCACTGATCGTCTGGTTCCTTCTTCTGCACCCTGTTCCTCAGCGTGCTCCCTCCCCTCATCTTCCTGTTCTCTGTCCATTTCCATCCCTCTAATGAGCAAGGCAGAAATTGCGCTCCTTAATGAGCGTCTAGATTGCATTTCTAGGAACTCTTCTCCTTCGCTTTTTGATTCATCTGTCTTCGCTGTCCTGGTCCGGTGACGCGGTGTCTTTTGAGACATCCCCCCTCCCTCCTCCTCCTCGCCCGACTCGTCGCAAATTGCGAAGAGTCCAGTCTACCCCTCGCACCATTCGCACACGCTCTATAGCAGCGTCCGAGCAGATCGATAGATCTACTCGATTTTCCTTGTATCTTATCTGAGTTCGTTTTGCTATACTTCGATTGGTGTCTGTCGTTTCGTTTACTCTCTTCTGTTTCTTCCCTTCCCTCATGTCGAATTTTCTTTTCTGGAATGTCCGTGGCATTGGTAACGAAGCGTCTTTGGCTAGGCTAAAACGCATTGTCAGGAAGCACTCGGTGGGCTTGGTCGCTCTTCTGGAACCTTTTCTAGACCCGGATGGTATTCCCAATACCATTCTTGCCTTAGGTTTTGGCGGTGGAACAGCTAACGCTTCCGGAAAGATTTGGATTCTATGGTCCAAATCCCTTGCTGTTCGTTCCGTCTTCGACTCCTCGCAGCTTCTCTCGGTGGCCTGCTCTTCTCCGCCTTTCGCCTCTCCCTTTCTATTCTCGGCGGTTTACGCCAAATGCGATCAGACTGAGAGGTTATCTCTTTGGTCCGACATTCTTGCTCTTATTGATCTGGGTTTTTCTTCCTCCGTGGTGGGTGGTGACTTTAATATCGTCGCTTGCCATGCGGAAAAACGAGGAGGAGCCTCCACCAACCGTGCTGCGATGACGGATTTCAACTCGTTCATTGTCAGCTCCGATCTCTCTGAGCTCTCTTTTGTTGGCTCTGCTTTCACTTGGTCGAACAACCAAGAGGGACCGAACCGTATTCTTTCTAGGCTCGACCGTGTGTTCGGGTCGGAGGAATGGTTTCGCCTCCCATTTTCCTTCTCGATCGCTCACCTCCATTGGACTTTCTCAGACCATGCTCCTATGGTTGTTCGTTGTCTTCCTCTTTCCCTCTCTGGGCCCTCTTCCTTTCGGTTCCAGAGCATGTGGAGATCTCACCACTCTTTTCACCAAATGGTTTCTAACTCGTGGAGCGCTCTGTCTCTGGCTCTCCCTGTTCTGTTTTCGTTCGTAAGCTTCAGCGCCTCAAAGCCTGCCTTAAGGCGTGGAACGTCGATGTTTTCAAGAACATTTTCGATCACGTTTGGGTGGTCGAAGAATCCCTGATCTTAGCCGAATCCTTATTAGACGAGGACCCGTCCGCCGCTAACAAGGAGGCTTGGGCGTTAGCCGAAACCATTTTCTCATCGGAACTTCGTATCGAAAATGACTACCTTCGTCAAAAAGCTAGGATCAAGTGGGTGGTCGACGGTGATACGAATTCAAAGTTTTTCCACTCTTCTATTCGTAAGAAGAATAATCTTCTCACTATCCGTGAGATTTTACGTCCGGGCCTATCTTTGGCTACTTCGCCCGAGGACGTCAAAGATACCATTCTCTCCCACTTCCAGTCCTTTATGGGCTCTCCTTCTGTCATTGATTCCGATCCGGCCCTGCTGGCCTTCATCCCCCGCATGGTTCTTCCACCGGACGGCAACCTATTTGCGGATCCTCCCGCCCCTGAGGAGATCCGAGCGTGTGTCTTTGCCCTAAACAAGGACAGCGCCAGCGGCCCAGACGGCTTTAATGGTGTCTTTTATAGGTCTGTTTGGCCTATTATCGAGGCTGATTTTTGCCTGGCGGTTCAGTCCTTCTTCTGCGGGGGGTCTCTTCCCTCTGGCTGGACTTCCTCCAATTTGATTCTTATTCCTAAGTGCGAAAATCCTCGGTCTTGCATGGATTTCCGTCCTATCAGTCTTTGTAATTTCTCGAATAAAGTTATTTCCAAGATCTTAGCTAGTCGTTTGGCCCCTATCCTTGAGCGCATTATCTCTCCTTCTCAAGCGGGGTTTGTTAAGGGCCGTTTAATCACAGATAACGTCCTACTAGCTCAGGAACTTATCTCCCAACTTGATCGGAAAGTAAGGGGCTCTAATGTGGTGTTCAAACTAGACATGGCTAAGGCCTTCGATCGTATTTCCTGGTTCTTCGTCATTATGGTCTTTAGGGCTTTCGGGTTTACGGAAAACCTAATTGACTTGGTATGGAGGCTCATCTCGAACTGTTGGTTCTCAGTGCTCATTAACGGATCGTATAATGGGTATTTCAAGACGGGAAGGGGTCTGCATCAAGGAGACCCACTCTCGCCTTCTCTATTCGTGATTGCGGCAGAGGCTTTCATTCGCGGGCTTCAGTCCCTAACAATCTACGGTCAGATCCAGCGCTTTGGAATACCGAGGGGCTGCCCCCTAATCTCTTCCTTATCCTTTGCTGATGACATTGTCATTTTCTCTAATGGCAGTCGCTCCTCTGTCCGGTGGCTTCTTTGTTTTCTTCACCAATATGAGAGGTGTTCGGGCCAACTCGTCAATCCCTCCAAAAGTTGTTTTGTCCATGCAAAGGACTTGTCCCCTTCTCGAGCTTCCTGGATTGAGACCATCACTGGTTTCATGGAAGCTTCCCTTCCCCTTCCTTATCTGGGTATTACCCTGTACCGAGGTAGAAAGCTTAACGCTATCTTCGATCCATTGACTGACAAAGTGAGGAACAAGATCATCCGCTGGAATGCGTCTCTTCTGTCCCAAGCTGGTAGACTGGTTCTCATTAAGTCGGTTTTAGACTCAATGGGAACCCATGTTTTCGCCGCTATGACCCCCTTCTCTTCCTTCTTCCGATCTTATCGGTCTTTGGTCTCGTCCTTCTTCTGGGGTTCCAAGGACATTACCCGTCGCCACCACTGGGTATCTTGGGACGCCATTTGCCGTCCGAAGAACGAAGGTGGCCTGGGACTGCGTAATCCTAGGGACATTTGTGCGGCATTTGCTTGTAAGTTGTGGTACAGGTTTGGGGCTAACGACTCTTTGTGGGCGTCGTTCCTCCGGGCTAAGTACCACAGGCTTGCGGGCACTAATTTCTCTGGCTCTCCGTCCTATTCTAGTGAGACCTGGAAGCACATGCAGTCGGTTAAGCCGATCTCTGACTATCATGGCGGCTTCTCGGGTTGGGATGGTGGTTCGTTCTCCGTTCGGAAAGCTTGGACTTCAGTTCGAATTCCAAGTCCTTTTCGGCCTTTGTTTTCCTTCATTTGGGATTCTCGAATTCCCCCCAAGGTTTCTCTGTTGATGTGGCGTATCCTTCACAATGGGTTGCCACTAGACGATAATCTCCAAAAGATCGGCATCCCCTTCGTCTCCCGTTGTAGATGTTGTGGCGTTGGGAACTCGGAATCCTTGAACCATTTTTTTTTGTTGGTCTCTCAGCCAGAGCGTGCTGGAATTTCTTCGGTAATCTTGTTGGTGTTCGTGATCCTACCACATCTCCTACTGATCATCGGTCCACCTGGTGGGCTGGGGTCTCTGGTAAATCTCTTCGTTCGATTGTGTTCAGATTGCTTCCCTGTCTGATCTGCTGGCACCTTTGGTGCACGCGGAATAAGGCGATCTTTGATAGTACCTCTATGCATCCCTCGTCTATTATTCGGCGTGTCAGGAATGATGTCTTCCTGGCATTCCGCGGTAGACCTTTCAGAGGACCCGTGGGCTCCCGCTCTAGGAGACTAGTGGGTCTTCTATCTATCTCGTTGGTCCTGCCCTCTTCTAGACTAGGCATTGGTTGAACACGGTAGCTGGGGCGATGGCTCTCCCCGCCCGCTCCCGTTCCCCCCTCCCCATTCTCATGTGGTTGCTAGTTTATCAGGTTCAGGTGTCAGTGGACTCTTCTACGGCCCGTGGCCCTCTTCGTTTGGCTTTGGCTGGTCTCTCTTGGAGTTGCTTTGGTGGTGGTTGCCCTATTCTATAGGCTTTTCCGTGATCTTCCCCTGTTCATTGGTTTTGGCGATGTTCGGGTGATTTTGGTTCTTGCTTGGCTGGGCTCTTCGGCTGTCGCTGTAGTGGTGTTGGGCTTTCTATTCCCTTCTATCTTCATTTCCATTGCATTGTTGCTTTTATTTTTATCCGATATGTTAGTTTTGCTTTGTTTCGTTACCTGCCAGGCTTGTTGGCGGCTTTTGGTGCTTGTGCTATATAGTTTTATTTTATTAAAAAAAAAAGGTGCTAACTTATTGGATTATTATACCTTAATATGACAAATATAATAAAGTGAATACTGGTTAAGTGTAAAATCATAAATCTACTGCTAAGCATCTTTTTATATCACTGGTTAAATCTTTAAAAAAAAAACAAAAGAAAAAAAAAGACCATGTCACTATCGATATATACATGACGTGTCAGAAATTGGATACAATTTAAGCATTATTCCATATCACACATCCGGTTTCGCCAATGTTTCGTTAATATTAATAGTTAAAATAGCTAAACTACTTTGTAGTCGCTCAGTTTTGAGCATCATTACCCTTTACTAGAGTGAACACGTACTACGTACACGGATTCCAATAAACTTCTTTTCTTTTATATAAATATAACCGACTTATAACTAAAGCATGCAATGAACAGATGAAATTTCACAACTACCAAAAACTATTGAATTGCAGCTAATGCATTATTTGTTTACATAAATATTCGTGTCATTAGGCAATATTAGAACCAATGCCCTACTATCATAAATGTAGATCACTTTGGTCAAATTTCACTGAAAATTCTGTGCCAAAATGTCTTGAAAGCTATGAGTTAAGAACAACTAAAAGTAGGCAGTAATAAGTGAGATGCATCATTAAGACATTTATTATTTTGTTACTAATTTGTTGGTTAACATACTTCAATATTTATTTTTCAAATTTCTCAACTTCGTTCTTAAACCTGTAAATGGGCATAAAAGCATGAGCAAGATTTGGAAGAAATAAACTTGAACCATCATCTAACCATAGGATATACTACTTGGATACCCACGATGCAAGTACCTCAGCACCCATACACTTTGATGAAAATACAATTAGATGAGATTAGTTCGATAAAAGTGGGTACAAATAAGAATGGCAGGTTTGTTAAGACAAAAGGAACAAAAATAATTGGAAAGTAATATAAAAAAGGGTAGAACTTTAAGATGGACTAAAAGTTCTACAATATTGACACGTCGCTTAGACCTGTTCAACGTTATTCGATCCAATATAGATTATATGTGCTAGTATATGTTATACAAAAAGATATGATCATGTTTCAGCCTAATATATATATATATATGTATGTATGTATATATATGTATGTATGTATGTATGTATTGTTGGGCGAATTCTCACCCATGGGATCACGAGGCCAAGAGGCATTAGATTCCATGCCGAACCAAATACTTCCTTCCCTACCGCCGAACCAGATCATCCTGGACCGGCACCACCACTTCCCACCGAACGAAGCAAGGCCGAACCAACCTTCCCTCTAGCCGCTGCCGAACCAACCCCTGCCGAACCAATGCACCACCGAACCAACTAATCTCCTACCGGTCCAAACTCCCTCTCCATCAACTACCGGTCCAAGCTCACTCACCATCTACCTGCCGAATCCAATCCCTGCCGAACCAACACACTTCCCCACACCTACCGGACCACCTTCGAACCAAACGAGCTACCACCGAACCATGCCTGCCGAATAAACCTCCTGTCCACCTACCACCGAATCAACCTTCATTCCATATACTACCAAATGGACTACCGGTCCAACCATCTCCTACCACCAATCGAACCATATTAACCACTGCCGAATCAAGGCCAAGAAGACACGACCGAACCGGATATGCCAGACCAGATTGCTTTAGCCCAGGCCCACCAGCGGCTATATACATCCAAGACCCCTGCCCCCAGCCTCACTCTATAAATAGAGGGGCAGGGGTACAACAATGGCAGACAAGTTTGAGAGCTCAAGCAAGGAAGGAACTTTCAAACAACTTTCTTATACTTGTACTTAAAGCTTTGTACTTGTAATCTGAAAGAAGAAGGATAATAACATATAAAGTGGACGTAGGCACGTTCTGGCCGAACCACTATAAATCTGCGTGTCTTTTACAGTTCAGTCCCTGCTTTTTACATATTTGCATAAGTCACCCAAATCATTAAAAACCACATAAAATCAACTAAATCATACGACTTTGAGGTGTTTGTCCATTTTTTGTGCAAACATTTTTGGTGCTTTCACTGAGAAACTTGGAACTCGAAGCTTCAGCTTCCCTCATTCAACCTTCTTTCACCCTTCATTGCCTAGGAAACATGACTTTCAGGCCGAGAATAGATGCCCACAAGGGAAAGAACGTTGCAACCAGCAGCGCTCCAGATCCAGTGGATCCAGATCAAGAGAACCACCCCACTACGACAGCAGTGCCAAATGTAGATCAGGCAATTCCGACAGCCCCTGCCGCGGAACAACCGACAGCAATCACTAGGGCAGATCTAGACAGAGTTGTGGTTGAAGTGACTAACCGCTTCGCATCCCAACAAGAAGCTTTGGTGAACCAACTCATGTCACGCTTGAGGGATGCCGAAGAATCCAACCACAATACTGAATCATGGGTTGAGTCTCAATCTGGAGGATCTCAGAGACAACAAAGGTCTTCCCTCTTCGAAGAAGCTATCAACAGGAACAACAATGATAGGGGCCGCGCCCGGACTCAGCCCGAACTCCGACTCGAGGAAGCGCTTGGAACCGAACCCAATGGGGGAGGTACCAGGCGAGGGTCGGATGTAGCTGAGCCAGTCATGCCGCCTAATCATAGAAACCCCGCTGAACGGAGCCGAGCTAGAACCCAGCCCGAAGTTGACCCCATGGAAATGCTCGAAACAGAACCCAACAGGGGAAGATCAAGGCGGGGGCAACTGTAGCTGGTCCTAGCATGCATCCGAGCAGCCCAAGACAGCCACTAGATAACGTCAGAAGTGATAGACTATACCATCCCTACAGGTCATTTGGACGAGATCGATTCCGCAGGGAAGATTATTTTTGTCTGCTCCAAATTCTGATGAAAGAATGACACGATTATTCAGGGAATGCGTCCGACGGGAGCAAAGGGATCGAGGGATAGGCGCTAGGGTAACTAGCCCTTTCACCCGCGACATCGAAACCGCCATCACCCCTCGAGAATGGAAAATGCCGACAATGGAACCTTACAAGGGAACCTCTGACCCCATCGTACACTTACAGAGATACACCCAGCATATGCTCATGAGTGGAGCAACGGAGGGAGTGTTATGTAAATGCTTCCCGCTTTTCTTGGCAGATCTAGCTACCTCCTGGTTCTGCCACCTACCTCAAGGGTCCATCAGCTCATGGGAGATGTTGAAAGAAAAGTTCATTAGCCAGTTCCACATTCATGTGGAGCAACCCAAGGATGCTTATTCTCTATCTACTGTCAAACAGAAATCCGGAGAGACACTGCAACAATATCTAACCCGGTTCAACGCCGCAGCGGCCGCAGTCCAAGATGCCGATGAGAAACTCACCCTAATAGCCCTCTGTAGTGGTGTGCACCCAGATACCAAGTTTGCTAAAAGACTAACTAAAGAAAAACCAGCTACCTTGCCTGATTTCTTCCATGAAGCTGGGAAGTACATGAGACTCGAAGAGGCTGCCACTGAAAGGCAGACAGGACCACAGACTAAGACGGCTCATGGAAACGCCCCCGCCGCAACGAAGGACATTCGAAGAAACGACCCCAGAGACAATGCAGGGGGCAAGAAGGGAGAAAAGCGCTTGTCCCGACCAGGACCGAGATTTGACGCTTACACTCCCTTGAATGAAACAGTCGAGAACATCTTCCTGGCCGCCCAGGACGAACTTACATACAAGCGGCCCCCGTACAAGAAAGAGTCAGATCGCGCAATCCAGTCCGGAAAATTCTGTCGTTTCCACGAGTCTCATGGGCACGATACCAATGAATGCCGCCATCTCCGAGACCTAATTGAAGAACACATCAGGAGAAAGAGGCTGGAACGCTATGTAAAGGGCCAGGACAGGACACCAGCTCCCGCCAAGGAAAACCCAGGGCAGCTCCACCCAGAGACAGGCGAAGGAAATCGCAACACCAGCGGTTCCAGCCAAGAGAAGATAGTGGTTCATACAATATCTAGAGGGCCACACATCGCCGACAGAAGCTGGGCAGAGATGGAAAGATACGGCAAGTCACTTAGAGACAATGAAGGCTACATTAACTCTGTTACAGAAGAACGCCACCCAAAACGGAAAGAGAGTGACGACATCACATTCAGTAGGCGTGATCTAGAGGGAAGACAGTACCCACACATGGACCCTATGGTCATCTCTGCCTGGTTCGGCCCAGCCAAAGTTTTTCGAATTTTAATAGACACTGGAAGTTCAGTAAACATCCTATTCAAGCATGCTTTCGACAAAATGAAGCTGTCAATGAAGGATGTATCTCCCTGCAACAAACCACTACATGGTTTCACTGGAGATGCAAAGTTACCCCTCGGGCAACTGGACCTCTTTGTCGAAATAGGCAGCCATCCCCGCTCCGCTGTGCGAAAACAAACGTTCGTACTAATAGAGAACCATTCGGCCTACAACGCCTTCTTGGGAAGACCAGCCTTGTCCGACTTCCAAATTGTCCTAGCCCCATGGTGCCTGAAGATGAAATTTCCCACCGATAACGGAATAGGAGAAGTGGAGGGAGATCAAGACGCTGCTCGAGACTGCTATGTGACCGAACTTCGCAATAATCGCAGAAAAGATAACGGAAAAAATGCAGAGACTACTCTCTGCATGAAAAGCTTGGAAGCATAGCAACTAAAGAAAGCCCCTCCTCTTCGATATACCAGTGATCCTTTCAACGAATTAGACCCCAGGGACAAAGAGGAGGAGGCCACCGCCGAGCCTGCAGAGGCTATGGAATTCGTATCTGTAGACAAACGCGACCCAAGTAAACTGCTGAGAGTCGGATCTCAGTTAAAAAGAGAACTAAAGAATCAACTCATTGATTTTCTTCGCCACAACATGGATGTATTTGCATGGACGCACACTGATATGACTGGAATCTCCCCGGACATAGCATGCCACGCACTGAACATTGATCCTACCAAGGTGCCGGTAAAGCAGAAGAAGAGAAGTATGGGGGCGGAACGATCAGCAGCCCTCGAGGAAGAAGTAAAGAACTTACTTGCCAATGACTTCATACGTGAAGCCATCTACCCGGAATGGATCGCCAACCCGGTACTGGTAAAGAAAGCTAATGGGAAGTGGCGAACATGCATCGATTTCTCCAACTTAAATGACGCTTGCCCGAAAGACTGCTTCCCACTCCCCCGAATCGACCAACTCTTGGACAGCACTGCCGGACACGAACTCTTATCCTTTATGGACGCATACTCAGGATATAACCAGATCCCTATGCATGCCCCCGATCAAGACAACACTAGCTTCATCACCGACCGAGGATTGTACTGCTACAAGGTAATGCCATTTGGACTTAAAAATGCCAGAGCTACTATCAGCGCCTCGTCAACAAGATGTTTGCGGAACTGATAGGACGAACTATGGAGGTTTATGTGGATGACATGCTGGTTAAATCAAGACAAGCCAACGATCATGTAAGCCACCTGAACGAGATGTTCCAAGTACTCCGCCAATATGGAATGAAGCTGAATCCTCTAAAGTGCTCCTTCGGAGTGTCATCAGGAAAGTTCTTGGGATTCATCGTCCATGCCAGAGGGATCGAAGCAAACCCCGAACAAGTCCGAGCCTTGCAAGATATCAAAATACCATCCACTCGGAAAGAAATGCAAAGCCTAAACGGGAAGGTGGCCGCCCTAAGCAGATTCATCTCCAAAGCGACTGACAAGTGTGTCCCTTTCTTTGAAGCCCTAAAGAGAGACAAAGGAAAGTTCGAGTGGACCGACGAATTTTCAGCAGCTTTCCTTAACCTAATCGAGCACCTCCAACGGCCACTAGTACTCTCGACTCCAAATGAAGGCGAAGAATTGTACCTATATCTTGCTGTGTCATCCCACGCTCTAAGCGCCGCGTTGGTGAGAGAAGACAACCGCACACAACGGCCAGTGTACTTCATAAGTAAAAGGTTCACAGGAGCAGAAGCCCGGTATCCCAAACTCGAGAAACTGGCGTACTGTTTACTAATCACATCAAGGAAGCTGCGACACTATTTCCAGTCTCATTCCATCAGAGTTTTAACCGATCAACCGCTAAGGCAAGTGCTCCATCGCCCCGACACTTCTGGGCGATTACTTAAGTCGTGCATCGAACTAAGTCAATATGATATCACTTACCATCCTCGCACCGCTGTCAAGGGGCAAGCCATAGCTGATTTCATCGCCGAATTCACTATCAATGAAGGCTGGGACCAATCTGAAATAGCAGAAGATATCAAGTGGAATCTCTTTGTGGATGGAGCATCGAACGAACAAGGCTCGGAGGCAGACGTTGTGATCATCACTCCCAGGGGAAGAAAGCTGCGTTATGCATTAAGGCTGGAATTCGCTGCCACCAACAATGATGCCGAATATGAAGTAGTAATAGCCGGATTAGAGCTCGCCCTGGAGATCGGAGTCGGTTCCTTATGTCTTCACAGTGATTCGCAACTCATCGTAAATCAAATACTAGGGGAGTTCCAGACTCGAGGAGAGCGGCTCACGGCATATCTGAAAAAGACCAAGCGGCTGCTCAATCAATTGGATCACTACTCGATCAAACACATTCCTCGAGAAGAAAATCAAGAGGCCGACGAGCTGGCAATGCAAGCTAGCATGGGAGATGATACCACTTCTGGAACGATAACTGTCTCAAGACTACTAACCCCGAGTTTCGAGCAAGTAAATCTGATAGCTGCAACCTAAGAAGAAACATGGATGACCCCTATCCGAGAATACTTACAAAACGGCACCCTACCCGACGGGCGAAATGAGATTAAGAAAATTCTAAGGAAAGCCTCCCGCTACACAATGCAAGAAGGCATCCTCTATCGGCGCGGCTTCTCTGACCCCTTATTGAGGTGCGTTGCTGGAAGAGAAGCCAGGGAAATTCTATCCAATATCCATCAGGGAAGTTGTGGAGACCACACCGGAGGGCAGACCCTAGCAAAAAAGATACTCCGATATGGGTATTTCTGGCCCACTTTAAACAAAGATGCCTTGGACTTCGTCAAGAGATGCGACAGATGTCAGAAATTTGCCAAGATTCCTCGACTATCCACAAATGAGATTACTCAAATGACCAGCCCTTGGCCCTTCGCAGTATGGGGAATTGACTTGATTGGCGAACTGCCAACGGGCCGAGGCGGAGCCAAATATGCTATAGTGGCAGTTGACTATTTCACCAAATGGGTGGAGGCGGAACCTCTAAATAAAATATCTTCGGCAAAAGTTATCAACTTCTTGATCAAAAATATTCTGTGCAGGTACGGAGTCCCACTCAAGATCATATCAGACAACGGACTTCAATTTGACAGCGAAGAATTCGCCAACTGGTGCCAAGAGCACGGGATTCACAAAAGCTTCTCATCCGTGGCTTATCCCCAGGCAAACGGCCAAGTCGAAGCTGTCAACAAGATCCTCAAAACCTTAATCAAGAAGAAACTTGAAAAGTCGAAAGGCGCTTGGGTGGACGAACTTCCTACGGCACTTTGGGCCTATCGCACATCTTACAGAACTTCAACAGGGCATACTCCCTTCTCCTTGGCATACGGATCGGAGGCTATGCTCCCAGTTGAAACTATAGTGCCCTCTCACCGTAGGATCCACTACAACCCGGAAGAGAACGAAGAGCTCCTCCTCATGTCTTTGGATCTGATTGAGGAGAGAAGAAATGACGCAGCACTCAAAGCAGCATCTCACAAACAAAAAGTGGCAGCACTATACAACTCCAAAGTCAAACATCGCAGCTTACAAGAAGGAGATCTTGTCCTCAAGAGAATCTTTCCGTGCCCCGGGGCACTGGACCCCATCTGGGACGGACCATATGTAATTCATAGAGATCTCCACAACGGAGCTTATATTTTGTCAACAGTGGACGGAGAGGTGTTCCAGAGGGCATGGAACATCCGACACCTTCGTCGATACTTTTCTTAACTTGTACTGCCCATATGAAGTGAATTAACAAAGAGAATTAGTGGACGTAGGAATTTCGTGCCGAACCACTTTAAAAGACTTGGCTCTTGTTAACTTGTTCCTTTATATCTTGGCTACTTGTTAAGCTTTATCCTTTGCTGTTGAACAAAATCCTTTGCAGATGACATTTCAATCCAGAGCTTCACAACACAACTCCATCTGGACAAAATCTAACAGGTACGCTACGCTCCTATGCCCTCGCCAATGAGACACTTTGCTCCGGTATCCCTCTACCGCGAGTTAACTCATTGTTTGCCTCGGCCCTTAAAGCCGACTGTAATAAGCCGAGTATAAGTCATCAAAAAAAGGCCGACTATAGCCGATGGCAGCTCATTACAGCGATTCGGCTCGCCGGCAACTGTGAACCGATCATAAGCCCCAACATAAGGTGTGGCCAGCCAGGGGTAGTTCACAGTTGACGATCGGCCCCCATGCTAGCCGGCCACAGTAAATCGAATAATACCCACGATTACGGGCCATAATGGCCCGGGTAGTTACTGTGCACGATCGGCTCCGATGTGTCTTAAGTGCGGCTGTGGTAAAAAAGAAAACTCCCCGCAGAGGCGTAAGATGGGTGACAAATGTCTCCAAGACCCACAGATAGGGAAAGTGACTACAAAACCCGTTTGCCACGAACTTAAGCACATCGACGGCCTTCCGTGACTGGAAGTTTTACTTTTCCTATATTTCAATTTCATTTAAAACCTTTCTCCTGTTCTCCGTAACGGTGCTTGAAAGTACAGGACATGAAATAGGAAACGCTCGCTAATGGGAACAGAAACTTACAATCGGATGACGAGACACTCAACAGCATTCCGTGCTTAGTCTTACAGGGCGCACGAAGTTGCCGTCCACAGCCGAAACATGAAGGGCGGTACCTTCTACTTTTATACTTTAATGCATAGCTGCAGTTCATATTCACACATCACATTTACGTTGCAAAATGAGAAAATTATACTTTAAGCAAAAAACTTGGCATCAGGCACAGTCAAGTCACTAGTAACAAGCATAGTTACATCACTTACACAGCGCAACAAAATAGCGATAACATTCCAACATAAAGGAATCAGCTTATGTTATGAAATTACATAAAGTCATTCACCACAAACAATATTATTACAGTCACATCAATGTTTTGGACTAACATAAACAGCGATAAAATGAAATCAAAAGGTGGCCGAATCCGGACAAGGAACCAGCTGCGTCCACGCTTCGCCCTCATCCTACCAACTCTCCAAGCCTACTTAGCCGCAGGGTCGGAGCTCCCAGCATGTTGATCGGAAGTCCCACCTGTCCAATTCAGAAGAGGAATTCATTAAACAAACAGTAAACGATCAAGTTATGAAAATCTAAAAAGAAAAGAGAAAGAGAAGAGAGACTCACCAGCGCCCAGCGCTTGATCCTCATCCTCCAATTGCACACCCGCTTCCTCCGCAACAAGCAGCCGCATCCCCTCCTTCACCACCGCCTGCTCCTCCTTCGAAAACTGAGCAGTGACTACATCCAGACTAAAGGCCGCTCCACCTTCCTTACCCGCATCAACCCTGGCTTCCTCTAAAGCCCGAAGATATACCTTGGCCATAACCCGGGGGTAGTCATCCATCCAGGATAAGCTGCCCTCCTTCCAAGTGTGGAAGTACATGTCCTGCAGTATATCGTCCATCATCCCCTCATCCTCTTCAAACCTCTTCACCCGGGCCTCGGAAATCTGCAACTTAGTGGCAGCAGCATCCCTCTCCCGCCGGTATCTCGAGCACTCAGCCTGGAGGGATCTCCTCATCTCCTCCATCTCTTCTTTCAACTTGGCTTGAGCAAGTTCTGCAGCTTCAAGCCTCCCAGATATCTCTTCAACCTGCTCGAGATCTGCCCTCCTAACCTCATCAACCGTGGTAATGGCCATGTCAATGCGTTTCTTGTAAGCGGCCTTCATTTTCCGCAACTCAGCTCTGCTAGCCTCTTCCATGGTCTTCTTCAGCCGTTGGGAGTCGGCTTCATGCTGCGAAATCTGAATAGCCTAGTCGTCAAGTTGTTTGGCCTGATCAGCAACCATTAACCGCAACCTTATATTGGCACTCCCTATCTCCTCCCCGGCCTTGGCCAATAGGGCATGATGTTCCATTAACTTCTTGACCTCCTCTGCGACCCGGTCAATGTTGGCCTTGGCTTCGTCCCCCATAGCAGCTATCCAAGTAGTGAGCAGATCCAGATCTAGGGACTTAGCCTCATCAAGAACCCGAACCATGGGATTGCGGGGGAGAAGATGCTCGCCCGTGGCCTCGTCAAATAAAATATCCTGAGAGCTTGGGTCCAAATCCGGGTGGCCGGCAAAGGGATTGCGAGGCACGTCGGGACGTTTTATGCGGATAACAGTAGGATTCTCGGAAGGAGGCGGAGGCGGGGCAAACTCCGTGGTCTCCTCCGCGGTATCTCGGGAAGGCTGAGTAGAAGGATGAGGACCAGGTGGTGAATCAAACAAGGAACGCCTCCTCTTCCTCTGCTGGATACCTTCCTCAATGACTCCAAGAAGAGAGCGATATCTAACTACATCCTCGGAACGGCCGGTTGGCGGCTTCGGCTTAGTAGAAGCTCTCATCAACTTGAATTGTTCGAGGCGGTGTCGAACGTCTGAAGTTTTGGCCACCTCGCCTGCCCCTGTAATAAAGAACAAGTGTTACGAGCATACAATGGTTCATAATTCGAGAAATATGTTAAGTTAAAAAGAATGAGAAGACACATCTATTATACAAACCTTACGGAGGAGTAGGATCCTGCAATAAGTCCTGGATTTCATCCCAGGACGGGAGCGAGCCATAAAATATTCCTAAGCCCCTATCGTAAATGGAATCTGCGGAAGTCAAAAGATCACCTTGCACCGCCGGAGTCACCCTAGCCGAGGAGCTCTTGGGGGATGGATCGACGCCAGCCCCAGCCTTGTCAACCTCCTTTGCCTTCTTCACCGAGGCTGATTCTTCCTCCAACCCTTCAAAAGCCTGGCGGAAGGCATCATCCGTCCACTCCTGGATCTCCCCTGCCTGCTCAGAAGACAAAGCCCCGGCACCAATACCACCCTGTCCTTCACCTTCTCCATCTCCTCCGCTCTCCTCTTCGCCTCTTTCCTCCTCTCCGCCTTCCTCCTCCGGAATATCTGGACACGTACTGGGAGAGGGTCCATCAGACTTCTTAAGCTTCTTTCCCCTAACGGCTGGGGGTACCGAGAAAGGTCTCCTCTTGCTACTCTTCGCAGTAGCCCCATCCTTGGCTTTAGCAGCCCTCTCCTCGGCTGTATCTCTCTTCTTAACTATAGATTGACGTGGCAGAATCAAGTTATACTCCAGGAGAGTGGCATTCCTGATCAGGAAAGAAGCCGATCTATCCCTTCCCGAAATGACCTTTATTTCAGTAGCCATCCGAGCCAAGGAATCATTCTCCACGACCGCAAAACCACCTATCGCTAGCAAGAAATAAAAGCATATAAGAAGAAGCATTGTGATCGGGACAAGGAAAATATAAATGAAGTTCAACTTACAACCGGAAGTGAAAAGGCGGAAAGAAACAGAGTCATCCCTAATGAAAAACCATTCTTTCTTGAACATACTGAACTTCGAGTACAAATCCAGAACAGGCTTGAAGGGCACGGCCGCTTCCAAACTGATATATGGAGACCCCTTCTTGTAGCCTCTCAAGTTGTACAGATACCGGATCTCCCGGTTGGAAGGGGGACGCCCATATCTCCTCTGAAAGATGACGAAAAGACTCACCAGAATGGCGTAGGAGTTAGGCTGAAGCTGGAATGGAGCCACCTTCAGATATGTGATAAAGCTAACTATCCAGGCGTTGAGAGGCGGGATAGCACCACACATGCAATGATATCTGCTGTAAGCAAAGTAGCCTTCGGGGGGGTCATACGGCATCACTCCTTCCCCCGGCAATAGCATGAGCGCTCTGTCTATCCCGAAGGAACGAGATATAACATCGAGTTACTCCTCCTTCAGGGAGCTAGGAAAGCAGTCAGGAGGGGAGACCAGAAGTTCCTGGGGACCATACCCATCCACTAACGACCTCGGGGCAGGTCCATGTTGCACCGGTCCTGGTTGGGCTGGGGGCACGGAAGAAGACTCTTCTCTATCCTTGGACTTTTTTCTATCTGATCGAGTTTCTGCTTTGCGAGACATTTATCTGCGGCACAAGAAAAACATGACATTAGAGCGAGGAGTATGGGAATATAAACGAATAGCTATCAAGTTCATTCGGTGCCAAATGCTTTCATGTTTCATTCGGGATTAGGTCCATTCGGCACCCAAAACTACCGAGCCCATTCGGTAAAGCAAAACCAAAACTCATTCGGCACAAGCTCATTCGGTAGTATACCATGTAGCATTCGGCATTAACAACCTTTCGTGCTCATTCGGCGAAAGAAAACATACCTGGTTCGGTATCAGTTACTTGATTCGGTACTTGTTGATTCGGTACTTGTTTGATTCGGTACAAGGTTGATTCGGCGCTCAGATTGATTCGGCTCTCTCTAAATTCGGTATAGAATAGCAAAGGGGGTGTAACCCCTATATATAGACAAGCGAAGGGCAACCGGACCAACCGGTTCGGCACTCCACGCCTAATGAAGCTATCCAAAGTACCCAACTTGAAACAAAGCACGACCCATGCAAGCACGTGCCCCACTTTGGGGGGCAAATGTTGGACGAATTCTCACCCATGGGATCACGAGGCCAAGAGGCATTAGATTCCATGCCGAACCAAATACTTCCTTCCCTACCGCCAAACCAGATCATCTTGGACCGGCACCACCACTTCCCACCGAACGAAGCAAGGCCGAACCAACCTTCCCTCTAGCCGCTGCCGAACCAACCCCTGCCGAACCAATGCACCACCGAACCAACTAATCTCCTACCGGTCCAAACTCCCTCTCCATCAACTACCGGTCCAAGCTCACTCACCATCTACCTGCCGAATCCAATCCCTGCCGAACCAACACACTTCCCCACACCTACCGGACCACCTTCGAACCAAACGAGCTACCACCGAACCATGCCTGCCGAATAAACCTCCTGTCCACCTACCACCGAATCAACCTTCATTCCATACACTACCAAATGGACTACCGGTCCAACCATCTCCTACCACCAATCGAACCATCTTAACCACTGCCGAATCAAGGCCAAGAAGACACGACCGAACCGGATATGCCAGACCAGATTGCTTCAGCCCAGGCCCACTAGCAGCTATATACATCCAAGACCCCTGCCCCCAGCCTCACTCTATAAATAGAGGGGCAGGGGTACAACAATGGCAGATAAGTTTGAGAGCTCAAGCAAGGAAGGAACTTTCAAACAACTTTCTTATACTTGTACTTAAAGCTTTGTACTTGTAATCTGAAAGAAAAAGGATAATAACATATAAAGTGGACGTAGGCACGTTCTGCCCGAACCACTATAAATCTGCGTGTCTTTTACAGTTCGGTCCTTGCTTTTTACATATTTGCATAAGTCACCCAAATCATTAAAAACCCCATAAAATCAACTAAATCATAACTTTGAGGTGTTTGTCCATTTTTTGTGCAAACATGTATGTATGTATGTATGTATCCTATGCATGAAAAATAAAATTAATTCACATAAACTTCATCCAGTGTAAAAGATAGTGAAAGAAAAGACACTTCAATAAGTCCCAAAAAAAAGATTTTTCAATACTTCTTATAATTAATAGAAATCGTACGCATGAGAAACAATATCAATTAATGCAAGGATACCCTAACTGCTAGGAACAACGCAACAAAAAAATAAAACATTATTCACAACCGAATTCAGATTGATTGTGTCCTTAAAAGAATGTTTGGAGCATGATTAGTCCAATACACACAAAGCGTAAAGCTTCCTTTATTCATCAATTTGGTGATATGGTTTAGCAATTTTGTACATTGCAGCACGATAAAAGTCTAAAATGTAGAGTCGTTAGGTAATAATTTAGTTCCATTATCTACATTCTTTGTTAAGTTTAAACTCAAACTATAACCAACTTATTACCTCATCTGATGTATTATAAATATGACTGACTTATAACTGAAGTATGCAATGAACACATGAAACTTCACACCTACCAAAAACTATTGAATTGCAGTCCATGCATTTGTTTACATGAATATTTGTGTAGTTAGGCAATATAAGAAACGATGTCGTACTATCATAAATGTATATCACTTTGAAAAAAATTCACCGAAAATTTGATGCCAAAATGTCTTGAAAGCTATGAGTTAAGAATGGCTAAAAGCAATTTGATCATGAAGATGAGTGATAAACATTTCAAAACTACATAGAAAATTGTATTAAAGCAAAGAAAAATACAAAAAAGGTCATCCTTTCTTTTTCTTCTAATGAGGGTGATTTCATGATTCACATTCATATGGCTTAATGAAGTGAACTTGTTAATTACTGCATAGTTCAATAAGCTCCTTTGTGAATCATTTAAGGAAAAAATCATTCTTGCTATTATGCTAAACATTTTTTGCATTCATTATATTCAAAATAGATGATTTGAACAAAGCATACATATGTAAGATGCCTCGCTCATGAGTTACGTACACCTATAAAAATTTAGGCCTGGAAAATCTTATACTACATGTACACTAAGAAAGCTTGCAAATCTGTTGGTTTATGATGAAAATCTAATAAGCATTCATAATTCTACTATAAAATACTGAACTAGTATTAGCCAACAGGGTTGGCTAAGTTGGCTGGTAGTTTAGACTACGAGATTAAAGGTCATATGTTCGATCCCCGAGATCAACAATTGTTGGTATTAATGAACCACATTCAAAAAAAATCTAAATTAGGAAACGTTGACAAATCAGTGGAACGGAAGCACGAGACCATGCAACACATATGAGAGAATATATCTAAATAAAAAAATTAACTTAATCAAAGCCACATAAAATTGCATTTTAGATTGAATTGCAACTAACATTTGTAAATTGTAATTAATTTCTTATTGGATTATTTCTTCTTTGGTATGTAGTTATCTGCTTCAATGCAGGAATTGTTAAATCACACTCAAATTTGTCAAGGAACTAGGACTGTTTCATATTATTATTGCTCTGATGAAAAATACAGTTTCTTAAGTGGAACTTATCGGTCATTGTCCATAATTGCTTAACTAAATAACCTATTGCTGCCCATAACTACTTAACATAAATGCAACTTATTGTTAATTGTCCATAAGATCTTCCTAGCCAAAAAATTATCCCTAAAATAATAAAATCTAATACTTTCTAGTAACATAGCTGAACGGCATCTATATTTAACCTTGTGCACTGAGTACAAACTTGTTATAAATAAATTACGCAAACTTTATTCGCTTTTTTCTGTTTATACAATAAACACTTTGTTCACACTCATTACATTGTGGGAAAATGCAAAAAAAAAAAAAAAAAAAAAAAAAAAACTGAGAGGGAGAAGCAAAATTATAGGAACAGAAAGACCAAGACCAAATGCGCTTACCTAAACCACCTTCAAATAATTTGCATGGTTTTATGGATGGAAAAGAAGAACAAAAATAACTTTAGCACGAAGCAGGGAAAACAGTTTTAATTTGATAACTAATGTTTCATTACAAGAAAAGTGACAAAGTGATTATTGTAAATTACTCGGCTACATACATTCCTCGCTCATATGGATCATGATATTCAAAATAAAAACAAAAATTGAATAGATTAAAACAACTGAACTAAATAACTTGTCGATCCAAGCTTTTTAGCTCATGCAAATCCTAATAGTACTCAAAAAAAAAAAAAAACATTAACAATAGTGTGGAAGAACTGATTTTGTAATTTTTGTGATGGTAAGAGTGCTACTCTATTTAAGCAGATCACTCATTCTGATGTTTCAGGTTCGAACATGTGACCTTTAGAACCTAAGTTTAGAGCGTCATACCAGTAAACAGTTGAGCTGGTGGTCCTTGATAGTTGATTTTATAATTAATAGTTGATTTTTTGTTTATCGAATAAAAAAATATCATTTTGAAAAATAATTTACTCCTGCTTGTTTTGAATGAGGATGCATGGATGAAATTTAATGGCAATAAACCCAAATTGAGATTGATTTCCGTTCAAATTTTCTTGTTTAGTTAAACTACAATCAGTAAAATTCACGACCTCAGAAGCCACAGTTATCTTAATTTTTTAATATACACTTGTTACAGAAATAGAGACTACTGATAATATCACCAAGAAGCATAGCAATAACAATGCAGAGGAAAAACATTTAGTAAAAGAATTAATTGTAGAAACTTCCAATGGAACTTGTATTTTAGTCAATTAGTCACATGGAGTAGTTAATTCGTATGAAATGTTTGCATGCAATTATTATTTATATGAAACATGCATAAATACGAAAACATATCACTTATTTATATGCATACGAACACTCCAACAAATACAATCTACGGAAAAAATTGAACTAACAAAGAAACTAATTTTTTTGTTCCATCTTAGTCTCAAAAAGTGATATATGAGGGATAGTTGACTTGTATAAAAAACAATTCAAACAAAAACACAAATGCATGAAAACAGTAGGCAAATTTTAAAAACCATGAATTAAATTGAGCATACTTGAAGATGTGAGTAGAGCAGAGTATATATTAGCTACCGCAATTCCAATTCAATTATGAGTACACGAAAAAAAAATGATAAATAAAATAAATAATTCTGAAAATCATGAAAGGAGTCGACAAAGGAAAAATAAAAGGAGCCGTAGAATTCTGATAAGTGGCATTTTAGGAAATTAGGGTTTTCTTACATATATTATGGGCATTTTACGGAAGATGGAGAGGTAAAAGATGAAAAGCCGCTCACCCTTGTTTAACTTCTTAAATCTTTGTTCTAGAGTCTTCCATTGATTAAGGTCAATGTCACATTAGGTTGAATCGATATATGAACATGAACTGATTAAAAACTGAAAAGGAGGAAGGGAATTCAAAGGTTTGATGATGAAGCGAAAGAGGATAAAATTAAAAGCAAAGGGAGGAGAGAGAGAGAGAGGATGATAGTAATGAAAAGAAATGTGGCACGACACGTTTAATAAGGAAATGAGATTGGTGGTAAATAAAGAAGAAATTTAAGTTTTATACTCAGTTTTAATAGTATATTATAGATTTGATTGGGAGTTACATTATAATTAAGGGGCTATATTATCATTTACATACATAACACATCTAACACAGTTAACCATTGAACAAACTCCTCCTTATTTGATTAAAATAGATTATTAATACCCAAAAAATAGCAAAAGACATGAATATTGAGAGGGTTTATAAATAATTGCAAAGCACAGTTCAACTGAAGCTGAAAGTAAATAATACCAATGATAGAACAGTTAGATAATATAACTAAAATAGAATAAAGTGATATTGATTGCTGCTCGGAATTGATACGTAAACACATAAAGAAATGTTGGAAGAAAATAAAATGAAATGCAAATAAAAATAATGATACAGTATTTAAACTTCTTATTGATCGAATGATGTGTTCCTATGCTAGCGTGCTGGCGATTACCGTTATGTATGTATAAGTATTGACTTTACATGTAATTGGACAGGAGATTAGCATTGAAGATAACACTTGCAGAGGAACAACTATTATTTAGAAACAAACTAAAGTAATAATTTACTTACATTTACTGTAATTATGTTTTGTGTAGCTTGAGAAGGGAAGGATAGAAAACTGACAAGGATTGAATTATATCAATCAAATTTATACACGCAATTTATGTCAAAATATTAGAATATGCATTGAATCAGGAATTTCTATGTTCACCAGCATTACAATATACTACAGAATACGTTTACATTTTTTGATTTCATAAATTACTATATACATATCATTTAAAACTAAATTACATGTACCAAGGAGATGTATATAAAACTATTTTCGGTTTAGTTTTACATACTTCCTTAGTACTAAGGAGGTATATAAATTACATCTTTTTACATGGACCAAGAAATACACACACATCGTATACTGTGTGTGTCTATTACAACAGAAATTTAGCACTTACCCAAAATATTGTTGGTAGTGAAGTTTCTAGACTTATCATAATTGGTTGAACTTGAAATGACTATTAATGGCACTAATTGAACAAAATCCAAGTGCTCCTTGTTACTTAAAATTGTTTACTAAAATAAAGAAAAATTAAGTGTTACTTGAGGCTTGAACTTGCTTGATGACGGTCATTCATAACCATTACAATAAATTATATCCCTAGGTAGAATTTCAGATTTGAAAATGAAGTACTTGAAAAATTAGTCACAATCAATTAATTTTTACTAAACATAATTTGAATTGTTTAAGAAACCATCAACATAAAAGAGATGAAACTGAAAATTGCTAGGGTTTCTCACAATCTTAATTAATTTTCAAAACGAGACATAATATCAGTCCAATGCATACATCATCAAAAAATTATGAGTGTAAATATAATTTTTTTGAAATAGAAAATATTGCAAAGTCTATAAGGCATTTTTGATAAGAAACTGAAGTTGAATACGGTTCACCCTCTGGTAAAGCAATAGACTAAACAAATGAACCAAGTATCCTTCAACCAAAGCTACAAAGGGATAGACATTTTAGAATAATTTCAACAAAAAATATATATGCAAATTAGATATCTATATTAGAATCGCAAGTTACTTTCAACCAAAGTTGAAACAAAATCGAGATGTCAGAACTGCGGTGGGCTCAAGATGCTCGGCGGAGCTTGAGCGGTGGAGTTGGAACGATCATGCGCGCGTGGAGCGATGCAGCTGAGCTGTTCCTTGCTCACCTCAATTTGAGCTATCGATGGCAGCGTCGATGGTTTTTGGAGCGGTGGGTTTTTTTTGAAAAAAAAGTATGTCAAAATTTGAGAGTGAACGACCGACTTGCGAATAATTAGTAGAACCAGAAGAGGCAAACGAAAGATCAGGTGACATATCTGTTATATATCAAAACTATAATTGTTTGTTCATCTTGACCTTTTTTATTTACCATTCTTTTTGCAACATGATCAGTTAAATTTCACGTCCGCGACGGACGCGTCTGAAGCATTCGACGTGGGCCCCTACTGCCCAGCTCAATTCGCACGAACAGTTTAAAATGAAGCTTTCGTTGTTCGGTTTGTTTCATCCTCTATTTTACCCCTTCTCCACGTTCCTTTCATGTGGTAAAAAGAACACATTTCCAATTCGCGAACCAACCCATTTCCCTTTCTCTTTCCCGTGCCCATTTCGTCAGCCCCTTTGAGTTCAAAAAAGAATGGTACTTTAATAAGTGATGTAAAAGATGATTCTTTCTAGAAGTTTATATCATTAAAAAATAATATTTTGTACGAATTTGTGATTAAATAATGTTTTTATGATATTTTGTTTTGATAAAATTTCTAAGAAACAATATACATTTAATTTATGCTACACGTCCCTAGTTACATATAAAGTCAGTTATAAATTTAAGAGAGAAATGCATTTTTCCCAATAAGAAAAATTAAAATATAATATATGTTACAAATTTTTAGTTAAAAATATTAAATCAGTATTTTATAAGGAATTTTGTAAAGATTTATGACAGACTAGGCAGTATGATCCGAAATTATTTGTCACAAATATTAGCTATAATTCTAGTATTCGTGATAGATCTGTAACTAAGTGGGATAGATTGGCCATTATATGTAACGACTTTTATTTTAACGTTTCGGAAGATCGAAAAATATTATTCTAAAATTCAAATTTGGTCATATAAGACTATAATTTTGTGTAGTATTGAGTAGTAACAATTTTCATCTATAAATTTTTATTGGATGGTTTTGACCTTGAAAATCTTCTAAGACCTATAACTTTTGATAGCATCCTAATCGGGTCTTGAAACAACTTCCACATAAAATATTTGATGGTTTCTTATTTTATAGAGTGGTCATAATAACTTTTTGGTCTTATTGTTCAGAAGACATGACCATTTGAATTTTGGATTATTTTTAGATTGATTAATTAGTGGATAATTAGAGGTAGATTGGTGATGCGTATTCTCTCATCTCGGGATTAGTGCCTGTGATCTAACCCCTCTATTCACTTTTCTCATTTTCTGAAATATTCTCAAACCTCGTTTAATCCTCCATATCTCAAAATATCATCAAATCCTTGCTTTAATTAGCCAAATCAAATGATTAAGGCGAGATCAACGAAGAGAATCACTTGGGTCACGTGAAATCTGTGTTCGCAAGCATGTATATGCTAGTTAAATCCAATTCATCTTGTTTTTAGTTAAGTGATTTATATCCCTAACTTTACTATGATTGTTGATTTAGTGGTAAACGACCGTTTAAATGTTTTTTAAATCTTAAAACAAGTTTTATGATAAATCAAGAACTCATTATGTTTTTAAAATGATAATAAATGATTTAATATGGATTTTGATTCATTTTAACCGTTTTCCAATCTCGATCATCGTTGTTTGTATCGTTCATCTGATTTCATATAGGCGTCCTTTTTTGCATTGGTTTCTTTGATTTTGAACAATATAGCAATACTACCTTCTTGATTGTTATGTGGATGAAATATATGATGTTTATGTTATCCCGCCTTTTGGCAAGGCCGCGATACCAGGAGATTGATCGAAAAAACCAAAGATAGTTCGTCTCAAAGATTGGTTATGCACTGTTTTACTATGGATATCGATAAATTTTGTCTGAGCCCGAATCAGGCTATAATTGATAGGACATGACAAGCAAAGCCATGAAAGCCAGTGTTTCAAATTTCAAGTTAATCGGAGTTCGTATGAACAAGATATGATCGATGCAAGTTAGCCAAAGTACACAGTTCATATCCATCAAATTGTTGAGAAGATGCCCATTTCGAATTGATGGGATTCGTATCCATCAATGATTGCCTTGTTCGAATCCATTAGGTTCCACACACTTCGAATCGATCGAGTTCGAATCGATCAGCAACGTTATCGGTCAGTTCGAATCGATCGGTTTCGAATCGATCGAATGGGCATCGTCTCAGCATATTCGTATCCATCCTAGAATACTGTTTCGTATCGATCAAACTTCGGCTAGAGTGTCTTATTCGAATCCATCGGCATGGCTCGGTTCGTATCCATCGGCTTCGTATCGATCACCTAACATCAACTTCGCATCCATCAGAGATTCGCTGCTTCGTCTCCATCCCAAGACCGTGTTCGAACCCATAAGCAGAGGCTTGTTCGTATCCATCAGGACAACTAACCATAGGTGACGTGTCATCCTCGATACGAACAAGGCGAATTTCATGGAGTCAAGACGGTCAACTCGGAGCATAGACCGGATCGAGGCGAAGTATGCGCGCCACGTCATCACAAGACCACGTGAGGTGATCGATTCGAAGAAATCGATTCGAATTGATGGATTAGAAATAAACAGCCAACCAAAACGTACAAGCTCGTATCGATCATATCTCCCAAACCGCTGATCCAAATACAACGAAATTTTCACAGTAGCTTCCATACAAGGTAAAGATTGTTCTTGCCAAGTTTCGGCTCGATTGGATCCTTTTTTGATGGATACGAAATCACTTCGTATCGATCTCAGATCGAGTCGAAACTTGGGTGGGTCGGTCGCGTGGGCCCACTCACGTGCCAGAAAAAGTCTTCCGAAGTTTGAGCGAGATCTGAGCCTTTTACGCCTATAAATAGCACCCTGAAGCCTACAGAGAGAGGATCTTTTGGCCATTCAACGTCAAGACTCTGCCGGATTCGATTCTATTCATCATTATCGCTGTTGTATTCAGATTTCGAAGCTATCATCAACTGTAATCCGCTGTAATCAATTGAAATCATCAAGTGAATTAATAAAGACATAAACTTCAGAGTGGACATAGGCAAGATCGCCGAACCACTATATATCATGTGTTTCTGATCGTTATTGCTGAATTGTTGTGATTGTTATCGCTTAGATCTGAGTTTTGTGTTGATTATTGCTGATTTGTGTTCATAAACGGGTGCTTTCACGATATTGGGTGTTTGTGGCCAATTTTGGCGCAAACATTTTGGTGCTTTCACTGAGAACGCTAACTCAGGGATTCTATCAATTGAGAGTTTAATCAGAGAGTTTGGGAATTTAGATCTAAGAGCTATGACAAGAAAAACAAGTAAAAGACAAAGGCCAGAGAGAAGTCAACATGAGGGAAGTCAAGAGGCTTCTTCAGGAGCGAACCAAGCTTCAGTCTTCATCACTAGGGACGAGATGGAGACAATGATGAAGAAACAAGAGGAGTTGATCCAGAGTTTATTTCAATAGATAGGGCAACTTGGAGCACAGAACAGAGGAGCTGATGGAGTTCAGAACGGAGCAGGACCATCCGGCGTAGCACCTGGATTAGGAGGCACACACATGGAGAATGTTGATCCAATCTCGGAGAGAGAGAGAGGAGCATCTGCGCAACCTGAGAGTAGCAGAGGAGTGAACGCTCAGTCAAGGGGGCAGATCCCAGAGTTCCCTCGTGAACTCGGGGGGCGGGTCGAAAGTAATGAACGAGGATTGCATCTTGGAGACAAGGACAGGTTGGCGGATATGGTCAGGCGAGCCATGAGAGGAGGATTAGTAAACAAAGATCTAGAAGATGTGAACAGGAGTCCCTTTTCTCCTGCAATTAGGATGGCTAGGAACCCACCAGAGTTCAAGTTACCATCGTTGGAGATGTATGATGGAAAGACGGACCTCGCGGTCCATCTGATGAGGTACATGAGGCATATGGAGGTGCTGGAGGCATCAGAGGAGGTTATGGCCCGATGCTTTCCATTATATTTGGTAGACATTGCGGCATCATGGTTTAGACTACTGGAGAGCGGCTCTATAGGAACATGAGCAGATTTAATTGAGAGATTCATGAGGCAATTCAGGGTTCACATTGCGAGACCCAAGAATGTGATGACTTTGGCAACTCTAAAACAGAAAGCTGGGGAGACTTTGAGGAGTTTTCTGACGCGATTCAATGCGGTAGCAGCTTCGGTGGATCGACCAGATCCATCTATGCTTATGATGGCAGCTGTGTCCGGAATAGCTGACGGAACAGAGTTCAAAAATTCATTAACTAAAGATCCGCCTATGGATCTAGGAGAATTCTATCACGAGGCAGAAAAGTTTTTGCGACTGGAAGATGCTAGTGCAGAAAGAGAGGAAAGGATTGATGTATTCGCAATCAAAGGTGGAAATCCACCTGGAAAGGATGCAGAGACTAGTAAAGGAAAAAGAAAGGCTGAGGATAACGGTGACAGGTCAAAGCGGCCATGGAGGGAGCCGCGATTCACCACATACTCAGAACTGAATGATAGTTTGGAACGAATCTATCAAGATACCAGAGAGCAGATTCCGTATCGTAGACCAATGCGAAGGGATCCAACTTTTGACGAGAGGAAATCAGATAAATATTGCATATTCCATGAACTGAACGGTCATAGCACTAATGATTGCAGGCATCTGAAGGATGAAGTGGAAGGGCATATCAGGAATGGTATGCTACATCGGTATGTGAGGAGACGAACTTCAGCGGTGGAGCCAGAGCGACCACCGTCTACATCCGCTAGAGGCGACCCTGAATCGGGGCACCGTCTGATTATCAATTGATTGCTCGATTGAAATAATGATGAACAAGTCATAAACTTCTCACTAGCACAACTAAATCATTTACACATGTATGAGATCGCGAACGATCCCCAGGCATGCTCTGAATGATTATTAACCGTCTCGTAGTGAGAGTTTACACTTCGACATCCTTGCTTTGCTTTTGTTTCATTTTAATTTGGACATTTAGACTTTTCTTGTTTGGACATTTCTGTTGTGGGATTCGTATGATTATTGCTTTGATATTTGCAACTCTGTGAAAAAAGTTTTACAGGTATGCCTGTTGGATCGCGAACGGTCCACGAGCACCTCTTGTATGGCGATGAACCGCCAAATGTCTTTGATTCAGAAACTCCCCCGAACATGAACTCCGACATTGATAATACTAAGTCCCCCCCGGGCACACATAATTTGCCTCGGCACACGATCGCGAACGATCACAACTTGCCTCGAACGGCGCCCGACCGCGAACGGTCACGATTCACTTATTATGTCCGACCTCGAACGGTCACAATCAGCCTTGAACGGCACTCGATCGCAAACGATCGATATCCGTCGCGAACGGCATACGACCGCGAACGGTCCCATTCCATTATCTGCCACGAACGGCATATGACCGCGAATGGTCCCGTTTCACCTCGAATGGCATACGATCCCAAACGATCGTCATTCGAGGTCATATGAAATTATCAAGTTCTTTGCAGGTTGTTGACAGGATATGAACATCCAGCTTATGGCATTACAAAACACACCTTCCTATCGCAAGGCATGTTTTGGGGGGCAAATGTTATCCCGCCTTTTGGCAAGGCCGCGATACCAGGAGATTGATTGAAAAAACAAAAGATAGTTCGTCTCAAAGATTGGTTATGCACTGTTTCACTATGGATATCGATAAATTTTGTCCGAGCCCGGATCAGGCTACAATTGATAGGACATGACAAGCAAAGCCATAAAAGCCAGTGTTTCAAATTTCAAGTTAATCGGAGTTCGTATGAACGAGATATGATCGATGCAAGTTAGCTAAAGTACACAGTTCGTATCCATCAAATTGTTGAGAAGATGCCCATTTCGAATCGATGGGGTTCGTATCCATCAATGATTGCCTTGTTCGAATCCATCAGGTTCCACACACTTCGAATCGATCGAGTTCGAATCGATCAGCAACGTTATCGGTCAGTTCGAATCGATCGGTTTCGAATCGATCAGATGGGCATCGTCTCAGCATGTTTGTATCCATCCTAGAATACTGTTTCGTATCGATCAAACTTCGGCTAGAGTGTCTTATTCGAATTCATCGGCATGGCTCGGTTTGTATCCATCGGCTTTGTATTGATCACCTAACATCAACTTCGCATCCATTAGAGATTCGCTGCTTTGTCTCCATCCCAAGACCGTGTTCGAACCCATAAGCAGAGGCTTGTTCGTATCCATCAGGACAACTAACCATAGGTGACGTGTCATCCTCGATACGAACAAGGCGAATTTCATGGAGTCGAGACTGTCAACTCGGAGCATAGACCGGATCGAGGCGAAGTATGCGCGCCACGTCATCACAAGACCACGTGAGGTGATCGATTCGAAGGAATCGATTCGAATTGATGGATTCAAAACAAACAGCCAACCGAAACGTACAAGCTCGTATCGATCATATCTCCCAAACCGCTGATCCAAATACAACGAAATTTTCACAGTAGCTTCCATACAAGGTAAAGATTGTTCTTGCAAGGTTTCGGCTCGATTGGATCCTTTTTTGATGGATACGAAATCACTTCGTATCGATCTCAGATCGAGTCAAAACTTGGTGGGGTCGGTCGCGTGGGCCCACTCACGTGTCAAAAAAAGTCTCCCGAAGTTTGAGCGAGATCTGAGCCTCCTACGCCTATAAATAGCACCCTGAAGCCTACAGAGAGAGGATCTTTTGGCCATTCAACGTCCAGACTCTGCCGGATTCAATTCTATTCATCATTATCGCTGTTGTATTCAGATTTCGAAGCCATCATCAACTGTAATCCGCTGTAATTGATTGAAATCATCAAGTGAATTAATAAAGACATAAACTTCAAAGTGGACGTAGGCAAGATCGCCGACCCACTATATATCCTGTGTTTCTGATCGTTATTGCTGAATTATTGTGATTGTTATCGCTTAGATCTGAGTTTTGTGTTGATTATTGCTGATTTGTGTTCATAAACGGGTTCTTTACGATATCGGGTGTTTGTGGCCAATTTTGGCGCAAACAGTTTACATGTATAAATCATTTCTTTGGTTGCATTGCGTGAAAAAGTTGATCAAAGATGAATTAGAGTATAGGGATCATTTTATGATGTATCATGTGTATTTGATGATTAAGATGTTATATCATTGAAGTTGGATGCACAAAATGATGGAGATTGTTATCTGGGTTTTTAACCCGTCAGGATCCAAGAGAGGACAGGATGTTGAATGACTTGATGAAGTCAGAATGGCTCAGAATTCAACCGAAAGGGCTAAAGCAACAAGTTAAAGAGAGCCAAACCATGTTACCAAAACAACGATTAAGTTTGACTAAACCAAGGGACCAACGTCTGCTCAGTCAAATCAGTAGCTAAATACAATCGGCTAGTAAATTGTCATCAAAAGATAGCAACGTGCAATGACATTACACGAACAACGTCAATACAAGGCAAAGAAGTCCTTCCAGACATCAATCTTTAAAAATAGTCTAAGTGCATGGATCACTAGCGATCCATACAACATCGTGGTTCGCTATGGCACGAGAGGAGAAAAAAGGCCTAAAAGACGCAGCACCATGGATCTCCAGCAATCCATGCTTGCGTGAGGAAACTCGGTGAGCTAGCATAGTAAAGCAATGAAAAGGATCTAGGCATGCAGCTCGCACACGAGCCATAATTTATGGATCGCTAGCGATCCATGGTTTGGGCTCGGGTAGCGAGCTAAGTTAGTAGCCTCTTCCTAAGTCCATCTGCAAGCAGTCAACGAATAGGTGTGGCCCAGAAGCACTCTGATCTCTATAAATGCCACCCTACTAGCAACATAAGCGTGATCTTCCCCAGACTGGTTGTCGTTGCTCTGCTGAAATTTTTTTCACCCTCTATACCTCCCTCACAATAATCTCCTGATGGATTCACTGTGATTCTCTAGTGGATTTCAACTCATTGGTTCAATCTAGCTAAGAATGATCAAAAGTCTTGTAATCAAACGCTACTTGTAACGGCAACCGGTCATAATAAAAGTACAAAGTGGACGTAGGCTTCGTTAACAGCTAAACCACTATAAAAACCTTCTTGTCTCATTTCTTTTACGGTTCTTTTCTATACCTTTTATCTATATCATTGTCCTGTAAGAACAAGGCTAGTGTTTTCACACTCAAACCAGGGCGTTGATCCATTTTTTGGGTTAACATTTTGATGCTTTCACCGAGAATCAGGGTGTTGATCCATTTTTTAGGTTAATAGAGATTCATGTTGGTAGAGGGAGATCAATAATTTTTTGTCAAATATTAAAGAACAGCGAACTATAATAGATTTAGATGCTTGCATAAGGATCGGAGCTAATGGAAGATGGATAAAGGGCCGGTGTTGGAGATCGTCGGAGGAAACTTGATCAATTTTTCTCAAGTCCCAACCGACCATCATCGATAGGTGATGGTAGATGAATGCATGAGTATGCACAAAGGAGTGTGGTTGGTGACTTAAGGTTGCTACTTAGGGATTTGGTATGGTAAGCTTCGGTCCAATGCTTCGAAAATGCGACGATGAACAGTTTGGCAAAGCACCGAATGGGTTCTGAGAGCTTGCAGTTGAAGGCTTCAGAGCACGGCACATTCCACTTTGAGTAGGGTTAATGGAACTTTGGGCTTCAACCTTGACGATTGATTTTGGCTATCCCAGCACTTAGCCAAATTTATCTTAGTGCTTAGCCAAAGTGATCGGCGTCGATCACTCTCGATGTAATCGACCGATCATTCTTTGATGTTAGGTTTTTGGCATGTTTTTGAGACATGTGTGACGATCGATTAATGTTTTGGTCGTCTGATTTGGTGCATATGACAAAATTTTCAAACATGGAAATGCATAATTAACTATTCATATCGGTGATAAAACATCCTTGGTAAAATATTTTACAATATTGGCCAACTTCTTGAATGTGGTGTGATTTTACATAGCAAGCAAACAACATTAAATGCAAAATATTTTACAATATCACTAAAATGTTTTTATTTGGTACAAAAAATTACTACATCAAGTTGAAGTTGTTAAACATTTTGTTTTTATAATATTTACAATTTGTTGTCTTTATTAAGACCTTTAACAATACCATATAAAAGTAAAAAAAAAGCATACTTATGACAATGTTATTAATATATTGTTGAAATATGAGAATTAACAACATCAATAAAAAGTTGTTAAATATAATGTTAGTAACAATGTAAAATAAACATTGTTCTAAATACGAATAGAGATAACATTATGTAGATATTGTAAATAGAAAATAAATAGTATTTACAACTAGTTTTTGTTGTTGTTTAACTTGGAGTTTACAACGTTTAACAAATATTGTTGAACACTACAAATTTACGATGTTTAAAAAATGCATTTTTAGTTACATATTTCAATAATATTACATATATGTTATGAAAAAGTAAATATAATACAATGTAGAAAAGTCATTGTCAAAAGTTGTTTTCTATGATAGTTTGAACAAACATTGTAGATATTTTTACTTATTTATATAGAGAATATTGTTTGAAAAATTCTGTTACAACATTTTTTTACCAAATGTTATGAAAGATCTACCAATTTTACAACATTTTGGTGAACTGTTGCAAATCAGTGTTGTAAAATGGTATTTTTGTTGTAGTTGTTTGCACTAAAAATTGGCACAACACCCAATAGATTGAAAGTAAAGAAATAAAGTGAAGAGTTAAACTTAAAATAAAGAGTAAGCAAGTAGAAATAAGAACAGATATATTTATAGTGATTTGGAATTGATTGCCTACGTCCACATAAAGGAATTTCTGTATTAAGTACTTGCTTTTCTAGTTACAGTGGAATAGGATTGTAATATACCCCCGATTACAATAGAGATGAAGTAAAATAACAGCGTAAGGATCCCTAAAATTAACAATGAACTCTATATTTACATGAGTAGACGATCTAATATCTCCTAGAAACTTCGCCGATAGAATCTCATAATGTAGACGAGGCTACCAAAAAAAATTGTGGCCCAACTCCCAAGTATGAGCGATCGAGGTCGATCGATCAAGATGGTTGCGTAGGGTCATGCGATCCCTCATGTGGATCCCCCTCCATGCCAGGTTCATGTTTTCAAAGTTGTTTTGCATAGCCCCCTACATATTTTTCGGAGATATTGATTGATTTCCATTAAGTTAAACTATTGGTTTATGTTGTTCATAGCCATAGTGATCCGATCTGATCCGTTGCCTAGGAGAAAAGATAGGCTCCGATCCCTTGCCTGGGGAGCCACTAATCCATACTTAGAACATTCCAAAGAGTCTATATGTTGGTCTCGCTGGACCGTTGCTTCATACCTCTATGCCTGATCTTTAGACTCCATGAATATTCCTCCAGGCTACTTGTCTTGTCTACCCTCGAGTCTAACTTATCCAATTAGTCTTGATATAGCCGGGTCAAAAGGCCAAATAACGATTGTCCGGGTCTATTATGCCTATGTTCTTCTGAATTTTGCCTCCGAGGTGATTTGGGATCATAATATTCTTCACATCCTTCAATTTTCCTTTGGTTTCATTGAGATCCATTAAGGAATGGAGAAGTTATGAACTTTTAAGTTTGGTGAAGAAGAGGGAAGAGGAAGAAGAAATGAAATGGTTAAGGAAAAAAAAGGTTTTTGTTTTGAATTTCTTAGGATGTCATGGGGATTATTATATCGTAATGGTGGGAGATTTAGGCTACAATTGAATAAGAAAAAGGTAGCTTCACATCTATTTATAATCTCAAATTTCAACCCCAAGTAAAAAATATCTAAATTTAATATATTATGGAAATGCCATTGGATTTGACTTTTTTTAATTTTTGAGTTATTTTTATCGAATTCAGCAAGTTATGTGTGTTTTCTGACTATAAATGGAATTTTAGATGTAATGGGATGGGTACCGAACCTAATTCCTGTTTATGTAAAAATTACTATTTTGTCCTTTGTTAAAATTATGATTTTTCCCTGTTTAGTCTAATTATTTAATTACATAAAATTGTATGGTATTACGTGTGATTCTATTATGGTGGATGAAGCCCAAAGTGCAAAGAGAGCTCGAGGTGCAAGTGATGACCTGTCGAGAAAGAGGTTCATTCATAGGAGTATTTCTAAGCAGGTGGCTCGGCAGTATTCGCTATGAATGTCAGTGGCTCCCTTAGAATGTGTTATGATTATCGTGAGCTGAATAAGGTGATAAAGAAGAAAAAGTATTCATTTCCACGTATCGATGACTTATTCGATCATCTTTAAGTTGCTAGAGTGTTTTCTCAGTTGGGTTTTTTGAAGGGATTTCACCAACTGAGAGTGGCGAAAGATAGTGTGTTGATTACGACATTTCGTTCGCTATTTGGATTTTTGAGTGGTTGGTTATGCCATTCAGGCTGACCAATGCACCGACATACTTTATTGATCTCATAAACTGTATTTTTAGGGATCAACTAAATAAATTCATGCTTGTGTTTATTGATGATATTCTTATCTTCTCATGGATAGAAAGGAACAAAAGATGCATTTGAGGATTATGCTTTCGATGTTAAGGAGACACCAATTAAAGACGAAGTTTTTGAAGCATCACTTTTGGAGGAAAGTGTGATTTTTAAGCCATATTGTTTCTAAGCAGGGCATTACCATATATCCTATGAAACTTGCAGCAATCCAAGATTGTGATAGACCTAAAAATGCTACAGATTGAGGAGTTTCTACCCATTAGCTAGGTATTATAGATGATTCATCTAAGACTTCTCCAAGGTAGGTGCATCATTGACTAATTTTGACAAAGAAGAATTCGACTTTTGCCTAGGACATGAGGTGTGAGCATGCATTCGTGAGTCTGAAAGAGGGATTAACGAGAGCACCAGTGGTTTCCATTCCGAGTGAGAATGAAGAGATGACGATGTACGTTGATACTTTTAGCATTGAATTAGGCACGGTGTTGTTGTAGAAGGGTAAAGTTATTGCTTATGCTAGTCGATAGCTGAAGCCGTAGGAGAAGAAATACCCGATTCATGATTTGGAGTTAGCAACGATCGTGTTTGCATTGAAGATTTAGAGGCACTCTCTTTTAGGAGAGAGACTCGATTTTTCATCGATCATAAATCATTGAAGTGCCTTTTTCGTAGAAGAATCTTAACCTTTGCCAACATCGATGGTTATATTTTCTAGCCTCCTAAGATTTTGAAATTTTCTATGTGTTAGAAAAAGGAGATATAGTTGCTAATGTTTTGACTATGAGAGATGCCAGATTGGGAGCTATGTTCCTAGAGTGGATGCATTTAAACTGTATTGTTGGTTATGATTTTCGATCGAGGTGAGAGCCAAAGTCAGGGATGTTGGAAAGCTTGACCACCACATCTAGTTTAATATATCAGAGCGGTACTAGTAAGAGACATGATGCTAGAATGGCTAAGTTTATTGCTAAGATAGAGGGTGGAGTAGAGTCTGAAGAGATGAAGTATTATAGACTTGGCCGAGATGGTTGGCTCCGTAATTATGAGATTGTTTGTACCTAACATTGATAGGTTGAAGGATGAGGTGTTACAAGATTTCCATCATTTGAGACTGGTTATGCATCTCGGAACAATAAAATGTATAGAGATATGAAACAAACATTTTACTGGGAAGGGACAAAGAAGAACATTGAGGTATTCATCTCGAAGTGTATGAACTGCCAATTGGTAAAGGTAGAGCAAAAAAGCCTAATGGTTTGCTACAACCATTAGAAGTTCCCAAGTATAAGTGGGAGCAAGTGTCGATGGACTTCGTTGATGGAATGTCATAGACTAAAGGAGGGTATGATAGAATTTGGGTCATAGTCAATTGCTTGACCAAGAGTGCTAGATTTATACTCGTTAAGTATAGTAGGATGACAACCAAATTGGTCTCGTTGTATGAAGTGGATTATGTGATTCCATGGTGTATCGAAGAGCATTGTAAGCGATAGAGACCCATTATTTATGAATGGATTTTGGAAAAGCTTACTAAAGGTGTTGGGGACAAATATGCATTTGAGTACAGCTTATTATCTCCAGAGCGATAGGCAAACCAAGACAGTGAATCGTATCTTAAAGGATCTCTTGCAGGTTACTTTGGAGGTTCGTGGAATGATTACTTGCATTTAGTAGAGTTCGTATACAATAATAATTATTAATCTAGCATTGGTATGACAACATTCAAGGCAGTATATGGCCGACTATGTAATGCTTCTTCGTATTGGTGAGAAGTGAGCAAAAAGCTGATACTTGAGCCAGATATGATCAGAGAGAATTCAGAGAAGATTGAGATCATTCAATAATAAATGAAAGTTGCTTAAGATAGACAGATGAGCTACATCGATAAGAAACGTAATGATTTGGAGTTTTATGTCGACGATATGGTGTTTGCCAAGATCTCCCCATGAAAGAAGTAGTTTGATTTGGTACTAAGGGAAAGTTGACAGTGAGAGTCATATGTCATTTTTCGATATTTGAGAGAAGTAGGAACCTAGCTTACAAAGTCGACTTACCTCAAAAGATGACAGACATGCACAATGTGTTTCACGTTTCCCATTTGCAGAAGTTTATGCATGGCTCAGGCATGACTATCACACCAGATAAACTTGGTGATATTGGGACTGAATTCGAAGCTTTGAGACCTCCATGCCCATTCGTATAGTTGGATATGATACAAAGCGACTTAGGAGGAAGATAGTGAGGTTGGTGAAGGTTTACTGGAGTGAATGTGAAGACGATTGCATATGGAAGACCGATGAGAGCATGAGTACCTCTTATCCGGAGCACTTCGATTGTAATTTCTATTTTTATTGTTAGCTTTCACATTTAGTATCATATTTTGGTAGTTTAATACCTTGCATGCTAGGATAGGCATATATCATATCTCTTGCTTGTATATGAGCATGTTTGATGTTTGATTATTACTTATGCTTGATATGTTTGCTCATATTGATAGGTATTCAGGATGACCTTGTTTGATTATGTTTAGCGAATTTTGAGGGTTAAATCCCTAAAAAATAGGAGAATGTAGCGACTCATATTTTTCATATTAGAGGATCGTGAAATATTAATTTTAAATCTATTGGGTCGTATGGTTCTAAAATTTTAGGTAATTTTGAGTAATGACATTTTACACCCTTAAAATGTTTATTTGACAATTTTGAATTTGAAAACTCGTAAGGCCTATAGCTTTTGATAGAAGCTGAATTAAAGTTTGAAACCACTTCCTTGTGAATTATATGATGGTTTCTTATTTCCATAGAGAAATCATAATAGCTTTTTGGACTTACTATTTAGGAGATATGACCATTTGAAGTTAGGCAGTCCTTGAAATGATCAGGTAATTAAGGTTAAGTCCGGATTAGGCCCAATAACCTATTTCATGATTAGGGCATAATTAACTGATGTGATAGCTGCCCAATCACCTTTCTCTATTCCCAAAAATATTCTAACCTCTATTAATCTCTTCCTTAAGCCAAAAAGCTACCCAAAATAAAAACTTTTCTTAGCATAATTAAGAGTAATTAGCAAGGTGATTAGCTAGGGATTACTTGGTTACTATTTGGACTGCTTTAGATTTCAGGTTACTACTGTTCATCTCGAGATTTGTGCTAGTTTGGATTACTTTGGACTTATGTGAGTGGTTCTACCCATCTCACTTTACCATACTCATCATTATCTGTTAAAAATGACGTTTTTAAATGGTTTGCAACTTTAAAACATGATTAGTAATATATCTAAACAGACACTAAATTTTTGAATTTAAAAGAGATTTGAAGTGTATTTAAATCGAATGTAACATATATTCTTATGAATGTGCTATTTCTAAATTTCTAGATCTAGACCTTATTTGATGTAAATTCATATTTGGTTGATATGTATGTGTTTTATATGATGTTTATATGATATGTTTGAATTGATGTATGTTTGTATGCTTGTTTGGTTGCAAACACCGATCGGTAGGCATTTATGGATAGGACTTCCATTCGATCGAGTCTCATGAATACGTGATGTTGCATACACGATGGAGGCTCAAATAAGTGGAAAAAATTTCTTGGAAATGTTGTGGAGTTACAAAGGAGTTGGTAAGAAGAAGAGAAGTGAAGAAAATCCACTAAGTATATCAATCTGTATCGACCGATCATATCGTTTGACACCGATCCATCCAAGTCATTAAATGGGCAGCGATCGATAGGGGTCCTAAGGAAGGTCGCTAGAAGCTACATTCAAAATTCAGGTGAATTGGAGTTGATATGTTCAAGTTATGATGGATTGAAGTTGGGTTGGTTATGAAGTTGGGATGGATCAGCACTCAAAACTTAATGGAAAACTTAGGGCAAATCAGAATACAATAGGCAAACATGAGTGCAACTTTTGGCAGTAAATCTGAGTACGACTTGGAGCAAATTTAAGAGCAACATTAGGAAAATTTGAATTTACTTCGAGCTGGACCGATCGGTCACCACTATGCAATCCGAGCCATCCGCTATGATGTGCTTCGATCATCTCCAAATTTTCAGGAATGCTAGATTACAATGCAAGGAAGCTACAGATGAAATTTGGTGGCAATCCAATGGTTAGATCTTAAGATATGATAAATGGAAGATCGATGGTGTATAAAGTACCCAGAATTCACTTTGGGCCAGACCTAGGATTTCTTGGGGTATGCTCCGGGCTAGACCTATGGATTTCATGATGATGCTTTAGGATACCACGACGATACTCAATGACCTATGATATATTTCTAGAGTTTTTCTGGACATAATGACTCAATGATACGAATTGTATGATAATTCATAATGACAAGTTATAGGATGCTACCTTGTGAAATGGAGTTAGGACACGCTTTACTTTGCATATGACATGTGCAAAGGGGTTTTTGATACCTAGAGGCTTCGACATATGCTTGTAGCTAGGATGTGCCCCAGATCTTGTGACGCCAGATTGTCTTATTTTGGAATTCTAGGATGCAACATATAGTTCCTGACCTATAGAGCAGCATGGATTCGAGTACCCGAGGAATCGAGACGTTGAGTAGGCTCTGGCCTAAGATGCGGTCATCAAGTTATCTGTAACGACTCGAAAATTTTAAACAATTTTAATTGATTTTTATAACGTATTTAATTGAATATTTGTGAAATTCTATAATAATTGGATTTTTAAAATAAAATGTTTATATATTTAGAATACGTATATTTCAATATAGCAGATTGTAAATTTTGAATTAATTTTATGAAAGTTTATTTCATGGTGAAATTCTATTAAATTCAAGCTAGCTAATAATTGGTTATAATAAAATATTTTTCAAACCTAAATATTTTTACATAGAAAAATTCTAAATCGTCTTCTAGCTGGGGCGTCATTTTTCGTTTTTCCAAATTTGGACTTCTTTAGCTCCGTCGATCTTATTCTCTACGTTTTTGCTGCACTTTCCGCTAGTAGAAAAATTCGAATTTTATAATCCAATCATACCACCAATATCGGTATACCGTTTTGATCGGCTCGTCGTACTGATCTTTGCGGTATATTTGTTTTTGTTCTTTTGAGGTCTGGTACGCGAAGGGACCAATAAACTAACTGTTGTAAAGGTACCTTTAATTATGACCGTTAATTTCCTTCCGTTTTAAAATTCGAAACGTATCAGATAAATTGCTTTAATAACTACTTAATCAATGTGTAGCCCGATATTTTATATTTTTGAATTCAAGGGTCACAATTTCTATTTTCTGACTTTTCCTTTCGTACCGTTCACTGTTTTCTTTTTTTTCTTTTATTTTAACCATTCGTTTCCACTTTTGCAGCCGTTAATTTTATCAATTCCCTAAAATCACGCGTAACCTTTCCTTTTCCCATTTCCAAAATTTTTCCATCTGTCCTTTTTCTTGCTTCTTCTGAAACGTTAAGAAATATATATATAGTACTTTACATACAATTCTCCTTCCTTCAGATCTGCTCACCCCTTTTCTCCTTTCTACCTGTGCCTGCCACCATTATAAGCCTCCTTCAACTTTTGTTCCAGCACCTCTCTCCTCCTATTTCCTCCCACCGGCCACCTCGAGCATCATTTCACCCACTTCCTTCCGTCCGCCTCCTGCATCTCCTCGCCTTGCTTTCTCAACGTCCCTCCCAACTCACCGAGCTCCACATCTCCCCACGCATAGCTTCACCGGCCTCCGCACGCACGTCTCCAACCCACGCCAACCGCCCACGCTCTCTCCTCTCCAACCCGAGACCCGCTTGCGTTCCTTCTTCCCAAGTTTGCCATCACCTCCGCCTGTGCTCCACAAAACTCGATTTGCCTCTTCTTCTTGTTTTGGTTATGCTCATGTATACAGTATAATACGTTGGTAAATATTTCTCACAGCTTAGATTTCCTTATGTATATGGATTCTATGCTGGTATGTATCAGTACTTGACATGTTTGCAAACATTTACGCATATAAAGTATATATATACCAAGCTGCATATTTTTCCTCCTTTTTGGCATGTATAGATCTTGTGCAAGTTGATAACAGTGTGTTAGATGCTTGGCCTTCTTTTATTTTACAGTTTGGTATAAGTAATATATGTTGATTTGGAATAAATTTTGATGTTGATAACGTAAGTTGTACCGTTGATGATAAATATTGTTAAGGATATAAATTGTATATGATTCTTTTCTTTTCTTTTTTTCAATATTTTTAAATTTATATAAGTTTTTTTTTGTCACAGTATATAAAAGTTTATATGGGTTTGTATAATTTGTATGAGTCATATACTTCTCCTATGTCTGGATGTAAGGGTAATACCTATATATAGTTTATTAGTTGGATATGTTTTGTCTGCTGGTTTATATAGCATTAGCAGTTGATAAATTAGCTCAATCAAGGTATATTTGTCATGTATTAAAATATATATTCATGTAGGTTATGGTCTAGTATAGAAACAGTTCAATAATAATATATAGTACATACCTAAACAATTCATGTCATATATGCTTGGCCAACTGTGTACGTGCTTTGTGTAGTAGGCATACATTGTTTAGTAGTAGGCATACATTGTTTATGTAAAGAAGTTATGATAGTTTAATTATATAATATGACTTGTTTTATAATCTAGCTATGTACAAGAGTCTGTTGAATTTTGTATAAGCTTACATGTATTATATTTAACTTGTATAATAGTGTATTATATTTAATTTGTATAATAGCTAGTCTGCGCATGTAATTGAACAAGTTATACATATTGACTTGAGCATGTATCCTCTGTTAGTGTTTGTACCAATTTATAATGCGTTAATAAAAATAAATTTAAAAGGTTGTTTTCATTTTATATATATTTATGCGCTAGTATATAAGAAAAAATAAATGAAATGGTATAGATTGGTTAACTGCAATAGTAGTAATACTCTAGCGTTGATAAACTGAAGTACCATGTCCAAAATTAGGGGCCGATATGTAGTTCAGGTAAATGTTAAATATGAAGGCTTGAAAGTTGTGAGGTCAATGCTTCATGTTTTTTTTTTGAACGGATGGCCTGCTGAAGTCCCACCTAGAATTAGCAGTACTAGTGACTTGTGTAGTAAATCACGATAGCGTTGGAAGTCAGTAGATAGGTGATTGGTTAAAACTGTGTTAGTTAGGTATAAAGCTAAGTTGTAGTATATTAGCTGTTAGTGCATGTTTATTGATTTTATTAGTATTTTTTTTATTAAGATAAATTTGTTGACATATTTTCAGTAATATAAATTAGTACTATATTTCATTTCAATCTGTATCAACCAAATTCTGATTTGATTTCATCGATTTCTCGTTATCAACTTTGATCGTCGGATTCGTGCCGATCTTTCTTCGCTTTGATTCGTAACTCAAATCAGCTTCGTTGTCCATCTCTCTAATCTCGAAAGGTGAGCAATCACTCACGATTAACGTTCTTTTATTTATTAAATTTGATTTCAATTGAAACGACAATTGAAATATGCTGCTGTAGTTATTTAAATTGTTATATTTATGCTATTATCTGTAACTGTTCACTTATGGGATATGACACCATATCCTATTGTTTATATTTATTTTGATGATATATGCATGTTGTTGTTATTATTTTCATATCTATTATCACTCTGCAAGTTCGCTGTTAGTATAGAAATCACTATGGGTTGAAATGATACATACCCGAACGGACTTTAGAATAGGAGAAAATCGTTATGGGTTGAAATGATAAACCCAAGCGATATTCATTTAATTGAATTTGAGATTACGGGTTGAAATGATATCCACCCGTATATATTTAGTGTACGGATTGAAATGATAAATATCCGTAGCATTTAACTATATGGCAGGAAATATATACCGACACCGTTGGTCCATATAAATATTTTAAAGATAAATTTCTACAGTTTGAAAGGAAGTATATGAGATTTAATGAATATTGGTTTTTAAAATAATATATACAAATGAAATTTTTATATATAGATTTAATGATAATATTATTGAGATTGATTTAATCCATGTAATATGTTTAAATATGATTTAAGATTTATATTTCAAAATTTACCGTTGTAAAGAATTTGAATAATTAAGATTGGGAGATAAATTGGGTTTATTAAGAATGGTATTTAAATAAAGATTTATTTAATTAAATCAATTTGAAATTATTGAATGGGAAATTTAAGGGTATGATTTTTGTAACTGGATTTTTGATTTAAGTGATTTAATGAATATTTCACGTTTAAATAAATTAAACAAAATATTGAGTAAAAGGGAAAATTTCAGGTTACTTAAATAATATTGAATCTAAGGAGGAAATATTTCAAGGCTAAATAACAATTTGATTAAATTAAGATCTTTATGAAACTGTTAAATTGAACCTTGGGAATGTAGAATATTAAAGCTTTGAACTATACTAGAATTTAATTGGTGTTTCAGATCTGTATTTGAATCAATATAAGTTGAATCTATTATTTACAAAACTGAATTGAAGTAAAATTTAGTTTGAAGTGTTTAATATTTAAAGTTTTGAAATATTGAAATGAAAAAAAAAAGTATTTGTGATCTCAAATCCGGAATTTGAGATCGATAAAGTTTGAAATGGTTATTTAGAAATTAAGTTGAATTTAAATTGATTTAAATTGAGATTTGACTAGATTTGAATTTGGATATTTAGTAAATTGAATCGTAACTTTGAAAGTGGAATTTTTTTTTTTTGGAAATAATTATATATCTAATGAAAATGATATTTTGGTTTGAAGTATAAATAAATGGGAATGACCACGGTGTTATAGTGTATATTTCTACCCTATAGATAGTTCCATGGACCCTTAGAGGATGGTTATTCCAAACATCCTTTAAGTTATTTGTATTTTAGTTGATATTTCACTTGAGTTGGATTTATTGATATAAGAATGTTAATCCTGACTCGAGTGTTTTGTGTTTTGCTTTACGCTCGGGTTAGACTGAGTGATACAGCATTTGAGACTCACCTTCGAAGTTGGAGCCTTGCTTGAAGATCCAGCTATCTATCCTTTCAGCCATCCTGTTGATTTGTTCAGAGAAGTCATCTGCGCATACTGGAGACTTCACTACATCTAAGATATTCAGTTGTATTTTATTTCTAACTCTGATGTACATAGTAGCTTCATGAACTACTATTCTTTATCTATTCCGCTGCATTATATTACTCTGTGATCTGTGATTGATTTATTTACTGTATATTTTAAGTTTTGCCAAATTTTAATTAACAATTCGGTATTTTGAATTATTCAAGTCGGATATGTACGGTTTTATTGTCGATTTGAATGGTCCAAAATAGCGGGTCGTTACAGTTGGTATCAGAGCTTTGGCTCTAGGCAAAACTTAGCATATATGGTAAATTTATTTACAGAATCACTTTCGTTCGAGTTGAATCTCTTCCTTTCTGACTCGATTTCCTTTGAATTTTGGAATGTCCCTCGGTTCCGTAATTCATTCTTGTCTCTTTCTATTTATATTCGTTTGATTCCGGAGTATCCCGTAACTCCACTGAATGTTTTGTAAAGGGGGTGAAAACTCCTTTTCAATTGGCATTGACTCACCGAAGATTTTTGTATCCTCGGTTTACGATTCTGCTATATCTTGTTATGCAGAATTCTATATCTCTGGTGATCGAATGTCGAATTGCCTCAGAATTCTACACCGATCTAATTTTGGAATCACGGTTGACCGGTAAAGGTCGCCCGCGATTTATAGAAGTATATCCATCTTCTATTTTGTAATTTAATTATCTCATCTTTGATCGAGTCTATATTCGAATCAGGATTCTATTGATTGGAGTTCCTCTAAATTAAATCTCTATCTTTGTTTAAAATCAATTCTTGAATCATCCTTTGAAAATCGGGTTTTGTTTGTATTTTAAAATTGTTTTATATATCGAAATTATTATTTTGATAACTATGATTTTATTCTATATATAAAAGTGAAAATGTTACACTATATATAAAAGTTTTGAAAGGATTTAAAATTTTGGAAATTTATAATAAATTGATTTATATAAAAATGATTTACAACTGAAGGGTTAAATTTGAAATTCGAGAATTGAATTCCGGTATTTTGAAATTGGTTTAAGATTTTGGAAAATATATAAAAATAATATGATTTAAAAGTTTTTTTTTTTGAATAAGAAATGTTTCCAATGAGTTCAAATGAATTCCAATAATTTTGAAGAAATTTCAAAGAAGTTTTCAAGGAAATAGAAGTCCAGAACTCACGAATGTCGCTGGAAAATAATTTCGGTGATGAGTGCACGCAACGTCGACATTGATTTTCGAGCCTCAGAGTGGGAGAGAGGCCACTTTAATAGCTTCGCTATGCGAGTGATATTGTGAAACAAATTTTGATTTCAAATTCCGAAGAATAATTCGATATTCGAAAGATATATGTATATATATATATTTAAAATGATTTAAAGGAAACCGGTATTCAGTCCTCGAGTTTCGGATTTGATTTGGTATAATCCTATCTATTTATTGTTGATTTCCAACTCTTGAATTGAAAATTTGATTTCCCTAACTATTTTGAATGTTCGAACACTTCCAAATCGAGATTAAATTTTCAAAGCTAAGAAATTTCGAAGAGTATAAAATGTTTGATAAAGAATATAAATTTAGTTTGAAATGTTTTGAAAAAATATAGTTTTAAATAATGGTTTTCAGAAAGGTAAATTGAATATTTCAACTAGAAATAGATAGTTTAAAAGTTTTAAAGGGATAATTATAAATTTGGCAACCATTTGAGTATAATTGATTTTGAGAAAATTTTTAGTTTTGAAATTAAATTGAAATTAAAAACCAGTACTCTTATGGTGATTTTGGAAATGAATTTGTTTGACTTGAATTATTTTAATTTAGAAACTGGGATAATTTTCTAAACCTATTATTTTGAGAACTTTGAAATTTAGATACTTAATTTGGAAGAAAAATTGGTGAAATCATATATTATTTGGAAACCGAATGGATATTGAATGATTTGAAATTGAGAACCTTATATTATTAAGCACTTGATTTGGGAGTGGTCGAACTTATATAAATTGGATTTGTAAAAGTATGAAATTGATTTGAAATCCATTGATTTGAAGGTACTCAATTTGGAAAGTTATTTTATATAATCGAAGTCTATATAAGTATGATTTGATCTACTATTGATTTGGAAAGTATTCGATTTGGGAAAAAGGGAATCCTATATATAATGGACTTTATATAAGTATGATATTTGAAAGTGATTTGAAAAAGTACTATATGATATATATTTTCGAAGTAAAGATATGGAAAGTGCCTTCTGCTTGATATCCGCTTTGTGGCCACATCGTGGATTCATTCTATCGATATTATTCTCTCTGATTTTTGGTTTTTCGGATGTAATACTCGAGTGTTCCCACCGTGGCGTAACCCATGGTTTTTTTTTCTCGTGAATGCATAGCGCAATTGCCTGGCTGAGTCTTGCCTAGGGGTACGGATTGTTTCCTGGGGGATCCAGGCGTAACCATTGTGTATCCTGCAATCTGTGTAGGTCGCGAATAGTAGCGCAAGTGCCTGGCTGAGTCTTGCCTAGGGGTACGGATTGTTTCCTGGGGGATCCAGGCGTAACCATTGTGTATCCTGCATTCTACTAGTTATCATGGCGTAACTCGCAGGGCTGAGAAAGCTTGCGGATATGGATTGTTTCCTGGGGGATCCAGGCGTAACCATTGTGTATCTGCGAACCATGGTCGGACAAAGGTTTGGTTTGGTTGTTTGTTGAATTGTACTTTCCATGTCTGTTTTTAAAAGGTTTTTCAAGTATTTTCACTGGGTGTTGAAACAGGTCTACTAAGTATTTGAAGAATTCTAGCTTTGCGCCTGATCAACGCATGGCCAGAGTCTGCAAGAACGAGGATAAAACTTGTTGAAACATCGAGTTATAAAAGTATTTTCGAAAGGAAAATTTATTCCGATATAATAGTATTTCATTATAAAAGTATTATTTATAAAAGTATTTTTCCCAACAAAGAAATTTTGTATTAATATTTTAGATTTAAATTCTTCCGGTTTGAATTAACTATTCGTGCCCGATTCTATTCTTTTGAATCTACCTTATCTGCTCAGCTTATTTATTCACCTATATTCTGTTTCCTGTATCTACCTTTCTTTCCTTTTGAATATAATCTTTAAAATACTGTTTATTTATATACTACTTGGTTTAATGGAAGATTTTAAATATTGTAAACATTTTTGAAGTTATTAATTAAATAAAACATATTTAAAGAAAATGATTATTAATTTATTTATAATATTTGAAAGTATCTTGAGATAAATTAAAAATTTCATGAATTTTGGATTTAATATTTTTAAATAGCTTCTTTGTAAATATAAGTAATAGTGTAAATAATTGTTATCAAAGGAGTTTTGAAAAATTTTAAAGTATCAAAGATAACCGTATTGTAAATGAAGTTTTCAAATTTCAAGCAAAATTTATTTAGTTTCAAAGTATTCGTTTAATCTTGACTTCCAATCTACTTTTATTTCTGGTTGTACAATCCTCCTACCTCCTTCCTTTTCGGAGAAGAAAAGTTTTGAGTGGGGGAGAGTGTAACGACTCGAAAATTTTTAACAATTTTAATTGATTTTTATAACGTATTTAATTGAATATTTGTGAAATTCTATAATAATTGGATTTTTAAAATAAAATGTTTATATATTTAGAATACGTATATTTCAATATAGCAGATTGTAAATTTTGAATTAATTTTATGAAAGTTTATTTCATGGTGAAATTCTATTAAATTCAAGCTAGCTAATAATTGGTTATAATAAAATATTTTTCAAACCTAAATATTTTTACATAGAAAAATTCTAAATCGTCTTCTAGCTGGGGCGTCATTTTTCGTTTTTCCAAATTTGGACTTCTTTAGCTCCGTCGATCTTATTCTCAACGTTTTTGCTGCACTTTCCGCTAGTAGAAAAATTCGAATTTTATAATCCAATCATACCACCAATATCGGTATACCGTTTTGATCGGCTCGTCGTACTGATCTCTGCGGTATATTTGTTTTTGTTCTTTTGAGGTCTGGTACGCGAAGGGACCAATAAACTAACTGTTGTAAAGGTACCTTTAATTATGACCGTTAATTTCCTTCCGTTTTAAAATTCGAAACGTATCAGATAAATTGCTTTAATAACTACTTAATCAATGTGTAGCCCGATATTTTATATTTTTGAATTCAAGGGTCACAATTTCTATTTTCTGACTTTTCCTTTCGTACCGTTCACTGTTTTCTTTTTTTTCTTTTATTTTAACCATTCGTTTCCACTTTTGCAGCCGTTAATTTTATCAATTCCCTAAAATCACGCGTAACCTTTCCTTTTCCCATTTCCAAAATTTTTCCATCTGTCCTTTTTCTTGCTTCTTCTGAAACGTTAAGAAATATATATATAGTACTTTACATACAATTCTCCTTCCTTCAGATCTGCTCACCCCTTTTCTCCTTTCTACCTGTGCCTGCCACCATTATAAGCCTCCTTCAACTTTTGTTCCAGCACCTCTCTCCTCCTATTTCCTCCCACCGGCCACCTCGAGCATCATTTCACCCACTTCCTTCCGTCCGCCTCCTGCATCTCCTCGCCTTGCTTTCTCAACGTTCCTCCCAACTCACCGAGCTCCACATCTCCCCACGCATAGCTTCACCGGCCTCCGCACGCACGTCTCCAACCCACGCCAACCGCCCACGCTCTCTCCTCTCCAACCCGAGACCCGCTTGCGTTCCTTCTTCCCAAGTTTGCCATCACCTCCGCCTGTGCTCCACAAAACTCGATTTGCCTCTTCTTCTTGTTTTGGTTATGCTCATGTATACAGTATAATACGTTGGTAAATATTTCTCACAGCTTAGATTTCCTTATGTATATGGATTCTATGCTGGTATGTATCAGTACTTGACATGTTTGCAAACATTTACGCATATAAAGTATATATATATCAAGCTGCATATTTTTCCTCCTTTTTGGCATGTATAGATCTTGTGCAAGTTGATAACAGTGTGTTAGATGCTTGGCCTTCTTTTATTTTACAGTTTGGTATAAGTAATATATGTTGATTTGGAATAAATTTTGATGTTGATAACGTAAGTTGTACCGTTGATGATAAATATTGTTAAGGATATAAATTGTATATGATTCTTTTCTTTTCTTTTTTTCAATATTTTTAAATTTATATAAGTTTTTTTTTGTCACAGTATATAAAAGTTTATATGGGTTTGTATAATTTGTATGAGTCATATACTTCTCCTATGTCTGGATGTAAGGGTAATACCTATATATAGTTTATTAGTTGGATATGTTTTGTCTGCTGGTTTATATAGCATTAGCAGTTGATAAATTAGCTCAATCAAGGTATATTTGTCATGTATTAAAATATATATTCATGTAGGTTATGGTCTAGTATAGAAACAGTTCAATAATAATATATAGTACATACCTAAACAATTCATGTCATATATGCTTGGCCAACTGTGTACGTGCTTTGTGTAGTAGGCATACATTGTTTAGTAGTAGGCATACATTGTTTATGTAAAGAAGTTATGATAGTTTAATTATATAATATGACTTGTTTTATAATCTAGCTATGTACAAGAGTCTGTTGAATTTTGTATAAGCTTACATGTATTATATTTAACTTGTATAATAGTGTATTATATTTAATTTGTATAATAGCTAGTCTGCGCATGTAATTGAACAAGTTATACATATTGACTTGAGCATGTATCCTCTGTTAGTGTTTGTACCAATTTATAATGCGTTAATAAAAATAAATTTAAAAGGTTGTTTTCATTTTATATATATTTATGCGCTAGTATATAAGAAAAAATAAATGAAATGGTATAGATTGGTTAACTGCAATAGTAGTAATACTCTAGCGTTGATAAACTGAAGTACCATGTCCAAAATTAGGGGCCGATATGTAGTTCAGGTAAATGTTAAATATGAAGGCTTGAAAGTTGTGAGGTCAATGCTTCATGTTTTTTTTTTGAACGGATGGCCTGCTGAAGTCCCACCTAGAATTAGCAGTACTAGTGACTTGTGTAGTAAATCACGATAGCGTTGGAAGTCAGTAGATAGGTGATTGGTTAAAACTGTGTTAGTTAGGTATAAAGCTAAGTTGTAGTATATTAGCTGTTAGTGCATGTTTATTGATTTTATTAGTATTTTTTTTATTAAGATAAATTTGTTGACATATTTTCAGTAATATAAATTAGTACTATATTTCATTTTAATCTGTATCAACCAAATTCTGATTTGATTTCATCGATTTCTCGTTATCAACTTTGATCGTCGGATTCGTGCCGATCTTTCTTCGCTTTGATTCGTAACTCAAATCAGCTTCGTTGTCCATCTCTCTAATCTCGAAAGGTGAGCAATCACTCACGATTAACGTTCTTTTATTTATTAAATTTGATTTCAATTGAAACGACAATTGAAATATGCTGCTGTAGTTATTTAAATTGTTATATTTATGCTATTATCTGTAACTGTTCACTTATGGGATATGACACCATATCCTATTGTTTATATTTATTTTGATGATATATGCATGTTGTTGTTATTATTTTCATATCTATTATCACTCTGCAAGTTCGCTGTTAGTATAGAAATCACTATGGGTTGAAATGATACATACCCGAACGGACTTTAGAATAGGAGAAAATCGTTATGGGTTGAAATGATAAACCCAAGCGATATTCATTTAATTGAATTTGAGATTACGGGTTGAAATGATATCCACCCGTATATATTTAGTGTACGGATTGAAATGATAAATATCCGTAGCATTTAACTATATGGCAGGAAATATATACCGACACCGTTGGTCCATATAAATATTTTAAAGATAAATTTCTACAGTTTGAAAGGAAGTATATGAGATTTAATGAATATTGGTTTTTAAAATAATATATACAAATGAAATTTTTATATATAGATTTAATGATAATATTATTGAGATTGATTTAATCCATGTAATATGTTTAAATATGATTTAAGATTTATATTTCAAAATTTACCGTTGTAAAGAATTTGAATAATTAAGATTGGGAGATAAATTGGGTTTATTAAGAATGGTATTTAAATAAAGATTTATTTAATTAAATCAATTTGAAATTATTGAATGGGAAATTTAAGGGTATGATTTTTGTAACTGGATTTTTGATTTAAGTGATTTAATGAATATTTCACGTTTAAATAAATTAAACAAAATATTGAGTAAAAGGGAAAATTTCAGGTTACTTAAATAATATTGAATCTAAGGAGGAAATATTTCAAGGCTAAATAACAATTTGATTAAATTAAGATCTTTATGAAACTGTTAAATTGAACCTTGGGAATGTAGAATATTAAAGCTTTGAACTATACTAGAATTTAATTGGTGTTTCAGATCTGTATTTGAATCAATATAAGTTGAATCTATTATTTACAAAACTGAATTGAAGTAAAATTTAGTTTGAAGCGTTTAATATTTAAAGTTTTGAAATATTGAAATGAAAAAAAAAAGTATTTGTGATCTCAAATCCGGAATTTGAGATCGATAAAGTTTGAAATGGTTATTTAGAAATTAAGTTGAATTTAAATTGATTTAAATTGAGATTTGACTAGATTTGAATTTGGATATTTAGTAAATTGAATCGTAACTTTGAAAGTGGAATTTTTTTTTTGGAAATAATTATATATCTAATGAAAATGATATTTTGGTTTGAAGTATAAATAAATGGGAATGACCACGGTGTTATAGTGTATATTTCTACCCTATAGATAGTTCCATGGACCCTTAGAGGATGGTTATTCCAAACATCCTTTAAGTTATTTGTATTTTAGTTGATATTTCACTTGAGTTGGATTTATTGATATAAGAATGTTAATCCTGACTCGAGTGTTTTGTGTTTTGCTTTACGCTCGGGTCAGACTGAGTGATACAGCATTTGAGACTCACCTTCGAAGTTGGAGCCTTGCTTGAAGATCCAGCTATCTATCCTTTCAACCATCCTGTTGATTTGTTCAGAGAAGTCATCTGCGCATACTGGAGACTTCACTACATCTAAGATATTCAGTTGTATTTTATTTCTAACTCTGATGTACATAGTAGCTTCATGAACTACTATTCTTTATCTATTCCGCTGCATTATATTACTCTGTGATCTGTGATTGATTTATTTACTGTATATTTTAAGTTTTGCCAAATTTTAATTGACAATTCGGTATTTTGAATTATTCAAGTCGGATATGTACGGTTTTATTATCGATTTGAATGGTCCAAAATAGCGGGTCGTTACATTATCATATTTCCAATGCCAAGTTGGTGATGAGAAGATGGATGATAGATGATATGTTTGATTTGTTTGCTATGTAGATATCTATACACCCTATATGTACTCTTATGTGTCATGATGATTATGATGTAGAGTATCATATATTTAATGCTATGTGCTAACTCTTTGGATGAAGGGTCCTACTATATTGACTTTTATAGTATTTTGAAATTTCCTACCGCTCACACAGTCCATTGTTTAACTCAAGATTTTATATTTTGCTTATTATTATTTCAGGAACTCCTAAATAAATACATTAAAATAGTAGGTCCAGTGAGGATGTGGAGCTGTACAAGTGATAAGCAGGAGACTGTGCTTTCCATATACTATATTTGGGATTGTCACTGCTTATAATTCCGTTGTGCAATATTGTGAAGCTTATCATTTCTTTTATTTGTTTAGAGATAGTTTCTTTAAGTTAATATTTGATGTATAACTCTATCACTTATGTTGTACGACTTTGATGGATCTCTACACTCTGATATATTTTTGATTCATCTAGTTATATTTACTATCTTGCCTATTTATATTTAGGTGTTATTATATTTTATTCAATGCGATGTAAGACATATGATATGTTCTGATTTGGAGACTTTAGTACTTTACCACTTGACAATCGTTCTACATCGGCAGAGCACTATTGCCGTGTATTGTACATGTTATATTGAGTGCTTAAGGTGTAGGGCAGCCATCTCACATTTTTTGATTGTTCTAAACAACCGCAAGTATGTAAACCCTTGGTGTCCCCAACGGTCATGAATAAATTGTAGAAAACTGGGGTGGCTATAACACAATATTGGATCTTAAGGCTATTCATACACTAGAAGTGGTGAATTGAGTATTAACTACTTACTTATGAATATAAAACTGTATTTACTCAAGTTGCAAACAGAAAGAAGTAATCAGAGAATAAGTAAGTAATAAAGTAAAATGCAGTAATGTAAATAACACCTGGATTTTTATACTGGTTCGGATTAACCAATCCTTGCACTCTATTACGTAGAATTCCACTATAATCGCTATGCTTTCCACGGGTGGCAAATAACACCTTTACAATCTTGGTTTCACGGGCTACAAGACACACCCTCTTGATTTTATAGGCTACAAGAACACCTTCTCTTTATCAACAACAATAAACTATGACAAGTACTCGTATCTTCAATACAGATTCTTGTAGATTCGGTACAATGATCCTGTAGACCTCCAATGGCAATATATCTTTGAATTCTTTGAGGAATAGGATGAAATCAAAGAGAGAATGATGTGAATTAAAGTACAACTCTCTGATATTGCGTGGCTTGCAAATCAGTGAAGAATTGGAGTGAAATAATATCGATTTGCAAGGAGATTTGAAAAGTATGCAATGGACTTCTTTTACACATGTTTGGAGAAGAAGGAGTAAGAGAAAATGAGAATTCTTGATATGAAAATTCGTTTTCAGAGGCCTTTATATAGTGGTTGAAGAGACGTGTCTTTTGGTGAAGAGGTGGAGGGAAATGTCTCTTCATTTAAAATTTGAAATTCTAAAAAACTACTAGTATGTCGACATGCCCAAGTACCCCATGTCGACATGGGTGTGTTGCAAAATGAACAGCAACACTAATAAGCGTTGCAAATTTTCAGCCGTTCAAATTAGCTTATATTTGTGGATTTTTGTGATTTGGTTGAGGTCAATGGTTGATGATCTTCAAGTATAATTGTCATGAGATCTTTAACAAGATATTCTAAGGTTCAAGCAACTCCTCGTCACTTCAAACACCTTTATGCTTCAGCATTCTTCTCTAATTGGATTTTGTTCTTTAATTGCTCTGATTAACCTTCTTCTATAATTCATTTGCTTCCACTGTATTCTTGTTTATCTCTGTAAATGTCTTCATAATATATCTGATATGACTGCATAACTTGAAGATACGTTAGTAGTAATATTTATATGGTTGTTGTCATCAAAATCAATACCTTGGGTATTAACAATCTCCCCCTTTTTGATGATGACAACCATATAAATATTTGAGAGATAAAATATAATACTTTTATATTTGACTCCCCCTAACTCTATGCACTCCCCTTATCATTTTGCCTAGTATATATACCTTTTCTCCCCCTTTGTCATCAACAAAAAGGGCGAAAAAGAGTCACTTAAATCACTGCTAGACAATATGTAGAGTTTGTATATAGAGATAAATGCTTATAAATAATACACTTGAGGGGAAACCAAATCAATTCAAAACATGAAATAAACTTATCAAATAATAAGATGAGTTTTAGAGTTACCGACTTTGCTGATGCCAATAACAAATCCTTTTCGTATTTATCCAATGTACAATAGATTTCTTATCATATGCTTTGAGCATCTGCTATCTGATATACATTGTTTGGTACCTAAAAAATTATAAAATATGCACACTGGTACCCTTTTTATTTTGGGTCCATGGGGTTAAGTTTTGGGACGCCAAACCCATGAAGAGTTTGAATGTCCTTTCAAAATATAATCATTAGATGAATGAACCTTACTAATAAAATTATCAATATATTTTTCTTTTTCAATATCATCCACCCTTTTTGGAACCCATAAATTAATGAATCTATTTGGAGGTTTTAAATTCAATTTCCAAGGTTTTGGTTTGAACTTGGTAGCCTTAACAAACTTAGTATTTTGAATACTATTTTTCTTTAATTTATCCTTAGGGGTGTATCCAAGTCCATGTTTATTCCTAGTGTGTTTAGATTCAGATAATAATTTTTCTAGATTATCCTTCCCTTTGTTAAATTTATCAATATCATTTTTCATTTTGTCAAAATCCTTATTACGGTTAAGAATAACATTGTCCAGAGATGTTATTTTGTCATTCAGATCAGTGATCTCTAACTTCATTGAAAGATTTTCTGATTTTAAGGATTCATTTTCACTTTTTAGTTTTTCAAAACTATCAAGTGTCAAATCCTTTTCATCATTATACCCATTAAGTCTTTCAGTTTCACCTTTTATATTGTTTTTCTTCAGTTAACCTTTCATTAAATATTTTTAATCTATCTATCTTTGCCAAACCATCGTTGTACTCTTTCCTAAGTATTTTATATCCCTGATTCATATCATTCAAAACATTAGTAATTTCTTTATTAAAATTCTATACCTGATCATCCTTTGCCATGAAGCACATGTTGGCGTTTTCTGTTTCTGAATCACTATCACTTGATGATGTATCTGAATCATCCCATTTTGCATTGAATGCCTGTTTCCTCTCCTTATTGAAAGTGTTTTTCGATTTCATCAGTTTGGGACAGTCTCTTTTCAAATGACCGGGTTTATCACATTCGAAATACTTAACAACATTTCCATTTCTAGAATTATTGTTGTTAGTTTTTTGAAGTTTGTTTGTTATCCAATACTTCAAGAACTTCTTGAACTTCTTGGTCATAAACTCGATATCATCATCAATAGCATCATCATCTGATTCATCTTTGTCGATCGTAGCATTGAGTGCTAGTGATTTCTTCTCATTTGCCTGATTCTCTTTTCTAATCTGCAACTTTACTTCATAAAACATTAGGTTACCAATTAGATCTTCTATTTTCATAATACTAATATCATTGGCTTCTTCAATTGCCAGAGTCTTCTGATCCCATTCACTAGGAAGTGAATTCAGGATCTTTCTGACTTGGTCTTCTTCAGTAATTTTCTTTCCTAATGATATTAAGGCATGTACTATATCTTGAAATCTAGAATACATATCAGAAATAGACTCATTTGGTTTCTTTTAAAAGAGTTGAAACTGGTTAGAAAGCATAGATATCTTTGTTTGTTTTACTTTATTGGTGCCTTCATGTGTGACTTGCGGTGTTTTTCAAATTTCATATGTAGAATTACAAATAGACACTCGATTTAAATTCATTTCTATTTAAGGAGCAAAATAAAATGTTCATGGCCATAGAGTTATTAAGTGCTCGTGTCTTTTGGTCTAGTGTCCATTTTGAATATTCAGTTTGAGGCTATATATACTCTATTTGGGTAATGTGCCAAATATCCAAACCATTAGACTGCAAATAACATTTCATCCTACAAGCCCAATATGCATAACTACTGCTATCAAATAGAGGGGGTCTAGTGGTAGATTGCCCTTCTACAAAAGTGTTAAAAAATATGTTACTAGTGTCATTAGCCATTAATACTTTTCAAAAATCAAGTTATGAATTTTTGAAAACCAATGCTCTGATACCAAATGTAGAAAACTAGGGTGACTATAATACAATGTTGGATGTTAAGGCTATTCAGACACTAGAAGTGGTGAATTGTGTATTAACTACTTGCTTATGAATATAAAACTGTATTTACTCAAATTGCAAACATAAAGAAGTAATCAGAGAATAAGTAAGTAATAAGGTAAAATGCAGTAATGTAAATAACACCCGGTTTTTTATACTGGTTCGGATTAACCAATCCTACATCCAGTCCTACACTTTATCGTGTAGAATTCCACTATAATCGCTTGCTTTCCACAGGTGGTAAGAACACCTTTACAATCTTGGTTTCACAGGCTACAAGACACGCCCTCTTGATTTTATAGGCTACAAGAACACCTTCTCTTTATCAACAACAACAAACTATGGCAAGTACTCGTATCTTTAATACAGATTCTTGCAGATTCGGTACAATGATCCTATAGACCTCCAATGACAATATATCTTTGAATTCTTTGAGGAATAGGATGAAATCAGAGAGAGAATGATGTGAATTAAAGTACAACTCTTTGATATTGTGTGGCTTACAAATCAGTGAAGAATTGGAGTGAAATAGTATCGATTTGCAAGGAGATTTGAAAAGTATGCAATGGATTTCTTTTGCAAATGTTTGGAGAAGAAGGAGTAAGAGAAAATGAGAATTCTTGATATGAAAATTCGTTTTCAGAGGCCTTTATATAGTAGTTGAAGAGACGTGTCTTTTGGTGAAGATGTGGAGGGAAATGTCTCTTCATTTAAAATTTGAAATTCTAAAAAACTACTAGTATGTCGACATGCCCAAGTACCCCATGTCGACATGGGTGTGTTGCAAAATGAACAGCAACACTAATAAGTGTTGCAAATTTTCAGCCTTTCAAATTAGCTTATATTTGTGGATTTTTGTGATTCGGTTGAGGTCAATGGTTGATGATCTTCAAGTATAATTGCCATGAAATTTTTAACAAGATATTCTAAGGTTCAACCAACTCCTCATCACTTCAAACACCTTTATGCTTCAACATTCTTCTCTAATTGGGTTTTGTTCTTTAATTGCTCCGATTAACCTTCTTCTATAATTCATTTGCTTCCACTGTATTCTTGTTTATCTCTATAAATGTCTCCATAATATATCTGATATGACTGCATAACTCGAAGATACGTTAGTAGTAATATTTATATAGTTGTTGTCATCAAAATCAATACCCAGGGTATTAACATAAATCACTACCCATCGCATTGAGCACTACATACACTAGTCTCAATATATGTATCCATATCTTTTTCTCTAGAAACATTTAAGGAGTTTCGGTTTATTTGTATTCATTCTATGCTCATGGCTATAAGTATTTCATAACTGCAATCAATAAAACACCACTCTTAAAGATTTTCTACTTATTTATGTTTGATGTTCATTAACTCATTGTTTATATCATAACACAATAAACATATATAATAGAAAATAAAATCATAAACATATTTTATTTCGAATAAGAATGTTCGCACAATTAAAATTATATAACAATTACATAATTTCCTATAGGGCACACCCATAATTATACCATATTGTATGTACAAGAGCAAGTATTATCATCAATTATTACTTTAATTTCTTCATCAATATAACGAGCCACTTGCCATTCAACTTACCTAAATCAAACTAACCTTGAACGTCTTGCTTCACTTGCTCTTTTAGCAATCTTCCCTTACCGCTTTGAAGTTAAACACGTTGTCATATTTTTAGCCGTTTCTCTTCTTTGGTAGAAATAATCCATAGAACAAAAGAAGATACATGCAACCAAAGCATTGAATGCAACAATCGTGCATCTTTGAACACACCGTCAAAACTTTGGGAAGCATTAGTAGTTTTCATTTTTACACAATGCTCAGTTTTCCTCTTTACCACTGAATTTTCTCTCGATCCATTTGTGTGCTCTTATATCAGTAGTTTTAATTTCTTCTCTGATTTTAATATACTCGACTTTCTCTGAAGTACATGCTACAACATAAAATAAACTTGTCAAATGTTTATCTTTAAAACTAATAGCTTGAAAGTTTACTTTTAGATGTTTAGTACAAAAGTTATGCTTATGAGGTAATTTTGATTTAGTTTTTAAGGCCGCCCGAGTCTATGTTCAAAAAATGGAAAAGTACTTAAACAATTTTAAATTGAATCAAAACAATTCGTCGATTCATTTAAATTTATCAGTTGCGAGTCATAGATAAATATACATTATGCATCCACTATATATAAATATTAGGGCCATACATACTTTTTTTTGGGGAAGCAAGTGAAGTTGTCACACAAGTATCTTTGTAAATACTTGAAAGAAGCGTGTTTAGTCAATAGTATGTTAAAAATGGCCTACATTCTCTGAAGTAGAAAAAGGAGCAACACACAACTTAGGCATCGTTTGTTTAAAATGCTGAATGCTGAATACTGAATGCTGAATGCTGAATTCTGAATGCTCTGAATGTTTAAAATATTGTTTGTTTATATTCCGATTAGAAACTTATTTTGTGAACATAAATTACTACTTTGACAATATTACCCTTCAAAGTTAAATTAACTATTCTTCAGTGCAACTATCATACAAAATGTACTTGATCATCTTATTTTATGTCTTATATTTATATACGAATAAAAAAACAACAAATGCCCACGTGTGCAGGTATTAGAATCTATAAAAATACGTTGAAAATTGAAAATTTGATGACGTAAATATATTTTATAAGAGTTTGTTTGAGAAAAAAAATATTTCACTATAACAAAATTGAAGTTTGCTTATGTTTGGATTATCAACTAATACTTTTCAGCATTATTAATATGTTTATGTGTATTCAATGAGTTGAAATCAGTTATTATAAAAATATTTTACGATTTTGTCCAGCTTTTCATAATTTTGTAATATATTGATTTTTTGCATTTGCATTGCATTTCTTGTTTAAGTTTTCGTTTACCTTAAATAAATCTGTATCGTTTAACTTATCGAAATTAGTTATTTATAATTTTTCACGTCTGCATTACATAATTTAATTCATTTTTTTCCATTTCCATTTCCATTAACCAATTTCTAAATTATCATATTCTAACTTTAAATTGTATGCATTGCTTTAGGTTGACATTAAATTTTATTCGTCATTACTTTTTAGTATATTTATTTCTAGTGATTGGAAACTATACTATAAAATTAAAATCAAAACAAAATGGAAAAGTCACCAACTGAAAACAAAATCGAGTTATGTTTGAACTATTCTAAGTGTGTGATATAATTTAAATAAACTTATAAAACAATTACATATTATGTTGTATAGGATAAAATTGAAAAATATTGTGTAACAAGTGATCAGTACTTACAATAAACATTAAAATTTTGCTTATTCAACCCTTGTTCGAAAACAAGCATAATAGCATCCACGTGCTACTTATTTAAATAAGTATTCAGCTCTTTCCTTTTTGAAACAAACACTGCCCTACTTTTAACTTTATAGGCCGGTCGGAGTTGGCCTAATAGAACAGGCAAAGGAAGAAGGAAATGAAAGAAATAGTAGTGGGGTCAGAGATCGGAAGACGAGATGAATCGCAGGCAGCCACTACCGAGATGGCCGCTCCTCCGGCAGCTCTAATCGAGCGCCTCAAAGACTACGGCCAAGAAGACGTTTTTGCCTTTTGGGACGAGCTTTCTCCTCAACACAGAGATCTACTCGTTAAGGACATCCAGGTATTGAATTATTATGTCGGAAATGTTTAAAAATACTTGTCATTTTCTATCCGTTGCTGATTGAACCTACTTATCTAGAGCTTAGATCTTGCAAGAATTGATAGGATCATTCGATGTTCACTTGGATCTCAAGGTACACTGCGCTTTTTTTTACATTTTTATATAAAAAATATATGTCCTTTGTTCAGAATCAGGTCTTTTACTGGAACTATGCAACAAATTTACTGCTTTTGTTTTGAATAAGAAGCACGTTGTGAATATTGATCAATTTTAAATTTGTTTGATTACAATATTTGTTTTTTTCCTTCTTCTATTCTTATTAGAGATTTTTTAATGTGACCAACAGTCACAATCGAAATGCTTAATAAATATTAGTTACAGTTAATCACAATACTTACTGTGGCGAGTGCTTCATGACATCAAACATTTTTCAGATGGGCATGTGCCATTCAAGTATTTGCTTATTTGTTTCTGCAGACCAATGAAGTTAGAATAGTTGCTTCTTCATTAGCATTTATATACAAAACTAAAAGCTTACTGTAATTTATCCTTCATTTTATTCATCATTCTCAGCAAAGTACTGTATAATGCAATGTAAATGTTTGCAAGGTTAAGTCATACTGAACAAAACGATGTTTATATCCACTCAATAATCACCATACGAAAATGAGCTATTGCTGGCTCTACAAATTTTTTAGGTGGTCCGTAGGTAATTCTTACAGATATTCTGTGGATACGTGTTGTTATTTCGTTCTTTGAGGAAACTTTTTACTATGGCTTTGTTATGAACGTCATGGTTATTTTCCTAGGACATTACCCATTGGTTTTCTCTAGATATCATTTCCTTTGTATTTCAAATAAACGCCCATAGAAAACCCAAAGCAAATTGCTATGTATTTCTCACGGATAAATTATTGTTTTTGGAATTGTTAAAGGAATTTCGCTTTTGGTTTAGAGAGAGACAAAATTAGCCTACTCTGCTCAAATTTGAATTCTTACGATGGGTACTTAGACTAGTGTATATTATATTTAAAGTAAGTTAAAATTCTGCCTTTATGATTATAACCATTGCACTACTCTTTTTCTTCTATTCATTACCCTTTTTCTTAATCCTTTTTGCTTCTCAAGTTCACATAAAATCAATCAAATCCAAATTAAAAAGACCAAGCTTGAAGATGGTGTGTATGTACAATCCATGTCGAGCTTGTCCATATATCCAAGTACCATGTATCTATGTACATTTTAATAGAAAATTTTCAATTTTGTGGATTCGACAAGGGGATAACAAGAAGAATAGTAGAAAATAATAGGGGCTGTAGAATATTTTCATCTTGTTGGATAGCATCCTGTCATGTAGAAAATTCAAACACAGCATAACTCTTCCGAACATAGTGCAAATCATTACACTACACAAATTTCGATGGAATCGTGTCGGTTGAGTCTTTCTTCCACATACCTCTCATTGAATAAAGGAAATTATAAAAACAGTTTTATCATTCCATGATGATCGAACTCATCAACTTTATCACAATCTTCACAATGCTGGTACTTTCTCGAGTTTCTACAATTTGCTCTACTCATTACCTTCATCATCAATATGCAATTTTTTAATAAATTATTTTCAAATTCCAAGATTACGCAGTGATCTGTCAGGCCTTAGGGGTTTAAGAAAGGTTAAAAATGTAACTAGATTTTGGCGTTTTAATTGGGAGGACTTATTTTTGTGACCCTTCATTACAATTTTAGAATTATTAAGTAAATGTCTTCCTCTTAATCAAAAGTGGATCTTTATGTATCCCTTTGTTTTTAGTTTAATTATATAATTTATTGCTATTTTCTATGTCCTTCTTTGTTTAAGTAATTACAGTCTGACAATAAGAATTTCACGGTAAATAGTAATAAACTTTAGGTAACGAAGGAAGTTGGCTACCAATTTTACTACTCCTTTTTTGCACAACAACACACATCAAATTTTGTCATTTTGCTGTTGCTCTACATATCAAAGCATTGTAGACAACATATACCAAGTAAACATTCACATGCAGTTTATACATCACAAAGAGTCATAAACATACAAATCAAACACAATCAACCACATTTAACACAAATCGAGCGAATACATGCTTGTACGCTATCCGACCAACACTAATAATCCAACTTCTTCCATGCCATAATATTCAAATACAAAAATCCATGACATCGAACATACATTGACAATATTATCAAAATCACCTCACCTATCTCCACTGAGAGCTCCCTACCATGATCAAATATCTCAAATATATTGTTTATGTCGGTTCTCTAGATATCGAAATCACTTACACCCTTAAGCTCTATGATTATGTCATCACTCTCCTACACGTGCCCCTCAATCACTTAACCTTCTCATTCTAATTGTGAAGTAGAAGAGGAAGAGTTTTGTGCTTAAAAAATAATAAAATTTAGAAGTTTATTATAAATTTATCACTCATGACAATTATTGATTAACTATACATGTTTAATTTGTGAAAAGAAGGAAATCTAAAGTTAAATAATTAATTACCACTTGGTTTCCAAGACTGTAACTATGCAGTCCACTAAGATAGTGATTGTAGTAGACAAAATCTCCATTCCACCGAGTCAATGAAGTGCCATAGGTCTTTTGTTGTCACACTTAATGCACATAATATGTTTCAACGCTAATATGAAAATTATATAAACACATAACCCATGAAAAGCAATATTGACCAATATTTTTTGTCGTTTACGATCGTTTAATTACGATTGCACATCTACTTACGATCACATATAATCCGTCTACATATCGGCCTTCTCAGTGGGCAACAACCTTATTGACCTTTCTCTCATATTTGACTAGTTGAACATCATTCTAAAACTATCTATTGTCACATTATATGCTTAGACAATTGGTTTCACCACTTACAAATGTGAACTTTATAAATTTATATAAGCCGTCAAAAGTAACTTTGATCAATCTTCTTTGATGTTACAATTACACATCTGTTACGATGATTCATCTAATCTGTCTACGCAAAGGAATGATTACAATGAGAATTTCTAACATATAAATTTTGTTATTTTCTAATATATGAATTTTTGATATAAGAATTTGATTCAAGGATTCGCTATAAAACATATTGGTTAATGCATAAGTTTTTAATTCAAGCATTCTTAGTTCAAGCTTTTATTATAAAAATTTATTTGATGTAAGAACTTTGTTATAAGAGGTTGGTTAATTTTAATATAAGTCTTTTAATATAAGAAATTTCTTATGATAAGAATATTGTCATAAGAATTTAATATATTAGTTAATGAAGAGTTTTTAATTTAAGCATTTTTAGTTCAATATTTTATTACAAGAATGTCCTTATTGTAAGAATTTAGTTATAAGAGTTTGGTTAATTTTAATATAAGAGTTTTAATATAAGAATTTTGTTAATTTCTAATATATGAGTTTTGATGTAATAATTTTTAATATTAGAATTTGCTTATATAAGAATATTGCCACAAGAATTAAATATAAGAATATTTAAGAAATTCAATTAATGCAATAACTTTGATTTAAGAACTTCTTTAATTTTCAATATAAGAATGTTGTTAATTTTTAGTTGTAAATGATATTAGATGTTTCTTCTAGTGGCCGATTAAACCCACTTCCTAATGCAGTACAATGATGTTTATATTCGCAAATCTTTTTATCAATTCAATAAAATTTTGACAGTGCTTCCTTTTTCTCTCATGTCATACGCAAATGTGTGCACAAAGAATTAGAAGTTTTGATGAATTTTTTGAACTAATTGAAATTAAGTGATTTTCAAGTTGTAGATACTATTGTTTTTGTAACTTGCATGGAACTGGATCAAAGCCAACAACTACTATATTAGATGAATATAGATGTTAGTTTTTTACAAAAAAATAGCGAACATTGATCTAACAAAATTATGTTTAATATTTAATTGGACGTGTCCAAATATTTCCAAATTTCTATAAATGTGCATCGAGAATTTTAAACATCCAAATCAATTCCAATTTTGATTCAACACAAGTATTCTATGTATGTGTGTATATGTGTGTGTATTCTACAAAAAACTTACTTGGGAGCAAGTCGAGCATCACATAGCAATCCGATCGACATAGCAACATGAACAACAAAGGTCAAAGTCAGCGGTATGATGCTTCACCCACTTCACCCACTTCACCCAAGCAATTTAGCACAAACATGGTAAAAGTTGGTTGCTACAAAGAGCAAGTTGAAAGATGAGAGATTTTGAGATGACGTTGGTTGAGAAGGCTTAGGGGGCATTAGTGTGAGGAGGAGGCGGCATTGAAATTTGGGGTTAGTGTTTTCTATTTTGGGTTTAACTTATAGAAGAAGTGTGCCCTTTCATAGCTAATTTATAACTGGTACCACTGATTTCCTTCAGACATATCTATTATCTTTTTTCAGCATTATTATTTAGTTACTACTACGTATGATAACCATATATGTATACAATAGCATTTTCTAAAATGATATTATTTAATAACAAAATAAAGATCCTATATGTTTTAAAGTTTTACATTTGACCGAATGCAATGACATAATTCAAATATATCAAACTTACTTTTAACCGCCAAACCTTTAAATAGAAATTTAAGATTTTGTGTACGTTACCTTATTCAATTCTTCTAAGGATACCTAATTCAATTCTTCTAAGGGTACATATGAAGTTGCTTATTTTTACTAGTGGATAATTTATATTGATATTTTTTTAACAAATTAATAATAAGTTAATTTAAATAAGAAATATATAGAATACTTTATAACTTAATCTAAAACACATTTAAACCTATATTTTTTTATAGTTTTTTTTTTACCTTGATTGAAGATACTAAATTTTGAATGCATTGTTTCGGTTTGGAATACTCAAAATCGAAAACCAAATCATATGCAAATGTCGTGCTATCGTAGATTCATGCTTTTTAGATAATAAAAGTCAATACATATGATTGGATGTTGAAATTTCGAACGTAGACATGACCTCTAGCTGCAAGTGGTCTTAAAAAGTAACTCACTTTTAGGAAACTCTTAAGGATTTTGAACAATTAGGATAATCGCATCTAACATTTGTATATGATTACTCTTTTTATAATCCAAATGCATCAATTTGTTGTAACAAATTTGTTTCTTGTTTAAACCACTAAAATGAATACGTTTATAACTCATACCTATAGCAATCTAAATGATATTATAAAAACAGGAAAATAGAAAGAATGAAAAACTATAGTCATATTTTTGAACGAAGGACAAAAGTTTTAAAATGTAGTCCGAAAGATACCAAATACTATATTAATATAGCATTAGATAAAACATGTGCTATATGAACTATGAGAACGAAAGCTATATGAATTTAACATTATATATGTGTAATGATATATTAATAACATTTCGTTAACAATAAGAATGAATGCTATTTTAGTTCATATAGTGTAGTTTACTCGATGTTAGTTTAATTTAGCATTTCGTTTATCCGATGCTAGTTTAATACAATATTATATTTTATCCGATGCTATATTAATGTGGCATTTAGTGTCCTTCAGACTAAGTTTTAAAACTTGCATCATTCAAACTAAAATCGGTCTCAGGTCTTTTCTTTGAACTAATTCCCTCCTATAAAAAATAGTAAAATCGAACTATTTTTTGTTGAAAAATGAGTGATTCCTTTACGAGGAGAACACTCATGTAATTTGTTCTATACTCTAATAAGGTGTTGTCAACAAGCCTGACAGATAGTAGCTCTTTCCATGAACCCTTAACAAAAATAAAGATAAAACACCCCACAAAACAAATAACTAGAGTTTGTATGTACAAAAAGGATAAGATAAATCCTTTATAATCTAGAGTCCATAACAAATGAATCCAAAATAAGTAGTGTCTAAGCAAAATGTAATCACTAGCCAAACCAACAACAACAGACCAATCAAACAACAATGACAAAACTAGTACATCCAACAATATAAGGCTAGAGCTACCCAAAAACTTAAAAGCAAATGTTAGACAAACACGCACGCGCGCACATATATAAAATAAAACAAAAATAAACTAAAATTATAACGCAAGGGACTATAATACCGAACCAGAACAAGGTACTTAAGTTATAGTTAATTTGGTATTAATTTAACTTAACATAATTAAGTATTTAATATTAATATATTTTTATTAATATGCGCTTTAAGTATATATTTTTATTGGTACAATTGCTAATGTATATACAATAATTCTTTAATAATATATCAATAAAAAAAAATATTGGTTAAAAAATGTTATAGCTAAAATAAGCAAGTCATAGTTTACTGCTTTATTTAAAATAACTCGCATATGCTTAACATGTCTACACAAATATGTTTTAATGCTCTAAATTTTCAATGTATAAACATTTTGAAAATTTTCGGCAGTCTCTTTTGTACGAAGAACCTTTTAACACGCACACACACATATACAGGTAATCGTGCATATGTGATTTATGTGTACATAAAAAAGAACCATATTATTTTTATTATTTCGAAAGGCCTTTTGGTAAAATAAATGATTTTGGTGTTTCTGGGATTCGAACCCAAGACCACTAAAATTCCAGTTTCGTGCATTTATTCAGCATGGGTATATTTGTAATTTTAAAAGCTTCAAATTAATTATTTTCATTACACACACACTCAATCAAAGTGTTAAGTTTCAACGATCAGACCAAACTTCCTCATCTTTTGCAAGTGTTGTACGCATATAAGTTTGCAAATACTGGCATAACGAATGAAACCTTCAATGTTACGTGTCTACCAAATTATGTTTATACACTACATCTTCAAGTTACTTAGCGATGTGTTACTATTTCATTTTCAAACCATCGTTCCAGTTTCAATATGCGAGACAACCCTAACAAAAATATGATCAAAATTGCATCACATTACAAAATCATGCCCTAAGAGTAAAATATCATACATATACATACATATACATATATTACAATATAATTTGCATGTCACATAGCATACACATGTAAAATCGTAAAAACATACTTTTCTATTGCATATAAAACAATCTTTTCATAAATTCAATGTAAGCATGAGTTATAAGCATCGCGAAGCACTCCAAACATCGTGTTCCTACACTTTTACCCAAACAGTATCAATTAGAGCATATATAAAATGCATATCAACGCAAAGCCAAAATAGATTCCCTTTTACCTTATTCCTTGCTTCTATTTTATATTTGCGGATACTTAAAAAACTAACAATAGGTAGTCTGGAAATTATATCCTAGTTACTAAGCATATCATTTTCAAAATTCATGATAACTTTACCATTTATTTAAAGTGGACACAAAGAATTCTCTATTTATTAATTATAAAATCGTTTGAAGTAACTGAAAAGTTAGGTTTTCCTATTTGTCTATGCACCACAACATAAACATGTAAACTCTGTCATTGTCAAAAATTATGGCAATGTGATACAGGTTTGAGATGCTTTTAATTATGTATTATAATTGCATTTACACTACTATAAGTGTACTTGTTATCTAAGCCTGTTCTCTTTCATACTCGTTAGTGTTAAAATAACTTTTCTAACAACAACAACAACAACAATAATATAAGTGGAAAATACTTGATTTTGGTTTAATATTCAATTTCTAGAGTTGGAATATTCATAATGGTTATCGTCATACACTCATTAATCATTTTGCTATATGGCTAAACATTTAAGTTTATTAAGGGGATGAAGTGTTTCAACAAGCCCCAAAGTTGCTTGAGAAAGATTACACTTTCATATGTCGTTTAAAAGTGATATCCTTATTAACGATGTTAATAATTAATATCTTACATTTGTTATAGTTTGCTTGGAAGATTTGTTATTGTTTTGATTTAGTAATTGTGTTACTTAGTAGTTTTGATCTTATACATGTATAGCTTATGTGTTTATCCTTTTATAATGAAGTAAATTATATTTCACATGAATAAATTTTATCCAATTAGAACAATTTTTTTTGATAAAATTTAATGTATCACGATCTCATTGAAATTCGGATCGTTTCATACATCCTAGTATATATAAATGTTGGTTAAGCATATTCTAGTATATAATATATAATAATAATAGTTGTATATTAACAATGATTATTTCTATAGTTCACTATTATCATATTTTAGTTATCCATATTACTAAAAAACCATTATTTATATATTTTACAATCATTATTGTTGTTACTAGGATCAGATAATATGTGTTAAATATGTAACTTCATTAATGTAACTCATTAAATTAGTGTGTGTAATAGAGTCATATACTATAAACTCTACAAAACATATCATTCTATTTTTTTTAAAACTAGTTTTTTAGCAACAAAAATGATTCCAAAAGAATATCATTATTGCCGTCCCTAGGCACTATACTTAACACGTTATTTGTTGTCATATTTTTTAAAAACAATCAATCTTATCACTTTATTAAGATAATCCATTGAATTCATATTTTTAGCTAATTTATAACTAGGATTAGCTAACCATTTATAACAAAATAAAACAATTGAATAAGGAGCGTATTTTTTTTTATGCCTCTTAAATCATATAGTAATATTATAAATGGCATATAACAATGTTCTACCGACTACTAATGTAATAAACCCTAAAAGTATCGCAGTAAATATCACAATTTAAATCTTATTAACCGTATTAAAATAAAAATATCAAGAATAATCAGAACAATAGAAAATCATATATCATATATATATATATAGTAATAGTATAAATGGCATCTAAAAATGTCTGTGACTACTAATGAATAAAGCATAATAAGATCATGGTAAAAATCATAATTTAAATCATATTAATCGTATAAAATAAAAAATAGTAAGAATAATCAAAAAATAGAACCGATGAAAGAACAATCATAATCTAAATGTTTAACAGTTTCAAATTATAAAAAACACATTTTTTATCTACAAAAAGTTTTTTGTCTAAAAATTCAATTGTTTTAATTTTCTTATTTACGACAAGTCACATGTGAAATTTCATCTTTGGAAAATCAATACTTTCTGAATAAGTTTAAAAACATTTATTTTTGTGCCAGAAAAATTAAGGAATTTGTAAAAACAAGTTAGAAGAAATGCTACTTTCCTAACACCAAAACTTTATATCATTTTCATTATCTATGTTATAAAGTTCCAACCTTTTTCGTAGTAAAATAAAGTGAGTTAAGGTGAAACCTTCTAAATCCCGATTGAAATTAAAATAAAAAAGCGGAACCCAGTGCACGAGGCTCTCGCACGATAGCGTGCTCTGAGAAGGTCGATAATGTATGCATTCCTCACTTTGCGAAGATGCTGTTTTCGGACTTGAACCCGAGCGTCCAAATCACCATACAGATGGCCTAACCGTTGCGCCAAGGCTTCACATCTCCCGATTGAATTAAAATCCCGTGGAATATTATATTCAGGTTTATAAATGAATCACTATATTCCATTTTGAATTACATACGACCACAAATGGATATAAGTTGGTTACACCCAATTAACCAAACGTAAATCAAAAGAGGAAATCCCTTCCGTTTTGATTTACAATTAAAAACTCATATAGTGGTTAAACACAATATAGTTGTTAACCTTTATACGAAGGTTGACTACCACAAATGATATATAGTGGATACAACTATAGGAAAGTTAATTGCCATAAATGATATGTAAATAAAAAACGGAACACAGTGGTTAAACATTTATAGGATCACGAAATCATGCTGATCTTTTACCAATTCAGAGCATGTAACAACTCCGCATCCCTTATCCAAACGACTAACAATGTTATCATTGTCCATACCCATAACATCACTACTGAAATCATCTTCTTGCTCCTCCATGATTACTCCATAATGATTATTTGTTTTAATGGTGAAAGAGTTTAAAGAGACCTTACTTCCATGTTTTACTTTGTTAAAATCAATTTTTTTTTTCATCCAACAACAAATCTTTACTTTGTGTTCTTACCCTACCAACCATTGGAGAAGCATAAATAAGCATAAATGTAATAAGCATCACAAAGAGATCAACCATTAAATTGTCCGCTTTTGCTTCATCCAGACTAACGGTCGCAATCTTCATTTCACTATCGTCGGAACTTTCATATTTAGACATTCAGTTTGCTTAGTTTCAATTTTTTATATTAACAACAGAAACTCTACCAGTCGATTTCTTGCCATCATCCCATACTTTGCTCGGTATTGAATCAAATTTATTGAATTTACAACATTAAAATGTGCAAATAACCCTTCCAATGATCCGGTCCCCCAACTTTTATTCACTCAAAGGCAATCAAGAAGTTCTATTTTCAATTTCATACATTTTAAAACGAATAGGAATCCATGGTCGGCAAGGCTCAGATATACCGATGACATTGAATAAATCTTCTTTGATAATCCATAAGTATTTCTCTTGTGCCTAAAATAACCACATCTAAAACAACGAGTAGGCTCTTTAAATTGCTTTGCGATTTTCCCTCTACATCCAAAGCACAGAAACCACTTTTATTGATTTGCATGTGATGGCCGTAGCTTTTTCGATTGTTTCCTATGGGGATGTGACAAAAAGATGAACGAGTTTTTAACTACATCAGCCATTGTTTTAAATCTCATTTATCTCACCCGAGATCTCTCTCGAGATCTCATTTTCAAACTTGAGCGAGATGAGTAGCAAAACGAGACATTAAATTTTGTTTATGTCTTATTTAACACTCATCTCATCCATGATATTAAGAACTTAAGCAAAATTTGAGGTAAGATTTCTTTTTGACATCACATATTTCTTTTACTTTTTATGTGAATCTAAATAAATTGCACTTTAATGAATTTCTACTAACCATCTAATTTTATTTTTTAAGGAGTAAGCAAAAATAAAAGAATATTATTTGTAATATTCAAATCAATAAAATCCATTCCCCAGATCAATCATGTTACCATTCTCTTCTAGAAAGAGAAATTAATATTATTGTTTAATATAAACCCTCTCCTCTAGAATCCATTCTTCCAAATCAATTATTGATTTCGTCCGACACGAGATATTGTATGTAAAATCACCGAAATGAGACGCTACCGAAATCCAAAATTTAAAACCTTTATGTCAGCATAGGACCACACTTGTTGTTGATGAGAATGAGAATCAGCATAGGACCACACTTGTTGTTGATGAGAATGAGAATCAGCATAGGCGTTCGGGATTATGAGAAAGAGGACAAGACATGGGAAAAAATCAAGAAGAGGAAGAATACCCATCATCGTTAAATTATTTTTCCTTTTCAAGTCAAACAATATATTCATCTAAAGGGTAAAGGGTAGCATGTAGTTGTACATAATTTAAGAGAAATATTTTTAATTGATTATTGGTAAAGAGACTCTTAAAAGGGACTCCAATTTTAAGGGAGAACATTTTTCAATATTTTTAAAATTATCGGGGTGCTAAACTCAGTCTCTCCATAAAAAATGTAACCACAATTACATAAATACCCTCTTTCCATCGACATTTAAATTTAAACGACATGCATGTGCCATTTTTTTAGTCAATTTCGATGGACTTCTTTCATACTCTGCATCGGCGATACCGTGACTTTTGCTTCTTAAATTTCAACAATGTGCTATTGAATATGCTTTGATGGCTTAGAGGATTGATGGCTCAATGTTTGCCGACCAATCCATATTAACATACTTTGATGTGCTATCACTATATATGTATATATATATATATATATTCATGTTCACAAGAAATCTATACTTCTGCATGAGTTTTTCTACAACAACTGATAAGAGACTAGTTCTATTAAAACTTGGTGATCAATTTTAATATAATTTTTTAGATATTATGTATATATGTTACTTTGGTTTAATTAATTTTGTTTTGAAAAACAAAAGATTGGGAGAGGAAATTGAAAATAAATTACCGTAATGGCCAAAAGAAGCAAAATCTACTAACAACGATATTTTGAACAATTTTCTACTAGAGGACATTTTCCTTGGTTGCATCCCCTCAAACCTGTACAAAGACCTTCCACCATTCTAAATTCGTTCAAAAGCAATACTCTTCTCCCTTTTTGTGATCTTTATTTATTTATTTCATAAACAAAAATTATATCGGGTTTGCAACACTGTAGATTACAAACTCCATTGTAACTGCACTTTAAAAGCTTTTGGATTGATTTCGTTGGTGAAAAAAGGCAGTTCACCGAAGAGATTAATTCTTCGTGCTTCGTTGTATCTTATAGGCAGACTTGTCGTGCCTTAAACATGTTCACTTGTTTGATTATATGATGGCGATGTCGATTGTCATCTTAAGGAAAATGTTTGAATGGGCGGGACTTGAAGCAAACTCTATTGTTATTTCATTTTGCTAAAAACTCACCGCTTTGGAAATTTCATCAACAAGTTAATATTTTGAACATAAGTAAATGTATCATATCTACCATAAATGAAAACCTAATTTCTACCCTTGGTAATTCTGAGCACCATAAAATTCAAGTAAGACCACTAACAAGAAAATAACAAGTTCACTGATCATCACCCTTTTTTTCCCGCAACACCAATGAATATGGAAAGCTTTCTTTGAATAGACAATCATATCACATTGTGCAGTCAAATACACGGTTGTAAATGACAATATTCATTAAAATGTGACAAAAATACCAATATAGTTGTTAAACCCATCCTCATTTATCCAGCCTTGGGACTCACTATATTGATGGTGTAGTTTAACAAAATTAATCAGTTGTCTTAATTTTTATCAAGTATTTTATTTCTCTATAAAATCAAGGTAATCCACTGCCTACGATTGAACCGGTGCCAGAGTCTTGTGTCTCAACTGTGGAAGAGAGAACCGCGGCTGATAAAGAGAAGTGGTGGAAGAAAGGGTTGAAAGCCATCTCTGAAGGAAAGTTAGCGGTTGTACTTTTATCTGGTGGACAGGTACCCATTTCAGTTTTTGTCCTTACCGTTTCCACCCACATTTCTTTTAATTGGTTAGCTGTATCCTAAATATCTATTAGAATGTTTAGTGTTCACTTTGGTCAAGAATCATTGTCATATTTTCTTTCTATTATCGATAAAGAAACATATCATCCCAAATTTGCATGTTTAGGTATCATTAGTTTAACCTTTTGTAATCATGGAGACCATAAACATTTCTTTTTAGTTATGTGCATATAATCTCTTGTTGATTTTTCTATCCTTCTACCAGGGAACACGGCTTGGGAGTTCAGATCCTAAGGGTTGTTTTAGTAAGTACCAATCCTTTATTACACGAATTACATGCCGCTTTTACTTTCTTGTGGTTACCATAGAATAGAAACTCTATTAACCCATAATCATATTCATATTCATATTCTGTAATACGACACTCCAATGCTATACATCAACGTGCTCAATATCAAAAATTGATTGTCACCTTCAATTTTTTTGTTTTTAGATATTGGACTCCCTTCTGGAAAGTCACTTTTCCAACTGCAGGCAGAAAGGATCTTGTGTATCCAAAAACTTGCAGCTCAATCAAGTGAAGGTGAGACATAAATTCTTTTGACAAATGTGATAAAAATTAACTTATGAGTTAGTCTTGTGCATACCTTTACCGTGCAGGCTCATCTGGGATTCCTCCAATTCCTTGGTATATAATGACCAGTCCATTCACTGATGATGCCACACGCAGGTTTTTTGGAAGTCACAACTATTTTGGCTTGGAACAAGATCAAGTACACAAATTATGTAAATCCTTTTCAGTTTACTATTGTACTATTATTTGAGCTGACATTTCATGTTTATTGGTGAAGGTCACCTTTTTTCAACAAGGCACCATTCCTTGTGTTTCATTAGATGGTAGATTCATACTGGAGACTCCATGCAAGGTTCAAAATCTTTCTTTCCATGCAACTTAAACTTTTTCTACTTATGTAAGCACATGTACAATAATGTGTCTACGTACATGTTTTTATATGAGGATAAAACTATTGTCATTTGATTATTGTTAACCATCATTGCTGGCTTAATATCAAGGGAGTACTATGGTTAACATAATCCATATTTCACTTATAGATCATCAATTAGTTGTAGCACCAGAATCAAGTTCATCCTATGTAGACAAGTTATTGATAAGCACATATTATATGGTACGAGGGTTACGGCACGCGCTTCGCGCGTGAATTATTTTTCTTATAAATTGTATATGTTTAAATCAGTCAAAAAAACGATTTTTTATTTTCGAGTGATATTAAGATTTGTATATTTTTTGTAAAGAAATATTTGGATTTTGTAAAAGAAGTTTAATTTTAGATTTTATTTTTAGAAACATTTTGAATTTGTAAAGCATGTTTAATTGTTAGATTCTACTTTTATGGGCGTTTGAATTTGTAAAAAAAGTTTAATATTAGATTCTATTTTTAAGCGATTAAGATTTGATAATATATAGATGAGCGTTTTTGGCAGTTCACGTTGATACCAAAGCTATTACAACTATTATTAAAGATTATTGTTTTAGTCAAGGACCACTAGCTCAATTGACTAGTGATATGACGCTTTAGACATATGTTCTTGAGGTCATGGGTTTGAAGTCCAGATACAATAAAATGAGTGTTCTGCTTCAGTAAAGTACCACTCTTACTATCAAAAATAAAATAAAATGGTATTATTGTGTGAATCGTCTTACAATTGTTACAAGTTATGACAGACCCAATCATCAATGTGTTTGTCTTGTTCACACTTCACAGTTTACTTTATTGTTGTGTTTGGTAGTGTTACATATTTCATTGGATTCCGTATAATTCTAGTTTTGTGCCCTCGTTCTCTATAATTCATACAAATTTATTCAAGGCAGGTTGCTAAAGCTCCTGATGGAAATGGAGGATTGTATTCTGGTATAAATATGCCGATATATAGCACACAGTTTCCCTTTTTCTTCGAATCTGCAGTTTAACATTTATATTTTCATTCTCCCTCAGCTCTAAAATCTTCAAAGTTGCTAGAAGATATGGCCACAAGAGGTGTTAAATACGTGGATTGCTATGGTGTTGATAACGTTCTGGTATGAAATTTGACATTAAATAAGATAAATTATTTTTGTATTTTATATTTAATTAATCATGAGTAACAGGTCCGTGTGGCAGATCCGACATTTCTTGGATACTTCATTGACAAAGGTGCAGCATCAGCGGCAAAAGTTGTGAGGAAGGTAATTAAGCTCCAAAAGACTATATTATATAGCGTAAATAGTTTGTTTATTTTTTTCCCCTTTTCTTTCGTCTGTAAATCTCTACATGGTTTTGTATATTTATATAATTCAGACCTTTTTTTTTTTTCTTAAAAAAAAATTCGGAATAAAGGCGGAATAAGAAGCAAATTAAGTTTTGATTTTAGATATAGAAGCTTAAGCATCAAATAGTTTAGGAAAACATATATCACTACCATAAAAAGAAGAATCGATGTTTTTATACACTTAAATGTCATTTTACTACCTACATATAATAAAATTTATAGCATACAAGTATACACATTCATACACATATGTACACATGCTAAAATGAATTCTATCTACGATTCAAGATTTAATTATAGTTTAGATTTAAAACTTGAACATTACTACTTAAGTTTTGAAGCCCATTTTGAGAAACTTGCTGATACTACATGCAAACTAAAGCTTCTAACCTCGAAACCATCCAAAATCAATTAAACACTAACTAAATTTCTGCATTTTGATTCAGGCGTATCCACAAGAAAAGGTGGGAGTATTTGTCCAAAGAGGCAGAGGTGGGCCTCTTACAGTTGTTGAGTACAGTGAAATGGAACCTTCGATGACTACAGAAATCAATCAAACGACCGGAAGACTTCGATATTGTTGGAGTAATGTATGTTTTGTTTCACTCTTTTTATCCAATATATAATTTTGGTCGCCTCTACACTCGATTATATTTGAACTTCTGTTAGTTTCGATAGATCAGTTGATTTTCTGTTGTAGTCAAGTACCATGAACATGAAATCTTATACGGCAAATAAAATAGAAGGAAACCACCTACATATTTTAGGTGGCACTATAGCTTATGTCATAGGCCCAAATGTATGCTAATGTATAAGTTTTACTCCTTATTTTATAATAATTAGATTACTACATGTTTTATTACTGCTACTTTCTATGAGGAAGCTGAGTGAAAAATTTTCATGCTGTGGCCCCTTCTATCTTTCAAATGACAGGAACCTCCTGAAAGCTTGGATTTATAGTGCTTTACCCTACATATTGAACCTATACAGTGTCAAACTTGTTAGAGAGAGCCGTTTCGTTAATGCTTTTGAATGTTTCTATTTTTTAGGTATGCTTACACATGTTCACACTGGACTTTCTGAATCAAGTTGCTAATGGGCTTGAGAAAGATAGCATGTGAGTTATTCTCTCAATCTGTTTCTTATGCCACTACCGTAATATAAGATCATATCTAAGCTTATAATGCATGAACCGTAGCTAGAATCTTATATACCGATATTTTGATTAATATTGAACTGATACATGTGAGTCACCTTGATTCTACAGTAAAGTACGGTCTCAGTTTCGAAACTATGTAATATCAATGTAATATCAATCTACTTCAAGCAAAAAATTATTTTACTACATCAACGTTTTACTTGTGAAATTCCATGCAGATATCATCTAGCTGAAAAGAAAATTCCTTCAATGCATGGTACAACAGTAGGTTATAAACTTGAGCAGTTTATATTCGATGCCTTCGCTTATTCTCCTTCCACAGCTCTTTTTGAGGTTTGACTATTTCCAATTTGCATCAGCTAACTTTTTTTCTTTTTACATATTTGAGTTAACAAAATAAAACAGAATAAATTTTCACCGATGAGGTTGAGAGTTCGATCCTCATCAGCTACACTACACATGTGAATGTACCCAAAGTATGAGTTGGTGGTACAAATACAATCTTTCTCAGAATTTACAAGCAAAGTCTGGTTCTCTGGGTCTTCAGAAATAAAATAAAATAAAAACAAAAATAGAATAAATTGGTGGATAATTTCCATTTAAATAATGTATAGTTTGATATAGTAGGTATCTAGAGAGGAGGAATTTGCACCAGTTAAGAATGCGAATGGAGCAAGTTATGATACTCCAGACAGTGCTAGGCTAATGCTTCTCCGCCTTCATAGTCGATGGGTGGTTGCTGCTGGTGGTTTTTTGACCCATTCCGTGCCATTGTATCTTACAGGTACCATTTTTTGATTTATCCACAGCCTTTGTCTTTCTTATACAGTGCTCGATATACATCTAATCCTACTCTCTAAAACTCCAATGAATTCTGCATACTCTACTGTCCTACAAATACCTAAATACAGCTGGAATTAAAATTTGTCATTTTAGGAAAATTTGCTCACGTAGGCCACTTTTGGAAACCTATTACGGAACCAGACTTGTTTCCAATCTAATTATGGAAACATGCGTATTTCCACCACACAGGTTAAAAAATATATTTGTTATGACATGATCCTTAATCGTGCCATAACAAAATTTTTAGAAAATAATAGTTCATTGCGTGATTTTTGATAATGACGATTTGTGCTATCCTAAATCGTGCTTCACAATTATTGTTTTTGAATAAAATTATTATGGTATGACCCTTGATCATACCATAACATTTTTTATTTGCTTGTGGCAGAAACATGTATGTTACGTAATTAGTTGGAAATCAGTTTTTCTTGTAATAGGTTTCAAAAAGTAGGCCGCATGCATCGATTTTCCTTTTTTAAAAAGAAGAAGAAAAAGAAATAGACACACCATTCTGGCGTCTTTCTCGCAAAATCTAATCCCTCTTTCCAGATTGAATCCATGTGTAAATTGATAAGCAGGAACCCTAATTTTAATGTAGATTAGTGAACCTTAAACCTTAATCCTAGCCATTTGCAATCAGTAAATTGGCTAGAAAAATAAATCGACGGAGACAAAATTTTAAAAAATGGTGGATAGACATAATAATATAAAATTTCTGACCGTTTTATGGAATATTTATAGGATTTTCATATATTTAGCTCCTCTTGATGCAAAATGCATCTGTTACACAATTCATATTATAATCTTATATATTTTACTCTTTGAAAATTCTATTGAACTATATATAATTTTGGGTTCAACAACAAACTAAAAGCGTATTGTTGGTAAATGAAAAAAATGACATGGTATATCTAAAAAGAGAAAGGGACACAAAATGATGACATAGTTGATGACACTGTGAATTTCAATCATTAGATTGTCCTCCTGATTTCAACCCCATGGGTAAATACAATGAGATTCGATGATCCAGATCTATTGTTTCATCAATTGCGTTTAATTTTCTGTTCGAATACCCGGTCCATTTAAAAGTTAATTGGAATATAATTTTGCATTAGGTGTGGAGATCTCACCTCTTTGTTCCTACGGAGGAGAAAATCTGGAAGCTATATGCCGTGGAAGAACTTTTCATGCACCAAGTGAAATATCATTCTAGTTGCTTAGCTAGCTACATTGGACAGTTTGGTATATTGTTCTTTGTCCAAACTATGAGTTATTTATTTATTTACCTTCACTTTCCCTTCTTGAGTGTACATGTTAAATGCACGTTAAGGTCAAGTGTGATAATCATGTGTTGTGTGTAATTTTACCATATTAATTTTCCCCCCATCATTCAAGGGGAGTTTCATTGCTATATAAATATGTTCCACTCCATGAAATAATGTATTGTGAAATGCTGTACGTATTATTATTATTTAAAAATAGGGCAAAAATTGACGATGAACTCCAATTTCCTGGGTTGTTGGGCATGATCGATAGCTTTGCATTACAAATTTGGACATGATAATTCAATTAAGTTTAAACAGAGCTAAAATGACATAAATGAATACACGGATGATAATGTTGATAAATGACATCTAGGATCACTTTGTATAAAAGAATACATAAAGAGGGAATTAGGGAAAATGACCATAAAAAATTTGTCTCAAGGACACCAAGATTTATTTTTTGATTGAAGGGCGAACTATGGGAAAAATTAGACTGAATGACAATGCTAGTTATTAAGTTTTTACACTATATAAAATGCTAGTTCTGTCTAGCATTTAATTCAGTTTTTACACCATACAAAATGCTAGTTCTAACTAGCATTGTCCTTCAGCCTAATTATTTTAAAAGTTTGTTCTTCAGCTTAAAAATGTAATTTGTTGTCCTTCAGCCTAAACTTTTTTTAAAGTTTGCCCTTATGTCTATTTTTCACATACACATAAACATATGTAAAGAATAAAATGCTACTAAAAGGTAGTATTAAAACGTGAAATGCTGTATTTGATTTCTAAACGCAAGGCAGCATTATAAGGATGTTTTGCCTTTGAATGCTATTTACAAGTAACACTACAAACATGATATTAAGAGTTTTTGCGCAAAATGCTAAGTAATATTTGATTACGTTAGCTTATTTTATTAATCACTTACATCGAAATCAATACAAATTTATCAATGATGGAAATTAAAATACAACTCAAAATTTACAGTAAAATTATGCTTCTATAAAACTCAAAATTTACAATAAAATTATGCTTTACAAAATTCCAATGGTAGGATGTTACATACAAATTACATTATAGAATGATTGGTTAAACACCCAAATCAAATTATAAGAAGAGATTAACGAAGAAATAAATGGAAAATGAGATAAATAACACATAAGAATTTATAGTGGTTTGACAAAAACTCCAGCTTATGTCCACTTAAACTTTGTTAATGATTTCTGATGTTCTTTAGAACTGTGATTTTACAACTCAGTTGCTTACAAGTCAGTAAGTTGCTTACAAGCCAGTAAGAATCCAACAGAGTCTCGGTGTAAAATCAGTAAATTCAAAAAGTAAAGAAAAAAATATATCCTTTTTTATGCTCCACTCCTCCTATTTATAAACGTAGATCAACGAAATAAACTTCAATTTTTGCTATCCATATTCTCCATATTCAGGAGGAGGCTCAGAAGGAGATCGTGACCAGATCCGCATCTCAATAGTCAACTAAGTACTGAGTTGTGCCTCACATCTAGGTGTCGAGTCATGGGTTCTTCGACTTTTGAAGTAATTAGCTTTGCTTCTTTATTCTCTTGAATGCAATGCCCTTGGCCCATTTTCCTTAAATCTATATGCTTTGTCTTTGGTTCAGTCTTCAGTCTCCTTGAAGTAGTTATGCTAAGTTAATTTTATGACTGGTACCAAGTTGAGGGGTTCAACTGGGTACTGAGTTGACAATTTTTTATTTTGCAACTTCTCCATTCACCATTTGGTTCATTTGAAAAAATGGATAGCTACCTTCAAGTGGCAAGCAAGGTTCTACATCAACTCTTCAGATTCCAATTGGATTTTGGTCTCCAAAGTTAGGATTCATGATTTCTGTTTTGCTTTCAGACCGTTTGCTGGTTCTAACTCTTCTATATATTGCTTGGTTCAAAGTAGGATAACATTTCCTCTCAAAGTATACATTGTGCTAATAATGCATGCTTTGGATCGAGACAAATCATCGACTTCAAACTTTGATTTGAACAGATATTTCTTTTCTTTGAATTGTTTTGTAACATCCTAATATTTTCAACCATTCGCATCCACACATGTCGGACTTGAATTGTTCAAAATATCAAATTGTTAATTTAAATTTGGCAAAACTCAGCATATACAGTAAATAAAATAATCATAGAGTCACAGACACAAAGTAATATAACAATAATGTAGCGGAAATAAAAGAATAGTAGTTCATGAAGCTACTATATATATATGTATATATATATATATGTATGTATATATATATATATATATATATATATATAACAGAGTTAAAACAAGATAAAACAGAAGTCTCGAATACATAAAAGTCTCAATACCATAGTCAAATAACGAAATTTGAATATATCACAAGAGTTAACTGAACAACTGAAGGCTGAATAGATAGCTGGATCTCCAAGCGAAGCTCCAACTAGATACATTATATATATCAAATCAAATTTATAAATATATACCTGTATATATTATAATCAAGTCATATTCAACAAATTCAATCAATTCCATTTTTTCAAAACAGAGTGTAGCAAGCTACAGAATGGTCTCTCCACTTTGAAACTCGAAAATGAATTTCTATGATGCGGCCGCCATCACCGAAATTATTTTCCAGCGATAAAAGAGAAGTGCACTGATTTAAATCTTTAAAAATTCTTTGGAAACGATTTATATTCGAAAATAGTTTCAATAACATATATTTAAAAAAAAATTAAAACCGAAGTTTGGAGTTACCGGAAATTAAATTCTCAAAATCTAACTTTTAAATTCAATTAAATTTCCAAAACAATTTCTAAACCATATTTTTATAGTTCCATTTATTTACATCATGTGACAATAGTCAATGATTTACAAAGCAATAAATGAAAATCAAATATTATCATTTCAAACAACCAATTCATTTAACTATTTAATTTCAGAAAAATTTACTTATATATAATATAATTATACGAAATTGATTCCATTTACTAAATTTTTAAAAATATTATGTCAGTTTGCTTTATTTAAGTGTTTTGGAATTCCTATCATAGCGTTGATCAGACGAATCGATCGAAACCCCAAATCAATATAACAACTCAAACACCACAATATATAAAACATTTTAAATATTAACTAATTACAAATACATTCCCTCACTCGAAGATTCAAAGATGAATTCTAGAACAGGGATAGAGATTCAAATTCAAGGGGATCCTAGTTAAAAGAATTCCAATCTAGAAGATAAGCTCGAAACGAAGATAAAATCAACTTCAAAAATAGAAGGATGGATAGACTTATATAAATCGCGGGCAACCTTAAACCGGTCAACCGTGACTTTGAGAACAAGATCGATGCAGAATTCTGAGGAAAATTAACATTCGATCGCAGGAGATAGCGACATTTCAACCGAGGATACAGAAATCTCCCGTAAAGCAATGTCTATTGTAAAGGAGTTTCACCCCTTTACAAATCATACAGTGGAGCTATGGGACATTCCAGAATCAAAGGAACACGAATAGAGATAGACAGAATGGATTTTGGACCCGAAGGGAACGTTCCAAAATTCAAAGGAAATCGAGTCAAAGAGGAAGAAATTCAAGCTCGAACGAAAGTGATTCCGTAATTAAATTTACCTTATATGTTGAGTTTTTCCTAAAACCAGAGCTCTGATACCACATGTAACATCCTAATATTTTCAACCATTCACATCCGCACATGTCGGACTTAATTGCTCAAAATATCAGATTGTTAATTTAAATTTGGCAAAACTCAGCATATATAGTAAATAAAATAATCATAGAATCACAGACACAGAGTAATATAAAATAATGCAGTGGTAATAAAAGAATAGCAGTTCATGAAGCTACTATATATATATATATATAATAGTAGTTCATGAAGCTACTATATATATATATATATATAACAGAGTTAAAACAAGATACAACAGAAGTCTCAAATACATAGAAGTCTCAATACCATAGTCAAATAACCAAATCTGAATATATCACAAGAGTCAACTGAATAACTGAAAGCTGAATAGATAGCTGGATCTTCAAGCGAAGCTCCAATTCCGAAGGTGAGTCTTGAATACTGGTATACTCAGTCTAACCCGAGCGTAAAGAAAAACACAAAACACTCGAGTCAGGATTAACATTCTTATATCAATAAATCCAACTCAAGTGAAATAACAACTGAAATACAAGTAACTCAAAAGATGTTTGGGATAACCATCCCTCTAAGGATCCGTTAAACTATCTATTATGTAGTAATATACGCTATTATAATACTGTCTATAGTAAAGTAAACTATTAAAATAACGTTACGGCGTTACCCATATCCCCCTTAACACATTTTATATATTCCCATAGTATATACAGTACCGTAATCTTCCCGGTACTAGGCGTCATCAGAGGGCGCTCCATAGGTATGGTACAAAACAAACTCGTATAAGGCACGCTAGGGTAGGTGACACGACACAACTAGGCAATGCTAGGGTAGATATACCAATTACACTTTCGGACTGGTGGTAACGTATAGCAGCCACTACCGCCCACATCGAGCCACACTCTAAAAAAAATCAAAGGTGCGCACCAAATCAATCACAAAGTAATAGAATGGCATACGAAGGAGTGTGTCCGATCGGAGGAGCTACCTCACTTGACCCGTCGATTGCTCCTGTTTTAGCCACCTTATTCCAACTCACAGGAGTTGGGTCCACGTATATACCTCATATAGGATCGTCGCCACCATCGTACTTCATTTTTGAAATCTCCACCGCGTACACGGTTGTTAAAGTGGTTTTCAATATTGGCAGAGAGTATGATAATATCCGATCCCTGTCTCTTTAACAACCAACCGTTATTACAATACTGCGGTCATTTCTAAATAGTTTATACTTCAAAACCAAAATATCATTGCCATTTCAAAACCATATCAATACGATATCATTTCCATTTCAAAACGAAATACGATATCATTTCCATTTCAAAACAAATCCAATCATAGCACTTTCAAAGTTATAACACTTTCGAAACCAAACACTTAAATTATAACACTTTCAAAACATAATATTTTGAAATTCATAACTTTGAAAACATAACTTCCACCACTTAAACAGTTTAGATATTAAAATAGTATATATATAATAAAATAGTTTATAAAGTAAAATAATTTATATAAAAGAGTTATAAGTTAAAAATAGTTTATATTAAAATAGTTAGTATATTAAAATAATTTATATTAAAAACAGTTTATATTAAAAATGATTTATAAAGTAAAATATAAATAGTTTTAAATATAATTTAAAAATGCTTTCTATATAAAATAGTTTCCTCAAATTTCTCAAATCAACTCGAATTCAAAAATTAAAATTTAATTAAATCTCAATTCATCAATTTCAATTCAATTTCGTTTCTCGATAAACCATTTCAAATTATATCGATTTCAAATACAGATTTGAACCACAAAATAAACCATTTCAATTTCAATATATTTCAAAGCTTAAATATTTTACCTTTTCAAACTAAATTTGATAATTCCATTTATATCTCAATTTAACCTCATTATTATTTAGTTTTGAAATTATTACTTAATAAAATCCAATATCATTTAAATAAAACTCCAAATTTCAAATCACTAGATATTTCCTTTAATTTATTTAAACTTGAAATATTCGTTTAATCACCTTAGACCAAAATCAAGTTATAAAATCATATCCTGTAAAAATCTCAAATTCAATAAGTTTCAAATCGATTTAATTAAATAAATTCTTAATTAAATACCATTTCAAATCAATTTCAAGTCTATCTTCCCCACCATAAAAATTATTACAAACTCTATATTTGAAAATATAATTTTAAATAAATAATTAAACATATTATATATAAATTAAATCAAATTTTATTAAATTAAATCTTATTAATAAATTTATTTTATATTAAGACTTATTTATATATATTTTAAAATAGGAAAATTGGAAGTAGATTCTTAAACTTAAAATTTTAAAACTAACTTATAATTTGAAATTTCCAAACATATAAATTTAAAACTCAAGAATTTTACTATATATAAAATAACATTTATATATAATATTTAAAAATCAATATTTATATAAACCATATTTTTTTTAAAACTTTGAAAATCATTTCAAAATATATATATATGGACCACGGTGTCTGTATATAATTTTCTATCATATGGTCAAGTGATACAGATATTTATCATTTCAATCCGCAATTTAAATATATATACGGGTATATTTCATTTCAACCCGCAATCTCAAATTCAATTCAATAAAAATCGCTTGGGTTTATCATTTCAACCCATAACGATTTTTTCATATTCTACAGATCGTTCGGGTATGTATCATTTCAACCCATAGGGAATTCTAAATTAACAGGGAACTTGTAGAATGATAACATATATGATAATAATATAACATGCATATATCATCAATATAATAGCAGATAATGGTGTCAGATGCCACCGGTGAACAGATAATAACATATAATAACAGTGTAAATAACTAATAGCAGCATATTTCAATTGTCGTTTCAATTGAAATCAAATTTAATAAATATAAGAACATTAATCGTGAGTGATTGCTCACCTTTCTAGGCTAGAGAGATTTGACACTGAAATGAGTTACGAATCCAAGCACGAATTTCAAAGCAAAGCAGGATTCACACGAATTCGACGAAAAAATCTGAAAGTTTGGGATTGACGAAATCGAATCAGGACCAACTTGATAAAAATTTGATACAAAAATATATGCTATAATTTTCTCTAAAACCAAATTTTTAAACGTATATTCAAAATAATATATATATATATATATATATATATATATATATATATATGTATGTATGTATGTATTTCAAATCACTAATTTAACTTTAATCCCAATAAAACAAAATTCTATATGCATATTTAAAAATCCAAATTGTAAACTGTAGATCGTATATACATACGCAGACCGAACATATATGTGCATATGCTAGCAACTATAAACATATAACAGTATATACTATATACTGAAAATAATATATGTTACAAATATATACCTCTTATACTCTTAAAAGAAAATATAAAACAATATATATATATATATATATATATATATATATAAAACAGAACTTATTTACATATACTTACATAAACCATAAAAAACATATATAATATATATGTATACACACACACACGCGCGCGCGCACCTACTTTATATATATTGTATTTGTATACATATTCAGTAAAATGGATAAAATCAATACTTATATATATTATACGCAACTCATATAACAACCTATATAACAGATCTTATAAAAATAAACTAGCTGGAAACAATACATGAAAATATCTATATATATATAAAATACCTACCTTTATATAAGAAGGAAGGAGAGACGGTCACGCATGCAAGCTAAAGGAACAAGCTACAGATAAGCTACAGTTGCACATATATATATATATATGTATATATATATGTGTATATATACATATGTATATATATGTGTGTGTGTGTATGAATGCTCATATATATTGTTCTCTGTCTTTAGTTTATTTTTATTTTTATTTCACCACAAGGCTAGGTGGTTGAAGGCCGGAGGGGGCACGCTCGAGGCTACGGGAAGCGGAGACACGATGAGGCGGCTGAGGCGGCCATGGATCTGTGGAGTGGAGAAGGGTTGCGTGAGGTTGGTTTGGTCTTGCTTTGATTTGGAGGTGGGGATGCAGAACACGGGATGGGGGATGGAACAGTGATGATATACCGAGTGAGGAAGGTATGGCTTCACGAGTAGAGGCTGTGGGTGGAGCACGTGGATCTGGGGGAGCTTTGGCCGTTGGCAAGCAAGGGACGGAGGAGATTGTTGTGCACAGAGGTAGAAGAGATGGACGCAGGGGTAGGCGTCGTTTGCTATGCGGGTGGGAGTGTGTTTATGGTGGCCGAGTGCTGTGGTCATTAGAGATGGTAGATGAGAAGTTTAGCCAAGCTTGGGAGTGGCAAGACAAGGAGGAGATCGGTCATGCTACAAAGGAGGGTGGAACGCAGATTAGAAGGAAGATGAATAGCTTTGGCTAAGAGAGGATGGGTAGAAGACGAAAGATGAAGCAATCTGTTACATTAAGTTTCATCACTTTTTGTCTTTTATCAATGAACAGATTATATTGAAAAGTCATGGCTGTTCTTGTAAGATTAAAAGTTAAGTAACCATTTATTCAACAGGCGGAAAGTGAATGGTCAAGGAAAAATCAAAAAGCCAAATTACCGGACCGATACAGAAATCGTTTTCCGTATCTCACTGTCTCATGGACTTCAAAACACACAAATGAGTATGCTGCGACGATCAATTCGACGAGACGATCAAAACGATATAGAGATATCAAAGGTACTATCATCATACCAAAAGTCGATAATCGACACCGAAAATGCTGCTAAAATGCCAAAATTAAGATAAACGAAGCAATAACAGTTCAAATTTGAAGAAAAGAAAAATGGCATCTCACTTAGAAGATAATTTACAAATTTATTACATAAAATTATCCAAGTTTGGAAAACATTTTATTATCATCAATATTTAACTGATTTAAATTGAAATAGAATTACACAAAAAAATAAACTTCCATATTTTTAGATTAAAATTTACCATTTGCTATGCTCAAACAGACGTATTCCAAATATTAAATTTTTAATTCAAAATTTTATTGTTTAAAATTTCACAAAAATTTAATTTATTAAAGAAATAAAACCACTAAAATTTACGGGTCATTACACTCTCCCCCACTCAAAACTTTTCGTCCCCGAAAAGGAAGGAGGTAGGAGAATAGAAACAACCAGAAGAAAATAGATTGAAAGTCAAGATAAAAAAATTAATTTAAAACCATATAAATTTCAATTTCAACCAATTTATATTCAATAATTAATTTTAACTTAAAGGTATTTCATTAATTTGATTTAATTTCAATTTATTAATTCCCTCAATTTTTTTAATCTATCTCGTCTATTATTCAATTAACTTATTATTCTACTTATCTCTAATAACATTTTTATAGTTAAAATTTAATCATTTATTATAACCACTCAAATTTTATTTATATAATCATTTTATATTACATACTCTCTAATTACATATTCAACTTCTGGACAATTTAGGTAAGTTTATATTAAAATGTAATTGGGTATTATACAAATAAACTTTTGTCAACTCAATTATTTCAAGTTTTTAAATATTTATTCAAATTTTTTAGCTTTATTTATAATTGAAATCATCCTTAACATAAAATTTAAGAATTAAATTTCCAATTCAATTCAAACCATTTAGATATATATGTATATGTATACACATACTATATATATCAAATCAAATTTATAAATATATACCTGTATATATTATAATCAAGTCATATTTAAAAAATTTAATCAATTCCATTTTTTCAAAACAAAGTGTAGCAAGCTACAGAATGGTCTCTCCACTATGAAACTCGAAAATGAATGTCGGCAATGCAGCCGCCATTACCGAAATTATTTTCCTGCGACAAAAGAGAAGTGCACTGATTTAAATCTTTAAAAAATCTTTGGAAACAATTTATATTCGAAAATACTTTCAATAACATATGTTTTAAAAAAAATTAAAACAAAGTTTGGAGTTATCGAAAATTAAATTATCAAAATCTAACTTTTAAATTCAATTAAATTTCCAAAAAAATTTCTAGACCATGTTTTTATAGTTCTGTTTATTTACATCATGTGACAATAGTCAATGATTTACGAAGCAATAAATGCAAATCAAATATTATCATTTCAAACAACCAATTCAATCAACTATTTAATTTCAAATTTTTTTACTTATATATAATATAATTATACAAAATTTATTTCATTTACTAAATTTTTAAAAATATTGTAACGATTTGCTCTGTTCAAGTGTTTTGGAATTCTTATCAATAGCGTTGATCAGACGAATCGATCAAAACCCCAAATCAATATAACAACTCAAACACCACAATATATAAAACATTTTAAATATTAACTAATTACAAATACACTCCCTCACTCAAAGATTCAAATATGAATTCTAGAACATGGATAAGATTCAAATTCAAGGGGATCCTAATTAAAAGAATTCCATCTAGAAGATAAGCTTGAAACGAAGATAAAATAACCTTCAAAAATAGAAAGATGGATAGACTTATATAAATCGCGGGTAACCTTAAACCGATCAACCGTGACTTTAACAAGATCGATGTAGAATTCTAAGTAAAATCAACATTCGATCGTATGAGATAGCGGCATTTCAACCGAGGATACAAAAACGTCCCGTAAAGCAATGCCTGTTGTAAAGGAGTTTCAACCCTTTACAAATCATACAATAGAGTTATGGGACACTCCGGAATCAAAGGAACACGAATAGAGATAGAAGGAATGGATTTTGGACCCAAAGGGAACGTTCCAAAATTCAAAGAAAATCGAGTCAAAGAGGAAGAAATTCAAGCTTGAACGAAAGTGGTTCCGTAATTAAATTTTCCCTATATGTTGAGTTTTTCCTAAAACCAGAGCTCTGATACCACATGTAACATCCTAATATTTTCAACCATTCGCATCCGCACGTGTCGGACTTGATTGCTCAAAATATCAGATTGTTAATTTAATTTGGCAAAACTCAGCATATACAGTAAATAAAATAATCATAGAATCACAGACACAGACTAATATAATAATAATGCAGTGGAAACAAAAGAATAGTAGCTCATGAAGCTACTATATATATATATATATATATATATATATATATAACAGAGTTAAAACAAGATACTACAGAAGTCTCGAATACATAGAAGTCTCAATACCACAGTCAAATAACAAAATCTAAATATATCACAAGAGTCAACTGAATAACTGAAAGCTGAATAGATAGCGGGATCTCCAAGTGAAGCTCCAACTCCGAAGGTGAGTCACAAATACTAGTACGCTCAGTCTGACCTGAGCGTAAAGCAAAACACAAAACGCTCGAATCAGGATTAACATTCTTATATCAATAAATCCAACTCAAAGGATGTTTGGGATAACCATCCTCTAAGGATCCGTTAATCTATCTACTATGTAGTAATATACGCCATTATAATAATGTCTATAGTAAAGTAAACTATTAAAATAGCGTTAAGGCGTTACCCATATCCCCCTTAACACATTTTATATATTCCCATAGTCTATACAGTACTGTAATCTCCCCCGTATCGGCCATCGTCAGAGGGCACTCCATAGGTATTGTGACGACCCTGACTCGACCTTCGAAAATTGACACCCAAATACATAACCCGTATTCGAATGTCGTAGATACAAACGCTGAGTCTGGTTCGCCGGAGCTTATAACAATATTAGGTGATAACAACATAGCGGAAACAGAAGAATAATTTTATTGATACACAACATGATACAATAAATTGATACAAATGAAATGATCAGTATTATCAGACATAGATACAACAACGGAAATAATAAGACAGCCGAAGAGATAACATCAGCAGCGGAAAGATATATTCTCCAATGCCAAAGTTCCAAAGACTCCAAACCCGAAAGCACGAACCACCATCATGCTGAAGTGAAGAAAATCCGGTGCGCAACGCGATCGCAAACCAAAGACTTCTAGATCCATATCTACTACCTATTGATAACCTGACTCTAGACTTCCAGTGTGGAAAATTGTAGGCACCTAGAGTTTAGAAAGGGGACAATAAACTCCAGGTCAGTCATGAGACTGGTGTGAGCAAACAAAAACAGTTGTTTTGAACAAAAACAAAATAAAGAGAAATAAAAAGAAATCCAAGGTGCTTTTTGGAAAATGAAACTACCATAAGGCCTCCCGACACACACACAATGCAATCGCACACTTGGAGGAGATTTCTTCTTATGATAGTCAAACACGCTTGATACACAAAATCCTTTTGGTATTATTATCGGTGTATAGTGTATAAAACATTTCGAAAGTATAATATTAATCTTAACCAGCATATGTACCATTATATTATGCCTGCTAGCTACCACCTGAGGTGGCAGATTATACAACTGCAATCGTAAAGGGCGCATATTGGTTGATTGGATTTCCAACAAATGGTCAAGGCTAAGGAACTTCGTTCACTGAATGGATACGCCTCTGGAGGGACGCCCCGCCTAACCGGATCTCTGCCAACACAAGGTTAGGTTACCTCTGTAACAAGGTAACTAACTATTACGAGTATGCCATCCCACGGTCGTCACCGACCTTTATCCGAGAGCTCTCAACACCAACAAATTGCAACAACTACATAAGTTAAATATCTGGGCTCCATACCATGATATCACTTTTTATCCAGAAGGAAATTTACATACCTTAAAGGGCGCGACCCTCATAACCTTGCTGCATTCTTCCTGTTTCGACCATTTTCGGGTTGTGAGGTTCGACGAAGTCTCGTCCACAAACTAAGGTTTTCACAAAAGCCATGCTTCGATCAACAAACGATCAGTAGCACTCAGCATGGCACATTATCAAATTGGAAATATATCACTAGTAACCATCAACTACATAACCTCTGAGCTCGTACGTCTCAGAGAAGGGTGTTAAGCTAAGAGAATAAATTCTCCGCCACCAAACAGAAATGTATTTGATAGAAACCAGCTATACATCTCAAAGTGTAACGTCATACATGCATCCATACAAGTCCATCTTAGGTCCGAATGGAACCGAAGGCACTTCAAAGAAGCCCTTGCAAATTCGGGTATTCACAATCCCGATCGGACTCCCCATCACATATGGAGATCTCTATACGGGAACAACTCAGTGCAGTGACATTCGATAGGTAATCCTATCGTTCTCGAAAACACCCGGTCTTCACCACCATCTTCAAATGCTATCCATTTCATCGTATCATTATTCAGAATGAGTTTTATGACATAAAGTCCTCTCTCGGCTAAACCGAATAATGAGCGCTTGTTTTAAAAATCATACGGATATATTGGATCTTAGTTAAGTCACAACTTTTAGCCTTTATTCCAAAAACCTTTCCTTTTGAACGGTTTAAACAAATTTCCACTTTTAATCTTTTAAACAAAAGATTCACCCTTGAAGATCCCCTTTAATTTAAAAAAACAAGGCTCACCAATCTTTAACAAAGATTCATTCATTGTTTTCAAAACTATTTCAATTTCATATTTGAAATCCTTTCAACAAAATTGGGAATTCTTTCTTTATATGAAAACTATTATTATTTGAAAACAAATGTTTTCGTTTCGGGAAAATCCAATGAATTTACTCAAGATATAACCTTTCAAAGTATACATTGGAAAATCAGCGAACTGCCGTATTCTTGGCAAGTTCTATTTGAATTAAATTCAAACTCCCAAAACAATTAATTTAAAATGATTTTAAGTCCATATATATATATTGTATAACTTATATAACCCTTTCAAACCATAATTTCCAAAATAATTTCAAAAATTAAACTAGACATATTATATTCAAGCTAAATTTTAATTTCAAACTTCCTTTCCAAAAGCTTTTTATATTTAACCGAATTTCATTTCCAAACCAATTGGATTCAAAATTCAACTATTAAAATCATTTCATAATTTGAATAAAATAATATTAAATTCAAATAGCTATGACTTAACCAATTCCTCGTGGAATCCATATTTTTGTGTGTGTGGTGTAGTCCAGCGGTTTTGCACACAACAATACAATAACACAACCATCATCAATTCAAGCACAAAAATATTGATAAGCGTTATGATCCTATAACGCTTATCTTTCATTCACAGATAAATGAGTCGATTCAGCACAGATAAATAAATCACAGTTCACAGCTCAATTCAAAACAATCATATCATAGAACATCACATATCAGAGATATCAAACAATTCAAACATTCAATACAATGATCATCCATAAGCAAGATAAATTAATCACCTGATTCAAAGTTAACCAAATAAATTAATTACTTATGAACTAATTACTTATCCCTGCTTAATTATCATTCATTTCAAGCCATTGGTTATTATATTAATGAAATTAATTAATCAACCTTAATTATTCATCTTAGATAATTATCCATAGTTAATTAATTATCCTTAATTAATCACATAAATTAATTAGCCTTCAATCATTAATTAATTCACTTTTAATCATTAATTAATTAACCTTGTTGAATATGCGCTTATATGATTTTTGTTTGATGATAATAAACATATATACATTCGTTTAAATGTATTTGATAATATACTATTTTATTTTTTCACAGATTAAATAAATATTTGCAGAATAAAATAAATAACACGAAATTTGAATTCAAACGAATATTTTATTCAAACAAATATTTATTACATCTTTGAATAGTACAATTTCAAGCTCTCACTATAACTATACAACTTTTATTACAATTACATCACATTTCACATTTACAATTCACCTCACTACATATCACTCACACTCGTATTTATCTTCAACTTCATTCCAGTTTGAATCCAGCATCTGAGCGATCTGCAAAAATATAAACTAACGCAGTAAAATTGAAAAAGAAATATTTTTGCAATATAAAATAAAAGATGGATTTTGAAAATATGATTTGCCTCAGTTATTTGGGTTGTTCGTCATCATTTAAATTTGAATTCATCATACACGAACAACTTGTGACATACACAGTGTATTACTGTATATGCCACAAGGCCGTGCACGCCGATATATACACTTGATAATGCTACAGGGACAGGTGAGCACAAGGTCAAACCCAAATATACGGACAGGTTCAACTCACATGCAATAACATTGAAAATACGACACGAACACAAGGTCAAATCCGAGTTTTGAAACTGGATTCAACACAAGTGAATCGAGTTCAAGTCAGACCAACACTGCAAGTACATGAATGCAAACTACAAGTACAGGTTCAAGGCCAAAATGTCAAAGTGGCAACTGGCAATAACAACTACACATATGCATACCACAGATGCAACCGATCAGTTCGACATATACATGAAAGCAACAAGTTTCGACCAAAACCAGTGTATACAACATAATGAAGCAATAACACAAAGGGCCAGAGAAATGCCACAAATGTATACAGATGATCAGTGTGCAAAATGAAGCAAACTACTGGATCGAGTTCAGCAAGGCAATGCAATATGCAGTGTACTACAACAAGTCAGCAGATACATGAAGAATGCACCAATGCAAACTGAACAACAGATCAGCCATAACAGCAGTGAAAGTGATCAACACAGCAACTAGTAGAGCACACATGAAACAGTGGTATGAACAAGTAAACCCAAACTGAAGTATGGATAGTGCAAAGTGCAATGATACATCAGGATATCAAGTTCAGTGAAACTCAAGCAAGTGCAAGACTAAACCAGCATGAATGCAACATGAACATTTAAATTAATGCATGCAACAATGTGCACAGTTCAGAAAGACCACCAACTACAGGGATGAATACAAAATGACAGTACAAACAGTGACAGTGGCACATTGATACATGATCAATATCCAGTTACAACAAAGTACAAGTACAAGTCATAGCAATGCATGCAACAGGTCAGAAACAATTATGCAATAGTGAAAAACACAAGTCGAAGTGGTCAATGCACAAATGCACCAAAAACCAAGATCAACACAGCAACTCAAATGACTCAAGTGTACACAAGTGAAGCCAAGCTTCAACCAATGAATGCAACAAAATACCGTGGTAGTCAAGAAATTCATCACAACAACAAGTCGAAGCCCATCAGAAATTCACAAAAACAAATCATGACCGAAGTCAATGTTGAACAAGTCAAAATCGTAGCCGTAGCCAAAAATATACGATTATGAACAAGTCAAGGCCGAAGCAGTTGCAATCAAGAAGCTGTAGTCAACAACGTGATGACCAAGGAGTTGTAATCAATGCCGTGGGATTCAAGCAATCGAAGTATATAGTTTTATGAACAAGTCAATACAATCTAAAACATTCGATCAAAATCATACGGCCAGAGCATTTCAGTAGACAAATTCAAATCAACATATACGAACGAAATTCAAGGGGGACGAATCTATATAAATACCAAACCCAGTTATCATCATCGGCATCGAATTCCAGAAAGCATAAATCAGTAAAGAAAAAGCACATAATTACATACCGGAGTTCGATCAACGAAGCAGCCGCGGTGAGCAAATCAAAGAGCATCGAAGTCGAACAGTATCAAAGCATCGAAGTCGAATAGTATCAAAGGTCGGCGCTTAAAGAACCCTAGTTTGGATCGAAAGGACGAAAAGCCCTAATTTTGTTTCAAAGAGGAACGGCCGCATCTCAAAATAAACGAACGAAGAAAATAAAAGTGACGGGCTAAAATATAAAAGGGGCCGGCAGTAAAAATAAGGGCTTTAAATTTATAAATAGGGTTTTGTTGTTTTTGTTTATATTAGGGCTATTTTATTTTAATTTGTTTTTAATTTGTATTTTCCTCTTTAAACCGTTTAATTTTCTAGTCGTGTGACTAGGGGACAAGCTACGGTGTGTAGCTTGAGAATTCGCAACTCGGTAATTGAGTTGTGGCAGGGTTTTGAGCGTAGAGTTAGATTAGTCAATAGCGGTGAATAGCGAGTTTACGTGTGTAAGCGAGGGACTATCTAATTTCTAGTAGAAACCTTGGGGGCAGCACGTAGGCAGGGTTTTGCCGAAGCTGGGTAAATTCTGTATTGTTCTGTTTTATTCTGTTATTTATATTCTGCGATATCTGTGCTGCTATTCTGTGATCTGAATTGAAATTAATTTATAAGCTTCCGCGATTAATTTTTATAATTTACACTATCACCCTATTCACCCCCCCTCTAGGGTGAAATCGATCCTACAAGTGGTATCAGAGCTAGGAATAGAAGTCAACATTTGTTTTAAAAATTCTATTTTTTTTGAAAAAAATCAGTTTTTGTTTAAAAATTCGAATTTTTAAAATGGCTTCTTTTAATAATGCTTTTGCAGAAGGTCAATCCATAGTTAGACCACCAATGTTCAATGGTGAATATGCTTTTTGGAAAAATAGGATGAAATTTTTTTTGAAAACCATTGACGCTTGGGATATTGTTGAGACAGGTTATAGAATACCAACTATAACTGTAGATGATCAGGAAATAGAGAAACCAAAGGAACAATGGACAGAACTAGAAAATAAATTACAGAATACTAATGCCAAAGCTATGAATTCTATTATCTGTTCATTAGATCAATTTGAATTTAATCGTGTCTCACATTGTCTAACTGCGCAGGAAATATGGCACATATTAGAAGTAACTCACGAAGGAACATCTCAAGTCAAAGAATCTCGCCTTGCCATGCTAAGTAGCGAATACGAGAACTTTACAATGGCGAAAGAAGAAAATGTCAAAGAGATGTACGGACGACTTTCCAACATCGTATACAAATCAAAAGCTCTCGGAAAAACATACACCGAATTGGAAATAGTCCGTAAAATCCTCAGAGTCCTTCCACGAAGCTTTGAAGCAAAAGTAACTGCCATTCAAGAATCGAAAGATTTAAAACAACTCAAAGTCGAAGAACTCATCGGAAATCTCACCACTTATGAGCTAGAAATGAAATTCAAGGAAGAGCGTGAAGGTGGAGATACTCGAAAGAAATCAATAGCTCTCAAAGGAACAACTGAAAGTGATGATGAAAATGATGACGATGATGATGGAGCAGCAGAGCTAGCGCTACTAATAAAGAAATTCAAAAAGTGGAATCGCAAATACGGAAATCCAGCTCGAAATCATGAATTGAAAAACAGAATAGGCAAAGCACTAGACAACCCAGAAGATCAGAAAATCATCTGTTACAAATGCAACAAACCCGACCATATCAAGCCACAATGTCCTCAAAAACGATCAAATCAAGGAAAGAAACTAAAGAAGAAAAGCTTTGCGGCTACTTGGGATGAAACCGACGAAGATGAAAGTGATAACACCGAGAGTGAGAGTGAAAAAGCAAATATGTGTCTTCATGGTGAAGTTACAGACAGTGATGACGACGAGCCAAGCGAGGTATCAAAACTCACTCATTCTGAATTACTAATTTATTTCCATGAAGTAAATGGCTGTTATGAACGACTTAGGGAAAAATATGCTAAACTTGAATCTCAAAAGGATACTTTGATAGAATGCAATAAACAACTTGATCAATTAGTTAAGAACTATCAATGTAGAATTCCTAAGTGTGATAAGTGTCCAACATTTGAAGAAGAAATTAAAAAATCGGAAATCAATATAAAATCACTTGAAAATGAAATTCTGATTTTAAAAGAGAATGAAAATACTAGGAGAGAGAATTCTATTAAAAAGTGCACACAGTTGTTAAACGAAAATGAATCTCTCAAATCACAAGTCCAACAATTGTCAACGACTTTAGATAAATTTTCAAAAAGTGAAAAATCGTTGAATATGCTATTAGGAAAGCAAACTGTTAATACGGTTAGACAAGGACTTGGATATAATAATTCGAAAATTGTTGAAAACAAGATTAATCAAGTTAATTCTATGTGCACAATTTGTAGAAAATTTGGACACGGTCACAATAATTGTTGGTATAGACCCAAACATGTGAAAACTATACCGATTTGGGTTTCAAAAGGCACAAATATAAAATCTCTCAAAGTTAAACAAATTTGGGTGCCAAAGGGAACAATTATAAATAGTTTTGGGTCTACACAAAATCATTTTTCAAAATTTTCTGCCACTAACAACCATGGACCTATAAAAACAAATAGGTCACTAAACTCTCTTCTCGTGTAGGTATGCGGGCAGGCTAAGGAACAACAGCAATGGTACTTGGATTCTGGCTGTTCCAGGCACATGACAGGCGATAAATCGAAGTTCCTTAGCCTAGAAAAGTACAAAGGTGGCAGAGTCACAATAGGGAACAATGACAAGTGTAAAATTGTCGGTAAAGGTAAAGTAGGTAACAATACATTTACCTTAAATGACGTTTTATATGTTGAAAATCTGCACCACAATTTGATATCAATCAGCCAGCTATGTGATAAAGCTATGAATGTTATCTTTGATTCTGACATGTGCAAAATTGTTGACAAATCATCAAAAGAAATCTTATTTTCAGGAAAAAGGAAAGGTAATATATATTCTCTATCTTTTGATGATCTCATCCTCTCTAAATGCTTGGTAGCTAAGGATATAGAAGTGAATTTATGGTATAGACGTTTAGGGCATGCTAGTATGAACTTATTAAACAAATTAAAAAGGAAAAGTTTGGTAAGAGGGTTGCCATCACATGAGTTTGAAACTGAAAACATCTGTAAAGCATGTACTTTGGGAAAACTTAGAAAATCATCGTTTCATGCCAAAAATAATGTAAGCACTTCTAGAGTTCTTGAACTAATTCATATGGATCTATTTGGACCTAATGACATTGCTAGCTTAGGAGGTAAGAAATATTGCTTTGTGTTAGTTGATGATTACTCAAGATATACATGGGTATACTTCTTAGCTAAAAAATCAGAAACTTTTTCATACTTCACAAGATTCGCAAAATTTGTGCAAAATGAAAAAGAAGTCTCTATTGTTTCGTTAAGAAGTGATCATGGTGGAGAATTTGAAAATTATGAATTTGAAACTTTCTGTGATGAAAACGGAATCAAACATGAGTTCTCTGCACCACGTACTCTACAACAAAATGGGGTAGTTGAGAGAAAGAATCGTACTTTACAAGAATTGGCTAGGTCTATGTTAAATGAATATGAACTACCTCTGCATCTCTGGGCAGAAGCTGTAAATACAGCATGTTATGTAATGAATAGAATTATCATCAGACCGATTCTTAACAAAACCCCCTATGAGTTATGGTTCAACAAAAAACCAAACATCGCTTACTTCAAAGTGTTTGGATGTCCTTGCTATATTCTTAATACAGGTGATCAGTTAGGAAAATTTGAAGCAAAGGCTGATGATGGCATCTTCATGGGTTACTCTTCGAGAAGCAAAGCTTATAGAGTCTACAACAAAAAGACTAAAACAATCGTAGAGTCAACCAATGTGAAATTTGATGAAGGCATTGACGAACAGAATACATCCAAAAGCAACGTTGAAGAGGAAAAAGAAAAAGATGAATTTGAAAAATCAAAAGAAACTGCTGATGCTAGAGAAACTACCACAACTCAAGAAGTCAGAAGAAATCTGGATCCAGAAAAGCTGAAATACAAAACAGACCATCCACCAGAATTGGTAATTGGAAACCCTATAGCAGGTATACAAACTCGTTCATCCTTTAAAAATCTATGTGATCTGTGCTTGTATAGTGGATTTATTTCAGAAATAGAACCAAATAGCATAGATTCAGCCCTTAATGATGAAAACTGGTTCATGGCCATGCAAGAAGAACTAAATCAGTTTGAACGAAATAATGTTTGGAGTCTAGCACCTAGACCTAAGGATTATCCAGTTATAGGAACAAAATGAATTTTTAAAAATAAATATGATGAATCTGGAAATATAATTAGAAATAAAGCTAGACTAGTTGCTAAAGGATACAATCAAACTGAAGGAGTTGACTTTGATGAAACCTTTGCGCCTGTAGCTAGACTAGAATCAATTAGAATATTGTTAGCTTTTTTGCTTGCTACAAAGGATTTAAACTAAGACAAATGGACATTAAGAGTGCTTTTCTTAACGGAGTTTTAAAAGAAGATGTGTTTGTTGAACAACCAGAAGGTTTTGAAAGTCATGAATATCCAAACCATGTATACAAACTAAAGAAGGCATTATATGGATTAAAACAAGCTCCCAGAGCTTGGTATGAATGTCTTACTTCTTATCTCCTTGAAAATGGGTTCAAAAAGGGATGTGTAGATACCACACTATTTCTGTTGCATGAAAACAATGATATTTTGATTGTTCAAATATATGTTGATGACATCATTTATGGTGCTACTAACAAGTTATTGTATGAGAAATTTGAAAAAGTCATGCAGGAAAAGTTTGAAATGAGCTTGGTTGGAGAGTTAAAATTCTTTTTAGGATTTCAAATCCAACAAAGCAATAAAGGCACATTCATTTCTCAAACAAAATATATCAGGGAACTTGTCAACAAATTTGGATTGAAAGATGCTAAACCAGCAAGAACTCCCATGAGTACAACACTTAAACTTGACAAAGATGAAAAGGGTAAGACAGTTGATCAAAAGCTGTACAGAGGTATGATTGGATCACTCCTTTATCTTACCGCCTCTAGACCTGACATCATGTTTTCTGTCTGCTTATGTGCGCGTTTTCAATCTAACCCAAAAGAATCTCATTTAAAAGCTGTTAAAAGAATTATAAGATATTTATTGCACACCCCACGGTTTGGTCTTTGGTATCCATCAAATGATAATTTTGAATTGAAAGGTTTTTCAGATGCTGATTATGCTGGAAATTTGGTTGATAGAAAAAGTACTAGTGGAGCATGTTTTATGTTAGGACATTCATTAGTTGCATGGTCGAGTAGAAAACAAAATTGTATTGCATTATCCACAACAGAAGCAGAGTATATTGCTTTGAGCGGTTGCTCTGCTCAAATCTTATGGATGATACAAACTTTGCATGACTATGGCCTAAATTTTAAACGTGTACCACTAATGTGTGATAGCAAAAGCGCAATTGATCTCACAAATAATCCTGTACATCATTCGCGAACAAAACATATAGATGTAAGACATCATTTTATTAGAGATCATATTTCCAAAGAAAATATCTGCATAAATTTTATTTCAACTGATTCTCAATTGGCAGACATCTTTACAAAACCCCTACTAGAAAATAGTTTTTGTAAACTACGACTCAGTCTAGGTGTTTTAGAAATTTGCTGAATATTTAACATTCTTTTTCCCTACAAATTATCGAAAAGAAAAATAGTGATTGAAAAAGTGATGAGTGTGGATATTGATTATATATTATAACTCGAGAAAGTATAATTAGAAAATTTCTTTAGAAATGTAAACAAGAGTTATAAAATTTTTTGTTGGTAAAAATTCCATGACCATCTCTATACCTATCATATTTCTATCAACCATCATTCATCAAAATTCTATATAGTTTGTCGATATGTGGTATTCTAAACAGGAATCGTTCGTTTTTCATTTTTTTTAAATAATAAAAAAAAAAAATAATAAAAAAAATATAAAATAAAAAAATAAAAAAAAAAATATATAAAATAAAAATTAATAACAATAAATAAATACCAAAGTGTTCACTCTCATTTAAAAGTCCTCACGGTTATGCATGGGTGAATTACTTGGAATTTGTTATGTGCTTCCATGCTCATTTAAAAGTCCTCACGGTTATGCATGTATGGAACACATATCAAAAGTTGATTTTTTTAAAAAAATAAAAAAAAAATAAAAAAAAATAAACAAGTTGATTCTAATCCCATTTAAAAGTCCTCACGGTTATGAGTGGTTAGAAGATACTTGAATTCATTTTTCTAAAATAAATTTGGAATACTACTAATCTCATTTAAAAGTCCTAACGGTTATGCATGATTAGTAGATATTCAAATTCCTGATATAAAAATACCACAAATAGACACAATTGTATGGTTTTGTATGATGACATCATCTCCATCATTCTAAAAGTGGAATATGCGCCTAACAATATTTTTATGATTTTTGTTTGATTTTCTATTGAAATTTAATATTTATATTAAATTGGGTTTTAATGTTGGATTAATATCGATCACTTTATCTCTATTTTCTCTAACTCTATTATTCTTTTGCTGATAACAAAAGGGGGAGAGAAAAGTTAAGATTTTGTCAAATAGAATCAATCAAAGGCCAAACAATTTTTCATTTGCATATAGGCTCATTCACACATTTTATTTGTATGCATATATGTAGGGGGAGTCATATATGTAGGGGGAGTATCATATAGAAAGGAAGCATTCAAATAGGGGGAGCAATTGAAATTATCAAATACATTTAATATATTCAAAATCTTAAATATATGTTTGTTATCATCAAAAGGGGGAGATTGTTGAATATGCGCTTATATGATTTTTGTTTGATGATAATAAACATATATACATTCGTTTAAATGTATTTGATAATGTACTATTTTATTTTTTCACAGATTAAATAAATATTTGCAGAATAAAATAAATAACACGAAATTTGAATTCAAACGAATATTTTATTCAAACAAATATTTATTACATCTTTGAATAGTACAATTTCAAGCTCTCACTATAACTATACAACTTTTATTACAATTACATCACATTTCACATTTACAATTCACCTCACTACATATCACTCACACTCGTATTTATCTTCAACTTCATTCCAGTTTGAATCCAGCATCTGAGCGATCTGCAAAAATATAAACTAACGCAGTAAAATTGAAAAAGAAATATTTTTGCAATATAAAATAAAAGATGGATTTTGAAAATATGATTTGCCTCAGTTATTTGGGTTGTTCGTCATCATTTAAATTTGAATTCATCATACACGAACAACTTGTGACATACACAGTGTATTACTGTATATGCCACAAGGCCGTGCACGCCGATATATACACTTGATAATGCTACAGGGACAGGTGAGCACAAGGTCAAACCCAAATATACGGACAGGTTCAACTCACATGCAATAACATTGAAAATACGACACGAACACAAGGTCAAATCCGAGTTTTGAAACTGGATTCAACACAAGTGAATCGAGTTCAAGTCAGACCAACACTGCAAGTACATGAATGCAAACTACAAGTACAGGTTCAAGGCCAAAATGTCAAAGTGGCAACTGGCAATAACAACTACACATATGCATACCACAGATGCAACCGATCAGTTCGACATATACATGAAAGCAACAAGTTTCGACCAAAACCAGTGTATACAACATAATGAAGCAATAACACAAAGGGCCAGAGAAATGCCACAAATGTATACAGATGATCAGTGTGCAAAATGAAGCAAACTACTGGATCGAGTTCAGCAAGGCAATGCAATATGCAGTGTACTACAACAAGTCAGCAGATACATGAAGAATGCACCAATGCAAACTGAACAACAGATCAGCCATAACAGCAGTGAAAGTGATCAACACAGCAACTAGTAGAGCACACATGAAACAGTGGTATGAACAAGTAAACCCAAACTGAAGTATGGATAGTGCAAAGTGCAATGATACATCAGGATATCAAGTTCAGTGAAACTCAAGCAAGTGCAAGACTAAACCAGCATGAATGCAACATGAACATTTAAATTAATGCATGCAACAATGTGCACAGTTCAGAAAGACCACCAACTACAGGGATGAATACAAAATGACAGTACAAACAGTGACAGTGGCACATTGATACATGATCAATATCCAGTTACAACAAAGTACAAGTACAAGTCATAGCAATGCATGCAACAGGTCAGAAACAATTATGCAATAGTGAAAAACACAAGTCGAAGTGGTCAATGCACAAATGCACCAAAAACCAAGATCAACACAGCAACTCAAATGACTCAAGTGTACACAAGTGAAGCCAAGCTTCAACCAATGAATGCAACAAAATACCGTGGTAGTCAAGAAATTCATCACAACAACAAGTCGAAGCCCATCAGAAATTCACAAAAACAAATCATGACCGAAGTCAATGTTGAACAAGTCAAAATCGTAGCCGTAGCCAAAAATATACGATTATGAACAAGTCAAGGCCGAAGCAGTTGCAATCAAGAAGCTGTAGTCAACAACGTGATGACCAAGGAGTTGTAATCAATGCCGTGGGATTCAAGCAATCGAAGTATATAGTTTTATGAACAAGTCAATACAATCTAAAACATTCGATCAAAATCATACGGCCAGAGCATTTCAGTAGACAAATTCAAATCAACATATACGAACGAAATTCAAGGGGGACGAATCTATATAAATACCAAACCCAGTTATCATCATCGGCATCGAATTCCAGAAAGCATAAATCAGTAAAGAAAAAGCACATAATTACATACCGGAGTTCGATCAACGAAGCAGCCGCGGTGAGCAAATCAAAGAGCATCGAAGTCGAACAGTATCAAAGCATCGAAGTCGAATAGTATCAAAGGTCGGCGCTTAAAGAACCCTAGTTTGGATCGAAAGGACGAAAAGCCCTAATTTTGTTCCAAAGAGGAACGGCCGCATCTCAAAATAAACGAACGAAGAAAATAAAAGTGACGGGCTAAAATATAAAAGGGGCCGGCAGTAAAAATAAGGGCTTTAAATTTATAAATAGGGTTTTGTTGTTTTTGTTTATATTAGGGCTATTTTATTTTAATTTGTTTTTAATTTGTATTTTCCTCTTTAAACCGTTTAATTTTCTAGTCGTGTGACTAGGGGACAAGCTACGGTGTGTAGCTTGAGAATTCGCAACTCGGTAATTGAGTTGTGGCAGGGTTTTGAGCGTAGAGTTAGATTAGTCAATAGCGGTGAATAGCGAGTTTACGTGTGTAAGCGAGGGACTATCTAATTTCTAGTAGAAACCTTGGGGGCAGCACGTAGGCAGGGTTTTGCCGAAGCTGGGTAAATTCTGTGTTGTTCTGTTTTATTCTGTTATTTATATTCTGCGATATCTGTGCTGCTATTCTGTGATCTGAATTGAAATTAATTTATAAGCTTCCGCGATTAATTTTTATAATTTACACTATCACCCTATTCACCCCCCCTCTAGGGTGAAATCGATCCTACAAACCTTTCACTAATTAATTATCCTCTAATTATTTTATAATTAACCCTCAATTATTAATTAATTAATCTTTAATCTTTCATTAATTAATCTAAATTAATAATTTAATCAACCTTTATAAATTAATTAACCTTTAATTATTCTTTAATTAATTTATTCTTAATTAATTACATTAATTAATTAATTAACTCTTAATTAGTTATCATTTAATTAATTATCCTTAATTAATTACAACGAGTGATTATCTCTAATCACCTATCAATAAATCCAAATTAATTACATTAAGTAATTATCCTTAATTAATTTCATTAAGTAATTATTCTTTAATTTCTCATCATTAATTACTTAACTCGTAACAAATTAACTAATCCTTAATTAATACTTAATTAACCTTTAATTAAGTAATTATCATTAAATTTCAAATTAATGATCCTTTAATCTTAAGATAACCCATTTATCTTAATGCATGATCATCATTTAAATCCTATTTTAAATAACCTTTGAAATAAATTAACATAATCATATAAATTTAACTTAAACCCTTAAAGTTAATCAAAATCATTATTTAAGATAAATCGTTTATCTTTAAAATCTTATTTAAATAATCCTTAAAAACTAAACATATGAATATAACTCAAAATAATTAAGTTAACTAAAACCATCATCTTTTAACTACTTAAATATACCATTTAAATTTAATTACAAATAAACTTAAGAATTCATTTAAAATAAAGAATTAAGACACTTGAACTTAATTAATTAAAATAATTATTTTAAAACTTTAACTAATTAACAAAACTAGTATAAAACATTTATTATTAATTCAAAAAGTGTTTAAAACTTGATAAAATTTAAATTTTGAAAACTTGTTTTATTTTAAAGATTAAAAACTATTTCTACACAAACCCGAGACGACTTCGGGTTTCAACCCAAGACCCAACCCCATTTCCCCAAGCAACAACCCGAGCAAATCTATTTTTTTTTCTTTTCTTTTAAAACTTTGTTTTAAAATTTAAAACCCGTTATCAGTTAGACACACGCGAATGGACCCATATGCCCACCCGAGCCATCAACTAAATTCCTCGAGACCTCCTTTGAGTTTTCTCCTTCTTCCCTAAACAATCAACAACCCTGACACCCAAATGCATGCGTGCACGTGCACCGATGCTCTGACCACCTCTGGTCAATGCTACGATCATCGACAAGTCGACGATAACCTTTCCTTAGCCTTCAACCACCCAGAAACCTGAAACGACGACGATTTCAAAATCTAGCAACTCGACTACCCACTGGAACCAATTTGATCACCTTTAAATGCCTCGTTCTATCGCCTCAGGCCACCAGAGGCCTTGAAATTCTGGTCAGAGCTCCGCCTACTTCCTACGTTTCGATTGCCACCGATGTGGTCAACTCCGATTTACCGACGACGCTGCAGCAATCAGATAACCGACCTCGTCTAAAACATGGGTTTGAACCCTAAACCCATGTCGCGCCATCGCCTCAGTGAAATATAAATTCATCAAACATTTTTATGATGATCTCCGACCACCAAGCATGCTTCAGCTTCGATCACGAGATCCACCTCCTCCTCGATCGCCAGAATTTGATGAAACTAAATATTTCGTTCATCTTATGATTTCTCACTCGATAACGAACTAAAAATCTTGAATTTTATTTTAAAATTCATGGTTTTCCAAGTCGAACCCGATGATATAGGCGAATCAATAAATTATGAGATTCGATTTTAACATGTATTTGAAGTTTTTCACTGTATATTTAAATTTCCATATAAACTCAAACTAATTCTTCTAAAAAATATTTTTAAGACCTAGATCATGATGATACAAACAATTTTCATTTAGATCTTAAAGCCTAACATGGATTAGAGAAGAAGAATTTGATTTTTAAAACAGGTTTGAAGCCTGTAAACTTAGAACAGAGATATATATGTCTGTTTCCAGACATGCACAGCCACACCCATATATATATACACACACACATATATTTTGTTTACATACAGCACTTTATAACTTTAATTCAAGCATAGTTTCAAACAACAAGCCAAAAACCAGATTTCAAAAAGTTTACTCACCTTGTTTGTTGAAACAGAGAAGAAGCCTGGAAATAGATTTGAACTTGAATTTTTATCTGGAAATGTTTGAGATGATCTGATCTGAGCTGATTTGTTTTAATCTAAAGCTTGCAGTTAAATTTGAATCTGATACTTGAAACTTGATTTTGATTTAAAACTTTGTTAAAATAATTTGTACTTGATATTTGATGTTGATCTGAAGCTTTGAATTGCTTTGCTTAATTACTTTCACGTATGAGTTGAATTAATTGCTTCAGGTTGAGATGCTTTACTGGTTTGCTTTTGAGTTTGAGATGATTTTTCTTTGTATTTTATTTTATTTTATTTTTTCTGGTAATCCTTTTGATTTTTTCTTTAAGTTTTCCAGGTTTTAGCCTTTTTGAATTTTTGAAATGAAGATAAAAGAAGATGAGAGAGTAGGAATAGAGATATATATACATAGCCTTGAATCCTTTTATTCTATTTTTACTTTATTTTTTAAAAATGAAAATAAATAACTTGACACTTGTCTTTGCTAAGCCTACACTTGTTTTAATACTTGTTAAAATGTTTACAAATATTTAAAGCATGAAATCCTTATTTTACAAGTGTCATAACAATGTACTTTTATGGTTTTAACCCTTTACAAATGTTTTCTTATTTAGTTTTTCATATTTTCATATATTTATGTAATACATTTCCTTTTATATATTTTTATATAACCTTAAAGAAAATGATTTCAAAATTTAGTGATACATTAATAAATATACACACATGTGTGTATATATATATGTATACAGATATAGAAATTAACATAAAATAGATTTTGAAAATTAAATTCAAATCATAATCTTCCAAAATATATTATATATATATATATATTATAATTATAAAAAAAATTTTATTAATCCTAAAATATAGTGTATTTAAATTCAATTTATTTGTTAATTATTTTTGAGTTTAAAATTCAAAATTCAAATTAAAAATCAATTTGTATATCTGTTTATATAAATAAACAAGCACATATCTTATTTAATTTGAAAAATTCAAATTAATTCACAATTTAATCCAAATTTTTATATTAATTACCAAATTGAATTTGACTCAAAACCGAGATCGTTACAGGTATGGTACAAAAAAACTCGTATATTGCGCGCTAGGGTAGGTGACACGGCACAACTAGGCAATGCCAATGTAGATATACGAATTACACTTCCAGGCTGGTGGTAATGCATAGCAGCCACTACCGGCCACCTCGAGCCACACTCCAAAAAAAAATCAAAGGTGCGCACCAAATCAATCACAAAGTAATAGAATGGCATACGAAGGAGTGTGTCCGATCGAAGGAGCTACCTCACTTGACCCATCGATTGCTCCTATTTTAGCCACCTTGTGCCAACTCACCGGAGTTGAGTCCACGTATATACCTCATATAGGATCGTCTTCACCATCCTACTTTATTCTGAAATCTCTACCGCATACACGGTTGTTAAAGTGGCTTTCAGTATTGGCAGAGAGTATGAAAATATCCGATCCCAGTCTCTTTAACAAGCAACCGTTATTATAACATTGCAATCATTTTAAAATAGTTTATACTTCAAAACCAAAATATCATTGCCATTTCAAACCATATCAATACGATATCTTTTCCATTTCAAAACCAAATACGATATCATTTCCATTTCAAAATATATCCTTTTTACAAAATCATAGCACTTTCAAAGTTATAACACTTTCGAAACCAAATACTGAAATTATAACGCTTTCAAAACATAATACTTTGAAATTCATAACTTTGAAAACACAACTTCCACCACTTAAACAATGTAGATATTAAAATAGTATATATAATAAAATAGTTTTTCAAATGCTATCCAAACATAAATAGCTTTTCACAAAAGCCATGCTTCGATCAACAAATGATCAGTAGCACTCAGCATGAGACATTACCAAATTGGGAATATATCACTAGTAACCATCAACTACGTAGCCTCTAAGCTCGTACGTCTCAGAGAAGGGTGTTAAGCTAAGAGAATAAATTCTCCGCCACCAAACAGAAATGTATTTGATAGTAACCAGCTTTACATCTCAAAGTGTAACGTCAAACATACATCCATACAAGTCCATCATGGGTCCGAATGGAACCGAAGGCACTTCAAAGAAGCCCTTGCAAATCCGGGTATTCACAATCCCGATCGGACTCCCCATCACATATGGAGATCTCTATACGGGAACAACTCAGTGCAGTGACATTCGATAGGTAATCCTATCGTTCTCGAAAACACCGGTCTTCACCACCGTCTTCAAGTGCTATCCATTTCGTCGTATCATTATTCGAAATGGGTTTTATGACATAAAGTCCTATCCTGGCTAAACCGAATAATGAGCGCTTATTTTAAAAAGCATATGGATATATTGGGATCTTAGTTAAGTCACAACTTTTAGCCCTTATTCCAAAAACCTTTCCTTTTGAATGGTTTAACAAATTTCCACTTTTAATCTTTTAAACAAAAGATCCACCATTGAAGATCCCCTTTAATTTAAAGAAACAAGGTTCACCAATCTTTAACAAAGATTCATTCATTGTTTTCAAAACTATTTCAATTTCAAATTTGAAATCCTTTCAACAAAACTGGGAATTCTTTCTTTATATGAAAACTATTATTATTTAAAAACAAATGTTTTCATTTCGGGAAAATCCAATTAAATTTACTCAAGATATAGCCTTTCAAAGTATACATTGAAAAATCAGCGAACTGCCGTATTCTTGGCAAGTTTTATTTGAAAGTAATTCATACTCCCTAAAAAATTAATTTAAAATGGTTTTAAATCCATATATATATATATATTGTATAACTTATATAAACCTTTCAAACCATAATTTCCAAAATAATTTCAAAAATTAAACTAGATATATTATATTCAAACTAAATTTCAATTTCAAACTTCCTTTCCAAAAGCTTTTCATATCCAACTCAATTTCATTTCCAAACCAATTGGATTCAAAATTCAACTTTTAAAATCATTTCATATTTTGAATAAAATAATATTAAATTCAAATCGCTGTGACTTAACCAATTCCTCGTGGAATCCATATTTGTGTGTGTGTGGTGTAGTCCAGGGGTTTTGCACACAATAATAAAATTTCACAACCATTATCAATTCAAGCACAACAATATTGATAAGCGCTATAATCCTATAACGCTTATCTTTCATTCACAGAAAAACGAGTCAGTTCAGCACAGATAAATAAATCACAGTTCACAGCTCAATTCAAAACAATCATATCATAGAACATCACATATCAGAGATATCAAACAATTCAAACATTCAATACAAGGATCATCCATAAGCAAGATAAATTAATCACCTGATTCAAAGTTAACCAAATAAATTAATTACTTATGAACTAATTACTTATCCCTGCTTAATTATCATTAATTTCAAAACATTGGTTATTATAATAAAGAAATCAATTAATCAACCTTAATTATTCATCTTAAGTAATTATCCTTAGTTAATTAATTATCCTTAATTAATCACATAAATTAATTAACCTTCAATCATTAATTAATTCACCTTTAATCATTAATTAATTAACCTTTCACTAATTAATTATCCTCTAATTATTTTATAACTAACCTCAATTATTAATTAATTAATCTTTAATCCTTCATTAATCAATCTTAATTAATAATTTAATCAACCTTTATAAATTAATTAACCTTTAATTATTCTTTAATTAATTTATTCTTAATTAATTACATTAATTAATTAATTAACTCTTAATTAATTATCATTTAATTAATTATCCTTAATTAATTACAACGAGTGATTACCCCTAATCACCTATCAATAAATCACAAATTAATTACATTAAGTAATTATACTTAATTAATTTCATTAAGTAATTATCCTTTAATTTCTCATCATTAATTATTTAACTCATAACAAATTAACTAATCCTTAATTAATACTTAATTAACCTTTAATTAAGTAATTATCATTAAATTTCAAATTAATGACCCTTTAATTTTAAGATAAACCATTTATCTTAATTAATTTCATGATCATCATTTAAATCCTATTTTAAATAACCTTTGAAATAAATTAACATAATCATATAAATTTAACTTAAACCCTTAAAGTTAATCAAAATCATTATTTAAGATAAACCGTTTATCTTTAAAATCTTATTTAAATAATCCTTAAAAATTAAACATATTAATGTAACTCAAAATACTTAAGTTAATTAAAACCATCATCTTTTAACTACTTAAATATACCATTTAAATTTATTTAATAATAAACTTCAAAATTCATTCAAAATAAAGAATTAAAACACTTGAACTTAATTAATTAAAATAATTATTTTAAAACTTTAACTAATTAACAAAACTAATATAAAACATTTATTATTAATTCAAAAAGTGTTTAAAACTTGATAAGATTTAAAATTTGAAAACTTGTTTTATTTTAAAGATTAAAAACTGTTTCTACACAAACCCGAGACGACTTTGGGTTTCAACCCAAGACCCAACCCCATTTCCCCGAGAAATAACCCAAGCAAATCTATTTTTTTCTTTTCTTTTAAAACTTTGTTTTAAATTTTAAAACCCGTTATTAGCTAGATACACGCGAATGGACCCATATGCCAACCCGAGCCATCAGCCAAATTCCTCGAGACCTCCTTCGAGTTTTTCTTCTTCCTTAAACAATCAACAACCCTGACACCCAAACGCACGCGTGCACGTGCACCGATGCTCCGACCACCTCTGGTCAATGCTACGATCATCGACAAGTCGACGACAACTTTCCCTTATCCTTCGACCACCCAGAAACCTGAAACGACGACGATTTCAAAATCTAGCAACTCGACTACCCACTGGAACCAATTCGATCACCTACAAACGCCTCATTCTATCGCCTCAGGCCGCCAGAGGCCTTGAAATTCTGGTTAGAGCTCCGTGTACTTACTACGTTTCGATTGCCACCGATGTGATCAACTCCGACTTACTGACGATGCTGCAGCAATCAGATAACCGACCTCGTCTAAAACATGGGTTTAAACCCTAAACCCTTGCCGTGCCATCGCCTTAGTGAAATATAAATTCATCAAACATTTTTCTGATGATCTCTGACCAACAAGCATGCTCCAGCTTAGATCACGAGATCCACCTCCTCCCCGATCGCCAGAATTTGATGAAACTAACTATTTCGTCCATCTTACGATTTCTCACTCGATAACGAACTAAAAATCATGAATTTTATTTTAAAATTCACGGTTTTCCAAGTCGAACCCGATGATATAGGCGAATCAATAAATTATGAGATTCGATTTTAACATGTATTTGAAGTTTTTCATTGTATATTTAAATTTCCAGATAAACTCAAACTAATTCTTCTCAAAAATATTTTTAAGACCTATATCATGATGATACAAATAAGTTTCGTTTAGATCTTAAAGCTTAACATGGATTAGAGAAGAAGAATTTGATTTTTAAAACCGGTTTGAAGCCTGTAAAACTTAGAACAGAGATATATATGTCTGTTTCCAGACATGCACAGCCACATCCATATACATACATACATACATATTTGTATACATACAACACTTTATAACTTTAATTCAAGCATAATTTCAAACAACAAGTCAAAAACCAGATTTCAAAAAGTTTACTCACCTTGTTTGTTGAAACAGGGAAGAAGCCTGGAAATAGATTTGAACTTGAATTTTTATCCGGAAATGTTTGAGATGATCTGATCTGAACTGATTTGTTTTAATCTAAAGCTTGCTGTTAAATTTGAATCTGATACTTGAAACTGGGAAACCTGATTTTGATTTAAAACTTTGTTGAAATAATTTGTACTTGATATTTGATGTTGATCTGAAGCTTTGAATTGCTTTGCTTAATTACTTTCACGTCTGAGTTGAATTTGTTGCTTCAAGTTAAGATGCTTTACTGGTTTGCTTTTGAGTTTGAGATGATTTTTCTTTGTATTTTATTTTAGTTTTTCTTGTAATCCTTTTGATTCTTTTCTTTAAGATTTCCACGTTTTAGCCTTTTCAGAATTTTGAAATGAAGATAAAAGAAGATGGGAGAGTAGGAATAGAGATATATACACATAGCCTTCAATCCTTTTATTATATTTTTTACTTTATTTTTTAAAAATGAAAATAAATAACTTGACACTTGTCTTTGCTAAGCCTACACTTGTTTTAATACTTGTTAAAATGTTTACAAATATTTAAAGCATGAAATCCTTATTTTACAAATGTCATAACAATGTACTTTTATGGTTTAGACCCTTTATAAATGTTTTCTTATTTAGTTTTTTATATTTTCATATATTTATGTAATACATTTCCTTTTATATATTTTTATATAACCTTAAAGAAAATGGTTTCAAAATTTAATTATACATTAATAAATATACACACATGTATATAGATATAGAATTTAACATAAAATAGATTTTGAAAATTAAATTCAAATCATAATCTTTAAAAATATATATTATATATATATTATAATTAGAAAACAAATTTTATTAATCCTAAAATATAGAGTATTTAAATTCAATTTATTTTCTAAAATGTTTATTTTTGAGTTTTAAATTCAAAATTCAAATTAAAAATCAATTTGTATACATATATATAAATAAACAACATATATTATTTATTTTGGAAAATTTCGAATTCAAAATTTCAAATTACAATCTATTTATATAAATAAACAAGCACATATCTTATTTAATTTGAAAAATTCATATTAATTCATAGTTTAATCCAAATTTTTATATTACTTACCAGATTAAATTTGACTCAAAACCGAAATCGTTACAGATTCCCCCTTAAGAAAATTTCGTCCTCGAAATTTTCTAGACAGGGGATAAACAAAGATCATATGAAAAGGTAGAGGATTGGTTTACCGGATCAGACTGAAATATTTATTCTACATTTGGCTTACCAAATCAGAATATCATCAATAAATATGAGAACAACTTGTTCAACACTTTACGAAATACTATGGTCATCTGGTCTACGAAACATGCAGGGGCATTGGTTAGTCCGAAGGCAAGTAACCATTTGTAGAATGTATCTGGAACCCAAAGAATAGACAAATGGATACAATCCAATTTGGTTTCATATTTAATTAACCAATTTATTCCAATTAAAATTTCAAATTTATTGAAATTAAAAACGAAAGGCTAATAGGAAACCGATAAAGAGAATATGAAATAGGAATTAGAACCTTTTCTACAACGATTCGCAGGGCCACCACCACACCAAAGCTTCTTCTTGTAGCTGCCAGCAAGCCATCAAAAGAATTGAAATCGGATGATTATCAAAAGACGATTGAGGGAAAAAAATTGTTCCTTGTTGTTACAGTGTATCGACCATTTGTAGTGGTACTCCCCCATCCCCTGCCTCGTCCTCTTCTTGCACTCATACTCACGATCAGTGGATAGTAAGAGAATTGGCTGAGGCATACGGGTAAGATATCTTAGGGATACTCATTCTAAGGTATTTGTAACCCTATCTCTAATGAGTCACCTAATGTGTTATACTCCCGAGCTAAAGTTCTTACTCAATCTTCAGCTCTGATACCACATGTGAAGACCCTAACCCGACCTTCGAAAATCGACACCCAAATACATCACGCGTATTCCAATGCCACGGATTCAAATGTTGAGTCTGGTTCGTCGGACCTTATAACAACATTAGGTGATAACAACATAGCGGAAATAGAAGAATAATTTTATTGATACACAACATGATGCAATAAATTGATACAAATGAAATGATCAACACTATCAGAGATAGATACAACAGCGGAAATAATAAGACAGCCAAAGAGATAATATCAGCAGTGGAAAGATTTTATTGATACACTCCAAACCCGAAAGCTCGAACCACCATCATGCTGAAGTGAAGCAAATCCGGTGCGCAATGCGATCGCCAAACCAAAGACTTCTAGATCCATATCTACTATCTATTGATAACCTGACTCTAAGCTGCTTGTATGGAAAATTGTAGGCACCTAGAGTTTAGAAAGGGAACTATAAACTTCAGGCCAGTCATGGGACTGGTGTGAGCAAACAAAAACGGTTGTCTTGAACAAAAATAAAACAAAGAGAAATAAAAAGAAGTCCAAGATGCTTTTTGGAAAATGAAACTACCATAAGGCCTCTCGGCACACACACAATGCAATCGCACACTTGGAGGAGATTTCTCCTTATGATAGTCAAACATGCTTGATACGCAAAATCCTTTTGGTATTATTATTAGTGTATAGTGTAAAAAACATTTCGAAAGTATAATATTAATGTTAACCAGCATAGGTACCATTATATTATGCCGGCTATAGCTACCACCTGAGGTGGCAAGTTATACAACTTCAATCGTAAAGGGCACGTATTGGTTGATTGGATTTCCAACAAATGGTCAAGGCTAAGGAACTTCCTTCACCGAATGGGTATGCCTCTGGAGGGACGCCCCGCCTAACCGGATCTCTACCAGCACAAGGCCGGGTTACCTCTGTAACTAGGTAACTAACTGTTATGAGTATGCCATCCCCCGTCGTCAGCGACCTTTATCGAGAGCTCTCAACACCAACAAATTGCAACAACCACATAAGTTAAATATCTGGGATCCATACCATGATATCACTTTTTATTCAGAAGGAAATGCACATACCCTAAAGGGTGCGACCCTCATAACTTTGCTGCATTCTTCCTCTTTCGACCATTTTCGGGTTGTGAGGTTCGACGAAGTCTCGTCCATAAACTAAGATTTTCACAAAATTCATGCTTCGATCAACAAATGATCAGCAGCACTCAACATGCCACATTACCAAATTGGAAATATATCACTAGTAACCATCAACTACATAACCTCTGAGCTCGTACGTTTCAGAGAAGGGTGTTAAGCTAAGAGAATAAATTCTCCGCCACCAAACAAAAATGCATTTGACAGAAACCAGCTTTACATCTCAAAGTGTAACGTCAAACATACATCCATACAAGTCCATCCTAGGTCCGAATGGAACCGAAGGCACTTCAAAGAAGCCCTTGCAAATCCGGGTATTCCCAATCCCGATCGTACTCCCCATCACATATGGAGATCTTTATACTGGAACAACTCAGTGCAGAGACATTCGATAGGTAATCCTATCGTTCTCGAAAACACCCGGTCTTCACCACCATCTTCAAATGATATCCATTTCATCGTATCATTATTCAGAATGGGTTTTATGACATAAAGTCCTCTCCCGGCTAAACCGAATAATGAGCGCTTATTCTATAAAGCATAAGGATATATTGGGATCTTAGTTAAGTCATAACTTTTATCCCTTATTCCAAAAAACTTTTCTTTTGAATGGTTTAAACAAATTTCCCCTTTTAATCTTTTAAACAAAAGATTCACCCTTGAAGATCCCCTTCAATTAAAAAAAAATTTCATAGCTTTCAAAACTATTTCAATTTCAAATTTGAAATCCTTTCAACAAAGCTGGAAATTCTTTCTTTATATGCAAGCTATTATTATTTGAAAACAAATGTTTTCGTTTCGGGAAAATTCTATTAAATTTACTCAAGATATAGCCTTTCAAAGTATACATTGAAAAATCAGCGAACTGCCACTTGACAAGTTCTATTTGAATTAAATTCAAACTCCCAAAACAATTTATTTAAAGTGGTTTTAAATCCATATATATATATATATTGTATAACTTATATAACCCTTTCAAACCATAATTTCCAAAATAATTTCAAAACTTAAACTAGATATATTATATTCGAACTAAATTTCAATTTCAAACTTCCTTTCCAAAAGCTTTTCATATTCAACTCAATTTCGTTTCCAAACCAATTGGATTCAAAATTCAACTTTTAAAATCATTTCATTATCTTGAATAAAATAATATTAAATTCAAATATCTGCGACTTAACCAGTTCCTCGTGAAATCCATATTTGTGTGTGTGTGTGGTGTAGTCCAGGGTTTTTGCACACAACAATACAATAACACAACCATCATCAATTTAAGCAAAACAATATTGATAAGCGTTGTAATCCTATAACGCTTATCTTTCATTCATAGATAAACGAGTCAATTCAGCACAAATAAATAAATCATAGTTCACAGATCAATTCAAAACAATCATATCACAGAACATCACATATCAGAGATATCACACAATTTAAACATTCAATACAATGATCATCCATAAGTAAGATAAATTAATCACCTGATTCAAAAATAACCAAATAAATTAATTACTTATGAACTAATTACTTATCCCTGCTTAATTATCATTAATTTCAAACCATTGGTTATTATATCAATGAAATTAATTAACCAACCTTAGTTATTCATCTTAAGTAATTATCCTTAGTTAATTAATTATCCCTAATTAATCACATAAATTAATTAACCTTCAATTCATTAATTAATTCACCTTTAATCATTAATTAATTAACCTTTCACTATTTAATTATCCTCTAATTATTTTATAATTAACCCTCAATTATTAATTAATTAATCTTTAATAATTCATTAATCAATCTTAATTAATAATTTAATCAATGTTTATAAATTAAATGACCTTTAATTATTCTTTAATTAATTTATTATTAATTAGTTACATTAATTAATTAACCCTTAATTAATTATCATTTAATTAATTATCCTTAATTAATTACAATGAGTGATCACCCCTAATCACCTATATCAATAAATCAAAAATTAATTACGTTGAGTAATTATACTTAATTAATTTCATTAAGTAATTATCCTTTAATTTCTCATCATTAATTACTTACCTCATAACAAATTAACTAATCCTTAATTAATATTAATTAACCTTTAATTAAGTAATTATCATTAAATTTCAAATTATTGATCCTTTAATTTTAAGATAACCTATTTATCTTAATAAATTTCATGATCATCATTTAAATCCTATTTTAAATAACCTTTGAAATAAATTAACATAATCATATAAATTTAACTTAAACCCTTAAAGTTAATCAAAATCATTATTTAAGATAAACCATTTATCTTTAAAATCTTATTTAAATGATCATTAAAAATTAAACATATGAATGTAACTCAAAATACTTAAGTTAATTAAAACCATCATCTTTTAGCTACTTAAATACACCATTTAAATTTATTTAAAATAAACTTAAGAATTCATTTAAAATAAAGAATTAAAACACTTGAACTTAATTAATTAAAATAATTATTTTAAAACTTTAACTATTTAACTAAACTAGTGTAAAACATATATTATTAATTCAGAAAGTGTTTAAAACTTGATAAAATTTAAAATTTGAAAACTTGTTTTATTTTAAAGATTAAAAACTGTTTCTACACAAACCCGAAATGACTTCGGGTTTCAACCCGAGACCTAACCCCATTTCCCCAAGCAACAACCCAAGCAAATCTATTTTTTTTCTTTTCTTTTAAAACTTTGTTTTAAATTTTAAAACCTGTTATCAGTTAGACATACGCGAATGAACCCGTATGCCCACCCGAGCCATCAACCAAATTCCTCGAGACCTCCTTCGAGTTTTCTCCTTCTTCCCTAAACAATCAACAACCCTGACACCCAAATGCACGCGTGCACGTGCACCGATACTCCGACCACCTCTGGTCAATGCTAGGATCATCGACAAGTCGATGACAACCTCCCCTGAGCCTCCGACCACCTAGAAACCTGAAACGACGACGATTTCAAAATCTAGCAACTCGACTACCCACTGGAACCAATTCGATCACCCGCAAACGCCTCGTTCAATCGCCTCAGGCCACCAGAGTCCTTGAAATTATGGTCAGAGCTCCGCCTACTTCCTACGTTTCGATTGCCACCAGTGCGATCAACTTCAACTTACGGACGACGCTGCAGCAATCAGATAACCGACCTCGACTAAAACATGGGTTTAAACCTAAACCCTTTTCGCGCCATCACCTTAGTGAAATATAAATTCATCAAACATTTTCTGATGATCCCCGACCACCAAGCATGCTCCAGCTTCGATCACGAGATCAACCTCCTCCCCGATCGCCAGAATTTGTTGAAACTAACTATTTCGTTCATCTTACGATTTCTCACTCGATAACAAACTAAAAGTATTGAATTTTATTTAAAAATCATGGTTTTCCAAGTCAAACCCGATGATATAGGTGAATCAATAAATTATGAGATTCGATTTTAACATGCATTTGTATTTTGTCACTGTATATTTAAATTTCCAGATGAACTCAAACTAATTCTTCTCAAAAATATTTTTAAGACCTAGATCTTGTTGATACAAACAAGTTTCGTTTAGATCTTAAAGCTAACATAGATTAGAGAAGAAGAATTTGATTTTTAAAACAGGTTTGAAGCCTGTAAAACTTTGAACAGAGATACATATATCTGTTTGTAGACATCCATAGCCACATCCATATATATATATATACATACATATTTGTATACATACAACACTTTATAACTTTAATTCAAGCATAGTTTCAAACAACAAGTCAAAAACTAGATTTCAAAAATTTTAATCACCTTGTTTGTTGAAACAGAGAAAAAGCCTGGAAATAGATTTGAACTTGAATTTTTAGGTGGAAATGTTTGAGATGATCTGATCTGAACTGATTTGTTTTAATCTAAAGCTTGATGTTAAATTTGAATCTGATACTTGAAATTGGAAAACCTGATTTTGATTTGAAACTTTGTTGAAATAATTTGTACTTGATATTTGAGGTTGATCTGAAGCTTTGAATTGCTTTGCTTAATTGCTTTCAGGTCTGACTTGAATTAGTTTTTTCAGGTTGAGATGCCTTACTGGTTTTCTTTTGAGTTTGAGATGATTTTGCTTTGTATTTTATTTTAGTTTTTATGGTTTTCCTTTTGATTCTTTTCTTTAAGTTTTCAAGGTTTTAGCTTTTTTAGATTTTTGAAATGAAGATAAAAGAAGATGGGAGAGTAGGAATAGAGATATATATACATAGCCTTGAATCCTTTTATTCTATTTTTACTTTATTTTTTAAAAATGAAAATAAATAACTTGACACTTGTCTTTGCTAAGCCTACACTTGTTTTAATACTTGTTAAAATGTTTACAAATGTATAAAGCATGAAATCCTTATTTTACAAATGTCATAACAATGTATTTTAGTGGTTTAAACCCTTAATAAATGTTTTCTTATTTAGTTTTTTATATTTTCATATATTTATGTAATACATTTCCTTTTATATATTTTTATATAACCTTAAAGAAAATGATTTCAAATTTTAATTATACATTAATAAATATACACATATGTATAATATATATATATATATATATATATATATATATATATAAGAATTTAACTTAAAATAGATTTTGAAAATTAAATTCAAATCATAATCTTCCAAAATATATATTATAATTAGAAAACAAATTTTATTAATCCTAAAATATGGAGTATTTAAATTCAATTTATTTTCTAATTATTTTTGAGTTTAAAATTCAAAATTCAAATTAAAAATCAATTTGTATACATATTTATAAATAAATAACATATATTATTTATTCTGGAAATTTTCAAATTACGATTTGTTTATATAAATAAACAAGCACATATCTTATTTAATTTGAAAAATTCAAATTAATTCACAATTTAATCTCAATTTTTATATTAATTACCAAATTAAATTTGACTCAAAATCGGGATCGTTACAGGTATGGTACCAAAAAAACTCGTACATGACACGCTAGGTTAGGTGACACGACACAACTAGGCAATGCCAAGGTAGATATACGAATTACACTTCCGGGCTGGTGGTAACGCATAGCAGCCGCTACCGTCCACCTCGAGCCACACTCCAAAAAAAATCAAGGGTGCGCACCAAATCAATCACAAAGTAATAGAATGGCATTCGAAGGAGTGTGTCCGATCTGAGGAGCTACCTCACTTGGCCCATCGATTGCTCCTGTTTTAGCCACCTTTTGCCAACTCACGGGAGTTGAGTCCATGTATATACCTCATATAGGATCGTCTTCACCATCCTACTTTATTCTGGAATCTCTACCGCGTACACAGTTGTTAAAGTGGTTTTCAGTATTGGCACAGAGTACGACAATATCCGATCCCAGTCTCTTTAACAACAACCGTTATTATAACACTACAGTCATTTCAAAATAGTTTATACTTCAAAACCAAAATATCATTGCCATTTCAAAACCATATCAGTACGATATCATTTCCATTCAAAACTAAATACGATATCATTTCCATTTCAAAATATATCATTTTTCCAAAATCATAGCACTTTCAAAGTTATAACACTTTCAAAACATAATACTTTGAAATTCATAACTTTGAAAACATAACTTCCCCCACTTAAACAGTGTAGATATTAAAATAGTATATATAATAAAATAGTTTATAAAGTAAAATAGTTTATATAAAAGAGTTATAAGTCAAAAATAGTTTATATTAAAATATTTAGAATATAAAATAGTTTATATTAAAAATAGTTTATATTAAAAATGATTTATATTAAAATAGTTTACATTAAAATAATTTATAAAGTAAAATATAAAATAGTTTTAAATATAATTTAAAAATACTTTATATAATAAAATAGTTTCTTCAAATTTCACAAATCGATTCAAATCAACTCGAATTCAAAAATTCAAATTTACTTAAATCTCAATTCTTCAATTTCAATTAAATTTCGTTTCTCGATGAACCATTTCAAATTATATCGATTTCAATTACATATTAGAACCATAAAATAAACCATTTCAATTTCAATATATTTCAAAGCTTAAATAGTTAACCTTTTCAAACTAAATTTGATAATTCCATTTATGTCTCAATTTAACCTCATTATTATTTAGTTTTGAAATATTTACTTAATAAAATCCAATATCATTTAAATAAAACTCAAATTTCAAATCACTAAATATTTCCTTTAATTTATTTAAACATGAAATATTTGTTTAATCACCTTAGACCAAAATCAAGTTGTAAAATTATATCCCTTAAAAATCTCAAATTCAATAAGTTTCAAATCGATTTAATTAAGTAAATTCTTAATTAAATACCATTTCAAATCAATTTCAAGTCTATCTTCCCCACCTTAAAAATTATTAAAAACTCTATATTTGAAAAAATAATTTTAAATAAATAATTAAACATATTATATATAAATTAAATCAAACTTTATTAAATAAAATATTATTAATAAATCTATTTTATATTAAGACTTATTTATATATATTGTAAAATAGTAAAATTGGAAGTAAATTCTTGAGCTTAAAATTTCAAAACTAACTTATAATTTTAAATTTCCAAACATATAAATTCAAAAAATCAAGTATTTAACTATATATAAAATAACATTTATGTATAATATTTAAAATTTTTTAATTATATAAACCATATATATTTCTTTTAAAACTTTGAAAATCATTTCAATATATATATATATATATATATATATATATATATATATATATATAGACCACGGTGTCTATATATAATTTTCTATCCTATGGTCAAGTGATACAGATATTTATCATTTCAATCCGCAATTTAAATATATATGCGGGTATATATCATTTCAACCCGCAATCCCAAATTCAATTTAATGAAAATCGCTTGGGTTTATCATTTTAACCCATAACAGTTTAGTTCTATTCTACAGATCTTTCAGATATGTATCATTTCAACCCATAGGGAATTCTAAACGAACAGGGAACTTACAGAGTGATAACATATATGATAATAATATAACATGCATATATCATCAATATAAATAACCGATAATCGTGCCAGATGTCACAGGTGAACAGATAATAACATATATATATAACAGTGTAAATAACTAACAGCAGCATATTTCGATCATCGTTTCAATTAAAATCGAATTTATTAAATATAAAAACGTTAATCGTGAGTGGTTGCTCACCTTTCTAGGCTAGAGAGATTTCACACTGAAATGAGTTACGAATCCAAGCACGAATTTCAAAGCAAAGCAGGATTGGCACAAATTCGATGAACAAATCTGAAAGCTTAGGATTGACGAAATCAAATCAGAACAAACTTGATAAAAATTTGGAACAAAAATATATGCTATAATTTTCTCTAAAACCAAAATTTTAAATGTATATTCAAAATAACATATATATATATATATGTATGTGTTTCAAATCACTAATTTAACTTTAACCCCAATAAAACAAAAATCTGTATGCATATTTAAAAATCCAAACTGTAAACTGTAGATTATATATACAAACATAGACCAAACATATATGTGCATATGCTAGTAATTATAAACATATAACAGTAAATACTATATGCAGAAAATAATATATGTTACAAATATCCCTCTTACACTGTTAAAAGAAAATATAAAACAGTATATCTAAAACAGAACTTATTTACATATAGTTAAATAAACCATAAACATACATACATAAATACATACATACATATATGTATATATATATACAAACGCACACCTACTTTATATATATTGTATTTATATACATATTTAGTAGAAAGGAAAAAATCAGTACTTATATATATTATATGCATTCATATAACAACCTATATAACAGATCTTACAAAAATAAACTAGCTGGAAACAATACATGAAAATATCTGTATATATATAAAATATCTACCGTTATATAAGAAGGAAGGAGAGATGGTCACTCATGCAAGCTAAAGGAACAAGCTATAGATAGGCTACAGTTGCATATATATATATATATGTATATATATGAATGCTCATATATATTATTCTCTGTCTTTACTTTATTTTTATTTTTATTTCACGGCAAGGCTTGGTGGTTGAAGGCTGGAGGAGGCACGCTCGAGGCTACGGGAAGAGGAGGCTTGGTTAGGTGGCTGAGGCGGCCATGGATCTGTGGAGTGGAGAAGGGTTGCGTGAGGTTGATTTGGCCTTGCTTTGATTTGGAGGTGGAGATGCAGAACACGGGATGGGAGATGGAACGGTGATGATATATCGAGTGAGGAAGGTATGGCTTCACGAGTAGAGGCTGTGGGTGGAGCACGTGGATCTAGGAGGAGCTGTGGCCGCCGGCAAGCAAGGGATGGAGGAGATTGTTGTGCACAGAGGTAGAAGAGATGGATGCAGGGGTAGGCGTCGTTTGCTATGTGGGTGGGAGTGTTTATGGTAGCCGAGTGTTGTGGTCGTTAGAGCAGGTAGATGAGAAGTTTAGCTGAGCTTAGCAAAGGAAAGACGAAGAGGAGATTGATCATGCTACAAATGAGGGTGGAACGAAGATTAGAAGGAGGATGAATAGCTTTGGCTAAGAGAGGATGGGTAGAAGATGAAAGATGAAGCAATCTGTTATATTAAGTTTTATCATTTTTTTCTCTTTAATCAATGAACAGATTATATTGAAAAGTCACGGCTGTTCTTTGAAGATTAAAAGTTAGGTAACCATTTATTCAACCGGTGGAAAGTGAATGGTCAAGGAAAAATTAAAAAGCCAAAATACGGGACCGATACAGAAATCGTTTTCCATTGATTCACTGTTTCCCGGACACTGAAACACACAAAAGAATATGTTGCGATGATCAGCTCGACGAGACGATAATAAAGGTACACAGATATCAATGGTATGATCATCCTACTAAAAGTCAATAATCGGCACCGAAAAAAGCTACTAAAATGCCAGAATTAAGATAAACGGAGCAATAACAGTTCAAATTTGAAGAAATGAAAAATGACGTCTCACTTAGAAGATAATTTACAAATTTATTACATAAAAATATCCAAGTTTGAAAAACATTTTATTATCATCAATATTTAACTGATTTAAATTGAAATAAATTACACAAAAAAATAAACTTCCATATTTTCAAATTAAAATTTACAATTTGGTTTGCTCAAACAGACGTATTCTGAATATTAAATTTTTAATTCAAAATTTTATGGTTTAAAATTTCACAAAAATTCAATTTATTAAATAAATAAAATCACTAGAATATACGGATCGTTACGCTCTCCCTCACTCAAAACTTTTCGTCCTCGAAAAGGAAGGAGGTAGGAGAATAGAAACAACCAGAAGAAAATAGATTAAAAATAAAGAAAAAACAATTAATTTAAAACCATATAAATTTCAATTTAAACCAATGTATGTTCAAAAATTAAATTTAACTTCAAGGTATTTCATTAATTTGATTTTATTTCAATTTATTAATTCCCTCAAAATATAATATTTTATGTATCTAATCTATTATTCAATTAACTTATTATTCTACTTATCTCTAATAACAATTTTATAATTAAAATTTAATCATTTATTACAACCACTCAAATTTTATTTATATAATCATTTTATATCGTATTCTCTCCAATTACATATTCAACTTCTGGATAATTTAGGTAAGTTATATTAAAATGTAATTGGGTGTTATACAAGTAAACTTTTCCCAACTCAATTATTTCAAGTTTTTAAATATTTATTCAAACAAATCATCCTTAACATAAAATTTGAGAATTAAATTTCCGATTCACTTCAAACCATTTAGTGATATATATATATATATATAAAATCAAATTTATAAATATATACCTGTATATATTATAATCAAGTCATATTTAAGAAATTCAATCAATTCCATTTTTTCAAAACAAAGTGTAGCAAGCTACAGAATTGTCACTCCACTGTAAACTCGAAAATGAATGTCGATGATGTGGCCGCCATCATCGAAATTATTTTCCAACGACAAAAGAGGGGTGCACTGATTTAAATCTTTTAAAAATTCTATGGAAACGACTTATATCCGAAAACAATTTCAATAACATATATTTTACAAAAATTTAAAACCAAATTTTGGAGTTACCGGAAATTAAATTCTCAAAATCTAACTTTAAAATTCAATTAAATTTCCAAAATAGTTTCTAAGCCATGTTTTTATAATTCCATTTATTTACATTATGTGACAACAGTCAATTATTTACAAAGCAATAAATGAAAATCAAATATTATCATTTTAATCAACCAATTCATTTAACTTTTAATTTCATAAAAATTTACTTACATATGTAATATAATTATACAAAATTTATTTCATTTAATAAATTTTTAAAAATATTGTGTTAGTTTGCTCTATTTAAGTGTTTTGGAATTCCTATCATAGCGTTGATTAGACGAATCGATCGAAACCCAAAATCAATATAACAACTCAAACACCATAATATATAAAATATTTTAAATATTAACTAATTACAAATACACTCCCTCACTCGAAGATTCAAAGATGAATTCTAGAACAGGGATAGAGATTCAAATTCATAGGGATCCTAATTAAAAGAATTCCAATCTAGAAGATAAGCTCGAAACGAAGATAAAATCAACTTCAAAATTAGAAGGATGGATAGACTTATATAAATTGCAGGCAACCTTAAACCGGTCAACCGTGACTTTAAGAACAAGATCGATGCAGAATTCTAAGGAAAATCAACAATCGATCGCAAGAGATAGCGGCATTTCAACCGAGGATACAGAAATCTCCCGTAAAGCAATGTCTGTTGTAAAGGAGCTTCACCCCTTTACAAATCATACAGTGGAGCTATGGGGCACTCCAGAATCAAAGGAACATGAATAGAGATAGGCGGAATGGATTTTGGACCCGAAGGGAACGTTCCAAAATTCAAAGGAAATCGAGTCAAAGAGGAAGAAATTCAAGCTCGAATGAAAGTGATTCCATAATTAAATTTACCTTATATGTTGAGTTTTTCCTAAAACCAGAGCTCTGATACCACATGAAACATCCTAATATTTTCAACCATTCGCATCCACACATGTCGGACTTGAATTGCTCAAAATATCAGATTGTTAATTTAAATTTGGCAATACTCAGCATATATAGTAAATAAAATAATCATAGAATCACAGACACAGATTAATACGGCAATAATGCAACAGAAAGAAAAGAATAGTAGTTCATAAAGCTACTATATATATAACTGAGTTAAAATAAGATACAAAAGAAGTCTCGAATACATAGAAGTCTTAATACCATATTCAAATAACAAAATCTAAATATATCACAATAGTCAACTGAATAACTAAAAGCTAAATAGATTGCTGGATCTCCAAGCGAATCTCCAACTCCGAAGGTGAGTCTCGAATACTGGTACGCTCAGTCTGACCCAAGTGTAAAGCAAAACACAAAACACTCGAGGTAGGATTAACATTCTTATATCAATAAATCTAACTCAAGTGAAATAACAACTAAAATACAAGTAACTCAAAGGATGTTTGGGATAAACATCCTCTAAGGATCCGTTAAGCTATCTATTATGTAGTAATATATGCTGTTATAATAATGTCTATAGTAAAGTAAACTATTAAAATAGCGTTAAGGCGTTACCCATATCGCCCTTAACACATTTTATATATTCCCATAATCTATACAGTACCGTAATCTCCCCCACACTAGACGTCGTCAAAGGGCACTCCATAGGTGTGGTACAAAACAAACTCGTATAAGGCGCGCTAGGGTAGGTGACACGACACAACTAGGTAATGCCAGGGTAGATATACCAATTACAATTCCGGGCTGGTCGTAACGCATAGCAGCCACTACTACCCACCTCGAGCCACACTCTAAAAAAATATATCAAAGGTACTCACCAAATCAATCATAAAGTAATAGAATGACATATGAAGGAGTGTGTCCAATTGGAGGAGCTACCTCATTTGGCCCATTGATTGCTCCTGTTTTTGCCACCATATGCCAACTCACGGGAGTTGGGTCCACGTATATACCCCATATAGGATCGTCGCCACCATCCTACTTTATTCGGGAATCTCTACTACGTACACGGTAGTTAAAGTGGTTTTCGGTATTGGCAGAGAGTATGACAATATTCGATCCCGGTCTCTTTAACGACCAACCGTTATTATAACACTGCAGTCATTTCAATATAGTTTATACTTCAAAACCAAAATATCATTGCCATTTCAAAACCATATCAATATGATATCATTTTCATTTCAAAACCAAATACGATATCATTTCCATTTAAAATATATCCTTTTTCCAAAATCGTAGCACTTTCAAAGTTATAACACTTTCGAAATCAAACACTTGAAATTATAATACTTTCAAAACATAATACTTTGAAATTCATAACTTTGAAAACATAACTTCCAACACTTAAATAGTTTAGACATTAAAATAGTATATATAATAAAATAGTTTATAAAGTAAAATAATTTATATAAAAGAGTTATAAGTTAAAAATAGTTTATATTAAAATAGTTTATATTAAAAATAGTTTATATTAAAAACAATTTATATTAAAATAGTTTATATTAAAATAGTTTATAAAGTAAAATATAAAATGGTTTTAAATATAATTTAAAAATACTTTATATAATAAAATAGTTTCCTCAAATTTCACAAGTCGATTCAAATCAATTCGAATTCAAAAATTCAAATTTAGTTAAATATCAATTCATCAATTTCAATTCAATTTCGTTCCTCAACAAACCATTTGAAATTATATCGATTTCAAATACAGATTTGAACCACAAAATAAACCATTTCAATTTTCAATATATTTCAAAGCTTAAATATTTGACATTTTCTAATTAAATTTGATAATTCCATTTATATCTCAATTTAATCTTACTATTATTTAGTTTTGAAGTATTTACTTAATAAAATCCAATATCATTTAAATAAAACCTCAAATTTCAAATCACTAGTTATTTCCTTTAATTTATTTAAACTTGAAATATTCGTTTAATCACCTTAGACCAAAATCAAAAGATAAAATCATATCCCTTAAAAATCTCAAATTTAATAAGCTTAAATCGATTTAATTAAATAAATTCTTAACTAAATACCATTTCAAATCAATTTCAAGTCTATCTTCCCTACCTTAAAATTTATTATAAACTCTATATTTGAAAATATAATTTTAAATAAATAATTAAACATATTATATATAAATTAAATCAAACTTTATTAAATTAAATATTATTAATAAATCTATTTTATATTAAGACTTATTTATATGTACTTTAAAATAGTAAAATTGGAAGTAAATTCTTAAACTTAGAATTTCCAAACTAACTTATAATTTGAAATTTCCAAACATATAAATTTAAATATCAAGACTTTAACTATATATAAAATAAATATATAATATTTTAAAATAAATATTTATATAAACCATATATATTTCTTTTAAAACTTTGAAAATCATTTCAAAATATATATATAGACCACGGTGTCTGTATATAATTTTTTATCCTATGGTCAAGTGATACAGATATTTATCATTTCAATCCGCAATTTAAATTAATATACGGGTATATATCATTTCAACCCGCAATCTCAAATTCAATTCAATGAAAATCGCTTGGGTCTATCATTTCAACCCACAACAGTTTTCTCCTATTCTACAGGTCGTTCGGGTATGTATCATTTCAACCCATAGGGAATTCTAAACTAACATGGAACCTGCAGAGTGATAACAGATATGATAATAATATAATCTGCATATGTCATCAATATAAATAACAGATAATGGTGTCAAATGTCACCGGTGAACAGATAATAACGTATATATAACAGTGTAAATAACTAACAACAGCATATTTCAATTGTCATTCCAATTGAAATCAAATTTAATAAATATAAAAATGTTAATCGTGAGTGATTACTCAGCTTTCTAGGCTAGAGGGATTTGACACTGAAATGAGTTAAGAATCCAAGCACGAATTTCAAAGCAAAGCAGGATTGGCACGAATTCGACGAACAAATCTGAAAGCTTGTGATTGACGAAATCAAATCAGAACCAACTTGATAAAAATTTAAAAGAAAAATATATGTTATAATTTTCTCTAAAACCAAATTTTTAAACGTATATTCAAAACAATATATATGTATATATGTATTTCAAATCACTAATTTAACTTTAACCCCAATAAAACAAAAATCTATATACATATTTAAAAATCCAAACTATAAATTGTAGATTGTATATACATACGCAGACCGACCATATATGTGCATATGCTAGTAATTATAAACATATAACCGTATATACTATATACAGAAAATAATATATGTTACAAATATATACCTCTTATACTGTTAAAAGAAAATATAAAACAATATATAAACAGAACTTATAAAAAGGAAGGAGAGATAGTCACGCATATATATTATACGCAACTCATATAACAACCTATATAATTGATCTTATAAAAATAAATTAGCTAGAAACATTACATGAAAATATCTGTATATGTCTAAAATATCCACCTTTATATAAGAAGGAAGGAGAGACAGTCACGCATGCAAGCTAAAGAAACAAGCCACAGATAGGCTACAGTTGCACATATATATAAATATGAATGCTCAAATATATTGTTCTCTTTCTTTACTATATTTTTATTTTTATTTCATGGCAAGGTTAGGTGGTCGAAGGCCGGGAAGCGGAGGCTCGGTGAGGTGGCTGAGGCGGCCATGGATCTGTGGAGTGGAGAAGGGTTGCATGAGGTTGGTTTGGCCTTGCTTTGATTTGGAGGTGGTGATGCAGAATACGGGATGAGAGATGGAACAGTGATGATATATCGAGTGAGGAAGGTATGGCTTCACGCATAGAGGTTGTGGGTGGAGCACGTGGATATGAGAGGAGCTGTGGCCGTAGACAAGCAAGGGACGGAGGGGATTGTTGTGCACAAAGGTAGAAGAGATTGATGCAGGGGGAGGTGTCATTTGCTATGCGGGTGGGAGTGTTTATGGTGGCCGAGTACTGTGGTCGTTAGAGAAGGTAGATGAGAAATTTAGCTGAGCTTGGGAGTGGCAAGACGAGGAGGAGACCGGTCATGCTACAAAGGAGGGTGGAACGCAGGTTAGAAGGAAGATGAATAGCTTTGGCTAAGAGAGGATGAGTAGAAGATGAAAGATGAAGCAATCTGTTATATTAAGTTTCATCATTTTTTTTCTCTTTTGTCAATGAACAGATTGTATTGAAAAGTCATGGTTGTTCTTGTAAGATTAAAAGTTAAGTAACCATTTATTCAACAAATGGAGAGTGAATGGTCAAGGAAAAATCAAAAAGCCAAATTACGGGACCGATACGGAAATCGTTTTCCTTAGATTTCACTGTCTACCGAACTCCGAAACACACAAACGAATATGCTGTGACGATCAGCTCGACGAGACGATCAAAATGGTACCCAGATATCAGTGGTACGATCATCCTATCAAAAGTCGATAATCGGCACTGAAAATGCAGCTAAAATGCCAGAATTAAGATAAACGGAGCAATAGCAGTTGAAAGTTGAGGAAATGAAAAATGACGTCTCACTTAGAAGATAATTTACAAACTTATTATATAAAAATATCCAAATTTGAATTTTTATTATCATCATCAATATTTAACTGATTTAAATTGAAATAGAATGACAAAAAAAATAAACTTCCATATTTTCAGATAAAAATTTACCATTTGCTATGCTCAAATAAACGTATTTCAAGTATTAAATTTTTAATTCAAAATTTTATTGTTTAAAATTTCAAAAAAATTCAGTTTATTAAGTAAATAAAACCACTAAAATTTACGGGTCGTTACATATTTGCACAAAGTAGCGCATCTTCTTTGAATCGTCACATCACTTTGAACAATTATCAATTCATATCCTTCAGATGGTATAAGAGTTGAAGTGTGTGGCTCATGTTATCTATTCAAATTCCGATAAGTCTTTGAATGTCCTTTCTTTTAATTGATCGGGTATCAATCTCTAAAGTATGCTTCCCTCTTTTATTTCTTATTCCTTTTTTTCTTATTTTTTAACCTTTTTTTCCTTATAACTCGATACCGATCTATGAAGCATGACTCGGTATCGGGTTTTGTGGCTGATTCCAAGCTAATGAAAATTACTCAAGTACCTTTGCCTCTTCTTCTTTCTCACTTTTACTTTAGCCTGTTCACTTGCCTTTGCGATTTTAGGACCTGAATCCATCACCAACCTTTGGAACCAACTTCAACTTCCCATGTTACCGACCAAAGGACACCGCCGCTGCCTTGAAGCTTCGCCGCTACTTGTCCTATTGAGAACCAATTCATACAAACCCACTCTCCAACCAATTTTGAATTGAATTCAACCTTCTTTGTTTTCAACACCACCGCCTTCATCACATTTTGATTATGGGTAGGTGGCAATGCTGTTGTGTAGGGTCATCGATGTTGGCAGCATGGGTGAATTTCATCTTCTCCCCTTGATTTGACCATGGCTTTACAAAAGCTTAATGTTAATTTAGCCTTGAAAAATTGAAGCTAACCCAAAGTTTCCTCATGAATTCCCTAGGCATGATTCAGAGCATTACCCTTTAATGTTTGCTTTGGGTTATCCTCGAGTTACACCTAGTCCAAGCTTGGGTTTTCGTAAAGCTTTGGATTTTCAACATCTCAATCAGAATTTTTCTAAGTCTAGGAGGGAAGAGGAACATCATGGGTAATTTTGGGTCGAGTGTAGGTTGACGGTCGAGCTCAGGTGGGACAGTTTTAAATTACAGTCACATTGAACACGCTCCAGCATTCGAATACACTTTTCAATCACTACATTAAATACTTCACTTTGGCGTCCCTGCAAAGAAGAGTTCCAGGATGATCTAGACAATGGTTCTGTTATCGCAAATCATGTGATAATGGGTAAGATCTGACACATGGTTATGTTGTGCGACAGTACTCGTTTGCTAGCACGGGCGAGCTATCTACACAGAATATTCACATTCACCATGCTCTCACATTGCATATTAAATTGTATATCATTGCCCTCGTTAATGTAGAAGATCTAATTGGTCAATACACGTTGACATCCGTTGTGTCTTATATATTAGCCACAGAGGGTTCTATTTCAACATTAATATCAAAGTTAAATTCTACCCGACCCTACTCTTCTGTGAAGTTTTCAATAGCTAAGGATTGCAGATGCTCCTTGCATATCTTTATGATGGGTGCAGGTCCATCGTCATCAAGGTTAGTTTCATCTACGATAGAGTTTGATTTTGCGTCAACCTCTTCCGCACCATCTACTTTATTATCCCTTCTTCCTCAATCACCCGATGAGGCGATTTCTAGAGTTAGTTTCCTTTGTGACAATAGATGAAGCTTTCTTGGAAGTTGCCCCCGTTCGATCTTGGAGGTGTTGTAATTATGGATAGTCCGAAGGACTCTCCCGCATCCATGGTTGATGAAGGGGGGATTATAAAACTTTATAAAAGGCACGACATCCCTTTCAAAGATGTTTTGGTTTTGATACCTTTTCATTGGGCCCACAATCCGCCCGAGGGCTATACCACATGCAATCAATGTATGTATCCTTTCAGATGCATCCTCTTTTTAATACTTCATCTAATTTGTTATCTAGTTTATGAACCTTGCCCCTATCCAGCTTCATCCCAATAGCCATGCTTCGTTAAACAACATGTATATGGTTTGCTTTCATCTACCTTGGATGCAACAAAATGGCTAACGAGGTAGGTTCTACTATAATGCTTCATTTCAATGGTGCTAATCCATCTAAATCTAATCCCTTTATTCCATAACTTTTTTGACATTCATAAGTGGCCTATCAATGCAGCTCTAGCACGAACTCTCAAAGGTTTTCATCCAATTCTCGTCAAAGTGCGAGAAATGAGATTTTTTTCGATGGATGAAAGGATGCAACACTTTAATATTTTGGATAACGATCGTAGTTTAGGCATCATGCCAAACATTCATGGAGATGTTCAGGCCGCTCAAGAGGCTGAAATTGAGCCTCATGCTGAAGGAAATTCAAAGACCACCCTGTTCAAGATCCTCTGGTCAATGAGGAAGAGAAAGTGGATGGAGACGGTAATGATGATGTCGTAGGAGGAGGAGATGGTGGTGGTGATGATGAGAATGAGGGTGATGGTTACGATATGAACCTCAGTTATGAGTCTGCTAGCGGGATGAGTGGTGACAATCAAATACCACTTATTCCCGGTTATCCAAAACTGAAGATCATTTCATCTCATTCAGTCTCCCAACCACATCAGGCTCTGGTTCAGGAAGAAAAGTCATCCTCTGACTCGCAATATATATGGCTCACTTAGGAGCATATCAGATAAAATCCCTTCTTACAGCCTTGGCAACATTATCCCGATGATATAGCTTCTCATATTCGTCTGATTAATGATGTGCCCACGACCATTGTAGAGGAGATAACCCCCTAGTAACTTCAAGCACACAATCTACGGGGGCACTAGGACAATTAACACTTCACACACTTTAAGCTGTCACATTTTGACAGTGCACCCGTTGTCCCTAGATTTCCAAGTCTCAATATAACCATATTTTCTTTTCAGGTTCAATGGAACATCTATATCTCTTTGATGTTCTTCAAAGTTGTGATGCTGATTATCATTGGCCCGACTCACTCGCACTGACATCGTGTTTGTCTCATGAATATGATTTGAGTATGCATTGTAGAAGAGAGCAGGAGAGGCGATAAAGAGATTTAAAATGCCATGAGGATCACGACAGAAGATCAGGCAAGACTTTCCCTACCCAATATAGAGCTCACTATCCCTTGTCTAAAAATATGGATCGGTGCTCGATGAGACCTAATCATGTTCCTTCATCCCAAATTCCTACTGCACCCACTTCAGTGCAACCTACTACGTAGCTATTGATATCTGCTCATAAATCCAAGCAACCTATTCAACCATCTGGGTCTGTGTCTTCGGATCCCTCTAGATGGAGGCACGACAAGGACCAGATTCCCGTTTCCATTTCTACGACAGTGACTAAATCTATTTCCAACCTACAATTCACCGCAATGCAAAGTGTGTTCCCTAAGATATGCTTTGATGGAATTAAATTTTTCTATAATATGAAGGATATTCCCTATGACGTTGGCCCAGAAGTCATGACTTGTGTGGGTGACTACAATAAGCACTACACATGGAGGAGGCTCACGGAAGCTCTTTTTGAAGTTTACAATGAAAAATGGCGGCTCTCCAAGGGAAGGAGTTGATAGAGAAAGATAATAAGCGCATCATTTCCAATTTAAATAAGGAAGTTGAGGAGCATAGGAAATCTCGGTAGCCGTTGAGAAGAAATTGGAAGAAGAAAGAAAATCTTTCGTAGAAAAGTCCTAGCACAGCAGAATCAGGTTGAATCCACACAAATTAAGGTCATATTCATACTCTGGAAAATGAGACTCTTCGAAAGACTATTGATGAGCAGGCTTTAGAAATCCAGAATTTGAGGTCCATGTTGGAGGTTGAAAAGAAAAATAAAGATGATGCACTTGCCGAATCCCAAGAGTATATGGAGCAATTGATGGATGCTCAATGCACATAAAAGGAGACTAAACTCCAGGTGAAGACTGTCGAGGATCGTATTAAGTCTCATATAGACTCTACCCTAGTTCACTTCTATGCAAACATTATCAAGTTTAGGAACTTGAGGTGGCTTGATAAGGGATACCTCAAGAACTTAGCTATGGCATGGGAGAAAATAATTACGCAAGAACGAGAACATTTGGACGATGTTGAGGTTGATACAGATGTGTTGAAATACTACCTCTTAGATGATAAAGATTTGGAAGCACTTATCATTGGTAAAATTATGTTAGGATCTGAGGCTGTTGCTCTTGCTGATGTTCCGGTTGGGGCCCCTCTTGAATCCGTCTTTAAAGATTTGGGTGAATGTTCCACTCCTGCATCTAAGGAATTCCCAATGGAGACTTTGAGGTTAATGGAGCTACTTCCAGTGTTGCCAATTCTTTCACATCAGGGCCTCTTATTACCGAATCTATTATTCCTTTCTGTAACATTATGACAATTCCAACTACTATGGTGATTTCGGCAACACCTACTACTTTGAAATCTTCAGCTGAAGTTCCATTAATCCCGAATAGTCCTGCTATACACAACCAGAGTCCATTTCAAAATTTTCTTATCCTATCTCCGATTATAGAGGGGTGTTCTATGGTAACTCCTTCACAAGTGACATCTACTTCTCTTGAAGGTATATTCTTAACTTCTCCTTTATTTGAGAAGGCTCAAATGACCCACATTAATGCCTCTAATATCTATATTTCATTTTCTCAAGTCTCAAGTCCACCTGCTCTTTCCCCTTTATCAAAAGGAGATCTAACTTCGGGAACCCAGGCTTCAATGACAGAATCAGTTATCGTATCTTCCTCCACTCATATCCCAATTTCTTCAGCTGGTTAAATGCCCAGTCCCGACGTCGAAAAAATTCATGCATCGATTGAAGAAGCTATGGAAGATCCTAATGTGATGTAGGGGGATAAGGACATAGTCATTACATGGTCCACCAAGCATATATTTGCACCACTAATGTAGGAGGAGAAGACCTTACGAGTTAAGAAGGTTGGAGAAATTAAGAAGGAAAAGATTGACAATGTTCCTCCTCCTCTTTTAGTAACATTGCGTACACCATCGGTTGTCATTCCTACTTCTACTCCTGTGACGGTTAACATTCAAGTAAAAGGCATGTCGTAGTTTATTCGGAGGAAAAGAAAGAGAAAATGGGGAAGAAGGAGCACACTTAATCCTCGTTTCCTTACGTTATCCTTTGCTCGCTTTTAGTTTTTGTCTGTGTATATAAGTTGTTTTTTTGTTGTGAGGGTACATCCTCACTTTTGCTTATAAAGTCTTTCAGTTGTTAATAAGATATTTTTTCTTTTTAGACTTCCATCTTGTTCTCGCCTATATGCTTAGTGTAATTATATTTATCATGATTATATCTGAACCAGAGCAATGTTACTATTCACCATAACTCTATATGTATGAATAACTTCTCGCCATTTCTTAATGTATCTCATTACTTCTTTTTGTTCATTGTCGCCAAAACATTTATCTATTGGCTAGCTGAATTATAATCATTTGGCTAACTTCGTAGCCTATTTGGCTTATCTTCAGTCGGGTTCTAAGCAATGTCTTGGACATTTATTTCTTTATATCCACGCTTGACCTTGCATATCTCTGGGCATTGATCATAAGTGTTCATTAGAAGTGGTGTTTCAAATGTTAATGTTTGGACATCTGTACTTGATCTCGTCTATCTTTGGACGTTGATCATATTTGAAAAAGGAGATTCAATCCGATGTTAGGTTCTATCTTCGGGACCTAATGTTTAAGATGCCTATCTCTAGGTATTGCCATTAGACATTACTTGTCTTCAGGAAATGGTCAAAGGCTAGACGTAGTGTAACAATTCAATTTTTAAGGGGCAATTAATTTAAGTTATTTATAGCAATTTAATTAATTAAATAAGAATTTGGAGAATTTAATTTGATAACGATTTTTGAAATTGTTTAACAAAAAAGGGATTTAAATTGTACAATAATTTAAATAAGTTAAAAATATATATAAATAATATTTTTATTCGTATAAGTAATGTGTTTATTAGATATTATCAACTTGATGGAAAAGTAATGAAAATAGAGTTTTGTATTTAATTAAATTGAATTTAGTTTTAAAAAGGGAAAAACAGCATAAATATATGTTTATTTGTTTGGCCTAAACCTTACAACCCAAACCCAAACTAAGACTCATGATTCTTTTATTTCCAAATAGTTTCATTCCTGATGCTTTCATTTCATTTATAAATATGACATACACGTATTCGTTTTCGAATTTTAGAAGCTGGTTTCATCCAAACCATACTTCCTTATAAATTCAAAAACAAATTCATAAACTCCCGAACTCAAGAAAAATATTTCTCCACATCAATATACACATGCTAGAAAGAGAAGTAGATTTCATCTAAGTTTAAGGAAGCCTGAACTAGTGCATGCTAATGGGAAGAGGAAACCAGTGAGGAAGGATATAATGCAAATATACCGGTGAGTTTACCACTCATGCTATCTATGTTTCAATCTTCTGATACCTTGCATATGTCGTTCGAAGTCAATGCGAAAGTCATCGGAGAGGAAGCGAGTGGCCTTAGCCATTATAGCACCTTCACGACTTGGAATTGCTTCGTTCCACGTCGTGACCGGTCATCAAAGACTGGTGGACCGGTGGAAAATTGGAACGAAACCGTTCCAGGATTGATAATGGTGAATATAGTGCTTTACTGTAAGCATTTGTGTATGTTTCTCTTTGCTCGTGTGTGAAAGAACTGTAGTTTTCATGTGTGCATTCATTTTCCAGTTAGTTTTCATTCATTTTCATATATCAATGTTATGATTTTGTTTGTTGAGTACTGTTATCCCGCTTTTTGGCAAAGCCGTGATACCAGAAGATCGATCAAAAACAAAGGACAGTTCGTCTCAGAGATTGGTCATACTTTGCTTCACTATGGATATCGCTGAATTTTGTCCGAGTCCAGATTAAGCCACAATTGGTAGGACATGACAAGAAAGATCATAAAAGTCAGCATCTCAAATTTCAAGTCGATCCGAGTTCATACGCTCAAGTTATGATAGATTCAATTTGAAGGGAAAAGCCCAGATTTCATATCCATCACTATGGGCGATTTCGTATCCATCACCGAACACTGGTTCGAATCGATCACTTTCATATCGATCAACTTCGAATCCATCAAAGTGTCTCGATTCGTATCGATCAGTTCGAATCCATGGAGGTACCTCGGTTCGACTCGGTCTCGTTCGAACCCATCGGCAGATGATGCACTTCTTAACGATCGGCCAATGTCTTCTTCGTACCCATCATGGAAGCGTCCCTTCGAATCCATCAAGCCAATAAGCCAAGGTGACGTGTCATCCATCGATACGAATGCGCCAAGATATATGGAGTCGACGCGGTCAACTCGGAGTGAAGACCGGATTGAGTCGAAGTTTGCGCTCCACGTCATCACAAAGGCGCGTGCCACCATCGATTCGAAACCATCGGTTCGAAGGGATGGATTCGAACCAAATAGCCGCACGAAGAACGTCATTTCGTATCCACGATAACTCGAGATCTACTGATCCAAATGCCTTGAAATTTTCACAGCTTGCATGCATAATGAAGAACGTCTCCACCAAATTTCAGCCCAATTGGACATCATCTTGATTGATACGAAATGACTTCGTATCGATCACAGATGGACTCGAAACTTCCTGAGGTTGGTCGCATGGGCCCACTCACGTGCCGGAAAAAGTCTCCCGAGATTTGAGCATGATCTCAGCCTCCTATGCCCATAAATAGAGCCCCAGAGCCTACAGAAAAAGAATCTTTTGACTCTCAAGCGCCCAGATTCTGCCGAAATGAGATCTCCATCATCCTACATCATATTTCTGCTGTTGATTTCGAACTTGCTGTTGATCTCTGTAACAACTTGTAATCATTGAAAGAGAATCAATAAAACTGCAAAAACTTCACAGTGGACATAGGAAACACGCCGAACCACTATAAATCGCTTGTCTACGCATTTACATTATTGTTGATTGGAGTTTTGTTAGATAATACTCGTTTTGAATTTACATTCCTTGCTATTATCTCTTCAACGACTCCCGAAGAGTGTTGTGACCAATCTTGGTGCAAACACTTTGGTGCTTTCACTGAGAAAACCCAGATTTTCTCCTGCTATTTAGATCGGTCATCGATACCGAATTGAATAAATCTAAGAGAGAGATCCAGATCATCAAATCCAAGTTCCTTCCCTTTTATTCAGATTTGCATAAAGTCTAGAGAAAGGAATTCAACTTTCAAGATGGTTAGCACAAGAACCACCTCTAACGCTATCAATCAAGAGGAACAGGATAGACAGAATCCTGCGCCACTACCTCCATCTAATCAAGATGCTACTGGACATTCAGAACCATCAGGTCCGGTTACTCGACAGGAGTTGCAGTTGCTACTCCAAGAGCTGATCCAGAGTCGGCAACAACTAGCAGAACAACTACGCGCTAACGCCGAGTTGATCAACCAGCTGGATCGCCAAAAGCGAAAGAGATCCAAGAGAGACCATGCTTCTCGCTCCTCCAGCGAAAGTTATTCATCTTCTGATTATCATAATCGATCTCCACGACCCCATCTAGATGGGAGTCACATGCCAGCCGCTGGATATCAACCGGAACTGACCGTTGGACAACTGAGAGTTGGTCCATCAGCCAGTTTCCAAACCGGACCCTCCTCCCGAGGAGGTGCCGTTCCTCACCACACCGCAGAATACCGCACCACTAACGTCGCGGCTTAACCAGGGGTCGATGCCTAAGATCAGTCGAATCTGGACCGTCGTCATAGTGGATGTACTCCTGAACCATAAGTCCCAGAAGACTATGAGCCAAGAAGGCAAGACTTGGACCGTCGACAACATCCGGTCCAACCCCAAAGTATGGAACGTAATCATACTTTGGCGCAAGCCGCACAAAACGCGCAAATGCCGGATCTTTCAACTATGATACGTCAGATGATCCATGAGAGCCAGGGACTCACGAATGACGGTTGGGGAACTTCCCAAAGTCACACTCCTTTTACGGACGATATTCTTACTGCTGAACCCCCACGGCGATTCAGGATGCCAACTCTACCCATGTACGAGGCAAACTCCGACCCCAACAACATATTCTGAAATATGAATGGTCGATGACCGCTGCCAGATCCGACGATGCAGTGAAGTGTCGTAGTTTCCCCATATCCTTGGGGGGCATCGCTACCATGTGGTTCACTCGACTGCCACCTCGATCCATCACTTCATTCGACCAGTTGGCCACAAAATTTGTTGAACAATTCCGCATGCACGTCGCAAGGCCAAAAGATGTCAACACTCTGTCTAGCGTCACTCAAGCTCCTGGAGAGACGCTCAGACACTACTTAGAGAGATTCCATACTGCATGTGCGGAAATCAGCAATCCGAATGATAACTCCATCCTTATGGCCTTGACTAAGGGGATCGACCCCGATTCTGAGTTTGGCAACTGGTTAGCTAGAAAACCACCTGCATCATTGGACCGTTTCCACGCCAAGGCAGCTCAATTCCTGAGAAGGGAAGATGCGAAACAGTCTAGAAAGCAAACCGATGCAGGGCCAAGCACGGAAGGTATCCAAAGCGATATCGCGATCAAACAGTCCGGTGAGAGCTCCAGAAAAGTTCAGTTGAACGTTAAAAACAAACAAACGCGATGAAGAGAGAGCATGAATCAAACTAGAAAACGAGATCAAAATCATGGCCCACAGCGCAAGAATCCCATGTTTGACAGTTATACTCCTTTGAATACATCACTGGAGAACTTGTATTTACAAACCTGTAATACAATTCAGTACCAAAAACCTGCACCGAAACCGTCGTCAGAGAGGCAAATCCAGATGGGAAAATTTTGCAGGTTCCATGAAAGCTACGGGCACGATACGAACGAGTGTCGTCACTTACAAGATCTCGTAGAAAAATTGATCAGAGAAAGGAAGCTGGAACAGTTTGTGCGGGTGCCGTAGCCTAGAGAAGCGGGCCCATCAAATCAAAACAATGATCCCGATCGACTGAGACAGGAGGACTCCACTTGTCCCGACGGAAGATTGGTGATAAACGCCATCAGTGGCAGACCAACTTTTTTAGGAGCCTGGAACAACGAAGATCTTCGTCACTGTTACACATGACAGGCTCATTCAATCTATGAATACTTTGCAATTTCCTTTTACATTCTGAAGTTTGAATTTGTAATAAGGCACTGACTTTGCCATGTTTTTCCGTTCCAACAATAAATTACTATCTCTTCAAGCTAGAGCTGTGATTCATCGAATGCAACATTCAACAATCACAACACACAAAGAGCTAAGTTCCATCGAACAATGGAATTTATTCAAATAGCGAGTGACTGTGATACGACCGACCACTCACTAAGTGAAACCTCAGCTCGGGGGCAAGCCATCACATCAAAGGCTGAACTGGACCAACACACGACAGTCCTACAACTAACTCCAAGTTCCCAGAGTGCGAACTAGAGTATAAACATCAAATAAATCATTCCCAGAGTGCGAACGGGCTCCAAATTCCCAGAGTGCGAATTGGAGTATAAACGTCAAATAAATCGTTCCCAGAGTGCGAACGGACTCCAAATTCCCAAAGTGCGAATTGGAGTATAAACATCAAATAAATCGTTCCCAGAGTACGAACGGACTCCAAATTCCCAGAGTGCAAATTGGAGTATAAACATCAAATAAATCGTTCCCAGAGTTCCAACGGACTCCAAATTCCCAGAGTGCGAATTGGAGTATAAAAGTCAAATAAATCGTTCCCAGAGTGCGGACGGGCTCCTAATTCCCAGAGTGCGAATTGGAGTATAAACATCAAATAAATCGTTCCCAGAGTGCGAACGGACTCCAAATTCCCAGAGTGCGAATTGAAGTATAAACATCAAATAAATCGTTCCCAAAGTGCGAACGGACTCCAAATTCCCAGAGTGCGAATTGGAGTATAAACATCAAATAAATCGTTCCTAGAGTGCGAACGGGCTCCAAATTCCCAGAGTATGAATTGGAGTATAAACATCAAATCCATCATTCCCAGAGTGTCAACGAATTTCTAAAAATCCCAAATAGGTGTGACTGACCATCTATCAGCTGACTCCAACTTCTCAGAGTGTGAATTGGAGTATAAACATCTATTTCAGGTTCTCGGAGTGCGAACCGACACATCAATGTCAACTCCAACTTCTCAGAGCGTGAATTGGAGTATAAACATAAATTACAGGTTCCCAGAGCGCGAATCCAAACATACATGCTATCTTCAAATTCTCAGAGTGTGAATTAAAGCACAAATACCAAATCAAAGTTTCCAGAGTGCGAACCGAAATATCAATACTAACTCCAAGTTCCCAGAGCGTGAAGTGGAGTATAAACATCAAATCCAGGTTCCCGGAGCGTGAACCATATTACAAACATCGATAACTCTCAAATTCCCAGAGTGCAAACCACATTATCGATCGCAAATTATCCTAAGTCCCCAGAGTGTGGACATGTGCTTAAGATTTGCAATAAGTGCGATCAACCACTAAAATACAAATGTTGCTCCCCGAAACTGGGGGGCAAAAAAGCTAAGTGTTAATCACAAACCAAAGCAATACAATGTTCGAAGTTCAACTTATTCATCAATCACACCATGTGACCAAGATTTTCAGACTTGTCAAATAAAATGAGCTCTACTTGACGGTAAAAACACCACAAGTACACTGGACTGAAAGCCAAACACTGCAAATACTTAAGCATAAAAGAGATGAGAATTAAAACAAAGAAATTGAATTTTATTTCAACTAACTGCATGTGAAGATTCATGTACAAGTTCTTTCAAAAAATTCCTACTAGCAAGGGGCCAAGCTTGCATCTATACATAGCCTACGAAAGGAAAATAAAAGTGACTTCCTAGCTGCCAAAAATGCACCAGAGGGGATCGTCTACTTTTTCTTCTTCGGTTTCCTCTTCAACGCGGAACCACTGGAACCACCAACATTCTTCCGCTTCGACTCCGTACCCTTTGGCGGATCTTCCTCTGACGAAGGCATGATATCGATATACTCCTCCGAACTTGAACTTAAAGGAATATTCTCTTCTCGAGATGTCGGAGGAGTCGGATCTACCACCGGGGGAGGAATTGGCGCACTGGTTCTGACTAGCGTGTCCCCAGAAGATGTCACCACAAGAGGAGTGGGGCCAACCGCCGTCGTAACACATTCAGAATTAGCGCCGTGAGCTGTCGCTTCCATCTCTGCTTCGATTTGAGCAAGTATCTCAGCCTCACGAGCAGCACGAGACTCACGATAGGTAGCAGCGGGCTGTGACGATACAATAGAAGTAGGTGGGAACGTACCGAGAACAAATGGCACGTCAACAAAGGGGTCACTTGCTGGCTCAAGAGTTCATTCATCATCTGTTCATCAAAAGTAATTGAAACCCCCTGTGTCACCTCGGTCTGCGCGGCTGTCGTTGTGGCGATCGCTTCAGTAATAATAACCTCCTGTTCTTGATGTGGCTCTTGGACTGCAGGAGGCGCTGTCAGTGTAACTTTACTCACTGGACAAGAAAGAAAAGAAGTTGTCAGAACACGCTTCAATACGAATACTTCAGTTCAGACACACAATAGATTTGTGCAGAGTACCTTCCTCAACTTGACTTGTAGATGACTGAACAACTTCAGAAGAATGCTCCCTTATGGGAGATAAGTGTGGCTGCTCAGGGTCATAGCCTGGGACCAACTACGTCTCAGTCTCTGGCGTCGGCACCGATCCAGATGAAGTGATCATCTCTGAACTTGTAGCTAGATGCGCAACGCCAGACCCTTCACCAACTTCCAAGTGTTGGGTGCCCAATCTCTCTTTAGCGTGAGAGATCATGAAATCGTGGAGAACCTTCTTCTCTTCATCAGTCAATATGCGATTCTCAAACTCAAACTCATCAAAAACTTCGCCTGGCTTTGATGCTTTCTCTTCTTCAACTAATAAATTCCAGGCGTTGAATAATGTTGGATAATCATCAAGCCATGTCAAATTTCTGTGCCTCAGCACATTAGCATTGTAAGTGATGAGAAGTTCTTCTTTCTCTGTCTCCAGCTAAGTCTCTGCTTAATGAACTTTCTCATCGACTTCGGCTTCTGTCTCGCGGACCTTCTCCAAGGCCGCATCTCTTTCTCTTCGAAATTCCACCGCCTGATCACACGCTTCCTGTGCGAAAACGTTAGCGGTGTCCCTCTCCTTCGTAATCTCTGCAACTTTGGCCTTGAGCTCGTTTAGCTCTTTCAAGGCCGCATCCCGCTCGGCAGTCACGATGGTATTTCGGTGGACCATGTCCTCCACCGTAGCGTAATGCTCACGCTTCATCCAATCCATCGCTGCCTGAGCTTCATCCTCTTTTCTGAGAGCTTCAATCTCCGACTTTCGAGAAGACTCGGCCTCACTGCCGAGCGCCTGAATAATGCGGTCCTTTTGACTAAGTTCTTTCTCCAACTTCTCGATTGTAGCCGCTCGATCAAAGGCCACTTTTGACGCTTTCTTAGCGGTCTTCGACCATTCTTGATATTGAAAGAATACGTCTGAGAGATAGTCATGCATCATAGGTGCAACTGTCGATGGTATCCTTTTTAGACGAGGGGGAAAAACGAACCCATCAAAGCAAATTTCAGGAAATTCTTTCCTCAGTTGAGCAAGCCTAACTGTTCCTTCCCCCGAAGGCTCCGTTAATGTCTGCTCTGTTGACGGGGAGGCCGCGATCTCCGTTCTGCGGTGAATATCAGACCTCGATGGTTGGGAAGACGGCTTGGGCCGCGAAGTTTTTGAAGGCCTCGAAACATGAACCGGAGGCGGTGCAGGAGCTCTAGGAGGTGGCGTGCGAGATCGAGACCAACGCCTATAATCTTTGTCTCTAACAGAACGCTCATGACTCAAGCGCCCATAGTCATAATCTCTGTCTCCTTCCCTCCTGTATGATTCATAGAACGAAGAAGACTGGCATTTCTTACGAAGGCTGCCAAGCATCGAACCTTTACCAGACATAGTATCTTCGAAACAAAAACATGAAGCCAAATTAGCAATCTCTCACAGTGACGTATTACACATAGAAATCGTGTAATGCCATGAAGTGTGAATGTGGGTGCAACCCCCCGACCAACCAGATGTGTCAACCGCACTAGTGGGCAAAGACTCGCTCAAAACAAAAGCTTCTGAAAGTTCTTCCAATCCGGCATCATGCTGTAAGGATACATCGTCCAGAATTGGAATATCGGCGACCATTCATAAAGATTTTCAGTTCTCGGAGGAGACATCTCTGAAATTCTAACTCCGGGAGCGGATCGGGCCGTGACAACCGATTTCCATCTTCCCTTTTTAGGTGGCTTAACAACAGCTGCCTTGCCTTTTCTTTGTTCTTCGGTATCTTGGGCTACATCTGCAGATTCGCCCAGTGTTTCTTCATCGGTATGAGTTCTTTCAGAGTCAGCCTCCTCAATTATGACAAGTTTAGGCTTTCTTCGTTTGACTCGTTCTTTCGAGGCGGTTCTTAAGACACCGTCAAGCATTATGCTTTGCCTCCGCTCAATCAACCCAAGGATTCTGAGATTCCTGTCTGTCAATAGCAACTCAATATTCCTCTCTTCACTTGGGATTTCTTGAAAAACCCGAACTATCTCTTTGAAACGCTCACCTTCGGGTCGCTGAATTACGGCTGAAAAGGAAAAGAGATGTGAGTTCGACTTCAAATACATCGGTTTTATCAACTACCCGAAAAAATAGCAATACTCACGTCTAAGTAGCCATCGTCGAGCGAACCCTGGGGGGCACCTAACATAAAACCATTCCGTCCTGAAGTAGCTCAATCTTGTCCAAGCCCCCGTGATCACTTGGCAATTTCTTACCACCTCCAAGAATGTAAAAGATGGACCATCGCCTGACTCTTGAAATTAAACAAGTATCTGATCTCAATCGGGAGTGGCGGTCGATGGATATACTCCATAAATGCAATGAACAAGCTATTGAGTGATGCGTATCCGTTCAGATGCAGTTGAGATGGGGCGATCCTCGAAAACAACAATACTTCCCTTATATACTGGTTAAACGGAGGGAGTGTCCCAGCTGCGCACGCGTGGCGATTGAATGCGGTATATCCCTCCAGTGGATTATGTGGTCTATCATTTGGCCCCGGCAGTAACACGTCATCCATCGACACACCATGCCTTAAACATATTCTTCCAAGCATGTCTTCTGAAATGTTGGACGGAAAAGAGTCTGATGGGTTACTAATGAAGGATGCGTCAGGTAACTCGTCCGGAGCTGGACCGATAACTTCAATCTCAATCTCCGGTACTTCAAGCACGGGAGGGATCGAACTCTGAGTTTCTTGCGGCTGCGAACTTGAAGTTTCCATAACTAGCTAACTCACGAGAAATCATCATTAGATGCTAAAAAGCCCGTGCATCCCCCGGTGTAAAGTGCATGAATGTGTCGTGCAGTGCTGTGCATTATTTGAGCAAATTCTACAGAGTAAACTGCAATGTATGAATGACAATACTCTGAAGATCAAACCGGAAATGACCGTCATCGCTGACCATCACAATCGTGCTATCCAGGCGTAAGCGGTCGATTCAAGTTGAAGTTCATTATATTTTTGTTAAGTTACGGTTCCATCGGCGAGCTTCGAAAGGTAGTCCAATATGAAGTTCTATGGTCAAGTTCAGTCATGCAAGGCAGAAGCTCGTCGGAGTCAAGTATTCTAATGTGGAAAAGTTCTCTAAATTCGTCTAATTTCAACTTGGAATCGGTCGCTGTAGTTCAAATTTGTATCGAGTCAAAGATATATCATCAACCATGTTCGAACCGATACGTTTCGTATCGATCATGCTCGAATTGATACGTTTCGTATCGATCATGATTCGACTCGATACGTTTCGTATCGATCAGGTTCGACTCGATACATTTCGTATCGATCCAGTTCGAAACGATGCGTTTCGTATCGGTCAAGGGAACACCATTTCGCATCGATCCGAGAACACCGGCTTCACATCGATCACCGTTCACATATTCGTATCGATACGAAATCGCATACTCTCCTTTGATTCAAAAACTCCACAACTCCTTCTTCTCCAAAACAGGACCCAACTCCATGGCCTTGCCCCATCCCCAATCTTGCTCTCACTCTCCCAGATCTTAAATTCATCAAAACCGATCATAAAAGCAAGAAAGATGGATTGAGATTTCGAGTTTCATCGTTCTATACATGATTCTATCCATTGAATACCTGATTTTAATGTTTAATTCTGAAGGACAGAAGGATTGAATCGATCCAAAGGCTAAAACAGTTTCTTTCCCTTGAACTCTCTATCGATACGAAAGTAAAAGGTAACAATAAAAGTAAAAAAGGTGAAAATGGCTAAGTCCACACTATTTATATGAAGCTCTAGAAGAACCAGGTCGATTCGCCTCCCGATCCATGTGACCAGTCACCACTGGTCACCCCAACGTTCGAGTCGAACGGCAGTTTCGAATCCATCACTGAAAGTTTCTATCGATTCGAAATAAACAACGGATCCATCGATACGAAGCAAGCAGCAAAGACAGCTGAAGGTTGTGAACTCCACCGGCTCAAAGCCCTCGTTCACATCAACAAGTTCGCAACTCCATCCACTGCACATCGATACGAACAACAATTTCGTATCCATCAAAACCTATCGATACGAACGGATGTTTCGTATCCATCCAAGCTCATCGATACGAATGAATGTTTCGTATCCACCCAAGTTCATTGATACGAACTATCATTTCATATCCATCATTTTTCATCGATACGAACGGACGTTTCGTATCCATCGAAGCTCATCGATACGAACTATCATTTCGTATCCATCATTTCGACTCGCATCGATATGAAAAACTACTTTACAACCTTTTACATCGATTCAGGAGAGGATCGATACAAGAGGATAGTCAAAAACAACCATCAAGCGTTGTTTCAATTCAAATTTCCAAATCGGTTCAGGAGAGAATCGATACGAAATTCAATAACAAACAAAACCGACGACAATTCGTGAACACACAACGTTAACGAGAGTCAAATTAACATATGTGCATATATGCCGGACTAATATTCGATTTTAAACATTCACAGGGATCGAATACTCATCTTGTTACGATTACAACAACCAACAGCTAAGCACTATTATACAGCAATCAGTCGTATCAACGCAAGGTTACAATAATATAGAATACGACTTTCAATAAAAGAGAGCAATAATTGTTCAGAGAGAAATTGTAGCTTTTCAAAGCACGTCATGTTTCCACAAGACGTATTTTGGGGGGCAAATGTTATCTCGCTTTTTGGCAAAGCCGTGATATCAGAAGATCGATCGAAAACAAAGGACAGTTCGTCTCAGAGATTGGTCATACTTTGCTTCACTATGGATGTCGCTGAATTTTGTCTGAGTCCATATTAAGCCACAATTGGTAGGAAATGACAAGAAAGATCATAGAAGTCAGCATCTCAAATTTCAAGTCGATCCAAGTTCATACGCTCAAGTTATGATCAATTCAATTTGAAGGGAAAAGCGCAGATTTCGTATCCATCACTATGGGCGATTTCGTATCCATCACCGAACACTGGTTCGAATCGACCACTTTCGTATCGATCAACTTCGAATCCATCAAAGTGTCTCGTTTCGTATCGATCAGTTCGAATCCATGGAGGTACCTCGGTTCGACTCGGTCTCGTTTGAACCCATCAGCAGATGTTGCACTTCGTAACGATTGGCCAATGTCTTCTTCGTACCCATCATGGAAGCGTCCCTTCGAATCCATCAAGCCAGCAATCCAAGGTGACGTGTCATCCATCGATACGAACGCACCGAGGTATATGGAGTCGACGCGGTCAACTCAGTGTGAAGACCGGATCGAGTCAAAGTTTGCGCTCCACGTCATCACAAAGGCGCGTGCCACCATCGGTTCGAAGGGATGGATTCGAACCAAACTGCCGCATGAAGAATGTCATTTCGTATCCATGATAACTCGAGATCTACTGATCCAAATGCCATGAAATTTTCACAGGAGCTTGCATGCATAATGAAGAACGTCTCCACCAAATTTCAGCCCAATTGGACACCATCTTGATCGATACGAAATGACTTCGTATCGATCACAGATGGACTCGAAACTTCCTGAGGTTGGTCGTGTGGGCCCACTCACGTGCCAGAAAAAGTCTCCCAAGATTTGAGCGCGATCTCAGCCTCCTATGCCTATAAATAGAGCCCCAAAGCCTACAGAAAAAGGATCTTTTGACTCTCAAGCGCCCAGACTCTGCCGGAATGAGATCTCCATCATCCTACATCATATTTCTGCTGTTGATTTCGAATTTCCAGTTGTAACTTGCTGTTGATCGCTGTAACAACTTGTAATCATTGAAAAAGAATCAATAAAACTGCAAAAACTTCACAGTGGACGTAGGAAACACGCCGAACCACTATAAATCGCTTGTCTACGCATTTACATTATTGTTGATTGGAGTTTTTGTTAGATAATACTCGTTTTGAATTTACATTCCTTGTTATTATCTCTTCAACGACTCCCGAAGAGTGTTGTGACCAATATTGGTGCAAACAAGTACTACCTGTACTTTGATATTATTTACTTACCTACCTTTCTTTCATAAACTTGCCGATACTTTGTAATTGCTTTATTTACTGGGGTTATTACTTCTGCATCGGTGTTTCGTTTTGAATGCTTCCTTTAGTTCATTGAATTCTTTTGTTCTTTATAATTTCATTTGCCTATTTTATGTATATAAGAACTTTTGAAAGCTCTAACAAATTAAACTGTCATATATATCATAACAACATTACTTTATATTTCTTTGCTTGTTGAACTTGAACTCTATCACTTTCACAAGATTGTATAACTGATCCCGTGATATGCTTTTCTTATATACATTGGTATCTTCATTTTCCTTTGTTCTGTTATAATAATTTGTTGGCGAATGTAAACTATTCTTATTATAAACTTTATGTTCAATTATGTGTATTTTAAAAGTATGAAGATTTACTTAACATGTTTTCCCTTCTAGAATGTCTGCATGCATACTAACATGTATACGCAGGCTACTATAGTTTAAATTGCTATACACACACACACATTTGGATTCTATTATATAAACATACATTGATATATAATGAATGTAATTATAGTTCAAGTTTTATTATATATTGCTTTCCTTTTACACGTTTCAGTACCATGCCATGAATAGTTTTTTTTTGACATAATGGACCATGCTTTGGTAATTCTCTATCTTTGATATAAATATATTTATAAATTATGATATGGTTTACTATTAATATTTTTTGTATTTTAAACTTTTTTTAAAGCATATCATTATATACATTTAACAAATTTATAATAGTGATAATATCTCATTCCTTCAGCATGCATGTATACGGTCAATGCATGTTACACGCACACACACGAATGCACTAAGTTTTGATATAATGGATTTAGACTAGTCTGATTTCTGAGTATTTTATGAGAAAATTAAGGTCTTATGTTATGAAAGATTATTATATAAGTATACATATATTTTGTTCTGTGTATCTTTAATTAAATTTGATAATTTTATATTTTGAATATTTGGCTGTTGTACTTGATTTTACTTGAGATTTCTTTTGTACGAGTATATGAACCCTCTAGATTACTTTCATCATAAACTTGTAATAGTTGTTGTTTTGTCTTACAATATATTAACTATTGCAACTACTTTTATTTATGTATAATTTTATGACATTCAATTAGATTATCTAATAACATTTGTAAATACCTGACAAGCACCATTGTCCAAGTGGTTAATTGATTTAGGCTTTGGTGCAAAAGGTCCCAAGTTCGAAACTTGCTTTCGAAAGTTTATTGACATGAGATATGTTGTCCCAATGATTTGTTGTATATAAAGTACCATTTCAAAAAAAAAAACATTTGTAAATACCAAATTACCACTTAACTTTATAAAAGAATGGGAAGTAGTATTTAATTTGAAGAATATATCATACTTAGTTAGTTAATTAACTAGTTACTCTATACTTAATAATATCACCTGTTTTTAAGTAATTATTCTCCTTTATAAAATGATACATAGAGAAAGATTTATTATTTATTATTGTTTTGATTCTTTATTCATATTTAATGGAACAATTTAGTTTATTATAATTATAATTATTTTGATATTCCTTTCTAGCTACCTAATAATATTTATATTCTTTAAGTGATAAAATAAAGATAATGATTTTATTTAGAATCAATATTTGTTATTTATGATTCTAATAAATTAATTAATTGAAATTTCCTGTATCATAGTTTTCTTGTTTAGCCTTAAACGTATACTAATTCAGAATACATGTAATAATTTTATATGAAGTATTTAGTTTTATATCTATTTTAAGATATGTATTTATTGTTCATTTCTTAATATAAGTTTTGTCATATGGAGTTATATGTTTGAATAATTTATTGATTTGATTATTCTATAAATATATATTAGTCTATTTTATATTATTTTTATGATTTCTCTTTTTATTGAATAAGGTTATATAGAATAAAGAAGGGTGAGTGTAATGCATGAGCACTGAATAAATGGACTAGTAACACATGGTGGTTTGGGATGCTGTTGTGTTATATATTCAGTTATTCTTTGCTCGTGGATGACACTCGTAAGGATGTATGTTATGTGTGACTCGTTGCAGTGAGCACATACAAGTTAGCCACATAGTTGCGTAGATTGTATGTCCGTTTACCATAGTACAACTTCCTTTATGTTTTGGGAGTGAACCAGATTGGCCAGTATACATCCTAGCAGCCTGATTGTGAGGTCACGCCGCAGATCCACGATACCTTTATTGTTTATGGTATTTGATGCGCATCATGAGATTAGTATAGGTTTCCTCTTGTGTCGTATAGGCCATCAGTCAATTACCATAGGGGCTTATGTTGGTAGTCATGGCCGAAGAGGCTACGCATCGTTGAGCCTATGGTAGATCATTGTCATGATACAAAGAAGGGAGAGGTAATGGTAACCAATGATTGTAGAAGTCATATCATATGGACCATGTGTGGTTCCTGGAGCAAGAAGACATGCTTCCTGTCTCCTATTTGGTTTTAGTGTATGTGGATATATGTGGATGTATGTGGGTAGTAGATATTATATATAGACGATATTATACCTTGTATCCAATATGGTTAACCATGTATCCTCCTCAGGTAGATGACTTATTTATTATTGAGTTGCTATCTATATCTCTTATATCCTTTTAAATTAAGAGTTTCATCTCTCCAAGGACCGTGGGTCGAGATATATGATTTTATTTTGAGCTGGCTCAAATCTTACTTATTGATTCTATTGATTTGATAATGATATTTATATTATGAGATTGAGAGAGACTATGGGAATTGCCTCATCATTACCTGGCGTTACTTGAGGATATCTCATTATTGCTGGATTCCAGATTTGGTGATGAATCCTAGATTTGTATGATTCACCCGTTTGATGTTGATTTAGTGATTTTTCTTTGATGTGCTTTGCTATGTAAGTGATGATATCTTTATTTATGTTTGATGATATTGATGTTATACGATTTATTTGAGATAGTCTGTGATATTTTAACTGGATAGAATTATATCATGCCTACATTACATATTTGTTAATATTATAAATATCATATATTATTTACCCTTGATTTAGATATAGTTTGACCTGTTTGTTATTTATATAATACTCGAGTCAGCCCGAAACATTTCAGGTACATAGACATAGTGATCAGCATGTATTATCTTGGCATAGAGGATGAATTATATTATTATATATCATCCGAGTATTTTGTTAATTCATGTGTGCAAATTCTTTTATCGTGTGTTAGATATACTTTATATAGTGTATATTATGTATTATTGCTTCATTTGATCCTATGATATTTGATGTCTATTGTATATTATATATTGTTCTGTACTTGAGGCATAAGTATTTATTGCTTTGTACAGATATTGTGTATTTATGTATTAGTTATATATTAGAAGTTTTAATACATACCGGTGTTAGTCCAAGGGAATATGTAACGACCCGGAATTTTGGGCAATATCGATTTAATAATCTGTGTAAATAATTTAATTGGTTTAATGATTTTCTTTATAATTTTTGTTTAAATTGGTGAAATTAATTTTTTAAAGGTTAATAAATTTTTAATCTGGCAAGAATTGTTTTTCAAAAGCTAATAAAATTTTATTCTATTTATAATATATACATTTGATATATATTGTGAATAGGAGATCTGTTGTTTCAAATTAAAGACGAATTTTCAAATTGTAATATATATGTATGTATATGTTATAATTTGAGTTGTTGAAATTATATTTAATCTATTAATAATTTAGATATGAATGAATATTGTAATTGAAAGCTTTGTTTTAAAACATAATATTTTTCAAAAGACAATTTAAAGATTAATTCATTTGTTTTAAAAATATAAGATAACGTTTTATTTTAAATATGATAGTTTAAAAAGGATTTGAACATTTTGTTTTGCTTTCTTTTAAAATGCTAATAAGATACATATAAGAAGATTTCATACTTGTATATTTATTTAAGAATTCAAAGTTTATTGACGTAAAAACATTTCACTAATGTGTATAACATTTCATAAATACATATAAATACATAAGTAAGCATTTATTAACAAAGTAACTTAATTATGTAAGTTTATATTTACTTTTAAATTAAATAAAATTTGTTTAAAAACACTTAAGTAATATGTGTAAACATATTAGTGACAATTGTAAAGCTATTAAACAAATTAAATGACATTTGTTCAATTTTATAACAAGTGGCATTCATCTTTCACATATTTGAAATTTACAACATAAAAGAAAATAGTTTCTCCTTTTTCATTTTTTTCAAAACTTTTTTTCCTTCTCTCAAAATTTTAATGGCAACCAACAAACTATTTCTCAAATCTGAAATTATTCCAAAATCTGGAAATTGAAACTCAAAAGTAAGATAAGATCAAAAAGCAAAGTTTGATCTGCAAACTCAAATTTAAAACCTGCAACTTCATATCTTCTACGAATTCAAAAGGGTTTTTCCATAGCAATTTCAACCTGCAAATGTAAAGCCTGCAATTCAAATAATGATCAAATCCTGCAACCTTTCAAAACTGCAACATAAAAGCTTCAACCTGCATTTCAAGATTTTACTACAACCTGAAAATGGCAACCTGCAAACTTCAATTTCTTCTGCAACTAAAATAAAGAATCATGGGCAAAAGCAAAGAAACCTGTAAACAACAAAAATTGAAGCATGCAAAGGCACATGTGTTCAACAGCAAAGCAAAAGCATTTATCTGATTAAAAGATTGAAGCCTGGAAATAGAAAAACCTGCTCTGCCTTTAATTTGAGGTGAGTAAACTATATTTTAAAAACAGTTTTGACATAATCTAAGATTGAATGTTGCATGAGAATGAATTTGGTTTTGATGAAGGATATTTGTTTACCTGAATGCATGTTTAAAAAAAAAATATTGAATATCTGGAAGTAATAAACTGCTCTGCTCCTGTTCTCTAAAAATTTTAGTAGGTAAATCTTCATTTAAAAAAAAAAATTTGAACCTGTTGTTTAATCTACATTTGTGTGATGAATTATTCAGTGGTTTAGTTACAAAAATGATGTGAGATTGATTGCATGTTTGAATACAAAGAAGCTAGTTAGTGACTGTGTAAATATGTTCTGTTCTTTACAGTTTTAATCATTAAATTTGATTCAAATCTTCCGCTAACATCATCATTTGACATTGATGATTGAATAAAAGTTGTTTGATATTGGTTGTTGGTAATATTAAAAATAGTTTCTGCAAAATTAAACTTTCAAATAATTTTTGAAATATAAATTACAGTGAAATCCTGATTTCTGTCAAAAATCAATTATCTTAAATTCAAATTTGAATTATATACATGTAATCGTGATAAGAAATCATGAATTTAGGCATGCATTTCAAAAATTTTAATTGGGTATCTATTGGGAATTTTGGGTTTGAACTTTTCTGAGTCTTTTGGTGATTTCCGATTATCCATGTTATTATTTAGTTTGAAATCTTGATTGAAGCTTGATAATGAAGTGTAGATAATGGGAAAAATGCTAAAGAATTTTTCTATTAAGTAAGTTGATGGGAATTGAAGAAAGTAGGGTTTTAGTTTGTGATTTGCTCGGCTCTGTTGTCGTGATATTCGCGACTTGGATAAGGGATCGGGGTTGATCGCGGTAGGGGAAATAGTAGCACGGGGACGAGGTGGATCGATGGTGAGGTCGGCGCGGCATAACGATGACGTTGGGTTCGGCGGCTATGGGGGTTTTTGGTGATTCGTTTTTCCTGCAGTTTCGAACGAAGAGTGAGATTTTGAGTCACGCGCTTATTTGTGATTCTGGGTGTAAATTCAGGCTCGCGAGGGGTGAAGTGATGATAGACGTTGGTCGCGTTGGTCGCCGTTGCCCGGAGGAGGTGTGCTTGGTGGACGAGCACGTTTGTGTGCACGAATGGAGGGACTGGAATTTTTGAATTGGGGAAGAGGAGGTTTCTCGGGTCGTGGCTCGTGCTAGCGTAGGGTTTAACTCGAAGTGTGGCGACTGGGATTTTCGTTTGGGAAAGATGAATGGAAACCGGAGTAGCACTCGCGTGGGTTAGGGAACGACTCGAAGAAGCTGTCGCGTTATTCTCAGGGGCGACTCGTGTTCTTTTGTGTTCGACTTGGGGTTTTTAGGTGACTGTCTCGAGAGTTAGTCGCGTGTTTCCTGGTTAGTGCTGGGTTGTAACAGAGATGCAATTTAAATTATAAACAAGTTTATAAAAAGGAAGTAGATTTACAAAGTTAAAAAGGTTTGTTCTTTGAAGAAAGTTAATCAAACTTTTAAAAATGATAATTGAATTTATTTTAAATTTAAGTTTGGATAAAATGATTTCTTTTTGAAGTAATTTAATTTAATTTTGAATGTTAATTTTTAAGAAGAATGTTTGAATTTAAATATTGAATCAAAATTTGAAGGAAATTTTAAGTAATGTTTAAAAACTTAAGTTTAAACTTTATTGGAAGTGAGTAGGTTTGAATTAGATAATTTAAGTGTTTTAAAATTTTAGAATTTGATTTCTTAATGCCTTATTTTCAAATAAGGTTATTGATTTGATTTTGAAATCCAAATAGAGTAATTTGATTTTAAGATTTTAAATTTGATTATCTCAAATAATTTAATTATGAAGATAAATAGGATTAATTTAAGAATTATTAATAAATATAATTTGTTAATAGGTAAGAGGTTAATTAAGATTTATGTTTTCTTAATTTATTAAAGATTTTCTTTAATATAAGAAGTTAATTAATTAATTGTTTAATTAATTTTAAATAATTAGTTAATTATTTATTTAATTTTAAAAAATCACTTAGTTAGAATTATTTAAGTACTTAATAAATTAATTAATGGTTAATTTTTGAATGTAATTAAAATGATAGTTACTTATGAAAGTAATTAGAGGATTTACTTATGGAAGTAATTAAATGGAAGTGATTAATGGTTAATCACTTAATGTTATTAATTAAGTATTAATTAATATTATTGTTTTAAAGTTAATTAATTATGGAGTAATTAGTTAATTAATTAATGAATTAAGATTTATTTAATAATGAAATTAATTATTTGTTAAGTAATTAATGAAAGTAATTAGAGATAATTACTTATGTAAGTAATTAAGAGTTAATTACTTAATTAATTTTAGTTAATTAATTAGTGTAATTAATTAATGAATGTGATTAATTTAAGATTAATTACTAAGTGTAATTGATTAAAATGTAATTAATTAATTAAGGATTAATTGCTAATTTAAATTGATTTATAATTACTTAATGAAGTAATTAAGATTAATTAAATGGATTAATTAATCAAGGATTAATATGATTAATTAAGAAGTTAATTAATTAAGATAAGTAATTACAAATTGTTAATTACTATTTAGGATTAATGAGATGATTGATTATAAGTTAATTATTTAATTAATTAAAGGGTTAATTAATTAATAAGGATTATTTAATTAATGCAATTAATTAAGGTTGATTAATAAAAGTAATTAATTAAAGTATGATTAATTAATTATGATTAATTAAGGTTTAATGTAATTAATTATAGTTAATTAATTAAAAAAGGATCATTAATTATTGTAATTAATGATAGTAATTAAAGGGTTAATTACTGATTATGGTTAAGGATAATTACTTGAATGTAATTAATGATGATTAATCAAGGAAGATTAATTAAGGAAGATCATTAAGAAATGATAATGAATTTGATTTGTTATAAATCAATGAAGCAGGATTTAGGGTAAACCAAATGATTAAAGGATAGTAATTAATTTAATTAGAGGCTAATTAAATTGGTTAAGTGATAATCATATCTGCTTTTGGATGATTGATATTGGGTGATTGGTTGATATTGGATGATTTGGATATCTATGTTGTGAATGCTGCTTTGTGAGATGAATGTTGTTATGAATTATCTATTTTGATAATATGATTCATCTATTGTTTATATATCATCCTGAATACAAGTTAAATTGTTTAAAACCCTTAAGTACAACTTGGACATTAAAATGGCATTTGGTTTCGGTGAGACCGGGATCGGGTTTCCATATTTGGATATCCGAAAACCACACCGATTCCAATTAAACGTTAGGTCGTTAATCCAAGTGGAGCAAGTGAAGACTCGAGGTGTAAGGGCTATACGTCAGTATAACTCTGTGGGTGATTCCGTAATGAGTTTGACGGAATAGTACTTATAGGTTCGAGATGGAGATTTAGAGTGCAAGGGCTATGGTCGTTGACTCTGAGGGTGATTCCAATAATGAGTGCAACGAGATAGTGCCTTCGGTTTCGTTCGAACCCAGAACGAACTTGTATGGATTGAATGCTTTCAGCACATCGTCAGGCGGACGATGAGCATTCTAAGATAGATGTGTTCTATAAAGGTAATCGCAGCCTCAAGCCTCATCAACCGGGAATGGCTAAAACAGGGGAGGTGCAGCGAGGCTTCGTGGGTCGCACCCACTGGAGAGCAAGATTTACCCCTGTCTAGAAGTCCCTTTTTATTCGGCTGTGTGGGGCGGTTGATCCGGACAACTGCCGGGGTTGTCTTGTTCGGGACTGTTCAGTAAGGAATGGTCCCGGCCTTGTGTTGCAGGGGATGAAGGGAGTAATCCTCGGTACGGTGATCTAGGCTACGTACTGTGACGGGCGGTGCCCCAGTAGCCCTGCCATTGATGGAAACCCATTTTCCCTACGAGACCCTACGGTTTTGTTTGTATTACCCACTTTTGTGGCTAGTAGCTGGAATTTAATGAATGTAACAATTTCGGCTATTTCATATTTATTTGAAAACCCTAGACACTATTATAATATCAGTGGATTTCCTATCAAATGTTTTGGTTAGCGTAAGGTAAAAACTTTTCCATGTTTATGTGTGGGAAGTCTTACGTGATACCTTTTCTTTTCAAAGGTTTTTCTAAAATTAAGCAATCTTAAACCGTTTACTCACACCAGACCCCTATCTGACCCGAGTGTTTATTTTCTATTTTATTAAACTCTTGGGTACTCATATTATGTATGAGTAGTCAAGTGGTTCAGGTTTGCTTGATGGATTCTGGAGGAGATATGGAGCAGGAGGCTTCGACATGTAGATATATATTATGTTTCCGCTGTGTATGTTGTGTTTGTATCTAGTATACTTGAGTTGTATGAATTAGACAGATGTTTATAACAGTCTAATATGTGTTGTATAGTTGTATACTCTGATGTATTATGATACTATGTATTAATTTATTTGATATATTTTATTTTATTCGTTCCGCTGTGAGTTCTCGGATGTTGTTCTGTTTCTTCTTTCTCTTTCTTTTCTTCTTCTATCCCTTTCTTTCTTCACTAGTGATGCGATTTTCCGGGAGTGGAAAGTCGGGTCGCTACAGTTGGCATCAGAGCATTAGGTTGAGCTAATACCTAAGCTCTGGAGTGGTGTCTTTCTTGAGAGAGCGTACTTGTAATTTTTATATATAACTATATATATATATATCTATATCTACCTGTCTGTTGGGTTATCTGTTCGGATTTTCCAACATAAGTTTTAGAGGTAGATGGAGTAGTGGTGTTTGTGTGTAACACGACTACCGCTAATGGATGAGGTTCATATGTTGAGGTTGGAAGTGTATTTGTTGAGACTGTAGACCTAATACTGTCTCGAGTGAATTTTGCAGTTTGGAGTAAGGAGTTCTTTGATATCCGAAGGAAATCTTTTAAAGATTCGGAGTCTATCCTTGAAGTGTAAGTTTAGATCTGTCTGAAGTGCAGAAGTAAGTGATGATATCTTGGTAACTGCGTGATGATATGCAGTATCAATTGGATATTTCCGAAGATGTTTTCTCTTGAAGCAGTTTTAGAAGCGGATGAGGAATAGTCTTTACCTGCCATAGGGAAGACTCGTCTGTGTAGAAGTTGTTTGGATCTTGAATATGGAGATTGGCTGTTCTGGAATATGAGACTAAGGTCTATAAGTTGTTTTGCTTCGACATGGTCTCATCTGTTATTCCTTATGGAGAGCGAGATGTTGATGCTTGGTTTGGAGTCCGAGTTTCTTTTGGGATGTCTGCCATCTCGAAGGTTCTGTTGTGTGGTTTGTTGATAGTTTTGGGGTTCGGGAAGCCTTTGGATCAGAAGTCTTGGTTAGCTGTGGTAGCAGTGCAGCTCGGAAGTGTTTGGTGTGTTGACGAGAAGGTCTTTTGCCTTTGCAGTGTCATCGAGATAGAGTTTGGAAGCAGCAGTGTAGCTTGTTTCTTTGTGATTCTTCTTTTAGCAGTCCGAGCAGATGGTGAATGTTTTCTTGAAGGGTTAACCTGGTTTGGAGAAGTTTAAGCTGTTCTAATTGGTAAAGTGAGGACAGTTTTTTTTGGAATCCGAACTAGGTAGGATCGCAAAAGTGACTTGCGATTAATTTGGGAATTTATCTTTGTTTGAGACGGAGGATTCTCATGAGGAAGTAAGAGCTACTGATGTAATCAGAAGATTGTCTGTATCTGGAGTTAAGTTCCGTATTGATTTGGTTCCAGAAGCGATACTGATAGTTAGCCTAATAGCAGGATGGTTTGGAGAAGAGAGTTGGTGTAGCAGTTCAAAAATTTTGGAATTTGGATTGGTCTGATCTAGCTTTTGAGTTAGATTCTGATATAGGGGTGTGTGACTGAGTCAGATGAGTTACTCAGATTTTATGGATTTGATGAACAAAGTTTCCCGGATATATTGGATAAGTTTGTACTCGTGTTCATCAACAGAGTTCTCATCTATTTCAGAATCAGAGTTGTGCAACGGAAGCAAGGCAGCAGCTGTGCAAGGAAAGGAAGCGAGTTAAGTTTGCTATTGCTTGAGGAGTAGGGCTTGTGTTCTGGGTTTCGATGGATTATGGAGGGCTTTTCTGTTGAATAGGACCCAGGAACTGTTTGTGTTGTGCTAGACTTGAGTATAATCTGATTGTTCTGTTCAGATTGATGGGATCTAGAAAAGAGAGGAGCTCTGGAGTTTGGTGTTGTAGTTTGTTAGTTTTGCTTCTGTAGAGCGAGTCTCCCAATGATTTATACTTGGGAAACTCTTGATAGTGCTATTAAGATTTATTCTGATTTGTGTCAGGATAATTAGTTAGGTTTGTTTGTTTGATTGATTGCTATGGTTGTTAGTAATTGGATGATAGGAATGCTTTGCTAATTGAATTAAAATCTTTGCTGGGTTATTAAATTACCTTTGCTTTTAAATTTCGGGGACGAAATTCTTTTAAGGGGGGAGGATTGTAACGACCTGGAATTTTGGGCAATATCGATTTAATAATCTGTGTAAATAATTTAATTGGTTTAATGATTTTCTTTATAATTTTTGTTTAAATTGGTGAAATTAATTTTTTAAAGGTTAATAAATTTTTAATCTGGCAAGAATTGTTTTTCAAAAGCTAATAAAATTTTATTCTATTTATAATATATACATTTGATATATATTGTGAATAGGAGATCTTTTGTTTCAAATTAAAGACGAATTTTCAAATTGTAATATATATGTATGTATATGTTATAATTTGAGTTGTTTGAAATTATATTTAATCTATTAATAATTTAGATATGAATGAATATTGTAATTGAAAGCTTTGTTTTAAAACATAATATTTTTCAAAAGATAATTTAAAGATTAATTCATTTGTTTTAAAAATATAAGATAATGGTTTATTTTAAATATGATAGTTTAAAAAGGATTTGAACATTTTGTTTTGCTTTCTTTTAAAATGCTAAAAAGATACATATAAGAAGATTTCATACTTGTATATTTATTTAAGAATTCAAAGTTTATTGACATAAAAACATTTCACTAATGTGTATAACATTTCATAAATACATATAAATACATAAGTAAGCATTTATTAACAAAGTAACTTAATTATGTAAGTTTATATTTACTTTTAAATTAAATAAACTTTGTTTAAAAACACTTAAGTAATATGTGTAAACATATTAGTGACAATTGTAAAGCTATTAAACAAATTAAATGACATTTGTTCAATTTTATAACAAGTGGCATTCATCTTTCACATATTTGAAATTTACAACATAAAAGAAAATAGTTTCTCCTTTTTCATTTTTTTCAAAACTTTTTTTCCTTCTCTCAAAATTTTAATGGCAACCAACAAACTATTTCTCAAATCTGAAATTATTCCAAAATCTGGAAATTGAAACTCAAAAGTAAGATAAGATCAAAAAGCAAAGTTTGATCTGCAAACTCAAATTGAAAACCTGCAACTTCATATCTTCTACGAATTCAAAAGGGTTTTTCCATAGCAATTTCAACCTGCAAATGTAAAGCCTGCAATTCAAATAATGATCAAATCCTGCAACCTTTCAAAACTGCAACATAAAAGCTTCAACCTGCATTTCAAGATTTTACTACAACCTGAAAATGGCAACCTGCAAACTTCAATTTCTTCTGCAACTAAAATAAAGAATCATGGGCAAAAGCAAAGAAACCTGTAAACAACAAAAATTGAAGCATGCAAAGGCACCTGTGTTCAACAGCAAAGCAAAAGCATTTATCTGATTAAAAGATTGAAGCCTGGAAATAGAAAAACCTGCTCTGCCTTTAATTTGAGGAGAGTAAACTATATTTTAAAAACAGTTTTGATATAATCTATGATTGAATGTTGCATGCGAATGAATTTGGTTTTGATGAAGGATATTTGTTTACCTGAATGCATGTTTAAAGAAAAAATATTGAATATCTGGAAGTAATAAACTGCTCTGCTCCTGTTCTCTAAAAATTTTAGTAAGTAAATCTTCATTTTAAAAAAATATATATTTGAACCTGTTGTTTAATCTACATTTGTGTGATGAATTATTCAGTGGTTTAGTTACAAAAATGATGCGAGATTGATTGCATGTTTGAATACAAAGAAGCTAGTTAGTGACTGTGTAAATATGTTCTGTTCTTTACAGTTTTAATCATTAAATTTGATTCAAATCTTCCGCTAACATCATCATTTGACATTGATGATTGAATAAAAGTTGTTTGATATTGGTTGTTGGTAATATTAAAAATAGTTTCTGCAAAATTAAACTTACAAATAATTTTTAAAATATAAATTACAGTGAAATCCTGATTTCTGTCAAAAATCAATTATCTTAAATTCAAATTTGAATTATATACATGTAATCGTGATGAGAAATCATGAATTTAGGCATGCATTTCAAAAATTTTAATTGGGTATCTATTGGGAATTTTGGGTTTGAACTTTTCTGAGTCTTTTGGTGATTGCCGATTATCCATGTTATAATTTAGTTTGAAATCTTGATTGAAGCTTGATAATGAAGTGTAGATAATGGGAAAAATGCTAAAGAATTTTTCTATTAAGTAAGTTGATGGGAATTGAAGAAAGTAGGGTTTTAGTTTGTGATTTGCTCGGCTCTGCTGTCGTGATATTCGCGACTTGGATAAGGGATCGGGGTTGATCGCGGTAGGGGAAATAGTAGCACGGGGACGAGGTGGATCGATGGTGAGGTCGGCGCGGCATAACGATGACGTTGGGTTCGGCGGCTATGGGGGTTTTTGGTGATTCGTTTTTCCTGCAGTTTCGAACGAAGAGTGAGATTTTGAGTCACGCGCTTATTTGTGATTCTGGGTGTAAATTCAGGCTCGCGAGGGGTGAAGTGATGATAGACGTTGGTCGCGTTGGTCGCCGTTGGCCGGAGGAGGTGTGCTTGGTGGACGAGCATGTTTGTGTGCACGAATGGAGGGACTGGAATTTTTGAATTGGGGAAGACGAAGTTTCTCGGGTCGTGGCTCGTGCTAGCGTAGGGTTTAACTCGAAGTGTGGCGACTGGGATTTTCGTTTGGGAAAGATGAATGGAAACCGGAGTAGCACTCGCGTGGGTTAGGGAACGAATCGAAGAAGCTGTCGCGTTATTCTCAGGGGCGACTCGTGTTCTTTTGTGTTCGACTTGGGGTTTTTAGGTGACTGTCTCGAGAGTTAGTCACGTGTTTCCTGGTTAGTGCTGGGTTGTAACAGAGATGCAATTTAAATTATAAACAAGTTTATAAAAAGGAAGTGGATTTACAAAGTTAAAAAGGTTTGTTCTTTGAAGAAAGTTAATCAAACTTTTAAAATGATAATTGAATTTATTTTAAATTTAAATTTGGATAAAATGATTTCTTTTTGAAGTAATTTAATTTAATTTCGAATGTTAATTTTTAAGAAGAATGTTTTGAATTTAAATATTGAATCAAAATTTGAAGGAAATTTTAAGTAACATTTAAAAACTTAAGTTTAAACTTTATTGGAAGTGAGTAGGTTTGAATTAGATAATTTAAGTGTTTTAAAATTTTAGAATTTGATTTCTTAATGCCTTATTTTCAAATAAGGTTATTAATTTGATTTTGAAATCCAAATAGAGTAATTTGATTTTAAGATTTTAAATTTGATTATCTCAAATAATTTAATTATGAAGATAAATATGATTAATTTAAGAATTCTTAATAAATATAATTTCTTAATAGGTTAGAGGTTAATTAAGATTTATGTTTTCTTAATTTATTAAAGATTTTCTTTAATATAAGAAGTTAATTAATTAATTGTTTAATTAATTTTAAATAATTAGTTAATTAATTATTTAATTTTAAAAAATCACTTAGTTAGAATTATTTAAGTACTTAATAAATTAATTAATGGTTAATTTTTGAATGTAATTAAAATGATAGTTACTTATGAAAGTAATTAGAGGATTTACTTATGGAAGTAATTAAATGGAAGTGATTAATGGTTAATCACTTAATGTTATTAATTAAGTATTAATTAATATTATTGTTTTAAAGTTAATTAATTATGGAGTAATTAGTTAATTAATTAATGAATTAAGATTTATTTAATAATGAAATTAATTATTTGTTAAGTAATTAATGAAAGTAATTAGAGATAATTACTTATGTAAGTAATTAAGAGTTAATTACTTAATTAATTTTAGTTAATTAATTAGTGTAATTAATTAATGAATGTGATTAATTTAAGATTAATTACTAAGTGTAATTGATTAAAATGTAATTAATTAATTAAGGATTAATTGCTAATTTAAATTGATTTATAATTACTTAATGAAGTAATTAAGATTAATTAAATGGATTAATTAATCAAGGATTAATATAATTATTTAAGAAGTTAATTAATTAAGATAAGTAATTACAAATTTTTAATTACTATTTAGGATTAATGAGATGATTGATTATAAGTTAATTATTTAATTAATTAAAGGGTTAATTAATTAATAAGGATTATTTAATTAATGCAATTAATTAAGGTTGATTAATAAAAGTAATTAATTAAAGTATGATTAATTAATTATGATTAATTAAGGTTTAATGTAATTAATTATAGTTAATTAATTAAAAAAGGATCATTAATTATTGTAATTAATGATAGTAATTAAAGGGTTAATTACTGATTATGGTTAAGGATAATTACTTGAATGTAATTAATGATGATTAATCAAGGAAGATTAATTAAGGAAGATCATTAAGAAATGATAATGAATTTGATTTGTTATAAATCAATGAAGCAGGATTTAGGGTAAACCAAATGATTAAAGGATAGTAATTAATTTAATTAGAGGCTAATTAAATTGGTTAAGTGATAATCATATCTGCTTTTGGATGATTGATATTGGGTGATTGGTTGATATTGGATGATTTGGATATCTATGTTGTGAATGCTGCTTTGTGAGATGAATGTTGTTATGAATTATCTATTTTGATAATATGATTCATCTATTGTTTATATATCATCCTGAATACAAGTTAAATTGTTTAAAACCCTTAAGTACAACTTGGACATTAAAATGGCATTTGGTTTCGGTGAGACCGGGATCGGGTTTCCATATTTGGATATCCGAAAACCACACCGATTCCAATTAAACGTTAGGTCGTTAATCCAAGTGGAGCAAGTGAAGACTCGAGGTGTAAGGGCTATACGTCAGTATAAATCTGTGGGTGATTCCGTAATGAGTTTGACGGAATAGTACTTATAGGTTCGAGATGGAGATTTAGAGTGCAAGGGCTATGGTCGTTGACTCTGAGGGTGATTCCAATAATGAGTGCAACGAGATAGTGCCTTCGGTTTCGTTCGAACCCAGAACGAACTTGTATGGATTGAATGCTTTCAGCACATCGTCAGGCGGACGATGAGCATTCTAAGATAGATGTGTTCTATAAAGGTAATCGCAGCCTCAAGCCTCATCAACCGGGAATGGCTAAAACAGGGGAGGTGCAGCGAGGCTTCGTGGGTCGCACCCACTGGAGAGCAAGATTTACCCCTGTCTAGAAGTCCCTTTTTATTCGGCTGTGTGGGGCGGTTGATCCGGACAACTGCCGGGGTTGTCTTGTTCGGGACTGTTCAGTAAGGAATGGTCCCGGCCTTGTGTTGCAGGGGATGAAGGGAGTAATCCTCGGTACGGTGATCTAGGCTACGTACTGTGACGGGCGGTGCCCCAGTAGCCCTGCCATTGATGGAAACCCATTTTCCCTACGAGACCCTACGGTTTTGTTTGTATTACCCACTTTTGTGGCTAGTAGCTGGAATTTAATGAATGTAACAATTTCGGCTATTTCATATTTATTTGAAAACCCTAGACACTATTATAATATCAGTGGATTTCCTATCAAATGTTTTGGTTAGCGTAAGGTAAAAACTTTTCCATGTTTATGTGTGGGAAGTCTTACGTGATACCTTTTCTTTTCAAAGGTTTTTCTAAAGTTAAGCAATCTTAAACCGTTTACTCACACCAGACCCCTGTCTGACCCGAGTGTTTATTTTCTGTTTTATTAAACTCTTGGGTACTCATATTATGTATGAGTAGTCAAGTGGTTCAGGTTTGCTTGACGGATTCTGGAGGAGATATGGAGCAGGAGGCTTCGACGTGTAGATATATATTATGTTTCCGCTGTGTATGTTGTGTTCGTATCTAGTATACTTGAGTTGTATGAATTAGACAGATGTTTATAACAGTCTAATATGTGTTGTATAGTTGTGTACTCTGATGTATTATGATACTATGTATTAATTTATTTGATATATTTTATTTTATTCGTTCCGATGTGAGTTCTCGGATGTTGTTCTGTTTCTTCTTTCTCTTTCTTTTCTTCTTCTATCCCTTTCTTTCTTCACTAGTGATGCGATTTTCCGGGAGTGGAAAGTCGGGTCGCTACAGAATATTCATATGTGTACCCTATATAGCCTCATTCTCCATTAGCATTACTCTGCAATACTTTTTGACAGTGTTAGTCTAGAGGAGGGTTGTCGCAAGATGATATCAGAGAGCAGGTTCAGAATAATATATTGTATATCAGAGACACGAGTCATAGGTCCTAGATGAGACCTAGGAGTCCTTATCCCTTAGGGGTGAGATGGGTAAATTTCTATAATAAGAGAGTATAGCGGTGTGTGTTCTGATTACAGGGGTAATCATTAAGGGACGTATTTGTTATTTTTTATATAAATAAAATATTTGGAATTTGATATATTGAGTTTAAATATAAATATAAATATAAATATAAAATAATTGAATTTGGATGACTAAATATTGAATTTTTGTGTTTTGATTTGAGTTTTATCAGAGTGTCCAGCAGAATTATTTGTTTTTGCTGAGGACTTTATTTAACCTATTATGTTTACTTGATAATATGAAGTTGCGAGATTTGAGATAGATTTTGAGATTTGTGTATAATTATCAAAACTATGAAATAAATGCAATTAGTTGGAATATTCTTATTGTAAATAAATATATGTAAGTTTGTTTATTATTATATGTTCTTTTTGAAATGATTTATTGAATAATATACATATGACTAACTGTGTTTTAAACACTGTTTTAACATATTTCAGAAATTTATAAGTATTTGGTGAAAGCAAAAGTTTACCGCATATAAATATTGTTTATTATATTTATCAAATGATCTTAATAGTGAAGTGGATATTTTAGTTAAATATTATTTTAGAAGTGTACATATTGTAAGAAAAGTATTAAATGGAGATTTGGAAACTATTTTATAAAAATTATATGTTTGATAATTTGTGAAAGTAATACTTATAGATATTTTTAGACATGAAGATTGTGTTAACTTGTCCGTTAAGTGTGTTAAGGATTTTGGTCGATGCAGATGCACACATAATCGATAGAAATTCCTAGACACTTAAACGAGACATTTGGGAACAATAATTTTGAAAAGATATAAATAAATTATGAAAGATTAAAATATTTGAAATAGAGTTGAATGTTTTAAATGAGAAATTAAGCAATGTAAATTATTTTGGTTAAGTGATATTTGAGATTTTCAAAGGAGTTGGAAACTAGAGCTTATATTTATTATTTTAGAAAATAGTTTGTTAAAGATATGATTATGATAACATGTACTTTTGGTGATAGTTGTAGCCACTGGTAATTAGTACATAGCGTGATCACTGGCGAGGCAGTATTGATTATGTGGTCAATATTACAGCCAACTGATATTAGTAATCACTATATTACATGGCGAAAGCAATATTACATTATTTTATAGCATTTGAGAATTTGCGACTTTGTATAGATTCGATAATGTTTTTACGTACATGACATGTAAGTGTTATGTGCTTTGAGATTCTAAGATATGGGTCTACATATATGTGCGTGTGTGTGTAATCTTAAAAATTTATTTTCATAATGAGTTAATTAAATTGATAATTATTCTGGCAAATAACATAAAATCATTTTTAAAGTGTTAAATTTTGAAGTTAAATTTAGAATTTTTCTTTTAGATTTAATTTAAAGGAGTTATATCTTTGATTAATTTATGAAAAGAATTTGCAGAATAGGAATTGAACCAAATTTTTGTGATATATAATAGTTTGAAACTACGAAATATGTTAGAAAATGATTTATTATTTGGGAAAAATTATTTTAGTGGGAATTTGTTTCTAAGAGTTTGAAATTTTGTTAAAATAATTTTAAGAGAAATTTGAATTCAAATAATGTTTGAATTAGTATATAATGAATTTCGAAAAAAATATATGGAATGTATATGATATTTGAAAAGAAATTTATTTAAATGAAGGATTTTAGGATTTCATAACGCACATTTCATTTGAAATAATGTTTTGTTAGTTAAAAATTTGAAATAATATGAGTAAGTTTAGTATAATTAAATTGTTATAGATTTCTTCTTATAGAAAATTGCGAAGACTTGTGTTGGCGTCTGTTCTTTCGTTCTCTAGCATTTTTCCTCTTCCACCCTTTCTCTGTCTAATTGTCCTCTCCTCCACATATCGCTTCCTTCGTCCATCCCTACTCCCCATCGCTTCGCCTCCTCTAACCATACCTCGAAAGAGAAAACACATTCCTATGCAATTGCCTCTGCCCCAACCTCCGGTAATCGATCACTCTACTTCGTTGACAAGATCTGGCCGTTCGTTTGGCGCTGTTTCATCTACAAGCGGGTCGTCGCTAGCTCCTGTTATTACTGTGTCCTCAATTCGATATGATTCTTAGTGTGATTTCGGCAAACTCTCTTGAATCCTTGCTTAATGACATTGTCGTTGCTCCATGGCTCTTTGACATGTGTTGCAGTGCCTCTGGTATGCACAGATTGTCATCTTTACTTGCCTCGAAAGCATCTATACCCAGCCTGTCTGAAATTGAGGGTGGAATGATCATCGATTGTATCATGAATATTGATGGGTTGGTCTCTAATATTGGGTTTCCTGTAATTGCACATGATAGTGCCGTGAATATTGATGTGGCTAGTCGAGACAATGGTGGCTCTGATGCTGTTCCAGTGCTCGTATATTTGTGCACACCTCCTATATGTGATAATGCCATAATGAGCATTGTTTCTCCTACAACCTCTAATTGGGTTTCTCCACTGGCATCGGCTGCCAATGGGTTTGGAAACATTGATCATACCATCTCCAATGATTCTAATGATGAGATTCATCTATGTGACAATTATTCGAATGTTATGACTCATCTGGAAAAAGATTTATTGCTTGCTGATCCGCAACCTGATATGCGCATACCATTTGTCTGTCGAAATGCCCATATGAATTATGAAGCTCTTTAGTTCAGTAATTCTTTGCCGAAACGGTGTTCCCTCTTCAAAGCCTTGCCTAAGAATGTAGGTTCTTTCTCTCCTAGAACATTTGATACGGTTATTATTGATGGTGCCAATGTTCCACCGATTGAGGTCGTCCAAGAGGGAGTTAGCTATTAGTCTGATTATTCAGTTGGATTTTTCCTAGATTCTTCCGCTCCTTTCAGGGCGGTTCGTGACCACTATAAACGTAAATGGAACTTAAAAGGTAGTCTTCATGTCCAGTTTTCAACACTATGTTTTATTTCAAATTCTCTAACAAAAATGACTAGTTGAGAGCACTTGAGACTAGTCCACTTATCATAGAGGCAAGTCCGTTTATTGTTACACCATGGAGCCTTATTTTTGACAAAGTAAGGGAGCAGGTGCTTTCTATTCCTATTTGGGTAACTTTTACACATATTATGTCTGCCCTCCTGCCTCTGTTTGGTCTGAACTAGCTTGCCAGTCGCATCGGTGATGTCAAGTGTTTTGATTCTAATACAAAAGTCCAATTTTTTTACACTATGCAAGAACTTTGATTGAGATCAAGCCTATTAAACCTTTGCTATCGTGCTAATTGTGAGACTTTCTGATGGTCATGATGTGATAGTGGATGTACAATACAAATGAAAACTTGAAATTTGCTCATGTTGTAAGTCCTTTGGTCATTCTCCTAAAGCATTTTCGATCGAGCCTGACTCCCAGTCTCCTTTGGCTAAGCCGCTGCTTCCTCGGCCAGTTTTGAAGTGGGTTCCTAAGGTAATCATTTTGTCCAAGCCTGTTCCTTCCCCCGTCCCTCCTGTTGAAACTCTTGCTAAGGCACATGCGTCACCAGATAGTATATCTACTGCTTTGGATTCTCCTAATTTGGATTCTATTTCGTGGTTCTCGAAAGAACATACTTGGGTTCATTGTGATTCAGAAATGCGATATGATCCGGTTCAAAATAGGTATTATTTGTATGTGGGCAAAGGCGGGGAATCGAGGAGGTTATTTTATAGTGTGGATGGTAAGGGCCTATCACTTCATACTCGAGGCAATTTTGGTCTACGCAATTGGCTATTATTCTTGGACTCTTCTTGGGATCGAAATTGTCTTTACCCTACCATGTCACGATCGTTCGTGCCTCCCCTTGCTAAGTTGTTTAGTACAGTTCTTCATGTTCTTGGTCCTTCGACTGACGCTATGGTCAGTCCTATCTATGAGGGATACCTGTCCTTCGTGTTTTGTTGAATAGACTTGTCTATATAGTTCCTGTTTTCCTTTTATTGTCTTAGCTGATCTGGAGCATATTCCGTTTGCTTGTTTTTTTAACCATCTTAGGTAATAAATGTGGACGGGACACGTTAAATGCCGGCTGGCTTTGCCAAAAAAATTACAAGGATGCAATTTGTTAAGGGGGAGTATGTAATTACCCAATTTTTAAGGTGTAATTAATTTAAGTTATTTATAGTAATTTGATTAGTTAAATAAGAATTTGGAGATTTTGATTTGGAAATGAGTTTTGAAATTTTTTAACAGAAAAAGGATTTAAGTTGTACAAATGAGATAGTTGGATTTAAATAAATTAAAAATATATATAAATGGAAGTGCCTTCGGTTCCGTTCGATCACGGAACGGACTTGTATGGATTGTGTGACTGACATTACAATTTGAGATGTAAAGCTGGTTTGTATCAAATATATTTCTGTTGGCGGTGGAGAATTTATTCTCTTAGCTTAACACCCTTCTCTGAGACGTACGAGCTCAGAGGTTATGTAGTTGATGGTTACTAATGACACATTCCCAATTGGTAATATGGCATATGAAGTGCTGTTGAGCATTTGATGATCAAAGCACAGCTTTTGTATAAAGCGTGGCTTTGTGGACGAGACTTGCTTGTCTTGGTGAAATGTGATGGGGGGTTCTCGCTTCGCGGTTAGGTGGCGAATGTGAGACTCTTACCCCCACATGTCCTCTTTACGGGGTTGGTTAGGCGTAAGCTGTGACAGTCGAAAGGCTGGCCGCAAAAGCAAGTTTCGGGTACCAGTGTAAGCCACGGCGGGGCTGGGATGGTTAAAAAGCCTACCTGTCGAGATTGGCCGCTGTCGAAGGTTGAAAAGCCTAGATCGTTACATTTGGTATCAGAGCATATGGTTAAGCGACAACCATGGCTCTGTTGGGTATTACTCATTAGAGATAGAGTCAGTAGTACTCTAGAATGAGTTTAAGTGTAATAATAGATACGAGCGCGTATTAGTTAATGGATATAAAATTATTTTATATTGTGATGATTGGTTTGTTGAGTGGTATATGGATTCTGGTCAATACGAGTAATTAACGTTGTTGATAGGGATCTCTAAACACTTGTACAGAACAATTTGACACGATATCGTTTTAAAAATAGGGTAAATGAAATAATTTTACCTTGATTATATTTATATATAATGGAATAATTTTTCAGAATTATTAAAGCGTATATGAATTGATTGTTTGGTTGTTGAAAATATAAGATATATGCAAGTTAATAAAAAGTTGTTTGAATAAGTTAAATAAAACATATTGTAAAAGAATAATTGTACAAGCGAAGAATTATAAAGTATGGAACTATAATTAATGTGATTTACAATTGTGAATAATCTTGTATATAAAAGTGAAACTATATGAATATATTTATAAGTGTGATTTATAAATAAAAGGAAAATTTTTGAAAGAATATTAAGCACTGAATTCACTACTGTTACTGGGAAATAATAAGGGTGATGACCACAGCATCATCAGTATCATTTTCGAGTCTCTACGTGATAGATTTGCTACCATAGTAAATTGAAATTGAAGTTTTGTTATGATAAACAAATTTGAAATAAAAATCCAAGTTGAAATAAATTTGAGTTGTCATCAAAGACATGTGATTGAAATTTAACAAAAGGAAAGTTAAATAAATTGATTTGGATTAGATAAGCTATTGAAATTGACAAATATAAGTGAAAAGAATTTTGAACTTATAATATGAGTTAATAAATTTGACTTTGGTAAAAGTAAATGGAATTTACTTTAGAATTGGAATCTGAATTGGATTTATAAGTGGAAACTTAAGTTAAGTTAAACAAATGATGTTTGAAAGAGAATATAACTTAAGTGAAGTTGAATAAAGTTGATTTTGGTATCGAAGTAAATAAATCAAGAGAAGTGATGAACATGAACTTGAGTTATATAAATGAAATTCAACTTTATATTGTTAAATGAATTAGCATTTGAATTAATAAATGGATTAAATATTAATCAATCGAAGTAAATAATTGATATGAAATAATGAATGTAAGTGTAAATTCATTAGAAGCTAATGAAGTTGAGAAGCTGAATAATTGAATGTAAAATAATTTAATGATAAACCAATTGGAATTAAATGTGTTGAACCAAATTGAATGTAAAGAAATGTAAATTGAATAAATTTAGTTGTGTTGAATAAACATTGGTTGTTATATGATTGTAAATTTATTGTGTATATTTCATTAAGTGTTAATGAAATTGAATTAAGGAAAATTGAAAGCTATAAATCAAATTGGAAGTTAAGTGAATTTGATTTGAATGTGGAAGTAAACTAACTTGAATGTAAATTAGTGAATGTATACTAATTGAAATTGAATATGAATGAATGTTAGTAAATCCAATGTTAATGAATCAAATGTGATTTAAATTGAAAAACCAATTTATTGAATATTAATGAGAATATGAATGAATATTGATTTGGTTATGGATTTGCATGATGTTTATTGGTTGGATAGTTGTTTGATGGTTGCATTTGTTGCATTTGCTATGTTGGCACATGTAGTTGTTATGTTGCTATATGTTGTATATTGATATTATTTTCATATATACATGTTCTCATTTGTTTGATTGAGTGTTTAGTAGGTGCGGATTGCGCTTGCTTCGCGTTTGGAGCTCGCTTTCGCGCTATATTAGCCGTATATGCTCGCTAATAAAATGTAAGGTATATATCTCGGATTAAATATCGTACTTTTACACTTTTTTCCCTGCGGGATGCCTCATCACTTGATGAGATGTATATTTGTGATATATATACTATCATTTTTTTCGGATCGAGCTGCGCAAAGGAGTCTATGGCGAATTTTTCCAAAAATTTAAGGCGTTAGAATATTTTTGAGAAAATTGGGAAATTTTTGCAAACCAAGTTTGGATTTGGAAACTTAGTAAAGTTGTTGAAAGAAGTTTAACTATGAATTTTGGAAAAGTTAAACACTTAAGAGATTTGAAAATCTAAATTGAATGGTTTGTTTTGGAAAATTAATGGATTCTGTAACTTTTTCTTACTTGGTAATTTCGAGGACGAAATTCTTTTAAGGGGGGAAGTTTGTAACCACCCAGAATTTCTGTTAATTAAAATTCGTATATTTAATTGATTTACATATTAATAAGTGAAATTAAACAGTCGAATAAATTTTATTTCGAATATCTGGATTTAAATTGCATACTTAAATCGATAATTTAATATTGGAAATTTCAGAAATAATTGGAAATTGAGTTAAATATGATTAAAAATGATTTGTAAAATTTTATTTTATCACATTGGAGTTAGAATGATGTTATGGAACTTTTAGAATCGAATTTAAAGTTAATTTGTGAAAATTGAATATTTTAATATTTAATTGACGAGTTAAAATAGCCATTTTTCAAACAGTCTCGGATTTCGACGAAACCAGTTTCATCGAATCCGTAATGTGATATTATCATATGGTTTTAAATTTTGTGTCAATTGGATTTACAGTTTGTCCAGGGCAAGCCAAAACGCATAGAAATTTGTTTAAATCGATTTAATTTAAATTTGATCGTTCATTGTCGTAACTCGCACAGATGATCGAATTAGCCTCAGAAAGACATTCCATTGTGTTCGGAACGCGGGGTAAACCTTAGAAATGCCAACCGACACGCTTCGTTTGGAGTTCGGAATTTTTTTGGTGAATAGTGTTTTGGAATTTTTTCTATAAAAGCCCATCCTTGTTCACATTTGCAAAAGAAAAGAAACCCTAGGGTTTCAACAGAGCCGGCCGCCACATATGAATTCAATGGCCGAAATTGTTCCTCTTTTCCTTCATTAATTTCTTCAAATCCGTGCAATGATTCAACAAGTTTCCAACTACATAAATGAAGATCTAAACGAGACATTCAGATCCATACAGAGTTGATCAAAAATGGCTTAACGGATCGACGACAAAGCTCGTTCAAACCCGTGTGTTTGTTCACGATTCTCGAAGGCAAGGCTTGACCGAGTTTGACCGGTCTAGGGGTGTTGGTGCGGCGCGTTGCGAGCTTCGAGGTGGCGAAGCCCGATCGTCTTCAAAGTCGACGATGTTCATACATTAATTCAAGAAGGAGGGGCGGCTTTGGGTTATGTTGCACGTGGGTTTACTGGTTGGGGAAGAAGCATGGTGTAGCGGCCGAGATTGCTTAGCTTTGGAATGCACGGCCAGGATTTAATTTAGGTTTAAAATTATAAAATAAATTGTAAATAAAATTATAAATTAAATCGTGTAATCTTTGTAACACCATAACTTTTTCATACGAGGTCGAAAACGAACGAAACAAGTTGCGACGGGTTCGTTTTGTCGAACACTACGCTATGGAACTGGATTGGAGTCATTTGGAGCTAGTGAAAATATCAGGTAAAATTAAACGCTCGTTTAATTTTATTCGAAATAAAACGCTGAAACTGAATTGAAAGTAAGGTAAGAACTTCTCACTCAATCGAATTGTTTCGATTTAAATTTTAGATAGTTAGATTTAAAAATATTGATGTATGCCTGGATGATAAATTATTATCTGTTATTGATTGAAATAGATATTATACGCCGTTATTAAGCGGAGGTTATTTATTAAAAACATATACTGCGAATATTTCACTGCAAAGTGAAATTGGTTTTATATATGTACTTGGAGTTGATTTTCCCGCATTATATAGCGGATGAGACCCTATTGCGCCGTATAATAGCGGATAATATTTTATAAATCTCATATACCGCGATATTCCGAATTGGAACGGAATTGGTATTGTGCTAACATCTTTGGATGCAGGGAAACAGGTTGGAGGGATCCAACTGGATTCCTCACCAGTAATTATTTGATTACAGATATTGTGATATTCTTGATTATCATATACTGATATAAGATGTCTTTGTTGTCGTGATTGACTATTTGGTGTTGTTGCATCATCGGATCCATTTTTGAAGTTTTAAAATAATAATTTTGATTTTAAAAAGAATTTTAAAGTGATTTTTGAAAGTATACGTTTTATTAAATTTTGAATTGTTAAAATAAATAAACATTATAATTTTATTGTTATAAAAGTTATATTTTTTGAAAATAGTACTTAAGTATGATTTTGGAGTTATATAAGTTTTAAATAACGTTTTGTAAATTATTAAAAGGATTGGTTTATTTAAATTGAGATTTTTGAATTATTATAAACGGTTTATATAAAAGATTTCTAAGATTAATATTTATAAATTAAAATATTGGAATTATAAAACGAGTTTTTATAAGTGTTAAAATGAAATAAAAAAATGGATTTCGTAAGTGAATGAAATTTATAGATTTATAAATTGTGAAATTTTAAAATAAATAGATTTTCGTAAAATAAAGGACTTATAAGTAATTAACTTGTAAATTAGATTTTTGGTATAAAATTGAGTTATGAATTGAAGTGGTTAATAAAGGAGATTTGTAAATCGAAGTTTTATAAATAGAAATGGAATTTATAAACAATTGTTTATAAATCCGAAATCAATTGAATTTGGTGAATTAAACATAGAAGTTTATTAAAGGCGATATATTCGCGATTTTGGATAGCGAATTATCTTTTGTATAATATGTGTAATAATAAAGAGTTTGGATCGGGAGTATATTCACGATTTTGGATAGTGAATATATTATTAAAGAAAATGGATATGTTTTTGGGGAAGTGATATTATAAAATGAAGTTAATTGTTTTAAAGATGTTTTAAAATGGATTAACTATCGAAACCATAGATCTCAACATTTATTGTTGAAATAGACGTTTTCGAGAAATAGAAGGAAATGGTGGACTATAACACTGTTGTCATAGTAAATGATTTCCAAAAGGAAAAGTTTTGTATAGTATTAGGATTTATATGTCTATCTTAATTTCGAATCCCTATACTTGTGATTTTGGGTTGTCGTAACGATGTTTTACGCAACATTCGTTTTGGCCCAAACAAATGTGTTTAAGAGAATGATTTCTTAAAGAATGAAATATATACTTAATTTCGATTTAAGTATATTGAATATTTTCCAAGTGTTGAAAATAAATGGATTTGTGACTTTCTTATTATTAAATAAGTATGGAAATGTTTTTCCAATATGAAGTGAATATTTTGAGATTTTATCTTTTAAAGATAAATTGAAAATGAATATTAGAAATCGATTTGAAATCGTATATTCATAGATATTTTGGAATTGTAAATTCACTATGGAATTTATAAAAGAAAGGGAAATTTGTTTAAAAATAAACGTTGATTTATTTTTGAAGTGAGGGAATAAATTTACGGATTTGGAACGTAAATGTAAAATAAATCGGTAAGGATTTATTTAACTGGTTTAATGACCCATTTTGAAATGGAAGTGTTTCCGTTTAAGGAAATTGATTTGAAATTTGTTTTCAAATGGTTGAAGTGTGGAAATTATATATCTAGTAAAGATATTTTGGAAAAATAAATAATTTGGAAAATTATTTGGAATCTGGTGATGTTGTGCATGCCTATTGATAGTTAAATAACCGACTATCAATATTTACCTTTAAATAGGTATTTGTTGTGATTTGCTCGAATTTGAATGCCACACTTATTTTTAAAATAAGCGCTCACTATTCGGGTTAGCCGGGAAAGGACCTTGGGTCGTATAACCCATTCTGAATATGTGATACGTCGTTATGGATTGCATTTGATGACCGGTGTTGAAGACCAGATATTTGTGAAAATGGAAGGATTGTCGTCGAATGACTCTGCATCGGCCGATCTCCGATATAGAGGTTTTATCACCTTTAGTGACGGGAAGTCCAAACGTGATTAGTGAATATCCGAATTGCAAGGGCTTCTTTGGAAGTGCCTTCGGTTCCGTTCGATCCCGGAACGGACTTGTATGGATTGGTGTCACACATTACAATTTGAGATGTAAAGCTGGTTTCTGTCAAATATATTTCTATTGGCGGCGGAGAATTTATTCTCTTAGCTTAACACCCTTCTCTGAGACGTACGAGCTCAGAGGTTATGTAGTTGATGGTTACTAGTGATACATTCCCAAATTGGTAATGTGGCATACGAAGTGCTGTTGAGCATTTGATGATCAAAGCACAGCTTTTGTATAAAGCGTGGCTTAGTGGACGAGACTTGCTTGTCTTGGTGAAATGTGATGGGGGCTTCTCGCTTCACGGTTAGGTGGCGAACGGGAGACTCTTACCCCCACATGTCCTCTTTACGGGGTTGGTTAGGTGTAAGCTGTGACAATCGAAAGGCTGGCCGTAAAAGCAAGTTTCGGGTACCAGTGTAAGCCACGGCAGGGCTGGGATGGTTGAAAAGCCAACCAGTCGAGATTGGCCGCTGTCGATGGTTGAAAAGCCTAGATCGTTACATTTGGTATCAGAGCATATGGTTAAGCGACAACCATGGCTATATTGGGTATTACTCATTAGAGATAGAGTCAGTAGTACTCTAGAATGAGTTTGAGTGTAATAATAGATACGAGCGCGTATTTGTTAATGGATATAAAATTGTTTTATATTGTGATGATTGTTTTGTTGAGTGGTATATGGATTCTGGTCAATACGAGTAATTAACGTTGTTGATAGGGATCTCTAAACAATTGTACAGAACAATTTGACACGATATCGTTTTAAAAATAGGGTAAATGAAATGATTTTACCTTGATTATATTTATATATAAAGGAATAATTTTTCAGAATTATTAAAGCGTATATGAATTGATTGTTTGGCTGTTGAAAATATAAGATATATGCAAGTTAATAAAGTTGTTTGAATAAGTTAAATAAAACATATTGTAAAAGAATAATTGTACAAGCGAAGAATTATAAAGTATGGAACTATAATTAATGTGATTTACAATAGTGAATAATCTTGCATATAAAAGTGAAACTATATGAATATATTTATAAGTGTGATTTATTAATAAAAGGAAATTTTTTGAAAGAATATTAAGCACTGAATTCACTACTATTACTGGAAAATAATAAGGGTGATGACTGCAGCATCATCAGTATCATTTTCGAGTCTCTACGTGATAGATTTGCTACCATAGTAAATTGAAATTGAAGTTTTGTTATGATAAACAAATTTGAAATAAAAATCCAAGTTGAAATAAATTTGAGTTGTCATCAAAGACATGTGATTGAAATTTAACAAAAGGAAAGTTAAATAAATTGATTTGGATTAGATAAGCTATTGAAATCGACAAATATAAGTGAAAAGAATTTTGGACTTATAATATGAGTTAATAAATTTGACTTTGGTAAAAGTAAATGGAATTTACTTTTGAATTGGAATCTGAATTGAATTTATAAGTGGAAACTTAAGTTAAGTTAAACAAATAATGTTTGAAAGAGAATATAACTTAAGTGAAGTTGAATAAAGTTGATTTTGGTATCGAAGTAAATAAATCAAGAGAAGTGATGAATATGAACTTGAGTTATATAAATGAAATTCAACTTTATATTGTTAAATGAATTAGCAATTGAATTAATAAATGGATTGAATATTAATCAATCGAATGTAAATAATTGATATGAAATAATGAATGTAAGTGTAAATTCATTAGAAGCTAATGAAGTTGAGAAGCTGATTAATTGAATGTAAAACAATTTAATGATAAACCAATTGGAATTAAATGTGTTGAACCAAATTGAATGTAAAGAAATGTAAATTGAATAAATTTGGTTGTGTTGAATAAATATTGGTTGTTATATGATTGTAAATTGATTGTGTATATTTCATTAAGTGTTAATGAAATTGAATTAAGGAAAATTGAAAGCTATAAATCAAATTGGAAGTTAAGTGAATTTGATTTGAATGTGGAAGTAAACTAACTTGAATGTAAATTAGTGAATGTATACTAATAGAAATTGAATATGAATGAATGTTAGTAAATCCAATGTTAATGAATCAAATGTGATTTAAATTGGAAAACCAATTCATTGAATATTAATGAGAATATGAATGAATATTGATTTGGTTATGGATTTGCAGGATGTTTATTGGTTGGATAGTTGTTTGGTGGTTGCATTTGTTGCTTTTGTTGCATTTGCTATGTTGGCACATGTAGTTGTTATGTTGCTATATGTTGTATATTAATATTATTTTCATATATACATCTTCTCATTTGTTTGATTGAGTGTTTAGTAGGTGCAGATTGCGTTTGCTTCGCATTTGGAGCTCGCTTTCGCGCTATATTAGCCGTATATGCTCGCTAATAAAATATAAGGTACATATCTCGGATTAAATATCGTACTTTTACACTTTTTTCCCTGCGGGATGCCTCATCACTTGATGAGATGTATATTTGTGATATATATACTATCATTATTTTTCCGGATCGAGCCGCGCAAAGGAGACTATGGCGAGTTTTTCCAAAAATTTAAGGCGTTAGAATATTTTTGAGAAAATTGGAATTTTTTTGAAAACTAAGTTTGGATTTGGAAACTTAGTAAAGTTGTTGAAAGAAGTTTAACTATGAATTTTTGAAAAGTTAAACACTTAAGAGATTTGAAAATCTAAATTGAATGGTTTGTTTTGGAAAATTAATGGATTCTGTGACTTTTTCTTACTTAGTAATTTCGAGGACGAAATTCTTTTAAGGGGAAAAGTTTTTAACGACCCAGAATTTCTGTTAATTAAAATTCGTATATTTAATTGATTTAAATATTAATAAGAGAAATTAAAGAGTAAAATAAATTTTATTTCGAATATCTGGATTTAAATTGCATAATTAAATCGATAATTTAATATTGAAAATTTCATAAATAATTGGAAATTGGGTTAAATATGATTAAAAATGATTTTTAAAATTTTATTTTATCATATTGGAGTTAGAATGATGTTATGGAACTTTTAGAATCGAATTTAAAGTTAATTTGTGAAAATTGAATATTTTAATATTTAATTGACGAGTTAAAATAGCCATTTTTCAAACAGTCTCGGATTTCGACGAAACCTGTTTCATCGGATCCGTAATGTAATATTATTGTATGGTTTCAAATTTCGTGTCAATTGGATTTACGGTTTGTCCGGGGCAAGCCAAAACGCATAGAAATTTGTTTAAATCGATTTAATTTAAATTTGATCGTTTATTGTCGTAACTCGCACAGATGATCAAATAAGCCTTCGAAACACATTTCATTGTGTTCGGAGGTAAAACCTTAGGAACGCCAACCGGCACGCTTCGTTTGGAATTTTTTTGGTGAATAGTGTTTTGGAATTTTTTTTCTATGAAAGCCCATCCTTATTCACATTTGCAAAAGAAAAGAAATCCTAGGGTTTCAACAGAGCCGGCCACCACATATGAATTCAATGGCCAAAATTGTTCCTCTCTTCCTTCATTAATTTCTTTAAATCCGTGCAATGATTCAACAAGTTTCCAACTACATAAATGAAGATATAAACGAGCCCTTCAGATCCATACGGAGTTGACTGAAAATGGATTAACGGATCGACGACAAAGCTTGTTCAAACCCGTGCGTTCGTTCACGATTCTCGAAAGGAAGGCTTGACCGAGTTCGACCGATCTAGGGGTGTTGGTGCGGCGCGTTGCGAGCTTCGAGGGGGTGAAACCCGATCGTCTTCAAAGTCGACGATGTTCGTACGTTAATTCAAGAAGGAGGGGCGGCTTTGGATTATGTTGTGCGTGGGTTTACTGGTTGGGGAAGAAGCATGGTGTAGCGGCCGAGATTGCTTAGCTTTGGAATGCACGGCCAGGATTTAATTCAGGTTTAAAATTATAAAAGAAATTGTAAATAAAATTTTAAATTAAATCGTGTAATCTTTGTAACACCATAACTTATTCATACGAGGTCGAAAACGCACGAAACAAGTTGCGACGGGTTCGTTTTGTCGAACACTATGCCATGGAACTAGATTGGAGTAGTTTGGAGCTAGTGAAAATTTCGGATAAAATTAAACGCACGTTTAATTTTATTCGAAATAAAATGTTGGAACTGAATTGAAAGCAAGGTGAGAACTTCTCACTCGATCGAATTGTTTCGATTTAAATTTTAAGTAGTTAGATTTAAAATTATTGATTGTACTGGATGATAAATTATTATCTGTTATTGATTGAAATAGACATTATACGCTGTTAATAAGAGGAGGTTATTTGTTAAAAACGTATACCGTGAATATTTCACTGCAAAGCGAAATTGGTATTATATATGTACTTGGAGTTGATTTTCCCGCATTATATAGCGGATGAGACCCTATTGCGCCGTATAATAGCGGATAATATTTTATAAATCCCATATACCGCGATATTCCGTATTGGAACAGAATTGGTATTGTACTAACATCTTTCGATGCAGGGAAACAGGTTGGAGGGATCCAACTGGATTCCTCACCAGTAATTATTTGATTACAGATATTGTGATATTTGTTGATTATCATATATTGATATATGATGTCTTTGTTGTCGTGATTGACTATTTGGTGCTATTGCATCATCGGATCCAATTTTGAAGTTTTAAAATAATGATTTTGATTTAAAAAAGAATTTTAAAGTGATTTTTGAAAGTGTACGTTTTATTAAATTTGAATTGTTAAAATAAATAAACATTATAATTTTATTGTTATAAAAGTTATATTTTTGGAAAATAGTACTTAAGTATGATTTTGGAGTTATATAAGTTTTAAATAACGTTTTGTAAATTATTAAAAGGATTGGTTTATTTAAATTGAGATTTTTGAATTATTATAAACGGTTTATATAAAAGATTTCTAAGATTAATATTTATAAATTAAAATATTGAAATTATAAAACAAGTTTTTATAAGTGTTAAAATGAAATAAAAAAATGGATTTCATAAGTGAATGAAGTTTATAGATTTATAAATTGTGAAATTTTAAAATAAATAGATTTTCGTAAAATAAAGGACTTATAAGTAATTAACTTGTAAATTAGATTTTTGGTATAAAATTGAGTTATGAATTGAAGTGGTTAATAAAGGAGATTTGTAAATCGAAGTTTTTATGAATAGAAATGGAATTTATAAACAATTGTTTATAAATCCAAAATCAATTGAATTTGGTGAATTAAACATAGAAGTTTATTAAAGGGGATATATTCGCGATTTTGGATAGCGAATTATCTTTTGTATAATATGTGTAATAATAAAGAGTTTGGATCGGGAGTATATTCACGATTTTGGATAGTGAATATATTATTAAAGAAAATGGATATGTTTTCGGGGAAGTGATATTATAAAATGAAGTTAATTGTTTTAAAGATGTTTTAAAATCGAAACCATAGATCTCAACATTTATTGTTGAAATAGACGTTTTCGAGAAATAGAAGGAAATGGTGGACTATAACACTGTTGTTATAGTAAATGATTTCCAAAAGGAAAAGTTTGTATAGTATTGGGATTTATATATCTATCTTAATTTCGAATCCCAATACTAGTGATTTTGGTTTGTCGTAACGATGTTTTACGCAACATTCGTTTTGGCCCAAACAAATGTGTTTAAGAGAATGATTTCTCAAAGAATGAAATATATACTTAATTTCGATTTAAGTATATTGAATATTTTCCAAGTGTTGAAAATAAATGGATTTGTGAATTTCTTATTATTAAATAAGTATGGAAATGTTTTTCCAATATGAAGTGAATATTTTGAGATTTTATCTTTTGAAGATAAATTGAAAATGAATATTAGAAATCGATTTGAAATCGTATATTCATATATATTTTGGAATTGTAAATTCACTATGGAATTTATGAAAGAAAGGGAAATTTGTTTAAAAATAAACGTTGATTTATTTTTGAAGTGAGGGAACAAATTTACGGATTTGGAACGTAAATATAAAATAAATCGGTAAGGATTTATTTAATTGGTTTAAATGACCCATTTTGAAATGGAAGTGTTTCCGTTTAAGGAAATTGATTTGAAATTTGTTTTCAAATGGTTGAAGTGTGGAAATTATATATCTAGTAAAGATATTTTGGAAAAATAAATAATTTGAAAATTATTTGGAATCTGGTGATGTTGTGCATGCCTATTGATAGTTAAATAACCGACTATCAATATTTACCTTTAAATAGGTATTTGTTGTGATTTGCTTGAATTTGAATGCCACACTTATTTTTAAAATAAGCGCTCACTATTCGGGTTAGCCGGGAAAGGACCTTGGGGTCGTATAACCCATTCTGAATATGTGATACGTCGTTATGGATTGCATTTGATGACCGGTGTTGAAGACCGGATATTTGTGAAAACGGAAGGATTACCGTCGAATGACTCTGCATCGGCCGATCTCCGATATAGAGGTTTTATCTTCCTTAGTGACGGGAAGTCCAAACGTGATTAGTGAATATCCGGATTGCAACGGCTTCTTTGGAAGTGCCTTCGGTTCCGTTCGATCCCGGAGCGGACTTGTATGGATTGTGTGTCTGACGTTACAATTTGAGATGTAAAGCTGGTTTTTGTCAAATATATTTCTGTTGGCGGCGGAGAATTTATTCTCTTAGCTTAACACCCTTCTCTAAGACGTACGACCTCAGAGGTTATGTAGTTGATGATTACTAGTGATGCATTCCCAAATTGGTAATGTGGCATACGATGTGCTGTTGAGCATTTTATGATCAAAGCAGAGCTTTTGTATAAAGCGTGGCTTTGTGGACGAGACTTTCTTGTCTTGGTGAAATGTGATGGGGGGTTCTCGATTCGCGGTTAGGTGGCGAACGGGAGACTCTTACCCCTACATGTCCTCTTTACGGGGTTGGTTAGGCGTAAGCTGTGACAGTCGAAAGGCTGGCCGTAAAAGCAAGTTTCGGGTACCAGTGTAAGCCACGGCGGGGCTGGGATGGTTGAAAAGCCTACCAGTCGAGATTGGCCGCTGTCGATGGTTGAAAAGCCTAGATCGTTACATTTGGTATCAGAGCATATGGTTAAGCGACAACCATGGCTCTGTTGGGTATTACTCATTAGAGATAGAGTCAGTAGTACTCTAGAATGAGTTTGAGTGTAATAATAGACACGAGCGCGTATTTGTTAATGGATATAAAATTGTTTTATATTGTGATGATTAGTTTGTTGAGTGGTATATGGATTCTGGTCAATATGAGTAATTAACATTGTTAATAGGGATCTCTAAACAATTGTACAGAACAATTTGACACGATATCGTTTTAAAAATAGGGCAAATGAAATAATTTTACCTTGATTATATTTATATATAAAGGAATAATTTTTCAGAATTATTAAAGCGTATATGAATTGATTGTTTGGTTGTTGAAAATATAAGATATATGCAAGTTAATAAAAGTTGTTTGAATAAGTTAAATAAAATATATTGTAAAAGAATAATTGTACAAGCGAAGAATTATAAAGTATGAAACTATAATTAATGTGATTTACAATTGTGAATAATCTTGTATATAAAAGTGAAACTATATGAATATATTTATAAGTGTGATTTATAAATAAAAGGAAAATTTTTGAAAGAATATTAATCACTGAATTCACTACTGTTACTGGGAAATAATAAGGGTGATGACCGCAGCATCATCAGTATCATTTTCGAGTCTCTACGTGATAGATTTGCTACCATAGTAAATTGAAATTGAAGTTTTGTTATGATAAACAAATTTGAAATAAAAATCCAAGTTGAAATAAATTTGAGTTGTCATCAAAGACATGTGATTGAAATTTAACAAAAGGAAAGTTAAATAAATTGATTTGGATTAGATAAGCTATTGAAATTGACAAATATAAGTGAAAAGAATTTTGAACTTATAATATGAGTTAATAAATTTGACTTTGGTAAAAATAAATGGAATTTACTTTAGAATTGGAATCTGAAGTGAATTTATAAGTGGAAACTTAAGTTAAGTTAAACAAATGTTGTTTGAAAGAGAATATAACTTAAGTGAAGTTGAATAAAGTTGATTTTGGTGTCGAAGTAAATAAATCAAGAGAAGTGATGAATATGAACTTGAGTTATATAAACGAAATTCAACTTTATATTGTTAAGTGAATTAGCAATTGAATTAATAAATGGATTGAATATTAATCAATCGAATGTAAATAATTGATATGAAATAATGAATGTAAGTGTAAATTCATTAGAAGCTAATGAAGTTGAGAAGCTGAATAATTGAATGAAAAACAATTTAATGATAAACCAATTGGAATTAAATGTGTTGAACCAAATTGAATGTAAATAAATGTAAATTGAATAAATTTGGTTGTGTTGAATAAACATTGGTTGTTATATGATTGTAAGTTGATTGTGTATATTTCATTAAGTGTTAATGAAATTGAATTAAGGAAAATTGAAAGCTATAAATCAAATTGGAAGTTAAGTGAATTTGATTTGAATGTGGAAGTAAACTAACTTGAATGTAAATTAGTGAATGTATACTAATTGAAATTGATTATGAGTGAATGTTAGTAAATCCAATGTTAATGAATCAAATGTGATTTAAATTGGAAAACCAATTCATTGAATATTAATGAGAATATGAATGAATATTGTTTTGGTTATGGATTTGCAGGATGTTTATTGGTTGGATAGTTGTTTGATGGTTGCATTTGTTGCTTTTGTTGCATTTGCTATATTGGCAAATGTAGTTGTTATGTTGCTATATGTTGTATATTGATATTATTTTCATATATACATGTTCTCATTTGTTTGATTGAGTGTTTAGTAGGTGCAGATTGCGCTTGCTTCGCATTTGGAGCTCGCTTGCGCACTATATTAGCCGTATATGCTCGCTAATAAAATATAAGGTACATATCTCGGATTAAATATCGTACCTTTACACTTTTTTCCCTGCGGGATGCCTCATCACTTGATGAGATGTATATTTGTGATATATATACTATCATTTTTTTCCCGATCGAGCCGCGCAAAGGAGTCTATGGCGAATTTTTCCAAAAATTTAAGGCGTTAGAATATTTTTGAGAAAATTGAGAATTTTTTGAAAACTTAGTTTGGATTTGGAAACTTAGTAAAGTTGTTGGAAGAAGTTTAACTATGAATTTTGGAAAAGTTAAGCACTTAAGAGATTTGAAAATCTAAATTGAATGGTTTGTTTTGGAAAATTAATGGATTCTGTAACTTTTTCTTGCTTGGTAATTCCGAGGACGAAATTCATTTAAGGGGAGAAGTTTGTAACGACCTAGAATTTCTGTTAATTAAAATTCATATATTTATTTGATTTAAATATTAATAAGTGAAATTAAACAGTCGAATAAATTTTATTTCAAATATCTGGATTTAAATTGCATAATTAAATCGATAATTTAATATTGGAAATTTCAGAAATAATTGGAAATTGGGTTAAATATGATTAAAAATGATTTGTAAAATTTTATTTTATCATATTGGAGTTAGAATGATGTTATGGAACTTTTAGAATCGAATTTAAAGTTAATTTGTGAAAATTGAATATTTTAATATTTAATTGACGAGTTAAAATAGCCATTTTTCAAACAGTCTCGGATTTCGACGAAACTAGTTTCATCGGATCCATAATGTGATATTATTGTATGGTTTCAAATTTCGTGTCAATCGGATTTAAGGTTTGTCCGGGGCAAGCCAAAACGCATAGAAATTTGTTTAAATCGATTTAATTTAAATTTGATCGTTTATTGTCGTAACTCGCACAGATGATCGAATTAGCCTCCAAAACACGTTCCATTGTATTCGGAACGCGGGGTAAACCTTAGAAACGCCAACCGACACGCTTCGTTTGGAGTTCGGAATTTTTTTGGTGAATAGTGTTTTGGAATTTTTTCTATAAAAGCCCATTCTTTTCACATTTGCAAAAGAAAAGAAACCCTAGGGTTTCAACAGAGCCGGCCGCCACATATGAATTCAATGGCCGAAATTGTTCCTCTCTTCCTTCATTAATTTCTTCAAATCCGTGCAATGATTTAACAAGTTTCCAACTACATAAATGAAGATCTAAACGAGACCTTCAGATCCATACGGAGTTGATCGAAAATGGCTTAACGGATCGACGGCAAAGCTTGTTCAAACCCGTGCGTTCGTTCACGATTCTCGAAGGGAAGGCTTGACCGAGTTCGACCGGTCTATGGGTGTTGGTGCGGCGCGTTGCGAGCTTCGAGGTGGCCAAGCCCGATCGTCTTCAAAGTCGACGATGTTCGTACGTTAATTCAAGGAGGGGAAGCTTTGGGTTATGTTGCGCGTGGGTTTACTGGTTGGGGAAGAAGCATGGTGTAGCGGCCGAGATTGCTTAGCTTTGGAATGCACGGCCAGGATTTAATTTAGGTTTAAAATTATAAAAGAAATTATAAATAAAATTATAAATTAAATCGTGTAATCTTTGTAACACCATAACTTTTTCATACGAGGTCGAAAACGCACGAAACAAGTTGCGACGGGTTCGTTTTGTCGAACACTACGCTATGGAACAGGACTGGAGTCCTTTGGAGCTAGTGAAAATTTCGGGTAAAATTAAACGCACGTTTAATTTTATTCGAAATAAAACACTGAAATTGAATTGAAAGCAATGTGAGAACTTCTCACTCAATCGAATTGTTTCGATTTAAATTTTAAATAGTTAGATTTAAAATTATAGATTGTATGCCTGGATGATAAATTATTATCTGTTATTGATTGAAATAGACATTATACGCCGTTATTAAGCGGAGATTATTTATTAAAAACATATACCGCGAATATTTCACTGCAAAGTGAAATTGATATTATATATATACTTGGAGTTGATTTTCCCGCATTATATAGCGGATGAGACCCTATTGCGCCGTATAATAGCGGATAATGTTTTATAAATCCCGTATACCGCGATATTCCGTATTGGAACGGAATTGGTATTGTGCTAACATCTTTGGATGCAGGGAAACAGGTTGGAGGGATCCAACTGGATTCCTCACCAGTAATTATTTGATTACAGATATTGTGATATTTATTGATTATCATATACTGATATATGATGTCTTTGTTGTCGTGATTGACTATTTGGTGCTGTTGCATCATCGGATCCATTTTTGAAGTTTTAAAATAATGATTTTGATTTTAAAAAGAATTTTAAAGTAATTTTTGAAAGTATACGTTTTATTAAAGTTTGAATTGTTAAAATAAATAAACATTATAATTTTATTGTTATAAGAATTATATTTTTGGAAAATAGTACTTAAATATCATTTTGGAGTTATATAAGTTTTAAATAATGTTTTGTAAATTATTAAAAGGATTGGTTTATTTAAATTGAGATTTTTGAATTATTATAAACGGTTTATATAAAAGATTTCTAAGATTAATATTTATAAATTAAAATATTGGAATTATAAAACGAGTTTATATAAGTGTTAAATAAAAAAAATGGATTTCATAAGTGAATGAAATTTATAGATTTATAAATTGTGAAATTTTAAAATAAATAGATTTTCGTAAAATAAAGGACTTATAAGTAATTAACTTGTAAATTAGATTTTTGGTATAAAATTGAGTTATGAATTGATGTGGTTAATAAATGAGATTTGTAAATCGAAGTTTTTATAAATAGAAATGGAATTTATAAACAATTGTTTATAAATCCGAAATCAAATGAATTTGGTGAATTAAACATAGAAGTTTATTAAAGGGGATATATTCGCGATTTTGGATAGCGAATTATCTTTTGTATAATATGTGTAATAATAAAGAGTTTGGATCGGGAGTATATTCACGATTTTGGATAGTGAATATATTATTAAAGAAAATGGATATGTTTTTGGGGAAGTGATATTATAAAATGAAGTTAATTGTTTTAAAGATGTTTTAAAATGGATTAACTATCGAAACCATAGATCTCAACATTTATTGTTGAAATAGACGTTTTCGAGAAATAGAAGGAAATGGTGGACTATAACACTGTTGTTATATTAAATGGTTTCCAAAAGGAAAAGTATTGTATAGTATTGGGATTTATATATCTATCTTAATTTCAAATCCCTATACTAGTGATTTTGGGTTGTCGTAACGATGTTTTACGCAACATTCGTTTTGGCCCAAACAAATGTGTTTAAGAGAATGATTTCTCAAAGAATGAAATATACACTTAATTTCGATTTAAGTATATTGAATATTTTCCAAGTGTTGAAAATAAATGGATTTGTGAATTTCTTATTATTAAATAAGTATGGAAATGTTTTTCCAATATGAAATGAATATTTTGAGATTTTATCTTTTAAAGATAAATTGAAAATGAATATTAGAAATCGATTTGAAATTGTATATTCATAGATATTTTGGAATTGTAAATTCACTATGGAATTTATAAGAGAAAGGGAAATTTGTTTAAAAATAAACGTTGATTTATTTTTGAATTGAGGGAATAAATTTACGGATTTGGAACGTAAATATAAAATAAATCGGTAAGGATTTATTTAATTGGTTTAAATGACCCATTTTGAAATGGAAGTGTTTCCATTTAAGGGAATTGATTTGAAATTTGTTTTCAAATGGTTGAAGTGTGGAAATTATATATCTAGTAAAGATATTTTGGAAAAATAAATAATTTGGAAAATTATTTGGAATCTGGTGATGTTGTGCATGCCTATTGATAGTTAAATAACTGACCATCAATATTTACCTTTAAATAAGTATTTGTTTGAATATGAGTGCCACACTTATTTTTAAAATAAGCGCTCACTATTCGGGTTAGCCGGGAAATGACCTTGGGGTCATATAACCCATTCCGAATATGTGATACGTCGTTATGGATTGCATTTGATGACCGGTGTTGAAGACAGGATATTTGTGAAAACGGAAGGATTACCGTCGAATGACTCTGCATCGGCCGATCTCCGATATAGAGGTTTTATCACCCTTAGTGACGGGAAGTCCAAACGTGATTAGTGAATATCCGGATTGCAAGGGCTTCTTTGGAAGTGCCTTCGGTTCCGTTCGATCCCGGAACGGACTTGTATGGATTATGTGTTTGACATTACAATTTGAGATGTAAAGCTGGTTTCTGCCAAATATATTTCTGTTGGCGGCGGAGAATTTATTCTCTTAGCTTAACACCCTTCTCTGAGACGTACGAGCTCAGAGGTTATGTAGTTGATGGTTACTAGTGATACATTCCCAAATTGGTAATGTGGCATACGAAGTGCTGTTGAGCATTTGATGATCAAAGCACAGCTTTTGTATAAAGCGTGGCTTTGTGGACGAGACTTGCTTGTCTTGGTGAAATGTGATGGGGGGTTCTCGCTTCGCGGTTAGGTGGCGAACGGGAGACTCTTACCCCCGCATGTCCTCTTTACGGGGTTGGTTAGGCGTAAGCTGTGACAGTCGATAGGCTGGCCGTAAAAGCAAGTTTCGGGTACCAGTGTAAGCCACGGCGGGGCTGGGATGGTTGAAAAGCTTACTAGTCGAGATTGGCCGCTGTCGATGGTTGAAAAGCCTAGATCGTTACATTTGGTATCAGAGCATATGGTTAAGCGGCAACCATGGCTCTGTTGGGTATTACTCATTAGAGATAGAGTCAGTAGTACTCTAGAATGAGTTTGAGTGTAATAATAGATACGAGCGCGTATTTGTTAATGGATATAAAATTGTTTTATATTGTGATGATTGGTTTGTTGAGTGGTATATGGATTCTGGTCAATACGAGTAATTAACGTTGTTGATAGGGATCTCTAAACACTTGTACAGAACAATTTGACACGATATCGTTTTAAAAATAGGGTAAATGAAATAATTTTACCTTGATTATATTTATATATAAAGGAATAATTTTTCAGAATTATTAAAGTGTATATGAATTGATTGTTTGGTTGTTGAAAATATAAGATATATGCAAGTTAATAAAAGTTGTTTGAATAAGTTAAATAAAACATATTGTAAAAGAATAATTGTACAAGAGAAGAATTATAAAGTATGGAACTATAATTAATGTGATTTACAATTGTGAATAATCTTGTACATAAAAGTGAAACTATATGAATATATTTATAAGTGTGATTTATAAATAAAAGGAAATTTTTTGAAAGAATATTAAGCATTGAATTCACTACTGTTATTGGGAAATAATAAGGGTGATGACTGCAGCATCATCAATATCATTTTCAAGTCTCTACGTGATAGATTTGCTACCATAGTAAATTGCAATTAAAGTTTTGTTATGATAAACAAATTTGAAATAAAAATCCAAGTTGAAATAAATTTGAGTTGTCATCAAAGACATGTGATTGAAATTTAACAAAAGGAAAGTTAAATAAATTGATTTTGAACTTGTAATATGAGTTAATAAATTTGACTTTGGTAAAAGTAAATGGAATTTACTTTAGAATTGGAATCTGAATTGAATTTATAAGTGGAAACTTAAGTTAAGTTAAACAAATTATGTTTGAAAGAGAATATAACTTAAGTGAAGTTGAATAAAGTTGATTTTGGTATCGAAGTAAATAAATCAAGAGAAGTGATGAACACGAACTTGAGTTATATAAATGAAATTCAACTTTATATTTTTAAATGAATTAGCAATTGAATTAATAAATGGATTGAATATTAATCAATCGAATGTAAATAATTGATATGAAATAATGAATGTAAGTGTAAATTCATTAGAAGCTAATAAAGTTGAGAAGCTGAATAATTGAATGTAAAACAATTTAATGATAAACCAATTGGAATTAAATGTGTTGAACCAAATTGAATGTAAAGAAATGTAAATTGAATAAATTTGGTTGTGTTGAATAAACATTGGTTGTTATATGATTGTAAATTGATTGTGTATATTTCATTAAGTGTTAATGAAATTGAATTAAGGAAAATTGAAAGCTATAAATCAAATTGGAAGTTAAGTGAATTTGATTTGAATGTGGAAGTAAACTAACTTGAATGTAAATTAGTGAATGTATACTAATTGAAATTGAATATGAATGAATGTTAGTAAATCCAATGTTAATGAATCAAACGTGATTTAAATTGGAAAACCAATTCATTGAATATTAATGAGAATATGAATGAATATTGATTTGGTTATGGATTTGCAGGATGTTTATTGGTTGGATAGTTGTTTGATGGTTGCATTTGTTGCTTTTGTTGCATTTGCTATGTTGGCACATGTAGTTGTTATGTTGCTATATGTTGTATATTGATATTATTTTCATATATACATGTTCTCATTTGTTTGATTGAGTGTTTAGTAGGTGCGGATTGCGCTTGCTTCGCATTTGGAGCTCGCTTTCGCACTATATTAGCCGTATATGCTCGCTAATAAAATATAAGGTACATATCTCAGATTAAATATCGTACTTTTACACTTTTTTCCCTGTGGGATGCCTCATCACTTGATGAGATATATATTTGTGATATATATACTATCATTTTTTTTCCCGATTGAGCCGCGCAAAGGAGTGTATGGCGAATTTTTCCAAAAATTTAAGGCGTTAGAATATTTTTGAGAAAATTGGAAATTTTTTGAAAACTTAGTTTGGATTTGGAAACTTAGTAAAGTTTTGGAAGAAGTTTAACTATGAATTTTGGAAAAGTTAAGCACTTAAGAGATTTGAAAATCTAAATTGAATGGTTTGTTTTGGAAAATTAATGGATTCTGTAACTTTTTCTTACTTGTTAATTTCGAGGACGAAATTCTTTTAAGGGAGAAGTTTGTAACGACCTAGAATTTCTGTTAATTAAAATTCGTATATTTAATTGATTTAAATATTAATAAGTGAAATTAAACAGTCGAATAAATTTTATTTCGAATATCTGGATTTAAATTGCATAATTAAATCGATAATTTAATATTGGAAATTTCAGAAATAATTGGAAATTGGGTTAAATATGATTAAATATGTTTTGTAAAATTTTATTTTATCATATTGGAGTTAGAATGATGTTATGGAACTTTTAGAATCGAATTTAAAGTTAATTTGTGAAAATTGAATATTTTAATATTTAATTGACGAGTTAAAATAGCCATTTTTCAAACAGTCTCGGATTTCGACGAAACTAGTTTCATCAGATCCATAATGTGATATTATTGTATGGTTTCAAATTTCGTGTCAATCGGATTTACGGTTTGTCCGGGGCAAGCCAAAACGCATAGAAATTTGTTTAAATCGATTTAATTTAAATTTGATCGTTTGTTGTCGTAACTCGCACAGATGATCGAATTAGCCTCCGAAACACGTTCCATTGTATTCGGAACGTGGGGTAAACCTTAGAAACGCCAACCGGCACGCTTCGTTTGGAGTTCGGAAATTTTTTGGTGAATAGTGTTTTGGAATTTTTTCTATAAAAGCCCATTCTTTTCACATTTGCAAAAGAAAAGAAACCCTAGGGTTTCAACAGAGCCGGCCGCCACATATGAATTCAATGGTCGAAATTGTTCCTCTCTTCCTTCATTAATTTCTTCAAATCCGTGCAATGATTTAACAAGTTTCCAACTACATAAATGAAGATCTAAACGAGACCTTCAGATCCATACGGAGTTGATCGAAAATGGCTTAACAGATCGACGGCAAAGCTTGTTCAAACCCGTGCGTTCGTTCACGATTCTCGAAGGGAAGGCTTGACCGAGTTCGACCGGTCTAGGGGTGTTGGTGCGGCGCGTTGCGAGCTTCGAGGTGGCCAAGCCCGATCGTCTTCAAAGTCGACGATGTTCGTACGTTAATTCAAGAAGGAGGGGAAGCTTTGGGTTATGTTGCGCGTGGGTTTACTGGTTGGGGAAGAAGCATGGTGTAGCGGCCGAGATTGCTTAGCTTTGGAATGCACGGCCAGGATTTAATTTAGGTTTAAAATTATAAAAGAAATTATAAATAAAATTATAAATTAAATCGTGTAATCTTTGTAACACCATAACCTTTTCATACGAGGTCGAAAACGCACGAAACAAGTTGCGACGGGTTCGTTTTGTCGAACACTACGCTATGGAACAGGACTGGAGTCCTTTGGAGCTAGTGAAAATTTCAGGTAAAATTAAACGCACGTTTAATTTTATTCGAAATAAAACACTGAAACTGAATTGAAAGCAAGGTGAGAACTTCTCACTCAATCGAATTGTTTCGGTTTAAATTTTAAATAGTTAGATTTAAAATTATAGATTGTATGCCTGGATGATAAATTATTATCTGTTATTGATTGAAATAGACATTATACGCCGTTATTAAGCGGGTTATTTATTAAAAACATATACTGCGAATATTTCATTGCAAAGTGAAATTGATATTATATATGTACTTGGAGTTGATTTTCCCACATTATATAGCGGATGAGACCCTATTGCGCCGTATAATAGCGGATAATGTTTTATAAATCCCGTATACCGCGATATTTCGTATTGGAACGGAATTGGTATTGTGCTAACATCTTTGGATGCAGGAAAACAGGTTGGAGGGATCCAACTGAATTCCTCACCAGTAATTATTTGATTACAGATATTGTGATATTTATTGATTATCATATACTGATATATGATGTCTTTGTTGTCGTGATTGACTATTTGGTGCTGTTGCATCATCGGATCCATTTTTGAAGTTTTAAAATAATGATTTTGATTTTAAAAAGAATTTTAAAGTAATTTTTGAAAGTATACGTTTTATTAAATTTTGAATTGTTAAAATAAATAAACATTATAATTTTATTGTTATAAAAATTATATTTTTGGAAAATAGCACTTAAGTATGATTTTGGAGTTATATAAGTTTTAAATAATGTTTTGTAAATTATTAAAAGGATTGGTTTATTTAAATTGAGATTTTTGAATTATTATAAACGGTTTATATAAAAGATTTCTAAGATTAATATTTATAAATTAAAATATTGGAATTATAAAACGAGTTTTTATAAGTGTTAAAATGAAATGAAAAAATGGATTTCGTAAGTGAATGAAATTTATAGATTTATAAATTGTGAAATTTTAAAATAAATAGATTTTCGTAAAATAAAGGACTTATAAGTAATTAACTTGTAAATTAGATTTTTTATATAAAATTGAGTTATGAATTGAAGTGGTTAGTAAAGGAGATTTGTAAATCGAAGTTTTTATAAATAGAAATGGAATTTATAAACAATTGTATATAGATCCGAAATCAATTGAATTTGGTGAATTAAACATAGAAGTTTATTAAAGGGGATATATTCGCGATTTTGGATAGTGAATTATCTTTTGTATAATATGTGTAATAATAAAGAGTTTGGATCGGGAGTATATTCACGATTTTGGATAGTGAATATATTATTAAAGAAAATGGATATGTTTTTGGGGAAGTGATATTATAAAATGAAGTTAATTGTTTTAAAGATGTTTTAAAATGGATTAACTATCGAAACTATAGATCTCAACATTTATTGTTGAAATAGACGTTTTCGAGAAATAGAAGGAAATGGTGGACTATAACACTGTTGTTATAGTAAATGATTTCCAAAAGGAAAAGTTTTGTATAGTATTGGGATTTATATATCTATCTTAATTTCGAATCCCCATACTAGTTATTTTGGGTTGTCGTAACGATGTTTTACGCAACATTCGTTTTGGCCCAAACAAATGTGTTTAAGAGAATGATTTCTTAAAGAATGAAATATATACTTAATTTCGATTTAAGTATATTGAATATTTTCCAAGTGTTGAAAATAAATGGATTTGTGAATTTCTTACTATTAAATAAGTATGGAAATGTTTTTCCAATATGAAGTGAATATTTTGAGATTTTATCTTTTGAAGATAAATTGAAAATGAATATTAGAAATCGATTTGAAATCGTATGTTCATAGATATTTTGGAATTGTAAATTCACTATGGAATTTATAAAATAAAGGGAAATTTGTTTAAAAATAAATGTTGATTTATTTTTGAAGTGAGGGAATAAATTTACGGATTTGGAATGTAATATAAAATAATTCGGTAAGGATTTATTTAATTGGTTTAAACGACCCATTTTGAAATGGAAGTGTTTCCGTTTAAGGAAATTGATTTGAAATTTGTTTTCAAATATTTGAAGTGTGGAAATTATATATCTAGTAAAGATATTTTGGAAAAATTAATAATTTGGAAAATTATTTGGAATCTGATGATGTTGTGCATGCCTATTGATAGTTAAATAACCGACTATCAATATTTACCTTTAGATAGGTATTTGTTGTGATTTGCTTGAATTTGAATGCCACACTTATTTTTAAAATAAGCGCTCACTATTCGGGTTAGCCGGGAAAGGACCTTGGGGTCGTATAACCCATTTCGAATATGTGATACATTGTTATGGATTGCATTTGATGACCGGTGTTGAAGATCGGATATTTGTGAAAACGGAAGGATTACTGTCGAATGAATCTGCATCAGCCGATCTCCGATATAGAGGTTTTATCATCCTTAGTGACGGGAAGTCCAAACGTGATTAGTGAATATCCGGATTACAAGGGCTTCTTTGGAAGTGCCTTCGGTTCCGTTTGATCCCGAAACGTACTTGTATGGATTGTGTGTTTGACATTACAATTTGAGATGTAAATCTGGTTTCTATCAAATATATTTCTGTTGACGGCGGAGAATTTATTCTCTTAGCTTAACACCCTTCACTGAGACGTACGAGCTCAGAGGTTATGTAGTTGATGGTTACTAGTGATACATTACCAAATTGGTAATGTGGCATACGAAGTGCTGTTGAGCATTTGATGATCAAAGCACAGCTTTTGTATAAAGTGTGGCTTTGTGGACGGGATTTCGTCGGACCTCACACCCCGGTAATGGTCAAAACAGGAAGGATGCTGCAAGGTTCTAGGGAGTAGCGCCCCTTAGTGTATGTCATTGCCTTCTGGATAGAAGTGGTATCATGGTATGGAGCCCAGATACTTAACTTATGTGAATATTGCAAATTTATATGACTTTGTGATTGATGTTGGTTGAGGATCCTCAGATAAAGGTTGTTACAACCGGAGGATGGCATATACGCGTCAGTAGTTACCTATTTTTACAGAGGTAACCCGGCCTTGTGTTGGCAGAGATTCTGTTAGGTTCTCGGGGCGTCTTTCCAGAGGCGTTTCCATATGGCGATGGGAAGTTCCTTGGCCTGACCATTTATTGGAAATCCAAAGAAACAATACGAACCTTGTACGGTTTTAGTTGTAGAACCTGCCATTTAATATAGTAGCTATAGTAGGCATAATATAATGGTACCTATGCTGGCTAAGATTTATATTCTACTTTCGAAATGTTTTTCTACACTATGCACTAATAATAATATCAAAAAAATGATTTGATTTTACGTAGTAAGCATCTTTGACTATCATGAGGAGAAATCTCCCCCAAGTCTGCGTTTGCATTGTGTGTGTGCCGGGAGGCCTTATGGTAGTTTCATTTTTAAAAGCATTTCGAATTGACTTTAAAACTTTCCTCTGTTTTGTTTTTAAAAGATAAACTGTTTAAGTTCTCACACCAGTCCCATGACTGACTCGGAGTTTATTGTTTTCCTTCCTAAACTCTGGGTGCCCACCAATTTCCACACGGGTAGTCAAGAGTCAGGTTTATCAGGATATTCTGGATATTCAGGAGTTGCTGAAGGCAAGCTGGATGGCATGGCGTATTCACTAGTATATAGTATTTCTTTTCCGTTGTTTGTTGTTGTTTGTTGTTATGCACTTTGATAATGTAATGTAATGTGATGTGATGAAATGTAATAACTGATATAGTTCTTTTGTTTAAAGATTATTCATTTATCTATTATATGTTGTTCCGCTGCGATTGTGAGATTCTGATATTGTTCTGTTGTTTCTTTCTATTCTGTTCTATCTTTTTCTCTCTTCTTCTATCTTTTTCTTATTCTTTAACCATAACGGTACGGTTTTTCGGCATTCGATTGCTCGGCAGTTGATACAACGGAAGTATTGATGTCGGTTTTCGAGCGTCGAAAAGTCGCACTCGTTACATTGATGGTTTAAGTGTGTTAATTAATAACACAAATAGGTCATGCTTATGATAAATGCATCAACTAAACTTACAAATGACCAAAAAGAGATCATAATATCATTATGTTGATTTATGTGATCATGAAAGGGGGTTTGCCTCTAAATTGCTCTCTAATCTCATATTTTTATTCATCTAGTTTTAGTTTGTTTTTACTTTTTTTAGTTAGTTAACAATCCCTAGACTTTGCTTTAATTTGATTGAATATAATTTCAAAATCCAGACAATTACCTATGGATCGACCCGTACTCACATACGTGCTACAAGCATACACCGTGCGCTTGCGGAAAAATTTAATTCGAAAATTTTTAGCAATTTTCTAAATTGATAGAAAATTCGTCGTTAAACTAGTTTTTGGAGCCGTTGCTGGGGATTTGATTTGATTTTGATTTTCTATTCTTCAAATTATTTTTGTTTGATTTTTGTATGCTTTTGTTTTGTGTGCGTGTGTTTGCATTTAAAAAAAATTATTGTGTGTATGTTTGTTGTATAAATTAAGTTGTGTGATTGTTTCCTTTTTTAAATTTTATTTGCATTGCATTTGCATGTTTTCTATTTAAAAAGAAAATACACACTTCAATTTGAAAAAGAAAAAAAAATCATTTCAATTTTTTTGTTTTGTTTTGCATTACTTCACAAGCAATTTTACATTCTAATTACAAGCCATTTTACATTTTCACTCCATTGCATGCACCCTCTGTGCACTGCAGTTCCTCTATGCATAGCATACTTCAACTTTTCCTCTACCGCTCACACTTTAGTTTGCTATAACAACTTCTCTTCACATATCAACAAAATCCACCATTCAATAGATCAACCACCATTCCATAGCAATACAACCTGAACCACAGCCATTATCACCATTCCATTCCATAACAAACCACCACCATCATCAGTTCATGCATCACATTGCCTCAGAAACCATTTCATTTTCCATCCACCATTCATATTTTCTCACCATTCACCATCATACTGCCCATTTGCCTTCACAACATATCTAACTTACTCTTCACCAGTTCAACATCTCCTCCGACCAAACCCCTGCCTATACATCTTCAATTGTTAAGCTCCATATACCTTGCCAAACAAAACTATTTTCATCTCTGACCACCTAACTTGCATTTCCACCAAAAGGCAGTGCACATATCTCCTTCAAGCTCCATTTTCCCACCTCTGCTACAACATTAGCTTACATGCCAACTACCTTCATACTACTCTTCAATTTAAATATCATATTCACTCACCATCTATCATCATTGTTGTCGGGCCAAAAAAAGAACACACTGCCATGAAAAGGAAAAAGAAAACTTCCATAGCATTACATTCGCATCCACTGCACCTCTCCGGTCACTTTATTCCATTTCAAATATCACTTCATTCATATCACTTCATTCATATCACTTCATTCTAGCCATAACCCACCAAACCTTCACCATTCACATCCATATTTGCCATTGCATCTCTCTCTGTTCATCCGACATCAACTACTGCAAGAAATCCAGACAGCGATCCAAATTGCCATAGTGCACTGACTTGCTTAACCACTTCTCTTACAACAACATACCGTACTTGTTTCAACTTCCCTGCATTCAATCAACCACGACGATCAACATATCATACACATTACCCACCCATTTCTGTCAATTCATCACTCATCTGCTTGCACACAGTCACACTATCATCAACAACTGCTGCCAACTACTGCACTTCGACCACAGAGACCAACCACCCCTAGTACTACCAGTTACAACTGCAAATCCAACCACTTGCATCTCAGCCTATTTCTCTTCCACCAACCAAAATACTGTCAACCCAAAACCATCATCAACTCGGTGCACTTCATACATATCCCTCAATAGTGCTATTAACAGCAAATATCCTCAAAACTCAACAAGACTGTAATCATCGACTTACAATTGCATACATACCATACTGTCATCATTCTTCTTACCACTGTTGTAATTAATTGCTTAAGAATAATTACTTAATGAAATTAATTAAAGGAATTAATTAATTAATGTAATTAAGAATACTTAATTTAGGTGAATAATTAAAGGATGATTAATTAATCTCATTAGTTAATTAAAATAATAATAAATGGTTTAGAATTAATTAAGGTTAGTTAAGCAGGATTTAAGGGTGATTAATTTAATCTATTCGATGATTAAATCAAATTAATCTGGAATTGAATGACTATTAAATCTTGCTTATAAGTGATATCGAATGCCTTGGATTGTTGATATCTCTAATATGTGATTTGTGATACTCTGTGACATGCAATGCTGGGTTGAACTATGATGATGTAAGATTATCTATCTGTGATGAATTGCTGTGTAAATGTGACATCCTATAAGAGGACATTAGATCCGAAGAGACCGAGATCGGGTATCAGCAAATACCCGAATCCACTTCGATTCTTTATAGATTCGAGTTTAGTATCAAATATGCTAGAATGGAATAAATTAAATAACATGGCCATTTAAACTGAGTAACAGATTAAAATTTTATTTGGTAATAAGTGATTGACTGTAACAAGTTAAGAACTCGTAATGAAATACGAGTTACCTCGGGTTTCAAATAAATTTAATATCTTGGTATTTCAATTTATATGGGTCTACTCACGATGGTTTCCAGCCTGACCCGGGTGTTACTTTGATGTAATGTTCGGGTCAGACCGACTATTATAGATTTTCAGGTTAGGACGTTCTGGAGCTCAGGAGGCGAGTTGGATGGCAGGAACGTATGGAGTATACCATTGTGTATTTGAGTTTGATTTGATTGTAGTTTGGGATAAGTTAATTGTAAGCTATCCAGTTTATATATGAATGGTTGTACTATGATATATTGAATGTAATCTGACAATTACAGCTTTTCTTCGTACAAATGCTATTATTTGATATTACATTTTAATCCGCTGCGAAATGTGAGATTCTATATTTTGTTTCTATTTTTTTCTTCTACCGCTTTTCTTTTTAACCCTAATAATCTGGGATTTTCATCATTTGGATGTTCGACACTTCTACAGTGAACGTATTAGCGTCGAATTTTCAAGGTTGAAAATTTCGGGCCGTTACAATAGTTACCCTGGGTTTCTAAGAAGCTTTATAACTTAGTATTTCAAGTTAAATGGGTTTACTCACGCTGGTTCCCAGCCTGACTCGGGTGTTACTTTAATGTAATGCTCGGGTTAGACCGAGTATTACAGATTTTAAGGTTAGGACGTTCTGGAGCTCAGGTGGCGAGATGGATGGCAGGAACATATGTAGTATATTTCGCTGTGTAATAAAATTTGTATCGATGATAGTCTGGGACAAGTTGTTACAACTATCCAGTTTATTTGAGCATTGTTATACTCTAATGTATTGTATGTAAAGTAAAAATTACAGCTTTCTTTGTATAAATGCTATTATTTGATATTATATTTAATCCGCTGCAAATGTGAGATGCTGTTGTTTTTCTGTTCTTCTTCTACCTTCTTCTTTTATCTAACAATCTGAAATTTCCGTCGTTCGATTGCTCGGCACTTGATGTGCACGTAAATGTGCATATTTTTACCACCATATTTATTCTATTTAAATTAAATAAATGATCATATTGGGTATTTTAACTTGTTTTAACCAAAATTCATATTAACTCCAAATTTTCACATATTCATCTTCATATAAGGGCAAAATGGCCATTTGTGCGCGTATATTAATTTGAGAGAATTTAATTGGAAATTTCTATAATATTTTGTAGGAATTTAGCTTCTCATATTAGTGGGTTCATGAAAAAACATGCATGCACAAAATGGATATAAAGGAATGAAGATGGAAACAATTCAAAGTGCAGATCATGGAGGACCCCACCTACCCACCTACCTTAATGTATAAATTAAAGGCTAATGCATATGCTTATGGAGTTAATGGTTTCATGTACACTTAATGGGGGATTAAGACATGTTAATGATTACTCGGCCTCCACACTTCCTAAGAGGCATTATGGGCGTTCCCCAAAAAGTGAATTAGGGTTTTAAAACTTGTATATATACCCCTTATGTTTCATGTAATCTCCTCGCTCCTCTTCCTTAGTCTCTATTAGGCCTCCTTCTCTTTAGTTTAGTTTAGATCAAAAATAAAATGAAAGCTCCTCTTTCTCTTTTCATGGCTACTTAGCCATTTTTATTTTATGTAATCTTTTTTATATGCAATTTAATACATGCTCTTTCCTTTTCATGTTCATTTACTTGCATGTTGTAGTGTAGATCTCTTCTCTTTTATGCAAGTAGAATAATTTTTCCTTTCATGTTGCTCTCTTTTTCCTCTTCTTTTTACTCAATGTTGCTTGCTACATTTGTTCATATGATGACAAATATGAGAGGCTAAACCCCTTCAATTTAGGGGTAATGAAGCTCTCTAATCATGTAGCTTCAACTTAATTTGATGTTTATGCTCTCTTTTTTGTGCTTAATGAGAATGATTGAAGTGGTTTAATGATGTTGTTTAGCTTTGAATTTGATAGTCTATGTTGTTCATAACAAATAGGATATGCTTAAACAAACAAAGTACAAATTGCCTCTTCATCTACATATGATTATGGCAAAGAAGTGATTGTTGAAATTAAAATTTGATGGCTTATATTTCTAATTAATAGTTAATAGGTCATGCTTAAAATAGATTTCATTTTCTTTGTCAAGTTTCATGAAAGTTAGTAAGTGTTTTAAGGGGTGTGTTATAGTTTGATGGCTTATGCTGGCTAATCAATAGCTCAAATATGTCATACTTATGATAAACACATCAATTAAAACACTAATGACCATAAAAGAAAGATCATAACTTCTTTTTGTTGATTTATGTGATCTAGAGAGTGGAAATTGCCTCTAAATTGTCTTAACACTCTCATATTTTTTATCTATTTTTCTTTTGCTAGTTTTTGTTAGTTTCTTATATTTTTAGTTAATCACTCTCTCGACTTCGGTATAATTTGATTGAATAGAATTTTAAAATCATCAATTCCCTGTGGATCGACCCGTATTCGCCACCTGCTACATTTCGTACCCCGTGCGCTTGCGGTTATTTTTAATTTAAATTCGTTCATACTTCATGCACACGTAAATGTGCATATTTTTACCACCATATTTATTCTATTTAAATTGAATAAATGATCATATTGAGTATTTTAACTTGTTTTAACCAAAATTCATATTAATTCCAAATTTTCACATATTCATCTTCATATAAGGGCAAAATGGTCATTTGTGCGCGTATACTAATTTGAGAGAATTTAATTGGAAATTTCTATAATATTTTGTAGGAATTTAGCTTCTCATATTAGTGGGTTCATAAAGAAACATCATGCACAAAATGGATATAAAGGAATGGGGATGGAAATAATTCAAAGTGAAGATAATTTAGGACCCCACCTACCCACCTACCTTAATGTACAAATTAAAGGCTAATGCACATCTTATGGAGTTAATGGTTTCATGTACACTTAATGGGGGATTAAGATATGTTAATGATTACTTGGCATCCACACTTCCTAAGGGGCATTATGGGCATTCCCCAAAAAGTGAATTAGGGTTTTAAAACTTGTATATATACCCCTTATTTTTCATGTAATCTCCTCACTCCTCTTCCTTAGTCTCTCTTAGGCCTCATTCTCTTTAGTTTAGTTTAGATCAAAAATAAAATGAAAGCTCCTCTTTCTCTTTTCATGGCTACTTAGCCATTTTTATTTTATGTAATCTTTTTTTTATGCAATTTAATACATGCTCTTTCCTTTTCATGTTCATTTACTTTCATGTTGTAGTGTAGATCTCTTTTCTTTTATGCAAGTAGAATAATTTTTCCTTTCATGTTGCTCTCTTTTTCCTCTTCTTTTTATTCAATGTTGCTTGCTACATTTGTTCATATGATGACAAATATGAGAGGCTAAACCCCTTCAATTTATGGGTAATGAAGCGCTCTAATCATGTAGCTTCAACTTAATTTGATGTTTATGCTCTCTTTTTTGTGCTTAATGAGAATGATTGAAGTAGTTTAATGATGTTGTTTAGCTTTGAATTTGATAATCTATGTTGTTCATAACAAATAGGCTATGCTTAAACAAACAAAGCACAAATTGTCTCTTCATCTACATATGATTAGGGCAAAGAAGTGATTGTTGAAATTAAAATTTGATGGCTTATATTTCTAATTAATAGTTAATAGGCCATGCTTAAAATAGATTTCATTTTCATTTTCTTTGTTAAGTTTCATGAAAGTTAGTAAGTGTTTTAAGGGGTGTGTTATAGTTTGATGGCTTATGTTGGCTAATCAATAGCTCAAATATGTCATACTTATGATAAACACGTCAATTAAAACACTAATGACCATAAAAGAGAGATCATAACTTCATTTTGTTGATTTATGTGATCTAGAGAGTGGAAATTGCCTCTAAATTGTCTTAACACTCTCATATTTTTTATCTATATTTCTTTTGCTAGTTTTTTTTAGTTTCTTACATTTTTAGTTAATCACTCTCTCGACTTCGGTATAATTTGATTGAATAGAATTTTAAAATCATCAATTCCCTGTGGATCGACCCGTATTCGCCACGTGCTACATTCGTACCCTGTGCGCTTGCGGTTATTTTTAATTTAAATTCGTTCGACGGTTTTCTAAACTGGTAGAATTTCCGTCGACGAACAAGTTTTTTTTTTTGAATTATTTTTTGAATTATTTTTTAAAATGCTAGCAACCAACTATGCAGATTAGAACTAGAGATTAGAACACAAAAGTAGAGCTTTCAGAATTTATTAGCAATTATTTTAAAGTGGAATTCTTTTTTTTTTGAGCTAGCAAGCAAAGCAATTTATTTTGGCTAGCGAAGCAAGCAACTCCTCTTGATTTTCTGCTTTGACAACCTGAAAATTGAAACAAGATATATACAGTTTTTTTTGTTCTTTTTTAAAGAAGAAACTAAAACAAACAAAACAAATTAAACTAAAACAATTTTTTTAATACCAAATGAAAATGAGAATAAATTCCTTTGCTTCAGCAACAATCGTCCAAATTCACAACGACTGTCCCCGGCAACGGCGCCAAAAACTTGTTCGTCGACGGAAATTCTATCGGTTTAGAAAACCGTCGAACGAATTTAAATTAAAAATAACCGCAAGCACACGGGGTACGAATGTAGCACGTGACGAACACAGGTCGATCCACATGGAATTGATGATTTTAAAATTCTATTCAATCAAATTATACTGAAGTCGAGAGAGTGATTAACTAAAAATGTAAGAAACTAACAAAAACGAGCAAAAGAAAAATAGATAAAAAATATGAGAGTGTTAAGACAATTTAGGGGCAATTTCCACTCTCTAGACCACATAAATCAACAAAATGAAGTTATGATCTCTCTTTTATGGTCATTAGTGTTTTACTTGATGTGTTTATCATAGATATGACATATTTGAGCTATTGATTAGCCAACATAAGCCATCAAACTATAACACACCCCTTAAAACACTTACTAACTTTCATGAAACTTGACAAAGAAAATGAAAATGAAATCTATTTTAAGCATGGCCTATTAACTATTAATTAGAAATATAAGCCATCAAATTTTAATTTCAACAATAACTTCTTTGCCATAATCATATGTAGATGAATAGGCAATTTGTGCTTTGTTTGTTTAAGCATAGCCTATTTGTTATGAACAACATAGACTATCAAATTCAAAGCTAAACAACATCATTAAACCACTTCAATCATTCTCATTAAGCACAAAAAAGAGAGCACATACATCAAATTAAGTTGAAGCTACATGATTAGAGAGCTTCATTACCCCTAAATTGAAGGGGTTTAGCCTCTCATATTTGTCATCATATGAACAAATGTAGCAAGCAACATTGAATAAAAAGAAGAGGAAAAAGAGAGCAACATGAAAGGAAAAATTATTCTACTTGCATAAAAGAGAAGAGATCTACACTAGAACATGAAAGTAAATGAACATGAAAAGGAAAGAGCATGTATTAAATTGCCTAAAAAAAAGATTACATAAAATAAAAATGGCTAAGTAGCCATGAAAAGAGAAAGAGGAGCTTTCATTTTATTTTTGATCTAAACTAAACTAAAGAGAAGGAGGCCTAAGAGAGACTAAGGAAGAGGAGCGAGGAGATTACATGAAACATAAGGAGTATATATACAAGTTTTAAAACCCTAATTCACTTTTTGGGGAATGCCCATAATGCCCCTTAGGAAGTGTGGAGGCCAAGTAATCATTAACATGTCTTAATGCCCCATTAAGTGTACATGATACCATTAACTCCATAAGCATGTGCATTAGCCTTTAATTTGTACACTAAGGTAGGTGTGTAGGTGGGGTCCTCCATGATCTTCACTTTGAATTATTTCCATCTTCATTCCTTTATATCCATTTTGTGCATTCATGTTTCTTCATGGACCCACTAATATGAGAAGCTAAATTCCTACAAAATATTATAGAAATTTCCAATTAAATTCTCTCAAATTAATATACGTGCACAAATGGCCATTTTGCACTTATATGAAGATGAATATGTGAAAATTTGAAATTAATATGAATTTTGGTTAAAACAAGTTAAAATACCCAATATGATCATTTATTTAATTTAAAAAGAATAAATATGGTGGTAAAAATATGCATATTTACGTGCACATCAGCACTTCTACAGTGAACGTATTAGTGTCAAATTTTCGAGGTCGAAAATTTTGGGTTGTTACATTTTGGTATCAGAGCTGAAGGTTAAGCGAGAACCTTGGCTCCATTGGGTTTACTCATTAAGGATAGAGTCAATAGTACCCTAGAATGAGTTGAGTATATACATATACATACATACATACATACATAGATACATACATACATACATAGATACATAAATACATACATACATATATATATATATATGAGAGCGTACTTGTTATTTTCTTACATATATATTTTAAAAATGGTTGATTCTTATATAAGTTTATATTTTGATATATAAAGAAATAATTTTTCTAATTATTATAAATATTAAGGTAATTGGTTGTTGAATTATTGGAATAAAATAAAATAATAAGAATTAAGTGGTAATAGAAATATAGCCAAATAAGAATTGGATAATATGAACTATACAAATAAGATAAGCTAGAAATGGATTCAAACTAGAGAATAAAATCCTGAAATTTGTTAGAGTATTTGCAGAATGCTGAATTAAGTTGCCCTGATTTTATTATCCAATAAATTTTAAGATCATATATAGTGAATTGGTTTCCAGTTATGATAACCTTAGTTATTATCATAAAATGTTTGTTGTATCTTGATAATGGAATATTTGTTAATGATTAAACAGAATGAAATGTTTTAAGGAAGTAATAATTTAGTTAAGTATGACTTATAAATTGGAATTGAAGATAATTAAAATTGTGAAGTTTTAAATCTAAGTCCAGAAAATTTGAAATTGTTTCAAAATGTTAAAAGATATAATAATAAATATTTTTGAATATAGGAATCTTATTTTAAAACAAAAGATGTTTTAAAGAAATTTGTTTAAATTTAAAAACCAGAATAGTTTAAAGATTTAAGTTGTTAATTTAAAAGTAAAGGTTAATTTGATTTAAAGAATTAATCAACATTTAAAAATTTAACTCAAATTTGTATAATTCAAGATGGTTTAAAGTTGAAGTTTGAATTGAATTAGTTCAAATTGAATTTGATTTGCATTAAATGGGAACTGTGATTGAAATCGAATAAGTTTAAATTAAAATTGGAATTAATTTGAATTTGAGATAGGAATTGAAGTTAATTCAAACCGAATTGGAATTGAATCAATTTAATGAGATGGGAAATTGATTGAAACGAGAAATTGGGAAATTGAACCAATTTGACTTTGAAAACTTTTTAAATAAATTATTTTAATATAAACTGTTTTAAATCTATTTTCCTGGCTATTTACTATACAACCTTTCTTTTTGAAACCCAGATTATCTTATACTTATTTTACAATTATTTTGAAAACTAATTACCATTTTACATATGTTTTATAAACTAATTACTATTTCACAACTATTTTACAACTGTTTGACTATTTTACCACTAATTTATAATTACTTAACTCTTTTACAACTATTTTACAACTAATAACTATTTTTCAACCACTTGTCTATTTTAAACTTTTTCATGCTATTTTTAAAATTTAAGATGGCCAGAGTGCAAAGTATTTATAGTTAAATACCAATTGAGATAAGAATTAAGAAATAATCCAAATGGAAATTGAAGCAATTGTGAATAAGTGAATAGAAATGAAAATGAATATGAATAGAAAGAATATTGTTTTAGTTAATAAACAATGAAGGTAAATACATAAGGTGTACGTATATTATTTTATTCGCATAATGATTTGATCTAAATTTCGAGCACAGAATTTCGAGATAGTATATCGATCCGAGTTGGGATTTTTCACTTGATTTTCGATGGTGAACCCTGGATATGGGTTTTTGATTGGTTCTGGAAATTCTCTATCATAGTTATGGCTCTGATGGGTTTACTCACTAAGGAAAGGGTCAGTATTACCCTAAAATGAGTTAAGTGTACTATATATGAGGGCGTATTTGTTATTTTCTTATATAAAGATTTTAAAACGGTTTTAAAATTAGTCTTTATACAAACTTATATTTTGATATATAAAGCAATAGTTTTTCTAATATATTAAGGAAATTGGTTGTTGGTTATTGAAACTGAATAAGGATAATAAGAATATAGGTTGGGATTCTACTAATTAAGTTTAATATAGGTTAAGAAGTCCCACTATATCCAGTCTTAGAGGAAGATGGCTAAGATTGAAGAATGGAAGGGTAGACGCAGAGAGCGAAGAGCAGCTGCACGTAAGGATCGAGAAGAAGCAATTCAGGAGTATGAGAAACAAGTTAAGGAAACGGTTGGACCAGAGCCTTATGATAATATCACCTGCTACAGATGTTTCAATAAGGGTCATTATACAGCTAAGTGTAGTAAAACAAGGGAAGAATTGAAGGGTACATTCCAACGGTTTCGCTCTGAGATCTTGTGCTTTAAGTGCCATAAAAAAGGACATTTCCTAAACCATCGCCCTAAAGTGAGAAAGGTGAAGCGTAAACCCGTAGAACCTATCAACGAGACTATTTTCTATCATTGTAAGAAGCCGTGTCACGTCGCTAGGAATTGTCCCGAGAGACGGAAGAAGAGTAAGGTTGTGGAACATCCTGCAAGAGGCATGAAGGTTATCCAGATTGATGAGAGGGTAGAAACCTTTTGTGCTAAAGGTTATAAGTGGTGACATCCTGTTGAGAAGTGTATGTTTGGGCTTTGCCCTTTGGAAGGAAAGAAAGGATTTTTGTAAGAATACTAAGGCTCTGTTCTTTTCCAAACCCCTAGGTAATGGAGAAGGCATCTAGATTTATGACTTCTGTAAGACTCCTATTTTGGATAAATGGATGTAATGTTTGAACTACTAGTGCGTAGTCTATCAATGTATGGATTATTTTGTGGCAGTACAATCTAATATAAAATTATCTTTTCATTTGTGAATTGAATTGGAATTAATTCAAAGGTGGAATTGTAATGAATTAATTGAAATTTGAAATTTGAAATTTAATTGAATTAATTAGGAATAAAATTTGATAATTTGGATATTTATTTACCTTGGCTTATCCTGATTCATCCTATTGTGGTAGAACTTTGAATTGGATTATTTAAATGAATTAAGAAGTAGATTGAGATAATATATATCCATTACTGAAATTAATTGGAAATGAAAATAGAAATTAAGGAATGGAATAAATTAAGCAACATGGCCATTTAACTCAATAACAAGTTCTTAAATATTGTTTGTAATAACGGTTGACTATCTTATGAATTAATTACTTAACCCAACTTAATTACCATTAATTAATTATAAATCATTTGTTATTACCGTAATTAATTAACCTTCTTAATTACCTTCATTAATTAATTATCCCTTAATTACTTATATTAATTAGTTATCCTTACTTAATTACATTAATTAATTAACCTTAATTAATTACATTGATTAATCACATTAATATATGTAATTAAGGGATAGTTATTTAATGAAGGTAATTAAGGATGGTTAATTAATTAGGGTAATAACAAATTATTTGTAAATAATTAATGGTAATTAAGTTGGGTTTAAGTAATTAATTCATAAGTAATTTAATTTAATTGGTTAAATAAAATTACTTATGAATTAACTACTTAAACCCAGCTTAGTTACCATTAATTAAATACAAATCTTTTGTTATTACCCTAATTAATTAACCATCCTTAATTACCTTCATTAATTAACTATCCCTTAATTACTTATATTAATTAGTGAATGTAATTAATTAAGGTTAATTAATTAGCATAATTAAGTAAGGATAATTAATTAATATAAGTAATTAAGGGATAGTTAATTAATGAAGGTAATTAAGGATGGTTAATTAATTAGGGTAATAATAAATGATTTGTAATTAATTAATGGTAATTAAGCTAGGTTAAGTAATTAATTCATAAGGTTAAATTAAAATAATTAGGAAATGTAAATTAACAGATACAGTTTTCTTTGTGCAAATACTATTCTTTGATATTATATTTTGATCTGCTGCGAATGTGAGATTCTGTATTTTGATTTCTGTTTCTTCTTCTACCTCTTGCTTCTTTACCCTAACAATTTGGAATTTTCGACGTTCGAATGCTCGGCACTTCTACAGTGAACGTATTAGTGTCGAATTTTCGAGGACGAAAATTTCGGGTCGTTATTCATATTAAATAATCTTCAATTCCTTCCCCAAATTCAAATCAATTCCCATTTGAATTTAAACTTATTCAACTTAAATCTCACTTCTAGTTAATTCAAATCAAATTCAATTGGAGCTAATTTCCAATTTCAATCTAAAATTTTAAACCATCTCGAATTATATGAATTCGAGTTAAATTTTTAAATGTTGATTGAATTCTTAAATCAAATCAACCTTTCTTTTAAACCTAAACTATCTTACTTATTTTTCAACTATTTTGAAAACTAATTACCATTTTACATCTGTTTTACAAACTAATCACTACTAATTACTATTTTATAACTATTTTACAATTATCCAACTATTCTACAACTATTTTACAATTACTTAACTATTTTACTGCTATTTTACAACTACTTTTGTATTTAAACTTATCAAGCTATTTTCTAAATTCAAGTTGGTCAGAGTGCAAACTATTTAGAATTGAAGCGATAACCCAAAGAGCAGGTTTCGATCCTAGGACCTGCATGTATTGGATTGTATTAACAGTAGTCTGGGTCAGATTATTATAACTGTCCAAATTGTTTGTGTGTGGTTGTAACTCTGACGTATTGTATGTAAATTAACAGATACAATTTTATTTGTGTAAATGCTATTCTTCGATATTATATTTTGATCCACTGCGAATGTGAGATTCTGTGTTTTGTTTTCTGTTTCTTCTTCTACCTCTTGCTTCTTTACCCAAACAATCTGGAATTTTCGACGTTCGAATGCTCGAAACTTCTATAGTGAATGTATTAGTGTCAAATTTTCAGGGACGAAAATTTTGGGTCGTTACAACCGCAACCAACTGACAACTTATATAACTACTGCCTCCTCTGTCACAATCCATCATTACATCAACGAACCACATATCAACACTACAAGCTACAACTACCAATCATCCACAACATTCACATACCTCATCTCCAACCTTGCCGCTCCTCCTTGAACCATCAGCCTCCTACATGCAACCCAGCAAAACAGCTGCATATAACCATACAACACTTTTTGACAACTTCCCACTACACTTCGCCTACAATCCAATCATCGAAATACACAGACAACCACCCGACTTTCGACTTCACCTCAAATCTATTCACAAAATCAAACTGACCCGAATGATCGAATCAAGAAATCGCAACCCTGCACTTTCAAAGTTGAATCTGTAACCACACAGAACTCGTGATTCAAATGAGATTCGTAATTTGAACAAAAAACCATTTAGGCCGCGATTTGAACAGATGAGAAAAGGTATATTTTTGTTCTTCAGTTTTGTTTTAAAGAGTGTTCTGGTTTTGGTTTAAAAAGTGGTATTGGGCTTGTGTGGATTGAATTGGGCTTAACTATTAACTTGGTTTTTTTTAATTTTTTTGGTTGTTTATATTTTGTCTTTCAACCGTAATTAAAAAAACAACGAAAAAAACACATTATTTTTATTTACTTTGTTTTTTATAATTATTTTAGCTTCTTTTCTTTACTACGTTTTTTAAAAAAGTGTTTTTTAGTTTTGTTTTGATTTTTTTTCATCCTTATATATATAAAACAAAAACAAGTTTCTTTCCTCCATTTGTTTTGTTAAGTTTCATTTTATTTTAACTTGTTTTGATTTGTTTTAGTTTCTTCTTTGATATAAAAAAAAGAAAATGTCTAGATCTTTGTTTTATCTTTCAGGTTACAAAAGTAGAAGGAGAAGGATTGTGCTACTAAGCTTGCCCAAAAAAAATAACTGCTCCGCTTGCTTATAATTTTTTTTGCTGCTTTTTACCCCTATCTATTATTTTTATTTTTCATGCATTGTTGTTTGCTTGCATTTAAAAAAAAAACTATTTAAAAAAAAACTGAAAACAAAAAAAATCCATTCGTAGTTGCATTGTTAATACATGTTTAATTTTTGCTTTGCATTTCATTCTAGAATTTTGTTTAGTAATAATAACACTTAATTGTACATTGACAAATTGTCTTCTTTGAACAATTTAATTTCTTGGTGTCTCGGATATGGCAGAGTAATAATGATTTATAAATATTACAGTGATTCGTAAATATTATATTGGTTGTTCCTATGAAGGTACTTAAACCTTCGGCTGCATTGCTACGGTGATTTGTGGTGCACCGATAAATCATGTCCTTTACCTGGCTGGGAACTATCTTGTTGATCTAAGACAAAGTGTGATTATACAATTTGGGTTAACTTAGGATTAATAATTTGTAATTATAACCTTGCATTCATTTAGTTGCATTAGTTCATGCATATTTTAAAAAAACAAAAAAAAAATTTCAAAATCCAGAATTAAAAAAATTGTAAATATTTTGTAACTAGGTTTTTTAAAAAACCTTTTCCTTTGAAAATTTTCGAAATTAAAATTCCAAAAAAATAAAAAATTTACTTCGTTTTTTAGAAAATCAAAAATCCAAAAAATATATATAAAATCTTTACAAAAAACAATTTGAAAATCCAAAAAAACAAAAAAAAATCAATTTTTCCATTTTGAAAAATAAACTTTACTTGTAAATATTTTTCCTTTATGAAAAAACCAAAAACATTCTTGAAAATGTACGAATTTTCATACTCATTTGAATTTTACAATAGTTGTGAAAATTAATATAATCCATATGATTTCACTCCAAATTCATATGGATATTTTTACGATAACTTTGGTATAAACAATTCGAATTTCGAACAACTAAATTTTCAAAACGATGATCACCCCTTAAGTCTTGAAAAAAGCATTGAAATGATTTCGTCCTTACTTGAACTCTCCACACGACAAAATCAAGAGATAAATGAATTGTATAATTCATATCTACGCAATAACTCAAATCAATGTTTTCAAGACAATCAAAATTTCAATTTACTTCAAAATTCAAACAATTTCAAGTTTAACTCATGCCAAGTCAATTTCGAACTTCAAAATGAATTTCAAAACCGAAACGAAAGTGGAAACAACTTTTCAAATAATTTTGGCAATGGAAATAATCTCGATTACGATGCGATTGATAATTTTTGTTCTCAACAAATCCAAATCGGAAATTCTCAAGTTAATAATATAAACTATTTTTGTTCAACAAAAGGATGAAATCTACGATGAATAGATAGATTTATGGTTCGAAACATATATGAAACAACGTAATAAACAAATGCAAATCCCGACGTGTGACGAGTCAAATGATAATCCATCATACCCAAATCGACGATTTTCATATAACAACTTTTGAAACTGAAAATAATAATCTTAATGAAGTTGTTGAAAACATGGTAATTGAGTTGAATTTCAATTCTTTTGAGGGTGTGGAACCAAATTTAAAATTCGATCTTCCTTTTATCGATTTCGAAAATTTAAATACAACGACTGTCATGACCCGAAATCCAGCGTCCGAAAATCGACCTCAAATACCTCACTTGTATTCGAATGCTCGAGATTCAACGTCGGATTCCAGTTCAGTAGAGCTTATAACAACATTAGATTAATACAAAATAGCAGAAACAAAAGATGATTTCATTATCACAACACAGATACAATAAGGATATAATATTTGATTACTACAGTTGAACACTATCATCAGAGTGCTATATACATGACATAACAACAAAAAAATAACACCACAGCGGGGAAACAACAAAACAAGGTGGATTCAGAAGGAATGAAGTTGAGAAAATCGTGATTTCAAAATATGAAGAAATTTTTTTATACCAAAATAATCTTTGAAACTCCTTTAAAAATCATTTGGAAATCATTTTTTACTTCGAAAATAAGTTCACTCACAAAGAAATGATTCTGAGATTGATTTCACTCATTCTAGGGTATTTCTACCCTATCTCTAATGAGTTTTTGCTCCGTAGGCTAAGGTTTTCCTAAAACCCAAAGCTCTGATACCAACTGTAACAACCCGATATTTTCAACCATTCGCATCCATGGATGCCGGACTTGAATTGCTTAAAATACCGCATTGTAAATAAATTTGGAGCAAACGAAATACAATCACAGAATCACAGACACAGAAATATCAGAATAACTCGTAGCGGAAATTAAAATACCATAGTAGTTCATGAAGCTACTATAAAAAACTCTAAAAACAATTACATAATAGCAGTTTGAAAACATATACAACAGAAATCTCAAATACATAGAAGTTTATAAATACCAGAGATGAAATAGAACAATTGAAACTGAAAGGAAATAGATAACTAGACAAGCAGAATCTCCAATGATTCCTAACTCCAGAAAAGAAATCCAAAGCTAAGCTATAAATACTCAGGCTGACCCGAGCGTAAAGTAAAATACAAAACACTCGAGTCACGACATATATACTTATATAATGTAAACCAACTCAGGTGAACTGTAACAGTAATGCACAACAACTTAAAGGATGCTTGGGATCTCCCATGCTTTAAGGATCAGTTAAACTATAAATTAAATACATCCCATGGTTAAAATTTCAAAATGGTATTTTATACTTCTAAATCAAATATCATTTAAAAATTCAATATCATTTCAAATTCATTTAAAATATTAAAATATCATATTCTTCCAAAACTTCATTTAGTTTTATTTAATTTAAATACCATTTCAAATCACATTTCAAAATGGTTTATATTTCAAATCAAAATACTCCATTTAAACTAATTAAATATTCCAATTAAATATTCCATTTAAATCATTTAAAAATGAAGTCATTATATTTAATAATTAAATGTCAAATTCTCACAAATTTAGCCTTTTCAAAGTTCATTTATTCTTTTAAATTTATCAAAACAGTGTAAATTCAACTTTCGTAGCACTTAGAAGATGCTACGGAAAGTTATGTTTTAAAACAATTCACTTAACAAAAGACAACATTTAAAATACTGTAATAGGTTTAATTTAGTTTCAAATATACTTTAGTTAAGTCCAGCAACTACAGCACTTACAAAGTGCTGTAATAGCCTTTGTTTAATTCTAGCCATTTCGTTCATTTATATCAACTACAGCATTACAAAATGTTGTAATATCCTTTACACTAGAAATAATAACATTTCAAAAATGCAATTAATTAAATTCCGAATATTCAATATAATTTCATAAATAATTAAATTTTTATTTAAACCATTTTAAACTTATAAAATCATATTCTCACATTTTAAAACGATCAATTTAAATACCCTTTTTATTTATGATTTTATAAAACGAAATTTCACAAATAAATATCAATCTTTAATAATTCACTTATTACATTCAATATACCATTTTCATAACATTTCCATATTCTTATTCTTAAAATTTAATTTACCATTTTTATAAGTTAAATTAAATTCCATTTAATTTATATAACTTAACTTCTTCTCTTTAAATAAAATTTCCATATTGCTAGTTAAGTTATAATTCAATTAACATTTTCTTCTCATTCACTTATTTAACTATTTTTAATTTATGGAAAATACGTAGCATTTTGTAAAAATCATTTAAATTCTAATTTTAAATCTATTTATCATATTTTCTTAATTTAAATTCCATTTATAACCAAATCCTAATTTCCAAAATAACTTATATTTCAAATTTCTAACTTTACCATTAATTTATTTCACTTATAAATTTTTAGAAAATCAATAATACTCTATAAAAATCATTTTTAATTAAATTTAAATCAAAATATTATAATATTTACAATTCTAAAATACTTTAAAAAAAATTAGAAAAATAATTACTAACCACGGGTCTGTATATCATTTTCTATCCTAAGTAAAGTGATACGGATATTATATCATTTCAGTCCGTAATTTACAAAGAAACTAGGGTTCAATCATTTCAAACCCGCAATCCCAAGTAAAAATGAAATAAATAAAAATCGTTCAGGCCTATCATTTCAGCCCATAACAATTTTTCCTATTCTAAAGTCTGTTCGGGTATGTATCATTTTAACCCATAGTGATTCTATTCTACAGGAAACTTGTAGTGTGATAAACAATATAAATGAACAGAATAGCATAATATAACAGTAACATATGACATAACAGGTGAATAAGCATGGGTGAACATCATATGATCATAACAATAGCAGTTATAACATGATGATATGGTTTATAGATTCAATTGTGATCAGCTTACTAGTTATCTAAGTATAAATTGTCTGGTGAGAATTACTCACTTGTACAAGCTGGAAATGACAACCAAATACACAAACAGAGATCCACAAAGGCACGAAAGCATGACTATGATTCGAGTGTGGGAGAGCCAAAGCTAATTGCCTGGTCACATAGCAAACAAAACAAATATACAACATAAATTTTCAAATCAAAATATTATTAAACAATGAGAAATATACACACAACATAGCCAAAACTTTTGCACTTGCATTCAACAATTCTAGGCTCGGCCATAGGTTGGAAATGCTCGGCCAAAGTGTGAAATTGGATCAGGTTTTGGTTCATATAGGTCGGCCATAACATAAATATAAAGGAGATGAAGTAAATAGGCATGTGAACACAACTACAAGGCACAAAAGTGGGTTTTTATGTAATTAATGGCTTCGGCCAAGGCATAATCATGCATGTACAGGTTTGGTAGTGGACTGGAGGTGGTGTGGCAGGGGTCTCAGGTTCAGGTATGGCTGGTGGTGATGATGCAAGGGTCGGCCAATGTGGTGTGCGAGGTGTGGAGCAAAATGGTGAGCTCGACTATGAAGTATAGGTGGAGTTTGCTTAAATTTTTGATGGATCTTCATCATCGATGGCCTCGGCTATGGAAGACAGTGGGCTGGAGGGGATGGTGACTAGTTGTGGTGGTGGTGGAGGCAGCCATGGTGATGGAAGAGGGAGGCCGTACATAGAGTTAATGCAAGTGCAAAAATCAAAACAAAATAAGTAAGAAAAAATGCAAAAAGAATGAATATTTTACCAGACTTTTTCTTCGGGTGGAGGCCGAATATTTTTAGGGTTTGAGAATTATTTTGTGTATGAGAAAAGTGGAAGTGATGGGCTGAAAGAAAGGTAATATGAATGGCAATTGAATGCATGTGGTGATTGGTGTTGAAAAGGCAAATTTGAATATGAGAAGGCATGCATATTAAAAGTCAAAAACCCTTCATATTTCTTAATTCTTTTTTGCAATTTTAAAAACATGTAAAATGCATATAAATAAAAATAAAAACACAAAAAAAATGAATGAATAAAATGGATAAATAAATTTTAAATAAATACAATTAAATTAAGAAAAAGCTTAAAAATAGAAACTAGGTTTTAAAAATTGAAAATAAAATACAATAAGTTTTTGGAAAATTATAACATCACTTTAAAATATTTTAAAATAAATATATACCTAACATGTCATATAAAACATATTAGAACATGATTTAACAAATAAAAATATTACTTATATAATTTAAAATAGACAATTTTATTAAATAAATCAATTTTACACCCAATATTGTAAAAAGCGCAACTTTCACAATATAAATTGGATTTAAACGAAACGAAAAGCTGTATTCATAAAATTTAATTTATTTTCATAATAAAAGTTAAAGGTTAAAAATTTTAAATTTTAAATTTTAAATTTAAACGTCAAAGTTTGACCAGATTGACCAAAATCCACATTTTTTGGAAATATTGTATTTATTCAGGCTTGAAATTATAATTCACACAAAAATCAAAACATAATTTTAAAATAACAAAATTTATTCATTTTAATAAATATAATAAAGTTTTTTTTAAATCAATAGTTTCAAATAAAATATTCAATATAAGCAATTAGAAATAATCACAAACTACAGGGTTGTTACAGTTTCAAATAATAATTTTTTTGTTTTCCCAAAACCCTTAGAAACCATTTCCAATAACACCGTGATTTAAGTCAAAAATTCTTAATTTAAATCTTTTTTAAATTGTGAATCACATTTATGCAAACCATATTTATATAAGTCATATTTGTGTAAACTATATTTATATAAGTTTACTTTCTTATATTAAATCATTTCTTAAGCATTTAACTTTTAAATATCTTAACTTTCCATTTAAGCTATAATACACAACTTTTATTAAATTAACCTTTTAACCTAACATTATCATCGAATGCCTTCTAGTCAAATTATGAAACTTAATTTACAAGAAGTTCGTTTCAATGTTTCCATAGATTACTATCTGCCTAACCCATGTTGTTAAAAGATAATTTATTTACTATTCAATAAACAACAGTTAATGCTCATAGACTAGACAAGCATGACTAATCAAGCAATAAATTATAATAATTTAACATTATCACTTTCTAACAAACAAATACATTATAAATAACTATGTTAATTATTGACAAGCACCATTGTCCCAGAGATTAAGTGATTCGGCTCTGGTATGAGAGGCCATAAGTTCGAAACTTGTGTAGCATGATTTGAACGTTTATTGACATGCTATATGTTGTTCCAGTGACATGTTGTATATAAAGTACCATTTCAAAAAAAAAATGTTAACTATTTGAAAACTATTCTTTTATATAAAATATAATCCTAGGTAAAAAAATTCATTTACCAATTTTGGTAATGATATTTTTTCGTTTTGTTCTTGTTTAAGTGTTTGGGAATCCCTATCAATAACGTTGATTAGACGCATCGACCAGAATCCATAAGCACTTAGCAAACCAATCAACATGATACAAAATTTTGTTCTAGCACTAACAAATACGCTCGAACCCATAATAAGGCATTCCATAACACTCGAACTCTCATTTGTTTAGCAAATTTCTCGAAAGTAAGGTATTTTATCGAACTACACTTATCGCGATTATTTTGCTATAACTTTTTGCAGTTCGTTCAACTAGCTATCAAATGAATTAGGCTTCAGAACTTTTCCAATAAGAATAATATATATTTACTTGATTAGTTGATAAAGAAATCTCTAAGAAAGTTTCTACAAAAATAAGTGTTATTTTCAAAAACTGGTTATTTTAAAACTATTGTTATGGCTACCTTTTACTTCTATCTTTTGTTACTTCGATTTACTTCTTTTATAACTTTTCAAAGTACATTCTTTGATTTTCAAAACACTTATCGAAGTGTAGATAATAACTAAACAAGTTATTATTAAGATATATTATTAAATCACCATTTTCACAAGTTATAGTTTAAGGGATTCAAACTGTGTTTATAGCGACTATCGCTATACGGACCATTCCGTATTCAATCCAATATTTGGTGTCATGTTATTTTATATACATATATGATTCCAAGTTACAACCATACTACTATTAAACATACACATCAGTATAACTATTTTAAACGCTCAAATGAACTTATCACAATTCAATGGTTTAGTAAGCAACTACTTTAACAATTAATTTACTTTTCAAAGCATATAATCAAGGGTTTAACTTTAAGTAATTAATGTCTACTATTATTATTATAGATCAAGCATACTAACGTGTGATTTAACAATAATTTTCAAGAGATTAAGAAAGAAAAGATCAAGCAATATTTCAAGTTAACCTGCAACCAATTTATAGTGTAATCAAAGTGAGATTAACTCACTTTTATCAAACCACATTTCTTCCTACCAACCTTCATTTCAAACAAATTCTTCAAACATTTTATATTTCATCCTAACATCAATAAAATCCATTTCTTCCTCTCCTAAACCCCACGCTCACCCTTTCCCATCATCAAGATGCTTACGGCTTTCCTCCTCCTTCACCAATGCTACACACATTACTCCTACCATGACCATAGTATTTGGCCTTAACCTCCTCTTCCTCACCACAAGTGCTCAAAAACTCATGGCCAAAGGCCTTTTATCTTCATAAGGGTGCATGACCAAAGACGAAGAAAAAGGAAGAGAAGAAGTGAAGAAGTTATTTATTTTGTGAAAATATGAGTGAATATGAGAGGGCATTTATAGGCTTAGGAAATTGAGGTAAAAGTGTGAAAAACCCCCTCTTTAGCCATGAAGATAAGCATGCAAGACCATGCTCTTACACAACCATACCCCTAAAACAAGCCATGAAACGTGCTCCTTAATCCATGCCTTGATTTAAGGGTCTGTATGTACTAAATATTCTCTTAATTAATATGCTTGCTTTATTTAGTTTGATTATAATAAGAGAGGTTTTAATACTTCTTTTATTCTTATCATATATTATCTTATGATAATTATTCAAGTAGCAATATATATATACAACTTGTATTGAATAAAATAATTTCTTTTATTGTAAACATATATCAAATATAATTTTTCTAACATTAGTTATTAATTAAAAAGAGTTTACCAAGGTTTATAAATCATAGAAATATTAAATTTGAATATTTAAATAATTCAGATATTTAAATACGAAGAGTTCAAAATTCCGGGTCGTTACATTCTCCCTCCTTAGGACATTTCGTCCTTGAAATTCCAAAACAAACAATCCAAGAAACAACCATTCAATAATACTTAACAATATTACTTTTATTAACAAATAAGGCCAATGGTTTGCCCATGCCAAAAAATTTCTCATTGCATAAGGATGATAAATAAACTACTAAGTGTACATTTGTTCAATAGCCTCAGGTTATTACTTAGTTTATTATTCATGTTACCTTAAACAATCTAAAGAGTCATTTCCGAACTCGCCACAAGCCAAACGACATAGTATGTGATTATACTTAAGCTCGTATGATGTATATATATCATCTCTATGCAATATTGATCTGACCACTTGCTTGATCACATAAATTTCACTTCTAAACTAGTATATCTCACTTGACATCTTTAGTGTGGACTCCGATCTGGTTCCTTGATTAGACACTCCATTCTCCTTACATAGCAATAAACTACGATAGAAAACTTAGGGATCATCTCAAGAATCCGTATCAAGCGTTCGCCGTTAAAAAGTCTAGTAACAATACTTTTTCAGATTAGTGTATACCACCTTGAAATCATGTACTCGAATCCAGATCAAGAACTGTCATGCGAATAAAATGATCTACATGCAACTCATGCATTTAACTTAATTGGGTACTTAACCACACCAATTTCTTTCCAATTCTTATTTATTTATAGAAAATCATTTCTTATGTAATACTAAAATAATTTATGCAACTACTCTTAAAACATACTTAAGTTTTATAAATATTCCCTAAATAATTATGTACATTATTGAAACAAAATTTAATTCTGAAAACGTCTCAAGACTTAAGTTCATTATTCGTATAATACTTCGTTAAATCTTAAGAGTATGCACAGAACATTCTTTTACAGTTTTACTTTCTAAAATTTCGACGAAGATGTAAAAAATCTTATAATTGAATCAACCATCTAAACTTCTTTATCCATCAGGTTAGGCAATCAACTAGGTAGAGTAAGAGTTTGGTATCCAAACTCAAGAATAGAGTTTACTTTCCTAAAAAGACCATAAAATAAAGACATTTATTAGTTGGCCCAATAACATCGAGTGCCCTATTTAACAAAGATGTTAAACAACTTTTTAAACTTGCTTTAATTTACTATTTTTTCAAATTAAGAATTATAAAAGTTAACTTTTATATCTTCACAAAAATACTTTGTAACAACCCGAAATTTTGGTCGTTTGTTTTTAAGCGTTTAATTTATTTTTTAAACGTTGAATTTGTATTATTAACTGATTTTGAATATGAAGATTTTGGTTGAATTAGTTAAATGGGTTAAAATTTCAAATACAGTGATCAATTTTATTTAGTAAATAGTAAATTAATATTCGAAATTGGGTAAATATGGAAACCGGGAGTTAAATGTGAATGGAAATGATTTCTAAAGTTGATTTAAATTCTATTTGGATTAGAATTATATATTAGACTTTTGGACGGGATTTAAAATCGAAAAGTTAAAATTTGGAATTTTATATATTAATGTAGTAGTAAAATTTAATATATGACAATAGTGTAAATAATCGAATTTTGATTTAATATGATTTAAAATAATTTCTAATATGGATATAAATTCTATTTCAATTATAATTGAGCTGTAAGTTTTTAGAATGGAACTTTCAAGCAATTTTGTCGATTTTGAAAATCGCTCAATTCAGCCGACACGTTAGAATAGCCTTCCGAGGCACAATCTCAGAATTCGATGAAACTAGTTCCATTGGATCTATAATAGTTTATTATTGTTGGATTTCAAATTTTGTAGCATTTGGAGTTACCGTTTGGTCGTACGGGATACAAACGCGTTGAAATTAACATCGAAAATTTAATATTTTAATTAGATTCGAAAAGCTATCTTCCACATACGACCGAATTAGGCCTCGAAACACGTTCCATTTTGTTCAGAATAGGGGTAAACATTATATCGCCGGGCGGCATGCCTCTATCAGAGTTCGTTCGAAAAAGCATGAAAATTTTGAAAATAATATAATAAAATAAATAATATACATGTGTGTGTGTGTTGAACATTAAACCCTAGCCATTTTTCCTAGCCGTCGTTCTTTTAGCTAAATGGCCGATATCCCATAACCTTCATCCTCGTTTATCTTCCCATCCACGTAGTTTTAGGTCGAGACTTCAACTAGGGAATTGAAAAGCTTGGTGAGTTCTTCAAATCCAACCGTGGATTTACATTATCATCTTCGTTTGGAGGCCAGATAAGGCCATGTTCGTGCTGCCATCATGAGGATTTTTGAGGAAAATTATGAGGTCGAGCACTACGTGCTTCTGGCCGAAGGTGGAGTCCGCGATGAGCTATCGGGTAGCGACCTTCGATCGAGCTCTGGCATGACGTTGGAGGAGTGGCAGTTGGATGACTGTTGCGTGCGTATGGGGTCTTTGGAGCCTGGTAACGAACGAGAAGAAGATGCAAAGTGCAGCCTAGATTTCATCTCTAGAATGAACGGCCAGATTTTGATTTGGTAAACAAAAAAAGAAAAGAAAATTTATTTATATAATTTATATCTGAAACTTTAAAAATTCGTATCTTTATCATATGAGGTCGGAATCGGATGAAAAGGGGAGCATTACGCTCTGGAGCAGATCTGGAGATGTTCGGAATGAGTTAAAATTTTAGGTTAAATCGAATGTGTTCGATTTAATTTAAAATTTGAACGTTTGGCAAATTTAAACTCAATGTGAGTTAATCTCACTCAATTTTTTACTATTGGTATTAATCTTAAATAGTTAAAATTAATTAATGTTTGATTAGTTGAATTGATACATTTTTATCAATTGAATGTGATATTATATAGTAGTGTGTGTATATATATATATATATTGGAGTGATTGATATTCCTACATATATATAGCGGATGTGACCCTATGCGCCTCGAATAATAGCGGATTACCCTATATACCGCAATATTCCATCTTGAAGCGGAATTGGTATTTTTATGTTGCGTTAATATCTATGGATGCGAGGAAATAGGTTGGAGGGATCCAACTGGATTCTTTAAAATGTTGAATTATCTCAAATATAGTGGTATATTTTTGTTCGAATAATCTGTAGTTGATTGTAGTGTGATTTTAATTGATTGGATGCTATGACATTTTTAGCCTGAATTTTTGGTATTTTTAAATACTAATAAAATATGGTTTTAAATTGGTAAAGAATTGTAAATGGGGATTTTGAAGTAAAATATTTATATAGACTTTTGGGTAAATCAATTGGATAAATAATTGTTTTTGAAATTGTATTTAACTATTTCGGGGTATTGTGAACAAGGATTTTGGGATAAAATATATAAAAGGATTTTTTAAATAATAAATCCTTAAGTGGCACTTGTATAAATGTGAAAGGTTTTCAAATTGAGATTTTTAATAGATTGGAAGGATAGAAGTAAAATTTGAAAATAAGTATGAAATTAGTTATATTGGAACTCAAGTAAGATTTTAAAATTTACGAAATGAAATTAGAATCGGGCAATTAGGCTTATTTAAAAAAGAGGATTTTTAATTTTTAACTCGGTAATTTTAAAAGTGTTAAAAATATTCTAAAAACTAATTATTTAATTATTTTAAATTTTTAAAGCATATTTAATTATTAATTAGTAACATTATAATTATTGTTAAAGATTTACTATTATCATTTAATAATTAGTCAACATCGTTGTTAAAAATAAATTATTAAATATTAGTGTGGTTTTGTATAATAACTTTTATTTAAGTATATTTGCCTAGATTAAACGTGAAAATTTATTTTAGAACTTATAAGCATTATTTTGAGATAATTTTTAAAATTAGGTTTTCAGGAAGTAATGGTATACTCGCATGTCGTAATTGGAGGCAGTGATTGCTTGCAGTTAAGCTTTGGATTTCTCTGGGATAGAGACGTAACCATTGAGCTATGAATCCATGGTTTGATACCACAGTGGTACTTTCCACATTAATTTAAAGGGTTTTCAAATATTATTAAAAAGATAGTTTGTAAATTTACTAAAATCGATAAGATAAATATGTATAATTTGGATAAAGAGATTGAATTTATTTAAAATTAAATTAAAAAGAGACTTAGCATTTTCAGTGTAAAATGGAACATTTGGTTGAATTATTTTTTATTTGATAGTTAAATAATCGACTATCAAATCTGAACCCAAAATATAAATTTGGGAATTTGTTGGGAAAACACGGGAATTATATCGTACAATTACCGTTCGAGGTGCTAAACTGTACGTATAAACTAGTTTCATTCTTCTAGGACGATGATAAGGAAATCCGTCCACTAACAGATAGGAGGTGATCTTCGATCTTATTTTCATCTGTTTATTTCCTAAAGAACTGGGGTTGAGTTTACTAGAAATATCTAACATTGTTTCGAAAGGACCGGGATTGGGTAAGTTATCCGAAAAACCACTTCGATCTAATGAGTACGTTTTCGATGTGAAAACAAGAGCATAGAGCCGAAGATGGAGCAGTGAAGTGCAAGGGCTAATCACTACTAATCCCGAGGGTGATTCAAAATTGGATGTAGTATGAATAGTGCCTTCGATTCCGTTCGGACCTAGAACGAATTTGTATGGATGAATGCTATCAGTGCATTGTCATAGGAGGACAATGAGCATTCTAAGTGAAAATTCCTTAAAAAGGTTATCGTAGCCTCTAGCCTCATCTACGAGGAATGACTGAAAAGTAGGGGAGATGCAGCAAGGCTAAGTGGGTAACACCCAATTAGGGTATGTTCATCACCTTTTAAGATACCCTAGTATATCATTACTACGATTTATGGAAGGAGCTCGAAAAAGGGTGGGAACACCCGAGTGATAGCATATTCGGTCTGTCTAGGTTACGGATAGTCCGGTCTTGTGTAGCAGGGGATCCCGACGTGGTCCCCGGTACATTGTTTCTAGACATGTACTGTGACGGGTGATACCCCAGTACATAGTCATTGTATGGAATCCATTCTCCAATAAGCACCGTACAGTTTTGATTATGCCCAACTATGCTGGAATGTGAGATGCAAGCATTTTAGCTATTTGAATAAGCATTTGTACTTAGCCACTATTATAATATCAGATAATTTTGATATGAAATGTTTTGGTTAAGCTAAAAACTCGCCGTGTTTATATGTGGCGTGGTCTTACGAGATACCTTTGATTTTCAAAAGATTTCGATAAGTTAATAATTCAAATTGAGTGTGTTTTCTTATGCTGGTTTTCCAGACCGACTCGGGTGTTATTTTATCACAATGCTTAGGTCAGACTGAGCATTTCAGGTTCAGGTTATGATGCTATGGAGCTCAGGAGATGAGCTAGAGACCGAGACGTATTCTCGTACTTGTTTTATTCCACTACAGTGTTTTATTGAAACTGCCAGCAATTGTGAGGGCAGGTTGTTATAACTGTCCAGGCTGGTAATTATTGATTTGTGTACTCTGATGTGAGATATGAATGGTACAGTTTTGGGTTTGTGCATAGAACTATTTATATTGTATATGTTATTCTGTCCGCTGTGAGATTTTGTTTTGTTTAATTTCTTCTTCTACCTATTTTCTTTTCCCTCAACATCTGTCTTTTCGGCACTCGATCGTTTGACATGTTATATGATGAGCGTATTTATGTCTATTTTTGAGGGTCGAAAAAGCGGGTCGTGACAGTTGGTATCAGAGCTTAGGTTGGCGATATACCTAGGCTTTGGTGAGGATTACTCATTAGAGATAGAGTCAGAAGTACTCTAAAATAAGTTGAATGTATTAATGGATATAAGCGTGTGATTATTAGTGAATATAAAATGGTTTTATATTGTGTTGACTTATTAGTTAAGTGTTTATGAATTCTAGTCGGTACAGAAAGTACAACCGTATCGATAGGGGTTTCTAAACTCCTAAACAAGATGAACTGACATAGTATTGTTTTAAAGGGGTGAATGGAAAAACTTTATCCAAAATATATTTTGTTATGAATGAAATAATTTTCTGAAATTATAATAGTGTATATGTTTGAAGTCTTTGGCTGTTAATACTATAATCAAAACAATATTATATAATTTGGAATGGGTTATATAACTGTATGTATCAAAATTGGGTATAACACTCTTTGAGAGTATTTGAAGAGATAAAATGAAGAAAATAAATGTAAAATGACGATTATCTAATAAACATGTCAAGAACAGGTCAGAGAGACGCAGACAATGATTTAGAGTGGTTCGGCGCATAGCCTACATCCACTATGAAATGATGACTTTATTAATATTTTCTTGCGGAATACAACAGATTACAGCGAACTACAGCTGTAATTTTCGAGTACACAGTGATATTGGAGTGCAAAAATGAATTCGGCAGAGTCTTGATGTAGGGGAGCTAAAAGTCCCTTTTTTGGCCCTGGGATGCTATTTATAGGCGTAGGTTGGAAATATCACACCTAGATCTCGGGAGACCTCTTCTGGCATGTGGCTGGGCCCACGCGATCGATCCCACGCGATTTGCACTCGGTCTGTGATCGATACGAACGAATTTCGTATCGATCAAGATTTGACCCAATCAAGTCGAAATTGGGCATGCGCATTCTTTAGGTCGTATGCAAGCTCCTGTGAAACTTTGGTGACATTTGGACTTGTAGGTTATGAGTTATGATCGATGCAAACTTGCTTTTTATGTCGGCTATCTTGTTCGAATCGATATATTCATATCGATCTATTCGAATCGCTTTTGAGCACATGCCTACAAGTTGACATGGTGCTAACTTCTCGGATCAATCCACTTTTCGTGCCGTGTTGACTGCTTCCTTATTCGTATCCAATATCGATGTCTTGTTCGTATCAATCGATTTCGTCCTTGTTTGAATTGATGGTCTTTGCTCTGTTCGTATCGATCATCTTGCTCTTATTCGTATTGATCGATTGTTTGGTTCTATTCGAATCGATGGGAGGTGACTAATTCGTACCGATCTGTAGTTGATCGATGCGAAGTATACATGATGTTTTATCGATACGAAGTAGGTACTCTTATGACAGTCAATGGATACGAAGTAGACGATAGCCGGTTACTTGGAAGTGAACTTACCTCCTAATGGATACGAAGAAGACCATCAGTCGATGGATACGAAGAAGACAACTGCTGATCGATACGTAGTGGAGTTTTTTGCTAATGGAGTCGAATAGATTGATACGAATAAAGCCTATGCCCCTAATGGATATGAAGAGTGCAGTTCTCCTGATCGATACGAAATCGCGCGCCTCTGATCAATTCGAACCAGATCAATATGAAGTCAGACTTTCCCTGGTTGATTTATGGACATGAAAAAGGTGATTATTGATGGATTCGAACAGACCGACCCGAGCATGGCTTTTTGATGGATACGAACGACTTGTTTACTTTAGTTGCAACGATCATATCTCAAGTATACGAACTTCGATTGACTTGAAACTTGGAACATTGGCTTGCATAGCCTTACTTGTCATGTCATATCAATTGTAGCTTAATTTGGGTCGGATAAAATTTATCGACATCCATAGTGAACCTGCGTATAATCGATATTCAAGATGAGTGGTCTTTGGTTTTCAGTCAATTCCTTGTATCACGACCTTGCCAAAAGAAGGGATAACATTTGCCCCCCCAATGTATGTCTTATAAGGACATGACATGCTTTGAATGGTTGTATCCTTCATTCTGAAAAGTTCTTTCCGACTTGTTAAACGATTGTTGTCTTTCCATCGAGAGCTGTAATCTTTGACTGATTTTCCAGTAATATGAACTATTGACTACCAATTGTTGTATTGTGTACTGTTGTGACTGAGTATTGTATGATAGTTAACTGTTTTTATGGTTGCAATTGCCACCAGATGAGTATCCAATTCTTGTGAATTTTGAAAAGTGGATGTTAGCTCTTCATACATGGATGTACTTAGCCTGACTCTCGTTAACGTTCGTACGTTTACGAATCATGGTCAGTTTTTTATATATACATATATCGAATTCCATGTTGACCCTCTCCTGAGTCAATGTGAAATTCGAGTTGTAACAACGCTTGATGGTTGTTTTAGAATGTCTCTTCGCTCTCTATGATCGATGTAAAAGGTCGAAAGATTGTTCTTGTATCAATGTAATTCGTATTAATGGATACGAAATAAAAATTTCAAGTCAATGGATATGAGCTTCGATGGATGCGAAATTGTCATTTCGTATCGATAGATTTTAGTGGCTCCAACAAACCTTTGCTTTGTCTTTCGTATCGATGGTTTGATGGGTACGAATAGCTTACGGTTGTAGTTTAGTGGTGAATGGATATGAAGTAGGCTCTTCGTATCGCTAATGCAGAAAACCGTTCTCACCGATCATTAACACTGGGAGGCGAATCGTTTCTCTTTGAGCTCGAGTCCATATAAATCCATTCTGTACTTAAGAAATTTCTCACTTGCTTTCTACTTTAACTCTTGCCTTCGCATCGATAAGGAACTCGAGAAAGAAAAAACTGCCTTCGTCCCCAAATCAAATTAATCCCTTAATCTTGTGTAACTACAACTTAACTTAGGTAAATAGTCAATGAATTCATGTTGAAAATGAAGAGACTCGAATTTTAATGCCGGCTCGTCCAAAGTCGTCGCCGATTCCATCATTGTTGACGCCAGAATTTGGTCGGAGTAAAATCGAGAAGGAGCAATGGTGTCCCAACTACTAGGGGAAGGAGTAAGGAGGGATACGAAGAGAAACATTCGTATCGATCTGCAATGAAGTGAGGATTCGTATCGATCTAGGCATGATGAAGCTTCGAGCTGAACAAAGGAAACGTTTCGTATCGGTTGGTGACAGACTCTTCGCATCGACAAACTAAGGGTGGCAGTCATATCGATGGATACTCGATGGTATTCATATCGATATGCCTGGATCGATACGAATTTTGGAAATGGAGATCGCTAATTCGATCGACTCGAATTTGTAATCCACCGACTGATACAAAGATGCTCTTTAGGTGAGTTAGTATCGATATGAATTACTGTTTATCAATCGATACGAAAAGCAGGATACTGCATCGATGTGAAATATCCTTTGGGTGATTGATACGAAGCAACGTGCTATGATCGATATGAATTTCTATTCTCATGATCGATACGAATTGAACCTCTGATGACCGACCCACATTTTGACTGTTATGGATACGAATATTTTTAAAAAATGAACATTTAGCTCTGGCAAGCTTCAATCTGGATAATTGGACTTGATCATTTCTCTGCATACTTGACTGCCTTTTGAAGCTTGTCGATGGAACTGCAACTTAACAAAAAATTTAACAAACTTTAACCCGGATCGGTCTCTAATGTTTGGATGGCATGATTGTGACGGTCAGCGATGACGGTCACTCGGATTAAATTTTAAAGTCTTGTCATTTGAGTATTTTCTCAAACTCTGTATATTCTTTCAAGTAATATGTAGCACTGCACCGCACAACACATTCACGCAATTCACGCTGGGGAAACACGGGCTTATTATCATCTAATGATGGTTTTTCATAAGTTAGTTAGTTATGGATTCTACAAATTCACAGCAACAGGAGCTTCGGGGTGCATCTCCCTTAGTAATAGAGTTACCGGCCATCGCGGCCGAAGTCATAGATCCCACCGCAGATAAGCTACCAAGTGCTATTTTCATCGGCAATCCGCACGATTATGTATCATCCAACGTTTCTGAAGACATGCTGGGGTGGATATGCCTAAGGCATGGCTTGTCATTGGACGATGTGCTATTGCCGGGACTAAACGATAGACCGCATGCTTCACTAGAGGGGTTTAGTGCCTTCAATTGCCATGCATGTACGGTAGGAACACTTTCTCCGTTTAGCCAATACATTAGAGAAGTGTTGTCTTTCTTTGGGATCTACCCATCCCAGCTACATTCGAATGGATACGCTTTGCTGAACATCATATTTATTATATTTATGGAGCAACTTTTCCGACCACCGATCCCGATTGAGATTAGATACTTATTTAATGTTAAGAGTTGGGGAGATAGCCCTTCTTTTACATTTCTGGAGCCAGTCAGGAATTGTCAAGTGGTAACGTGATCCTGGACCAGGCTAAGTTACTTTAAAAGGAATGGTTCTATGTCCGATGCCCTCCAAGATTTGTCAGCCGATGGCTGGTCTGACGTAAGTGCTGCAGTCTTTTCTAGTAGTTAACGAGATAATCATAGCTGATATCAAAACTAGTGTCTTCTTTCCTTTGTAGCTGTATTTCCATGACCCAAGGGCACACATTTTAAAGAGATAGTTCGTGTCCTTTAAGAAGTGCCGAATGAGGTGAGGGATATAGAGTCGGTGTTAACAGACCGAAACTTGAAGATCGTCAGGCAAATCGAGCAAAATCAGTGTATAAGGCTTGAAGGAACATTGAGGACAGTACCAAGGAGACGCGTGAAGCGCAAAATGCTCGAGGCTGTAAGTTTAGAGGAGGGTGGCGAAGAAAGTACGCCCACGAATGATGAACTTGTAGTCGGGCCTTCTGGCAGCTTTCAGGATCTTGAGGGAAGGAGAAAAGGCAAGGTTGCAGCCCATAAGCATTCTAAGTCTAGGAGATGGAAATCTATGATCATGTCTCTCCCTGTTCCCGGTATTAGAATTTCAGAGGCTCCTCCCTAGCAAGTGGAGAACCTTTTTGAAGGGATTTCCAATATCCCAATTCCAGATTATGTGTCATTTCAACAAGATGCCAGATTAGAGTTGCTTCAGAGTTCTTTAGACCTAAGCGATTCTCTTTCCACTAGTGTGGCTGACGTTTCCAGTTGGTTGGGGAGTTGCACATACATATACACTTCACGGCACCATATGATTTTCGATCGCAAGCTGTTTACTTTAGGAGATTATTGACTTTGTTACTCTTACTTTGCAGATACAATGTCTGGACGTGGGTCGATGTTGGGGAGTCTTCACTCAGCTCGCTGATCCTCTTCGTATTATGACTCACGTAGGAGAGAGGTAGAGAGGATTATGATCGTGGATACTCTAGCCAGGAAAGATATGAAAGAGATAAGGACGGGGACTACAGACACCGATCCCATCCCATTTTCCACCTCCTAGAATCCCTACACACCCTTCAAGATAGAGAAAACAAATGGTAGAGCCATCTCGCCAGAAATCATCTTCCCAAGCCTCTAGGCCTGAATCACACTGCCGTAGACATGAAGCCGAAACCTCTGTTGTCGTTGAACAGGCTATTGCTGAGCCCACCGGGGAAGGGGCTATTAGAATCACACAACAGAAGAAGGATTTTTTGAATATTTGCTTTGATGGCTTCATCTTCCCCTCGCACTTAAAGAGAATTCCAGCGGAAGTAGAGAACACGATGCATGATTATATTCATGACATCTACACTCGGTATAAGGAGTGGGTGAAAGCCGCAGAGAAAGCATCGAAGCTGGCCTTTGAGCGGGCGACAACCATAGAAAAATTAAAAGCCGAGCTCGCTCAAAAGGACCGAATCATTCAAGTGCTTAATGATGATGCTGAATTCTTTCGAAAGTTAAAACTAGAGGCCACTCAAAAGGCCGACAAGGCGAACTTGGCCATGGAGAGGATCACACTTTGCCCTGGTGGTGGAGATAGGCCACCAAAACACAACTGTCACAACCGAGCGGAATGCACCTCTTAAAGAACTTAGCGAACTTAAAGCCAAATTTTCCAAAATCATCAAAAAATGGGATGATGCAAGTATCGTAGCCCACGAAGCATGTGAACAGGCCGTAGTGCTTTGGCTCGAACGGGATGTGGTAATGGCTAAGGTCCGTGTAGTGGAGACTGAGGTTGAGGAGATGGTCCATATGGCGGAGTCTAGGCTAGAGGCTGACATTGAAGATCTCCTCATCACCTATAATGCCAACGTCTTGAAGAATAGGGACCTATCCTGGCTCGATAATTATCCGACACACTTATACAACGCCTGGGGCCGTCTAGTTAAGGATGAGAAAGCTGCCCATCAGGGCGAATCAGTCGACGAATTCGAGCTTGAGAGCCGAGTGCTGAATGAAGACGAAAGGAAAATTCTCTATGATATTATGATTTCACATGAGAAGGAGAAGCTTGGTGCTCAGCATTTGGAAGTTGGAGAAGGTTCTGGTGTCGAGCACCATGACACAAGTCTCGAAACTCTTGTGCCGACTCAAACTGAAATGACTTCTGCGGTCAATTCTCAATCTGCTCCTGCTTACAACCGGATCATTCGCAGATATCTCAAGCTAGCGAACAACTTTCTGAGGCCGATCATCTTCCAACAAGTCAAACTGAACATTTCCTATGCTTTCTTATGATCAAGATCTTTAGTCGAAACATTTAATAACAATTTTCTTTGTTTCTTTCCACTGATCGGAGTTACATCAGTCGCGCCTCCTACATCTCAAGAATCACATCATGTGTAGGAGGCCATCGTAACCGAAGCGGTCGTATAAAAACTACCATGTCTATTGACGAAACGCAAGGGTGCATACTTTCTTTTGATGAACAGATGATGAAGGAACTTCTCGGTCATCACAGTAACCCTTTTGTGGACCTGCCATTTGTCATGAGCGGAAGCGCACCGGCAACAAGTTCTTCAGGCCCAACTGCAAGCATTCCTGGCGATGCGTAATCACTTCACGAGGAGGAGATTATAGCTGAGATCAATGCAGAAATGGAAGCAGCCGCCCGAACCAGCAGCTTTGGAGATGGAATGGCGGGCCCTGGCCTGGCCCCGTTACAAATGATATCTCCTGGTGACACTGTTGTCCATATGAGCGTGCCTACTCCATATACTGTAGTGGACCCGACCACTCCAACTCTGTCTGCTTGAAGTATTCCTATTCATTTGATTTCGGAGGAGGAGATCGATATAATGTCACCCACTGAAGATCAGCAGTCGAAAGGCAAAGGCTCAAAGAGGAAAATCATTTGCAGTTCCAGTGGGTCCACACCGAAGAAGAAACCATGGAAGAAAAAGGAGTAGATAGGAATTTGCTTTTGTTTTTCTTTTATGTGCTGTGTATAGACGAGGGTTCGGCCCTCGCTAGTAGGATTTTGGAAATAACTTGTACATAAATTCCTTCCACAAATAGTTGAAATGAAATTTCTATTTTAGCTTCAACACAATTATCGTTTATTTACTTAAGTGTTTCAGTATTTGAATTCCAGTTTAGTGCACTCGTGAAGGTTCAAATTTTGAGTTGAGTTTGTGTTTTTTTTCAAGTCCTGAAATTACGGACACGAGTCATGACCAGGGATTAAATTGAACTTTGATGTTGCACTGCTCTAGTCAATGGTTGACACTTAAGTTTTTCTCCCAATTCCAGGGACGAATTGCGAAGATCGGCTAGCGATTGCATTTTGCTTTCAATACATCGAGCTTAGTGTCTTTGAATTGATGCTGAAAAAAATGAGAATCAAGTGATCGAATCACACTCGCTCACTAATTGATGACCACATTCACACTCCGGGGATTTGCATCTGTACGTTGGCAGTTGGCCATGCCTGCTTAAGTTTTAAGGATATGTCCGTGCTCTGTGGACTTAAGTTATTTTATGGGTGGCCAATCACACCCGAGTTATGTTTATACTCCGACCACACTCTGGGGACACAGAGTTAATTACGGTCGATAGTTGGGTTTGCACTTTAGGAATCCGGAGATAGTCGACATTTATACTTCAGTTTGCACTCCGAGAACTTGAAGTTGGTTGATGTTTATACTCCAACTCGCACTATGGGAATTTGGAGTTGGCCGATAGATGGTCAGTCTCGTCTGTTTAGGCGTTTGAATTTCGTTCGCACTCCAGGAACGATGGATTTATTAGGATCATGGATGGTCGATTCACATCCACCCTAAGTTAACAAGTGACGTCGTTAGATGGACGGGTCCATCCTCCTTGAACTTGGTTAAGATACGTCGAAGTCGTTAGGTGGACGGATCCACCCTCTTCGATACAGTATTCATGAGTTTATACTCCAGCTCGCACTCTGGGAGATTGGAGTTAGTTAAAGGATTGTCGTGTATCAATCCTTTTTTGGCTTCAGTGTAGTGACTTACCCCCGAGCTCGGGTTTCACTTAGTGAGTGACTGATCGTATCACAGTCACTCTCTATTTAAATAAATCCTTCCATATGATGGAACTTAGCTCTTCATGCATCATGAAGGTGGTATGACACATTCAATAAATCACAGCTCTAGCTCGATGGGATGGCATTCTATTGCTGAAATGAGAAAATACGGCAAAGTTAGTTGCCTTATTACAAATTCAAATTTCGAAATGCATAAATAAATTGCAGATGAAAAATAGACTAAATAAATAAAGCCTTTCATATGTAGTAGCGACGAAGACTCTCGCTATTCCAGGCTCTTGGCAAAGTAAGACGTCAACGGTCGATAACTTAAATGTGTCATCTCCATGCTTTCGTTCAATCACATACGACCCTTCCCACGTTGGTTTCATGTGCAAAGGAACCGGGTAAATTCTTTTGAGGACGAGGTCGTTGAGTTCAAAGGTTCAAGGTCGGACCTTGGCATTGTATAATCAGACGACTCGACTTCGGTATGCAGTTGCCCTCAAATCAGCTTCTTCACGCTTCTCATCCAACAAAGGATTTAGCAAGTAGTATGGCATTTGTCTTTGGATCATAATAAGTCACACAATGAGAAGGTACTTCCATCTCGATTGGAATAATAACTTCTGAACTGTAGGAAAGAGAGAATGGAGTGTGTCCGGTCGCGGACTTGTGGGTTGTTCGATAAGCCCGTAAAGCCATAGGAAGTTCGTCAACCCACTTGCCCTCGACCTTTTCCAGCCGTTTCTTTAGAATAGACATGATAACATTATTAACAGCTTCAACCTGACCATTCGCTTAAGGGTGTGCAACTGTAGAGAATTACTTTTGAATGTGGAATCGTTGGTAGAAATACTTGAATTCAACACTGTTGAATTGGGTTCCATTATAGTGATGATGGTATGTGGGAGACCAAATCGGCAGATAATGTAGCGGACTACAAAGTTGATCACCTTCTTCGTCGTGATTGTAGAAAGCGGTTCAGCTTTGGCCCACTTAGTAAAATAATCAACTGCGATGATGGCGTACTTCGCTCCACCCTTGGCCAGAGGCAGAGAGCCAATAATATAAATCCCCTATACTGCAAACGACCATGGACCGACCATTTGAATTATATCGGTAGGTGGGGTACTAGGAATTCAAGCATGCTTTTGACATTTATTACATTTCTTAGCGTAATCTGCTACATCACTGTTTAGAGTCGGCCAATAGTATCCATACCGGAGCATCTTTCTTAGCGAGAGCTTGCCCTCCGGTGTGATCGCCACATTCTCCTTCGTGTACATCATGCAACACTTGCTTAATTTAACCGTGAGCAATGCACCGAAGTAGTGGAATGGAGTACCCTCTTCTGTACATAAAACCATTCTGAATAGTGAACCGTGAAGCTTTTCGAAGAATCTATCTCTTTTCGCTCATGCGCTCTGGCAGTGTTCCATGCTCAAAATAATTTCTTAACGGAGTCATCCATGACTCCTTATCGGGAACAACTTCAAATATCCCATCTATCTCCATTTAATCGATGCTCAGGAAGGATAATGTCTCCATGGGAACAAGTCTCATTTGTTGTGCCTCGCCTAAACTGGCTAACTTTACTAATGAATTGGCTTTGTGATTGCGCTCTAGGGGGATGTAGTAGATAGTATAATAATCGAACTGATTTAGTATCTTCTGGATCCAAGATAGGTAAGCAGCCAATCTTCGATCTTTGGGCTGGTACTGCCCTCAAACTTGACACACAACTAATTACGAGTCAAAATAAATTTCCACAACAACGATTCTCAAATCTTGGGCGAGTCCCAATCGGACAAGCAGGGATTCATATTCAGCTTCATTATTGGTTGCACAAAAATCAAACTTTAGAGCATAACATATGGATTGACCTTCAAGGGTTTCAAGTACAACTCCAGCACCCAAGCATCGATCTTTTGATGCACCATCAGTATGCGACTTCCAAATATACTCGAGAGATTCACTAGTTTCAGGCAGGTCCTTTGGGATAGTAAATTCAGCTATGAAATCTGCTAGGACTTGTCCTTGAATGGCTCGCCTTTGGGTATTGGTAATGTCAAACTGACTTAGTTTGATATTCCATTTGAGTAACCTACCAGACGTCTCAGCCCATGTAAGGACCTGTCGTAACGGCTGATCGGTGTAAACAATGATAGGATGAGCCTGGAAATATGGATGGAGCTTCCTTGAGGCAATAACGAGACAATAGGCCAATTACTCTAGCTTCGAATAATTTCTCTCAGCACCGGTTAGTCTTTTACTAAAAATGTAGACCAGTTTCTACACTCGGTCTTCCTCCCGAATTAGAGCGGCACTGATTATGTTTTCTAACGCCGCTAAGTAAAGGTACAATTTGTTGTGGTCGATAGGCTTTGACAAAATAGGCGGTGTGGAGAGGTGCTGAATCAGTGCTCAGAATGCGCCCTCACATTCCGTGGTCCATTCAAAATTCCTTTTCCCTTTTCGAATCAAATCAAAGGAAGGAATGCATTTGTCGGTGGACTTTGAAATGAACCTGCTTAGTGCTGCAACTTTCCCATTGAGGCTCTGGACTTATTTTATAGTTCTCGGAGTCTCTAGATTTCTGATTGCCCAAATCTTTTCGGGATTGGCTTCAATTCCTCAAGCGTTGACGATAAACCCAAGAAAATTTTAAAATGTGACCCTAAAATTACATTTCAATGGATTGATCTTCATTCTATATTCTCAGAGGATATTAAACATTGACTCGAGGTCTTTAATGTGATCAGTGGAGAATCGTGACTTCACTAGCATATTGTCAACATATCCCTCATAGTTTTCCCAACCTGGTTAGCAAACATCCGGTTAACCAATCGTTAGTAAATTGCCCGGGCATTCTTAAGTTCAAAAGGCATGAATTTATAGCAATAGAGTCCCAAATCAGTTATGAAGCTGATATGTTCTTGGTTGGGTAAGTGCATGTGTATCTGGTTGTAATCGAAATATGCATCCATGAAGGATAATAATTCGTGCCTACCGTTGAATCTACGAGCTGATCAATCCAAGGAAGTGGAAACTGTCTTTTGGACAAGCTTTGTTCAAGTCTGAGTAGTCAACACACGTTCTCCATTTCCCATTTGGCTTTCAGACAAGTACGGGATTGGATACCCACATCGGGTATAAGGCATCTCGAATAAACCCATTCAATTTTAACTTATTGACCTCTTTTTTAAGGGCGGCAGATCTCTCTGGATTCATACCATGTCTTTTTTGCTTGATCGGGATGTACATTGGGTCAATATTCAATGTGTGGCTCACGATGTCTGGCGAGATCCCACACATGTCAGAATGCGTCCACGCAAACACATCGAGGTTTTCCCGGAGAAATTCAACCAATCCCTCTTGCATTTGTTGGCTTAACTGAGACCCAATCTTTATCATTCTAGAATCAACGCTATCGTCGATCGAGACACTGATCGTCAATTCGGCTGGAGAAGCTTGACTATCTTTACTTTCGTCTTCACTTTCGTTATCTCTCGGGTCAAGATCTCTTTGGAATTGGTTGGGGTTCCCGGGCCTGGTCCTAGACACTAATTGTCAATTTTCAACAAAACAAACGCAGAGAGATCCCTCTACGCTCTTTCCTTTCTCCTTTCGCTGCACCCCGCGTAGCTCAGTGACATAACAAGTCCGTCCAGCAGCCTGATCTCCTTGAAAAACTCCAACTCCATGATCGATAGGGAATTTTAGAGTCAAACACCATGGTGCAATGGCTGCCCTGAATACCGCTTGGGCCGGTCGGTCCAAGAAAGAGTTATACGGCGAGTCTATATCCAAAACAACAAAGTGCAATATCCAGACTCTTCGACGTTCTCCAACACCCAACTCCACTAGTAGTTCCACTACTCCAGTGGGTATAGTAGAGCTTCCATTGAAGCTATGAATTCGAGATTGCTAGGGCTTCAAATCTTTAGCGTCCATCTTCATTTGGTCATAGGCTCGCTTGAACAAGATATTAATAGAACTTCCACTGTCAACCAGGATACTCTTCATCCAAGAAGGACCTACTTGGGCTGATATGACAAGTGGATCAATAGTGGGGGCTTCTACCATTTCTATTTCAGAACATGATGTCGTCAGTCATCGTCTTCTGTTGTTTGGCCAGAGCCCCATCATCAAAACTACTACAACACTCGAAGTCCGCATGCCTAATAGAACTGACATACCACTCCATTTTCTTCCACCTTCGGTCTGCTAGATGAGGACTACCACTTACAGTATTCATCACTAGCCTCCCGTTAGTACGAGAGGGTTTCTCCTGTCTTGCCTGATTAGGTACACTATTTTGATTCGATGGGCCCACACCTCTAGACTACGACGCCCGCACAAACTGTTCTAGCTTCCTCTCTATTATCAACTTCTCAATGAGATCTTGCAAATGACGACACTCATTTGTATTATGACCATAACTTTCATGGAATCTACAAAATTTCCCTGTTTGGATCTTCCTCTCCGACGATTGCTTCGGAGCAGGCTTCTTGTACTGGATAGTATTGCAGGTTTGTAGATATACATTCTCCAATGATGTATTCAGAGGAGTGTAATTATCAAACATAGGAGCTCTACGTCATGGACCCCGGTTCTGATCCCGCTTTCTATTCTGATTCCCATTGCCTTTTTGCCGAGTTTGTTTATCCTGAATGTTCAATTGCACTTTCCCGGAGCTCTCCACGGACTGTTTGACTGCAACATTACTTCGAATTCCTTCCATGCTAGGCCCTGTGTCATCTCGTTTCCTAGATTTTTTTCTTACCCTCCCTTCTAAAGAATTAGGCTGCCTTGGAATAGAAACGGTCCAATGACGCATGGGGTTTTTCGGCCAACAGTTGCTGAATTTAAAATCGAGGTCGATCCCCTTAGTCAATGCCATAAGAATGAAGTTATCATTAGGATTGCTGATCTCAGCACATTCAGCATGGAATCTTTCTAAATAAAGTTGGAGTGTCTCTACAAGAGCTTGAGTAAATAGACAGAGTTTTAACATCCTTCGGCCTTGCGACATGCATGCGTAATTGTTCAACGATCTTTGTAGCCAATTGGTCAAAGTAAGAAATAGATCGAGGTGGCAAATGTGTGAACCACATAGTAGCTATGCCCCCAAGAGAGATCTGGAAGCTTCGGCATTTAACTGCATCGTCAGCCTGTGCAACATTCATCAACCACTCATACTTCAAGACGTGTTGGTTGGGATCAGAACTTCCTTCATAGACCGGTAGAGTCGGCATTCTGAATCGCCAAGGTGGTTCGGCATAGAGAATTTCATCAGTAAAGGGAGTATGACTCCGGGAGATTCCCCAATCATCATTCGTAAGGCTTTGGCTCTCTTGGATCATCTGACATATCATCATTGGGATATCCGACATCTGGACAATTTGAGCACGTTGAACCAAGGTGTGGTCGGGTTCCACAATGCAAGGCTGGGCCGGACGCGGTCGACGGTCCAAATCTCGCCTCCTTAGTTCTAAGTCTTCAGGGATATAAGGGTCGGGAGTACATTGGCATTGGAACGGATCTGGTCGATTCCGGACTTCAACCCCTGGTTCAATAGCAACGGTGGTAGTACGGTTGTCTGTAACATGATATGGGATAGCATCTCCTCTAAAGGAGGGTCCAGACCGATGGCTGGTGGATGGGCCAACTCTCGGTTGCCTAATGTTCACCGTATGTTGATGTCTGGTAGCTTTAGTGTAAATCCCATCTAGCCGTGGGCGCATAGATCTATGATGGTAATCAGAAGAGGCTGAACTCTCTATGGAGGAATAGGAGGCCTGATCCCTCCTGGATCTCCTACGCCTTTGGCGATTCAGCTGGTTGGTCAATTCGCATTGGTACGCAAATGTTAGGTAAGCTGTTGCTGACTCTGTGTCAACTCTTGCAGCAGCATTTGAAACACTTCTCGGGCGACAGGGCCTGACAGATCTGATGGTCCGGCAGCATTCTGATTAGTTGGAGGGAATTGTGCAGGATTTTGTGGATCACGTCCTTTTGGATCTACAGCTGTAGAAGTGGTCCTTGTGCTAACCATGGTGGATGATGAAGTTCTTTCCTAGATCTGGTGCAAATCTGAGTAGGATGGAAGAACTCTAAACTTGAGATCTAGATCTTCTTCTTAGATTTGTGCAATCTGATATCGATAGTAGATCCAACGAGCATGAGAAAAGTCGTGTTTTCTCAGTGAAAGCACCAAAGTGTTTGTATCAAAATTGGGCACAAAACTCTTTAGGAGTATTTGAAGAGATAAAATGAAGAAAATAAACGTAAAATGAGGATTATCTAACAAACACTTCAAGAACAGGTCAGAAAAACACGCAGAAACATAATGATTTAGAGTGGTTCGGCATATAGCCTATGCCTACTATGAAATTGATGAACTTATTGATGTTTTGTTACGGATTACAACAGATTATAGCGAACTACAGCACTAATTTTCAAGTACATAGTGATGTTGGAGTGCAAAAATGAATTCGGCAGAGTTTAGGCATAGGAGAGCTAAAAGTCCCTTTTCAGTTGGTCCTGGGATGCTACTTATAGGCGTAGGTTGGAAATACCTCGCTTAGAACTTGGGAGACCTCTTCTGGAACGTGGGTAAACCCATGCGATTTGCTCGTCCGTGATCAATACGAACGAATTTCGTATCGATCAAGATTTGAGCCAATCCAGTCGAAATTGGGCATGAGCATTCTTTAGGTCGTACGCAAGCTCTTGTGAAAATTTAGTGACATTTGGACTTATAGATTGTGAGTTATCATTGATGCAAGCTTTTTTTTATGTTGGTTGTCTTGTTCGAATTAATATATTCATATCGATTAATTCAAATCGCTATCGAGCACATGCCTGCAAGTTGACGTGGTGCTAACTTCTCGGATCGATTCACTTTTCGTGCTGTGTTGACTACTTCCTTATTCGTATCCAATATCGATGTCTTGTTCGTATCGATCGATTTCGGCCTTGTTCGAATCGATGGTCTTTGCTCTATTCGTATCGATCGTCTTGGTCTTATTCGTATCGATCGATTGTTTGGTTCTGTTCGTATCAATAGGAAGTGTCTAATTCGTACCAATCCGTGGTTGATCGATGCAAAGTATACATGATGCTTAATCGATACGAAGTAGGTACTCGTATGGCAGCCGATGGATACGAAGTATATGATAGCCGATTACTTGGAAGTGAGCTTACCTCCTGATGGATACGAAGAAGACCATTAGTCAATGAATATAAACAAGACAGCTACTGATTGATATGAAGTGGAGTTGTTTGCTGATGGAGTCAAATAGATCAACATGAATAAAGCCTATTCCCTGATAGATAAGAAGAGTGCAGTTCTCCTGATCGATATGAAATCGGGTGCCTCTGATCGATTCGAACCAGATCGATACGAAGTCAGAATTTGCTTGGTTGCTTTATGGACACGAACAAGGTAATTATTGATGGATTCGAATAGGCCGACCCGAGCATGGCTTTTTGATGGATACGAATGGCTTGTTTACTTGAGTTGCATTGATCATATCTCGAGCATACGAACTCCGATTGACTTGAAATTTGGAACATTGGCTTTCATTGCCTTGCTTGTCTTGACATATCAATTGTAGCTTGATCTGGGCTCGGATAAAACTATCGACATCCATAGTGAACCTGCGTACATTTGATATTCGGGATGAGCGGTCTTTGGTTTTCAGTCAATTCATTGATATCACAGCATTGCCAAAAGGTAGGATAACAATACCCAAATAAAAGAAGTATATAAGTATGATTATACATATGAATTGTAATTTAAAGTGGAATCAAACAAGAATTTGGAATGTAAATCCCGAAAGTTTTGGGAAATGTTTTAAATGAATTTGAACTAGGTATTTGGAATGCTAAAATTTTGAAAATTTTGGGAAATGTTTCCAATAATGGCTTGTGAAGAAAATGGAGTACTATTTTGAGATATTTTTAAATAGAAATTGTTTTTAAATGAATTTTGGAAGTAAGGAAGCACTGAACTCACTTTGGTCACTGGAAAATAATTCGAGTGATGACGGCCATGTCATCAGTATTCATGTTTGAGTTTCTATGTGATGGATTCCTACTGTAGGGATTGGCTATGATTATTCGCTTTGGACTTATTTGGTAAACAAGTTTATTTTAGAAATTCCAAAAGGGAAATTGTTTTTGGGAAAAACTAGATTATTTTGGAGAAATCCTAAAAGTGTGATTTGGTATATACAAAGGTGGTATATGCATATTTATGATTTCAAATGATTTGAAAGAAAACCGGGTGATAAAATTCCGGGATTTCCATTTAAATGATTCGTAAGGTTAAAAGAAATCAGCTGTGGAACTTGTAATTTGGAATTGTTATAGATAAGGAAGGAAAATGTAAATTTTAATCCTGGAACTAAAATTTAACCTGAGTAAATTAAAGTGAACAAAATAGGTTGGAATTTAACTTAAGATAAGTTAAATAAAGTTGAAGTTGGATTTGAATTAAATATCAATTTTGAAATGTAAGATGATTATATAACTATAAGTTATGATTATTGAATGAAATGGATATACTTAAGCTCTCAAGTGATGTATATATTCTAAAGTTATGATTATACGATGTAAATGGAATTAAGTAAGCAAAATGGATTTTAAGTAAATAAGTTTTTGAACTTATGAATTGAGAAATAAAATAGTCAATCAAAATGAAAATGGGTTGAAATTATGGTCAAAGAATGGAAATTCAAAATTTGAATTTTTAATGGAAAGTGAATTAGAATGGAGTAAATTGAATGTAAATATGAATTTTCAAGTGATTATATAACTATATGTTATAAATATTGAATGTGAATAAACTGAAGTGGAAAAAAATATCAGGGAATTGTGAATAAATAAGTTGTATAACTTATTAAAACTGGAAAAGTGTGACCAAATTAAAAGGTTAAGCAATTGATAACAAGAAACGAATTCAATTTAAGAATAAATGAATTAAATATGAATTGAAATATGATTTTGGAGTATAGTTAGGGTATGAACTTAAGTTATAAGTTGAATATGAACTTAAGTAACGATATGGAGTGTTTATAACAGGCCCTGGAAATAATTTTTTGTGAAATTGTTTATAAATAAATCAATATATAATGAAATGCCATTCACTATAAAATGAAGCGAATAAATCTATGTGAATAAAATGAAAGTGAATGGAAAAGAGTAATATAAGTTGGAAGAAAAGTTAATAGAAATCCAAGTGCATGAACCTGAGCTAAATTATTCGAGAATCTATTTATATGAAATGATTCCCCAAATGATATAGTATAAATTGGATATACTAAGTAAATGGAAGCAAATAAATTGAATGAGATTCAATTTAAAATGCATTAGAATTTGATTGCCATGGAAACTAAACTTAAGTGATTATTTATAAAATGAATTCATCAATAAAATTAACATGGGTAGGAATGTTGTTTAATACAACATGTAGCGAACAAAGTTTGGTGGATAACACAAATGGGAACCAATGGAAATTAGATAAACTGATTTAAAATCAATTTAAATGGATCAATTAAATCTTAATAAGATGGATATGAATATAATAAGTGTGAATGTGAATAGCATGAAATTGAATGGATTGTGAATCAAGTTAAATTGAATAAATGGTATGGAAATCAATTTGGAAGTGTATAATTGAGTGTTTGAAGCCTGTAAATTGCATATGCATTCTAAAACACATGGTATGACATGTTTGTGTATGAAAGCTTAATGAAATGGATTTGCATACAATAAATGTCAAAAATGAATGGAATGCGAATAAATTAATTGTGGATCAATTTGAAATTGTATAAAAGTGAATTTATGCAAGTAAGGCACATATAAATCACTTTGGAATGGATACGAGTTTGTATTTTGTAAATATGAATTGAATATAATAAATTTCGCTGTAAATCATTTCGAATTGAATGAAGAAGAAAATTAAAATTAGTGTTGGGACCATATAATTTCTTGTAATAAATGATTGGCATGTTTGGGTTATGAAGTTTATATCTTTGGCTAGTTAAGTAAATGAAATGTTATAAATTTTCATGATTTTGATACTTATGTGCTTATTTTGAGTAAGTACAGGTACATGGAGCTGTTTGGGTAGATCTTGGTTGCTTAAATTTAAATAAGTCGCTCTCTTTAAATGCTAAAATAAAGGTATGCCTATGCAATAAAATAAAGAAATGATAATATATTGATGTATATTTTGTTATCCGACCATGTGGCTCGATGTATATATTTTTATCTCTCTTGTCATATTGTAAAGACTCTCCGTACGAAGGATATTCTATCAAAAAAATTCGAAAATTTAGGGTGTTAGAATAATTTAGAAAATTTTTGGAAAATTTTGTTAATTAGAAAAGTTGATTTTTGAATTGCATTAAAAAGCAAGGCTTTTGAATTAGAAATAAAAGCGAATGGTTTTGGATAACACTAAAGGGCTTAGAGAAGTGAATGTAGGATTTTAATTAAGTGGGTTTCAGGAAAGTAAATGGGTTTAGGAGCATTTTTTCTACCTTAGCAATTTCGAGGACGAAATTCTTATAAGTGGGCAGGAATGTAACGACCTAGAATTTTAGTCGTTTCTTTTTTAGTGTTTAATTTTTTTTAATGCTAAGTTTGAATTATTAATTGAGGTTTTGATTGAATTAGTTAAATGGGTTAAAATATCAAATATAGTGATCAATTTGATTTGGTAAATCGTAAATTAATATTTGAAATTGGGTAAATATGGAAATCTAGAGTTAAATGTGAATGAAAATGATTTCTAAAGTAGATTTAAATTCTATTTGGATTAGAATTATAATATTGGATTTTTGGATGTGATTTAGAATCGATAATTTTAAATTTGGAATTTTACATATTAATTTAATAGTAAAATTTAATATATGCCAATAGTGTGAATAATCGAATTTTGAGTTAATATAATTCGAAATGATTTCTAACATGAATATAAATTCTATTTGAATTATAATTGAGTGGGTAAGTATTTAAAATGGAAATTTCAAGCAATTTTGTCGATTTTGAAAATCGCTCGATCCAATCGAAATGTTAGAATAGCCTTCCGGGGCATAGTCTCAAAAATCGATGAAACTAGTTCTATTGGATCCTTATAGTTTATTATTCTCAGATTTCAAACTTTGTGGCGTTTGGAGTTACTGTTTGATCGTACGGGATAGAAATGCATTGAAATTAACATCGAAAATTAATATTTTAGTTTGATTCAAAAAGCTATCTTCCACATACGATCGAATTAGGCCTCGAAACACGTTCCATTGTGTTCGGAATAGGGGTAAAACATTTTAAACGTCGGAATGCACGTCTCTATTGGAGTTCGTTCGAAAAGGAAGAAAATTTTGAAAATAATAATAATAAAATAATTAATATGAATATGTGTGTGTTGAACAGTAAACCCTAGCCATTTTTCCTAGCCGCCGTTCTTTTAATTAAATGGCCGATATCTCATAACCTTCCTCCTCGTTTATCTTCCCATCCACGCAGTTTTAGGCGAGACTTTAACTAGGGAATTGAAGAGCTTGGTGAGTTCTTTAAATCTACGTTACCATCTTCATTCGAAGGCTAGGTAGAGCTGCGTTCATGCTGCCATCGAGGGGGTTTTGAGGCAAATTATAGGGCCTAGAGCCACGTGCTTCTGGCCGAAGGTGGAGCTCGCGATGAGCTTTCGGGTGGTGGCCTTCGATCGAGTTTCGGCATCAAGATGGAGGAGCGGCAATTGCATGATTGGTACGTACGTATGGGTTCTTTGAAGCCTGGTAACGAACAAGAAGAAGATGCAAAGTGCGACTTAAATTTCATCTCCAGAATGAACGGCCAGATTTTGATTTGGTAAAAAAAAACAAAGAAAAGAAAAGAATATTTATTTATATAATTTATGTCTGAAACTTTAAAAATTCGTATCTTCGTCATACGAGGTCGGAATCGGACGAAACAAGCGGCGACGAAATTGTGGCAACGAGCACTACGCTCTGGAGTAGTTCTAGAGATGTTCTGTGCGAGTTAAAATTTTGGGATAAGTCGAATGTGCTCGATTTAATTTAAAATTTGAACGTTTGGCAAATTTAAACTCAAGGTGAGTTAATCTCACTCAATTTTGGATTGCTGGTATTAATCTTAAATAGCTAAAATTAATTAATGTTTGATTGGTTGAATTGATATATTTTATCAGTTGAATGTGATATTATGTATAGTAGTGTGTGTGTGTATATATATTGGAGTTATTGATATTCCCGCATATATATAGCGGATGAGATCCTATGCGCCCCGCATAATAGTGGATAACCCTATATACCACGACATTTCGTCTCGAAGCAAAATTGGTATTTTTATGTTGTGTTAACATTCGTAGATGTGGGGAAATAGGTTGGAATGATCCAACTGGATTCCTCAAAATGTTGGTTTTAATCTCATATATAGTGGTAAATGTTTTGTTTGAATAATCTGTGATAGATCATAGTGTGTTGTGAATTGATTGAATGCTATGACAGTTTTAGCCTGGATTTTTGGTATTTTTAGATACCACTAAAATATGGTTTTAAATTGGTAAAGAATTGTAAATAGAGATTATGAAGTAAAATATTTATATAGAGTTTTGGGTAAATCAATCAGATAAAATAAATGGCTTTGAAATTGCACTTAACTATTTCGGGGTATTGTGAACAGGGATTTTGGGATAAAATATATAAAAGGATTTTTAAATAATAAATCCTTAAGTGGCACTTCTCTAAATTTGAAAGGTTTTAAAATTGAGATTTTTAGTAGATTGGAAGGATAGAAGCGAAATTTGGAAATAAGTATAAAATTGGTTATACTGGAACTCATGTAAGATTTTCAAATTTACAGAATGAAATTAGAATCGAGGACTTGGGCTTGATTAAAAAAAGAGGATTTTTAATTTTTAACTCGGTAATTTTAAAAGTGTTAAAAATATCTAGAAACTAGTTATTTAATTATATTAAATTTTTTAAAGCGTATTTAATTATTAATTAGTAACCTTATAATGATTGTTAAAGATTTATTATTACCATTTAAGAATTAGTCTACATCGTTGTTTTAAAAGATAAATTATTAAATATTAACATGGTTTTGTATAATAACTTTTATTTAAGTATATTTTCCTAGATTAAACTTGAAATTTATTTTAGAACCTACAAGCATTATTTTGAGATAATTTTTAAAATTAGGTTTTCTCTTAGTAATGGTATACTCGGATGGCATAATCGAAGGCAGTGATTGCTTGTAGTTAAGTTTTGGATTTTTCTGGCATAGAGACGTAACCATTGAGCTATGAACACATGGTTTGATACCGCAGTGGTACTTTCCATAATAATTTAAAGGGTTTTCAATTATTTTTGAAAAGATAGTTTTTAAATTTACTAAATTCGATAAGATAAGTATGTATAATTTGGATAAAGAGTTTTAATGTATTTAAAATTAAATTAAAAAGAGACTTAGTGTTTTCAGTGTAAAATGGAATATTTGGTTGAATGATTGTTTATTTGATAGTTAAATAATCGACTATCAAATCTGGATCCATAATATAGCTTTTGGAATATCATGGGGAAACATGGGAATTATATGGTATAGTTACCGACCGAGGTGCGATACTGTACATATAAACTCGTTTCATTCTTCTAGGACGATGATAAGGAAATCCATCCATTAACAGTTAGGAGGTGATCTCCATTCTTATTTTCATCTATTTATTTCCTAAAGAACTGGGGTTGAGTTTATCGGAAATATCGAACGTTGTTTCAAAGAGACCGGGATCGGGTAAGTTATCCAAAAAACCACTTCGATCCAACGAGTACGTTTCCGATGTGAAAACGAGAGCATGGAGTCAACGATGGAGCAGTGAAGTGCAAGGGCTAATCGCTGCTAATCTTGAAGGTGATTCCAAAATGGATGAAGTAGAATAGTGCCTTCAGTTCCGTTCGGACCCAGAATGGACTTGTATGGATGAATGCTATTAGTACATTGTCATTGGTGGACAATGAGCATTTTAAGTGAAAATTCCTTGAAAAGGTAATCGTAGCCTCTAGCCTCATCAACCAAGAATGACTGAAAAGCAGGGGAGTTGCAGCAAGGCTAAGTGGGTGGCACCCAATTAGGGTATGTTTATCACCTTTCTAGATACTCTCGGATATTATTACTACGATTCATTGAAGGAGCTCGAAAAAGGGTGGGAACACCCAAGGTGATAGCATATTCGGTCTATCTAGGTTAGGGATAGTCCGGTCTTATGTAATAGGGGATCTCGGCGTGGTCCTCGGTACATTTTTCTAGACATGTACTGTGATAGGTGATACCCCGGTATCTAGTCATTTGTTTGGAATCCATTATCCAATAGGCACCGTACAGTTTTTGTTCTGCCCAACTGTGCTAGGACGTGAGATGCAAGCATTTCAGCTATTTGAATAAGTATTTGTACTTCAACACTATTATAATATTAGATGATTTTGATATGAAATGTTTTGGTTATCGTAAGGTAAAAACCCGTCGTGTTTATGTGTGGCGTGGTCTTACGAGATACCTTTGATTTTCAAAATGATTTTGACAAGTTAATAATTCAAACCGAGTGTGTTTTCTCACGCTAGTTTTCCAAACTGACTCAGGTGTTATTTTATTATAATGCTCGAGTAAGGCCGAGTATTTCAGGTTCAGGTTAGGATGTTATGGAGCTCGGGAGACGAGCTTGAGACTGAGACATATTCTCGTACTTGTTTTATTCCGCTGTAGTGTTTTGTTGAAATTGCTAGCAATTGTGAGGGCATGTTGTTATAACTATCCAGGCTGGTAATTATTGATTTGTGTACTCTGATGTGAGATATGTATAATACAGTTTTGGGTTTGTGCAAAGAACTATTTATATTATACGTTATTCAGTCCGCTGTGAGATTCTATTGTTTAATTACTTCTTCTACTTATTTTCTTTTCCCTCAACAATCTATTTTTCCGGCACTCGATTGTCCTACATGTTATACGATACGCGAATTTATGTCAATTTTCGAGGGTCGAAAAGGCAGGTCATGACAAACTTAGCTTAAATATATTAATTAGGAAGTTTTCGACTATCCATAATTGTTGAAATTTATTATTTTATTTCAATAATTGAAAACTAATCACATACCATAAAAAGATGCGCAACCAAACTACCTTAATGCAAAGCATACATGCAACCATATATATCTTTATTAAAAACTTAAGAATTTAAACTCCGTGTTTTATTTCAGGTCATTTAAAATAATAATATATACGTATATCTTTTAGATATTAAATCATACTTTTTGGGGTTAAAACAAAATCATTTTCAAAATCCAGCTTCTAAAATATTTTCTTTAAATTTAATATATAACATTCATAAGAGTGAGTAACAGCAAAGTGATACAAGGAACCGGTACCTACCAAATTGTACAATATAATCCCTTTATAAAGAAAGGTAATACTTAAGAGAAGTGTTTTCCAACCGAGCACATCTCATGTTCAATTTTAGTCACTTTCTAGCCACTCGAACTAGCTAACATATAAATACTGTGTTTCCTGAATCGATTTATTGTTTGCAAGAGTAATCTCAAACTCGAACAAATATTAAAGCTCTTTTAATAACATTAGTCCATTAGAATAGTTTCAAATCATACTATCTTTTTCTTCTCAAAAACCTATAGAAACCATTTCCAAAAACATAGCGATTTAAGTTTACAAATTCTCAATTTTAATCTTTTTTTTATATTATAAATCTTATTTATAAAAACCATATTTATATTAGTTATATTCATATAAACCATATTTATATAATTTTACTTTGTTATATTAAATCGTTTCATAATTATTTAACTTTAAATATCTTACCTTTCCCTTAAAGCTACAATACATAATATTATTAAATTAACCTTTAAACCCAACATTATCATTTTATGCCTTATAGTCAAATTGTGAAACTTAATTCACAAGGAGTTTGTTTCAATGTTTCCATAAATTATTGTCTACCTAACCCATGTTGTGAAAAGGTAATTTATTACTATTTCATAAACAATAGATAATGCTCATAAACTCAAGCATGACTAATCTAGCAATAAATGATAATAATTTAATATTATCATTTTCTAATAAAAAATTATAAATAACTATGTTAATTATTTGAAATTTATTCTTTTATATAAAATTTAACCTTAGGTAAAATTATTTCGTTTCCCAATTTTGAAAATAATACTTTGTCGATTTGTTCATATTCAAGTGTTTAGAAATCCTTATCGAAAACGCTGATCAAACGCATCTACCAAAATCCATAAGCGCTCAGTAGGCCAATCAACACAATACAAAATACTGTTATAGCACTAACAAATACGCTCTCATATGTATAATACACTCAAACTCATAATAAGGCATTCCATTACCCTATTTCTTAATGAATTATACCTAACGAAAGCCAAGATTCTCGGTTAACGTTTAACTCTGATACCAAAATGTAATGAATGCCTTTTCGACCCCCAAATGTCGACACTAATACATCCATGATATTCATGTGTCGAGCACCCAAGTGCCGAAAAGGTAAAGCGTTAGGGTCAAATAAAAGAAGAAGAAAAACGAAGAAGAGAACACAATTTCAGAATCTCACAACGGAACGATAACAAATAATATCAAAATGATACTTTTACAAAGGAAATCTGTGTACATACAATAACCAGAGTAAACTATCCTATCATCAGCCTGGACAGTTATAACAATCCATCCTCACAATTGCTGATGTAAAAAATTAAAAAGTAATGTAGCAAAAATAAAATCTACGTTAGGTAATCATCCAGCTCCTTTCTCAAAGAACTCCAATGATCATCGATGAAATCTAGAAATATACATGGAACTGATCCGAGCATTATAAGAAGAATAATACCCAGATCAGTCTGGCAAAACCAGCGTGAGAAAACTCAAGTAACTTGAATTACTATATTTGTAAAACCTTTTAAAGGATAAAGGTATCCGGTAAGACCACACCACAAATAAACACGGACGGGTTTTTACCGTACGATATCTGAAACACTTTATAGGAAAATTAGTGATTTTATAATAATGTCTAAGGTGTTTAATATAAATATAAGTCATAGCTAAAATGGCTACATTGGTTATATTTAATAGCATATTTAAGCATATAAACAAAACTGCTAAGATATGTTTGTATAAATGTAACGAGCCGAAAATTTTAACGATTTTTATAACGTAATTAACAGAAATTTTGCTTGTAAATAAACAATTAAATTTAGCAATAAATTTTTTATATTTGGAATGCTTTTATTTAATTATAGGAAATGGCAGATTTTCATCAAAAAATATGAAAGTTTATTTTGTTGTGTAATTTTATTTAAATTTAAATTTGTTAATATTTGATGAAAATAAAATACTTTCGCTAAATTTTTTATACGAAAAAAATGTAAATCATTTTCTAATTGAGTCATCATAATTCGTTTGGCTAAATTTGGACTGCTTCAGCTCCGTTTATCTTATTTTCGGTGTTTTAGCAACATTTTCGGCAGCGAAAAATCGAGTTTTTATAACTTGGTCGCATTGCTGATATCTATGTGCCATTCTATTCATCTCTTCATGCCGATCTTCGCAGTATATTCATTTGTGCAATTCGAAGTCCGGTATATGGCAAAATCTGTAAAACGGTTAGCCGTAGCGGTACTCTGTTTTTAGCTTTTGATATTCTGTGTCCATTTAAATTTCAAACGGCTAAAATAAAAAGCCATGGGCATTTATTATTTGTAGATTTCAATGTTCTTGACTGTTTTTATTCTTCAATTTATTAGAGGCTACTTTTCTAATCCGTATACTCCTTTATACGTTGTTTATTTGAAATTATATATATATATATATATATATATTAAGTTTTGTATCTTAAAACCTGCTTCTTTTGTTTGCTCAAACCCAGCCTGTTTATTTTCATTTCCTATCTGTTCTTCTTCCTCCTCCTTGGTCTGCCGAACATCTCCAATGCAACGACCTTCCCTGTCAACCACCGTCCCCGCCACTTCTCCTCCTCCCTTGCTTCTACGTGTGTAGCCTAACGTCCAAGCAATTTCCCCAAACCCAACGTGTAGGCTCACTCCTCTCTCCAACCATAGCCGAACCATTTCTCCCCATAGCCACCTTCTTCTTCGCAGCCACCGTACCTTGCTTTCCACCACCATGGCCGTTGAACTCCTCACAGCCGTCCCTCTACCACACTTCCTCGAACACCATCATAGCAGCTCACCTCCCCGAGCACAACCACCGAACAAGCAGCCGAATGCCTACACCAGCCACATCCTTGTGCCCAAACATGAACTTCCCACCCTCCTCCTCATCTCTGCCCGCTATATCCACGCCCATCAACAGCCGCCTGTCCACATTTGCATCGCCGTCCTTCTCTTTCCCTACCTCGTAGCTAACCTCCGCCCCGCCACTATGTAGCGCACGCCCTCTCTATATCGGCAAACCAGTGTTGCCTTCTTTTATTACATATATTAAATACGATATGTCTATTTATATATATATATATATATATATGTATGTATGTATGTAATATGTTATATATAATATGTTTGGTTAAAACTCTAAAATGTATGTCTATGTGTGTGTGTGTGTGTGTGTGTGTGTGTGTGTGTGTATACTGTGCTTATCCATATTGATTGAAAGTTGCGTCCTCCGCATATAAATCGAATATATATGTAAAATGTTTGTATACATATTAGTTTATATATGTAGGATCGGTTGGATTTTAATGTATAAATTTGTATTAGTTTGTATATATAATCTATCTATTAATATGTATAAGTTATATATATATGTATGTATATATATGTTTATATAAATTTATATTTAATCTGTTGTATTGTATATAATTTAAAATAAAGTTAGTTTACTTGATTTTATAATAGATTTGGATCTAAATCCTTAGCCTCCTTTTTGTTTTAAATTTGTATAAATGTTTTTATATATATGTATAGGTCTGCGTGTAGACATACTAGTCGTGCCTACGTTATATATTATATGTTATGTGTTTAAACTTATATATATTTGTATGTATATTATATATACTAGCTGTGCCTCCAAAACTTACAGTATATATTATATATTATGCGTTTTAAATATATATTCACAATGTAAAGCATTTTTATAGACGTTTTTAATAACTCTTATATGTAAAATATGTTAAAATTATTTAATTGAAATTTTAGGAAGAAATAAAATATATATAATGATTTTGGTATGTGTTTAAGAAGGAAATATGGTTTTTGAAATAGAATATATTTTGTGTTTTAGAGGGAAAAAGGCTTATAAATAATGATTTTTATTTTGATGTGTGTTTTTAAATTGAACATTGAGTTTTAAATATAACATATATTCGTTTTCCATTAATTTAAGATCTTACTTCGTCACTGTCTAGTTTGTTGTTCTGTTTGGCGCTGTCCGAAAATCTCAGCAGCTATTGATTTGCTTTGCTCGTGTTTGTATCCATGTGTGTGTCGCTTCTTCACCATCGTTGTTCTCTAGCCTCGAAAAGTGAGCAATCACTCACGACTAACATTCTTATATTTAGTACATTTAATTTCACTTGAACGACAATTGAAATATGCTATTAGATTTGAATTGTTAGTAATTAATTATTAAATATGATATGCCATTATCTACAATTGTTCACCCATGATATGACACCGTATCCTGTTTTATATATATATATATTATATTTAACTTGCTATTGATGATATACGCATGTTGTCGATATGTTATATTATTATCACATTTGTTCTCACTCTACAAGTTCCCTGTTAATTTAGAAATCCCTATGGGTTGAAATGATACATATCTGAACGATATTTTAGATTAAGGGAAAATCATTATGGGTTGAAACGATAAATCCAAGCGATTTTTATTGATTTTGAAATTTTAGGATTGCGGATTAAAATGATATATATCCGTAAATATTCAAATTGCGGGTTGAAATGATAAATATCCGTATCACTTGACCATAGGATAGAAAATTATATAAGGACACCGGTTATCTATATTTTGAAATGATTTACAAAGTTTTGGGAAGAAGTATTTTATTAAATATTGATTTTTAAATATAAAGATATTTTATTTTAAAATTATATGTTTTGGAAGTTTTAAATTCATAAATTAGTTTTGAAATTATAATTTTTAAGATTTTACTTATAATTTTATTATTTTAAAATTTATAAAAATAGATATAATATAAAATAAATTTAATAATAAGATTTAATTTAATAAAATTTAATTTAAGTAATATATGATATGTTTAGGTATTTATTTAAAATTATAATTTAAAAATAGATTTTAATAACTTTAATAATAGAGGTTTGGAAGATAAATTAATGTTGACTGGGAATTTAAATTAGTTAATAATTGGATTTAAATAAAACTTGATATGAAATTATTGATCTTTTTTCAGATTTTGAAAGATATTATTTATAAATTGATTTCAAGGAAAAGTGATTAAATGAATATTCGCAACTTTAAATAAGATTAAGACTGAATATTTAATATTGATTTAAATTTATATATTGATATTTTATTTAATTGTTATTAAAACGATTGAGTGAATATTTTCCAATTTGAATAAAAATAAAGTTAAATGTTGAAATATAAATGAAACCTATGTTGTAAATGATGAATATTTAAACTTTGAATATTATTGGAATTGAAATGATAGTTCAAACCTGGATTTAAAATCGATAAAAATTGAAATGGTTTATTGAGAAATTGAACTGAATCTTTAACCTTTTTAAACTGGAAGTGTTGAACAGGATTTATTTAAACTGAATTTTTGGAATTTAAGTTAAATTGGGTCGTTTTGTGAAATTAGAGGAAACTAATTTTATTATATAAAGTATTTTTAACATATATAAACTATTTTAATATATAAATTATTTTAATATATAAACTATTTCAATTTATAACTATTTTAATATATGTACCATTTTCAATATCTAAACGGTATAAATTGAAAGCGTTATGATTTCAAAAAAATTATGATTTCAAAAGTGTTATGATTTCGAAAGTGCTATAAATTTTAAAGTGTTACGATTTTGGAAATGAATATTACTTTAAAGTGAATAATGATATTGAACTGATATGGTTTTAAACTGAACAAGATATTTTGATATGAAGTATGAACTATTTGAAATAAAATAACCACTGTGTGAAATAAGCGTTTGGTTGCTAAAGCTACCGGGATCGGATATTGTCATTGTTTGTACCAAAATTGGGCACAACACTCTTTGGAAGTATTTGAAGAGATAAAATGAAGAAAGTAAATGTAAAAGGAGGATTATCTAACAAAAACTTCAAAAACATATAAGAAAAACACGCAGAAACACATAGATTTAGAGTAGTTCGACGTACGACCTACATCACTATGAAATTGATGATTTTATTGATGTTTACTTGCTGATTACAACTGATTACAACAGACTACAGCAGTAAATTTCGAGTACAACAGTGATCTTGGAGTGCAAAAATGGTTTCGGTAGAGTCTGGATGTAAGAGAGCTAAATGTCCTTTTTCTATAGACTCTGGGATGCTATTTATAGGTGTAGGATGCAAATATCTCGCTCAGATCTCGGGAGACCACTTCTGGCATGTAGGTAAGCCTACACGATCGATCTCATGTGATTTGCACACGATCTGAGATTGATACAAACAAGCTTCGTATCGATCAAAATTTCATCCAATTGAGTTAGGATCGATTGTTAATGTTGCAGAGGATGTACTTAAGCCCCTGTGAAAATTTGATGGCATTTGGATTGTAGATTGTGAGTTATGATCGATACAAGTTTGGGCTTCCGGTCGTCGTTCTCTTCATATCGGTGTTGTTCATAGCGCTTTCTGGGCACGTGCGTGCAAGTTATCGTGGCGCTAACTCCTTGGGTCAATCCACTTTTTATGCCAAACGATTGAGCCTTCTCTATGTGTATGCCTCCTTTATATCGATCATCATTTCTCTATTCGTATCGATCATCTTAGCTCTGTTCGTATTGATTGTCTTTGCTTTGTTCGTATCGATCATCTATGCTTTTTCCGTATCAGCTGGTTACATCTCACTCTGTACCAATTGTGCGCGCTCTACTTCGTATTGGTGGTAGGTGTGTATTTCGTATCGATTGGTGGTCGATCGATACGAAGTGTGTTCAAAATAGATTGATATGAAATACACTCCCATGTCGTTTATCGATGGATACGAAGTGGACACTGATTGATCGATATGAACAAGTGATAGAATGATCGATGCGAAGCAGTGCGAAGAAGGATGGATACGAAGTAGGTGGATCTGGATCGATACGAAGTAGGTGAATCTGGATCAATACGCAGTTTACTCCCTTACTGCTGATCGATTCGAAACCGTGTACAGTTGATGGATTCAAAACCGATCGATACGAAGAAGGACTTTCCCTGGTTGCTTGACGGATACAAACAAGGTGGTTGCTTGAATTACATCGATCATATCTTAAGCTTACAAACTCCGATTGACTTGAAATTCGAAATGTTGGCTTTCATAGCTTTGCTTGTCTTGTCATATCAATTGTAGCTTGATCCGAACTCGGATAAAATTTACCGACATCCATAGTGAACCTACTTATAATCGATCTTAGGGATGAACTGTCCTTGGTTTCCAGTCAATTTCTTGTCACGGCCTTGCCAAAAGACGTGATAACATTTGCCCCCAAAAATACGTCTTGTGAGGATATGACGTGCTTTGAAAAGTCACAATCTTCATTCTTAAAATTTCCACCTGACTTGTCAAACGGTTATTGTTTTCTCGTCGAAAGTTGTGATCTTTGATTGATCAATGGAAGCATAAATCATGAACTGTTGACTGCTAATCATTGTATTGTGCACTGTTGTAATTGAGTATCGAACTATAGCAAACTGTCGTTTGTTGTGATAATTGTCATTGAGTGAGCATTCAATTCCTGTAAATTTTGAAAATCGAATGTTAGTCCATTATACATGAATGTATGTTAGCCTAACTCCCGTTAACGTTCGTATGTTCACGAGTCATTGTCAGTTTCTTAAATTTTGTATCGAACCCCGTATTGACCCTCTCCTGAATCAATGTGAAATTCGATCTGTAACAACGCTTGATGGTTGTTTCGGAATTTCCCTTCGTATAGATCCTTTCCAGGATCGATGTTAAAGGTCGAAAAATTATGTTCACATCGATGAGACTTGAATTCGGGATATGAAGCTGGGGGTAACTCACTGATGGATACGAAGTTACCATTTTGCATTGATGGACTGCAGATGGATCGAAATGGTCCAAATCAGTCTACATTGTCTTGTTCGTATCGATGATATGATGGATACGAACAGTTATGTTCTTGGCTGATATGAGTGGATGGATACGAACAACGCTTCGTATCGATAGCTGGATGGCTGCGAGCAAGCATTACCTCAACTAAGTGGTTCATGGATACGAATAGCGCTCCTCATATCGATGACATATTTAATCGATCGCTGATGGACACGAATAGCTGTGTCCCTGATCGGTATAGTTAGGTGGATACGAAGAAGATTCTACGTATCGATCATGCTGAAAATCGTTTCTACCGATTTTTAATACTGAGAGACGAAACGTTTCTTCCTTGGATACAAAAACATATAAATATGTTTAGGACTTAGCCAAATTCTTTACTTGCTTTTTATTCCTTCTGCATTGCTTCGTATCGATCAGAGCAAAAGAGAGAAAACTGTCCATGCCTTCGAATCGAACCAAATCTTCCAATCCCTTGAACTAATTGTTAAAGTCGGGTAATTAACTAATGAACTCACATTAAGAACGATGAGATTCGAGTCCAATGGTCAATCCATTCACATACATAACCAACTTCTGGCGATGTTAAGGTCGGAATTGGTTCAGGGCATGGCCGAGGTAGGTAGGAAATGGAGTTTCATCTATTTGGGGAAAAGGAGTGAGGAGGTTGACGAAGGAATCGGTGAAAGGTTGCTCGACCTTGATATTGTATCGATGAAGGGTTAAAGAAACTTGATTTTGCATTGAACCTCAACCGAGAGCTTCATATTGATCCCTTGCCTTTAACTTCGTGTCGATTGTTGATATTTTGATTTTGTTTTTATCAGTTCGAATCGATATGGATACAAAGCATAGTTGTGATGGGTACGAACTCCATTGTAACGTGATCGATGCGAAGTCAGCAAAACCTGATCGATTCGTAGCCATTGGATTTCGATCGGTACGAAGCTGAGGCTTCCTTGATCGATACGAAGTGATCATACGAAATGAAGGTTTTGGATCGATACGAAGTGAACGCTTTGGATCGATACAAAGTGGACGTTTTTTGATCGATACAAAGATAATGAATTTCAATCGATATGAAATCAAAGCTCTTTGCCGACTGACCTCAATTTGGAATTTGACGGGTACGAAATTTCATGCATACTCGAACTCTTGCCTCTAACGAGCTTCTTCCTTGCATAACTTCACATAACTGTTTCACTGCATATTTGGCTACCTTTTGAAAGCTTGTCGATGGAATTATAACTTAACCAATTTGACTAACTTTAACTTGCACCAATCATCGAAGCATGGATGACACGGTTGTGACGGTTAGTGATGATGATCATTCCGATTGGATTTTGAAGTCTTATCGTTCGAACATTTTCTCAAACTTTGTAAAATTCTCTTGAGTACTGCTTAGTACTGCACTGCGCAACACATTCACACACTTCACGCTGGGGAACATACGAGCTTATTATCATCTAATGATGGTTTTTAATAAGTTGGTTAGTTATGGAATCCACAAGTTCTCACAGAAGAAACCTGAAGTTCATCTCTTCCAATAATACAGTTGCCGACCATCGCGGCCGAGGTCATCGATCCAGCTCTGGCCGAGTTACCAGGAGCAACTTTTATTGCAAACCCACAAGATTCTATGCCATCCAACATCTTCGAAGATATGTTCGGACGGATATGTAAGACACAGCTTGTCGTTGGACGATGTCCTATTACCCGGACCAAGTGATTGACCACATGCTCTCCCGAGGGGTATACTGCCTTTAACAGGAACTCGTGCACAGCTTGGACACTTACCCCATTCAACCAATACATTCGGGAAGTTTTGGCTTTTTTCGGAATTGCCCCCTCACAACTACACCCCAATGGATACGTGCTACTGAATAGCCTATTCATTGTATTCATGGAGCATCTTTTTTTACCCCCGACTTCGATCAAAATCAGATACCTATTTAATGTTAAGAGTCGAGGTGATAGTCCTTCGTTCACATTCCCGGAGGTAGTTAGGAACTGTCAAGTGGTGATGGGTTCTTGGACCAGGCTCAGCTATTTCAAGAAAGAATGGTTCTATGTTCAATGCCCCCAAGATTCGCTAGTCAATGGTTAGCCAGACGTAACGTCACAATTTTCTTCGGTAATTCATGAATTTGTCATAACCGATGCTGAATCTTGTATCTTTTTTTCCTTTTACACTCGTAATCCCACGACCTAAAAGGTGCACATTTTAAAGAAATAGTACGGGTCCTTCATGAAGTGCCGAGTGAAATGAGAAACATGGACTCGGTGCTAACAGATAGAAATTTGAGGACCGTCGGGATAATCAAGCGAAATAAGAGTACTAGGCTTGAAGGAACGCTGAGGGCAGCTCTAGTGAAACGGGCTAACCATAGAGCTCCTAGGATCGCAATAACCGAAGAGGGTGAGGAAGAAATTTCACCTACCAATGGCAAACCCATAGCCGGGCCTTCCTACAGTTTTCAAAGTCTTGAGGGAAGGAGAAAAGGCAAGGCTGTAGAGCATGAGCGCCACAAATCTTTGAGATGGTAATCTGTAATCGTGTCTTTGCCTGCTCCTGATATTAGAATTTCATAGGCTCCTCCCTCGCAAGTGGAGAAACTTTTCGAAGGGCTTGCCAATATTCCAATTACGGATGTTGTGTCGCTTCAACATAATGCCGGATTGGAGGAGCTTCAGAGTGCTTTAGACTTAAGCGAGTCTCTTCCTACAAGCGTGGCTGACATTTTCGGTTGGTCGGGGAGTTGTACATACATATACACTTCACGACACTACATGATTTCCGATCACGAGCTATTTACTTCAGGAGATTACTAACTCTGTTTCTTTTACTTTGCAGACACAATGTTCGAACGTGGGCCGATGTTGGGGAGCCTTCGTTTAGCTCGTCGATCCTCTTCGTATTATGAATCGTAGGAGAGAGGCAAAAAGGGACCACGATCGTGGGTACTCTAGCCAGGAACAATATGAAAGAGATGGGGACAACGACTACAGACATCAATCCCGATCCCGTTCTCTACCTCGATCCCCGTTCTCTACATCAACCCTATTGTTGCTGAATATGCTATTACTGAGCCCATCGAGGAATGGGCTATTAGAATTGCTCAGCTGAAGAAAGATTTGGAATTTTCCAAATTTATGTTTTGACGGCTTTGTCTTCCCCCCTCGCTTAAAGAGAATTCCATCAGTAGCAGTGCACATAATGCATGATTATATTAATGATATCTATACTCAGTACAAGGAGTGGGGTAAATCAGTGGAGAAAGCATCGAAGGTGGCCTTTGAGCGGGCGAATACCATAGAGCAATTAGAAACTAAGCTCGCTCAAAAGGACCAAATAATTCAAGTGCTTAACGACGAAGCCGAATCCTCTCGGAAATCAGAAATAGAGGCCACTCAAAAGGCTGATGATGCGAACTTGGCAATGGAGAGGATGCGACAGACACATTTTGCCCTGGTGGAGGAGATGGGCCACTGAATCACCACTGTCACAGCCGAACGGGATGCGGCTCTTAAAGAACTTAACGAGCTCAAAGCTAAATTTTCTGAAATCATCAAGGAAAGGGACGATGCAAATAGCGCAGCCCAAGAGGCATTTGAATAGTCCATAGTGCTTAGAGGTGAAAGGGATGTGGCTACGGCTAAGGTCCGGGAGGTGGAGACTGAAGTCGAGGAGAAGGTCCAAATGGCGGAGTCCAGGCTAGTGGCTGACGTTGAAGATCTCCTCATTACCTATGTAAACTTCTTGAGGCATAGGAACCTAGCCTGGCTCGATAACTATCTGACACATTTATACAATGCCTGGGGCCGATTAGTAGAAGATGAGAAAGCTGCCCATCAGGACGAATCGGTCGACGAATTCGGGCTTAAGAACCGAGTGCTGAATAAAGACGAAAGGAAAGTTCTCCCTGATGCTATGATTTCATATGAGAATGAGAAGCTTAGCGCTCAGCACTCGGAGGTTGGAGAAGGTTCTCATGTCGAGCACCGTGACATAAGTCCCAAAACTCTTGTGCCGACTCAGCCTGAACTGACTTCTGCGGTTGATTCTCAATCTGTTCCTACTTACAACCCGGATCATCCGCAGATATCTCAAGTTAGCAAGCAAATTTCTGAGGCTGTTTAGTTGCCAACAAGTCAAACTAAGGAAGGTACTCTGAACATTTCGTATGGTTATTTACGATCGGGAGCTTCATTTGGAATACTTAATAATATTTTTTCTTTATCCCTTCCAGTGATTGGAGCCACATCAATCACGCCTCCTGCCACTCAAAAGTCACATCATGAGGAGGAGGCGATCATTATGGAAGCGACCACAACATCGGCCATTGCATCTACAGATGATGTACAAGGAAGCACATTTTCATTCGACGAACAGATGATGGAGGAACTTCTCAGTCATCACAGTGACCCTTTCTCTGACTTGCCGTTTTTCATGGGTGGAGTAGCGCTAGTGACCAGCTCCTCGGCCCCAACAGGAAGCGTTTCCGACGAAGCACAAACAATTCATGAGGAAGAAATTATAGTCGGGATTAATGCAGAAATGAAAGCAGTTGCTCCGGCCAGCAGCTTCGGAGGTGGAATGGCAGTACACGGCCCAACTCCGTTAAGAATGATATCTCCTGGTGGTACGGTTTTCAACACCAGCATATCTATCCCACCTTCCGTAGTTGACCCGACCCCTCCGACTATGCATGTTGGAAGTATTCCCATACACTTGAGTTCGGAGGAGGAAATTGATATAATTCCCCTCGAAGGAGATCAGCCGTCGAAAGGCAAAAGCTCAAAGAGGAAAATTAGTGGTGGCTCCAGCGGGTCTACGCCGAAGAAGAAACCAAGAAAGAAGAAAGAGTTGATATGCTTCTTCGGCTCATTTTTGAGTAGGTAGGAATTTCTTTAGCTTTTGTTGGCCGTGTATAGATGCAGGTTCGGCCCCTGCTAGTAGGATTTTTGGAAATAACTTGTATATAAATTCCTTTCACGAATAGTTGCAATGAAATTCTATTTGTCTTTAACTCAATTATCATTTATTTGCTTAAGTGTTCTAGCATTTGAATTCTTTCTCAGTAACCATGTGAAGTTTTTGACCCTTGGATCGGGTTTTAAGTTTATTTGTTATGCCTTGGAATTATGGCTACGAGTCGTGTCCGGACACTAAGCTGAAATCGGATGCTGCACTACTTCAGTCAGTGATTGACACTTAAGTTCTGCACCCAACTTCAGGGATGAGTTGTAAAGATCGGTTAGCGGTTGCATTTCGCCTTCAATACATTAGGCTTAGCATCATTAAATTGATGCTGAAACAAGTGAGGGTCGAGTGGTCGAATCACACCCGCTCACTTATTAATGATCACATCCGCACTCCGGGGATTTGCATTTGTGCATCGGCGGTCGATCACGCCTGTTTAAGCTTTAAGTATATGTCCACGCTTCGGAGACTTAAGTTATTATATAGGTGGTTAATAACACTTTCTTGATACTTAGCCATTCGTCCGCACTCTGGGGACTTAAAGTTAATTGCGGTCGATACTCAGGTTCGCAATCTGGGAATCCGAAATTATAAAACGTTTGTACTCCAGTTCGCACTCCATGAACCTGAAATTGGCCGACAGACGGTCAGTCACGTCTGTTTAGGCGTTTGAATTTCATTCGCACTCTGGGAACGTTGGATTAATCATGATCATGAATGGTCAATTTACATCCACCCTGAGTTAACAAGCGAGGTTGTTAGATGGACGGATCCATCCTACTCAAACTTGGTAAAGATACGGGAGAAGTCATTAGGTGGATGAATCCACCCTCTTCGAAACCTTATTTATAAGTTTATACACTAGCTCGCACTTTGGGAGACTTAAGTTAGTTAAAGGATTGTCGTGTATCAATCCTTTTTTGGCTTCAGCGTGATGGCTTGCCCTTGAGCTTGAGTTTCACTTAGCGAGTAACCGGTCATATCACAGTTATTGCCTATTTGAATAAATCCCACCGTATGATGGAACTCAGCTCTTCGTGCATCATGATAGTTGTATGGCACATTCAATAAATCACAGCTCTAGCTCCTAGAGATTGCATTTTATTGCTGAAATAAGAAAATACGACAAAATCAATTGTGTTATTACATATTCAAATTTCGAAATGCAGAAACAATTTACAAATTAAAAGTAGACTAAATAAATAAAGCCTATCATGTGTAGTAGCGACGAAGACTCTCGCTGTTCCAGGCTCTTGGCAGAGTAAGACCGTTAACGGTCAAGAACTTAAATGTGCCATTTCTGAGCTTTCGTTCAATCACATACTTCCCTTACCACGTCGGTTTCATGTGTCAAGGAACTGGGTAGATTCTTTTAAGGACGAGATCGCCGAGTTCAAAGGTTCGAGGCCGGACCTTGACATTGTATAATCAGGCGACTCGACTTCGGTATGCAGCTGCCTTCAAGTCAGCCTCTTCGCGCTTCTCATCTAATAATTCCATGGATTCAACAAGTAATATGGCATTTGTCTTCTGATCATAATAAGTCACACGATGGGAAGGTGCTTCCATCTCAACTGGAATAACGACTTCTGAAACGTAGGAAAGAGAGAATGGATTGTGTCTGGTTGTAGATTTGTGGGTTGTTCGGTGAGCCCATAGAGCCATAGGAAGTTCATCAACCCACTTGCCTCCGGCCTTTTCCAATCATTTCTTTAGAATAGACTTTATAACTTTGTTTACAGCTTCAATTTGTCCATTTGCTTGAGGGCGTGCAACTGCAAAGAATTTCTTCTGAATGTGGAATCGTTAATAGAAATCCTTGAATTCAACGCTGTCAAATTGGGTTTCGTTATCGATGATGATGGTATATAGGAGACCAAATGGGCAGATAATGTTACGGACTACAAAGTTGATCACTTTCTTCGTCATGATTGTAGCAAGGGGTTCAGCTTCATCCCACTTAAAGTAAACAACTGTGATGATGGCGTACTTCGCATCACCTTTGGCCAGAGGTAAATAACCAACAATATCAAAGACCCTGACCGTAAACGGCCATGGACTGATCATCTGGGTTATTTCGGTAGGAGGATCTCCAGGAATTCGAGCGTGTTTTTGACATCTGTACATTTTCTGGCGTAATCCGATGCATCACGATTCAAGGTCGGCCAATGGTATCCATATCGGAGTACTTTCTTAGCTTGTCCCTCCATGTGATCGCCACATTCCCCTTCATGAACATCATGCAATACTCGTTTAATTTCATCGAGAGCGTTACACCGGAGTAAAGGAATAGAGTATCCCCTTCTATATGTGACTCCATTCTGAATAGTGAACTGAAAAGCTTTTCAAAGAATTTTTCTTTTTTCACTCATGCTCTCTGGCTATGTTACATGCTCAAGATAATTTCTAAATGGAGTCATCCATGACTCCTTATCGGTAACGACTTCAAACACCCAATCCGTCTCCATTCGATTGATGCTTGGGGAAGACAATGTTTCCATGGGAAAGAGTCCCATTTGTTGTGCTTCACCCATGCTGGCTAGCTTCGCCAATGAATCATCTTTTTGATTGTGCTCTTGAGGGATGCAATAAATAGCTTAATAATTGAACTGATTCGGTATCTCCTGTACCGGATCTAGGTAAGCAGCCAATCTTCGATCATTGGCCTGGTACTCCCCCAAACTTGACATACGACTAGTTGCGAATCACAACAAATCTCCACGGTAATGACTTTTAAATCTTGGGCCTGTCTCAATCCAGCAATCAAGGCTTCATACTCAGCTTCATTGTTGGTCGCACGAAAATCAAACTTCAAAGCGTAGCATATAGATCGACCTTCCGGAGTTTCAAGTATAACCACGGCACCTGAGCAACGATAATTTGATGCACCATCAGTATGCAGCTTCCAGATATATTTGGAAGATTCACTGATTTCAGGCAAGTCCTCTGGGATGGTAAATTCAGCTATGAAATCTGATAGGACCTGTCCTTGAATGGCTCGCCTTGGAGTGTAGGCAATATCAAATTGACTTAGCTCGATATTCTACTCGAGTAACCTACCAGACATCTCAGGTCGCGTAAGGACCTGTCGTAACGGTTGATTGATGTAAGTGATAGGACGAGCCTAGAAATACGGATGGAGCTTCCTTGAGGCAATAATGAGACAATAAGCCAATTTCTCTAGCTTCGAATATTTTCTATCAGCTTCGAATAGTCGTTTTCTAATATAGTAGACCGGTTTTTACACTCGGTCTTCCTCTCGAATTAGGGCAGCACTGATTGCGTTTTCTGATACCGCTAAGTAAAGGTACAATTTCTCGTGGTCGATAGGCTTTGACAAAATAGGCGGTGTGGAGAGGTGCTGAATTAGTGCTCGGAATGCGCCATCACATTCTGTGGTCCATTCAAAGTTCTATTTTCCTTTTCGGATCAAATTAAAGAAGGGATTACATTTGTCAGTGGACTTTAAAATGAACCTGGTCAGTGCTGCTACTTTCCCGTTGAGGCTCTGAACTTGCTTTATGGTTCTTGGAGTCTCAAGGTTTCTGATCGCCTAGATTTTCTCGGGATTGGCCTCAATTCCTTAAGCGTTAACGATAAACCCAAGGAATTTTCCGGATGTGACCCCAAAGTGACATTTCAATGGATTGAGCTTCATTCTGTATTCTTGGAGGATATTAAACATTGGCTCCGGGTCTTTAATGTGATCAGTGGAGAATCATGATTTCACTAGCATATTGTTCACGTATACCTCCATAGTTTTCCCAATCTGGTTGGCGAACATCTGATTAACCAATCGTTGGTAAGTTGCACCGGCGTTCTTGAGTCCAAAAGGCATAATTTTGTAGCAAAAGAGTCCCAGATCAGTCACGAAGCTGGTATGCTCCTGGTCGGGCAAGTTCATGGGTATCTGGTTGTAGCATTAATATGCATTCATGAATGATAGGAGTTCATGTCCAGCCGTTGAATCTACAAGTTGATTGATTCCAGGAAGTGAAAAACTGTCTTTGAGGCAGGCTTTATTCAAGTCTGAATAGTCAAGACATGTTCTCCATTTCCCATTCGACTTTCAGATGAGTACAGTGTTGGATACCCACTTTGGGTATAAGGCATCTCAAATAAATCCGTTCGATATAAGCTTATCTACCTCTTCCTTAAGGGTGACAGTTCTCTCTGGATCCATATCACACATTTTTTTTTTTGACCGGGATGTACAGGAGGTCAATGTTCAATGTGTGGCTCGCGATTTACGGGGAGATTCCACACATGTCGGGATGTTTCCAAGCAAACACGTCAAGATTTACTTGGAGAAATCCAACCAATTCCTCTTGCATTTGTTGGCTTAACTGAGATCCTATCTTTATCATCCTAGAATCGTCGCTATCGTCAATCAGGACATCGATCGTCGGTTCGACCGGAGAAGCTTGACTATCTTTACCTTCATCTTCACTTTCATTATCTCTTGGGTCAAGATCTCTTTGGAATGGGTTGGGGTGCCCAGGCCTTAGCCTAGGCATTAATTGTCAATTTTTAATGAAATGGATGCAGAGGGATTCCTCTACACCATTTCCTTTTTCTTTTTGTTGTGCATCTCGCGGCTCAACAACATAACAGGCTCTCCCAGCAGCCTGATCTCCTTGAATGACTCTAACTCCACAATCAGTGGAGAACATTAGAGTCAAACACCACGGAGCAATGGCGGCCCTGAACTCAGCTAGGGCCGGTCGGCCAAAGAAAGCATTGTACAACGAGTCGATGTCCAACACAACAAATTGCAATATCTGGACTTTTTGGCGTTCTTCGGTTCCTAACTCCATTGGAAATTCCACCACTCCAGTGGGTATGGTTGCATTTTCGTTGAAGCGATGAATACGGGACTGGCAAGGCTTCAAATCTTTAGCATCCATCTTCATCTAGTCATAGGCTCGCTTAAACAGTATATTAACAGAAATTCCACTATCAGCTAGGATCCTCTTCATCCAAGCAAGACCTACTTGAGCTGATATGACAAGTGTATCAATAGTGGGGACTTTGACCTTGTCAGCATCTCTATCTTGGAACACGATGTCGTCAGTCATCATCTTATGTTGTTTGGCCGGAGCCCCATCATCAAAACTATTACAACACTCGAAGTCCGCATGCCTAATAGAACTGACATACGACTCCATTTCCTTCCAACTTCGGTCTGCTGGATAAGGACCAGTGTTAACAGTATTTATCACTAACCTCCCACCAGCATGACCGGGTTCCTCCAGTCTTGCTTAATTAGGTACACGATTTTGATTTGATGGGTCCGCTCCTACAAATTGCGACGCCCGCACAAACTACTATAACTTCTCACTTATCAACTTTTCAATGAGATCTTAAAAGTGACGACACTCGTTCGTGTTATGGCCATAGCTATCATGGAATCTACAAAACTTTTCCGTCTGGATTTGCTTCTCTGATGATGGTCTCGGGGCAATTTTTTGTATTGAATAGTATTACAAGTCTGTAAGCACACATTCTCCAGTGACGTATTCAAAGGAGTGTAATTATCAAACATGGGATCCCTACATCATGGACCACGATTCTGATCCCTTTTCTTATTTCGATCTCCATTACCTCTCAGCTGATTCTGTTTATTTTGAATATTCAACTGCACTTTTTCAAAACTCTCCCCGGATTGTTTAACAGCTACAATACTCTGGATTCCTTCAACACTAGGCCATACATTGTCCTTTTTCCTAGACTGTTTCGCATCCTCCCTTCTCAAGAATTGGGCTGCCTTGAAATAGAAACGGTCCAACGACGCAGGACGCTTTCCGACCAACCAGTTGTCGAATTCAGAATCAGGATCAGTCCCCTTAGTTAGTGCCATCAAAATAGAGTTATCGTTGGGATTGCTAGTCTCAGCACACGTAGCATGAAATCTTTCTAAATAATGCCTGAGTGTCTCTCCAAGAGCCTGAGTGACACTAGATAGAGTGTTAACATTCTTCGGTCTCGTTACGTGCATTTGGAACTTCTCAACAAACTTTGTCGCCAACTGATCAAAACATGAGATGGATCGAGGTGGCAGACGGGTAAACCACATTGTAGCTATGCCTCCAAGAGAGATTGGAAAACTTTGGCATTTAGCTGCATCATCAGCTCGTGCAGCATTCATCAATCATTCGTACTTCAGAATACACTGATTAGGGTTCGAGCCTCCTTCATAGATGGTAGAGTTGCCATCCTGAATCGTCGAGGTGGTTTTAGCATAAATATGTCATCAGTGAAAGGCTATGACTCTGGGAAATTCCCCAGTCGTCGTTAGTAAGACCCCGACTTTCACAGATCATTTGACGTATCATTATCGATATATTTGGCATATGGACATTTTGAGCGCGCTGGGCTAAGGTATGGTCGGATTCCACAACGCGAGGCTGTGCCGGACATGGTCGACGGTCCAGGTCTCGTCTCGTTGGTCCTAGGTCTTTAGGGATGTAAGGTTCAGGAGTATGTTGACATTGGATCAGATCTGTCTGGTTTCAGGCATCAACTCCCAGTTCAGTGGTAGTGGCGGTAGCTCGGTTGTCTGTAACATGATATGGAATAGTACCTCCTCGAGAGGAGGGTCCAATCTGATGGTTGGTGGACGGGCCAACTCTTGGTTGCCCAAGGCTTGGTGCGTGCTGATGTCCAGTAGCTTGGGTATACTTCCATGTAACCGTGGGCGCGTGGATCTGTGATGATAGTCTAAAGAAGCTTAATTCTCAATAGATGAATAAGAAACCTAATCCCTCCTGGATCTCCTTCGCCATTGGCAATTCAGCTGATTGGTCAATTCTGCATTGGCACGCAGTTGTTGAGTAAGTTGCTGACTGCTCTACGTCAGCTCTTGCATTAGCATCTGAATCTCTTCCATGGTAACAGGGTCTTGTGGATCTGATGGTCTGGTGACATTCTGATTAGTCGGAGGTAATTGTACGGAATTCTGTCGATCTCGTCCTTTTGGATCTGTAGTAGTAGAGGTGGTCCTTGTGTTAACCATGATGAATAGCGAAGCTCTTTCCTAGATCTTACGAAAATCTGAATAGGATGGAAGAACTCTGAAATTGAGTTTTGGATCTTTTTCTTAGATTTACGAAATTCGATATCGATAGTAGATCCAATGAGCAAGAGAAAAACCGTGTTTTCACAGTGAAAGCACCAAAGTGTTTGTACCAAAATTAGGCACAACACTCTTCGAAAGTATTTGAAGAGATAAAATGAAGAAAGTAAATGTAAAAAGAGGATTATCTAACAAACACTTCAAAAACAGATAAGAAAAACATGCATAAACACAGATATTTAGAGTGGTTCGGCGTATGGCCTACGTCCACTATGAAATTGATGATTTTATTGATGTTTTCTCGCTGATTACAACTGATTATAGTGGATTACAGTAGTAAATTTTGAGTACAACAGTGATCTTGGAGTACAAAAATGGTTTCGGTATAGTCTGGACGTAGGAGAGCTAAAAGTCCTTTTTCTGTAGACTTTGTGATGCTATTTATAGGCATAGGATGCAAATATCTCGCTCAAATCTCAAAAGACCTCTTTTGGCACATGGTTGGGCACACGCGATCGATCTCATGTGATTTGCACACGATCTAGGATTGATACGAACAAGCTTCATATCGAACAAAACTTCATCCAATTTAGTTGGGATCGATTGTGAATGTTACTGAGGATGTACGTAAGCTCCTGTGAACATTTGTGGCATTTGGACTTGTAGGTTGTGAGTTATGATAGATGCGAGTTTGTTATTTCAGGTCGCCGTTCTCCTCGTATCGATGCTGTTCGTATCGCTTTTTGGGAACATGCATACAAGTTGACATGGAGCTAACTACTCGGATCAATCCACTTTTTATGCCAAATGATTGAGTCATCTCTATGTATAACTCCTCAGATCGATCGTCTTTGTTTTTTCATATCGATCGTCTTTGATTTGTTCGTATCGACTAGTTACATCTCACTTTGTACCAATTGTGCACGCTCTACTTCATATCGCTGGTAGGTGTGTATTTCGTATCGATTGGTGGTCTATCGATATGAAGTGTGTTTAAAATAGATCAATAAGAAATAGACTCCTGTTTCGTTTACCGATGGATATGAAGTGGACGTTAATTGATCGATACGAACAAGTGATAGAATGATCGATGCGAAGCAGTGCGAAGAAGGATGGATACGAAGTAGGTGGATCTGGATCAATACGAAGTTGACTCACTTGTTGTTGATTGATTCGAAATTGTGTACAGTTGATGGATTCAAAACCGATCGATACGAAGAAGGACTTTCCTCGGTTGCTTAAGGGATACGAACAAGGTGATTGCTTGAATTGCATCAATCATATCTTGAGCTTACAAACTCCGATTGACTTGAAATTCGAAACGTTGGCTTTCATAGCTTTGCTAGTCTCGTCGCACCAATTGTAGCTTGATCCGGACTCAGATAAAATTTACCGACATCCATAGTGAACTTACGTATAAACGATCTTTGGGATGAACTGTCCTTGGTTTACAGTCAATTCCTTAATATCACGGCCTTGCCAAAAGGTGGGATAACAGTCATACTCTCCGCCAATACCGAAAACACTTTAGCAACTTTGTATGTGGTGGAGAATCCAGAATGAAGTAGGATGGTTTGGCGACGAATCTATATGGTATTTACGTAGGCTTGACTCCCATGAGTCGGCTTGATGTGGCTAAAACAGGAGCTATGCTGGGCCAAGTGAGTTCATTCCTTCTATCAGACACATTTCTTCAATAACATTCTATTGCTTTTGTGATTTGATTGGGTGCACCTTTAATTTGGAAGTGTGTCACGAGGTGGGCAGTAGTAGCTGCTATGCGTTACCACCAGTTCGGATCCGCAAACGGTATATCTACCCTAGCATTGCCTCGCATGCCTTGTCACATGCCCTTTCGCGCCTTCTACGAGTTTGTTTTGTGTCTTACTTATGGAGTGCTCCCTGATAGCCTAATTGCGAGCAGAGTTTATAGTATCTGCATAGTCTACGGCATTATATAAAATGTGTTAAGGGGGATATGGGTAACGCCTTAACACTATTTTAATAGTTAACTTTACTATAGACATATTATAATAGCACATATTACTACATATTAGATAGTTCCACGGATCCTTAGAGGATGGAAATCCAAACGTCATTTAAGTTACTAGTATTTCAGTTGATAGTTCACTTGACTTGAATTCATTAATATAAGAATGTTAATCCTGACTCGAGTGTTTTGTATTTTTCTTTATGCTCGGGTCAGACTGAGTGTCGTAGCATTTGACACACTTTTGAAATTTGAAGCTATGCTTGGAGATCCATCTATCTATCCATCTTTCAGTTATTTCAGTTTATTCCAGTCATTTATGTTCAGACTCATAATTTGCTTATGTATTAGAGATTCGTTTGTATTGAGATTTTATTGTATTTTATTTCAGAATCTGATGTTTACAGTAGCTTCATGAAGTACTATTTATCTATTCCACTACTTATTGTTGTAATACTCTGTGTCTATGATTGATTGTATTTATTATATATGCTTAGTTTTGCCAAATATAAACTAACAATCTGTTTTTTGAGCAATTTAAGTCCGACATGTGAGGATGCGAATGGTTCGAAATACCAGGTCATTACAAGTGGTATCAAAGCTCAGGTTTAGATAAAACTTAGCATATAGAGTAAATTTAATTGTAGAATCACCTTCGTTCGAGCTTGAGTTTCTTTCTCTTTGACTTGGGTTTCCTTTGAAATTTGGAACTCTTCCCTTTGTTCTGATATCCATTATTGTCTATTCCTATTCGTGACCTTTTGATATTGGAGCATCCTATAGCTCCGCTTCGGTTGATCTTTATAATGAATTTGAGAACATCTTGCCACCTCAACTGGCAACTTCATTCTTCTGTATGACTAATCCATCGCGGTCCTGCCAATCTTGTATGATCTGTAAGGGGTTAAACTCCTTTAGAACAGGCGTCGATCCATCGGAGATTTCTGTGTCCTCGGGTTTGATGTTGCTATTTCTTGCATAGCCCGAATCGTCTCTTAGTGGACAACCCAGGTAATTCTCTTCTTATTGAATGTCAAATTCCTCAGAATTTTTTTTCATGTAGTTTCATCCTTCGTTTGGTACTCGGCCTACTAATCTTGACTCCATCCCTACAGTCAGGGATTATCATGATGTTTTGGGTAAAGTCACTTCTCTTCCCTTCAAGCGGGAAATTGAATTTCCGCATCAATCTTATTCCTGGAATCTCAGTTGACCCGGTTAAGGTCGTCGCGATAAAAATAGGTTTATACATTTCTTCCTTTGTAATTTTATTATCTTATCTTTCTTTCAAGCCTATCTATCTTAGTTAGAATTCTCTTGACTAGGGTCCCTCTAATTTGAATCTCTATCCTTGTTAAAAATAAATTCTTGAATCATCTTGTGAGGGAGTGTATTTTTTATTGATACAAAAGTGTTTTATATTGTGTTGTTTGAATCGTTAAGTTTGATTTGGGTTTTGATCGATCTGTCTAGCTAACGCTATCGATAGAAATTTCAAAACACTTGAATAGAGCAAACTGACACTATAGTTTAAAATTGGTAAATGAAATAATTTTGTGTATGATCATATTATATATATATAGGTATAATTTTTTGAAATTATATAGTTAAATAATTTGGTTGTTAGGAATGATAATACTAGATTTATCATTTATTGTTTTGTTAACATTTCTAAACCTTAACTATTGTTGAAATTTAAATTATGTTTTAAAAACCTGATTTGAAATGTAATGAATTTAAAATTTAAGATTTGAGAAAATAATTTTTTGGTACTTTCCTAAATTTTGTTTTCAAAGTTTCAAAAATATTTTATTTGGAAATATTTTCAAATGAAAATTGTTTTCAAAGAATTTTAAAAGAAGTAAGTCAGTACTCTCTTCATTTGTCGTTGGAAAATAATTTCGGTGATGACTGCAGCATCATCGACATTCATTTTCGAGTCTCAAAGAGGAGAGACCACGTAGCAGCTTCACTACACTTTTGTTTTGGAAAAGGATTTTGATTTGAATTTCTTGAATGTAATTTGATTCACAATATATATATATATATATATATATATATATATATATAAATGGTTTGAAATGAAATCGAAAATTTAATTCTTAAAATTCTATGTTAAGTAATGGGTTTCAACTTATTAAAATGAAGCTAAAATTTTGAAATACTTGAAGTGTTTAAAAATTAAATTAGAATTTAAAATAACTTGAAATAGTTAAACTAGAGTAAATAATTTGTACAATACTCAATTGCGTTTTTAATATATATAACTTACCTGAAATATTCAAAGGTTTAAAAAGTGTTAAGAATATATAATTGAACAGTATACAATATAAAATGTAAGAAATAAAATGTGCAAAATAAATTTTGATAAGGGAATTTATAAATAAGAATTGTGTTGTTATAATGAATGTTATACATTTAATTTATGTTATAAGAAATGTAAATTAAAACAAATTGAATAAATAAATAGAGAGCGAGTAAATAAATGTAAACTTAAGAAACTAAACAGGTAATAAAAGAATACAAATCTTTGTAAATAAATGGTAAATTATAAAGAATAGTTGAAATAAAATTTGAGGTGAAATTAACTCAAGTGAAGTCAAATGGATAAAATATGAGTTAAATAAGATAAATTTGTTTTGAAAAGAATTTTTTTGCAACAAATGTTAATAAATTGAAATCAATAGATTGAAATACATTGATTGGACTCAATCAAAAGTGAATACAATGAATATTTATTGATTAAATAAAGTATATTGAAACCAAATTTATTGAATAATAATCAATTTAAAAATTAATGAAATTTGTGTGGTTTTGAATTAATTGTTATATCTGGTATTAAGTAGTTTGAATCTATTTTTCTTTCTGCTTGTTTCTATTCTCCTACCTTGTTCCTTTTCGAGGAAGAAAAGTTTTGAGTGGGGGAGAGCGTAACGACTTGGAAATTTTAATGATTTTTATAACGTAATTAATTGAAATTTTGCTTGAAAATAGACAATTAAATTTAGCAATAAAAAATTTATATTTGGAATGCGTCTATTTAAACATAGCAAACGATAGATTTTCATCAGCTAATATGAAAGTTTATTTTGTTATGTAATTTTATTTAAATTTAAATCTGTTAATATTTGATGAAAGTAAAATACTTTCAAAAACTGAATAGTTTTATATGATAAAAATGTAAATCATTTTCTCAGCGAGACGTCATAATCCTTTTCGCCAAATTTGGACTGCTTCAGCTCCGTTATCTTATTTTCGGTGTTTTAACAGCATTTTCGGCAGCGAAAAATTGAGTTTTTATAACTTGGTCGCATAGTTGATATCTGTGTACCATTCTGTTCGTCTCGACGTGCTGATCTCCCTAGTATATTCATATGTGCATTTCGAAGTCCAGTACGTGGCAAAATACGTAAAACGATCAGCCGTAGCGGTACCCTGTTTTTAGCTTTTGATATTCTATGTCCATTTAAATTTCAAACGGCTAAAACAAAAGGCCATGGGTATTTATTATTTGCAGAGTTCAATGTTCTTGACCGTTGTTATTCTTCAATTTATTACTGGCTACTTTTCTAATCCATATACACTTCTCTACGTTGTTTATTTGAAATTATATATATATTAAAATTTTATATCTTAAAGCCTGCTTCTTTTGTTTGCTCAAACCCAGCCTGTTCATTTTCATTTCCCGTCTGTTCTTCTTCCTCCTCCCTGATCTCCGAACATCTCCAATGCAACGACATTCCCTGTCAACCACTGTCCCCACCACTTCTCCTCCTCCCTTGCTTCCATGTGTGTAGCCCAACCTCCAAGCAATTTCCCAAAACCCAACGTGCAACCTACCTCCTATTTCCAACCACAGCCGATCCATTTTTTCCCATTGCCACCTTCTTCTTTGCTGCCACCGCACCTTACTTTCCACCACCATGGCCGCTGAACTCCTTACAGCTGTCCCCTACCACACTTCCTCGAACACCATCGTAGTAGCCCACCTCACCTGAGCACCACCATCGAACAAGCAGCCGAGTGCTTATACCAGCCACATTCTTGCGACAAAACACGAACTGCCCTCACTTCTCCTCATCTCTGACCGCTAGATCCATACCCATCAACAGCTGCATGTCCACCTTTGTGTTGTCGACCTTCTCTTTCCTCGCCTCATTGTTGACCTCCACCCCGCCACCATGTAGCTCACGTCCTCTCCTTATCGGCAAACCAGTGTAGCCTTCTTTTACGTTATATATGCGAAATACGATATGTCTATTTATATATATATAGTATGTTATATATAATATGTTTGGTTAAAACTCTAAAATGTATGTCTATATGTATGTATGTGTGTGTATATATATAATTTGTATATTTACCTGTGCTTATCCATATTGATTGAAGTTGCATCCTCGCTATATAAATCGAATATATATGTAAAATGTTTGTATACATATTAGTTTATATATATAGGATCTATTGGGTTTTAATGTATAAATTTATATTAGTTTGTATGTATATATATAAAATCTATATGTTAATGTATGTATAAGTTACATACATAGGTTTAGATAAATTTATATTTGATCTGTTGTATTGTATATAATTTGTAATAAAGTAAGCTTACTTGGTTTTATAATAGATTTGGATCTGAATCCTTAGCCTCCTCTTTGATTTAAATTTGTATATATGTTTATATATATATATATATATATAGGTCTACGTGTAGACATACTAGTTGTGCATACTTTATATATTATATGTTATGTGTTTAAACTTATATATATTTGTACGTATATTGTATATACTAGCTGTGCCTCCAAAATTTATAGTATATGTTATATGTTATATGTTTTAAACATATATTCACAATGTATAGTATTTTTATAGACGTTCTTAATAACTCTTATATGTAAAATATGTTAAAATTATTTAATTGAAATTTTAGGAAGAAATATAATATATATAATGATTTTGATATGTGTTTAAGAAGGAAATACGGTTTTTGGAATAGAATATATTTTGTGTTTAAGAAGGAAAAAGGCTTATATATAATGATTTTTATTTTGATACGTGTTTTTAAATAGAAAATTGAGTCTTAAATATAATATATATTTGTTTTCCATTAATTTAAGGTCTTGCTTTGCTACTGTTCAGTTTGTTGTTCTGCTTGGCGTTGTTCGAAAATCCCAGCAGCTTTTGATTTGCTTTGCTCGTGTCCGTATCCGTGTGCGTGTCTGTGTCGCCTTCTTTGCCGTCATTGTTCTCTAGCCTCGAAAGGTGAGCAACCACTCACGATTAACATTCTTATATTTAGTAAATTTGATTTCACTTGAAACGACAATTGAAATATGCTGTTAGATTTGAATTGTTAGTAATTAGTTGTTAAATATGATAGTCATTATCTGCAATTGTTTACCTGTGATATGACACCATATCATGTTGTATATATTATATTTAACATATTATTAACGATATATGCCTGTTGTTGATATGTTATATTATTATCATAGTTGTTCTCACTCTGCAAGTTTCCTATTAATTTAGAAATTTCTATGGGTTGAAATGATACATACCCCAAGCGATATATTAGGTTAAGGGAAAATCGTTATGGGTTGAAATGATAAATCCAAGTAATTTTCATTGATTTTGAAATTTTAGGATTGCGGGTTGAAATGATATAAATCCGTAAATATATAAATTGCGGGTTGAAACGATAAATGTCCGTATCACTTGATCATAGGATTGAAAATTATATACAGACACCATTGGTCTATATTTTAAAATGATTTACAAAGTTTGGGAAAGAAGAATTTTATTAAATATTGATTTTTAAATATAAAGATATTTTATTTTGTAAAATTAGATTTTTAAAATTATATATTTTGAAAATTTTGAATTTATAAGTTAGTATTGAAATTATAATTTTTAAGATTTTACTTATAATTCTACTATTTTAAAATATATAAAAATAGATTTAATATAAAATAAATTTACTAATAAGATTTAATTTAATAAAATTTAATTTAAGTAGTATGTGATTTGTTTAGGTATTTATTTAAAATTATAATTTAAAAATATATTTTAGTAACTTTAATAATAGAGGTTGGACGATAAATTAATGTTGACTGGGAATTTAAATTAGTTAATAATTGGATTTAAATAAAAATTGATATGAAATTATTGATTTTTTCTAGATTTTGAAAGATATTATTTATAAATTGATTTGAAGGAAAATTGTTTAAATGAATATTCACAACTTTAAATAAGATTGTGACTGAACATATAGTATTGATTTAATTTTATAAATTGATATTTTATTTAATTATTATTAAAATGATTGAGTGAATATTTTCCAATTTGAATAAAAATAAAGTTAAATGTTGAAATATAAATGAAACCTATATTGTAAATGTTGAATATTTAAACTTTGAATATTATTAGAATTGAAATGATAGATCAAACTTGGATTTAAAACGATAAAAATTGAAATGGTTTATTGAGAAATTGAATTGAATCTTTAACCTTTTTAAATTGAAAATGTTGAACATGGATTTATTTAAATGTAATTTTGGAATTTAAGCTGATTTGGATCGTTTTGTGAAATTAGAGGAAACTATTTTTATAATATAAAGTATTTTTAATATATATAAACTATTTTAATGTATAAATTATTTTAATATATAAACTATTTCAATTTATAACTATTTTAATATATATACCATTTTCAATATCTAAACGGTTTAAATTGAAAGCATTATGATTTCAAAAGCGTTATGATTTCGAAAGTGCTATAAATTTTAACGTGTTATGATTCTAGAAATGAATGTTACTTTAAAGCGAATAATGATATTGAACTGATATGGTTTCAAAATAAATATGATAATTTTATATGAAGTATGAACTATTTAAAATGAAATGACCACGGTGTGAAATAAGCGTTTGGTTGTTAAAGAGACCGGGCTCGGATATTGTCCTATTCTCTGCCAATACCGAAAAGCACTTTAACAACTGTGTACATGGTGGAGATTCCAGAATGAAGTAGGATGGTTTGGTGATGATTCTATATGGTACTTACATAGCCCCGACTCCCGTGAGTCAGCTTGATGTGGCTAAAACAAGAGCTATGTCAGGCCAAGTGAGGTCATTTCACCTATCGGGCACATTTCTTCGATACCATTCTACTGCTTTTGTGATTTGATTGGGTGCATCTTTGATTTGGAAGTGTGTCACGAGGTGGGCGGTAGTAGCTGCTATGGGTTACCACCAATCTGGATCCGCAAACGGTATATCTACCCTGGCATTGCCTCGCGTGCCTTGTCACATGCCCTATCACGCCTTCTAAGGGTTTGTTTTGTGTTGTACCTATGGAGTACTTCTTATAGCCCACTTGCGAGTGGAGTTTACAATATCTGTATAGACTAGGGCATTATATAAAATGTGTTAAGGGGGATATGGGTAACGCATTAATGTTATTTTAATAGTTTACTTTACTATAGACATATTATAATAGCGTATACTACTACATAGTAGATAGTTTCACGGATCCTTAGAGGCTGGAAATCCCAAACATCCTTTAAGTTACTTGTAATTTAGTTGATAGTTCACTAGAGTTGAATTTATTAACATAAGAATGTTAATCCTGACTCGAGTGTTTTGTGTTTTTCTTTATGTTCGGGTCAGACCGAGTGTTACAGAATTTGAGACTCATCCTTGGAGATCCATTTATCTATCCAGCTTTCAGTTATTTCGGTTTATTCCAGTCATTTATGTCCAGACTCGTCAGTTGCTTATGTATTATAAATTCATTTATATTGAGATTCTATTGTATTTTGTTTCAGACTTTGGTGTTTGTAATAGCTTCATGAACTACTATTTATCTATTCCGCTACTTATTGTTGTAATACTCGGTGCTGTGATTCTGTGATTGATTTTATTTATTATATATGCTAAGTTTGCCAAGTATAAATTAACAATTTGTTGTTTGAGCAAATCAAGTCCGACATGTGCGGATGCGAATGGTTTGAAATACCAGGTCGTTACAATAAATGGATTTTCCAAGAAGACCTCCCCAGTATACTCATAAGCCATACTGAGAAGATCACCTATAATAAGGGTCATAAACTACCTTTCGAGTGTCATATATCTTTAGATAAAATATACAATAAGGTAAATACAACTAGCCCATGCCCTAACAGATGAAGTGAGTGTCATCAACTCCCTATGCGCAACATATCGATAAGCATAAACAAGATAATGGGATTGGTGCACCCCCTTTTTGGGTTAGCTGCACCCAAGATCATGAATCCTACTCTGTATTTAGTCATTTCCCTATGTCGAGGCAACGTTCAGCATCTTTACATGAGTTTCCAACAAAACTCGATCAAATAACGAATCCCACATGGATTCCATCATCTCAACAGATTTCGAAACCATACACGGTTTCCATCGTTCCACTTCCAAATTATAGAACCCGTAAAATAGTTTTGGAGTGGCATTTGGTAAGTAAAACACCTACCGATCCTGGATCTTCAAAACCAATCAGTGAATTTCTGGGTAACCCAATTCTGGTTCTTTTAGAAGTAATCGAAATCTAGAGAGGTTTCATACCAATACTCTTCCACGTGGGTCCTTATTGGTATAAATCCACGAAGCATTTCGTATAATGCCTGAGTTAAGTTTGGTCGAGATCGATAGTCGACTAATTGACTATCGAGTCTTCAACGCTTGCATATGGGAATCAAGGTTCCACACTTTACACTTTTTCGACCTCTCTACTTAACTATTCCTCGACATAGAATGCCGATAAGTTAGAGCTTTATTGCTTCGTCCTTATCTAAACTTCATTCTTGACTCTCACAAATAGAAAAGCTTACTCGTTCAACTTTTAATGTTAAGCATATTAGTACTAACATCCTATAAATAATCAAACTAAGGTCATTACATAGTTATTATTTATCATCCAAATATAATCAAGTCACATAAACGACTTTTAATCCCTTTATAATTAATTTATTTCTCTACTAAATAAAACCCTTTTTATTAGTTAAACATCTTTTTATCTAATAAAACTTCTTTTATAAATCAATACTTCCTTCGTTAATTAATACTCATATATTAATTAAAACTTCCTTTATATAATTGTATAAATATAATGGATTTCTCTTTATAAAAGATATATGCTTGTCTTTATATATTTAATTTTCATTTATTCTTTTAATAAAAGGTATTCATATTCTTATTCCAATGGTATAAGTGTATTCACAAATCGTTTAACGAGTTTTACTTACTTGAAATATAATCAAAGAGATTAAAACACTTATGTTTGCACAAAAAATGGACAAACACCTCAAAGTCGTATGATTTAGTTGATTTTATGTTGTTCTTAGTAATTTGGGTGAGTTATGCAAATAAGTAAAAAACAGGGGTTAAAGTGTAAAAAGACACGCAGATTTATAGTGGTTCGGCCAGAACGTGCCTACGTCCACTTCATATGCTATTCTCTCTTTTCTTTTTAGGTTTCAAGTACAAAGCTTTGTATACAAGTATATGAAAGTTGTTTGAAAGTTCCTTCCGTGCTTGAGCTCTCAAACTTGTCCCCCATTATTGTACCCCTGCCCCTCTATTTATAGAGTGGGGTTGGGGGCAGGGGTCTTGGATGTATATAGCTGCTGATGGGCCTGGGCTGAAGCAATCTGGCCTGGCGCATCTGGTTCGGCGGAGCTTGGTTCGGCCGTGCTTGGTGTGGTTGGTCCGGAGGTTCATTCGGTAGTGGGTGGAAAGATTGTGGTTCGGCATTAGTAGGGAGAGGAGCTGGTCCGGCATTGGTAAGGAGAGATGTTGATTCGGCATGGCTTCTGGACCGGTGTCTTTGTGATTCGGCAGGAGGATGGAGTGACGTTGGTTCGGCAGGTGGTGGTTCGGTAGGCTTTGGTTATGTGGTGGTGGGTTTTGGTCCGGTGGTAGGTTGGTTCGGTGATGGTTTGAAGTGGATTGGTCCGGTGGTTGCTTGGACCGGTGATGGTGGATGGAGCATGGTTCGGCGTGGGTATGGGTACCGAATGGGCACGGATACCGGATGGAAATGGCGAAGCTGATGCCTCTTGGTCTCGTGATTCCATGGGTGAGAATTCGCCCAACATTTGCCCCCCAAAGTGGGGCACGTGCTTGCAGGTGTCGCGCTCTGTTTTTTCTTCTAGTTGGTGTAGCTACATTCGGTTTTGACCGCCGAACCATTTGGTTCGGTTGTCCTGTGTACGTCTATAAATAGGGGCTACACCCCTTCGTTGTTCCTTACCGAATCAGAGAGAGCCAAACCAACTTGAGTGCCGAATCAACCTTGTACCGAATCAGCCTCGTGCCGAATCAAACTCGTGCCGAATAGGTATGTTTCTCTTTTCGCCGAATGGGCTTGAAAATTTTACTACCGAGTGAAAATTATCCAGGTGATGCCGAATGGACAATTGCCGAATGAGTTCGATTATTGGGAATGCCGAATGAAGTTTTAACCTTTAATGCCAAATGAAACTCGAAAACATGACCACCGAATGGAACTTGATAACTATTCGTTTATATTCCCATACTCCTTGTTCTAATACCATGTTTTACTTGTGCCGCAGATAAATGTCTCGCAAAGCGGAAACTCGATCAGATAGAAAGAAGTCCAAGGATAGAGAAGAGTCTTCTTCCGTGCCCCCAGCCCAACCAGGACCGGCGCAACATGGACCTGCCCCGAGGTCGTTAGTGGATGGGTATGGTCCCCAGGAACTTCTGGTCTCCCCTCCCGATTGCTTTCCTAGCTCCCTAAAGGAGGAGAAACTTGATGTTATATCTCGTTTCTTCGGGATAGATAGAGCGCTTATGCGGTTGCCGGGGGACGGAGTGATGCCGTACAATCCCCCTGAAGGATATTTCGCGTATAGTAGGTACCACTGCATGTGTGGGGCCATTCCTCCCATTAATATCTGGATAGTCAGCTTCATTACTTATCTGAAGGTGGCTCCTTTCCAGCTTCAGCCCAATTCATACGCCATCTTGGTGTGCTTATACATTATTTTCCAGAGAAGGTACGGGCGCCCCCTTCCAACCGGGAGATCCGGTATCTATATAACTTGAGGGGTTACAAGAAGGGATCTCCATACGTTAGCTTGGAAGCGGCTGTTCCTTTCAAACCAGTCTCGGACCTATATTCGAAGCTTAGTATGTTTAAGAAAGAATGGTTTTTCATCAGGGATGACTCCGTTTCCTTCCGCCTTTTCACCTCTGGCTGTGAGTTGAACTTCATTTATAGTTTCCTTGTTTCGGCTGCAACGCTTCTTCTTATATTCTTTCATTTCTTGCTAGCGACAGGTGGCTTTGCGGTCGTGGAGAATGATTCCTTGGTTCAGATGGCTGCGGAAATAAGAGCCATTCCGGGATGGGATCGGTCGGCTTCTTACTTGATCAGGAACGCTACTCTCCTGGAGCACAACTTGATCCTCCCACGCCAGTCCGTGGTTAAGCAGAGAGATACAGCTGAGGAGAAGGCTGCCAAAGCCAAGGAAGGGGCCACGGTGAAGAGTGCCAAGAGGAAACCTTTTACAGAGCCTCCCGTTGTCGGAGGTAAGAAGCTTAAGAAGTCTGATGGTCCCTCTCCTAGCACTTGCCCAATTGCCCCGGGAGAGGAAGATGTGGAGGAAGATAGAGGTGAGGGTGAAGGAGGAGATGGACAGAGTGGTGGCGGCGTCGATGCCTTAACCTCTGGGCAAGCGGGAGAGATTCATGAGTGAATGGATGATGCTTTCCGTCAGGCTTTTGGGGAGTCGGAGGAAGGATCGGCTTTGGTTGAGAAGGCAAAGGAGGTTGACAAGGCTGGGGCTGGCGCCGATTCATTCTCTAAGAGTTCTTCAGCTACGACGACTCCAGTGATTCAAGGTGAACTTTTGACTTCTGCAGACTCCATTTACGATAGGGACTTAGGAATATTTTATGGTTCGCTTCCGTCCTGGAATGAGATTCAGGACTTATTGCAGTATCCTACTCCTCCGCAGGGTTTGTATAATAGATGTGTCTTCTCACTCTTTTTAACTTAACATATTTCTCGAATTATGGACCATTGGATGTTCGTAACACTTGGCTTTTATTCCAGGAGCAAGTAAGGCGACCAAGTCATCAGATATTCGGCACCGCCTCGAACAGTATAAGCTACTCAAAGCTTCTGCCAAACCAAAGCCGCCAACTAGCCGTTCTGGGGATGTAGTTAGACATCGCCCTCTTCTTGGAGTCATTGAGGAAGATATGCAAAAGAGGAAGAGGGACCGATCTTCGTTTGAACCTTCTCCTGGCCCCCAGCCTCTAGTCCAGCCCATCCATGATATTACTGAAGAGGATACCGAGTTTATGCCTTCCCCCCATCCGTATGAAAATCCAACCGTCACTCCGATAGACCGTCCTGGTTTGGATCGCAACCCCTTTGCCGGCCACCTGGATCTGGACCCGAGTTTTCAGGATATCTCTTTTGACGAGGTCACGGGTGAGCATCTTCTTCCCCGCAATCCCATGGTACGGGTGCTTGATGAGGCTAAGTCGTTAGACCTCGATTTGCTTACTACTCGGATTGTGACCATGGGGAATGAGGCCAAGGCAAGTATCGATCGGGTGGCTGAGGAAACCAAGAGGTTAATGGAGCATCATGCTCGACTGGCCAGGGCTGGGGAGGAAATCGGAAGTGCTAACATCCGATTGCGGCTACAGGTTTCTGATCAGGCCAAGCAGCTTGCCGATCAGGCTATCCAGATATCCCAGCATGAGGCGGCCACCCGACGACTAAAGAAAATCATGGAGGAGGCTAGCAAGGCTGAGTTGCGAAAGGTGGAGGCCGCCTGCAAGGAGCGGATTGACATAGCCATTGCTACGGTGGACGAGGTTCGGAGGGCGGATCTCGAGCAAGTAGAGGAGTTATCTGGTAGGCTTGAGGCCGCAGAGCTTGCTCAGGCCAGGCTAAAGGAAAAGATGGAGGAAATGAGGAGGTCTTTCCAGGCTGACCGCTTGAGATATCGATCAGAGAGGGATGTTGCCGTCGCCAAGTTGTTGTCCTCCGAGGCCCGGGTTAGGGAGTTTGAGGAGAATGAGGGGATGATGGATGAGATGTTGCAGGATATGTACTTCCGTACCTGGAAGCAGGGTAATCTATCCTGGATGGATGACTATCCCCGGATTATGGCTAGGATATATCTCCGGGCTTTGGAGGAGGCCAAGGCCGATGTGGATAAGGAAGGTGGAGCGGCATTCAGGATGGACATGGTAACCGCCCAATTCTCAAAGGAGGAGAAGGTAGCGGTGAAGGAGGGGATGCGGCTACTTGCTGCGGAGGAAGCCGGTGTGCAGTTGGGGGATGAGGACCAAGAAGCGGGTGCTGGCGAGTTCTCCCTATTTTAGTTTTTCATGACTTGATCGTCCGTTGTTGGTTTAATGGATTCCTCTTCTGAATTGGACAGGTGGGACTTCTGATAAGCATGCTGGGAGCTCCGACCCTGCGGCTAAGTAGGCTTGAAGAGATGGTAGGATGAGGGTGAAGTGCGGACGCAGCTGGTTCCTTGTCCGGATTCGGTCACCTTTTGATTTCCTTTTATCGCTGTTTATGTTAGTCCAAAACATTGATGTGACTGTAATAATATTGTTTATGATGAATGACTTTATGTAATTTCATAACATAAGCTGATTCCTTTATGTTGGAATGTTATCGCTATTTTGTTGTGCTGTGTAAGTGATGTAATTATGCATGTTACTAGTGGCTTGACTGTGCCTGATACCAAGTTTTTTGCTTAAAGTATAATTTTCTCATTTTGCAACGTAAATGTGATGTGTGAATATGAACTGCAGCTATGCATTAATGTATAAAAGTAGAAGGTACCGCCCTTCATGTTTCGGCTGTGGACGGCAACTTCGTGCGCCCTGTAAGACTAAGCACAGAATGCTGTTGAGTGTCTCGTCATCCGATTGTAAGTTTCTGTTCCCATTAGCGAGCGTTCCCTATTTCATGTCCTGTACTTTCAAGCACCGTTACGGAGAATAGGAGAAAAGTTTTAAATGAAATGGAAATATAGGAAAAGTAAAACTTCCAGTCACGGAATGCAGTCGATGTGCTTAAGTTCGTGGCAAACGGGTTTTGTAGTCACTTTCCCTAGCCGTGGGTCTTGGAGACATTTGTCACCCATCTTACGCCTCTGCGGGGAGTTTTCTTTTTTACCATAGCCGCACTTAAGACACATCGGAGCCGATCGCGCACAGTAACTACCCGGGCCATTATGGCCCGTAATCGCGGGTATTATTCGATTTACTGTGGCCGGCTAGCGTGGGGGCCGATCGTCAACTGTGAACTGCCCCTGGCTGGCCACACCTTATGTTGGGGCTTATGGTCGGTTCACAGTTGCCGGCGAGCCGAATCGCTGTAATGAGCTGCCATGGCATAATCGGCCTTCTCGCTGGCTTATACTCGGCTTATTACAGTCGGTTTTAAGGGCCGAGACAAACAATGAGTTAACTCTCGGTAGAGGGATACCGGAGCGAAAGTGTCTCATTGGCGAGGGCATAGGATCGTAGCATACCTGTTAGGTTTTGTCCAGGTGGAGTTGTGTTGTGAAGCTCTGAATTGAAATGTCATCTGCAAAGGATTTTGTTCAACAGCAAAGGATAAAGCTTAACAAGTAGCCAAGATATAAAGGAACAAGTTAACAAGAGCCAAGTTTTTAAAGTGGTTCGGCATGAAAATGCCTACGTCCACTGATTCTCTTTGTTAATTCACTTCATATGGGCAGTACAAGTTAAGAAAAGTATCGACGGAGGTGTCAGATGTTCCATGCCCTCTGGAACACCTCTCCGTCCACTGTTGACAAAATATAAGCTCCGTTGTGGAGATCTTTATGAATTACATATGGTCCGTCCCAGATTGGATCCAGCGCTCCTGGGCGCGGAAAGATTCGCTTGAGGACAAGATCTCTATCTTGTAAGCTGCGATGTTTGACTTTGGAGTTGTATAGTGCTGCCACTTTTTGTCTGTGAGCTGCTGCTTTGAGTGCTGCATCATTTCTTCTCTCCTCAATTAGATCCAAAGACATGTGGAGGAGTTCTTCGTTTTCTTCGGGGTTGTAGTGGATCCTACGATGGGAAGGTACAATAGTTTCAACTGGGAGCATGGCCTCTGATCCGTATGCCAAAGAGAACGGAGTATGCCCTGTTGATGTTCTGAAAGAAGTGCGGTAGGCCCATAGTGCTGTAGGAAGTTCGTCCACCCAAGCGCCTTTTGACTTTTCAAGCTTCTTCTTGATTAGAGTCTTGAGAATCTTGTTGACAGCTTCGACTTGTCCATTTGCCTGGGGATAAGCTACGGATGAGAAGCCCTTATAAATTCCGTGCTCTTGGCACCAGTCGGCAAATTCCTCGCTGTTAAATTGAAGCCCGTTGTCTGATATGATTCTGAGTGGAACCCCGTACCTGCACAGAACGTTTTTGATCAAGAAGTTGATAACTTTAGTTGAAGATATTTTATTCAGAGGCTCCGCTTCCACCCATTTGGTGAAATAGTCAACTGCCACTATAGCATGTCTGGCCCCGCCTCGGCCCATCGGCAGTTCGCCAATTAAGTCAATTCCCCATATTGCGAAGGGCCAAGGGCTGGTCATCTGAGTAATTTCATTGGTTAGTAGTCGAGGAATCTTAGCAAATTTCTGACATCTGTCGCATCTTCTGACGAAGTCTAAGGCATCTTTGTTTAAAGTGGGCCAGAAATACCCATATCGGAGTATCTTTTTTGCTAGGGTCTGCCCTCCGGTGTGGTCTCCACAACTTCCCTGATGGATATTGGATAGAATTTCCTTGGCTTCTCTTCCAGCAACGCACCTCAATAAGGGGTTAGAGAAGCCGCGCCGATAGAGGATGCCTTCTTACATTGTGTAGCGGGAAGCTTTCCTTAGAATTTTCTTAATTTCATTTCGCTCGTCGGGTAGGGTGCCGTTTTGTAAGTATTCTCGGATAGAGGTCATCCATGTTTCTTCTTCAGTTGCAGCTATCAGATTTACTTTCTCGAAACTCGGGGTTAGTAGCCTTGAGACAATTATCGATCCAGAAGTGGTATCATCTCCCATGCTAGCTTGCTTTGCCAGCTCATCGGCCTCTTGATTTTCTTCTCGAGGAATGTGTTTGATCGAGTAGTGATCCAATTGATTGAGCAGCCGCTTGGTCTTTTTCAGATATGCCGTGAGTCGCTCTTCTCGAGTCTGGAACTCCCCTAGTATTTGATTTACAATGAGTTGCGAATCACTGTGAAGACATAAGGAACTGACTCCGATCTCCAGGGCGAGCTCTAATCCGGCTATTACTGCTTCATATTCGGCATCATTATTGGTGGCAGCGAATTCCAGCCTTAGTGCATAACGCAGCTTTCTTCCCCTGGGAGTGATGATCACAACGCCTGCCCCCGAGCCTTGTTCGTTCGATGCTCCATCCACAAAGAGACTCCACTTGATGTCCTCGGTTATTTCAGACTACTCCCTGCCTTCGTTGATAGTGAATTCGGCGATGAAATCGGCTATGGCTTGTCCCTTGATGGCAGTGCGAGGATGGTAGGTGATATCATATTGGCTTAGCTCGATGCACCACTTGAGCAGTCGCCCAGAGGTGTCGGGACGATGGAGCACTTGCCTCAATGGTTGGTCGGTTAGGACTCTGATGGGATGAGATTGGAAATAGTGTCGTAGCTTCCTTGATGTGATTAGTAAACAGTACGCCAGTTTCTCGAGTTTGGGATATCGGGCTTCTTCTCCCGTGAACCTTTTGCTTATGAAGTACACTGGTCGTTGTGTGCGGTTTTCTTCTCTTACCAAAGCGGCGCTTAGAGCATGGGATGACACAGCAAGATATAGGTATAGTTCTTCGCCTTCATTCGGAGTCGAGAGTACTGGTGGCCGTTGGAGGTGCTCGATTAGGTTAAGGAAAGCTGCTGAACATTCGTCGGTCCACTCGAATTTTCCTTTGTCTCTCTTCAGGGCTTCAAAGAAGGAAATGCATTTGTCGGTTGCTTTAGAGATGAATCGGCTTAGGGCGGCCACCTTCCCGTTTAGGCTTTGCATTTCTTTCCGAGTGGATGGTATCTTGATATCTTGCAAGGCTCGGACTTGTTCGGGGTTTGCTTCGATCCCTCTGGCATGGACGATAAATCCCAAGAACTTTCCTGATGACACTCCGAAGGAGCACTTTAGAGGATTCAGCTTCATTCCATATTGGCGGAGTACCTGGAACATCTCGTCCAGGTGGCTTACATGATCGTTGGCTTTTCTTGATTTAACCAGCATGTCATCCACATAGACCTCCATAGTTCGTCCCATCAATTCCGCAAACATCTTGTTGACGAGGCGCTGATAAGTAGCTCCGGCGTTTTTAAGTCCAAATGGCATTACCTTGTAGCAGTACAATCCTCGGTCAGTGATGAAGCTAGTGTGGTCTTGATCGGGGGCGTGCATAGGGATCTGGTTATATCCTGAGTATGCGTCCATAAAGGATAAGAGTTCGTGTCCGGCAGTGCTGTCCACGAGTTGGTCGATTCGGGGGAGTGGGAAGCAGTCTTTCGGGCAAGCGTCATTTAAGTTGGAGAAATCGATGCATGTTCACCACTTCCCATTAGCTTTCTTTACCAGTACCGGGTTGGCGGTCCATTCCGGGTAGATGGCTTCACGTATGAAGTCATTGGTAAGTAAGTTCTTTACTTCTTCCTCGAGGGTTGCTGATCTTCTGCCCCCATACTTCTCTTCTTTTGCTTTACCGGTACCTTGGTAGGATCGATGTTTAGTGCGTGACATGCTATGTCCGGGGAGATTCTAGTCATATCAGCGTGCGTCCATGCAAATACATCCATGTTGTGGCGAAGAAAATCAATGAATTGATTCTTTAATTCTCTTTTTAACTGAGATCCGACTCTCAGCAGTTTACTTGGGTCGCGTTTGTCTACAGATACGAATTCCATAGCCTCTGCAGGCTCGGCGGTGGCCTCCTCCTCTTTGTCCCTGGGGTCTAATTCATTGAAAGGATCACTGGTATACCGAAGAGGAGGGGCTTTCTTTAGTTACCATGCTTCCAATCTTTTCATGTAGAGAATAGTCTCTGCATTTTTCCCTTTATCTCTCCTGCGATTATTGCGAAGTTCGGTTACATAGCAGTCCCGAGCGGCGTCTTGATCCCCTTCTACTTCTCCCACTCCATTATTCGTTGGGAACTTCATCTTCAGGCACCATGGGGCAAGGACAATTTGGAAGTCGGACAAGGCTGGTCTTCCTAAAAAGGCATTGTAGGCCGAGTGGTTGTCTATTAGCACGAATGTTTGTTTCCAAACGGTGGAGCGGGGATGACTTCCCAATTCAACAAAGAGATCCAATTGTCTGAGGGGCATCTTTGCTTCTCCAGTGAAACCATGTAGCGGTTTGTTGCAGGGAGACACGTCCTTCATTGACAGCTTCATTTTGTCGAAAGCATGCTTGAACAGAATATTCACTGAGCTTCCAGTGTCTACTAGGATTCGAAAAACTTCAGCTGGGCCGAACCAGGCAGAGATGACCATAGGATCCATATGAGGGTATTTCCTTCCTTCTAGGTCGCGCCCACTGAATGTGATGTCATTATTTTCCTTCCGCTTAGGGTGGCGTTCTTCCATAACAGAATTGACGCTGTCCCCCTCGCTTCTGAGTGAGTTTCCATATCTTTCCATTTCTGCCCAGCTCTTGTCGACGATGTGTGGCCCTCCTGATGTTGCATGGACCACTATCTTCTCTTGGCTGGAACCGCTGGTGTTGCGATTTCCTCCGCCTGTCTCTGGGTGGAGCTTCCCTGGGTTTTCCTTGGCGGGAGCTAGAGTCCTGTCCTGGCCCTTTACATAGTGTTCCAGCCTCTTTCTCCCTGATGTGTTCTTCAATTAGGTCTCGGAGATGGCGGCATTCATTGGTATCGTGCCCATGAGACTCGTGGAAACGGCAGAATTTTCCGGACTGGATTGCACGATCTGACTCTTTCTTGTATGGGGGGCGCTTGTATGTAAGTTCGTCCTGGGTGGCCAGGCAGATGTTCTCGACTGTTTCATTCAAGGGAGTGTAAGCGTCAAATCTCGGTCCTGGTCGGTACAAGCGCTTTTCTCCCTTCTTGCCCCCTGCATTGTTTCTGGAGTCGTTTCTCCGAATGTCCTTCGCTGCGGCGGGGGCGTTTCCATGAGCCGTCTCAGCCTGTGGTCCTGTCTGCCTTTCAGTGGCAGCCTCCTCGAGCCTCATGTACTTCCCAGCTTCATGGAAGAACTCGGGCAAGGTAGCTGGTTTTTCTTTAGTTAGTCTTCTAGCAAACTTGGTATCTGGGTGCACACCACTACAGAGGGCCATTAGGGTGAGTTTCTCATCGGCATCTTGGACTGCGGCCGCTGCGGCGTTGAACCGGGTTAGATATTGTTGCAATGTTTCTCCGGATTTCTGTTTGACAGTAGATAGAGAATAAGCATCCTTGGGTTGTTCCACATGAATGCGGAACTGGCTAATGAACTTTTCTTTCAACATCTCCCATGAGCTGATAGATCCTTGGGGTAGATGGCAGAACTAGGAGGTAGCTAGGTCTGCTAGGAATAGCGGAAAGCATTTACACAACACTCCTTCCGTTGCTCCGCTCATGAGCATATGCTGTGTGTATCTCTGCAAGTGTACAACGGGGTCGGAAGTTCCCTTGTACGGTTCCATCGTCGGCATTTTCCATTCTCGAGGGGTGATGGCGGTTTCGATGTCGCGGGTGAAAGGGCTGGTTACCCTAGCGCCTATCCCTCGATCCCTTTGCTCCCGTCGGACATATTCCCTGAATAATCGTGCCATTCTTTCATCAGAATTTGGAGCGGACAAAAATGAGCTTAGTTCTTCCCTGCGGGATCGATCTCGTCCAGATGACCTGTAGGGATGGTATAGTCTATCACTTCTGACGTTATCCAGTGGCTGTCTTTGGCTGCTCGGATGCATGCTAGGACCAGCTACAGTTGGCTCCTGCCTTGATCTTCCCCTGTGGGGTTCTGTTTCGAGCATTTCCATGGGGTCAACTTCGGGCTGGGTTCTAGCTCGGCTCCATTCAGCGGGGTTTCTATGATTAGGCGGCATGACTAGCTCAGCTACATCCGACCCTCGCCTGGTGCCTCCCCCATTGGGTTCGGTTCCAAGCGCTTCCTCGAGTCGGAGTTCAGGCTGAGTCCGGGCGCGGCCCCTATCATTGTTGTTCCTGTTAATAGCTTCTTCGAAGAGGGAAGACCTTTGTTGTCTCCGAGATCCTCCAGATTGAGACTCACCCCATGATTCAGTGTTGCGGTTGGATTCTTCGGCATCCCTCAAGCGTGACATGAGTTGGTTCACCAAAGCTTCTTGTTGGGATGAGAAGCGGTTAGTCACTTCAACCACAACTCTGTCTAGGTCTGCCCTAGTGATTGCTGCCGGTTGTTCCGCGGCAGGGGCTGTCAGAATTGCCTGATCTACATTTGGCACTGCTGTCGTAGTAGGATGGTTCTCTTGATCTGGATCCACTGGATCTGGAGCGCTGTTGGTTGCAACGTTCTTTCCCTTGTTGGCGTCTTTTCTCGGCCTGGAAGTCATGTTTCCTAGGCAATGAAGGGTGCTATTGGGAAAGAAGGTTGAATGAGGGAAGCTGAAGCTTCGAGTTCCAAGTTCTCAGTGAAAGCACCAAAAATGTTTGCACAAAAAATGGACAAATACCTCAAAGTCGTATGATTTAGTTGATTTTATGTTGTTCTTAGTAATTTGGGTGAGTTATGCAAATAAGTAAAAAACAGGGGTTAAAGTGTAAAAAGACACGCAGATTTATAGTGGTTCAGCCAGAACGTTCCTACGTCCACTTCATATGTTATTCTCTCTTTTCTTTTTAGGTTTCAAGTACAAAGCTTTGTATACAAGTATATGAAAGTTGTTTGAAAGTTCCTTCCGTGCTTGAGCTCTCAAACTTGTCCCACATTGTTGTGCCCCTGCCCCTCTATTTATAGAGTGAGGTTGGGGGCAGGGGTCTTGGATGTATATAGCTGCTGATGGGCCTGGGCTGAAGCAATCTGGCCTGGCGCATCTGGTTCGGCGGAGCTTGGTTCGGCCGTGCTTGGTGTGGTTGGTCCGGAGGTTCATTCGGTAGTGGGTGGAAAGATTGTGGTTCGACATTAGTAGGGAGAGGAGCTGGTCCGGCATTGGTAAGGAGAGATGTTGATTCGGCATGGCTTCTGGTCCGGTGTCTTGGTGATTCGGCAGGAGGATGGAGTGACGTTGGTTCGGCGGGTGGTGGTTCGGTAGGCTTTGGTTATGTGGTGGTGGGTTTTGGTCCGGTGGTAGGTTGGTTCGGTGATGGTTTGAAGTGGATTGGTCCGGTGGTTGCTTGGACCGGTGATGGTGGATGGAGCATGGTTCGGCGTGGGTATGGGTACCGAATGGGCACGGATACCGGATGGAAATGGCGAAGCTGATGCCTCTTGGTCTCGTGATTCCATGAGTGAGAATTCGCCCAACAACTTAGTACCAAAACATTGTTATAATAAACTATTTTCTTTTATAAATTAAACATATAACATTTTCTATAAAAGATTTCAATACTTGTTATTATCTTTAAAATTCCATTGTTAAAGATCTATATATTTCATCCAAAATATAATTCAAGGGTTTAAAAACAAATGTTTCTAAAACATTGTTTACTACAAACCCAAACCCATTCCATTTAATCATAATCTTTAAAACTCTCCTTTTAAAGATTTAATTACATTTAAGAGTTAAAGACAAGTGTTGCTAGAAACAATTTGTCACAACAAACCCAAACATTTTATACTTTGAAAACATTCTTTTTTAAAACTCCCTTCTTAAAGATTCATTTATATTAAGGGTTAGAGACAAAAGTTGGTAAAAACAACTATCATAACAAATCCAAACATTTTATACATCGAAAACATTTTTTTTTAAACTCCCTTCTTAAAGATTTATTTATATTTAAGGGTTAAAGAGAAGTGTTTCTCAAAACATTTGTCACAACAAACCCAAAACCATTTACTTATATTTTTCTACTAAACATCGATTAGTAAATATCTAAATATATTCCCAAGTGATAATAAGGGTTAAAAAATGTTACTAAAAACACTGTTTACAACAAGCTAAATCTATTTACTTATCCATTAATAACTTTAAACATTTATCTGAAGATCAGAGCATATCCACACTTATTAATTAAGGGTACACACTTTTAGTTGATTCCATATGACAATTTATTTTAACTTAGTGTTAAAATCCAAACTCCCTTTAATATATTTATAAAATACTTAATTTAGTATTTAAAACTTATATATATAGAGATGTATTTAAAGTACTTTTAAAACTACTTAAAATATATGATAATTATTTATGTAGAATATTATGTAAAAAAAATGAGGTAGAACCCAGTGCACGAGGTTCCCGCACGATAGCGAGCTTTGGGGAGGTCGATAATGTACGTAGTCTTTCCCTCGTATTGTGTTGAGATTGTTTCCAGACTCAAACCCGGCCGTCCATATCACCATGCGGGTGACCTAACCGCTCAGCCAAGGCTCTACCTCATTATGTAAAAATAATGAATATTGAAACAAAAAGTAAAACAAGTTTTAATTTTAGAAGTTACTTAGTTTAGAAATTCATAATTAACTGATAAAAAATGTTTAAACTTGAACCAATTTAAATCACTCTTTTATAGGTTAGAAAACAAACCAAAAAAGATTAGAGAAAATACATATTTTAAATATCATTTTAAAATAATTTATATTTTCAATTTACAATGGTTGCCCTTCTAGAAGTGCTGCCTAAAGTTATGTAACTAGTTTTATAACAATTGATTTTAGACCCATTCTTTTTACATTAGTTAGTATACTTTGGGTACTTGAAAACGATGAAGAAAAGTCCCAAAGAATATCTTTTAGTTATTTTAGAGAATTTCATGAAAATAGGGTATTTTACTGAACTACACTTATAACGCCTATTTCGCTATAACTTTTTGCACTTCCTTCAACTAGCTATCAAATGAATCAGGCTTCAAAAATTCCCCAATAAGAATAATATATTAGTTACTTGAATAATTGGTAAAGAAATCTCTAGGATAGTTTCCATAAAATAAGCGCTATTTTCAAAAACAGATTTATTTTAAAACTGTTGTTATAGCGACCTTTTACTTCTATCTTTTGTTACTATGATTTACTTCTTCTATAACTTTCAAAAAATATTCTTTGCTTTTCAAAACACTTATAGAAGTGTAGATAATAAACAAACAAGTTATTGTGAAGATGTTTTATTAAATCACCATTTACACTAGTTATAATTTAAGGGATTCAAAGTGCGTTTATAGCGACTATCGCTATACGGAAAATTCTGTATTCAATCTAATATTTGGTGTCATGTTATTTTATACACATATATGATTCCAAGTTCAACCATACTACTACTAAAAATACACATCAATATATCCATTTTAAATGTTCAAATGAACTTATCACAATTCAATGGTTTAGTAAGCAACTACTTTAGTTGTTTATATACTTTTTAAAGCATATAATCAACGGTTTAGTTTTAAGTAGTTAATGTCTATTATTATAACTATAGAGCAAGCATATTAACATATGATTTAGCCAGAATCTGTTAGTACAGCAGTGAACACCCCTTGATCCGCCACCATATCCACTCAGCAGCGCCACCCCTCCAAAGAACCCATCTCCGCCTGATGCCCCATGCAGACCACTACCTTACACCAGTACCTCCCCGAGCACCAAAATCCGACAGCCTTGTTGAATATGCACTTATATGTTTTTGTTTGATGATAATAAACATATATATATATATATATTCATTTAAATGTATTTGTTGACGTACTATTCTATTTTTCATAAATTAAATAAATATTTGTTGAATAAAATAAATTACACAGAATTTGAATGGAATTTGAATTCAAACAGAAATTTTATTCAAACAAATATTTATTACAATCTTGAATAGTACAAATTCATGTTCTCACTATACATATACAATTCTGAATACATCACGATTCTATATTTACATTAATAACCTCACTACATATCACTCACACTCGTATTTTGTCTTCAACTGCATTCCAGTTTGAATCCAACATCTGAGCAATCTGCAAAAATATTCACTAACGCAGTAAAATTGAAAAAGAAATGTTTTTGCAATATAAAATGAAATATGATTTTTGAAAATATGATTTGCCTCTGTTATTTGGGTTGTTCGTCATCATTCACGCTTGAATTCATCACACACGAACAGTGTGACATGCACAGTATATCACTGTACATGCCACAAGGCCGTGCACATCAATATACACTTGATAATGCTACAGGGACAGGTGAGCACAGGTCAAACCCAAATGAAAAGCCGGGTTCAACTCACATGCAATATATTTAAAATCACGACACGAGCACAAGGTCTAACCCGAGTTTTTGAAATTGGATTCAACTCAAGTGAAATTTCAAAAATCAACATGAAATAATCAAGAATCAGATCAGAGACCAAGTACAAGGCATAGTGCACCAGTGATGCAAGCTACAGATTATACAATGAAAACATCAATTGAAGCTCAGGTTAAACTAACATGAAACAAGATACAGTGCAGAGCAGTGTGCAACTCGAGCTTCAGAAAGATCAAAGACAGCAAACAATGTGCACTAGTCCAACAAATACATGAAGTGAATCAAGTTCAGGTCAGACAAGTCAGTAGTGTGCAAATGAAGATCACAAATGTGCAACACAGTGAAAATGCTCAATGCACCAATGAACAGAGAACATGCATGAAGAACCAGAAGTACAAGTGCAGGAAAGTGCACAACTTCACAACAAACAAGGCAATGCACTATGCAATGTACAACTACAAGCCCAAGTGAAACCAAACCGCAAAGCCAAGCATGATATAGGTATGAATCGAGAATAAGGCAACAGTGAATGGCAAATACTGCACAATGAACTAGTAGAGCAAAATCCAAACAACTCAAGTGCTCAGTGATCAAGCATACAACACAGTAGTGTACATGAATACATGGAGACAAGATACACAAGTTCACATGTATGCAAATACCAGAGATACAAATGCAAGACAGTAACATGCAGTTTTGCAGTGATACAAATGCAACACAGTGGGAACCACATGCAAGCCATCGTGTATACAATACAACACTGACAAACATCATATATAGAAATGCCCAACACAAATGGCCAGAGAAATGCACAAAGCACATGATATGGCAATCAAAAATACTTGAAGACTACAGCATCAAGTAGAGACCAAGTTCATATGCAATGAGAAGACCACAAAGACAATAGTCAGTGCCAACATGTCCAGTTACAACTACAAGTCCAAGTTCGAAATCGAAAAATGCAGACTAACAGCTACATCAAAAGCAAACAACAAATCACATGTTTGAAACCACTCGAGTGCAACAGTGAAGCCAAAAGAAATAAAAAAATGCAGATCAATGATATCAAGTCCAGTGATGTAAACAGTGAACAACAATGCAATGTTCAAGTGGAGACCAGTGAAGATGGCCAGAGACGAAGACATGGATAAACACAAAGATGGCCGAAGCCATGTCAAGAGCAGGTGTTAACCAAGTCAGAATTCAACTCAAATTCGTATCTTTGAAAAAGTCAAAGAAAATTAAAAAGGGAAAATTTCTGCCGTATGAACCAAAGATAAATCAAACATTTGAAAATCAAAGCCGTGAGTAACAAGTAAAAATATCAGGAAAGCCGTGCGCATCAGGAAAGCAACAAATTGGGGAAGTATCGAATTGATACAAAGGAATTCAAGTGTCTCGAATTCATATAAATACTGAACCCAAAACTCATCATCGGCATCGAGTTCAATTTAAGCAATCATTAAACCAGCAACGAAAGAAATTACATACCGAAGAAAACAACGAACTCGATCAACAGAGGAGCAAAGCAATCTCGAAGTCAACCAAGCAGCCTATCTCAAGAGAATCGATCATCAGAGAACGAGCGCGAGCAAACCAGAGAATTGAATTGGAAAAAGCCCCAATTTGGATCGCAAGAGCTGAAGCCCTAATTTCAGAACGAACAAAGAATACAACGTCGGCTGCCACTTTCTTCACATAGCAAAAGAAAAGATCGGGTTAAAGAATAAAAGGGCCGGCCTTGATTTATAAAAGGGGTTTTTATTTTTAGAAGGCTTAAGTTTATTTTTTAATAGGGTTTAAGTTGTAAATCTAGTTTTATTTGAGCAAAATTATGGAGTCAAGTTTGTATTTTAATTTTTGCTTCTGCTTTTATTTTTGAAGTCTGTTTTTCTTTTTCGAGTCAAAGAATTGGTAAATCACCACCTAGGTTTTGGTAGTGTCAGATTGCCTAGTTAGAATTAGTTCAGTGAGCAGGGTGTGCGAGTTTGCAAAACTCTATAGGCGGGAGCAGAGTTTGTGAGTTTGCAAAACTCTATAGGCGGAGCAGGGGGTGCGAGTCTAGTAGAGTGTTTGTGAGCGGGAGCAAGGGTTTGCAAGTCTAGTAGAGTGTTTGTAAGCGGGATACTGTTTAATTCTAATAGAAACCTACGAATGCAGCAGTAGGCAGGGGGTGCCGAAGCTGGGTAAATTTTGTGTGTGATTTACTTTTCAGCATATTTATTTCTGAAGTTTGTTTCTGTATCGAGAAAATTTGCTATAACCCTATTCAACCCCCCCTCTAGGGTTAATCTAGATCCTACAAGTGGTATCAGAGCATGGTATTTTTCTTTAACTCTAGAGTCATGAATTCATCAAATAATGATTTTTCTGAGGGGCAATCTATTGTTAGGCCACCCATATTTAATGGAGTGATTATGCTTATTGGAAGGTTAGGATGGGCATTTATCTTAGTTCTGTTGATTATGATGTATGGGACATCATTGAAACTGGCTATAAACCTCCCACTATAACTGTTGGTGGTACTGAGATTCCTAAACCTAAGGATAGGTGGGATGCTAACGATAAGAAATTAAAAACCACAAATGCTAAAGCCATGAATGCTTTGATCTGTGCTCTTGATAACAATGGATTTAATAGAATTTCTCATTGTAAAACTGCACAGGAAATTTGGCATACCTTGGAGGTGACACATGAAGGAACTTCTCAAGTCAAGGAGTCTCGTCTAACCCTATTCAGCATGAATACGAGAACTTTGTGATGGACAAAGGCGAGAGCATAAAGGACATGTTTGGACGCTTTTCGACTTTGGTGTACAACGCTAGAGCGCTTGGGAAGGTATTCACCGAGGTAGAGCTTGTGAGGAAGGTGCTACGAGTCTTACCGATAAACTTTGAGGCAAAAGTCATGGCAATCCAAGAATCGAAAGATTTGAGTAAACTAAGCATGGAGGAGTTGATGGTAACTTGATGACATATGAGCTTGACCTAAAAGCAAAGGAGGAACGCAACAACTCCGAACCAAAGAAGAAGACAATTGCCTTAAAGAGCAAAGAAGAGAGCGATGAAGAAGAAGAAGATCCGATTGAAGAGCTTGCAATGGCTGTCAATAATCTTAGAAAATGGTCAAGATTCAAGCCACGCAAGAAGAAAACATCTGGTAATAGGTCAAGAGAGTCTAACAATTCCGATAATGAATTGACGTGCTATAACTGCAACAAGTCTGGCCACTTCATACAAGAATGCCCACTTCTCAAAAACAATCGAGGAAAGAAAAAGACGAAGAAGGTCTTTGCAGCGACTTAGGATGATGAAGAAGGAGAGGAAGTTTCGAATAGTAGCTCAGAGGAGGCTAACTTGTGTCTTGTGGCAAAATCGGATTCAGAAGCAAGCTCAGAAGAATCTAATGAGGTAGGTGACTATTCTTATAAAGATCTTGTTTTTATGTGTCTTGATCTTACTAAAGAAGTTGATGCTCTTGAATCTAAAATTGAAAACTGAAATCTGATAGGAGAAAACTTGCTCGTGAAAATTTTAGGTTAGAAACTGAACTTGAAAATATTCAAAACCTAGAATGTAAAAGATGTAAAGTTTTAGATTCAGAATTATTAAGACTTAAGAATAGCTTTGAGAATCTTGAAAAAGAAAACTTGAGTCTTAAGGAAATCATTGACACTAGGAAAAAGGATTTTATAAATAGATGCACCTCACTTGTAACTGAAAACACAACACTCAAAACCAAAGTCCAAAATCTTGAGAAATCTCTGAATAACTTTTCAAGATGCGAAAAATCTTTCAACATGCTATTGGGAAATCAAATTTTTGCTAACAACAGAAAAGGACTAGGCTTTGGAAAAACACAACTTGGGGATAATGCAAAAGGTAAGAGTGTCTTTGGTAGATGTGAAATAATTGGGCATCGTGTTGAAAATTGTAGTCATAGGAACAAGAACACAAAATTTATACAAGTTTGGGTTCCTAAGAATTCTACAAACAAATTTCATGTCTATTGGAACAAGAATGAAATGACAAAACAAGTTTGGGTTCCAAAGGGTGTGTTTATTCACAATGCTTCAGCCACTAACAATCATGGACCTATAAAAACAAATAGGTCACAAAACTCTTTCATCGTGTAGGTATGGTGGCAGGCTAAGGAACAACAACAGTGTTCTCTGGATTTTGGCTGTTCCAGAAACACAACGGGCAACAAAGCAAAGTTCCTTAGCCTAGTACAAGGGTGAAAGAATCACAATGGGCAACCACGAAACATTATTGTAAAGGTAAAACAGGTAAAGGTATGTTTATTTGATTGATAAATTAAATGTGATCATCTGCACCATATTCTGGATGAAATCAGCCAATATTGAGATGTTGTAAAGATGACTTGTTGGACATAGTTGGCCAATTATATTGATGCCAAAAACACCATTCTTTGAATTACTTCATACATATTTGTTTGGATTAAATATAGTGTTTTGTTGGATGATAATATTGGCTAACTCTATATTTACGATCTTCTGATTATTTACACGAGTTCAATTCAAATTCAAGAATGCTGTAAAAATTTGTGAGTTCGAGTTTTCATGCACTCTTCATGGTCTGGTCTATCAAATTTAATTAGTGATGTTTTTGGTTGAAAGAGAAACTCAGATGCAGATTACACTGGTAATCTAGTTGATAGAAAAATTACTAGTTGAACGTGATTTTTGAGACATTTAGTAACTGCATCGTTTTTCATAGAAAATACCTGCATATTTTTCATAATTTTCAAATAGCAGAAAATTCTCTCATATAACCCCTTCGAGAAAATCATTTTTGACCATATTTTCAGATTAGTCATTTTATTTAATTTTAAATGACAAATTTTGACTAATCCGACTCCCTACTAATTATCAAAAAGATAAATAGTGATTGAAAAGGTGATAAGTGTTGATATTTAACATACATTACTCAAGTGAGTATATTTGGAAAAATTTCTTTAGGAATTCAAAAAAGAGTTATAAAACTTTTTGTTGGGTAAAGATTCCATGACCATTTCTATATTTATCATATTTTTATTGACCATTGTTTATCAAAGCTTAAATATAGTTTGTCGATATGTGGTACTATAATCAAGGATCGTTTGTTTTTCATTTCATATTTTTTTGTAAAAATAAATAAATATCCAAAGTATTCACTCTCATTTAAAAGTCCTCGCGGTTATACATGGGTGAATTACTTGGATTTTTGATTATGTGCTTCCATGCTCATTTAAAAGTCCTTACGGTTATGCATGTATGGAAGGCATATCAAAATTAATTGATTAAATAGACAAGTTTATTCTAATCCCATTTAAAAGTCCTCACGGTCAAGCGTGGTTAGAAGATACTTGATTTCATTTTTTAAATTAAATTGAAATACTACTAATCTCATTTAAAAGTCCTAACGGTTATGCATGATTAGTAGAGATTCAAATTCCTGATATAAATGTACCACAAGTTGATACAATTGTATGATTTTATATTAGAACATCATTTCCATTCTTTCTAAAAGTGGAATATGCGCCTAACAAGGGTAGTTATGATTTTTGTTTGATTTTTATTGAAGTTTAATATTTATATTCAATTTGAGTTTAATGTTGGATTAATATTGATCACTTTATCTCTATTTTTCTCTAACACTATTATTCTTTTGCTGATAACAAAAGGGGGAGAGAAAAGTTAAGATTTTGTCAAATAGAATCAAGCAAAGGTCAAATAATTTTCCATTTGCATCTAGGCTCATTTGTATATATTTCTATTTGTATGCATATATATAGGGGGAGCATCATGTAGAGAGGAAGCATTTAAATAGGGGGAGCAATTAGAGTATATAATTGATCAAATACATTTAACACAGTCAAAATCTTAAATATATGTTTGTTATCATCAAAAGGGGGAGAATGTTGAATATGCGCTTATATGTTTTTGTTTGATGATAATAAACATATATATATTCATTTAAATGTATTTGTTAACATACTATTCTATTTTTCATAAATTAAACAAATATTTGTTGAATAAAATAAATTACACAGAATTTGAATGGAATTTGAATTCAAACAGAAATTTTATTCAAACAAATATTTATTACAATCTTGAATAGTACAAATTCATGTTCTCACTATACATATACAATTCTGAATACATCACGATTCTACATTTACATTAATAACCTCACTACATATCACTCACACTCGTATTTTGTCTTCAACTGCATTCCAGTTTGAATCCAGCATCTGAGAAATCTGCAGAAATATTCACTAACGCAGTAAAATTGAAAAAGAAATGTTTTTGCAATATAAAACGAAATATGATTTTTGAAAATATGATTTGCCTCAGTTATTTGGGTTGTTCGTCATCATTCACACTTGAATTCATCACACACGAAAAGTGTGACATGCACAGTATATCACTGTACATGCCACAAGGCCGTGCACAGCAATATACACTTGATAATGCTACAGGGACAGGTGAGCATAGGTCAAACCCAAATGAAAAGCCGGGTTCAACTCACATGCAATATATTTAAAATCACGACACGAGCACAAGGTCAAACCCGAGTTTTTGAAACTGGATTCAACTCAAGTGAAATTTCAAAAATCAACATGAAATAATCAAGAATCAGATCAGAGACCAAGTACAAGGCACAGTGCACCAGTGATGCAAGCTACAGATTATACAATGAAAACATCAATTGAAGTTCAGGTTAAACTAACATGAAACAAGACACAGTGCAGAGCAGTGTGCAACTCGAGCTTCAGAAAGACCAAAGACAGCAAACAATGTGCACCAGTCCAGCAGATACATGAAGTGTATCAAGTTCAGGTCAGACAAGTCAGTAGTGTGCAAATGAAGATCACAAATGTGCAACACAGTGAAAATGCTCAATGCACCAATGAACAGAGAACATGCATGAAGAACCAGAAGTACAAGTGCAGGCAAGTGCACAACTTCACAACAAACAAGGCAATGCACTATGCAGTGTACAACTACAAGCCCAAGTGAAACCAAACCGCAAAGCCAAGCATGATACAGGTATGAACCGAGAATAAGGCAACAGTGAAGGGCAAATACTGCACAATGAACTAGTAGAGCAAAATCCAAACAACTCAAGTGCTCAGTGATCAAGCATACAACACAGTAGTATACATGAATACATGGAGACAAGATACACAAGTTCACATGTATGCAAATACCAGACATACAAATGCAAGACAGTAACATGCAGTTTTGCAGTGATACAAATGCAACACAGTGGGAACCACATGCAAGCCATCAAGTATACAATACAACAGTGACAAACATCATATATAGAAATGCCCAACACAAATGGCCAGAGAAATGCACAAAGCACATGATATGGCAATCAAAAATACTTGAAGACTACAACATCAAGTAGAGACCAAGTTCATATGCAATGAGAAGACCACAAAGACAACAGTCAGTGCCAACATGTCCAGTTACAACTACAAGTCCAAGTTCGAAATCAAAAAATGCAGACTAACAGCTACATCAAAAGCAAACAACAACTCACATGTTTGAAACCACTCGAGTGCAACAGTGAAGCCAAAAGAAATAAAGAAATGCAGATCATTGATATCAAGTCCAGTGATGTAAACAGTGAACAACAATGCAATGTTCAAGTGGAGACCAGTGAAGATGGCCAGAGACGAAGACAGGGATAAACACAAAGATGGCCGAAGCCATGTCAAGAGCAGGTGTTAACCAAGTCATAATTCAACTCAAATTCGTATATTTGAAAAAGTCAAAGAAAATTAAAAAGGGAAAGTTTCTGCCGTATGAACCAAAGATAAATCAAACATTTGAAAATCAAAGCCGTGAGTAACAAGTAAAAATATATTTGAAAAAGTCAAAGAAAATTAAAAAGGGAAAGTTTCTGCCGTATGAACCAAAGATAAATCAAACATTTGAAAATCAAAGCCGTGAGTAACAAGTAAAAATATCAGGAAAGCCATGCTCATCAGGAAAGCAACAAATTGGGAAAGTATCGAATTGATACAAAGGATTCAAGTGTCTCGAATTCATATAAATACTGAACCCAAAACTCATCATCGGCATCGAGTTCAATTGAAGCAATCATTAAACCAGCAACGAAAGAAATTACATACCGAAGCAAACAACGAACTCAATCAACAGAGGAGCAACGCAATCTCGAAGTCAACCAAGCAGCCTATCTCAAGAGAATCGATCATCAGAGAACGAGCGCGAGCAAACCAGAGAATTGAATTGGAAAAAGCCCCAATTTGGATCACAAGAGCCAAAGCCCTAATTTCAGAACGAACAAAGAATACAACGTCGCCGCCACTTTCTTCACATAGCAAAAGAAAAGATCGGGTTAAAGAATAAAAGGGCCGGCCTTGATTTATAAAAGGGGTTTTTATTTTTAGAAGGCTTAAGTTTATTTTTTAATAGGGTTTAAGTTTTAAATCTATTTTTATTTGAGCAAAATTATGGAGTCAAATTTTTATTTTAATTTTTGCTCCTGCTTTTATTTTTGAAGTCTGTTTTTCTTTTTCGAGTCAAAGAATTGGTAAATCACCACCTAGGTTGTAGGTAGTGTCAGATTGTCTAGTTAGAATTAGTTCAGTGAGCAGGGTGTGCGAGTTTGCAAAACTCTATAGGCGGGAGCAGAGTTTGCGAGTTTGTAAAACTCTATAGGCGGAGCAGGGGTGCGAGTCTAGTAGAGTGTTTGTGAGAGGGAGCAAGGGTTTGCAAGTCTAGTAGAGTGTTTGTAAGCGGGATACTGTTTAATTCTAATAGAAATCTGGGAATGCGGCAGTAGGTAGGGGTTGCCGAAGCTGGGTAAATTTTGTGTGTGATTTACTTTTCAGCATGTTTATTTCTGAAGTTTGTTTCTGTATCGAGAAAATTTGCTATAACCCTATTCACCCCCCCTCTAGGGTTAATCTAGATCCTACTAGCCTCACCTGACACCACACCTTCCCCCTGACCTCCCTCCAGATCCTACGTCGTCTCTTCCCTTGGCCACACCAAATTCCACGGCCTACCACCTTAGCCACCATCCCGCTATGCAGCCAGCCTTTATATATATATAATTATTATTATATGTCTCATGTGTGTGTGTGTGTATTTCATGTGTATTAGTATACATATAATAGTATGTATTCGTATACATATAACATATTTCATGAAGTGTGTATGTGTGTGTGTATATATATTAATAAAATATTGATTTAAATATGATGCATGTATATACGTTTGCGTTTGTATACATATAACGTTTAAATGGATTGATATATATATATATATATATATATATATACATACATATGTTGAAGGAGAGAGGAATTTTTTTTATGTATATTAGTTTACTATTAGTTCATATGTGTATACCAGCATGAATAAGTTATAAAGTTCTGCTATATATTTCTTCTTTCAGTTAGTATGTATATATTATAATAATTATGTAATGTATATATTTATATAAATGTTACTATTTTGAACCGTGTGAATCATAATATGTCGATTTCTAAATTTTATGATCTAAAATGTAAATTTTGAGTTAAGTCCAAATTGTAAATTATAAAATCTTTATTAATAACTTTATTGTTGTTGTTGTTTTTTTTTATGAAATAAGATTTGAATAGATTTTGTAATAATTTATAGATGTATAATATGTTGATTATTTATGTTCTAGTTTTTCAAATATAAAATTTTAAGGTTTACTTATGGTTTTATTATATAATATATACATATACATATACATATATATATAAAGTACGTCGATTTCAAATTCAAGTTCTTTGTCGTGTTTCGCCACTATCTAAAGATTACAGCATCAGTCTTCTAGCTTGTCGTAGTCCCGATTGTCTATCCATGCTTATCCGGGTCTGTCGGCATCTCATTCTTGTTATTTCTCTAGCCTCGAAAGGTGAGCAATCACTCACGATTAACATTCTTATATTCAATAAATTTAATTCATCTTGAAATAACAATTGAAATATGCTGTTAAGTTTGAACTGTTAATTATATAATTGCTATATATGACATGCCATTATTTGTAACTATTCACCTATGACATATGACACAATAACCTGTTATTTATATTATGATTAAATTTGTCATTGATGATATATGTCTGTTGTTGATATGCTGTATTATTATCATATATTTTTTCTCACTCTGCAAGTTCCCTATTAGTGTAAAAATCCCTATGAGTTGAAATGATACATACCCGAACGATATTATAGATTAAGGGAAAATCGTTATGGGTTGAAATGATTAACCAAAGCGATTTCGTTGATTTTAAAATTCGGGATTGTGGGTTGAAATGATATACACCCGTAAATATTGGATTATTGCGAATTGAAATGATAAATATCCATATTACTTGATCATTGGATAGAAAATTATACAAGGACAACGTTGGTCCATATTTTGAAAATGATTCCCAGAGTTTGAAAGGAAATATACGGGTTTTAATAAATATTGACTTTAAAAAATATAATATATATATGCTATATATATTTAATTTATATTTTTAAAATAATATGTTTTGAAAATTTTAATTTATAAGTTAGTTTTGAAAAATATAAATTTTAAGATTTTACTTATAATTTTATTATTCTAAAAATCTATAAAATAAGATTTAATACAAAATATATTTAATAATGAGATTTAATTTAATTGGTTTATAATATGTTTAAGTATTTATTTAAATTTATATTAATATTTTAAAAATAGATTTTTAATAACTTTAATAATAGAGGCTGGGAAGATAAATTAACATTGACATGGAAATTGAATTGGTTAATAATTGATTTTAAGTAAAAATTGATTTGAACTTACTGATTTTGAGATTTTGAAAGATATGATTGATAAATTTATTTGGTAAAAAGTGATTAAATGAATATTCTCAACTTTAGATAAAATTAAGACTGAATTTTTAATATTGATTTAAATTTATAAATTGAGATTTTATTTAATAGTTATTAAAATGATTAAGTGAATATTTTCAAATTTTAATAAAATTAAAGTTAAATGTTGAAATATAAATGAAACTTATATTGAAATTAATTAAATATTTAAACCTTGAGTCTTATTGGAATTGAAATGATAGTTCAAACCTGGATTTGAAATCAATAAAAATTGAAATGGTTTATTGAGAATTTGATTTGAATCTTTAACCTTTTAAATTGAAAGTGTTGAACATAGGTTGATTTAAATTGAAAATTTGAATTTAAGCTGATTTGAATCGATTTGTGGAATTGGATGAAACAATTCTAATTGGGAAACTATTTCTGACGCAGCGGATATAAACGGATGACGACGAAATGAAGATTTCGTATCAAACTAATCGAAGAACGATTAGATGAAGCAATATAAATCGATGGATTGAAAGATACCGAAAGCCCAAATTCGTTGATCTCCAAAAGATACCGAATTCTAGCTATCTTCAACATGTTGATCGCGCACGATACCGTGTTAAAAGATCTACGATTCTTCTACGTTGATCTCGCGCACAAGATTCCATGAATCGGCTTCAAATCCGTTGATTCGAGCGCACTCGAATACCGCAAATGGAGAAAGGAGCTCACACTCAACTTCCAATTTCAAAGAGGCACAAAGCACTCAAAGACAAAGTTTCATTCAAAATCAACCGAGTTTACAAATGACACAACCCCCATATTTATAGGCAGTTTACAACTCAACACTGTTCACCGACCTAACATATCTGCGACCCACGACCTAACCTAGGTCGTTAACGACCTATCAACACGCGACTCAACACTTATACATGTAGGTGACTCAACGACCTACGACTTTAGTACAAACATCACAAACACAACACATAACAATATGTACAACATCCACGCGACCTAACAACACAGTTCAATACAACGACTTAACAATTTACAACCATGCGACCTAATCATCAGCGACATAAGAAACCACTCCAGGAGCGACTTAGCGACCTATCTCCAGAAGCGACTTAAGGAGGCTCGCGACCTATAGAGAGTAGCATATGATGGCGGCTTAAAATAAGCGACCTTGCGACCCAAGCTCCACGCTTCCTGAAGTAAACAACGACATAAGGCCTGAGCGACCTGAAACTGAGTGACCTAACACATTAAGTCGTTGGCAACTTAAAACATGTGAACCATGATGCACTGCTTCACTAGGTCGTTCGCGACCTATCTTTGCATCACTAGGTCGTTCGAATGCCTTGGTGCCTGATGTGTTCCCTAACGAGCGACCGTCACTAGGTCGTGAGCGACCTAAGGCCTTTGAGAAATTCAACTCCATTGAGTTCGTAGATTGCGCTGCATCATCCTCCCCCGATTGACAAGAATTCGACCTCGAATTTGCACTTTCTTCTTCCTTGACAGGCTCATTCCCATGAAACGGAACCAAGTATTTGACATTGAAAACATCAGACGTATGAACATTATCCGGCAATCTCAACGGATATGCATTCTCATTGACTTTCTTCACGATCTCTAAAGGACCAATTTTTCGAGCTTTCAACTTGTTGTAAGTTCCCACTGGAAAAAAATCTTTCGTCAAAACGGCGTAAACCAAATCACCTTCTTTGAAATCCACATTTCTTCGTTTCTTATCTGTCAATTGTTTGTACTTATCTCAGTTGTTGCAAGCAATCGTTCTTGAACAACTTTGTGGCATTCTTGCAAATCATTCACGAAATCCAAATCCCGTTTAACAACCCCTTTCTGAAATGGAACGGTTGTCAAATCTAACGGTCCCTTTGGAATTGTTGAATAAACAAGCTGAAATGGACTGAAACCCGTGCTACGATTAACTGCATGGTTATGTGCAAATTCCACTTGACATAACTTCACATCCCAGCTTTTCAAATTGTCTTTCGCAAGACATCTCAATAAGTTTCCCAACGATTTATTCACCACTTCCGTTTGCCTATCTGTTTGCGGATGATAGGCGCTACTAAACTTCAGCTTCGTTCTAACCATATTCCATAAACTCATCCAAAAATGACTTAAGAATCGAGTGTCCCTGTCAGAAACAATGGTCTTAGGCAACCCATGCAATCGATAAATTTCTTTAAAGAATAACTGAGCAACCGGACTGCATCAACGGTCTTCTTACAGGCTATGAAATGTGCCATTTTCGAAAATCTATCTACCACCACATATATGGAATCATTTCCTTGCTGAGTTCTTGGCAAACCCAAAATGAAATCCATGCTAATATCAACCTACGGTCTAGTAGGCACAGGTAACAGCATATATAATCCTTCATTTGTAGCGGTTCCCTTGTAAACTTGACATATGTGATATCTCTCCACAAATCTTTCAACTTCTTTTCTCATGGAAGGCCAAAAATAAGATTGAGAAATCAACTGCAATGTACGATCTCTACCCACATGGCCTTCTTCATGCAATTCTTTCACAGTCTTCATCCGTAAACTGCAATCTGGTATACATAATTGATTTCCTTTGAAAAGAAAACCATCCACCAACACAAACTCATCCGTCTTTCCCTTCTTGACTTCATCTACAAACTTTGCAAAGTAAGGATCTTCAATAAACAATTCTGGAAGTACTTCAAACCCCGTCACTACAAATTTCATTGTAGTCAACAAGTGATTCCTTCTACTCAATGCATCTGCAACACGGTTTGTAACTACCGATTTGTGTTTCACAACAAATGTAAATTGCTGCAAATAAGCAATCCACGATGCTTGCCTAGCTGCAATCTTGTCCTGCCCATGCAAATGTTTCAACGCCTCATGATCAGTATATAACACAAACTCCTTGTGAAACAAGTAATGTCTCCAGTGTTTCACGGCTTGCACAATAGCATAAAATTCCACATCATATGTATTATATCTCATCCTTGCTCCCGAAAGCTTCTCACTGAAATATGCAATAGGACGTCCCTTCTGACTCAACACCCCTCCAATCCCAACCTTCGATGCATCAGTATGTAACTCAAATAACAACTGAAAATCTGGCAAAACAAGAATTGATGTTGTCGTCAAAAGTTCCTTGATCTTCTCAAAAGCTAACTCTGCTTCCTCTGTCCACACGAACTTCTTTCCTTTCATGCAATCGGTTACAGGTGCCATCACACTGCTAAAATGTGGAATGAATCTTCGATGAAAAACCAACCCATGAAAGCTCCTCACTTCAGTAATTGTCTTGGGTTGTGTCCAACTCTTGACGGCTTCCACTTTGCTTTCATCCACTTGAATACCCTCCTTTGACAGAACATATCCCAGAAACAAAACACTGTGCATCATGAACACACACTTCTTCGTTGCTGCATAGAATTGCACCTGTCATAGAATAAACAGCACTTCTCACAAATGCTGGATATGCTCTTCCATACTCCCACTATAGATCAAAATATCGTAAAAGTAAACTACTACGAACTTCCCAATAAATGGTCTGAAAATCTGGTTCATCACCCTCATAAAAGTACTAGGAGCATTTGACAAGCCAAACGGCATAACCAGCAATTCGTATAGACCATCCCTAGTTTTAAAAGCAGTCTTCCACTCATCACCCGGTCTAATACGAATCTGATGGTATCCACTCTTCAAATCAATCTTTGAGAACACAATAGGAAACCTGTATCTCATAATGATCTTGTTTAGAGCCCGACTGTCCGTACACATCTTCCACGAACCATCCTTCTTCAGTACCAATAAGGCTGGCACTGCACAAGGACTCAAGCTCTCCTGAACACGCCCTTGTTCTAACAACTCCTCCACCTGCCTTCTCAGTTCCTCATGCTCCTTAGGACTCATCCTGTAATGTGGCCTGTGAGGTAATACTGCTCCTGGAAGAAGATCAATCTGATGTTGTATGTCTCTCAACGGTGGTAATTCTTTTGGCAACTCTTCAGGAAACACATCTTCAAATTCCTCCAACACTGGTTTGACTTCCTCTAAAACTTCAACCTCCTTACTACTTTCACGTCCGATCAACAAAAACACTTCAGGCTCATCCTCCACTTCCTTGACAAATTCCTTCAAAGATAACAAAGTCATTAGTTCTTCAATCTCCTCCAACTTGCCTTCTTCTTGTTGTCGTTTCTTAGGAACCAAAGTGATTTTAGTGCCCTTGAACATGAAACTGTAGCTGTTAGTACGACCATCATGTTGCACAGCTCTATCATACTGCCACGGTCTCCCCAAAAGCAAGTGACAAACATCCATATCCGCAACATCACACCAAATCTCATCTTTATATTTCTTCCCAATCGAAAAATTTACACAAGCTCTTCTACTGACCTTCACTTCTCCACCTTTCCTCAACCAAGCTAACTTGTAAGGTTTAGGATGCTTCTCGGTCTTTAATTCCAACTTCTTTACAGCCTCTGTAGAAATGATATTGTCACAACTTCCCGCATCAATAACAAACTTGCACACCCTTCCCAAGATAGTACACTTGACTGAAAGATGTTACTTCTCAACCAACTTGAATCATCCTCTTGCTTTGGTGCCCAACAAGATCTCCTCATCATCAAATTACGTCCCTCGTCTCCCGACAATAATTCTTCCTCCTCAGCTTGTGGCAAATTGGAACATTCTACTTCTGTATCCTCATCCTCAACCTCAGCAACCATCGCTCGTTTCTTTGGCTTCAGACATTCATTGCTCTTGTGACCAAACTCCTGACAATTAAAGCATTTGATACCACTATTGACCTTGGTCTTAGCAATTTCATTGGCAACTGGTTTCGCAACAGCCTTGGAAATATTCGCATTGCTACTAGCCCCTTTCACTTGATTGTTGGAATTTGTAAACACGCCACCTCCTCTTCTGCCTTGCTTCTCCCAAGCTAACGCCTTCTGGTGTGCTTCTGCAACAGATCTCGGATCAAACATATTCACCATATCCTGGATCAGCATTCTCAACCCTCCAACAAATCTAGCAGTCAGCTGTTCCTCCGTCTCCATGATATCATTCCTCGCAATCAATTGATAAAATTCATATTCATAATCATTCACAGACTTTGTTCCCCGTCTCAAGTTCTGCAATCGCTGATACATAAGAGACTGATAATTATACGGTAAGAAAGTAGCTCTCATCAACTTTTTCATCTTCTCCCATGATTCAATCTTTGACTTCCCCATTCTCTCCCGTGTAAGTTTAGTTTGTTGCCACCATGCCATAGCTCTCCCTCTCAAACGTGAAGCAACCAACTTAACTCTGCGATGCTCAGGAACTTCTTTGAAGTCAAAAATTTCTTCAAAATTAGATAACCAATCCAAAAATTCTTCCGCTGTCATGCCACCCTTGAATTCTGGAATTTCCATCTTCATCCCTGACTCCCATTTACGATCATCTTCAACATCTCGATATTGATGTCGAACTTGGTCTCGATCTCGATAATGAACACTGAATCTATCACCATCCTCATCATAATTAAAGGTACTTCGATATCGATCTCGACCATCAACATCTCTATGATCACGCATATCTCTTCTACTATGTCTCTCCTCATCACGGTATGGCTCATACTCAAACTCACGTGGAGTTCTTCTCTCTTCATTTCTGTAGTCATGGTAATCTCTTCTCATTGAAACTGATGGCTCTCTCCTTTCTCTATAAGATTGTGGTGACACCCTCCTCGCTTCCGTAACCGATGGCGAAACTCTGTTTCCTCCATGGTTCGAGACTGGCGACCTTCTTCTTTAACTTTGATTCATGTCAATCATCAGTTTCTCTAACTTTCCAATACCTTCATCAAACTTTTCATTGATGCGTTGTTCTATTTGCTCAGCTTCTTCTCTTCTATACAACTCTTCAACATTTTGATGACGATTAGCTCTCCTCGGCGGCATGATATCTCTAACAATCTTCAACAAACTTGCCTTAAATTTCTTCAATTGAACTGATACCAAACTGACTTTCGGCCTTGATCTACACAAGTGATACACGGCTTCAACTTGAACAAATCTCCCACAAACTTGAACAAGTTCGGCTCGGCTTTGAACAACACTTCACTAGCCTCGGCTTTGCTTGATTTAGCTCAGCCTTGACTCTTCAAACCCTTCTCTTCGGCTCCAAGGACTCGGCTTATCTATGATTGGCTAAGTCAAGCTCTGATACCAAAACTGACGCAGCGGATATAAACGGATGACGACGAAATGAAGATTTCGTGTCAAGCTAATTGAAGAACTATTAGATGAAGCAATATAAATCGATGGATTGAAAGATACCGAATGCCCAAATTCATTGATCTCCAAAAGATACCGAATTCTAACTATCTCCAACACGTTGATTGCGCACGATACCATGTTAAAAGATCTACGATTCTTCTATGTTGATCTCGCGCACAAGATTCCGTGAATCATCTTCAAATCCGTTGATTCGAGCACACTCGAATACCGCAAATGGAGAAAGGAGCTCACACTCAACTTCCAATTTCAAAGAGGCACAAAGCACTCAAACACAAAGTTTCATTCAAAATAAACCGAGTTTACAAATGACACAACCCCCATATTTATAGGCAGTTTACAACTCAACACTGTTCACCCACCTGACATATCTGTGACCCACGACCTAACTTAGGTCGTTAACGACCTATCAACACGCGACTCAACACTTATACATGTAGGTGACTCAACGACCTACGACTTTAGTACAAACATCACAAACACAACACATGACAATATGTACAACATCCATGCGACCTAATAACACAGTTCAATACAACGACTTAACAATTTACAACCATGCGACCTAATCATCAGCGACATAAGAAACCCCTCCAGGAGCGACTTAGCGACCTATCTCCAGAAGCAACTTAAGGAGGCTCATGACCTATAGAGAGTAGCATGTGATGGCGGCTTAAAATAAGCGACCTTGCGACCCAAGCTCCACACGTCCTTAAGTAAACAACGACATAAGGCTTGAGCGACCTGAAACTGAGCGACCTAACACATTAAGTCGTTGGCAACTTAAATCATGTGAACCATGATGCACTGCTTCACTAGGTCGTTCGCGACCTATCTTTGCATCACTAGGTCGTTCGAATGCCTTGGTGCCTGATGTGTTCCCTAACGAGAGACCTTCACTAGGTCGTGAGCGACCTAAGGCCTTTGAGCAATTAAACTCCATTGAGTTTGTAGATTGCGCTACATCAATTTCAGAATAATCTCTTAAAATAAATATAAACTATTTTTATTTACAACTATTTCACTATATAAATTATTTTAATATATAAACTATTTTAATTTATAACTATTTTAAATTACATATACTATTTTCAATATCTAAACTGTATAAGTGGGAACTATTATGATTACGGAAGTGTTATTATTTCAAAAGTATTATGATTTCGTAAGTGTTATAATTTTGAAAGTGTTACGATTCGAAATGAATATTATTTAAAGTGAATAATGATATTGAATTGATATAGTTTTCAAATGAATATGATATTTTGATATGAAGTATGAACTATTTGAAATGAAATGACCATGGTGTGAAATAGGCATTTGGTTGTTAAAGAGACCGGGTTCGGATATTGTCATACTCTCTACCAATACCGAAAACCACTTTAACAACTGTGTACATATTGGAGATTCTAGAACAAAGTAGGATGGTTTGGCGACGATTCTATATAAGGTATTAATGTAACCCTGACCCCCACGAGTCAGCTTGATGTGGCTAAAACAGGAGCTATACCGGGCCAGGTGAGGTTATTTCTCCGATCGGGCACATTTCTTCGATACCATTCTATTGCTTTTGTGATTCGATTAGGTGCACCTTTGATTTGGGAGTGTATCTCGAGGTGGGCCGTAGTAGCTGCTATGCGTTACCACTAGTCCAAGAGTGCAAACGGTATTTCTACCTTGGCATTGCCTCGCGTGCCTTCTCATATGCCTTATCGCGCCTTCTACGAGTTTGGTTTGTACCATACCTATGGAGTGCCCTCTGATAGCCCTCCAGTTTACGGAGGAACTACTGTACTGTATAGAATATGGAAATATATAAAACGTGTTAAAGGGGATATAGGTAACGCCTTAACGCTATTTTAATACTTTAGTTTACTATAGACACTATTATAATTGCGTATTATACTACATAATACTTAGTTCCACGGATCCTTAGAGGATGGAGATCCCAAACATCCTTCAAGTAACTTGTATTTCAGTTGACATTTCACTTGAGTTGAATTTATTAATATAAGAATGCCAATCCTGACTTGAGTGTTTTGTGTTGTGTGTTCTGCTTTATGCTCGGGTCAGACTGAGTGTCACAGCATTTGAGACTCACCTTTGGAGATTGGAGCTTTGTTTGAAGATCTATCAATCCACTTTCAGTTATTTCAGTTTATTACAGTCATTTATGTTCAGACTCGTTAGTTGCTTATGTATTAGAGATCCATTTGTATTTGAGATTTTGTTGTATTTTGGTTCAGACTCTATGTTTATATAGTAGCTTCATGAACTACTATTTATCTATTTCGCTGTTTATTGTTGTAATACTACGTATCTGTGATTCTATGATTGATTTATTTACTATATATGCTGAGTTTTGCCAAATATAAATTAACAATCTGTTGTTTTAAGCAATTCAAGTCTGACATGAGTGGATGATTGTCGATTTGAACGGTTCGAAACACTAGATCTTTACAATTGGTATCAAAGCTCGAGTTTAGGCAAAACCTAGCATATAGAGTAAACTTAATTACAGATTCATCTTCATTCGAGCTTGAGTTTCTTCCTCTTTGAATTGGGTTTCCTTTGAATTTTTGGAACTTACCCCTTTGTTCTGAAATCCATTCTTGTTTTCTCCCGTTCATGTTCTTTTGACTGGAGCATCCCATAGTTTAATCCTCAACTGTCAACTTCATCCTTTTGTGTGACTTATCCATCGGCGGTCTCGCCAATCTTAGAATGATTTAAAAAGGGGTAAAACTCCTTAGCAACAAGCATCGATTCACCGGTGATTTCTATATCCTCGGTTTGATGCTGTTATTTGTAACAACCCTGTACTTTGTGATTATTTTAATTTTATATTTTAATTATTTAAATTGATTTCCTGATTTAAAAACTTTGAATTGCTTATTAAAATGAATAAATTTTGTTATTTTAAATATAAATTTTGATGTGAATTTGAATTCCAAACATGAATAAATCGAATATTTTCCAAAAATGTAATTTTGGTCAAAATGGTCAAACTTTGACTTTTAAAATTTAAAAATTTTGAATTTTGAATTTTATCTTTTATTATGAAAATAAATTAAATTTCAAGAATGCTGCTTTTCTTTTCGTTGAAATCCGATTTATATTGTGAAAGTTATGCTTTTTACAATATTGTGTGTAAATTGTTTTATTTATAAAATTGTCTATTTTAATTTATATAAATAATATTTTTGATTGTCAAACCACGTTCTAATTTGTGTAACATATCATGTATGCATATATTTTATTTTTAAAACATTTTTTTAAAGTGTTGTTATAATTTTCTAATGTTCATTGTATTTTGTTTTCAAATTTTAAAGTCTAGTTTCAATTATTAAACTATTTTCTTATTTATATTCTATTTTTCCTTAAATTAATTATTTATTTTATTTTTAACTTTATTTTGTTCTGATTTTTATTTTTATATGATGAAATTTATTTGTTATTTTGATTAAAAGAAAAAAAAGAAATATAAAGAGACTTAAACCTTTCATTTGCGTGTGACTCTTCACTTTCTTTTGGCTTTACACCTTCTTTTGTCTTTTCATTGCTTGACCGCCCTTTCTCTCCTGGTTAGCCATGTCTTTCTTTCATTTTTTTCATGTGAGAAAATCTTCCCACCATTTCTAAAACTCACGGCCATGTTATTTTTGAGAATTTTTTTGCTAGTGGCTCCTATTTCTCATTTTATCTCTTCTTTTTCAATGTTTTGCCTCTCCTACCTTGCTTGCTCGGCCACTAGCCTCTCCACTCCATCAGCTCTATCATCCCCTCCTCCATCCACAGCAGCCATCAGCCCCTCCTCTGACCAAAAAGTCAAGCCATGACCACTTGATGTTGATAGCTCCACAAAATTTGCACAAAACTGCACAAAATCTTGCCTAGCCAAGCTTAATTCCACCTTACCCTTCCATACTCCTCTCGGCCACCCCTAGAACCACCATCACCAGCCACTACCTGACCTTTGGCCGCTGCTGCACCATCACCAGATCTGAAACAAGCATGGCCGAGCCAAGAATGTCATAAAAACTCCACTTATTTAGCCTTGACCCCATGTATGCTTTATGTTGCAACCACTACCCTTCATCTCCACTTGTTTCTATGCCATATTGATGTCATACCTGATCTTAACACCATCTTTGCCTGAGCATAAATATCCCCATGGTTGAGCTTTTGAATGGTTGTAGCAAGGTCAAGTTATCTTGCCTTTGTTGCTCTTTAATTTCAATTCATTTCAATGTGCTTTGTGTTGCATATTTATGTTATATTTTTTTGTGTTATTGGTTGTTACAAGATGATCATCTTGGCTCTCTCTACTCATTTGAATCCAATGTCATGCTGTGTCGTGCTATCGTGCTTTCTTGATTTGTTTTGTGTGTCTCGATTAGCTAACTTCAACTTGAAAAGGTGAGTCATTCTTACTCTGAAATCTCTACTTATGAAATGGTGAATTGATGTCAAGTGTTTAGTAATTAAAAATGTTTATGCAAGTAAATGATGATCATATCATATGCTATGCCATGCCATGTTATTACCATGTTAAGTATGTTAATTATCACCTGACATATGATATATGACATTATATCGTGACATTGACATTATTTATATTGTATATGTTTACACTACAAGTTCCCTGTAGAATAGAATCACTATGGGTTGAAATGATACATACCCGAATGGACTTTAGAATAGGGAAAAATCATTATGGGCTAAAATGATAGGACTGAGCGATTTTTATTGTATTTTATTTGACTTGGGATTGCGGGTTTGAAATGATAGAACCCAGGTTTTCTTTTTAAACCACGCATTGAAATTATATATATCCGTATCACTTGACCTAGGTTAGAAAATTATATACATACCCCGTGGTATATTTTTAAATGATTTTTATATAAATATGTATTTTTAAAAGTATGAAATTTAATTTAAAAATAAATATTTTGTGGTTTTGGGAAAGCTAAATATTAAGTTTTTAATTTTTGAATATAAGGTTGTAAATTTGAAGTAAATTTGATTTTTGACTTTAAATTATATTTTTAAAATGTAAATTAATAATGAAAATTTAATTTAAAGTTTTGAAATGATATTTAAAGTAAAATATTAATTTTTATTTAATTTATAAGTTAATAAACAGTGAATTTTGACTTAACAAATGAATTGAGTTTTTAAAATTTGATATTCAATTATAAAATTTTATGGTGATAAATCATATGTTAAATTGATTTAAATGTGAAAGTTTAGAAGCCTAAAAATATGATTTATAAGTTTAAAATTTTTCTAAAATTTAAGTTTTTTTTTTTTTTGAAAAGTTAAAATAAACTCTAGAATTTTATTAATAGCATTTCCAAAATGATGTAGTCTTATGACAGCATTTTTAAATGTTGTTGTTTTTGAACTTAACTATGTTTGAAATAACTAAATATCTTTCACGGCATTTTATAGATGCCGTTATACTTGAACTAAACTATTTTGGAAACTATAAGCTACGATAGCACTTTATAAACGCTGTCGTTGCTATATTTTGACAATGTTTGAAATGTTACAGATTTTAACACTGTTTGAGTTATATTTTAAAGTGTTAAATGATTTAACTTTTGGAATTGATTATTTGTGAAAGTTAAGGAGTTTTAAATATAATTTAATATTTAAATTTGAATTTTTAAGTAACTTAAATTAAATTTGAATTTAAATAAGATTTACTTGGTTATGTGTTAAATGGAATGAAATGTAACCGGATAAATGAAATTTTGAATGGAATTTTGAAATGTCTTTTGTAATGATATTTGAAATAATAAATGAATGAAATATTAAATTTTTTACATGATATTTAAATTTGAATATTTGAAATTTAATTCAAATAATGATTTGATAATGAGGTTTTGAAGGATATGATATTTTAATGATTTTGAAATGGTTTTGAATAATATAATCTTTATTTGATAAAGAATGTGAATTCGAAATGATATTTGATTTTGATAAATGAATATTTAAAGTTTATATTAGTAGGAAAGGATATTTAGTTTACTGGTAATTTGAGTTTATTTAAATGATATTGGATTTGTGAAGTGAATATTTCAAAACAAAGTAATAATGAAGTTAAATTTGGGATATATGAAATTATAATTTTTTTTTTGAAACGTGGGATATTTAAGCTTTGAAATATGTTAAAAATTGAATGGTTTATTTTGTGGATCAAATCTATATTTAAAATTTATATGATTTGAAATGGTTTATTTGGAAACTGAATTGAATTGAAACTGATGGTTTCAATTGAATTAAATTGGAAATTTGATAATTTAGGTTTAATTGAATAAATTTGAAAATTTGGATTAAAGGAATGTTTCATGATTTCACATGTATGATTTTGAAATGTTATGATTTTCAAAGTGTATTGATTTCAAGTATTTTGGTTTCGAAAGAGTTATAACTTTGAAAGTATTATGATTTTTTTTTGAAAAGTGAATATATGTTTGAAATGGAACGATAAACTATTTTGATTTGAATATAGTTTTGAAATAAAATGGTTTTGGTTTTGAGGTATAAATTATTTTGAAAGTAATATAGTTTTGAAATGAAATGATTTGATTTTTGAAGTATAAACTATTTTGAAATGACCACGGCGTTATAATAATGTTTGGTTGTTAAAGAGACCGGGATCGGAAGTTGTCTACTCTCTGCCAACTCTGAAAACCACTTTATCAACCATGTACGCGGTGGAGATTCCAGAATAAAGTAGGATGGTGGCGACGATCTTGAGGTATATTACGTGGACCCAACTCCCGTGAGTTGGCATAAGGTGGCTAAAACAGGAGCGATCGACGGGCCAAGTGAGGCCATTCCTCCGATCGGACACATTCCTTCGTTACTATACTCTTTTCTTGTGGTTGAGTTGATGGCCATCCTCCTATTTTGATTGGGAGTGTGTTCCGAGGTGGGCGGTAGTGGCTGCTCTGCATTACCACCTGCCCGGAAGCGTAATTGGTATATCTACCCTGGCATTGCCTAGTTGTGCCGTGTCACCTACCATAGCGAGCCTTACTACGAGTTTTTTTTCTCCCATAGCCCATGGAGTATTTAGAGTAGTCTCTCGATCTGGAGATATGCTGATACTGGATGGACTATTGGGACTATTAAGTGTTGGAGGCTATATAGGTAACCCTTCAATGCTATTTATAAGTAAGTTTATTTTACTGTTGACATTATTATAATAGCGCAATATTGCAACATAGTAAATATTTTAATGGATCCTTAAAGGATGGGAGATCCCAAGCATCCTTTAAGTTACTGATGCATTTTTGTTACTATTCACTTAAGTTGATTTACAATTCATAAGTATTTATGTCCTGACTCGAGTGTTTTGTGTTTTGCTTTACGCTAGAGTCAGACTTAGTGCTTCAGCATTCAAGACTCACCTTCGGAGTTGGAGCTTTGCTTAAAGATCCTTCCATCTATTTTGCTTTCAGTATCCAATGATTCCAATGTTGTATCCAGATTTGCACCTGATGTATCTTGTTACTCTTCTGTTGTATCTTGTTTGACTCTGATGTATCTTATTTTCATATAGTATCTTCATGAACTACTATCTCTTTTAATTCCGCTGCACTATTATTTACTCTATGTCTGTGATCTGTGATTACTTATTTACTGTATATTCTAAGATTTGCCAAATTTTATTTACAACGTAGTATTTTGAGCAATTCAAGTCCGACATGTGCGGATGTGAAGGGTTGAAAATATCGGGTCGTTACAGTTGGTATCAAAGCTTTGGAAGCTCTAGGCAAACTCAGCATGTATGGTAAACGTATTTACATAATCACTTCCATTCAAGTTCGAATCTCGTCCTTTTTTACTCGATTCCTTTGAATTTTGGAACGTTCCGTGTGGTTTCAAAATCCATATGTGTCCCTCACTATTCGTCTTCTTTTGATTCTGGAGTATCTCATAACTCCACTTCGAATGATCTTTATGATGAGTAGGTAGTCCCACCAATCTTAAGTTGATTTGTAAAGGGGTGAAACTCCTTTACAACAGCATCGATTCACTAGAGATCTTATAACCTCGGTTTAGATGCTAGTATCTCTTATTATCCCAAATTTGAGACCGAATGTTGATTTACCCAAGAAATCCACATCAATCTTATTCTTTAAGTCACGGTTGACCCGGTTAAGGTTGCCCGCGATTTATATAAGCTTCCATCTTCTTATTCTGTTATTTAATCATCTCATCTTTGTTTCCAAGTTACCTTTTCAAATCATTCTTGAACTGTATTTGTAAACTAATATTTAAAATGTTTTATATATTGTGATGTTTAAGTTGTTATTGTTGATTTGGGTTTCCGATCGAATCATCTGATCAACGCTATCGATAGGATTTCCAAAACACTTGAACAGAGCAAACTGACACAATATGTTTTTCAAATTTGTCAATGAAATAAATTTTCTAACTATATTATTGTTATCTCGCTTTTTGGCAAAGCCGTGATACCAAAAGATTGATCGGAAATAAAAGACAGTTCGCCTCAGAAATTGGTTATACTTTGCTTCACTATGGATATCGATGAATTTTGTCCGAGCCCAGATCAGGCTACAACTGATAGGACATGACAAACAAGATCATAAAAGCCAGTGTTTCAAATTTCAGGTTAATCGGAGTTCCTATGAACGAGATATGATCGATGCAAGTTAGCCAAAGTACGTTGTTCGTATCCATTAGATTGTTGAGGAGATGTCCATTTCGAATCCATCGGATTCGTATCCATCAATGTTTGTTTTGTTCGAATTCATCAGGTTCCACATACTTCGAATCGATCGAGTTCGAATCGATCAGTAACATGATATCGGTCAGTTCGAATCGATCGGTTTCGAATCGATTAAATAGGCATCATCTCAGCATGTTCGTATCCATTGAGTTTAGAGCAGTTCGAATCCATCGTTCGTATCCATCAGGAAGTCATGCATTGGTCTATTCGAATCCATCAGATTCATATCCACCAGGTTCGAATCGATGACGTTCGCATCGATCAATCCACACCGCTTCGCATCCATCGATGTACCCTACTTCGAGTCGGTCGGTCTCGTATCCACCCCCAAGCACTGCTTCGTATCGATCTTCCTCGCATCCATCAACAGTGACACGTCACTATTTCGTATCCATGAAATCTGCCCTGTTCGTATCCACTCGGTTCGTCTCGATCCAGTTCGTATCGATCAATGATTCGTATCCATCGATGCAAACTGGGTCATGGCACTTGATACGAACAAGGCGAAATTTGTGGAAACGAAGCGGTAAACTTGGAGCAAAAGGCGGATCGATGCGAGGAGTGCACGCCACATCACTACAGTACCACGTGCTCCATCGAGTTGAATGGGATGGATACGATGGCATGGATTCGAAGTCAGCAGGAAACGAAAATCACCATCTTGCGTCGATCATATCTCACGATCCACTAGTCCAAATGCTACGAACTTTTCACAGAAGCTTCCATACAAGGTAAAGATTGCTCCTGCCAAGTTTCAGCTCGATTGGATCATTTTTTGATGGATACGAAATCATTTCGTATCGATCACAGATCGAGTCGAAACTTGGTGGGGTCGGTCACGAGGGCCCACTCACGTGCCAAAAGAAGTCTTCCGAAGTTTGAGCGAGATCTGAGTCTCCTACGCCTATAAATAGCACCCTGAAGCCTACAGAAAAGGAATCTTTTGGCGATTCGACGCCCAGACTCTGCCGGATTCAATTCTACTCTTCATTACTACTGTTGTAGTCAAACTTCAGAGCTATTATCAACTGTAATCCGCTGTAATTGATTGAAATCATCAAGTGAATCAATAAAGTCATCAACTTCAGAGTGGACGCGAACCACGATAAATCCTGTTTTTTTTATTGTTGTTTCTGAATTGTTGTGCTTGATATTGCTTAGATCTGAGATTTGTGTTGAATATTGTCGATTTGTGTTCGTAAACGAGTGCTTTCACGATATTGGGGTTTGGGACCATTTTTGGTGCAAACACTTTGGTGCTTTCACCGAGAAAGCTGATTCAGTAGAAGTTGAATTTGAAGATTTAAGAGTTCAGATCTAAAAGCTATGACAAGGCAAACAGGTAGAAGGCAAAGGCCAGAGAGAAGTGAACATGAAGGAAGTCAAGAGGCTTCTTCAGGAGCGAATCAAGCATTGGTCTTCATCACCAGGGATGAGATGGAGACAATGATGAAGAGGCAGGAGGAGTTGATCCAGAGCTTGTTTCAACAGATCGGGCAACTTGGAGCAAAGAATCGAGGAGCAGATGGAGTTCAGAATGAAGCAGGACCATCCAGCGTAGTACCTGGTTTAGGAGGCACACACTTGGAGCATGCTGATCCAATACCGGAGAGAGAGAGAGAGGAGCATCTGCGCAACCTGAAGGTAGCAGAGGAATGAACGCTCAGTCAAGGGGGCATATTCCAGAATTCCCTCGTGAACTCGAGGGGCAGGTCGAAAGTGATGAACGAGGATTGCATCTTGGAGACAATGACAGATTGGCGGAGATGGTCAGGCGGGCTATGAGAGGCGGATTAGTAAACAGAGATCTTGAAGATGTAAATAGGAGTCCCTTTTCTCCTGCAATTAGGATGGCTAGGAACCCACCAGAGTTCAAGCTACCATCGGTGGAGATGTATGATGGGAGGATGGACCCCGCGGTCCATCTGACAAGGTATATGAGGCACATGGAAGTGCTGGGGGCATCATAGGAAGTTATGGCCCGGTGCTTTCCACTATATCTGACGGATATCGCAGCGTTATGGTTTAGGCAGCTGGAGAGTGGCTCCATAGGAACATGGGCAGATTTAACTGAGAGATTCATGAGGCAGTATAGGGTTCACATTGCAAGACCCACGAATGTGATGAGTTTGGCAATTCTGAAGCAGAAAGCTGGGGAATCTTTGTGGAGTTTCCTGACACGGTTCAACGCGGCAGCAGCATCAGTGGATCGACCAGATCCATCCATGGTTATGATGGCAGCTGTGTCCGGAATAGCCGACGGCACAGAATTCAAAAATTCATCGACTAAAGATCCGCCTATGGATCTAGGAGAATTCTATCACGAGGCAGAAAAATTCTTGCGATTGGAAGATACGAGTACACAAAGAGAAGAAAATGATAAACTTAATGTTTATACGGTCAAAGATGGAAATCCCCCTGAGAAAGGTACACAAACTAGCAAGGGGAAACGAAAGGCTGAGTATAGCTATAACGGATCAATGCAACCACGAAAGGAACCAAGATTCACCACATACTCAGTGCTGAATGATAGTTTGGAACGAATCTATCAGCATACCAGAGAGCAGGTTCCGTATCGTAGACCAATGCGAAGGGATCCAACTTCTGACGAGAGGAAATCAGATAAGTATTGCATATTCCATGAACTGAACGGTCATAACACTAATGAAATCAGATAAGTATTGCATATTCCATGAACTGAATGGTCTTAACACTAATGATTGTAGGCATCTGAAGGATGAGGTGGAAGGATATATCAGGAACGGTATGCTACTTCAGTATGTGAGGAGGCGAACTCCAGCGGTGGAGCCAGAGCGACCACCGTTTACATCAGCTGGAGGTGACCCTGAACCGGGACAACGTTTGATTATCAGTTGATTGATTGACTGAAATAATGATGAACAAGTCGTAAACCTCTCACTAACACGGTTAAATCATTTACACACATAAGCGATCGCGCGCGATCCATAGGCATGCTCTGAATGACTACCAACCGCATCATAGTAAGAGTTTACGCTTTGACATCTTCGCCTTGCTTTTTTGCTTTGATTTTGATTTGAACATTTAGACTTAGTTTGTTTGGACATTTTTGTAGTGGAATTCGTATGATCACTGCTTTGATATTTGCAATTCTGTGAAAGAATTTACTTGTATGCCCGTTGGATTGCGAACGGTCCATAAGCACCTCTTGTATGGCGATGAATCGCCAAAGTCTTTGATTCAGAAACTCCCCCGAACATGAAATTTGGCATCGATAATATTAAGTCCCCTGGGCACACATGATTTGCCTCGAACGGCGCCCGACCTCAAACAGTTATAGTTCGCCTCGAGCGACACACGATCGCGAACGATCATAATTCGCCTTGAACGACACATGATCGCGAACGATCAACATTTGCCACGAACGGCATCCGACCGCGAACGATCACATTCCACGATTCGCCTCGAACGACACCCGACCACGAACGGTCATGATTCACTTACTATGATATCCGACCGCGAACGATCACATTTTTCCTCGTGCGGCAATCAATCGCAATCGATAACAATTTGCCTCGAACGGCACCCGACCGTGAACGGTCGCAACTCACCTTATATGACATTCGATCGCGAACGATCACACCCGGCCTCGAACGGTCACGATTTGCCCTGAATGCCACCCAACCTCGAACGGTCACAATTCGCCTTGAACGGCACCTGATCGCGAACTATCATCGTTTGCCGTGAACGGCATCCAACCACGAACGATCCCATTGCACATCTGTCACGAACGGTATCCGACCGCGAACGGTCTTGTATCACCATTTGCCGCGAACGGCATAGACCGCGAACGGTCCCATTCCATCCTTCACCGCGAATGGCATCGACCGCGAATGATCCCGATTCACCTCAAATGGCATACGATCCCGAATGATCATCATCGAGGTCATATGAAATTATCAAGTTCTTTACAGGTTGTTGATAGGATATGAACATCCAGCTTATGGCATTACAGAACACACCTTCCTATCGCAAGTCATGTTTTAGGGGGAAAATGTTATCCTGCTTTTTGGCAGAGCTGTGATACCAAAAGATTGATCGAAAACAAAAGACAGTTCGTCTCAGAGATGGGTTATACTGCTTCACTATGGATATCGACGAATTTTGTCCGAGCCCGGATCAGGCTACAACTGATAGGACATGACAAGCAAGATCATAAAAGCCAGTGTTTCAAATTTAAGGTTAATCGGAGTTCGTATGAACGAGATATGATCGATGCAAGTTAGCCAAAGTACACTGTTCGTATCCATCAGATTGTTGAGGAGATGTCCATTTCGAATCCATCGGATTCGTATCCATCAATGTTTGTTTTGTTCGAATCCATCAGGTTCCACATACTTTGAATCGATCGAGTTCGAATCGATCAGTAACATGATATCGGTCAGTTCGAATCGATCGGTTTCGAATCGATCAAATAGGCATCACCTCAGCATGTTCGTATGGTTCGTATCCTTCAGGAAGTCATGCATTGGTCTATTCGAATCCATCAGATTCGTATCCACCAGGTTCGAATTGATGACGTTCGCATCGATCAATCCACACCGCTTCGCATCCATCGGTGTACCCTACTTCGAGTCGGTCGGTCTCGTATCCACCCCCAAGCACTGCTTCGTATTGATCGTCCTCGCATCCATCAACAGTGACACGTCACTATTTCGTATCCATGAAATCTGCCCTGTTTGTATCCACTCGGTTCGTCTCGATCCAGTTCATATCGATCAATGATTCGTATCCATCGATGCAAACTGGGTCATGGCACTTGATACGAACAAGGCGAAATTCATGGATACGAAGCGGTCAACTCGGAGCAAAAGGTGGATCGATGCGAGGTGTGCGTGCCATGTCACTACAGTACCACATGCTCCATCGAGTCGAACGGGTTGGATACGATAGCATGGATTCGAAGTCAGTAGGAAACGAAAATCACCATCTTGCGTCGATCATATCTCACGATCCACTGGTCTAAATGCTACGAAATTTTTACAGAAGCTTCCATACAAGGTAAAGATTGTGCCTGCCAAGTTTCAGCTCGATTGGATCATTTTTTGATGGATACGAAATCATTTCGTATCGATCACAGATCAAGTCGAAACTTGGTGGGGTCGGTCGCGTAGGCCCACTCACGTGCCAAAAGAAGTCTTCCGAAGTTTGAGCGAGATCTGAGCCTTCTACGCCTATAAATAGCACCCTGAAGCCTACAAAAAGGGGATCTTTTGGCGATTCGACGTCCAGACTCTACCGGATGCAATTCTACTCTTCATTACCGCTGTTGTAGTCAAACTTCAGAGCTATTATCAATTGTAATCCGCTGTAATTGATTGAAATCATCAAGTGAATCAATAAAGTCATCAACTTCAGTGTGGACGTAGGCAAGATCGCCGAACCAATATAAATCCTGTGTTTTTTATTGTTGTTTTTGAATTGTTGTGCTTGATATTGCTTAGATATGAGATTTGTGTTGAATATTGTCGATTTGTGTTCACAAACGGGTGCTTTCACGATATTGGGGTTTGGGACCATTTTTGGTGCAAACACTTTGGTGCTTTCACCGAGAAAGCTGATTCAGGAGAAGTTGAATTTGAAGATTTAAGAGTTCAGATCTAAAAGTTATGACAAGGCAAACAGGTAGAAGGCAGAGACCAGAGAGAAGTGAACATGAAGGAAGTCAAGAGGCTTCTTCAGGAGCGAATCAAGCATCGGTCTTCATCACCAGGGATGAGATGGAGACAATGATGAAGAGACATGAGGAGTTGATCCAGAGCTTGTTTCAACAGATCGGGCAACTTGGAGCACAGAATCGGGGAGCAGATGGAGTTCAGAATGAAGCAGGACCATCCGGCATAGCAAATGGATTAGGAGGCACACACTTGGAGCATGCTGATCCAATACCGGAGAGAGAGAGGAGCATCTGCGCAACCTGGAGGTAGTAGAGGAATGAACGCTCAATCAAGGGGCAGATTCCAGAATTCCCTCGTGAACTCGGGGGGCAGGTCGAAAGCGATGAACGAGGATTGCATCTTCGAGACAACGACAGGTTGGCGGAGATGGTCAGGCGGGCTATGAGAGGCGGATTAGTAAAAAGAGATCTTGAAGATGTGAACCGGAGTCCCTTTTCTCCTGCAATTAGGATGGCTAGGAACCCACCAGAGTTCAAGCTACCATCGGTGGAGATGTATGATGGGAGGACGAACCCCGCGGTCCATCTGACAAGGTATATGAGGCACATGGAAGTGCTGGGGGCATCACAAGAAGTTATGGCCCGGTGCTTTCCACTATATCTAACGGATATCGCAGCCTTATGGTTTAGGCAGCTGGAGAGTGGCTCCATAGGAACATGGGCAGATTTAACTGAGAGATTCATGAGGCAGTTTAGGGTTCACATTGCAATACCCAAGAATGTGATGAGTTTGGAAATTCTGAAGCAGAAAGCTGGGGAATCTTTGAGGAGTTTCTTGACATGGTTCAACGCGGCAGCAGGATCGGTGGATCGACCAGATCCATCCATGGTTTTGATGGCAGCTGTGTCCGGAATAGCTGACGGCACAAAATTCAAAAATTCATTGACTAAAGATCCGCCTATGGATCTAGGAGAATTCTATCACGAGGTAGAAAATTTCTTGCGATTGGAAGATGCGAGTAAAGAAAATGATGAACTTAATGTTTATACGGTCAAAGATGGAAATCCCCTTGAGAAAGGTACAGAAACTAGCAAGGGGAAACGAAGGGCTGAGAATAGCTATAACCAATCAATGCGACCACGAAAGGAACCAAGATTCACCACATACTCAGAGCTGAATGATAGTTTGGAACGAATCTATCAGGATACCAGAGAGCAGGTTCCGTATCGTAGACCAATGCGAAGGGATCCAACTTCTGACGAGAGGAAATCAGATAAGTATTGCATATTCCATGAACTAAACGGTCATAACACTAATGATTGCAGGCATCTGAAGGATAAGGTGGAAGGGCATATCAGGAACGGTATGCCACTTTATTATGTGAGGAGGCAAACTCCAGCGGTGGAGCCAGAGCGACCACCGTCTACATCAGCTAGAGGTGACCCTGAATCGGGACAGCGTTTGATTATCAATTGATTGATTGGCTGAAATAATGATGAACAAGTCGTAAACCTCTCACTAACATGGTTAAATTATTTACACATGTAAGCGATCGCGCACGATCCATAGGCATGCTCTGAATGACTACCAAACGAATCATAGTAAGAGTTTACGCTTGACATCTTCGTCTTGCTTTTTTGCTTTGAACATTTAGACTTAGTTTGTTTGGACATTTTTGCTGTAGAATTCGTATGATCACTGCTTTGATATTTTCAATTCTGTGAAAGAATTTACTTGTATGCCCATTGGATCGCGAACGGTCCACAAGCACCTCTTGTATGGCGATGAACAGCCAAAGTCTTTGATTCAGAAACTCCCCCGAACGTGAAATCTGGCATCGATAATACTAAGTCCTCCCGGGCATACATGATTTGCCTCGAACGACGCCCGACCTCAAACGGTCACAATTCGCCTCGAGCGGCACACGATCGCGAACGGTCACAATTCGCCTTGAGCGGCACACGATCGCGAACGATCAACATTTTCCACGAACGGCATCCGACCGCGAACGGTCTCATTCCACGATTCGCCTCGAACGACACCCGACCGCGAACGGTCATGATTCACTTACTATGATATCCGATCGTGAACGATCACAATTTTCCTCGTGCGGCAATCAATCGCAATCAATCACAATTCGCCTCGAACGGCACCCGACCGCGAACGGTCGCAACTCACCTTATATGACATTCGATCGCGAATAGTCACACCCGGCCTCGAATGGTCACGATTTGCCTTGAACGCCATCCGACCTCGAACGGTCACAATTCGCCTTGAACGGCACCTGATCGCGAACGATCACCGTTTACCGCGAATGGCATCCAACCATGAACGATCCCATTGCATCATCTGCCACGAACGGCATCCGATCGCGAATGGTCCCGTATCACCATTTTCCGCGAACGACATCGACCGCGAACGGTCCTATTCCTTCCTTCGCCGCGAACGGCATCGACCGCGAATGGTCCCGATTCACCTCAAATGGCACACGATCCCGAACGATCGTCATTCGAGGTCATATGAAATTGTCAAGTTCTTTACAGGTTGTTGATAGGATATGAACATCCAGCTTATGGCATTACAAAACACACCTTCCTATCGCAAGGCATGTTTTGGAGGGTAAATGTTATCCTGCTTTTTGGCAAATCCGTGATACCAAAAGATTGATCGGAAACAAAAGACAGTTCGTCTCAGAGATTGGTTATACTTTGCTTCACTATGGATATCGATGAATTTTGTCATAGCCCGGATCAGGCTACAACTGATAGGACATGACAAGCAAGATCATAAAAGCCAGTGTTTCAAATTTCAAGTTAATCGTAGTTCGTATGAACGAGATATGATCGATGCAAGTTAGCCAAAGTACGCTGTTCGTATCCATCAGATTGTTAAGGAGATGTCCATTTCGAATCCATCGGATTCGTATCCATCAATGTTTGTTTTGTTCGAATCCATCAGGTTCCACATACTTTGAATCGATCGAGTTTGAATCGATCAATAACATGATATCGGTCAGTTCGAATCGATCGGTTTCGAATCGATCAAATAGGCATCGCCTCAGCATGTTCGTATCCATTGAGTTTAGAGCAGTTCGAATCCATCATTCGTATCCATCAGGAAGTCATGCATTGGTCTATTCGAATCCAACAGATTCGTATCCACCAGGTTCGAATCGATGACGTTCGCATCGATCAATCCACACCGCTTTGCATCCATCGGTGTACCCTACTTTGAGTCGGTCGGTCTCGTATCCACCCCCAAGCACTGCTTCGTATTGATCGTCCTCGCATCCATCAACAGTGACATGTCACTATTTTGTATCCATGAAATCTTCCCTATTTGTATCCATTCGGTTCGTCTCGATCCCGTTCGTATCGATCAATGATTCATATCCATCGATGCAAACTGGGTCATGGCACTTGATAAGAACAAGGCGAAATTCGTGGATACGAAGCGGTCAACTCATAGCAAAAGGCGGATCGATGCGAGGAGTGTGCGCCACGTCACTACAGTACCGCGTGCTCCATCGAGTCGAACAGGATGGATATGATGGCATGGATTCGAAGTCAGCAGGAAACGAAAATCACCATCTTGCATCGATCATATCTCACGATCCACTTGTCCAAATGCTACGAAATTTTCACAAAAGCTTCCATACAAGATAAAGATTGCTCCTGCCAAGTTTCAGCTCGATTGGATCATTTTTTTATGTATATGAAATCATTTCGTATCGATCACAGATCGAGTCGAAACTTGGTGGGGTCGGTCGCGTGGGCCCACTCACGTACCAGTAGAAGTCTTCCGAAGTTTGAGCGAGATCTGAGCCTCCTACGCCTATAAATAGCACCTTGAAGCCTACAGAAAGGGGATCTTTTGGCGATTCGACGTCCAGACTCTGCCGGATTCAATTCTACTCTTCGTTACCGTTGTTGTAGTCAAACTTCAGAGCTATTATCAACTGTAATCCGCTGTAATTGATTGAAATCATCAAGTGAATCTATAAAGTCATCAACTTCAGAGTGGACGTAGGCAAGATCGCCGAACCACTATAAATCCTGTGTTTTTTATTGTTGTTTCTGAATTGTTGTGCTTGATATTGCTTAGATCTGAGATTTGTGTTGAATATTGTCGATTTGTGTTCATAAATGGGTGCTTCCACGATATTAGGGTTTGGGACCATTTTTGGTGCAAACAATTATAAATCTTTTTCTGGATTTTATTTGAATTGGTTGTTAAGAAATAATATTCGATTTTATATATCATTATCTCTTGTTTCATATATAAATAATTGAACTATAAAACATGGTTATAAATTTATTTGGAAATTTAAAATGAATTTAAAGAAGAATTTGAGAATTTAATTTTCGATGGTTTCAAACCTTGTATTTAAAGTTTTGAAGGGCATACTATTTAAAGTATTTTCGGATATAAATTTGTTTCCAAAGAATTTTAAAGTTTAAAAACTAATGCTCTTCTCTTTGTCGCTGGAAAATAATTTCGGTGATGACTGCAGCATCATCGACATTCATTTTCAAGTTTCGAAGTGAAGAGACCGTTCTGTAGTCTTGCTATAGTTTTGTTTTGGGGAATTTAATTGATTTGAATTTCTTTATAACATATACTGATATATGATTTAAATTTGAATGGATATATATATATAGAGTATATGTGCATTTATCTATCTCTAAATAGTTTGGAAGTTATCAAAAATTTAATTCCTAAATTTTATCTTGAAAGATAATTTTCAAGTATAATTTCAAGATTTGGATAAATATTCAAGCTTGAAATGATTAAATTGGAAAATTTTATTCGTATAATACACAATTTCATTCCAATATAACTTACCTAAATTTTAGAAGTTGAATATGTAATTGGATAATATACAATATAAAAAAGATTTTACAAATATGATTTGAGTGGTTATAATAAATGTTATACACTTAAATTTTAGTTATAAAAGAATTAATAGAGGTAAATAAGAAAGAAAAAGGTAATGGAATAACTTACAATATAAAATGATGTTAAAAGAACTAAGAATAAAATAAAGCGGTTATAATAAGTATAAATATGTTTAACATAAGTGATAAAATATATTGAGAAGAATAAATTTTATTTTAATTTGGAATAAAGAAGAATAAATTTTATTGAGTACATTTTGAGTATGATAAATGATTTTTTTTTCAAATCCATGATTTTAGAGATTGTTAATTTAAGATAATTGGATGACAAGATAATGAAATTAGAGATGGTTAAGATTTATTTAACTTATGTAAAATTAATTTCTAATTAAGTTGAAATTTCATGGTTTCAATTTATGATCTTATTTTTTTTCTTCAAACTATCTTTTGATTGTCCTTATTTCCTTTGTCTTGCTACAGTTTGGGAGGCTATTTCTTATACCAGTCTGTTTGAAAACCTTTCTATAATCTTTGGTACTCATTTTGAATCTGATCACTGCTTGCCGTCCATAGACTGATGGTCAAACGGAAAGAGTGAATCGGATTCTCGAGGATCTTCTCCGTGTTGTGATCATCTCCACCTTGTTAAACTTAACTATAACAATAGTTATTAGGTAATTCAACCTTCTTGTCATCTTGTCTTAATCCTATTTCATTCTATCTTTTTCCGCGTTTCCCCCACCTCATTCCTTTTCGGGGACGAAAAGTTTTGAGTGGGGGAGAGCATAACAACCCTGTACTTTGTGATTATTTTAATTTTATATTTTAATTATTTAAATTGATTTCCTGGTTTAAAAACTTTGAATTATTTATTAAAATGAATAAATTTTGTTATTTCAAATATAAATTTTGATTTTGATGTGAATTAGAATTCCAAACATGAATAAATTGAATATTTTCCAAAAATGTGAATTTTTGTCAAAATGGTCAAACTTTGACTTTGAAAATTTGAAAATTTGAATTTTATCTTTTATTATGAAAATAAATTAAATTTCAAGAATACTGCTTTTCTTTTCGTTGAAATCCGATTTATATTGTGAAAGTTATGTTTTTTACAATATTGTGTGTAAATTATTTTATTTATTAAAATTGTTTATTTTAATGTATGTAAATAATATTTTTGATTTTCAAACCATGTTCTAATTTGTCTAACATGTGATGTTATGCATATATTTTATTTTTAAAACATTTTTTAAAGTGTTGTTATAATTTTCTAATGTTCATTGTATTTGGTTTTCAAATTTTAAAGTCTAGTTTCAATTATTAAACTATTTTCTTATTTATATTCTATTTTTCCTTAAAATATTTATTTATTTTCTTTATCACTTTATTTTGTTCTGCTTTTTATTTTTATATACTGAAATTTATTTTTTATTTTGATTAAAGAAAAAAAATACAAAGAGACTTAAACCTTTCATTTGCATGTGACTCTTCACTTACTTTTGGCTTTACAACTTCTTCTGCCTTTTCATTGCTTGACCGCCCTTTCTCTCCTGGTCATCCGTGTCTTTCTTTTAGTTTTTCACGTGAGAAAATCTTCCTCACCATTTCTAAAACTCAAGGCAATGTTAGTTCTGATAAAATTTATGCTAATGGCTTATATTTCTCATTTTATCTCTTCTTTTTCAATGTTTTGCCTCTCCTACCTTGATTGCTCGGCCACTAGCCTCTCCACTCCATCAGCTCCACCATCACTTCCTCCATCTATAATAGCCATCAGCCCCTCCTCTGACGAAAAAGTGAAGCCATGACCACTTGATGTTGATAGCTCCCCAAAATTTGCACAAAACTCCACAAAATCTGGCCTAGCCAAGCTTAATTCCACTTACCCTTCACATACTCCTCTCGGCCACCCCCAGAACCACCATCACTAGCTACTACCTGACCTTTGGCCACTGTTGCACCATCACCAGATCTGAAACGAGCATGGCCGAGACACCACATGCCCATGGCCGAGCCAAGAATGTCACAATAACTCCACTTATTTAGCCTTGACCATATGTATGCTTTATGTTGAAACCATTACCCTTCATCTTCACTTGTTACCGTGCCACATTGACGTCATACCTGAGCTTAACGCCAACTTTGGCCGAGCATAAATATCCTCTTGGTCGAGCTTTTGAATGGTTGTAGCAAGGTCAAATTATCTTGTCTTTGTTGATCTTTAATTTCAATTCATTTCAATGTGCTTTATGTTGTATATTTATGTCATATCGTTTTGTGTTATTGGTTGTTACAAGATGATCATCTTGGCTCTCACCACTGATTTGAATCCAATGTAGTGTTGTGCCATGCCATCGTGCTTTCTGGATTTGTTTTGTGTGTCTCGATTTGCTAACTCCAGCTTAAAAAGGTGAGCCCTTCTTACTCTGACATCTCTACTTATGAAATCGTGAATTGATGTCAAGTGTTTTGTAATTAAAATTGTTTATGCAAGCAAATGATGATCATATGATTTGCTATGCCATGTTATTACCGTGTTAACTCTATTAATTATCACCTAACATCTGATATATGACATTATATTTTGACATTGACATTGTTTATATTGTATATGTATATGTTCACACTGCAAGTTCCCTGTAGAATAGAATACTATGGGTTGAAATGAAATATACCCAAACGGACTTTAGAATAGGAAAAAATCGTTATGGGCTGAAATGATAGGCCCGAACGATTTTTATTGTATTTTATTTTACTTGGGATTGCGGGTTTGAAATGATAGAACCCTGGTTTTCTTTTTAAACTGCGGATTGAAATGGTATATATCCGTATCACTTGACCTAGGTTAGAAAATTATATGCAGACCCCATGGTATATTTTTAAATGATTTTTATATAAATATGTATTTTTAAAAGTATGAAATTTGATTTAAAAATATATATTTTATGGTTTTGGGAAATCTAAATATTAAGTTTTGAATTTGTGAATATAAGGATGTAAATTTGAAGTAAAAGTGATTTTTGACTTTAAATTATATTTTTAAAATGTAAATTAATAATGGAAATTTAATTTAAAGTTTTGAAATGATATTTAAAGTAAAATGTAAAATTTTATTTAATTTATAAGTTAATAAACAGTGAATTTTGACTTAACAAATGAATTGAGTTTTTACAATTTGATATTCAATTATAAAATTTTATGGTGATAAATCATATGCTAAATTGATTTAAATGTGAAAGTTTAGAAGCCTAAAAATATGATTTATAATTTTAAAAATTTGCTAAAATTGTTGTTTCATTGTTTTTGAAAAGTTAAAATAAACTCTGGAGTTCTATTAATAGCATTTCCAAAATGCTGTAGTCTTATGACAGCATTTTTAAATGTTGTTGTTTTTTAGCTTAACTATGCTTGAAATAACTAAATATCTATTACGACATTTTATAAATGCCATTATTCTTGAACTAAACTATTTTGGAAACTATAAGCTACGATAGAACTTTATAAATGCTATCGTTGCTATATTTTGACAATGTTTGAAATGTTATAGATTTTAACACTGTTTGAGTAATATTTTAAAGGGTTAAACGACTTAACTTTTGGAATTGATTATTTGTGAAAGTTAAGGAGTTTTAAATATAATTTAATATTTGAATTTGAATTTTTAACGAATTTAAATTAAATTTGAATTTATATAAGATTTACTTGGTTATGTGTTAAATGGAATGAAATGTAATGAGATAAATAAATTGAATGGAATTTTGAAATGTGTTTTGTAATGATATTTGAAATAATAAATGAATGACATATTTGATTTTTACATGATATTTAAATTTTTATATTTGAAATTTAATTCAAATAATGATTTGATAATGAGGTTTTGAAGGATATGATATTTCAATTTTGAATGATATAATATTTATTTGATAAAGAATGTGAATTCGAAATGATATTTGATTTTGATAAATGAATATTTAAAGTTTATATTAGTAGGAAAGGATATCTATTTTACTGGTAATTTGAGTTTATTTAAATGATATCGGATTTACGAAATGAATATTTCAAAACTAAGTAATAATGAAGTTAAATTTGGGATATATGAAATTATAAATTTAGTTTTGAAATGTGGGATATTTAAGCTTTGAAATATATTAAAATTTTAATATTTTATTTTGTGGATCAAATCTATATTTAAAATTTATTAGATTTGAAATGGTTTATTTGGAAACTGAATTGAATTGAAACTGATGGTTCGAATTGAATTAAATTGGAAATTTGATAATTTGGGTTTAATTGAATAAATTTGATAATTTGGATTAAAGGAATGTTTCATCATTTCAAATGTATGATTTCGAAATGTTATGATTTTCAAAGTGTAATAATTTCAATTTGGTTTCGAAAGAGTTATAACTTCGAAAGTATTATGATTTTTTTTTTGAAAAGTGAATACATGTTTGAAATGGAATGATAAACTATTTTGATTTAAATATAGTTTTGAAATAAAAATGGTTTTGGTTTCGAGGTATAAACTATTTTGAAAGGAATATAGTTTTGAAATGAAATGATTTGATATTTGAAGTATAAACTATTCTAAAATGACCACGGCGTTATAATAACGTTTGGTTGTTAAAGAGACCGGGATCGTAAGTTGTCATACTCTCTGCCAACTCCGAAAACTACTTTAGCAACCATGTACGCTGTGGAGATTACAGAATGAAGTAGGATGGTGGCGACATCCTTGAGGTATATTATGTGGACCCAACTCCCGTGAGTTGGCATAAGGTGGCTAAAACAGGAGCGATCGACGGGCCAAGTGAGGCCATTCCTCCGATCGGACACATTCCTTCGTTACTATACTCTTTTCTTGTGGTTGAGTTGATGGCCATCCTCCTATTTTGATTGGGAGTGTGTTCCGAGGTGGGCAGTAGTGGCTGCTCTGCGTTACCACCTGCCTGAAAGCGTAATTGGTATATCTACCCTGGCATTGCCTAGTTGTGCCGTGTCACCTACCATAGCGAGCCTTACTGCGAGTTTGTTTTTCTCCCATAGCCCATGGATTATTTAGGGTAGTCTCCCGATCTAGAGATATGCTGATACTGGATGGACTATTGGGACTATTACGTGTTGGGGGCTATATGGGTAACCCTTCAACGCTATTTATAAGTAAGTTTATTTTACTATTGACATTATTATAATAGCGCAATATTGCTACATAGTAAATAGTTTAACGGATCCTTAAAGGATGGGCGATCCCAACCATCCTTTAAGTTATTGATGCATTTTTGTTACTATTCACTTAAGTTGATTTACAGTTCATAAGTATTTATGTCCTGACTCGAGTGTTTTGTGTTTTACTTTACGCTCGAGTCAGAGTGAGTGCTTCAGCATTCAAGACTCACCTTCGGAGTTGGAGCTTGGCTTGAAGATCCTTCCATCTATTTTGCTTTCAGTATCCAATGATTCCAATGTTGTATCCCGATTTGTACCTGATGTATCTTGTTACTCTTCTGTTGTATCTTGTTTAACTCTGATGTATCTTATTTTTATATAGTAGCTTCATGAACTACTATCTCTTTTAATTCCGCTGCATTATTATTTACTCTATGTCTGTGATCTGTGATTATTTATTTACTGTATATTCTGAGATTTGTCAAATTATATTTACAACACGGTATTTTGAGCAATTTAAGTCCGGCATGTGCGGATGCGAATGGTTGAAAATATCAGGTCGTTACATTATCTCTTGCAATGCCTGAATGTTTCTCTAATACACGACCACGGTAATTCTCTTATGATCGTGACTCCACCCAATAGTTAAGGATTATCATGATGTTTTGGTGAAGTCGCTTCTCTTCCTTCTCGGCAAGAAATTTAATTTCCACATCGATCTCATTCCTAGAACCTCGGTTGACTTGGTTAAGGTCACCGCGATTTATATAAGTCTATTGATCTTTCTCTTTTGTAATTTAATTGTCTTATCTTCCTTTCGAGCCAATCTTTGTGATTCGAATTCTCATTGATTAGGGTCCCTCTAAATTTGAATCTATATCCTTGTTTTGAAATCCATGCTTGAATCATCCTGTGAGGGAGTGTATTTGTAATCAATATAAAAATATTTTATATTGTGTTGTTTTAGTTGTTAAGGCTGATTTGGGGCTTCGATTGATTCGTCTAGCCCACGCTATAGATAGGAATTCCAAAACACTTGAACAGAGCAAACTGACACAATATTGTTGTTGAAATTTGTAAATGGAATAATTTTTGTATGATTATATTTTACATAAGAGTATAATTTTTTGAAGTTGGATAGTTAAATGAATTGGTTTTTAGAAATGATAGTACTAGATTATCATTTACTGGTGTCAACATTTCTAAACCATTAATTATTGTTAAATATTATACGGTGATGAGTTTGTTCAAACATGGTCTATAAATCTGATATACAAAATTGAAATGAATATAAATTAAAGATTTAAGAATTTAATTTCTGGTAATATTCAAAAATTTGGTTTTGATGTTTTGGAATGTATTATTTAGAAGTATTTTTCATGAAAATTGTTTTTCTAGAATTTTATAACGAGGAAAAAAGTCGGTACTCTCCTAATTGTCGCTGGAAAATAATTTCGGTGATGACTACGGCATCATCGACATTCATTTTCGAGTCTCAAGGTGGAGAGACCGCGTAGCAGCTTTGCTACACTTTTGTTTTGGAAAAGGAATTTAATTTGAATTTCTTGAATATGATTTGATTCACAATATATATATATATATATATGTATATTTATTTCAAATTGGTGGGAAGTGAAACCAGAAATTTAATTCTTAAATACTGTGTTAAGTTAGGGTTTTCAATTATTGAAATAAATCAAAAAATTTGAAATATTTGAAGTGTTTAAAATTTAAAATAACTTGAAATATTTAATCTAGGATAAAATTTATTTGCACAATATTCAATTGCATTCTAATAAATATGTATAACTTACCTAAATTATTTAAAAAGTTGAAATGTTTAGATGAATTTGCAAAATTGAAGGTTATATAAGAGAAAACTTAGGCAACAAATTGTTCAAATTAATTTTTTCTTAATAAAAATATTATAAATAACAAGTAAATTGGTATAGTGCTCAATTACGTATAAAACATTAATAAAACTAACCTGAAATATTCAAAAGTTTAAAACGTAATAAGAATATGTAGTAGAACCGTATACAATATAAAATGTAAAAAAATAAAATGTGCAAAAGTAATTTCTGATAAGGGAATTTACAAATAAGAGTTATGTTGTTATAATGAATGTTATACATTTAATTTATGATATAAAATATGTAAATTGAAACAAACTGAATAATAAATAGAGAATGAGTAAATAAATGTAAACTTAAGAAGCTAAACAGGTAATAAAAGAATTCATATCTTTGTAAATAAATGGTAAATTATAAAGAATAGTTGAAATTGAATTATATGAGGAATCAAATTAAGTGAAATCAAATGGAATAAATAAATGAGCTAAATAAAATAAAATTTTGTTTTGAAAGAAATTTTTGTAACAAATGGTAAAAAATTAAATCAACTTAACTGTATGAAAATACCCTAAATTGAAATCAACCAAATCTGTTGAATAATAATCAATTTGAAAATAATAGAATTTATATGGTTTTGAATTAATTTTTATATCTGGTACTATGTACTTTGAATCAAATTTTCTTTTTGGTTGTTTTTATTCTCCTATCCCCTTCCTTTTCGGGGATGAAAAATTTTGAGTGGGGGAGAGTGTAACGACCCATAAATTTTAACGATTTTTATAACGTAATTAACTGAAATTTTTCCTGAAATTAAACAACTAAATTTAACAATGAAAATTTGATATTTGGAATGCATTTACCTAAACATAACAAATGGTAAATTATTATTGGAAAATACGAAAGTTTATTCTGTTATGTAATTTTCAATTTCAATTTATAATCAGTTAATTTGATGAAAATAAAATATTTTAAAAACTGAATATTTTTATATAATAAAAATGTAAATCATTTTCTGAGAGAGATATCATATTTTGTTTCGCCAATTTTGGACTGCTCTAGCTCCGTTTATCTTATTTTCGGCATTTTAACAGCATTTTCAACAGCGAAAAATCGAGTTTTGACAACTTGATCGTATCATTTACATCTGTGTACCATTCTGTTCGTCTCATCATGCTGATCTCTGTAGTATATTCATTTGTCAATTTCGGAGGTCGATACGCGGCGGAATCTGCAAAACGACTTATTGTATCGGTAACCAATTTTAACCTTTTGGCTTTTCTTTGGCTTTTCATTTGTTCACCATGATAATCAATAGCCATCAGCCATTGATATTCCTAACAATCTAGCTTTTGGACTTTTACAATTCTCTGTATTGAATATTATTACTGGTCGCATTCATTTATGTCCTTTTATTTTCATCCTTTTATTTCCATTTCTCTTCCCCTTACTCTTTTCTATCTGGCTCTTCCTTTCGAAAAAAATAATATATAAGCTTTATAAAAATAAGTTATATATATGAGATCTACCGTTCATCCCTCCTAGCACTTGCGTCCACCACAATAAGCTGCTCGTATCCATTCCGCCTCCAACAACTCGACCGACCATCGCCCCTAGCTGCCACTCCTCCACGTCCCGACCACCTTTCTTCCCACTAGCGCTTAGCATGCAACAGTCCGCTGCCATAGCCTCCCTATAACAACCCATAATTTTTATAGATGCTTTTAATCCAATTTCATTTGAAACTTTGATTTTTAAATCATTTAAAATTGAAATTTTAGAATTTTTCCAATGTATTTTTGGATTTTGTTTATAATTTATTTTCCAAATATAATAAAATAATGATTTTCTGTAAATTTTATATTTTGGTCAACCATGGTCAAACTTTGACTTTCAGTTGAAATTTTTAATTTTGAATTTTTAATTTCTAATCTTTTTCTTTGAAATTGTATTTGATTCTGATATTGGTTCTGCTTTTCGTTTTGCAAAATTCTGTTTTATACTTTTAAAATCTGACAAATTTTAGCGTTTTACACGCGATTATTTTCAGCATTTTTCTGTTTATTTCCTGTTCTATATTTTCTACTTCATTTTTGTTTTATATTTTATTTTCTATTTTCTATATTGTTTGGACTTTTATTTGATTTTATTTTGATTTTTGGGATAGGAAATTCTAAGAGACATAAGTTTCTTTTCTTGGATTTGAAGTAAAGCCCTTTCATTTTCTTAGCCATTCAAACCATTTCGACTTCATAGCCGTACACAAAACTTCTCATTTTCCTTCTAATTCACCTACAAGTATTTCCCATCTCATCTCTTCTCATTTTCATTTCTTGAATACAAATTTTTACAATAAGTTTCATTTCTACTTCTCCTTCTTTTTCTTTTTCCTTTCTATTTTGTTCACAAGCAAGGCTTGGCCATCCTCCTTTATTCGACCTCTCCTCCACATCCATCACCTTAGACCGGCCACAACCATCACCATCTCACCTCCATACCCCATGCCATGACCTCTTGGACCCAAAACCCCTTCCTGTGGCCTCACAAACACTAGCCTTGCCCACCATATCACCCAATTCCTTCTTGCTTGCCTCGGCCACCAACTATCCCACTTCCTTTTTCCTTGACCAATTCTTCATCTCCAAGCCGTGCTAGTGGTGTGACTAGACCTATCCAGAGCCTAGCACCATGGCCGAGCCATGTAACCATAAGGCCATACACAAAACCCATCATGACCCTTTGCCTTTTTGCCTTCACTTGACTTTTGGGTTACCATCTCTTCATAATACTAGTCGTGCCTTTTTCTAGCCTTAGCTGAGCATGCTTGCTTTAAACCATCATGGCCGACCCATGTTTGGATGATGGCCAAGCACAAGTGGTGTGACCAAGCCCAAAACACAAGTGGCCAAGCCTACTTGAAGGGTTAAGCCAATCTTGTTACATTTTGATTCATATTTTGCATTGTTTTGATTTATATTTATGTGTTGAATTTTATATTTATGGATGTTCAAATTTATATTTTTACAAGATTTGAATCTTGGCTCTTTATCAACTCGAATTTGATTCGTGCTTTGTCATGCTTTTCGAAGTTTGTTCGTGTGTCTTGAATTGTTATCTCTAGCTTTAGAAGGTGAGTTTATCACTCTCGACATTCATACTTGTATAATTATAAAACGATGACTGTAAATTGTAGATGATGATATGATAGTAATTTATATATGCCTGTGATATGATATTTCGTGATGTTATAACCTGATATATATTTGTTACATCACCTGATATGATATGCCATATTATACTGTTTATTTATTTTCTGCTCTCACACTGCAAGTTCCCTGTTAGTATAGAATCAATATGGGTTGAAATGATACATACCCGAACGGACATTAGAACAAGGAAAAATCGTTATGAGCTGAAATGATAGGCTTAAGCGATTTTTATTTTATTTTGTTTGACTTAGGATTGCGGGTTTGAAATGATAGAAACCGGGTTTTTATTTTAAATTACGGATTGAAATGATACATATCCGTATCACTTGACCTAGATTAGAAAATTTTATACAGACCCATGGTTAATTTTAAATATTTTCTAAAAATTATTAAGTATTTTTGAAATTTAAAATATGAAATTTTATCTTAAATTGGACTTAAATGATTTAAATAAATGGTATAGTGATTTTATATAAGTTAAAATGAATAAGTAAATAAATGGTTTAAATGTAACTTAAAATATGACTTAACTTGATAATTGAAAATTTAGTTTTCAAATGGAAATTTTAAGCCTAACTTAGTTATAAGAATATTTTATTTATGAAATGGTTATTTTAAATTTAAAGTATTAAGTTATTTGTTATGATAAAAAGTTAACTAAAATAATGTACTTTCGACTTAATAATTGAATTATAATTTAATTTGGGTATTTTATTTATAAAGTTTTATTTTATTTAATCATAAGTTAAATGATATCCAAATAAATATTTCTGAAACGTGTGATATGTTCTATAAGTCAAAAATGGTGAAAACTGAAATTATTAATGTTTCTGAAATGTTATAATAAATCTTAGTTTTGTATTGGCGGCATTTCCAAAATGCTGTGGTTTAAACGTAGCGTTTTCTAAGTGCTACCATTTCTGAAAATGGTCTATTTTTCTGAAATACTATTATACTTAAAGTAACGTTTTCTAAGTGCTGTTGTTTCTGAAAAGGCAATATTTCTGAAATACTATTATACTTACAGTAACGTTTTCTAAGTGTCGTTGTTTTTGAAAAGACAGTATTTCTGAAATACTAGTATGCTTACAATAACGTTTTCTAAAGTGTTGTTGTTTGTGAAAAGGCAATATTTCTGAAACACTATATATTTACAGTAACGTTTTCTAAGTGTTGCCATTTCTTAAAAGACAATATTTTCGAACTGCTACTATATGTATTATCACATTTTCCAAGTGCAATGAATGCTATGATACAATGTGTTTTTTTGAAATTGTTATAATTGAATGAACTTAGAAATGCTACTACTTTGGAAGTGAATACTATTTTTTTTGAAAGATATGGACATTGAATTTAAATGGTTTAAATTAATATGTTTTGATTTGAAATATAAACCATTTTGGAATTTATAATCACGGTAATAATAACATTGGTTGTTAAAGAGACCGGGATCGGAAGTTGTCATACTCTCTGCCAACTCCGAAAATCACTTTAACAACCGTGTAAGCAATGGAGGTTCCAGAATGAAGTAGGATGTTGGCGACGTTCTATTGAGGTATATACGTGGACCCGACTCCCGTGAGTCGGCATAAGGTGGCTAAAAAAGGAGCGATTCCGGGCCAATGAGGTAGCTCCTCTTATCGGACACACTTCTTCAATACCATTCTATTACTTTGTGATTAATTGGGTGCACCTTTTATTTTTAGGAGTGTGGCTCGAGGTGGGCGGTAGTGGCTGCTACGCGTTACCATCAGTCCGGATGCGTAATTGGTACATCTACCCTGGCATTGCCTCGTTATGTCGTGTCCCCTACCCTAGTGCGCCTTGTACGATTTTGGTTTTATGTCGTACTTATGGAGTATCCTCTGGTGGCTTCCCGATCAAGAGGGACTACGGTATTATATAGACTATTGGTACTATTAAATGTGTTAAGGGGGATATTAGGTAACTCTTTAATGCTATTTTTAAATATATTATTCTTTACTTTAGACATTATTATAATAGCGTATATTACTACATAGTAAATAGTTTGACGGATCCTTAAAGGATGGGCGGTCCCAAGCATCCTCTAAGTTACTTGTGCATTTTATTACAGTTCACTTGAGTTGTTTACATTGTATAAGTATGTATGTCCTGACTCGAGTGTTTTGTATTTTTCTTTATGCTCAGGTCAGCCTGAGTATCAGCTTTGGATTTAACCTTCTGGAGATAAAGGACTTGCTAGAGATTATCCATCTATCTAGTTGTTATCTATTTCCATTTGGTACTGTCTATTCAGCTTATGTATCGGTGGACTTTTATGTATTGGGATTTCTGTTGTATTTACTTTTCAGACTCTGTATTTTGTACTTGTTTTGAGACTGTGTTTGAGGCTATGTTGTAGTAGCTTCATGAACTACTATGGTTATTTTTATTTCCGCTGCGAGTTATTCTGATTTATCTGTGTCTGTGATTTTGTGATTGGTTTTATTTGCTCCAAATTATATTACAATCTACTGTTTTGAATTATTCAAGCCCGGCATGTGTGGTTTTATTGTCGATTTGAATGGTCCAAAATAATGGGTCGTTACGTGGTATCAGAGCTTTGGTTTTAGGCAAACCTTAACCTGCGAAGCTGTAACGATCAAGGTTTTAAGCCAAATTTAAGTTGTTAATTAATATAAAATTTTGGATTTATTTGTGAATTAATTTGAATTTTTCCAAAATAAAATAGGATAAGTGTTGTTTATATAAATATATGTAGATTGAAAATAGAAGTTTGATTTAGAGTTCAAAAATAAATAAATTGAAAATAAATTGGATTTTAAATTCTATATTTCAACATTAATAAAAATTTGTTTTATAATTATAATATGTACTATATACATTGTGATTTGGAAGTTATGATTTGAGATTAATATATTAATTTTCAAAAAGCTATTTTAAGATAAATATAAATATACGTGATTACTTATTAATGTATAATTAGTTTTAAAATCATTTTTCTTAAAGGTAATATAAATAGTTATAAAAGAAAATAAATAAAATAAGATTCAATAAAAAGGGTATTTTAAGTTAAATTTTAATATATATAAATAGTTGTAAACATAATACTTTTTCAAAAGTTATTCAAAGTTAATTTTATATATATATTTAAAAATAATCGAATAAATATTTATTTATTTAAAAGTATGATAACTTAAGTTTAAAATTTTAAAATAAGACATTCTTCTCTTTAACATAATACATATGTAAACATATTACATAAACAATAAAAACATAATACTTAAAATTTATATAAACATGTAAAACAAAGATAAAAGGGTTTAAAACAAAAAAAATTATAAAATTATTTAAAGGAGGGATTTAAACATAAAATACATACTTGTAACACTTGTAAATAAATTTTAACATGTATAACACTTGTTAAATAATTGTGCTATAAATTAAACAAGTGTCTTATTTTTAAAATTTTCTTTTTAATTTTAAAATTAAGAAATAAAATGAGAACAAAGTTTATATATCACTCTATATCCTTCCTTTCTCATTTTCCTCTATTCAAAACTAAAATCAAACCTGAAAAAATTCAAAATAATCTCAAAAACAAAAACATTTTCAGTTTTCAAACAAAATCAAAACCTGGAAATCAAACTCAAAATGAAAACAGTAAAACTATTTTCAAACCTGAAGCATTTCAAAACAAGTGGCAAGATCAAATTCAAGTTTCAGATTTAAATACAACAATCAAATATAACCTGAGTTAAAGTATCAAGCAATTTAAAGATCTTAAAAACATATTCAATATCAAAAGCAAAGATCAAATCCAAAATAATTTCCAGATTTCACTCCAGGTTTTGCTTCTCTGTACAACCATCCAGGTGATCAAACTTCTTGAATTTGTCATTTTATCTTGACATTTGGATAATAGTTGAAAGTGTGATGGTGAAAATGATTTGCAATGGTTGAAATAAATGTTGCCTAGGTATATAGTTGGAATTTCTGTTGCATGCCTGTGTATGCATATGCATGTCCTTGTTTAATTACAATAGACCAAAACATGTTCAAAGATAAAAATTAAAATCTCTTTCCTTGATTACTTTTAGCACATGATGTTTAAAGGAAATTTGATGGTGATGGTGTAATACAGATTTTAAAAATGTTAACATGTAGAACTATTAGGTAATTATCCAGTAAAATAAATATTACAGTAAAAAGAGGATTTATCAGATAAATCGATGGTTTCAATTTCAAGTTTCACCTATATTATCTAATCCGTCTTTCAAAACTATGATTTTTGGTAATAATAACAATATTTTTAGGTGAGTATTTGGGTAGTAATTGTAAGATGAATGGAAAGCTTGTTTTCGCCAAATTCTGATGAACCAATTAATGGAGTAGATCGATTTTAGGCCTGGAGGTAGCTGCAGAGGTGGGTGGCTTGGAAAAAATGGTTGGTGAAATTCTCAATCACCATGGTGTCGTGTAGACGGCGACGTAGGGTTTGAGGTCTCGTTTTGGTGAAGGTTGTTATCAGGCATTTTGCATTGCCGTCGTAGCGCCGAAGAAGATCGGTGGAGGGGAAAAAGGTAGAAGGATGATTGGTGAAGCTTTTGTCAAATGGGCGAGAGTCTTAGTGGCTGGTGGTGGCGGAATGTGGCGTTTTCTGGTAGTTGGGTTTGTTCTAGTGGTGCTGGGTACTCGATTTTGGTTTGAGTCAAGTTCAATGATTCTGGGTGTTCAGGTTAATCAGTGGTGTCGATGACGATTTGGGGATGGTCGCGGCGATGATTGGAGGCGCTCCGACCAAATGTACACGTGCACGCGTTAACGTTTGTATCTGTTGATTTCTTCGTGGTGATGCATCGGGGAAGAAGCAGTTCATTTCGGGTCACGCTCGAAGTGTTTTGCAGTTTTATTCGAAGTCGTGATGACGCAAAGTTGTTGGCTCGGGTAAAATTTGAGTTTGGGCTCGGGATTTAGTTTGATTTTCTCGGGTTGCTTTGATATGTTTAACAAGTTCTCAAAGTTTAAATAGGTTTAACTGAGTTTCAAGTAAGTTTTATTAAACAGGTTTTCAAAAATAAATTATTGACCAAATTGAAAGTAAACGTTTTGAAATTGTTTTGTTTTAAGTAATCATATAATAGGTTAATGATGAATTTATTTCAAAGGATATTAAATAAGATTTAAATGTTAATTAACTAAAGTAATTAAAAGAATAATTACTTAATGAAAGTACTTAAAGAATAATTACTTATTGTAGGTAATTTGGGGTTAATTAAGTAATTAAAGGTTAATTACTTAATAATTAAAGGTTAATTAATTAGTGTAATTAATCAAGGTATTAATTAATGGATAATTTTTTATGAGATTAATTAAAGGATAATTAATTAAAAGTTAATTAATATAATTAATTAAGGGTAATTAATTACTTAAAGATTAATTACTTAATGAAAGTAATTAAAGGAATTAATTAACGATTAAAAGTAAAGTAATCATATGATTAAAAGATAATTACATAAGGTAAGTGATTAAAGAGTTAATTTGTTAATAATTAAGGGTTAATTAATTAATAAGATTAATTAATAATTAAGGGTTAATTAATTAATGTAATTAACTTAAGGTTAATTAAATTATTGAAAATAATTAAGGATAATTAATTAAATAGTAATTAATTAAGGGTTAATTAATTTATGTAATTAATTTAGGATAATTAATTAAAGGATAATTAAATAATTAAAGGTTAATTATTTAATGATTAAAGGTTGATTGATTTATGAATTGAGATCGATTAATTAATAATTAAAAGTTGATTATTTTATTATTAAAGGTTAATTAATAAATGATTAAAGGATAATTAATTAAAGGTTGTAATTAATTAATGTTAATTAACCAGGATTAGTAATTTATTCATAAGTGATTAATCTGGTTTAAATTTATCAGGGGACTAATTTATCTTACTTATGGATGTTTGGATTGTATGGAATGCTTTGAATTATTTGGTATTTCTGATGTGTGATGCTCTGTGATATAAATTGTGTGGATTGAGTTGTGAAATGTGATTTAATTATCTGTGATGAATTTACATATTTATTTGTGAATCTATGAATAAAGATAAGCGTTATAGGGTATACCGCTTATCTATATTGTTGTGCTAGAATTGATGATGGTTGTGATATTTTATTGTTGTGTATAAAACCTCTAGGCTACACCATACACATACAAATATGGATTTCACGGGAAATCAGTAAAGTCACAGATATTTTGAATTTAAATATTATTTTGTTTAAAAGTTGAATGTTGAATCAAAATCATCTGGAAATATAATTGGGTTAAATATGAAAATCTTTTTGAAAAGAAAGTTTTGAAATTGAAATTTAATTTGAATATACTATATCTTGTTAAAGTTTTGAAATTATTTTGGAACTTATTGTTTGAAAGGGTTATATAAGTTATACAATATATATATATATATATATATGGATTTAAAACTATTTTAAATAAAAAAAATTAGGTGTTTGAATTTAATTCAAATTAGAACTTGTCGATGATATGGCAGTTCGCTGATTTTTTGGTTTATACTCTTAAAGGCTATAACTTGTGTATATTTGATCGGATTCTTCCAAAATGAAAAGTATTTGTTTTCAAATGATAATGGCTTTCATATGACTAAAAGAACTTCCAGTTTTATTGAAATATTTCAAGTTTGAAATGGAAATTGTTTCGAAAGCTATGAATGTTTGTACCAAATATGGGCACAACACTCTTCGGAAGTTTTTGAAGAGATAAAAGTGAAGAATATAAATGTAAAATGAAGATTATCTGACAAAAACTCCAGTAAACAGTCACACAAATGCATAGACACGCAGTTTTAGAGTGGCTCGGCGTGTTGCCTACGTCCACTATGAAGTTTTTGGAATTTTATTGATTCTCTTTCAATGCAATTACAGCGACCAACAGTAAAGTACAACTTGGAATTCGAATTCAACAGCAATGGTTGGATGCAAATCTTGATCTGGCAGAGTCTGGGCGCTTGAGAATCAAAAGATCCTTTTTCTGTAGGCTTTAGGGGGCTATTTATAGGCGTAGGAGGCTGATATCTCGCTCAAACTTCGAGAGACTCCTTTTGGCACGTGAGTGGGCCCACGCGATCGATCCCACCAAGTTTCGACTCGATCTGTGATCGACACGAAGCGATTTCGTATTGATCAAGAATTGGTCTAATTGAGCTGAAACTTGGTAGGAACATTCCTTGGCTTGTACGTAAGGTTCTGTGAAAATTTCATAGCATTTGGATCGGTGGATCTTGAGTTATGATCGGTATGAGCTTGAGTTTCTCGTTGGCTGTTTGGTTCGAATCCATCAATTCGAATCGATCCACTTCGAATCGATGATGCACGTGTCTTTGTTATGACGCGGCGTGCATTCCTTGCATCGATCCTCTTTTTGCTCCGATTTGACCGATTCGCATCCATGAATCCGACGTGGATTCGAACAAGAGCCCCTAATGGATATGAAGTTGTCACCGTCTGATGGATGCGAAGCAAGGTCATCTAATGGATGCGAAGAGCAGTTGCCTGATGGATTCGAACTAGCAGAACCTGATGGATTCGAGTAATCACCTACTGATGGTTTCGAACTAGTTGGTCGCAAATGATTGTGAGCTAACAAATTCGAGACAGATGGATACGAGGGTATTGTATCCCTGATCGATACGAAGACGATGGAATCGAATAGCGGCTCAACCATGGATACGAGCTATGTCTAGCTGGATGGATAAGAAACAGGATCTAGCCGATTGATACGAAATGCATGCTCTGTTGATGGATACGAACTTGATCGGTGCGAAGCGAGGCTTCTTGATGGATACGAGGCCGGTTGGTGCGAAGTTGATGGATACGAAATAGGGCTCATCGATGGATACGAAAACATGGCTTTTTCCTTCAACTTGCACCGATCACAACTTGAGCATACGAACTCGGATTGACCTGAAATTTAGAATGCTGGCTTTTATGGCTCCGCTTGTCATGTCTAGCTGATTTTAGCCTGATTCGGATTTGGACATAATTCATCGACATCCATAGTGAACCTGTGTGTGCTTGATACACAGGACAAACAACCCTTGGTTTTAAACCGGTGCCTTGATATCTCGACCTTTCCAAAAGGCGGGATTACATTTGCCCCCCAAAGTACGTCTTGTAGTAACATGACATGCTTTGAAAATTTGCAGTATTCATTATGAACAGTTATTGCTTTTTTTCATAGTCGTTATTTGATGAACATCCAATTCCTGTGAACGTTGAAAATTGAATATTAGCTCGGCATATATGCATATATGTTAACCTGACTCTCGTTAATGTTGCATTTTCACGAGTCGTTGTCAGTTTTATTGCGTCGAATTTCGTATCGATCCTCTCCTGAACCGATGTGTAACTCGAGTTGCAACAACGCTTAATGGTCGTCTTTGGGTGCTCCTTCATATTGATCCTCTCCTGAATCAATATAGAAGTTTGGAAAGTTGCTCTCGCATTGGTCTTTGCATTTTGATGGATGTGAATTTTAACACTTCGCATCGATATGTATAAGTCATGATGGATACGAAATGACCGTTCGTATCGATGGTTACGAACTTCAGCAGGTCCTCATCGAGACCTTCGTATCAATGAAGCACTGTGCTGTTGGATTTGTCCAGCCAGTTTGTATCGATGTGTATAAACATTTGGGGGTCATGCTTCGACGGACCCGCTGATCACTTCGAATCGATTGGAGCAGCTGACCGTTTCGGCTCGATGAAATTTCTGGCTTGATGGATACGAACAGAGTGTTCAACTCGATTCGAGGGTTTACCTGCAACGGCCGGTCATGCTGACTGGGAGGCGAATCGTTTTTTCCTCATACTTTGGTTCGTATAAATACCAAGGGCTCGACCATTTTTTCACTTTTTACTTTTTACTGCGGCTTTTATTATCTTCCTGCTTTCGTATCGATCTAGAAACTTGAGAGAGGAGTTGCACGCTTCCTTCGAATCGATCACATACAATCCCTTAATTCTTCTAATTCCAACTTCCAACTTAGGTAATTAATCAGTTATAGCTACATCCTGACGACGAATTTTGGATCTCAGATCCATCCCCTCTTCACCGATTATCAATTCTGGTAATATTTAAGGTCAGATCTAGGTTGGGGCTAGGTTGAGGATGGCCATGGCGATGCCCTTGATAATTGGAGAAGAAGGAGCGCAGAGAAAAAAATGAAGATGGCTCGATCTGTACTTCGGGTCGATTTGGGGGCCTGTGCTCGAATCGATGCAGGCGATAACGCCTTTCCTTGGAGTTCATATCGATCTCAGGGATTTATATGGTAAATGATGTAGTTCGTATCGACCGAGGTGGTGGTAAATCATGTCGATCTATAATGATCGATGCGAAAAACAGGTGAGCGATCGGTATGAAACCCTTGGCATCAGATCGGTTCGAAATGTACACTTGCAATCGATACGAAAAGTATTGACTCGAACGTGATCTATGCGAAGCCGAGATTTTCCTGACCGATGCGAACCTGAATGCCTTCAGATCGACCCGAAGCTACTGATCTTGATCGGTACAAACCCAAGTGTTGACCGATTCGAAATATGTTCCTGGTGATCGATACGAACTTGGATCCTGAAGGATTCGAATTTGCTTCCCATGATCGATTCGAACCCATCCTGTGATTGGCACGAAATTTTTAGTACTTGACAGCATGATTCCGACGAGCTTCATTCCTGCATATCTGGACTTGATTGTTAAACTGCATACTTGACTGCCTTTCGAAGCTCATTGATGGAACCATAACAACTTTAATTTGGATCGATAGCTAACATCCAAATGGTATGGTGGCGACGGTCAACGATGACGGTCACTCCAACTGGATTCCGATTATCTTCGTCATTGACAAATTTTTCTTTAACTCTGCGAAAGTTCTTTGAGTAATGCACAGCACTGCACTGCACAACACACACTTTTCACGAGGGGAACATACGGGCTCTTTGTCGTCTAACGATGATTTTTCGTGGGTTAGTTAGTTATGGAAACTCTAAGCTTGCAGCCAAAGGAAACCAGAGTATAAGTCCTCCCAGACTCGAAATACCGGACATCGAGGCCGAAGTTATCGATCTGGCCCCGGACGAGGCACCAGACGCATCTCTTATCAATAGTCTGCCAGACTCTGTTCCGTCCAACATTTCAAAAGATATGCTAAGGAGAATATTCCTAAGGCATGGTTTTTCGATGGACGACGTACTATTGCCGGGACCAAATGACAAACCGCACAATCAACCGGAGGGGTATACTGCATTCAATCGACATGCATGCGCAGCTGGGATGCTCCCCCATTCAATCAGTATATAAGAGAAGTGTTGTCTTTTATAGGGATCGCCCCATCTCAGCTATACCCAAATGGACATGCGTTATTGAATAATTACATTTATGGAGCACCTCTATCGACCACCCCGACTGAACGAGATAAGATACTTGTTCAACTTTAAGAGTAGAACAGATAGTCCATCTTTCACATTTCTATAGGCCGTGAGAAATTGTCAAATAATTACGAGGTCTTGGACCAAGCTGAGCTACTTCAAGACGAAGTGGTTCTACGTTAGATGCCCCTCAGGATTTGCCAGGAGATGGCTATTTAGACGTGAGTATTACTGTTTTCTCGAATAGTCGACAAGACAGTTGTAAATGAAACCAAACTCATATCTCTTTTTCTTTGCAGCGATAATTCAGTGACCCGAAGGCGAATATTACAAGGAGATAGTTCGGGTTCTTCAAGAGGTCCCAAGCAAAGATAGGAATATTGACTTGGTCCTGACGGGTAGGAATCTCAGAATTCTTGGGCTAATCGAGCGAAGACAAAGTATAATGCTCGACGGTGCATTAAGAACTATCTCGAGGGTGCGCGTTAAGCGTAAAAAGCCTAGAGTTGTTATAGTCGAAGAGGCTGACTCTGAAAGAACCCCTACTTACGAGGAACCGTTGGGCGAACCTGCGGATGCAGCCCAGGATGCTGAAGAAAAGCGAAAAGGCAAGGCAGCCATTTTCAAGCCATTCAAAAAAGGAAGATGGAGATTTGTGATCATGTCCCAGTCCGCCTCAGGAATTAGAATTTCGGAGATATCTCCCTCTAGAACAGAAAATCTTTACGAAGGGCTCGTCGATCTTCCAATTCAGGACGACGTGTCCATACAGCATGATGCCGAATTGGGTGAACTCCAACACGCCTTAGTTTTAAGCGAATCTCTGCCCACTAGCATGGTTGACACATCCGGTTGGTCAGGGGGTTGCACATACATTCACACTTCACAGCACTACACGATTTCTGAATGTAATACGTCCGCTGTGACAGATTGCTAACTTCATTTTTGTTTTTTTCCTTGCAGGTACCATGTCCGGACGAGGTTCAATGCTCAGTAGTTTGCGCAGAAAACGCAAGTCTTCGTCATACTACAAGTCACATAGGAGGGAAGGAGATAGGGACTATGATCAAGGCTACTCTAGTCAGGAATGGTCTGACAGAGATAAGGGTTACAAGCGTCGGTCTCGATCTCGTACGCCTCCTTCCAGAGCTCCTGCACCACCGCCAGTTCATGTTTCATGACCTTTGGATGCTCCGCGACACAAACCATCTTCCCAATCTTCTAGGTCTGAATCCTACCATAGAACTGAGGTTGCAGACCCTTCCACAACTGCGCAGGCCCTTGTCGAACCCACTGGCGAAGGAGCGATGAGGCTCGCTCTGTTGAAAAAGGATTTTCCTGATATATGCTTTGATGGGTTCGTCTTTCTTCCGTGTTTGAAAAGGATCCCGACGTCGGCCAAAAATACAATGCATGATTATATCACGGACATATTTTTTTCAGTATCAAGAATGGTCGAAAACCACGAAAAAAGCATCGAAGGTGGCCTTCGACCAAGCAGTCATGATTGAAAATCTGGAGAAAGAACTCGGCCAGAAAGATCGTATTATTCAAGCGCTCAATAGTGAGGCCGAGTCTTCTCGCCAATCTGAGATTGAGGCTCTTAAGAAAGTCGACGAGGCCCAAGCAGCGATGGATAGAATGAAGCGGGAGCATTATGCCACAGTGGAGACATGGGCCACAGGAACACCATCGTTATCGCTGAGCGGGACGCAACCCTTAAAGAGCTTAACGAGCTTAAGTCCAAATTTTCTGAAATTATAAAGGAAAAGATGCTCCCAACATTACCGTACAGGAAGCGTGCGATCAAGCGGAGGTGCTCCAGAGGGAGAGAGATGCGGCCATGGAAAAAGTCCGCGAAGTTGAGGCTGAGGTCGATGAGAGGGTTCGATTGGCGGAGGCCAGGCTAGAGGCAGACATAGAGGAGCTCCTCGTCACTTACAATGCCAACGTGTTGAGGCATAGGGACTTAGCCTGGCCTGATGATTATCCGACACACCTGTATAATGCCTAGAACTTGCTAGTTGAGGAGGAGAAAACTGGGAAGTCGGGCGGATCCTTTGACGAGTTTGAATTGGAGAACCGCATACTAAATGATGACGAAAAGAAGGTTCTTCATGATTTTATGATTTCTCACGCAAGGGAAAGACTTGGCATCCAGCACCAAGACGTCGGGGAAGGTTTCGGAGTTACACATCACGCTACAAGCTCAGAAATTACTACTCCGCCCCGACCCGAGCCTACTCCAGTGACCGAGCCTCAGCCTGTCCTGGCTTATGACCTAGAATGGCCATGCCTATCTCCTATTAAGGAGCATTCATCCGAAGCCGTTCAGGCAGCCGCAGGTCAAACTAAGGAAGGTACTCTGAACGAATCTCATGTCTATTCGAAATAAAAGACCTGTTTTGAAGTGTGTCCTAACAGCTTCTTTTTTCTTTATCCAGTGACCGAAGTTGCATTGACAGCGCCTCTTATAATCCAAGAATCAAAACAAGTGCAGGAGGTTATTATTACTGAGGCAATCACAACGGCCACGGCCGTGCCGATTGAGGTGACACAGGGGAGCTCAATTTCCTTTAATGAGCAGATGATAATGAGCTCCTGGGCCGCACAGCGACCCTTTTGCGGACATATCATTCGTTCTTAGTGGGTTTCCGCCTGCTTCTAGTGCTTCGTCACAGTCCACCGCTTCCCCCAGTGAAGCCAATGCTATTCGAGAAGTAGAGATATTGGATGAAATTAATGCTGAGATGGAGGCAGCGGCTAATGGCGGTGATTCTGAGGGTGTAGTGATGGCTCCGGGTCCAACTCCACTTAGGATGATATCACCCGGGGGGACACTGGTTGATACTAGTGTGTCTACTCCGCCCCCAATCGCAGATCCAGTTCCTCCGACTCCTCCTGAAGGGAGCATCCCTGTAGACTCAAGTTCATAGGAAGAAATCGATATCATGCGTTCGTCCAGAGATTCCCCGTCTAAAAGGAAAAGTTCGAAATGAAAGATCGTTAGCGGTGCCGGTGGCTCCTCACTGAAGGAAAAGCCGAGGAAGAAGAAGGAATAGATAGATTCCTTAGGCACATTTTTGGGTATATAGGAGTTTACTTTTGCTTTTGTAGGTCGTGTATAGACGCGAATTCGGCCCCCGCTAGAAGGCATTTTTTGGAAGAGCTTGTACATAGATTCTTATTTCCAGTTAGTTGAAATAAAATTTTATTTTCTTCACTTCAACTGTTCTTCCTGTCTTTTATGCTTAAGTGTTGTAACGTTCGAGTCATAGCTTTGTATGCTTGCGGAGTATTAGTTCTGGAGCTGAATCTGTTCCATACACAAGTCTTTAAATCGTGGATACAAGCCGCGACTCAAGACTAAGTTGGACACTCGATGTCGTATTGTTTCAGTCAGTGTTTCACACTTAAGCTCTGCCCCTAGTTTGGGGAACCAGTTGTAATGATCGGCTAGCAATCGCAATTTTATCTCTGCCTTCCAAGCTTAACATTCTCAAATCGATGTAGAAGCAAGTGAAGGTGGGCAGTTTTAGTTGCGCGTGTTCACTAATAATAATCGCATCCACACTCCGAGGATCGGTATTTGTATTTCGGTGGTCAATCGCACCTAACACAAATCTTGAGCTCATGTCCACACTCTAGGGACTTAGGATAATCTGTGATTGATAATCTGGTTCGCACTCTAGGAATCCGAGAGTTATCGATGTTTGTAGTGCACTTCGTACTTCGGAAACTTTGACTTAGTATTTATACTACAATTCTCATTCTAGGAACTTGGACTTAGCTTTTATACTCTGTTTCTCGAAAACCAAGAGTTGATGTTTATACTCTAATTTGCACTCCGGGAATTTAGAGTTAGTGTTTATACTCCGGTTTGCACTCTGGGAACCTAGAGTTGATGTTTATACTCTAATTCGCACTCCGAGAATTTAGAGTTAGTGTTTATACTCCGGTTCGCACTACGAGAACCTAGAGTTGATGTTTATACTCCAATTCGCACTCCGAGAATTTAGAGTTAGTCGACAGATGGTCAGTCACATCTGTTTGGACCTTTTAGGAGGTCGTTCACACTCTGGGAACGATAGATTTATCGGGATCATGGATGGACGGATCACATCCACCCAAAATTAACAAGTAAGGTCGTTAGATGGACGGGTCCATCCTCCTCTAACTTGGTTAAGATACGGTTGGAGTCGTTAGGCAGATGGGTCCGCCCTCTCCAAAATCGTATTCGGGTTTTTTATACTCCGACTCACACTCTGGGAGTTTGGAGTTGTTTTAAGGATGTCGTGTATCAATCCTCTTTGATATTAGCGTAGTGACTTGCCCTTGAGCTCGGATTTCATTTAGTGAGTGATGTCACAGTCACTCCCTATTTGAATAAATTCCACCGTTCGATGGAACTTAGCTCTCCGTGCATCGTGATGTCGTACGTCATATTCAATGAATCACAACTCTGGCTCGAAGAGATGGCGTTTTATTGCTGAAATGAGAAAACATGGCAAATTCAGTTGGCCTTATTACAAATTAAAATTTCAAAATGCGAAAACAAATTGCAAATAAGAGAATGAATCGAATAAATAAAGCCTATCATATGTAGGAACGATGGAGGCTTTCACTATTCCAAGCTCTCGGCAATGTAAGACCGTCAATGGTCGATAACTTGAACGTGCCATCTCCGAGCTTTTGAGTGATTACATATGGCCCTTCCCAATTTGGCTTCATGTGTGAAGGAACCAGATAGATTCTTTTCAGAACGAGATCGCCAAGTTCGAAGGTCCATGGCCGAACCTTGGCATTGTATAATCGGGCGACTCGATTTCGATATGCGGCTTCCCTCAAATCAGCCTCTTCACGCTTCTAATCCAGTAAATCCAAAGATTCAGCAAGTAATATGGCATTAGTTTTCGGGTCATAATAAGTCACACGATGAGAAGGTACTTCCATTTCGACTGGAATAACGGCTTCTGAGCCGTAAGATAGAGAAAATGGAGTGTGTCCGGTCGCGGACTTGTGGGTCGTTCGGTAATCCCATAAAGCCATACGTAGTTCATCAACCCACTTGCCCTCAGCCTTTTCTAATCGCTTCTTCAGAATAGATTTGATAACCTTTTTAACAGCTTCAACTTGGCCATTCGCCTGACGATCTGCAACCGTAGAGAATTTCTTATGGATGTGGAATCGTTGGCAAAAATTCTTGAATTCAACACTGTCGAATTGAGCTCCGTTATCAGTGATGATGGTATGCGGGAGACCAAATCGGCAGATGATATTGCGAACTACGAAGTTGATTACTTTTTTCGCCGTGATTGTCGCAAGAGGTTCAGCTTCAACCCATTTAGTAAAGTAATCAATTGCGACGATCACATACTTTGCTCCTCCTTTGGCAAGTGGTAGAGTACCAATGATATCGATGCCACATACTATAAACGGCCAGGGACTGACCATTTGGGTTATCTCGTAGGTGGGGCTCTCGGAATTCGAGCACGTCTCTGGCATTTATCACATTTCCTTGCATAGTCTTATGCGTCACGGTTCATAGTTGGCCAGTAATATCCATATCGAAGTACTTTCTTGGCGAGGGCTTGCCCCCCAGTGTGATCGCCACACTCTCCCTCATTCACATCATGTAATACTCGTTTGATTTCATCATGTGCGATACATCGGAGGAGTGGAACGGAATATCCCCTTCTATACATGACTCCATTCTGAATGGTAAACCGCGAGGCTTTTCGAAGATTCTGTCGTCTTTCACTCCTACGCTCAGGAAGTGTTCCGTGCTCGATATAGTTTCGATATGGGGTCATCCAAGACTCCTTATCGGAAGCGATTTCAAATATAAAATCAGTTTCCATCTGACCAATGCTGGGAGAAGATAAAGTTACAACAGGAATGAGTCCCATCTATTGTACTTTGCCCGTACTTGCTAACTTGGCCAATGAACAGCCTTCTGGTTATGCTCACGGGGTATGTAGAAAATGGCATTATAATCGAATTGATCAAGTATTTCCTAGACTCGAGCTAGATAAGCCGCTAGTCTTCGATTCTTGGCCTGGTATTCACCCTAGACTTGGCATGCGACTAACTGAGAGTCGCAGTAAACTTCCACAGCAGTAATTCTTAAATCACGGGCTAGCTTCAACCCAGCAAGTAAAGCTTCTACTCAGCTTCATTATTGGTCGCACGAAACTCAAATTTCACATCATAACATATGGATTAGCCCTCGGGGGTTTCAAGTACTACCCCAGCACCTGAGCATCGATTTTTGGATGCACCATCGGTATGCAGCTTCCAGATGTATTCGGGAGATTTATTGGTCTCAGGCAATTCCTCTGGGACGGTGAATTAGGGTATAAAATCCGCTAAGACTTGACCTTGAATGGCACTTCTTGGGGTATAAGTGATATCGAACTGACTCAGTTCGATATTCGAATTAAGCAACCTACCAGACGTCTCAGGCCACGTAAGGACCTGTCGTAACGGCTGATCGGTGTACACAGTGACAGGATGAGCCTGAAAATACGGACGGAGCTTCCTTGAGGCAATGACTAGGCAGTAGGCCAACTTTTCTAGCTTCGGGTAGTTTCTCTCTGCTCCGGTTAGTCGCTTGCTAACATAATAGACCGGTTTCTGCACTCGGTCTTCCTCCCGAACTAGGGCAGCACTGATCGCATTTTCTGATACCGCTAGGTAAATATACAACTGCTCATGGTCGATAGGTTTTGATAAAATTGGCGGTGTGGAAAGATGTTGAACCAGTGCTTGGAATGCGCCCTCGCACTCCGCAGTCCATTCGAAGTTTCGCTTTCCTTTTCGGATCAGATCAAAGAAAGGGATGCATTTGTCGGTAGACTTCGATATGAACCTGCTCAACACCACTACCTTTCCATTGAGACTCTGAATTTACTTTATTGTTCTTGGATTCTGCAAGTTTCTGATTTCCTAGATCTTTTCTGGATTGGCTTCTATTCCTCGAGCATTGACAATGAACCTAAGGAACTTTCCGGATGTGACTCCAAAGTGGCACTTCAGTGGATTGAGCTTCATCCTGTACATTCGAAGGATGTTGAAGATTGACCCCAAATCTTTGATGTGATCAGTGGAGAACCGTGACTTTACTAGCATGTCATCTATATAAACCTCCATGGTCTTCCCTATCTGGTTAGCGAACATCTGGTTGACTAGGCGTTGGTATGTTGCTCCAGCGTTCTTTAGTCTAAAGGGCATAACTTTTTAGCAGTTGAGTCCCAAGTCGGTTACGAAGCTAGTATGTTCTAGGTCGGGTACGTGCATGGGTATCTGATTGTAACCGGAATAAGCGTCCATGAAAGATAATAATTCATGTCCAGCTATTGAATCTACAAGATGATCAATCCTGGGAAGTGGGAAACTGTCTTTTGGGCAAGCTTTATTTAGATCAGAATAATCAACAAATGTCCTCCGTTTTCCATTCGGCTTTCGGACAAGTACGGGATTGGATACCCACTCCGGGTATAAAGCATCTCACATAAATCCGTTTGATTTGAGCTTATCGACCTCTTCTTTAAGGGCGGCAGATCTCTCTAGATCCATACCATACCTTTTCTGTTTCATCGGGATACACCGCGGGTCAATATTCAGGGTGTGGCTCGCGATGCCCGATGAGATCCCACACATGTCAGAGTGTGTCCAAGCGAACAGGTCGAGATTCGCCCGGAGAAATTCAACCAATTCCTGCTGTGTCTCTTGGCTCAACTGAGACCCAAATCATCATCCTCATCATTACCGATCAGAACATCGATCGTCAGTTCGGCCGAAGAAGCTTGACTTTCTTTAGATTCATCCTTATTTTCATTGTCTCTAGGGTCAAGATCCCTCTGGAATTGGTTGTGGTGCCCAAGCCGAGGCACAGGCACCGATTATCAATTATCTGCAAAGCGGACACAGAGAGATTCCTCTACGCCCATTCCTTTCTCTCTTCGCTGCACCTCGCGTAGCTCAGCAACATAACAGGCTCTCCCAGCAGCCTGATCTCCTTGAATGACTCCAATCCCACGATCGGTGGGGAATTTCAATGTTAAACACCATGGGGAAATTGTTGACCTAAATTCAGCGAGAGCCGGTCGGCCCAAAAATGCATTATAGAGGGACTGAATGTCTAACACAACAAATTGCGACATCTGGACTCTCTGGCACTCCCCAACTCCCAGCTCCACTGGCAACTCCACTACTACAGGGGGTATATTGGCACTTCCATCGAAGCCATGAATTTGAGATTGGCAAGGTTTTAAATCCTTGGCTTCCATTCTCATCAGATCGTAAGATCTCTTAAACAAAATATTTACTGAACTCCCACTGTCAACCAAGATCCTCTTCATCCAAGCAGGACCAACCTGGGTAGATATGACCAGTGGATCAATAGTGGGGGCTTCGACCCTATCTGCATCCCAGCTTCTGAGCACGATGTCATCAGTCATTGTTTTCAAGCTATTTGGCCGGAGCCCCTTCATCAAAACTACTACAACACTCGAAGTCTGCATGCCTGATAGAACTGGCATATGGTTCTATTTCCCTCCAGATTCGATCTGTTGGATGGGGACCACCACTGACTGTATTTATTACCAATCTCTCGCCTGTACGAGCGGGCTCCTCTCGTCTTTCTTGCTTCTGAGTACGATTTTGGTTTGACGGGCCCGCACAACCATATTGCGGCGCCCGCACAAATTGATCTAACTTTCTCTCCCTGGTTAACTTCTCAATGAGATCCTGCAAATGTCTACACTCATTGGTATTATGGCCATAACTCTCATGGAATCCATAGAATTTTCCCGTTTGAATCTGCCTCTCCGATGATGGCTTCGGAGCAGGCTTCTTATACTGCATGGCATTACAGGTTTGTAGATACACATTCTCTAGCGACGTATTCATTGGTGTGTAGTTATCAAACATTGGAGCCCTAAGTCGCGGGCCACGGTTTTGATCCCGTTTCTTATTCTGACTACCACTGTTTCTTGGTTGAGATTGCTTGTTTGGTATGTTCAGTTGTACTTTTCCAGAACTCTCACCGACTGTTTAACTGCTACATTGCTCTAAATCCCCTCACTACTGGCTCCCACGTCGTCCTACTTCCTAGACTGTTTCACGTCCTCTCGCCTTAAGAATTGGGCGGCTTTGGAGTAGAAACGATCCAACGACGCAGGAGGCTTCCCGGCCAATCAATTTCCAAACTCGGAGTCAGGGTCAATTCCCTTAGTTAGTGCCATCAAGATTGAGTTGTCATTAGGGTTACTATCTCCACACATGCAGCATGGAACCTTTCCAAGTAGCATCTAAGCGTCTCCTTAGGAGCTTGAGTGACGCTAGACAAAGTGTTAACATCCTTAGGCCTAGCAACATGCATGCGAAACTGTTCTACAAACATTGTGGCCATTTGATCAAAACAAGAAATGGATCGGGGCTGTAGTCACGTAAACCACGTAGTGGCAATGCCCTCCCAAAGAGATAGGAAAACTACGGCATTTTACCGCGCCATCCGCTCTTGCAGCGTTCATCAACCATTCATATTTTAGGACATGCTAGTTTAAGTCTGAATCTCCTTCATAAACCTATTGAGTGGGCATTCTAAACCGTCGAGGAGGTTCGCCATAGAGCATGTCATCCATAAAGGGGTGTGACTACGGGAGATTCCCCAATCATCATTGGTAAGACCTTGACTTTCACGGATCATTTGACGTATCATAGCTGGGAGGTCTGGTGTTTGAATGTTCTACGCACGTAGAGCCAAGGTGTGGTCGGGTTCCACATTGCGAGGATGGACCGAGCGCTGTCGACGATCCACGTCTCGCCTCCTTGGCTCGACGTCTTCTGGGATGTAAGGTTCAGGAGTACATCCATGTTGATTCTGGACATCAATCTCCATTTCAACCGCGACGGTGGTGGCACGGTTAACTGCGGTGTAATAAGGGACAGTCCCTCCCCGAGAAGAGGGTCCAGTATGAAAGCTGGCCGATGGACAAACTCTCAGCTGTCCAACAGTCAATGTGGGCTGATGTCCGATGGCCTGTGCGTGACCTTTGTCTGGTCGAGGACGAACGGATCTTTGGTTGTAGCCAGACGTGGCAGAACTTTCCATAGAGGAGTGAGAGACTTTATCTCTTCTATGCCTTCTATGCTTTTAGCGGTTTAGCTGGTTGGTCAGCTCGGCATTTGCGCGCAGTAGTTCTGTCAACTGTTGTCGATTCTGTGTTAGTTCCTGTAGCAAAAACTGGAACTCTTGCCTGGTAACCGGGCGTTGTGAGTCTATGGGTCCGGCTGCGTTCTGGTTGGTTGGTGGCATTTACGTGGGATTTTGCCTATCCCGGCCTTCCTGATCGCCAACGTTGGAGGTGGTCCTTGTGCTAACCATCTTGAGGGTTGAATTCCTTTATTAGACTGTGCAAATCTGAATAGAATGGAAGGAATTTGGATTAGGAATCTGGATCTCTCTCTTAGATTTATGCAATCCGGTATCGACGATAGATCCATGGAGCAGGAGAAAATCCGGGATTTCTCAGTGAAAGCACCAAAGTGTTTGTACCAAAAATGGGCACAACACTCTTCGAAAGTTTTTGAAGAGCTAAAAGTGAAGAATATAAATGTACAATGAAGATTATCTAACAAAAACTCCAGTAAACAGTCACACAAATGCACAGACATGCAGTTTTAAAGTGGTTCGGCATGTTGCCTATGTCCACTATGAAGTTTTTGGGATTTTATTGATTCTCTTTCGACAATTCATGCAATTACAGCGACCAACAGTAAAGTACAGCTTGGAATTCGAATTCAACAGTAATGGTTGATGCAAATCTTGATCTGGCAGAGTCTGGGCACTTGAGAATCAAATGATCCTTTTTCTGTAGGCTTTAGGGGGCTATTTATAGGCGTAGGAGGCTGAAATCTCGCTCAAACTTCGGGAGACTCCTTTTGGCACGTGAGTGGGCCCACGCGATCGATCCCACCAAGTTTCGACTCGATCTGTGATCGATACGAAGCGATTTCGTATCGATCAAGAATTGGTCTAATTGAGCTGAAACTTGGCGGGAACATTCTCTGGCTTGTATGTAAGCTCCGATGAAAATTTCATAGCATTTGGATCGGTGGATCTTGAGTTATGATTGATATGAGCTTGAGTTTCTCGTTGGCTATTTGGTTCGAATCCATCAATTCGAATCAATACACTTCGAATCGATGATGCACGTGCCTTTGTGATGACGCAACGCGCATTCCTTGCATCGATCCTCTTTTTGCTCTGAGTTGACGTTTCGCATCCATGAATCCCGCCACGTTGGTATCAATGACTGTTGTGTCAATCTGGGCTCATTTGACTTAATGGACACGAACAAGCCATTGGACGTGGATTCGAACTAGAGCCCCTAATGGATACGAAGTAGTCACCGTCTGATGGATGCGAAGCAAGGTCATCTGATGGATACAAAGAGTAGTTGCCTGATGGATTCGAACTAACAGAACCTGATGGATTCGAGTAATCACCTACTGATGGTTTCGAACTGGATGGTTGCAAATGATTATGAGCTAAGGGATTTGAGACAGATGGATACGAGGGTATTATATCCCTTATTGATACAAAGATGATGGACTTGAATAGAGGCTCAACCATGGATACGAGCTGTGTCTAGCTGGATGTATACGAAACAGGATCTAGCCGATCGATACGAAATGCATGCTCTGTGCATGGATATGAATTTAATCGGTGCGAACCGAGGCTTCTTAATGGATATGAGGCTGGTTGGTGTGAAGTTGGTGGATTCGAAATAGGGCTCATCGATGGATACGAAAACATGGTTTTTTCCTTCAACTTGCACCAATCACAACTTGAGCATACGAACTCGGATTGACCTGAAATTTGGAATGCTAGCTTTTATGGCTTCTCTTGTCGTGTCTTGTTGATTTTAGCCTGATCCGGATTTGAACAAAATTCATCGACATCCATAGCGAACCTGTGTGTGCTTGATATACAGGACAAACAACCCTTGGTTTTGAACCGGTGCCTTGATATATCGGCCTTGCCAAAAGGCGGGATAAGAATGAATGAATCTTTGTTAAAGATTGGTGAATTTTGTTTCAAAAATTTAAGTGGATTTTTAAGGTGGATCTTTTGTTTAAAAGATTAAAAGGTGGATCTTTTGTTTAAAGGATTAAATGTGGAAATTTGTTTGAACCATTCAAAAGGAAAGGTTTTGGTCTAAAAGTTGTGACTTAACTAAGATCCCAATATATCTCTATGGTTTTAAAATTAAGTACTCATTATTCGGTTTAGCCGGGAGAGGACTTTATGTCATAAAACCCATTTCGAATAATGATACAACGTAATGGGAGTACATTTGAAGATGGTGGTGAAGACAGGGTATTTTCAAGAACGATAGGATTACTTGTCGATTGTCTCTGCATCGAGAAGTCGTGGTATAGAGATCTCCATATGTGATAGGGAGTCCGATCGGGATTGTGAATACCCGGATTTGCAATTGCTTCTTTTGAAGAGCCTTCGGTTCCGTTCGAACCCAGAACGGACTTGTATGGTTGTATGTCTGACATTACACTTTGAGATGTAAAGCTGGTTTCTATCAAATACATTTCTGTGTGGTGGCAGAGAATTTATTCTCTTAGCTTAACACCCTTCTCTGAGACATATGAGCTCAGAGGTTATGTAGTTGATGGTTACTAGTGATATATTCCCAATTTGGTAATATGGCATGTTGAGTGCTTCAGATCATTTGTTGATCAAAGCATGGCTTTTGTGAAAAGCGTAGCTTTATGTACGAGACTTCATCGAACCTCATGACCCGGAAATGGTCGAAAGACAAAGGATGCAGCAACGTTATGAGGGTCGCGCCCTTTAGGGTATGTGCATTTCCTTCTGGATAAAAGGTGGTAGCATGGTATGGAGTCCAAATATTTAACCTATGTGGTTGTTGGAATTTGTTGGTGTTGAGCGCTCGAATAAAGGTCGGCGACGACCGGGGGATGGCATACTCTTGACAGCTAGTTACCTAATTACAGAGGTAACCCGACCTTGTGTTGGTAGTGAGCCGGTTAGGTTCTCGGGGCGTCCTTCCAGAGGCGTATCCATGTGGTGAGGAAGTTTCTTAGCCTGACCATTTGTTGGAAATCCAATCATCCAATACGCGCCCTGTATGATTTTAGTTGTAGAACCTACCATCTAATATGGTAGTTATAGTAGGCATATTATAATGGTACGTATGCTGGCTAAGATTAATATTATACTTGCAAATGTTTTCTTCACTATGCACTAATAATAATATCAAAAGGATTTTCGTGTATCAAGCATGTTTGACTATCATAAGGAGAAATCTCCTCCAATTGTGCGCTTGCATTATGTGTGTGCGGGAAGGCCTTATGGTAGTTTCATTTTTCAAAAAGCATGGCGGATTTCTTTTTATTCTTTTGTAGTTTGTTTTTGTTCAAAATAAACTGTTTTTGTTTGCTCACACCAGTCCCATGACTGACCTAAAGTTCATTGTTCCCTTTCTAAACTCTGGATGCCTACAATTTTAACACAAGGGTAGCCTAGAGTCAGGTTATTAGATAGTCAGCTAGTAGATGTAGATTCGGCAATCTTTGGAGTCTGTGGTTTCAGAATCGCATTTGTTTCACTTCAACATTCCGGACTGAACTTGCTTAAGTTAAACATGATAGGATTTTAAGCTTTCGGATTAGGCTTTTTCTTTGGAGCTTCGGAGATGGAGGTGCAATCTATGGACTATTTTGGTAGTCCAAGCAAGTTGAAGTTATGTTTTCGCTATTGTGTTCGGCTGTAGTATATGTATATTTGCTCCGATGTGGGATAAATTTTTGTAGAGATATTGTATTCATGGAGTTGTATCAATGATATATTGTTTTTCTTCCGCTGTGTTGTTGTATTTAATGTGTTATAAGATCCGGCGATACGGCCTTCGATGTTTGAATCTCCGTCATTCAGATACAGGTGATATATTGAGTGCCGATTTTCGAAGGTGGCGAGTCCGGGTCGTTACAGGAGCAAAAACTCGTTAAAGATGGGGCAGAAATACCCTAGGATGAGTGAAATCAATCTTGGAATCATTTCTTTGTGAGAGAATGCATTTTAAAGTATAAAATGATTTTTCAAATGATTTTCAAAGGATTTTCAAAGATTATTTTGACATAAACTTTTCTTGTTTTGAAATCAATTTTTTCTCAATTTCATTCATTTCCTTATCCACCTTGTTAGTTAAATTCCTTGATTAGGATTTCTATTCCGGTTGAATCTTGTCTTTTGTTTCTTAATTACCGTTGTCCAACTCAGCAGAAGCGCAAGTCATTTGGTATTTCGTTGTTGCCTCTACACGTACTCCTAGTGTTACCCAAGGTACTCTTCAGAGCACCTTTTCTTTGTTCCATTTTCTTGTTCGTGTTGGAGCTTCCCATAGTTTTATTTCTATGGATCTCTTAGAGCATCTTCTTCCTCCCGAGTTGCTCCTGAACCTTTTGTGTTTCAAATCCTATTGGTGGTCTTGCGAACCTTAGTAGGATTTGTAACCAAGTGAAGCTCCTTTATTTGAATCACCGTTTCAGTTGTGATTTCTATGTTCTGGGTTTTGATGCTTCTGATCTATTGTTTGAAGGTGATTGGCTGAAGAGGCATGAAGCCGTTATCTCTTGTAAAACCCGAACTGGTTCTTTGAGAATGTGTGTTGATTATAGGGATCTGAACAAGCTCACTATGAGAAATAGATATCCTATGCCTTGCATCAATGATATGTTTGATCAGCTCCACGGGGCTACTGTTTTCTCTCAGCTCGATCTTACCATAAGTTTTCACCAGCTTAGAGTTGCTGAGGAAAGTATTCCCGGGACTGTTTTCCGTACTGAGAATGGTTTCTATGAATGGTTAGTTATGCCTTTTGGTTTGACTAATGCTCCTGATTTCTTTGTCGATTTTATCTTTGTTCTGGGAACTCTTAGGAGTCATCGGTGGAGAGATGAATTCTCGAAATTCCATTTCTGGAAAGTTGAAGTCCGATTTCCCGGGCGTATTGTTTCTAGTAATGGAGTTTCTGTTGATCCAGTTGAAATCCCTGCGATCAATGTTAGTCTTTCTTCTTTTCTTTCTTTGTGGATAGGTTGACCAAGTCAGCTCATTTCTTATCGATCAAGTCTACCCGTTTTGCTTCTTGTTTGGCTGAGATCTATATGAGGGAGATTGTTCATCTTCATAGAGATTCCATCTTTACCAACCAGTCAGTTTTGAAAGCTTTTCAGGAATCTTTGGGTACTCATCTGAATCTGAGCACTACTTACCATCCACAGACCGACGGTCAAACGGAAAGAGTGAATTAGGTTCTTGAAGATCTTCTTTGTGCTTGTGTTTTTGATTATGGAGGATCTTGGGAAGATCATCTCCATCTCGTTGAATTCACCTATAACAACCGTTGTCAGGTATATTTCAATCTTCTACCTAACCTTATCTTAACCCTTTATCCATCTCATTTTATCTTTGAATTCTTTTGATTAGAATCTCCCAAATTTGAATTTCTATCCTTATCTTGAAACCCATTCTAGAATCATCGAGTTAGGGAGGGTATTTGTATTAATATTAAATGTTTTATATGTGTGTTGTTTGGGCCGTTGATGTTGATTTGGGATTTCGATCGATTCGTCTGATCAGCGATATCAATAGGATTTCCAAAACACTTTAACAGAACAAACTGACACAATTTTGTTTTCGAATTTGGTAAATGAGAAAAAAAGTTATATGATTTATGTATATAATACTTTTATAGATTTATATTATTTTTTGAAATTTATTTTGTTAGGATGTGAATGAGTTGATTTTTATTAAATTATAATATGGTTAAATTTTATTTAAAATTATATTTAATAAAGAGTTTATAATGATTTAAATAAATTAAGGTTGGAAGATAAATTTCGAATTGATTTGAAATTGGATTTATTTAAGAATTAAACTCAAATAGACTTAATTTGAATTTTATTAAATTTGAGGTTTTAAGGATATGATTTTTATAACTTGATTCTGGTTTAAAGTAATTTAAATGAATGTATCAAGTTTAAATAAATTGAAGGAATATTCAGTTATTTGTAGTTTAAAGGTTTTATTTAAATGATATTGGATTTACTAAGTAAATATTTCAAAATTAAATGATAGTAAATTGAATTTGATATATATATATATATGGAATTATCAAAAATTTAGCTATGAAATTATGGAATATTTAAAGCTTTGAAAATCAATATAAATTAAAGTGGTTTATTGAGGACTAAATTGGTTATTGAAATGATAATATGTGATTTCATTTATTGTTTGAAATCCAATAATTATTGACACAAGATATAAATAAATAAAATTATAAAGTATGGTTTATAGACTGATTTGGAATTTAATTGAATTTAAATTATGGATTTGAGAATTAAATTCCGATGATCTCAAACCTTGGTTTAATGTTTAAAATGTATATTATTTAAAGGTATGTTTGAATATAAATTTTAAAATATTTAAATCTATGCTCTTCTCTTATGTCGTTGGAAAATAATTTCGGTGATGGCGGCCGCATCATCGACATTCATTTTCGAGTTTCGAAGAGGAGAGACCAATTCGTAGCTTTGCTACACTTTTGTTTGAAATTTGATTTAAAATTGATTTAAATTCTTAGGTATGGATTGACTTAATATATATAAGTATATGATTTTAGATTTGATTTGATCTGATATATAGTGTGTATATATATAATTATCTCTTAATTGTTTGAGATAAACAGTAGATTTAATTTCTTAAATTTATGATTCATGGATGATTTCAATTATAAACTGAAAAGAATTTTGGACAAATGATTGAAATTGAAATAAATGAATTGGGAAATTTTGGATAAATAATTTAAATTTTAGATAAATAATTGAATTAGAAATTTTTTTTTATATAATGCTAAATTTCATTCCAATATAACTTACCTAATTATTCAGAAGTTAGGTATGTGATTGGATAATATACAACATAAAATAGTGTTAAAGGAATTTATAAATAAACTTGAGTAATTATCATAAGAGTAAATATACTTAATATATGTGATAAGATATATTAAGTGGAATAAATTTAATAATAATTTGACAAAGTGAAAGATGAGAGAAGCTTGCTCTTAGGTTTGTTGGTCCTTTCCGTATCGCGGAGAGGATTGGTTCTTTAGCTTATCATCTGGATTTGCCTGAGAAGTTTTCTGCAGTGCATGATGTATTCCATATTTCGCATCTTCGTCGATATCTGCATGATCCATCTTTGATTTTCCAGTCTTCTGCTCTCGAGAGTTTGGATATCGAGCCTAATCTTACTGTCGAGAGGAAGCCACTTCATATTATCAAAAGAGGTACAAAGCAGCCGAGAATGAAATCTGTCAACCTGGTTAAAGTGCAATGAAGTACGGATGATCGGGATTATACCTAGGAGATGGAGGAGACATGTGTGCTTTGAATCCAGAATTGTCTGTTTCAGGTACTATTTGCTTTTCTATCTTATCTTTCCTTGTTCCATGTCTCGTTCCTTTTCGAGGATGAAAAGTTTTGAGTGGGGGAGAGCGTAGCCACCCATAATTTTTATAGAAACTTTTAATTCAATTTCATTTAAAACTTTGATTTTGAAATCATTTAAAATTGAAATTTTGGAATTTTTCCAATGTATTTTTGGATTTTTTTATAATTTATTTTCCAAATATAATAAAATAATGATTTTCTGAAAATTTTATATTTTGGTCAACTATGGTCAAACTTTGACTTTCAGTTGAAATTTTTAAATTTGAATTTTAAATTTCTAAACTTTTTCTTTGAAACTGTATTTGATTCTGATATTGGTTCTGCTTTTCGTTTCGTAAAATTCTGTTTTATACTTTTAAAATCAGATAAATTTCAACGTTTTACATGCATTTATTTTCAGCATTTTTTTGTTTATTTTCTATTCTATATTTTCTACTTCATTTCATTTTATATTTTATTTTCTATTTTCTATATTGTTTGGACTTTTATTTGATTTTATTTGGATTTTTGGGCTAGGAAATCCTAAGAGACATAAGTTTCTTTTCTTGGATTTGAAGTAAAGTCCTTTCATTTTCTTAGCCATTCAAACCATTTCCACTTCATAGCCGTACATAAAACATCTTATTTTCCTTTTAATTCACGTATAAGTAATTCCCATCTCATCTCTTCTCATTTTCATTTCCTAACTACAAATTTTTACAGTAAGTTTCATTTCTAGTTCTCCTTCTTTTTCTTTTTCCTTTCTATTTTGTTCACAAGCAAGGCTCGGCCATCCTCCTTTAGCCGACCTCTCCTCCACATCCATAACCTTAGACCAGCCACAACCATCACCATCTCACCTCCATACCCCATGTCATGACCTCTTGGTCCCAAAACCCCTTCCTATGTCCTCACAAACCCTAGCCGTGCCCACCATATCACACAATTCCTTCTTACTTTGTGATTGATTGGGTGCACCTTTGATTTTTTTTAGAGTGTGGCTCGAGGTGGCGGTAGTGGCTACTATGCGTTACCACCAGTCTGGATGCGTAATTGGTATATCTACCTTGCCATTTCCTCGTTGTGCCGTGTCACCTACCCTAATGCGCCTTGTACGATTTTCGTTTTGTGCCATACCTATGGAGTATCCTCTGGTGGCTTCCCGATCAGGAGGGACTACGGTATTGTATAGACTAATGGTACTATTAAATGTGTTAAAGGGGATATTGGGTAACTCCTTAATGCTTTTTTAAATATATTATACTTTACTTTAGACATTATTATAATAGCGTATATTACTACCTAGTAAATAGTTTGACCGATCCTTAAAGGATGGGCGGTCCCAAGCATCCTTTAAGTTACTTGTGCATTTTATTACAGTTCACTTGAGTTGGTTTTCATTGTATAAGTATGTATGTCCTGACTCGAGTGTTTTGTGTTTTGCTTTACGCTCGGGTCAGCCTAAGTATCAACTTTGGATTTCACCTTCTGGAGCTAAAGGATTTGCTGGAGATTATCCATCTATCTAGTTGTTATCTATTTCCATTCAGTATTCTCTATTCAGCTTATGTATTAGTGGACATTTATGTATTGGGATTCTATTGTATTTACTTTTCAGACTCTGGATTTTGTACTTGTTTTGAGAATGTGTTTGAGGCTGTGTTGCAGTAGCTTCATGTACTATTATGGTTATTTTTATTTTCGCTGTGAGTTATTCTGATTTATCTGTATATGTGGTTCTATGATTGGTTTTATTTGCTCCAAATTATATTATAATCCACTATTTTGAATTATTCAAGTCCGGCATGTGTGATTTTATTGTCGATTTGAATGGTCCAAAATAGTGGGTCGTTACACTTCCCGACAGCCAAACCCTCATCGTCGGCAACTCCTCGCTCCGACCTGAGTATAGGCCGAGCCTCCCATAGCTTCGACCAGCCGAACACCGTTACCTTCACTTACCGACTCTCCCTCCGCCTGACCTACCAACTACTGTTAGCATAGCCGTGCCTTTTGTCCATCAGACCTCCGCCCATTGCCGATAATGGTAGTGAACACCCCCTGACCCTCCACCACATCCACTCGACAGCGCCACCCATTCAGAGAACCCATCTCTGCCCAGTACCCCACGTAAAACACTACCATACACCAATACCTCCCCGAGCACCAAAATTCGACAGCCTCACGTGGCACTGCACCTTCTCCACTGACCTCCCTCCAGATCCGACCTCGTCTCTTCCCTTGGCCGCACCAAACTCCACGGCTACCCCTTAGGCACCATCCCGGTGTACAGCCAACCTTTATATATATATATTACATGTCTATATATATATATATATATATTTCATGTGTATTAGTATAATAGTACGTATTCGTATACATATAATATATTTCATGAAGTATATATATTAATAAAGTATTGATTTAAATATGATGCATATATATACACATTTGCGTTTGTATACATATTGAATTTAAATGGAATGATATGTGTGTGTGTGTGTCTATATATATATATATATATATATATATATATATATATATATGTATATGTTGAAGGTGAGAGGAATTTTTTTATGTATATTAGTTTACTATTAGTTCATATGTGTATACCAGCATGAATAAGTTACAAAGTTCTGCTATAGATTTCCTCTTTCAGTAAGTACGTATATGTTATAATAATTATGTAATGTATATATTTATATAAATGTTACTATTTTGGACGGTATGAATTATAATATGTTGATTTCTAAATTTTATGTTCTAAAATGTAAGTTCCGAGTTAAGTGCAAATTGTAAATTATAAAATCTTTATTTATAACTTTATTATAATTATTATTGCTGCTGTTGTTGTTTTTATGAAATAAGATTTGAAATAAATTTTGTAATAAATTATAAATGTATTATATGTTAAATATTTATGTTCTGACTTTTCAAATAAATTTTTTTAAGGTTTACTATTGGTTTTGTTATATAAAACATATATATATTAGTTCGTCGATTTCGAATTTAAGTTCTTTGCTGTGTTTTGCCACTGTCTGGAGATTACAGCATCAGTCTTATAGCTTGTTGTAGTCCCGTTTGTCTATCCATGTTTATCCGGGTCCGTTGGCATCTCATTCTTGTTATTTCTCTAGCCGCGAAAGGTGAGCAATCACTCATGATTAACATTCTTATATTCAATAAATTTAATTCATCTTGAAATAACAATTGAAATATGTTGTTAAGTTTGAACTATTAGTTGTATAATTGCTATATATGACATGCCATTATTTGTAACTGTTCACCTGTGACGTATGACACCATAACCTATTATTTATATTATGATTAAATTTATTACTGATGACATATGCATGTTGTTGATATGTTATATTATTATCATATTTGTTCTCACTCTGCAAGTTCCCTATTAGTTTAAAAATCCCTTTGGGTTGAAATGATACATACTCGACGATAATATAGATTAAGGAAAAATCATTATGGGTTGAAATGATAAACCTAAGCGATTTTCATTGATTTTGAAATTCTGGAATTGTGGATTGAAATGATATACACCCGTAAATATTGGAATATCACGGATTGAAATGATAAATATCCGTATCACTTGACCATAGGATAGAAAATTATATACGGACACCGTTGGTCTATATTTTGAAAATGATTCCTAAAAGGAAATATATAGGTTTCAATAAATATTGATTTTTAAAAATATAATATATATATATGCTATTTTTATATATGTATAAAATTTAGATTTTCAAAATAATATGTTTTGGAAATTTTAATATATAAGTTAGTTTTGAAAAATATAAATTTTAAGATTTTACTTGTAATTTTATTACTTTAAAAATATATAAAATAGTATTTAATACAACATATATTTAATGATAAGATTTAATTTAATAGAATTTAATTAAATTAGTTCATAATATATATAAGTATTTATTTAAATTTATATTAATATTTTAAAATAGGGTTTTAATCATTTTTATAATAGAGGTTGGGAAGATAAATTAATATTGACTTGGAAATTAAATTAGTTAATAATTGAATTTAAGTAAGAATTGATTTTAACTTACTGATTTTGAGATTTTGAAAGATATGACTGATAACTTGATTTGATAAAAAGTGATTAAAAGAATATTCTCAAGTTTAAATAAAATTGAGACTGAATATTTAATATTGATTTAAATTTACAAGTGAGATTATTTAATTGTTGTTAAAATGATTAAGTGAATATTTTCAAATTTGAATAAAATTAAAGTTAAATGTTGAAATATAAATGAAACTTATATTGAAATTGTTTGAATATTTAAACTTGAATCTTATTGGAATTGAAACGATAGTTCAAACCTTTATTTGAAATCGATAAAAATTGAAATGATTTATTGAGAATTTGAATTGAATCTTTAATCTTTTAAATTGGAAGTGTTGAACAGGTGTTGATTTAAACTGAATTTTTGAATTTAAGCAGATTTGAATCGATTTGTGGAATTGGATGAAACAATTCTAATTGGAAACTATTTCAGTATAATCTCTTAAAGTAAATATAAATTATTTTTTATTTACAACTATTTTACTATATAAATTATTTTAACGTATAAACCATTTTAATTTATAACTATTTTAAATTATATATACTATTTTCAATATCTAAACTGTTTAAGTTGGAACTATTGTGATTATGGAAGTTTTATGATTTCAAAAGTTTTATGATTTCGTAAGTGTAATGATTTCGTAAGTGTTATAATTTGGAAAGTGTTACGATTCTGGAAATGAATATTATTTAAAGTGAATACGATATCGAATTGATACGGTTTGGAAATGAATATGATATTTGATATGAAGTATGAACTATTTGAAATGAAATAACCACGGTGTGAAATAAGCGTTTGGTTGTTAAAGAGACCGGGATCGGATATTGTCATACTCTCTGCCAATACCGAAAACCACTTTAACAACCGTGTACATGGTGGAGATTCCAGAACGAAGTAGGATGGTTTGGCGAATATTCTATATGAGGTATTAACATAGCTTTGACTCGCTTGAGTCAGCTTGATGTGGCTAAAACAGGAGCTATACCGGTCTAGGTGAGGTCATTCCTCCGATCGGGCACATTTCTTCGATACCATTCTATTGCTTTTATGATTCGATTGGGTGCACCATTGATTTGGGAGTGTGTATCGAGGTGAACGGTAGTAGCTGCTATGCGTTACCACCAGTCCAGGAGTGCAAACGGTATTTCTACCCTGGCATTGCGTCGCATGCCTTATCACATGCCTTATCGCGCCTCTACGAGTTTGGTTTGTACAATACCTATGGATTTCCCTCTGATAGCCCTCTAGTTTATGGAGGAATTACGGTACTGTATAGACTATGGGAATATATAAAACATGTTAAGGGTGATATGTGTAACTCCTTAACGCTATTTTAATACTTTACTTTACTGTAGAGATTATTATGATAGCGTATTGTACTGCACAGCAGATAGTTCCATGGATCCTTTGTGGATGGAGATCCCAAACAACCTTTAAGTTACTTGTATTTCAGATGACATTTCACTTGAGTTGAATTTATTAATATAAGAATGTTAATCCTGATTCGAGTGTTTTTTGTTTTGCTTTATGCTCGGGCCAGATTTAATGTCACGGCATTTGAGACTCGCCTTTGGAGATTGGAGCTTTGTTCGAAGATCTATCTATCAAGATTTCAGTTATTTTAGTTTATTCCAGTCATTTATGTTCAGACTCCTCAATTTCTTATTTATTAGAGATCCATTTATATTGAGATTCTATTGTATTTTGGTTCAGACTTTGATGTTTATATGGTAGCTTCATGAACTAATATTAATCTATTCCGCTGCTTATTGTTGTAATACACTGTGTCTGTGATTCAGTGATTGATTTATTTCCTGTATATGTTGAGTTATTCCAAATATAAATTAACAATCTGTTGTTTTGAGCAATTCAAGTCTGACATGCATGGATGATTTTCGATTTAAACGGTTTGAAATACCAGGTCGTTACAATTCAACACTATAGTCCAAAAAAAAATCCTTGGTTCAATAATAACAATTATTATTAACCGTACTACTATGGCCAGAGATTTTGACTTTAGGTTGACTTGAGTTGATTGTGATACTAAACTTGTGTAACCAAGGAGACGAATCCTATCTTGAATAGTGATTCACTTCCAATACTTCCACTTGACCCAACTATAGTCACTCGATGGTCATTATGGCATGATTTGACTATGATCAAAGCGGAGCTTTCATATTGACGATTCACAGAATCTCATTTCGAATGAACTGTGTAAATTATTCACATCGATATTTTCTGTTTAACCTTAGTTATATTAACCAACAAAAACTTTTGAATGAGTCATTCCATAATTGTCCAATAACTATTAGTACATAAACCCTAGGTGTCCTCAGCGGTCATGAGTAATACACTGCCCAACATTTGGAGAGTGTCACGTACTTTAGCCTCAACGGATACGTCAATCTCCAGTTCCGACACATCTCGATAGGGAACATTTAAAATGATTTGTTATGAAACATTGTAATCCAATATTCATGATTACAACTATTTGTAATTACTATCACAAACACATCATTTATGGATTTTTTGTTAAATATATATTAATTAAACATTTAATTATTTATAACATATTATAACAAACATAAAAAAAAGAAACACCTTTATTTCGAATGAGAATTGATTTCAAAGTTAATTAATTCACAATAAATTACAGAATTACCCATAGGGCATAACCCTAACTCTATCACTTACATAAAATATATTTAGCATTGATTTCACAAAACTTATGTTCATAACTTAGATCAGACAACCACATACCTTAAACTATCTAAGATGTGGTTTCTTCCCAATTCATATCAAATATGGAATTGTAATCTCTAGTTTGGTTAACATATGTGCTGACTCTTAAGTACATATCCTTAAAGTGGTAACTCAACTTCATCCATTTTAATCATATTTTGTTCGAAAGAGTCTGAAACTCCTTACCGATATATTATTATGTAGCATAGGAGAAATGACTGTTAGGGTGAATCATATTCCCTTTTATGTACTCTTGGAACTCTTATCTTAGATACTCACGTATTCGATCAAATCAAATTATATTATTATTATTATTATTTTACTTGTTACATTTACTATTTCCATATTATATTGTATGAACTTATCATAGATATCTAACTTTTGTATCAAATAATCATATTCAAAAAATATGTTTGTCTTATAATATATTTAATATGGATGTATGAATCATACATCCTTTTCCTCAAAAAAATACACACATTCATATGTGCGAACAATCATCGATGAAACTAAAAAAGTTAGGGATCCACTTTTGATAGCATTAGACATTGGACTGCTTAAATCTATTTGTATCATTATGAAGAATTCATTAACCCTTTGGTTACTCCTACTAAATGGGTTATTTTCCCTTATCATTTTATATTCAGTTCACAAGTACCATATGATTCACAATCATAAAATTAAAAAATTTATTTCTTAAAGATATGGCTTAGTCCATGATCTCAAAATTAATTGTTAAATATATAGATGCATTTGTATTTTTTATATAGCCAATACATCATTATTGTTATGAGATAAAAAAATACCATTATTGTAACGACTGGTAAATTTTAGTCGTTTATTAATTTAATTAATTAAATTTGTGAAATTATAAATAATAAATTTTGAAATATAAACTTGATATTTGGAATACGTCTACTTTAATATAGCAAATGGTAAATTTTCATCTGATAATATGAAAGTTCATTTCATTGTGTATTTTTAATCAGTTAATATTTGATGACAATAAAATGTTTTCCAAACCAGTATATTTTTATATAATAAAATTGTAAATCCTCTTCTTAATGAGACGTCATATTTTGTTTCTCCAAATTTGGATTGTTTTTTTCCCGGTCGATCTTATTTTCGGCAAAATAGCAGCATTTTGGTATTGATATCGATTTTTGATTGGATGATCATACCACTGACACGTATATACCATTTTGATCGTCTCGTCGTGTTGATCTCCGTAGCATACTCGTATGTGTATTTCAGTGTCCAGGACAGGGCGAAATGACGAAGCGATTTGCCGTATCGGTTCCGTAAATTGGCATTTGGCTTTCCAGTAACCATTCATTTCTTTCGTTTGAACCAATAGCCATTTGATATTAATGTTATCGTGAATCAAAAGTTGTTTTATTTCCCATTGGTTGATTTCCATTCTGGTTTGTAAATTTTTGTATGGTCATTTCCTCTCCTCTTTATTTCGGTTATGGGTTCAAAGTAATAAAACACATATGTGGTTCGTAGATTAATTTATACAACCTTCCATTTTTCCTTGCCCTTTTCTTCCTCATCTTTCATTTTTCACCTTCTCTCCAAAGCCACGCTCGACTTCAACTTCGATCCCACCTTTCCCCCCACCGCAAGCCGACCCGACCTCGCCTGACTGCCGTAAACACCTCCGACTTCAAACCCGTTCCTCTCCACTTCGGATGCTCCTCACTCCATGAGGAATGTCGACAAAATCTCCTCCTATCCCCGGTCACCATGCATCCTTTCCATAGCTGTCCTGTCTCCTTTCTTCCTCCACCGGTTCATCTTCTCCACTGTGCCACCTCAAGTCCTGGCCGAACCATCCTCAGCTTCTCCTCCCCTCTTATCTTCTGTTGTATAGGTAAGTCTTTATATATCTATATAATTTATTTTGTACGTATTTTGAAAATATACTAGCATATATATATATATATATATATATATATATATATTACAAGTTAGAATCTATTTGTTTATATTAAGATGTACCAGTTATAGACAGGTTAGTTTATGATATTTATATTGTCATTTTTATATGTTAGTATTATAAGGAAATCTATATATGTTGTGTTTGTAGCATGTAGTATGTTATATATATATATATACATATATATATATAGCAAATTGTATTTTTATAATATATAAGGTTATAAAAGTTATATACATAGTTATAGTATATATATATATATATATAAAGAAAGTTTGTATTTACTGTACACATATGTTTACAGTTTATAGTCGAAATTTAAGGTATTTAAAATATAAATATGGTTATGTTGTACTGAGAAATATGTATGTAGCATAGTATGTTAGCATCTTTAATATATATATTTGCATTTACCTATTTTGTATCCTTTATTTTTAATATATAAAACCTACGATTTATTTATGTGAATGCTTATATATTAACTGTATGCGCATATATGTTGCGAGTGTTATCCCACTTTTTGGCAAAGCCGTGATACCAAAAGATCGATCGAAAACAAAAGACAGTTCGTCTCAAAGATTGGTTATACTTTGCTTCACTGTGGATATCGCTTAATTTTGTCCGAGCCCGGATCGGGCTACAATTGATAGGACATGACAAGCAAGATCATAAGAACTAGTATTCCAAATTTCAAGTCAATCCGAGTTTGTATGCTCAAGTTACGATGGATGTAAGTTGAAGGGAAAAGCTCCGGTTTCGTATCGATCATCAAGCTCCGTTTTGTATCGATCGATTTCGTATCGATCATGGGTCCAGCGGTTTCGTATCCATCGAAGAGCACCGGTTCGTATCAATGAACTTGGCTATGTTCGAATCCATCGAGTTCGTATCGATGGACATTGTACCTATCATAAAGCCGCGCTTCGTATCGGTTGGCATCTCCCTACTTCGTATCCATTGGCAGATAGAGCATTTCGCATCCATCAACTGAGGCAACAGTCACTACTTCGTATCCATCGTGGAAACCACTATTCAAACCCATCATGGGCAGGGCACTTCGTATCCATCAGATTGTCCTACTTCGTATCCATCAGGTTATCCTATTTCGTATTCATCGAAAGGTTCCAGTTCGCATCGATTGGTTTCGTGTCCATCAAGGAAAGACTTGTTCGTAACCATTGAGCATCAGTAGTTCGAATCCATCAGTGAGCCTTATCCGAATCCATCGAGTCAATAGACCAGGGTGATGTGTCATCACACGATACGAACGACGCGAGATTTGTGGAGTCGATGCGGTCAACTCGGAGAAAAGACCGGATCGAGGCGAAATATGCGTGCCACATCATCACAAGACCACGTGAGTTGATGGAGTCGAAAGGATCGATTCGAAACGATGGATTCGAACCAATCAGCCACTGAGAAACCCCATTTCGTATCGATGATAACTCATGATCCACTGATCCAAATGCCATGAAATTTTCACGGGAGCTTGCGTACATGCTGAGGAATGTCTTCACCAAATTTCAGCTCGATTGGACGTCATCTTGATCGATACGAAATGACTTCGTATCGATCGCCGATCGAGTCGAAACTTCCTGAGGTTGGTCGCGTGGGCACACTCACGTGCCAGAAAAAGTCTCCCGAGATTTGAGTGAAGTCTCAGCCTCTTAAGCCTATAAATAGAGCCCCGGAGCCTACAGAAAAAAGATCTTTTGACTCTCAAACGCCCAGACTCTGCCGGATTGAGATCTCCATCATCCTACACCAAATTCTTGCTGTCAATTTTGAATTTTCAATTTGTAATTTACTGTTGATTGCTGTATTTGCTTGTAATCATTGAAAGAGAATCAATAAAGTTGCAAAAACTTCACAGTGGACGTAGGCAACACGCCGAACCACTTTAAATCGCTTGTCTACACTTTTACTTTTCTATTATTTGGAGTTTTTGTTAGATAATCCTCATTTTCAATTTATATTCTTCATTATTATCTCTTCAAAAAATTCTGAAGAGTGTTGTGACCAATTTTGGTGTAAACATTTTGGTAGTTTCACTGAGAAAACCCAGATTTTCTCCTACTCGTTGGATTTGTCATCGATACTGAATTGCATAAATCTAAGAGAGAGATCCAGATTTCAATTTCAGTTTCCTTCCGTTCTATTCAGATTTGCAAAAATCTAGGGAAAGGATTCCACTTCTCAAGATGGTTAGCACAAAACCGCTTCTACCGTCGCTGATCAAGAAGGCCGGGATAGACAGAATCCCGCGCAAATACCTCCATCTAATCAAGATGCTACCGGGCATTCCGATCCATCAGGTCCGGTTACTAGACAAGAGTTCCAGACATTGCTCCAGGAACTGACTCAAAGCCGGCAACAGCTAACTGAGCAGTTGCGCGTTAATGCTGAATTAGCTAACCAACTAGACCGCCAAGGGCGTAGGAGATCCAGAAGGGATCATGCGTCTCGCTCCTCCACTGAAAGTTCATCCGATTACAACCACAGATCTACCCATCCCAGGCTAGACGGAAATTATGCACAGGCAATTGATCACCAACCAGCATTGACCGTTGGCCAGTTAAGAGTTGGCGCTTCTGCCATTTTTCATATTGAACCCTCCTCCCGAGGAGGCACTGTTCCATAATACATCATGGATAACCGTCCCACCGCAACCACGGCCGATATAGGGATTGACACCCGTAACCAACAAGGGCGTACTCCTGAACCGTACGCTCCAGAAAACGTTGAGCCAAGGAGGCGAGACACGGATGGTCGACAGCGCCCGATCCAACCTCGCGATGTGGAACCCGACCACACTTTGGCCCAACGTGCGTAAAATGCTCTGATGCCAGACCTTTCAACCATGATACGCCAAATGATTCGCGAGAGTCAGGGCTTGACAAATGACGATTGGGGAATCTCCCAAAGTCATACTCCATTCACAGATGAAATATTACATGTTGAACCCCCTCGGCGATTCAGAATGCCGACTCTGCCCATGTACGAAGGGAATTCCGACCCCAATCAACATATCCTGAAATATGAATGGTCGATGATTGCTGCAAGAGCTGATGATGTAGTAAAGTGTCGTAGTTTTCCCGTATCTTTGGGGGGCATCACAACGATGTGGTTTACACGATTGCCTCCTCGATCAATCTCTTCGTTCGACCAGTTGGCTACTAAGTTTGTCGAGCAGTTTCGTATGCACGTCGCCAGGCCTAAAGACGTTAATACTTTATCCAGTGTCACTCAGGCTCCCGGAGAGACACTCAGGCGATATTTGGAAAGGTTCAATGCCGCTTATGCAGAGATCAGTAACCCCAATGATAATTCAATCTTATGGCATTAACTAAGGGGATTGACCCCGATTTCGAGTTTGGAAACTGGTTAGCTGGAAAGCCTCCCGCATCGTTGGACCGTTTCTATTCCAAAGCCGCTCAATTCTTGAGGCGTGAGGATGCAAAACAGTCTAGGAAACAGGAAGATGTAAGACCTAGCAGTGAGGGGATTCAGAGTAATATTGCAGTTAAACAGTCTGGTGAAAATTCAGGAAAAGTCCAGTTAAACATTTGAAATAAACAAACTCAACAACCGAGGAACAGTGATAATCAGAACAGAAAATGGGATCAGAACCGTGGCCCGCGACGTAGGGCTCCAATGTTTGACAATTATACACCACTGAACACGTCGCTGGAGAACGTGTATCTACAGACTTGCAATGCTATGCAATATAAGAAACCTGCTCCAAAGCCATCGTCAGAGATGCATATTCAAACAGGAAAGTACTGTAGATTCCATGAGAGTTATGGACATAATACCAATGAGTGTAGACATTTGCAAGACCTCATTGAGAAGTTGATCAGAGAAAGAAAGCTAGATCAGTTCGTTCGGGCGCCGCAGTCTGGCGGTGCGGGCCCATCCAATCAAAACCGTATGCAAACTCAAGAAAGACAGGAGGAACCTGCCCGTACAGGCGGGAGGTTAGTTAATAATGCAGTCAATGGTGGTCCCCATCCAGCCGACCGAAGCTGGAGAGAAATGGAGTCATATGCCAATTCTATCAGGCATGTGACTTTGAGTGTTGCAGTAATTTCAATGAAGGGGCTCCGACCAAACTACAAAAGACGATGACGGATGACATCGTATTCAGGTGTCGAGATGCTGATAGGGTCGAATCCCCAACCATTGACCCACTTGTCATATCTTCCCAGGTTGGTCCTGCTTGGATGAAGAGGATCCTGGTGGACAGTGGGAGTTCAGTAAATTATTTTGTTTAAGAGAGCATACGACCAGATGAAAATGGAAGCCAAAGATTTAAAGCCTAGTCAATATAGAATTCATGGCTTCGATGGGAGTGCTAATACACCCACTGGGGTGGTAGAGTTGCCAGTGGAGTTAGGAGTTGGAGAGTGCCGAAGATTTCGGATTTTACAGTTTGTTGTTTTGGATATTCAATCCCCATACAATGCTTTTTTGGGCCGACCGGCCCTTGCTGAGTTCAGGGCAGCGATTGCCCCATGGTGTTTGACCTTGAAGTTCCCCACTGATCGTGGGATTGGAGTTATACAGGGAGATCAGGCTGCTAGAAGAGCCTGTTACGTGGCTGAGCTGCGCGAGGTGCAGCAACGAGAGAAAGGAAAGGACGTAGAGGAATTTCTCTACGTCCGTTTTACAAACAATTGGTGCCTGGGCCTCGGCCCGGGCACCACAACCAATTCCACAGGGATCTTGACCCGAGAGACAATGAAAACAAGGAAGAATCTATTGAAAGTCAGGCTTCCCCGGCTGAGCTGACGATTGATGTTCCAATCGATGGTGACGATGATGATGATTCGAGAATGTTGAAGGTTGGGTCTCAATTGAGCCAAGAAATGCAACAGGAATTGGTTGATTTTCTCCGGGAGAATCTCGACATATTCGCCTGGACGCACTCTGATATGTGTGGGATCTCGCCGGACATCGCGAGCCATACCCTGAATATTGACCCGCGGTTTATCCTGGTCAAGCAGAAAAGGTGCGGTATGGATCCAGAGAGATCGGCCGCCCTTAAAGAAGAAGTTGATAAGCTGAAAGCCAATGGGTTTATCTGGGATTCTCTATACCCAGAGTGGGTATCCAACCCTGTACTTGTCCGGAAACCAAATGGGAAATGGAGAACGTGCATTGATTATTCTGACTTAAACAAAGCTTGTCCGAAAGACAGCTTTCCACTTCCTCGAATTGATCAACTCGTAGATTCAACGGCCGGACATGAATTATTATCTTTTATGGATGCTTACTCGGGCTACAATCAAATACCCATGCATGTACCCGACCAAGAGCATACAAGCTTCGTAACCGATCTGGGACTATACTGCTACAAAGTCATGCCCTTCGGATTGAAGAACGCCGGAGCAACTTACCAACGCTTGGTTAACCGGATGTTCGCTGACCAGATCGAAAAGACCATGGAGGTTTATGTGGACGACATGTTGGTGAAATCACGATACTCCACCGACCACATTAGAGACTTGGAGTCAATGTTCAATATCCTTCGGAGATACGGGATGAAGCTCAATCCGCTTAAGTGTCATTTTGGAGTCGCATCCGGAAAATTCCTTGGGTTCATCGTCAACGCCAGAGGAATAGGAGCCAACCCCGAAAAGATCTGGGCTATCAAAAATTTACAAACTCCAAGAACTATAAAGCAAGTCCAGAGTCTCAACCGAAAGGTAGTAGCGTTAAGCAGGTTTATATCAAAGTCCACCGATAAGTGCATCCCCTTCTTCGATTTGATCCGACAAGGGAAGCGGAACTTCGAATGGACTGCGGAGTGCGAGGACGCATTCAAATCATTGGTTCAACATCTTTCCACACCGCCGATTCTTTCAAAGCCTATCAACCACAAACAGTTGTATCTTTACCTGGCAGTGTCAGAAAATGCAATCAGCGCTGCCCTTATTCGGGAGGAAGACCGAGTTCAGAAATCGATCTATTATGTTAGCGAACGACTCACCGGAGCTGAGAGAAACTATCCGAAGCTGGAGAAATTAGCCTACTAGTTAGTCATTGCCTCGAGGAAGCTCCGTCCATTTTCCAGGCTCATCCCATCACTGTGTAGAACGATCAGCCGTTACGACAGGTCCTCACGCGGTCGGAGATGTCTGGTAGGTTACTCAAGTGGAACATCGAACTGAGTCAATTTGATATCACTTACACTCCGAGGAGAGATATTCGCGGTCAAGTCCTAGTAGATTTTATAGCCGAGTTTACTGTTCCTGAAGACTTGCCTGAGACCAGCAAATCTCCTGAATACATCTAGAAGTTACACACTGATGGTGCATCCAACGATCGGTGCTCGGGCGTTGGGGTAGTACTTGAACCCCCGAGGGCCGATCCATATGCTATGCTTTAAAATTCGAGTTCCGTGCGACCAATAATGAAGCCGAATATGAAGCTTTACTTGCTGGGTTAAAGCTAGCTAGTGATCTGAAAATTACCGCTGTGGAAATCTATTGTGACTCCCAATTAGTCGTATGCCAGGTCCGGGATGAATATTAGGCGAAAGATCGAAGACTAGCCGCTTATCTAGCTCGAGTCCGGGAGGTGCTTGATCAGTTTGATTACTATTCCATTTTCTATATACCCCGAGAGCATAATCAGAAAGCCGATTCGCTGGCAAAGTTAGCAAGTACGGGCGAAGCTCGGCAGTTGGGGCTCGTTCCCGTTGAAACTCTATCCTTTCCAAGTATCGATCAGATGGAGACCAACTGCGTGTTTGAGGCTGCTCCTGAAAAAGAATCATGGATGACCCCCTATCGAAACTATATCGAGCACGGGGTATTGCCCGAGCGTAAGAATGAAAGGAGACAAATCATTCGAAAGGCCTCGAGGTTTATCATTCAGGATGGAATCATGTATAGAAGAGGATATTCAGTTCCCCTCCTTCGATGCATCGCCCATGACGAAATCGAAAGGGTGCTATGTGATGCGCATGAGGGAGAATGTGGTGATCACACTGGGGGGGAAGCCCTCGCCAAGAAAGTGCTTCGATATGGATATTTCTGACCAACTGTGAACCGTGATGCAGCAGATTATGCAAGAAAATGTGATAAATGCCAGAACATGCTCGAATTGCTAGGGCCCCACCTACTGAGATAACCCAAATGGTCAGTCCTTGGCCGTTTGCAATATGGGGCATTGATATAATTGGTGCATTCGTCGCAGTTGATTACTTCACCAAATGGGCTGAAGCCGAACCTCTTGCCACAATCACGACGAAGAAAGTAATCAACTTCGTAGTACGCAACAATATCTGTCGGTTTGGCCTCCCGCATACTATTATCACCGATAACGGAGCCCAGTTGGACAGCGTTGCATTCAAGAATTTCTGTCAACGATTCCGTATCCATAGGAAATTTTCTGCAGTTGCACACCCTCAAGCGAATGGCCAAGTCAAAGCTGTTAATAAGGTTATCAAATCTATTCTAAAGAAAAGACTAGAAAAGGCCGGGGGCAAGTGGGTTGATGAACTACCTATGGCTTTATTGGCTTACCGAACGACCCATAAGTCTGCGACCGGACACACCCCTTTCTCTCTGTCCTACGGCTCAGAAGCTGTTATCCCGGTCGAAATGGAAGTACCTTCTCATCGGGTAACTTACTATGATCCGAAAACTAACGCCATATTACTTGCTGAATCTTTGGACTTACTGGATGAAAAACACGAAGAGGCTGATTTGAGGGCAGCCGCATATCGAAATCGAGTCGCCCAACTATTTAATGCCAAGGTCCGACCACGGACCTTCGAACTTGGCGATGTCGTGCTGAAAAAAGTATATCCGGTCCCTTCGCATATGAAGGCAAATTGGGAAGGGCCATATGCGATCATTCAAAAGCTCGGAGACAGCACATTCAAGTTGTCGACCGTCGACGGTCTTACTTTGCCAAGAGCTTGGAATAGTGAAAGCCTCCGTCGCTACTACATATGACGGGCTTTATTTACTTTAGTCTATTTCTTATTTTGCATTTCGAAATTTGAACTTGTAATAAGGCAACTGACTTTGCCATATTTTCTTATTTCAGCAATAAAATGCTATCTCTTCGAGCCAGAGCTGTGATTTATTAAATATGACATACAACATCACGATGCACGGTGAGCTAAGTTCCATCATACGGTGGGACTTATTCAAATAGGGAGTGATTAAGATACGACCGGTCACTCACTAAGTGAAACCCGAGCTCAGGGGCATGTCACCACACTAATGTCTAAAAGGATTGATACACGACAATCCTCACACTAACTCCAAATTCCCAGAGTATGAATTAGAGTATAAACCTCAACTCTAGGTTCCCAGAGTGCGAACCGGAGCATAAACACTAACTCCAAACTCCCAGAGTGTGAGTTGGAGTATAAACATATAAATGCGGTTCCGGAGAGGGTGGATTAGTCCGCCTAACGACTTCGGCCATATCCTAACCGAGTTTGAGGAGGATGGAACAAATTCACGATCTCGATAAGTCCATCGTTCCCAGAGTGTGAACAAATTCTCAAAAAGCTTAAACAGATGTGACTGACCATCTGTCGGCTAGCTCCAAAGTCCCAGAGCATGAATTGGAGTATAAATATCAATTCCAGGTTCCCGGAGCACGAAACAAAATACAAATGCTAACTCCAAGTTCCAGAGCGTGAACTGGAGCATAAACACCAACTCTAGGTTCCCGGAGTGCGAACCGAAGTGTAAACACTAACTCCAAATTCCTAGAGTGAGAATTGGAGTATAAATGTCGACTTTAGCCTCCCGGAGAGCGAACCAAAACGTAAACGCTAACTCCAAATTCCCAGAGTGCGAATTGAAGTGTAAGTATCAACTCGAAGTTCCTGGAGTGCGAACTGTGCCATAGACATCGATAATTATCTCCCGGAGCGCGAACCAAATTATCGCTTGCAAATTATTCTAAGTCCCCAAAGCGCAGACGTGTGCTCAAGATCTGTAATAGGTGCGGTCATGAGCTGATCATCACAACACTTAAACAAGTAAAGCAAGAAAAACAGTTGAAATGAAGAAAGCTAAATTTTATTTCAACTAACTGGAAACAATAGCTTATATGCAAGTTCTTCCAAAAAATTCCTACTAGCAGGGGCCGAACCTACATCAATACACGGCCTATTAGTGAGAAGCAAAAACAAGTTCCTATCTATCAAAAATTTGCTTAAGTGGCCAATCTATTTCTTCTTCCTCGGTCTTCTCTTCAACGGGGAACCCTCAGACTCGCTAGAGATCTTCCGTTTTGAGCTTTTCCCCTCCGATGGTTGCTCTCCAGCTGGAGGCATAATGTCAACGTCCTCCTCTGAGCTTGATTCCAGGTGTATACTGCCTACCAGAGGAGTTGGAGGGACTGGATCTGCAACAAAAGATGGGACAGACACCCGGGTATCAACAACAGTACCACCCGGTGATATTATCCTTAGAGGCGCTGGGCTGTGCACCGCCGTATCACAACCAACATTACCACCTTGCCCCGCAGCCTCTAATTCGGCATTAATCTCAGCCAGAATTTCTTCATCACGAATTTCTTGGGCCTGGCTGGGGGTATCTGTAGTCTGCACCTTAGAGCTGGAGGCTGGCGGGAGTCCGCTAATGATGAACGGCGAGTCTGTAAAGGAGCCACCATGTTGGCCAAGTAGCTCTCTCACCATTTGCTCATCAAGAGATAGTGTGCTCCCCTGCGTCATCTCAGTTGACACTGTTGTTGTCACGACAGTCGTCTCAGTAGTGATGGCCTTCTGCCCTAGACTTGATTCTTGAGTCGCGAAAATCGATGCAATTCCAATCACTGAGCAAAGATAAGAAGAAGTTCTTAGTAATCGCTTCAAAACAAACTCTCTATTTGGAACACACTCGAGATATGTTCGGAGTACCTTCCTCAACTTGGCCTGCTGATGACTGAGCGGCTTTAGAAACATGCTCCCGGATGGGAGATAGCTGCGGTTGTTCCGGGTTATAGGCTGGGACAGACTGTGAATCAACCGCAGATGTAGGCTCTGATGGGGGTGGAGCGGTGATCTCAAGAACTGTAGCCTGGTGTTCAACACCTGAACCTTCCCCGACCTCTTGATGACGGGCGCCAACCATCTCCTTCTCATAAGAAATTATGGCGTCATGAAGGACTTTCTTTTCATCTTCGGTCAGCAACCGATTTTCAAGCTCAAATTGGTCGATTGACTCATCCGGATGCGCTGCTCTCTCCTCCTCAATAACCAGCCCCAAGCGCTGTGAAGATGTACCGAATAATTCTCGAGCCAAGCCAAATTCCTGTGCTTTAACACATTAGCATTATAAGTGATGAGGAGGTCTTCGATGTCGGCCTCCAGCTTGGACTCGGCAATCTCAATTTTTCTATCAACTTCGGCTTCGACCTCCAGTACTTTAGCCACCGCCGCATCTCGCTCGGTTCGAAATTCTACCGCTTGATCACATGCCTCCTGTGCCGAAATGTTGGCGGTATCCCTCTCCTTCATGATTTTGGAAACTTTGGCCTTAAGCTCATTTATCTCCTTCAAGGCCGCATCCCGCTCGGCGTTTACAATGGTGTTTCGGTGGCCCATGTCTTCCACCATAACATAATGCTCTTTCATCATTCTATCCATAGCCGCTTGAGCTTCATCAGCCTTCTTAAGGGCCTCCATCCCTGACTTCCGAGATGACTCGGCTTCAGTGTTCAGCACTTGCATGATACGGTCCTTTTGAGCTAGCTTGGCTTGTAGCTTCTCGATGGTGGCTGCCCGTTCAAAGGCTAATGACGACGCTTTCTCAGCCGCTTTAGCCCATGCCTTATACTGGGCATATAAGTCATGCATATAATCGTGTGCCACCTGCTCAGCCTCCGTCGGGATTCTTTTCAAATGAGGAGGGAAAATGTAGTTATCAAAACAAATGTTCAGGAAGTCCTTCTTTAACTGAGCAAGCTTGATCGCTCCTTCCCCCGAAATTTCCGTAGGAGGCTGTTCCGCTACTACTGGGGTTATTGCCTCAGATCTGGGATGATGGGGCTCGGACCTGGAAGACTGGGAAGCTGACTTGTGCCGCGAGGATTCGGAAGGATGAGAAACATAGACGAGAGGTTGTACAGGAGCTCTGGGAGGAGGAGTGCGAGATCGAGATCGACGTCTGTAATCCCTATCTCTATCATATCTTTCTTGGCTCGAGTATCCAGAGTATCGACGGTCATAATCTCTATCCCCTTCCCTTCTTTGCGACTCGTAATATGTGAAAGATCTACGAGCTTGTCGAAGACTTCCCAACATCGAACCTCGTCCGGTCATAATATCTGCGAAGCAAAATGAAAATAGAGTTAGTGGCTTTTCGAAACAGATGACCTACGGTTAAGGGTTGTGTAGTGCTGTGAAATGTGTATGAATATGCAACCCCCTGACCAACCGGAAGTGTCGACCATGTTAATAGGAAAAGGCTCGCTCAATTCTAAGGTATGGTGGAATTCCTCCAACCCGGCATCATGCTGGAAAGACACATCGTCCAGGATTGGAAGATCGGCAAGCCCTTCATAAAGACTTTCTGTTCTTGGGGGAGACACCTCCGAAATTCTAATTCCAGAAACGGGCTGGGACATGACGACGGATTTCCATCTCCCCTTTTTAGGCAACTTAAAAACGGCTGCCTTGCCTTTTCTCTGTTCTTCAGTGTCCTGGGCTACATTAGCAGGTTCGCCCAGGGGTTCCTCATCAGTGTGAGTTCTCTCGGAATCAGCCTCCTCGATTACGACAACTTTAGGCTTCTTTCGTTTGACTCGCTCTCTTGAGGCAGTTTTTAATGTGCCGTCGAGCAATATACTTTGTCTCCGCTCGATCAACCCAAGAATTCTGAGATTTCTATCCGTCAAGAGCAATTCAATATTCCTGTCTTCACTCGGGACTTCCTGAAGCACCCGGACTATCTCCTTGAAGTATCCACCTTCGGGTCGCTGAATTGTTGCTGTAAAAAAGAAACAATATAAGCTTCACTTCAACTGCAATCGCCTTAATAATTATTTGAGAACTCAGTTATACTCACGTCTGATAACCATCGCCGGGGGGCATCTGACGTAAAACCACTCCGTCTTGAAGCAGCTTAGCCCGGTCCACGATGGATACGAAGTAGTGACTGTTGCCTCAGTTGATGGATGCGAAATGCTCTATCTGCCAATGGATACGAAGTAGGGAGATGCCAACCGATACGAAGCGCGGCTTTATGATAGGTACAATGTCCATCGATACGAACTCGATGGATTCGAACACAGCCAAGTTCATCGATACGAACCGGTGCTCTTCGATGGATACGAAACCGCTGGACCCATGATCGATACGAAATCGATCGATACGAAACCGGAGCTTTTCCCTTCAACTTACATCCATCATAACTTGAGCATACAAACTCGGATTGACTTGAAATTTGGAATGCTGGTTCTTATGATCTTGCTTGTCATGTCCTATCAATTGTAGCCTGATCCAGGCTAAGACAAAATTAAGCGATATCCATAGTGAAGCAAAGTATAACCAATCTTTGAGATGAACTGTCTTTTGTTTTCGATCGATCTTTTGGTATCACGGCTTTTCCAAAAAGCGGGATAACGTTTGCCCCCCCAAAGTACGCCTTGTGGAAACATGACGTGCTTTGAAAAGCTGCAATTTCTCTTTGAACAATCATTGCTATTTTGTCGAGGGTTGTAACCTTGGTTGATATAACTGATCACTGTATGATAGTGCTTAGCTGTTTGTCGTTGTAATCGTAATGAGATGAGTATTCGATCCCTGTGAATGTTGAAATCGAATGTTAGTTCGACATATATGCGTATATGTTAACTTAACTCTCGTTAACGTTGCGTGTTCACGAGTCGTTGTTAGTTTAGTTTGTTATAGGATTTCGTATCGATTCTCTCCTGAACCGATTTGAAATTTGAGTTGAAACAATGCTTGATGGTTGTTTTGGACTATCCTCTTGTATCGATCCTTTCCTGAATCGATGTGGAAGGTTGAAAAGTAGTCTCTCATATCGATGCGGGTTGAATTGATGGATACGAAATGACCATTCGTATCGATGAGTTACGATGGATATGAAATATCCATTCGTATCGATGATTTTTGATGGATACGAAATGACCGTTCGTATCGATGAGCTTTGATGGATCCAAAATTGCTGATGCGAATAGGGGCTTCGAGTCGATGGGCTCCATTGTCTTCAGCTACTCTTGCCATGCGCTTCGCATTGATAGGTTCACCGTTCATTTCGAACCATAGAAATTCTCGATCAAACGGAGTCGAATAGGGCGTTCGACTCGACTCGAGTTTTGATCGGTTGCGACCGGTCAAGTGGACTGGGAGGCGAATCGACTCGGTCCTTTCCTAGGTTCCATATAAATAGCTAGGACTTAGCCATTTTTCACTTTTTAACTTTTTACTGCCGTCTCTAATCTTCCTATCGATTCGAAACATCGGGAAAGACAGAACTGCGCCACACCTTCGATTCGACAAGGTTCATCCCTTAAATTCTTCGAATCCCACTTTCGAATTAGGTAATCAAACATGAATCCAAGTAACGAAACTATTCCAGTTCTACTCTTCCTTCATTGATTATCCATTCGGGTAATTGATAAAGCCAGATCTGGTTTGGAGAAGAAAGAGTGGGGAGGACAGAATCAAATCGATCTGGGGACTCGTGTTCGAACTGATGAAGCCAGCAATATTTTTCTTTGGATTTCGCGTCGATCCCTGGGATGCTCTAATGGAGATGATGCAGTTCGTACCGATAGCTATGGTGATGGATCGTATCGATACGAAACGATCGATACGAAAAAATAGGTTGACGGTCGATTCGAAGTCCTTAACTTTAGATTGATACGAACTACACCTCTGTGATCGATACGAAAACTATCGACTCGAACGTGATCGATGTTAAGTTGAGGCCTTCCTGATCAGTATGAACCAGGCAACCAAGGATCGATTCGAAGTCATCTCACCTTGATCGATACGAAATTGGCCCTTGACCATCGATTCGAAACGTGCCCCCTTGTATCGATTCGAAGTGATATCCCGATGGATTCGAACGAGCTTCCTACGATCGATTCGAACCCTTCCTTTGATGGATACGAAATTTTTAGCAATCGATAGCATGATTCTGATGAGCTTCATCCATGCATATCTGAGTTTAACTATTAAACTGCACACTTGACTATCCTTTCAAAGCTGGTCGATGGAACTATAACTTAACACCGTGATAGCGAACGTTAACTCGAATCGATTACCAACATCTGGATGATACAGTTGTGACGGTCAGCGGTGGCGGTCACTCCTACTGGACTCTGATTATCTTTGTTGCTTGCAAGTTTTCTTTAATTCTGCAAAATCTTTTCCAGTAATGCACAGCACTGCACAACACACACTCTTACACGTGGGGAATACATGGGTTCTTTATCGCCTAACAATAATTTCTCATAAGTTAGCCAGTTATTGAACCATCAAGTTCGCAGTCGCAAGAAATCCAAAGTACAATTCCTCCAAGACTTGGAATTCCGGAAATTGAGCCCGAAGTCATTGGTCCAGCCCCGGACGAATTACCCGATGCATCTTTCATTGCCAAACCATTGGACTCCATTCGATCCAACATCTCTGAAGATATGCTAGGGAGAATATGCTTAAGGCATGGCCTGCCAATGGACGACGTATTATTGCCGGGACCAAATGACAGACCACACAATCCGCCAGAGGGATACACCGCATTCAACCGTCACGCCTGTGCAGCCGGAATGCTCCCTCCGTTCAATGAGTATATAAGGGAAGTATTGTCTTTTTTGGGGATCGCCCTATCTCAACTACACCCAAATGGATATGCTTCGGTGAATAGCTTGTTCATCGTCTTTATGGAGTATCTTCATTGACTACTGATCCCGATTGAGATCAGATATCTATTCAACTTCAAAAGCCGAAATGATAACCCATCCTTTACATTCTTGGAGGCAGTAAGGAACTGTCAAGTGGTCACCGGGTCCTGGACCGGGCTAAGCTGCTTCAAGACGGAGTGGTTTTACGTCAGATGCCCCCCAGGATTCACCCGGCGATGGTTATCAGACGTGAGTATAACTGAGTTCTCAAATAATTATTAAGGCGATTGCAGTTGAAGTGAAGCTTATATTGTTTCTTTTTTACAGCAACAATTCAGCGACCCGAAGGTGGATACTTCAAGGAGATAGTCCGGGTGCTTCAGGAAGTCCCGAGTGAAGACAGGAATATTGAATTGCTCTTGACGGATAGAAATCTCAGAATTCTTGGGTTGATCGAGCGGAGACAAAGTATATTGCTCGACGGCACATTAAAAACTGCCTCAAGAGAGCGAGTCAAACGAAAGAAGCCTAAAGTTGTCGTAATCGAGGAGGCTGATTCCGAGAGAACTCACACTGATGAGGAACCCCTGGGCGAACCTGCTAATGTAGCCCAGGACACTGAAGAACAGAGAAAAGGCAAGGCAGCCGTTTTTAAGTTGCCTAAAAAGGGGAGATGGAAATCCGTCGTCATGTCCCAGCCCGTTTCTGGAATTAGAATTTCGGAGGTGTCTCCCCCAAGAACAGAAAGTCTTTATGAAGGGCTTGCCGATCTTCCAATCCTGGACGATGTGTCTTTCCAGCATGATGCCGGGTTGGAGGAATTCCACCATACCTTAGAATTGAGCGAGCCTTTTCCTATTAACATGGTCGACACTTCCGGTTGGTCAGGGGGTTGCATATTCATACACATTTCACAGCACTACACAACCCTTAACCGTAGGTCATCTGTTTCGAAAAGCCACTAACTCTATTTTCATTTTGCTTCGCAGATATTATGACCGGACGAGGTTCGATGTTGGGAAGTCTTCGACAAGCTCGTAGATCTTTCACATATTACGAGTCGCAAAGAAGGGAAGGGGATAGAGATTATGACCGTCGATACTCTGGATACTCGAGCCAAGAAAGATATGATAGAGATAGGGATTACAGACGTCGATCTCGATCTCGCACTCCTCCTCCCAGAGCTCCTGTACAACCTCTCGTCTATGTTTCTCATCCTTCCGAATCCTCGCGGCACAAGTCAGCTTCCCAGTCTTCCAGGTCCGAGCCCCATCATCCCAGATCTGAGGCAATAACCCCAGTAGTAGCGGAACAGCCTCCTACGGAAATTTCGGGGGAAGGAGCGATCAAGCTTGCTCAGTTAAAGAAGGACTTCCTGAACATTTGTTTTGATAACTACATTTTCCCTCCTCATTTGAAAAGAATCCCGACGGAGGCTGAGCAGGTGGCACACGATTATATGCATGACTTATATGCCCAGTATAAGGCATGGGCTAAAGCGGCTGAGAAAGCGTCGTCATTAGCCTTTGAACGGGCAGCCACCATCGAGAAGCTACAAGCCGAGCTAGCTCAAAAGGACCGTATCATGCAAGTGCTGAACACTGAAGCCGAGTCATCTCGGAAGTCAGGGATGGAGGCCCTTAAGAAGGCTGATGAAGCTCAAGCGGCTATGGATAGAATGATGAAAGAGCATTATGTTATGGTGGAAGACATGGGCCACCGAAACACCATTGTAAACGCCGAGCGGGATGCGGCCTTGAAGGAGATAAATGAGCTTAAGGCCAAAGTTTCCAAAATCATGAAGGAGAGGGATACCGCCAACATTTCGGCACAGGAGGCATGTGATCAAGCGGTAGAATTTCGAACCGAGCGAGATGCGGCGGTGGCTAAAGTACTGGAGGTCGAAGCCGAAGTTGATAGAAAAATTGAGATTGCCGAGTCCAAGCTGGAGGCCGACATCGAAGACCTCCTCATCACTTATAATGCTAATGTGTTAAAGCACAGGAATTTGGCTTGGCTCGAGAATTATTCGGTACATCTTCACAGCGCTTGGGGCTGGTTATTGAGGAGGAGAGAGCAGCGCATCCGGATGAGTCAATCGACCAATTTGAGCTTGAAAATCGGTTGCTGACCGAAGATGAAAAGAAAGTCCTTCATGACGCCATAATTTCTTATGAGAAGGAGATGGTTGGCGCCCGTCATCAAGAGGTCGGGGAAGGTTCAGGTGTTGAACACCAGGCTACAGTTCTTGAGATCACCGCTCCACCCCCATCAGAGCCTACATCTGCGGTTGATTCACAGTCTGTCCCAGCCTATAACCCGGAACAACCGCAGCTATCTCCCATCCGGGAGCATGTTTCTAAAGCCGCTCAGTCATCAGCAGGCCAAGTTGAGGAAGGTACTCCGAACATATCTCGAGTGTGTTCCAAATAGAGAGTTTGTTTTGAAGCGATTACTAAGAACTTCTTCTTATCTTTGCTCAGTGATTGGAATTGCATCGATTTTCGCGACTCAAGAATCAAGTCTAGGGCAGAAGGCCATCACTACTGAGACGACTGTCGTGACAACAACAGTGTCAACTGAGATGACGCAGGGGAGCACACTATCTCTTGATGAGCAAATGGTGAGCGAGCTACTTGGCCAACATGGTGGCTCCTTTACAGACTCGCCGTTCATCATTAGCGGACTCCCGCCAGCCTCCAGCTCTAAGGTGCAGACTACAGATACCCCCAGCCAGGCCCAAGAAATTCGTGATGAAGAAATTCTGGCTGAGATTAATGCCGAATTAGAGGCTGCGGGGCAAGGTGGTAATGTTGGTTGTGATACGGCGGTGCACAGCCCAGCGCCTCTAAGGATAATATCACCGGGTGGTACTGTTGTTGATACCCGGGTGTCTGTCCCATCTTTTGTTGCAGATCCAGTCCCTCCAACTCCTCTGGTAGGCAGTATACACCTGGAATCAAGCTCAGAGGAGGACGTTGACATTATGCCTCCAGCTGGAGAGCAACCATCGGAGGGGAAAAGCTCAAAACGGAAGATCTCTAGCGAGTCTGAGGGTTCCCCGTTGAAGAGAAGACCGAGGAAGAAGAAATAGATTGGCCACTTAAGCAAATTTTTGATAGATAGGAACTTGTTTTTGCTTCTCACTAATAGGCCGTGTATTGATGTAGGTTCGGCCCCTGCTAGTAGGAATTTTTTGGAAGAACTTGCATATAAGCTCTTGTTTCCAGTTAGTTGAAATAAAATTTAGCTTTCTTCATTTCAACTGTTTTTCTTGCTTTACTTGTTTAAGTGTTGTGATGATCAGCTCATGACCGCACCTATTACAGATCTTGAGCACACGTCTGCGCTTTGGGGACTTAGAATAATTTGCAAGCGATAATTTGGTTCGCGCTCCGGGAGATAATTATCGATGTCTATGGCACAGTTCGCACTCCAGGAACTTCGAGTTGATACTTACACTTCAATTCGCACTCTGGGAATTTGGAGTTAGCGTTTACGTTTTGGTTCGCTCTCCGGGAGGCTAAAGTCGACATTTATACTCCAATTCTCACTCTAGGAATTTGGAGTTAGTGTTTACACTTCGGTTCGCACTCCGGGAACCTAGAGTTGGTGTTTATGCTCCAGTTCACGCTCTGGAACTTGGAGTTAGCATTTGTATTTCGTTTCGTGCTCCGGGAACCTGGAATTGATATTTATACTCCAATTCACGCTCTGGGACTTTGGAGCTAGCCGACAGATGGTCAGTCACATCTGTTTAAGCTTTTTGAGAATTTGTTCACACTCTGGGAACGATGGACTTATCGAGATCGCTTGTCTACGCTTTTACTTTTCTATTATTTGGATTTTTTTTTAGATAATCCTCATTTTCAATTTATATTCTTCATTACTATCTCTTCAAAAACTTTCGAAGAGTGTTGTGACCAATTTTGGTGCAAACAGCGAGTGTGTACATATGTTTGTTATTTATTAGTTATGTGTGTATATATAATCTATTACTTGCATACATATATAAGTTATATATATTGGTGCCAATTTATATATATTAAACTTATATGTATATATTAACTCTTGGTTTATAAGAACGACTAGTTTATATATATTTATGCTATTGTGTGTAAGCAAGTATATTCATTCACTTATATGTTGAGGTTATATGTTGTTATATATCATGTCAGTATTATATGATATTGTAGTCTATGTATATTTTCTATTGGGTTTTATATGATGAAAGTTTGTTTATACATATTATTATATACACATGTATTTTTAGTAAGACTGTTTGGGTATTCGAGTTCTATATATATAATATTTTACCATGTTTATAATATATATTTTGTATAAGTCGGTATGTATGAGTATACAAGTATGTGTGTGTGTGTGTGTAATTTTGCTATACGCATGAAGTTATTTGCAAGTTATTTGTTTAAGATATAATATAAGTCATTTGATTTACACTATGTTGTTGTTTGTAAGTATGAAGGTATATATATCGTATTACATAGTTAGTTTTGTATTATATATTTTCGGTCTATATATTATATTTTATAAGTATTATATGTTATATATATTTATTTTTAAAAGTATATATATAGTTTATATAAGATTATGTGTATGTTATATATGTACATGGGATATGTTTGAATACCTACATAAGTACTTATTTCAAAAGTATATTATGTATATTTATATTTTATTTTAATATATGTGTTCTACATATGTGTAAATAATTTGGATTTTAAATTGTATATATATCATTTTAATGTTTCTCTTGATTTAAATTATTGATTTAATAAAATAATCATAATAATAACGGTATATACATATATCTTGATTCAGTTATATCAAGATGGTGCTGATTTTTTCTTATCAATTTCTTGTTATTAGCTTTGATCATCGAATTCGTGCCAATCTAGATTTTGGAATTCTTGCTTGGATTCGTAACTCATCTCACTCTCATTCATCTCTAGCTACGAAAGGTGAGCAATCACTCACGATTAAGTTCTTATATTTACTAAATTTAATTTCAATTGAAATGACAATTGAAATATGCTGCTGTTATCTTTTTGCATTACTACATATATGCTATTTGTTCACCTATGACATCTGACACCATTATCTGCTATTTATGTTGATGATATATGCCTGTTATATTATTATCATATCTATCATCACTCTGCTAGTTCCCTGTTAGTATAGAATTCACTATGGGTTGAAATGATACATACCCGGACGGACTTTAGAATAGGAGAAAATCATTATGGGTTGAAATGATAAACCCAAGCTTTTTCATTTGAATTGAATTTGGGACTACGGGTTGAAATGATATATACCCGTATATATTAAAATTATGGATTAAAATGATAAATATCCATATCACTTGACCATAGGATAGAAAATTATATACAGACATCGTTGGTCTATATATAAATATTTTGAAAAGGGTTTCTATGGTTTTGGAAACAAATATATGGTTTAATAAATATTGATTTTTGATATTATATAAATATTATTTTATATATAGTTAAATTCTTAAATTTAAGCTATGTATAAATTTGTTTAATATAAAATAAGTTTAATAATAAAGTTTGATTTTATTAAAATATAATATGGTTAAGTATTTATTTAAATTATATTTTAATATAGAGTTTATAATGATTTTAATAAATTAAGGTTGAGAAGATGGATTTGAAATTGATTGGAAATTGTATTTAGTTAAGAATTATATTTAATTAAAATCAATTTGGAACTTATTGAATTTGAGATTTTAAAGGATATGATTTTATAACTTGATGTTGATTTAATGTGATTAATAAATATTTCAAGTTTGAGTTTTATTTAAATGATATTGAATTTATTAAGTAAATATTTCAAAACTAAATAATAGTAAATTGAATTAAGATATATATAAAATTATCACATTTAGTTTAGAAATTTTAGAATATTTAAAGCTTTGAAATATATATTTTGAAATGGTTTATTTGTAGTTCAAATCTGTATTTGAAATCGATATAATTTTGAAAGGTTTATTTAGAAGCTAAATTGGAATTAACGATTTGAGATCTGATTAAATTTGAATTTTGGAATTCGAGTTGATTGGAATTAATTTGTGAAATTTGAGGAAAACAATTTTATTATATATACTATTTTAGTACTTAAATCAGTTAAGTGGGAAGTATTATGATTTCAAAGTATTATGTTTCGAAAGTGTTTTTTATTTCAAGTGTTTAGTTTCGAAAGTGTTATAACTTTGAAAAATTCTATGATTTTGAAAAAGGGTATATTTCAAATGGAAATGATATTGTATTTTGTTTTGAAATGGAAAAGGATATCGTATTTATATGGTTTTTGAAATGACAACGATATTTTGGTTTTGAAGTATAAACTATTTTGAAATGACTGCGGTGTTATAATAGCGTTTGGTTGTTAAAGAGACTGGGATCGGAAGTTGTCGTACTCTCTGCCAACTTCGAAAACCACTTTAACAACCGTATACGCGGTGGAGATTCCAGAATGAAGTAGGATGGTGGCGACGTTCTATTAAAATATATACATGGACCTAACTCCTGTGAGTTGGCATAAGATGGCTAAAACAGGAGCAATCGATGGGCTAATGAGGTAGCTCCTCTGATCGGACACTCCTTCGTATGCCAGTCTATTACTTTGTGATTGATTTGGTGCGCACCTTCGATTTTTGGGTGTGTGGCTCGAGGTGGGTGGTAGCTGCGGCTATGCGTTACCATCGGTCCAGAAGTGCAATTGGTATATCTACCCTGGCATTGCCTAGTTGTGCCGTGTCACCTATCCTAGCGTGCTTTACTACGAATTTGATTTGTGTCGTACCTATGAAGTATCCTTTGGTTGCTTTCCGATCAGGAGGGACTATGATATTGTATAGACTATTAGCACTATAAAATGTGTTAAGGGGGACATGGGTAACGCCTTAATGCTATTTTTAAAATATATTATACTTTATTTTAGACATTATTATAATAGTGTATATTACTACATAGTAGATACTTTAACGGATCCTTAGAGGATGGTTATCCCAAACATCTTTTGAGTTACTTGTATTTCATTTGTTATTTCACTTAAGTTGGATTTATTGATATAAGAATGTTAATCCTGACTTGATTGTTTTGTGTTTTGCTTTACGCTCGGGTCAGACTAAGTGATACAACTTTTGAGACTCACCTTTGGAGTTGGAGCTTCGTTTGGAGATCCATCTACATCTTTTCAGCTTGTAGTTATTCAGTCGATTCTAGTGATGTATTCTCATCTTGTATTTGACTATTGTATTTGAAACTTCTATTGTAACTTAATTAACTCAGATATATATAGTAGCTTCATGAACTACTATTCATTTTGTTTCCGCTGCATATTGTATTTTACTCTGTGTCTGTGATTTTGTGATGTATTTATTTACTGTATATGCTGAGTTTTGCCAAATATAAATTAACAATCTGGTATTCTGAGCAATTCAAATCCGACGTATGTGGAAGCGAATGGTTGAAAATATTAGACAGTTACAATCATTGAAATACCAACGACAAAATTACTTTATATGAATATCATAATATTCGAAGTAAAAAAACTATATCCATTTTGATCAAAACTAAAAACGGTTATAATTTCATGAATAACATTTCGTGTAAATGAGAGTTATTATTCCAAACTTAATGCATCCATTTGTAGTTGTTATATGGTATGCTTCCACTGTTTCCACTTTTTCGTTAACAACATTTGAAACATGTAGCTTCATTCAATTACTTATTATGAGCTGCTTACTTCTTCTACTGCAACTAATATACAGTCATGAATTTAATATCAAGTATCTCAAACTCAAAGAAATATATCTTATAGAAAAAAAAATTATAAGAAAAATGCATTTGTAATTTAATCATATTCCTTATTCCTCATTATGCATTTACAAAAATTTTACCCAATTCAGTTTTCGATGTCTCTTCATGATGAAGAAGTGACCATTCACTCTCTCTTTATCCCAATGGTACAAATATTAAACGAACTTCATAACTTCATTTGTCTTTCAAATGGTTGAACTATTTTAAAAAAAAATTACTACATAACCGCACTAATTTCTTTACAAGATTAGAATGCATTCAGTCATCCTTAACACGTTAAAGAGACTGAATAAGTGGCACTTAAAAGCAAATCAAAACTGGTATTTCAATAATCGAATTCTTAGGTCTGTCTATAGTACTTAGTCCAATGTTGTTATCAACACAACAAGATCTTCATTGTATTCAATTTACTAGACACAAGATCTTATACTATGGTTACTTACTCATTTCAAATGGAACACTTTCATCAAAAATTATATATATTACAGAATGCGACTGTTCATGATATTTTTGTATTCTTTTAGAGTTCAAAAACCATGGAAGATAATACATAGCCTTAGCAAACTTACATTTAAGTGACCAAGATATGAAATTTTTTATTGGTTGTGTTATTCGGCTCTTTCATGGGTGTTGAAGTGACAACATGCCCAAAGATTAATTTATTGGTAAGTAAAACTTTACATTTCATTAGTTAAACTTTAATTAAGTTCATTTAGTATATTTTAATTGATAAATAATTTTATCAACTATATCATCAGTGGAACTTAATTAAATTAGATTATTATATTATTACATGTGTACTTTTATTTATTAGAATAGTTTATTATATTTTTCTAATAAGGCATTTTCTAGATTTTACGTCTCCTAAACCATAAACGAGATGCGGGAATTTTGGAAATTCGTTTAGTGGGTGTTAGGTTTCATTTATCTGTTACTTCAACTTTGAAGGTACTCAACACATTGTAGTCTCAATAAATTACAACACATATAATTCATAACCATACATTCCTTTGCTCCTAATCATCTTTGTAACTTAAGGATGCTCAGTAAATCATAAAGCACATTAGATACTCATGACCAAATATTTTAGTGATTGCCTAAGGAAAATTTTGTAACCCTTGAGGATGCTCAACATATTCATAAAATGTTCTCATAAATCCAGGGACAATATAAACATCACCATAAATATTTTATTGTTTAAGGGTAGTCAACAACCATATCTATGTACGGTACTCTGTTTATATGGAAATGATAGGTAGCAACATTATTTCAGATTTATAATCTCAAAACAATACTAATGAGTATCATCATCTATAAGGAATAATAATCATTTACAATATTTAATGACATTGTTTTCATCATACACACACACAATTATATACATTTGTATTTATTCTTATAACTATTATTGGCTTTATTTCGATTTTAACTTTTAAAACTGTTTTTTGTTTTGTTTTATATACATTATATGATTCTCTTATTTAATTATAACATTTATAATATAATGTTAAATCTAATATTTATGCATATATTATTTTTGTTATTTCAATAATAAGACCGATACTTTGTAAAGTAGAGCACTCATTCATGTATATATATTATTAATTAACAATAAACTAATATTCTAACTTTACGGTAATTTTTCAGGAACTATAACATTTATAATTCATATTTAATTTAAGATTATACTAAATTAATTTATTTATAATATTTAAAATAATTTCAAATTTATTTATTTATAACTTTTATAAATTCAAAATTTAGAAAATTTCAAATTTGATTATTTATAAAATATATAAATTCAATTTAAACAATTTTAATTTTTTTACTTTTAACCTTTATGAATATAGACTTAATTTTTTTTAAAGTTTATCCATTATCTTATAAATTTTGATTTTAATTTTAATTTTAATTAAAATAATTTAAATTAAATCATTTATAACATTTATGAATAAAAATTAAATATATAACTTCTAAATTTATCCATAACATTTACAGAATTAAATTTAAACCAACTTTAAATTCAAATTTTATATATTATTTATAATAACACAGTGGAAACTATTATATCATTATTGGATCAAATACATTGGGTAGGAGGTAAAAGATGCGAATTCAGAAAATATCCTTTTAATTTATTATGCAACTAAATCTTTTCTAGTGCTATCACGAACAATATCCATAACATTCTATTGGATGGAATTAATCATGAATAATATCCATAACATCAATATCATTATTTATTCAAAGTATTTAACTAAATAATTTATTATCAAAGTAAATAATATTTATTCAATTATGAATTTTAATAGTAAATAATTTACGTATATTGTCATATACATACATGCATGTATGTATGCATGTATTAAACAACTATTATCTGAAAATAACTTTAGTGTAAATTAAAAGAACATATATTCAAGTTTAATATTTATAAATGTTACAAATTTATATAATTATGATTTGTCTTTATTCAAATATCAAATATTCGAATCAAACAAATAATATCATTATATATATTGATTAATAGTGTTGATATGTAAAACTAAAACGATAATATCAGTACCATAATGTTTAATCTATAATATTAGAAATAAGTGCATAACAAGTGTTAGTTAGTTTCTGTGTATTTAGAATTTATCTACAAACTCGACAATGTAAGAAGTGTGTCGAACGAAGTTCTTATGTGAGAGATATTCAATTCTAAAAAAAGGGTAAATGTAAATCATATTAAAGTTAAGGGTTTTTAACAAATTCACCTTTCTCCATTTGAAAGCCATAGCCCACGACATAAAAAATTATCATCGAATTAATCATGTTGTCAGAGACATCGATGATCGACGCCGCCTATGTCGCTGCACTCTTGACGTCGAAACTGTCACTCTTATGCCCTCGCCTTTTAGTATGATGTTTGGGTTCAAAAACCCTAATTCCATGATCAATAGTTTGCCGCAGCTGCTACAAGCCTCCGGAGATGACATCTTAGTGTTGGATGAAAGCTTGCACCATGCTGAGCAAGTCAACGTGGTCCACGCTTTTTGACCAACCTTTAGCGTGAATTTGTATGGTGAACGACAATGAACTATGGACGGGAATATGCATGGATCCGTGAAGTGCATAAAATTATATTGTTACTTTTAAATAGAATTTTAAAAAAATTAAAATTTGAATTAAGCAAAATAATTTGGAAATCTATCTTAATAATCTTCCCGGTTGAACATACCTTGAACTCTCAGCTTCATCTATGAGAGATCTTATCTCTAATTCAATAGTGGAGTTGCAAAGTCCACTATTAATATATAATTTATTTTATGGGGAGAGAATTACATTCAGTGTATACGGAATAAGGCGTACATGTACATTTTATAGCATCAATAATGGGCTATGTTAATAGCTTACCTAGATCCACCATTAAGGGTATGATTCGTTATAAATGAGATATTATCTCACTTAATTAATCAAACTCATTTAATTAATTCGTACCTACATCTATTTTGACCTACCTTATTTTAAAACAATCCTAAAATTCTTGCTACTAAAATAATAAAATATGTATTAACATATTACTTAATATATTTAAGTTATTATATTAGCATAGAAATAATTAAATAAATATATAACAATTATATGTTTTATAAAATAATTTTGTCCCTGTAATAATAGTTAAAAAATAATAACAATCATTTAATATAACCATGATATTAATCTCTCTGTAGTAATAATTTATATCTTTTATAAATGATTTCAATAAATTATTTTTGGTCAAAAACTGAGAATTGTGCTTGTGTGACTCCTAGGTGGAAACTCAACCATCGGTAATATTTAAATAGTTTAAATATTAAAGCATGTATGGACTTTGCTGAAGCACGTAGTATGCATGAGCTCAATAGCTTCGATATTATTTAGGTGAAATCCAATTTATTATATTTTAAAGTGACATGCTTAAGCAATGATATATTGGACACATTTTCCCTTGGTCATCACTATGTCACTTAGATACCTAGCTTGTTGAGTGGTCAAAACTTTAGTAATATCCTTATTTAACCATGATGTCACGACCCGAAATCCAATATTCGAAAATGGACATCAAATACCTCACTTGTACTCTACTGCCAATGATTCAAACATCGAACTCCAGTCGGATGGAGCTTATAACAACATTAGATGGATATAAAACAGCGGAAATAAAATGAACATTATGCGTTACATCAAAGATACAACATCATAATAATATCTGTTACAACATCAGAGTATCATAATACATGAATCACAACTCCAAATAGAACATCAAAATAGAGCAACAAGTGATCATATGCCAGAAGTCTTCAAAGAAAGAGAATGATAGCGAACTTCCAAGAACTAAGCCAAAATATCTCTAAGGTAAAAGCCTCCAAAAACCGATAATTTCCAAACCAAAAGACAGGTAATGCCAAAGTACGGAAAACCTGCTACTAGGCTGCCCGTGTAGAAAGGGTGGGCACCCAGAGTTTAGAAAGGAAACAATAAGCTCCGGGTCAGTCATGGGACTGGTATGAGTAAACAAAGCTAGTTGCTTTTAAATAGAATAGATTTTGAAACGACCCGCAAATCCGTACCCCTTGAGTCAACACTATTCTACAACAATCAACTCAAGTTGTACAGAATTACGAACCATTTGGGTTAAAGAAGATGAGGTAGAAGAAGAAAATAGAAAACAACAACAGAATCTAACCATCGCAGCGGAATAAAATATAATAGATAATAAATAATCTTTACTCAAAATCAAATATATATGTTTACATATATTACATCATCAGAGTACATCAATCACAGTTCAACATCAATATTCATACAAATGGATGCACAACAACTTAACACAACGGAATATATATGTATATATAAACAAGTACGAGAGTACGTATCGTCATCCAGCTCGTCTCTGAGCTCCACAGCATCATATCCTGTACCCTATAATACTCGGTCTGACTCGAGCATTACAGTTAAATAACACCTGAGTCAGTCTGGAATACCAGCGTGAGAAAATCACACCCAATTGATTATTAAAGTTTCAAAAATCCTTTAAAAAAAAAGCATCTTGTAAGACCACGCCACAAATAAACATGTCGGGTTTTTACCTTACGATAGCTAAAACAATTTTTTTATAGAAATCCTATGATATTATAATAGGGTCTATATACAAATACTTATAAAATAACTGAAATTGTTACATCTATTAAATTCCAGCTACTAGCCACAGAGTGGGTAATACAAACAAAACTCGTACAAGGCTCGTAGGGAGAATGGATTTCCAACCAATGACTAGGCACTGGGGTACCACCTGTCACAGTACGGGGCCTAGATCACCATACCGAGCCCGCTCCCATGCAACACAAGGCCGGGACTACCCCTTACTGGATAATCCGGAGTGAGATCACCCCACGGTTGGGATCAACAACCGCCTACTAAGCCGAAATAAAAAGGGACATCTAGACTGGAATGACCTCACCCTGCTTGGGTGCTACCCACCTAGCCTTGCTGCATAACCCCTGATTTTCAGTCATTCCCACTTGATGAGGCTTGAGGCTAAGCGTTACCTTTAAAGAACATATCCCTTAGAATGCCCATCGCCCACCTGACGATGTTTCGCAAGCATTCATCCGTACAAGTCCGTCTCGGGTTCGAACGGAACCGAAGGCACTATTCCTACTACATCCATTTTGGAAATATCCTCAGGATTAGTAGCGACTAGCCCTTGCACTTCACTACTCCATCTTCGAATCCAAAATCGTTTTCACGAAAACGTACAAATCGGATCGAAGTGGTTTTCGAGAAATTAATCTCGATCCCGGTCTCTTCGAAACGATCAACGTATTTGTCCAATATTGATAGTCGGTGATTTAACTATCAATTAATATTCACAAACAACCATCCAACAATAAATAATTTCCCAAATTATTTATTTATCTCAAATATCTTTATAAGGTATATTCTCACTTTCAAATCCTTTTGAAAACATTTTTCAAACTACCTTCCTTTTTCTCAGAATAAATTCCAAGTATTTCATTTCCACTGGAATCACCAAGCACAAAATTTTAGATTTTTAAAATAATTTCAAAACACTTTAATTGTAAAGTATGGTTAATATTTAATTTAGAAAATCTTTATTTAGTACTTGATTTAAAATAATGCTTTAAACAAAATACCAAGTCATTCTTTATATAATTATTACGATAATAGATAAAACAAAAATACTTACTTTGGAATTTACCTTTAAACACTTAAGTTAAGACTACTTTAATAATTTTCTAAAATACATACTATATAAACATTTGAAAATAAAGTTACTTAATAAAATGTAAAACTAGCTTTCTACTTTTAAAACCGAAATACTAAGTTACTTCTTAATAATTACTGCTAGAATAGATTAAAGAAAATACTTACTTTAAATATTAGAAATAATAAATTTTACAAAACTTGCTTCTTTAAAAACAACTTTAAAACATTTAGTTTATATTTGCAAATTTACTTTTAAAACATGTACTTGGCCATCCAGAGAAAATTCCAACTTCAATCACTTAAATCAATTTCCCCAAATTGATTTCCAATTTATTTTATTTGTAATAAATTCTTTTACTTACCAGTTCATTTCCAAATTCAGTAGTTATGGTCTTTATTATTAATATTATTTTTCAATTTCTTCTTTACGCTTTCAATAATTCAAATCTTAAATTCTAAATAAATGTTTATTCTTTTAAATTAATAATACTGCATTTTAAACTTCATTAATTTTCTGTTTATTCAAATTTTCCTTTCCATTCTCAGGATTCATTTATTAAAATTTAAAGTCACTTTATTTTTTTTTCAAGTTATTCTTGAATTTATTCTATAATTATCTTACTTGCAATTTCACTTCTTTTATTTTCATTTCCAAAATCAAATTTATATTTTTAATAATTCATTATACCCAATTATATCAACCAAGTTATAGCATTCAGTACTTCCACATAATTCATTATAGAATATCAAACAATCAGAACAGAGAATATTAAATAATTTAAATAAAAGTTGAGGGGTCCAGTTGGATCCCTCCAACCTGTTTTCCCTGCATCCACAGATGTTAGCACGATATAATATGCCCATTTCAAACTATCCCATACTATAATACATCAACCAATCCAATCATTCAAACAATTATTTAAATTCAGTCATTTAAATTTAAACTAAAATTTAACTGAGTGAGATTAACTCACCTTTGCTTCGGTTTGAAATCACTCCAATCTTGCGTTGATTTCCCCTTTTTTGACCTTGTATAAAAAATTCACCATTTACTACTATTTGAATTTACCCAACAATTAATCACCATTTGCACATTTGACTTTAACTTATAATTTGATTTAACTAATTTTTCCTTGAAAACTCTAGTAACTAAAATAAATCGAATAAGTTTATTAAATACGTTAATTTAACAATTTATCCACCAAATCTATTATTTTATATATCTTTCTAATTCAAACATTTAAAATTTCTGCTTACATAAATCTCATATACCTTTCGGTTTAATACTATAAAAACAGTATAAGATTTCATCCAGAAATTTCTTTCTATACAAAACTATTTCCGTTATAATCTTCACTGTTATATACATGATTTCTGCATATATGTATTAACTTAAATGAAGAGAATTGCTGTTAATATTTATATATATATATATATATATATGTTAAAACAAAACTGCTTTACTGTAAATATATAAATATATTTATTTATTTATTTTTACTTACTGTATAATTTTATATACATCAAAATTGAAGGTAAATAGGTTGATATACCTGACCAAATCGAACACCCTAGTCGTCGACATGCCACCCACGAAATCCACGATGCGTCATCGCCGTGCTGCCTCCATCACTCGCATGCACCCACGCACCCCTTTTCCTCTCACGATTCCCTCCAAGCCCAACACCTAGTCGCTCGAGCATCGCGACGCCACCTACACGCGCGTACGACCCAGTGCCATCCACACGTGTTTCCTTCCTTCACTCGCATACAGGAACGCGCACGTTCACAAAATCGCCAACAAAACCCTACGCCGCCACCGCGACCCCTTCCCAGTCGCGCTTCGGAGTCGCCCCCATGTAACGACCCGTATTTTACGTGTCGACAGATCGTATAATAGTTGCCACTAGGTCGTTAGTACTGGTTATGTCGTCCAGAGCTTAAGTCGTATGGAAATTTCTCGTGTGAGCGACTTAGTGAGGTAGTTAAGTCGTGTAGTGTTTAGGTCGGTAGAGCGACCTATAGAATTGGACCGACCTAAGAGAGTGACCGGCTTAAGGGTTTGAGCGGGTTAACGAGTTAGCGACCTAGTAGTTAATGCTGTGTTGAGATAGGTCGTGGAAGCCTTAACTCGTTGGGTCAACACTTGTGTTAGGCCATGTTTTCAGGCTTAGGTCATAGATAGTGGACTCGTTAAGTCGGCAACCAGTTAAGTAGTTAGGTCGGCACCTAGTTAGGTCGGCACCTAGTTAGGTCGTCCAGAAGACTTAGGTGCAGGGTCGCCTATAGTGTTAGGTCGGTAGCATGGATGAGTCGTTGGGTCGGCATCTGGTTAAGTCGCTAGGTCGGCAATACAGTTGAGCCGCTTAGTTGTTGAGTCGTAAGCCGTGCAGTTGCTAAGTGGTAGGTCTTTGGGTTTTGTTAAGTCGTGGACGACTTAAGGGGACGGCCGACTTAAGGGATTTCCAGCCTATAAATAGAAGTGCCTATCTTCATTTTGGGATCCGGATTTTGAAGCAACGAAGTGCTGCCATTTTGAGAGCTCGACTACAACACTTCTTCACTTCTTTTCTCCACTCTAATCTAGTGCTTACATCCATCTAAGATCGAAGATCCAAGAGCTAAAGTTGAAGATCTACATTCTTCAAAGAGAGATTTCACCGTTTGAAGCGGAATTTTGTCGGATCGAGCTAGATCCTTTGCTGTCCAGATCTGAAGTTGGTAGCTTTTGAGGTGATTCGGTGAGTGGTAGTTATCTCTCACACGGACCCAAAGGAGTATATTGGATCGGTGGTTTGTTTGTGTGTTAAAGATAGTGATTTCTTGCATTTTCCTTAAGTCTGCATATAGATCCATTGTTTATGAAGTTTTGATGTCCATTTTACTACATGTTAACTTATGTAAGTTCATTTATCAAGTTGTAGAGATATTGCTCATTATACATGCTTGTTAGATTTGGACTCTTTATTTACCAAATTGCCATGCTTGTTATAATTGCTTATTAGATCTTGTTTGAATGCTTGATTACTTGGATTAATGATTGATTTGATTGATTGTTATGAATTAGTTGATTTATGACTTGATTTGGACAAGTTGGTCGAAGATGATTCAAAAGCTAAGTGGAAAGGTTCTTGAATAAGGAAAGCTGCTTGTGGCATATGAAGCGGATGATAAAGCTTATATGGATAGATTTGATGATGATGTTGAGATGGACTTTGCTATGATGCAAAGAAGCAAAGCATGATGTGAGATAGCCTTGGTTTAATCCAGACGGGATCATCCCAAGCATGTTTATAACTCGGTGATATGGTTCGAGTTCGTTGATAATGGTGGGCTCGAGAGGCAGCTTGGGATAGTTTGAGAATAGCCGTCGAGGAGGATGACTAGAAGGTTTGGTTTTCATCGTTATTGAAGGTTCTAGCAAACTCAAAGCAAGAGTAAATAGGAACGCCCCAAAGACTACAGGTAGGTGGTCGAGTACTCTAGGCAGATTCGATAGTCCTAGGCACGGGCTGCGACGACGTGCGGAGTAATGTCTAGAACCGGGGTTACCATTAGTCCTTGACTTACGGTTGAAAGAATGTGCTGGTCATTCAATTAACGGTGGTATCGAAGCAATGATAACAGTGATAGCCAGAGTCATGGATGTTTGGTTGTATTGTCATTCGGTCTCAAGAGCGATGTTTTCTGGGTGCTTATCTGATCTTGGTTTAGGCCTTGGGGGTTTGTATTTGGAAAACATCGACCTTGACTCGAGCTATAATTAGCATACTTTAAATGTCTGCTTTGTTATGCTTGTTTCTGCTTTGTGTGTCTAGGGGATATCACTATAGAAAGAGGTGGAGTGAGAGGGTTGTATTCCTATTCCTTTTACCCTTTATGCTCTTTTGGTATGTTTGATAGTTGATTTACTGCTTACTATGACTTTTGTCTGATTCAAGGTTTTATGTTCAACTCTTATTACCTTGGGCTGTTCATCCGTTTTGGGATGAGCAGACTAGATAGCAGGTGACAGGTGCTGTTCTTAGTGACCAACGTTGTTGATGACGAAGACGAGATGGAGGCTTTTGCATATTGTTTTCTTACTATATGTACTGGATGTTCCGCTGTTTATATATACTCTGAGTGATATGTAGTGAGGCTTGCTGTATTGACTTTTCAGATTGTTGTACCAAACTATTATGAGTTTATATGATGAGATTTTGTTCTATGGAGCTTCATTATGTATACTTTTCTATTATATTTTATCCATGCGCTGCGAGTAATACGACAAAGTTTATTGTTTTACCCTACCCTGATGATCGTCCATGGCGGCCTGGCACACTTTTCAGCGCATTATTTCCTTGTTTAGTGCAGGAGTCATGGGCGGTCGTCACATTTGGTATCAGAGCTTTGGTTAATCGATTTTAGCCAACGCTCACTGACGTAACTACATATGAGAGACGTAATTGTATTTTGATGGATGATTACTATATATAATATAGTAGCTTAAAAGGATTTGAACTTCTTATGCAGTTGTTTCTCACGGTATATTAATCATTTTCTTATAGATATTAGGAATGAGTCGAAGAGGGAAACCAGCTGCTAGGGAAGGTCGTACTGTTGAGGGGGCTGCTGATTATGCTTCTATGTTCGAGGCTATGATGGCTTCGATCATGAGAAGAATGCCAGCTCCGGGGCCATCAGTAGATGTTGGAGTTCAGGTTCAAGCCCCAAGACCGGTGGATTTTGCTAAGTTGTGTAAGGACTGTACTGCTCTGGGAGGAAAGGTTTTCTTGGGGACAGAATCAACCATTGAAGTTCAGAGATGGATTGATGCTTGTAGAAGGATCTTTGGTGATTTGGGAATTGAGGATGAAACTAAGAGGAAGCTTGCATCAAGACAGCTTCAAGGAAGAGCTTCTGATTGGTGGAACTCTATCACCATTGATACTCCAGAGGAAGATATCACTTGAGAGCAATTCCAAGCTAGATTTGAGGCTAAGTTCATTTCTACAGCTCAGAAATCTGTTCTGTTTAAGAAGTTTGTGGAACTCAAGCAAGGTGGAAGACCAGTTCTTGAGTATGTTTCGGAGTTTAAAGCTTTGTCCAAGTATGCTCGGTCATATATTGACTCCCCTTATCAGAAGAATGAGAAGTTTGCGACAGGCTTGGACAGTTATCTTGGCAGGCAGTTGGTGGATCATCTGGATGACCCATTTGAGAAGCTTGTGGAGAAAGCTCTCAGGCACGAGAGTTTGTTTCCTAAAGGAGAATATGTTGTTGCTGTAATAAAGGAAGAGGCTAAACCACAGCAAGGTGGAAACAAGAAGAGGAAACAGCAACAGGGTAAGGATGGTCGGAAAAAGAAGCTGAAGGGTGAAGTGACCTGCTACAATTGTCAGCAGAAGGGTCATCTCTCCAAAGATTGCAAGAATTCTAAGGTCCCAGGGAAGTGCTACAACTGTGATAAGCCGGGGCATATCAAGAAGAATTGTCCAGAACCGCGAAAGAACAAGCAGATTGTGCAAGCCTATTCTTTGGAGGCTGTTCCATCATCTTCGAAAGCTCCTACTGTGGAAGATAAAGGAAAGAGTGTGGTGGTTCAAGGTACTCTTTCTATATGTGGTGTTCCAGCTAGAGTGTTGTTTGATACTGGGGCGTCGCATTCGTTTGTTTGTAATGATCTTGTAGGCCGGTTGGGTTTGGAACCGGATATTGTTGATAGACCATTGGTTGTGACTAATCCAATTGGGGGTTCGTCCTGTTTGAGTATGTTGTGCCGTGGTCTGATTGTATCGAGTCATGATTTCTCTTTTGTTTGTGATTGTTTTGTTTTGAACTTTGCGGGGTTTGGAATTATTTTGGGTATGGACTGGCTTAGGAAGTATGCGGCAAGGGTTGATTGTAAGAGGCTGGAGGTGACAGTCAAGAATGTGGAGGGGCGAAAGGTTGTGATACGATGTAAGCATGAAGAAGGCGTCTTCATGAGCTTCATGTATTCGCTAGTTGTTCCACGGGATGGACTGTCATCGGTGCCTATTGCGAACGGATTTGAGGATGTCTTTGACGAGGTCAAACGGTTACCGCCGCATAGAGAGATCGAGTTTCGTATCGATCTAGTTGAAGGAGCCAGATCTGTTGTGATGCCTCTTAGGAAATGGTGCCTAAGGAACAGCAAGAGTTGAAGGTGCAAGTTGATGACCTTTTACAGAAAGGATTCATTCGGCGTAGTGTGTCCGAATGGGGTGCACCAATTGTGTTTGCAACCAAAGCAGATGGATCGTTGAGGTTGTGTGTAGATTATCATGAGCTGAATAAAGTGACTAAGAAGAACAAGTATCCATTGCCGAGAATAGACGACTTGTTTGATCAGCTTCACGAAGCTAAGGTGTTTTCTCAGATGGATTTGGCAACGGGATTTCACCAGTTAAGAGTGGCTAGGGATAGTGTACCGAAGACTACTTTCAGGACACCATCCGGTTTCTTTGAATGGCTAGTAATGCCGTTTGGATTGACCAATGCACCAGCGTATTTTGTGGATCTTATGAATAGAGTGTTCAAAGATCAGTTGAACAAGTTCGTACTTGTGTTCGTAGATGATATTTTGATTTATTCCAGAACTGAAGAAGAGCACAAGACGCACTTGCAGATTGTTTTGGAAATCTTGCGGAAGCATCAGCTGAGGGCTAAGTTTTCGAAGTGTCACTTCTGGAAGAGCGAAGTGAGGTTCTTAGGCCATGTTATCTCTAGAAATGGAATAGCGGTTGATCCCGCCAAGGTGGCAGCAATCCAGGATTGGGTTAGACCTAAGAATGCATCTGATGTGAGAAGTTTTCTTGGATTAGAAGGATACTATCGTCGGTTTATCAAAGACTTTTCCAAGATAGCTGCACCATTAACAGGATTGACGAAAAAGAACCAAGTGTTCGGATGGGATGCTAAGTGTGAGCAAGCTTTCGGAATCCTGAAAGAGAGACTAACAAGTGCTCCTGTTTTGACTATTACAAGTGGAAATGATGAGATGGTGGTTTACACCGATGCATGTGGTACTGGACTTGGAGCAGTGCTAATGCAGAAGGATAAAGATGTTGCGTATGCAAGTCGACAAGTGAAGCCGCATGAAAGGAATTATCCGACTCATGATTGGGAGTTGGCGGCAATTGTATTTGCTCTGAAGATGTGGAGACATTACCTATTGGGAGTTCGATTCGAGTTGTTTACAGATCATAAGTCATTGAAGTATCTTTTCTCCCAAAAGGATTTGAATCTTCGACAGCAACGATGGCTAGAGTTTTTAGCATCATATGATTTTGGTATAGCCTATACTCCGGGAAAAGGTAACGCAGTGGCAGATGCGTTAAGTCGAAGACATGCAGGATTGGGAGCCATGTTTTCGGAATGGAAGAGCCTTGAGTATTTAGCTGGATTTGATTTCAGGCCTAGATGTGAATTGGAACCTGAGATGTTGGCAAACTTATCGATAAGACCTACTCTGGTGGAAAGAATTGGCGAGAGCCAAAAGCGAGACGATAAGCTGGTCAAGATTATCCGAGATTTGGAATCTGGATTGGACCCAGAAAAGGATAAAGGATTCAAGGTCGATCGAGAGGGCTGGCTTCGAAAGCAAGGACGACTAGTTGTTTCCGATATAGATGAATTGAGAGATGAAGTTATGAAGGAAAGTCATCACTTGAAGCTGACAATTCATCCAGGAGGGAATAAGATGTACGGGGATATGAAGAGAACCTATTACTGGGAAGGTATAAAGAAAGACGTTGGAAATTTTATTTCCAAGTGCATGAACTGCCAGTTGGTAAAAGCCGAGCAGAAGAAGCCAAGTGGATTGCTTCAGCCATTAGAAGTTTCTACATGGAAGTGGGAGCAAATATCGATGGATTTTATCGATGGGTTACCTAGAACCAGAGCAGGAAATGAAGGGATTTGGGTAATCGTAGATCGTTTGACTAAGAGTGCAAGATTCATTCATGTTCGATCAACTAGGACTGCATCGAAATTGGATGAGTTGTATGTTAAGTGGATAGTTCGATTCCATGTTATTCTGAAGAGTATAGTGAGAGATCGAGACCCATTGTTCACTAGTGGATTTTGGAAGAGCTTCCAGGAAGTTTTGGGATCCGAGTTGTGTTTGAGTACAGCTTATCACCCCCAAACAGATGGTCAGACCGAGAGAGTCAACCGAGTTTTGGAAGATCTCCTCAGAGCTTGTGTTTTGGACTTCGGAAGATCATGGGAAGATCATCTTCATTTGGTGGAATTTTCATACAATAACAGTTACCAGTCATGTATTGGTATGGCACCATATGAGGCATTGTACGGAAGACCGTGTAACTCTCCGACATGTTGGTTGGAAACAGGAGAAAAGTTGATACTTGGGCCAGAAATGATTCAACGGACTACAGATTGCGTAGAGATCATTCGGCGACGAATGAAGGCAGCCCAAGACCGTCAGAAAAGTTATGCCGATAAGCGTCGTAAGGATTTGGAATTCAACGTAGGAGATATGGTTTTTGTGAGGATTTCTCCACTGAAGAATGTTATTCGATTCGGGAAGAAAGGAAAATTGACTCCGAGATTTGTTGGACCATTCCCGATCATCGAGCGAATTGGAAAGCTCGCCTGTAAATTGGAGTTACCAGAAAAGATGTCGGGTGTGCACAATGTTTTTCACGTATCGTATCTACGGAGGTATGTGCACAACCCAAGTACGATGGTTTCTGCTGATAGCTATGAAGATTTGGAAGTTGATCCAGTAGTTAAGGGACCTCGTAAACCGCTTCGTGTTGTGGAGACTGACACGAAACAACTTAGGAGGAAGGTAGTCAAGTTGCTCAAGGTACAATGGAGTGATGATGTTAACGACTGTACATGGGAGGAGGAAGAGAGGATGAAGGCAGCTCATCCTGAACTCTTCAAGGTTTGGCCCTAAGATGTCGTGGCATCTCATGAATTTTAACTTGTTCTAGTCTTAGAAATCTGCATGCTAGGCTAGTGATTGGATGCATGGTTTATTGATTTATTTGGACGGTAGGCATGCAGAATAGTTTTGGTTGCTCTTGTTTGTTTGGAATTTCGGGGGCGAAATTCCTAAGGGGGAGAGAATGTAACGACCCGTATGTTACGTGTCGACGGATCGTATAATAGTTGCCACTAGGTCGTTAGTACTGGTTATGTCGTCCAGAGCTTAAGTCGTATGGAAATTGCTCGTGTGAGCGACTTAGTGAGGTAGTTAAGTCGTGTAGTGTTTAGGTCGGTAGAGCGACCTATAGAATTGGACCGACCTAAGAGAGTGATCGGCTTAAGGGTTTGAGCGGGTTAACGAGTTAGCGACCTAGTAGTTAATGCTGTGTTGAGATAGGTCGTGGAAGCCTTAAGTCGTTGGGTCAACACTTGTGTTAGGCCGTGTGTTCAGGCTTAGGTCGTAGATAGTGGACTCGTTAAGTCGGCAACCAGTTAAATAGTTAGGTCGGCACCTAGTTAGGTCGTCCAGAAGACTTAGGTGCAGGGTCGCCTATAGTGTTAGGTCGGTAGCATGGATGAGTCGTTGGGTCGGCATCTGGTTAAGTCGCTAGGTCGGCAATACAGTTGAGCCGCTTAGTTGTTGAGTCGTAAGCCGTGCAGTTGCTAAGTGGTAGGTCTTTGGGTTTTGTTAAGTCGTGGACGACTTAAGGGGACGGCCGACTTAAGGGATTTCCAGCCTATAAATAGAAGTGCCTATCTTCATTTTGGGATCCGGATTTTGAAGCAACGAAGTGCTACCATTTTGAGAGCTCGACTACAACACTTCTTCACTTCTTTTCTCCACTCTAATCTAGTGCTTACATCCATCTAAGATCGAAGATCCAAGAGCTAAAGTTGAAGATCTACATTCTTCAAAGAGAGATTTCACCGTTTGAAGCGGAATTTTGTCGGATCGAGCTAGATCCTTTGCTGTCCAGATCTGAAGTTGGTAGCTTTTGAGGTGATTCGGTGAGTGGTAGTTATCTCTCACACGGACCCAAAGGAGTATATTGGATCGGTGGTTTGTTTGTGTGTTAAAGATAGTGATTTCTTGCATTTTCCTTAAGTCTGCATATACATCCATTGTTTATGAAGTTTTGATGTCCATTTTACTACATGTTAACTTAAGTAAGTTCATTTATCAAGTTGTAGAGATATCGCTCATTATACATGCTTGTTAGATTTGGACTCTTTATTTACCAAATTGCCATTCTTGTTATAATTGCTTATTAGATCTTGTTTGAATGCTTGATTACTTTTAATGATTGATTTGATTGATTGTTATGAATTAGTTGATTTATGACTTGATTTGGACAAGTTGGTCGAAGATGATTCAAAAGCTAATTGGAAAGGTTCTTGAATAAGGAAAGCTGCTTGTGGCATATGAAGCGGATGATAAAGCTTATATGGATAGATTTGATGATGATGTTGAGATGGACTTTGCTATGATGCAAAGAAGCAAAGCATGATGTGAGATAGCCTTGGTTTAATCCAGACGGGATCATCCCAAGCATGTTGATAACTCAGTGATATGGTTCGAGTTCGTTGATAATGGTGGGCTCGAGAGGCAGCTTGGGCTAGTTTGAGAATAGTCGTCGAGGAGGATGACTAGAAGGCTTGGATTTCATCGTTATTGAAGGTTCTAGCAAACTCAAAGCAAGAGTACATAGGAACGCCCCAAAGACTACAGGTAGGTGGTCGAGTACTCTGGGCAGATTCGATAGTCCTAGGCACGGGCTGCGACGACGTGCGGAGTAATGTCTAGAACCGGGGTTATCATTAGTCCTTGACTTGCGGCTGAAAGAATGTGCTGGTCATTCAATTAACGGTGGTATCGAAGCAATGATAACAGTGATAGCCAGAGTCATGGATGTTTGGTTGTATCGTCATTCGGTCTCAAGAGTGATGTTTTCTGGGTGCTTATCTGATCTTGGTTTAGGCCTTGGGGGTTTGTATTTGGAAAACATCGACCTTGACTCGAGTGATAATTAGCTTACTTTAAATGTCTGCTTTGTTGTGCTTGTTTCTGCTTTGTGTGTCTGGGGGCTATCACTGTAGAAAGAGGTGGAGTGGGAGGGTTGGATTCCTATTCCTTTTACCCTTTATGCTCTTTTGGTATGTTTGATAGTTGATTTACTGCTTACTAGGACTTTTGTCTGATTCTAGGTTTTATGTTCAACTCTTATTACCTTGGGTTGTTCATCCATTTTGGGATGAGCAGACTAGGTAGCCGGTGATAGGTGCTGTTCTTAGTGACCAACGCTATTGATGACGAAGACGAGCTGGAGGCTTTTGCATATTGTTTTCTTACTATATGTACTGGATGTTCCGCTGTTTATATATATTCTGAGTGATATGTAGTGAGGCTTGCTGTATTGACTTTTCAGATTGTTGTACCAAACTATTATGAGTTTATATGATGAGATTTTGTTCTATGGAGCTTCACTACGTATACTTTTCTATTATATTTTATCCATGCGCTGTGAGTAACACGACAAAGTTTATTGTTTTATCCTACCCTGATGATCGTCCATGGCGGCCTGGCACACTTTTCAGCACATTATTTCCTTGTTTAGTGCAGGAGTCATGGGCGGTCGTCACACCCCATCTCGAACTCGATTTGCCTTGATGAAAAACTCGGCTTTGGTTTCGTGAAAAGGATTTGAATTTCGCCATTTATTTATTTTTTTTATTTTTTTTCTTCTAGCCGGCTTTGATTTTTGATTTTGAAAGAAAGAAGAAGCTTGGCTACATATTGAAGAAAAGAGGCGTGTAGAGGAAGGTAAACTGAAGTTGACTTGGTATAAAAATCTATATTCAAATTAAATCGATTTATTTTTGTTTAACCATTCATATTCCGTACGATCCCACGATAGCTCCGAAAGCTACGAAATTTGGAATCCGATAATAATAAAATATACGGACCCATTGGAACTGGTTTCATTGAATTCCGAGACGGTGCCTCGGAAGGCTATTTTTAAATTCAATTCTAAAACGATAAAATTTCAAAACTTAACATATCACTGTTAATTTCAACCTTAACGCTTCTATTTTCTTCAGTATTATCAATATAAATTTTATAAGCCTTCAAATTATTTCCAACAGGCTTAAAATTCCAAATTCAACATTTTACTCAACTTCAAATTATTTAATTAAATAATTTAATTATCAAATAAATTGTGATACTCGTAATTCAAGTTAAAATTACTCTATTGAATATTTAAAATCAGTTTAACATTTCGATTTTAAATGTTTGAAAATTCCAGGTCGTCACAGATTTTTACAAGGAAAACCGTTTATGCTTTTGGAAAATGAAACTACCATAAGGCCTCCCAGCACACACACAATGCAATCGCACACTTGGGGGAGATTTCCCCTTATGATAGTCAAATATGCTTAATATGTGGAAAATTCTTTGATTTTATTACTAGTGCATAGTGTGAAAACATTTCGAAAGTAGAATATTAATCCTAGCCAGCATAGGTACCATGATACTATGCCTACTATAGCTGCTATGTTAAATGGCAGGTTCTACAACTAAAACCGTACCGGGTTCCTATTGGGAATTGGATTTCCAATAAATGGTCAGGCTAAGGAACTTCCTATGCCACATGGGTACGCCTCTGGCGGGACGTCCCGAGAACCTACCCGGCTCTCTTCCAACACAAGGCCGGGTTACCTCTGTAACTAGGTAACTACTACTCGAGTATGACATTTCCCGGTCCTTTGGGACCTTTATCTGAGGGCCCTCCATCACAAAGAAACAACCACACAGTAAATGAGATTGAAGCAACCACATAGGTAAGTATCTGGGCTCCAAATCATGATGCCACCTTTTTCCAGAAAAAAATGACATACCCTAAAGGGGGCGACCCTCATAACCTTGCCGCATCTTTCCTGTTTCGACCATTTTCGCGGTGTGAGGTCCGATGAGGTCTCGTCCACAAAGTTATGCTTTACACGAAATCCATGCTTTGATCACAGATGATCAACAAATGATCATCACTATACAGCAGCACTTAGAATGCTACACTACCAAATTGGGAGTATATCGCTGATAACCTTCAACTACATAACCTCTGAGCTCGTACGTCTCGGTGAAGGGTGTTAAGCTAAGAGAATAAATTCTCTGCCACCAACAGATGTGTATTTGAAAGAAATCGGCTTTATATCTCAAAGTGTAGGGTCAAACACACGACCATACAAGTCTGTTCCGGGTTCGAACAGAACCAAAGGCACTTCATCCAATAAAGGAAGAAGACCTTGCAAATTCGGTCGTCCACAATCCCGATCGGACTTCCCATCACTTAGGGAATCCCTATACCGGAGTAACTCGGTGCAGAGACAATCGATAGGTTATCCTATCGTTTTCGAAGACACCCAGTCTTCAACACCGTCTTCAAATGCTATCCATTTCGTCGGATCACTATTCGAAATGGGTTATATGACACAAAGGTCCTCTCCTGGCTAATCCGAATAGTGAGCGCTCAAGTTTAAAACATGTGAGTATATCAATCACAAGGATTCATATTCAAGGTTCGATGTGGGTTTCGGATAACACACTGAAATCCGACTCCCTGTCGCATCGAAGTTTAAATGCCGTTTTACGGGCAAAAAGGGTTTTCACATACATATGAGAACAAATCACAAATCACAGTTCATCACAAAGCAATCACAGTAACACAACAGAAATATCAATCTAGTACAAAATATTTGATGATAGTCAATCATCTCTGATTAAGTTGATTGTGATTAAGGTGAATTAACCATATAATTATCTTTATTAATTATTTTTAAATTAATATTTAATTTAACTTAATTATGAATTAATTAAATCTTAATACGCTTTATAAATTAATTATTCCTTAATTGATTGTCTTAATTTATTAATTCTTAATTGTTAATTAATTAAGTTTAATTACCTTTATTCATTGACTATTCTTTAATTAATTAATTTTAATTATAAAATCATTACAAAACATCAATTGTTAATTACTATTTTATCATTAAAATTAAATTTGGTTTATAGTTAACACTTGGATATTTTCTTTACTTTTAAATTTTTATTAGGTTAAATTTTAAAACAACTTTTATAAAATTTAAAATATTCTTGAACTTCATAAATTTTAAATAATTAACTCAATATCATTTACCTCCAATTCCATTTACAGTTGTCATTAATTTATTCAGAAATTTTTTTTAACTTGTTTTCCAAAATTTAATTAAAACTGGGTTTCTTTGCTGTTTGCATGACTACCCGAGACTGCTTCGAGTTTTACCCCGAGCCAAACATCCACTGCTTCGAGTTTTACCCCAAATTGACCCGTCTGACACTTTTTTTTTGAAAATTTGTTTAAGGTTTAAAAACAACACGATACAACGTCAAAACAACTCGAGTTCGTCTTCGAGTTTCCACCCCAAATCCCCGCGTTGCTCTTCGAGCTACCTCCCTTCTTGCCCAAACCATCACACTGACACCACAACCCCCCACGTGCATGTGCACTGCCAATTTTTCCACCATTGGTCGGAGCGGCGGCCACCAATGAGTCGACCACCATCCCCCAAAATGACACGAACACCCAGAACGTGATTTTATTTCGAAAACACAAATCGAAGCATTATGACCGAAACAACCATCAGGAACGTCATTAGAAAACTGTCTCGCGCCGCCTCCCCTGACCGTTAGCGACCACCAAACTTTGACCCAAGCTTCATCATCGTGTTACACCGCGATTGGCACCGGAGGCACGCAGTCCGGTCAACCCATGATGGTGCAGCACCGTCGTTTCGAGCGTGAACAAAATAGGTTCTTAAACCCTACTTTGATCTCGAATCAAAGATTCGACAATTTATAAATTTAGCTAGTATTTTTCTGGTGATCTATGATACTCAAACTATCAGCGACATCGAACTCGAGGGCCACGATCACCTTGGTCGCCGGAATTTGGCATATGTTCAACTTTCTGATCAACCCAAAATCTCGATGATAACTAAATGAAAAATTTGCATTTTGGTTTCAAAAATCATCATTTTCCAAGGGGATTCAAATATAATTATTGAAATAAAAATTCGTGAAGTTCGAATTTCTGCAAAATTTGAATTGTTACTGTGTTTCATAATTTCCAGGAAGAAAACTATATAAAACTTACTTCAATTCATTACTAAAAATACAAGAAAGGTTTAAAACAATATTTTAACTTGTTTACAATCTTTTTCAGAAGCAAAGAGGGAGAGAGAGATCTAAATTTTTGATGTGGGTTACCCTGTGAACCAAAATTTAGATGAGCTGTGTTTTCCATAGTTTCCAGTAAAAAGAAAATTTCAAAACTTGCTTGATTTATTACTAAAAAAACATAGTACAAGTTTAAACAAACCCCATCTTGTTTACTGAAACATAATGCATGTCCATCCATAGTTTAACATTCAAATTCAATAGAAACAGTGAGAGGATTTTTGGTTGGCATGTGAACTAAGAATTTAGAGGAACATGGAAGGGAATACATTACCAGGCATGCATTCTTGATTTTGGTCTATACAAATTTTTTAAATTTCAAATTAAGTGCATCTAAACACTTTTCATTCTAACATTTTAATTTATCCAAAGCTAGAAACACAACAAACTTGGGGTTTGTCAGGTTTTTTTGTTTTCTTGAAGCTAATCAGGAATTTTCTTTTATTGTACAATCAACATGCACAGGCCAAAATTCAATCATATACTCAAGATTCTTGCATGCACCAAAAATTAAACATTCCTGCATCATTCAAGCATTCACACAACAACCAATGATTAAAAGAAAACAAGGGTTTACTCGCCTTATTTTCCAAAAGACAGAATTGTTTTCCTGACAGTTTTCAAAAGAAAATGAAGGCCTGCAACTTTTTTCTTCTCCTACTTTAATTCTTTTAAGTTTAGATCTGCAAACTATAAACACAGATCTTTGATTATTCCTTGTCATGTTTATTTACGTAATTTATTAATAACAGTAGTTTTTTTTATTTATTCACAGTTGAATAACAGAAATGCTTTTTTTTCTGCAACTAGAAATCCAGAAATGGTTTAAGTCTTGGACTTGATTTTTCCTGCAAGTAATTGATTGAATATTATTGTGTTAAATTCTTTCTTCATTAGAAATTATAACTTCAAGTTCAAATTTTAAAAAGAAAGTTACTTGCCTTTTAAATTATTTCCAAAAGAAAAAAAACATGCACTGCTCTTAAACCCAGAAGCTTCCTGCCTTTACAAATCTGCAGTTCTGTTTTGAATTGATTGTCAAAACTTGATTTAAAAATCACAATCTCACTAAACTATGAAGTTTTAAACTTACTTGAAAGATGAGATGTATCACTATAGTTTGATGCTTAAGAAAAACACTTCAGATTTAATTTTTGAATTGAATTGAAGAGGAGTTTGGACAGTTTCTCTTTTTTATGAACTCTTTTTTTTCTTGCTTGAGTGTTGGAGTTAAGATTGCAAAATCTATTGGGTTACTGAACTTCAGAGATTTGGAGGTTTAAAATTTTTAATTTAGAAACTGAAAGGTTTTTTCTAAAAAATTTTATTTGATTATTTTATTTAAGTAATGATGTCTTCATGCCATTTGTTAAAAGATAATCATAAGCTCTAGATTTTGTTAATCACCTTACTCTATCTCCCATGTGAATCTTTATTTACATTTGTGATCTTTTACAAGACAAGAAAATTTTATAAACTTTATTTTTATATTACATACATTTTATACATAAATGTTTTCCTTGTTCATTTGTGTGTATATATATATGTACAATATTAAAAGAATTTAACTAATATTTACATTACATATATTACATCTTAATGATTTTAAAAGCTACTTAATTTTAAAACATTTATTTTAAATTTAAATTCAAACTTCAATTTCAAACTTGAAATATAAACTTTCATGTCCATTTGTATATTTATGCTCACCTTGAAAAAATTAAATTAAATTTCAATATATATTCAATTTTACTCATATTTATAATATACATATATAATATTTTAAATAAAAATGACTTTTTAAAACATTCATTATTTTAATATTTTAAACTCAAAATAAAATTTGAATTTTATTGATATATTATTTTCACTTATTTAATTTGTTTAACATTTTTTCAATTAATTTTCAAATTAAATTCCAAGGTTTAAATATATTATTAATTTAATTTGATAAATTTTTAGGATGTTACACATGAAGTCCAACATTAAACTCCACGGTTTAATCCAATAATAATTATTGATTAACCAATTACTTTTACCAAACACTTTGACTTTATCTTGACTTCCAATTATGGTGATACTAATCTTCTTTTCGAAGGAGACAAATCCTTTCGCGAAAAGTGTTTCGCTTCAAGTGGTCCAACTTATACCTGAATATGGTCATAACTCGATTAACGTTGTCGTTCGATTAACCATAATCAAAGTATAGTTTAGATACATAAGATTCATGGTATTCTCACATCAACTGACTACTGCACATCATTTTGTGAGATTCTATATTTAACTTAACCTATATAAGACTCTTAATGAGTCATTCTATAATTGTCAAACAACTACACATACATAACCCCTTCGTGCTCCTAACGGTCATAGGTAATTCACCGTCCATCATTTGGAGAGCTTTACTATTTGAACCGGCCAAATCTCTATCGGACTAGAAAGTAGCCGATCAAATTTAAATTAAAAATTTAGCCGCAAGCACACAGTGTACAATTCTAGTACGTGGCAAGTATGGGTCGATCCATAGGGAATTGTTTAGATTATAAAATTTCTATTTAATTAAATTAACCAAAGTTGAGTGTGTTGTTAAGCTAAAAATTAAAATGTAAATGAATTAACAAAAGAAAATGGATAAAAATACGAGAGTTTAAAGGCAATTTAGAGGCAAATCCCTTCTTATGATCATGTAAATCAATGTATATGAAATTATGATCTCTCTTTTGGTCATTAGTGAGTTTAATTGATGTGTTTATCATAAGTATGGACTATTTGTGCTATTAATTAGCCTAATATAAACCATAAAACTATAACACACCCATTAAACCACTTTTTAACTCTCATGAAAATTACGATGAACATGAAAATAAAATCTGTTTTAAGCATAGCCTATTAACTATTGATTAGAAATATAGACCATCTAATTTTGATTTCAATATTCATTTCATTACCATAATCATATGTAGATGAAGAAGTAATTTGTGTTTTGATTTGTTTAAGCATGGCCTATTTGGTGTCAACAACATAGGCTATAAATCCAAAGCTAAAACAACAATTTAAACCACATCAAATATTGTCGTTAGGCATTAAAAAAGATCACAAGATATCAAATGTTGAATCTACATTATTAAGAGAGCTTCATTACCCCTAAATTGAAGAGGTTTAGCCTCTCATATTTGTTATCATTTCAACAAATGTAGCATTCAACATGAAATCAACACAAGAAGAAAATGGGAGAAAATTAAAAAGAGAGCTAATTAAAATGAAATAAACACTAATCTATTTGCATAAGAAAAGAAACCAAGCTACTAACATAAGAGAAAAGAGAGCATGTAATAGGAAAGAGCATGAATTAACATTACATAAAAATAAAATTACATAAAATAAAATGGCTAAGTAGCCATGAAAAAGAAAAGAGAGTTTTGTTTATTTTTGAGCCTCAAACTAAACTAACTAAAATAGAGGCTAAGATGAAGAGAGACTAAGAGACTAATTACATGAACATATGGGGTATTTATACATGAATGAGACCCTAATCCAAATTTTTAGGGACTACCCAAAATACCCTTGAGGAATTGTGGCCACCAAGTTATCATTAGCATGAATTTATTCTCCACTTAAATGTGCATGTAACTTTAGCCATTCACATGTGAATTAACTCCTCCATGATTCATCAAATGAATTATTTCCATCTTCATTTGCTTGTCTTCTCTTGTGCATGCACATTTCTTCATGAAGCATCTTGTAATTTTCATTTAATTTTCCTACAAATAAAAATAAAATGTGCAAATAAATATTCTCAAATTAATATGTGCACAAAAATGGCCATTTTTCCCCTATATGAAGATGGATAAATGATGATTTGAAATTAATTTGAATTTTGGTTTAGACATGTTAAAATACCCTATATGCTCATTTATTTAACTAAATTAAATAAGATTAAATATGGAAATAAAAATATGCACATTTACGTGCACATCATTTACATACGCTAGTCTCAATGGATATGTCAATATCCTATTATCAATGCACCTTGACTTGGAACATTAAGGGGAAAGAATTTATTTTGATTAAATACTCAAAGTATGAACACTTTTCTAACTGCAATGTTTAAATATTATTCTAAAGGATTCCTGCCTTGGTGCCTTAATGGTCATAGTAATTCACCATCCACCATATATAGAATGTTACATAAAGGAACTGGCCTGATCTAAGGAGGGTGAACTAGGTAGATTTCAAAAAAAATCTCTCTTTGGATCATAATGGGCCTATAGGGTCTAATGCGCTTTATTAGATCCAATCTATTTAATTTAAATAAAATCCAATTTTATTTGACTTTCTAATTTAATTTATTAAATCTATGTTTACTAAGTATAAAGTTTTAATAAGTATGAATATATCAAATGTATTAATTTTTTTAAAAGGTGTTTAAAAATGGAACGATTATTTTATTAGATTTAAATGCAATCACATTATGATCTAAAAGGAAAGAAATAAAAATCATATATTAATAATTGATCACGCTTTTCCCTTTTGGAAACATTCTACTAAAATTATACCAAATCATTAAACAAAATGACATGTGATAATAAAATACTTTACATTACGTATAAAAACAAAACAACAATAAGGTCAATATTTATACATCCGTAGATATTAGGATTTATATCTACCGTGTTTATATTCATCATATACATGTATATATCAATATCCTCGGTTTAACTTAATTAACGTAAATGTATGTTTGCCTACAAAATATTATGGAACTTAATATTAATACCAAAGATTGATTAGACGAAACTTAACATAAATTGATTTAAATAGAAATTTCAAACTCCAAATTTGAAATTAGAAATCCAAATTTGGTTTGGCAAGTTTTATAAGAAATTTAGATCAAAATTACACTTGATTAATATGAAATAACCTTAATTAAATAAGTATAAATATTGAATTTTTTTTTATATAATTATGAATTCAAAAATAATTTCAATTATTCAACATGTGTGTATGTGTGTTTGTGTGTGTGTATACACACACATACACAGACATACATATTAAATTAAATTATTTTAATATAAACCTAACATCACATTTTTCTAAATGCTTTAATATATAAATGCAACAATATATATATATAATATTTAATTTTATTACTCTAAATTAATGCAATTTAGAACAAAATCAAAAGGAATTTTAAAGTCAAAACATGCACACAAGTATGGAACAAGATGTTAATGTATTCATGTTTCAAAATGATTCAAATCAATATTATTTGCTCATTAAAGTTATATACTGCCTTAAAAATCATTAAGTATATATCGAATCATATTTATAAATGAAATTATAATTTTATACATATAGACATTTTTTATTTTTAATAAATGAATTAAATTGAGTGATTTTTTGTGGAGAATTCACAAACACAGTTATAAGATTGAAAGGTGTGAATTCTATCATCGATTAATTTTGAACAATTCGCATATTAACATTCACATGTTACCTTAGCTGGTAGTGTGACATTCATCGGTTGTGGATATTTTCAGTGAAATCAAATTTCATATTTTCTAAAGCGAAACTTTTAATAACGATAATTTACACACACTATGACTTTAGGATTTATGGAATTCGATTTTGGTCAAAATTCTCGTATCATATTTATTCACCTTAGTTAGTCCATAAACAAGTCTTTGGTTCAATAATAACATTTATTATTAACCATACTACTCTAACCAGAGATTTTGACTAAAAGTTGACTGCAGTTGACTATGATAATAACCTCCTACAACTGAGAAGACAAATTCTTTGAACGGTGCTTCACTTTCAATGCTTCAACTCAAACTTAACTATAGTTTCTCAATAGACCGTCATTTCATAATTTAATTATAATCAGCATTGAGCATTCACACTGGAGTCCCGTAGCATTCTTCAGTCGTCGAACTATGTAATATTGTCAACCCGAGCTATCTTGTTTGACCTAGTTGTTATTAACTAACAGGAAACTCTCGAATGAGTTATTTGCTACCTATCTAATAACTATGAGTATATAACACCTTAGTTCCTCCTAATAGTAATGAGTGATAAATTTCCTAACATTTTGTGAGCGTTAGGCACTCTGACCTTAATAGATGTATTGATATTCTTTCTTGAAATATCTTGACTAGAACTACTTAAAATAATATGTCGTTTTATACTGTAATAAAAACTCATGATTACAGTGTCTTACAATTATTATCATATAACATATCATTTAAATATTTTTATTTTAATATAATTAAGTTAGTTACTTAAATAAATAATATAACAACTAGAAGATAGGAAACAGACACTTTATTTTGAGTGAGATTTCATTGCAGAGTTAATGATTTACAATAAATTACTAAATTGTCTCTAGGGCAAACCATTACCTCTCTCATTACGTACATTAGTCTCAACAGATATGTTGATATCTTTTTCTCGATTCATCCTAAGTAGGAACACTGAAGGACAAGTATTTTTTTTACTTGAATCAATGCTTATGGTTATGAACTCATATGCAATTGCAATCGCCTATATACTTTTTATTAAGATTTTTTACTTATATATATAATATTTAAAAATTCAATTACATCCCTATATAAATATATATACAATAGAAAATCAAATCTATAACTTATTTTATCTTGAATAAGATTAACTATAGGAGTTAAGTTATATAATGAAATTACATAATTGCGCCTAGGGCACACCTATAACTCTACCGCACGTACTATCAAATTGAGTCGTATGTGCATTCAAACCTATATCTTAACCTCTGGACTTTCTAATTACACATTATATCTTACTTAAAGATTGTAAAAGCATATCCAATCATCTTATGTGCTCCATATTAAATATTTTAATATGGTGTTTATTTTGTTGGTCGGGATAATCCCAATATCGTTTTATATTGATTATAAATCATAACCTCAGTCACAAAGTGAATAAAATAACAGTAATCACATGACATTAGGTAGATTTTCTATTATCCCACTTTTTAACACAACACGTGACAAACCCAATTGTTGTTCGAAGAGCCATAGAATCTTTCATCTGTTGTCTGAATAGCCCATGAAATCTTTATGAACAAGCTGGTTATTCAAACAACATTTTATATATTGTCTGATTTAAGTTATCGAAATTTTTATTTTTGGCTCCATCTTTTCCCTCTCATTATTTCATGGCCACTCTTTTTATTTTATTTCCCCCGTGTGTATTCTTGTTCCCTCTTTCTTTCTATTCTACTTTTACATGTTTCTCTCTTTCATTCCATGTCAAAAATTCAACTGCTTTGAAATTCGTATGAATTGTTTTGCTCCTTCAATCGCCTTTCTTTGCGGGCTCGTTACTAAGTTGATTGTGTGCTTTGATTTAGGGTTTTTGATTTGAAACCATCAATTTGAAATTGTTAAAATGAATCGCCTTTTTCTTTAATCAATGCTCATGTTCATTGATTAGTAGAAAATTGATGGTTGCAGCTGCTTCTTGTTGAGAAATCTTCAATTAAATTGGTATGATTTCTACCTTTTTCGATTTATATTGTTCTCGACTTTATGTCTAAAGCCAATGATGATTTGGGTATATTTCTAGGATTTTATTCCCTATATTTTTGTTTTTGAAAATTTCATGATTTGATTTCTGTTGTTCCATGTCCACACTCATGTGTGTTGCTTGTACTCGTCGTACAATGTTGTATTTCATGCTTAGTTAATAATGAAGGCAGTTTGGTTGGATCTTACTTTGATGCTTATGTTGGTTGTTGTTTGAGTTGTTTGCTGTGTTGAATTCGATTTTCCTAGAGCTTACTTGTGTGTGAGTAAATTTAATTATGTTTATGCTTATGTTGGCTGCTTTTTGGGTATATTTATAGGATCTTTCTTGGCTATGGATTTCTCTACTATTTTAGTTTTCTTGTTCATCTTGGTGCATTTTGATGGTCCATGTTGCTTTTGCTGTCTTGGTTCATCCATACACGTTGTTCAATTGCCTTTCTACTCACTATGTACATATGTACATGTATATAAATATGTTTATATATGTACAATAGTGTGTCCGGTTAAGTCGAAATGTGTATGCGTCGTTATGTCAAAATTGTCCCTTGTTTACTGCATTTGCATTGGCACTTGTTTATACATATGTGTATATATGTACGTGTATGTATATATCTGCATATCACTACATATTCATATATCACTACATATGTGTGTATAAATGTGTGAACTTCCATGTATATACATACATATGTATGTATATATGTGGATGTTCTTATATCCGCATATATATGTTTTAATTTGTGGCACTTGCTTTTGCATTGTGATTTCTTGTTATACTTTCAATTTGCTATTTTAATGTGTGAGCTTCCATGCTTAAACCTTGAGTTTAGTTGAACTTGTTTTCAGCTCTGAACCATTTTGAATAGCATTTAAGTCAATGTATGTGGTCGGTTTTGCTACCTAGTTCAAGGCAGTGTTGAGATACTTTTGAGCTGAACCAATTCTGAATTACTTGAGCTTGAACCATTTTGAGTATGTACATGTATACATATATATACATATGTGTGATTATGTATATTACTTGAGCTTTGAAGCTTGTTGTTTGGTTTTCTTGTACTTGTATATATGCCTGGTTTTTTATTGACTCCCCGATGCTTGCTGTTGGTTGAATCTATGAACATGTGTTACATATATACATGTATACAAATGTGTATTGCTACAGCACATGTTGTTTTTCTTGGTCTTGTTTATGTGCACTGTGATTTCTTGTTACACTTTCAATTGCAGATCTGTTTATATTCAGTTCTCACATATAGTATGTACTTAAGCTTGAACCATTTTGAGTGTGTACATATATACGTGTATATACATATGTGTATATTACTTGAGCTTTGAAGCTTGCTATTTCGTTTGCTTGTACTTGTACTTGTATATGTGCCTTAGTTTGTTTTGATTGACTCCCTGAAGCTTTTTGTTGGTTGAATCTCTTAACTTGTATGTGCACTTGTTGCTCACATATAAAATATTCAGCACTTGTTGTTTTGCCTGAAACTATTTTGCCTAAAACTGATATTTATTAAGTTTGTTGCCTGAAACCGATTTTGTTCCATTGCTTTTTTGGATGAACCTCATTTTGTTTTTATGTGAATGTGCCTTGAGTCTATCTCATGTTATGCTCAGGTTTGGTTTGCTATCCGTGAGATTTAATCAATGTCCGGCCTTGTGATATTCACAGTGATACACTGTGCATGTCATAAGTTATCCGTGCACATATATACATTTGTCCAGTCTAAACATAAGAAAATAAAGCCATAAACTGAGATAATATTAATATTCAATTCAATTTCATTTTTGCAATTTAGGTTTGTTCCTTTTTCTATTTTACTGCATTTTTTATTTGACAGATATAGACGATGGCTGGAAACGAACTGGAGCAGGCAAATCAAGATCAACATAAAAAATAAACTCGTGTGAGTGTGAGTAAAAAAGTTGATGTATGTGAGAGTAGAGAAATATTGAATATATGAGAGTGATAGTGAAATTTGTATTTGAAAATGTAAGTAGAGTGATAGTGAAGTGGTATTGTATCTGAATTTGATTTGAAATAAAAAAATTGTTTAAATAAATTATTTGAATTTCATTCTGTGAACAATTATTCACATTAGTCAATATTTATATGTTGTCTAATAGGAATTTTTAGAAATGATACTATAACAACAGACAACATATGGTTTCTTTATTATGGTGATGCATATCAAATGACGAGGCATCTCTGTGGTCTGATATGTAATGAGACGACATGGGATTTAATGACAAGTAGGTATGCAATTAGACAATGGAGCATATTTGTCATTGATTCGTTTTTTCTCATAGTGCATATTCCAAATCTATATCAGAATTAAATAATAAAGTATTATCCGATCTTAACATGGGTACACTATTACCAACCAGTAGCATGTTGTCTACCTTCAGTGTTAAAAATGTTTTAATATCTTTTATTTTCTTTCTTATAAACACATAATTTCTTGCAATTTGACTAAAATCATCTCAGTAAAATACTTACTTGCTCAACATCTAGATGCTTATTTAACATCACATATTAATCTTGAAAAGTCCATAAGCTTTATTATCACTCCAATTGACATCGAGGCATCATGGTAATGGTGCAGTCTCCTCTATCATTATGTAGAAGTTCTAGTTCAATGTCAGTGTGTCAAAAATCTAAGTCATATTGTGTGATAATTTGGGAGAAGAATCCAAAATAATTTAAGCAAGTTAACTAGTGAAATTGTTTCATAAATTTCAACAATTGAAATTAACAGGTTCATTTTCCATCAACCTTGCTTTCTACATTTTCAACTGTATCGATTTTCTTCCTAAAGACTCACTTACGGCTGATCAATCATATCATTTAAAGTATAGTTTCCAAAATCAATTTTTTTAACATTAAGGATCCCGTTTCTAAACCAAATTTAAATTTTGTAATTAATATAAATTTTTGAATTTAATTGTGAATTAATTTGAAATTTTCAAAACAAATAAGATATGTATTGTTTATATGTATATATATGGATTGTAATTAGAACTTTGATTTAAAATTCAAATATAAATATCTTAAAAATAAATTGGATTTATAAATAATATATATATATATATGAATGTGGTTATTTATTAATGTATAATTCATTTTTAAATCATTTTCTTTTTAAATTATATATATATAAATAAAGGGAATGTATTTATAAAAATATAAAATATAATTTAAAATAATATAAAAATATAAATATATAAGAAAATACAAATTTAAGTTAATTACATATACCAATCACAAGTGTAAGTTAATAATACATACAAATAACAAGTGTAAAGATTTTAATTCATGCAAAGACAAGTGTCAATTATTTTTCTTTTCATTTTAAAATTAAGAAAACAAGGCTATAAGAATTCCTACTCCTACACTTTCATTTTTCTTTTATCTTCACTTTCAAAATTAGAAGAAAAAAAATTAAAAACCTGAGCCCAAGATTCAACTCATTCAACCTGATTTAAAAGCAAGCTAACAAACAAAGATCAAGTAAGTTCCAATTTTCAAAGAACAAATCGAACAGTTAGAGTACAAATTCCAGAACAAATTCATCTCCAGTTTTTTAAAAAGAAAATCAAAATCAAAACTTCCAAGCTCTGTTCTTTTGTCTCTCTTCAAAAAGTATTGTAAGTGAACTCTTATATATATATATATATATATATATATATATAAATCTTGATTTGCCTATGATAAATGCTTATAGTATGATTGTGAAATGTTTGTATAGATGTAAGTATGTCTGCATGTATATATATATATATACATGTAAATAAGGTGTGCATGTCTGGGTATAAGCTTTGTTTCGGGTTACAGGCTTCACAAATAAGTTCAAAAAATCGATTTCTCTTCTTCTAATTCTTTTTAGACTTAAGTGTGTAAACAAGATATGTTAGAAATAACAAGACATAATTTTTAAAATATTTTTAAGAAGAATTTGAAGATAATTTTGATTGGGAAGAAGATAAACAGTAAAATCCAAAACCATGTCTAAATTCAAGTATCATAATTTCTTGATTAATCATATCAACCGATTCATCTTCGTAAACCATGATTTTTAAAAATAAATTCAAGATTCTTAGTTTGATATCGAGTGAGAAACACATGGATGAATGAAATCGTAAGTTTCACCAAATTCTGGCCATCGGTTAAGATTGGTTGTCGCGATCATGGTTGGATCAAGCTTAGTGGTCGGGGATCATCAGAAAATACTCGGTGAATTTATAATTCACCAAGGCGGTGGTATGAGAAAAGCTTAGGGTTTAAACCTAGTTTTTGGTCGATGTCGGAATTTGGGTCGTTGTTCATCGTCAGTGCACCGGAGTTGACTGGACATGGGGGGAAACGAAGTGTGGATCTTCGGTGAATCGTTGGTCGGAGTGGCATGGGGTCTGATGACCTGAGGCGACGGAACAAGGTGATCTTGGGTGGTCTGGTTTTGTTCCAGTAGAGCTCCAAGTTGCTCAATTTCGATTTGCATGTGAGTTCGTCGATCTGGGTGGTCTGATGGCTTGAGTAGATCATCGACGACTCATTGGTGACAACGAGGTTGATCGGAGTTCGTGGAGCACTTGTGCATGTGCACGGGATGTTTGGGTATCTGGTGGTTGCGTTGGGCGATCGAGAAAGAAAGGTCGCTCAGGTATTAGCTCGAAAACGATGGTGAGTTACCTCGAAGGAAATAAGGAAGCGAGTTGCCCGGAGTTGAGCTAGAGGAGAATAATGGTTGGGCTTGGGTTTTTTATGATATCAAGTTTTTGAAAAAGAAAATAACAAGTTTTTTCTTTAAAGTTAAACTTAGTCAAGTTTAAACAATTCTTTTACCAATTTTTTCAAATAATGAATGTGTATTTAAGTTGGGATTAATTAAAAGTTTAAAAATAAATTATTTTTAAATTAATTAAGTTTAATATATATAACCTTTTTTTAAAGTTTATTAAACTTAATAATGTAATGAAGTGGTCAATTAAGAAGATAAAATGTTTTAAAGGTTAATTAACTTAAAGATCTAAGTTAATTGGTTAACGATAATTAATTCCAAAGGTTATTAATAATATTTAAATGATAATTAAAGTAATTAATAAAGATAAATGGTTTATCTTTTAATTAATTAAGATCTTAAGTAATTAAAGATTAATTAATTAATGAAAGTCATTAAAAGATAATTACTTAAAGGATAATTACTTAATGACAGTAATTAAAGAATAATTAATTTATTTATTAATTGATGATTAAAGGTTAATTAAATAATGATTAAAGGTTAATCAAATAATCGTTAAAGATTAATTATTAAATAGTTAAGGTTAATTAGTTAAAAATTAAGATTAATTAATTAATAATTAAGGATAATTAATCACAAATTAAGGATAATTAATGAAAATAATTATGTGATTAATAAATTATAATTAATTAAAATGATTGTAATTACTTAATAATAATTAAGCAGGATTTAAAAGTAATTAAAGTAATTAATTTAATTTACTTGGAAATTAAATTGAATTAATTATGAATTGAACAACTAATTAATCCTGCTTATACATGATTGGATTATATTGAATGGCTTGAATTGGTTGATATATCTGATATGTGATTTGTGATACTTTGTTATATGAATTGCTGTGAATTGAGCTGTGATATCTATGATATATTGCTGTGTGAATGTGAACTTCTGAATTGAAGTAAAATTGTTACTTAAGTAACTTTGACTTTAAACGGCATTTGAATTTTGATGCCACCGGGAGTCGGATTCCAGATGATTATCCGAAAACCACATCGAATCTAAAAGGTGAATCTTTTGTTTAAAATATTATAAATGGAAATTTGTTATGATTTATGTATCCACATGTTTAAAAAAAATAAGCGCTCATTATTCGGTTGAGCCGGGAGAGGACATTAAGTCATAGAACCCATTCCGGATAATGATACGATGAAATGGGAATGCATTTGAAGACCGGGTATTTTCGAGAACGAAAGGATTACCTGTCGATTGTCTTTGCACTAAGTTGCTCTGGTATAGAGATCTCCATATGTTATGGGGAGTCCGGTCGGGATTGTGGATATCCGGATTTGCAAGGACTTCTTCCTTTAATGGATGAAGTGCCTTCGGTTCCATTCAGAGCCAGGATGGACTTGTATGGATGTATCTCTGACATTACACTTTGAGATGTAAAGCTGATTTCTATCAAATACATTTCTGTTTGGTGGCGGAGAACTTATTCTCTTAGCTTAACACCCTTCTCTGAGACATACAAGCTTAGAGGTTATGTAGTTGATGGTTATTAGTGATATATTCCCAATTTGGTCGTGTGGCATGCTAAGTGTTGATCGTTGGTTGATCGAAGAATGGCTTTTGTGAAAAGCGTAGCTTTGTAGGACGAGACTTCATCGAACCTCACATCTCGAAAATGGTCGAAACAGGAAAGATGCAGCCAGGTTATGGGGGTCGCTCCCCTCAGGGTATGTGCGTTTCCTTATAGATAAAAAGTGGTATTCTGGTATGGAGCACATATAATTTGCTTATGTGTTTGTTGGTGTTGAGGGCCCTCGATGAAGGTCGATTATGACTGGGGGATGGCATACTCGTGACAGTTAGTTACCTAGTTACAGAGGTAACCCGATCTTGTGTTGGCAGAGATCCGGTTAGGTTCTGGGGGCGTCCCTCCAGAGGCATACCCATTCGAAAAGGAAGTTCCTTAGCCTAGCCATTTGTTGGAAATCCAATCACTCAATACGAGCCTTGTGCGGTTTAGTTGCATAACCTACCATTTAACATGGTAGCTATAGTAGGTATACTATAATGGTAGTATGCTGGCTAAGATTAATATTATACTTTTGAACTGTTTTCTACACTATGCACTAATAATAATATCAAAAGAATTTTGTGTATCAAGCATGTTTGACTATCATAAGGAGAAACGTTCCCCAAGTGTGCGATTGCATTGTGTGTGTGGCGAGAGAACTTATGGTAGTTTCATTTTCCAAAAAGCATGAACGGATTTCTTTTTATTTCTTGTTTTTGTACAAATAACTAGTTTATGTTTACTCATACCGGTCCCATCACTGACCCGGAGTTTATTGTTCTCTTTCCTAAACTCTGGGTGCCCATAATTTTTCCATACGAGCAGCCTAGAGTCATGTTATCTGCGTTTTGGAGTGAAGTTGGAATGTAGATTTGGATCTAGAAGTCTTTTGAAGTTTTTGGTTTGGAAGTCTTTGGAGCTTTGGATTGAAGTCGTAGTTGTTGGATTCTCGCTCTCGCTCTTTTTTCTTGAAGACCCTATTGAAGTTGTTGTACCATTGTCATTGTTCCGCTGCTATGTTATTGTTTTGTTGTTGTACCATATAAATTATACTCTGATGATGGTGTTCAATTGTTGTAATGATGTTGTATCCATGTTGTGTAGATGTTGTGATCAATGAAATTCATTTTGTTTCCACTGTGTTGTTATCATCTAATGTTGTTATAAGCTCCAGCGAACTGGATTCCAACAATTGAATCTCCGGCATTCGAATACGAGTGAGGTATTGGATGCCGATTTTCGAATGCTGAATTTTCGATCGTCACATTTAGTATTAGAGCTAAAGGTTGAGTAAGAACTTTAGCTTTAGAGTATAACTCAATAGATGACTCATTAAAGATAGGGTTAGAAATACCCTAGAATAAGTATATTCTCTAAGATATCTCATCTGTATGCCCAAATCAAGTTTTCTTACTACTTACAGATAGTGAGAACGAGTGCAAGAAGAGGACGAGGTAGGGGACGGGGGAGTACCACTACTAATAGTCGAGATCTTGCAACAAGGGAAGCAGCTCTTCCTATCTAACCCCAACCGAATCTGGCAGATTTATATCGAATTTTCTCAAGACTTGGAGGTAAGCCATTCACAGGCAAGGAGACTATCATCGAAGCGCAAGCTTGGATTCAATCTTGAGAAAGGATTTTCAAAGGTTTGAAGTTGTAAGATGATCAAATGAGGTTGATAGCTTCTTGAAAGCACCAGATAGAAGCTTTAGCATGATGGAAGACTATTACATTGGCTGAGCCGAGGACGAATTTTTTAGGATCGATTCAAGGAAGTGTTTGAGCAGCGTTATATGTCGTCTACTGATATTTCAAGGATGTACCAGGAGTTTATAGATTCGAGGCAAGGGAGCCTATCTTTTGAAGAATACTTAAACAAGTTTAACGAGTTATCTCGGCTTGGTCCTGAACTGGTGAACACCCCTCTCAAGAAGAATGAGAGATTTATTCAAGGGATGAACAAGAAGTTCCATGAAAGGATGACAGTCCATGTGAAGAAGTCTTTTTCTGATTTGATAAATATGGGATGTAGATACGCTACCCTGGATAAACAAGGGATTCCGGAGGAGAAAGGAAGTGGAAGCAATCCGAGTTGAAGAAGAGAAAGTTTGGAGGAAAGAAGCCATGATAAGGAGAAGAAAAGAAGAATAATCAAGAGAACAAGGCGAGTTACTTGTTTTAACTATTTGGAGAAGGGACATTACTCTAGTAGTTGAAAGAAATCTATGAAGCAAGGAAAGAAGGATGAACCTATGAAGATGTGACGACCCAGAATTTTTGGATGTTTGAAATTGGAATATTTAATTGATTTTAAATATTTAAAAGTTAACTTTTAACTTGAATTCAAATATCGCTATTTATTTGATAATTAAATTATTGAATTTAATAATTGAAAGTTGGGTAAATATTGAATCTTCAGTTTTAAGCCTGTTAAAAATAATTTGAAGGCTTATAAAATTTATATGGATAATACTGAAGATAGTAAAAGTGTTAAAATTGAATTTAAAGGTGATTTGTTCAGTTTTGAAATTATATTGTTTAAATTGATATTTAAAAAAAAGCCTTCCAAGGCACAGTCTCGGAATTCGGTGAAACCAGTTTCCTTGGATCCGTAATATTGTATTATTATCAAATTTCAATTTTTGTAGCATTTAGAGTTATTGTGTGAGCGTACGATATATAAACGCGCTGAAATCTATATCGAAAATTTAATATAATAACTGGTCTAAAAAAAGCTATCTTCTCCATACGATCGAATTAGGACTCGAAACCTTTTCCTTTGCATTCGGAATATGAGTATAACATTATAAACGCCTAGCGGCACGCCTCGATAGGAGGTCGAGATTTTGAGCTACGGGTTCGAGACGATTTAAATTTAAAATTTAAATAACTTGACTAGTCAAATTTCCCTTCAGCTGAAATAATTTCACGTCAAAACTTTTTCCCTTCCTTTCAATTGTCACTGTAGCTTGTTTATTCAAACACGTTAACATCTCATCTGGTCTCCCCATTACTTTACGAAAATGTATGCAGTGATCATTACAAAATATTAAGAAAAGAAAATTTTGTAATGGCCACGATTTCGTTCCAAATCAAAACCCCTTCTTCTTCGTACCAGTTCGAACGAAAACTCCTCTTTCCAGTTAAAGTTGAAAGAAATTCCAATTCGAAAAAAAAGGAGAAAGGAATCGATTTTTTTGTTCGAGCTAAAGTAAAGGAAGGCGATCGAATCGAATCGAATCATTGGGATTCGAATCGTGAGAGCAAGTGGATCTTTCGGGATCGCGCGCATGGTAGCACTATCGTGGGGAGGATGGCAAGTTAGCGGCGGCGAAGGAATCAGGGCGTTCCGATGATGGGTCCATCGAGCGAGGCAAAGGGTTCGATGGAGTCGAAGTCGAGTACGTTGAGAATTCATCCCGAGGGGTGGTGGCCGACGGCAACATGGAATTCTCATGCTGGTATTTCAGACTGATTTGGGTGTTATTTAACTATAATGCTCGGGTCCGACCGAGTATTATAGAATACAGGATATGATGCTGTGGAGCTCAGGAGACGGGCTGGATGGCGATACGTACTTTCGTACTTGATATTTAGTCCACTGTGTATTCAGTTTTGAGGATAGGTTTATATGACTATCCAGTTGTATGTTATTGATGTTGTTGAACTCTGATGATGTATTCTGGTGATGTATGTATAAAATAGATACAGATTTTTTTCTTCTGTGTAAAGATCTGTTATTATCTATTATATTTTATTCCGCTGCGATGGTTAGATTCTAATGTTGTTTTTCTCTCTTCTTCTACCTCTTCTTCTTTAACCCAAATGGTTTGTATTTCCGTTCATCTTGAGTTGATTGATGGAGAATAGTGTCGACTCAAGGGGTACGGGATTGCGGGTCGTTTCACTTGGTATCAGAGCATAGATTGGTGATAACCTTGGCTCTAGTGGGGATTACTCATTGAAAATAGAGTCCGTAATACTCTAGAATGAGTTTGAGCGTATTAAGAGATATGAGCACGTATTTGTTAGTGGATATAAAAATGGTTTTATATTGTGTTGATTGATTTAGAGAGTGGCATATGAACCTTCGTCAACACAGTCTGGACAACTGTATCGAAGGGGTTTCTAAGCACTTGAATAGAATAATTCAACACAATATTGTTTTCGAAAGCGGGTAAATGAAATAATTTTACCCAAAATATATTTTGATATAAAAGAAATATTTCCTTAAATTGTTATATAACTTGGGTGTTTGGATGATAATATTTTAAACAAATGGAATTATAAAGATTGGAATGACTTGTATAATCAAATGGGAATTTGTATGAGCATAAATTATACAAATGAATTATAATTAAAATTTGATTTAAATCCAATCTGAAAATTTAAAACCCTGGAGATTTTGGAAGTGTTTTTCGAAGTGTTCTAAAGACAAATAATAGCATTATTATTTTAAAGGTATTTCTGAAAGAAAATTGTTTCAAATAAATTTTGGAAAGGGATATAACATTGAACTCACTTCAGTCGTTGGAAAATAACTTCGGTGATGACTGCAGCATCATCGATGTACATTTTCGAATTTCTAAGTGATGGATTGCTGCCAAATTGATTTGTTCAGAAGAACTAGTTTTGTTTTTGAAATTTCAAAGGAAATTTGTTGGGGATAAAAACCAGGATTGGTTTAAAAATTTGAGAATTGTGATTTTGGGATAATGGTGGTTTTAAAATAATTTGAACCAAAAGCCGGGTGTTTGAAATCCTGAATCCTTATTTGAATTGAAAATCCTAATGAGGTAAGTTATAAACTTGTAGAGTTGAGATGATTTTTAAATAAGGAAGGAAAATACAAGCTTTGAATGTTGGAATTAAAATTTAAAGTGAAAAGTTAAAAATGAAATTAACTTGGATTGAGGAAGAAAATTGAATCGAATTGAATTAAATAAATCTATGTTAAAGTAGAATTGAATTGGGATAAAATTCAGTTGAGTTATAGGTGTTATCCCGCCTTTTGGCAAAGCCGAGATACCCAAAAATTAACTGAAAATCAGTGATTACTGGGCACGAATATCGATTATGCATTGTAGGTTCACTATGGATATCGAAAAATTTTGTCCGAGTTCGGATCGGGCCACAATTGATGAGACATGACGAGAAAAGACATGAGAGCCGGCATTTCAAATTTTAGTTTATTCGGAGTTCGTATGAATGAGATATGATCGATACAAGTTGGAAAAAATATATAGTTCGTATCCATCAAAGAGTCGAGGTGATGGCCTATTCGAATCCATCAGGTTCGTATCCATCAGAATGGCATCGCCTCAATCTGTTCGAATCCATCGAGTTTTGTATAGTTCGAATCCATCAGGTTCGTATTGATCAGATTCACGCATGCTCGATTATTTGTATCCATATGTTCGAATCGATCCAGAGTCATCACATTGGTTCTGTTCGCATCGATACTGTTCGCACTCCATTTGCACTGTTCGTGTCAATCTGGTTCGCATTGATCCAACGCTCGCTGTTCGTATCAATCCCCAAAGATCGATCGATACGAATAGTGCGCTCCGATCAATGCGAAACGACACTCTAATCATTGATGCGAACAGCGTCATCGTATCGAAAACTCCCAGTTATTGGTGCGAACGTGTCGATGTAAACGAGGAGAAAGCCTTGGAACGAATCGGTCAATGCGGCACAAAAGGTGGAGCGATCCATGAATCTCGTGCCATGTCACCATGCACTCATGTGTCCAGGTCGATTCGAAGGGATGGATACGAAACCATGGATTCAAACTCAACAACATACGAAAATCACAATCTTGCATCGATCATATCTCATAAACCACATGTCCAAATGCTACGAATTTTCACAGGAGCTTACGTACAAGCTAAAGAACATTTCTGCCAAATTTCAGCTCGATTGGATCATTTTTTGATCGATATGAAATTGGTTCGTATCGATCACAGATCGAGTCAAAACTTTCCGGGATCGGTCATGTGGGCCCACTCACGTGCCAGAAGGAGTCTCTCGATGTTTGAATGCGATATCAGCCTCCTACACCTATAAATAGCCCCCTGAAGCCTACTGAAAATGGATCTTTTGGCTATTCGACGTCCAGACTCTGCCAGATTCAATTCTACACCTTTCCATCACTGTTGTATTCGAACTTCAGAGCTATAATCTACTGTAACCTGTTGTAATTGATTGAAATCGTCAAGTGAATCAATAAAGTCATTAACTTCAAAGTGGACGTAGGACAGATCGCTGAACCGCTATAAATCGTGTGTTTCTGTTCGTTATTTCTGGATTGTTGCTTGTTGTTGGCTTAGATCTGTGACTTGTGCTTGAATATCATTGATTTATATTCATATATTGGTGCTTTCACGATACTTGGGGTTTGTGACCAATTTTGGCGCAAATATTTTGGTGCTTTCACTGAGAAGGACTAGCACCCGCTACATCGGATTTGAAGTTCAGATTTAAAAGCTTGAAGAATTCAGACTTAGAGACAATGACTCGACAAACAAGTAGAAGACAAAGAGCTGAAAGAAGCCAACAAGAGGAAGTCAAGAGGCATCCTCTGGAGCTAGAGAAGGACAAGCTTCGGTCTACATCACCAGGTATGAGATGGAGGCTATGGTGAATTCAATGCATGAAAGAATAATGAAGAGTCAGCGGGAGATGATGCAGAACTTCTTCGAGCAGATGAGAGCAGCAAATGCGTAGAACCTTAGACCAACTACAGCGACTGCGAATGCAGAGCAAGGAGTTAGGATTGCAGAGACCGATAGAGGTAAAGCCCAAGGTCAGAATGCAGAATCAAAAGGCAATCAACGAGGGCTTGGGGGAAGGCCCGTAGGATCTGAAACTGGAAGACCTTTGGATGGAGCTTGTGACGACCTGGAAATTTAATGATTTAAAATGGAATAACAAATTGATTTTAACATTTGAAAGGTTAATTTTAGCTTGAATTCTGAATATTAATATTTATTAGATTAGTAAAGTATTGAATTATATAATTGAAATTGGGTAAATTGTTGAATTTGAGATTCTAAGCCTGTTTAAAATAATTTGAAGGCTTGTAAAATCTATAATGAGGATACTGAAGACAATAGAATGATTGAAATTTAATTTAAAGGTAATTTGTTCAATTTTAATAATATATCGTTTAAATTGGAACTTGAAAATAGCCTTCCAAGGCACAATCTCGGAATTTGACGAAATCAGTTCCATTGGATCCGTAATAGTTAGTTATTATCGGATTTCAATTTTCGTAGCAATCGGAGTTGTCGTTTGACCCCGGCAGCTCAAAACGCTTAGAAATATTTAATCAATTTAATTTAGAATTGATCGTTTTCTTCTGTAACTCATGCATATGATTGAATTAGCTTTCGAAACACGTTTCATCGGGTTCGGAACGCGGGTAAAACTTTGTAATTGCCTAACAACATTCCTTAAGAGGGGTTCGAAAGTTAAATGACAGTTAATGAAACGTTTTGAAATTTCATAATATAATTAATTTAAAGTAAAATTAACAAGATATTTTCATGGACTACGTCGTGCTCAGGAAGCCTTCCACCATCGTATATTCATTCCCGTCCCCCTCTTCCTTCAGGAAGCAAAATCGATTTTTTTTAAAAAAAAAAGCATGGTCGAAACCCTTTTCTCCCTCGAATCAAAATAAAATCGAATCAGATCAAGGGCGAAGCCCTCATTTTCCCCTCTCTTCCAAATCGAAGCCATTCATTCGTTCTAATCGCGGCAACCCACTATAGCATCGCACTCGAACTCGTTCAATTCAAAAGAGATGCATCGCGTGACCGAAGTGTAGCAAGCTACTCGAGAAAAGGGTTGGAGCTCGGGGCGATTTCTGAGGCGATTTCAAGGCGGCAGAGGCGCGCGCTCACGCGAAGACAAATTGGGGTCGAAGTAGTGGGGTTTTGAGGTCGCGTACGCGCGAGATGGCGAGAGGGGAGGATCGCGATTAGGCAGGTCGGGTAGGGTTGCAAATCGAGGCGCGTCTTCACGTGGGGGTGCAACAACGTTGAGGCTGGGTCGAATCATTGGGAGTCTCTCTCTGTTCATGTGTAAGGTGAGTATTTCCTGTTCACTTTCTTTCCCTGTGAGTTGTATACAAGTACTTGTGTACATTGAGTTAATTTAACTAATGTACTTGCGATTAGATATATGGTCAGGAATTCGACTTGGCAAATTTAAATTCAAACTAGAATCTAAATAATTAACTTGTACACACTTACGGGTTTCTATTTATAACTATTGTACATGTTGATTTTTAACGAAATATATGGGTAAGATACGTTAAAATTTACACAAGTACAAGTTGAACCAATTTCCATTGTACAGGTTTTTAAACTAGAAAGGGAGTTTGGTCAGGAGTAAAAGTAAGTAAATGGGTGAATAAGCTTCTTAGGTTAACACCAACAAGTTTTCAATATATAGTTTTAAATGATCGGAATCCAATTGTATTGAATGGATATTTATATGTGGGTCCTACAAATTATGTCTCTAACTATTTTAAAAATATGAGAACGTGATGTAAATAGAAAATAAAGATAAGGATATTGAATTTTAAGCCCTAAGTGATTTGTATAATTAATTCCAAACTCTTGGTTTAAAATTAAGGATTCGAGCCGTTTAGAGTTAATTAATTTATATAAGTAATTAAAGGGTGGCTAACTGCGAATGTAATAAATTAAGGGTTGAATTAATTAATTAAGGATTAAGTTAATTAATGAAGTTTAATTAATTTAAAATAATCAATGGATGGTTTGGTAGGTAATTACTAAATGTATTTAATGAGATATAATTACTTTGTGAAATTAATCACGAGATTAATTAAAATCATTAATTAAGGAATAATTAATTTATTTAATAAAGTAAATAAAAGATAGCTAATCATCGGTGGAGATAAATCAAGAATGATGTATATATTTGTGTTTTAATTAATGATTAATTATTTAATATCATTAATTTTGATTAAAAATGTAAATGAGAAATCATTAATCTATGAAATCAATAATGTAAATAGAGATTGGTTAGTTAAGAAAATAAATAAATATAAGTGACTTATGAGCAGTTAATTAATATAAATATATATGGACCAATGTAATTAAAATAGTTAATTAATTCCTGAGGCAATCAAGATTTTTGAATGATTTGGGGTCAAGAACAATTAATATCGTGAAATGAATTAAAGGTAATTACTTGAACGTAATTGAAGAATAATTAATTCAGGTTGAATAATGCTGATGAATGTTGCAGGGATAACTGAATTATTTGATTTGGAATTAATTAATATAATATGAAGGAATCTAAGTGAATGTGGTTCGAAATTCAATTGGAATCAATTGAATTGATTTGTATGCGGTTAAGTTTTGTTTATGGATGAGGTAATGGTATTGGATGCTTTGAATGGGTTGAAATCTCTGGTATGAAATGTGATGTATTTCATTTGAATAACTTGGGTAGGAAAATTTGAGTTTCGAAGAGACCGGGATCGGGTATTAGGAAATACCCGAAACCACTTCGGTTTAAAAATAAACTGATGTGTGGATCAATAGACTGGAATGAAATGATTTAAGTGAAATGGATTATTTTCTCTAAGTTTGGTACTTAGAAATTGATGTGAGGAATAAGAGTTGTCTATAAAAAATTGTGAATTTGTTAAATTGATATAAGTTACCCCGGGTTTATATTAGTAGATTGTCTTGGTATTCCATGTTAGTTGGGTTTACTCACGCTGGTTTCCAGCCTGACTCAGGTGTTACTTTGATGTAATGCTCGGGTCAGACCGAGTATTACAGATTTTCAGGTAGGTACGTTCTGGAGCTCAGGAGACGAGATGGATGGCTATAGCGTATTATATACTTCCGCTGTATTATGTTGCTGTGTATGTGAGACATGATGATTGTATATATTCAGTGACTGTATAAATGTGAAAACTCTGATGTATATTAAATGTAATCAACAGATATAGTATTCTTTTGTAAGCTATTATTATTTATTATTATATTTTATCCACTGCGAATGTGAGATGTTGTTGAATTTGTCCTTCTTTTTCTTCTATCTTTTTCTTCTTTTTCATAACTATCTGGAATTTTCGGGTTCGAAAATTTCGGATCGTTACATTTGGTATCAGAGCGAGGTTAAGCGAGAACCTTGGCTCTGGTGGAGATTTACTCATTAAATAGAGTCTATAGTACTCTAGAATGAGTTAAGTATATATATATGAGAGCGTACTTGTTATTTGCTTATAAAGGTTTTAAATGATTTTACATAAAAATATATTTTGATATATAAAGCAATATTTCCTTCTAATGAATATTAAGGTGGATGGTTGTTAAATTATTGAAACTAAGATAAGAAGTAATATAAAATACGACTAAATTGAAAACTTATAACCAAAGTTGAAGAATAAACTTATATAACAAAATGGAATTTGAAATATAGGTTGTAAATGTAATTTATAAATTGAAATAAACTTCATAAATAGATAAGATTATAATTTGAAATAGAATTCCAGAGAATATTTGAAAATAAAGTAAGATGAAAATTCCAGAGTAATGTTTAAATAAAAATTTGATGGATTGGAAATTTGAAATTTTTGGGAAAATTTAAATTTCCTTTGGATTTGAAAGTGGTTTCCAAAGGTTTTGGAGAAATAATAGCATTATTTCAAAAATATTTTTTGTGTTGAATTTGAAATCTGGGAAATTTGAAATCAAAAATATTTGGAAGTGTTTTTAGAGAGATAAAAGCATTGAACTCTTTTGGTTACTGGAAAATAACGTCAGTGATGATTGCAGCATCATCGATGTTCATTTTCGAGTTTATAGAAGAGAAATTGCTACCAAATTGTTTTAAATTGGAATTGTTTGTGAACTGGGTTTGGATTTGAAGTTCAAGGGGATAAATGAATTTGCCAAAGAATTTTGTATATAGTTGAATCCTAAGGTGATATTGAAATTTTGGAAATTTGTTTAAACTCTGGAATCTTGATTAAATGTTTATGGAACAATAAAAATATATCGGCTAAATAAAAGGTATAATTCCGAGTTAAAAGCAAAATGTGAATGTAATTGATTAGAAATGGAAGTTGTAAAATTGAAATTATAATTAAAGTTGTACAAATTTAAAGACTAAATGGAATTTGATTTGAAGTTGGAACTAAATTGAGAATCAATTCAACTTGAATTGGGATTAAATCAATTTCAATGGAAATTGAAGTTAGAATTGAATCAATTTAAATGGTAGTGGGAATTTAAATTGAATGGTTGGGGGAAGTGAACAGTTTTGACTCTAGACTATTTTTAATTTAATTGTTTTGATGTAAACTTATTTTTTTTTCAAGCTCTTAAATATATACCACTTTTCTTTCTTAAAGCCTAATTATTTTATACTTGTTTACAATTATTTTTGGAACTATTTAACCAATTTTCAATTGCTTACTATCCTCATTACTATATTTCAACTATGCTATAAATTAATTACTATTTTGCAATTATCTAAGATTTCTATAACTATTTAACTATTTTTCAATTATTTTGCAATTAGTTAACTATTTTATAGCTATTTTGCAAACTAATAATTATTTTTCAACTACTATCTATTTTTGAAATTTTCAAGCTACTTTCCAAATATAAACTGGTCGGAGTTCAAACTGTTATTGATTTAAATACCCAACTGAGATAAGAATTGAAGTGATAATCCAAATGGGGATTAAGGCAAATGTGAATGGAAATGAAATTGATTTGGCTAATAATCAATGAAGTTAAATACGTAGGATGTACGTATATTATTCTATTCGCATAGTGGTTTGATCCAGATTCGAGCACAGGATTTCGAGATAATTTATCGGTCCGAGTTGGGATTTTTTTCACTCGATTTTCGACGGCGAACCTGGATATGGATTATTGATTGGTTATGGATATTCTCTATCATAGTTATGGCTATGCAAGGAGAATGACAGTTTCTAATCAAGAAATCAGATCTGAGTCCGCACTAGGAAGTCGGGTGAACGATACTAGTTCGGAAGTGAAATGGTGTGATTGAGTGAGCGATCAGATTGATATAGCATACGGATGATAAGTGTACATCGTGCGGGTTTAAATGAAGTTGATATTGAAAAGAGTAATCAAATTTGAATATTGATTTTTGAATAAACAAAGTTGAATATCTTTGTTATATAAGATAAATATTTCCTTGTTGAATCTATTACCGGAAGAAAAAGATTTTTGAAAGTGTTCGAAGTATAAAAAGGAGTTTTATACAAGTTGGGAAAGATCCAAAGTTTTAAAAATTATATATATCTGTATATATATATAAAGGATCTTATGAGGATTTTGGAAAAGGTTTTGAGAACCTTTGAATTTGGAAAGGCTTTTGATTTTAGGGAAAAATCAATATGAGAATTTGGAAAGCCTAGTTTGAGAATTATCGATTTTGGAATAATCGATTTTGTATAAATGAGCTTTGTATGAGATCACACTAGGTGTATGATTTGAAGATACTATATGTGTATAGTATAAAGTGTTTTGATGATGGCTCTGGGGAAAAAGGCGCTCCCTTGGAATGAACTTCTCAGGAGTGCCACCGGGTGGTGCTGCCTTGAGCCCCAAGGGGGGGTCTAAAGTTGATCCTGTGAGGAGTCCGGACAAAACTAGTTCCTGGGGATTATGAGTAGTGTATACCCTAGCGAAAATCGTGTGTGCCGCGGAGAGCCAACAGTCTGCGTTTGATTTTATATCGGTAGACTGCGACCTATGGTATAACATAGCGAAAGTCGTGTGTACCGCGGAGAGCCAACAGTCTGCGTTTGATTTTATATCGGTAGACTGCGACCTATGGTATAACATAGCGAAAGCCGTGTGTGCCGCTGAAAGCCAACGGTCTGCGTTTGATTTTATATCGGTAGACTGCGACCTATGGTATAAAATAGCGAAAGTCGTGTGTGCCGCTGAGAGCCAACAGTCTGCGTTTGATTTTATATCGGTAGACTGCGACCTATGTAGGAGTGGAGAAGTTTCATTTCGTCAGCGAAAATCAGAGGCCGCTGAGAGCCTGCAGTTGCATGGACTTTTACTGTGATGGCAACGTAACCCTGGATGTAACTGTGATCTGTTGTGTGGGATCCATGGCGTAATCGAGAGGCCGCGGAGAGCCTGCAGTTACATAGACTTTTGCTGCGACGGCAACGTAACCCTGGGATGTAACTGTGACCATGGATGGGGGTGATGATTCCAGAGCATTCTCACAAAAGATATTTCCTCTATTTCAAAATGCTTTCAATATTTTCAATAAAATTATTTTCAAAGGTATTTTCACTAGGTGTTGAAAACGGGTTTACTAAGTACTTATAAATTTTCAGTTCTACGCCTGATCAACGTATGACTGAATTTCTGTGAGAACAAGGATGGACTGGTTGAGACATCGAGTTATAAGAAATATTTTATAAAAGCTATTTTAATAATATTATGAGATTTTATAGGCATTTCTAAAATTTTAAAATAAAAGAGATAGAATTTTGGAAAATCAAGGAAAATCCAAACTGAAATTGTAAAATAAAATTGAAACTCGGGAAAATTTAATGAAGTGATTCTTTGTAATTAAAAATCCAATGTTGAATTAAAAGTGGAAGTATGCTAATTAGCTAAATAAATTATTTAATAGAGTATGTTAATAAAATTTAACTCGGTTAAATAAAATGGATTATAATTTAATAATGGAGTTTAGAAATGAATCCGAATTATAAATAGAATTTGACTTGGATTTGATATTGAATTAAATAAGAGGAGATGTTGTAAAATAAAAATAAAATAGAATTAGATTGGAAAATGTGATGGTTTGAATAACTAATAAAATTCAAAGGTGACCTGAATAATATTTGATGAAATTTGCAAGTAAATTGGATATAAGAGAAGTGATTATAATAGAAATGGTTTGGGTTGCAAAACAAAACCCAGGTGGATAAGAATAAATTGAGAATGACCTTGTATTAATAAAATAAATTCGAAATGAGTTAAGCAGGTGAATTAAAAATTTAAAATGGGTAGATAAATTTGTTAATTGAAAAAAAATGGATGAAGTCTGATTGAATAAAAAAAATTAACCCAAGTTTATCTGGAATTGGATTATCAGACTGAACTTAAATGTGGTGGTATATTAATTTGAAGTATAAATGAGTTAAGTATGTGTTGCATATTATATTGATAAATTAAGAAAGTAAACTAAAATTAAAGTTAAAGTGGAGGGGCTAATTGAATTTAAAGGAATTTGATTAAATGAGAGTCCAATAAAGGTAAACTTAAGTTTGATGTTGGAATAAATTAAAGTAAATTAATTTAAGCTTAAAATTTTGGAAACTTGGCTTCGAATAAGGATGAAAGCCCATTAATTAAAGCTTGGATTGAGTTAATTTGAGAATGGCTAGTAGTATACAAGAATGGAATGTGGCGAATCAAATTAATGGGTGTGAATAAATTAAAATAGATTGGAATTAAATAAAATTGAGTTAGAATCAATTTTAATTGGTTATAAAACTTAAGTAATTGCTGATTCACATGGATATTATCAAATTGCGTAGAAATAATTGTCCTTTGACGTAAACGAGATTTAATTAAATTCTATGAATTAGTGGAAGCAAATATAATTGATTTTTGAATCATTTGAAGTGAATATGAGCTTGTTTGGATTAAAAAAATCGGTGGAATGTAAGAAATTGAGTTGCAAGCAATTAAAATGGAATGAAATGGCATATAAGTTTGGTTGAAAACAATTGAATAAGCTGTAAAATCATATGAATCACTTATGGAAAGCATTTGGCACTTGTTGTTTATGTAATGCATGTGTTTAGCTATGGAAAGTAAGTGAACTGTTAATAGATTCTCTACATATGGCACTTACATATTTTAACTGAGTAAGTACAGGTACCGGGAAACCGTTTGGCTGGTTTGGATTGCACTAATTACTAAAATAAATAAGCTGCTTGCTTAAAATGCTAAATAAGGTACGCCTACGCAATAAAAATAGGAAATATGAAATGTTTTTGCTTTTTCCGACCGGGTGGGTCGATGTATATATATTTATATCTCTTGTCAAATTGCAAAAAAAAAAGCTCCGCCGTACAAAGGAGACTCTGCCAAAATTTTCTGAAAATTTTGGGAGTTAGAAAATTTTTGAAAAAAAAAATTGGTTAATGACAAATCGATTTCAAATTGGAAAACTAATGTAAATTAGTAGATGATACTAATAAGACTCAGTTATAAATGGAAAATAAGAATTTAATATTCAAAATTTAAATAAGTTGAATTCATATTAAAATAGGAAAATGAATTTAAATAGAAGTAAATATGAAAACCTATATAAGAGAATGTATAAAATGATTTGTAAAGTTTCGATTGAATGTTATTGCTAAGTAAGATATGCAGGTATATAAAGGGGGAAAGAAAATTGGATTTGATTCCAAAAGATAAATTTGTATTGCCCGACAAAAGGTACGCGTTTAAATTTCTAAATGAGATTGGATTGGGTTTTTGGATGTAGCCACTTGGCTTTTGTTTTCTTTAGGTATTTGGGAGCCCATAGAGGCCTTTTGTAGTTGTACCGAGCTAGTCGTGCAAAGGAGACGCTGGCAAAAAATTTCGGAAATTTAGAGAGTTAGAAAAATTTTGAGAAAATTTTGATAATTCAAAATTTGGTTTTAAATTGAAATTTAGACGATTGAGTGAGGGGTGTTGTTTGAAACCATAGAAGGTTGTAGGAAGTTGGTTAAGGTGATAGTGGTTCTTTAATAAAGGATAGTTGGTAAGACTGTTGAAGTATGGATATTGGGAAAAAGTAAACGGGTATTGGTCCATTCTTCCTAACTAGTAATTTCGGGGACGAAATTCTTTTAAGGGGGGAGGAATGTGACGACCCGGAAATTTTAACGATTCAAAATGGAATAACAAATTGATTTTAACATTTAAAAGGTTAATTTTAGCTTGAATTCCGAATATTAATATTTATTAGATAAGTAAAGTATTGAATTATATAATTGAAATTGGGTAAATTGTTGAATTTGAGATTCTAAGCCTGTTTAAAATAATTTGAAGGCTTGTAAAATCTATAATGAGGATACTGAAGATAATAGAATGATTGAAATTTAATTTAAAGGTAATTTGTTCAATTTTAATAATATATCGTTTAAATTGGAACTTGAAAATAGCCTTCCGAGGCACAGTCTCGAAATTTGACGAAATCAGTTCCATTGGATCCGTAATAGTTAGTTATTATCGGATTTCAATTTTCGTAGCAATCGGAGTTGTCGTTTGACCTTAGCAGCTCAAAACGCTTAGAAATATTTAATCAATTTAATTTAGAATTGATCGTTTTCTTCTGTAACTCGTGCATATAATTGAATTAGCTTCCGAAACACGTTTCATCGGGTTCGGAACGCGGGTAAAACTTTATAATTTTCTAACGACATTCCTTAAGAGGGGTTCGAAAGTTAAATGACAGTTAATGAAACGTTTTGAAATTTCATAATATAATTAATTTAAAGTAAAATTAACAAGATATTTTCGTGGACAACGTCATGCTCAGGAAGCCTTCCACCATCTTATATTCATTCCCGTCCCCCTCTTCCTTCAGGAAGCAAAATCGAATTTTTTTTTTAAAAAAAATAAGCATGGCCGAAACCCTTTTTTCCCTCGAGTCAAAATAAAATCGAATCAGATCAAGGGGAAGCCCTCATTTTCCCCTCTCTTCCAAATCGAAGCCGTTCATTCGTTCTAATGGCCGCAACCCACTATAGCATCGCACTCGAACTCGTTCAATTCGAAAGAGATGCATCGCGTGACCGAAGTGTAGCAAGCTACTCGAGAAAAGGGTTGGAGCACGGGGCGATTTCTGAGGCGATTTCAAGAAGGCAGAGGCGCGCGCTCACGCGAAGACAAATTGGGGTCGAAGCAGTGGGGTTTTGAGGTCGCGTACGCGCGAGATGGCGAGAGGGGAGGATCGCGATTAGGCAAACCGGGTAGGGTTGCAAATCAAGGCACGTCTTCACGTGGGGGTGCAACAGCGTTGAGGCTGGATCGAATCATTAGGAGTCGCTCTCTGTTCATGTGTAAGGTGAGTATTTCCTGCTCACTTTCTTTCCCTGTGAGTTGTATACAAGTACTTGTGTGCATTGAGTTAATTTAACTAATGTACTTGCGATTAGATATATGGTCAGGAATTCGACTTGGCAAATTTAAATTCAAACTAGAATCTAATAATCAACTTGTACACACTTACGGGTTTCTACTTATAACTATTGTACAGGTTGATTTTTAACGAAATATATGGGTAAGATACGTTAAAATTTACACAAGTACAAGTTGAACCAATTTCCATTGTACAGGTTTTTAAACTAGAAAGGGAGTTTGGTCAGGAGTAAAAGTAAGTAAATGGGTGAATAAGCTTCTTAGGTTAACATCAACAAGTTTTCAATATATAGTTTTAAATGATCGGAATCCAATTGTATTGAATGGATATTTATATGTGGGTCCTACAAATTATGTCTCTAACTATTTTAAAAATATGAGAACGTGATGTAAATAGAAAATAAAGATAAGGATATTGAATTTTAAGCCCTAAGTGATTTGTATAATTAGTTCCAAACTCTTGGTTTAAAATTAAGGATTCGAGCCGTTTAGAGTTAATTAATTTATATAAGTAATTAAAGGGTGGCTAACTGCGGAATGTAATAAATTAAGGGTTGAATTAATTAATTAAGGATTAAGTTAATTAATGAAGTTTAATTAATTTAAAATAATCAATGGATGGTTTGGTAGGTAATTACTTAATGTATTTAATGAGATATAATTACTTTGTGAAATTAATCACGAGATTAACTAAAATCATTAATTAAGGAATAATTAATTTATTTAATAAAGTAAATAAAAGATAGCTAATCATCGGTGGAAATAAATCAAGAATGACATATATATTTGTGTTTTAATTAATGATTAATTATTTAATATCATTAATTTTGATTAAAAATGTAAATGAGAAATCATTAATCTATGAAATCAATAATGTAAATAGAGATTGATTAGTTAAGAAAATAAATAAATACAAGTGACTTATGAGCAGTTAATTAATATAAATATTTATGGACCAATGTAATTAAAATAGTTAACTAATTCCTTAGGCAATCAAGATTTCTGAATGATTTGGGGTCAAGAACAATTAATATCGTGAAATGAATTAAAGGTAATTACTTGAACGTAATTGAAGAATAATTAATTCAGGTTGAATAATGCTGATGAATGTTGGAGGGATAACTGAATTATTTGATTTGGAATTAATTAATATAATATGAAGGAATCTAAGTGAATGTGGTTAGAAATTCAATTGGAATCAATTGAATTGATTTGTATGCGGTTAAGTTTTGTTTATGGATGAGGGAATGGTGTTGGATGATTTGAATGGGTTGAAATCTCTGGTATGAAATGTGATGTATTTCATTTGAATAACTTGGGTAGGAAAATTTGAGTTTCGAAGAGACCGGGATCGGGTATTAGGAAATACCCGAAACCACTTCGGTTTAAAAATAAACTGATGTGTGGATCAATAGACTGTAATGAAATGATTTAAGTGAAATGGATTATTTTCTCTAATTTTGGTACTTAGAAATTGATGTGAGGAATAAGAGTTGTCTATAACAAATTGTGAATTTGTTAAATTGATATAAGTTACCCCAGGTTTATATTAGTAGATTGTCTTGGTATTCCATGTTAGTTGGGTTTACTCACGCTGGTTTCCAGCCTGACCCGGGTGTTACTTTGATGTAATGCTCGGGTCAGACCGAGTATTACAGATTTTCAGGTAGGTACGTTCTTGAGCTCAGGAGACGAGATGGATGGCTATAGCGTATTATATACTTCCGCTGTATTATGTTGCTGTGTATGTGATACATGATGATTGTATATATTCAGTGACTGTACAAATGTGAAAACTCTGATGTATATTAAATGTAATCAACAGATATAGTATTCTTTTGTAAGCTATTATTATTTATTATTATATTTTATCCACTGCGAATGTGAGATGTTGTTGAATTTGTCCTTCTTTTTCTTCTATCTTTTTCTTCTTTTTCATAACTATCTAGAATTTTCGGGTTCGAAAATTTCGGGTCGTTACAGAGCTCAACGGGCTAGAGCGAGCGCTAACATTAATGAACGACATAAGGGATATGTACCAGAATTCTCTCACGGACTCGGGGGACAGATCGAAGGCAATGCTCAAAGATTTTAGCACAAGGATAATGACAGATTGGCAGAGATGGTCAGACGAGCCATGAGAGGCGGATTAATAAATAGAGATCTTGAAGATGTGAACATGAGTCCTTTTTCTCCTGCAATTAGGATGGCTAGAAACCCGCCAGAATTCAAATTTCCATCAGTGGAAATGTACGACGGAAGGACAGACTCTACGGTCCATCTGACAAAGTATATGAGGCACATGGAAGTGATGGGGGCATCATAGGAAGTCATGGCCCGGTGCTTTCCATTATATCTGACAGATATCGTAGCACTATGGTTTAGGCAGCTGGAGAGCGGCTCCATAGGAACATCGGCTGATTTAACCAAGAAATTCATGAGGCAATTTAGAGTTCACATCGCAAGACCCAAGAATGTGATGTATTTGGCAACTTTAAAGCAAAAGGCTGCGGAGTCTTTGAGGAATTTTTTGACGCGATTCAATGCGGCAGAAGCATAGGTGGATCGACCAGATCCATCCATGGTTATTATGGCAGGTGTATCTGGAATAGCTGATGGCACAGAGTTCAAAAATTCATTAACTAAAGATCTGCCTATGGATCTGGAAGAATTCTATCATGAGGCTGAAAAGTTTTTACGATTGGAGGATGCTAGTGCGGAAAGAGAAGAGGGAATAAATGTTTATGCTATCAAGAGTGGAAATCCACCAGGAAAAGGTGCAGAGATTGGTAAAGGGAAACGAAAGGCTGAGGATAATGATGATAGGTCAAAGCGACCGCTGAGGGAGCCACGATTCACCACTTATTCAGGACTGAATGAGAGGTTGGAGCGAATCTACAAAGACACCAGAGAGAAAGTTCCCTATCGTGGACCAATGCAAAGGGACCCAACTGTTGACGAGAGGAAATCTGACAAGTATTGCTTATTCCACGAACTGAACGGCCATAACACAAACGACTGTAGACATCTAAAAGATGAGGTGGAAGGGCACATCAGGAACGGTAGGCTACTTCAATATTCGGGAAGGCGAACTTCAGCGGTGGAGCCAGAGCGACCACCGTCTACATCACATAGGGGTGACCCTGAACCGGGACACCGGATGATTATCAATTGATTGAAATAACGACTAACAAGTCGTAAACTTCTCGCTAGCACAGTTAGATCATTTACATATGTATGAGATCGCGAACGATCCACAGGCATGCTCTGAATGACTATTGACCATATCACAGTAAGAGTTTACACTTTGACATCTTTGCCTGGTTTTTATTTTGATTTGAACGTTTGGATTCGGTTTATTTGAACGTTTTTGTTATGGAATTCATATGAACATTACTTTAATATTTGCAATTCTGTGAAAGGAGTTACTTGTATATGTGTGGAACCGCGAACGGTCTACAAGCGTGTCTTGTATGGTGGCAAAACGCCAACGTCATTGATTCAGAAATTCATCCGAACGTGATATCTGAATCTAGTAATGTCAAGCCCCCCTCAATATCTGATCGCGAACGATCACATTCTGCCTCGTGCAGCATTCGATCGCGAACGATCACATTCTGCCTTGTGCGGCATTCGATCGCGAACGATCACATTCTGCCTCGTGCGGTATTCGATCACGAATGATCACATTCTGCCTCGTGCGACATTCGATCGCGAACGATCACATTCTGCCTCGTGCGGCATTCGATCGCGAACGGTCACATTCTGCCTCGTGCAGCATTCGATCGTGAACGATCACACTCTGCCACGTGCGTCATCCGACCGCGAATGGTCACAATTCGCCTAGTATGACGTCCGATCACGAACGATCGCAAACCATTTGGAACGACGTCCAACCTCGAACATCCGCCCTTTGTTTGAAGCGGTATCCCGACCGCGAACGATTGCAAACCGTTTGGAACGACGTCCAACCTCGAACAGCCGCCCATTGTTTGAAGCGGTATCCCGACCGCGAACGGTCAACGTTTTCCGCGAACGGCATCCGACCGCAAACGGTCCCATTTCACCTCAATTGACATACGATCCCGAACGATCGTCATTCAAGGTCGTATGAAATTATCAAAGTTCTTTGAAGGTCGTCGACAGGGTATGCACGTCCAGCTTATAGAATTGCAAAACAGACCTTCCTACCTCAAGGCATGTTTTGGGGGGCAAAGTGTTATCCCGTCTTTTGGCAAAGCCGAGATACCCAAAAAATAACTTAAATCAGTGATTACTAGGCACGAATATCGATTACGCATTGCAGGTTCACTATGGATATCGACGAATTTTGTCCGAGTCCGGATCGGGCCACAATTGATGAGACATGACAAGCAAAGATATGAGAGCTGGCATTTCAAATTTCAATTTAGTCGAAGTTCGTATGAATGACATATGATCGATACAAGTTGGAAAAATATAATGTTCGTATCCATCAAAGAGTCAAGGTGATGGCCTATTCGAATCCATCAGGTTCGTATCCATCGGAATGGCATCGCCTCAATCTGTTCGAATCCATCGAGTTTTGTATAGTTCGAATCCATCGGGTTCGTATCGATCAGATTCACGCATGCTCGATTATCCGTATCCATATGTTCAAATCGATCCAGAGTCATCACATTGGCTCTGTTCACATCGATATTGTTCGCACTCCATTTGCACTGTTCGTGTCAATCTGGTTCACATCGATCCAATGCTCGTTGTTCGTATCAATCCCCAAAGATCGATCGATACGAATAGTGCGCTCTGATCGATGCGAAACGCACTCTAATCATCGACGTGAATAGCGTCATCGTATCGAAAACTCCCAGTTATTGATGCGAACATGTCTATGTAAACGAGGCGAAAGCCTCAGAACGAATCGGTCAACGCAGCACAAAAGGTGGAGCGATCCAAGAATCTCGCGCCACGTCACCACGCACTCACGTTTCCAAGTCGATTCGAAGGGATGGATACGAAACCATGGATTCGAACTCAACAGCATATGAAAATCACAATCTTGCATCGATCATATCTCATAAACCACAGGTCCAAATGCTAAGAAGTCTTCACAGGAGCTTACGTACAAGCTAAAGAACATTCCCGCCAAGTTTTAGCTCGATTGGATCATTTTTTGATCGATACGAAATTGGTTCGTATCGATCACAGATCGAGTCGAAACTTTCCGGGATCGATCGCGTGGGCTCACTCACATGCCAGAAGGAGTCTCCCGAAGTTTGAACGCGATATCAGCCTCCTACACCTATAAATAGCCCTCTGAAGCCTACTGAAAAAGGATCTTTTGGCTATTCGACGTCCAGACTCTGCCGGATTCAATTCTACACCTTTCATCACTGTTGTATTCGAACTTCAGAGCTATAATCTACTGTAACCTACTATAATTGATTGAAATCATCGAGTGAATCAATAAAGTCATAAACTTCAAAGTGGATGTAGGCCAGATCGCCGAACCACTATAAATCGTGTGTTTCTGTTCATTAGTTCTAAATTGTTGCTTGTTGTTAGCATAGATCTGTGACTTGTGCATGAATGTCGTCGATTTATATTCATATATTGGTGCTTTCACAATACTTGGGGTTTGTGACCAATTTTGGCGCAAACAATAGGTGATATTGTATGGACTTAGCTCCTTACTTAAATAAATGGAAGTAAGTTGGATAAGAAATAAGTTGGATAAGAATTGGATTGGAATAAATGAATTAGAATAACTTATAAAAGAATTAAAAATCCATGGAAGAAAAATATGCTTGGATTATAAATAAGCATAAATCTCGAGTTAAAAATAAAAGATGAATATATTCAAACCTAGAACGAATGGAAATGTGTAAAATAATAAGTTGTGACCTATAAAAATTTAAAATGGAATAGAAAACCCCAAAAAAAATTGTTTGATGTTTTGGAAAATGAAGAAAAAATTCAAACTTGAATTATAAAATAAATTGAACTTAAGAAAATTAAATGAAGTGATTTTTGAGATTAAAAATCAAGTATTGAATTATAAATAGGGGGAGAACTAATTAGATAATAAATTAGTTAATGAAATATGTAAATGGAATCCAATGTAGTTAAATAAAAGTTGAATTGTGAGCTAATAATGAAGTTTGGAAATAAAACTCGAGTTATAAATCAAATTTGACTTGAATCGTTAGTGAAGTAAATATAATTTAAAATGTTGCCAAATAAAAAGAAATTGGATTAAAGTAGGGATGGTTTTAGTTCCAAATAAAACCCAGATGAGTGGGAATAAATTGAAAATGGCCTTGTAATTAATTAAATGAATTGAAAATGAATTGAATTTGGAAATTTAAAATTTATAAGAAATAGATGAATTAATCAAATAAATTTGTAGTTTGAAATGAGATTTGATTGAAATAGAATCAAGTTAAATTGAAAAGGAAAATTTATTTTCAAAATGAAAATGAGCTTAAGTATGAAATTTGAATAATTTGAAGTAAATTAACTTAAATTTAAAATTTGTAGAAGCTTGGCTTCGAGTAAGGGTAAAAGTCTATTAAATAAAAGGTTGGGTAAATTTAAATTTGGAAATGGTTATTTATATATAAGCATGGAATGGTTCAAGCTTAATAAAATGGTCTCAAATGAAATGAATTCGGATATGCAATGAAAATGCAAGTGTATGGGTTGTGAGTAATGTAGAATGGAATAGAATTAGTATAAATTAAGCGGAATCAATTTAAAATGGCTATAAGCTTAAGTAATTATTATTTTCATGAATAACATCAAATTTGCACAGAAAATTTGACATTTTGTCGTAAACGAAACTAAATGTATTAACAAAGGTGAATAAAATTGATTTTGAAATCAACTGGAATAATATGGGTTTGTTTAAAATTAAAAATGAATTGAATGTAAACAAGTGGGTTGTAAACCATTCAAATTGAATGAAAATGGTATATGAATTAATTGAAAACAGTTGAATTAGTATTAAAACTATATAAATTGCTTACAGAAAGTGTTTAGTGTGCATTGCTTTTAGAATTCATGTGTTTAACTATTACAAATAAGTGAAATGTTGTTAAACTTCATATATATGGCACTTACACGTTTGAATTGAGTAAGTCCAGGTACCGGGAAGCTGTTTGGCTGGATTTTCGGCATGCTAACTGCTAAATTAATAAGCCGCTTGTTTAAAATGCTAAATAGAGGTACGCCTACGCAATAAAAATAGGAAATGTGAACTGTTTTTGTTTTTCCGACCATGTGGGTCAATGTATATATATTTATATCTCTTGTCAAATTGCAAAAGCTTCTCCGTACAAAGGAGACTCTGCCAAAATTTTCTGAAAATTTTGGAATTAGAAAATTTTTGAAATTTTTGGGAAAATTTTTGTTAGCGATAAACGATTTCAAATTGGAAGTTGAAATAAATAAGTGGATGAACTAATTTAAAATAATGATATGAATCAGTTATAAATGGAAGATAAAATTCAATATTCAGAGTTGAAGATAAATTGAATTCATAGGAAATGGGAAAAGTAATTTGAATAGAAGTAGATATGAAACTTTTGTAAGGAAATGTATAAAATGATTTTAAAAGCTATGATTGGATATTATTGCTAAGTAGGATATGCAGGTATTATAAAGGGAAAGGAAAATTAGTTTTGATTTCAGAAGATAAATTTGAATTGCCTGACTAAAAAGGTATTTGTTTAAATTTCTGTATGAAATTTTATTGGGTTTTGATCTAGCCACTTGGCTATTTGTTTTCTTTTGGAATTTGAAAGCCCGTAGAGGCATTTTGTAGTTGCACCGAGCTAGCCGCGCAAAGGAGACGCTGGCAAATTTTTCGGAAATTTAGAGAGTTAGAAATTTTTTGAGAAAGTTTTGATAATTTAAATTTGGATTTAAATTTAAATTTGAATAAGTGGAGTAAATAATGTTGTTGGAAACCATGGAAGGTTTTGGGAAGTTGGTTGAAGTAATAGTGAGTCTTTAATAAAATATATGTTATGTAAAGTTGATCAAACTGTTTGGTTTTGGAAAATAGTAATGGGTATTGGATCATTCTTCTTAACTAGCAATTTCGGGGAGGAAATTCTTTTAAGGGGGGAGGAATGTGACGATATGAAATTTTTGGATGTTTGAAATTGGAATATTTAATTGATTTTAAATATTTAAAAGTTAACTTTTTAACTTGAATTCAAATATCGCTATTTATTTGATAATTAAATTATTGAATTTAATAATTGAAAGTGGGATAAAATATTGAATCTTCTGTTTTAAGCCTGATAAAAATAATTTGAAGGCTTGTAAAATTTATATGGATAATACTGAAGATAGTAAAAGTGTTAAAATTGAATTTAAAGGTAATTTTTTTTATTTTTAAAATATATTGTTTAAATTGATATTTTAAAAAATAGCCTTCCGAGGCACTGTCTCGGAATTCGGTGAAACCAGTTCCCTTGGATCCGTAATATTGTATTATTATCAGATTTCAATTTTCGTAGCATTTGAAGTTGTTGTGTGAGCGTACGATATATAAACGCACTGAAATCTATATCGAAAATTTAATATAATAACTAGTCTAAAAAAAGCTATCTTCTCCATACGATCGAATTAGGACTCGGAACCTTTTCCTTTGCGTTCGGAATAGGGGTATAACACTATAAATGCCTAGCGGCACGCCTCGATAGGAGGTCGAGATTTTGAGTTACGGGTTCGAGACGATTTAAATTTAAATAACTTGACCGGTCAAAATTCCCTTCAGCTGAAATAATTTCACGTCAAAACTTTTTCCCTTCCTTTCATTTGTCACTGTAGCTTGTTTATTCAAATACGTTAACATCTCATCCGGTTTCCCCATTCCTTTACAAAAATGTATGCAGTGATCATTTCAAAATATTAAGAAAAGAAAAATTTGTAATGGCCGCGATTTCGTTCCAAATCAAAACCCCTTCTTCTTCGTGCCAGCTCGAACAAAAACTCCTCTTTACAGTTAAATTTCAAAGCTATTTCAATTCGAAAAAAAAGGAGAACGGAATTGATTTTTTTCGTTGGAGCTAAAGAAAAGGAAGGCGATTGAATCGAATCACTGGATTCCTCGAAGTGGAATTGGTATTGTGCTAACATCTGTGGATGCAGGGAAACAGGTTGGAGGGATCCAACTGGATTCCTCAAAATTATTTGGATTGTTTAATATTCTGTGATGAATTATATTAATAATTGGAATATTGAATGCTATGGTTTGCTTGAATATATTCCGGTACACTGAGTTATCAAAATATATAGAATTGGATTTTTGAAAATAAAATAAAAGAGTGAATTTTTAAGTAAAATAATCTTAGAGAATTTAAATAAATTTAAGAATGAATTTGAAAAGGTAAAATTGATTTTAAAATTTTAATAAATAAATTCTGTGTATGAAAAGGGGATTTTGAATAAAAAGGAAGATAATGAATTTTAAACTTAAGTTTTATTATTTAAAAGAATAAAGAATTTATTTTAAATTTAAGATTTAAATAATGGAAAAAAATAAAGAAGGAATTTGCGAAAATCTGAAATTGGTGTTTTCAGTTAAAATATTTTAAATCATAATTAATAAATAAAATCTGAGCTCAATGGGTTTTGAATATAAATGAGTAAGTAAAGGAATTTATTTCGAAATGGAGTAAATTTTAAATCAATTTGGAAATTGATTTAAGTGTTTGAAATTGGAAATTTAAAGGAGAATGTGGCTATGAAATTTATAAAATGGATTTATAAAAGTAAAGTAATATATCAGTGGATATTTGGAAGAATAAATTCACAATGGGAATTTATTAAAGGAATGGGTAAATTTGTTTAAAAATAAATAGCAGTTTATTTTTAAAAGCTGTGAAAGAGAAGCGTATTTCCCTGGATAACCAAGTACGTTTTCAAAACAAATTTATAATTATAAGTTATAAGTTAAAGTTATTTTAAAAAGTATGTTTTAGAAAATTTATTATTTCTGAATGTTTAAACTCTAAAGTAAGTATATTTTCAAATCTATTATCGTAGTAATTATTTTAAAGGTGGTTTGGTATTATTTTTTAAAAGTTAGAAATTTAATTTTATATTGTACAAGTAGTTTTATTCTAAATATTCTTAAGTATATATTTTGAATAAGTATTAAAATAATTTTGAAATTTAAATGTTTTAAAGGATATTTTATAATAAAAAGTTTTAAATTATGTTAAAAATCTAAAGTTTTTGGTGCTTGGTGTTTTCGATAGAAATAAATATTTGGGAATTCATTCCATGATAAGAGTGTGGTTTGAAAACTGTTTTCAAAAGGATTGAAAATGGAAATATATCTTGCAAAGGTATTTTGAGGTTATAAATAATTTGGGGAAATTATTTATGTTTGATGGATGTTTGTGAATGTTATTAATAGTTAAATAACCGACTATCAATATTGGCCAATGCGCTGATCGTTTCGAAGAGATCGGGATCGTGATTAAATTCGAACACCACTTCGATCTGGTTTGAACATTTTCGTGAGGAAGACGAGTTTGGATTCGAAGATGGAGCAGTGAAGTGCAAGGGCTAGTCGCTACTAATCCTGAGGATGTTTCCAAAATGGATGCAGTAGGAATAGTGCCTTCGGTTCCGTTTGAACCTGGGACAGACTTGTATGGATGAATGCTTTCAAAACATCGTCAGGTAGATGATGAGCATTCTAAGTGAAACGTTCTAAAAAGGTAACGATCAGCCTCAAGCCTCATCAACCGGGAATGATTGAAAATCAGGGGTTATGCAGCAAGGCTAGGTGGGTGGCGCCCATTAGGGTGAGGTCATCCCTGTCTAGATGTCTCTTTTTATTCGGCTTAGTGGTGCGGTTGCTTACCCCAGCCGTGGGGTGATCTTACTCGCGATTATCCAGAAAGGAGTAGTCCCGGTCTTGTGTTGGAGGGGGTCGGGAGTGATCCTCGGTATGCTGATCTAGACCAGGTACCGTGACAGGTGGTACCCCAGTGCCTAGTCATTAGTTGGAAATCCATTCTCCCTACGTGCCTTTACGATTTTTGTTTGAATAACCCACTTTGTGGCTAGTAGCTGGAATTTAATCATGTAACAATTTCGGCTATTTTAATAAGTATTTGTAGATAGACCTTATTATAATATCAGAGGATTTAATAAAAAGTGTTTTAGCTATCGTAAGGTAAAAACCTGACATGTTTATTTGTGGCGTGGTCTTACGAGATGCTTTTGTTTTCAAAAGGATTTTGAAACTTTAATAATCAATTTGAGTGTGATTTCTCACGCTGGTATTCCAGACTGACTCGGGTGTTATTTAACAATAATGCTCGGGTCAGACCGAGTGTTATAGAATACAGGATATGATGTTGTGGAGCTCAGGAGACGGGTTGGATGGCGATATGTACTTCTGTACTTGATATTTATTCCGATGTGTATTCAGTTTTGAGGATAGGTTTATATGACTGTCCAGTTGTATTATATTGATGTTGTTGAACTCTGATGATGTATTATGGTGATGTATGTATAAAGTAGATATAGTTTTTTTCTTTTGTGTAAAGGTCTGTTATTATCTAATTATATTTTATTCTGCTGCGATGGTTAGATTCTGATGTTGTTTTGTTTTCTCTTCTTCTACCTCTTCTTCTTTAACCCAAATGGTTCGTATTTCCATTCATCTTGAGTTGATTGATGGAGCATAGTGTCGACTCTACGGGTACGGGATTGCGGGTCGTTTCAGAAGACAAGTCAAGGAGCTAGGGAATGTTATTACTGTCATAAGCCAGGACACGTGGTTAAAGAATGCCCGACAATGAAGCAGGCTCAAGTAGCAAAGATGTATGCGATCAAGGGTAAACCTTCAACCTCAGGAGCAGACAAAGGGAAAGGATTTTTAGAAGGTAACCTTCTTATTTATGATTAAGTTTTTAGGATTCTGTTCGACACTGGAGCCACACATATCTTTATTTCCCAACAAATCGTTAACGAGTTAAAACTTAAACCCGAATTCGTAGACGAACCCATTTGTGTAAAGGATCCGGTTGGAGGCCCTGTGAATCTTTGTCTACGTTGTAGAAAAGTTCCTATCTCATATTCTCGTCATCAATTTCCTATCAGTCTTTTTGTTCTCGACTTTAGTGAATTTGAAATTTTACCTGGAATGAATTGGCTAACGAAATACGAAGCTAAATTAGATTGTAACAATAAAACGATTTCGGTCAAAACAAAACTTGGGAATTTCATTGTGATTTCTTATGAGGATCCTAGTCCGAAGATGGATAAGCTAATGTATACTTTGGGGTATCCCGAAACCATTTTGGAATCCATACCCGTTGTTCAAGAATTTCCGTACATATTCGAAGAAGTCAAGTCTTTGCCTCCGCATAGGGAAATTGAATTCAGAATCGACTTAGTTCCCAATGCTCGTCCAGTTGTGCATGCAAGTCGGAGAATGGCACTAAGGGAAAGAATAGAGCTAGTCAAGCAAACCCGAGATTTACTGGAAAAGGGATTTATATGACCTAGTCGTTCCAGTTGGGGGTTCAGCTGTGGTGTTTGTGGCCAAGTCTGATGGATCTCTGAGATTGTGCGTAGATTACGGTGATCTTAATAAATTAACTCTTAAAAATAGATTTCCTTTACCTCGAATCGACGATCTGTTCGATCAATTGCATGGTGCTCGATTCTTTTCAAAGATGGATCTAGCCCAAGGATTCCATCGGCTGAGAATTGTTGAAGATTGTATTCATTTGACTGCTTTTAGGGGTCCTGATATGTTATACGAATGGTTAGTTATGCCCTTCAAACTAACCAATGCTCCTGCATATTTCGTAGACTTGATGACCCGAGTGTTTCAAGAAGTGTTGAACAAATTTATTCTCGTATTTATTAATGATATTCTGATCTATCCAATACTGAAGAAGAGAACGCCGAACACTTGAGAATAGTTTTGGAAATATTGAGGAGGAACATTCTTTTTGCCAAATTTTCTAAGTGCCATTTTTAGGTTAAAAAAGTTAGATTTCTAGGACATATTGTCACTGAAGAAGGAATTTCTGTAGACCCTGGCAAGGTTTTCGCTATCCTAGATTGGAAGCAACCCACTACTCCAAAGGAAGTCAGAAGTTTTCTGGAATTAGCCGGATACTATCGAAGGTTTTTTAGGATTTCTCTAAGTTAGCCAGTCCGTTAACAAAGCTGACTATGAAGAATGCCAAAAAATTTTGGACTCCAACTGCAGGGAAGCATTCCAGGAATTAACCACTGCTCTCGTTCTTGCTATTATTAACGGGAATCAAGGTTTATCTGTGTACACAGATGCGTGTGGTGAAGGTGTGGTTGTTGTTCTAATGCAAGAGGGTAGAATGATTGCCTACGTGAGAAGACAATTGCGACCACATGAGAAGAACTACCCGACCCACGGTCTAGAGCTTCCAGCAGTTATCTTTGCTTTAAAAATCTGGCGTCATTTATCTTCTGGGTGAAAATTTTGAATTGTTCATCGACCATAAATCTTTGAAATTTCTCTTTACCCAGAAGGATTTGAATCTATGGTAGCAACATTGGTTGGAATTCATAGCGTCATATGACCTGGATATTCAGTATAAACCTGGTAAGGCCAACGTGGTAGTCGATGCTTTGAGTAGAAGACATGATGTTCTTGCTTATCTTGTTGTCACTCCTACTCTTCTTGAGAAGGTTGCTGGTAAGCAGAAAGAAGATAAGTTTCTTCAAGAAATTTATAGAAGAATATGTCGAGGTGAGGATTCCAGCTTTGAAATTGATAATAATGGAATTATAAGATTGAAAGGCAGGATGTGTGTCCCAGACATCCCCGATCTCAAACGAGAAGTATTGGACAAGTGTCACAAGTCTAAGTTCAGTATCCATCCAAGGGTTAATAAAATGTATCGAGATATTAAAAGGACTTTCTGGTGGAAAACAATGAAGAGAGATATATCCATTTATATTAGTCGATGTGCAACGTGCCAACAAATCAAGAGTGATCAAATGAAGATGGCGGGTTTACTCCAACCACTGGAAGTGCTTAAATGGAAATAGGACCAAGTTTCTATGGATTTCATTGATGGTTTGCCACGAACTCGGAAGGGTAATGAGGCGATTTCGGTTATTGTGGATCGTCTGACCAAGACTGCCCATTTTATCCCAGTTAAATCCACTCGAATGGCAGCGAGTTTAGCAGAGCTATATGTAAAGGAAATTGTTAGTCTTTATGGAATACCAAGTAGTATAGTGAGTGATCGTGACCCGATCTTCACTGGCAGATTTTGGGAGGCATTTCAAACCGCACTAGGAACCAAGTTGAACTTTAGTACCGCTTACCACCCGCAGTCTGATGGGAAAACAGAGAGGATAAATCGAATCTTGAAAGATCTTTTGCGTACTTGTATTCTTGATTTTGGAGGTTCATGAGAGGACCATTTGCATCAGGTTGAATTTTCTTATAATAATAGTTATCAAGCCAGTATTAGAATGGCTCCTTTCAAAGCATTGTTTAGTCGTCCTTGTAGATCACCTACGTGTTGGATTGAGTCGGGTGATAGGCTTGTTCTTGGTCCAGATATGATAAAGGAAACTGCTGAGAAGGTTGATTTTATTCGAAAGAAATTGAAAACTGCTCAAAGTTGACAGAATAATTATGACGACCGCAGGCGAATAACTTTAGAATTCTAGGTTGGAGATTTAGTTTTCTTAAAGGTTTCTCCAATGCATGGAGTTTTGAGATTTGGAAAGACTGGTAAGCTGGCACCGCGATATATAGGTCCTTTTCCTATACTTGAGAGGATTAGTCCTTTGGCTTATCGAGTGCAGTTACCTAATTGGTTAGCTGGCGAGCATGATGTGTTCTATGTTTCACACCTTCGGAAATATGTGCATGATCAAGATCATATCATTGAGGAGGCCTCTTAGCGGGATTTGGAGATCACACCTAACTTGGTAGTAAAAGGGAACCATTAAATATTATTGATCAAGATGAAAAGCGATTAAGAAATGAAGTGGTGAAATTGGCGAAAGTACAATGGAGTGGAGATCCAAATGATTGTACTTGGAAACCATAGGAAAGCATGCAGAAGTCCTATCCCAAGTGTAGAGTGGATATTTTGGCTTAATCTGGTAAGCCATTTCTTTATGTTTTTATGTGTGTTCATATGTTTTTTGTTTGTCTCCCTGTCTTTCAAATTTCAAGGACGAAATTTTCTTAAGGGGGGAATCTATAAGGATCCCATTCCTAAACCAAATTTAAATTTTGTAATTAATACAAATTTTGGAATATAATTGTGAATTAATTTGAAAATTTCAAAACAAATAAGATATGTATTGTTTATATATATATATATATGGATTGTAATTAGAACTTTGATTTAAAATTCAAATATAAATATCTTAAAAATAAACTGAATTTAAAAATTATTTATATATATATATATATATATATATGAATGTGATTATTTATTAATGTATAGTTTAGTTTTAAATCATTTTCTTTTTAAATTTTTTATATATATATATATAAATGAAGGAAATGTATTTATAAAAATAGAAAATACAATATATAATAATATAAAAATATAAATACATAAAAAATACAAATGTAAGTTAATTACATACACCAATCACAAGTGTAAGTTAATAATACATACAAATAACAAGTGTTAAGATTTTAATTCATGCAAAGACAAGTGTCAATTATTTTTCTTCTCATTTTAAAATTAAGAAAACAAGGCTATAAGAATTCCTACTCCTACACTTTCATTTTTCTTTTATCTTCACTTTCAAAATCAGAAAAACAAAATTAAAAACCTGAGAAACAAACAAAACAACAACATTTATCTCAAATTTTAACCTGAGCCCAAGATTTAACTCATTCAACCTGATTTAAAAGCAAGCTAACAAACAAAGATCAAACAAGTTCTAGTTTTCAAAGAACAGATCAAACAATCAGAGTACAAATTCTAGAACAAAGTCATCTCCAGTTTTTTAAAAAGAAAACAAAATTAAAACTTCAGGCACTATTCTTCTGTCTATTCAAAAAGAATTGTGAGTAGACTCTTAAATATATATATATATATATATATATATCTTGATTTGCCTGTGATAAATGCTTATAGTATGATTGTGAAATGTTTGTAGAGATGTAAGTATGCATGCATGTATATGTATATATACATGTAAATAAGGTGTGCATGTGTGGGTATAAGCTCTGTTCCAGGTTACAGGCTTCACAAATAAGTTCAAAAAATCGATTTCTCTTCCTCTAATTCTTTTTAGACTTAAGTGTGTAAACAAGATATGTTACAAATAACAAGACATAAATTTTAAAACTATTTTTAAGAAGAATTTGAAGATAATTTTGATTAGGCGGAAGATAAACAGTAAAATTCAAAACTATATCTAAATTCGAGTATCATAATTTCTTGATTCATCTATATCATCTGATTCATCTTCGTAAACCATGATTTTTAAAAATAAATTCAAGATTTTTAGTTTGAAAATACGTGCATGAACGGAATCGTAAGTTTCACCCAATTCTGGTCATCGGTGAAGAGTTGGTTGTCGTGATCATGGTTGGAGCATGCTTAATGGTCGGGGATCATCAGAAAAACACTCGGTGAATTTATAATTCACCGAGGCGGCGGTACGATGAAGGTTTAGGGTTTAAACTAAGTTTTTGGTCGATGTCGAAATTTGGGTCGATGTTCATCATCAATGCACCGGAGTTGACCGGATATGGGGGAATCGAAGCATGGATCTTCGGTGAATCGTTGGTCGGAGTGGCATGGGGTCTGATGACCTGAGGCGACGGAACGAGGTGATTTGGGTAGTCTGGTTTTGTTCCAGTAGAGCTTCAAGTTGCTTAATTTCGATTTGCATGTGAGTTCGTCGATCTAGGTGGTCTAAGGGCTTCAGTAGATCATCGACGACTCATTGGTTACGGCGAGGTTGATCGGAGTTTGTCGGAGCACTTGTGCATGTGCACGGGATATTTGGTATCTGGTGGTTGTGTTGGGTGATTGAGGAAGAAAGGTCGCTCAGGTATTAGCTCGAGAACGATGGTGAGTTACCTCAAAGGAAATAAGGAAGCGAGTTGCTCGGGGTTGAGCTCAGGGAGAATAATGGTTAGGCTCGGGATTTTTATGATATCAAATTTTTGAAAAGAAAATAACAAGTATTTTTCTTTAAAATTAAATTTAGTCAAGTTTAAACAATTCTTTTACCAATTCTTTTTAAATAATGAATGTGTATTTAAATTGGGATTAATTAAAAGCTTTAAAAATAAATTATTTTTAAATTAATTAAGGTTAATATATATAACCTTTATTTTAAAGTTTATTAAACTTAATAATGTAATGAAGTGATCAATTAAGAAGATTTAATGTTTTAAAGGTTAATTAACTTAAAGATCTAAGTTAATTGGTTAATGATAATGAATTCCAAAGGTTATTAATAAGATTTAAATGATAATAAAGTAATTAATAAAGATAATGGTTTATCTTTCGATTAATTAAGATCTTAAGTAATTAAAGATTAATTAATTAATGAAAGTAATTAAAAGATAATTACTTAAAGGAAATTACTTAATGACGGTATTTAAAGAATAATTAATTAATTGATGATTAAAGATTAATTAAATAATGATTAAAGGTTAATCAAATAATGATTAAAGATTAATCAATAAATAATCAAGGTTAATTAATTAAAATTTAAGGATTAATTAATTAAGGATAATTAATCACAAATTAAGGATAATTAATGAAAGTAATTATGTGATTAATTAATTATAATTAATTAAAATGATTGTAATTACTTAATAATAATTAAGCAGCATTTAAAAGTAGTTAATTTAATTTATTTGGAAATTAAATTGAATTAATTGGGAATTGAACAACTAATTAATCCTACTTATAAATGATTGGATTATATTGGATGCCTTGAATTGGTTGATATCTCTGAAATTGTTACTTAAACAACTTTGCCTTTAAACGGCATTTGAATTTCGATGCGACCGGTGGTCGGATTCTAGATGGTTATTCAAAAACCACGTCGAATCTTAAAGGTGAATCTTTTGTTTAAAAGATTATAAATGGAAATTTGTTGTGACTTATGTATCCACGTGTTTTAAAAAAATAAGCGCTTATTATTCAGTTGAGCCGGGAGAGGACATTAGGTCATAAAACCTATTTGGAATATTGCTACGACGAAATGGGAATGCATTTGAAAACGGTGGTCGAAGACCGAGTATTTTCGAGAACGAAAGGATTACATGTCGAATGTCTCTGCATTGAGTTGCTCCGGTATAGAGATCTCCATATGTGATAGGGAGTCCGATCGGGATTGTGGAAATCCGGATTTGCAAGGACTTCTTCCTTTATTGGACGAAGTGCCTTCGGTTCCATTCAGACCCAGGATGGACTTGTATGGATGTATGTCTGACATTACACTTTGAGATGTAAAGCTGATTTCTATCAAATACATTTCTATTTGGTGGTGGAGAACTTATTCTCTTAGCTTAACACCCTTCTCTGAGACGTACGAGTTCAGAGGTTATGTAGTTGATGGTTATTAGTGATATATTTCCAATTTGGTAGTGTGGCATGCTTAGTGCTGATCATTGGTTGTTCGAAGCATGGGTTTTGTGTAAAGCGTAGCTTTGTGGGACAAGACTTCATCGAACCTCACACCCCTTAAATGATCGAAATAGGAAAAGATGCAGCAAGGTTATGGCGGTCGCACCCCTCAGGGTATGTACATTTCCTTCTGGATAAAAAGTGGTATTCTGGTATGGAGCCCAAATAATTTGTTTATGTGGTTGTTGGTGTTGAGGGCCCTCGATAAAGGTCGGTTACGACCGGGGGATGGCATATTCATCACAGTTAATTACCTAGTTACAAAGGTAACCCGGCCTTGTGTTGGCAGAGATCCAGTTAGGTTTTCAGGGTGTCCCTCCAGAGGCGTACCCATTCGAAAAGGAAGTTCCTTAGCCTGGCCATTTGTTGGAAATCCAATCAATCATTACAAGCGCAGTACGGTTTTAGTTGTATAACCTACCATTTAACATGGTAGCTATAGTAGGTATACTATAATGGTAGTATGCTGGCTTAGAATAATATTATACTTTCGAAATGTTTTCTACACTGTGCACTAATAATAATATCAAAAGGATTTTTGCGTACAAAGCAAGTTTGACTTTCATAAGGAGAAACCTTCCCCAAGTATGTGATTGCATTGTTTGTGTGGCGGGAGACTGTAACGATCCCGGTTTTGAGTCAAATTTAAATCAATAATTAAAAATAAAATTTTGGATTAAATTGTTGATTAATTTGAATTTTTCAAATTAAATAAGATATGTGTCTGTTTATTTATATAAATATATTATAATTTGAAATTTGAAATCCAAAAATAAATATATTGAAAAATAAATTGAATTTGAAAACATTATATTTTCAATTTATAAAAATTTGTTTTCTAATTATATTAAATAGGCATTTTAATTTGGAAGTATGATTTAAATTTAATATAATAAAAGGGTATTTAAGGATTAAATCCTAATATATATGTTAATATATATATATATATATATATATATTAGTATATAATTTTGTTTTAAATCATTTTCTTAAGATGATATAAATATATATAAAGAGATTCTAAATAAAGAATTTAATTTGGAAATTCAATTGTAGATATTTTATAAATAAATTGGATTTATTAATTCTATATTTCAAAAGAACTAATATACATTAATCTAAAGTTGGTTTGTAAAATGAGATTTAAATAAAAGATTTCAAAATACTTTTCTTTTATATATAGTCAATATATATGTATAAACAAATATAAAGCTTTCATATGTATATATATTTTGAAATAAATATAGTTTGTATGATTTTTGATAAAAAAATGTTTAATGTACATTTTCTTTTAAAATGTATATTTTATATATATGTGTGTGTGTGTATGTATGTATATATGTATATATATAACATTTAAAACACATAATACAAATTTATTTATTTAAAGTATAATAGTTGAAAATGAATTAAAGGATTAAATACTTTATTTTAAGATTATATATACATAAGAAAACATATTATACATAATTTATAATAACATAAGGGTTTAAAAAAAATTTAAAAATTAATAAGATAAAGGGTTCAAATACAAAATACATTGTCTATGACATTTGTAAAATAATAAGGTCATGTTTTTACATTTGTTAAGATTATAAATACATGTATTAACATTTGTAGCACATGTGTTAGCATAATTAACAAGTGGCATGTTTAGTTTATTTTCTTTTTATTTTGAAATTAATGAATGAAGAGGAAACAAAGCTATATATATTCCTACCTCTCCTTCTTTCTCATTTTTCTTTCATTCATTCAAAACAAAGGAAATTGAAACCAGAAAAACAAGATCAAAGAATGATAAAATTCTAAACCAAAACCAGTAAAAAGATAATCAAAGGAAAACAAAACCTGAGAATCAAGTAATGATTCAAAGCTCAACTCAAACTCCACATAAATCCAACTCAAATGTAAAGCAAAGATTTCAATCTAGAATCAAGCTTCAACCTGATTCAAATCTGAAACATTTCAAAACAAAGTGGCAAGATCAACTTAGTAATTCAAAGATCAAGTTCAAAACCAAACTGAAACCTGGAAACTAAAGCAAGGCAGAGATAAAGCAATCAAACAACAAACTAAAGCCTATGAAGAATAATGCAAGATCATCTCAGTTTTATCAAATCTCAGTTCAACAAAATAGCAAGCTAAAGATCAAACAACATATCAACATCAAGTTTGAAGTCTCAGATGAAAAGATCAAACCAAAAAAAAATCAATTTCCAAGCTCTGTTATTTGCTTGTTCCAGGTGAGCAAAACATCCCTTTTTAAACCTTGATATAGTTATATTTTGATGAATGAATGAAGTAGTGCTATAATGTGTTTTCTTGAATGAAAATCGGTTTGTATATATGTATATATGTATATATATTACTGTGCATGTCAAAGAACAGGGAAATTTTGCTTTTGCTTTGCTTACAGATTCCAAAACCTGTTCAACTAGGAGTCCCAGTATATTAATTGGGAGCGAGAGCCCTCAATCACACATGCCTTTCATTTTTGGTGAGGTCTTTGCCAGTATATTAATTCGGTCCCGTGTTCGCCCAGTATAAACATTGGCCTTTGAATGACATCTATATCTAATTCTTTTTAGATTATAAGTTATAAACGATACATGTTTATATTATCAAGATCTAAGCTTTAAAAAGTTTTCCAAATGAATATATTAAGAATTTATTTAGAAAATAGGAAATTACAGTGAAAATGGTTCGAATCGGAAAATTTGATAATCTGAATTTCCAGTTTTGATTATGCATATGGAATCGAAATCGAAAGTGATGAATTTTAGTAGTAAAGTTAGGATTTTTAGTTGGGTATTGGATGTGGAAATTGGGTTTGAACGGAATCATTTTTTCCATCAATTCCAAACGATTTACGGGGAGATGTTCGTTGCGCTTGGGTCTGGTGGTGGTTCAGGTGTAGGTGGTCGGAGGAAAAATAATGGGTGAATTTATTAATTGTCGTGGGGGCTGGAAAATGATGATCAAGTGTTTTATACCCATTTTGGTCGACGATGTTGCCATGTTCATATGTTGACTAGGGTGGATCGAAGGTGATTGCGAGGGGTGGAATCGATTTATCGAGTCGAAACAAAGTTCTGGTGTGGTCGGCATGGGTTCTCGAGGTAGGGATCATCGGAGAAGGATGGTTTTTCGATCAGGTTAGGTTACAAGCATTGGTCGATTGGGTTCGATTTTGATTCATAGGTGATATCGTCAATCTGGGTTGTCGAGTTGAACGGCGAGGTCATCGTCGACCTGCTTGAACTAGCGGTGATGGTCGGAGAGGCTCCGTCGCCTCGTGCACGTGCACGAATTATCACCTGTGTTAGGTGAATGTTGAGGGATTTGGGTAGAAAGGTTGGCTTGGGGTAACGCGTGGGAAAAAAGGCTTGACTCGAAGCAAGAGATAGATGTGGGTTACTCGAAGTAAGGCTCGGGAAAAATAAGATCTAGCTCGTGGTTTTAGTAAAGATGAATTAACCAGATTTTAAAGAGTAAAAATAAAAGCATAAACAAGTTTTTAAAATTATTTAAAGTGATCAAGGTTTCAAGGAAATGTTACTAAGTTCCAAAGCAAAGTTTAAACAAGTTTTTTTCAAAATTTTAAAATGTTTTGAGATTGTTAATTTAAAAGTAATTATATAATAGGTTAATTTCTAAATGTTTTCAGAGGTGATTTAATGATGTAGTTAATTACTTAATGTATTAAATGGTTGATTAATTAATGTAATTAATTAAAGGAATAATTAATCAATTTACTTATTAAGGTAATTAATTAAAATATAATTAATTTATTAAAGGTTAATTATTTAATGTAATTAATTAATGGTAATTACTTAATGAAACTAATTAAGGAATAGTTACTTAATGTCATTAATTAAGGTAGGTAATTAATGGATAATTACTAAATGTGATTTATTAAAAGGATAATTACTTAATATAAGTAATTAAAGGTTAATAAAGTAATTAAAGGTTAATTACCTAATAATTAAAGGTTAATTAATTAAAGGATAATTAATCAAGGTGATTTATTAATTAATGATTATTAATTAAGGGTTAATTAATTAATGTAGTTAAGTATACTTAATAAAAGGATAATTAAATAATTAAAGGTTAATTATGTAATGATCAAAAGTTGATTGATTTATTAATTAAGATTGATTAATTAATAATTAAAGGTTAATTAATTTATTATTAAAGGTTAATTATTTAATGATTAAAAGTTGATTGATTTATTAATTAAGATTGATTAATTAATAATTAAAGGTTAATTAATTTATTATTAAAGGCTAATTAATTTATTATTAAAGGTTAATTAATTTATTATTAAAGGTTAATTAATAAATGATTAAAGGATAATTAATTAAAATGGTTTGTGATTAATTAATGTTAATTAACCAAGATTAGTAATTTATTCATAAGTAATTAATCTGGTTTAAATTAATCAGATGATTAATTAATCTTACTTATGGATGTTTGGATTGTATTAAATGTTTTGAATTGTTTGATATCCCTGATGTGTGATGCTTTGTGATATGAATTATTTTGATTTGAGCTATGATGAATGTAATTTATTTATCTATGATGAATTTATATTATTTATCTTTGAATCTGTGAATAAAAGATAAGCGTTATAGGATTATACCGCTTATCGATATTGTTGTACTTGGATTTGTGATTATTGATGATATTGTATTGTTGTGTGTAAAATCCCTGGACTACACCATACACACAAATATGGATTTCACGAGGATTCGGTTAAGTCACAGATATTTTGAATTTAATATTATTCTCAATGCTGATAAATTTAAAGATGAATTTTAAATCCAAATGGTTTTGGAAATGGAATCGGGTTGAATATGAAAAGCTTTTGGAAAGGAAGTTTGAAAATTGAAATTTAGTTTGAATATAATATATCTTGTTAAATATTATTTGAAATTATTTTTGAACTTACTGTTTGAAAGGGTTATAGATAAGTTATACTATATATATATATACATATATACACACATATATATGGATTTAAAATTATTTTAAAATAATTGTTTTGGAGATTTGAATTTAATTCAAATTAGAACTCGCCGATGATACGGCAGTTCATTGATTCTCTGGTTTATGCTTTTAAAGGCTATAACTTGTGTATATTTGATGAGATTTTTTCAAAACAAAAAGTATTTATTTTCAAATAATAATAGCTTTTAAAAAAGAAAGGATTTTCAATTTTTGTTGAAAGGGTTTCAAATTTGAAATGGAATTGTTTTCAAAGCTATAAATGAATATTTGTTAAAGATTGGTGAACCTTGGTTTCAAATTGAAGTGGATTTTTAAAGGGTGAATCTTTTGTTTAAAAATATTTGGAAATGGTAATTTGTTTAAACCATTCAAAAGAAAGGTTTTGGGCTAAAGGTTGTGACTTAACTAAGATCCCACTATGTCCATATGCTTTTTGAAATTAAGCGCTCATTATTCGGTTTAGCGGGGAGAGGACTTTGTGTCATAAAACCCATTTCGAATAACGAAATGGATAGCATTTGAAGACCGGTGGCGAAGGCCGAGAATTTTCGAAAGTGAAAGGATTACCTGTCGAATGTCAATGGCCCCGCTATAGAGATTTGATCACTCTTTGTAATGGGGAGTCTGGACGTGATTAGGATTATCCGGATTTGCAAGGGCTTCTTTAGAAGTGCCTTCGGTTCCGTTGGTGCCAGGAATGGACTTGTATGGATGTATGTTTGATGTTACACTTTGAGTTGTAAAGCTGGTTTCTATCAAATACATTTTTGTTTGGTGGCAGAGAATTTATTCTCTTAGCTTAACACACTTCTCTGAGATGTACGAGCTCAGAGGTTATGTAGTTGATGGTTACTAGTGATATATTCTCAATTTGGTATGTCCACTTGCTTTTGGATAAAAAGTGGTATCATGGTATGGAGCCCAGATATTTAAATTATGTGGTTGCTGCAAATCTATTGCTTTGTGGTTATTCGTGTTGAGGATCCTTGGATAAAGGTCGGTAACGATTGGGGGATGGCATACTCGTGTCAGTAGTTACCTAGTTATATAGGTAACCCGGCATTGTGTTGGCAGAGATCCGGTTAGGTTCTCGGGGCATCCCTCCAGAGGTGTACCCATATGGCATAGGAAGTTCCTTAGCCTGACTATTGTTGGAAATCCAATCATCCAATACACGCCCTGTACGGTTTTAGTTATAGAACCTACCATCTAACATGATAGCTATAGTAGGCATACTATAATGGTACGTATGCTGGCTAAGAGTAATATTATACTTGCAAATGTTTTCTGCACTATGCACCAATAATAATATCAAATGGTTTTTTGCATATTACGCAAGTTTGACTATCATAAAGAGAAATGTCCCCCAAGTATGCGATTGCATCGTGTGTGTGCCTAGAGGCCTTATGGTCGTTTCATTTTCTAAAAAGCATAGCAAATTTCTTTTAAATTCTTTTGTTTGTTTTCGTTCAAGATAAATTATTATTTTTTGCTCACACCAGTCCCATGACTGACCTGGAGTTTAGTGATCCCTTTCTAAACTCTGGGTGTCCACAATTTTCCACGCGGACAGCCTGAAGTCATATTTTCAGATAATTAGCTAATAGATGTAGATTCGGTAGCCTTTAGTCTTTGGCAATCTTCTTCAATCTTTGGATTTTGGAAATCGCATTCATGACTGGCCTTGCTTAATACAACATGACGGTGGTTCGAGCTTGAAGTTTAGAGCTATGGCAATTGGAGATGCAGTTATCGTGTTTCATTTGGAAGACCATTTGGAGCTATATTTCTATCGTTATTGTTTCCGTGGTTGTATCTATCTATGATATGTTAATATTCATTTGTATCAGATGTTGTATTCATGTTGTATATCAATGATATATTGTTTTTGTTCTGCTGTGTTGTTGTACTTAATGTGTTATAAGCTCCGACGAACCTGGTTCGACGTTTGAATATGCGGCATTTGAATATAGGTGAAGTATTTGGATGTCGATTTTCGAAGGTCGAGTCAGGGTCGTCACAATTGGTATCAAAGCTGAAGGTTGAGTAAGAACTTTAGCTCAAGAATATAACACATTAGGTAACTCATTAGACATAGGGTTATAAATACCCTAGATTGAGTATATCCCTAAGATATCTGTCCGTATGCCTCGGTGAATTCTCTTACTATCCACTGATAGTGAGTATGAGTGCAATAAGAGGACAAGGTAGGGGACATGGGAGTACCACTACAAATGGTCAATACCATGTAACAACAAGGAACAACTTTTTCCATCAATCTCTTTGATCATTATTCAATTTCAATTCTTTATTTGTTTCGTGGCAGCTCCGGAAAGAAGCTTCGGTATGGTGGTGGCTCTATGAATCTTTGTTTACGTTATAGAAAAGGTTCTAATTCCTAGTCGTATTCTCTTCATCAGTTTTCTATCAGCTTTTCGTTTTAAACTTTAATAAATTTGAAAATTTAATTGAAATAAATTGATTAATAAAATATGGAACTAAATTAGATTATATCGATAAGACGACTTCAGTCAAAACTAAACTTGAGAATTTTGTAAGTCCAAAGAGGGACAAACTAATGTATACTTTGGGATATTCCAACCTGAATTAAGTATCCATTTATCTATTCTTTTGGCGTCCCGATATATTCTATGAACTGTTAGTTATCCCTTCAGACTAATCAATGCCCATGAATATTTCGTAGATCAGATGACCCGAGTGTCTTGTGAAGTGTTGAACGGATTTGTTTTCATAATTTGATGATATTCTGATTTGGTAAGCCAAATGCAGAAAAGATATTCAGTTTGATCTGGTGAAATATTTTCCATCTGTTCTTTGTTGTCTCCCTGTCTAGAAAATTTCGAGGATGAAATTTTCCTAAGGGGGGGAATCTGTAACGATCCCGGTTTTGAGTTAAATTTTAGTTAATAATTAAAAATAAAATTTTGGATTAAATTGTGGATTAATTTGTATTTTTAAATTAAATAAGATATATGTCTGTTTATTTATATAAATATATTATAATTTGAAATTTGAATTTGAAATCTAGAAATAAATATATTGAAAAATAAATTGAATTTGAAAACATTATATTTTCAATTTATAAAAATTTGTATTCTACTTATATTAGATAGGCATTTTAATTTGGAAGTATGATTTAAATTTAATATAATAAAAGGGTATTTAAGGATTAAATCCTAATATATATATATATATATATATATATATATATGTTCATATATATATATATATTTATTAGTATATAATTTAGTTTTAAATCATTTTCTTAAGATGATATAAATATATATAAAGATATTGTAAATAAGAATTTAATTTGGAAATTCAATTGTAGATATTTTGGAAATAAATTGGATTTATTAATTTTATATTTCAAAAGAACTAATATACATTAATCTAAAGTTGGTTTGTAAAATGAGATTTAAATAAAAGATTTAAAAATACTTTTCTTTTATATATAGTTAATATATATGTGTAAATAAATATAAAGCTTTCATATGTATATATCGTTTGAAATAAATATGTTTTGTATGATTTTTGATAAAAAAAGGTTTAATGTACATTTTCTTTTAAAATGTAGATTTTATATATATATCTGTGTGTGTGTGTACGTATATATATAACATTTAAAACACATAATACAAATTTATTTATTTAAAGTATAATAGTTGAAAATGAATTAAAGGATTAAATACTTTATTTTAAGATTATATATACATAAGAAAACATATTACATAATTTATAATAACATAAGGGTTTAAAACAAAATTTAAAAATTAATAAGATAAAGGGTTTAAATACAAAATACATTGTCTATGACATTTGTAAAATAATAAGGTCATGTTTTTACATTTGTAAGATTATAAATACATGTATTAACATTTGTAGCACATGTGTTAGCATAATTAACAAGTGGCATGTTTAGTTTATTTTCTTTTTATTTTGAAATTAATGAATGAAGAGGAAACAAAGCTATATATATTCCTACCTCTCCTTCTTTCTCATTTTTCTTTGATTCATTCAAAACAAAGGAAGTTGAAACCAGAAAAACAAGATCAAAAGAAAGATAAAATTCTAAACCAAAACCAGTAAAAAGATAATCAAAGAAAAACAAAGCCGGAGAATCAAGTAATGATTCAAAGCTCAGCTCAAACTCCACACAAATCCTACTCAAATGTAAAGCAAAGATTTCAATCTGGAATCAAGCTTCAACCTGATTCAAATCTGAAACATTTCAAAACAAAGTGGCAAGATCAACTCATTAATTCAAAGATCAAGTTCAAAACCAAGCTGAAACCTGGAAACTAAAGCACGACAGAGATAAAACAATCAAACAACAAACTAAAGCCTGTGAAGAATAATGCAAGATCATCTCAGTTTTATCAAATCTCAGTTCAACTAAAATAGCAAGTGAAAGATCAAACAATAGATCAACATCAAGTTTCAAGTCTCAGATGAAAAGATCAAACCAAAATAAATCAACTTCTAGGCTCAGAATTTGTTCTCTGCTTGTTCCAAGTGAGCAAAACATCCCTTTTTAAACCTTGATATGGTTATATTTTGATGAATGAATGAAGTAGTGCTATAATGAGTTTGCTTGAATGAAAATCTTTTTGTATATATGTATAAATATGTATATATATTACTGTGCATGTCAAAGAACAGGGAAAATTGCCTCTGCTTTGCTTACAGGTTCCAAAACCTGTTCAAAAACAAAAAAAACTCTCTATCTAATTCTTTTTAGATTATAAGTTATAAACGAAACATGTTTATATTATCAAGATCTAAGCTTTAAAAGTTTTTCCAAATGAACATATTAAGAATTTATTTAGAAAATAGGAAATTACAGTGAAAATGGTTCAAATCAGAAAATTTGATAATCTGAATTTCCAGTTTTGATTATGCATATGGAATCGAAATCAAAAATGATGAATTTTAGTAGTAAAGTCAGGATTTTTAGTTGGGTATTGGATGTGTGAATTGGGTTTGAACAGAATCATGTTTTCCGTCAATTCCAAATGATTTACGGGGAGATGTTCGTTGCGCTTGAATCTGGTGGTGGTTCAGGTGTAGGTGGTCGGAGGAAAAATAATGGGTGAATTTATTAATCGCCGTGGGGGCCGAAAAATGATGATCTAGGGTTTTATACCCATTTTTAGTCGACGATGTTGCCACGTTCGTACGTCGACTAGGGTGGATCGGAGGTGATTACGAGGAGTGGAATCGATTTATCGAGTCGAAACAAAGTTCTGGTGTGGTCGGCATGGGTTCTCGAGGAAGGGATCATTGGAGAAGGATGGTTTTTCGATCGGGATGGGTTACAGGCATTGGTCGATTTGGTTCAATTTTGATTCGCAGGTGATATCGTTGATCTGGGTTGTCGAGTTGAATGGCGAGGTCATCGTCGACCTGCTGGAACTAGCGGTGATGGTCGGAGAGGCTCCATCGCCTCGTGCACGTGCACGAATTATCACCTGTGTCAGGTGAATGTCGAGGCATTTGGGAAGAAAGGTTGGTTCGGGGTAACGCGCTTGAAAACAAAGGTTTGACTCCAAGCAAGAGATAGATGGGGATTGCTCGAAGTAAGGCTCGGGAAAAATAGGATCTGGCTTGGGTTTTTAGTAAAGATGAATTAACTAGATTTTAAAGAGTAAAAATAAAAGCATAAACAAGTTTTTAATATTATTTAAAGTGATCAAGGTTTCAAGGAAATGTTACTAAGTTTAAAGGCAAAGTTTTAACAAGTTTAAACAAGTTTTTTTCAAAATTTTAAAATGTTTTGAAACTGTTTATTTAAAAGTAATTATATAATAGGTTAATTTTTAAATGTTTTTAAAGGTGATTTAATGATGTAATTAATCACTTAATGTATTAAAGGATGGTTGATTAATTAATGTAATTAATCAAAGGAATAATTAATCAATTTACTTATTAAGGTAATTAATTAAAAGATAATTAATTTATCAAAGGTTAATTACTTAATGTTATTAATTAATGGTAATTACTCAATGAAAGTAATTGCGGAATGATTACTTAATGTCATTAATTAAGGTAGGTAAGTAATGGATAATTACTAAATGTGATTTATTAAAAGGATAATTACTTAATATAAGTAATTAAAGGTTAATTAAGTAATTAAAGGTTAATTACCTAATAATTAAAGGTTAATTAATTAAAGTGATAAATTAAAGGATAATTAATCAAGGTGAATTATTAATTAATGTTTATTAATTAAGGGTTGATTAATTAATTTAATTAAGGTTAATTAATTAAAAGATAATTAAATAATTAAAGGTTAATTATTTAATGATTAAAATTTGATTGATTTATTAATTAAGATTGATTAATTAATAATTAAAGGTTAATTAATTTATTATTAAAGGTTAATTAATAAATGATTAAAGGATAATTAATTAAAATGGTTTGTAATTAATTAATGTTAATTAACCAAGATTAATAATTTATTCATAAGTAATTAATCTGGTTTAAATTAATCAAATGGTTAATTAATCTTACTTATGGATGTTTGGATTATACTAAATGTTTTGAATTGTTTGATATCCCTGATGTGTGATGCTTTGTGATATGAGTTATTTTGATTTGAGCTACGATGAATGTAATTTATGTATCTATGATGAATTTATATTATTTATCTATGAATAAAAGATAAGCGTTATAGGATTATACCGCTTATCGATATTGTTGTGCTTGGATTTGTGATGATTGATGATATTGTATTGTTGTGTGTAAAACCCCTGGACTACAACATACACACACAAATATGGATTTCACGAGGATTTGGTTAAGTCGCTGATATTTCGAATTTAATATTATTTTCAATGATGAGAAATTTAAAGATGAATTTTGAACCCAAATGGTTTTCGAAATGGAATGGGGTTGAATATGGAAAGATTTTGAAAAGGAAGTTTGAAAATTGAAATTTGGTTTGAATATACTATATCTTATTAAATATTATTTGAAATTATTTTAGAACTTATGTTTTGAAAGGTTTATTTAAGTTATACTATATATGTATATATATGGATTGAAAACTATTTTAAAATAATTGTTTTTGTGATTTGAATTTAATTCAAATTAGAACTCACCGTTGGTATGCTAGTTCGTTGATTTTCTGGTTTATACTTTTAAAGGCTATAACTTGTGTATATTTGATCAGGTTTTGCTGAAAAAAAGTATCTGTTTTCAAATGATAATAGCTTTTAAATAAAGAAAGGATTTCCAGTTTTTGTTGAAAGGGTTTCAGATTTGAAATGGAATTGGTTTGAAAGCTATAAATGAATCTTTGTTAAAGATTGGTGAACCTTGGTTTCAAATTGAAGTGGATTTTTAAAGGGTGAATCTTTTGTTTAAAAAGATTTGGAAATGGTAATTTGTTTAAACCATTCAAAAGAAAGGTTTTGGGCTAAAGGTTGTGACTTAACTTAGATCCCACTATATCCATATGCTTTTTAAAATTAAGTGCTCATTATTCGGTTTAGCCGGAAGAGGACTTTATGTCATAAAACTTATTCAGAATAATGATACGACGAAATGGATAACATTTGAAGACCGGTGACGAAGGCCGGATATTTTCGAAAGCGAAAGGATTACCTGTCGAATGTCTCTGCATCGAATGGCCCTGGTATAGAAATTTGACCACCCTTTGCGATGGAAAGTCCAAACATGATTAGGGATTATCCAGATTTGCAAGGGCTTCTTTGGAAGTGCCTTCGGTTGCGTTCGAACCCGGAACGGACTTGTATGGATGTATGTCTAACGTTACACTTTGAGACGTAAAGCTGGTTTATATCAAATACATTTATGCTTGGTGGCGGAGAATTTATTCTCTTAGCTTAAACCCTTCTCTAAGACGTATAAGCTTAGAGGTTATGCAGTTGATGGTCACTAATGATATATTCCCAATTTGGTAATGTGACATACTAATTGTTGCTGATCGTTTGCTGATCAAAGCATGGCTTTTATGAAAAGCGTAGCTTTATGGGACGAGACCTCATCGGGACCTCACAAACCGGAAATGGTCGAAACAGGAAGGATGCAGCAAGGTTATCGGGGGTCGCGCCCCTTAGGGTATGTCCATTTCCTTCTGGATAAAAAGTGGTATCATGGTATGGAACGCAGATATTTAACTTACGTGGTAGCTGCAAATCTATTGCTTTGTGGTTTTTGGTGTTGAGGATCCTCGGATAAAGGTCGGTAATGACCAGGGGATAGCATACTCATGTCAGTAGTTACCTAGTTACATAGGTAACTCGGCCTTATGTTGGCAGAGATCCGGTTAGGTTCTCGGGGCGTCCCTCTAGAGGCGTACCCATGTGGCATAGGAAGTCCCTTGGCATGACCATTGTTGGAAATCCAATCATCCAATACGTGCCATGTACGGTTTAGTTGTAGAACCTGCCATCTAACATGGTAGCTATAGTAGGCATACTATAATGGTATGTATGCTAGCTAAGATTAATATTATACTTGCGAATATTTTCTGCACCATGCACTAATAATAATATCAAATGGTTTTTGCGTATCAAGCATGTTTGAATATCATTAGGAGAAATCTCCCCCAAGTGTGTGATTGCATTGTGTGTGTGCCGGGAGGCCTTATGGTAGTTTCATTTTCTAAAAAGCATAGCGAATTTCTTTTAAATTCTTTTGTTTGTTTTCGTTCAAGATAAATTATTTTTGTTTTCTCACACCAGTCCCATAACTGACTTGGAGTTTATTGTTTCCTTTCTAAACTCTGGGTGCCCACAGTTTCCACACGAGCAGCCTGGAGTCATATTTTTAGATAATCAACTACTAGATGTAGATTCGGTAGCCTTCGGTCTTTGGGAATCTTCCTCAATATTTGGATTTTGGCAATCGCATTCATGACTGACCTTGCTTAATACAACATGACGGTGGTTCGAGCTTGAAGTTTAGAGCTTTGGCAATTGGAGATGCAGTTATCATGTTTCTTTTGGAAGACCATTTGGTGCTATATTTTCACTGTTGTTGTTTCCGCTGTTGTATCTATCTCTGATATGTTAATATTCATTTGTATCAAATGTTGTATTCATGTTGTATATCAATGATATATTGTTTTTACTTCTGCTGTGTTGTTGTACTTAATGTTTTATAAGCTTCGGCGAACCTGATTTGACGTTTGAATCTGCGGCATTCGAATATAGGTGAAGTATTTGGATGTCGATTTTCGAAGGTCGAGTCAGGGTCATCACAGAGACCTTATGGTAGTTTCATTTTACAAAAAGCATGAACGGATTTCTTTTTATTTCTTGTTTTTGTACAAAAAACTGTTTTATGTTTACTCATATCATCCCCATGACTGACCCGGAGTTTATTGTTCCCTTTTCTAAACTCTGGGTGCCCATAATTTTTCCACACGGGAAGCCAAGAGTCAAGTTATCCATGCTCTAGAGCGAAGTTGGAATGTAGATTTGGATCTAGAAGTCTTTTGAAGCTTTTGGTTTGGACGTCTTTGGAGTTTTAAAGCTTTCGATTGAAGTCGCAGTTGTTGGATTCTCGCTCTCGCTCTTTTTCTCTTGAAGACCCTATTGAATTTATTGTACCACTTTTATTGTTCTGCTGCTATGTTATTGTTTTGTTGTTGTATCATATACATTATACTCTGATGATGGTGTTCAATTGTTATAATGATGTTGTATCCATGTTATGTAGATGTTGTGATCAATGAAATTCATTTTGTTTCCACTGTGTTATTATCATCTAATGTTGTTATAAGCTCCAACGAACTGGATTCCAATGATTGAGTCTCCGGCATTCGAATACGAGTGAGGTATTGGATGTCGATTTTCGAACGCTGGATTTCGGGTCGTCTCATTAATGTACTAAGAATCCATTTTGGGTTTAAATAACCATGCCATGAGAAAGAGTTTATACTCTCCATGGCTTGTTGACAACTGAGGAGATTGTCATTTCTAGCAAACCATTATCTCGACCTCAATAAGAAACTCGTAGTTACTCCTCAATGCCTGAGATTTTACCAGTAGACGTCAAATAAGTTGTGTCATTTTGGGATTGATTTAATTTGTATTGTCTACAATCAGTTTTTGTGTATGATTCTTGCATTGTATTTAAATCTATTTCATTGCCATTAATTTTTCTAAAAAAAATTCCTTTGACTAGAAGATGGCATGTTATGAAGCAATAACTCATTTCTCAATGCAGTGGAATAGACATTCAAAATATTTCACAAACTCCTTGCTTTGGAAAGCAAGTGACAATATTATATGTAGTATAATCTTTTCTATAACCCCCTATAACATGTATCATGGCCCAGAATTTTTTATATGGTTGATAATGTAGTTATTTGATTAAGTACGAAAATGTGTGTGAATGATTAAAGTGAAATTGATGCTATAAACTCTAAAATCCCCCATATTTAACGTATATTAAATTGGTTCAAATGTGTTGGTTGTTCTTTACAACTATTCGGGTGTGTTTGACCTAAAGGAATTGGTTCGGAAATTTATAGAAATTGTGAGAGGATGTTGCATAAGTTTGTATAGTGAAAAGGTCGCTATATATGCACTTTGAAAATTCAGTCTAAATAAAATATAAAAAGGTTGGATACTTTAGATATTTTTCTAAAATCTTTTAAAGGAGTTTATAGATAGTATTAAAGTATTCTAAAAGGAAGTTTGAAGTTTGAATATGATTTTATAATCACTTATAAATGGTTCTAGTAAGGGTTTTAACTTATAAACTTATAAATGGTTCAAGTAAGTATTAAGAGTTTTGAAGCTTATTCAAAGCATGGTGCGTGCAATTGTTTTGATAAAGTGTTGGAATCAACAAGCTTGTGTATGATTCAATCATCATACTTGGTAAACGAATCAGAGACAACTCATGAAGACATATCCTTTGTTAACTTCTCAGATTTGGACATTGATAGTTGTAACTGTTTCTTGAGTGACTTAAATCCTTGTTTAGCAAATATTCTGGAATAGAATAATGATACTGTAGCAATGGATGATTCAATCAAGGAAGAGTCTTTTGCTTATCTTGATAATAATGTTTTCTGGCATAGTGCAGATCTCGAATCAATTGGTTCAAATGAAGTTTTTTATTCCGGTGATGTAAATATGTTTGAGCTGGATGTCTGTCATGACTGGATATCGTTCTAAGATCAGAATTGGGTTGATGACATAGCTGTTGAACTCGAGTCTCGAATTGATGGAGTGTTTTCATATTCATCCTTTATTTCTTTAGCTGAAATGCACGTTGTTGCTGCTATGCATGGTGCACAGTTTACACGTACAGTTGAGGACGAATCGAGCGAACAGGCATTAGTTCATATGGGTGATGATTCTTATATAACAAATGAAGTAAGATATGAATTTAGTTTTGATTGCTCTGATAATGAAGCAGGAATTGATGTGTGGTCTCTGGTGGGGATGGGCAGTTTTGAAGATGAGGATTTTATAAAAGAGGAGAACAAGCTGTTTTTTCAAATTTCAAATGTAAAAGAGGATGTCTTTGTTGCTTCTGAACCATTCATTGATAGAAACAGTGATTATGGAGATAGTTCTGTCTGTTTGACCATTGGTGAGGGAATACAGTAGTAAATACTTTAGAATCTGAAAGGATCATGTATGGTAGCAGCCCAGTTTCTTCTTTGTCGAAGAGAGGAAAGTACAAGAAATCAGTAGTATCTAGTGGATTGGTTCGACGTAGTGCAAGAATTCGCTCCTGTCAGACTTCATCTGTAGGTGAGTTACTTGGATTGAGTGCCACGAGTGGTGCTACATATCCAGGCTCAGGTATGAGTTCTATTTTGGGTAGCATGTACTCTTCATATGCATTAGATAGTTTATCATCTGCTGAGTTTAGTCGGATAGCTAATGATACATCATTTATATTTACTGATATTGAGATTGATCAGGATTATATTAGAGGTAAGGAATTAGAGAGGGCTAGTCTGTTAGTTCATGAGGATCATTAGTTGGAATATTAGAGGTTTAAACGACTTGAACAAATGTGATAAGGATAGAGTATTATTTAAAGGCTATTCTATTGATATTGCTTTACTTTAGGAAACTAAAATTAACTGTCCTGATATTCGCTTCTTTAGAAGATTAGGTGGTTATCATTTTAGAAAATGGCTTTTCCTACCTTCAATAGGTACTTCAGGGGGATTAATGATAGGGTAGCGTGATAATTATTTTAAATTACTTCAATGTATTACTAAGCAACATTCTCTTCATATCATTTTTATTAATCTTTCTGATAATTCTTTTTTAAACATTTCTAACCTATATGGGCCTAATTCAAAAATTAATAGGATAATTTTATGGAATAAATGCCTAGAATTTAGATCCTTAGCTCCAGGTTCTTGGATTTTGAGGGGTGATTTCAATGTTACGCGCTTTATAGGAGAGTGGTCTCCCAGGGAAGGGGATTACTCTGCTATGGAGGAATTTGATCAATTTATTATTAATTCTAATTTGATCGAGATTCCCCTTTCTAATAGAGAGTTTACATGGAGGAGTGCAAGCGATTCTCCATCCATGGCTCTTCTAGATAGATTTTTCGTTAGCAATAAGATTGAAGATAAATTTCCAATCTGTAGAGTCTCTGGTTTACCTTATACGTACTCAGATCATTGTCCTATTATCCTCTTCTGCGAACATCATGGAGTTACTATTAATAATTTTAAATTTGAAAAGATGTGGCTTTTGGAACCTAACTTTGTGAATTTAATTAATGGTAAGTGGATTTCTTTGAATTATCATAATATTAGGAATAAGGATAATTCAGCAAAATCTTTTGTATCAAAACTTAGGGAGCTTAGAATTTTTCTTAAAAACTGGAATAAGAATGTTTTTGGCAATATAAAAATTAAAAAAGATAACATTCTTAATGAGATGCTTAAAATTAATAAGATAGAAGAATCTAGGCAATTAAATATAGGTGAGCGTAATGTTCTTGCTAATTTAAATGACGAACTAAACTCAATTTTAGAGAAGGAGGAGATTATGTGGAAGCAGAGATCTAGAATTCAATGGATCAATAAAGGAGATAATAACACCAAATTTTGTCATAATATAGCTAATGGTAGAAAATGTAGTAATACAATTAATTCTATCATTGTTAATAATGAAGAGTTAGTTGATCAAAGAGATCTTGACAAGGCTTTTACAGACTATTACAAGGATATTTTTGGTTCTAAAATCAAACATATAATCAGTTTTAGATGAATAGATCTGTATCCATCTGATTCTATTGTTGATTTATTAGAGTTAGATAATCCTTTTACTGAGGAGGAAATTAGAAAAGTAATTAATGACATGCCAAGTGATAAATTCCCCAGACCTGATGGGTTTCCAATTTTATTTTATTAAACTTTTTGGGGCATTTTAAAATTTGACTTAGTTAATATGTTTAATGATTTTTATAATGGTAATTTGCAATTATGGAGATTTAATTTTTGCAAATGTTATTTTGTTACATAAAAAAGTAGGAGCTAAAAACTTAAAACCTGTTTCTTTGATTAACTATTCAGTTAAAATCATATCTAAAGTTCTAGCTACTAGACTTAGTACAAGAATGAACGATTTAATTGATTGTTCACAATTGGCTTTAATTAAAGGGAGAAATATCACTGATGGAGTGGCAGTCGTTCAAGAATATATTAATTACTGTTGTAAGAATAACATAACCTGTGTGATTTTAAAACTTGATTTTGCTAAAGAATTTGATTTGGTGGATTGGGATTTTATTGTAGATATATTTCATGTTAGAGGTTTTGATCATAGATGGATCAGTTGGATTATGACTTTGCTTAGAGCTGGAAACTCTAGTATTATGGTTAACGGTATATTAGGTAATAGAATTCAATATAAGAGAGGTTTAAGGCAAGGGGATACCTTATCGCCTTTGTTATTTAATTTAGCTGCTGATGTTTTTGCTAAAATTGTTAAAAGAGCAGTGGATAATGGATCTCTAGGATGTGTAGGCAATGACATATCGCGTAATGGCATATTAGTTCTTCAATTTGCCGATGATACCTTACTTTTTTCTTCCCGTCTTCCTAGACACATTATAACCCTCAAGTTTATCCTTTACAGTTTTGAACTTTTATCTGATTTAAAAATAAATTTTGATAAAAGTTCCGTGTTAGTTTTAACTGACTTTGAAAACGTTGAAAATTTAGTTGCTAATACTCTAAATTGTAAAACTATGAACTTTCCTTTTGACTACCTTGGCTTTGTGATTAGACCCACCAATCTCAAACATGACGATTGAATTATTATCATTGATAAAATCAAAAATAATATTTCTAACTGGAACGTGAGATTTTTATCTAGAGCAGGTATACTAGTTCTAATTAACTCGGTTTTATCAGCCCTTCCAATTTATTAGATGTCTATGCATTTGTTTCCAGATTGGGTTATTGATAAAATTGATAAAATTAGAAGAGATTTCCTATGGAGTGGGGAAAATTCTAATAATAATATAAAATTTCTAGTAAATTAGGAAACCGTTTGTAAGGTCAAAAAGGAAGGTGGTTTAGGAGTTATTAATTTGCGTAATATGAATTTGTCCTTGCTAGGTAAATGGTTATGGAAGTTTAAGGATATCAACGATAATTCTATTTGGAAAGAGATCGTTTCTAAATATTACTACAATGGAAATAGCAATTTATATCAAATTGCTTCTCCAGGAACTCAAAATATGTCTAATTTTCGAAAAACCATTTTAAAATGTTATGTGATTTTTAATTTAGGAATAAATATAATAGTTCATTCTAGTAATTCTACTTCTTTTTGGCATGACAGATGGATTTCGGTCTTACCCCTTAAAGTGGAATTTAAAGAGCTTTATAAAATCTGTAATTTTAAGTTTGCTTTAATTAATGAAGTTTATTCTCCTAATAATGATCCTCCTTGGAATTTTAGTTTTAATAGAATTTTAGTAGGTTCAACTCTTAGGCAACTTTATTTGCTTTATGCAAAATTAAATCTTTATAATATTGATAAGGATAATGATATTATTTGTTGGGAATGGGATATGAGTAAGAAATACACTTCTAATTCTTTTTACAGATTTATTAATTTTTCGGGTACAATAAACAACTCATTTAAATTTATTTGGAAATCTAATTCTCCTCCTAAATCTAAAATTCACATGTGGTTAATACTGCATGGAAAACTAAATACAATAGAATTACTAAAAAGAAAAAACATTCATAATTATAATAAATGTTATTTTTGTAATCTACATCTTGAAGATATAAAACATATATACTATGATTGTATGGATTCTTATTACATTCTAAATAATATTCTTATAATTTTTAATTTTAATATAACAACTAAAATTTCAAATTGTGGTTTCTACTGGAATAATTTTAGATTTAGGTTCAAAAAGAATATTAGATTTTTACTTGACACTTTATTCATTATTATTAGTTGGCATATATGGTTTGATAGAAATCAAAGAATTTTTAATAATAATAATAATAGTCATTTTAACAAATTGATTTTTACAATTTCTTTATTTTGTTTTAATTGGATTTCTAATCCCAAATATAAATTAGCTAAAAATAATCTTTTTAAAGGGTATCTTAATAAGGTTGTTGTAATATTAACTTATTCAAACACAACAATTATATATTTAATATTAACAGTATTAATATTAACAATTCTTCAAACTTTTATGATGATTTAAATGTTAATCATAACTTACTTATGGTTAAAGATTCTTAAGTATTTCTTATGTTTTGTTTTCAATTATTTGTTCTTGTCTTTGGCGGTTTTAGTTTATAGGTATTTTAATTTTATTGTTTTTGTCCAGTTTTTTCTCATTTAGGTTTTATTTCCCATCTCATCTATACTTATATATGTATATTAATTATACAATATTACATATATATGTATAATTCTTACTTTTTCTTTAGTCATCCTTCAGATACAAGTATGGGCGATAGGGTGGCAGGCCTTTTTTACTGGTCCTCATATCTTCAGATTGTAGGATTACGGATTGCAGGGAGGCTATCATAGTAGAGTTCTCTATTCAGGTTTACTTGCGGTTCCACTACTGATGCAGGATTCATTCATCCCTATTATGGCCTTTATCTTCAGGAGGATCCATTCTTCTGCTTGGCACTTCTTCCTTTGTACAGAGTCTCCAGAGCAGATTCCTCATTCAGCATCATATCCAGTTTCACTTCAGAGTATATGCGTCCTCACCCCTTCTGATCTAGATGCATGGAGCTTTCTTCTTTATTTGTGTTTCATAAAGCTTCTGATTCAGATGCATGGAGTCTTCATTTTCTTTTGTTTCTAGGTACTCCTAACACCTTAGTATTGGGTGGTGGCCATGCCGAAACTCGATATCGGGGTGTGATGGGTGGTGGCTTTGCCGGAACTCATCTTAGGGGTACCTGTTTTTTCTTTGAGTCTAGTATTTAGCTTTGTTACCTGCCAGGCATGTTGGCAGCACCTTATTATTGTGATATATATAGTTGTATGTGTGCTCTCCTCTATCCATAGAGGATCACACATTTTTCTCAAAAAAACTTGTTTTATGGTTTTTAAATAAATTGTGAAATAGATATTTTAAGTAATATTATGAGTAAGTGCTTTAAACCATAATATAAGTGTTCTAAAGAGGTTTTTGGGATTATAACAGATGTGTTATAATGAATGGTTATGGAAAATAATTAAAAAGGTATATCGCCTTGTATAAAAAGTGAAGATGTACTCAGATCTTTAAATGAATGTGTTTTAAAGTTAATGGCGAGTAAAAAAGTGATTTTGGGCTCATAGTAATGACGTTTAAGCAACAATTTTTTTAACCCATTAAACTATACTTTTACAAAGTAGTATAATCTTTAAAGAGAGTTTTACACATAAGGCTTAAGTGTGAACTGTTTTGGGTTTGTAGTAAACAATGTTTTAGTTTCGTTTGTTTTAAAACCCATGAATTATATTTTAAAGTTGAAAAATATAGTTAAATAATTATGGAAAATACTTAGATTTTTAATAATGGAATTTTAAAGATAATAACAAGTATGAAACCTTTGGAAAAGAATAGGAAAGTATAAGTTTAAAGTATAAAAGAGCAAAAGGGTTTATGTAACAATGTTTGAGTGACATTTGTTTATAACCTCTTTGAAAGTGTTTTATTAAGTAAATTTTTTATTGATTTGTGAATATACTTTGACCATTGAGAAAAGTATATAAATATTCTTAAGAAGTATTGAAATGTGTAGAAATGAATAATGAAGTTTTATGTGAAAAGTGAAGTTTAATTAATAAGTGAAGTTTTATTCGGTAAAAATGAGTTTTACAAATAAAAGAAGTTTTAATTAGTAAAGGAAGATTAATTAAAAAGGGCACTAGAAGTTGTTTATATAACTTTATCGTGTTTGTATGTGTCAATCATGCTTTGTGTGTTACTTGCTTATGTAAAGTATATGAGACTTAGTTTCCTTATGTGATCATTCTCATTATTGTTGAAATTGACCAAATATAACTTTCGAATACGGCATAGTTATCTTCGATGATGCCATACTGTAAGTACGAACTTGTTTTGATCTTCTAGGACAAATGATAAGGAAATATGATCCCGTCTGATTAGGGGGTGATCTCTGCTCTTATGCATTGTCGTTTTATTTCCAAAAGAATCGGGGTTGAGTTTACTGAAAATCGATCAATTAGTTTTTGGCGGGCTCGATAAACGGAGGAGTGTACTGCTTGAAACCATAACCACTCCAAATATACATGTTTTATACTTTGGATGAGGTTCATGATTAGTTTGAGATGATGGAATCTATGTGGAGATTCGAGATCTGATTGAGATGCTCGAACACATGTAGTTGTTCGTGATCTATTCAGGATGTGGGTATCCATGTGTGATTTCAAGATCTGTTGATATATGTAAATCCATATATGATTCCAAGATCTGTTCGAGTTAGGTACTTACGTGTCGAGATATGTTCGAATTATGACTCATGCGCTAGAATGTTGAGCGTAGCCTCACTAGCAGATATGAATGAAACCAGGTATAGGATGCATAAACCAAGGGTTTAGCTAACCCAAGGGTGCAGTCGACTCTACCTTAGAGTTACCTATAGTTATGCATGCATGAGTAGTGCAGTTGGCTTCATGTGTTATAGACAATTATGTATTTGCTATGTACACCAGCTAGGGATGTATGATTCTTCGGAAGGATATCTCTTATCCTGGTGCAAGAGGATCGTTCTCGAAGTACCGAGGGCATCGCTGTGGAATCCTACATAATTAGTGAACGTGCCTTAGCCGTTTTAATTATATACCTATTATTGTTGTGATGTACACTCACATGCATCACCTTTACTTGATTATTTATATTTTGCACCCAAGACGTTATTATAATATCATTGGATTTTCTAATAGAAATGGTTTGGCTATTGTAAGGTAAAAATCCATCCGCGTTTATTTGCGACGTGGTCTTATGAGATACCTTTATTTTTGAAGAGTTTTATAAATATAAACTCCATATAGTTTGAGTTTCTCATGCTGGTTTACTAGATTGATCTAGGTGTTATATCCTTATAATACTCGGGTCAACCCCAACTATATTTCTATATTTAGCTCAATGCTTTAGAGCTTCAAAAGTCGAGCGAATGCCTCCAAGACCTATTCATGTATTTATTTTCTACTGCATTGCTTGTTTTTTATCTATCGACATTTATGAGGATGGGCCGTTATAACTATCCAGGCTAATGATAGGTTAATTTGCTTCGATTGTTGTATGTATATTAAAGTTTTCCTTTTGGCAAAGATCTTTTGAGATATTATATATTGTCGTGTCATATGCAAGATTTTAATATTGTGTTCTTTCTTGTTCTATTTTATTTCTCTTACCCTAACATTCTATCTTTTCGGCACTTAGGCGCTTGGCATGTGAATACTATGTATATATTAGTGTTGACATTCAAGGGTCAAAAAGGTCATTTGTTGCATTTGGTATTAGAGTTGAAGGTTAAGGAGAACCTTGGCTTTGATGGGGTATAACTCATTAAGAGATAGGGTAATGTAATGCCTTATTATGAGTTGAGTGTATGATATATCTGAGAGTGCGTATTTGTTATTGTTATAAAAAAATGTTTTGTATTGTGTTGATTGGTCTGTTGAGTGGTTTATAGATTCTGGTTAATATATGTTAGTAACGTTATTGATAGGGATCTCAAAACACTTGAACATAACAAACCGACACAGTATTATTTTGAAATTGGTAAATGAAATAATTTACCTATGATTATATTTTATGTATAAAGAATAATTTTCAAAAATTAATATAATTATTTATAATGATTTTTTTGTTAAAAATATGATAATATTCAATTATTATCATTTATTATTTGGTTAGTTATGCTCGATCAGTTTATGAGCAGTTTTACTTTTCATTGCATGGGTTTGGTAGATAGTAATTGTAGGGACATTAAAACGAACACCTTTTGAATTAAGTTTCATGGTTTTCCTGTAACGAACCGGATTTTCGACCATTGAAAATTGACAATAATACATCCACTGTATCACATGTTGAACATTTAAGTGCCGAAAACACCGTTCGTTAGGGGAAATGTAACAACCTGCCTTTTTGGACGTTTTAAGCAGACACACATGCTAGACTCAAACCATTCAAAAGGGTAGATTGTTATGGGGTAAGTAAGAAAAAGAGAAAGAAATAAAACAAATACAAAATCTCATAGCGGAATGACAAAATATAATAATCAAATGACTGTTCATGAAGCTGTTTTATAAATACATTTGATATTCTTTTACAACACAAAGATCAGAGATACACAAAACAGAAATAAATAGATAAATAAATGCAGTAGAACAACATGATGCAGTAGAATAAATAAAATAAATAATAGTACAAATCTTCGTCTACGTCCTCCAGAAATAAGATCTTCAACCCCGAAATGCTCGGGCTGACCGAGCAAACTGAAAAGACAAAACACTACAGTCGAAACTAAAAGATCTTATATAAGTTAAATCAACGGTAAATATGAGTGTGACGGCATCAGAGATGTTTACGGGGTTTGACATCTCCTATCTAGTGTCTTACGTGAGTGCAATAACTTAAGAGATGTTCAGGATTCCCATCTTCTAAGGATCTGTTAACTATCTACTATGTTGTACAATACGCTATTATAATAGTGTCTACAATAAAGTAATGTATTAAAATAGCGTTAAGGCGTTACTCATATCCCCCTTAACACATTTTATATAATGCCCTAGTCTATACAGAAACTGTAAACTCCACCTATAGGTGGGCTATCAGGGAGCACTCCGTAGGTACGACATAAAACAAACTCGTAGAAGGCACGATAGGGAATGTGAACACGAAACTCGAGGCAATGCCAAGGTAGATATGCCAATTGCACTCCCAAACTGGTGGTAACGTATAGCAGCTACTACCGCCCACCTCGAAACACACTCCAAAATCAAAATCAAGGGTGGCTACCAAAAAAATTACAAAGTCAGAATATAGTATCGAAGAATATGTCCGATTGGAGGAATGACCTCACTTTGACCGGTATAGCTCCTATTTTAGTCAAATCTAAGCAGACTCACAGGATTCAGGGTCACGTCATACCTCATACAGAAATAGTTCGCCAAACCATCCTACTTCATTTCTGGAATCTCCACCATATGCACAGTTGTTAAAGTGGTTTTCGGTATTGGTAGGGAATATGACAATATCTGATCCCGAGCTCTTTTAACAACCAATTGCTTATTACACACCGAATGGTTCTTTTAAATTTCCAAAACTGTAACAACCCACTTTTTTTGATGGTTTACATCGGCAATAAACCATGCATGTCTAATTTAAACCCTTCAAAAGGGAGGATTGTTAATGGGGTAAATAAGAAAATAAAATAAAAGAAGGAAAATTAAAACATAGACGCAGCGGAATGACAAAATATAATAATCAAATAAACAGTTCATGAAGTTGTTTTACAAATAACATATAATTACACTTTAACAATTCAAATCAGAGTTATACATGCAGCAGGAATACAATGCAGCGGAATACATGATGTAGTGGAATAATTATAATAAATAGTAATAATATATTGAGTCTTCGTCTTCGTCCTCTAGAAATCAGTCTTCAATACATTGAAAAGCTCAAACTGACCCGAGCGTAATGAAAACAAAACACTCGAGTCAGAACTAAAAGATCTTATGTAAGTCAAACAAATCTAAAATAAAATGTGAGTGCAATGGCTTCAAAGATGTTACGGGAATTTCCATCTCCTATCAAGTGTACAACGTGAATATAATTATTAAAAGATTTCAAATAAATCGAGGTATCAATTTTAACCACTTTAATTAAAAAAATTCGAAGTTTAACTTAAACCTTTTATATAATTCAATTCCAATACATAATCCAAATTCAAGAAATTGTATGGATGTATATATCATTTCAACCAATATCTAAAATGAAAATTTTCAAATCAATGAAAACTGTTGGGTTTATCATTTCAACCCAAAACGATTTCCCAAATCTATAAGATCATTCTGCTATGTATCATTTCAATCCATAGTTATAACAGAGATATAGGCATAAATAAATATCAAGTCATTCAAAATTTCAACCAATAACATCCATCACAATCAATATCCAAATTAGCAAATAAATCACAACAATCAATTGGTTATCATTATTAGGTGTGTACCTAGAAATTATATTCAATATTAATTACACGGCTATGAAATTCAATATCAATTCAAACTAAATCTAAATGACAAATTAAAACACCAAACAGCAATTAATAAACTTCTACTTACATCACGATTTAATTAACCAACATAAGATAATTTAGTAGTTGTGAGTGGGTTAAAACACTCACCTTTGATTTGTCGACGATTAAAATCCAATTAAATGCCCAAATTTGAACAGCGGACAAACCATAAACTAGGTCATCTTTAAGAAAATATAAGGACTAGCGTATTACTGAATCTATAAAAGTGAATAACTATAAAGTTGTTGCAAATTCTTTTCTCTCCACTTTTAAAAAAAGTAATCACTCAAAAAGCTTTTGTCTTGAGGAAGTTATGGTAAAAACAAACAGAGGTGTTTTCTGAGTTGAAAATCTGAGTTCAAATATACTTTGGAAAGATTTAAGTTTTCATAGAAAATCAAAGAAATTGAAGAACTGATCTAAACAAAAGTTGAAGCCACTAGAAAAATAAATGGTTTGAAAGAAAATTACATAATTTGGTTCATTGCTAAAGGAGATATGATTGATACAATATGGCGTATTTTCGTCCAAAACTAGAACCGAGAAAGGACATGAAAAATGAAGTTTTTGATATAGAAATATTCAAAATGAGAAGAAGGGTTCAACGAAAAAGTTATTGCCACTGAAATTGCACATGATTTCAAAAAAAATAGATTTGGAGTAGTTTAGTGGAATATAGAAGTCATGGAAATAAGGGGAAGGAAGAGGGAAAAGGGAAGAGGAAAAGAAGGGAAAAAAGAGAAAGAAGAGAAGAGGAAAAGTGAGGCCTCGTCCATGGGTTACTGTCGTGGGTTGAGGTTGGTGATGGAGGTGGGTGGCGTAAGAAGAGAGAGGTAGGCTAGGGTCTTGAAGGAGGAAGGATGAAATCTGATTTGGAGATTTAGGAGTTTGGGGGTTTGGAGTTTTCTATAGATTTGAGGAAGAAGAAGAAGAGCAGAAAGTTTCTCAAATGTGGAATTTTTGTACGTACTTGGTTTTAGTCAAATAGGAAAATAGAAGTTCGATGTGCGAGAAAAGGAAGGATCCAAGGTCTCTTAGCGTTCCTAGGGTCTCTTGGTTTACTAAGGAGCCTATTAGTCTAAAACAAACCCAATAAGACTTAGCCAAAAAAATTGAACACAAATAATATACACAACAAATGAAAGAAATAAGCTGCAGATTATTTAATAATTAGGAAATTAAGGTGGAGAGAAAAAAGTAAATGTCATGTTTCATTTTAGAAGCTTCAAGCATTAATAATGCATAAAGAAATGTACGTAGAAATGGAAAAGTTTGCAAACCAAAGGAAATTGAAATTTTATATACGTGAAAATGAGGTGGCAAGAATTAAATACAACCTAAAAGTCCAGGTTTAGGTATTAAACAAAAGAAGAAATGAACGGATCAAGTATTAATAATGAGATAACTATTTTAAAACATACATGCAGCAATTAATAACAAAAGAAATAAAGGACCACGTATATCACATAACCTTTTTGAAATTCAATTTGTGAAACGTAACTAAATTAACTTCATTAACTCAAATATTATTCAAATTTGTATGCATTTAGTTTTTTTTTAAACCTATGAATAATAAATTAAATTACTTATCATAAAAATAAAAACGTTCAATTTTGGTTTTCTCGAAATGATCTTTTATTTCCATTAAAACATCCTTCTGTTTAACACAAAAGGAGCCTTTTTTATTAAATGTATTAATTGCAGTCAACATTTTCTTCCCTTCCAATTGATATTTCAATTACATTAGTTACAATTACTTACAAATTTAAATTTCAAAACAGACAATTAAAATGGATGAAAATAGAATAATTGTTTCCTTTAGTCATTTAAACACGTTTAGAAATTTGTTATTTATACAGCAGAGCAATAAATAACTTACTTAAATAAATTATTTTTCTACTCTTATATTCCATCTATATGCTAAAACACAGTTCAAATATATACATATTTCTTCCTTTAAATCAATCATTCTATTCTTTATTTTAATGAGATTAAACATTCATTCACAAATGAAATATTCATTTTATTTGACATAAACGTTCTTTTCATTAAACTAACTTTCCTTATATTTTCACAAAACATAAGCTACGTTTTGATTACACCTATTAATTTACAATTTGGTGTCCTCTCTATCATTAATTGAAATTATTCAAGTACATTAATTTCAATTGTATACAAAGGTGAATTTCAAAATGGACAAAATAAATGTAATGAGAAATAGAACAATTATTTCCTATCAAATAGTGATTTGAACATATTTATGCACTATTGGTTACAAACAGGATTTATACAATACTTACCAAATAATAGTTTCTCATCTCTGCAATCAATCTTTCAACTACCAAACATTTCATATAAATAAACATATGATTTCTTTTTTAATAAAGAAACATTTATTATTCCTTATTAACATTCATTATTCCAATCAATTGGAAATTTACATTTAGACAATTGTTAATATCATTCAAACCATTGTTATTAAAATACACATAAACATTTGTTATCATCCTTATATTATTGCAAACATATGTCACTAATAGAAATTTTAATTAAGCTCATAACTTGTATTATAATTTAATTTGTATCAAAAAATCTTAATTTTTTTCCTAACAATTTTATTCAAAAATATATTTAATTTAATACTTTTAAATGTTTATGAATATGGGTCGTTACGAAACCATTTCATAATTGATATCAAAATATCAAATTCAATGCAAACCATATCATTTTCGAAATTATATTCACTTTTGAAATCATATTTACCTTCAAAATAATATCACATTTAAAATCATAGTTCTGAAATTATATTTCCTTTCAAAAGTCATATTTCAATAATAGGTTTGTGTAAGGACCCAGAATTTTGAATAATTTAATTTGAAAATATTTAATTTATTTTAAATATTTGAATAATGGTTTAGATTGAATTTTCAATATAACTTTGAATTTGGCGATTAAATTATAGAGTTTAATCTATTGAGGTTGAATAAAAATTTGAATCTTCAATTTTAAGCTGATTAAAAATATTTCAAAGGCTTGTAAAATTCATATTGATAATACTGAAGATAATAGAAGCTTCAGAATTTAATTTGGAAGTGAATTGTTCAGTTTTGAAATTATATCGTTTGAATCGATATTTAAAAATAGCCGTCCGAGGCACAGTCTCGGATTTCGACGAAACCAGTTCCATTGGGTCCGTAATATTTAATTATTATCGGATTTCAAATTTCGTATTTTTCTGAGTTGGTATGTGAGCACACAATGAGTAAACGCATTGGAATTTTAAAACGAATTCAATTTGAAATTTAAATTTAAATGGGTCAACCTCAGCACGTTACCCTCCTAACATCGTGCCTAAGAATACGCCTAATATCACGAAAGAAAATCGTGTAAACCATACTTCGTTCCATTTTAAATATCCCTCTCCCTCTCCAGTAAATCAAAATCAATCGAACAAGAAAACAATTAATGGCCAAGCTAAAAGAAATATACAAAACATCTCGTTTTCCCCCCTTTCATCACCTTATTCACGAAAAAATCAATGTCGTCCCTTCATTTGAAAAAAAAAAGAACGAACAAAAATATAAATGGCCGAAGCCCTAAATTGAAATCAACCGAGGTGCGCGCGGCACGAGGGCCGGCGGCGGTTCAAGCATCTGAAGGGGGAGCGTGATTTCGTGGAGGACGAGCAGTGGTATGGGGGTGTCGATGGCAGTGAGGCGTCGCGTGGATGGATGAAGTCGCGTTCGAATCGATGGCAGTGAGGCGATTTGCGTTCGCGCGTGTGGGTGTTTGCGTGGGGGTTGCGACGTCAGGGCACAGCGGCGACTTGGGATAGCGGCAAGGCGTTTAGGCTTAGGGTTTCATGCTCGCGGTTCTGGTGGTGGCGATTGCAGTTCGATGGGGTTCTGGAGTTGAAGTCGAGATCGACCTGGGCTAATTTCTGTGAGGTATCGAGGTTGTCTTTATTTATTCTTATTTATTTAATTACATATTTAAAAATATATGTATGATATAGAAAATATATATATATATATAATGTGAAAACAGTATTTAAATTTTTACAGTAAGTAAATATTAAAAATTTAGCATCATAATTTGAAATTAGGAAATTAGTTTAAAACAAAATCATTGGTAAATTTAAATATCAAATAGAAGTTTGTTTAAATGTTAAGAAGTTATTTAAAAAAAATTATTTTTCGATTGTCTCAAGTATTAATATATTATAAAGGTAGTTTTATTTAATGAAACTTAATTGAATTTTTACAAGAGGTTATTTTATTTAATTTAGTTTCTGAAAGTAAATTTTTAGTTAAATATTTTATTAAAGAAAAATTTGATAGATGATTTAATTAATAAAAAGGAAATTTAGTTCAATTGGAATGAAGGAAAATAAAATATAATCTATTAAAGGAAAATTAGTTTAAATAAATTTATTAAAGAAGAAACTGGTTTAAATAAAACCATCAGTTAATTTAACTATTAAAATGAAATCACCGATGAATCGAAATTACAAATCAAAATTTATTATTCGATCTGTTCGAATATTAATAAATTGTGTAAATATTTATACAAGGTATAAATCAAGAGAAATCGAGTCAAGATGGGAAATGGATTGCAAAATAAAAGCAAAGGTGAGAACTTCTCACTCAAAAAAAAAATTTATAAGTTGGATTTGCAGTTATTTATTGATTGTTATTTGGTTGTGATATTAGATATAGTAGGATATACCTATATATATAGCAATATATATATATTGGCATATGTATATATTGCAGTTGATTGATTTCCCGCATTGTATAGCGGATGAGACCCTATTGCGCCATTAGTAAGCGGATAATATTTTATAAAATCCCATATACCGCGATATTCCACCTCGAAGTGGAATGGGTATTGTGCTAATGTCTGTGGATGCAGGGAAACAGGTTGGAGGGATCCAACTGGATTCCTCACAAATATTTATTTGATTCAAATATTTTGATATTTGATTGTTTATCATATTGATATATGATATTTGAAAGTCGTGATTGACTATTTGATGTGTTGCATCATCGAATCCAATTTTGAAGTTTAAAAATAACGATTTTGATTTTTAAGGGATTTCTAAAGTGATTTTTGAAAGTATACGTTTATAAAATATTTTTGGAATAAATTCATCTTAAATAAATAAACGTTATAATTTTAATATTATAAAAATTATGATTTTTGAGAAATTCAGTTAAAAGTTGATTTTTGAAAATATGGAATTAATGATTTTATAAAATAGTTTAAATTGGGATTTTTGAATTTATTATAAAAAGTTTAAAAATAGGATTTATGAAATTTGATTATTTTATAAATCCAAATGATGAAAATATAAAGGAGTTTAAAGACGTTTTAAAATAGTAATATAAATTGTTTTATATTAAAAGACTTATAAATTGATATTTGTAAATTAAAAATATTAGAAGTGTAAAACGAGCTTTTCTAAGTGTTAGAATGAATTGTGAATGAATTTCACAAATGAATGAAATTTATAGAATTATAAATGGTGAAGTTATAAATGGAATTTTATAAACAGTAGGTTTATAAAATTTGTAAAGTTATTAAAAGAATAGATTTTGGATAAATAAATGAATCTTATAAGTTATAAGATTTACAATTATGAAGTTAAAAGAACAATTTTGTAAACAAATAAATTATAAGCCTTTAACTTATAATATGGACTTTCGGTATATAATTGAGTTATAAATCGAATAGATCAATAAAGGAAATTTTTAAGAGGAAATAGTTATAAAATAAATAGAAATGGAATTTATAAACATTGTTTTATAAATTCGCAACGACTTATTTTGATAAGTAAATTGCTATAGCATATTAAAGGAGTTATATTCACGTTTTAGATAGTGAATAATCCTTTAAAATAAGATGTATAGAAGTGATGAAATTGGTTAGCGTAGTATATTCACGTTTTTGAATAGTGAATAATATGTTAAAGAAAATGTTTTGGATTGACGTTTTGAATAGAATTAAAACGATCTAACGATGTTTTTAAATGTGTTGAGATTCGAAACCATAGATTTCAACATTCATTGTTGAAATAGACGTTTTCGAGAAATAGAAGGAAATGGTGGACTATAACACTGTTGTTATAGTAAATGATTTCCGAAAGGAAATGTTTTATTTAGTATTGGGATTTATATATCTATTTTAATTTCGAATTCCTATACTGGTGATTTTGGGTTGTCGTAACGATGTTTTACGCAACATTCGTTTTGGCCCAAATAAATATGTTAAGAGAATGATTTCCTTAAAAGAATGAAATATATACTTAATTTCGATTTAAGTATATTGAATATTTTCCAAGTGTTGAAAATAAATAGGTTCGTGAATTACTTATTAAATAAGTATGGAAATGTTTTCCAATATGAAATGAATATTTAGAGGATTTATCTTTTTGAAGATAAATTGAAAATGAATAATTGAAAACATATATTCATAAATATTTTGGGAATATAAATTCACTAAGGAATTTATAAAAGAAAGGGGAATTTGTTTAAAAATAAATATTGACTTATTTTTGAAGTGTGAAAATTATATATCTTGTAAAGATATTTTTGGAAAATAAATAATTTGGAAAATTATTTGGAATCTGGTGATGTGTGCATATCCATTGATAGTTCAATAACCGACTATCAATATTTACCTTTGAAAGGTATTTGTTGTGATTTGCTTGGATTTGAATGCCACACTTATTTTTAAATTATTGCGCTCGTTATTCGGATTACCCATTCCGAATAGTGATACGACGTAATGGATAGCATTGATGACCGGTGTTGAAGACCGGATATTTTTGAAAGCGAAAGGACAACTCGTCGAATGTCTTTGCATCGAATGGTCCCCGGTATAGAGACTCCATATGTGATGGGAAGTCCGATCGTGATTAGTGAATATCCGGATTGCAAGGACTTCTTTGTAAGTGCCTTCGGTTCTGTTCGAGCCCAGAACAGACTTGTATGGATTGTATGTCTGACATTACAAATTGAGATATAAAGCCGATTTCTTTCAAATATATTTTTGTTGGTGGCGGAGAATTTATTCTCTTAGCTTAACACCCTTCTCTGAGACGCACGAGCTCAGAGGTTATATAGTTGAAGGTTATCAGCGATATACTCCCAATTTTGGTAATGTGACATGCTGAGTGTTGCTGTGGAATGATCATTGTGTTGATCATTTATGATAGGATCATTTATTTGATCGTCTATCTTGGTGATTATTTCTATGATCATTTGTTGACCCAAAGCGCAGCTTTTGTATAAAGCGTGGCTTAGTGGACGTGACTTCGTCGAGCCTCACAAACCGGTAATGGTCGAAACAGGAATTGTGCGGCAAGGTTTTCAGGGATAGCGTCCCTAGGGTATGACCATTCCTTCTGGAAAAGGGTAGTATCATGGTATGGAGCCCAGATACTTACTCATGTTGAAACACTTATTATTATGGTGTGATGTTGGTTAGAGAGCTCTCGTTTAAAGGTCCCAAAGGACCGGGGGTGGCATATCTGAGGGTTTATAATATCCCTTGGGAAAAGGGGTTCCCGGCCTTGTTTCGCAGAGAACGGTTTGGTTCTCGGGGCGTCCTTCCAGAGGCGTTTCCATGTGGCAATGGGAAGTTCCTTGGCCTGACCATTTGTTGGAAAAATCCATTCATCCAATACGATCTTGTATGGTTTTAGTTGTAGAACCTGCCATGGAATGTGGCGGTAACCTGCTATTGAACATGGTAGCTATAGTAGGCATAAGTGCGAAATGTCTATGCAGGCTAAGATTTATATCTTTATTTTCGAAATATTTTCTACACTATGCACTAATAATAATATCAAATGTTTCTTTTTAATGCGTATCAAGCATCTTTGACTATCATAAGGAGAAATCTCCTCCGATTCTGCGTTTGCATTGTGTGTGTGTGTGCGGGAGGCCTTATGGTAGTCTCATTTTTAAAAGCATTTCGAATCTATTTTAAAAATATTCCTCTATTTTTATCTTTAAAGAAAAATAAACTGTTTTGAGTTCTCACACCAGTCTCATGACTGACTCAGAGTTTATTGTTTTCCTTCCTAAACTCTGGGTGCCCACCAATTTTCACACGGGCAGTCAAGAGTTAAGGTTTATCAGGATATTCTGGAATTCAGGAGTTGCTGGAGGCAAGATGGATGGCATGGCGTATTTACTAGTATATAGTACTTCTTTTTCCGCTGTTTGTTGTTTGTTGTTGTACACTCTGATGTAATGAAATGTAATGTAGTGAAATGAAATGTAATAACTGATATAGTTCTTTGTTTAAAGATTATTCATTTATCTATTATATGTTGTTCCGCTGCGAATTGTGAGATTCTGATGTTGTTCTGTTATTCCTTTCCGTTCTATTTTCTATCTTTTATCTCTCCTTCTACCTCTTTCTTCTTTCTTAAAACCCTAAGGGTTCGTATTTCCGTTCATCTTGAGTTAATTACTGGAGATTAGTGTCTATTCAAGGAGTACGGATTTGCGGGTCTTTACAGTTTGACTCTCATTTCAAAATTATCATATTAAATCAAATATATTATTTGAATTCCAACTTAGGTTATAATGTCACTTAACCATATTCACTTTAGAATCGAGGATTTGAATGTAAACACATCTACATACTTAGTTTGAAATTTAGAAAAATAGTTTAGATAGTTATAAATAGTTTAACAAGGTTAAAATTAAATTTTGGGATAGTTAAAATACTCTAAAATATTTTTATATAGTATAAAAATAGTTTTTTAAATTGATTTAAGATAGTTAAATAGATTTAAAATAGATTAAATACAATTAAAATAGATTAATAGATTTAAAATAGATTAGATTTAAAATAAATTAAATGGTTTAATTAGTTTAAAATAAATTAAATTGGTTAAAATGGGTTAAGTAATTTATATGGTTAATATAGGTTGAAATCTTAATAATTAGAATTTTTAAATAATATATTTTTAAATAGTTTATATTAAAATATGAATTCGGAATTTATATCTATTTAACTATTTGTTTTATTTCAACATATCTAGACCATTTAAATTTCCAATCCAACAAAACCCAATGTCAAATCTTTCGATCCAAAACCTCAATACTATTTAATTCTATCTCGATTTTAATCCATGTTTAAATATCGACAAAATTTACTCTAATTTCAATACATTTCAAAATTTTATTCAAACCATTTCAACAACTCAATTCCGATAAATTTCAATTATATTTCCAAAATCGAGTGTAAAGTATCAATTAAATTCCTTTAAGCGTGTTAGCACCTGAATTAGTCACTAACACCCTTAAGAGAGATTATGTAGAGAGATTAATGAAGAAAATAAATGTAAACAGTGAATAGAATGCTAAACTTAATGCAGAAAATAAGAACACCAGATTTATAGTGGTTTGGCGTAATTGCCTACGTCCACTTAGAGGTTAATCTTTATTACTTTACTGATCAACTGGTTACAGATACAATCCGTACACCAACTATTTGATTACAATTGTTAAGCAAAGAAGATAGGTCTTAAATGAGTCTTGAATGCGGTAGAGTCTCCCTGGTATTCTCGAAAATAAGGTCCCTTTCACTGTGCCCCTGCCTCTCTATTTATAGATGAAGATGGATTGGACATCCCTGACGGGCCTAGTAGCAAGATACCTCGGCCCAAAACAATTAACTCATGTATGCCGATCCATAAATGTCGAGCGGCATATGCTGAACGCTTCCTTAATGCAGAACGAGATGATGCGTTGAGTGAAGAGTGCAAGCCGAACGAGGGGAGATGCCGGACGAGGCTGGAATACCGAACGGCCCTCAATGCCAAACGATCCCTGGATGCCGAGCAGTGTGGAATGCCAAACGATATACTGTGCCGAACGGCTCACAATGCCGAACGAGGTCTGGATGCCGAACATCCCTGGATGCCGAACGATCTTGTATGCCAGTCGATGCATGAATGCCGATCGAGAATGAATGCCAAACACCTCTGGATGCCGAACGATCTCGAATGCCGACAACCTGGATGCTGAATGGTGCACAAATGTCGAGTACCTAGTTGCCTGGTCAATCTTCCAGGTAACACTTTTCCCTCAAAGTGCATCATGTGGTCGAACGTGATGCGCTTTGAATCACGAGTCCTCCGTGCTTCGCTTCGAGCCATGGCTTAGTCTTCTTGATAGCATTTTCTCTTGAATATCGAGTGAGGCAATGCATGTCGAGCGACATACAAATGCCGAACGGCATAGCCGATGCCGAACGAGGGATGTGCTTTGACCGGTTCTACTGGTCGTTGTCCCTTCGACTTCCTTTCTTCACCCTATAAAATTCGGCACTTCGCTACTTCTTCTCTCTTTACTTTTCACCTTCGCATTTTAGAACATACGAACTTGCCTCCCTTCAGACTCTTCCAATAATTCAACTTCCTTTCTGACTCCCAAATCCCATATGTCACTTTTCGACTGCTCTCAACCACAATCCTGAGAAGATTCCGCTTCCAAACCAAGCATATCACCGAAACGCTACCCTCTTCTTTAGGTATGAGCTAAGACAAGACTTGAACTCCCAGCTTCTTTTAACCTACGAACAACGATAGTCGTTGTAGATTAGGAAGCCTAAACAGGCTTTGGGATTAAACGAAGAGGAAGATGGAAGAAGGCGTTGGCCGTCTGATGATGGTGAGGATTGGAATGCCTGGCTGCAGGTGGTGTGCGAGTTGAAGTGGTGGTTGACCGGCCACCTTGTAGGATATTTAGGTTTATAAAGGATGGAGTTGAAAGATGATGTATAAATGTGGCTCGGCGTGATTTCTTAATGCCGGGTGATTAAAAGGGAGCATGGGAGTGGAGTTGGAGTTAAGGCTCAGTGTGCCGAGTGGTGTGGCTCGACACGGCCATGGTTCGGCATGATCTCTCCATGTCGAACGAGGTTGGAGGGAAAAACAGAAAGGAAGTAGGAATTGGGTAGGATGCCGATCGGCATGGCTCGGCATGACTTGCTGAAGGACTCGGCCATGCCGGTCGGGAGAGATGAAGGGAAAGAGAAAAAGCAATGTTAAGGGCAGAATGCCGAGCGATGCGGCTCGGCAGAAGCACGGTTCGACATGATTTGCCACGTGCCGAACGGCAAAGAGGAAGAGTTGGAAGGGTGACGTGCCGAACGGGATTGAGGCCAAGCGTCATTTAGGCCGAATGACATTTAGGCCGAGCGGCCATTAGGCCGTGTGTTTCAAGTGTCGCTTGGCCTCGACTTTTGATGAATAGATAACAACAGTCGAAATCATTCCAACTTGAACATAACCCTCATCGAATTCGCTTATTTCCCATGCCTGATCATGTGACAAAAAACAAGGACAAGGACTTAAGCAAACCAGCATATCGAACTAATCCAGATTAATAACTCCCTGGTTTCAACAATCATAAGTATGACTTTAAATCGATAAAAACAGATAATAGCCTTCAACATATAGTGCCAATGTCTGAGTCCAAAATCGAAAACATCATAAGACAGGCTTTTGGAGACGGTCAACGATGACGGTCTTAGAAGATGACAGTTCAAAGCTCAACTTTATATCGTCAACTCTGTGACTTTTAATTTCTCAGCACTTATATTTGAATGATCACACTAGTTCACACACCACACGGGAGGAATATTTATGCTGTTAAGTCTAACGTCGATTATTTTTGAAGTATAGTTCAAAGAGGTACTCCGTTAAATTTAATCTTCACCAGAGATGTCTAGGAAATCTATCTCTGCTACGATCTCAGATAGACCTTGGCCATCCTCTCAGCAAGAAGTTGCAGATACTTCTCATCCGTCAACTACCCTCGCTCAAGACTTTCTGAAACCTGCGACTACATCTGTCGACTTGGCGCCCGATGCTTTGGAGGCAGCGATTTTTCTAGATGACCCGATCGATATTCAGGCTTCAAAGATTAATGAAAGTACGCTCCATTGGATTTTTCTGTCCATGGAATCCCCTTTGACGATGTATTAGTTCCGTCGGGGCATGTTCGTCCATACTTGCCCCCAGTCGGATATCACAGCTTGCAACAAATTCATGTGCTGGGTTGGCAGCGTGCCATCGTTCAACTCATTTCATCGAGACGTGTTGCAGTATGTCGACATCGCTCCATCGCAACTGCATCCAAACAGCCACGCATTCATCTACGGCACTTGCATCCTCTTCATGAGTGTCCTCTCTAGGCTTTTAACTCCGGGCGATATCCGACACATATATTGCATCAAGAGATGGAAGGATAGCCCATCTTTCATGTTTTTCGAGCCGCATAACAAAAGCCAAATTCTGACTGGGGCATGGAGTAAATTTTCCTAGTACAAGCAAGAATGGTTTTGTGTGCGCTGTCCTCCCGGTTTTACCAGGAGATGGGTGGAAGGAAGTAAGTCTTTTTCCTGGATCGATACTCATGTTTGATTGAAGCTATACCTTTTCTAACTCTCTTCCATCTTTTCAAGTATTAATCCACGTCCCGATGGCCCCGGATATTCTGAAGCCATCGAAGCTATTCGAGCCATTCTCATCGAAGATCGGGATATCAGAACTCTCATTCCAAATGAGACGCTTACAAAGTTCGGGCTGTTGGCAGAAGGTCGCCAGATAAGCCTCCCTCAGAGCGTTATCATACCAGGCCTGCTTCTGGCAAATGGAAAAAGCAAGCTAAATCTTCAGCATGTAACGCCCCCGACGCATTAGAAGAGGGGGAAATTAATGAAACTGAAACGCCTGAGGTACAAGATGAGAACATTAGTCCCACTCGGAATCTGATAGTCTAAGTTCACGACATTGAGACGTCGCCTTCCCCTTCGAAGGGGAAGAAGAAACTAATATATAGGCTGAGGAAGAAAACAGTTGGTGGAACTTCTAAAGTTACACTTGTTCCCATGGAGAAAGAAGCCTCCTCACAGCATTTAGAAAGTTCCCTAAAAGGCATGTCAAACCTTTCCATACCTGACGATTTACTGAACTACGACTTTGACGATCCAGAGGCCCTTAAGCTTCATTCGCCCGCGAGAGACGATGCAAGCGTTCAAGCCCAAAATCATGGAGAAAAAACTCCTATTAGTAAAGAAACTGGTCCGTCGGGGGAAAACACTACGACACACACCAACACATGCATTTCACCCTGCACTTAAATTTCCGTTGTCATCCTATTATTTGATAACTCATTGTTACTTAAACTTTGTGTAGGTGACATGGGACGCACACATGGACTTGGCCGCCTTCGCGGTTTATCGATATTTTATCAGTCAGGACGGGATTCAGGTTCTGGAAGACGCCGAGATAGGGATGGCGATAGGGATTATCATTCCCGAGATTCATCATCTCAGAAGAAATCTTATTATCAGCCTGAATACCATCATAATCCCCCTTCCCACTCGGAGCAAGGCAGAGATAAGCACGGCCATAAGGGGTCGCAATTCGATGTCCCTCGTGATCAACACTCTGATTCTTCTACCACACGACGATCCCGGGATCCTTACAAGAGAACTGAAATTTCAAAGCCATCTCCTACTGTTCCCGTAACAGATCCAACGATATCGGAGAGACTGACTGAGCTTAAGGCTAAATTCCCATAAATCTGTTTTGATGGCCTGAAATTCCTCCCAGCGATCCATCATATTCCAGGACATGTCAAACAGAGCGCTATCGCCTGCAACAACGACGTCTATGTTCAACATGACGCGTTCGTTCATCTTGCTGAGAAAGCGTCAGAAATCTCCATAGAGCGCCAGCATGAGATTGATCGCCTGAAGCTTGAGGCCATCCATGACAAAGATAATATTAAAGCTCAGGACAAAGAGATTGCTTCTTACAAGTCTTAGCTAAAAGCCGCCCAACAGAGCGCCAAAGATACTGCCGAAGCCGTAACTCGTCTGGAATCAACCCATAAAAAAGAAATCGATGTGGCAATCCAGCGCTGTGGGGCTCTAGCTTTGGAGAAAGACTCAGTGCAGAAGGAGAGGGACGCCTTTGCCCTCCGAGTTAAGGAGCTGGAGGAGCAACTCCACAAAGAAAAGGAGGAAAAGACCGTTGTCCAAGAAGAGTCGCAACGATATTGTGACGAGATCGTTGCCACACGACTTCTGAAGGCGAAGCTTGAGGATGAACATCCTAAGGTTGAGATGCTAAAGAATGAAGCCCGTGAAGAGGGGAAGAAAATAGCGTCTGCGGAGGTCGACTCCCGCCTTGAAGTGGCTAAAGTAGCGGGTAGGGAGGAGGTCAAAAGCATGTTCGACCCACTAATTACAGAGTTCAATACCCGCGTCCTCATGCACCGAAACTCAACTTTTCTGGATGAGGGCTACCTCGAACCCTTAGCTGAGGCGTGGGATACCTTAATAGAAATCTGGAAGGCCGAACATGGTACCGAGGATGTTGATGAAGAAGCTTCGATAAAAGAATTTCTTAAGGGAAACGAGCCTTCGGACCTGTCAGTGGCAAAAGCTCTTTACTGCAAAGGCTCCCCCTCAACGAAAGGGAAAGAGGTTATTGCCGGTCCATCCGAGGTCGAGTCTCAAGCTCATGCGCCCACTCAGCCAGTCGATCGGTCGATACTTGATCCCTTTGAGTAGCATGTTGGTTATGATTCGTAGGATCCTGGCCTCGACGCTTTTTGTCTCCTATTCTAGAGGGTTAGACCCCTTTGGCGGTTGAGAGCCAGCCGGAACTTGGTAGATAACTCTTCACTTTAACATTCCAAAAGTTGTTGTTTTTCACCAGAAGCTATTGTATTCTAATGCTTGTTTTTCATGATTTTGTGCAGGCCGTTTGATCCTGAGCCCACTCTGAGGAGCGATGTCGCCAAGGAGGTGAAGGAAAAGACAAGTGAGGCCACTCACGCAGGAGAGGCTTCCGGTCCAGATGCTCGGGTGATCGGAGTGCTTGATAAGGATAAATCCGAGACTTCCTCTCCCATCGATGGGAGTTATGAAATTGAAATTACAGGCGCCTCTGAACACACATCTAAACTGAGCATGAAGGAGCAGCTTGAGAAGGAGAAGAAAAAGACGGCCGAGATCAAAGTCGAGCCTCAAGCAATGGACCTGGACGATCCTTTGAATAAGCCGTTGAAGGTCATCCTCCCAGGCGGGTCCAAGCCCATGGATGTTTCCCGTACTTCTTCAGTTGTCATTCCCCCGTCAGAGAAAGTTATCAAGGGCAAACGCACGGGAGAGGAGTCGTCTGGAAAAAGGTCGAAGAAGTCGAAGAAGTAGTCGTTGCTCTCGTTCAACGAGAGTTAGTTTAGATTATGTAACTATTTTTATTTATTTTCGAAGTTCATGTAAATAAACTTTAGACTTCGAGCTTTGGAGGAGTTGTAGCAGAAACTTATTTTTGATGAATAATACTAAATTCTTTTGCCTTTCAGAAGACTTCCTTGTTTGATCTTTTGTATAATCGTGGTCAAAACCTAAGCTATTGCGAGTTACATAAACTTCTCGATTCATCTTAAAATAAGTCGATAATTTTTCTAGCATTGCACATTCTTTATTACACGCTCTAGGTACTTAGAATATTTTCTAGTACGCACGCTAAGGGTCCGATGACTTCAAGTCATTTGTGTTCAGTTCGCCCTCAGGGGACTTGGATATTTAAATCGCTCATTCTCTAATCCATGATCTGGAGACTTAGAGTATTCTAGTCCGCACTCCGGGGACTTGGATATTTTGAGTCGTTTATACTCTGGTCCGCACTCCAGGGACTCAGAGTACTCCAGTCCGCGTTCCGGGGACATGGAGATTTTGAGTCGTTTATACTCTGGTCCGTACTCTGGGGACTCAGAGTACTCCAGTCCGCACTCCGGAGACTTTGAGATTTTGTGTCGTTTATACTCTGGTCCGCACTCTAGGGACTCAAAGTACTCCATCCGCACTCCGGGGACTTGGTGATTTTGAATCGTTTATACTCTGGTCCGAACTCTAGGGTCTCAGAGTACTCTAGTCCGCACTCCGGCGACCTGGAGATTTTCAGTGCTCGTGAGCGTTCGTACGTCAGATAGAATAATGTATTTCTTAGTTATTCATCACATCGTTATCATACACGGAAACATTGACAATTCATGGAGAAAATGGCTTCAAGCCTTTATTAATGCAGGCAAGCTAAATTGTCTTATTATATGCTGTAAACTAGGAATAAAAACTTGCTGGAAATAAATACAACTAAAATATGAAAGAAATGAACTAAGTGTAATAATGTCGCAAATGCTCGCTATTCCATGTTCGGGGGAGTGTCACACCCTCAATGGTCGCAAGCTTGAAAGTTCCTTCTCCAAGCTTCCATTCAATGACGTATGGACCTTCCCATGCGGGGCTCATATGTGATGGAACCGGGAAAACTCGTTTCAAAACGAGATCACCCACACCAAAGATTCTCGGTCGGACTTTTTCATTATAATATCGAGCAACTCGGTGCCTGTATGCGGCCGCTCTTAAATTATTTCTTCACGCTTTTCATCAATGAAGTCCAATGATTCCAACAAAAGATCTTGATTTGACTCATGGTCATAATAAGTTACCCGATGTGATGGAACTTCAAGCTCTACGGGTATGAGAGCTTCCATGCCATATGCTAATGCGAATAGAGTGTGGCCAGTCGCAGACTTGTGGGTGGTTCTATAAGCCCAAAGCGCTGTCGGAAGTTCATCCACCCACTTGCCTCTAGCCTTTTCCAAACGTTTTTTTCAATATGGATTTGATTATTTTGTTTACGGCTTTCACTTGTCCATTGGCTTTCGGGTTAGCAACTATTGCAAACTTTTTCTCAATACCATATTTTTAGCGAATTTCCTTGAACTCTTTGCTTTTGAATTGAGTTCCATTGTCTGTAATGATGGTTCGTGGAAGGCCAAAATGGCATATAATATTTCGTACAATGAAATTGATGACCTTTTTGGTGGTGATGGTAGCCAAAGGCTCTGCTTCTGCCCACTTGGTAAAGTAACCGACCGCTACTATTGCGTATTTTGCACCACCTTTGGATAGGGGTAAGGAACCGACTATATCGAACCAGCACATTGTAAATGGTCAGGGACTAACCATTTGTATGAGTTCTATCGGCAGAGCTGTCGGGATTTTCGCATATTTCTGACATTTGTCACATCTTCTTACATAGTCTGCGGCATCCCAATTTACAGTCGGCCAATAGTATCCATAGCGGAGGATTTTCTTTACTAACATCTGCCTCCCGGTATGGTCGCCTCATTCACCTTCATGGACTTCCTTCAGTACTCGTTTTATCTCATCATGGGCAATGCACCAGAGTAAGGGGGTCGAGAATCCCCTTCGATACATTACTCCATCTTGCATTACATAACGTGAAGCCTTACGAATGACTTGTCGTCTTTCGCTCTTTCTTTCGGGCACGACCCCGTGTAACAAGTATTGCTTGAATGGGGTCATCCATGATTCTTTCTCGATTTTTGTTTCTAACATAAAATCTACCTCCATCATATTTATGCTCGGAACATGTAAGATTTCAACGGGAAACAATCCCATCTACTGCGCATGGCCAGTGCTTGCAAATTTCGCCAATGAATCGGCTGCTCTGTTTTGCTCAATGGGACATGTGAAATATCATAATACTCGAGATTCGCTAGCAGCTCTTGAACTTGGACCAAATATGGAGCAAGTCTCTGCCCCTTTGCTTGATAGTCTCCATGCACTTTGTACACCACCAGTTGCGAGTCGCAAAAGATTTCAATCGATCTTACTCCCAGTTTTTGATAAGTCTTAAGCCGGCAATCAATGCTTCATACTCGGCTTCGTTATTCGTTGCTATGAATTCGAGCTTCAAAGCGTAGCAAACTGATCGGTTCTCAAGAGTTACAAGAACTATGCCAACCCCTGAACAACGGTCGTTAGATGCCCATCGGTGTACATCTTCCATCAAACGGGAGGTATGACATTGCGCCCATTTGATTCGTCTGTCGTGGTGAATTCAGCAATGAAATCTGCTAGCGCTTGCCCCTGTATGGCCCTTCACGGCAGGTTGGTAATATCGAACTGACACAACTAGATATTCCATTTTAACATCCTTCCAGAAGTTTTCGGTCGTTGGAGTTCCTGTCGCAAGGGTTGATCGATGTAAACAATGATTGAATGTGCTTGGAAGTATGGGCGAAGCTTGCGTGATGCATTCACCAAGAAATAAGCTAACTTCTCAATCCTGGATAATTTCTTTCTACCCCTGTCAAACGTTTACTGACATAATATACTGGCTTTTGAACTCGGTCCTCCTCGCGTACCAAAGCCGTACTGATAGCATGTTGGGATACTGCCAGGTATACATACAGCATTTCATGGTCAATTGGTTTTGATAGCACCGGGGGACTTTCTAGATGTCTAACCAGAGCTCGGAATGCTTCCTCGCAGTCAAATGTCCAATCGAAATTCCTCTTTCCTTTCTTTATCACATCAAAGAAAGGAATGCACTTATCCGTGGCTCTAGATATGAATCGACTCAGCGCGGCCACCTTTCCGTTCAAACTTTGTACTTGCTTTATAGTTCTAGGCACTTGTATGTCCCGAACAGCCTGAATCTTTTTCGGATTAGCTTCAATTCCACGTTCGTTCACAATGAAACCTAAGAACTTCCCTGATGCAACGCCAAAAGAACACTTTAAAGGGTTGATCTTCCTCCCGTAATGCCTGAGTATATCAAACATCTCTGCTAAGTCTTGGATGTGGTCTTTTGACTGTCATGACTTCACGAGAATGTCATCCACATAGAATTCCATTGTTCTACCAATCTGGTCTTTAAACATTCGATTCACCAGACGCTGATAAGTTGCTCCAGCGTTTTTTAATCCAAAAGGTATTACTACATAGCAATATTGTCCCACATCTATGACAAAGCTGGTGTGTTCTTGGTCTGGAATGTGCATCGGGATCTGATTGTATCCCGAATACGCATCCATAAATGACAATAATGCGTGTCCGGCGGTAGAGTCGACGAGCTGGTCGATTCTAGGTAAAGCGAAACTATCCTTCGGGCATGCTCTATTCAGATCAGAGTAATCAACACAAGTTCTCCACTTCCCATTCGCTTTTCTCACCAGCACAGAGTTAGATACCCATTCGGGGTAGAGGGCATTGCGGACGAACCCATTGGCTTTGAGTTTATCCACCTCCTCTTTGAGAGCAGCGGACCTCTCTGGGTCCATGCCTCTCCGTTTCTGTTTCATAGGAACGTACTTTGGGTCTATGTTCAACATATACTCGCAATAGTGGGAGAAATCCCGCACATATCAGAATGTGTCCAAGCGAAAACATCCAGATTCGCTTAGAGGAAATCAGTGAGGTCCTCGGCCATTGAAGGGTCGAGTTGTGATCCAATCTTAAGAACTCGTGATGGGTCATCCCGGCTGACTGGAATGTCGATCGTCGGCTCAGCCAGTGCTGCATTCGTTTCCTTGGTTTCCCCATCATTATCTCTCGGATCTATGTCTCTAAGGATCCGAGAATGTCGCCCGAGCCAGAGCTCGGGAAATACTTGTCAATCATCAGTATTTAGGATGTGGACGAAGCTGTCCGCAACCTTCCCTTTTTCTCTCCGTTGAGCTTCTCTCAGCTCTGCCACATAACATGCGCAACCGGTCACCTGATCGCCATGTACTACACCGACTCCTTTGTCTGTCAGAAACTTTAATGTCAAACACCATGGGGCCAAAGCGGCCCTAAAATCTGCCAGGGCCGGACGACCCAAAAATACATTGTATGGAGAGTCAACATCCATCACTATGAACGGTAGGATTCGCACTCTCCTATGCTCACCTTCCCCCAGTTCAACTGGTAACTCAATATACCCAATCGCGTCGGTTGCGGCACCATTAAAGCCGTGGATACGGGCTTTGCATGGTTTTAAATCTTTTGTCTCCATCTTCATTTGGTCATAAGCCTTCATGAAGATGATGTTGACAGAGCTTCCACAATCAATCAAAATCCTTTTGACGTAACTGGCCCGATCGTTGCAGATATGACCATCGGGTCGATAGTAGGAACCTCCACCCTATCTGCAGGTCGACTCCTAAACACTATATCGTATGTCATCATGCATTGTTGTTTTGCAGGGTTCCATCTTCCACATTCAAACAACATTCATAATTCGCATGCCTCAAGGAGGTAGCATATCATTCCATCTCCTGCCAATTCTTGTCTGTAGGATGAGGTCCTCCGACTATAGTGTTTATGATCAACCTACCAACGGTCCGGGCAGGTTCCTTTAGGTAGCGTGGAGCCGGCCCGCGTCCGAGGTCTGATGTTCCTTGCCTACCCTCTGGTGGGTTCTTAACAAACTTCTACAGCTTTTTCTGCCCGATTAACTTTTCTATGGCATCATGGAGGTGTCTACACTCCTCAGTATTGTGCCCGTGGGTCTCATGGAAGCGACGGTATTTCCCCGTCTGTTTCTGTTCCTCAGTGGACTCCTTTGGGCGCGGCTTTCTATATTGGAAGGTGTTACAGGTAGATAGGTAAATGTTTTCAAGAGACGTATTCAGGGGGGTGTATCCGGTTTAGGTCGGAATCCTCGACTTCCATTTCCCTGTCTCTTTTTACTTCCCGGGATTTCCACCTCCGGATCCTTTAGACTGCCCAGCTTGTTCTGTACATTGACATGAACTTTTCCCAAACTGTCGTCGTTGCTTTACGGCGATGTTACTTTTCACAGTGTCCTGAACAGACCCCGGTGCCTTATCTCGTCTCGTCCATCGAGCTTCCTCCCTCCTTATGAACTGGTGAGCTTTGGATAGAATCGCTCCAACGTAGTTGGGAGCTTTCCTGCCAACCAATCTCCAAACTTCGAGTCTGGATCTACACCTCGCATCACCGCCATCAAGATTGCGTGGTCGTTAGGGTTGCTAACTTCAGTGGCGGCAACATGAAACCTCTGCAAGTATGCTTTCAAAGACTCTCCCGGAGCCTGGATCATGCTTGATAAGGACATCACGTCCTTTGGACGAGTGGCATGTATCCTGAATTGTTCAACAAATTTCATCGCCAACTCGTCGAAGCTGGATATAGACCGCGGAGGAAGTCGAGTAAACCACATAGTGGCGATCCAGGAGAAAGTGATTGGGAAGCACCTACACTTAGTTGCGTCATTCGCCCTTGTAGAATCCATCATCCATTCGTACCTCATCACGTGTTGCCTAGGGTCAGTCCTCCCTTTGAAGGCTGGGATAGTCGACATACCGAATTTCTTAGGATACTCAGCCTGTAGAATAATGTCTGTGAAGGGAATTGACTCCTGGACACTCCCCAATCTTCGTTGGTCAGGCCTTGGTTTTCTCTCATTAACTGCCTGACCATGGCTGATAAGTCTGCAGTTTGTATGGAGGATGGAAAGTTGGATTCCGTTCCACGTGACCGTGCGGGTTGATGTCCCGCCTGTTGGCGGTCGGGCGAACGTGCGTCCTGAAGGCCAGCTTGATTTGGGTCTTGGTGAGCCGGGTGTCCGGTCTCCGCACGTGCCTGATCCCTGGTGGATCGATCAGTGGCACCTGCCTGTGGAACTTCAGTCTTACGGCATCTACGCCTAGGAGGTTCATCAGCTGAAGTCGAGCTATCGAATGAAGAATAAGGAGCAGGACTACTTCCAGCATTCTGATGCTGCTGCTGGGCAAGCTGAGTCATGAGATTAGTGTTGGCTTGAATCTTCTCAGCCAGTTGCCTTCTACTTACCCTGAGTTCTCTTATCAAGTCGTTGAACTCTCCTCGGGTAACGACTTCCGTTTGATTTTGGGTGGAGGGCCCTACACCTTGAATTGCTTGCTGGTTGCTAGGTCTAACTTGTTGCACACTAGCAGTCTCGTGGACGTCCGCATTGTGAGAGGCTGATCGAGTGCGTGGTCTTCCCATAGTAGAGTTGTCGGTTGGAACTCTGAATAGATTCAACGGGCGTCCAATGAATAAGTCGGATCTCCTTCGGGGGATTTTTCAATCCAGTAGCTACAAAGTAGATCCTATCGACCCGAGAATTCGATTCGCAGTGAAAGCACCAAAATGTTAGCACCTGAATTGGTCGCTAGCACCCTTAAGAGAGATTATGCAGAGAGATTAATGAAGAAAATAAATGTAAACAGGGAACAGAATGCTAAACTCAATGTAGAAAATAAGAACACCAAATTTATAGTGGTTCGGCGTAATTGCCTACGTCCACTTTGAGGTTAATCTTTATTGCTTTACTTATCAACTGGTTATAGATACATTGCGTACACCAACTATTCGATTACAATTCTTAAGCAAAGAAGATAAGTCATGAATGCGGCAGAGTCTCACCGGTGTTCTTGAAAATAAGGTCCCCTTCACTATGTCCCTACCTCTCTATTTATAGACGAAGATGGGTTGGACGCCCTGACGGGCCTAGTAGCAAGATTACTCATCCCAAAACAAGTTACTCCTATGTGCCGATCCATTAATGCCGAGCGGCATATGCCGAACGCTTCCTTAATGTCGAACGAGGCGATGTGTTGAGTGAAGAGTGCAAGCCGAACGAGAATCGATGTAGGAAGAGGGGAGATGTCGAACAAGGCTAGAATGCCGAACGATCTTTGGATGCCGAGCAGTGTGGAATGCCGAACGATATACTGTGCCGAATGGCCCACAATGCCGAACGAGGTCTGGATGCCGAACATCCCTGGATGCCGAACGATCTTGTATGCCAGTCGAGGCATGAATACCGATCGAGAATGAATACCGAACACATCTGGATGCCGAACGATCTTGAATGCCGGTCGAGGCATGAATGCCAATCGATAATGAATGCCGAACACTTATGGATGCCGAATGATCTCGAATGCCGATCGACTTGGATGCTGGACGGTGCACAAATGCCGAGTGCCTAGTTGCCTGGTCAATCGTCCACGTAACAAAGTGATTTCTTTAAACCAATTCCAAGTTCCAACATAAGCTTGAATTTCGATAATAATTCAATTTACATAAAACAAATTTATTTCCAAATATCATTCAATTAAATTCAAAAAAATTAAGGGTTAAAAAATCATTTAATTTAACAAATCCGCTGTCCCTATATAATTCTCCACCCTATGGTCAAGTGATACGGATATTTATCATTTTAATCCATAATTATTTATATTTACAGATATATCATTTAAATCCACAAACCCGATTTAATACTACAATCCATAAAATCGCTCGAGTCTATCATTTCAACCCATAACGATTTTTCCCTAATCTATAGATCGTTCGGTATATATCATTTCAACCCATAGATATTTTCCTAACAATAACTAAAGGAAACTGCAGAGTAATAACATTATATATATCAAACATGTCATTCAATCAACCAATATCAACAACCAAACATCCATCATAACCGTCGTCCAATTTAGCCAATAAATTTTAAAAATTATCTAATTATCAATAACAGGTAATTAGTTGCAATATTAAATTCAGTAACAAATTAAATGGCAATTTAATTCTAATTAAATTCAAATTAATAGGAATAGAAATTCAAATATGCCAAACAACCATAAATAAATTCCTAATCACATCGTAAATTTATTTAACTAACATAAGAAATTTTTAAAGTTGTGAGTGGGTCAAAACACTCACCTTCGATTTTAAATCGATTTATAACCCAATTTAGGGTCCAAATCCAAACAGTCTCAGAATTTATCCAAACCAGCATCAAAATGTCTAGAATTTTGATACGATTTCGTCAAAACAAACTACGTCCAAATCCGAGTTCGTATGTAAAAGTTATGAACGTTAGAACATAAAGTTTTAAATTGAAATTAATTAAAACAAGATAAAGTAAATTACCCTGTCCACGTCAGCATCACAGAACGTCGAAAACCTAGGACAGACATATGCACAAACCCTACTGCGCCGTCGGCCTTGGCTCTCTCATGCCTGCTACCTCATGCGTCGCCACCCCCAATCCGCACATGCTAGAACGACGAGTAGCTCCTGCAGACCCTCCCTCTGAGGCGCGACCACCCGCGATGGTCCCAATGGCCGCTGCCGCTGGTGATTCCTGTAGGATCGATTTCACCCTAGAGGGGGTGAATAGAGTGATACTATTGATTATAAAAATTATTGCGGAACTTTATACAAAATAATTTCAACACAGATATGGCAGAATAATAGCAGCACAGATAATAGCAGAATAATAAATGCAGAAATAGAACAACACAGATTTACCCAACTTCGGAAAAACCCTGCCTACATGCTGACCCTAAGGTTCCTACAGAAATTAAGCGGTCAGATGCCTACACACATAAACTCGCGACACCCGCTATCGACTAACATTATCTCTACGCTCAAAACCCTGCCACAACTTAGCCACTGAGTCGTAAATTCTCGAACTACACCACTGTAGTTCATCCCCTAGTCACACGTCTAGAAATTACAATGTTTAAAAGAGAAATTAAAAACACTTCAAAATAATAAAATAAGAAAAACCCTAATTTTAAATATAACAGCCCAAATAAATTATAGCCGGCCTAAATATTATGAAGTAATAAAACACTGTCCCCCTTTCTTTTATTCCTTCGGCCCTATCCTTTGCTCATGAAAAATGGCGTTCATTTTCTTTTCTTTTGCTCGAAAATTAGGGCTTTTTATAAATAGAAGATGCCGAATTCAGTAGCATGATCGAATAATGATTTACGCCCTTGCTTTGTCGATCGACTATCTCTTTGAGTTGCTCACGGTTGCTTCTATTTGATCGAGTTTGACTTTGCATTCGGTATGTAATCTATGTCTTTTGCTTTATTCGTTGATATGCTTGAACTCGATCTTGATTCGTGTTGAATGATTATTCCTTTTTGCTTGGACTCGAATGATTCTGAAAGCCGATGATGATTGGATTTAAATAGGAATCGAATTCTTATATTCTCGTTCGAATTAATTTACTTGAATTTGTCTATTGATTTATCTCGGACACTTGATTTTGCATGAATGCTGGAGATTTTCTCTGACTTATACAAATTGTATATTTTTATTAGCTTGATTCCCACAGTTTTTATTTGCTTGTGATTGATACCATGGCCACCACGGTTTTGAATTTCTGGCATTTAAGTTTATGCTGACTTCGGCACTTATTTGACATGGTTGAACTTGCTACGGTTTTAGTTTCTGACTTATTCGACTTCCTTGATTAACTTGCGGCATGTCTGTTTATCCCTGTAGCATACTTGACTTGTTTGATTGTCGTTCCATGACTTTAAACTTGTGTGCATTTTGGCTTGTTCAAATTCTTTGACAACCACAGCTTGACATTGACTTTGTTCAATTGCTTATGGCTTCGACTTCAATTTTGATATTACTTTATTTTAAACTCGTAACATGTTGTTGATTTTTACCTTAGTGACTTAGGCACTGTCACTACTTCCATGTTGCCTCGAGTATGTTTTGTTCATCGGTATCACTATTTCATTTGTGTTGGGCATTGTTGTAGATATGTATTGCATTGAGCTCTGGTTTCAATGTGTATAACGTTTCATCGGCATTGCATTGTTCAATGAGTTAGCCATTAGAAATAGTGTACATAGACCTGTATACATATATGTATGGATATGTGTATGATTCTTGTGCCTCTTAAGTCTTTGTTGCACTGTCCATATGAGTTCATTTAGTCCAAACATTTGCCTTTTCATTGTGGTCTGGACTTGCTCGAATTATGTAGTTCATGTCTTGATATTGACTGTTGCATTGCTTCTGATCATATATGTTGACTTTTTCATGTTACATTTCTGAATGTTTAAATGCAGTTTATCACCATGTTTTCTTTATGCCTTCACTAGTTCACGGGGCTGTTTCATTTAAAGTTGTACATGTGTATTGTTACTGCATTTGCTTGTATACTTCACTTGCTCTGGTCCTTTAGCTCATGTATACTTGTTGTATACACTTGTTTTCTGTTGTCCTTTGTTATTTGATGTTGAGGCCATCACTTGTTATGGTTGTTGCTGCTTACTTGTTTTCATGGTCGTGCACTTGGGCTTGTACTTGAATGTGCTGTCTGATTGCTTGTGTGGCCTTCTTCTGTTGCAAATGTTTGTGACTTGGTCTTGTAACATTGAAACTATACTGGTGCAATTTTGACAATCTGTTCATTTTGTTTGGGGCTTTTGTTTCCAATTCTTTTTATGGCCATTGCATTTTTGAGGCTGTGTTGCTTGATTGCTTTGATCGAGAATTTTCACTTGTACTTGACTTGTGCTTTGTATTGCACCTGAATTGAATACAGCTTATAGCTCGAATTTGACCTTGTGTTGATAATGTGACATTATTTTTATTGCATTTGAGTTGAACCCGGCTTTTGATTTGGGTTTGACCTTGTGCTCACCTGTCCCTGTAACTTTATCAAGTGTATACTGGTGTGCACGGTCTTGTGGCATGTACAGTAATCCACTGTGCATGTCACAAGCTATTCGTATATGATGAATTCAAATTTAAATGATGAATCTAAATAACTGAGGAAAATAATATTTTCAAAGTATACGTTTTATTTTACACTGCAAAAATATTTTCTTTTCAATTTTACTATGTCGGTATTTATTTTTGCAGATTGCTCACATGTTGGATACAATCTGGAATGGAGTTGAAGAACAATACGAGTGAATGAGTGAAATGTAGTGAGGTGCATATGTAAATGATAATTGTAATGTAATTGAAATTGTGTGTATATATATAGTGAGAGCTCGAATTTGTACTATTCAAAATTGTAATAAATATTTGTTTGAATAAAATATCTACTTGAATTTAAATTCTGTGTCATTTATTTTATTCACCAAATATTTATTTAATTATATGAGAAATAAAATAGTACATTAACAAATACATTTAAATGAATATATATATATATATATGTTTATTATCATCAAACAAAAATCATATACTAACATATTCAACAGTCTTCCCCTTTTGATGATAACAAACATATATTTAAGATTTTGAATTTATTAAATGTATTTGATTATTCAATTTGCTCCCCCTATTTGATTGCTCCCTCTCTACACAAAGTCCACCTTCATATATGCATGTAAATAAAAATATGCAAATGTGCATATATGAAAATAGAAAATATTTGACCTTTACTTGTCAAAATCTTAACTTTTCTCTCCCCCTTTTGTTATCAGCAAAAGAGTAACAGTGTTAGAAAAATAGAGATAAAGTTATAGACATTAATACAACATTAAAACTCAATCGAATATAAATATTAAATTTCAATAAAAAATCAAAAAAAAAATCATAAATACTCTGTTTGACGCATATTCCACTTTGGAATGATAGAGATGATGTCATCATATAAAACCATGTAGTTGTGTCTATTTGTGGTATATTTATATCAGGAATTTGAATATCTACTAACCATGCATAACCGTTAGTACTTTTAAATGAGATTAGTAGTATTCCATTTTTTTATAAAAAATCAATTCAAGTATCTTCTAAGCAAACATAACCGTGAGGACTTTTAAATGGGATTAGAATCAACTTATCTATTTAATAAATCAATTTTGATATACGTTCCATACATGCATAACCGTGAGGATTTTTAAATGAGCATGGAATCACAAAATCAAAAATTCCAAGTAATTCACCCATGCATAACCGTGAGGACTTTTAAATGAGAGTGAATACTTTGGATCTTTTAAAAAAAATGAAAAACGAATGATTTCCTGTTTAGAATACCACATATTGACAAACTATATTGAATTTTGATGAGTGATGGTCATTAGAAATATGATAGAAATAGAGATGGTCATGGAATTTTTACCAACAAAAAGTTTTTATAACTTCTGTTCAAATTTCTAAAGAAATTTACTAAATATACCATCCCAAGTTATAATATATGATTAATATCAACACTCGTCACTTTTTCAATCACTATTTATCTTTTAGATAATAAGTAGGGAGTCAGATTAGTCAATGTAGTTATTTAAAATCAAATCCAAAAATAATTATAAAATCAAAATTTTCAAAATGACTAATCTGAAACAAGGTCAACAAAAAATATTTTCTGGAAGGGGTTTTTATGAGAAAAAGGTCTGCTAATTTGAAAATTATTTGAAATGAAAAATATGCATATATTTTCTCTGAGAATGATGCAATTACTAAATATCTCAACATAAATCACTTCCACTAATAATTTTTCTACCAACTAGATTACCAGTGTAATATACATTTGAATTTTTCTTTCACTCGTGATTATCATTATCTTGATGTTATAGACCAAACCATGAAGTTGCAACAATTTTTTGAAGTCATTTTTAATAGCTTTTAAATGAAATTAAATTGAAGCCGTGCAAACAATGATCATAGTGTGCATTAAGGTAACCAAATATATCCGAGAGTAATCATCAATAAAACGCCATCATTAATCCAAGCAAATCTATATGAAATAGTTCAAAGATAATTGTTCAACATTTTGAATAAGTCAGAATCAAAATCATCATTCATCTTTTTTTAACATAACTGGCTGATTCAAATCAGATATGGTGTAGGTTATCACATTAACCTCTTTTATCTTTACCAATAATATTTCGTTGTTGTCCATTGTAATTCTACCACCTTTATACTAGTCTAATGAACTCTGTTTTGTCGCCCGTTGTGTCCCTGGAGCAGCCATAATCCAAGTAAAACTATTGTAGTTCCTTAGCCAGCCACCACACCTACACGATAAAAGATTTTTGTGACCTATTTGTTTTTATAGGTCCATGGTTATTAGTGGCAAAAGATTTTGAAAAACAGTTTTATGGAGACCCAAAGCTATTTATATATCCTTTCGGCACCCAGATTTGTTTAACTTTGAGGGATTTTATATTTATGCCTTTTGAAACCCAAATTGGAATTGTTTTCACGTGTTTGGGTTTATACCAACAAATGTTTTGATTGTGTCCAATTTTTCTACAAATTATGCACTCAGATTTTACTTGATTAATTTTGCTTTCAACACGTTCAGAATGTTTATACCCAAGTCCTTGTCTAACAGTATTAACAGTTTGTTTCCTTAATAACATATTCAATGATTTTTTACTTTTGGAGAATTTTCCTAAAGTCATTGATAGTTGTTGGACTTGTGTTTTAAGTGATTTGTTTTTGTTCAATAATTGTGTGCACTTTTCAATAGAATTTTCTCTCCTAGTATTATCGCTCTCTTTCAAAATCAGAATTTCATTTTCAAGCGATTTAATTTTAATTTCTGATTCTTCGAGTGATGGACACTTATCACACTTAGGGATCTTACTTTGATAGTTTTTAACTAATTGATCAAGCTGTTTATTTAAATCTATCAAAGTATCTCTTTGTGATTCCATTTTAGCTTACTTCTCCCTAAGTCATTCAAAGAAACCATTTACTTCTTGGAAATATGTAAGTAATTCTGAGTGAGTAAGTTATGATACCTCGCTTAGCTCGTCATCATCGCTTACAATTCTATCACGTCGTAGGCACAAATCTGCTTTCTCACTCTCACTACTAGTGCTTATATAATCATCACTTTTATTCCACGTGGCTGCAAAACTTTTCCTTTTTGAATTCTTTTCTTGGCCGTGTTGAAGTCGAGGACAATTGAGCATGATGTGTTCGGGTTTGTTGCAACTGTGACAGATAATCTCCCGTTCGTCTGGGCTGTCTACTGCATTGGCTATTCTACTTTTCAATTTCTGATTTAGAGCTAGATTTCCGTATTTGTGATTCCACTTTTTGAATTTCTTCATTAATAGTGCCAGCTCAGTTGCTCCATCATCATCATCACTTTTTGTTGTTCCTTTAAGAGCTATTGATTTATTTCGGGTATCACCTTCTTCTCGTTCTTCCTTGAATTTCATTTCTAGCTCATAAGTGGTGAGATTTTCAATGAGGTCTTCAACTTTGATTTGTTTCAAATCCTTTGATTCTTGAATGGCTGTAACTTTTACTTCCAAATTCCATGGAAGGACTCTAAGGATTTTTCGGACTATTTCCAACTCTGTGTATGATTTTTCGAAAGCTGTTGATTTGTATATGAGATTGGAAAGTCGTGCATACATCTCTTTAACATTCTCATCCTTGGCCATTACGAGTTCTCGTATTCGATACTAAGCATTGCAAGGCGAGATTCCTTGACTTGAGATGTTCCTTCGTGAGTCACTTCAAGTGTGTGCCAGATTTCCTGTGTAGTTAGACAATGTGAGACACGATTATATTCAATATGATCCAATGAACAGATAATAGAATTCATGGCTATAGCATTAGCATTTTGTAACTTATTTTCTAGATCTATCCATTGATCAATTGTTTTTTCAATTTCCTGATTATTTACTACTATAATTGGCGCTCTGTAACTTGTCTCAACAATATTCCAAGCTCAATGGTTTTCAGAAAAAATTTCATTCTATTTTTCCAATAAGCACATTCACCAGTGAACATTGGTGGTCTATCTATCAACTGACCCTCAGCAAAAGCACTATTGGAAGAAGTCATTTTAGAATTTTAAATTTTAAAACAAAAATTTGTTTTTGAAAAAAAAAATTCAAGTTTATTAAAAAAATTACTTCTATTCCTAGCTCTGATACCACTTGTAGGATCGATTTCATCCTAAATGGGGGTGAATAGGGTGGATACTATTAATTATAAAAATTATTGCGGAAGTTTATACAAAATAATTTCAGCACAGATAAGGCAGAATAATAGCAACACAGATAATAGCAAAATAATAGATGTAGAAATAAAACAACACAGATTTACCCAGCTTCGGCAAAACCCTGCCTACGTGCTGCCCCTAAGGTTTCGACTAGAAATTAAGTAGTCAGGTGCTTACACACGTAAATTCACGATATCCGCTATCGATTAATCTTATAACTACGCTCAAAACCCCGCCACAACTCAGCCACTGAGTTGTGAATTCTCAAACTACACCACCGTAGTTCATTCCCTAGTCACACGACTATAAATTACAATGTTTAAAAGAGAAATTAAAAACAATTTAAAACAACAAAATAAATAAACCATAATTTTAAATATAACATCCCAAATAAATTATAGCCGGCCCAAATATTATGAAGTAATAAAACATTGTCCCCTTTTCTTTTATTCCTTCGGTCGTATACTTTGCTCGTGAAAAATGGCGTTCATCTTCTTTTCTTTTGCTCGAAAATTAGGGCTTTTTATAAATAGAAGATGCCGACTTCAGTAGCATGATCGAATGATGATTTACGTCCTTGCTTTGTCAATCGACTGTCTCTTTGAGTTGCTCACGGCTGCTTCTATTTGATCGAGTTCGACTTTGCCTTGGGTATGTAATTTATGCCTTTTTCTTTACTCGTTGATATGCTTGAACTCGATCTTGATTCGAGTAGAATGATTATTCCTTTTTGCTTGGACTCGAATGATTCTGAAAGCTGATGATGATTGGGTTTAAATAGGAATTGAATTCATATATTCTCGTTCGAATTAAATTACTTGAATTTGTCTATTGATTTATCTCGGCTACTTGATTTTGCATGAATGTTGGAGATTCTGTCTGACTTATTCAAATCGTATATTTTTATTAACTTGATTCCCACGGCTTTGAATTGCTTGTGATTGATTCCTTGGCCACCACGGTTTTAAATTTCTGGCATTTAGTTTTATGTTGACTTTGGCACTTAGCTTGACGTGGTTGAACTTGTTGCTGTTTTATTTCTGACTTATTCGACTTCCTTGATTGACTTGTGGCATGTCTATTTATCCCTGTAGCATACTTGACTTGTTTGATTGTTGTTCCATGACTTTTGAACTCGTGTGCATTTTGGCTTGTTCAAATTCTTTGACAACCACGGCTTGACATTGACTCTGTTCATTTTCTTATGGCTTCGACTTCAATTTTGATATTGATTTGTTTTAAACTCGTAACCTGCTGTTGATTTTTACCTTTGTGACTTAGGCACTGTCACTGCTTCCATGTTGCCTCAAGTATGTTTTGTTCACCGGTATCACTGTTTCATTTGTGTTGCGCATTGTTGTAGATATGTATTGCATTGAGCTCGTGTTTCAATGTGTATGATGTCTCACTGGCATTGCATTATTCAATGAGTTAGCCATTAGAAATAGTGGACATAGACATGTATACATATATATGTATGTATATGTGTATGATTCTTGTGCCTCTTGAGTCTTTGTTGCACTGTCCACATGAGTTCATTTAGTCCAGACATTTGCCTTTTCATGTGTGGTCTAGACTTGCTCGAATTATGTAGTTCATGTATTGATATTGACTGTTGCATTGCTTCTGATCATATATATTGACTTCTTCATGTTACATGTCTAGATGTTTGAATGCAATTTATCACCATGTTGTCTTTATGCCTTCACTAATTCATGGGTCTATTTCATTTAAAGCTGTACATGTGTATTGTTACTGCATTTGCTTGTATACTTCACTTGCTCTGGTCCTTTTGCTCATGTATACTTGTTGTATACGCTTGATTTCTATTGTCGTTTGTTATTTGATGTGGAGGCCATCACTTGTTAAGGTGGCTGCTGCTTACTTGTTTTCATGGTCATGCACTTGGGCTCGTACTTGAATGTGCTGTCTGATTGCTTGTATGGCCTTCTTCTGTTGCAAATGTTTGTGACTTGGTCTTCGAGCATTTTCACTTGTACTTGACTTGTGCTTTGTATTGCACCTGAGTTGAATCCAGCTTATAGCTCAGGTTTGACGCTGTGTTGATAATGTGACGTTATGTTTATTGCACTTGAATTGAACCGGCTTTTGATTTGGGTTTGACCTTGTGCTCACCTGTCCCTGTAACTTACATCAAGTGTATATTGGTAAGCACGGCTTTGTGGCATGTACAGTGATCCACTGTGCATGTCACAAACTGTTCGTATATGATGAATTCAAATTTAAATGATGACGAACAACCCAACTAATTGAGGAAAATAATATTTTCAAAGTATACATTTTATTTTACACTACAAAATTATTTTCTTTTCAATTTTACTGCGTCAGTATTTATTTTTGCAGGTTGCTCAGATGCTAGATTCAATTTGGAATGGAGTTGAAGATCAAAAGGGGTGAATGAGTGAAATGTAGTGAGGTGCATATGTAAATGATAATTGTAATGTAATTGAAATCATATAGAAATTGAACTTGTGTGTATATATAGTGAGAGCTTGAATTTATACTATTCAAATTGTGTATTTATAGAATTTTGTTTGAATAAAATATCTATTTGAATTTAAATTCTATGTCATTTATTTTATTCGCCAAATATTTATTTAATTGTATGAGAAATAAAATAGTACATTAACTAATACATTTAAATGAATATATATATATATATATGTTTATTATCATCAAACAAAAATCATATACTAGCATATTCAACAATTCCAGCCAAATTTTGGCGAAATCCGATGACCAATTCGATGAACGAACAATAGATCTAAGACTTGCTCAATACCACCTTCCCAACGCCGCCTCCTGATTGTCGATTGGACAATGATCCATGGTTGGATCGTCAAAACCCTGAAATGAACGGCTGAGGTTCAAGCTCGATTTTTGGACAAACAGTAACTCGAATTGGAAAACGAATCATTGCAGAAGATTACGCTCATTGAGAGCTTCAAAATGTTTTATAATTCGATATATTTTGAGGCGTTTAAATTTTTCGATTTGATTTTGATTTGCAATTGAATTTGGAATTTGTTTTGTTTGTCTACCATTGAGAAGAAGAAGCCAGAGAGAATTGTACGTACAGAAAATTGAAAATAAGAAGTAGCTAGGGTTTATAACGGGCTATTATAAGCAAAGCTGAAAACGAAAATAATGGACTAGATCGATTTGGATTGAAAATCGACCCAAAAAGCACATTCTGTCTCAAGAAAGAAAATGGGTCATCCTATATATCAAAATAGATGTTTTCAATATTTTTAAACTATATGGAACAGGTTTCAAGTCCAAACTCCATCGTATGAAGAAGTTAGCTTAAAATCAGCTTATTTCAAATTGATTTCAATTAATTTGGTTTCTACGCGTTTCGAGTCCGTAAGATCAACGGTAAGTCTGATCACTACAAAACATGAAATCCTACAATAATTCACCATTATGGATCCGATAAAACTAGTTTCATCGAAATCCGAGACAGTAGCCAAAATGGCTATTTTCACGTTAATTAAATAAATTAATATAAAATTAATTAAATCACCTTTTCAATTCAAAATTAATTATTTACAATTCTATCATTTTAGATTACTCAGTAATTTATAATCTTTTAAAACAAATTTCCATATCAATTTATTATTGAACATTTCACCAATTTCAATGTTTAATTTCAGTTTCAATAAATTCAATATTTTTAAATTCCTAAAAATCCATTTATATTTTATTTCCATCTTGTTATGCAATCAATTATCATCTTACGGGTAAAATTAACATTGGTTTATATCTTAGTACACCAATATTCTCCAATTTCATCTTAATTCCCATTAACGTAATATTTGAATATTTAATTTCATTTAATTACAATTAACCCAATTGTTATATTTAAATTCCAATAAATTGATAAATCTTGATTTCCATTCTTTTTATTCAACTAATTGTCATATTATGAATAAAATTAACATCGTTTCCAACTATTACCTTAATTTGCATTAATGTAATATTTAATTGTATTTATTGCAATTGGTTTCCAATTTAATTGAATAGCCTAAATAAATAGGTAACATATAATAATTATGACCATTGACTTTTAATCACAATTAGGTTTATTATTCACAACAAATGTTATAATCGCTTTCATAACACTAATTTTATTAAATTAACATTAACTATACTATTTCATTAATTAATTTAATATTTACATTTGTTTTTTTATATTCAGTTTATAACCAAGTATAACCTTTACATTATTTCAATTGATTGGAATTTGATTCAGGTTGTTAATGGTTGACTGTAATTAACATTGTTACCTTTATTTTAGTTATTATTTCATTAATATATCACAAAAAAAATTCTCTCAATATTAAATCCCGAAACTTTATTTAATTGACTAATTTTAATTGTCGAAAATTATGGGTCATTACACTCTCTCCCATTCAAAACTTTTCGTCCTCGAAAAGGAAAAAGAAGAAACTAATTAGTCAATATATCATATTCAAAATATTAAACTTATAACCAACTAATTTGCAAAATTAAATAATTTAAATAAAATATATTAATTTATGATGATTAAATCCTTTAATTTCAAGTTAATAAAATTGGAAAACATTTCACAAAATTTATCGAAGTCCAAAATTTACGGAAAATTTCGGCAGAGTCTCCTTTGTATGGAGAGGCCTGGGAGAAATAATAATATCAATAATAAAAAATATATCACATATATTTCAAAATAATATATCCCAACAATGGAAAAAAATAATATAATATTGCTATAATACTGTAATTCGAGAATGTACCTATTTGTCGGGCAAACAACGTTTAAATTGTGAAACCAAAAGCAGCTGCAATTGCTTCCATAACCTGTATTTCACTTATATAATCCAAAGAATTTAATAATTATACATAAAAGAGAATATTTATGTTGTCTCAAATAATAACAAACAAATCAATATAACATAACAATATTGACTTGCAAACGAGCATACAATCATCATATGCAATCAAAGTAGTCAACCATCCATCCATGGCAACCAAAACAAATGGTTTGTTCGGGTTTTGATAGTTTTAAATCGTATAGAATGACGAATAACTACTAAGTATATCATTTACTCAACAGTCTTAGAAAACTCAGCAAATTATTCATACATCCTAAACAATTAGAAGTATCCTTTCCCGAACAACCCATAAGTCAAAAAAAACAACAAATTTCAAACATTATTTAAGTTTATTCTTATTAGTTTCCTTTCACAAAATTTATTATTTAAAAATTTTCCATTCATACAATGATCATTCCTTTAATTTACATTTATTTCTTACAAAATTTTACTTCCATTCATTCATGTGATACTTAATTCCATTTATTTACATATGTCTTTACTTTTTCTTACATATGTCATTCATATTTTCTTACATATATTATTTGCATTTCTTACATATGTTATTTACATTTTCTTACATATGTTATTTATACTCAAATTTTAAACATATGTAAATCAATTCTTAAAGTGCTATATAGGTTTCTTGGTAAATAAATTCCCATTAATGCATTCAGTACTTATTTCATTTATCTCCATTCGTTACTTGCAAAATTCATTTTTTTCATTTATTCATTTATTCATGCAATGTATTCTTACATAAGTTATTTCCATTCAATTGTTTATAATAACCAATGAATTCATTACTCAAGTATTACATATATCTTTTTGCGGTTTAGTTCGCATTTATTAATTTATATACTTGATTTCCATTAGATATTAATATTCATTAGCGCATAAGTTCATATTTAAGTTTCTTACCTTTGATGTGAATTCATTTCCTTATATAGTGTCATTGAATATTAAATTTATTTTCTGAATCATTTCAACCTTTATGAAGTTATACTTAATTTAGTACACTATTCATTTTATTATTTACTTTAATTATCAATAGCTTCAAACATTAACTTAAGTTCACAATCCTTTTCTTACAGTACTCATTTTGTTATTTCATTTTATTTAGTAGCACTTCAACATAATTTAAGTTTATAACAACTATAATATAAAATCCTTATTTATAAAAAGCAATTACATTGAACACTTTCATTCCTCAAGTTTACTCGTATAATATTCCATCACATATCCTATTTAACATTACAACTTTTAATATTTTGGTAATTTATGTACATATATGTTTTTAAGAATGCAATTGAAAGTTATACAAGTTTATCTTACTTATTTTAATTAACTTAATGTTCAATAGTTATCATTTCTCATTTTCAAATCCTTTTTATTTAAAATTTTCAATTTTCAGAATCCTTGTATATTTCATTTATACTTAGCATTTAATTTTCTTATTTTCATTTTAGATATTAAAATTATTAGATAGTTAAAATTTCATTTCATTACAATAATTGAAATCTATAACTTATAGAAATTTGAGAACTAAATGTCGGGTTCCATTTCAAATCATTTAAAAAATAACGTATACATGTATATACGTACAACTTATATGTCCAATCATATTTAAAATTTGAGATTTTTTTTTATTTGTTTATCAAAATAAATGTGCAACAACACTAATACAGCGGTCTTCCCACTTTGAAACTCGAAAACGAATGTCGATGATGCATCCACTCATCACCGAAATTATTTTCCAGCGATAGAGAGGGGAGTACAAAACTTATTTCACTTTGAAATTCCTTTTTAAAACATTCCTTTCAAATTATAATGAAATATTTATATCAGAAATTACTTCCAAATAATACTACTATTGTATTTCAAAATATTTTGAAAGAATTTTCAAAATCTCGAAACTTAAGTTCTGAAATTCCAATTTATATTCATTTTATTTGTAAATTTAATTTTTACAAGTAGTATTCATAGACTTCACTACCCAACAAACAAATATATCAACTAGCTATATCATTTATAAAATCTATAATTTTAGGTATAAAAATATATAATAGGCAAAATTATTTCATTTACCTATATTTCAAAACCAATATTATTTCGGTGAGTCCTATCGAGTGTTTAGAAATCCCTGTCAGTGCCATAGCGTCCCATGTATCGACTAGAATTTATACACACTAAATAGAACAAATTAACATAATATGAAAACCCATTTATAACACTAACAAATACGCTCTCTCATATATAAACTCTCGATGGCTCATTCTAGGGTATTACTACCTTATTCTATATGAGTCAGACCCCACAAAGCTAAAGTTATCGTTAAACCAAAGCTCTGATACCAAATGTAAGGACCTGCCTTTTTGGACGTTTTAAGCAAACATACATGCCGGACTCAAACCATTCAAAAGAGCAGATTGTTATGGGGTAAATGAGAAAAAAGAAAGAAATAAAACAAATACAGAATCTCGCGATGGAATGACAAAATAAATAATCAAATAACTATTTGTGAAGCTGTTTTATGAATACATTTGATTATTCTTTTACAGCACAAAGATCAGAATTACATAAAATAGAAATAAATAGATAAATAAATGCAACAGAACAACATGATGCAGAGGAATGAATAAAATAAATAATAGTGCAAATCTTTGTCTTCGTCCTCTAGAAATAAGGTCTTCAACCCTGAAATGCTCAGGCTGACCCGAGCAAATTGAAAAGACAAAACACTCGAGTCAGAACTAAAAGATCTTATGTAAGTTAAATTAATGGTAAATATGAGTGTGATGGTGTCAGAGATGTTAACGGGGTTTGACATCTCCTATCCGGTGTCTAACGTAAGCGCAATAACTTAAGAGATGTTCGAGATTCCCATCTTCTAAGGATCTGTTAAACTATCTACTATGTAGTACAATACGCTATTATAATAGTGTCTACAATAAACTAAAGTATTAAAATAGCGTTAAGACGTTACCCATATCCCCCTTAACACATTTTATATAATGCCTAGTCCATACAGATACTGTAAACTCCACCCGCAGGTGGGCTATCATGGAGCACTCCATAGGTACGACACAAAACAAACTCGTAGAAGGCGCGATAGGACATATGAATACGGCACTCGAGGCAATGCCAGTGTAGATACACCAATTGCATTCCCGGACTAGTGGTAACGCATAACAGCTACTACGACCCACCTCGAAACACACTCCCAAATCAAAATAAGGGTTGCAACCAAATTAATCAGAAAGTCAGAATATAATATTGAAGAAATGTGTCCGATCGGAGGAATAGCCTCACTTAGCCCGGTATAGCTACTGTTTTTGTCACATCTAAGTTGACTCATGAGAGTCAAGTCACGTCATACCTCATACAGAAATCGTTCGCCAAATCACCCCACTTTATTTCTAGAATCTCCACCACGTACACAGTTATTAAAGTGGTTTTCGGTATTGGCAAGGAGTATGACAATATCTGATCCCGGTCTCTTTAACAATCAATCGCTTATTACACATTGAATGGCTCTTTTAAATTTCCAAAACCATTTCATAATTGATATCAAAATATCATATTCAATTCAAATCATATCATTTTCGAAATTATATTCACTTTCGAAATCATATTCACCTTTGAACTCATATCACATTTGAAATCATAGTTTCAAAATTATATTTCCTTTCAAAGGTCTTATTTCAATAATAGGTTTAACTCTCATTTCGAAATTATCATATTAAATCAAATATGTTATTTAAATCCCAACTTAGGTTATAATGTCATTTAACCATATTCACTTTAAAATCGAGGATTTGAATATAAACACGTCCACATACTTAGTTTGAAATTTAGAAAAATAGTTTAGATAGTTATAAATAATTTAACAAGGTTAAAATTAAATTTTAGGATAGTTAGAATACTCTAAAATATTTCTAAATAGTATAAAAATAGTGTTTAAATTGATTTAAGATAGGCAAATAGATTTAAAATAGATTAGATATAATTAAAATAGATTAATAGCTTTAAAATAGATTAATTAGATTTAAAATAAATTAAATGGTTTAATAAGTTTAACATAAATTAAATTGGTTAAAATAGGTTAAGTAATTTATATGGTATATAGGTTGAAATCTTAATAATTAGAATTTTTAAATAATATATTTTTAAACAGTTTATATTAAAATATGGATTTGGAATTTATATCTATTTAACTATTTATTGTATTTCAACATATCTAGACCATTTAAATTTCCAATCCAACAAAACCTAATTTCAAATCTTTCAATCCAAATCCTCAATACTATTTAATTCCATCTCGATTTTAATCCATGTTTAAAATATCGATAAAATTTACTCCAATTTCAATACATTTCAAAATTTTATTCCAACCATTTCAACAACTCAATTCCGATAAATTTCAATTATATTTCCAAAGTTGACTTTAAAGTATCAATTAAATTCCTTTAAGTGATTTCTTTACACCAATTCCAATTTCCAACATAAACCTGAAATTCGATAATAATTCAATTTATATAAAACAAATTTATTTCCAAATATTATTCAATTAAATTCAAAAAAAATTAAGGGTTAAAAAATTATTTAATTCAACAGATTTGGTGTCCGTATATAATTCTCTACCCTATGGTCAAGTGATACGGATATTTATCATTTCAATCGGCAATTATTTATATTTATGGATATATATCATTTAAATCTGCAATCCCGATTTAATATTACAATCCATAAAATCGCTCGAGTCTATCATTTCAACCCATAATGATTTTTCCCTAATCTATAGATCGTTCGGGTATATATTATTTCAACCCATAATGATTTTTCTAACAATAACTAAAGGATCTTGTAGAGTGATAATATTATATATATCAAAAATATCATTCAATTCACCAATATCAGCAACCAAACATCCATCACAATCATCTTCCAATTCAGCCAATAAATTTTAACAATTAACTAATTATCAATAATAGGTAATTAACTGGCAATATTAAATTCAATAATAAACTAAATGGCAATTTAATTCAGATTAATAGGAATAGTAACTTAAATGTTCCAAACAACCATAAATAAATTCCTAATCATATTATAAATTTATAAGAAATTTTAGAAGTTGTGAGTGGGTCAAAAACACTCACCTTCGATTTTAAATCGATTTAAAATCCAATTTAGGGCCCAATTTCAAATAGTCTCAGAATTCATCCAAACCAGCATCAAAATGTCCGGAATTTCGTTACGATCCCGGCAAAATAAACCGCGTCCAAATTTGAGTTCATATGTAAAAGTTATGGACATTAGAACATAGAGTTTTAAATTGAAATTAACTACAACAAGATAAATAAATTACGATGTCCACGTCAACATCATAGAACGCCGAAACCCTAAAACAGACATACATACGAACCATGCTGCGCCGCCGGCCTTAGCTCGCTCACGTACCTCACGCGTCGCCAGCCTAATCCACACACACTAGAACGACGAGTACCAAGGCACGACCACCCGCCATGGTCCTAATGGCCGCCGCCACTGCTGGTGATTCCAGCCAAATTCTGGCGAATCCGATGAATTCTACAAACGAACAATAGATCTAAGACTTGCTCAACACCACCTTCCCAATGCTGTCTCCTGATCGTCGATTGGACGACGATCCACCGTTGGATCATCAAAACCCTAAAATGAAACCTCTATTTCTGGATAAACAGTAATTCGAATTGGAAAACAAATCATTGTAGAAGATTACACTCATCGAGAGCTTCAAATCGATATATAATTCGATATGTTTTGAGGAGTTTAATTTTTCTATTTGATTTGCAATTGAATTTGGAATTTGTTTTGTCTTCTACCATTGAGAATAAGAAGTCGAAGAGAATTGTATGTATATACAAATGAAAATAAGTAGTAACTAGGGTTTATAACAGGCTATTTATAGGCAAAGCTGAAAACAGAAAGAATGGACCAGATCGATTTGGATTGAACGATAATCGACCCGAAAAGCTCGTTCTGTCTACGGAATGAAAATGGGTCATCCCATACATCAAAATGGATGTTTTCAATATTTTTAAAGTCAATGGAACAGGTTTCAAGTCCAAACTCCATCGTACAAAGAAGTTAGCTTAAAATCAGCTTATTTCAAATTGATTTCAATTAAATAATTTCTACGCGTTTCAAGTCCGTACGATCAAACGACAAGTATGAATGCTACGAAACTTGAAATCATACAATAATTCACCGTTACGGATCCGATAAAATTGGTTTCGTCGAAATCCAAGACGGTGACCAGAATGGCTATTTTCACGTTAATTAACTAAATTAATATTAAATTAATTAAATCACTTTTTTAATTCAAATTTAATTATTTACAATTTCTATCATTTTAGACTGCTTATAATTTATAATCTTTTGAAACAAATTTCCATATCAATTTATTATTGAACATTCAACCGATTTCAATGTTTAATATCAATTTCAATAAATTCAAAATTTTAAATTTTAAATTTCCAAAAATCCATTTATATTTGATTTCCATCTTGTTATTCAATCAATTATCATCTTATGGGTAAAGTTAACATTGGTTTATATCTTAGTACACCAATGTTCACCAATTTCATCCTCATTCCCATTAACGTTCTTGATTTCTATTCTTGATTTCCATTCCTGATTTCCAATTTATATTTGATTTCCATTCTTGTACACCAATTATCATCGATAAATCTTGATTTCCATTCTTTTTATTCAACCAATTGTCATATTATGAATAAAATTAACATTATTTCCAATTATTACCTTAATTTATATTAACGTAATATTTAATTAGATTTATCTCAATTGATTTCCAATTTAATTGAATAACCTAAATAAATAGGTAAAATAAAATAATTGTCACCATTGACTTTGAATCGCATTTAGGTTTATTATTCACAACAAATGTTACAATCGCTTTCATAACACTAATTTTATTAATTACCATTAACTATACTATTTCATTAATTAACTTAAAATCTACATTTGTTTTTTATATTCAGTTTATAACCAAGTATAACCTTTATATTATTTCAATTGATTGGAATTTCATTCAGGTTGTTAATGATTAACTTTAATAACATTATTACCTTTATTTTAGTTATTATTTCATTAATATCTTACAAAAAAATTTTCCTTCCAACATTAAATCCTGAAACTTTATTTAATTAACTAATTTCAATTGTCGAAAATTACGGGTCGTACGGGAAAAGAAAGAAGATAGAAGATAGAAGAAACTAAAAGAAAACACAGAATCTCACAGCGCAATAGAGTAAAATATATTAGTCAACATAATTCTTTACAACGTCATTTCAAAAATGATACATTAGAGTTACACTAATACAATTTCTAACCTAGGACAGTTATAACAGCCTATCCTTGTACATCATATATAAAGTACATAGTATACATTAGAAATAAGATAATAACCAGCTATCAATGAAGCCTCCTGCTCTGAGCTCCTCCAAAATGCATCCATGAAATAACCTGAATGACTTGGCTACTCATAAAATTTTGAGCACCTAAGATTTTTAGGGAAATAAAATAAAACTCCAGGTCAGACATAGGTCTGGTGTGAGTAAACTCAAACAACTTGATTATTACATTTCAAAACCTTTTAAAAATCAAAGGTATCTCGTAAGACCACGCCGCACATAAACACAAATGGGTTTTTACTTTACGATAACCAAAACACTTTTATAGAAAATCCAGTGATATTATAATAATGTCTAAAGTACAAATACTTATTAATCTTAGCCGAAATTGTTACATTACTTAAATTCTAGTATACTAGGCTTCACAATGAAAACCGGAAAGACATGTATTGAAGAATGGATTTCACACTATAACCAGGTAAGGAACTACCTCCGATGGTTACATCTCTAGAAAAATGCATTTGTGTCTGACAAGAACATCTTGTACCCTGCCACACCAAACCGGCCTACCACTTGACAAGTGGTACCGAATATGTCATCGTCTCGGTATTCCAACCTTAATCGAGATCTCTCATGCGCAACCAAATCCAAAAAAATAGGGTAATCTAGTAAGATGATGATTACCCTAATGGGAGTGACCCACTTAGCCCTGCTGCATGCCCTGTTTTAGTCATTTCCTAGTTCATGAGGCTTAAGGCTACATTTTACCTTTTTGAATAGCAATCCCACTTGGAATGCTGACACTGCCCTCTAGGCAGTAATGCAGTGCGAACGTTCATCCATACAAGGCGTCCAGGATAAGGACAAACCGAAGGCACTACTTCTATTACATCCATTTTGAAATCACCCTCAGGACTAGTAGCAAGCAACCCTTGCACTTCAATGCTCCATTTTCGATTCCATATTCTTCAAGATGTCTTCAGTTCGAAATTATTGAGTTGGATCAAAGTGGTTTTCGGGTAACAGATCCGATCCCGGTCTCTTCGAAATAACTTTCGATAATTTTCGGTAAACTCAACCCGATTCTTTAGGAAATAAGAACATAAAAGATAAGAGTGGAGTTCACCTCCTAACCGTTAGTGGACAGATTTCCTTGTCATTTATCCTAGAAGAAAGAAATGAATTTACACATATAATATAGAACCACCGACGGTAACTATACCATATAATTTTTGCGTTTCACCTAGATATTTCCAAAGTTATGTTTTGATCCACATTTGATAGTCGGTTACTTAACTATCAAATAAACAAATAATAAAACATTAATTAAATTCCATATGGGATCCTCTACGCCGTATTAATTAATCTTTGATTAATAAAATCATTTTATAAAACTTTACCAAAGGATCTTTTCTAAAACACTTTTCCCAAACTACTTACATCCATTTTACTTGGAAAACAATATAAACATTTACCAAAAACATTTGGAAAATTCGCTCTTCTCACATTCCATATTAAATGGCCAAAGCATTCCTTCAAAACATCACTTACTATAAAACTCGCTCACTTTATAAAACCCATGCACTTATTCCTTAAAAAAATTCTTTTATAAGTTCACTTCACATTTCAAACCTCTTTACAATTTTTCAAACTTGTTTTAAAACGTCTTTCAAAAATATCTAAAATGATTAATAAAATCTCTTTCTAATTTTACAACTATTTAAAAATCTTCCTTCATAATTCCTTTATAAAATCACCTTTATAAAATATCATTTTCAAGATATTATTTGTAAATCGCTTTAGGTAAAACCTTTTATTTAATAAACCCCTTTTAGAAAACAAGATAGTATTTAAAAATAACTTTATAAAATAATAATAAAATTTGAAAACCATTTATAACCTTTAAACCCAAATCGATTTAAGAATTAAAGTTAATTCAAAAACATACTTTAGTAATTTGATATCGCCTTTTTTTAAAAGTGAAGACATACTCAGATCTTTAAATGGATGTGTTTTAAAGTTAATGACGAGGATAAAAGTGATTTTGGACTTGTAGTAATGGCCTTTAAGCGAAAAAAAATAACCCATTTAACTATACTTTTGCAAAGTAGTATAATCTTTAAAGAGAGTTTTAAACATAAGGCTTAAGTGTGAACTATTTCGGGTTTGTAGTAAACAATGTTTTAGTTTCATTTGTTTTTAAACCCTTGAATTATATTTTAAAGTGGAAAAACATAGCTAAATAATTTTGGAAAATATTAGATTTTTAATAATGGAATTTTAAAGATAATAACAAGTATGAAACCTTTGGAAAGAATAGGAAAGTATAAGTTTAAAGTATAAAAGAGCAAAGGGGTTTATGTAACAATATTTGAGTGACATTTGTTTATAACCACTTTGAGAGTGTTTTATTAAGTAAAACTTGTTATTGATTTGTGAATATACTTTGACCATTGAGATAACTATATAAATATTCTTAAAAAGTATTGAAATGTGTAGAAATGAATAATGAAGTTTTATGTGAAAAGTGAAGTTTAATTAATAAGTGAAGTTTTATTCGGTAAAAACGAGTTTTACTAATAGAAGAAGTTTTAATTAGTAAAGGAATATTAATTGAAAAGGGCATTAGAAGTTGTTTATATAACTTGATCGTGTTTATGTGTGTCAATCATGCTTTGTGTGTTACTTGCTTATGTAAAGTATATGAGACTTAGTTTCCCTTATGTGATCATTCTCATTATTGTTGAAATTGACCAAATATAGCATTGGAATACGGTATAGTTATCTTTGATGATGCCATACTGTTTGTATAAACTTGTTTTACTCTTCTAGGACAAATGATAAGGAAATCTGATCCCATCCGATTAGGAGGTGATCTCCGCTCGTATGTATTGTCGTTTTATTTCCAAAAGAGCGAGGGTTGAGTTTACTGAAATTCGATCACTTAGTTTTTGGAGGGCTCAATAAACGGAGGAGTGTACTTCTCGAAACCATAACCACTCCAAATATACATGTTTTATGCTTTGGATTAGGTTCATGATTAGTTTGAGATGATGGAATCTATGTGGAGATTTGAGATCTGATTGAGATGCTCGAACACATGTAGTTGTTCGTGATCTATTCAGGATGTGGGTATCCATGTGTGATTTCAAGATCTGTTGATATATGGAAATCCATATATGGTTCTAAGATATGTTCGAGTTAGGGACTTAAATGTCGAGATATGTTCAAATTATGACTCTTGTGCTAGAATGTTGAGCGTAGCCTCACTAGCAGATAAGAATGAAACCATATATAGGATGCATAAACCAAGGATTTAGCTAACCCAAGGGAGCAATCGACTCTACCTTAGAGTTACCTATAGATACGCATGCGTGTGTAATGCAGTTGGCTTCATGTATTATAGACAATTATATATTTCCTATGTATACCAGCTAGGGATGTATGATTCTTCGGAAGGGTATCTCTTATCCATGTTCAAGAGGATCGTTCTCGAAGTACAGAGGGCACCGTTGCGGAATCCAACATAATTAGCGAACGTGCCTTAGCGGTTTTAATTGTACATATTATTGTTGTGATGTACACTCACATGTATCATATTTACTTAATTATTTATATTTTACACCCAAGACATTATTATAATATCACTGGATTTTCCAATAGAAATGGTTTGGCAATTGCAAGGCAAAAATCCATCCGCGTTTATTTGCGACGTGGTCTTCTGAGATACCTTTATTTTTGAAGAATTTTATTAATAAAAAATCCATATGATCTAGGTTTCTCATGCTGGTTTACCAGACTGATCCACGTGTTATATCCTTATAATGCTCGGGTCAACCCCAACTATATTTCTTGATTTAGCTCAAATCTTTGGAGCTTCAGAAGACGAGCGGATGCCTCCAAGACCTATTCACGTATTTATTTTCTACTGCATTGCTTGTTTTTTATCTATCGACATTTGTGAGGATGGGCAGTTATAACTGTCCAGGCTAATGATAGGTTAATTTGCTTCGATTGTTGTATGTATTTTAAATTTTTCTGTTTGGCAAAGATCTTTTGAGATATTATATATTGTCGCGCCATATGTGATATTTTAATATTGTGTTCTTTCTTGTTCTATTTTTTTCCTCTTACCCTAACATTCTGTCTTTTCGGCACTTGGGTGCTTGGCACGTGAATACCACGTATATATTAGTGTTGACATTCAAGGGTCAAAAAGGTCGTTCATTACATTTGGTATTAGAGTTGAAGGTTAAGGAGAACCTTGGCTTTGATGGGGTATAACTCATTAAGAGATAGGGTAATGTAATGCCTTGTTATGAGTTAAGTGTATTATACATCTGAGAGTGCGTATTTGTTATTGTCATAAAAAAATGTTTTTTATTGTGTTGATTTGTCTATTGAGTGGTATATAGATTCTGGTTAATACGATTATTAACGTTATAGATAGTGATCTCAAAACACTTGAACATGACAAACCGACATAGTATTATTTTGAAATTGGTAAATGAAATAATTTACTTACGATTATATTTTAGGGGCATTTCACTAAAAGGACAAACTTTGCAGTCCAATTAGTTTCTAGGACACACATCCACATAAATTAATTTCAACGCCAAAGTTAGCAGAATAATTACTTTTAAGGACAAAGTCAACAATCCAATTACTTTCAAGGACATAATTTCATAGGTTTTTAGGCCTTAGAAACTAATTGTTTTGCATTTTGTCCTTAAAAGTAATTATTTTAGTCGTGTGTCCTAGAAACTAATTGCATTTGCTAAAGAGGCCCTTCTAGCTAATTACCACCACTATATTTTATGTATAAATAAATAATTTTCAAAAATTAGTATAATTATTTATGATGTTTTTTTGTTAAAAAATGATAATATTCAATTATTATCATTTATTATTTGATTAGTTATGCTCGATCAGTTTATGAGCAGATTTACTTTTCATTGCATAGGTTTGGTAGATAGTAATTGTGGGAACATTAAAACGAAAACCTTTTGAATTAAGTTTCATGTTTTTAGTGTAATGAACTGGATTTTCGAGCCTTGAAAATCGACACTAATACATCAATTGTATCACATGCCGAACATTTAAGTGCCTAAAACACTGTTCGTTGGGATAAAGGAAAGAAGATAAAAGATAAAAGAAACTAAAAGCAGACATAGAATCTCACAGCGCAACGGAATAAAATATATTAATCAACATAATTCTTTACAATGTTATTTCAAAAATGATACATCAGAGTTACACCAATACAATTTCTAACATAGGACAGTTATAACAGCGTGTCCTTATACATCAGAATAAAGTACATAGTATACAGCAGAAACAAGATAATAATTAGTTGTAGAAGAAGCCTCCTGCCCCGAGCTCCTCCAAAATGCATCCGTGGAAAAACCTGAACTACTTGGCTGCTCATAAAAATTTGAGCACCCAAGAAATTTAGAGAAAGAAAATAAAACTTTGCGTCAGACATGGGTCTGTTGTGAGTAAACTCAAACAACTTGATTATTAATTTCAAAACCTTTAAAAATCAAATGTATCTCATAAGACCACGCCGCATATAAACATTGATGGGTATTTACCTTACGATAATCAAAACACTTTTATAGAAAATCCAGTGATATTATAATATTGTCTAAAGTACAAATACTTATTAGTCTTAGCCGAAATTGTTACATTAATTAAATTCCAGCATACTAGGCTTTATAATCAAAACCGTAAAGACATGTATTGGGAATGGATTCCATACTATAACCAGGTAAAGAACTACCTCTAATGGGTAGATCTCTAGAAAAATGCACCTAGGTCTGATAAGAACATCTTGTGCCCTGCCACACATAAACGACCTACCACTTGATTAGTAATACCGAATATGTCATCGTCTTGGTCATCCAACCTTATTCGAGATCTCTCATGCACAACCAAATCCATAAAAATAGGGTAATCTAAAATGACGATGACATACCATAATGGAAGCGACCCACTTATCCCTGTTGCATGCCATGTTTTAGTCATTTCACGGTTGATGAGGCTTGAGGCTACGTTTTACCTTTTTGAATAGAAATCCCGCTTGGAATGCTAACACTACCCTCCAGGTAGTAATGCAGTGCCAACAGTCATCCATACAAGTTGTCCAGGATAAGGACAAACTGATGGCACTACTTCTACTACATCCATTTTGGAATCACCCTCAAGACTTGTAGCAAGTAGCCCTTGCACTTCAATGCTCCATTTTTGATTCCATATTCTTTAAGATGTCTTCAGTTCGAAATGCTTGAGTTGGATTAAAGCGGTTTTCGAATAACAGATCTGATCCCGGTCTCTTCCAAACAACTTTCGATATTTTCTGGTAAACTCAACTTCGATTCTTTAAGAAATAAGCAGATAAAAGAAAAGTGCAGGGTTCCCTTCCTAACCGTTAATGGATGAATTTCCTTATCATTTATCCTAGAAGAACGAAATGAATTTATACATATAGTATAGCACCACCCATGGTAATTGTACCATATAATTTTCGTGTTTCATCTGGATATTTCCAAAGTTATGTTTTAGTCCAGATTGATAGTCGGTTATTTGACTATCAAATAAACAAATAATCAAACATTAATTAAATTCCATATGGGATCCTCTAAGCCTTTATTAAGTATTCTTTAATTAATAAAATCACTTTATAAAACTTTATCGAATGGTCTTTTCTAAAACACTTTTCCTAAATAACTTGCATCCCATTTACTTGGAAAACAATATAAACATTTACCAAAAACATTTGGTAAATTCTCTCTTCTCACATTCCATACTAAATGGCCAAACCATTCCCTTTCAAAACATCACTTACTATAAAAATCGTTCACTTTATAAAACTCACTCACTTATTCCTTAAAAAAATGCTTTTTTTTAGTTCACTTCACATTTCAAACCTCTTTACAATTTTTCAAACTTGATTTAAAACGTCTTTCGAAAATTTCTAAAACGATTTATAAAATCTCTTTTTATTTTTAAAACTATTTAAAAAAATCCTTCATAATTCCTTTATAGTATCTCCTTTATAAAATATCATTTTCAAGATATGATTTGTAAATCACTTTAGGTAAAACCTTTTATTTAATAAACCCTTTTTTTAAAAAAAGATAGTATTTAAAATAACTTTATAAAATAACAATAAAATTTGAAAACCATTTATAACATTTAAACCCAAATTGATTTAACAATTAAAGTTAATTCAAAAACATACTTAGTAATTTGAAAAGAGGCTTAGCAATCCCAATAGTACTAATTTAAGTTACCATTAAATTTCAATTTCAATTCACTTAACAGTTATTTACATAGGCCAACATATATGTAAAACATCACATTCTCCATCCCTCTCATGGCAGACACCCCATCTGTACCTTCTCCATAACTTTTCCCTTCCCTTACATTCAACCTTCCTATTGATCCTCCATTGAGCTCCACGCCTCCAGCCTTGTCCCCTCCATGTCTCATCCCATCGCCAACCCCTCCTGACCCACCTGTGTACCCTCCCCAGCCTTCCTCTGCCTCTACCCTGCCTTCTGTTGTTTCTCTTAGCTCTCCTCAACCGAAATGGGCTTCCTTATTCAAGCATAAGCCAAGGAATGCAGGGAAGGACATCCCAATTGATATGAAGCCTTCTTTTTCTGGTGATGCTTTGGAACTTTCTGATGTTGTTGTGCAAGCAGGAACACATGAATGGGGTGAGTACTTGATTGGATTCTTCCTTGATAAATCATTGTCATTCACTTCAGTTGTTCAAAAACTCAAATCTATATGGAGATTGAAAGGGTCAGTTAAAATTAAATTGGATGGATTCCTATTCCTTTTCCTTCTTCCTTATCAAGAGGATAGGAACGGTATAATGCTTGGAGATCCCATCATAATGGAGAACAAATTGTTCATTTTGAAGTCGTATGATTCAAAAGTAAGCAATGTATGTGGCAGCGTTCGTTCTATACTAGTTTGTGTCCATTTGCATAACATCACGATGTTCGCTTGGTCGCGTCTCGGTATCAACTGGCTTTCTAGCAGGTTGGAGAAACTTCTGTGGATGGAAGAGAGACAGGGAGGTTAGAAAGATTGGAGTATGCAAAATGCCTAATAGAAGTGAGCCCGGAAAGTGAATTAGTGGATGAATTCTTGGTTAAATTGGTTGATAGAGGTACGTAGAAAATTTATGTTAGTTATTTGTGGAAAACAGATATTTATTGCTCATGTAAAACATATGGACACACAACTAGCAAATGTGATGTACTGTTGAAATCTATGCAGAAGAGATTGTAGTAAATGATGAAGCTGTTGAGAAGACACAGGTTAGAAATAAAAAACTTATGAATGTTTCCAATGTTATTTACTCTCAAAGATGGCAAAAGGTAAATAGGAACTGGAAAAATGCAAGTGAGAAAGAGCAACTTTAGTGTGGAAGTTGATGCTACTAGGAGAGAGCTGGATGGAGGAAAATCCTTTCTGGAAAAGGCTACTAATGATGTTGGAGGAGCTAGTAGTATGGAGGAAGGTGAAATTGATTCGAATCCTAAATTAAATAGGATCAGAATGGAAGTCATTACTGAGAATACTGAAGAAGGTATCAATGAACTTTTAGATGTAATAAATAATTACTATGGTAGTAAGCAATTTAATGATGTAAATTCTGATTGTCAGAATATTGCTTGAGAACATGAGGCAATAAAGAGAAAGGTGCTTTCTCCTCTTCAAAACTTTGAGAGCAGTGATACATTTAAAAACTTATTGAATTCTCAGAATTGATACAAGCAACTGGTGCTGAGGTAAGTAACAGATTTAAAGTGTTAATGGCAGGGGATGAAGGATCTGTAGACACCGGGGTTGGAGCTGTGGCATCTAATCGACACTAAGTAAATGCCAATTTCTCCCCAGTTCAGCTCGAAGTAAATCTATTGCATGACAAGGACAATGATACAATATCTCCCCAATTCAGCTCGAAGTTCCTTAAGCCACAACTCGAAATCAATACGGTGTTGAGCATAGATGTTACAAATATCATAAATGGTGAAGTACAAAACCGAAAAAGTTTGCATGTGAATGGTGACCCAGCTATAGTACCATGCACAATCAAAGCTTCAAATCCTCCATGTGAATTCTCCACAACCCAATCTTACTCCTCTACCAAATCTACACTACCTTCTTGTTCAAACCAACCTAGCAAGCATGTTAGCTCAGCCATATGCATGAACATTCAACATGGGGACAGTGTGCATGTGCACAAAGTATCAGTCTTTGATCCTTGCATATCCAACGCTTCAGATCCAATGTCTGTTCCATGCCATTCCATTCTTTTCAACTCCTCTGACAAAATTTTAGCTTCTCCACCTTCTCAATATCATTCTCCTTTGCATGTGTACGATGATGGTGTCCCATGCACTTCCTCATCTATTCTAATTATTGCCAAACTTGACTCAAAAAAATTCCAAGATAAGCCATATGTTAATCCCAATTCAGACGTTTCTTCTGATCACTACTACTCCAACATCAAGCCACCGAATACCTTCAAACCTCCTTTCCTCTCTTCAAACAATACCACTCGTGTAAATTCTTCTTCCATGCCTGATGAAACCACTACCATTTGTGCTCGCAATAAATTCGAAGCTTTGAACACTTCCCTCTCCAATTCATCTTAATCAGACACCTTTCCTAACTACCCGAATCCAATGGACCGGTGACTAGGAAGAGAAAATTTGCAAGGCTCAATGCAATCGAGTTTAATCAATGACACACAATATTGGAGTTTGGAATATTAGGGGTGCCCACCTTGATAGCTGACTGGATCTATGCAAAGTCATGATCGAAACACACTGCCTAAGTATTTTTGCCTTGCTGAAAACTTAGCTAAACTATGTTCTGTCTCTACATGCAGCGAAATGTATCAACCCATCTTGGAAATTAATCCACAATCTTGATGCCTCTGCTTTTGGTAGGATCTTGATATTATTTGATCCCAACGTGTACAATTTCTCCTCCATCACTTCTTTTAAAAATTAATTCATTGCCATAACATCCACTTTCCTACTGCTACTTTATTCTATCTCTTTTTTGTCTATAGTGAGAATTCGAGCTCTGTAAGAGAATCCCTATTCCATACCATGCCCTTCCTTCGTCAACAATCCCATCCCTAGATTATCTGCAGGGATTTTAATTGCGCACTTAAACTTTCTGACAGGATTGGAGGCTCCCTCCTCTCTCTTAACGAGATCAGACCTCTCAACCTTGCCATTCTTAGCACAGATCACATTGAAATCAAAACTTATGGTGTGGAGTATACATGGAACAACAAAAAAAGGCAAGGGTGTAGAACATTTTCCAAGATTTACTACGCTTTCTACAACCTTTCCTCCATTGCCCAATGGCCTACCCCACATAACCATATTCCTTCACCGATGCTATCCGACCACTCTCCTCAAATTCTCCATTTGGAAGGGTATGCCATGGGAATAAAATCAAGTTTCAAAATTTTTAATTCTTAGGTCGTCGAGCTGAATTTTAAAAATCTAGTTAATAATGTATGGACGAGACCTAACTATGGCAACCCCCCTTTCGTTTTGCAGAATAAACTAAAAGCTACCAAAGATGCTCTCAGAGAATGGGTGAAGATGAAATTTGGTGACAGTACCAAACAAGCTGCAATTTGGAATAAACAACTCGAAGTGATTCAATTGAAGATGCTAGCTGGTGTTCATAACCCATAACTTGCTAAACTTGAAACTGAATCTACTAAACATTACACTATGGCTCTCGTTCAGGAGATTAATATGGCTAAACAAAAAGCTAGAATATGATGGAAGGAGGAAGGTGACGGGAATTCTTCATTCTTTCATGCATCCTTAAAGGCTAAGCATTCAAGAGAAGAAATTACTTATGTTGTTGATGGCCTTGGTATTCTGCACAATGATCAAAATGGAATTGAGCAGGCCTTATCAGTTATTTTTCTAGTTTATTAGGTAATGAGTCTAATTTCATCCCTAATATTGATCAGATTAACCAAATGATTTTGCCTCACCTCAGCTCTATAGACCATAACTCTCTCTGCAAGATTGTAGATAATGATGAGATACAACAAGCTATGTTTAATCTCAACAAGAACTCTGCTGGTGGGCTAGATGGATTCAATGCATCCTTTTATACATCATGCTGGCCTATTTTTGGTACTGATGTGTGCAATGCTATGAAATGCTTTTTCAAGCGTGCCAAGATGATGAATTCCTTCAACTGCACGAACATTGCCCTCATTCCTAAAGTTAAAAACGCAAACTCAGTTCGTGACTTCAGACCTATCTCGTGTTGTAATACAATTTACAAATATGTCATGAAAATTATTGCCACCAAGATGAAGAATATTCTTCGCTCCATTATATCTTACAATCAGTCTGCCTTCTTAGCTCGAAGAGTATTCTGGACAACGTGTTGTTATCACATGAACTTCGTAAAGGGTACAATTGTTCGGACCAAAATTGGCCACAAACCCCAAATATTATGAAAGCACCAGTGTATGAACATAGATCGGAAGTATTCTAATACAAATCTCAGATCCAGATAAAGTAAAGAACAACGATTGAAAAATAACAAACAGAAACACAAGATTTATTGTGGTTTGGCTATCTCCGGCCTACGTCCACTTCGAAGGATAATCTTTTATTGATGTGCTTGCTGATTACAGTGGATTGCAATAGTAATTTTTGACTACAACAACGGAGTTTGAGTGCAATCATGATTCTGGCAGAGTCTGGACGTCGTAGGATCCAAAAAAAGTCCTCTTTCTATAGGCTCTAGGGGGCTTTTTATAGGCGCTCCATGCAAATATCTCGCTCAAACTTCGAGAGACTCCTTCTGGCACGTGAGTGGGCCCACGCGATCGGTTCCATGAAGTTTCGGCTCAATCCGTGATCGATACAAACGAATTTCATATCGATCAGGATTTGACCCAATCGATTCGAAACTTGGCATGAACCTTCCTTAGCTTGTACGTAAGCTTCTGTGAAAATTTCATAGCATTTGGGCTTGCAGATTGTGAGATATGATCGATGCGAATTCATGTTCATCGGTTGGCAGTTGCTTTCGTATCGCTCCTCTTCGCGTTGCTCTTGTTCGTATCAATACATTTCTCATCGATCCGTTCGACTCGATCTCAGCACCTGTGCGCAAGGTGAAATGGCACAAAATTCTTAGATCGATCCATTTTTTGTGTTGAGTTGATCGAGTTATTCGTACCCAATATTGAAGCTTCATCGAAAATTGAAGGTGTATCTCGCATCCATCCATTTCAGCCCTTATTCGTATCGATAACTGATGGTGGACTTCGGATCGATCGTTGCAGATACGACCGATACGAAATGACTTCGCTTGAAGGGTTTTCCGATGGACACGAACAAGGACCATGATGGATACGAACTAGGAACAAAGGCCCTCGGATGCTATCGATTCGAAAAACCATGAACTGGATGGATACGAAGGAGGTCTGCAGAGTAGACGAATACGAACTAAGCTTACCTGTAATCGATACGAACTGGGTTGGTCCTCGATCGATATGAAGTAGTACGAACACGAGGTAGACTGATGGATTCAAACTTGATGGGCATGAATAGATACGAACAACAAACATCTGATGGATACGAACTAAACGGATACAAAAGTATCGATTCTCCTTAGTTTGCATCGATCATATCTTGAGCATATGAACTCTGATTGACTTGAAATTTAAAAATTGGATTTTACAACTTTGCTTGTCTTGCCTTGTCAATTGTAGCTCGATCCGGACTCGGACAAAATTCATCGATATCCATAGTGAACCTGCGATGCATGATCGATATTTGTGATGAGTAATCATTGCTTTTCAGTCAATTTCTTGATATCTCGGCCTTGTTAAAAGTTGGGATAACACTTTTCCCCACAAAACATGCCTTTTGGTAAAAGGCATGTTTTGAATAGCTTCAAATCAAGTTCCATGAGTCCATGTTTTATCCACAACTATAGTATCGTCAATCAAGTTTATGGCTGTTCGAAGCCAAATCAGTGTCCATTTCCACCTGTGGAAGTCAAGAATTAAACTCTCCAGACTATCGATGGTCACTTCGGACCCTTGCCAAGTCCATTCCAGACTTAACGATTGAATAGAAAGATCCTATTGCGCTCCGACGTTGCTTTCTATCCCTTACACTCTGGCCCCAACGAGGGCATATAGCGATGTCTTGGTCATCCTAGACCGATCACAGCCTCTCCGGACTCTTACTGGACCCCACTCTGTCACTCTTCGATGAAGGGGAAACAACGTTGAATGAGCTGATCCTGTCACTCTCCGGCGAAGCAGCAACACCCTCTACACTCCGGTTCAGTGCCTCTGAACATTAAGCGATGTCGTAGCCTAAATCCTAGGCCAATCATAGCCACTCCGGGCTCTTATCGAACCCCGATCCAACTTCGGTAAATGGGGAACGACGTTAAATGAGTTGATCATGTAGCTCTCCGGTGAAGCAACTCACTTCTTACACTCCGGACCCCACCTCTCTGGGTAGGGTCATAAAGCGATCATTTTCAAATTGACTTACAATATCCATCCTTTAACTCTCCGGTCAAAGGTTTATTTTGTGAAATCCAAGTTCATTTATTAAATTCAAATTCCATAGCTTCAATCATAAACAAAGGAAAAATCTTGATGCTGCCTCTCCGGGCAGAGCGGTCTATTACCATCTCAGAGCATGCTTGGGGATCTCTCTAGTTCTCGTATGTGTTTAAGTGGAATAGCCGTTTTATTTCAAAATCAAATCTAAGGAGTTTAATCGACAAAAGTTCAAATCCTGAACTTGGCCCTTGCCGTCATGATCAATTGATGATGAGTCGTGATCTCGATCTAGGATTAGTTCTGTTAGGTGGAGGCGGTAGTTGCTCAGGTCCTATGGCCGTTGTCCGATCTCTGGTGTATTGTCGCAATCTACCTCTTCTGACATGCTCTTCCACCTCATCCTTCAGATGGCGACATTCATTGGTAGTATGCCCTTTCAGTTCATGGAATAGGCAGTACTTTCTACTTTTACCTTCCTGTTCTGTGGGATCTCGCCCGGGTGGTTCCCGATAAGGGAGCTGCCCTTGGGTCTCCATGTAAATCCATTCCAGGTTCGCCGTCAAGTCCGTGTATTGTCTGATCCTGGGTTCTCAGAATTTCTTCCATTTGTCAGGATCATCGTATCCGTCGTCCTGCTTTCGCTTTCCTTTGTCTGTTCCAGATTGTTCTTTGGCAGTTCCTTCGCCTCTCACAGCGTTTGTTTCTTGTCTCTCGACGTGTGAATCTTCTAGCCGAATGAATCTTTCAGCTTCATGGTAAAATTCTCCAAGGTCTTATGGCGGATCTCTTGCCAGCGAATCCTTGAACTTTGTGCCTTCTGCAACTCCTGCCGTCGCCGCCATCAAAATCATCGATGGATCCGGGCGATCTACTGAAGCCACGGTTGTATTGAATCGCAATAGAAAATCTTTTATGGACTCTCCGGTCCTCTGCTTTATCGATGCTAAGGTCATCACACTTTTGGATCGCGTCACGTGGACCCTAAACTGCCTCATGAAGAATTCCACTAGCTCGCCCTATGTTCTAATTGATCCACTCTCTAGCTGCCTAAACCAAAGTGCAGCCAAATCTGATAAATATAGAGGGAAACATTGTGCCATCACTTCCTCGAATGCCCCAGCACTTCCATGTGCCTGATATATCTGGTATTATGCATGGTCGGGTCTGACTTTCCGTCATAAGGGTTCAGCGTGGGTAACTTGAACTTTGGAGGGTTCCTCGCATTTCTGATATTCGAAGTGAATGGGTTCCTACTAACTTCCTCCAAGCCTCCACTTGGCAACCCTCCTCTCATAATCCGTCGCACTAGTCCAGCCATTCTTTCGTCTCCATCCAAGGGTTGTCCCCTTATCATGTTTCTATCATGCCCCTAGGTCTCAAAGGGTACTCTGGGTAATATTCTTCATGCGGCTCATTCATGTTGGCATTGGCTCTAGCCTGCTGAGCTCCATCTAGGGGTCTTCCAATGCCAGATCCCGAGGGTCCGTCCATAGGTCCTTGATGATTGCCTTCACATTCTTCGTTCTGATCTTGAATCTGACCTCCGTCGATCTCTGTGACTCTAGCACCTTGTCTTGTGTTTGCAGCAGCCATTGCCGGTCCAAGGTTATGTACTCCGGCTGCTCTCATCTGCTCAAAGAAGCTTTGCATCATATCTTGTTGACTATTCAACAATCTTTCATGTATTGAATCCACCATAGCCTCCATCTCGTCCCTGGTGATGTAGATCGAAGCTGGACCTGCTTCATCCCCAGAAAAGGCCTCTTAGCTTCCTTCTTATTGGCTCCTTTCTCCTCTCTGCCTTCTTGTTGTTTGTTGCACCATTGTCTTTTGAATCTATGTAACGGTCCGATATTTTCAACCATTCGCATCCATAAATGTCGGACTTGAATTGTTCAAAATACCGAATTGTAATTTAAATTTGGCAAAACACAGCATAAACAGTAAATAAATAATCACAGATCACAGACACAGAGTAATAAGATGCAACGGAAGCAAAGAGATAGTAGTTCATGAAGCTACTATATAAATATATCAGAGTTAAACAAGATACAATATAAGTTCAATACAATGATCAAGCACAAAGCTAAATACATCACTGAAATCAACTGAATAACTGAAATCAACTGAATACTGAAATTGGAATAGATAACTAGATCTTCAAGCAAAGCTCCAACTCCAAAGGTGAGTCTCAAATGATGTATCACTCATTCAGACCCGAGTGTAAAGCAAAACACAAAACACTCAAGTTAGGCCATACATACTTATACAATGTAAACCACTCAAGTGAACTGTGATATAAAGGTACAAGTAACTTAAAGGATGCTTGGGACCGTCCATTCTCAAAGGATCCGTTAAACTATTTACTATGTAGTAATATTTCGCTATTATAATAATGTCTATAGTAAAATAAAATTACTTTAAAATAGCGTTAAGGAGTTACCCATATAGCCCTTACCACATAATAGTCCTAGTAGTCCATCCAGTATCAGCGCATCTCTGGATCGGAAGACTACCCTAAATACACCACGGGCTACGAGAGAAAACGAAACTCGTACAAGGCGCTCTAGGGTAGGTGACACGGCACACAAGGTAATGCTAGGGTAGATATACCAATTGTGCATATGGGTCGGTGGTAACGCGTAGCGGCTATTATCGCCCACCTCGAGCCACACCCCCAAATCAAAAGTGGCCACCAAATAAATCTCAAAGTTTGAACATAATAACGAAGGAGTGTGTCCGATCAGAGGAATGACCTCATTGGCCCGACATTTCTCCTGTTTTAGCCACCTTATGCCAACTCATGGAAGTTGGGTCCATGTATATACCTCAAAAGAACGCCGCCACCATCCTACTTCATTCTGGAATCTCCACCGCGTACACAGTTGTTAAAGTGGTTTTCGAGGTTGGCAGAGAGTATGACAACTTCCGATCCCAGCCTCTTTAACAACCAAACGTTATTATAACCCATGGATATTTATTTCAAAATCATTTATACTTTAGACCCAAAATATCATATCCATTACCAATCATATCGTTTATTTCAAAATAGTAAATACTTTCCAAAACAAAAATAATATTATATCATTTAATTTAAAACCCAAATTTCCAAATCACTGAATATTACTTCAATTTATTAAACTTGAAATATTCCTTTAAATCACCTTAAACTAAACACTTTATAAAGTCATATTCTTAAATCTTCCATTTCCAACAAGTTCCAAATTTATATATTTAAAGACAATTCTTAATTAAATACAATTTCCAATAATTTCATTTCCAAAGCTATATTACTTTAAGTTATAATAACTCTGAAACCAAACAATTTGAAACATATTTATTTAGACCATCTAAATTTATTGTTAATATCTTCCAAACAAGATTCATTTAACCATTTAAATTCAATGTCAAATAATATTCATTTCAAAGTTGTAGCATTTATAAGTTTATTCATTCAATTATAAACTTTCCAAAAACATTGTATTTCAGCTACATTAAAATTTGAATTTTTAGCCAATTTTACTTATAAAAATAACATTTCCCACTTTAAAATATTCATTTGGATATCATTTAACTTATGATTTAATAAGATAAAATTTTATCAATAAATATCCAAATTAAACTATAATTCATTTATTAAGTCAAAAACACATTCTTTTACTTCTTTTATTTCAAAAAATAACTTACCATTTTATTCTAAAATACCCATTTCATAAGCAAGACTAAATTCCATTTATATACTTAACAATTTCAATTAAAACCAAATTTCCAATTATCAAGTTAAGTCATATTTTGAAAATACACTTTTCCACTTAAATCATAATTATTCAATTTCCAAATATTTCCATTTCATAAATAAAGTAATTTATCATAGCAAATATAACGATCAATTTCTTTGCAAATTTATTCATTTAGGCATCAATTAAACTATTATTTCAGGCTAAATACATTTATTACAAATTGTACAATTAAAACTGTATTTCATTTTATCAATTCAAAGGACATCATTTATTTTACAAACATATTCATTTCATACAATAAAATTGATAGCAATTACTAGGCTAGACTTTAAAATTTCATATTAATTAACTTTAATTATTATGTTATTTATCACAATTAAAGCTCTTTAAATCACCATTAAAACCAAATAAAGATTTTTAAATTACAATCTAAACCAATCATCAACTTATAAAATTTTAACTTGCTGAAAGCCAATATCTCTTTATATTTTAAATCATTAAATCAAATTTCAAGGTAAAATTTCATATTTTCTAAATATTCAAAATACTTAATAAATTTTTAGGAAAATATTACCTTAAAAATATTAACCATGGGCCTGTATAAAATTTTCTAACCTAGGTCAAGTGATACGAATATATATCATTTCAATCCGTAATTTAAAAGAAAATCCGAATTCTATCATTTCAAACCCGCAATCCCAAGTAAAATAAATGCAATAAAAATCAATAAAATCAATCGAGCCTATCATTTCAACCCATAATGATTTCTCCTTATTCTACAGTTCATTCGGGTATGTATCATTTCAACCCATAGTGAAGGGGAACTTGCAGTGTGATAACAGAAAATAAAATAACAGTATAGCAAATAATATCATATCAGATGATGAACAAATATATATAAACAGGATTTAACATCATGTAATCACATCACAGGCATATATGAATATAACATATTAATTTATACAATTCACTTGTCATCATTTCACAATAATATAAGTATGTAAGTCTAGAGTAATAAATCACCTTTTAAAATCTAGAATTGACAAATTCAGAATAAAAATCCAAACTCCGCAAAGCACAAAAAAGCACGAGAAAACACAATGAAAAATTGAGTAGATGAAGAGTCAGATCTAAATCTTGTATGCAAACAAATATTACATACATAAGGATCTGATTCAATACAAAATAATAGAGGCTAAAACAATGGAAAAATAACGAATCAAAGTGGCATAACTTGCCTTAATCAATCAATGGCTTGGCTACACCACATATGGGTTCAACCATCATCTTGTGTTGCTAGATCATGATGGTTAGAGGTGTGGTAGGAGAAGATGGAGGTCGAGCCTAACTTGAAGGAAGCCAAAGAAAACAAAATGAAAAAAAGTAGGAGAAAGAAGAAGGAAGCCATGACTTTGGATCTTGTATTTTTTTTTCTTCACGCAAATAAATAAGATGAGGAGATGAGAAACAAAAGGCAGGAGTTTGAATGGTAAGGAGGCTAGGCAATAAACTACTCGCATCCACAAATGTCAGACTTGAATTGTTCAAAATACCGAATTGTAATTTAAATTTGGCAAAACACAACATAAATAGTAAATAAATAATCACAGATCACAGGTACAGAGTAATAAAATACAGCGGAAGCAAAGAGATAGTAGTTCATGAAGCTACTATATAAATATATCAGAGTTAAGCAAGATGCAACAAAAGTCCAATATAATGATCAAGTACAAAGCTAAATACATCACTGGAATCAACTGAATAACTGGAATCAACTAAATACTGAAATTGGAATAAATAACTGGATCTTCAAGCAAAGCTCCAACTCCGAAGGTGAGTCTCAAATGTTGTATCGCTCATTCTGACCCAAGCGTAAAGCAAAACACAAAACACTCAAGTTGGGACATACATACTTATAAAATGTAAAACAAATCAAGTGAACTGTAATATAAAGGTACAAGTAACTTAAAGGATGCTTGGGACCGCCCATCCTCTAAGGATCCGTTAAAATATTTACTATGTTATAATATTTCGCTATTATAATAATGTCTATAGTAAATTAAACTTACTTTTAAATAGCGTTAAGGGGTTACCCATATAGCCCTTACCACGTAATAGTCTGAGTAGTCCATCCAGTATCAGCGCATCTCCAGATCAGGAGACTACCCTAAATATTCCACGGGCTACGGGAAAAAACCAAACTCGTACAAGGCACGCTAGGGTAGGTGACACGGCACACAAGGCAATGCCAGGGTAGATATACCAATTACGCACACGGTCTGGGGATAACGCGTAGCAGCTACTACCGCCCACCTCGAACCACACCCCAAATCAAAAATCAAAAGTGGCCACCAAATAAATCTCAAAGTCCGAATATAATATCGAAGGAGTGTGTCGGATCAGAGGAATGACCTCATTGGCCGAGATCGCTCCTGTTTTAGCCACCTTATGCCAACTCACGGGAGTTGGGTCCACGTATATACCTCAAAGGAACGCCGCCGCCATCCTACTTCATTCAGGAATCTGCATCGCATACACGGTTGTTAAAGTAGTTTTCAGGGTTGGCAGAGAGTATGACAACTTCCGATCCCGGTCTCTTTGATAATCAAACGTTATTATAACCCATGGATATTTATTTCAAAATCGTTTATACTTTAAACCCAAAATATCATATCCATTTCCAAATCATATCATTTATTTCAAAATAGTATACACTTTCCAAAGCCAAAATAATACTATATCATTTAATTTAAAACCCAAAATTCCAAATCACTGAATATTCCTTCAATTTATTAAACTTGAAATATTCCTTTAAATCACCTTAAACTAAACCACTTTATAAAGTCATATTCTTAAATCTTCCATTTCCAATAAGTTCAAAATTTATATATTTAAACACAATTCTTAATTAAATACATTTTCCAATAATTTCATTTCCAAAGCCATATTTCTTCAAGTTATAACAACTCTGAAACTAAACAATTTGAAACATATTTGTTTAGACCATCTAAATTTATTGTCAATATCTTCCAAACAAGATTCATTTAACCATTTAAATTCAATGTCAAATAATATTCATTTCAAAGTTGTAGCATTTATAAGTTTATTCATTCAATTATAAACTTTCCAAAAACATTGTATATTTCAGCTACATTAAAATTTCAATTTTTAGCCAATTTAAATTATAAAAATCACATTTCCCACTTCAAAATATTCAGTTGGATATCATCTAACTTTTGATTTAATAAAATAAAATTTTATCAATAAATATCCAGATTAAACTATAATTCATTTATTAAGTCAAAAACACATTCTTTTACTTCTTTTATTTCAACTAATAACTTACCATTTTATTTTAAAATACCCACTTCATCAACTAAATTCCATTTATATACTTAACTTTACAATTTTAATTAAAACCAAATTTCCAATTATCAAGTTAAGTCATATTTTGAAAATACACTTTTCCACTTAAATCATAATTATTCAATTTCCAAACATTTCCATTTTGTAAATAAAGTAATTTATCATAGTAAATATAACGATCAATTTCTTTGCAAATTTATTCATTTAGGCATCAATTAAACTATTATTTCAGGCTAAATACATTTATTACAAAATGTACAACTCAAACTGTATTTCATTTTATCAAATCAAAGGACATCATTTATTTTACAAACATATTCATTTCATAAAATAAAAATTGATTGCAATTACCAGGCTAGACTTTAAAATTCCATATTAATTAACTTTAATTATTAAGTTATTTATCACAATTAATGCTCTTTAAATCACCATTAAAACCAAATAAAGATTTTTAAATTACAATCTAAACCAATCATCAACTTATAAAATTTTAACTTGCTGAAAGCCAATATCTCTTTATATTTTAAATCATTAATCAAATTTCAAGGTAAAATTTCATATTTTCTAAATATTCAAAATACTTAATAAATTTTTAGGAAAATATTACCTTAAAAATATTAACCATGGGCCTATATAATATTTTATAACCTAGGTCAAGTGATACGGATATATATCATTTCAATCCGTTATTTAAAAGAAAATCCAGGTTCTATCATTTCGAACCCACAATCCCAAGTAAATACATTAAAAAAATATAAAATCAATCGAGCCTATCATTTCAGCCCATAATGATTTTTCCTTATTCTACAGTTCGTTCGGGTATGTATCATTTCAACCCACAGTGAAGGGGAACTTGCAGTGTGATAACAGGAAATAAAATAACAGTATAGCAAATAATATCATATCAGATGATGAAAAAATATATATATATCGGATTTAACATCATGTAATCACATCACAGGCATATATGAATATAGCATATTAATTTATACAATTCACTTGTCATCATTTCACAATAATATAAGTATGTAAGTCTAGAGTGATAACTCACCTTTTAAAAGCTAGAATTGACAAATTCAGAATAAAAATCCATGCTCCGCAAAGCACGAAAAAGCACGACAAAGCATAATGCAAACTTGAGTGGATGAATCAGATCCAAATCTTGTATGCAAACAAATATTACATACATAAGAATATGATTCAATACAAAAGAATAGAGGTTAAGACAATGGAAAATAACGAATCAAAGTGGCATAACTTGCCTTAATCAATCAATGGCTTGGCTACAGCACATATAGGTTCAACCATCATCTTGTGTTGCTTGGTCATGATGGTTAGAGGTGTGCTAGGAGAAGATGGAGGCCGAGCCTAACTTAAAGGAAGCCAAAGAAAACAAAATGAAAAAAAGGAGGAGAAAGAAAAAGAAAGCCATGACTTTAGTTCTTGCACTTTTTTTCATCACGCAAATGAATAAGATGAGGAGATGAGAAACTTTGTACATGAAATAAAAAAAGATATATCGGCGGCTAGGTTAAAGGAATGAACAGCTAAGGTAAGAAATAAAGAGGCTAGGCAATAAAAGGCAGGAGTTTGAATGGCTTGGGAAATAAAAGGCAACAAATAATTTGTTGTATTTATTAATTTTTTTCCTTTGTTTGCACGCAATGAAAGAGGAGTTTGAGGAACAATATGTACGTGAATTATGAGAAGAATTCACGGCTATGAATATGGGAAGTAATTGGCTATGCAAAATGGAATGGCAAGGGAAAAGAAAAAAGGCAACAAATAAACAAAACAAGTAACCTATATCTCTTGTAATTTCTAAGCTATTATTAAAAATAAAATCAGTCAAAAATCAAATAAATATATTCAAAGTTTATGCAAATAAAATAGAAAATAAAAATTAGAGAAACAAACATAGGGAAATAAAATATAAAATGTCATTGCATGTAAACACTGTATTTTATCTAATTTAAAAAGTATAAGTTTAAATCCCCAATAAATCCATATATTTGATTTCCTAATTTTGTTATTGAATCAACCATTAACTTATCCTCTTATGGGTAATATTAACATTAGTTTATATACTAATACATTAATAACTTCCCTATTCATCCAAATTTCAATTTACATAGTAATTAATTTCATTTACCTACAATATCCATTTTATTATAGATTACATTCCAATTAAAAAAATGCTTCCAATAATTTGATTTGGTTTAATTGTCATCTTTATACTAGGTCCATTATTACCCTATATACCTAGTTACATTATTTTATATTCCATTACACTAGTCTATTCCTATTTTCATCTTAAATTTGTAGTAAATGTTACATTCTAAATGTGAAATCTTGTCAATTGTACACATTATTTAAGGTTTAAAACCAATTAATTAATTTAACTTAGTTCCATTCCTTTTACCAATTTATTACTTTATAAATAAATTTATGTTTCTATTTAATTCATACATTCACACCTCTCGTTACTGCATTAATTCTCATTAATGACATTAAAGATTTCCTATTTATTATATAGACTAAATACGCAACTTATAATAGCTGTTACCATTACCCTTTAATTTACACTTAAGTTTATTATATTCAACTAGTTATTATAATTACCTACCTAATATTGAATTCATTCAATTACTATTGATTATACTAATTCATTTATTTATACACGACTTACCCTTATTTACTTATATTCAAATTTATACTCAAATGTAACAGTTACAACTAAATTAATAGGCCAATTAAATAGTAACTTACAATCGTTACTATTACTTTAAGTCACATTAATGAATTCATTATTGTTTACAAATCAAATGTTACAATTACTTAATTAACACTGATTTACTTCAATTTATATTAACCATATATTATCTCATTAATGATTCAACATTCACATTTGTGATTTCATTGTTCACAACAAATGTTACCATTCTTATAAGCCCAATATTTATTCAAGAGTCTTTTATTTTATATTATTCCTTTTATAAATTTAAATGTTTGCATTTGTTTTCTTACATTAATTTATAGCCAAGTATACCAATTTTCACTACTTCACTAAATTGTAATTTCATTTCAATTGTTACTTATTAGTTCTAATTACCATCGTTTAATTTTAAATTAATAAGGTTTTTTTTCTTTTTTTCATATTAAATTACCAAAACTTATTAACTTAGCAAATTAAATTATTGAAAATTTTACGGGTCATTACAATCTAAGTTCTTCAAGCTTTTAAATCCAATATCTAAGCGGTAAAATCCCTGAACAAGCGTTCTCAGTGAAAGCGCCAAAGTGTTCGCGCCAAAATTTGTCACAAACCCCAAATATCATGAAAGCACTAGTGTATGAACATAGATCAGCAGTATTCTAACACAAAATCTCAGCTCCTGATAAAGTAAAGAACAACGATTGAAAATTAACAAACATGAACACAAGATTTATAGCGGTTCGGCTATCTCCGGCCTACGTCCACTTTGAAGGATAATCTCTTATTGATGTGCTTGCTAGTTACAGTGGATTACAGCAGTAATTTTTGAGTACAACAATGGAGTTTGAGTGCAATCGTGATTCTGGCAGAGTCTGGACGTCGCAGGATCCAAAAAAAATCATCTTTCTGTAGGCTTTAGGAGGCATTTATAAGCGCTCCATGCAAATTTCTCACTCAAACTTCGAGAGACTCCTTTTGGCACGTGAGTGAGCCCACGCGATCGGTTCCATGAAGTTTCGGCTCGATCCGTGATCGATATGAACGAATTTCGTATCGATCGGGATTTGACCCAATCGGGCCGAAATTTGGCGTGAACCTTCCTTAGCTTATACGTAAGCTCCTGTGAAAATTTCATAGCATTTGGGCTTGTAGATTGTGAGATATGATCGATGACAATTCATGTTCATCGGTTGGCTGTTGCTTTCATAACGCTTCTCTTCGCGTCGCTCTTGTTCGTATCGATACATTTCGCATCGATCCAATCGACTCAATCTCGAGCACGTGTGCGTAAGGTGACATGGCGCGAAATTCCTGGATCGATCCATTTTTTATGTCGGGTTGTTTGCGTCAAAATTGACCACAAACACCCAATAGTCGTGAAAGCACCCGTTCGCAGTCACAAGTCACAAATTACAAATTTGTAGATAACAAAAATGATCAACACTCAACAGAAACAGCAGAAAACAAGTAAACGACACAGGATTTATAGTGGTTCGGCGATCTTGCCTATGTCCACTTGAAGTTTTCTTTCTTTATTGATATTCTCTTGATGATTACAGTTGGTTACAGCAAGTTACAATGGACCATAGCTCAGAAACTCGAATGCAACAACGATGATAAGGTGTAGAATTGAATCCGGTAGAGTCTTGGCGCTTCACAATCCCGATCCCCTTTTCCTGAATGACCTGGGGCTCTATTTATAGGAGTAGGAGGCTGATATTTCGCCTAAAAATCCGGGGAAACCACTTCTGGCACGTGAGGGGGCCCATACGGCCGAATTCTGGAGATCCGGGCCCACATTTGGATCGATTCGACCCTTGGTTCGAATCGATCAAGAAAGTGTCCAATCGTGATGAAACTTGGCGTGGACATTCTTCTATGTATACGCAAGCTCCTGTGAAAATTTCATAGCATTTGGACTTGTAGATCTCGAGTTATGATTGATTCAAGATGGTGCTCCTCGTCCTATAGATTCGTTCGAATCGATATGGTTCGAATCCATGCTTCTGCATGTGAAGATGATGATGTGGTCCGTGTGCTTCGGGTCAATCCTCCTTTTCCTCCGAGTTTATTGGGTCTAATCCTTGGTTTTAGCTGCATGGACTTGGTGGATTCGAGGTGATCGATTCGAAGATGTGCCTCCTTCGTATTAATTGAACCAATGCTCCTTCGAATCGATCGGGGCAAGTCACTATTGATCGATTCGAATTTGCTTCAACGGGGTGGATTCGAAGACAGTTATTAGATGGAGTCGAAGTCCCTACAACTGCATGGATTCGAAGGGTTTCAGCTTGACGGACTCGAAGATAGGAATACTCTGATGGATTCGAACTAGGGAGGGTTTTGGATGGATTCGAACATAGACATGCGAGGATGGATTTGAAGTGAGGGCTTGCCCGATGGAGTCGAAGAAGAGGACCTTCTCATGGATTCGAAGCAATATATACCTGATGGATTCGAACTAGGGCATACGAGGGTGGATTCGAACTATTGCTATCTTGATGGATTCGAGGCACGGCTATATCTCATGGGTTCGAACTAATGCGAGGATGATGGATTCGAACTAGGTAGACGCGAGGCTAATTCCTTTCTAACCGGTGCGAACGCAATGGACACGAAGTAGCATGGAGTCGAACTAGATGGAGTCGAGCTGAGACATGAGGATGGGTACGAACTTCATGGTTTCGAAGTATTCCAAAGTGATGGATTCGAAGTAGGTGGAGTCGAATCAATGGATTCGAACATAATTTCTGGCCATCGATTCGAACTATGGGGTATCTTATGGGTTCGAACCGAACAAGGGCTTTCTTTCTCAAACTGAATCCATCATATCTTGAGCATACGAACTCGGATTGGCTTGGAACTTGAAACGCTGGCTTCTACAGCTTTGCTCATCATGTCTTGTCAATTCTGGCACAATCCGGACTCAGACAAAATTCATCGATATCCATAGCGAAGTGAAGTACAACCAATCTCTGAGACGAACTGTCTTTTGTTTTTGACCGATCTTTTGGTATCACGGCTTTGCCAAAAAGCGGATAACTTTTGCCCCCCGAAACATGCCTTGCGGTAGGAAGGCGTGTTTTGTAATGCCATGAGCTAGACGTTCATATCATGTTGATGTCCTGCAAAGGAAGTTATAGTTTTATGTAACCTCAAATAACGACCGTTCGGGATCAAGATATTTGAGATGAAGTGCGACCGTTCATGGTCAAGCGCCTGACTTCAAATGACGATCGTTCGGGATCAAGCCATTTGAGGTGAGGTGCGACCGTGCGCGGTCAAGTGGCGGACCTCAAATGACGACCGTTCGCGATCGAGCCATTTGAGGTGAGATGAGTTGTGCCATTCGGGGCGAGTCGTGCCTGTTCGAGGTGAGTTGTGACCGTTCGCGATCGTGTGCCGTTCGAGGCGTTTTTGTGACCGTTCGAGGTCGGGTGCCGTTCGGGGCGAGAAAGTGTGCCCGAGAGGGCTTGGTATTATCGATACCAGGCTCACGTTCGCGTGGGACCCTGGATCGTTTGTCAGGGCGGTTTATCGCCATCTCAGAGCATGCCTAAGGACCGTTCACGACCCCGTACATGTGTAAGTAGCTTAGCCATTTCAGAATTATCAGGATCAAATATCTATTCAACGGATGAATTTTAAAATAGAAATGTCCAAACAAACCAAGTTCAAATGTCCAAATCGACATGAAACAAAAGCAAAGCAAAGATGTCAAAGCGTAAGTTCCCACTACGAAACAATCAATGATCATTCAGAGCATGCCTGGAGAACGTTCGCGATCTCGTACATGTGTAAATGATTTAATTGTGTTAGTGGAAGCTTGCGACTTGTTCATTGTTATTTTAATTAATTGATAACCAAACGATGTCCTGGTTCAGGGTCGCCCCTAGCTGATGTAGACGTTGGCCGCTCTGACTCTACCGCTGGGGCTCGTCTCCTCACATACTGAAGCAGCATACCATTCCCGATGTGTCCTTCTACCTCATCCTTTAGATGCCTACAGTCGTTTGTGTTATGACCGTTCAACTCGTGGAATAAGCAATATCTGTCTGATTTTCTCTCGTCAGCAGTGGGGTCCCTTTGTATTGGCCTACGGTATGGAACTTGCCCTTGCATATCTCTGTAGATTCGCTCCAAACTCTCATTCAGCTCAGTGTAAGTGGTGAACTGCGGCTCCCACCATTGCTGCTTTGACTTGTCATTATAATCCTCAGCCTTTCGTTTTCCTTTATCCTTGTCTGAGTCCTTTTCGAAAGGCTTTTTGTCTTTAAGCACATAAACTTCTATTCCCTCTCCTTCTTCTCTTTCTGCATTCGCATCCTCTAATCGTAAAAACTTTTCTGCCTCGTTGTAGAATTCCTCTAGATCCACGGGTGGATCTTTAGTCAATGAATTTTGGAACTCTGTGCCGTCAGCTACTCCGGACACAGCTGTCATCACCACCATAGATGGATCTTCTCGATCCACCGAAGCTGCTGCTGCATTGAATTGCGTTAGATAACTCCTCAAGGTCTCTTCGGCTTTCTGCTTTAGGGTTACCAAAGTCATCACATTCTTGGGTCTTGTAATGTGAACCCTGAATTGCCTCATACGTCTCTCAATTAAACCATTCCATGTTCCGATGGATCCATTCTCCAATTGTCTAATGTTTGCACAAAAAATGGACAAACACCCCCCAAGTCGTATTATTTAGTTGATTATATGTGATTTTTAATGGTTTAGAATAGTTATGTAAATATGATAAAAGTAGGGGCTGAAATGTAAAAGACACGCAGATTTATAGTGGTTCGGCCGGAATATGCCTACGTCCACTTTATATGTTATTATCTTCTTTCTTTCAGATTACAAGTACAATGCTTCGTATACAAGTATACGAAAGTAGTTTGAAAGTTCCTTCCTTGCTTGAGCTCTCAAACTTGTCTGCCATTGTTGTACCCCTGCCCCTCTATTTATAGAGTGAGGTAGGGGGCAGGGGTCTTGGATGTATATAGCTGCTGGTGGGCCCGGGCTAAAGCAATCTGGACTGGCAGTTGTTTGGTTCAGGGAGGTCTCATTCGGCATGGAGCTTGGACCGGTGGTAGGTGTTGTCCGGTGGTAGCGGTGTGGATGTGGACCGGCAGTGAGTGTGGACCGGTGATAGGTGTGGACCGGTGATGAGGTAGTTCGGTGCTTCTTGGACCGGTTGTGGGGAAGAGGTTTGGTTCGGTGGTGCCCCTGGTTCGGTATGCCGAATGGAGATGGAGGAATGTTGGCTCTGTGGCCGAATGGGGCTGACCGAATGAATTCTGGTCCGGTATGACATGGAGAGGCCGGATGGGAAGGAGGCCGAATGAGGAGGAGGCCGAATGGGAAGGTGACTGGTCGTGCTGAATGAAGTGGAGATTGCGAACCCGCGTGAAACTGTGGCTTCTTGGTCTCGAGATCTTCTGGGTGAAAATTCGCCCAACATTTGCCCCCCAAAGTGGGGCACGTGCTTGCATGTGTCGCGCTTTGTTTCCTTGTGGTAGGAAGGTTTGTTTTGTAATGCCACGGGCTGGATGTTCATATCCTGTTGGTGTCCTGCAAAGGAATTTACAGTTTTAGTGTTATTTCAAATAGCGACCGTTCGTGATTGAAATATTCGAGATGAAGTGAACTGTGTCGTTCGGGACGAGAGAGTGAGCCCCGAGGGGGCTTAGCATCATCGATGCCAGGTTCATGTCAGAGTGGATCCTTGGATCGTTTGTCAAGATGGTTTATCGCCAGCTCAGAGCATGCCTAGGGATCGTTCGCGACCCCGTACATGTGTAAGTAGCTTAGCCATTTCATAATTATCAGAGTCAAATATCCGTTTAACCTACGAGTTTAAAAAGGCGTGTCAAAGTGTAAATTCCCACGACAATAGGGTTAATAACCATTCAGAGCGTGCCTATGGACCGTTCGTGGTCGCGTACATGTGTAAACGATTAATCCATGTTAGTGAGAGATTTACAACTTATTCATCGTCGTCATAATCCTCATTTTATTAGTTAGTTCTGGAGTTCGGTACTTATCTGCATGAGGCGCTCTGCATGCCCCTAGTTCCTGGTTGTCGTTGGTAGAGAGATAGTTCATTCGGCTTTTTGTTGGTCCGGTTATTCTCATCCGGCTGTGGTTTCATTCGGTATCTAGTTGGTTCAGTATATTTGTTATTGGTCCGGTGTTCCTATCCGGTGGGCCGAACCAGCTGGTTCGGCGGTCCGGAGCTCGCCTATATATAGAGGCTACACCCCCCTTTGGTTTTTCCTTACCGAACCAAGTCTTCTGCCGAACCAATCTTCTGCCGAACCAATCTTCTACCGAATCAATCTCCTACCGAATCAGGTATGTACCCTATTGCCGAATGGTCCTGTTTGCCGAATGTATACGGTGTGTATTGGATAGCCGAATGAGACTTAGGACCGAATGATATGTATGCCGAATGAGACTCATGTCTTAGGGCCGAATGATATGTATGCCGAATGAGACTCATTTCTTAGGGCCGAATGATATGTATGCCGAATGAGCATGGGATTTTAGTGCCGAATGACCATATGCTTTTGACGCCGAATGAACTCGTCTTGCACCGCCGAATGAGACTTCATACTTGAACCTTGAGCGGAATCTTAGACTTCTTTGCACGCTTGCTTTAGATACTTGCTTGTTTATTTTCCTGTACTTCTTATTCTAATATCAAGTTTTTCTTGTGCTGCAGAAAATGTCTCGCAAAGCGGAAACACGATCGGACAGAAAGAAGTCTAGAGGCACAGGAGAGTCTTCTTCTTCCTTGCCCCCAGTCCAACCAGGATCCGGGCAACATCGACCTATTCCGAGGTCTCTAGTGGATGGATACGGTCCACAGGAACTTCTGATCTCCCCTCCTGATTGCTTTCCTAGCTCCCTAAAGGAGGAGCAACTTGACGTCATATCCTGTTCCTTCAGGATAGATAGGGCTCTTATGCTGCTGCCGGGAGATGGAGTGATGCCATATAATCCTCCCGAGTGCTACTTTGCTTATAGCAGATACCATTGCATGTGCGGTGCTATCCCTCCTATCAACGCTTGGATAGTAAGCTTCACCACATATTTGAAGGTGGCTCCTTTCCAACTTCAGCCTAACTCTTATGCCATCCTGGTGAGCCTCTTTGTTATCTTCCAGAGGAGGTACGAGCGTCCTCCTTCTAACCGGGAAATTCGATACTTGTACAACCTGAGAGGCTATAAGAAGGGGTCTCCGTATATTACTCTGGAAGCGGCCGTGCCCTTCAAACCAGTCCTGGACTTATATTCCAAGTTTACCATGTTCAAGAAAGAGTGGTTCTTCATCAAGGACGATGCTGTTTCTTTCCGCCTTTTCACTTCCGGCTGTAAGATGGATTTCATTTATATTTTCCATGTTTTGACTGTAGTGTTTTTTCTGACATGCTTCTATTTCTGGCTAGCGACAGGTGGTATTGCAGTCGTGGAGGATGATTCCTTGGTGCGAATGGCTGCTGAACTAAAGGCTATTCCGGCACGGGACCGGTCGGCCTCCTTCTTGATCAGGAACGCAACCCTCTTGGAGTATAATTTGATCTTACCGCACCAGTCCGTGGTTAAGCAAAGAGACACGGCTGAGGAGAAGGCTGCTAAAGCTAAGGAGGGGGCTATGGTGAAGAGCGGTAAGAGGGAGCCTTTTACAGAGCGTCCCGTTGTCGGGGGGAAGAAACTGAAGAAGTCTGATGGCCCTTCTCCAAGTACTTTTCCGACTGTCCCGGAGGAGGAAGGTGTAGAAGAGGAGGAAGGAGGCGAGGTTGGAGAAGGGTCGGAGGGTGGAGGAGATGGCGACGGTCAAGGTGGTAGTGGCGTCGGTGCCCTAACCTCTGAGCAAGACCTTGAACTGGATGAGGCTCTCCGTCGGGCCTTCGGGAGTCGGAGGGAGAGTCGGAAACGGAGAAGGCAAAGGAAACCGGCAAAGCTGTGGCTGGCACTGACCCATCCTCTAAGGGTTCCTCAGCTAGGGCGATTTCGGCGATGCAAGGTGAACTTTTGTCCTCTGCCGATTCCATTTTCGATAGGGACTTAGAAATTTTTTACGGTTCACTTCCGTCCTGGAATGAGATCCAGGACTTATTGCAGTATCCCACTCCTCCGCCGGGTTTGTATAATAGATGTGTCTTCTCACTTTTCTTTCCTTTTAACTCAACACATTTTTCGAACTGTGGATTATTGTATGTTCGTAACACTTGTTCTTTATTCCAGGGGCAGGCCAGGTGGTTAAAACGTCGGACGTTCGACACCGCCTTGAGCAGTTTAAGTCGAGGAGAGCTTCTGCGAAACCCTCTACTGGTCGCACTGGGGATGTAGTCAGTTATCGCCCTCTTCTTGGGGTCATTGAAGAGGGCATTCGGAAAAAGAAGCGGAGCCGTTCCTTATTTGAGTCTTCCCCTGGTTCGCAGCTTCCTACTCAGCCTCCTCGTGATACTACGGAGGAGAGCACGGAATCCGGCCCCCCTCATCCTCCTTTCAAGAGCCCAACTGTTATTCGTATAAGGCGTCCTGATGTGCCTCGCCCCGTGCCTCGTGACCCTTTTGCCGGTCATCCTGATTTAGATCCGAGCTTTCAGGATATCTCATTTGATGAGGCCACGGGCGAGCACCTCCTTCCCCGCAACCCCATGGTAAGAGTGCTGGACGAGGCCAAGTCTTTAGATCTTGATTTACTTACTACACGGGTAGTCACCATGGGGGACGAAGCCAAGGCTAACATCGATCGGGTGGCCGCAGAGACCAAGAAGTTAATGGAGCATCATGCTAGATTGGCCAAGGCCGGGGAAGAGATCGGGAGTGCTAATATTCGGTTGAGGTTAAAAGTTGCCGATCAGGCCAAGCAGCTCGCCGATCAAGCCATCCAGATTTCTCAGCATGAGGAAGCCTCCAAGCGGCTGAAAGAGACGATGGAGAAGGCCAGTAGGGCGGAATTACGGAAGATGGAGGTCGCCTGCAGGGAACGGATTAACATGGCCATTACGACGGTGGACGAGGTTCGAAATGCGGATCTTGAGCGGGTAGAGGAGTTGTCTGGGAGGCTCGAGGCTGCGGAGATGGCTCAGGCCGAGTTGAAGGAGGAGATGGAGGAGATGAGGAGGTCCCTCAAGTTAAAGGAGGAGGAAATGAGGAGGTCTCTCCAGGCTGACTGCTTGAGATACCAATCAGAGAGGGACATTGCCGTCGCCAAGTTGCAAGCTTCCGAGGCCCGGGTGAGGGAGTTTGAGGAGAATGAGGGGATGATGGATGAGATGCTGCAGGACATGTACTTCCACACTTGGAAGGAGGGCGGCTTGTCTTGGATGGACGATTACCCTCGGGTGATGGCCAAGGTGTATCTCCAGGCTTTAGAGGAGGCCAGGGTGAACGCGGGTAAGGAAGGCGGAGAGGCTTTCAATTTGGACGCGGTTACTGCCCAGTTCTCAAAGGAGGAGCAAGCGGCGGTGAAGGAGGGGATGCGGCTGCTTGCTGCAGAGGAAGCGGGCGTGCAGTTGGATGATGAGGATCAAGCGGCGGATGCTGGTGAGTTATTCTTTTCCCTTTCTTTCCTTTCCGTGTTTTCATAACTTGATCGTTCGTTTAATGAATTCCTCTTCTGAACTGGACAGGTGGGACTCCTGATCCACATGCTGGGGGCTCTGATCCTGCGGCTAAGTAGACTGGGGAAGTCGGTGATGGAGTGTGGACGCGGCTGCCACCTTTTTATTTCTTTTTATCACTGTTTACGTTAGTCATTGACATGTAACTATAACAATATTATTTGCAAAGAATAACTTCGTGTGATTTTATAATATAAGCTGATGTTGTTATGTTTAAATGTTGTTGTCATCTTGATGTGCTGCGTGAGAAATATAACTATGTATATGCCTGTGATTCTAGTTGTGTTTGATGCTAAGTTTTTTGCTAGAAATATAATTTCATGTGTTGCAATGTTATTGTACGAACAAGCTATAGTTACGTATTTATGTACAAGAAAAGAGAGTACCGCCCTTTATGTTCCATTCGCAGGCGGTAGCTTAGAGTATCTTATGTAACTGTTCACGGATATAGCTGAGTACCCTGCCACCCAGTATGCAGACTTAGTTTCTTATGAGCGAATGCTTCCTATTTGGTTTCCTATACTTTAGAGTTTGTTATACAGGATAGGAGAAAAGTATTTAAATGAAATGGAAATATAGTAAAAGTAAAACTTCCAGTCACGGAAGGCCGTCGATGTGCTTAAGTTCGTGGCAAACGGGTTTTGTAGTCACTTTCCCTAGCTGTGGGTCTTGGAGACATTTGTCACCCATCTTACGCCTCCGCGGGGAGTTTTCTTTTTTACCACAGCCGCACTTAAGACACATCGGAGCCGAGATCGCGCACGGTAACTACCCGAACCATTATGGTCCGTAATCGTGGGTATTATTCGATTTACCGTGGCCGGCTAGCGTGGGTGCCGTTGGCCGTGAACTACCCCTGGCTGGCACACCTTATGTTGGGGCTTAAAGTAGGTTCACAGTTGCCGGCGAGCCGAACGCCGTAATGAGCTGCCATCGGCTATAGTCGGCCTTTATGATGACTTATAATCGGCTCATTACAGTTGGCTTTGAGGGCAGGCGCGCAATGAGTTAACCCGCAGCAGAGGGATGCTGGAGCAAAAGTGTCTCATTGGCGAGTGCATAGAATCGTAGCGTACCTGTTAGGCCTAGTCCAGATGAGGCCGCGGTGCGTCTTGAGTGGAGATGCCATAGGATTTTGTTCAACAGAAAGGGATAAAACTTAACAAGTAACCAGGACATAAAGGAACAAGCTAAAAAGAGACAAGATTTTTTAAAGTGGTTCGGCACGAAAGTGCCTACGTCCACTGATTCTCTTTGTTAATTCACTTCATATGGGCAGTACAAGTTAAGAAAAGTATCGACGGAGGTGTCGGATGTTCCATGCCCTCTGGAACACCTCTCCGTCCACTGTTGACAAAATATAAGCTCCGTTGTGGAGATCTTTATGAATTACATACGGTCCGTCCCAGATGGGGTCTAGTGCCCCGGGGCGTGGAAAGATTCGCCTGAGGACAAGATCTACTTCTTGTAAGCTGCGATGCTTGACTTTGGAATTGTATAGCGCTGCCACCTTTTGTTTGTGAGCTGCTGCTTTAAGTGCTGCATCGTTTCTCCGTTCCTCAATCAGATCCAAAGACATGAGGAGGAGTTCTTCGTTTTCTTCTGGGTTGTAGTGGATCCTACGGTGGGAAGGCACAATAGTCTCAACTGGGAGCATTGCCTCCGATCCATATGCCAAGGAGAAAGGAGTATGTCCCGTTGATGTTCTGAAAGACGTGCGGTATGCCCATAGTGCCGTAGGAAGTTCGTCCACCCAAGCGCCTTTTGACTTTTCAAGTTTCTTCTTGATTAGGGTTTTGAGAATTTTGTTGACAGCTTCAACTTGTCCGTTTGCCTGAGGATAAGCTACTGATGAGAAGCTTTTATGAATTCCATGCTCTTGGCACCAGTCGGCAAATTCTTCGCTGTCAAATTGGAGTCCGTTGTCTGATATGATCTTGAGTGGGACTCCGTACCTGCACAGAATATTTTTGATCAAGAAGTTTATAACTTTTGTTGAAGATATTTTATTTAGAGGTTCTGGTTCCACCCATTTGGTGAAATAATCGACTGCCACTACAGCATATTTGGCTCCGCCCCGGCCCGTTGGCAGTTCGCCAATTAAGTCAATTCCCCATACAGCAAAGGGCCAAGGGCTGGTCATTTGAGTAATTTCATTTGTAGGCAGTCGAGGAATCTTGGCAAATTTCTGACATCTGTCGCATTTCTTGACGAAGTCTAGAGCGTCTTTGTTTAGTGTGGGCCAGTAATATCCATATCGGAGTATCTTCCTTGCCAAAGTCTGCCCCCCAGTGTGATCTCCGCATCCTCCCTGATGGATGTTTGATAAGATCTCCTTAGCTTCCCTTCCAGCGACGCATCTCAATAAGGGGCCAGAGAAGCCACGCCGATAGAGGATGCCTTCTTGTATCGTGTAGTGGGGAACTTTCCTCAAGATCCTCTTGGCTTCGTCACGCCTGTCGGGCAGTGTGCCATCTTGCAAATATTTCCGGATGGGAGTCATCCAGGTTCCTTCTTCGATTGCAGTTACCAGATTTACTGGTTTGAAACTTGGGGCTAGCTGCCTTGAGATGGCTAGTGTTCCGAAAATGGTGCTATTCTTCATACTAGCTTGCTTTGCAAGTTCATCTGCCTCTTGGTTCTCTTCTCGAGGAATATGTTTGATTAGATAGTGGTCCAATTGATCGAGCAGCAGTTTGGTTTTCTTTAGGTATGCTGTGAGTCGTTCTCCTCGAGCCTGGAATTCTCCTAGCACCTGGTTTACGATAAGCTGAGAATCACTATGAAGACATAAGGAATTGATTCCAATTTCCAGGGCAAGCTCCAATCCTGCTATTACTGCTTCATATTCAGCATCGTTGTTAGTGGCCGTGAACTCCAACCTTAATGCATAGTACAACTTTCTTCCCCTGGGGGTGATGATCACAATTCCTGCCCCCGAGCCTTGTTCGTTCGATGCTCCATCTACAAAGAGGTTCCACTTGATGTTTTTTGCTACTTCGGATTGTTCCTTGCCTTCGTTGGTAGTGAATTCGGCAATGAAATCGGCCATGGCTTGTCCTTTGATAGCGGTGCGAGGATGGTAGGTGATATCATACTGACTTAGTTCGATGCACCATTTGAGGAGTCGCCCAGAAGTGTCAGGACGATGGAGCGCTTGTCTTAGCGGTTGATCGGTTAGAACCCTGATGGAGTGAGACTGGAAGTAGTGTCGCAGTTTTCGTGACGCGATCAATAAACAATATGCTAATTTCTCTAGTTTAGGATATCTGGCCTCTGCCCCTGTAAATCTCTTACTTATAAAGTAAACCGGGCGTTGTGTGCGGTCTTCTTCTCTTACCAAGGCGGCGCTTAGAGCATGAGATGATACAGCGAGGTATAGGTATAACACTTCACCTTCATTTGGAGTTGAGAGTACTGGTGGTCTCTGAAGGTGTTCGATTAGGCTGAGGAAGGCTTTTAAGCATTCATCGGTCCACTCGAATCTCCCTTTGTCTTTCTTGAGAGCTTCGAAGAAAGGGACACACTTGTCGGTTGCCTTGGAAATGAATCTGCTTAGGGCGGCCACCTTTCCGTTTAGGCTTTGCATTTCTTTTCGAGTGGAGGGTATCCTTATTTCTTTTAGAGCCCGGATTTGTTCAGGGTTTGCTTCGATTCCTCTGGCGTGGACGATAAATCCCAAGAATTTTCCCGATGATACTCCGAAGGAGCACTTTAGAGGATTCGGCTTCATTCCATATCGGCGAAGTACTTGAAACATCTCGTCCAGGTGGCTTACATGGTCGTCGGCTTTCCTGGACTTTACCAACATGTCATCCACATACACTTCCATAGTTCGTCCGATTAGCTCTGCGAACATCTTGTTGACGAGGCGCTGATAGGTAGCTCCAGCATTTTTGAGTCCAAAAGGCATGACTTTGTAACAATATAGTCCGCGGTCAGTGATGAAGCTAGTGTGGTCTTGATCAGGAGCGTGCATGGGAATTTGGTTATATCCGGAGTATGCATCCATAAAAGATAGGAGTTCGTGTCCGGCTGTGCTGTCCACAAGTTGGTCGATTCGGGGAAGTGGGAAGCAATCTTTTGGGCAAGCGTCATTCAGATAGGAGAAGTCAATACATGTTCGCCACTTTCCATCGGCCTTTTTTACTAGCACTGGGTTAGCGATCCATTCTGGGTAGATGGCTTCCCGTATGAAGCCATTAGCAAGTAGATTCTTTACTTCCTCATCAAGGGCTGCTGATCGCTCTGCCCCCATGCTCCTCTTTTTCTGTTTTACTGGCACCTTGGTGGGATCGATGTTCAGCATGTTGCATGCTATGTCGGGGGAGATTCCTGTCATATCGGCATGGGTCCACGCAAATACATCTAAGTTGTGGCGGAGAAAGTCAATGAGTTGATCTTTCAACTCCGTTTTTAGCTGAGATCCGATTTTTAATAGTTTACTTGAATCGTGCTTATCTACGGATACGAATTCCATAGCCTCTGCAGGCTCGGCGGTAGCCTCCTCCTCTTTATCCCTGGGGTCTAGTTCATTGAAGGGATCACTTGTGTATCGAAGAGGAGGGGCTTTCTTTAGTTGCTATGCCTCCAAGCTTTTCGTGCAGAGAGTAGTCTCTGCACCTTTTCCTTTATCCTTTCTGCGGTTATTGCGAAGTTCAGTTACGTAGCAGTCTCGGGCAGCATCTTGATCTCCTTCTACTTCTCCTACTCCGTTGTCTGTTGGAAATTTCATTTTCAGGCACCAAGGGGCTAATACAATCTGGAAGTCAGACAAGGCTGGTCTTCCCAAGAAGGCGTTGTAAGCCGAGTGGTTTTCTATTAGTACGAACGTTTGTTTTCGCACAACGGAGCGGGGATGACTTCCTATTTCGACGAAGAGGTCAAGTTGCCCGAGGGGCATTTTTGCATCTCCAGTGAAACCATGCAGTGGTTTGTCACAGGGGGATACATCCTTCATTGATAACTTCATTTTGTCGAAAGCATGTTTGAATAGGATATTTACGGAGCTTCCTGTGTCTATTAGAATCCGAAAAACTTTAGCTGGACCGAACCAGGCAGAGATGACCATAGGATCCATATGTGGGTACTGTCTTCCTTCCAAATCACGCCTACTGAATATGATGTCGTCGCTCTCTTTTCGTTTCGAGTGGCGTTCTTCCGTGATGGAGTTAACATAGCATTCTGCATTTCTAAGCGACTTGCCATACCTTTCCATCTCTGCCCAACTTCTGTCGGCGATGTGTGGTCCTTCTGAGATGGTAAGGACCACTATCTTCTCTTGACTAGAGCCACTGGTGTTGTGATTGTTGCGATTCCCTCCGCCTACCTCTGGGAGGGGTTGCTTTGAGTTCTCATTGGCTGGAGTTGGAGTCCTGTTCTGACCCTTCACATAGCGTTCCAGTCTTCTTCTTCTAATGTGTTCTTCGATCAAGTCCCGAAGATGGTGGCATTCATTGGTGTCATGTCCGTGGGATTCGTGGAAGCGACAGAACTTTCCGGACTTGAGTGCGTTATCTGATTCTTTCTTATGCGGGGGGCGCTTGTATCCGAGTTCGCCCTGAGTGGCTAGGAAGATGTTTTCGATTGTTTCATTCAAAGGAGTGTAGGAGTCAAATCTCGGTCCTGGTCGATATTGGCGCTTTTCGACCTTCCTGCCCCCAGCATTGTCTCTAGATTCATTTCTTCGAGCGTCCTTAGCCGCAGTGGGAACCTTGTCCTGAACTGTCTTACCTTGTTGCCCTGACTGCCTCTCCGTAGCAGCGTCTTCAAGTCTCATATACTTTCCAGCTTCATGGAAGAAATCAGGCAAGGTAGCTGGTTTTTCCTTAGTTAATCTTCTGGCAAACTTGGTGTCTGGATGTACACCACTACAGAGGGCCATTAGAGTGAGTTTTTCATCGGCATCTTGAGCTGCTGCCGCTGCGGCGTTGAACCGTGTTAGATATTGTTGCAGCGTCTCTCCGGATTTCTGTTTGACATTGGATAGAGAATAAGCATCCTTGGGTTGTTCCACATGGATGCGGAACTGGCTAATAAACCTTTCTTTCAACATCTCCCATGAGCTGATGGATCCTTGGGATAGATGGCAGAACCAGGAGGTAGCTAGATCTGCTAGGAACAGCGGAAAGCATTTACATAATACTCCTTCTGTTGCTCCACTCATGAGCATATGATGGGTGTATCTCTGTAAGTGTACGATGGGGTCGGAAGTTCCTTTGTAAGGTTCCATGGTTGGCATTTTCCATTCCCGGGGAGTGATAGCAGTTTCGATGTTTCGGGTAAAGGGGCTGGTGACCCTAGCGCCTATTCCCCGGTCCCTTTGCTCCCGTTGGACACATTCTCTGAATAATCGTGCCATTCGTTCGTCAGAATTTGGAGCGGACAAAAACGAGCTTGGTTCTTCCCTGCGGGATCTATCTCGTCCAGATGACCTGTAGGGATGGTATAGTCTATCACTTCTAGCATTATCCAGTGGTTGCCTCTGGCTGCTCGGATGCACGCTAGGACCAGCTACAGTTGCTCCCTGCCTTGATCTTCCCCTGTGGGGTTCTGTTTCGAGCATATCCATGGGGTCAACTTCGGGCTGGGTCCTAGCTCGGCTCCGTTCAGCGGGGTTTCTATGATTAGGTGGCATGACTGGCTCAGCTACATCCGATCCTCGCCTGGTGCCTCCCCCACTGGGTTCGGTTCCAAGCGCTTCCTCGAGTCGGAATTCGGGCTGAGTCCGGGCGCGGCCCCTATCGTTGTTGTTCCTGTTGATAGCTTCTTCGAAGAGGGAAGACCTTTGTTGCCTCCGAGATCCTCCAGATTGGGATTCACCCCATGATTCAGTGTTGCGGTTGGACTCTTCAGCATCCCTTAAGCGTGACATGAGTTGGTCCACCAAAGTTTCTTGTTGGGATGTGAAGCGGTTAGTTACTTCAGCCACAACCCTGTCCAGATCTGCCCTAGTGATTGGTTGTTCCGTTGCGGGACCAGTTGGATTTTCCTGATTTTCATCTGGTACTGCTGTTGAAGTGGGCTGATCTGCGATTGCTGGATCTGGAAGGCTGCTAGTTGTGATGTTCTTTCCTCTGTTAACATCCTTTCTCTGTTTGGAAGGCATGATTTCTAAGTAACGAGCGATGTTGTTAGGAAGAAGGTTGAGTGGGAGAAGATGAAGCTTGAGTTCTATTCTCAATGAAAGCACCAAAAATGTTTGCACAAAAAATGGACAAACACCCCCAAGTCGTATTATTTAGTTGATTATATGTGATTTTCAATGGTTTAGAATAGTTATGTAAATATGATAAAAGTAGGGGCTGAAATGTAAAAGACACGCAGATTTATAGTGGTTCGGCCGGAATATGCCTACGTCCACTTTATATGTTATTATCTTCTTTCTTTCAGATTACAAGTACAATGCTTCGTATACAAGTATATGAAAGTAGTTTGAAAGTTCCTTCCTTGCTTGAGCTCTCAAACTTGTCTGCCATTGTTGTACCCCTGCCCCTCTATTTATAGAGTGAGGTAGGGGGCAGGGGTCTTGGATGTATATAGCTGCTGGTGGGCCCGGGCTGAAGCAATCTGGACTGGCAGTTGTTTGGTTCAGGGAGGTCTCATTCGGCATGGAGCTTGGACCGGTGGTAGGTGTTGTCCGGTGGTAGCGGTGTGGATGTGGACCGGCAGTGAGTGTGGACCGGTGATAGGTGTGGACCGGTGGTGAGGTAGTTCGGTGCTTCTTGGACCGGTTGTGGGGAAGAGGTTTGGTTCGGTGGTGCCCCTGGTTCGGTATGCCGAATGGAGATGGAGGAATGTTGGCTCTGTGGCCGAATGGGGCTGACCGAATGAATTCTGGTCCGGTATGACATGGAGAGGCCGGATGGGAAGGAGGCCGAATGAGGAGGAGGCCGAATGGGAAGGTGACTGGTCGTGTTGAATGAAGTGGAGATTGCGAACCCGCGTGAAACTGTGGCTTCTTGGTCTCGAGATCTTCTGGGTGAAAATTCGCCCAACATCTAAACCACAATGCTGCAATATCCGCCAAGTACAATGGAAAGCACCGGGCCATAACCTCCTCTGATGCCCCCAGCACTTCCATATGCCTCATATACTTCGTTAGATGAACCGTGGGGTCTGTTCTCCCGTCATACATGTCCAATGATGGTAACTTGAAATCCGGTGGGTTCCTAGCTCCTCTAATTGCTGGAGTAAAAGGACTCCTATTAACATCTTCCAAATCTTTGTTTACCAAACCGCCTCTCATTGCTCTTCTAACCATCTCCGTCAATCTGTCGTTGTCACCGAGATGCAATCTTCGTTCATTACTTTCAACCTGCCCCCCGAGCCCACGAGGGAATTCTGGAATTTGTCCCCTTGACTGAGCGTTCACTCCTCTGCTACTCCTTGCTTGGGTAGATGCATCTCTCTCTCTCTCAGGGATTGGATCAACATTCTCCATGTGCGCCTCCTCTAGTTCAGGTGCTATTCCGGATGATCCTGCTCCGTTTTGAACTCCATTCGCTTCTCTATTCTGTGCTCCAAGTTGTCCTATCTAGTGGAACAAACTTTGGATCAGCTCCTCCTGTTTCTTCATCATTGTCTCCATCTCGTCCCTAGTGATGAAGATCGATGCTTGATTCGCTCTTGAAGAAGCCTCTTGACTTCCTTGGTGTTGACTTCCTTGGTGTTCACTTCTCTCTGGCCTTGGCCTTCTGCTCGATTGTCTCGTCATGGTTCTTAGATCCAAATCTTTAAGCCTTCAAATTCAAATTATCCTGAATCAGCAGCTCTCAGTGAAAGCACCAAAATGTTTGCGTCAAAATTGACCACAAACACCCAATAGTCGTGAAAGCACCCGTTCGCAGTCACAAGTCACAAATTACAAATTTGTAGATAATAAAAATGATCAACACTCAACAGAAATAGCAGAAAACAAGTAAACGACACAGGATTTATAGTGGTTCGGCGATCTTGCCTACGTCCACTTTGAAGTTTTCTATCTTTATTGATATTCTCTTGATGATTACAGTTTATTTGCACCAAAATTGGGCACAACACTCTTCGGGAGTCGTTGAAGAGATAATAGTGAAGAATGTAAGTTCGAAACAGATATTATCTAACAAAAACTCCAATCAACAGTAAAGTAAATGCGTAGACAAGCGATTTATAGTGGTACGGCGTGTTGCATACGTCTACTGTGAAGTATTTTGATGTTTTATTGATTCTCTTTCAATGATTACAAGTTGTTGCAGCAATCAACAGCAAGTTACAACTAGAAATTCGAAATCAACAGTAAAATTATGATGTAGGATGATGGAGATCTCGATCCGGCAGAGTCTGGGCGCTTGAGAGTCGAAAGATCCTTTTTCTGTTGGCTCTGGGGCTCTATTTATAGGCGTAGGCTGCTGATATTTCGGTGAAAACTCAGAAGACCACTCCTGACACGTGAGGGGGCCCACACGCCCAGCCTCAGGAAATTTGGGCCCACTTTGGCATCGGTTCGAACAACATTCGAACCGATCAAGAATTCATCCAATCGAGGTGAAATTTGGTGTGGACACTCTTCGACATGAATGCAAGCTTCTGTGAAAATTTCGTGGCATTTGGATCAGTGGATTGAGAGATATGATGGATTCGAGATGGGGTTTACTGCGTGGCTGTTTGGTTCGAAACCATCCATTTGAATCGATGGTTCCGAACCGATGGTAGCACGTGCCTTCGTGGCGCCGTGGAGCGCAAACCTCGAACCGACTAGGTCTTCACTCCGAGTTGACCGCTTCGAATCCATATATCTCGGCGCATTCGAACCGATGAAAGACACGTCATCATGGTTAGTCGACCCAGTGGGTTCGAATGAAACTTCACAGGTGGGTTCGAACAAGGCTTCTGTGATGGGTTCGAACAATCGAAGCTTAGTGGATTCAAACAAGGATCTTTGGATGGATACGAGCCTTGCAAACTCTCCATGGACATGAGGCCTACTGGCGCGAACCAGATGGATTCGAAGTGATGGAGTCGAACCGAGGCATTCCGATGGGTTCGAAGTCCATCGGTTCGAAGGTGATCGGTTCGAATGGTGCCTGATGATGGGTTCGAAGACACCCACCATGATGGGTTCGAAACCAGTGTGCTCCCTTCAAGTTGAACCGATCATAACTTGAGCGTATGAACTCGGATTGACTCGAAATTTGAGATGGCGGCTTCTATGATCTCGCTTGTCATGTCTTATCAATTGTAGCACAATTCGGACTCGGAAAAAATTCAGTGATATCCACAGCGAAACGAAGTATGACCGGTCTCTGAGACGAACTGTTCTCCGTTTCTGATCGATCTTTTGGTATCGCGGCTTTGCCAAAAAGCGGGATAGCATTTTGCCCCCCCCCCCAAAGTACGTCTTGTGGGAACATGACGTGCTTTGAATAGCTGGAATTTCTCTCTGAACAATCGTTGCTCTCTTTTTGTTAAGATTTGTACCCCGTATTGCTGCAACCTTGCATTGATATGGTTGATTGTTGTATGCTAGCGCTTAGGCGTTGGCTGTTGCACTTATGGCAAGGTGAGTACTCGATCCCTGTAAACGTTTAAAATCGAATGTTAGTTCAACATATATGCACATATGTTAGTTTGAACCTTGTTAACGTCGCGCGTCCACGAGTCGTTGCCAGCTTGGTTGGCTATTGAATTTCTTATCGAATCTCTCCTGAATCGATTTGGAAATTTAAGTTGAGACAGTGCATGATGGTTGTTTTGAAAAATCCCTTCGCATCGATCCTCTCCTGAACCGATATAGAAGGTCGAAGGAAACGACTTTGGGTTGTGTGAATATGATACTTCGAACCAATGCGTTGGAGCATTGATGGATTCGAAATCTACATTCGAACCGATGGAGTACACTCGTGCTATGATGGGTACGAAACTGACACTCGAACCGATGGCTTGGATGAGTATGGAGCGTTCGTTCGTGCCGATGAGAAAGAATGGATACGAAATAGTAGTTCGCATCGATAGGTTATGATGGATACGAAATAGTCGTTCGTATCGATAGGTTGTGGATGGAGTTGTGAACAGGAGCTTCGAAATGACGTGCCCACTGTTTGTTTCGCATCGATGCGACTTGATGCTTTGCCGTGTACTTCGTATCGATGAAGTGTGAGGTTAACACCGAACCCACAAGGCATTAGGCAAATGGCTTCGAATGGTGGTTTCGAAACGATCTATGCTACGACCGGTTGCGGCCGGTCGCGTTTACCGGAAGGGGAATCGTCTCAGTCGCCCTCAAGGCTTCATATAAATAGCAGAGGGTTTCACTTTTTTCACTTTTTACTTTTTTAACTTTCGCCTTGTGTTCTCTGTGCTCTGCATCGTTTCGAAGCCTCAGAGAAGAAAACACTGTGTCGCGTCACTGAACCAATCCAGATTCAAGTCTTCAATTCCTCGACCCATTATTCAAACTAGGTAATTAGCCTCGAATTTAAACGCCAAAGTCATTTCGAACCCATCTCTTCTTCATCGATTGCTCACTTCAGTGATTGGCAAAACTAGATCTGGTTTGGGGGGACTTCGAATCGATGCGTGGATTCGAGTTCGAATCGATGATGGCGGCGTCATTCTTCGTTGGATTTCGCATCGATCCCTGGAATTACTTTATGAGGTGACGCAGTTCGCACCGATAGACCATCTTCGATGGGTCCATCCGAATCGATGGTTTCGAATCCATCATCTATCGGTTTGAAGTTCTCAACTTTGCATCGATACGAAGGGTGTCGATTCGAACGTGGTCGATGTGAAGTTGAGGGTTTCCTTATCGGTTCGAACCAGTTAACCAAGGTTGGATTCGAAGTCATCCTTCATTGATCGATTCGAACTTGACACCTGACCATCGATTCGAAGTGTGCCTTTCTGCATCGATTCGAAGTGACATTGGGATGGGTTCGAATGAGTTCCTTGTGATCGGTTCGAACCCTCTATGATGGATACCAAAGTTTGACATTTTCTATGCATAATTCTGGCGAGCTTCATCCTTGCATATTTGGACTTGATAATCACACTGCATACTTGACCACCTATCGAAGCTCGTCGATGGAACCACAACAACTTCTATCCAAATCAAATTCCATCATACAAATGGTTTAGTGATGACGGTCAGCGATGACGGTCGTTATAACTGGGGAAATTAGCTTTGTCGTTTATATATTTCCTTTAACTCTGCGATATTTATTCATGTAATGCATGGCACTGTACAACATACATTCATACACTTTACACTGGGGAACGCACGGGTCCTTTGTCGTCTAACGATGGTTTCTCATGAGTTAGCTAGTTATGGAACCTTCAAGTTCGCAACAGCAGGAGATTCAAAGCACAGCTGCTCCGAGACTAGAGGTTCCAGATATTGAAACTGAGATCATTGGTCCGGCCCCGGACGAACTTCCCAATGCGTCTTTCATTGCCAATCCGTCGGATTCCGTTCAATCCAATATTTCTGAAGATATGTTGGGGAGAATATGCTTGAGGCACGGCCTGTCACTGGATGAAGTCTTATTGCCGGGGCCGAATGATAGACCACAAAACCCGCCGGAGGGATATACAGCACTTAATCACCACGCGTGCGCGGCTGGGACGCTTCCTCCGTTCAACGAGTACATAAGGGAGGTGTTGTCTTTTTTGAGGATCGCTCCATCTCAACAACACCCGAACGGGTATGCCTCCGTGAATAGTTTATTCATCGTCTTCATGGAGTACCTTCATAGACCACCGATCCCGACCGAGATCAGATATCTATTTAATTTCAAAACTCGAGGTGATTACCCTTCCTTCACATTTCTGGAAGCGGTGAGGAACTGCCAAGTGGTCACTGGGTCCTGGACCAGGTTGAGTTACTATAGGACGGAATGGTTCTAAGTCAGGTGTCCTCCGGGGTTTGCCCGGCGATGGTTATTCAGACGTGAGTGTAGTTGAGTTATCAAGTAATTACTAAGGCAATTGCGGTCAAAGCGAAACTTATGTTTGTTCTCTTTTTTACAGTGACGATTCAGCGACCTGAGGGCGGACACTTTAAGGAGACGGTGCGAGTACTTCGAGAAGTCCCGAGTGAAGATAGGGATATCGAGACGCTCTTGACGGATAGGAATCTGCGGACTTACGGGTTGATTGAACGAGGGCAGAGCATACTGTTTGACGGGGCACTAAGGATTGTCTCTAAAAAACGAGTCAAGCACAAGAAGCCCAAAGTTATCATAGCCGAGGAGGCTGACTCAGAAAGAACTCATACTGACGACGAGCCGTTGTTGGAGCCTATAGACGTGGTTCAGGATGTTGAAGAGCAAAGAAAAGGCAAGGCAGCCGTCGTCATGCTAACTAAGAAGGGGAGATGGAAATCGGTTGTCACGGCCCGATCCTCTCCCGGAGTTAGAATTTCTGAGATGTCTCCTCCGCGAACTGAAAGTCTCTACGAAGGGCTTACCGATCTTCCAATCCCGGATGATGTGTCTTTTCAACATGATGCCGGGTTGGAGGAGTTCCATCGTACTTTAGAATTGAGCGATCCTTTTATTACTAGCTCAGCCGGCACTTCTGGTTGGTCGGGGGAAAATATATTCACACACATTTCACGACACTACATAGCCCTGAGTCCTAGGTCATTGGTTTTGAGAAACCACTAACTTTATTCTCATTTCGCTTTGCAGACATTATGACTGGACGCGGTTCGATGTTGGGGAGCCTACGACATGCTCGCAGATCTTCCTCATATTACGAGTCACAACGGAGAGAAAAAGATAGGGATCACGATCACAGGTACTCCGGGTATTCTAGCCAAGAACGGAGAGATAGGGATTACAGACATCGGTCTCGATCGCACACTCCTCCTCCAAGAGTTCCTATACAACCTCCTGTCCATGTTTCTCGTCCTTCTGATTCCTCGTACTACCAGTCGGCCTCTCAATCTTCTAAGCATGAATCTCGCCATCCCAGATCTGAGGCAATGCCTCCAATAGTCGCGGAACAAACTCCTACTGAAATTTCGGGGGAAGGAACAACCAGGCTTGCTCAACTGAAGAAGGACTTTCCAAATATTTGCTTTGATAACTACATTTTTCCTCTTCACTTGAAAAGAATCCCGTCGGAGGCCGAGCAGACGGCGGACGATTATGTGCATGACTTTTATGCCCAATACAGGGCGTGGTACAAGGCGGCCGAGAAAGCGTCGTCATTGACCTTTGAGCGTGGGGCCACCATCGAGAAATTGCAGGCTGAATTAGCTCAAAAGAGCCGTATTATTGATGTGCTAAACACTAAAGCTGAATCTTCTCGAAAGTCTAAAATGGAGGCTATCAAAAAAGCCGACGAAGCCCAGGCAACAATGGATAGGATGAAACGTGAGCACTATGCCACGGTAGAGGACATGGGCCATCGAAACACCATGGTTACTGCCGAGAGGGACACAGCCCTAAAGGAGTTGAACGAGCTTAAGTCTAAATTTGGCGAAATCGCCAAGGATAGGGATGATGTGAATAACGCAGCCCAGGAGGCGTATGAACAAGCCGTGATCCTCCGGACTGAACGGGATGCAGCAGTAGCCAAGGTCCAGGCGGTTGAGACGAAGGTTGAGGAGAAAGTTCATAAAGCGGAGGCCAGGCTGGAGGTCGATATTGAAGATTTGCTCATCACTTACAATGCCAATGTGTTGAGACACCGAAATTTGGCCTGGCTCCAAGATTACCCGATACACCTCCGCAGCGCTTGGGGTCGATTGGTTGAGGAAGAAGAGGAAGCACGTCCGGGTGAATCGGTCGACCAATTCGAACTTGAAAACCGGCTGCTGACAGACGATGAGAAGAAGGTCCTTCATGATGCTATTATCGCTCATGAGAAGGAGATGATTGGTGGTCGATCTCTGGAGGTTGGAGAGGGATCAGGGGTTGAGCATCACTCTATTGTTACTGAAATCACTGCTCCACCTTCGGTGGTGCATGTATCTATGGTCGGTACACAACCTATTCCTGCTTATGACCCAGAACAGCCACGGTTATCTCCCATTCGGGAGCACGTCTCTGAGGCCGTCCAACCGTCAACGAGTCAAACTGAGGAAGGTACTTGAACATATCTCAAGTGTGCTTTTATTAAAGCGTTTGTTTTGAAGAGATTGCTTATATCTTCTTTTCCTCTTTGTTCAGTAACCGAAATTACTCCGGCATCTTCAGCTCAGGAGTCTATTCAAGGGCATAAAACCATCACTACTGAAACAACTGTCGTGACGACGGCAGTGTCTACTTAGGTGGCGCAGGGGAGATCCTTATCTCTCGACGAAAAAATGGTGAGTGAGCTGCTTGGACAACAGGGTGACCCTCTTACAGACTTGCCATTTATTATTAGTGACCTCCCGCCAACCTCTAGCTCTTCAATGCAGATCGCGGATGCCCCCAGCCAAGCCCAAACGATTCGAGATGAAGAGATCTTGGCCGAGATTCATGCAGAATTAGAAGCTGCGGGGCAAAGTAGTAGTGTTGGTGGCAGTACGGCAGCGCATAGCCCAACGCCTTTGAGGACAACAACATCAGGTGGCACTATCCCATCTTCTATCGCGGGTCCGGTCCCTCCTACTCCTCCGGCAGGGAGCCTTCATTTAGACTCGAGCTCTGAGGGGTACATTGACATTATGCCCTCTGCCGAAGAGCAGCCACCGGAGAGGAGGCCGTCCAAACAAAGGATTTCCGTTCCTAGTGATTCTGATAACGAACCGCTGATTAGGAAGCCAAGAAAGAAGGAATAGATCGACCTCCCAAACGGATTTTTTGGTAGATAGAAACTTGTTTTCGTTTTTTGTTAGTAGGCCGTGTATAGATGTAGGTTCGGCCCTTGCAAGTAGGAATTTTTTTTGGAAGAACTCATCTTCATGTAATTCCTTGTCTCTGGTCGATTGAAATAAAATTCAGTTTCTTTGTTTCAATTCTCATTTCTTTTTGTGCTTAAGTGTTTGTAGTGTTTTGTTTTCAGTCCGGTGCACTTGTGGTGTTTTTACCGTCAAGTAGAATTCGTTTTTATTCGTCAAGCCTGAGAATCTTGGTCGCAAGTTGTGATCGATGAATAATCGAACTTCGGACGTTGTATCACTTTGGTTAGCGATTAACACTTAGCTTTTTTTCCCCCTAGTCTCGGGGAATAACATTTGTGTTTTGGTGGTTGACTGTGTTTATTGCAAACCTTAAGCACATGTCCACATTCTGGGGACTTAAGATAATTTGAGATCGATAATCCGGTTCGCACTTCGGGAATTCGAGAGTTATCGATGTTTGCAACACGGTTCGCGCTCCAGGAACCTGGAATTAATGTTCACACTCCAATTCACATTCTGTGAACTTGGAGTTAGTACCGACATTTCGGTTCATGCTACGGGAACTTTGACTTGGTATTTGTGCTCCAATTCACACTCTGGGAACTTGGAGAAAACATGTATGTTTGGGTTCGCACTCCGGGAACCTGGGATTGATGTTTGTACTCCGACTCGCGCTTCGGGAATTCTGGAGTTAGCCGCTGGATGGTCGGTCACATCTATTTGGGCTTTTTGGGTGTCCGTTCACACTTTGGGAACGATAGACTTGACGTTTATACTCCAATTCATGCTCTGGGAAGTTGGAGTCCATTCACGCTCCGGGAACGAGTTATTGAATGTTTATACTCCAATTCACACTCCGAGAAGTTGGAGTCCGTTCGCACTCTGGGAACGAATTATTGAATGTTTATACTCCAATTCACACTCTGGGAAGTTGGAGTCCGTTCGCATTCTAGGAACGAATTATTGAATGTTTATACTCCAAATCACACTCTGGAAAGTTGGAGTCCGTTCGCACTCCGGGAACGAATTATTGAATGTTTATACCCCAATTCACACTCTGGGAAGTTGAAATCCGTTCGCACTCTAGGAACAAATTATTGAATGTTTATACTCCAATTCACACTCTGGGAAGTTGGAGTCCGTTCGCACCCTGGGAACGAATTATTGAATGTTTATACTCCAATTCACACTCTGGGAAGTTGGAGTCCGTTCGCACTCTAGGAACGAATTATTGAATGTTTGTACTCCAATTCACACTCTGGGAAGTTGGAGTCCATTCGCACTCTGGGAACGAATTATTGAATGTTTATACTCCAATTCACACTCTGAGAAGTTGGAGTCCGTTCGCACTCCGGAAACGAATTATTGAATGGACTGTCGGGTGTTGGTCCAATTCAGCCTTTGTCGTGATGGCTTGCCCTCGAGCTGGGGTTTCACTTAGTGAGTGGCCGGTCGTATCACAATCACTCGCTATTTGAATAAATTCCATTGTTTGATGGAACTTAGCTCTTCGTGTGTCGTGATTGTTGAACGTTGTATTCGGTGAACCACAGCTCTAGCTTGAAGAGAAAGTATTTTATTGCTGAAATAAGAAAATATGGCAAAGTCAGTGCCTTATTACAAATTAAAATTCTAGAATGCAAAGGAAACTGCAAAGTATTCATAGATTGAAGGAGCCTGTCATGTGTGACAGTGACGAGGATCTTCGTCGTTTCAGGCTCCTGAGCAAGTAGGTCCGCCACTGATGGCGTTTATCACCAATCTTCCGCGAGGATAAGTCGAGTCCTCCTGTCTCGGCAGATTGGGTCCATTGTTTGGATTTGATGAGCCCGCTTCTCTGGGCTGCAGTGTCCGCACAAATTGTTCCAGCTTTCTTTCTTTGATCAGTTTTTCAACAAGATCCTGTAAGTGACGACACTCGTTCGTATTGTGCCCGTAGCTTTCATGGAACCCGCAAAAATTTCCCGTCTGGATTTGTCTCTCTGACGACGGTCTTGGTGCAGGTTTTTGATATTGAATTGTATCGCAGGTTTGTAAGTACAAGTCCTCTAGTGATGTATTTAGAGGAGTGTAACTGTCGAACATTGGATTCTTGCGCTGCGGGCCACGATTTTGATCTTGTTTTTTAGTTTGATTCACGCTTTCTCTTCGCCGAGGTTGTTTATTTTTAATGTTCAACTGGACTTTTCCGGAGCTCTCACCGGACTGTTTTATTGCAACATTGCTTTTGATCCCTACCATACTTGATCCTACGTCAGTTTGTTTCCTAGATTGTTTCGCATCTTCTCGTCTCAGGAATTGAGCTGCTTTGGCATGGAAACGGTCCAATGATGCAGGTGGTTTCCCAGCTAGCCAATTGCCAAATTCAGAATCGGGGTCGATCCCCTTAGTCAATGCCATAAGGATGGAGTTATCGTTTGGATTACTAATCTCCGCACATGCAGTATGGAATCTCTCTAAGTAGTGTCTGAGTGTCTCTCTAGGAGCTTGCGTGACACTAGATAGAGTGTTGACATCTTTTGTCCTTGCGACGTGCATGCGGAATTGCTCGACAAATTTTATGGCTAACTGATCGAAGGAAGAGACGGGTCAAGGTGGCAATCGAGTTAACCACATGGTGGCGATACCCCCAAGGATATGGGGAAATTACGACATTTCACTACATCGTCGGCTCTGGCAGCGGTCATCGACCATTCATATTTTAAAATATGTTGGTTGGGGTCGGAGTTCCCTTCGTACATGGGTAGAGTTGGCGTCCTGAATCGTCGTGGGGGTTCAGCAGTAAGAATATCGTCCATGAAGGGAGTGTGACTTCGGGAAACTCCCCAATCGTCGTTTGTGAATCCCTGACTCTCACGGATCATCTGACATATCATAGTTGAAAGATCTGGCATTTGCGGCGGAGTATGATCATGTTCCATACTTTGAGTTTGAACCGGATATCGTCGACGGTTCAAGTCTCGCCTTCTCGGCTCATAGTCCTTTGGGACGTATGGTTCAGGAGTACGCCCGCTATGACAACGGTCCAGGTCCGACTGATCTTGGGCGTCGACCCCTGGTTCAGCTGCAATGTTAGTGGTGCGGTATTCTGCGGTGTGGTGAGGAACGGCACCTCCTCGGAAGGAGGGTCCGGTTTGGAAACTGGCTGGCCGAACCAACTCTAAGTTGTCCAACGGTCAATGTCGATTGATTTCCAACGGGTGGCATACGACTCCCATCTAGCCGGGGTCATGGAGGCCGGTTATGATAATCAGAGGATGAAGAACTTTCGCTGGATGAGCGAGAAGCATGGTCTCTCATGGATCTCTTTCGTTTCTGGCGATCCAGCTTGTTGATTAACTCAGCGTTAGCGCGTAGCTGTTCTTCTAGCTGTTGCCGACTCTGGGTCAGCTCTTGGAGTAACAACTGCAACTCTTGTCGAGTAACCGGACCGGACGGTTCAGAGTGCCCAGTAGCATCCTGATCAGATGGAGGTGGGGGCACAGGATTTTGTCTATCCTGTTCTTCTTGATTGACAGCGTTTGAGGTGGTTCTTGTGCTAACCATCTTGATAGTTTAATTCCTTTCCTAGACTTTATGCAAATCTGAATAGAAGGGAAGGAAGTTGGATTCAATGATCTGGATCTCTCTCTTAGATTTATTCAATCCGGTATCGATGACAGATCCAACGAGCAGGAGAAAATCTGGGTTTTCTCAGTGAAAGCACCAAAGTGTTTGCACCAAAATTGGGCACAACACTCTTCGGGAGTCGTTGAAGAGATAATAGTGAAGAATGTAAGTTCGAAATAGATATTATCTAACAAAAACTCCAATCAACAGTAAAGTAAATGCATAGACAAGCGATTTATAGTGGTTCGGCGTGTTGCCAACGTCCATTGTGAAGTATTTTGATGTTTTATTGATTCTCTTTCAATGATTACAAGTTGTTGCAGCAATCAACAGCAAGTTACAACTGGAAATTCGAAATCAACAGTAAAATTATGATGTAGGATGATGGAGATCTCGATCCGGCAGAGTCTGGGCGCTTGAGAGTCGAAAGATCCTTTTTCTGTTGGCTCTGGGGCTCTATTTATAGGCGTAGGCTGCTGATATTTCGGTGAAAACTCGGGAGACCACTCCTGACACGTGAGGGGGCCCACACGCCCAGCCTTAGGAAATTTGGGCCCACTTTGGCATCGGTTCGAACTCCATTCGAACCGATCAAGAATTCATCCAATCGAGGTGAAATTTGGTGTGGACACTCTTCGACATGAATGCAAGCTTCTGTGAAAATTTCGTGGCATTTGGATTAGTGGATTGAGAGATATGATGGATTCGAGATGGGGTTTACTGCGTGGCTATTTGGTTCGAAACCATCCATTCGAATCGATGGTTTCGAACCGATGGTAGCACGTGCCTTCGTGGCGCCGTGGAGTGCAAACCTCGAACCGACCCGGTCTTCACTCCGAGTTGACCGTTTCGACTCCATATATCTCGGCGCATTCGAACCGATGAAAGACACGTCATCATGGTTAGTCGACCCAGTGGGTTCGAATGAAACTTCACAGGTGGGTTCGAACAAGGCTTCTGTGATGGGTTCGAACAACCGAAGCTTAGTGGATTCGAACAAGGATCTTTGGATGGATACGAGCCTTGCAAACTCTCCATGGACATGAGGCCTACTGGCGCGAACCAGATGGATTCGAAGTTGATGGAGTCGAACCGAGGCATTCCGATGGGTTCGAAGTCCATCGGTTCGAAGGTGATCGGTTCGAATGGTGCATGATGATGGGTTCGAAGACACCCACCATGATGGGTTCGAAACCAGTGTGCTCCCTTCAAGTTGAACCGATCATAACTTGAGCGTATGAACTCGGATTGACTCGAAATTTGAGATGGCGGCTTCTATGATCTCTCTTTTCATGTCCTATCAATTGTAGCACAATTCGGACTCGGACAAAATTCGGTGATATCCACAGCGAAACGAAGTATGATCGGTCTCTGAGATGAACTGTTCTCCGTTTCTGATCGATCTTTTGGTATCGCGGCTTTGCCAAAAAGCGGGATAACACAGTTGGTTACAGCAAGTTACAATGGACTATAGCTTAGAAACTCGAATGCTACAACGATGATAAGGTGTAGAATTGAATCCGGTAGAATCTTGGCGCTTCACAATCCCGATCCCCTTTTCCTGAATGACATGGGGCTCTATTTATAGGCGTAGGAGGCTGATATTTCGCCTAAAAATCAGGGGAGACCACTTCTGGCACGTGAGGGGGCCTATATGGCCGAATTCTGGAGATCCGGGCCCACATTGGGATCGATTCGACCCTTGGTTCGAATTGATCAAGAAAGTGTCCAATCGTGATGAAACTTGGCGTGGACATTCTTCTATGTATACGCAAGCTCCTGTGAAAATTTCCATAGCATTTGGACTTGTAGATCTCGAGTTATGATCGATTCAAGATGGTGCTCCTCGTCCTATGGATTCGTTCGAATCGATATGGTTTGAACCCATAGGTTCGAATCCATGCTTCTGCATGTGAAGATGATGATGTGGTCCGTGTGCTTCGGGTCAATCCTCCTTTTCCTCCGAGTTTATTGGGTCTAATCCTTGGTTTTAGCTGAATGGACTTGGTGGATTCGAGGTGATCGATTTGAAGACGTGCCTCCTTCGTATTAATTGAACCAATGCTCCTTCGAATCGATCAGGTCAAGTCACTATTGATCGATTCGAATTTGCTTCAACAGGGTGGATTCGAAGACAGTTATTAGATGGAGTCGAAGTCCCTACAACTGCATGGATTCGAAGGGTTTCAGCTTGACGGACTCGAAGATAGGAATACTCTGATGGATTCGAACTAGGGAGGGTTTTGGATGGATTCGAACATAGACATGCGAGGATGGATTTGAAGTGAGGGCTTGCCCGATGGAGTCGAAGCAGAGGAACTTCTCGTGGATTCGAAGCAATATATACCTGATGGATTCGAACTAGGGCATACGAGGGTGGATTCGAACTATTGCTATCTTGATGGATGCAAGGCACGGCTATATCTCATGGGTTCGAACTAATGGGAGGATGATGGATTCAAACTAGGTAGACGCGAGGCTAATTCCTTTCTAACCGGTGCGAACGCAATGGACACGAAGTAGCATGGAGTCGAACTAGATGGAGTCGAGCTGAGACATGAGGATGGGTACGAACTTCACGGATTCGAAGTATTCCAAAGTGATGGATTTGAAGTAGGTGGAGTCGAATCAATGGATTCGAACATAATTTCTGGCCATCGATTCGAACTATGGGGTATCCAATGGGTTCGAACCGAACAAGGGCTATCTTTCTCAAACTAAATCCATCATATCTTGAGCATACGAACTCGGATTGGCTTGGAACTTGAAACGCTGGCTTCTACAGCTTTGCTCATCATGTCTTGTCAATTCTGGCACAATCCAGACTCGGACAAAATTCATCGATATCCATAGCGAAGTGAAGTACAACCAATCTCTGAGACGAACTGTCTTTTGTTTTTGACCGATCTTTTGGTATCACGGCATTGCCAAAAAGCGGGATAACACGGGTTGACCGAGTTATTCATACCCAATATCGAAGCTTTGTTCATATCGACAATTGAAGGTGTATCTTGCATCCATCCATTTCATCCCTTATTCGTATCGATAAATGATCGTGGATTTCGTATCGATCATTGCAGATACGACCGATACGAAATGACTTCGCTTGAGGGGTTTTCCGATGGACGTGAACAAGGACCATGATGGATATGAACAAGGAACAAAGCCCTCGGATGTTATCGATTCGGACAACCATGAACTGGATGGATACGAAGGAGGTATGTAGAGTGGACGGATATGAACTAAGCTTACCTGTGATCGATACGAACTGGGTCGGTCCTCGATCGATATGAAGTAGTACGAACATGAGGTAGACTGATGGATTCGAGGGCGTGAATGGATATGAACAACAAACATCTGATAGATACGAACTAAAGCGATTCGAAAGTATCGATTCTCCTTGGTTTGCATCGATCATATCTTGGGCATATGAACTCCGATTGACTTGAAATTTGAAACGTTGGCTTTTACGACTTTGCTTGTCTTGCCTTGTCAATTGTAGCTTGGCCCGGACTCGGAAAAAATTCGTCGATACCATAGTGAACCTGCGATGCATGATCGATATTTGTGATGAGTAATCATTGATTTTCAGTCAATTTCTTGATATCTCGGCCTTGCTAAAAGGTGGGATAACAACAATAACAAGAAAAATTCACAAAGAACCATGTATAAGTTTGACATTATGAAAGCCTTCGACACGGTTCAGTGGGATGCTATAGTCAGAATTTTTTGCTACATGAATTTTCCAACGTACTTCGTATCATGGATTTATGAGTGTATTAGCACCGTGAAATTTTTTGTCTATACTAACGGGGCGGCATTGGATTCTTTGGCAGCAAACAAGGAATCGGACAAGGTTGCCCCATGTTTACTTTCGTTTTTATCATCGTGATGGAGCTATTTAATTAGATGTTAAATCAAGCTATGGATCAAAGGAAGTTTCATTTCCACCCCAAATGCAAAAACCCGCAGGTCACGTCGCTCCTTTTTGCTGATGATTTAGTGATTTTCTACAAACCATACCTTGTCACCATTAACACAATCTTAAGCACTCTGATCAGTTTCATTCGATGACATGTCTAAAGATTAACTTGGAAAATTCAGAAATTATTATGTCAGGGGTAGATGAAAGACATGCTAATGCAATCTATATTGCCTCGGGTTTAAAGCCTAATCGAGAAACTATCACGTATCTAGGCCTTCCTCCCGCTACCTCCAAAATAACTAAAGCGCAGTGCTTTCCTTTGTACGATAAAATAATGGCGAAGCTTGACTGTTGGTTGAAAAAAATGCTCGGTCAAGCTAGCAGGGTTACTCTGATTAAATCCGTTATATTCTCCATGCAAGTATACTGGCTAGAACCTTTATACTACCACTCAAACTGATTAGCATGATTCTTTCTTTGTTCATGAAATTCTTGTGGACTAGTTCTGCTAATGGTAGATTTTTAACTCCTATCTCCTTCAAACAAACTGAAGTTCCCATTGACAAAGGAGGGCTTTGAATTTTAATATTATAATCTAGAACAATGCAACTTTCACCAAGCACATTGATTCGATATTGAATGATAGAGATAGCATCCGGGAAAAATGGTCAACAAAGCATGTTTTGAAAGGGAGGAATTTTTGGCTTATGTCTATATCGTAATGTTCAAGTTGGACGTGGCGTAGTTTATTTAATCTCCATGATAAAGTCCTTTCTCATTTCAAGTTCAGTATTTCTCCTACCTGTTCGATGAATTTCTGGGATGACCCATGGGTGGCTAACAGACTTATTCTTCGTAGAGAATTGACTCATGCTTAAATTGTTTAATCTGGGGTTTGTCTTGATGCAATGGTATCTACTCTAGTTCAACACAGGAAGATTATTCTTCCAAACACTTCAACGTCGAAGATTAGAGAGATCTGGCATAAGATTCATGGTGTTAAAATTCATGATACGCTCATCGATAAGGCCGGATGGAGCGTGGAAGGTAGTAAGTTTACGGTTAAATCAATATATGATGTGCTCTCTGGGAATATTGTTATTCCTAAATTTAAAAGGTATAGAAGAATATGGAAGAAGGATAACTGTGCTAAAGAGAACTTCGTGATGTGGAGAGTCTCCAGCAATGCAATGTTAACCAGGATTAAGCTTCGAAGTAGGGGTATGGTCATTGACACACACTGTGCTTTTTGCGTTGATATGCCAGAAATGTTGGACCATCTTTTTTTCGACTGCCTGAAATTTTCAAAATGTGGAGGGAGTTAATGGGGATGACTTGTATCATGGTAGTTGAGCGTGAGAGCGTCAGGCTTTGGGAACAGATCGACAGCACGATTGATATTAGGAAAGGGAGAGCTAGAATAGTCAATTTCATTCTTAAAAAGTTTATATCTGCCATTTAGAAGAAAAGAAAAATCAGGATATTCAATATGAAGAGGAGCAGATCCTTTGTGCAGTTGTCACTATGTCTTATTCTCAAGATAAGAGAGGGAATTAAGTTGGATAAATTCACTTTTGATCCGGGTATTCTATGTGCCTTGATCTAGAAGTGCTGTCTGTCTTTGGTGTAGTGGTGTGTTTGTTGTTTTGTTTTTTCCCTGGTGCTTCTCGTGTTTGTTGCACCTTGATCGCTTTGTATTCTTTGTGCATGTCCTCTTTGACATGTGTTTGATGTTGTATTTTCTCGGTGCTTCAATAAAAATGGTAGGGGAGTATTCAACCCCGTCGGCCTTGCCCAAAAAAACATATATATAAATACAACTCATGTACAAATTAGGGAATAACATGTCAATATGAACTAACTATCATATACATATCCAAATAACATAATAGCAGAGTGGTGATTTGTCCTACTAAACAAATGTCCATCAATTAGTTTATAGAAGAATGAGTATTTATTCTGCTAACACATGTCCACACAAGCAAACAAACAATTTATAACGGAACGGGGATTTATTCTGCTAACACATGTCCACACATACAAATAAGAAAACAAACAATTTATAGTAGAATGGGCATTTATTCTACTGAAACATATCCACAGAAACAAACAAACAATCAATCAATTTATAGCAGAACGGAAATCTATTCTGCTATCACATGTCTAAACAATCCAAAAATCTACATTATAACTCATTCACATTTATATGGTTTCTTAATCATACCATCACTTGAATCCCTTGTATTCAAATCCATCTTTGAAAAGAAGTACCTTTAAACAATTTTACATTTGGAAACCAAAGGGAAAAAACCTATTTAAAAAAATAATTAATTATAAGTTAAATCCTTATTTAAATCATAATTAATTTTAATTGAATCTTAACTTAATTTAATTAAATAGTTAAACAATAATTAACTATTAATTAAACCCAAATTAATCCTTTATTAATTATTAAATAATTAACTAAACCTACATTAATAATTAAATGTTAATTAATCTCAATTAATTAATTAAATAAAAATTAATTAAACTTAAACAATAAATTAAACCTTAAATAAATAATTTATTATATATTCAATCATTAATCAAATAATTAGACCATTGATTAATCCTATATTTAATTAATCATAAATTAAATAAAAATAATTTACTTAACCCATACTTAATTAAATTAATTAATGTTTAATTAAAATAAATCTTTATTTTAAAAGATATTAATTAAGAACTAATCTTTATTTAATTTAAGTTAACTGACCTTGTAACATTTAATTAAATATCAATTACTAAAACCTAATTAATTAACAATTAATTATTAAATCCTTAATTAACTTTTAAATTAGTTTATAAAATATTCACAAAACAATTTGAAGTATAAAAACTAAACTTTGCAAAAATCGAAATTTTAAGCAAACTGCATCCATAGCGACTATCGCAATGCATACCCATAATCTCACTTTACTAACTAGTTTACATGCTAACTTGTTTTAGCTTCAAGACAAGATTAACAAATACAACATATCCAAGTTCAACTATACCAAATCATATCATCACTAAACATAACCAACAATCACAACCTTTTTATAACTAACATATCTAAACAATACCAAAGTTCAAACTAAACAATTACACACACACACACACACACATATATATATATATATATATAACCACATAACCGACACACACATATATAAGTAAATTCTTTCCAAAAAGTTAAGAAGTTTACTCACCAAAGGTTTTGAAATACTTTAACGCTCGGAAAGCTAGGAAAACCACAAATTCTTCTCGAAAATGGGTCATTTTGCACTCGACTTTTGGACACTTTCCTCTTGAATTTTAGAAAAGTAGTAGAAAGGAAAGTTTTATATTATTAGTTTCTCTATCACATAAAAAAATTGCTCAAAAAATTTGAATTTTGAGGAATTTGTGGCTAAAACAGTGAGAGGTATTTTCGGATATCAAAATCTTGGTTCAAAAACACTCTTATAAAAAAGAAAATTTTAGAGCATCTAAATTCAAAATCAGATAAAGTGGTAAACTACAAAGTTGTAGCCACTGGAAATATACATGGTTTGAAAGAAAAAAAATCTTGATTTGGAGCATTTTAGAAGAATTTCTGGTCAGGTGAATTTGGGAATGAAGAAAGTGAAGCTTAAAACAAGTGATTTAAAAACTATGTTTTAAAAGTTTTTAAAGTAAGAATTTGATTTTTAAAAACTTTAAAACCAAAAAAAAAATAGAGAAGCAGTAGAAATTTTTCAAATGGAAATGAGAATGATAAAGTGAAATACAGTTAGGAAAATTGTTTATATATTATGTTAACACGTTTAATTACCAAACTACCTGTCGTACTTTGCCCTTCTCCTCCTTATGCCACCTCACCATGCCATGTTTCCTTGTCTCCCCTTTTCTTAATTTCAAAATTATCATGAAAAAAAAAGACGGCAAAATTTCCTTTAGTTGCCATTAAGTCTAATCGTGTCTCCCCTAACGTGACTATTTTCTCTTTTTTTTATTTAGTTGCTAAAATGTAACATCATGATTATCTTAACTTGATTAACACTAATTATACTACCTTAAACCATATAATATAATTATTCTATGCATGCATATATATATAAGAAAGTGTTCACAATATTTCAAACAACTTTTACACGATGAAACGTCGAAAATTCGAAAAACAGTTTCCGATCACATTATCTGTTTTTCATTGAACTATATATTTTTGTAAACAGATTTTAAAAACTATTTCACCATTATTATATATTATTAAAAAGAGTTTGATTTTTATTACAAAACCATTTATTTGAATATTTAAAATTAATTAAATATTCGCAAATCAAAGCAGTGAAATTCCGGGTCGTTACATTTACTATAAGGCGTTCGGTGATAATGTTAGGTAAAAAATTTAGTTAATAAAAGTTGTTTATTATAATCCTCGAAAAGATATACATTTGTGAAATGAGTTAGATAAGGAAGTAACTATATATAAATATGGTTTGTAAAGTATGGTCTGTAAATTAAAAAGGATTTAAACTGAGAATTTGAGAACTTAAATCCTGATTTTTTGGAAATTGTTTTTCAAAGTTTGCGAAAAGAAAATAATAATAGTATTATTTGTAAGTATTTATGAATAAAAATATTTCAAAATGTTTTTAAAAGAGATAGAAAGCATTGAACTCACTTTTGTTGCTGGAAAATAATTCTATTGATGACTACAGCATCACCGACATTCATTTTTAAGTTTCAAAGTGAGGAATGCTATCATAGTAGTTTTTTTTCATAGTTGTTTTGGTAAAACAGATTTGATTTAACTCTTGAAAGTATGGTTTGATATACAAAAGTTATAAGTATATATTTTTCAAAATGATTGAAATAAAACCCGGTGTTTAGTTTAATTTTTCTATTATGATATTTTAGGGACTCATGTATCTTATGCATTATGGTAGTTTGGGTGTGCATCATGTTAAATCCATTAATTAGTAGTTTTCAAATTATCAGAACAAATGGAATTTCTGGCAATTTTGGGCAGTAGGAAACTTCTAAATTGATATAAGAAATTAAAGCAAAGTGTTTTTGTGAAAATATGAAAGTTGAGATTTTACAACTCTTAAATTGAAAGATAGTAGAATTTAAACAAGTTTGAAATTAACCGAATATCCATGTTAAGTAAAATCAACGAGATTGTTTTGTATATGCTCATAGGATATATTGGAGTGATATACGAATATGAACTTAGTTTTTTAAAGTGTTAATAAGCATCAACTATGTTTTGTGGGATGTTTTAAAATAAAATTATATTTGAAGAAATTTTTTATAAGTAAAGTAATGGTTAAAGGTAATATTTAATAAATGAAGGTAAGTCTTTTTAAAACGTTTGTAGACTTGAAGTAATATGTTATGAAATGACTCTGAAATGAATCCTAGTATTAAATGAAATACTATGAGTATAGATAAATATGGTAAAAATGAAAGAAATTGGTGTAATTAAGAAACCAATTGAATAGAGTACGTAAGTTGTACATAAATCATTTTATTTGCATGACAGTTCTTGATCCATGATTCGAGTACATGATTTCCATATGATTCACACCGATCCGAGTTAGAATTTTTCACTAGATTCTTAATGGCGAACATTTGACATGGACTCCTGATATGATCTTGAAGTTTTCTATCATAGTATATGGTTATGTAAGGAAAATAGAGGTGTCTAATAAAGGAACCTGATCGAAGTCCGCACTAGAGAGGTCGAGTGAGATATACTACTTCGGAAGTGAAAATCAAGTGATCGAGCAAGTAATCGGATTTTATATTGCAAGTAGATGATACATGTATATTGTATGGGCTTTAGTATATTTGTATGCTATGTTTCTTGGCTTGTAGTGAGTTTGAAGAATGACTCTTCAAATTGTAAATTGTTCTGAGGCAGCATGAATAATCGGCTATGTATTAACCTGAAGCTGTTGAGCGTAAGGCATGCTTAGTAAATTTATCATCCTTGTGCGATGAGAAGGTTTCTGAACCTAGTCAAACCATGAGCTTTGGTTACCAGTGATTGTATTATTATTATGTGATTGTTTATTTGGTTGCTAGTGATTGCAATATCGTTAGGTATTGATGTTTGATTGTTGCTTTTGTTGCTTGTGTCGGTATTATGATTATGAAATATTCTAAAGGGGAAGAATGTAACGACGTACAATTTCAAATGTTTTTTGTTTAAACATCATAATTACTTAAATATTTGAATCTTGGATTTAATGTGAATAAAATGATTTCAAAGGCTTATTCAAATCTCGCTAAATAATAAATGATAATGGTAAAAAAAATTAAACAACGCGTGAAATTATCATTACAGGGCATTGTCTCGAATTTTGACGAGACTAGTGTAATTGGATTCGAAATAATGAGTTATTGTGAGCCGGAAAATTTCATTGCAATCGGACATCCCGTGTGATCATGCGAGCTCGGAATGTTCGATGATTTAATTAAAAAAATTAAATAAATTATTTATTTCGCTATAAATACCCTTACATCTTAAACCCTCTTCATTATCTTTTCTTTTTCCTTCAATAAAAGTAGCCCAATTCTTTCCCTTCTTCTTCCAATTGTTTCTTGAGCTAGGGCGATGAAAGTCAACGCTGTTGGATCCACTGGGATCGTGGTAAGAAGGGATTCATGTTGCTATATGCATTGATGGGGTCAGCTATGGTTAGGGATGTTCGAACATTTATAATCGAACTAAGGTTCGACATTTGGGGCAATTTAGGCGGCATTAGGCCATGGCGATGGCTGTGTTGTACTTGTTATGTGAAGTTGAAGTGGTGGTGGTAGTTAGGTGAGGTGCGGTTCTCTCTGGCATGGTGCGGCGTTTGCCTTGTCATAAAGTGGCTGCAAGTCGCAAATTAGGTAGAATGGTCGGAGGTTAAACTGAGGGGATGGTTGAACTTATGGTGGCAAATGGAGGGGATTGGTGATGGTTGAAGGCTCTCGGGTTGGCCGTGGCAATTCATGACATTTCACTATGCTGTAAGAAACTACAAGTCACATTCTTTTTGGGTTCGCCGAGCTTGAAGTGGAGGGGTGGGTTATTGAGCTCTTATGAAGTGGAGTTGAGTGGAGGAGGTGCAACGTCGTTTCGTCGAGCATAAAGGGAGAAAGGAGGAGAGAGGTGTTGTGTATCTATTGGTTTGGTGCATGTATATGTCTCTCTGCATAGGAAATTTTATTTAGGGGAAAGTGGAAGAAGGATGAAGGTATGAATTTGATTAATTAAGTTAATTGGTTATACTAATCAATCCTGAAATCTTACAAAAAACATAAATTTTGCACACGAGGTCCAATCGAGACGCCGCCTTCACCATAGCATTCGTAGCGAGATCCTCTACGTCTTAGGTTGGCTTGGGCTTAGGTGAGTTTAATCGCTAGGTGATTTGTATATTGTTTTGATATAATGTTTGTTGCGTAGAATATAAATTAAAATAGATAATAATACAGGTTTTTTTTTTGGACTGCTCCTTGCTATGAAAAGCAAGTGGCAACACTAAATGTAATATAATTTTTCTTACAACTCTCTAAAATATGTATCGTGGCATGTGCTTGTTTATACGGTTGATAATGTTGTTGTTTGATTAAGTTGGAAAATGTGTATGAATGGTTGAAGCGAAATTATTGCTATAAAACACACTTTGAGATCCCATATATTTGACGTATGTTAAATTGGTCCAAATGTGAATATATTATGATAATATATACTTAGTTGTTATTTACACTTGTTCGGGTATGTTTGACCTAAAGGAATTGGTTTGGAAATTTATAGAAATTGTGAAACGATGTTGCATAAGTTTGTATAACGAAAAGATCGCTATATATGCACTTTGAAAATTCTTTTTTATTAAAGTACAAAAAGGTTGAATACTTCGGATATTTTTCTAAAATCTTTTAAAGGATTTTGTTAGTTGTATTAAAGTATTTTGAAAGGAAGTATGAATATGATTTTACAATCATTTATGAATGGTTTAAGTAAAGGTTTTAAATTAGAAAACTTGTTTTATGGTTTTTAAATAAATTGTAAATAGATATTTTAAGTAATATTTTGAGCAAGTGTTATAAACCATACTACAAGTATTTTAAAGAGATTTTTCGGATTATAAGACTTATGTTATATTGAATGGTTGTGTAAAAATAATTTAAAATGTACCCCCATGTTTAAAAAGTGAAGATGTACTCATAACTTTAAATGGATGAATTTCAAAACTAGTTACGAGTATAAAAGTGATTTTGGGTATACAGTAATGATGTTTAAGAAATAATTATTTTTAATCCGTTTGTTTATACTTTCGAAAAGTAGTATAATCTTTAAAAAAGAGTTTTAAAGATAAGGCTTAAGTGTGAAGTATTTGGGTTCGTAGTAAACAATATTTTAGTAACATTTGTTTTTAATCCCTTAAGTTATATTTAAAGAGGAAAAATATAGTTAGATGATTTTGGAAAATACTTAGATTTTTAGTGATAAAATTTTAAAGATGATAACAAGTATGTAATTTCTGGAAAACAATAGAAAAGTAAAAGTTTAAAGTATAAAAGAGTGAAGGGGTTTACAGTAACCATGTCTGAGTGGCATTTGTTTTTAGCCTCTGTTTGGGCCAAACTTGGTCACAAACCCCAAATACCGCGAAAGCACCAGTGTATGAATACAAGTCAACAATATTCAAACACAAGTAACAGATCTCAGCAGATAACAAGCAGCAAATCAAAAGTAACGAGCAATGACACAAGTTTTATAGTGATTCAGCTATCTCCGCCCTACGTCCACTCCAAAGTTTTATCCTTTTATTAATTATCGTTGCTGGTTACAAGTGATTACAGCAGTTACAAAGTCCAAATTCGAAATCAATGGTAGAAATGATGATATGGAATGATTCTGGCAGCGTTTGGGCGTGCTTGTTCACTCTCAACTCTCCGACCCCTTTTTTGAATGACCAGGGGCTCTATTTATAGGTGTAGGAGGCTGATATTTCTCCTAAAAATCTGGTAGCCGCTTCCAGCACGTGAGGGGGGCCATACGGCCGAATTCTGCAGATCCGGGCCCACATCGGGGTCGATTCGAACTCCATTCGAATCAATAAATAAATCATCCAATTGAGCTGAAATTTGGTGAGAACATTCTTCAACATGTATGTAAGCTCCTGTAGAAATTTCATTGCATTTGGATCAAGGGTTTGGAAGATATGATCGATTCGAGTTTGGGGTTGTCCGCTGCCTGTCGCCTTCGAATCCATGCTTCGAACCCATTCTTCGAATCCATGCTTCGAATCCATCCAAAGCGCGTGCGTATCGATGACGTGGCGCTATTTCTCTGGGTCGATCCACCTTTGTCGCCGCGTTGAATGCTTCCCTTCCTGAAGACGCGTTCGTATCCATTTTCCACGCTTCATCCTTATCCATAATTTTACAACGGTCATGCTCGTATCCATTTACTCGTGTCTCTCTTCGCATCGGTCCCAAGAGTTCACTTCGGATCGATCCCACGTGATATGGTCGACTCGAAACGAGTATGGGGACATCGATACGAAGTGGTCGTGAAGGATGGATACGAACGAGGCCTCACCTGATGGATTCGAACGAAGCTCTCACCTGATGGATACGAAAGAGACTGGAGTCCAAATGAGCCATCTGCATCCATCCTGATCGATATAAAGCACATGGGTTCGAAGATCCTCCACATTTCCTTCTGATCGATACGAAGTGACCGAGTCGAAACCATGCCGACCGATACGAAGTGTATCGATTCGAAGTGGTATCGAAACGAACCGTATCGATATGAACGTGACCCCTGATCGATTCGAACCATCCATGCGTGCCGATGGGTTCGAACAGCACGTACTTCCTACCTTGAATCGATCATATTTCCTTCATACGAACTCCGATTAACCTGAAATTTGAAACATAGCCTTTCCTAGCCCTTATCATCATCTCCAATCAATTGCGTCCCGATCGGAGTCCAACCAAATTTTGACGACATCGATCGCCGCCTTGCTTTCAATTGATCTCCATTCCCAATATCCATCATCCCTATATTCCATTTTTGACCAAAAAGTGGGATAACACTTTGCCCCCCAAAACATGCCTTTTGATAAGAAGGCGTGTTTTGAATTGTTCCGATTCCAATATCCATAGTCCATAGCCATATCGCCAGAGTATGTCATCCTTGACTGCTTCGAGTCGATGCCCAATTCCAAATCCCGTAACCAAAGCCTTAGCCAATTCCATATCCATTCGAACTCGACAGCCGAGTCCTAATCCATCCTTATCCAATAGCCAATAACCAGATCCAGGACCACTCCGGGTCGATATCTGAATCCATAACCTCTTCGAGTTCTTGCCAAGCGCAATCCACACCTAACGACCATGGTCCAGTGTCCCTGGACGCTGTTCAAAGCCATGGCTTAAGTCCTAAGCCGAATCCTAGTCTCTCCGGACCCTTGTTGAGCATAGTCCATACTCAACGACCTGAAAATAACAATTGATAATACAGGGCCTAAGTCCTAGGCCGAATCCTGGTCACTTCGGACCCTTGCCAAGCATAGTCCATACTTGACGACCTGAATGAGCCAATTTACCACGTTCGGGCAAAGTGACTCACCCCTTGCCACGCATAATCCATACCTGACGACCGTTTATCAAAAACCAGAAAAAAATGCAATCAAAATCCAATCCAGAATCCAAATCCCAAAATCCAAATCAAAACCAAAGAATCAGAAATCCAAACCAGCATCCAAAACCGAAAACAATGGTCCAAAGGGAAAACCAAATCAAAAAGCAAGCAAAACTAAGAGTTCAATCCAAACTCCAAAACCAAATCCAAAAAGAAAAGCAGTGTCCAATCAAAAATCAAAAGATAAATTTCACAAACCACAGCATCGCAGTTTATCATCATTCAGAGCATGCCTAAGGGCTATCTCCGTCCCCGTACATGTGTAAATGACTAGATTGCTCGCCAGTAGTTCGCTACTTATTTCATATTATCCTGATCAGTGGATGATCAATCGACCATCATCCCTGGGCCTTACATCATCACGGTGTGAGGTAGTCGGTGGCTGCTCCTGCTCCACCGTAGCGTTCCGAGTTTCGATATATTGTCGTAACTGTCCATTCCTTACATGCTCCTCTATTATATCCTTTAAGTGCCTGCAGCTGTTGGTATCATGTCCATCTAAATCATGAAAGAGGCAGTGCCTTCCTGATGTCCTTTCCCGTTCTGATGGTTCTCTCCTAGCTGGCCTTCGTTAGGGAAGGCGATTCCGAATATCCAGGTATATCGGCTCTAGCGTCTCGTTCAATCCTGTGTATGTGGAAAACTTTGGATCCTTCCATCGCTTCCTAGCATTTCCGGAATCATCGTCCAACTTCCTTTTCCCTTTGTCTTTATCCAAACCTTTGCTGGATGGTCCTACATCCTGAGTTGCATTAACCCTTTTCACCCTTAAATCCGTACTCGCATCTTCCTGCCGAAGGAACCTTTCTGCCTCGTGAAAGAATTCGTCGAGATCCTGTAGGGGATCTCGTATAAGAGATACCTTGAAATTCGAGTCATCCCTGACTCCTGATACTGCTGCCATTAAAACCATCGATGGATCAGGCCGAGCCACCGAAGCGACCGCCGCACTGAATCGAGTTAGAAAAGCTCTAAGCGATTCATCCATCCTTTGCTTTACTGATGTTAATGTCATCACATTCTTCGGCCTCTTGATGTGAACCCGAAACTCTCCCAAAAACTTTTCCACCAATTCCCTCCAAGTCCTGATAGATCCTTCTCCCAGCTGCCTAAACCACAATGCAGCTAAGTCCGTCAGATACAAAGGGAGGCATCGGGCCATCACTTCTTCCGATGCCCCCAGCACCTCCATGCGTCTGGTGTACCTCATCAAGTGATCAGTTGGGTCTGTCTTACCATCATATACCTCCATGCTAGGTAGCTTAAACTTAGGTGGATTCTGAGCCATCCTTATTTCCCGAGCAAACGGACTCCTATTCACTCCTTCCAAGTCTCCGTTGGTCAAACCACCTCGCACAGTTCTTCTGATGATTTCTACTAATCCGGTATTGTCTGTTGGGGGTTGCCCCCCATGCCCCCGAGGGAACTCTGGTACATATTCCTCGTGTGGTTCACTAGCAGCAATGTTAGCTCTAGTTTGTTGAACTCCTTCCAAAGGTCCTCCTGTGTTGGATCTCGTGGGCCTGCCCCCAAGCCCTTGTTGATTGCCTTCTGGCTCCGTATCTCGTCCTCCATTGGGTTCCACGACCCCAGCCCCCTGTCCTGCATCCACAGCGGCTGTAGCTGTTCCTAAGTTCTGCATCCCTGCAGCTCTCATTTGCTTTAAGAAAATCTGCATCATTTCCTGTTGGCTCTTCAACAATCTCTCCTGCAAAGAATTCGCCATAGCTTCCATTTCATCCCGAGTTATGTAGATTGAAGCTTGTCCTTCCCCAGCTCCGAAGGATGCTTGTTGACTTCCTTCCTGTTGGCTTCGCTCAGCCCTTTGCCTTCTACTATTTTGCCTAGTCATCGTCCTCAAATCCGAACTCCTTAAAACCTTCTTCAAATCCAAACTTCAAATCCGATGTAGCGGGTGCTAGTCCTGAGTTCAATTCTCAGTGAAAGCACCAAAGTGTTTGATCTGGGGTTTGTGACCAATTTTAGCGCAAACACTTTCAAACACTTTGGTGCTTTCACTGAGAATTGAACTCAGGACTAGCACCCGCTACATCGGATTTGAAGTTTGGATTTGAAGAAGGTTTTAAGGAGTTCGGATTTGAGGACGATGACTAGGCAAAATAGTAGAAGGCAAAGGGCTGAGCGAAGCCAACAGGAAGGAAGTCAACAAGCATCCTCCGGAGCTGGGGAAGGACAGGCTTCAATCTACATAACTCGGGATGAAATGGAAGCTATGGCGAATTCTTTGCAGGAGAGATTGTTGAAGAGCCAACAGGAAATGATGCAGACTTTCTTCGAGAAAATGAGAGCTGCAGGGATGCAGAACTTAGGAACAGCTACAGCCGTTGTGGGTGCAGGACAGGGGGCTGGGGTCGTGGAACCCAATGGAGGACGAGATACGGAGTCAGAAGGCAATCAAATAGGGCTTGGGGGCAGGCCCGCGGGATCCAACACAGGAGCACCTTTGGAAGGAGTTCAACAAACTAGAGCTAACATTGCTGTTAGTGAACCACACGAGGAATATGTACCAGAGTTCCCTCGGGGGCATGGGGGGCAACCCCCAACAGACAATACCGGATTAGTAGAAATCATCAGAAGAACTGTGCGAGGTGGTTTGACCAACGGAGACTTGGAAGGAGTGAATAGGAGTCCGTTTGCTCGGGAAATAAGGATGGCTCAGAATCCACCTAAGTTTAAGCTACCTAGCATGGAGGTATATGATGGTAAGACAGACCCAACTGATCACTTGATGAGGTACACCAGACGCATGGAGGTGCTGGGGGCATCGGAAGAAGTGATGGCCCGATGCCTCCCTTTGTATCTGACGGACTTAGCTGCATTGTGGTTTAGGCAGCTGGGAGAAGGATCTATCAGGACTTGGAGGGAATTGGTGGAAAAGTTTTTGGGAGAGTTTCGGGTTCACATCAAGAGGCCGAAGAATGTGATGACATTAACATCAGTAAAGCAAAGGATGGATGAATCGCTTAGAGCTTTTCTAACTCGATTCAGTGCGGCGGTCGCTTCGGTGGATCGGCCTGATCCATCGATGGTTTTAATGGCAGCAGTATCAGGAGTTAGGGAGGACTCGGATTTCAAGGTATCTCTTATACGAGATCCCCCATAGGATCTCGACGAATTCTTTCACGAGGCAGAAAGGTTCCTTCGACAGGAAGATACGAGTACGGATTTAAGGGTGAAAAGGGTTAATGCAACTCAGGATGTAGGACCATCCAGCAAAGATTTGGATAAAGACAAAGGGAAAAGGAAGTTGGACGATGATTCTGGAAATGCTAGGAAGCGATGGAAGGATCCAAAGTTTTCCACATACCCAGGATTGAATGAGACGCTAGAGCGGATATACCTGGATACTCGAAATCGCCTTCCCTACCGGAGGCCGGCTAGGAGAGAACCATCAGAACGGGAAAGGACATCAGGAAGGCACTGCCTCTTTCATGATTTAGATGGACATGATACCAACAGCTGCAGGCACTTAAAGGATATAGTAGAGGAGCATGTAAGGAATGGACAGTTACGGCAATTTATCGGAACTCGGAACGCAACGGTGGAGCAGGAGCAGCCACCGACTACCTCACACCGTGATGATGTAAGGCCCAGGGATTATGGTCGATTGATCATCCACTGATCAGGATAATATGAAATAAGTAGCGAACTACTGGCGAGCAATCTAGTCATTTACACATGTACGGGGACGGAGATAGCCCTTAGGCATGCTCTGAATGATGATAAACTGCGATGCTGTGGTTTGTGAAATTTATCTTTTGATTTTTGATTGGACACTTCTTTTCTTTTTGGATTTGGTTTTGGTGTTTGGATTGAACTCTTGGTTTTGCTTGCTTTTTGATTTGGTTTTTCGTTTGGACCATTGTTTTCGGTTTTGGATGCTGGTTTGGATTTCTGATTCTTTGGTTTTGATTTGGATTTTGGGATTTGGATTCTGGATTGGATTTTGATTGCATTTTTATCTGGTTTTTAATAAACGGTCATCAGGTATGGATTATGCCTGGCAAGGGGTGAGTCACTTTGCCCGAACGTGGTAAATTGGCTCATTCAGGTCGTCAAGTATGGACTATGCTTGGCAAGGGTCCGGAGTGACCAGGATTCGGCCTAGGACTTAGGCCCTGTATTATCAATTGTTATTTTCAGGTCGTTGAGTATGGACTATGCTCAACAAGGGTCCGGAGAGACCAGGATTCGGCTTAGGACTTAAGCCATGGCTTTGAACAGCGTCCAGGGACACTGGACCACGGTCGTCAGGTGTGGATTGCGCTTGGCAAGAACTCGGAGAGGTTATGGATTCAGATATCGACCCGGAGAGGTCCTGGATCTGGTTATTGGCTATTGGATAAGGATGGATTAGGACTCGGCTGTCGAGTTCGAATGGATATGGAATTGGCTAAGGCTTTGGTTACGGGATTTGGAATTGGGCATCGACTCGAAGCAGTCAAGGATGACATACTCTGGCGATATGGCTATGGACTATGGATATTGGAATCGGAACAATTCAAAACACGCCTTCTTATCAAAAAGCATGTTTTGGGGGGCAAAGTGTTATCCCACTTTTTGGTGAAAACTGGAATATCAACAAATTGGCAAGGGATGATGGATATTTGGATTGGAGATCGATTGAAAGCAAGGTGGCGATCGATGTCGTCAAAATTTGGTTGGACTCCGATCGGGACGAAATTGATTGGAGATGATGATAAGGGCTAGGAAAGGCTATGTTTCAAATTTCAGGTTAATCGGAGTTCGTATGAAGGAAATATGATCGATTCAAGGTAGGAAGGACGTGCTGTTCGAACCCATCGGCACGCATGGATGGTTCGAATCGATCAGGGGTCACGTTCATATCGATACGGTTCGTATCGATACCACTTCGAATCGATACACTTCGTATCGATCGGCATGGTTTCGACTCGGTCACTTCGTATCGATCAGAAGGAAATGTGGAGGATCTTCGAACCCATGTGCTTTATGTCGATCAGGATGGATGCAGATGGCTCATTTGGACTCCAGTCTCTTTCGTATCCATCAGGTGAGAGCTTCGTTCGAATCCATCAGGTGAGGCCTCGTTCGTATCCATCCTTCACGACCACTTCGTATCGATGTCCCATACTCGTTTCGAGTCGACCATATCACGTGGGATCGATTCGAAGTGAACTCTTGGGACCGATGCGAAGAGAGACACGAGTAAATGGATACGAGCATGACCGTTGTAAAATTATGGATAAGGACGAAGCGTGGAAAATGGATACGAACGCGTCTTCAGGAAGGGAAGCATTCAACGTGGCAACAAAGGTGGATCGACCCAGAGAAATAGCGCCACGTCATCGATACGCACGCGCTTTTGATGGATTCGAAGCATGGATTCGAAGAATGGGTTCGAAGCATGGATTCGAAGGCGACAGGCAGCGGACAACCCCAAACTCGAATCGATCATATCTTCCAAACCGTTGATCCAAATGCAATGAAATTTCTACAGGAGCTTACATACATGTTGAAGAATATTCTCACCAAATTTCAGCTCAATTGGATGATTTCTTTATCGACTCGAATGGATTTCGAATCGACCCCGATGTGGGCCCGAATCTCCAGAATTCGGCCGTATGGGCCCCCTCACGTGCTGGAAGCGGTCTACCGGATTTTTAGGAGAAATATCAGCCTCCTACACCTATAAATAGAGCCCCTGGTCATTCAAAAAAGGGGTCGGAGAATTGAGAGTGAACAAGCACGCCCAGACGCTGGCAGAATCATTCCATATCATCATTTCTACCATTGATTTCGAATTTGGACTTTGTAACTGCTGTAATCACTTGTAACCAGCAAGGATAATTAATAAAAGGATAAAACTTTGGATTGGACGTAGGCCGAAGATAGCCGAACCACTATAAAACTTGTGTCATTGCTCGTTACTTTTGATTTTCTGCTTGTTATCTGCTGAGATCTGTTATTTGTGTTTGAATATTGTTGATTTGTATTCATACACTGGTGCTTTCACGGTATCTGGGGTTTGTGATCAATTTTGGCGCAAACAGCCTCTTTGATAGTGTTTTAAGTAGGTAAAACTTATTATTGATTGTGAATAAAATTATACCATTGAGATAAGTATATGAATATTTTTGAGAAGTATTGAAATGTGTAGACATGAATAGTGAAGTTTTAATTGAAAAGTGAATTTTAATTAATAACTAAAGTTTTATTAAATAAAAAGGAGTTTTACTAATAAAAGAGGTTTCAATTGATAAATAAAGATTAATTAAAAAGATGATTAGAAGTCGTTTATATGACTTAATCATGTTTGTGTGTGTCAATCATGCTTTGCGCGTTACTTGCCCATGTAAACTATACAGGACTTAGTTTCCCTTATGTGATCATTCTCATTATTGTTGAAATTGACCAAATATAATATTGGAAATGTCTAGAAGAAGCCGAATTTCAGTCATTTGAAATTCGTATATTTAATTGATTTTAAATATTCACAAGTTAATTTTATAAGCCAAATAACTTATATTTCGAATATCTTGATTTAAGGGATAATTAAATGATTAATTTATATTTGAAATTTCGTAAATAATTTTAATTTGGATTTAATGTGAATAAAAATGATTTATAAAATTTAACTAAATTCTGTTAGAATTAGAATGATGTTAGAGAACTTTTAAAATTGAATTAAAAGTTAAATTCTAGAAATTGAATATTTTAATATTTAATTAACATGTAAAAATAGTCATTTTTTACAAAGTCTTGGATTTCAACGAAACTAGTTTCATTGGATCCATAATATTATATTATTGTAGGATTTCAAATTTCGTGTCAATCGGATTTACGATTTGTCCGGGGCAAGCTAAAACGCGTAGAAATTTGTTTAAGTGAATTTTAAACTTAAAAAAATTCAATTTGAAAACCTATCTTGCAAATACAATCGAATTGGCTCTTGATATATATTCCATTGTATTTGAAATATGGGTAAAAGATTATAAATGTCGGGCGGCACGCTTCATTTGGAGTTCGAAAAAAATTCGGTTGAATAGTGTCGTGAGAATTTTCTATAAACAGCCAACACATATCATTGTTTTCACTCAAGCCCTAGCTAGGGTTTCCGGCTGCCTCCAACCTTTTCAATGGCCGAAATCTTATCTTCATCCTCTTCAATTATCTTCCAATTCGTAGACAATTACGGAAAACTTCCAACTACAACGTCGAAGAGCACAACGAGATCCATCGATCCAATGGCTATGACCATCTAAAGCAAACTAAATCGGCTGCAATTCTTGCTCGAAGTCGCTGCAGTCGCACACGTTTTTCAATGCAGGGGAGAGGCCGAGTTGGACCGGTCTTCGGCTGGAAGTGGAGATCATGACGCGCATTCGAGTGGGGGTAGCTGATCGGCTATAGATGCAATGAGGTGGTCGCGTTAATTCGAATGTCGTCGGTGGCTATGGGTTGTTCGGCCTGGAGTTTTTACGAAGAAGGGGGAAGAAGAAAAATCAGCGGCCACGATCATGTTTCGAAATCGAACGGCCCAGATAATTATCAAGGTTAAAATAAATAAAAAGAAAAAGAAATTGTATATTTAATTTTATTACAAATTGTGTATACTTTATAATAGCGTATCTTTGTCATACGAGGTCGAAATCAGACGAAACAAGTTGCATTAGGTCCGTGTTGATGCGCACTACATTTTAGAGCTTATTTGGAGTTAATTGGAGATAGTGTAAATTTTGGGTAAAATTGAACGCTCGTTTAATTTTATTCGAAATAAAACACTGGAACTGCTATTGGCATCAATGTGAGTACAACTCACTCTTTTTGTCTCACCGTTATTTTTATATAAGTGAGAAATAACTTATTTATGATGATCGATGATTGTTTGGAAATATTATCTATATATTGATTGGTATTTGGATATATTCCTATCTACTGGAGCAGATGCGACCCTTTACGTTCCTGTGTATGAGCGGATGACCCTTTGTATACGCGTCTGCCTCAAAGCGGACATTGTACATATAATTCTAATATGTGTAATTGTTTCAGGTGACAGGTTGGAGGGATCCAACTGGATTCCTTACCAGTATTGGTTTTATTTACAGATATTGTGATATATGCTGTTATCATGTGATATATGATGTTTTGGATGCCGTGATTGATGTATTTAGTGTTGTTGCAGCATTGGGCCTATTTTTGAAAATTTAAAAATATTAAAGTGATGATTTCAAATTAAAAAGTATTTTCAAGTGATTTTGAAAATATATAATTTTGAATTTTTAAGTAAACGGGTTATTTTAAATAAATAAACATTATAATTTTTATATTATAAAAATTATGCTTTTTTTGAAATAGAATCAAAATGTGATTGTTGATATATGAAGTTGATTAATTTGTAAAATGATTTAATTTTAGATTGTTGAATTATTATAAATGGTTTATATGTATAGATTTATAAAATTGATATTTTTATAAATCAAAAGTGATGAAATTATAAAGAAGTTTTGTAAGCGTTAAAATGAAGTATAAATGAATCTTACAAGTGAATATGATTTATAATTTGTGAAGTTATAAAAAGAATGAATTTTGTAAATAAGAGAATTATAAGTAATTAACTTATAATTTAAATTTTGGCATGTAAATGAGATAAATGGAAATTGTTAATAAAGTAACTTGTATGTAGAAGTTTTCATAAAATATAAATGGAATTTATAAACATTGTTTTATACAACCAAAATCAACTGATTTTGATAAGTTAAATATGAAAGCTTATTAAAGGAGTTTCATCCAAGATTTTGGACAGTGGAAATTCCTTTATTAAAAGTGCAATAGTAATGAATTTGGTTATAAATTAAATCCACGATTTTGGACAGTGGATTACCCTTTAATAAATGTGTAGAAATATTGGATTTGGTAAATGGGCAATATTCAAGATTTTGGACAGTGAATAATATATTAAATGAAATGGATATGCTTTGGAAAGTGATCTTTTAATTTAAATAAATGTTTTGAAAAGTGACATTATTAAATGGAGTTAACTGATTTAAAGATGTTTTAAATGTATTAAGTATCGAATACATAGATTTCAACATTCATTGTTGAAATGGACATTTTCAAGAAATAAGGAAATGATGGACTATAACACTGTTGTTATAGTAAATGATTTTCGAAAGGTAATGTTTTGTATAGTATATGGTATTCATATATCTATCTAATTTTCAAATCCCTATACTAGTGATTTTGGGTTGTCGTAACGTTGTTTTGCGCAACATTCATTTTGATCCAAATAAATATGTTTAAAGAAAATGTTTTCCTTAAAGAATAAAAAATATACTTAATCTTGATTGAAGTATATGTAATATTTTCTAAGTGTTGAAAATAAATTGATTTGTGAATTACTTATTATTAAAAAAGTATTTGGAAATGTTTTCCAATATAGAAATCGAAATGGTTTTTGAATTATATCTTTTCAAAGATAATTTGAAGTGAATATTTGGAAAATGATTTAATTAATAAAAGATTAATTAAAAGGGCCTAGTGATTGTTTATGGTGCTAAATATTTGTTTGTTTGTTTTAATAGTTAAATAACCGACTATCAAATTTGGCAATTTTAGTTCCTCAACTTGATGTGGGAACTATTTAGTCGTACAGTTAGTACGTAGCCTTCTGTGTAGGCTTGATTATCATTTGTGTTAAGGATGTTGATTCGTATAGTGCGGAGTATTACTCCAATTTATCGAGCTTTCTTCCTGGGCAAAGGATAGCAAGTTGATAGTTGGAGACGTGATAAGTCTATGAGACTTAGTTTCTGTATGAGGTTGAGAAATACTTTTGCGTTGTTGGTGCAAAGAGACCGGGATCAGATTTATTTGAAAACCACTTTGAACCAACGTATATGCATTTGATTATGCAGGTTGATTGTGATGATATTGTTATTCTAGATTTTCATAGTGGGGGACTGCTAGTTGATCATTTGGGGTTAAAATCTCAATATACATATAGTAGCAGTGGTCTCTCCATTATGAAATATCCAATGTAAGGACTATTCGCTACTAATCCTAGGGATTTCCCGACAGGATGTGGTAGGAAAGTACCTTCAGTTTGTCCTATTCTTGAACAATTTGTATGAATGTTTGTCTGACATTGCATTTCTAAAGATTACGTACATTAGTTTTTACAAACGTACATCAGTGGTAACGGAGGAGGCAACTTCTCTTAGCTTAACACCCTCCTTGAGATCTATGAGCTTAAGGGTTGTATTTTTGTGGAAGACAATTAGTAGTCAACGGAAATGGCTGTGTGGCATTCAAAGGGATATGATTGTGAATTGTGAAAGGTAATCGTTACCTCAGGCGTCATCAACCGGAAATAACCAAACAGGGTTAGATGCAGCAAGGCTAAGTGGGTCACTCCCAAGTAGGATATGATCATCCTCTTCTAGATATATCTTTACATGCTATGACGTCGTGTATCTGATTATTGTGGATTGTATGCTTAGAGGGCCTTTGGAAAAGGTCGGTAACGACGGGAGGATAACATATTCGATACTATCTAGTTATAGAGGTGGGTCGGTCTTGTGTTGGTAGAGGGCAGATGTTCTGTGCCTCGAGACATCCATCTAGAGGTGTACCCATCGAAAGGAAGTCCCTTCACCTGGTCATTTGTATGGAAATCCAAACTCCATTACGTACCTGCCATTTTATTTGTAGAGCCTAGTATGCTGGAATTTAATAATGGTAACAATTTCGGCTGTTTTAAATATTATTTGTATACTAGACACTAGCATAATATAAGAGGAATTAATATGAAATGTTTTAGTTATCTTATGGTAAAAACATGTCCGTGTTTATGTGTGGGAGTGTCTTACAAGATACTTTTGTTTGATAAACGAAAAGTTTGGTAATTTAATAAATTCAGCTGAGTATGTTTCTCATGCTAGTTTACCAGACTGATCCGAGAGTTCTTCCGTTTCAATGCTCGGGTCAGACCGAGTATATTTACAAGTTTAGATTTGGTGCTTTGGAGCTTCAGCAGGAGAGCTGGAGATATTCATATTTGTATACACATAAAGGTTTTGATTATCCGCTGCTTAGTTGTTGTTTATATTATCAACAATTGTAAGGACATGTTATTATAACTGTTCAGGTTGATAGCTATTGATTGATTGTTGAACTCCGATTGATGTATATATATACAGTTTTTGTTTTGTAAAGATCATTGATATGATATTATATGTTTTCCGCTGCGATGTGAGATTCTATATTGTTCTGTTTGGTTTTATCTTCTCTTTCTTCTCTTCTTCTCTCTTCTTTTCTTTCTCTTTACTTTCCGTCGGTCTGTGCTTTTTGGGTCGGACATGTGTGGTTTATTGTCGATTCAAATGGTATGGATTTGCAGGTCGTCACAATAGGTAAATGTAATAATCCGCACCTTAATGAGTCAAAATTTTGACAAAATAGAAATCCAAGTCCATTAGAGTGTAGATCGTATGTTTGGTACCTGCAATAAACATGAACATATCAAAGATTGATAAGTCTAAACTCATAGCGGAAGTGGAAAATATAATAGGATACAAATACTGACTAAGGCTAATACCTCGGAATCAATAGAATTCCTTAGACATCAATTCGCCTTGTCAGCACCAAGCATGAGAGATAAGAAAACTTCTCCATCAACTGATAACATCTTGCTCCAACGACTTGTTCCACTAAACCTATCATGCGGGCTGTAATGAGGAGTCAGAAAAATATTCTGGTGACTGGAAAATCTATACTGTGTTCATAACATGAATTTATACCAATAGTTTTTCATTTTAATGTTACGTCTATTCTTTATGGCTAATCCATTTAATCTAATATTGCATGTACGATATTTCTACCTAACATGATTTGTTTATCTAACCTTCTCCAATGTATAAAATACAGACGAATGTCTATCGGCAAGTTAATACTTTCAAATATGAAGTGGGCCCCAAGCATCATCATCATTGGTCTATTTATCCTAGCTGCAGAGACCTTTGACCACTATTTATGGGTTTATAATACATAATAGTCATACTACTAACGCATCTATCATCATTAATGTCTTAGCCATGTGAGGCACGGTACTCAAGCCAATTAATATCTCATTAACAAGGACTATGCAGACTTCTAACCTTTTAGTACCTATATTTTAGGCAGGTCCCCATCAATCAATACCTAACCCCAAGGATGATTCATCATTAGTACTATTTAATTGACATCGCTTAGAATTTCACCGGGCCACTTAATAATTCCTTTCTTTATAGGAGAGAGGGGACTCTATAGCAGTCACTTAATATCTCAAACCTGAAGCGGGCCCTTCCCAAGATAACCCCTACCGCTCCTAACCGCTAACTCGGACCATTTGTCTATTTATTAATTAAGGAGAAGAAAGACTCTCAAACAATCACTTAATACCTCCAGCCCAGAAGTAGGTCCTACGATCGCATATTCATTTTCCATGAGTTATTTGGTTGGAGATGCCCCACATTGGAAGGAAGTGCACACAACTGCTGGTAGCCCTAAGGTGAAGTGCAGACTTCTTTTGCGTAACTTCACTGACCGCGCATTCTACCTATTAAGTCCAATTAACTATTTTAAGCTTCATCTAAGCTTTTTTTTATCCTAAGTTGAGTATTCTAAGTTAAATATTGGACTTAGCCTACTCACCTTCTCTAATTTATTTAAGGCTATAATATGTACCTTAAACATTCAATTATTAACTATTCCCTTTTATTTAGTTTTTCCATAAATGTCAACTTTTCCAAATAAATACATTTCATTATTATTTCAATTGACATTTCCTAAGACATTTATTATTTACTAAGTTCCATTTAGTAATTCTCCTCTAATTATTCCATAGTTATTAGCTTTCTATCTTTATTTATTAGTTCCATTACTTATTAATTTTCTATAACTCCCAAATTCATTTCACATTTATTACATATAAATTGGACTTGCAACCTTTTCTAATAATTTCTTTATTCATTACCTGATCTATTCCTACGTTTAATTTATCATTTAAGCAAATATTGCGCATGACATGTAGGTAAAGTTTTATTTTTATTGATTAATGCAGTTAAATGCATACAAATATTTATATCCCATAACTACAGTTCTAGTTATAAACTTCTAACTAGAATATCCTTTATCATATTCAATTATTGGAATTGTATCTCTAGAAAGATTCTCCTTCATAATTTACATAAATTAGCATAATTCAAAAAGTTAACTTTTAAAAATAAAAGATCTACCACATTTTAATTTACAAGAATGGTTCTTTTGTTTTTATTTAAAATAGACGATGTAAACTATGACTAGATAACTGTGTAGTTTACATACCTCTTTCTTTTATTTGCATTTATTCCGTGTCAAATTAAAACATGTATTTTCTATGGAAATAAGAGAAATCAAACCACTTCATAATAATAAACGGATCTTAATTCCAATAATTCAAGCATAGAAAATTTACATTCCAACAAGATTAGGGTAAGAATAAATAATATTCTAATAATTTTACAACCTAATAGCAGATCTATAATAAATTACACATCTAATCAATATTCGTCTTCATAACTTCTGGGATTGATTTATAGATCTGGGTGTAAACAATAATTCCAATCAAACTCCCTAGATTATCAAGTAAGAATATATAGGCTATAGTTTTACATATTTAACATAAGCCTACAATTCACATATATTTATTAATTTAGGCATTAAAATCAAATAAATGCCAACGGGATATATTTCAATATCATAAACTATTTATAAATTTCCCACTCGCCGTTTGAAAACGTTCCAAATTTCCAGATCTGAATTAAATCCTTTGATTCAACTCCATCTTCATACTAATCCAAGAAATATGTATAGGTAGGGTATATACATATATTATAATTTCATATCTGAGAAGAGATTGGGGGTTGGAAAGGAATATAAATTCACTATATTGAAATTTACCTTATTATTGCAAAGCGTTAATACGCTTCTTCTCTACTTCTACTTATTTCCGCTCTTCTCCAATTTTTATAAATATAATGTAACGATCCAGGGTTTTGGTCACTTAAACTGGGTAATTTTATATTTTATATAGTTAATAAATGAATTTTTATAGATAAATAAACTCATTTTAATCAATTAATAATAATAGTAAAGTCGTTTTCAAATTTTTTTTATCAAATTAAATAGTTCGTAGAAAAATAGAAAATGTGACCGAAGAACGTTTTTCAGAATTTCGACTTTTCGACACTGAAAAGTTGTTGGAAAACGTTGTTCATCTTTGTGCACTATACACACACACATATATAAGAGTTAATTAACTGGATAATGATATACTTAAGAATATTATCTTATAATTAATTTTAATTTAACAAGTGATGTGACAACACATAATAATTATACTTATATATATATATATATATTTATGAAGAGATTGATGTGACTAGACATAATAATTAATATTATATATATATATATTTAAAAAAAGACTGATGTGACTAGACATAATTATTATATATATATTTATAAAGAGATTGATGTGACTTGATATAATTATATATATATATAGATTTATAAAGAGACTAATGTGACAACACATAATAATTATATATAAATATATATTTATAAAATGAGTGATGTGACTAGACAAATTATTATATATATATATATGTTGATGTGATGTGAGATTTTTTGCTTATAAATGGACATAGGTTTTCTCATTTTTCTCATTTTCTTTTCACTTTAAAATCTTTCTAAAGCCTTTCCTCTACCTTCTTAAAGTCTTTGAAACCTATTAATGGCTTCCAAGTTTTGCCAAAGTTTTTAAAATCAAAAATCTTGAATTGTTTTAAATGTTCGAAAATGGTTTTAAACTCCTCCATTTTTACCCCACTTTATTCGGCCATAGCTTCTACTAAACTTCACAAAGTCAAAAAAAAATTCAAACCATATATATTTTTAGTGGCTATAACTCTGTAGTTTACCACTTTTTTGGATTTCGAGCTTAGATGCTCTAAAAAATCATTTTTTGCAAGAGTGTTTTTGAACCTAGATTTTGATGTTCGAAAGTACCACTCACTGTTTTGGTCATAACTCCCTCAAATTTTAGCCTCTTTGAATAATTCTTATTTTTTAAATGATATAGGAAAGAATAATCCAAAACTTTTCTTTTGATCAATTTTTAAATATCTAAGAGTAAGGGGTCCAAAAATCCAGGGGAAAGCGACCTATTTTCGAGCTCGGTTTCTAGGGTTCGATTAGAATTTTATCGAGCTTTAAGGCGAGTAAATTCCTAATTCATATGGAAAGAACTTTATCATATATGTTATGTTGATTTTGAAGCAATATGTATGTTACATATGATTGGATCTTGGTATGTTTGAAATATGTTGATTAGTGCTAATGTATGTTTAGCATTAGCACTCAAATGCGGTATAAGTTGGGATTTGGTTATGTTACTGAATCAGGTTGTTATGTATGTGACTTTGGACATATGATTGTGTGAATATAGAAGGTAGTATCTTGAAAGTGAAGTGGACTTGAGATCCGGTTGCAAATCAAATCGTTTACTTGTTGTTTTAGTAAAGATTTGATTTGTTTTTCTTATATTTGTTTTCAAACTTTATTAAAGTTTTAAAATTTCTTCCTTTAGTAAATAAGAGTGAAAGTCTGAGTTTTGGTAACTTTGAAATGAATCCTGGATTACTACACCCACAGCGATAGTCGCTATGAATGTAGTTTGGATTTTTCAAATTTTTAAGTTCTAAGTTTTCTTTTAAAAATGTTTTATAAATCCATTTCAGAATAAGTTAGCGATACTTAAGTTATTTTTAACTTAATTAAGAAGGTTTATTAATTAAAATTAATTGGTTAATTAAGAATAATTATTTATTAATTAATTAAGTAATCAGGTTAATTAATCAATATTAATCAATATTAATTAACTAAGTTAATCATTTATTAATTAAGAAGTTTTAATTAATGACTTATTTTGGTTAAAAAGGGTAATTAATTTTATTTAATCAGTTTAATTTACTTTAAATATTATTTAATTATAGTTTAAATTATTTATTTAATTATTATTTAATTAAAGGTTAATTATTTACTAAATTATTACTTAATGAAGGATTAATTTTAAGTAAATGTTTATTTGGTTAAAGTTTAATTATTAATTAAATTTTAATTAATTAAGTTTAATTTATTATTAACGTTTTAAAAAAAATTATTTTACTATTATTATTTTATTAAATAATTAAGACTAATTAATATTTAATTATTAATGAAGGTTGGTTAATTATTTAATAGTTAGTAAATTATTAAATTGGGTTTTATTAATAGTTAATTAGGGGTTAATTAATTATTTTAAAGTTTAATTATTTCTTAATCATTAATTAAGTTAAATTAAGATTTAACTTAGTTAACTTAAGATTTAATTGAGTTTAATTATAATTTAATAAAAGAGTTTAACTTGAATTTAATTATTTTAAAAGGGAGTTTTAAGTTTTAAATCCTGGTTTTCTAAGAATCAAATCGTTTAAAGGGGACGTCTATTCTAAGGATAGTTTTGAATACAAGAATTAAAGTGTTGATACCATGAAGTAGACAAATAAATATAAATGAGTTATAGTGCTGGTCGATTGTATTATTTGGACATCTAATAGTAGAATAAATCACCGTTCTATTATAGGGTAAGTGTTTGATTGTTGTGGATAAAGACTAACAGAATAAATTCCCATTTTGTTACAAATTTATTGTTGATTGTGTGGACATATGTTAGTAGAATAAATCACCATTCTACTATATGTAATGATTTTGTTTGGACAACTGTTTAGCAGGAAAAATCACCCTCCTGATATTATATTATTTGGACATGTATATGATAATTACTTCATATTGACATGTTATTCCCTGATCTGGATATGAGTTGTATTTACATACTTGTTGCTTATGTTATAACTGTTAAGTGAATTGGAATTGAAAGTGAATGGAAACTTAAATTAGTACCATTGGAATTGTTTAGTAGATTTATAAATCATTTTAGAGATTTCAAAGGAAGTTTAAATCTAGTTTGGAAATTTATAAAGAGGTTTGGAATGTGAAGTAAATGGATTTAATTGTAGGTGCGGTTTTAAAAGGAAATTGTTGGCCATTTAATATGGAATTTTGAAGAGGGAATTTCCAAAATGTTTTGGTAGATAATGTGAATTTTTTCAAAGTTTAAGCGGAACATTAGGGGTTTAGAAATAGTTTTTAAAAAAGATCTTTTGATCAAGTTTTATAAAGTATCTTTTAATTAAAGAGAATTAAAAAAGGCTTAGAGGACCCCATTTGGGAATTAAACCATGATTGGATGTTTGCTTATTGATAGTTAAATAACCGACTATCTAGTTTGATCCAATTTGACTTAGGAAGTATGAATGTAAAATTCGAGTTTCCCGATAAGGTCTCGAATACTTACTTCCAAAAGAACCAAGAATGAGTCAATCGGAAATTATCTGTTGTTGGCATGGAGAGATCGAAATCGGCTTTATATATCCGAAAACCACTCCAAACCAACATGTACATTCGAGTGGAAGACATCCTGATAATGATTGAAGATGGTGCTCTTTGAAGTGTTAGGGCTATTGTTAGTAATCCTAAGGGTGATTCCAAAATGGATGTAGTAGAGGTAGTGCCTTCGGTTTCATTCAGACCCTGAAAGAACTTGTATGGATGAATGTTAGCATTGCATTGATGCTTGGAGGGTAACGTTAGCATTCCATGAAGGATTGATATTCGGAAAGGTAAATCTTATCCTCAAGCCTCATCAACCGGGGATGACAAAAACCGGGCGTGCAGCAGGGCCAAGTGGGTAGCTTCCAAGTAGGGTATGGTCATTCCAAATCTAGATCGATTATTATCTATTCTTCTTCAAGGACCAAGCGGGGTGACCATATTCAGTACTACTAGTCAAGTGGTAGGCCAGTCCTGTGTGGCAGGGGTACAACATGTTCTTGTCATACCCCGGTGCATTTATCTAGAGATGTACCTTCGAAAGGTAGTCTCTTACCTTGTCATAATATGGAATCCAATCTTAAATACGTGTCTTACATTTTCGATTGTAGAACCTAGTATGTTAGAATGTGGGATGCAAATATTTCAGCTATTTATCTATTTACCTAAAACCTAGACACTATGATAATACCACTGGATTTTGATATAAATGTTTTGGTTATGGTAAGGTAAAAACCCGTCTGTTTTTATGTGCGGTGTGGTCTTACGAGATATCCTTTGTTTGAAAGGTTTTCGAATGTAGAGAATCAGTTTGATTGTTACTTGTTATCGAGTTTTACCCATGCTGGTTTACCAAACTGACCCGAGCGTTATTCCATGTAATGCTCGGGTCAAACCGAGCATGTTTTTTTGAGGTTTAGCTAGATACTTTGGAGTTGGAGAGGAGCTGGATGGTCAAGACGTATTCACGTATATTTTTCTTCCACTGTACTACAGAGTCTGTATGTTTTGTCAATATAAGTACAAGTTTCTATAACTGTCCAAATTTAGGACAAGTCTAATTTACTCTGATGTTTTATATATGAATAAAGATTTTTCCATTTTGTAAAGATCATTGTTGTATTGTATATCATTCACTGCGTTGTGAGATTCTGTACTGTTTAGTTTTCTTTTATCCTCTGCCTTCTTCTTTCACCCTAATAAATTGGTATTTTTGGCACTTGAATGTTCAGCATGTGATACAATGGACGTATTAGTGTCGATTTTCGAGGGTCGAAAGTCCGGTTCGTTACATAGAATTTACTTTATAATTTGGAATAAGAGAAGAGGAAACGACAGAATTTCGTTATTTTCTCAAAAAATATGAGAAGAGAGGGTTAGGCCTGAATTTATAGGCACACTAATCAACTGTAGCCGTTAGATTAAAATATAATAAATCTGGGCGTTGGCCAAGGAAAACCCTATCTGTCACCCCATGAATCGGTCGACCGCTCCCTCTATCGGGGTCGACCATTCCATGTTGACTTGCCCAATAAATGGGGTCGACTTGTGGGTCCCAAGGGTTAATTATAAACGTTAACTTTTATTATTTAATTATTTTCGTTTTGAAATCATAATCGTTTGCAACTTCTGCGTTTTTACTCCGATCGTGAAACTCCAAATATGAAAGTTGCTCAGAATTTCGCCATAAATATAATGACGTAAGTTTCATAGTCAAATTTCATCGTTTTCACAAACTCCATTTTTGAAGCCTAACTATTTATTAATTAACTAAAGTAAATTTATGGTGTGTTACGGTTATCTTCGGTGATGCTATACTATACGTATAAACTCATTTTTCTCTTTTAGGACAAATGATAAGAAAATCCAAACCTATTCGGTTAGGAGGTGATCTCCACTCTTATGTATTATCTATTATTTCCAAAAGAACCGAAGTTGAGTTTACTGAAAATTGATTAATTGGTTTTTGAAGCATCTGGTAAGCGGCGGAGTGTACTTATATGAGATGATTCAAAACCATAATCACTTCAAAACTATATATGGGTTCAATGCTTTAGAAGAGGTTCGTGATTAGTTCGAGATGTTGGAATCTATGTGGAGATTCGAGATCTGATTGAGATGCTTGAACACATGTATTTTTCGTGATCTATTTAGGATGTGGGAATCCATGTGTGCTTTTGATATCAATTGAGATATCGGAATCCATGTGTGGTTCCGATATCTATTGAGTTAGGAAATCATGTGTCGAGATCTGTTCGAGTTGTGACTCATGTGTTGAAATGTCGGACGTAAACTCACCAGCGGATATGACTAAAACCATATATAGGACGCATAAACCAGGGGTTTAGCTAACTCAAGGGTGCAGTCGACTCTACCCTCGAGTTACCTACAGTTATGCATGCGTGAGTGGTGCACTCGACTTCATGTATTGTAGGCAACTATGTGGTTCCTATGTACATCGGCTAGGGATGTACAATGCTTCGAAAGGATATCTCTAATCCTTGCGCAAGGGGACCGTTCTCGAAGTATTAATGGCACTTTCATGGAATCCTACACAATTATCGAACACGCCTCAGCGGATTTGATTGTATACCCACTATTGTTGTAACGTACACTCACTTGCATCATAACTAATTGATTATTAATATTTCACACCCTATACATTATTATAATGTCGCTGGTTTTTCTAATATTTATGGTTTGGTTATCGTAAGGTAAAAACTCGTCCATGCTTATTTGTGATGTAGTCTTACAAGATATCTTTATTTTTGAAGAGTTTTATACATATAAAAATCCACATGATTTGAGTTTTTACGCTGGTTTACCAGACTGATCGGGATCTTATTTCCTTATAATGCTCGGGTCAACCCCAAGCATATTTTTATATTTAACCAGGCACTTTGGAGCTTCAGAAGACGAGCTAGATGCCTCCCAGACCTATTCACGTACTTATTATCCACTACATAACTTGTTTTGTATCTATCGGCTTTTGTGAGCACAGACTATTATAATTGTCCAGGCTGATGATATGTTAGTTTTCTCCGACTGTTGTACATATACTAAAGTTTTCTTTTTGGTAAAGATCTTTTTAGATATTATATATTATCGTTTCGTATGTGAGATTTTGGTATTGTATTCTTCTTTCTTGTTCTGTTTTTTTATTTCTTGTCTTACCCAAACGTTTTGTCTTTTCGACACTTAGGTGTTTGGCACGTGAATACCGTAGATGTATTAGTGTTTACATTCAGGGATCAAAATTGTCGTTTGTTACATCAATGGTCATGAGTAATTCATCATTCATTCTGTGGAGAGTATTATGTACACTAGTCTCAACCGATATATTGATATTCCATTCTCGATACATCTTGACTAAAAATATCTAAGGAAGACTATAATTTTATACAACTCAATACCCATGGTTATAAATAAATTCATAACTTTAACTGATTAAATATTGTTCCTAAGGATTTTATACTTGTACATATGTAACATATTTAAATCATTAATTATATCCTAATATAACAATATATACGATAGAAAACAAAACTAAAAGCTTACTTTGTTTCGAATAATATTTATATAAGAGTTAAGTTATATAATAAAATTACATAATTTCCTCTAAGATGCATCCTTTACTCTATTAGCTTCATATGATAATCTCATACTCCAATGGCCACTACAGCAGCACCAGCAACTTGAAATTCAATGGACCCTCTTGCTATGAGCCTTTTGTTCATAAATCCTGTAATGAATTACAAATATGAGTTTTGGATCTAGTACCTAAAACCAACAAGAAACACTTGTAGATAAACATTTTCAATAAGGAAAATATCTTTAGGAGCAAAATCAAATTCCTTCATTCCTCTAAGCATCTTCAACTAATCGGAACTGCTTCTTTTCCAATGTCACTATTTAGAGCAATGTTGACGTTAATCCTTCTCTTTCTCACCCTTGACTTTACCTCTACCACCCTTCGACCTAAGTTTTCTTTTCTTCGAACTATTTATAGAAGAAGTACCTTTAACTATGAGCATAACACTTGATTCTTTCATGAACTTACTTTCGGCCGTCTTTAACATATTAAGGTGATCCACAACAAAACAATTAAATAAAGTCATATTACAGTTCAATATGAACGGATCAAATTGCAAAGTTAGTGATCCAAGTATCAAGTTGATTTGTAACTCTTTGTCAAGAGTTATTCCCAACTCACTCAATCTCCATGTTTACACAACAATATTAAGTACGTGATCTTGGACTGGAGTTTCCTTGCTCATCTTTATGTGAATCAATTTCCATGAGAACTCATAACATGTAGAATGTGATTGTTTACCGTACAACCTTTGTAGGTGATCAAATATAGAATAAACTTCCATATTCTCATGTAGCCTTTGGAGCTCGATACTCATAGTGAATAGCAAATGGCATAGAGCAATTTCACAGTTTAATGAACATGATTCGTAAGCCTATATTTGTTCAGGGGTGGATTTATTGTCAGGTTTAGCTATGGATTCATTGGCGACCATATACCGGAGTTTTTTGTGAGTGCAATTTCGACATTTCTTAACCACTCTTATAGTTCACGTCGTTCGATATTTTTTCTATAAGGAATCCTTAATTGTTGCCATTTTATCCACACAAATTACAAAGAGTATATAACATCGCATATGCTCTTAAACTTATTAGATTATTTCATTATTTATCTAATAATGCTCCCACTATATTTTACATCTCACGAAACCTAAACATATATACATCTGCTCCTAATCTTCTTATGACTCTGGAAGTGCTCAACAAATCATAGAATATTGGATACTCATGTCCAACCATTTCGTGATTACCTAAGAATACCTTTGTAACCCTTGAGACAGCTCAATAAAGTTACAAAATGTCTTTACTAATCTAAGGAGAAGACGTCGCTATAAATAGTTTATGGCTTGTGCTTAATAACCAAATGTATGCAATGCTCTATTTACCTTGTAAATGATAGAGAGCAACATTTGTTTAAATTCATAATTTCAAATAATATTTTGATTATTATTGACATTTTAAGGGAGAAAAGTATGTCATCTCGTGACATCATGACAACATATGCTCTACATCATATACATACTCCCTTAAGTCTAAGTGGAATTCATTTCATCAATATATAAGTTTATGGCCAATCTTTAAAAAAAAAAATTATGCATCATTTTATTAATTAAAACCTTTTAAGTAATATGAATGTAACTTTTATATTTATATGAAATTTAAAACAATTTTACATTTTGTAACTTTTATGACATCTTTTTGAACTTTTACGACATTTTGATTTAACTTCAAACCAATTTTAAATTTAAATTTGTAGTATCATATACGCATATTTGAATCAACCTAAAGCGTAAAATATTTTTAGACCTCCCACTAAGGACATACTCCGAAACACACCTCTTCGACGAGCCAGATAAGGAATATAAGCAGAACGGTTTTCGGCTCATAAAAATGTCATTAGTTAAACTAACCTTCTCCTTGTTAAACATCTCTTAGACACTTGCCTAGTTGGACTTTTCAAAAGACTGCCTCATGTATTCATCAATTATTCATGTTAATGCAGCAGGAGCTTCGATACTATCATTGGATCAAGTGCACTGGCAATATGGCTTTGCCAAAAGGATTCGGAAAGTTTATAGTAAATGAACTTTGATTCCCATCTCCAAACTAGTCCATATCCTCAATGTGCATCATACACCCTATAAGCTCTTCCATACAACCATCAACACCCTACGAATTCCTTTGGAGAGCTCTTTCAATGGTTGCATCCTAGCGATGCCTTTGATCGTGCAAATGACTGTGATGGTCATCACCTTAAAAGTGATCGATCGATGGCCATGTACATATGTCTATGTGGTTTTGAAGAACATTGGTGTGACCTCTCATATGCTCACCTTATTAATGATGTTCTCCATCGTCACCGTTACAATGTCTTGGATTTTTTTAATTACCTAAAGGATCAAACTTTGCTTTGTAACTCTAAAAAAAATATGTATCTGTCAAACACATACTCCGCATTCTTGTTACAGGGTTGTTAGTTTTAATGTTTGAACTCGTGACATTAGGTCTCGCAGTTCAAACCACAACCAACTGCACCAAACAAACACCTGAATCCATTGTTTTGTGTGAACGTGAACGAAAGCGTGCGAACAATGGTCCATGCAACGCCTTGACCATCTTCTTTAGGTCTTTGCTTCAGTAGGATTCCAGTTAAATGGACATTCGACTTTGGAAGTCTAGATTCATCCAAATTCTCAGTTCATTTATCATGGTGCATCTCCACCATCAAGGCATTAGCAAAAGTTTCATCTAGCACCATCACACAAAGAAAACTAAGAGAACAATTCATGTCAACGTAATTATCGAAATGTTTATGCAAATTTCAGGCACAAACCAAAGAATCAGGTTGAGAAAAATCTTAATTCAGGGAATCTAGATAAAAATTATAACTTTCTAAGAATTTATATAAGTTCACTTTTACGGTGCAAAGTAAATGGAGTACAACTAACTAGAGATCAAGTGCATAAACACAAAGCTAATAACAAACTTACAATATAGTGCAGCAAGGATTTTGCAATAAATCAAATCTACGCCCATTTACCGCACGTATTATTGCTTTTATATCCGTTTTGAAATGTCGTAAAGATACAATCCTACAAAGCAAGATACTAAGACATTACAACAAAATTATCACTCAGTCGCTGAGTCAAAAATATCATAGGATGGAAATATCAATCAAATAAGAAATTTCATTGGAAATGGAAATAATCTACACCAACCGAAGACCCATAATTAACTCTATGGATCAAACAATAAAGCAACTCTTGAATTTCATTCATTAATTTTATAATCAAAGATAAGATGACATATTCTAAGAAGAAATATTACCTACATCATCGAAAACTATAATCAAAATAAGAAGATGTGAAAAGAATTGTTTGAACACAGAAACAGCTAGGAGAATGGACATATCATAGAAAGAATAAATTAATCAATAACTGTACGGAGTTAAACTAATGTGACTGTGGAAAATGCAAAAACTGAGAGAGTTTCTCAAACTTGGTTAGTTTTCTAACTGTTCTTTTGAGAGGCCTTCTGTTTCCTCTCCACAAGAGATCGATTTCGCTGTAACATTTTAGGATGCTTCTCAAATCTAAGACTTCAGTGTCCATTTTCTGATCTAAACTGTACTTGGCTTTCTTCGGTTGCCTTCTGTTTGATTCTTTGTGGCAAGCTGGAGGTGTGTGGGGTTCTCCATCATTGCTTCTTCTGCAATTTTCAAATACCATCATTTTAGTATTATTGTGTACTAGTTTTTTATAATGGGAAGAAGTTTGTCAAACACACTACAAAATTTCCAAAATAGATCAAAACCCACTGACGGAACACTCCTATAATTATTTTCATTAATTTTATTCTTCGTTTTTTTTTCACTGTTTAAATCTGCATTACATCGCAATTTAATCTAAGCAAATACGGGAAAAATCCATATTTTTTTGAAAATCTGTAGTTTTTAGGGTAGATATTTACACTAAAAAATATTTGCAGCTTTTATAAACACTGCAAATTAAAAAAAAATTGCACTAATACGGTAAATTTTCAAAAATAATTCTAACAATGTTTTATGCATTGCATTTTTGGTGAGGGCGGAAATAGATCAACGGTCGAATGGACTTAACTAAGCAACTTTTTTGCTTTTTGAAAGTCAAAACCAATTCTACAATAATATGATTTTTTGGCGAGGGCGAAAATAAGGATGTTTTGCTGATTCCCACTTTTACAATAATATTATTAAGCATGCTTACATGAGCCATGACGAATTGGCAAAATGTTAAAAATAAAATAATTATATGACATACCATTTTATTTGTGCTAACAAAGTCTTTGTCGCTAATGCAAATACATGTCCTTTCATAACAACATGACCAAAACCAAATTTTTATATTTTAAAAAAGCAACTAAAGAAATGTTGTTAGAGACATAATATTGATCATTTATTTTTTGCACAATTATGCGGGTCACACCATCATAGTTAGGACTAGCAAGGCTATTTACATTTTTTTTTAACGTTTTGTCTAGGCTGCACCTTAAACAACCATGCCTAAGCTGCACAGTTACAGTGGATAAAAGAAATGAATGAAAAAATTATATAACGGTATTTTTTTTTTTTAGTGATTTTCGATGGGCATACCTTTCCTCATGATTAAAAGAAACAGGAAGGGCAACAAACTCCCCATCTGATGGCTTACATGCAGCGCAAAGGAATTTATCAGGAGTAGGTAGGTCAAGTTTGATGCAGTCAAAATGATACCACTCATCACATTGATCGCAAGCTATCATTGCTCTATGATCATAAGGTTTTCGGCATATGCAGTAAAGTATACTTCGATCTCTTAATAACTGCATCAAATTCACTGAACTTTAGTTTTTCATAAAATTAATTATCTTATATAAGTAGGAAACTATACCTCGATCTCCTTCTCAAAAAGTACAGGCAAAGATTCACCGTCGCTTATAAGTTTGAATATGTCAAGTAGCTCAAGTGTTTCTGACTCCGTTATTGCCTATATCAAATAAAATATGGAAGGACATTAACCAGCAGCCTTATAAGTAACACCTAAAAGAAGTTTAAAATTGAAGAACATTTTCCACCTTTTTTGCAGTTTCTAGCCACAGCAAACTAATTTGTTTTACTTCCATAATCTCTTTCATGTAATGATCTGTAGATGGTATTCCTATGGAGATACCCTGGAGCAAATTGTATCAGCAACATTCAGTATGAGATACCACGTATGATTTGTTGTCAGCATGAGACCATTGTAAATAACTAATACATCTTGAATGTGATGCTATGTTTCAACAACTCAAAGAGAAGTCTGAGAATATCTATTCTCAGATAACGCTTGAAGGCAAAACTAAACAACTTCAAAACTAAATAAATCAATTAGCATTTTCCTTACTTCTTTTAGAAGGCGCTGAATTAGTGAAAGTGAAGGCTTCTTCGATTCCTCTAATAAACCTTTTACTCTGATTTTCCATGAATTTTTAGATACTGCTGACTCTAAAAAACTGCCATCTTCAACATCATACACTCCCATCACTGCTACAGCCTAAAATTGATACATCTGAAATTAGCATACTGAAAATAATAATCATCATAATATGAACTTTCATTTTACTTTTATCACACCATGTTTCTCTTAAGTGCAGAATATTTTCATTACTTTAATGTTAGGTAACAGATTTGAGTATTGTAATTTGCTTTAATTAAAAATAAAGTATGCAATTCATTTACTTGTACCACTAACATATAGGGACCTAAAAAACATATTTACATTAACCAAAAATACATTATGTGCATCACACATAATTACATTAACCGAAAATACATTATATGCATCACACATAATTACATAAACTACAAGCATTAAGAAATGACAGAATGAAAATAAACCTTCAAAGCACGTAGAAGACTCTCAGATACATAACTCAAATCTCTCTCAGAGTGGACAAGAGCACGATTTACTATTTCAGCCAAGCAAGACTTGCATTCCAAGGCTATATTGACTATATCTTGTACAAAGGATACTTCTTCAACGCTGTTAAGAGAATTATTTTGTATTATTATCTTATAGATATAAAACTACATGAATAGAGACAGAAAGGTACAACTTTTGCTCGGTACTAGTAACTTACAAGACAAGTACTTCATCAACTTGTGTATGTTTGACATACATTTTCATATTTTGGCTTTCATAGTGGCTTGGAAGGTTGATTTTTTTTCTTTATGTTATTAATTATATAAATGCAATGTAATACTCTGCATCATCTAGTGATAGCAGAGGCGGAACCATTCAAGTCGCCCTGCATTGTAGCCAAGGTACAAATTTTGAAATCCTAATTTAAGCCGTTCATAAATGATACCTTTAATTTACATATCTTATGACCAATGGAAAATATTTGACAACCTAGATGGCAGGAGTTACAGGGACAGTTAAAATTTCTGACTTTAACCTGTATAGCATCATTGAAAAAATGTGCGTTTGATATGTTCATAAACATTACTTTATTTATCCGTATAAGTTAACTTACGATCATGCATACACATAGCCACATAGGTATGCAACGTTAACGAGGATGCATATAAACACGTGCGTACATGTCTAAGTAAGTGATTGTATAGATGATGAAAAAAGTTGAGCAAATACGCATAGGTAAAAGGAAAGAAATAAAGGAAGCAATCCCATAATTAAGTTGAAAATATGGTTTATTGATTCAAACTTGCTAGCATGCCACTAAAAACTGCATAAAGAATGAATGTAACAAAATTGAATCATATGATATTACTCTTCATAACAGTCTTTTCTGCTGGAAAGAAGTTGAACAAAAGACTTTATTTCAGGCCGCTTGCCTCGCGAAATCTGAAATAAGTTATTTGAATATCAAATACATGACATGCACGGTTCTTAATGACACACAGATATAAAATATACTCAGTTACCAGTGCATTTCCTGTTGGATCAGAAATTGCCCCACTTTCCATACAAAGGCAGAACGGGCATGCATACTCATTAGTCATGCCTGCAGCAGCTAATGGTGGACCCATGCACGAGAAATGGTATCTGTTTCATTACAATGAAAGGTTAACATAAACAAATAAGAACCCCTTAAGCTTGGATAGTATTAACATATATTAACTTAGCTTTTAGCATATATTTCACTAAATACCATGTATCTCATAGTTTGCATGTAAGTTGTAAGTTGTAACTGAAAAAACCTATGACAAAGAACTACCATAAAGCACTTATTTACTTCTCCCTGTCAGGAGAATGTTATTATTATACCTAAATGCGCTGAAAGTTGTTTGTAACTTGAAGATTAACCCAATGAATAGATGTCAAAATAGCAACTTTGCATCCCCCAGCAAAGGAGAAGTCAACATTCGTATAACATTATATACAGCTTCTGTCTTATTTATTAACTAATGCAAGACATATATGTTTCGAATTCGATGCAAAATTTCGAGTATCAACAATTAGAAATTCCCTAAAGCAATAAATTCTCTCTTTATAAAAGAACAACAAAAATATTTTCTTTTTTTTTACACTTTTGACAATGGTATATATGGTTTTTTAACAAAATGATGGGATAAGGTAGCATATGAGTTCACAATGTTCTATTTACCTGAACAAGTTACGAGTAAAACTTGCTACTAAATGGTGAGTTAAATGGAACCAAGGTAGTAAATGAAAATCTTACCTATCCTCACAAGTTAGACATATATATGAATCATCTTCAGCATCGTTTGGACAACATACACAGAAAGATCTTTTAAACCCACTTGAACCACGGTAGATACATAAAGCTTTATCCAATGAACCTTTGATCTGATAAATGTCAAATGATAATTCAGTATGCATAGACTAGCATAGTAGTTGCAGAATATTTTCTCTACAGTTTACAAAAATTGCACTTCTGCCCTATTTACTTGCTTTATTGCTACAAACATGTCCCAAAAGAATAGTCAAAAATCAAAACTGATGTTTGTTAAAAGGGAAGTTAAAGCAGTTTGTAGGACAGGGTACAATTAAAATACAATTAAGAGTTAAGGGGGTTTGTGCAATCAACCACAAGAATAAACAATTTATTTGCAAAATTCAATGAGGACAAGGAAAAAACCACACTTTTGCAAGCTCCATGCACAAAGAACCTACTTCACAAGTAGAAGGCTCCAAAATTTGGTGACACAGGATCATCCATTTATCCACCTTCTCAGTTTCATACAAAATTTTATCTAATTCATTGCAATCAAAAGCAACGAATTGCCCAAGTTCCTGTAATCATGAAAAAAAAAAGATGAACAAAAATTGTAGTGAAATAAGATATACTACCTGAGTAGTCCGGATTATAAGATAACGAGTGACACACACAGTGCAACTCAAATACACCAACCTTTAATTTCTTTAGAGACGCCCAAGATTGTCCACTGCACTTGCTGAAGAAACTGTTCACTTCCCTTGCCCAAGACCTACAGAATTAGGGGTGAGATAAATAAGGCAAATGATATAAAATGTTTCATCCCTCAAGCAGCCAAAAAATATCAAAGGTGATCTGTTACTGCTGGATTGCTTTTGGTTTTCATATCTGAACCAATCTTAAGAGTTACTGGTAATAATTAAATAAAGCACGTTTAACAAAAAAAAAAAATCACATTAAGTTCATAGCCAGTACAACAATTCAGGTTATGTGATAATATAATGTTAACAGATAGAAGGACCATTAAGGGGGGAAACATCTTAGCAAGTTATGGTCTTACCCTGGTTTTATTTCATGTTGAAAAAGTCAAAATCATCATGTGTGTGTGTGTGTGTGTGTGTGTATGCGCTCTTAAAAGTTCTGCAGCTAGAATTATTGGCCTGGTCATCCATTTGGTAATAAAACATGGCACAAAGGGAAAAGATATTAAGATGTTTTTACCAAGGTTCGAGAACTCGGTTTCGGTCTCGGTTTCGGTCATTTGAAATTTTCATAGTTTCGGACGATTTCGGAAATTTCGGAAGTTTCGGTTTTTGTTTCGGTTTCGGTCTTAGTTTCAGTTTTATCATAGCTTTGAATGTATATATATAATAATAATCCTTGTAAATGTAATTGTGTTTGTTTGATAGGTAACATTCTAGCCCTAAATATTTTAGTGAACATACGTCGAAAATGATGGGCCTAATTAATCAATCCATCCCTAATTAATTAGGCCCAATATCGTTTAATATTTTAATAATTACCCGTATGTATGTTTACCAAATAAATGTCCAAATAGTCAGTCCAGCCCTAATTAATCATGGGCCTCAACTATATTCCAGCCCTTAATAACATTCCAGCCCTTAATAACATTCCAGCCCTAAATTACTCAATTGCATTCCAACCGTCATTTACCGAAGCCAAATTAAACATCGTCTCCTCCTCTTTCTCTCAGTATCAACATCGAGTAATATGTCGCAACCAAATTCGAAGTCGTCACAGCCAAAATCTCGTCGCCGCCAAAGTCGATGCTATTTGCGAAACAAAAATCGATGTCGACATGGTAAGTCGAGTAATTTTATTCTCTGTTCAAGCACGAGATGAGCTTTTTCGATTGTGGATTTTACATGTGTTTTGTTGTTGCTCTTCTCCCTTCTTCTAATTTCGATTGCGTTTTTTCTTCTTCGATAGTTTGAACGGGACGGGATTTTGCCCTAATCCCGTCCCGGTGACGGCCGGAACCGATACGAGTTGGTCGGAATCTCGTGGTTCCGTCCGGAACCTCAAACCTTGGTTTTTACAGCATAATCCAGTAGACTGGATGTCCACGTGCTTCAAAATTAAAACAGAAAATATGGATATAACAACAAAGTAGGCAGGGGTACCACAAGAGACATTATGCTTGACTCGCAAATTATAAATTTGTTGGTAAAAACAGAAATATAGTAAGAAAACTAACTCATGATTTACAATAGCAGTTTCAAGCTGAGCAACCAGCTTTGGGTAGGAAATCACTGATTTCTGCAATTCAAAGAGCAGTATGAAAATTTATAGTTATTTACACAATAGAATAGCAGAACTTGCATATTGTTACAACCATTGGAGTTTTAGATAAAGTACCTTGCTTTCTTCCAAAATTTCTTCTATATCTTCCTGTTTGCACCTTTTTGAAATTTGTGACACAGGAAACATAGACATAGCCTTTTGTAACCAGATTAATCCCATGTTCAATGCTTCAGTTAATGTATTGTGTAAGAATGTGTTAGGAAGATTATTAGCATCTTTTAGCAAGCTTACAACTTCCTGTTGATTTATATAAAAAGAAAATGAATAGCTGGAGAACAAAGATATAAAAAGGAATTTATTATACATCAAACATCAAACCATATGATGTGACTATAATAATATACCAACAAAAAGCAATCATTCTAAATCAATTAATTTTGAACTATCACCTATTCTAAAGTGCTTTAAACAAATCATCCACGAGGTGCTTCTGTTGAATAAATATGTTGTAAAAATCGGTCTACGAACTGAACTTTTACAACAAAAGCCTATACCTTTACCATTTACATGTACTGGTCTCAATATTAGTTAGGCAAATATGTTCGCAAAAGGTTACATGTTTCACAATGAGAAACTTGATGCACAAAAAAGCATGTCCATTCAGTTTGCAGTTATTTAAAGTCTATAGCATGTTTGCTAGGCCTTTTCTCTTAAATGCTAATCCAACATGCTAGCAATGGTAGCTTATAGGTTCCAATTTCTAAATTCTAAGTGGAAAAGTAGTTTATTTGTTTAGTGACTGTAATAACCCATGAATGCAAACAGCGTGGATATTGTGTCAACTATGATATCTCCATCATAGGGCCTCCGGTCTCAACACACTGATATTTGTCTGTTTGAACGAAGGAGTTGATATTTTTATTTTTTGTCAAGTTCAAGTGTACAATTTGATGATGTGAGAATATTTTCCATACGGCTTTACTGTGAAATCAGCATATATATAAGTTGTGCCATGAAATACGACAATATTGAACATATGTAAGGTAGGATGCATGTTAAATGAAAGATACAATAGTTAGTCTAAAATAAATGGGTATATTATCATATCGTTCACGAGCTTAGAATTCTCTTAATGATAGCTGCAATTCTTATTAATATATTTTAATTCAAAATGCAAGGCCAGGTTATCACATATTTAGAACCAGTAAACTAAACATGTGTGCCCATTTTGTACTCTTTTTCATCAGCTTTATTCATTATGGTCGAAGGTTACCTCAATACATAGGAAAGGTACAAATGACACGTGTTCCCAGTGTGCAAGATAAAATAATTAATACAAATACCACGCACTCGGACCATGCAAAGCTAAATATTCAGTACAAACGGAGCGTGCTACATGTGAAAAAGCAAAATAATTAGTACAAATGACACACGCTCCGCATGTGAAAGGCAAAAGATTATAATTCACAATTAAACTCCTAAATGTCACTTTCTGAAATTATCACATCAGTTCAATAAATATATTGTACATAAGATGCGCATGTGTGTAAATATGTTCTTAACAAACAATATTGCACAGTCAAATAATCAAAGCCTGATTTTTTGTATGCCATTGACACCTTTTAATTTGACAAAAAATATATTATTTAAACAATATTACAATAAAATAACGATTTTGAAAAATATTGCATTTTAAATAAAAGCTACAAAAATGTAAAACCAAATATTATGTTTCTTATATAAAATTTTGATTTTTATTTATACGAAACATACTTCATTTCCGCATATATATAAAAATGAAGCGAGTCACAAATTTTATATTTTTATGAAAACAATTTGACTTATGAATTATATAATTCTTTTACAGAGAATTCAATATTAGAAATGTAACTACTTTCAAAGAAAATTGAAACTAGACAAATATTGACATAGAAAGTTTATAATATGTAGTTCAAAGTTACTCTGAAATTATTAATTATTATAGTATTTAAATATGTACAACTAAAATTAAAGTTTATAATTGAAGTTGATAGAATTTCAAGTTTAGGAACGAAATATTATTTCTATGAACAATTCAAAATTTCAAAAAATATTTGGTTTCAATATTCTTAGTTTTTCATATAATATTTGATTAAAAATAGTATAATACTAATACACTACGAATATATAGTCTAAGACTCTAAAGTGACTTTTGAATTTTCTATTTTAAAACATAAAATAAATAAGGCATATTAAAATTTCAGAATTCTGTGCATATTAAATAAGGCATATTAAAATTTAAAAAAATAAAGCTAATAAGACCAATTAAATAAATAGTTTTCAATAAGAGAATAGCTGTGCATATAGAAAGGAGTTAAACTAGTAAAATATTGAATATAAGAATGTAAACAAAACCATGAGAGATGAATATATTCAAAAGTGACTACTGATATAGGCGGTATAAGAAACAAATTGAAAACTGAGAAAACAAGTATACATAGTTCTTGTAAGAGTCGGGTCCAAATCAAGGTTTGAGAACTTGGTTTCAATCTCAATTCCGATCAATTGAATTTTTCAACATTTCATTCAATTTTAGAAATTTGGAGCATTTCAACTTTGGTTTAGGCATTTTAGATGAAATAACAAGATTCTATACAAACAAAAATCAAAATGTGATGTAATCTAAAAACATTAACTTTACCAAAATAATTAAACTAAACATTATAATTAATTAATGTGACAATAGTAATATAACTAGCATAATAGAACCAAAGTTAACACGAAATTAATATATCTAAACCCAGTTCAATCCCAAAATACCATAACCCTAAAATAATTAATCAGTTGACCTGAAAAAAATAGCAAACATAACCTATTCAACTCCACCCCAAACAAAAGATGACCTAACCTAAAAAACTATCATAACCCGAATATTTCATCTCTTCTCCATCGTTTCATTCAATTCCTGTATTTAGTTAAAAAAAGAAGGCGATGCTCAGAGAATGCTCAATTTGGCTTTCTAGGTAGGATTTCTTTGATGCTGCGAATTTGAGGAATGATGCTACAAATTCAAGGTTTTTTAGGTCGAGTTTTGTGATGAGGTAAGGTCTAAGTTCATTTCTTTTGGATCTACTTGCTTTCCTTTCATGGTTTTGCATCTTTTAGCCCAGTTCCTATTTCTTAAAACATATCAAATTTTTTTGAATTTTATTCTACTGTCTAGCGGGATAAGTTTTTACCCTACTTCTGCTCAGTTCCTACCGTAGCCTTTATTCAAATCTATGGCCTTAGTTATGTACTAAGTTATGTACTCATTGTTCTGACAAAGATAATATATTTAAAAAAGAACACCGAGATTCAAACGGAAGACCAAGACCTTATATGTATATATTATAAGGATATATTGGAAGAAAAAAATTGAAAAAATATAACATCAAAGGTATTACAACTATTATCGGAAATATTCATAATCATAAGTTGTGATGACCAAAATAATAATTTTCTCCTAACCCTATCTCTGAGGTCCTCAAGAAATGGCAAAGTCAAAGAATCACACAACGCATAGAAATTAACAAAGCCAACAAGAATAACATAAAAAAAATGAAGGGACAAACATACATATTATATATCAACCAAAGGGATGGACCATAAATTTTTTGAGGAATCAGATGTATGCAAGGAAGCATAACAAAAAGAGTATCGAGTATAGATCTGACCAAGAGGCAAGAAGAGAAATGGAGAATGAACTTGTGATTTGTCTGATTTATCGTGGATTTAGTATCATCTATGTCTTTGTTCAGTTACTTGAACTACATTTGTTTATGTTCACTTTTGTAACATTTAAATCTTATTTTGGTATATATATCAGTTTATAATGTTTGATTTGAGATCCACAAAAAATAAATAAACACAAATATTAGTTTTTTTTTAATATTTATGCTAGCACCACTCTATCTAACAAAGAGTGTTGCGACATTCTTGCATTCATGGTGAAAAAAGTGGACCTTAGTGTAGATTACATCACCAAATTATTTGAAATGACACAAGGATCCACTCTCTCCACCAATGTATGAGAATGTTGCAATAATCACCTTTAAGTAAGGGTGAGCATTTATTGGTTTGAACCAAATAAAGAACCAAACTAAATGAGCTTGATCGGTTAGGTTTGGTTTTATAAGTTATTTTGTTGGATTTGGTTTCTGTTTTTGATTTTATTTGGTTTTATTTGAAAACCGAACCAGCCAATTAATCCGAATAAAACATCTAATTTACTGTAAAAGATCATAATTATCAATGTCAATATTATTATGGTAACAAATTTATGTTTGTTTCAATTTGGACTAATATTTTTATAAGTGAAATAGTTTGTAAAATTAAAGCATCATCACCACGCTCGCACGCAAAAGTGTGTGTGTGTGAGCGCGCGCATGCATGCATATGCAATTAATTGTTTCAGCCTCATGTTATGTTAGCAACTACACAACCTAGGTTATCTAGTCACCAGTCCGTCAAACCAATCGAACCAACCGAACCGAACCAATTATTTTCGGTTTGGTTGGTTTCAGTTCTGAGAAATAACGGTTTGGTTTGGTTTGGTTTTTGTTTTTTGAACGGTTAATTTGGTTTTAGTATTTTCCGGTTTCAAACCAAACCAACCATTTGCTCACCCCTACCCTTAAGAAGTGTGCTGCAAGCATTTCTCTTCATTATTATTCTGCCTGACCCTGTCTAGGCGTAAGTACCACAAAAATCTAAATTGTTGTACTACACTGTCTGCAACTTTTAAAAAGTTAACTGAAATTTACACTCCGTTTACATCATCGTTTACTTTTGCCGCACACAAAATTATATCACTGAAAAGTGGAGTGCAGTATCTAGAAATGTGTAAATGGGAAGATGGAACTCTAATTCCTTTTAGCATTTGACAATTAGTGAAGTCCAATCACATATAAGGTACTTAACGCAAGATCATGTCCATGAATCAAACACCATGGTCATACAAAATATTTAGATGAAGGTGGACCAGAAACTTAGTACCTCATATAGAGGAATTTCGGAGCAAAAGGATAAAGCTTTTAAGCTCCACTTTAGAATTAATGATGCACGCTCTAATTCAGGCAACTGGTTCAACTGTAGACAAAATGCTAGGCCTCTTTCAATTGCAGAACCAATTTTATTAAGTAATGCTGTAACTTTAACCGACAGGAGATTGTCGATTATAGTACCACTGCCATCCATATACAACAGAGCTTTTGATTGCTCTAGTAGAGAGTTTGCACAATCATCCCATCTATTGACATCATTTAAGATGCATTTAAGTTTTTGGGTCCCGTCTAAGGTAACTTTCAGATGTTCTGATTGGGCAACCAGTTCCTGCAAAAAGAATTGAATATTTTAGCAAAATGGTCAAAGTACCGTAATTTTAACAAGGTTCTTAAGGTCCACAAAACGAAATGAACCTTTAGGTCATCCATATCGAGCAAATGGTGCAACGAATCAGGATTGGCAGTTAAATATGGCTCAGATTTACTGATCCAAGCTTGAGCTTGAGTTAGTGCATTTTTTATTTCAGACAGAGATGGAAGGTAAGTAGGTATATTCTCTGAAGACCTGACAATTTCAAAGATGACAGAATGATTCGCATCAGATAGTAGATTAACTGCAAATGCAACCCAGCTGCTGGGTGCTATGACACACTATGCCCATTGATAAAAAAAATGAAACTTGTATGTAACAAAATCTTCAAGTACGTGTTTTCCAGTTATATAGAAATGATTATATTTTTGGCTTGTTATCATTAGGATGGAGGCGATAAAAATGGTCAAGTTTAAACGTGATGGGTCATCATGATCAACTCCCACGATTATGAAGGAATGCACTAGCATACCTAAGAAGTTCCTCATACTCAGACCTGGGTGCTGCTGTCTCCAGCAAAGATTTGGCTTTTTCTTCCCAGGATTTTGCTGCAGCGATAACCTTGTGTACATCCAGGAAGAGCTGTTCATTCTGTATCTCAAGTCTGATAAGATGTTGTAGCCGAAGGCGCCAATGTCATAAAACTAATAGTTTCAACAAATATAAAAATAAACAAGTCTTGCAATGCACATTTAACATACGATGAGGCTTCAACTGACAGCTGCTCTAGAATGTCAAGAGGCTCATGAGTAGAAACTGCCTGCACAAGTGTTGAAAGTGACCTTATCATCTAATACTGAAGCATGAACTGGTGGCACAAATAAAAAGCTCTTATCCAATAATATGAAATCGAGATAGCTTAAACAAACTGGCTATTGAAATGCACGCATAAAATGAATTACACATTGTTTAGCTCAGCATAATGCGATGGATTTCTAGAACCACTAACTATTGAAAAAATTAACTGGCTGTTCAGCAGGTATAACTTGCTTACTATCTATACATTACTCCCACTACTAATTGTACAAGAATTAACTGACAGTCTACCGGAAACAACTCAGTGTCCATACATTTCTCCCACCAGCTACCATTACCTGTCACTAGCTTTTCCTTGTCTAAAGTTATATATCATTTTAGCATTTGACTGTACCATTCCACTATGAGTACATCCATATATAAATGTAACAAATATTGTTGGGTCTGTGTGTGCTAAAATAAAGCAAATGTGTTTGCGTAAAAAATGGTCACAAACACCCAATACCGTGAAAGCACCAGTGTATGAATATAAATCAGCGATATTCAAACACAGATCACAGATCTCAGCAAATAACCCAAATACGTTTGCACAATAGATGGGCAAACAACTCCAAGTCGTGTGATTTAATTGATTTTATGTTGTTCGTAGTGATTTAGGTGGTTTATGCAAATACGTAAAAAGCAGGGACTAAACTGTAAAAGACACACAGATTTATAGTGGTTCGGCCAGAATGTGCCTACGTCCACTTTATATGTTATTCTCCCTTTCCAATCCGATTACAAGTACAAAGCTTGTAGTACAAGTGTGCGAAAGTTGTTTGAAAGTTCCTTCCAGGCTTGAGCTCTCAAACTTGTCTGTCATTGTTGTACCTCTGCCCCTCTATTTATAGAGTGAGGCAGGGGGCAGAGGTCCTGAGAGTATATAGCTGCTGGTGGGCCTGGGCTGAAGCAATCTGGCCTGGCAGCTTTCTGGTTCGGCGGCGTCTTGGTTCGGCGGTGAGTGGTAACATGGGTGATTCGGCAGGTAGTGGAGATAGGGGTTCGGTGGTAGGTTGGATCGGTGGTAGCATGGTTTGGCTATGCTTGGTCCGGTAGTTGTAGGCTAGAAGTTCCATTCGGCAGTGGGTTTAGAGGTGTTGGTTCGGTAGGAACAGGGAGAAGGTTGGTTCGGCTAGGAGTTGCTTTGGGTTTGGTTCGGTAGGAAGGGGGCAGGAAATGCCGAATGAGACTTCGTGTTGGGAATGCCGAATGAGACTCCACTTATGAGAATGCCGAATGAGACTTCATTTATGAGAATGCCGAATGAACCATGTGGAGTTCGAATACCGGACGAACTCAAACACTTGAACTTCCGGACGAAACCGAGAGGTTTTAAGTACCGGATGACACTTGAACTCGGGGAGTGTAGTGTCGAACAAACTCTTGCCTTGCTTCCAATCGATTTTCAATCCGGACCTCCATCATTCCTTGCCAATTTGTCGATATTCCAGTTTTGACCAAAAAATGGGATAACAAAATGTAAGTAACATAGTAATATCACTGTTTTAAAAAACTCGCCTCCAGGAGCACCTAAAGGAAACAAGAGATAAAACGTCTTGAGGCTTTCCTTAAAAGGCTTTTCACCTCTACAGCTTATGCCTCAACAACTTGAGGCACACGAAGCGCACAAAGCGTACGCCTCACTTGCCTCAAACTTCTGAGGCATGCGATTCAAAAATCCTTTTACCCTTAATTGCAAATATTGACACTAACGGAAGATATTAAAATTCAATTTTTTAATGGAAAATAAGAACAAAATTTAAGAAAATGGAAGTTGGTGTTTTTTTTACTTTTCAATTTCAGTATTGACATGATTAAGTAAGATTGTTTGGGAAACAACGATCGAGAGTTGTGTAATGGATTTTCTCACTAGTACTGAAAGAAAATTTCTTAACAGACTTCATTAGATCTCCAAATAAATTTTGCGGATTGTTTTGAATTGGTAGATGGAATCGAAACTAGAACTTTGTGGAATCTTCAAATAAATTTTGCGAAATCGAAACTGGAATCATATAGATTTCAGTTATTTAATTTTAATTTTTTTTATAAAAAAAAAAAAGATGTATACTTGATGAAAATCGGATCTGAATGATTTGTTCTTCATTTTTTTACATATGTTAATTTAAAATGTCAAATCTTATTATGCGTTTATGTCATATTTTTACCCGAAAAGCTTACGTCTCAACATTTCGAGGTTTACGCCTCGCCTTGCGGACTTGAAAATGCCTTACGTACGCTTTTGCGTTTTAAAAGGTTAAATTTTATTTTAGTAATTACTATTAGAGCACTGCTCATTAATCAATGCAACAATCAATCGTGGACAGAGGACGTAATTATATATGACCATTAAGTATTAACAAAGAGGTTGCATAGACAGTAAAACAACTACTGTGTTGACATTCACAACTTTGCACCCTGTTTTATTAACAGAAAGGAATAAGCTAACCATCTAATAGCATGGAATGGATATAACCATCAACCAACCACAAAGTTTAAGAACTATTGTAAATCATAGTATCAATGTTTCGCTTCTCCACACAATAATGCATATTGCTTTATAGAGCTGAGCATGCATAACACAGACTGGCTTAAACAACAAAAATACCTTTAAAGCTTTTTCTCTACATCTGAATCTTGAAAGTTCAGCCTCTATGACAGGTAGCTCGTCAACTGGTCCATAGAATAATATTAGTCACATTTTGTCATTTCTGAACTAACAATATATGACAATTAAAAGACTATGACTACCTTGTACTCTTAGTAGATTTCCAGAATCCAAAATAGATTTAAGTTCTTCAACAACATTATGATGGTCCTCGCGTTTCTTGAGGTTAAGCATAGTATTTTTAACATTGCAAATCCAGGTGTAAGCATCAAAATAATATTGCTTCAGGAGTTCCATTTCTGGAATTGTAATACTAATATTATCAGCGTTTCCTATAAAATCTTCAAGTTCCTGCAGAAATGAATTAATCCAAATTATAGGTCATGATGTATGCATGTGTATTAACAATTTAACATGAAGTAAATATTAAAAGATCACAACCTTTATCTTAATGGGACGTTTTAAAAACTCTTTGCATTGAGATTGCCACAAGTCAACCTCATGACATAGGTTTGTTATTGCATCCATGTATGGAACTTGAACGCGCAATTCTGCCATCTAATAGAAGTCAAAATTATTTCATGCTTATATTTTTTAAATGAAAACACATTATATAAATAAAGAAGGATTCAAAGTTCATATCTCAGTACAATAACGTGCCTTTAGTTTCACCCTGTTAAGGAAATCAATATCGACAGTAGGTTTTTCTTTGGAAAGGCATTTACATGCATCAGTTATCCAACTCTACGTATCACAAGAAAAATAAATTAGGAGCCTCACAGAAATAGATACGAAATAGGATAATATACCAATAAAACGAAGGGAAAAAAATGAAAGATTCGTAGACTAGACAAAGATCGTGCCAAATTGATGGATTTTTTCAAATTGAATTATATGAAAACATATAACAAGATGATTTGTAACAAACAAAATTTTATCTACATCCAAATAATGAGTTGCAGCCAATAATATCTCACGTAATTCCTAGTTATGCCATGGCTACGAAATATAAAAGTCAGTTTAATGTCTGCATCTAAATTAATTTGTAACAAATTTATATCTGTATTCAAACTATGAGTTGCAGCCACTAAGATTTTGAGTGATGCTAAATGCACTGCAATATAGACTCTATATTACCCAATTTCATTCGGCGGTATGCCGCCGAATGAAATTTGGTTAAAAAAAGGAAAAATGAACTTCATTCGGCAGTATGACATCGAGCCGACTTCACAACCATTCGGTGGTATACTGCCGAATGAATTTTCTGGGTAAAAAGGAGTGCCCACTGCAGTGAATTTAGCACCACTCAAGATTTTACATAGTTTCTAGTTATGTCATGGTTAAAAAATACTGAAGTCGGTAAAAAGCGACTCTGGTACTTCGGTTGCTGTTTTCATAACATATCTTTATCTACTGAAATACAATGTTCCATCATCAAAATTACAAATTGAAGACCCCTAATCAAAAACTTAGTATCCCAGTAGATAAGTTTGATCCAAGTAGGGGATGAATTTCATGACTGTCATATCATCACTGCTTGTCCAAACACTTTCATAAAGCATGTTATCATATGAATGAAAGTCAGAATAATTTTTTGCAACAATGTGTATTATGTGTCTGACATATAAAACTTCGTCGCTGTTCCTCCAACAGATGGTAGACATGCCATACTATGTCTCAAGTTCATATGGATGAATTTTACACTTGGCGCATGTGTGCCATACCGTCATGTCTATGTGAAGGTTTAAAATTCCAGTTTTCATTTCTGTTCCGGTCACTATTTTTTTTTAGTTCCGATCCCGTTTCGAAAATTCCGGTTATTTTGTTAAAATTACGGTTCTGAATTTTGTTACTTTTTGGAACACTTTTATGTGTAAGTATGTCGGTAAACACCATAATTTGTATATATTTGTAGTCTAACAAATATAAATATGTAATTGGGCACGTAGTTGGATATATTTATATTTAAACAAATTTGGTCCATTAAAAAATCTGTAAAACAACCGCATATTTTTTGTTGCAGCCCAACCAACAGATTTTAAATTCTATTTTAACATAATGAACAAAGTCCAGTAGCCCACTTTATCAAAATAAAATATACCTTTTACTGCAGCCCTAAATTATTGGCCCTAAAAACATTGTTTTCATCTCTCCAGCACTGAATTTCTTCTCTCCGTTCTCAATTCTCATCTCTCACTACTTGATTCCTCTTTGTCATACCAGATTTCTGTTGCTAAATTCCTATCTACTGCAGCCCTAAAACTATACCAACTTTTTTCAATGTTGGATGTTGTCAAGTGCATTTTTTTTTGGTTCAACTAACGAAACAGGATATTAACCAAATTCCAGCCCGGTCACTGCTGGAATTGGACCAGAATTCCAGCGTGCCGACCGAAATGTCGAGCCTTGGTCTATGTACCTTGCACCAATAGATGGGATTACAGCATCTTATGCTTTTATCATAACTAGGTTCATGTCTGCAACAAGCTGACATTTTATAACTCCTACTTTTGAGTATTTGTCCTTGCAGCGAAAGAAAACGTTAGCAAGTAATGTTGGCACCTCTATGTATCCTAAAATTTATATATCTTGCATAGGTAATCTTGCAGTATATTTACGCCAGTGTAGACAAGGAAAAACAATTTGTTTGAATCTTGCCCGCAAGATAACAAATGAAAATCAACATGTAAGCCAAAGATTCTACAATAAATAAACGAAATAAATGCAAGGCTTAATAACTGCACGGACATTAAAGTACAATACCTTTGCAGATGAAATTTCAGTTTCTAATTCTACACTTTCTTTAAGCTTTATTGGAAATTTGACCGTCCTGTAGTACAGCTTTTCCAGCATATCAAGCTGTAGTATATGAACACGAAGGAATATAATTATATTCTGTTACAGTTAGGTTTGAAGAGAAAGACAAAGCAACAGTCAGCGGAAAATGAACAAGTTTCAGCAACAGTCGGGGAAAACAGGGTATTGAGAATCAGACTAATTAAAAGAACAAAGATGAGCCAGAATCTTATTCCATTACCATATACCTGTATAATGTTAGTTAATGAAACTATAATGTGTTATTAAGCTAATTTGAGTTGGTGCATATCCCAATGAATACTTTGGGAAGATGCAAGTGCAATTTTGGGTTCAATTTTGTCTTATGAGCAAAAAAACAAAAATAAAATAATAACAACAATAATTTTTGTTTCACGGATGGCACTATAAAATTAATAGGATTTTAAGAGCAAAATTTGTTAAAAGTGAAAGATGCGAGTGCACTTCTTTCTCTTACATCTATGGATTCAGCAACAGACTTTATTTCACAAACTAATGTCCTTGCATCCTCAGCAAAAGCCTGTAATCCAAGTGATAGATAATCAGCTCTCAATTAATGGTGATACCATTTTTTTTCAGAGTCTGTGAATCATAACCTTCAATTTAACATGCCCAGGTTCATTGCATGGTAATGGATTAACAAGCAACTCCTCAATTGAACATAATGATACTTTGTTTGCATCATTGCTTTTATGAAGTAAGCATTCCTCTACTTTAGAAAGGACATTTCTTAACTTAATAGCCCACTGTTGAGCATCCACCAACTTATTTGCCATTTCACGTACCTAATATCACATAAAAATCAACACAAAGTAAAATGAATAAATTAAATTGAACATTTTATTGCAAAACATTAGAAGAAAAAAAGCATCGTTATATTGTTCCTGAATTACTAAAATTATAGTTACTCGTTTAAGGGAATAGGTTATGGCGCTAAAGTGAAATTTAAAAATCTTTTAAATTCATTAATAAAAAAATCTATGAGCTGAAAAATCTTATCATAATACCAAATCCATGTCATGACTCGCCCAAAGAAATTGTTCAGCTTCCTGCAAGGACTTTTTATAAGCAATATTCGAAAATGGAACCTCAATGAGGTGACAAGCCTTTGAAAGCCAATCCTCAGCAAGCTGTGTGTATGAAATAAGGTCACCTTTCACCTATAACAAATAAAGATAAATCTAAACATCAATTTTCAAAAATTTATATATATATATATATATATATATATATATATATAAAATCCAATGACAGTGATTCAAGAGTTAATTTGTTTAAAGGACCACTCTTTTAATTTTATGAAATATAAGCACTGAACCAACATTTGACCAAAATAGTTTAATCCTGAGGTAAAACAAGCTGTCGATGAAATTTATATTTATCTAAAATGTGTCCTTCAGACTTAAGTTTACGATATTCTTAATTTATACGATTAAAATGCGTTGCCTTTAATAATTAAATTTTGAATAACAAATATCCTCTTGCTATAATAGCAAAGCATGTATACAATAATTATTTGACAAGTATTAAGTATCAGGACCATTGGGAATCAATTTTGTTACAAGAAACTTGAAACATGAACAAGAATTATTTTGTCATCTAGACTAGATATGAAAAAAGATCAAGTAATTCATACAAGATGCATAATCAAAGTTTATAAACAGCATTTAGAAATAAATGAAGCAGTTTTTTTATTAACATAAATAATTGATTTGTTATTTATTATTATTTTGGAAGACTATAATTAAATGTTTAAGAAGAATAAAGAACAGAGCTTCTACAAGGGATTACTATTAATGCTCAGCAGTCATAATTTCACAGATAACGTCTTACTTAGTAAGCTATTCACCTTACTTAGTAAGCTATTCCTCTGTCTGCATTGATATTTATATATTGGAGTTAACTAAAATGATTGTAACTGACAAACTCTAAAAAATGTTAAAATTCTTCAAAGAATTTGATTAAAATATGTTTTGCGATATTCCACTATATGCTCAACGTATTGAATAAGAAATTAGTGCAAGTAATTTTTATAACTAAGATAAAGACAAAGAGACAAATCTTAGTAACTGAAATAAATATAATTCAAAGAAACTAACAGAAATTTCAAACTTTGGGAAATTAACCAAGATTTTAAATTTTAAAAAAGAAAGTTTGACATGTTGACTGAAAGCGTATCTTCCTCTGGCAACAACATTTTGACCTGCATGACTAACAAATCATGGACACAATAGAAATGACTCCTAATGTGTTGGCTATATGTTTATTGAATCATACACACTTTAATTACAAATGGAGAATGTTTATTTATCTCTATGTGGCTCCACCGAAGAACATGCAATGTGGAATTGAATATAAAAGTATCAGGAACCATTGATGTTCAAGCAACCTCAAACGCATGGCTATCCATTCCAAGATCAATATTAAGGGTAGAAACCTAGCAACAGTACTAACCTATTGTGTCAATGTATGTGCATGAGTGTGAGAGAGATGGAGCACGAAAATCTCACCTTTCTTGTCATATCAGTTACTTTATAATGGAAGCGTCGCTGAGAATTTATGCAACATTGACTTTCTGCAGTGCTAGTAGCTTCAGATATTTTGGTTCCAAGATGGACTAGGTCATACAGTTCCGCAAGTGTCTGACGATAAAGAAGGCGTAGTTTGCTTGGCTTACATTCACAAAGATGTTGCCAGTGCTGCAAAAATAGAAGTGGAAAAGGAAAATAAATATTCCATTAACAGAAATATTTAACAGCTGCACTTTATTCGCAGTGAAGTCCCAAAGTTCCATCATGATGATAGCAGTAGCTTGATTGGGAAAACTAAAACATTTCTAGCTTAGACACAAAAAATTTAGGGAATAATAATTCTAGAAGTATAGATGAATATTGGTAGTTGCGTTCTGACTGTTGAATAGCCACTTTTTGTTTATTACTCTCCATTAACAAGCCAAGGATTCTAGGCAACTTCACATTTCTTCACACTGTAACATTCAAGAAAAAATATAACTTCACATCAGCTTGCACATATCCCTCACTTCTAAGTTTGGCAATGAATATCCGAAAAATCCAAAATCTGTTTGTATCCGTATAAATAAATATCCGATATCCGAAAAAAGAGATACGAGTGCGATATGAAGACATCCGCATCCAAAAACTATCTGTCCGGTTGTTGTCAAAGATTACTGTTCATATTATGTGTACTTCAATGTAATTTAAGATATGCATTTATTGTTTTATTAAGTTAATACCATATATTATAAGCATTTAATGTATGTTAACCGCTCAAAACTATTTATTATCATCATATTTGTTAATTTTGCATATTTTTATAATCGGTGGAGCTAAAGAAAAAAAATATTAAATCAAAATTTTATATTTATGTTTCTTGATTATCGATTGTTAGCGAATAATTATCTTATCTGATATCCACACGTATCTGCAGATACGGATATTCGATATCCGAAAATGATTTTGGATGCGGTTATGTACACTATCTGTATCTGAAAGTATTCATCGACGGTCCTACTCACTTCCAATCCAAAGCATTTTAATTTTAAGTTTCTTTTTATTTCTATTGAAAAAGGAAAGAAGAAGAAAAATCCAATTATTGATTCACTATACGTCAAACTATATTAATTATTGATCTAGCAAAAATAGATCTTATATTCTACTTACTCCTATGAAATTCGGCCTTTTAATAGAAACTCATTCCATCTATTAACTTTGCGACTTCTCTAATGAACAAAAAAGAACACTTTGACTTGATCCTATTTTCTCTAATTTCCATTTTAAATTGCTTGTTTTTAACTTCGATCAACTCCCTATTATTAGTATTTGAAGTTTTGACATAATCTAAGTAATTGTTTATGTTTCTTCGTTTTGGCTACGGAGCTTACGTTTTGTCTGCACAATATTCGTAAACCAAATTATAAAGAATAGTAAATTGTATTAGTTATTTTTTGTTTAGTGATTCCATTTTAGTTGTTATTTATGCCTCTTTGGCTATTGAGCTTATATTAGTTACTCAATTTTTATTTTTATTTTACGGTCTCCGAAGAAAATATTTTTTATTAAATTCAATATATGGAAAACAAAAGAATGTTATAACTCGTCTTAACAAAATGAAGATAATTAAAGCTTAACCAAATCATCATAGATAATTTGTCAGGCGCATATTATGCCATGCATTTGCAATATAAAGCTTTAAAATATTTTGAATACCTACTTTGCATGTATCAATGCCATCACCTCTATTTTCTAATTGGTACGCATCAAAACCTAGTCTATCTCGAACTTGCAAATGTAAGTGTCTGTCTGTAAGCACATATGTATATGCACACATACATATGTAAGTCGTGTATGTATATGCACATATACATATGTAACTATGATCATACACATAGACATCTTTGTTTGTTCCTAGTAGCAATCCTATATGCATATATGAATGTATCTTTTGTTCATATAAACATGGATATGGAGATGTGTGTGCGCAAATATACAAATGTAAATATCTGTAAGCACATATCCATATATGCGTGTAGGTTGGGTATCGACATATACTAATATACATATTCATATGTTGTATCATCAACAAATTTAAATGCCAAAAAAAATTTGACGCAACGGTGGATCACCCACATGGTGATCTGGACGCCCAAGTTCGAGTCTGGAAATGGCCTCTTCGCAATGCGAGGGAAAGGCTGCGTACATTATCGACCTCCCCATAGGCCGCTATCGTGCGGGAGCCTCATGCACTGGGTTCCACCCTTTATGTGCACACACATGCGCCTCACTAAGGTAATAGATTCATACCAACTGACATATTGATAATCCAAACGAATATCGCAGAAAATTGAGTATAAGATGCACAACATACCTCAAGGCAGACAAAAGCTGATGGCCTGCATGTGCATGTTATAGCTGAAAGGTACAAGTACTGTTGGCATATAACGCATGTTGGATCCTACAAATTTTCACACATTATTTAAAACTTTACCAAAAAACGCAGAAGGTAAAAAATTAGGGTGCATATAACCTCTGAAATTTGACCCCTAATAAGTCCTTAACTTCAGAAGGGTAGCATATGTCCTAGTAGCCTGTGTTGTGGAACATATTTGAGTCACAATATTACTAAAATTTACCTCCTCAGTTCCGACATACATAGGCTGTTTTCTGGGTGGCATTCTTGAAGATCTGACAATACCACATCTCCATAATTCCTCTCTATATTTTCTCTCTCCGACGTATATTCTATGCATTTCGTCCTTGAGGTAAGGAAGGGCTTTGGCATCACAGCCACTCTGTAAGATAGATAATATATGCAAACCAAAAATTCAAATCAATGAACAGTAACATATTGTTTTAAAATACATGGTATATGCATCACAATATTATAATGATAGAAAAGATTCACAAGATTATAGAAGCACACATTCAGTTATGAGAGAATAGCTATAATGCATGTATTTAAGAACTACCGGCAATAATCTAAACCATTATCATGCAGTTATGAGAGAATAGCTACAATGATAGAAAAGATTCACAAGGTTATAGATTCACAAGCCCCTACACTTGCTACTAGCAAATTTGTTTTATTAATTTATATATGTCAACACAACTTGCTACTTGCTAAGTACTTGAACAAATGCCCATAAAAAGGTACCATGATTGTACAGGTTTCTATTCCATTTAATACTCAATTGGCAACGAAAATTGGCATGGAATTGACTTGTAATATTTGGGAAATAACTACAAAATCAGCACTAGAATATGGTTAAGGGAAATATCATCATCATCAACCCAGTGCACAAGGCTCCCGTTTGAGTGAGATCTGGGATGGGCAAATTGTATGCAGTCTTTAACTCCATTATTTGGAGAGGCTGCTTTAAAATTTGGTTTATAAACCAATGCTCACAAAACCGAATCCAACAATGCGTTAATAAAGCTCAAATGGCTTACATAATTTTGTAACAAGTGAGGACAGGCATAGTAATAATTAAATCATTTTTAGAAAGCGGTAAAGAATTTGACATTTGATTTGAACAATAAGTAAAATAATGTTTTTAGGTGAAAGAATTTTTTTGCAGATTACCCAAAATTAAAAGGATATATAAAAGATAAAGGTAGTAAAATCAAAATGCATAATCATCAATCCTTAAAATACTTTCCTCCTACCTTCATCTCATAACCACATATTTGGAGAAATACCCAACTCAAAAAAAATGTTGGAAATATCTGGACTAAAATTTGATCTACAAGCACACAGCTTACAATGGAATGAAGTAAATAAATAGCTTTTATAGCCGATCATATACACATGCACACATGCATGCATATGCATACATACATACATACATACATTCGTTCATTCATACATACATACATATATGTATAGGCTTTTCCGTTAACACTAAGCTGAACACAGCCACTTATTCCAAAGCAGTGAAGGCCCTTGTTGACACTATACTACTGTATGTATCTTCAAATGATGTCTTTTACAAATTAGAGTGGCTAAAGAAAGGAATGTTGACAGATGATATATCAAGTAAGGCTGCAAAGTGGTAAGAGGAGAAAAAGCGAACTGGTATGGACTGAATAAAAACCTGGTAAGAGGAGAAAAGGTGAACTGGTATGAACTAAATAAAAACCTGGGAGACTACGCATAAAAGCTCTTCATGAGACAACACTTGAGCTTTGTGGTAGAGCCTATACCACTCGGCTCCAAATCCACCATGAGGTAACCAATCAGCAGGCGCAAAGTTAACAGCCTCTGCACAATTTAAGCCTGGATATGGAGTGAAAAATTTGCATATTAACAAACCCATTAAATAAATAAATGTACTTAGAAATTTAGAAGTGTCAGAGATGGTAAAAAGGAGCATCTGTATATTCAACAGTTTAGGCATTATTTTACTTATCTGATGCACAATTTAAGTCTTAGTTTCTTTCTTTCTTTTTTAACGAACTTCATTTATCTTGAAATATAGCTATACAATGTCATACACTGGGTAACCAGCAAAATCTATATGTTCAACATTTCCAATAATAGTTGTCACGTCAGTAAAAATGAATTGCCAGGAATATTCATGGCAATCAAAGGCAACAAATTCCTTAGTAAAGCAAGGTAACAAGTTTCTACGGTCGTTAAATGAATGTAGCATGATAACAAATTATTTATTAAAATCCGACGACTTTTTGAACACCATCTTCCTCCTTTGCGTGTAATTGTATTAATTTCGAAATGTGTGCTTACCAAAGTTGAAACCGCCATGGAAGGACTTGGGGAAGGTTACAACAAAATTTCCAGGCTCCTAAAAAGATAAACAATTTTAAAACAGCTTAATTTGATATGATGGAAATATTTAGATAATCGTGAATTTGTTATATATAATATACAAGGAAATAAAAACATTAAAAAAAAGTTCTCTACTGACCTGCATTACATTATATACCGATACACCATTTTCTTGCAGAACGGATGGATTAAGCATCGTGACAAGCTGAAAAAGCAAATCTGGTTGTGCATCAAAAAGATCAGGAAGATTGTCCCGCATAACCTATATGAAACAGAAAAAACAAAACATATTAGAAATTCCATATATATGATCAAAGAAAGCATCAGCAGAAGAAGGCATCAGATAAGAAGAAGAAAAACTTGAGAAAATCACATATAGCAAATTAATTAATATTTATAAGGGAGAAATGTGATTTTAAAGATCAACTCAAAATGAGTTAAACGGCAAGCGAAGTTTAGATGGCAAATAGTAACATGCGAGAAGGTTTCTTGGTGAACAAATATGTTTTTTCCAGTCAACTATTCCTTTTAATAAACATAATATTAGACAAACACCAACTCCAAAAGGTGAAATCCAGTGCACGAGGCTCCCGCACGATAGCGAGCTCTGAGGAGATCGATAATGTACGCAGTCTTTCCTTCACATTGCGAAGAGGCTGTTTCCAGAAAACACCAACTCCAAGAATAGCAAAAATAACTTCGAGAAAGAGAAATCAGTTATCCATACCTGTTCAAATGCACCAGCTTCAATACCAGGAACACCATACCAACACTTTGGCTCACCCCTGTAAAAGAGATCAAAATTTGAAAATAAGTTCACACTAGGGAAAATTAAAAAATAACAAAGAATACAGCCCACAAGTTAAAGACCGTTGTCAGACAAAAGGCAACCAAGATGGACAACTAAGGTCTCAAAAAAATAACACGAGTTGGATTTTCAAAATTTCAGTGTTTAAATCAATTACATAACTCTATGACAATATATAGCATGTCAATCGGTAAATAATCTGATTATCAATCCAAAATTTAGAGGTTTAATTTTGCTCAAACATTATATTGTTCCTGTAGAACTGGTATCTCTCTTCATCTCTATTGATTTCATTGGCTGTTCTTCTTTTCTTTTGTTGTCTTTTGTTATGAAGACTCATTCAATATTTTGTTTTGCAAAAAAACACAAAATCTTAAGGCTGACCCTGCAAATCAACAATTTGAAGAAGCTTGTTTAACAATCATTAACTGAAGTCCGGAAATTGCATATTGTTAAATTAATTTCCATTAATGAGCTTCCAAATAAACCTCTGTAACATCAGCTGACAATTTTGTACCGCAACCAAATACTTAAATACCGAGTCTTCAAATTTTTGACAAAACTTGTTATTAACTATCAATCAATGTTGGAAGGATCAAGGAATAATATTTTATTTTTGTCTTTTTCTATTTGATAAATACAAAATACTAAGCAAGTATAGCAAATTTATCAACGCCTTGTACAATGAATGACAAAACTGACCAGTTTATGTATCATTTTTAACACAATGCTAACTCCTTAAAATGAGCCGGTCCATATCATATGAAGTAAAGACATTTAAACATTATAAAAACCAAACCAAACTGATAAAATGCTTTGGATTGATCTAAAAAGTCAGAAACTTCATGGGAACCTGACGTTGCTTAGAAAGGAAAAAAACCATAGTTTGGAACTTCCTATTTGGAAACTCGATAAAAACAAGCTTCTAATTAGATAGAAACACGTTCAAAACATATGAGACATGGTATTTTATGATGGAATTACTAAAAAATATAAAGAGAATATTTATAATGTTAGAAAATTTGATTTATTTATTTTTTCATTTAAAGTGAATGAAAGAACATAACCCTTTGAAATAAAATGTAATTTCGTAACAATAAATAAACATTAACTTTTTTCAACAATTAGTAAGTTTGATAATGGTTGATAGACAACTGGAGTTGTGGAGGCAGACTTTAGAATCAAAGAGTTTTATTTTAGGCTTAATAGAACTAAAACAGAGTATATGAAGGACGAGTTCAACGGCGTCAGGTCAGAGAACGAAGATATCATTATGGTCAGACAAATAGTGTACAAGAAGGAATCCTTTTGATATTTAAGGTCAATATGGCAGTATGATGGTGGGACTGATGAATTAGTTTTAAAATTCGAATGGGATTGGTGAAATGGTGACTAGCGTCTGGCATTCACTGTAACAGCAAAGTCTCATAAAAGCTTAAAGGAAAATTCTACAAACGGCAATTAGACATGCGATGTTGTATGGTGCAGAGTATTGATCTACTAAAAGACAACACGTCCAGAAGATAAGTGTAGCAGAGCTGGCATATGATATGATGCAACGGAGTTGTGGTCATAAAAGACAAAACCGAATTAGGAATGATGGTATAGGTGACAAACGTGGAGTAGCACCAATTGAAGAGAAACTAGTCCAACAACGCTTAAGATGGTTTGAACATCTCCAACGGAAGCCCCCCAAGGCATGTGTGCGCTGGAATTACATGATGCATCGAATGCTCAAAGAGAAGTGGGGGTCGACTAAGGTTGACATGGGAGGAAATAGTAAATAGGAACTTGAGAGATTGGAATATATCCGAAGAACTGGTGTCGGACATGAACGCGTGGAAGTTAGTGATCCACGTACCAAAACCATAAGCTAGAAGTTCTTTTACTTAGAGTTGATTTAGGGGTAATGTTATAAGTTTTAGATTATATGACTGGTGAATAGAAACCAAAGACGTACTATTTAGTCTTCGGTCTCTATCACTATTAGTACTATTGTTACTATTAGCGGTGTTATTATTATTATTACATGATTTTTTATAAAAAATATCTATTTTTATTTTATTTTTATTGTATTTATTATTATTATTATTATTTGTTTAATTATTTTACTTTATTTTATCTTTATTTCGATTTTCGTCTTATATATATATATATATATATATGTATGTATGTATGTATGTAATATTGTTATTATTAGCTTTAAATTGACTTCGTCATTTAATTTTGGGTTCCATCTCTAGCCGACCCCAACTTGTTTGGGAATAATGGCTTATTTATTGTTGTAGTAAGTTTGATAACAATATATGTAAATGCTTTTTAATATATCAAATGTCCACGTCTCATCTTCGGTTGTGAACTTTTTAAGAGTTGTGTCTTCTTGTTTACTACCCATGTGTTTTCACATATGCCCTCACTTTTGCATTACAAAGGTTTGATATCTTTAATCTATTAAAATCCAAACTAGCCATAATTTACCAAGTTATCGTATAAATTGCTACCTATTTTTGATAAAAGGTTTACCCCCATTAAACTTTTAGAGGGCTTTTAGCTATTGAGCTACATTTTCTTGATGGCTTACTTGGTTAGTTAGTAAAAAAGCTTCTCTTTACCAAAATGCTTAGCTTTGAAAAAAGATTTAAAAAATGATAATGTAACAAAGAAAATATAGCCATACTGCTTATTAATTCTAGTCAAACGACTTTAGAAATAAATTAACGTTATCACATATTAAAATATATTAGTATTTTATCATAAGGTAAAAGTTGACAATTATTCGCTGAGACCCGTACAGTTTGCTATCATCTCATAGATTTTATTTTTTAGTGACCAGATGACTGGAAATATAAATATTCAAGCATCCGGCTCCTTATTATGGCTTTACTGAGGGAAGAAGTATTTGTAGCTCAAACCAAGTGTTTATAGTTTAAAATAAGTTATAATCAATACAAACTATGTTAAGTTATTAGTCTTATATATGGTTTTGGATTTGGAATTGAGACTCATTCGACTAATACTCAACGAATCCAAACCTCCAAAAGGTATGTATTAAGTGTTGATATTAAATTTAGCACTACTCTTGCTTAAGAACGGTGATATAGATGAATCTCTTGTGATGAATATAATAGTGTTAAACAGGAGACGCTATCACATAAATGATGACAATAGATCATTGGATGTATTCAATGTTTGAAGCTTGATGTTAATGCTTAATATTTTTTATTTGTGTAAGTGCCTAGTAAGAGTTATGCTAGTTAGAATAATACATAATTTTATCGGATCCAATGAACTACTTAATCTCAAGTTGCCAAATTAACACTAGATTTAACATATAGTAACTCCTCTCTATTAAAGGACGGATATTTTGACATATAGTATTAGTAACTCCTCTTTATTTTAAAAGAAATGGATTTGTTTGACATAAAGACATTCTATTAAATATAATAAATTTATAGGATCCATTAGTTTTAAGGCCATTACAATTGAAAAGATAGGAATGCCCTTCTTCCTCAATTTTGATTCATGATTTCCAATTCGTTCTCAAATTTGATTTCATGGGACCACCATCTTCTTCAAACAAGATTTTCAAATCGCTCAAACCCTATTACAAATCCATTCCAAATCAAACCGCTGAAAATCTAGCCTATTTTTCACTTTAATTTGGGTCAATTCCTACTTCAATTCGAATCAATTTTCAAACTGCTCAAGTTTTAAGGTATCAACAAAATTTTGATTTATCCAATAGCGGCCATCAGATGACTTGATTTAAAAACCTAAACCAATACAAAATCATGATGCAATCAATACATTTTTTTGGAAAAAGATAAATGATTGTATTTTTTCAAAAAGATAAATGATTTTATCATTTTCCAAAAAGATAAGTGCATTAAATTTTTTACAAAGAGATTCAACAAAAATATCTTTTATACATAAAAAACATGTAATTTAACTGATTTGATATGATTCACATAACACTAACAAGCTAATATGTATATACAAATCTATTGAAATAGAAATAGAGACATTTAGTTTTTTCTTTTTTTCAAGCAAAAGATAAAAGCATGTAGCTTTTAGTCAAAAAGATGATTGAAGATGTTTTTGTATGAATTGAAGAATATTAATAATTAAATATACTACTGCAGTAAACTCATCTAAACAATTCAATATGTTCATCATAAAAACTCAATAAATTTCATTAAAAAAAGAAAATAACTGAAATACAGAATCATTTAAAGCTTTAGCTTTTATGCAAAAAATCTAGTTGATCGCCAATTTTGAACATCAACATGCACAAAAAATAGCAAAATTAAATTTTTATTTATAATTTTATGTTGTTTCAGCTTATTTTTTCTTAAAATTTTAATAAAGAAACTTATTTTTCATGTCTTCGATCACACGGTCAATGCATTTCTTCCTTTTCTAATTTTCATCATCCTATCACAGAAGAAGAACCAATCTTGCTCTCATTCTCAAAACCATTACTAAAGCTTCCTTTCAAAAAAATACAAGTCGTAATCTCAAAATCATCACAATAATATCTAGTGCTTCTCTCAATTTTAAAGCCAGCGCTTCTCTCAATTATCAGAGATCAATCTTTGAATTCGGAGCATGAGTCCATTATTAAAGTTTCTAATAATCTCAAAATATCAAAAACAACTCTATCGCTCTTGTTATCCTACTTATGATCTGAATCGCAAATGAGGAATCAAAGTAGTCAATTGGAAATAATGCACGCTATTTTGTGCAAAATGTTAAACTTTTACTTTTTTATTTTATTACTTAATCTATTATGCTTAATCAAAGTTTAATGCTATTTTTTGTAAATTGTGTGATATCCAAACAGTTCAAAACTCCAAGTACAAGCATTGTCATGCTACATCCATAAACTAAACATATATTGTGCAAATTGTAATATTTTTTTAAAAAAGTAAAGATTTCATATTGCACATCCAAAATAAATGAAAATTGTCATAGATTTTTGTCCCACTGAAAAATTGTTTAAACTCCAAAAAACACACATGACAATGCTATACATCAACAACTACAAGATTTTGCACAAAATATGCATTGAAATTAAGATTTTGCACACAAGAGATAAGATTTTTCATAGTTAATGACAAGGATATATATATATATATATATATATATATCTAAAAGAAAAATCACATATTCCAAAATATGGAGTTTGATGTGAAAATAAAACAACATAAAGTCTCCAACGACAAGTTACAAATAAGTCAAGCCACGCATAATTCTACGATGATAGAAACTATCAAACTTAGAAATTACATAATAATGCTAATTTTCTAATATTAAACGCTATTATTATCCAACTCAGAACTATCGCCATCGTCGTACTCTAAACCATTCTTAAATTATTCTTCTTTCAAGTTATGAATTATCTTCCTCTCAATCATCTTCAAAAAAATTCTTGTATATGCAAAAAATAAATGAAATTTACTATGTGCTTTTTTACGCTTTATGGAAAAATGCAATATTTTTGCTTTTAATGACAAGTGTGCTTTTATAGGTTAAAAAACTGCACAAACTACGCTTTGGTCTTTTTATGTTATAGCGTGCGCTTTGGCAATTTTGTGAGGAATAATTGTGTTTTAGCATTGCTTCAAATTTGATTAGTCAATTTGAGTACATGTCTAGGTTTTCCAAAGAATTGAATGCAACGTGACTAAATGAGAATGATATTATTGGACTGTTGTGATCCAGTTCCGGCATGGATCAAACCGAAATTTGATGAAATTTTGATTGCGGTGTTTATAATGAAAAAAAAATCTACCATCAGAAACACATACCTAAAGATGTTGAGTTGTTGGAATCAAGGAATAATTTTGACCAAGTAAAGGTTTGGTGAATTTGAGATTTGCAATTTTTTGCAATTTGAGAGACAATATAGTGAAGAAAATGAAATGATGAGGAGCGCGACTTGATGCAAAAAGGGATTGACAAGGAAAACAATTTGGTTTGTTGTGAGAAAGAATTTTGAATGAGTCGCATTGTGAACTAAATTTGGGCACAAGAAAACTAGGTTTGAAATGATGAACGAAGAAGCACAAGCAATTTGATGTTTTATGTGGGCTTGGGTAGGCTGTTTTAATTTGAATAATGGGTAATTTTATTAATGTATGTGAATTGATGTCTAATGACTATATAAATGGGTAGATTTGAAATGGATTATAGGAGCAATTGATGATAAGTTGATAATAACTAAATTGATACTGAAATGATTTTGTTTAGAATTTCGAGTATTAAATCTTTATTAACCTATTTATATAGGAAAAAGTACCGAAATTTACAAACCAAATTTCGAAACTTAACCAAAATTTTATATTTTAGCAATGAATAAAACGGAAACGATAAACAAAATTTTGAACCTTGGTCCGATTCAAGGTAAAATTGTATTCATGTCACTTGACCAATTGAGGATGTTGGATATTTTAAGATAAATAAATCATAACGTCCTTCAAGTAAAATTAGCAGCATGTTTTGAAGTGAACACTAGTTGACATACAAATGATAAACCCTCTTTTCAAACAGCATTGATGGCATTTGATGGACAATATTTCAGATCTTTTGCTTGACCCATGTATTAGAGGTTGTTAAACTAGACAATATCAATGTCGTTATGAGTGCATTAAGTGCAATACATAATAGATAGAAGTCCATAATATATTTACTCTAAATCAAACCTTGGACATCTCTAGCATGTCGTTTAAGATAGCTAGGTCTTGCATACGAGAAACTAACCCTTGTTAATATAGTAAATTTCAAGTTATTGAAATTACGAATATTCTTATGTGTCTAATCTTCGACTTTACCACATAAGCTTCACATGCATGGATATGGTCTAAATAAATATAATAGGCCTACGCGAAAGAGAACATACCAGTGAAGATAATTGATTGAATAAAAGCAGTGATCCTCAACATGCCAACAAAAAGATGAAAACAGCATCCCAATGTACAGCCAAGGTACCATGACCCCAGCAATATTGTCATGAACCGCTTTAAGCATTGAACCTTGCAATTTAGGCAAGTTATTAAGATTCCATGGATTCGAACAATACTCGTTCCACAAATCCAGATCAATCGAAGAAGGTACAACATCGCCACATCTTGGAAAACCACTCCCATGAATTGATGTATCCAAGTCACTCCCATACATAACCTCCACATCCCCCGCTCTGCCCTCCACGATTTCCCAAAACTTCTTCTCAATTTGTGCCCGGGTGACACACGTCTGCCCTAACCACTTTCTCTTAGCCCTCTCGTCCCTGCGTCTAAATGCCTCTAATGAATATGTTTTCCCAGGTACAAAACCAAAACTATCCTTTTCTGAATTCACACATTCTAAGCAATACCAATTCCCAGAAGGCACACTTTCCAGAGGAGGAGTAAGACAATATAAATGCCAACCTTTATCGCATCGATCACACAACAACATGACCTCTCCATGTAACCCGCTTTTGCACTGCTCACACATTTGATCAAGCTCTTCTTTAACCTTTTCCTTCACCGTATCCTCACTAACACCACTCTTCCTCCTCTTTTTTGAACCCAACTTTTCCTCATTTTCATTTTCCTGCCTCTCTCTTTTGCTCTTCTTCCCTTGATACTCTTCATACTCAAACAAAAACTCCCGATACAGCTGACAGAGGACATGTTTCCCACACTCTGATATCTTAACTTCCGGCCTAACAAATCTTAGGACTTCGCCCCACTTCTTCCCTTCGCACACCTTCTCGTACCCACCAAACCGCTTAACTGCATAAAACATTTTACACAAATCCAACTCTGCACCCTCAAAAACAACCTTTTTCTTAGCCTTTTTCCCCAGCTCCTTCTCCAAAAACCTTCCATGCTCCAAATTGAAAGTCTTTGAGTCGCATGAAGGTGCACGTGCCTGAAGCTGGTGAATTGACTGAGATTTAGTTGGGAAAGTGAAGTTACTTCTATCAAGTGCAAAAGGAGGTGCCCATGACTTAGGCGGCACAATGCGACAAATGCCAAAACGTTCGGCTTCCGGACGTATTTGGGAGATGTAGGCTAATGGGTCCTGAAATTCGGCTTCGGTTGGATAGAAGACTGGTGCTTGAGGGATTGATGATGGAGATAATGGTAAACCAGGATTTTGGATCGACTTTTCTGTGGATCGAAGTCGAGCTTTGCTCATTGCATTGATTGGACTAACCTTTAGGGTTGGTTGAGGTATTTGGGGATTAGGGTTTCCACGGTTCGGGTAATTTGGGAAATTAGGGTTCTTATTTTGTGATTTGAGAATTTTCGGGATTGGGAAGAATTTGCGGGTCGGGTAGAAGTGGGTGCTATTTTTTCCCATTTTTTGCTTATAGTTATTTTGCTGTGACTGTGTAGTTCCCGGTAACTGATTGAAAAGTGCTCCTACATGATTTGTACGGGGCTTTGTTAGGGACACTCCGGTTTGTTTTAGGAGGTCAAAATTTTAACCGTGCTCTTTTTGTTTTTTTTTTTTGTTTTTTTTTTTTTCAAGGAGAGCATGCAGACAATAAAATAAGAATTGCGTCTTTTTCAGTTTTAACCTTGATTTTTTTCTTTTCTTTTTTTTACCTCTTCATCAATCACATAGTTTAAAAAAAACGCACAGATCGAATTACTTCATCGTCTTCGATCAATCCAATTTCACGTACAAAAATGGTGCGAACGAAGAATACCAGCAGATCGACACAGCCCAATCCTCAGATCGTTTAGAGGACAATGACGAGGTAAAACCTTAATCGTTCTTCGCGTTCATTTAAAACTCTTATCTTTTCGGCGCCCTAGCATCGCGATTTTTAAATAAATACGGCTCGCCTTGCCGTGTTTCGACGTATGTAACGATATGAGCCACCGAAAATCCCAAAATTTAGGATAAGGCGATAATATTGGTTTCGGCGACTTTCTGTCGTGTTTTTTTTTTCTTTTTCGGTGGACCATCATCGGGATAGACTTTACAACGGTGAAATGAGTAAAATGCTTTTATAGAAAAATTCTACCCAGAAACAAATGCATTTCATCTTCCGTTCAGTGAAATGGGAATTACTATCAATGAAGTATTTCACATTATTGGTCTTCCGGTGGATGGTAAAGCAGTTACTGGACCGCTTGGAGGTTTGAGAGGGATAAGCGATGACAATATGTATGACTTATTGAAAAAATATCTTGGTGTTGATTCGAAAACGACCGAAGAGATATTGGGTGGGAGAAAAAAGTACAATTGGAGTGGTTAAGAACAACATTTTCTGGTTCTCAAGAGCAAGATACTGCAGATAGGAAAAGACAATGTGCTGTTGCATACATATTGCATACCATTGGTGTTTTAGTTTGCGGTGATAAATCTGGGAACAAAGCGTCGGTGCATTTTTTGCAGTGTCTACGTGTTTTATCAGAAGTGCATACTTATTCCTGGGCACTGCGTGCTTGACTTGGCTATTTTACAACTTGGCTCAAGGTACAAGAAAGGGCGTGCGTCAAATTGTCGGTTGTATGACTCTACTTCAGGTATTTGTACATTTAAAATTGTAATTACGCGTTTTTCCTTCTGTTTATACTTGTTATTTCACAAATAGGTATGGATATACGACCACTAACCGATTTTGAGAGGACATAATAGGAGTATTCATGTTTGGTCAACCGAGGTCTGGCTTTTATTTTGCAATGGAACCAAGTATCGTTTGATTTGATCACTCTTAGGGAGAAGATTGATGGCCTGTAAGTCACTGATATTGTTTGGGATTCTCTAAAAGATAGTCGGGATCATTATCCATTTCAGGTATGTTCATTATATAATGGTCATATTGTTTGCTTTGAGGTAGTGGAGTTGTATTTGCCACAAAGATTTCTTCGTCGGTTAGGATACGTTCAACCTATACCTGTTACTCCTTGCACTATGGAGGAAAAAAAATTGAAATCTTCTTCAAAGGCATACAAGGCGGCCTACCCTAATTTAGGAGATTTTATATGGAATGAGTGGAGAAATCATCTTCTGCATGAGAGTTTAACATCAAAACAAGTAGTAAGCCCTTTGGGTTGTAATGAACATTATATGAAGTGGTATTTGTCCGTGTCACATCCATTTGTAACCAATACAGAAGCACGCATTACCGAACGTGTCCAACCAAGCGAACAAAATTCGCTTGTGGTTCGCATTGTAAGTACATATGTTTATTATCCTTGTTTTGAACACAATTTAATAAGGTTTACTGCTACTAGTCTAATAATGAATACTTGTAGAAACGGAGAAATTCGAGATATTGCGGACTTCATTAAATCATGTACACCTAGTGATGAAATGTCTCAAGTGTTGGAAAGAGTTGAACAAATTGAGGAAGATGAACCACTTAATATATACGGAGAACATGTGCATATTGAAGAAGAAGCATAGGAGCCTACGGAAAGAAAAAAAACAAACGATGGTGGAGTACAAGCTTCTGTCGAAGAATCATGAGAAATGTCGAAGACAAAGAAAAGTGGTAAAAAAGGATGGGGAGTACAAGATTCTGTCGCAGAAGGATGAACACTGTTGAAGACAACAAAAAGTAAGAGAGAAAAAGTAGTTGAAGGCAGTAAACAAGAAGAAAAAAGGAAAGCATAAATGATGTCATGGTAGGTGGAAAAAAGGTGGTGTGTTGACTCATTTTGGCTCGTTAGTACTTATTATCGTAGCATTGGTTGTATGACAATATGTGAACTTTTGTTTATGTTATTTGAACTCGTTTTGTTCGGAAAGTCGGTGATATTTATGCAGTTTGCATTGTTTAATTGTACTGTCAAAGTAATTTTTATTTATGTTATCTGCTTATTGCTTGATTCATATTGTTGATATGTTGGTAACGTTTGTTTGATTCAAATTGATAATATGTTGTGGTGAGTTATAAAGGAGAGTATTTGCTGTACGCGACCTTGATTCTTATTGCTAAAATGGTTGTTGAGAGTTTGGGGCATGTCGATAGGGTTTCGATGTAGGTTGTCACCTGACTGTAGCTCGTCGTCCAAGTTGATATAAATCGGTCTATAGGCATCAAATTGCTATGTTCGATAGGGGTAGGGTTTTGAAACGACTAATTTCGATGTAGGGTTACCAAACTGGCGTCTTACGATAGTCTAGTGCTTCAACGATTTGGTGTCGAAAATCTTCAAAATTGTCGGGAATGGTGTAGGTTTACCGATTTTGGAGCATCCAAACGATAATGGGTCACCGAACTTTCCATATCGATAGAGGATGGCTTGTTTTATAACATTTTCGGCACCATCATGTTGATTTTAATAATATAATACGACGCGGTGGCACCGAAATGCCAAGTTCGATAGGTGTTGGTTTTTTCATTGAGTAGTTTCGATAATATCTGGTCGAACACGATAGAGTTAGAGGTATGCCCTAGGGGCAATTATGTAATTTGTTACATATACTAACTCGTTGACCAAACTTGTTCGAAATAAAAGGTATTTTCTTCCTATTATATACTTGATATAAAGTGATTATATTAATTGATTAACTTAAATATAAGTGTATTTAATAGAAAAATCCATAAATGGTATATTTCGTGATAGTAGTTAGAAAGTGTTGTAACCGTGAGTAATTTATCACAACGAAACAAATATACAATCTTAAATGTTCCTAGTCAAGATGCATCGAGACCAAATATCGACATATCTGTTGAGACTGGAGTACGTAATGCTCTTTAAATGTTGGGCAGTGCATTACTTATGACCGTTGGAGGCACCTAGGGATTACATACTAATAGTTATTGGATAACTATGGAACGACTCACTCGATAGTTTTCTATTGGTTAATATAACCAAGGTCAAACAGAAAATATCAATGTGACTGATTTACACAGTATTCTCGACTTGAGAATGTTGTGATCTTCAATATGAAAGCTCTGCTTTGATTATAGCCAAATCATGGCATGGCGTCCATCAAGTGACTACAGTTGGTCGAGTGAAAGCATTGGAAGTGAGGCACTATTCAAGAGAAAATTCGTCTCCTTAGTTATATGTGGTTAGTATAATAATCAACTCAAGTCAACTCAAAGTCAAAGTCTCTGATCAGAGCATTTCGGTGAATAATAATTGTTATTATTGAACCAAAGACTTTGTATTTGGACTCTAAAGTTGAATGTGGATGAGGTTGGAATTTCGACCATTACCAAATTCCATAAGTCCAAAGTGATGTTTTTTTGACGAAGAGAATTGGTGTAAAAAAATGTCCCAACCAGGTAACGCTTATTAAACTAAAATTGGATTTTACCGAAATGAGTAACCGATAAATTTGATCATAATGTCACACCACCTGCTGAGTGACATGTGAACGTTAACATTAGAATAGTACAATGTTAATCACTGACCAAATTTGCACCCAAGAGTTACACAGCCGAAATAATGAATTCCCTTAAGACCGAACGATTTAATTAGTTTATAATTGTTATAAGTTAATTAATATTTATGAAATATTAATTATAAACTTTGAATGTGATTTGAGAAATAAATAATGTTATATATTTATAACAGTTATAAATATATCAATCGATATACAATATCGACAAGTGATTAAATTAGATTTAATTGCATAGTATTCTGGCTTGGGCTTAGATGGGTTTAAGGTCCATCATTAGGGATGCAAAATTTCGGTTTTGTGAAGGTCTAGGGATATAAAAACATAGGAAACTGACTTGGAGATAATGGGTTGAGATCAAGTGAGAATGGGTAAAAAGGTTTTCCTTTTTTCTCTCCAATACAACTATATGTATATATATAATGATGAACCTTTATGGTCGTCGTTACCCTCTACATTGCTGCTTAAAGCATAGCTCTCAATCCACTCCAAAATTCTCATATATATTTCAAATTAAAATAATACTATTTGATAGAGGTCAATGGTTTCAGACTTGCAATCTGACGAATCAAGAACAGTAAGAGGAAGGGAAGTCATTGCTTCAACATGGATTCAAAGGCATCATTAAATTGGTAATTTTAATTCATATTATAGAAATTAAATTATATTCTATGATCCCATAATGAGCAATTTCATATCTGTTTAAATATATTGCTGTTATCTGTTTAGTTAGGTGAGATTTTGTAAGTAGATGTAGTTGTCATAAATCAGTTTGGTTATGTGCATAATTTGTTTATTATACTATTTGTTTTATGTATAGATAAATGTTGTTTACTGTACAAAATCAATTTTTGTCATTAATAATTGTTTTATATATATTTATTAATAAATTCATATACATACATACATATATATATATATATATATATATATTAGTGTATATTTCTCTCTCATAATAACATATATGCATATGTCAGATATATATATATATATATATGATTTAAAAAATTCAATACACTTATTTATATATAATATGAATTTACAAATTTGAAAATTAATTATCATACATATATTCATATTTTTAAATCAACATCTATGGAATTTTAAATTGTTATTATATATAAAATAATTATTACATTAAAATTTAATTTTATATTTTTTTTAAAATATTATATCATTCCAGAAGCGTATTGGAAGTATAATATTTTCTTAATAAAATTTATTATTCTAATAATTAATATTATTTTGTAAAAAGTTTTTATGATTCATTAAAAATAATAATTTAATTGAAAATTCTTCAAATTTTCGTAACCTTTCATTCATGATCCTAGAAGTTATGTTACACATGCACTCACACATATATGTATATGATACATTTATGTATAAACTAAATCAAACAAAATTAATTTCATATCTTAATATATTTGAATTTAAATAAAATGAATGATTTAATTTAAATGAAATATAGAAATGTTCTAATTAAGTTAAGACTTCATAGGTCCAATAAAGATCCAATTGGGTAAAAATTTTGAAATTCACCTATAACTTCTGCTGCTGGCTGGTCCAGTTCCAACAACGGTATAAGAGCCCAATAGCCTATGCGGTCTAAATTATTCATATTAGGGCTAACTAATTAAGCTTGCCCACTTAGTACAGTGTCTAAAAAGGTAATGTCTAAGATTGGAATTGGGTAATCAAGTACCCTGTCCTACCTGGTTACCGACTTGGCCCGAAAGATGAAGTGAGTCCAAAGGTTTCCCCTAATAGAAAAGGCCCAACTTAATTTGGGCCTTGGACAAATTTTAAAAAAAAAATTTGAAATGGTACTTAGATACAACATGTCACTGAGACAACATATAACACAAATCACATGTCAATATATGTTCGAATCACGTTACACGTTGAGCTTGTAACCTCTCGCACCAAAGTCGAATCACTTAACCACTGGGACAATAGTGCTTGTCACTGTTTTGAAAATTAACGTTAAAGATTTTAAATTTAATGGTTAAATTTAAAATAAAACTTGTTTATTATAAAAAAATATAACACTACATAAGTTTTCAAAATGTTTGAAAGGATAATGATTTTCAAAAGGTTTGAAAATATCTATATAATAATTTTAAATTTTAAATTTATTAATAAGATTAATAAAATAAATTAATTAAATATTTTAATTAATTAATGCATATATGCATGTATTGTCTATGTTGATATATGTTATGTTATTTTAAAATGTTTAAGATAACATAAGTATGCATGTGTAATGGCCCACTGTTTTGGACCATTCAAATCGACAATAAAACCACACATATCGGGCTTGAATAATTCAAAACAACAGATTGTTTATATAATTTAAAACAAATAAAACCAATCACAGAATCACAGACATAGAATATTAGAATAACTCGCAACGGAAATAAAATAACCATAGCAATTAATGAAGCTACCACATGCGTAGTCTCAAAACAAATACATAATACTAGAGTCTAAAAGTAAATACAATAGAAATCCATTTATACATAAGCTGAGTAGCAATAACTGAAATAGAAATAGATAGACAACTAGATAGATAAATAATCTCCAGAAATTCTCTAGCTCCAGAAGATGAATCCAAGGTTGTGATACTCAGGCTGACCCGAGCATAAAGCAAAACACAAAACACTCGAGTCATGACATACATACTTATAAAATATAAATCAACTCAAGTGAACTGTAGTAGAAATGTACAAGTAACTTAAAGGATGCTTGGGACCGCCCATCCTTTAAGGATCTGTTAAACTATCAACTATGTAGTAATATATACTATTATAATAATGTCTAAAGTAAAGTATACTATTTAAAAATAACGTTAAGGCTTTACATTTTCCACCTTAACACATTTTATAGTGTCAATAGTCTATACAGTACCGTAGTACCTCTAGATCGGGAGGCTACCAGAGGATACTCTATAGGTACGACATAAATCAAACTCGTAGAAAGCACGCTCGGGTGGGTGACACGGCACAACCAGGCAATGTCAGGGTAGATGTACCAATTACACTTCTGGACTAGTGGTAACGCGTAGCAGGCACTACCGCCCACCTCGAGCCACTCTCCCAAAAAAAATCAAAGAGTGCACCCAATCAATTATAAAGTAATAGAATGGTGTCGAAGGAGTGTGTCCGATCAGAGGAGCTACCTCATTGGCCCATCAATTGCTCCTGTTTTAGCCACCTTATACCAACTCACGGGAGTCGGGTCCACATACATACCTCATATAGGACGTCGCCACCATCCTACTTCATTTTGAAATCTCCACCGCGTACATAGTTGTTAAAGTGGTTTTCGGAGTTGGCAGAGAGTATGACAACTTCCGATCCCAGTTTCTTTAACAACCAAACGTTATTACAACCCATGGTTATTTATTTCAAATGGTTTATCCTTTCAAATCAAACATATTCATTTCGAAACCATTTAAATTCAATACCATTATACCATCAAAATAAATATCCATTTCCAAAGTTGTAACACTTTCAAAACTATACACATAGTTACAACACTTTAAAAATGTAATAAGTAGAAACCATAACACTTTGAAAATGTGACCCTTATATAATAGCACTTCGAAATGTTACATTTTTAAAAATAGTAGCACTTTAAAACATAACCTAAAGTAGCATAGCATTTTAAAAGCATAACTTAAAATAGCATAGCATTTTGAAAATGCTACAAATTTTACTAAAACATGTTTAAAACATAATGTCTTCAATTTTATCATAGTTTTGTAAAATTAATTTTATTATACAAAACATATCCATTTCATTAATAAAATCTATCATTATTACAAGGTTAGATTTAAAATTCCATATTAAATCAAATTAAATTATTAAGTTAGAATTGAACTGTATATCATAGATAAAATCTTTAAACTTTATTTTTAAACCATTTATTTACTTATAAAATTTTAACTTATTAGAAAACCAACATATATTATTTAAATCAAAATTTTAAGTTAAAATTTCATATATTAAAATTCAAAATGCTCAATAACTTTTAGAAAACTATTATTGAAAAATTAACCATAGGTCTGTATAATATTTTCTAACCTAGGTCAAGTGATACAAATATATATCATTTCAATCCGTAATATATAAAATCCCGGATTTTATCATTTCAAACCCACAATCCCAAATCAAATAAAATAAAAATCGCTTGAGCCTATCATTTCAGCTCATAACAATTTTTTCCTATTCTAAAGTCCGTTCGGATATATATCATTTCAACCCATAATGAGGGAACTTGCAATGTGAGAAACAAAATATAAAATGAACAGAATAATATAGTATATCATGTCATGTGATAAAACAGGTATAACATAAGGTGATAACATCATATAATATCATATGACAGGCATATACGAGACTACTATCATCATGGCATATCACCACTACAATTCCACAAGTCGTCAATTTATTAAAATATAACACTCAACAAAATATGTTATTAATAACGTCATTCAATAGCGCCTTATTCAAAAGCGTTATTGATTACATTTAATTATTTATTTTCCTTACTAGTTTAACACATACTCAGTTCACGTAACGCCCCAAAACAAAATTACCCCTCCCAAAATTTTCATTTCCCTCTTAAAGCACTTAATCGTTCTCGTCTTCCTCCCAAAACCCTAAATTTTCGTCTCCCTCCTCATCGCTCACCATCGCTCTTAAGCTGTTCCGATCTTCACTCATCGCTCAGCACTCATTGCTCACCATCGCCACCTCCGATCTCCGCTCATCGCTCTTCAGTTGTTCCCAAGTCTAAGTGTCTAGAACCCCTAAATTATCTGCTTGGATTTCTAGGTTATGTTTATTAACTGTTTTAATTCAACTTTATCATTTGGTTATGATTATATTTGTGTTCAAATTCGTTAGGAACTGTTTTATTTTTAGGTAAGTTCAAATTTGTCATAAAACAAACAGGGGATTCTGATTAGTGTATTTCATGTTTAAAGGTATACCGAAATTATAAAAGTTGGGTAGTCTTTTCAGTTTCATCTTAAAGCATAAGAAGATTGTTAAATGTGCACCAATTTTTGTTTTTTATGCACTAACGTTATAATGGAAGGAAAAAGAGAGGTGAAAAGATAAGAATTTTTTAGCGTGCATTCCAAATAACTGATATAAATATCACAACCTCCACATAAACAGCAAATAATTTCAATTTAATTGAACCTCGCTTTATATAGTTAGTGTTTTACCAACTGATGTCGATATCAAACTGCACATTGTTTAATCAGCCAAACCTACTCAATTTTGGCATAATTTTATCTAGTGATATAGTCAACCACTATTAATAGGGACCTTACTACCCAAAAGCTAATAATCAAGCTGTCAAACGTATCAAACTTAGACATTAGCATCTAATCATGCTCCTCTGATTGGTTATCAGCAGTTCTATAATTTTAGTATAATGAAAAGTGTACTTTGACCATCAAGATTCTACTTATATTCACAATGTACACATTCAATATTTTGGCATATGAGTATTTTCAAGACATGCTTAGAAAACATTTTTTTTAAAATACATAAAATCATTCCTGCTAAACTACAATTGTGTAAAATAACATCAAGTTCTAGATATTGATATTTAATATTACCTTGAAATTTCTATGCTTTATGTACAGTCAACTGGCATATTTATTCGTTGGTAAGTTTAAAACTAAAAGAGCTAGAAGATATGTAAAACTTCGGCTCCAGCGACATCTTTGAACATATAGATTGTATAATACCAAGCACGTAGCAGCCTTGATTATTTATATGACGATTTTGTCTTCTCTGTAGTGGGCAGCTATCTTTTAGGTTGCCTGAAAACGATTAGACAAAAAAAGAAGAGAATTTGGTAAACTATATAATTCCAAACTGAAACCTGCATTGTGAAAATATTCGCGTGTGATCGAATTTGGTTGGAGTAATGACTCTGGCATAGAAATTGGGATTCGCATGTCATAGACTGTGGAGACTGAACCTATGATATGTTTTGTGAATGAATATAGATGTTAACACAGGTGCGTTTACAACAAATAATCTCAATTTGGTAAAATCTGAATTATAAGTTTTAACACAGGTGCGTTTACATCAATCATAGATATTGTCACTATGGTATAAGGTCTAAATGATATTGATGAGGCATAGTTGAATAGCATAAAATTGGGAAGATTCCTAAATTTTATGCTATTTAGCTCTTGCCTTATCAATATCATAGGTATATGAAGATTGTGGACTTTGGTTAAGCGCCTTTACTGGGTTGGATGTGTTGCTTCACCCTACGTGTGGGACTCTGGCTCATGCTGTGATGGCGCAAAGGTAACCTAAATTCTCATCACGCAAAGGTAACTAATAATATTATTAACTGTAAGTCTCATATTTTACAGTTCTAGTATTATCTATGTATAATTTCATTACTTGTATTACTCACTTACGTACTAATTTAATCTGTTAGCATGTAGTGACTTTACATTGCATTGAAGTGGCGCACACAACATACAAAATCTGCACATAATGTCATGCCTGAGTGATTGTCAATGCAAATTGTCATGACGAATAATAAAGTAAGTATAACAAGTGTACTTAATTTGTACATTTATGTTTAGTGCTAGTTACTTCCGGAAGAAGGGGTAAACAAGTAGAATCAGTCCTGTTTTAGATATATTTTTGGCTGTCCCAGAGGATTTAAGTACAGTATTTTATTTATTTTTCAGTAGTATAGTCCTAAATCTAGCAACTAATTTGAGTCTTGACAATAGCGACACAAATTATGCCTATATATTCATTTGTGCCTCTCCAGAGCACATTGCCCAGTACTGCAAATGTTTTCAAGTATTTGAGAAGTTAGGGTGTAATATGAAACCAAAAATTGGACTATCCCTGATTTCCTTTGAGGAAATATATCAATACATTCATTCATAAATTCTGGTAACCTCACTTTGAGGAAAACTCACACACTAGAACTTTACGATTTATTTCCAGCTTTCTGTAGTAATTAGAACAGATATCAAAATTGTAAATTTTAAGTTAGCTATTTATTTGAGGTTGTTTGACATCATAGATTAACTCTTCACTTATGGCACATATATCAAAGTATGAAAGTATGATGCATTTTATTTTAACTAAAATATATGGCCAATGGCAACAGTGAATAAAGAAATGCACTGGGCACTGCTGAAGTGGTTTGGAGAAGTGGTGAAGAAGTTGTCATAGGATGGAGTATTGGGGGTGTGCACTGTAAAGGAGGAAGTGGAATTGTATGGTAGTATGTATGGTGATATGCAAGTGAAATGGTGTAGAGAATAGAGGCAACAGGGGGTTGATTAATGCAGTGAAAGTTGGAGGAAGTTTGAGAAGTACTTGTTAGCAGAGGAAAAGTGGCTCATTAGTTGATGGATGCGGTGAAAAGGAGGGTGACAATCGGGTAGAAGGAAGCAGGGGAATGTTAGCAGATGGAGAATAAATTTCTGTTGGTGTAGATTGGAGATGAAGAGGCAGTGGAAAATTGCAGAAAGAAGATGCCTTGACAGTTTGATGAAGAGGATGGTATTGAGGTGGTAATATCACTGTGCAGTGAAGTTAGGTGATGGTAGATGTGTTGACAGTTTGCACGGCAACAGACAGATGTGAATTGAAATGGAAGTAGATGCAGGTGAAGGCAGTATGACAGTGGTAGATGACTGTAGGTGAGGGGAGTGATGCAAATGTATTGACAGAGGAGAATATGGCAGAGAAGTAGTAATGCAACAATGTATTGTTTTTTTTATTGTAAATGTAAATGCAGTGCAAGTTATAAACTTGTAAGAAAAATGAAATGCAAGTTGAAAAAGGGAATAAAATATTGTCATTTCTGTTTGATTTAGTTGAAAAAGAGTATATTGTTTACTATGATTTAGTTTGATTGCTATTATTAAAATGTAATATATAGGCATAGCTCTTGAAAAGTGTATCTACGATTTTTATAGCGGCATATATGAGATATTATAGTGGCTATAATGAGCTATTGAATTAACGTACCATAGCGGCTAATTTGCGTTATAAAACTAAGCTCAACCATAGCGGCATATTTTGTGTTATAAATATTCAACAGTTTTTTATAACATGTCGATATACAGCGCTTATCAAACCGCTATGGTTGTGATTAATAGCGGCTATATGCCGCTATAAAAGACACTTTTTGTTGTAGTGTAATTACGTAGCCGAGAGTGATAAACTTACCTTCTTTGGCTAGAGATAACAATTCAAACACAAGAACAAACCCCAAAAAGCATGAATCAAACTTGAGTGGAAGTAGAGCCAAGATCCAAATCTTGTAAACAAACAAAATTCAACATACATAAGCAATTATCTATACATAAAATATAGATCAAAGCAAAGCAAAATGGTCAGACAAGACCATGTGGGCTCGGCCACTCTGCAAGTAGGCTTGACCACCTTGAAACATGGTCCGGCCATGATGTTTTGAGGCATGCTAGGCTCGGCCATGGTGTGCATAGGTACGGCTATGGGTAGGTGAAGGGGTGGCAAGAAAAAAGGTCGATTAGAAGGAAAAAAGGCAAAGGAAATGATAGCTATTGGTTCGGCCTAGGCTTCAATGAGTTCAACCCTATGTGTTCTTGCTTAGTTAAATGGTGCAATGTGTCAAGGCACATCAATTCACGGCCAGGGGATGGAGGAGATCACGACAAGGTATGGAAATGGTTGTGGCCGAAGCAATAGGAAGAGGAGAGGTGAAGGAATGGGTCGGCTAGAGTTTGGCAAGGCAATAGGAAAGTGGTTTTTGGATCTAGGGGTCATGGCTATGGTTGAAGTGGTGATGAAGTGGTGGCCGATCAATACTAGATGGTGGCGAGGGTGGAGATGAGGTCGGCTAGGGGAATGATGATGGAGGCCGAAACATGTAAGGAAGAGAAATAAAGGAAGAAAACTGAAAAGAGGAAGAGAGCACTTACTATAAAAAGTTTGCAGCAGAAAGAAATGAGAAAGAAAGAGATGAGATGTTTGTTTTGTACATGAATGATTTTTGGAAAGACATCTTTTCAAATGAAAAGGCAATCAAGTGTTTCTTAGGAATTTCCTAAGCCCAATAGCAAAGCCCAATATCAAAACAAGCAAAAACCCAAACAAAATCAAGCCCAAACAAAATAAAAATGGAAAATAAAATACTGAAAATAATTGCGTGTAAAACACTGAAACTTTGCAAATTTAAAAAGTATAAACCAGAATTTGATGAAACGAAAAGCAGAGAGAATATTTAAATCAAGCCCAGCTTCAAAGAAAAAGAATAAAAATTTAAAAATTAAATTTAAAATTTTCAACTGAAAGTCAAACTTTGACCAAAGTTGACCAAAATTTAAAATTTTTGAAAAATCTTTATTTTATTAATATTTGGAAAAATATTTCTCAACAAATCCCAAAATTTCATTGTAAAATTCCAAATTTTAAATTTTTATATGATTTAAAATCAAAGTTCCCAAAAAAAAAATATTTAAAATAATGGCTAAAATATGAGTTGTTACACTCTCCCCCACTCAGAACTTTTCGTCCTCGAAAAGGAACGAGACATGGAAAATAAAGGAAAAATAAGATAGAATAATGAATGGTACCTGAAACAAACAATTCCGAACTTGAAATACGCATGCTCTCCTCCTTCTTCCAGGTACAATCCCGATCATCAGTACTCCACTGCACTTTGACCAGGTTGACAGATTTCCTTCTCAGCTGCTTCATACCTCTATTGATAATACCAAGTGGCTTCCTCTTTAAAGTAAGATTTGGCTCAATATCCAAACTCTCGAGAGCAGAAGGCTGGACAAACAAAGATGAATCATGAAGATACCAACGAAGATGCGAAACATGGAATACATTATGCACTCTAGAAAATTTCTCAGGCAAATCCAGCGATAAGCTAAAGAACCAACCCTCTCTAAGATGCGGAAAGGACCAATGAACCTAGGAGCAAGCTTCCCTCTCCTACCAAACCGAATCATGTTCCTTAAGGGAGAGACCTTAAGGAAAACCGGATCACCAACAGAAGAAAACTCCAAACTCCTCCTTCGCCGATCAATATACTTCTTTTGCCTATCCCGAGCACTCCTCATCTTCCTCTTAATCTCTTCAACTCTATCAGAAGCTTCCAGAATCATATTAGGACCAAGAACCAAACGATTACCGGATTCAATCCAGCAAGATGGAGATCTGCAAGGTCGTCCGTAAAGAACAGCAAACAGAGACATTGCAATACTAGCCTGATCTCTGTTGTTATAGGTGAATTGAATAAGATGGAGATGATCTTCCCAAGATTCTCCATAATCAAAAAAACAAGCACGAAGAAGATCCTCTAGAATCTGATTCACTCTTTCCATTTGACCGTCGGTCTATGGATGGTAAGCAGTGCTCAGACTCCGGTAAGTACCTAAAGATTCCTGAAAAGCTTTCCAAAACTGACTGGTAAAGATGAGATCTCTATCACAAACAATATTGACAGGAACACCATAAAGGCGAACAATCTCCCTCATATAAATCTCAGCCAAACTAGAAGCAGAATGGGTAGACTTGACCGGAATGAAATGAGCTGACTTGGTCAATCTCTCCACAATAACCCAAATACTCTCATTACCTCTCCTAGTCCTTGGTAATCCATCAATAAAATCCATAGAAACCTGTTTCCATTACCAATTGGGAACCTCAAGGGGCTGCAATAAACCATGGGTCTTCTGATGATCGACCTTGACTTGCCAACAAGTCGCTCACCTACTAACAAAGATGGAGATATCACGCTTTATACCCCTCCACCAATAAAGCTTCTTCATATCCTGATACATCTTCGTCACACCCGGATGAATAGAAAGTCTAGATCGATGATTTTCCCGAAGTAACTCTTGCCTCAATCCATCAACATTTGGTACACAAATCCGATTATTAATCCTCAAAATCCCTCTATCATCGATCTAAGCTCCACTACCATCAAGACTACTACCACCAACCCTGCTACGAACATTTTCCTTAATTAGTCTAATAATTGTATCCTCATCCTACTTAGCCATAACACGATCCATAAGAGGAGAAGAAGAAACAACAAGCTGACACAACATCGCCTTCTTTCGACTCAAAGCATCAACCATAACATTAGCTTTCCCAGAAGTATAGCTAATGTCGAGGCCATAAGAAGCAAGGAACTCAATCCACCAAACCTGCCGCTGATTCAAATCCTTCTGGGTGAAGATATACCTCAAAGACTGATGATCTGTAAAGAGCTCAAACTTAGTACCGAAAAGATGATGCCTCCAAAGCTTCAAAGCAAAAACCACGGTAAGCAATTCCTGATCACAGGCTGCATAATTGGCTTCATGGGTCTTCAACTGACGAATGGCATAAGCAATGACCTTCCTATCTTGCATCAGAACAGCTCCCAAAGCCTCACGACAAGCATCAATATATACCGTTAATTCCTCATTTCCAATTGAAACGGTAAGAACTGGTGCAGAAGTAAGCTTACTCTTTAACTCATTAATTGCAGCTTATCATTCCATATAAACTTAGCATTCTAACGAGTCAAAGCAGTGAGAGGTGCAGCATTCCGAGCAAAATTCTCAATGAATCTCCAATTTTAATCGGCAAGGCCCAGAAAACTATGAATATCAGATGGAGTCCTAGAAGTTTCCCAATCCTGTAACAGAATAAGGAGAAATAAGGACCACAGAAAAGATAGAGTGATTTATTACAAACAGAAAAGAAAAGAAGGACTTACATTGATCGCAGCGATTTTAACTGGATCAACAAAAACTCCATTACCAGAAACAAAATGCCCGAGAAATCGGACTTCATCCTTACAGAAATGGCATTTCGAGAATTTAGCCTTCAACTGATGATTTCTAAGAGTCTCCAGAACAAAATTCAAATGCGACTCATGCTCTTCCCTTGACTTTGAGAAGACAAGAATATCATTAACAAAGACTAGAACAAATTTGTTAAGAACATCACGAAAACATGATTCATCAAATCAATAAAGAAAGCTGGGGCATTAGTCAAACCAAAAGGCATAACTAACCATTCATAGAAGCCGTTCTCGGTACAGATAGCGGTCTTGGAAAAACTTTCCTCGGCAACTCTGAGCTGGTGGAAACCTGTGGCAAGATCAAGCTAAAACAGTAGCTCCATGGAGCTGATCAAACATATCATTGATACGAGGCATTGGATATCTATTTTTCATAGTGAGCTTGTTCAACTCTCTATAATCAACACACTTCCTCAAAGAACCATCGGACTTAGTGACGAAAACCACTCCTGCTCCCCATTCAGAATGGCTCGGTCTGACCAGACCTTTGGAGAACAAGTCCTCAATTTGCTTCCTCAACTCAACCTACTCACAGGGTGCCATTCTTTTGGGAGGAAGAACTACAGGTCGAGCTCTAGGAAGAAGATCAATACGGAAATCGATTTCCCGCTTAGGAGGTAAAGCAGTGACTTCACCAAATACATCGAGATAGAGTTTAACCACATGAGTCGAGTCAAGATCATCCGGAGAAGAATCAAGAGAATAAATAAAACTACCAGCATAATCCTGAGGCAAATGGCACTGAGCCACCAAAGAATTTCCAAAATCATCAACAAAGGAAATAGTTCGGGTTTTACAAGAGATAATGGCTTCATGCCTCTTCAGCCAATCACCTCCAAAAAATAGATCAAAAGCATCGAAACCTAAAACATAAAAATCACTAGAAAAACGATAACCAGAATAGAAGAGTTTCATCCTTCTACAAATCCTAAGGTTCGAAGGACCATCAATAGGATTTTTAACAGACAAAGGTTCAGGAGCATACTCGGGAGAATGGAGATGCTCGAATTTATCACAAAGATCCACAAAAATAAAACTATGTGAAGCTCCAATATCAAATAAAACGTAAACAGGAAAATGAAACAAAGAAAAGGTGCCCTGAAGAGTACCTTGAGTATCACTAGGAGTTGGTGGAGTGGCAGAGGTAATAGCAAAGATACCAGATGGCTTGCCCTTCTGCTGAGTAGGACAATCCTTCCTGAAGTGGCCAGGCTGCAAGCAAATATGACAGAGATCACGCCTATTCAACTGAATGGGAGGAGGAACAGCAGTACCAACTGAAGCAGGGCAACTATTGGCATAATGTCCCTTCTGATCACACTTGAAGCAAGTAATGGAAGATAGGTCGATAGGCCGCCTCTGAGAAGAAGAAGATCCCAAATCAGGAGTCTTATTCCAATTCTTCTTCTTCTGAATATTAGGGTTTCTCTTCTTAGGGTTACCAGAGAAAGGCTGGGATGAAGGGGCATGAGCAACAGATTAGAACTAGGATTCTCATATCTGATGGCCATATCCATCAAACTAGAGAAAGGGCTATGCACATAAGAAATAAGACGATCATAAAACTCTGGACGAGCTACAACTATAAACTTCTCATTCTTCTTAAGAGGGGTGTCAATCAAGCTAGGACCAAACTTGAAAAGTTCATTGAACTTCCGCTCATACTTAGAAAATGACATGTCTCCCTGCTTAAGATCGATAAACTCCCTATATAGTTGAGAATTCGCTGCTTTGGGAACCCACTTCGCCACAAAAGCATCCCTAAAGCACGATATCGAAACATAAGAAAGATTCCAAAAAGAGAAAACCGAACCAACTCAAAATTAACACAAAAGGATACCTAAACTACTCCCAAGAAATATCAGCCTTAATAGTCTGAGCCGAAACAGACTCCCACCAATCCAAGGCTACCTCCTTCAACTGTCAAGCTGCCAACTGACGCTTCTGAGCATCAGTGATCTCAAGATCGAAGAAGTTCCTCTTAGACCCTTCAACCACTACCGACCCTCGATAATGCTCTCTGGTCCAGTAAACTTGGTACCACTAAGCTCAGTGAATTCCTTACAGAGAGTAGTGAACCTAATGGGTGCAACAAGCTCAGGAATTGAGGCAACACCACGACCCCCGACCTCTGGTATTCCTACGATCCATCCTGAAAAATCAAGAATGAATTTTAGGACAAAGGTAATTGAGGAAAAAAAAGACAAGATTCAACAAGAATGGAAATCCTAATCAAAGAATTTAATTGACAAGGTGGATAAAGAAGGAAGGAAGTGTAGGAAAAAAATTAGATTTTAAAACAAGAAAATTTATATCCAAAATAATCTTTAAAAATCCTTTAAAATCATTTGAAAAATCATTTTATACTTTAAAATACATCCTCTCACAAGGAAATGATTGTAAGATTGATTTCACTCATTCTAGGGTATTCCTACCCTATCTCTAATGAGTTTTTTTTGCTCCGTAGGCTATGGTTTGCATATAACCAATGCTCTTTAACCAAAGTAACAACCCACTATTTTGGACCATTCAAATCGACAATAAAACCACAGACGTCGGACTTGAATAATTCAAAACAACAAATTGTTAATATAATTTGGAGCAAATAAAACCAATCACAGAATCACAGACACAGAATATCAGAATAACTCACAACGGAAATAAAATAACTATAGTAGTTCATGAAGTTACTACATACATAGTCTCAAAACAAATACATAATACTAAAATCTGAAAGCAAATACAATATAAATCCACTAATAAGTAAGCCGAGTGGGAATAATCGAAATAGAAATAGATAGACAACTAGATAGATATATAATCTCCAGAAATTCTCTAGCTCCGTAAGATGAATCCAAAGCTGTGATACTCAGGCAGACCCGACCGTAAAACAAAACACAAAATACTCGAGTCAGGACATACGTACTTATAAAATGTAAATCAACTCAAGTGAACTGTAATAGAAATGCACAAGTAACTTAAAGGATGCATGGGACCGTCCATCCTTTAAGGATCCGTTAAACTATCTACTATGTAGTAATATACGTTATTATAATAATGTCTAAAGTAAAATATACTATTTAAAATAAGCGTTAAGGCTTTACATTTTCCACCTTAACACATTTTATAGTGCAATAGTCTATACAATACCGTAGCACCTCCCGATCGGGAGGTTACTAGAGGATACCCCATAGGTACGACACAAATCAAACTCGTAGAAAGCACGTTAGGGTAGGTGACATGACGCAACAAGCCAATGCCATGATAAATATACCAATTATACTTCCGGACTAGTGGTAACGCATAGTAGCCACTACCGCCCACCTCGAACCACACTCCCAAAAAAAATCAAAGGGTGCACCCAATCAATCACAAAGTAATAGAATGATAACGAAGGAGTGTGTCCGATCAGAGGAGCTATCTCATTGGCCCGTTAATTGCTCCTGTTTTAGCCACCTTATGCCAACTCACGAGAGTCGGGTCCACGTATATACCTTATATAGGATGTAGCCACCATCTACTTCATTCTGAAATCTCCACCACATACACAGTTGTTAAAGTGGTTTTCAGAGTTGGTAAAGAGTATGACAACTTCTGATCCCGGTCTCTTTAACAACCAAACGTTATTATAACCCATGGTTATTTATTTCAAATGGTTTATCCTTTCAAATCAAACATATTCATTTCAAAACGATTTAAATTCAATACCATTATACCTTCAAAATAAATATCCATTTCCAAAGTTGTAACACTTTCAAAACTATACACTTAGTTATAACGCTTTAAAAATGTAATAAGTAGAAACCATAACACTTTGAAAATGTGACCCTTATATAATAGCACTTCAAAATGTTACATTTTTAGAAATAATAGCACTTTAAAACATAACCGTAGCATAGCATTTTTAAAAGCATAGCTTAAAATAGCATGGCATTTTGAAAATGCTATAAATTTTACTAAAACATGTTTAAAACATAATGTCTTCAATTTTATCATAGTTTTATAAAATATATTTTATTATGCAAAACATATCTATTTCATCAATAAAATCTATCATTATTACTAGGTTAGATTTAAAATTCGATATTAAATCAAATTAAATTATTAAGTTAGATTTAAACTTTATATCATAGATAAAATCTTTACTTTAGTTTTAAACCATTTATTTACTTATAAAATTTTAACTTATTAGAAAACCAGTATATATTATTTAAATCATTTAAATTAATATTTTAAGTTAAAATTTCATATATTAAAATTCAAAATACTTAATAATTTTTAGAAAACTATTATTTAAAAATTAACCATGGTTCTGTATAATATTTTCTAACCTAGGTCAAGTGATAATATTTTCTAACCTAGGTCAAGTGATACGGATATGTATTATTTCAATCCGTAATATATAAAATCATGGCTTTTATCATTTCAAACCGCAATCCCAAGTCAAATAAAATAAAAATCACTTGAGCCTATCATTTCAGCTCATAACGATTTTTCCCTATTCTAAAGTCCATTCGGGTATGTATCATTTCAACCCATAATGAGGGAACTTACAGTGTGAGAAACAGAATATAGAATGAACATAATAATATAGTATATCATGTCATGTGATAAAACAGGTATACCATAAGGCGATAACATCATACAATACAATATCACAGGCACATATGAGACTACTATCATCATGGCATATCGCTACAACAATTCCACAAGTCATCAATTTACTAAAATATAAGTACTTAGTCGAGAGTGGTAAATTCACCTACTTTGGCTAGAGATGACAATTCAAACACAAGAACAAACCCCGAAAAGCACGACAAAGCACAAATCAAAATTGAGTGGAAGTAGAGCCAAGATCCAAATCTTGTAAACAAACAAAATTTAATATACATAAGCAATTATCTATACATAAAATATAGATCAAAACAAAGCAAAATGGTTAGACAAGACCATGTGGGCTCAGCCACTCTGCAAGTAGGCTTGACCACCTTGAAACATGGTTCGACCATGATGTTTTGAGGCATGCTAGGCTCGGCTATGGTGTGCATAGGTACGACTATGGGTAGGTGAAGGGGGTGGCAAGGAAAAAGGTCAATTGGAAGGCAAAAAGGCAAAGGAAATGATGGCTATTGGTTCGGCCTAGGCTTCAATGGGTTTGGCCCTATGTGTTCTTGCTTGGTCAAGTGGTGCAATGGGTCAAGGCACATCAATTCACGGCTAAGGGATGGAGCAGGTCACAACAAGGCATGGAAATGGTTGTGGCCGAAGCAGTAGGAAGAGGAGAGGTGAAGAATGGGTCGGCTAGAGTTTGGTAAGGCAATAGGAAAGTGGTTTTTGGATCTAGGGGTCACGGCTATGGTTGAACTGGTGATGAAGTGGTGGACGATCAATACTAGATGGCGACGAGGGTGGAGAAGAGGTCGGCTAGAGGAATGATGATGGAGGCCGAACCTTGTAAGGAAGAGAAACAAAGGAAGAAAATTGGAAAGTGGAAGAGAGCACTTACTGTAAAAAGTTTGCAGCAGAAAGAAATGAGAAAGAAAGAGATGAGATGTTTGTTTTGTATGTGAATGATTTTTGGAAAGACAACTTTTCAAATGAAAAGGCAATCAAGTGTCTCTAAGAAATACCTAAGCCCAATAGCAAAGCCCAATATCAAAACAAGCAAAAACCCAAACAAAATCAAGCCCAAACAAAATGAAAAATGGAAAATAAAATACTAAAAATATTTGCGTGTAAAATGCTGAAACTTTGGAGACTTAAAAATTATCAGAATTTGATGAAACAAAAAGCAGAGAGAATACTAAAATCAAGTCCAGCTTCAAAGAAAAAGAATAAAATTTAAATCTAAAAATTTCAACTGAAAATCAAACTTTGAAAGTTGACCAAAATTTAAATTTTTTGAAAAAAATTTATTTTATTATATTTGGAAAAATATTTCTCAACAAATCCCAAAATTCCATTGTAAAATTCCAAATTTTAAATTTTTAAATGATTTAAAATCAATGTTTCTAAAACCTTTTATTTAAAATATTGGCTAAAATATGAGTTGTTATAGCATATATGTTACAAGGTAAATTTTGAAATTAATAAATTTTAATAAAAATGGTTTAATTGAATAAATTAATTAAAGGTTAATTGATTACATAAAATACATATATATATGATATATGTGCATTACACTACAAAAGTTATAGTATACACTATAAATGTTACTATAGACATGTCCAACATAAACATTATATTGGAATACTAATTTAAAATTAATTAAAGAGTTAAATTATTAAAATTAATTAGATAAGATTTAATTAATGATATCTTATACGTAAGACTATTATATAAGTAATATGTAATATAAAAGTTATATAACAATAAAACTTATTTGATATTGTATAAATTAACCATTGAACATTAAAGAAACCCAAATAGACTTGAGAAATAAATACATATGTAAATGTTCATATACTGTGATTTCTGATGTGTCTGACACTTGAATCGCTAGGGTATTTCATAAGAAATATATTATTCTATACGTCGATATTACTCAATATATATATTGAAAATTATGAATCTTCAATATAATGTTGTCATCTGCCATATATATATATATATATATATATATATTACTTAAATACTCCTTGGTTATTGAGAAAACTCAAGCTAGCGATGTTATGCGTAGTATTATTAATATATTGAATAGATGAGGTTAGATAACTATACGCATTTGTTAAGCAAACTCAGGGTATATATACTATACTTAAGCCATCACGATGTGGTAGGTATGAGCGAATAATCTCTTTCGATTTGTTGAGCAAACACAAAGTCGAAATGAGATTAGAATAAGGAAAAATGGATTACGAATTGTATGTGATATAACCGATAAGGAGTTATCCATCGTTTGTGGGGCCATGATTTGTTGAGCAAACTCAAGGTCAAAATACCAAAACAAACGTGTCCTAACATCCATTAGTGAAGTTGTAAGACTTCTATGTTTCATCTTATGGTTTTGAGAAACAAAAAAGACTAGTGGGAGCCTTACTAGAAAAATGAAATGGTAACATTTAACCTTTTTAATGTTGTAAGAACATATGCTATATAATGTTATAATTATTTACAATGATAAATTTATGCATTTAATATGATTGATAAAATGTTTGTCAATTAACATATATATACAAAGTGAAGTGAAAATTGACAAATAGAAATATAATATATACTTACTAATAATTTTAAATGCAATTCAAGACTATGGATATTTGATCCATGTACTTTCACATATAAATGTTATATAGTGAACAGTCATGGTTTTTGGGGTACAATATTTTGATGAAGTCATCTCATTCGAAGTAAGCCGATAAATAGTATTTTAAGATCACGTATTCGACTTGAATGATTTTAAAAGGATCGTATTGTGTTAATGTAACACAAGACCATAAACTACGAGATACATATAAGAACTCGGTCGTTGAAATGTCATCTTGATCAGTTTATATAAAGTGCAACATATTTGATGTTTTAAATGTTAAGAATAATCGAATGCACTTTTGTAAAAGGCTTGTTATGATATTGTAGCAAGGTTTTCTTTTGATAGGTTTTACCATTTGAAAGAAATATGAATGTATAAGAATAGATGTAATTTAAGGTAAAGTTGGAATGAAGAGAATGAATAGTCACTTCTACTTCATAGAGAAACATTGGAAACAAGAATTGTAATACTAATTTATACTTAATATTGGAATTTGATTTTTATTCAGGAATGTATTTTCATATAGAAAATTGTTTTTTATTACATTTATTTCTTTGAATTCAATATATTTGAAAAAAAAAACTCTCACTGTAAACTAATTGCAGCATATGAACTAAGTAAACAATATTAACAATATTAAGTGAAAGGTGGACCTCTAAATTTAGTACGCTACTGTAGTAGTGGCGGAAATAGTGGGAGCATGCCATATAGCACCTAATGATTGCATCAAATTACGAAAATTGTTTTTGTGAAATGTGCCGAACATTATTTGTGAAATAATGTTTATTTTTGGTATTGATCGAAAAATAAATATAATTATATTTCAATATGAGTATTATGAATATTCATTATGAAATAGAACTATATTATGGAATTTGTTTTCATAGTAAAAGTGATGCAACAAAAAATACATATGCGTCTAATATTATTTACAGTTGTTTTGGAATTATAGACTAAGCCGTAGTTTTGAGAAATAATTTTAGTATATGATTATGAATCATATGATACAGGTTAACTATATCTCAAACAATTAATGGATATACCCATTCAGTGGGAGCATTATAAGAGTTGATGAACTCTTTGAATTAATACAAACTGTTGTATACAATCACAAGTCTATTAATACCAAAAGGGTTCCACATACTTTGTTATATTCGTCGATGATTTATTACCAACATGTACATATGCATTGGATACACATGTAGTAAGTTTATGATAAAATAATAGAGTATAAAAGTAGATAAAATAACATGCAATAGAATAAAAATAATTTGATTTGGTCGAATAAGTTAGTATATTGGAAAGAGTTTCAAATGTACCTAAAAATGAATATAGATTCAATCTCAAAAGTCACTCCTCCATGTTATACATAATTATGCATCGATAAGGAGTAATAAGACATTATTGGACAATTTACGAGCAATTGTGAGTGAAGTTGATATAGTTTCTTTCTATAAGGTTATGTACTTAAGAGTAGTGCACAAGTTTGATATTATTTCATCTAAACAACAGTTTACAAAATCATACAAGATAAGGGTTTGTAAGAACATATCCCGAGCTAAAGAGTTGGCAGGTTGTGCGAGTCGAAATATTGCACGTAATAATTATTATTCATGAAGGATCTCGTATGAATCTCCAAAAAAAATAAAATTGGAAAGGTCTGTCATCAAATGACCTATTTATGTTTTGAACATGATTTTTATAAACTAAAATCGGTTTTATAAATAAAAAGGTTCATAAAGTGTTATGAATCTCTATTCTATTTGTACTAAGAAACAATTTTTGTTTCAAGATATATAAACTTTATTGTGAAGGAATTTCTTTGAGAAATTTTTGGTAGTTAAATAGGATTGGATCTGATCCATAGATAGAACTGATTATATGGGATGAAGTGAAATTAACTAACCTAAATGAACACATAGCATTTAAATGTCCAATAAGTATTCTCGTACATCGAAGAGAAACTATGAGTTTCTTATTAATGTCGAAAATATACATTATCTTCGGTTGTTCAATTAAACCATTAAGACTGTTGACTCTATATGGTATGATGCGCAAATCTGAAAGATTTTCAAGTACGCTATCAAAATATGATTTTGATAGTCGTGACCAAAGAGATGTGATCCACCAGCCGAGATTGTGTCCTTATTAGAAAGACTAATGTGGTTGGGATTAAATGAGCAATGTTGATAAGAATAATATCACAAATTTCAATTATTGAAATTTGCATAACAGATTCGGTATTCAAAATGCTCAAGTTTATTCTGATTTACTCACAAAATTATCGCTCGATAAGACTTAGAATTTGGTAATTATGTATTGAAATGGAAAATTCTAAATAATGATTTAGAGTAAGCCGTTTGCATATATTAACCAAAAAAGCCTTAAAATCAGCGGGAGCAATATTTGGTTTGTGAGTCTTTGGATATGATTAAAAAATGATACGAATGCATCATTTTATAAGCATCAAGATTGAATAAGTATTTTGATAAAAATATCAAATAGTTTGATTTTCAATCAAAGTGCAGAGGAAGCATATGTTCATAAGAAAGAACGTTAAAAGGTACATTGATATTTCTAAATAATAAGTAAACAACACGTTTTTGATTTAACAATATGCTTGTATTAAAATCAACTTTAGTTGTTTTAATACTTAATTTTGGATTGTAATTGATGTCTTTTATAGTGAGTATAAAAGATATGGGGATTGTCTTAAAACGATATACAAGAGCGCCATAATAAAAAGAGAACATATAAGTTGGAATCCTTATGCATTAGCAATAGGAATTATCATACATGTTATGTTGTGTATGATATTGTGTTTTGTTTATGTATTTGATACATGGAGAAAATATAAAACCAAATTAATATTACTAAATGGTTGTTTGAAGGGTTCTCGCGTATTTGTGAAATACTAGAGAATTGTTTATAAAAACAACGAACTCGTTATGATGGAACATTTGGACACAAACTTTTATAAGTGATATTGAGTATAACATGTCAATGATAAAATTTTAAGTTAAAATCTTTAATTTGAAAATGTTTCAAAATAAAGGTAATTGCGGTCGTTTAACGACATGTTGAGAACATTAACTTGAATAGCACTACAATAAACCAACGTATATAGATATAAATGCACAAATTTATAATTGAGCCAAAGGTGATTCCAAATGTTGAGAATCTCATAATATTGTTATAAGATAACAATGTCATGATCATGTTAGAACTTAAAGCTCAATAGAAGTCGAAAGATATACTTCAAATTGTTCCACATGATAAAGGCAGTTTATCAATGTCAAAGAGAGTTAATCGACAAAGTAGATAATTAAAACACAATAGCATACTCATTCACCAAGGGACCGACCTAATTGGTTTTGAGAAAACTGATTGGAGAAGTTGGAATTAGATTCCATAATTGACCCCAAGTGCAAGTGGGAGATTGATATAGTTAGGGGTAAGCCCTAGGGGCAATTATGTAATTTGTTACATATATCTAACTCGTTGACCAATCTTATTCGAAGTAAAAGGTATTTTCTTCCTATTATATACTTGATATAATGTGATTATATAAATTAATTAATTTAATTAAAAGTATATTTAATAGAAAAATCCATAAATGGTGTATTTTGTGATAGTAGTTACAAAGTGTGGTAACCGTGAGTAATTTATCACAATGAAACAAATATACCATTTTAAATGTTCCTAGTTAAAATGCATCGAGACTGGATATCGATGTATCCGTTGAGATTGGAGTACGTAACGCTCTCTAAATGTTGAGCGGTGTATTACTAATGACTATTGATGACACCTGGGGTTACATACTAATAATTATTGGATAACCATGGAACGACTCACTCGATAGTTTTCTGTTGGTTAATATAACTAAGATCAAACAGAAAATATCGATGTGACTGATTACACAGTTCTCTCGACTTGAGAATACTATGCATCTTCAATATGAAAGTTTCAATTTTATTATAGCCAAATCATGACATGGCATCCATCGAGTGACTATAGTTGGGTCGAGTGGAAGTATTGGAAGTGAAGTATTATTCAAAAGAGGATTCGTCTCCTTAGTTATATGCGGTTAATATCACAGTCAACTCAAGTCAACTCAAAGTCAAAATCTTTGATTAGAGCGTTTCAGTTAATAGTAATTGTTATTATTGAACCAAGGACTTTGTATTTGGAATATAAAGTTGAATATGGATGAGGTTGGAATTTCGACCATTACCAAATTCCTTAAGTGCAAAGTGATATAGTTTTGATGAAGAGAATTGGTATAAACAAATTTCACAACCGGGTAACGCTTATTAAACTAAAACTGGATTTTAACGAAACTGAATAAGCGATAAATTTAGCCATAATGTGACACCACCTGCCGAGTGACATATGAATGTTAACATTAGAATAGTTCGATGTTAATCATTGACCAAATTTACACCAAAGAGTTACACATCCGAAATGATGAATTCCCTTAAGACCGAACGATTTAGTTAGTCTATAATTGTTATAAATTAATTAATATTTATGAAATATTAATTATAAAATTTGATTTGAGAAATAAATAGTGTTATATATATTTATAACAGTTATAAATATATCGATCGATATACAATATCAACAAGCGATTAAATTAGATTTAACTACATAATATTTTGGCTTGGGCTTAGATTGGTTTAAGGTCTATTATTAGGGTTGCAAAATTTCGGTTTTGGGAAGGTCTAGGGGTGGCTAAAACATAGGGAATTGACTTGAAGATAATGGGTTGAGATCAAATGACAATGGACAAAAAGGTTTTCCTCGTTTCTCTCTAATACAACTATGTGTGTGTGTGTGCGCGCGCGCGCGCGCGTATGTATCACTAAAATAATGATGAACCTTTTTGGCGCCATTACTTTCTACATTGCTAGTTAAAACACAGCTCTCAATCAATTCCAAAATTCTCAAATATATTTCAAATTAAAATAATATTATTCGATAGTTAGAGGTCGGTGATTCCAGACTTGCAATCTGATGAATCAAGAACAGTAAAAGGAAGGGAAGTCATTGCTTCAACGTGGATTCAAAGACATCATTAAATTGGTAATTTTAATTCGTATTGCAGTAACCAAATTATATTCCATGATCCTATAATTAGCAGTTTCATATCTGTTTAAATATATTGCTACTATATGTTTAGTTATGTAAGATTTTGTAAGTAGATGTAGTTTTCACAAATCAGTTTGGTTATGTGCACAATTTATTTATTGTACCATTTGATTTATGTATAGACAAATATTTTCTACTATGCAAAATTAATTTTTATCATTAATAATTGTTTTATATATATTTATTAATAAATTCATATATATATATATATACATGTACGTGTGTATGTATGTATATATTGATGTATATTTTTCTCTCATAATAGCGTATATGCATATAGAAGATATATATATATATATATATTTGATTTAAAAATTTAGTTCACTTATTTATATATAATATGAATTTAAAAATTCGAAAATTAATTATCATGCATATATTCATATTTTTAAATTAACATTTATGGAATTTTCAATTGTTTATTATATATAAAATAATTATTACATTAAAAATTCGTTTATATATAAAAAATATTATATCATTCCAGAAACGTATAGAAAAAATTTAGAATTTTTTAATAAATTTTATTATTTTTAATAATTAATATTATTTCATAAAAACCGTTTATAATTTATTAAAAACAATAATTTAATCGAAAATTCTTCAATTTTTTTTCTAACCTTTCATTCACGATCCTAGAATTTTTAAAATTTTAAAGTTTAAATTTTTAGTAATATAATATTTTTTATTAGATAATTATTGCCGAAATCAATGTGTTTGTTTTTAAAAATAATATTTCAGCTTTGAAAAATCTTCAGATTTTTTCTAAGCTCTATTTTATGATCCTAGATTTTCAAAAATTATGAAATTTGAATTTTCATCAATAGATTATTTTATGTTAATTATTTATGGTTGAAAATATTTTATTCATAATATATACAAATTGAAATACTAAAATTATTATGTTTGCAAAATAAGTTAATTTTGAATTATAAATAGTTTTTAATAATCGTTCTCTCTCTTTCTATATATATTTATCTATATATAAATGTTTTATGTTCATATATTTATATATAATATATTTATACATACACGTGTGCATGTATTGTAACACATATAAATGCACATATTTGGACAACATGCATGACATACAAAGTGAGCTAATATGTCTGTAAATCCCAACATCTACATATGGGCATATTATACCTTTCACGGATTATTCACATGCACTCACACATATATGTATATGATACATTTATGTATAAACTAAATCAAATAAAATCAATTTCATATCTTAATATATTTGAATTTAAATTAAATGATCTTATTTAAATGAAATTTAGAAATGTTCCAATTCAGTTAGACTTCATAGGCCAAATAAAAATCCAATAGGGTAAAATTTTTGAAATTCACTCATAACTTCTGTTGCGGGCTGGTCTAGTTCCAACAGAACAAGCATTGTAAGATCGCATTGTACATCGACTGCTTGTTGTCGAAAACATTAAAAACTCTCGGGAACGGTGTAAGGTTGCCGAACTTTAAGTTTTCAGAAGGAAGTGACTCATCGAAACTGATTTAAATTATCCAAAATGATGATGCGCTATCGAACATTGCATCTGAATAAAGAAGCTAAACATGACATATGCTTAGCACCTGAATAAATAAGCTAAACATGACAAAAAATAACACCTGAATAAAGAAGCTAAACATGACATAAACATTAAAAATTCAAATTTGAAAGCTAAATAGAATGAATAACAGAAATGAATATTCAAGCTTGCCAATTCAACTACATCTCTTAAATGCACTAAATGTCATTTAGCTAAGACGCACTACCATCAAAGAAAACCAAAAGCCTATTCTACTTTAATAACATTGTCATCCTCGTCACGGTCCTCCATCGAAGCTAAGTACTTATTAAATCATTCCACATACGGTTTGATCCAATCTTCCGCATTGATATTATAAAATTGTTGAAAGCACGTAAATCGAGGCGTAAGAGGCAAAGGAGAGTCCAGACTAAGTTTAACACCAACAAACTGCGAGTTGTTTACGTAACCCATAACTACCGTCCTATCGTGATTTAACATGGTCGCACGCACTGTTATGAGAACAAATGTACTACTCATGTGCGTGCTTAAGAAGACTACAACTGTCCTAAACGTTTCAGCTGTTACAATTCCTAATTCTGGCATTTGCATCCACTCACTGAACCCAATTGTGTTCATACATTGTATTCTTTTCTTTATTTTTTCATACCCACTTTCATCCCACATTCTTTTGTACATCTTCGAATGTAGCAGTAAATTCTCAATCATGGATTCATGTAGATACTTACAAGGATTTTTCGGTCATGATTATGGCGATTCAATTGATTAACCACAACTCAATAACCGCAATCACCATCACTAGGCGTGTCTTTTATACCAATTATGTAAGGTCTCATAGTTTTGGGCATTTGCAACAAATAGTGCTCGTCAACTTAATTGTTCTCATATGATTTAGTCTTCATGCCTGACTTCTTTAGATAAGAACTAATCGGAGTAAGACTTGAACTACAAGACAATGACGCGCGTCTACATGTTCAAAGTAAGAAGGGTCTCGTTTAATGGACTTGTCTTTTTCTGAAGGTCTACCTTTTTTTATAGTTGCCACAGGAGATTCTAAAATAGTGGTTGTTTGAGGAAATGCTAGCAATTTCAAATTTTGCTAAATAACAAGTTGCACGTAGAGATTCATCATACCTACTTTTCAATGCTTGTACTTCGGGCAAGTCTAGGAATCAAGAGTGTAACGATGCAACATGGGAGAGGTGCAAGATAATTGTTTCCAATAAGAATCTATAACGCTAAGGGGTATGAAACCATTTGAATGTCTGAAGTCTGCAAGCATATGAACACATGGTAGTCCATTTACTTGCCATAAAGCACAACCACAATTCTCTATACTCAATCCGACGTTTGAAATGCTATTCAATTCATGTAGAAGTAAATCAAGTGCTTTGTGAGATACGAATCTCAAAAGTTCTTTATTCATTGGCTCATTTTGAAATCCATGCATTGTCCTAGATGAAATCGTTTCGAACGCATGTTCAATTGCAACTAATTCATTCTCACAACAAAGATGTGCGATAGTCTAACATTGCACAAAGCTACCTACAGCTGAATCAAAATATAGTTTTAGACGATGGTGTGCACTTTCAGCTACGCTAGTTGACACATTACCATAGTGTTTATTTTGTTGGTTGAAGCCAAAATAAATATCTCTTATATTTACTAAGCCAATTTTTCATCACATGCGTAATGGATTTTTTTTGCTTAACAAGCCATGAATCACGAAACAAGTTTAAGTTGCTATTGTACTCTTCCTCAGACAATGAGTTAATCACATTTATCCAACCATCCCAAAATAGTTCATACTCCTTTTTTCCTTCCTCATCTTCCAACACTACCACTTTATCCCCAGTCAATACTCGTTTCTTTTTTATAAAATTAGGTTTACAATTTACTTGAACATTCTTCGAAATATGTCGTGCGCAAAGAATATGACGAGCCGTTGGAAATACGGTGGCTACTGCATTCATAAGAGCAATTTTGGCATCTGTGATGATAACTGCTGGAATCTCTTTATCTCTATAACACTTTCTAACATATTCATGAGCCTATATATAAGAATCCGTTGTCTTTCGGCTAATAAAAGAAAGTGCTACGGTAAAGGATGCCCCTGTAGAAGTTTGCGACACCATATGAAAACACGGTAACTTGTATCGATTCATTTTGAACGTGCAATCCAGGAATAAAATTTGATGAAAACACCATATAAGAACGAAATATCTAGGATGATTGAAGAATAAGTTGGAACTTCATTGACAGTACCATCCATTCTATGGTGCATGGAATAATGATGACTAGAAGTCATTGCATAATCCATCTACCTTCCATATTACGTAGTTTAAGCTTCACTTTTGCATTGTAAACATTTCTTATGGTTGATTGGTTCTCCGGGCGGTCAATTTTGATAGCAGTCAAAATATTTCAAGGCCTAACACCACTATTTGTCATGGTTTCAATAGTCTTAACTTCATGATCTTTCAGCTTCGCCACATACGGATGTCCAGTTAATACTATAGTAAGCATGTGATTGTGGCATTCATTCTTCACATTCAATATCCATCTTCCACCGTTTGTACAACGTGCGGTTATCTTAAATGGACATCCACATTTTCTACCTCCCGACTTTCGCCGTTTTTGTTGGGTTTTTGGAACACGACCCTTTACTTTATGATTAGTATACTCCCTGCTTCTTTCACGTACTAGAACCACCATAGATCCTTTTCCATTACCTTGCAAAATTCCCATCCTTGTTCTTTTTGTCACAACAATACCAATCCCGCGATCCATTCTCCAACCTTTTACATTTTCCTTTGACTCGAACTACTGCATCATGAATAATAAAATAAATCAAAACAACATAAATAATACATATATATATATATGCATATATATATATATTATATAATATTTTATCATACCATATCAGTAGTGAAATGAGAAGTTAAATCAGGGTATTCGAAAGGCTGCATGGCGACTTCCTCATTGTGATTGCTACTCCCATCATCGATTTCAATTTCATTGTAACTGTCCACTTCATTTTCTTCATTGCAATCCTGGTTTTCAAACTGTTTATCCACTTCATTTGATTCATTCTTCCAATCATTGTTCGGTATCTATTTAAAAAAAAGAATTATCACTGTCATTACTTTTGCTCTATTCTATCATTCACATGCCATTTTAGTTTGTTAATGTTTCTTCTAATTGGGAAGGTGAACTTTAATTTGTAATTGCTTATGTAAAATTCTTAAGCAATGTTTTACAACAAGGCTTTAAATGACATGAAATGTTTGAAAATAGGCTTCATATGACAAGAAATTTGATAATTCTCAAGCAATGTTTTAAACTCGGCCAGTTCGTCAAGCAATATGATAAGCAATGTTTTAAACAAGGCTGTAAATGACCAATTTTTAATCAAGGCTTTAAAATACAATTCGACAAGGTCTTTCGAAAAAATCCGATTCTGGTAATTTGACAGCGGTCCTCCGAACCAATGTTTAAATAATGCTTTAAAACACAATTTGGCTAGTTCGACAGCATGGGATTGAAATTTAGGAATTATGTCAATATCGAGCTCCAAAAAAATGCAGCAAACTCGTCAAAATAACTTCGAAATTTGGAGTATAGAACCAATGGGATAAAAATGGCGCCACATGTCAAAATATAAGATTTTTTCCGGCAGCGATCATCCAAAATAAAGCTATGATACTTGACGAGCAACTGTCGAAACAAATAATGACCTAAAGCCCTAGTTAAACCCTAGCAAATAAACTTCCCTCGGTGGTTGGTTGAACAAATTTGACATAGCGTTCACTTTCTTGAGTTAGAATCATATTCTCTTCCACACAAATTTCGTTAGGGTTTGATTTCTTCATGATTTACGGACTAATTAATTTAATTAAGAGCAAGACATTAAATTATGATGGCAAGATGGTAATTAGGATAAAAGAGGATAAAAAGGATATTTTGGTAATATTATAATTTAGTGTTAAGGGAAGGCTCTATTTAGTAGTACCCTCTTTGTAATTTTTTCTATAAAAAAAGACCCCCCTTAACAATAAATGGAGTGTCATTAACAAACCCCTTTGTGTGTTTGTGTGTGTATACATGTTTTTTAATGAAAGAGTGATCCATCCTCAAAATCGTTATTTTATTAAAATTAAAGTCAAACTCATCTACAAGCCTAGTGGATGACGTTGCATATAGAATGTGACATCATGATAATAGATGATCAATAAAAAACAGAATAAACATTACCAAGTTATTATATATACGTGGTTTTACATGAATATGTGATGCATTGCAATGATGTTGTACCGATGCGACTATTTGGTATCAATTGAGTTGAGAAATAGTTGCTTTATACTAAGTTGCAATGATTTGGCTTTTGGGATATAGTGATGTGTGAATAAATGCAGAGAGCTCTACGAAGAATGCAATAGAGGTCTGAGTGACCAAAGCAAATATTGGATAATGTGTATGGTTGAGCGACAAGACCATGACCACTATGACCGAATCAAGTTTTGACAAACAACGTTGAACACAATAATTGGGCATGTTGCGGCATTGTTGCAATGTTGAAGATAGTAAGTCGCAATGCGGTTACAATGTTGAACATGGTAAGCATCGTAGTGTAGCTAAAGCTAATTAAATACAATGACATGAGCTTAGTTAGGTGACTGAATTAGTTTAGTTATTGAATCCTGTTTGAGTAGCAGAAGAAAGAGAGAGCGTGAGAGTGTGTGATAAATTCAAAAATAAAAGCTAAACTCACCCTAGTGTGAGTAATAATTTGGTTCCTTTGCATTTCTAATGTTTTTTGTTTTGGTTGAAGGGACAAATAAGAGGGGTTTGAAAATGGATTTAATGTTCAAAGTGATTGAAAAAGGCATCGTGTTTTTTGTGTTTTGAAAATAGTTGATGTTTGTGACAATTATGATCATAAAAGTCGTAGTAGATTATGCAGATATTTAGCTCAAAAGTGATGATAGTTTTAAGAGAAGTTAATTCTTGTGAATAATTGTATGCAATAAATAAGAAATAATAAGTATTCAAACTAGAAGAAAATCAACAGATCAAACAAATGCAAAGTAATAAAATAAAATGAAGAATGCTAAGATAGTATGGTTATCCGACACCAATTCATTTATATGTCCGCTATCCATTATTAATGATTCACATTACTTGATTCGATTACAATGGTTTACTGTAAAGATCCGCAAATCTGTACCCCTTTGAGTCGATAATATTCCACATCAGCTCAACTCAAATTGGACGAAAATACGAATCTTTAGGGAAAAGAAGAAAAGATAGAAGAAGAAATAGAAACAACAACACAGAATCTCATAATCGCAGCGGAACAAAATATAATACATAATAACGATTTTTATGCAAAAGAATGTGTAACAGTTTATAATTACAACCATCAGAGTACAACAATCAATTCATCAAACCGAACAGTTATAATAACCTGCCCTCATACAGCGGAAATATAAAACAAGTACGGAGATACATATCTACTCCTCCAGCTTACCTCCTGAGTTCCATAGCATTCTATCCTGAATCTTTAGCACTCGGTCTGACCTAAGCATTATAATAAATAACACACAAGTCTAGAAAACCAGTGTGAGAAAACACATGCAATTTAAATTATTAACTTTTCCAAAATCCTTTGAAAACAAAGGTATCTCGTAAGACCACGTTACAAATAAACATGATGCGTTTTTACCTTACGATAACCAAAACAATTTATATCAAAATCATGGGTTTTTACCTTACGATAACCAAAACAATTTATATCAAAATCATCTGATGTTATAATAGTGTATATAGAAATTAAATGGAAAATAGCTAATATGCTTGCATCTCACATTCCAGCATAGTTGGGCACAATCAAAACCGTACTGCGCTTATTGGAGAATGGATTCCATCTAATGACTGGGTCACTGGGGTACCGCCAACCATAGTACACCTCTAGAACAATGTACTGAGAACCACATTGGGATCCACTGCTACGCAAGATTGGCCTACCCCTGACCTAGATAGACCGAATATGTTATCATCCCGAGTGTTTCCACCCTTACCATCGAGCACTCCTTCCACGCACAACCATATCCACAATAATTTGGTTTCCGAGGACATATAGAAAGGTGATAACATACCCTACTTGGGTGAGACCTACTTAGCCTTGCTGCATCTCCTCTGTTTTAGTCATTTCCGGTTGATGAGGATCGAGGCTAAGCATTACCTTTCAAGAACGATTTTACTTAGAATGCTCATCGTCCTCTAATGATGATGTTCTGATAGCATTCGTCCATACAAGTTGTCCTGGGTCTAAACAAACCGAATCACTGTCTTCATCATCTTCACAGTATTCATTCGTTACGTTCAAACCAGATAGAAGAGGTTTTCAGATAATTAAACCCGATCCCGGTCTCTACGAAACGATCAAAGAAATTGGCCTATATTGATAGTCGGTTATTTAACTATCAAATAACATCCAAAAGCAACACTAGGCCTTATTTTATAATCTCCAGGATATTTATTTCAAAACATCTTTCCAAGATATATATATATATATATTCAATCTTTTTAATATTCTATATTTGAAAACAATTTTCAACACTTGTATCCATAATAGGATATTTCACCATTTCAATACTTAGAAATATTTCCCACTAAGACATTTCCAAAGTCTCCTTTTCAATACTTAGGAAAATATTTATATGTATAATTTCCAAAATCATTTTAGTATTTAATTTGGAAATATTTCAACTTATCTCTTAAGTTTATGAAATTTTTAAACAACTCTTCTTCAATTTCCAAACTGATTATACTCATTTATAATCCGAACCAACCATTTATAACTTCTTTAAACGAATTCAAAATCTTTCTGGAGTTATCGCATCTAAACATCAAAAATTTTCTTAAGTCTCTAAATTCCATTATAAGGGTTCTCCTATAAAACCTCACCTTTAAAATAAAACTTGTCTACACATCATAAGAGAATTTTATAAATAAATTTTCAATCATTTCAACTATATATATAAGATCATTTTAAAGAGTAATAATTTATTTTTATTTTTAAAATATGTTTTAAGTTACTATTTAAGATAGTAAACACTTTTAAAAACTGTCAATAACTCTTTTAAAAATAAACAAATCAATTTACAAAGTTGATTATAAAAAAAAAAAAATTTTATTCAATAAATATTAAATCTTTGATAAATTCATTTTCCATAATATTTCAATACTAACTAGTTTAAAATTTCATAGTTTAAATAATAAAGTTTGCCTTTGGAAAAACAAACTTAAGCTCTTAAAAATAAAAATATATTTTAAAATCTCAATAACCAATTTAATTTATAAATTCCTCTCGATTTGCATCACATCACCTCCCTTTCGGTTTTCCTTAACCATTTTCCATATTCTAATATAAATTCACCTATGAACTTTATATTCCCAATTTACCATCCTGATATCGATTTCCCTCTGTTTATAAACATCGTTTATAAATTTTATGACCCCTTTGGTTTTAGCTGTTTATAAAAATAATCTTATTTTATAAAATTCCATTATATATATTCATTTCTTATAAATTCCTTAGATTTCAAATATGTATTTTTAGTATTTAAATTATCAAAATTCAGGCCAGTGTCACAATAGCATCCAAAAATTTCCAATTACTACAATAATCTATAACAGATTATTCTTCACAAATCATATATCACTATATAAGAAAAAAATACAATATATTTGAGTTATCCAGTTGGGTCCCTCCAACCAGTTTTCCTGCATCCACATATGTTAATACAATATAAAATAAATACCAATTCCACTTCGAGAGGAATATCGCGGTATATAGGGTCATTCGCTATCATGCGGGGCACATAGGGTCTCATCCGCTATAATGTGCGGGAATATCACTCCAAATATTAATATATATACTATTATATATATATAATATCACTCAACGAATAATCATTTTCTAAATTCAACTAAGCAACCAATAATTAATTTCAACAATTTAAAATTAAATTTGGCATCCACATGAGTGAGAGTTATTCTCATCTTTAATTTTCCCAAATTGCTAATCGTTCCAATTTAATTCCTGCTGACTTCGAAAAATTTCAATGCTGCCGATCTTATGCGATTCAACCTCGTATAATCAATTTCAAATTATATAAATTAACGATTATAATCTTAACTAATCCACTAATTATGTAATTTAAAATATTTACTAATTCACGAATTTAATATACCATAAATTGCAAAATTTTAATTACCTTTACTAAACTTGCTTAAGCGCTAACCATCCCAACTTCCCACTGTAACCATCCATATTTTATTCACAAATTTTATTATCCAGAGATTTCAAGAATCTGCAATTTTGGCAAATGCTTCTCAACCTACTCGATCTCTTCAATTGCCCCAGTTCTCCTTCTTTTATAAAATATCGAACTTGTGCCACCTACAAACTGCTTCCACCATGATACTCCACCTTTGGTCGCCCAAACCTCTATTTGGATACTCTGGCCGACGCGACCTCATCCCTTCTCGAATCACGACTTCCCAGCCATAGTCGAACGCGACTTGGAACCCTTCTCACAACTGACAGTCGTCGCTTTCCTCCACGCTTCCATACGGTGCTGACCTCGCCCCCAAACCCGATTCCACCATCCCAATCGCCTCTCATCAACGACAATCCCTTAAAATGCTAATCCTAGACAACTCCTCCACTTCTATGAACTATCAAACTACTTCGAAAGCAGCAGCTCTTCCCCTCCCTTATACACCAGCGTCGAGCGATCTATTATCGCACACAATAATTTTTTTCTTGATGAACGAGGATTCGACCTTTCCTCTTTTTATTATACCAGTCGATTTTGAGATAATTCGATTTTGAATTTGGAAGAAAAAATAAGGAGCGCGGTTATTATTATTTTTTCTTCGAACGAATGTTATATGTATTCTCTTTTCTCTGCATTGCCGTTTAAAAAGACGGAGAGGGAAAATGATTGATAAGAAGGAGGCGTGTTTTAAAAGAACATTGAAAGATAGAATATACAATTGAAAGGAAAGGTTTGCATGCATATATATATATATATATATATATATATATTCAAAATGTTTCCGATTTACGCAACTTAAAATTTCAAATCCCAATCGAGCCGTGGCGCAGACATTCGTAATGTTATATCCCATATTCCAAACGCAATGGAAAAGGTTTCGAGTCCTAATTCGATCGTATGGAGAAGGTAGGCTTTTGGATCGACTATTAAATTTAATTCGATTAAATTATTTCTAACCGTTTATATTTCGTACAGCCAAATGATAACTCCAAATGCTACGAAAATTAGAATCCGATAATAATTTTGGATCCAGTTGTTTATACCAAAGCCAAGCGAACCCCCAACTCATCTAGGCTCAAAGTCAAGGAGTCTTCGTCTAGGAGCCTAGGGAAGCTTGAGTCTTAGCCGCGAGCGAAGTGGCACGCGCCAGTGCGGAGTCAGCAACAAGTGCTGAAGCCAAGGAAAGAATAATAGAATAGAAAGCCTAACTATTCGTTCAGTTCACTTGCTACTTCATAATCTCACCCGTCTACGCGCATCAACGGATCTAGTTCGACTGGCTCACTTTCATTTAAGTGAAGTTCTGTAATGAGAGACTGTGTCTCGAAAGGCTATTTAAACGTCAATTTAAACGATATATTTTAAAATTTGAACAAATCACTTTTATATTCGATTTTAACTTTTTTATTATCTTTCATTGTTATTAATATAAATTTTACAGGCCTTTAATTATTTTTATCGAGCTTACACTCAAGATTCAATGTTTTAATAAATTTCCAATTATTGAGTTAAATAACTAAATTATCCAATAAATCGCCATATTTAAATTCTGAATTTATTTTATAAATAAAAACCAAATTTTCATATCCAAAATCAATCCATAATTCAAATTCAATATTTAAAACCATTTAAATATTCGAAATCAAACATCGACAAATACGGATTATTACATTCCTATCTCCTTAAAAGAATTTCGTCCCTGAAATTGTTAAGGCAGGAAAATGCTCCAAACCCGTTAACTTATTAAAACGCACCTAGTGAAAATTCGATATTCGCTTTTCTAATCTTTTGTTTCGCCCAAAACAATTAATTTTCAATTCTAATTCCAGAATCCTTTATTTTCAATTCCAATTTGAAATCAATTCGTCGTTAATAAAAAATTTCCAAAAATTTTCAAATTTTTTCTCATACCCTAAATTTTTGAAATTTTTCTGCAGAGTCTCCCTTGTATGGAGAGGCTTTTGCAATCTGACAAGAGATATAAATACATATACATCGACCCACGGGGTCGGAAAACAAAATATATAACATCGTAGTATTTAATCCGAAAACGTACCTTATTTTAGCATTTTTAAGCAAGCGGCTTATATATTTTGCAATTCGCGCAATCAAAGTCAAGCAAAACAGCTTCAAGTACATGTACTTACTCAACTTAAACATGTAAGTACTAAATATATGAAATTCCATGACATTTCATTTATTTAACTAGTGTAAACACATAAGTTTCATAAACTAGCATGCTAAACAATTGTTTACAGGCAACCATAAGGTTCCAACTTCAATATAATCACTTTCAATCAATCCATATACTATTTCATTCAATCCGAATGATTTACAACCAAATTTATTTACATTAAATTCACATTTGTACTAAAAATATTAATATTCATTCCAAATTGATTAAAATTAATTTATTCTCTTTCTATTAATTCACAGAATTTTATTTGCTTCCGTTTATGTCATAGACCAATTTTCTATGCAAATTCGATGATATTCATTTGATAAAATAACCATTAAAGCTTATAGCTATTTTAAATTTATTTCACATCAATTTATATGCAATTTTATTCCATTTTAAATTTGTTCACGATCAATTCAATTACATTCAAAATCTATTTTATTTAACTCGAAAACATTTCATGCTATTTTATTTAACGGCCATTTCACAAATTTACTCAAATCCAAGCTTCTATTAAATATTAATTAAGCCATTTATTTCAATCATTTAACCAACAACTTAAGTTCATTGCTATTTGCAAACAAATTTCCTTTCAACTTTTGATTTGATTTTTATTCAGTCAAACTTCATACTAATTACTAATCTATTTAATTAGTTACTTCACTTATCCCACTTCTCTTATCCCCTTCCTTCATTCTTTTCTTAATCACTACAACTTTTTCTGTAGCCTCTCGGATCATGTCTGGCCCAAGTACTGGTCTATCTCCCGTCTCAACCCAACACACTGGTGACTTGCATGGTCTTCCATATAGGGTTTCATAAGATGCCATACCGATGCTTGCTTGGAAGCTATTGTGATAGGAGACTCAACTAAATGCAGATGATCCTCCCATAATCCACCAAAATCCCGAATACACGCTCTCAAGAGATCTTCTAGAATTTGATTTACTCGCTTTGTTTGTTAGGGGGTGGTATGATATGCTTAGGCTCAACTTGTTCCTAGAGTTGTCTGCAATGCTTAGGGTTTCATAAGATGCCATATTGATGCTTGCTTGGAAGCTAATGTGATAGAAGAACTCAACTAAATGCAGATGATCCTCCCATAATCCACCAAAATCCAGAATACACGCTCTCAAGAGATCCTCTAGAATTTGATTTACTCGCTCTGTTTGTTAGGGGGTGGTATGATGTGCTTAGGCTCAATTTGTTCCTAGAGTTGTCTGCAATGCTTCCCAAAATTGGCTAGTAAATATGAAGTCTCGATCACTTATAATACTCATAGGAACTCCATGCAACTTGACTATCTCTCCTATAAAAATTTCACTTAAAGAAGCAACGGTCCTTGTTGGCTTCACCGGAATAAAATGTACGCTCTTCGTTAGCCGATCCATGGTAACCCACACTCCTTCATTTCCTTTTCTAGTTCTAGGTAAACCGTCGATAAAAATCGATTGATATCATTTCTCATTTCCAAATTAGGTATCTCTAAGTGTTGTAATAATCCAGCTTACTATCTCTCTCATAAAAATTTCAGCCAAAGAAGCAGCAGTCCTAAATGGTTTCATCGGAATAAAATATATGCTCTTCGTTAGCCGATCCACGATAACCCACCCTCCTTCATTTCTTTTTCTAGTTCTAGGTAAACCATTGATAAAATCTAATGATATCATTTCCCATTTCCAATCATGTATCTCCAAGGGTTGTAATAATCCAACTGTCTTCTAATGATCACTTTTGATTTGTTGACAGCACAAATACCTGCTAACAAAGATAGAGATATCTCTCTTCATTCCTTTCTACCAAACATCCGCTTCATGTCCCTATGCATCTTTGAGACACTAGATAGATGCTCAATTTAGAACAATGACATTCTGACAGAACTTCCCGCCTAAGACCGTTTACATTCAATACACAGATCCATCCATTCATCGTCAATACTCCATGGTTATCAATCTTAAAACTTGTACACTATCCCTCCTCAACCTTCCTGATGATTGCCACTTAGCTTCTGTCCACTCTTTGCTTGCTTGCTATTCCTTCTAGAAGAGTCGGGGCAACCTCCAAAAGAGTCAAAACGGCATTCCTGCTTAAGGCATTTGCCACCACATTAGCCTTTCCCGGCGTATAAAGAATATCCAAGTCATAAGCCATCAGGAATTCTAACCACCACTGTTGTCTTAGGTTCATATCCTTTTGAGTAGAACGACACTTCAGGGATTTATGATTTGTGAAGAGCTTGAATTTTTCACCTAACCGAAGAAAGAAAACATATTCCTAAAATCTCTAAAGACTATAAAGAAACGAAGATAAATAGAAGGATCCTTACCCAACAGGTAGTGCCTCCACATTTTCAATGCAAAGGGAACAATCATCAACTCCAGGTCATGTGTAGCATAGTTCTTCTCATGAGGCTTCAACTGTCTACTTGCATACACAATCACTTTGCCATGTTGCATCAAAACAGTGCCTAGTCCTACTCCATAAGCATCTGTGTAAACTGTTAATCCATCATTTCCACCTGGAATAGCCAAAACTGGTGCACTGCTTAATCTCTTCTTCAATTGTAGAAATGCTTCTTCACACTTTGGAGTCCTTACAATATTCTCCCATTTCTTAGTTAGCTTAGTCAAATGGGGGGAAATCTTAGAATAATCTTGACTAAACCTCCTATAGTATCCAACCAAATCTAAGAAACTACGAACCTCTATAGGAGTCCGCGGTCGCTTCCATTCCTGAACAGCTTCCACCTTCATTGGATCAACTGAAATACCTTCTCTTGACACAATATGTCCTAAGAGTCTTACCTCTGATTGCTAAAGATGGTACTTAGAAAATTTCACCTTCAGGACATGTCTCCTCAATGTTTCTAACATCACTTCGAAATGATGCTTATGCTCGTTCTTAGATTTGGAGTAGATATGGATGTCATCGATGAAAACTAACACAAACTTGTTAAGAATATCTCGGAAAACACAGTTCACGAGATCTATAAAATGTGCAGGTACATTGCTTAGCACGAAAGGCATAACCAGCCACTCAAAGAAACAGTCAGAGCCCCTAAATGCATTTAAGGATATACTATCTCTAGCAACCCTCAACTGATGAAATCCAGTAGCTAGACCTATTTGAGAAAATACCTTAGCCCCATGAAGTTGGTCAAAAAGATAATCGATGCGGGTTAAGGGGTACTTGTTCCTAATTGTCAGCTTATTCAACTCTCTATAGTTCGCGCATAACCTTAAAGATCCATCAGACTTAGCCGCAAAAACCACAGTAGACCCTCAACTCGAATGACTAGGCCAAATCAATCCTCTCCTTAATAGGTCTTGGGTTTGACTTACCAACTCCTCTCTCTCCCTCAGAGCCATCCTTCACTTAGGTAGAATCATAGGCTTTACACCATGGACTAAATCAATGCAGAACTCTATCTCTCAGTGCGGGGGTAAACTTTTAACCTCTTCGAATACATCAGGTAAATTCTTAACAACTTTAATAGACCCTATATTTTCTTGGGATGCCTCCAGGGCATATAGAAACTACACATATGAATATCGCGTTCCTCACTTGGTACTTTAGCAATTCTTTCCAAATTGTTACTAATGATACAGTTCTTTCACTATAATCTAAAACAGCTCCATATTTTGATAACCAATACATACCAAGAATAATGTCAAATCCTTTAAAGTCTAAGACATACGAGTCGTAAGAAAAGTGATGAGAAAGGTTGGAAATTGGCACATTCTCATAAATCATATTTAAATGGGTTACCCCACCTATGGGGTTAGATACACATATAGGGTTTTCTTCAATACTCGGAATAAGATGAAATTTATCTACTGATTTCAAAGAGATAAAACTATGAGAGGCACTGGTATCAAATAATGCTCGAACAAAAATACCATTGATCAGTAAGGTACCTTCAAGGATGCCTTCCCCCTTCACATCCGTTGAAGTTGATGGTTCATTCTTAATGGCGTACACCTTGGGTTGGTACACCTTATTCATAAGTGGGTAGTCCTTTACCATATGCCCCGGTGATGGTAATTAAAACTGCTCGAGGCGATGGCAATTAAACATACAGTCCTCTAGACCATCGAGGAGATAGGTCCACTTTGATGCTTTGGAGCTTTACGATTTAAATGGTACCTGGCAATATGTCCTTTATGCTTGCAAATATAACAGCCACTATCCTTAGGATTTTCTCTTTGAACTTCTCCCCACTTCCCTTTTCCTTGCTTCTTCCAATTAGGATTAAACTTTCTCTTGTTAGAACCATTTCCATGGGTATTTCCACTAGGTGCTACTAGAGTAGTCTTCTTTTTTTCCAAGGCCTCGTACCTTAGAGCCATATCAACTAAATCCACAAAGTATCTTTAACTTGAGCAATCGTTTTCTCATGGTACTCTTTCCTCATACCCAAAATTAACATCTCATTTTTTTAATGGGGTATTGATCAATTCTGGTCCAAAATAAGATGGCTCGTTGAACTTCATCTCATATTCTGCTACAGATAAATCCCCTTGCTTCAAGTCCACGGAGTTCCTGTACATCCTGGTCCGTCCTACTGTTGGCAAAGATTGTTCCTCAAAAACTTCTTTAAATCACTGCAGCCAACTCCAAGTCATGAGTAGGATATCTAACTTTGTGCGGTCTAAGCTTCCTGGATGCATAAGCAATAACCTTGCCCCTTTGCATCAATACCGCTCCCAATACAGTACCACATGCATCAATGTATACCACCAAACCTTGGTTACCATCTGGAATTACTAACACTGGCGCATTGGTTAATAAATGCTTTAACTTAAGGAAACCTTCCTTACATTTGTCAGACCAAACAAACTTCACGTCCTTCTTAGTAAACTTAGTCAAAGGCGCTGCTATCCATGAGAAATCCTTGATGAATCTCCAGTCATGCCAGTAAGTCCAAGAAAACTTCTAATATCGGTCACCATTTATGGTCTCTTCCAATTGTTCATAGCTTCTATCTTATCTGGATCGACTAAAAATCCCTTCTCTGAAACTACATGACCAAGAAACTTAACCTCTTTCTTCCAAAAACGATACTTGGAAAACTTCACCTTTAGCTGATTCTGCCTCAGCGTCTCCAACACTACTCTAAGATGAATCTCATGCTCTCTTTCATCTTTGGAGTACACCAAAATTTCATCAATAAATACCAATACGAACCTATCCAATTACTCTCGGAAAATACGATTCATCTGATCAACGAAGAAAGCAAGTGCATTTGTCAAGCTAAATGGCATCACCAACCACTCTTACAAACCATACCTAGTCCGATACGCCATTAAAGGAATGCTATCCTCTTCCACTCTTAACTGATGGAACTCCATCATCAAATCCAATTGGGAAAATACTTTGGCTCCACTCAACCGATCAAACAGACATCTATCCTTGGCGGGGGTACCTATTCTTAATCATCCTTTCGTTTAACTTACGATAGTCGATGCACATCCTTAATTACCCATCTGGTTTCTTTACGAACGCCGCAGCCGCTCCCAAAGATGAACTGCTTGGTCTGATAAAATTCCTTCTCTATAGATCCACTAGCTGCTCCTTCAATTCCTTAATCTTTGTTGGTGCCATCCTACTAGGTGGTCTACTGACAGGTTCAACTTCCAGTACAAGATCTATTAGAAACTTAACAGCTCGCTACGGGGATAATCCAGTAATCGGCTCAAAAATATCCACAAATTCTCTAGCCACACGAACCTGACTAAGCTCTCCTTCAACTTCCATGACACTCAACAAAGCACAAACACTCTTACTGGAATTCTCCACTGAGAAAATGATTTGGTTATGACTATTCGGGTAGCTCAATGATATTTTCCAATCCTAGCAAAATATCCTAGCCTTATACTTACCTAACCAATCCATACCCAAAATGATCCCAAAATCTACGAAATTAAAGACATACAAGCTGCATGCAAACTTATGACCTAATAAATCAAGTTCTACCTGGTCACATCTCGTCCCAAGAGTTGCATGTCCTCCTATTGGATTTGCAGCCCTTAACGAAGTAACAAGGTATGTGGGTTCTATACATAACCTATCAACCAAATACTGTGATATAAATGAATGTGATGCACCGGTATCAAAAACTACCCTAACTGGTATACTCTAAATCAAAAGCGTACCTTCCATCACAGTCTTTCCTTTCTTTGTTGTAGTAGGTCTAGAAGAATATGGTGGTCCAATAGCAAACACCTTTTCTCTGTCCGCCCTGATTGGCTCTGGAAACTGGTTCTTATAATGCCCAACTTGGTCACAGTTGAAACATTTCACATTTTTCTTCTCTGTGGGCTTCTTTCCTTTACCAGTTCTACACTCATGGGCATAATGACCCTTCTTATCACATCATAGTACACCAAATTTGCCTTTGCCTTCTTAGTGGCTTCCCTTTTCTGGGTCCTTTCTTCTTAATGTTTTTCCTTTTCTTTCCCTGAAGACTCTGGAACTCAACCGACTTCTACCTAACTGACACAGAAAGCATCTCCTTATGGCGGATGGCCATCTCCACCACTACATGATAAGGTTCTCCAATATGAGTCATAGCTATTCTGCCTGGCTTTGGCCTCAATTCTCTAATGAATCTCTTATTTCTTCTGACATCAGTGTCAACCAAAGCATAACCATATCGAGATAGCTCATCAAACTTGGTAGTATATCGATCACATACATCCTCCTTGGAAAAGATCCACGAACTTCCTCATCAATGCTGATTTGGCAACTTCAAACAAGAACCTCTGCTCGAACCACCTTCTAAAATCAGCCCATGTCAGCTCTTCCTTCGGAACTCCAGCAATCACACTATTCCACTAGTGAAGTGCTAACCCCTGCAACTGTCTAGAGGCTAGCCTTCTCTTCTCTCCATCCTCCAAGCCTAAATATACAAAGATCCTTTCATAGTTCAACAGCCAATTCTCAACTTCTACTACATCCTCCGTTCTAACAAACGGCTTCCTACCTAGACTAGTCTCTGATTAGCTTGGTATAGTAATAACCAGCTGGAACTACAAGATTAACTCCTCCAACATTACCAGCAGCTCTTGCTTGCAAAATATTAACCAACAACCGATACACCATCTTTGCATCTACTGATGGATTTCCAGAACCAACATTGGCCTCGGTATTTTGGTTAGCATTAGCCTGTCGATCTTGGTTGCTCCGAGTATTAGGTCGAGCATTTCCATTGGTTGTGGTGCTTCCTCCTCCTAGATTTCCTCTTCCGTTTCCTGCCTCCATGTCCTCTTTCTCATAAATTTGCATACAAGCCTTAGTAAGATACAGAAGAATGGTCTAAGAGAGAGGGAACGCGTATATAGATATATACCTAAATATCAAATACAAGTACATTACTATAGCATTAACCCAAACCCCGATCATATTTTTAAATTCATTGGATTATGTTTCAAAAAGCTTTTAGGTTTAACTTTTTTTAAAAGTTTCATAAACCCACGCTCTGATACCAACTAGTAACATCCCCCTACTTGAAGGCCCAAAACCAACGGCTACAGATGCTGCAGTCATCCGTAGTTATTAATCTTTGATGACCAAATACGACGGTGCTGGATTCATTGATACACATATCATAAGAATATGGAAAAAATTTAACAATTCAAAAACATATTTCCACATTCCATTCAAAACAATTTATGTTCGTTACATAATCCCAAAACGTTAACCACGTTCAACAAAATATAATTATTACACATACGCCAAGAGCGACATATAAAGATGCCTCCTTGGTTGATCAAGTATATAATAAGGCGAATAAATCTGCCTTTACAAACCAAACACATAGTGGAAAAAGATATCTCTAAATAACTATATGCCTCTTGCACGCCTTCAGAAGCTTTGTTTGTCTAAAAAGAGAACTTGAAAACCCTGAACTTCAAACTAGTCAAAATCAATTGAGTACTTGATAGTTTAAGGGGAAAACAAAAACTTCGGGTCAGATAAAAAGCCTGGAATGAATAATAATCAAGCATCTCAATCTTTTTACATATATAGTGAGACCAAGCCGCTTAGTGGAACGGTTTTCCTCCTCACTAGCATCCTAAAACCTTTTTTCGAAACCATATTCCATGCGTCTGCATCCATAATGGTTAAAACATACATTTTCAAAATGTTATGATGATATGTATATTTAAAACAGCTAGGATATCCCATCTCCAGTTTAATCCGACTCCTTGTCAAAATTATAGTTTCTAGAGTCACTATTAACCTTTTAGTTTCCATGGGTTTACTAATAACATTTATATAATTAATGAACATCCTATTCTTTTCATAGTTTTCATGGGGTCACTAATAACCTATAGGCTCCTGCTAGTTAACTTAATTAATTCATGGGTCCTCTTGAACCTATTAGTCATTCCAATAACTAATCATCTTATCCTAATTTTCATGGATTGACTAGGAACCTATGGATTTATCCAGTAACTCATTTCACATCCTAGTTTTCATGTATTGGCTAGGCACCTGCAGATACTTCCATTAACCACTTTCTTATCCTAGTTTTCATGGGTTTCCTTGGAACCTATTGACTAATGTCAATTCTTAATCCGGATATAGTTTACATGGGTTCACTACAAACCAATTAGCCCCTGCTAACTACTTGAAACATAGTTTTTAGGGTTTACCATGAACCTGTTGGTTGCCTCCAATAACCACATAATTATAGTTTTCATGGGTATACTATGAACCTTTTGTTTACCTCCAATAACTATTGAGTGTAAGCATCCTATATTTTGGTGACCCTGACTCGGATGCAATTCTACTCATTCATGAGTTCAAGCAATTTATTTTCACTTTAGAGTTAACCTAGCTGGTTCTTCTACCCCCTTTTCCCAAAATACAATTATGGGTTATCATGTGAATATATTCATATTTGAAGAAGCAAAACAACATTTTAACAGTGCCACTTATGTGGGTTTAAGTTCCTTGAATTGGATTTCATACAAAACATAGTTAACCCTTTAACTTATATTTTTATCAAGGCACTACTTCAAAATTACATACTTAGAGTCATTATAAAACTCCTTTATATAAGCCGTGGGTTTTCCTTTAATAATTTGAGTTAGGGTTTTAAAACCTTTCGACAACGTCCAAGGCTCCAGCCTTCGATCCCTTAGAAAGCTTTGCTTTCGACCCCTTCAAAAGCCTAAATCTTATCTTTTAAAACAATAGGCTCCATCCTTTTTAATACTTTAAAACACTTCCTTCGAAACCTTTCGACCTTGGTAAAGTATCATTAAATAAGAGTAGAACCTTTTGACCTTGTTAAAGTATCATTAAATGAGAGTAGAACCTTTCAAGACCAATGAAGGTCAAACCTTTCAAAATAATTGAAAATCAAACCTTCCGAAAGCATTGGGTTTGTACTTAAAATATTACTTTGGATCATAGTGAAAATAAGTGAAAGTATCTCTTTCAAAGCCAAACTTTATTTTATAAAATATTAGGGAAGTTTGATGGTGTCGAAACCATCCTTTCGAAAGCATTAAAACATTTGGGAAATTATTGAACCTTTCGACAACGTCGAAAGCTCCTGCTTTCGACCCCTTCGAAAGCTATGGGAAGCAGCTTGTTTTTATAAAAACCATTAAACCTTTGGACAATGTCGAACGCTCCTGCTTTCGACCCCTTCGAAAGCTTTAAATAAAAATAAAGGCAGCAACTCTTTTTTTCCAAAATACTCTTTGAAACAACCTTTCGGAAACATAGCTTTTGACTGTGTCGAAAGCTTCTTTGAAAACTATCCTTTCAAAACCATAACTTTCGGCCTGTCGAAAGCAAGCATAGCTTTCGACCTTATCGAAAGCACTTTATAAAATTAACCATTCAAAATCATAGCTTTCGACCTTGTCGAAAGAAAACATAGCTTTTGACATTGTTGGAAGCTTTTTAAAACATGCAATTGATTTTCTTTTTCAAATCAAAGTAAACTAAGGGTCCATCTCCTTCGAAAGCAACCCTTAGACACCATACCTTCCGACTTGGTCCAATTCACTACATACTACCTGAATGATATCTTGTCCTTTGCTTTCGACCTTGTTGGTCATTGAAGTCAAAAGGGCTTGGTCGATAGGTCTAAGTCGAAAGGTTTGCTAAAGAAGGCGGAACAACTTTTCTGGGTAAAAGCTGATTTTGCCAAAATAAGTAAACTTTTTGTAACAAACTTGCCTACTTGTAAATATTTGATTGGCCTTCACAACTTTTAAATAATTTGGATGATATTTGTCGCATTTTATCATATCTAAAATCAAATTAATATTTAACAAATAAGCCTTTCCTCTTATAAAACAATTCAATCATTTAGGTCCTCCTTTCGAAATAATTTAATTTCCATATTAAATCACTTAGTAAAAATCCCCTAAAATTCCAGAAATTCACTTTAATCATGTTTTCTAACATATCAAAATTTTAGAACCGAATTCTTAATATATTTTCCAAAATAAATTTATAAACCCAAATAAACATATTTTCCTTTGAAAATTCTTAACTAATTCTCCATGGCTTGATAAATTGTGAAAATTGAACCCAACTCCAAAATCATATTTTTCATAACATAAAATTATTTTGAAAACCAGCCGGCCTTGCCAAAAAGTGGACGGTCCACTATAAAATCAGTTGGCTTTTCCAAAAAAAATCCATGGCATTTAAAAATCATTTAATCTCGGTTTTACCCTAAAACCATGTATATCTCCTTTTAAACAACCTTGTTTAATCTATATGAATCACCAATCAAGCATATCATTCAATATATCATAAAAACAGATTTACCCTTGAATCCAAACCCATATGATTGAAAAACCAAAATAGATACGTAGCAATTATTATTCACCTTAGATTGGATAAGGAAATTGATGATTCATTGAGATTTATTTCTCCTAGCTTGAATCCTAAGCTTAAATTTGGTTTTCTCTTCTCTTCTTTCTTCCTAATGGTCGGCCTTGCTTTCTTACGGTTATAACTTTTTGCTTGAGATACAATGAACGTGTATGACTAAGGGGAATAGAATAAGGAGGAAAATATGGGCGGATATTTACCCTAAAGCCTTACGTTTAATTACTTAACCATTTATAAGTTCATTTTGTTAAATAAACACGACCACTAAATTTTTATTAATCAACCTCAATCTCCTTATCTATATTATTTTATTTTATTTGTTCTAATTAAATCTCCTGAATAATGTCATCATTAAAAGTAGGGGTGTTACAATCCCTCTTTATGGTATCAGCTCAGAAACCAACACATATATTTTTGAATGAATGTATATTTTTGAAATTTGGAGTAGACTACTTGTAAATGGAGACTTTCATGGGCCATCGACCTCCTTAAGGCTTGAGTGGTATAACATTTTCAAGGCTACCAGATGAAAACTCAAATTCTCTTAATCATCTTTAAGAAATTTATTTATGCCTTTTGGTATGAGCGAAATGAATGTATTTTTTGGAAAAAAGGCCTCTAATGTGTCAGAAATCTACTATAAGGTTCAAAAGCAAATTAGTTTTAGATTGAGAAGTAACAGAGCTAAGCACGAATAAGCTCTTAATCCTCTTTTTGTGCTTCTATTACTACTTTTTTGTTTCTTCTGAATTCCCATGGAAAGTTATGTTTAGTTATATGTAATTATAAATTTTATTAATAGATGGGCTAGGCACCCTTACTGCAATTGCCTTTAAAAAGACTAAGTTCTGTAAAAATTAGTTAAGTTTATAAAAATTAAGTTTTATAAAGTTAACAAACTTTTATAAAATCTCATCTAAGTTAGCTAAGTTTTATAAAATTAACTAACTTTTATAAAGTTAACTAACTTCTATAAAAGTTAGCCGATTGTTATAAAAATCTACTAAAGTAACTTAATTTTATAAAAATTAATTACTTTATAAGAATTAACTAAGTTAATTAAGTTTTATACAAAGTAGTTAAGTTTTATTAAAAAGTAACCAAGTTTATATAAATTAACTAAGTTTAATAAAATTGACTAAGTTTAATAAAATTAAGGGACATAGCAAAAATATCCTTGCGAATGTTTAGCACGATGTTGGGTTCTCTTGTTCTTTGATGGAGCATTTAAATGAAAGAGGTCTAATGCAGTCCCAGTAACTCATCAAATTGCTTTGGTAAACAATTAAATGTAAAATTTATTCAAAAGTCAAAGGATTGACAACATTCTTACATGTGCATTGGATTAAATTTTGAGCAAAGCAAACTATAAAATATATAATCTACCTAAATCCATTATTTTACTTTAGCCAAATGACCACGTATATGGGTTCTTGTTTATGGGATCTTGTTTCACTTACATGCACAACATGTTAATAAATCATATTGATTTTGATGACAACAACCATATAAATAAGGATACTAATATTTTGTTAAGTTGTATAGTACATATTGTAGAATATTACATAAGTACAAAATGATTAAACTTGAAGAATGATCAGTGTAGAGACTAAAGTTCAAGATTTAGAGATAATCAAGACTCATGAGTTTAAAGACAAAGATTTGAAGAGCTTGGGACTTTAATGTACGTTTATGAGTTATTAGAATAAATTGTTAAAAGTCCCTGATAGTAGATTCTAATCTTTATCACAAAATTCCGATCTTTGATATTTTATTAAAATATATTTTTATAAATATTTTATAAAAGTTTTTATGTGTTCAAAAAGAATTTTTTTAAATTATTTACAAAAATATAGAAGTTTGAAAACATTTAAAAGAATAATTATTTTTCAAAGTAAACATAGATATGTCGACATAGTCCTCCTATGTATGTCGACTCATAGACCATTGAAAAGGTATAATTTTAGATTTTGAATAGTTGTGATTTTTAACCGCATCATTTCGCGAATAGAGACATCTCTTCATACATTATATAAAGAGGACTGGAAATTTTTTATTAACTACTTTCTCTACTTTTTTCTTACTCCAAATTCTTACCATATATTTCACATAATCCACTTTCTATACTCTTTGAATTCATTCAAATTCAATTTCTACATTACTACATTCATTCACTACAATCTAATTACTAATTTGGAAATATTCTCTCATCAAGTCAAAGATCAAACTACAATCAGAAGAGATATTAGATATCTTGTATCCCAGATACAATTGTTCATATTTAGAAATCAACAACTCTACTATTATTTTTTTGGGTGTGCTTATTGTCCATTCAAATCAAGTTGATGTGCTTAGTAGTCGGTCAAAATCTAGTGGGTGATCTTGTTTCTCGATAAATCAAGAGAGTTTGTCCTGGGCTTGTGAAACAGGAAGGTGTATCACGCGGCCTTAAAATCGAGACTATATTCTAGTTTGCTTGCTACCTGATTAAAGTAAGTGATTGAAAATAAATATGTACAGTATCTGTATAGTATTGAAAATAAATTTGTACAACTTCTCTAGAAAGCTTTGAGAAACCTTCTCGATATTCCAACAAAGAAATCCTCAAAAATCAAAATGGGCTTCTTAAAAATCAAAAGAAGCTGAAATGTTCCTTTAGTAAAAAGTTTACTTCTCTCTCGAAAAAAAAGGACAAATCCTTTAGGAAGATCATTAGGAAACTTAATGGAAATTCTTCTTCTTCTTAATCATCGTCATTTTAGATTCTTTATCCAGATTTGTATCTCTTAGTTATATGTTCTTCTAATTTAATTTCATGGTACTTTCATATGTTTACCTATTATGCACATGTACTTTTGTTTTAATTAATGACATTTACTTCTTGCTATTCAATAATATTATCTTATTCTCCACAAATCATTAAAATAGAATAATACTAAGCATAAAAAAAATTAGAACAAAAACATATGTGGTGCAAATTAAGGCACATATGTCGACATACTAGTTATTTTTGAAAAATTTTGAATTTAAAAAATCGATAACCAACTTTAAATCAATTGTTCAATTTTTTTCTTCTTTCGCCTCTATATAACTCTGTTTTCTTCTAGAAAAACTCATTATTGATTCATATTTTCATCTCTTTTTATTCTAAACATTTCCTTTCATAAAAATATGTTTTGCACATCTAAAACTTTGTGAGAACTTAGAAAAAACACTTCAATCTTTCAAAAAAGCTCTCTGTTTCATTCTCTAAATTCAAAGGCATTTGGAATTAAGTCAAATGGAAATGATAAAGTAACAAGAGAAACATTCTGATGCTTTGTTGGTTAATTTCCTCCTCCCTCATAAAGATGATCAAAACAACAACCTAGAATGCTCTAACCAAACATGGGACAAGAATATTGGGATGTCGTAAAAATAAATCCACCCTTTGAATCCAAAGGTTGGGTTGAAGTTCCAAGGGAATTTTAATATTCCAATTTATTTAGAATTTGTAAGTATGTATTTTAAAACTTGTATATTTGGATTTGATTGGTTTGTAAATACTTAATATAGCTAGGTTTGGATTGTTATTAGTTTATATATATGATTTGACTTGGTTTGTTTATGATTATTTGTTTATATGTTTTGATTGCGTAATAGTTTGATTTGTATTTTTGAATAATTAATAAAGTTTGTCTTACTTATTTAATGCCTTTAATATTTAGTATATGATATAGAATTTAATGATTACTTTATATATATATATATATCACATTTAAATATTGATTTTGACTCCATACTTCATAAGTATATCACATTTAGAGGGGGTTTTATTTTTCACACATTTTTGTTCATGACAAAAGGGGAGAAAAATATAAATATAAGACACGCATATACTAAGAGTTATTTAACTCAGAGAGAGTTATATTATATTTTATATGCAATTTTTTTTGGCATGGTTGTCATCATACAAAAAAGGGGAGATTGTTAATAACTTAGATATTGATGAAAATAACCATATAAAATGGATACAAATGTTTCGCTAAGTTGTATAGTATATATTGCAGAATATTACAAAAGTACAAAATGCTTAGACTTGAAGATTGATCAGTATAAAGATTAAAGTTTAAGATTTAGAGATAATCAAGACTCATGAGTTTAAAGACAAAGATTTGAAGAACCAAGACTTTAGTGTACAGTTATGAGTCATTAGAATAAATAGTTAAAGTGCCTGATAGCTGATCTTTATTACAAAATTTCGATCTTTGATGTTTTATCAAAATAAATTATTTAAAATTAAAAAAATATTTTTACAAATATGTTAAAAAGTTTTTATTAGTACAAAGTATTTAAAAACTATGTTTAAATTATTTTACAAAAATATAGAAGTTTGAAAACATTTTGAAAGAATTATCGTTTTTCAAAGTAAATACAGATGTGTCGACATAGGCCTCTTATGCATGTTGACATATAGACCATTGAAGAGATGTCTTTTGGATTTTGAATAATTGTGATTTTTAACTGCATCTCTTCATGAACAGACACTTCCCTTCATATACTATATAAGGGGGACTGGAAAACGAATTTTGTTAACTACTTTCTCTACTTTCTTCTTACTCCAAATTTTCACTATATATTTCATGAAATCCACTTTCTATACTCTTTAAATTCATTCAAATTCAATTTTTATATTACTACATTCATTCACTACAATCTACTTACTAATTTGGAAATATTCTCTTATTAATTCAAATATCAAACTACTATCAGAAGAGCTATTGATATCTTGTATCCTACGTACAACTATTTGTATTTGGAAATCAACAGCTCTACTATTATTTATTTAGGTGTGCTTGTTGTCCATTCAAATCAAATTGGTGTGCTTTGTAGCCGATCTAAATCTTATAGGTGATCTTGTTTCTCGAAAATCAAGAGAGTTTGTCCTGGACTCATGTGACAGGAAGGTGTATCTCGTAGCCTTGAAATTGAGACTGTATTCTTGTTTGCTTACTACCTGGTTAAAGTAAGCGATTAAAAATAAATCTATATAGTATTGTACATGATAAGATGTTAATCCAAACTGGTATAAATTCTTGGTGTTATCTCTCTTATTTTACCTTTTGTTACTGCTTTTATATTTAGCGTGATCGTATCTGTGACTGCTTGATTAGTATAGACTATGTTGATAATCTGTGATTTGATTTAAATCTTAAAACAAAGTTAAGAAGATTCATAAAATTTGTAAAATACTATGTACCTCCCTCTAATGTTAAAGTATCCTTAGGATCTGTTACACCGTAACCTATACAATACGGATATAAAATATATAATTAGTCTAAATTGAGAGGGTAGTAAGTTGCGATTAGCTGGAAATGGATGGAGATGGTTTGCGATGATTAGGTTTGGCATGGGGTAGTTTTGGGGGAGTTGTTGTGGTTGATAGAGAAGAGATCAAGGTCATGGAGTGGTGGTCGAGAGTTTGGATCTGGAGATTGCTGAGTTGCAGGTTAGCTTAGATTAGGGACATCATTATAGCGAGGTTAGGGAAAGCTCTTGCGAGGTGGAGAAGGGTAGTTTGGTTTTTGAATAGTGCTACTGAGTGGTGGGTTTTTCCAATGGATATGTTGCATTGGAGATGGATGTTGATGGGGGGCGAGTGTGGTTTAGACATTGAAGAAGAATGAAAATAATTGATTATCCCTCCTTTGATACTATACGCATGAAGCAAGGTTTTAACTTGTGTGGGACTAGGATAAAATGATTCTTTAGGCTTTTGTCCCCAATGCTAAGTTTTATAGTACATATTCAGTAAAATAAATAAGTAGCGGTGAAATGGTAAGAGGATAACAATATGTTACTTACATGTATACGAGAAGACATAGGATATTTAGTCCTACTATAACTTGTCTTCTAAAGGCTTTGGCCACATTAACCAACATTTTGTAATTAAGTAACTTCCAGTTAGATGAATGTCAAACAGCTTATCTACAATTAGTTAATATACTTAGCTTCTTGTCTCTTAGGATTCTTTATGCATAATATTCAAGGTAAATGTGATCGTTATTTATTTAAATGCCTAGCAGCTGCCATTACACAAACTATATTACACCTTTGCATTTCAAATAGTTTATTCTCGTTTTAACTGATCATTCTTATGCTTGTTCTTTACTTGTAAATAGACACATTTGGTGAAAATAAATAGCAACACACTATGATAAATTGGCGATTTAAAGTACTTTTTTATGCAATAACTTCCTTTTGGTTTTCACGTTTGAGCATGTATTACTATTTTGATTCACTAGTATTTGTACTATTTAAACATTGTTTATGATATATTGTGAAAGTCTTTGTATATTGTGAAGGTTTACGAATATAATGAAGATTTGATGTATATAAGGGTAAGAATATTGTGTACATTTGGTATTGTTTGATATATTGTGTTTATTATTGAATGTTCGACAAATGTACCAAATATAGCATTTTAGTTTTATTGAATGATGTTATAGTGTATATGTTTTGAAATTGAGCCACGATGATAATTAAATGATTATATTTATTTGGACTTCCTAGTGCATTTTAAAATGCTACTACATTTTTTAAAACTACCATTGAACATTTAATAGCATTTAAAAAATGCTATTAATTTTTTTTATGCATTCAAAAGGCTCTTAAATGTTTAATGACAAAACTCTATGAATAATATTTTATGGCAAGGTAAGAGATGGTATAATAACTTACATTTTGTAGTGTTTTTCTAGATGCTATGTTCTTTGACCTACTATCATATGTCGTTATACAACATTTTTAAAAACACTATTAAAAACTTTGATAGCGTTTTTGAATTGCTATTAAAAGTTCAGATTGTTGTAGTGCAACTTCATGGCAAAGAAATTTATGGGTTGTGGAATTATGGATCTTAAGTCTAATAAACACTACAGGGGGTTTAATAGTGTTTTCTAATTTTTATGAACCTTTTTTAAATTCTTTCAAGATTATTATCAATCTACATAGAATGAATAATCATAGATGTAAACATAGATAAATATAAATGCAGTAAAGTAAAAAGTAGAGAATTATAGAGATCACAACAGGAATTTTTATACTAATTCGGAGTACCCAACATCCAATCCCATACAATTGCTTGTACATATTTCTTTTCAAACGCCAATCTATAAATGGCAGAAGGCAAACCCAATACAATATAGATTTCAACGCTATGAGACACACCCTCCCGATTTTTTGAGCTCTGGTTATACTTACTTGATTTGGACGAGACACAAGCACACATTTGGATTTTCGAGGCATCGAGTGGACCCAATTGATTTGAATGGGCTATAATAACATCCATGCAAATGCAACTAGAGTTTGATGGTTTTTTCAAAGACAATTTCTTGATCTTTGGTTAAAATTGATCCTATAGCCTCTTGGATAGCACTTTGATCTTTGATTGAGTGAGAGGCGATTAAAGTCGGAGATTATGTAGTAGAGAATCAATACAATGAAGATTGAATTGATTCTGGTTTGAATTTGAGAATTTTTGAATAAATTTTCACTTAAAATTTTGACAGAGTAAGAGAAGAGAGGATAATAAGAAAGTTATTAAAAAATTCATTTGAAACCCCTTTATATAGTGAATAAACAGACATGTCCATTCGTGAAGAGTTATGACGAATAGTCACTTCATTTCAAAAATTGAATTTCGAATTAGTGGCATGTATATTGACATATCATCTGCCTATATGTCGACATAGGCTAGTTTATTTAGAAGACTTATTTATTTTAAATGTCTTGAAAATCTTATGCTCTGTAAAATATTTTGATATTTTATAAATAATTTAAACATAGCATATAAATATTTTAAAATTTAAAAAAAAATTTATAAAATATTTTTAAATATATTTTAAAAATATACTTAGTATAAAAAATAAAGAATAGGAAAATAAGAAGATAGAGATCAAAGATTACTACCAGGGACTTTAACAATATTCTATGACTCTATATACTATACCATAGTCTTTAGATATTCATATCTTGATCTTTATACTCTTGAGTCTTCATGTCTGTTTCTTGAGTTTCTATATGTTTGCACGAAAAATGGGCAAACACCCTCCAAGACATTGTAGTAGGGTTATGAAATACTGTTTGCAGCATACAGCTACCGTTCGATGAAATTTTGTTGTGAGTGTATGTGGTAGAAAATTAATAGTTTGCATTAAAGACTAAATAAAGGACTGAAATGTAAAAAGACACATAATTTATAGTGGTTCAGCATGAATGTGCCTACATCCACTGTTCCTCTTTTATTATCTCTTTCATATCCGATTACAAGTACAAGCTTTGAATATGAATAAACTTGTTGCTAGGACTAAGGATTTTCTCTCTCAAATTGTCTACCATTGTTGATGGAAGCTTTACTATTTTCCGTCCATCCCTTCTTATGATGCCACGTGCCTAGTATTTATAGTGTGTGGCTGTGGGGAGAGGCAGCTGAGCACATGACTTTTTGGCTTTGGTTCAACCTTTCTTCCCTTGGAATATAGCTTTCCAATCTATGAAATGGTGATTACAAACTTGAAAAAAAGAAGAAAAGGATAAAAGCTCTAATTTCAAGGAGACAATGACTTTAGATCAGGAGAAAGGATTTCGGGTTTGGAGGGAGAAAAAGATTTCCTTAGAACCATAATTCTATATTTACTAGGGGAATAAGTTCCCCTTATACAAAAGAGGAAGATAGTTTTCTTATGTTAAAGAAGCAATGCTTCCAGATGGAAAGAGAATGAGCTTTGATTTTAGATCTAAAAAGTGACTCAGTGTTCTTTTTGATCAAAAGAGTGTTTTTTGATTTGGAATGAGAGAAAAAGATAGAACGATTTCAGATTTAAGGAATAAGACATGTTTTTTTGGCTGAGAAACATTGTTTGCAAATCTGAAAGGAGATATAGTGATTTCAGATCTAAGAAGTGAATACATGTTTCTTGTTGGTTAAGGAGCAGCGTTTGTAGATCAGAAATAAGAGAAGAGAAAGATAGAATTTTTTTAGTGATTGCAGATCTAAAAAGTTAAATGGATTTTGCTAAAGTAACGGTTTCTGATTGGAGATATAGAGTATTTTAATCCAAGAAATAATGATCTCAAACTGGGAAAGTAAGAAAAAGAGAATCCCTCATGCCAAAGAGACGGTGACTTTAGATCTGAAAGGAAAAAGGTATAAATTTTATTAAAAATGCAATTTTAGATCTCAACTAGAAATAGGTTTTCTTTTGTGAAAGATATTAATGATCCAGATCTAAACAAAGGGAAAAAGGAGTTTCTTATGCCAAGAAACCATGTTTTGGATTCCAAATGAGAAAATAGAGGTTGCTTGATTTTAGATCCAAAGAAGGGGTACATGTGTTCGTGGATAGTAAAAGTATGACCTAAAAACGGATAAGAGAATATCTATATGTAGTAAAATGGATGTTCAGATCTGAAGAGAAAAGGAGGATTTTTTGTTTTACATAAAACAGTCTAGATAGATCTAAAAAGAAACATAGATTTCATATCTTAGAAAAGAGGAGAGAGTTTCTTAAGAACAGAAAAGATAATCTCAGGTCAGGTGATTAGAAATAGTAGGTTTCAAAATAAAAAGAAAAGTAAGGAAGAGAGAATTTTCTTTTAAAAAAGGAAAGTATATTCTCAGTGAAAGCAACAAAAATGTTTGCACGAAAAATGGACAAACACCTCCAAGACATTGCAGTAGGGCTATGAATACTGTTTGTAGTATACAACTACCGTTTGATGAATTTTAGTTGCAAGTGTATGTGGTAGATAATTCATAGTTTTCAATAAAAGATAAATAAAGGACTGAAATGTAAAAAAGAAATAGAATTTATAGTGGTTCGTCTGGATGTGCCTACATCCACTGTTCCTCTTTTATTATCTCTTTCATATCTGATTACAAGTACAAGCTTTGAATATGAATAAACTTGTTGTTAGGACTAAGAATTTTCTCTCAAAGTTGTCTGCCATTGTTGATGGAAGCTTCACTATTTTCCATCCATCCCTTCTTACGATGCCACATGCCTAGTATTTGTAGAGTGAGGTTATGGGGAGAGGCAGTTGAGCACATGAATTTTAGGCTTTGGTTCAACCTTTCTTCCCTTGGAAATTGGAATATAGTTCTACTATCGTTTCACTGCTTTGGGATGCTAGTTGGATACTATTCTGGTAGCTTGCTTCAATCATCCATCCTGACCCTTTAATCTTGAATACCGGACCATATAAGTTCATCTTTGCGAGTACGAAAAAGGGTGGATCGAGCCCCAGAAGGGCTGGACCACGTAAGTCTGGTGGGTCAAGCCCCAGAAGGGTTGGACCAAATGGGTGCGACCCCGAACCAAGTGGGTCCGGGTCGATGGATCCGGCCTGAGGCGGAATTGGTCGGGTCCAACCTCGAGTCGGACCAGGCGGGTCCGGCCCCAAGCCGGACCAGGTGGGTCCGGCCTAGTGTGCCGCACCAAGTGCAGGTCCGGGCCCAAGTTGGACGAGATGGGTCCGGCACAACCAGACCAGGGAGCTATTCCGTTCCTAGGCAAATGCCAGACCAGGAATCTAGTCCGACAAATGCCGGATTAGGGGGCCCCGCTTGGGGCCGGACCTGTGCGGGTCCGACCCTCGTAGGCCGGAGCAGGAAGTCTGGCCCTTACGGGCTAGATCTGTGCTGGTCCAGCCCTCGTACGCCGGACCAGGCTGTCCGGCCGTGTGGGGCCGACCCTGTGCGGGTCCGACCCTGTCGGGCTGGACTAAGTTGATCCGGCCTTATTGGGGAGGACTCTGCTTGGTCTGGTACCTGCTGGGCCAGACTCTGCCGAGCCGGACCGATGCGGGGCCGGCTTGGGCTATCTGGCCCTACGAGGCCGGATACTTGCGGGTCCGGCCCTATTGGATTGATTGGGCCTGTGCGGACCTGATTTTATAGGGCGGTTTCTTTGCTGGTCTAGGCTGGTCCGGGCCTTCATAGAAAGCTGTCTTCGAGGATTTATTGTTGGATCGTGTTAGGCAAATCTTAGAATGACCATATATTTCAAACTATTAATCGAATTAAGATGAAGTTCAGATCGGTGCTCACATCTTGACCTTAACGTTTCTAAGTAGCTCTGAATCTATTCTAGGACTTTGATAATTTTTCCTCTGACTTTTCATATTCACCATGTAGTGGGCAAGAATACCCACAACACTATACTGTATTGTCTTCGATTCAACACTTATATAATTTCCTGCACTATATACTATATAACTTGGCAAAATATTAATATCCATATTTTATATGAATGTATTATTATCATCAAGGTTGTTATCAGCAAAATCAATAACTAAGGTATGAACATAATTTCGTTCACAAATTACTAGTAGAAAAATGGATCTGGATATGATCCTAAGATAAAACTAATTACGAGGGATCAAATAAAATTAACTAAACCTAAATGGACACAACATTATAGAATGTCTAATAAGTGTTCTTGAACAACTAGGAGAAACTATGAGTTTATTATCAATGTTGAGAATAGATATTCCTTACTTTTTAATTAAACTATTAATTGAATTGATTGTGCCATATGGTATGATGCGATTCTAAATAGATTCCAAGTACAATATCACAATATGATTTTGACAGTTGTACTCGAAGAATTATGATCCGTAGGCAGCAAATGTATTTTCAAAAAGAAGACCAATGCATTTGGCATACAGTGAGCAACTTTGATAAGAGTAACATTGTAATTTTAATTATTGAAATTAATGAAACAATTCGTCATTCAACGTGCTTAAGTAAATATGGATTTTACTCACAAAATTATTGAATGGCACTATTTTGATTTTGGTACATAAGTTTGGAAATAGAAAATTTTAGATAATGATTTAGAATAGACTATTTGCACATAACAACCAAAGTATCTTGAAGTCAGTGGGAGCAATATTGAATTTGTGAGTTCGGATATGATCCAAGAACTGATATGAAGTATAGTTCGATAACCATCAAAGTTGAACAAGTGTTTTGATAAAAATATCAAATAGTTTAATTTTAATGCAGAGGAAGCGTGTGTCTATAAGAAAGATCTATGAAGATACTAGAATATTTCTAAAAGGTAAACAATAAACTTATGATAACTAATGAAGTATCAAGTTGAAATCATTATAATTTGGTTGTTTAATACTCGATAGATTTGTATATAATATCTTTTATAACCAGTATAAAAGAATGTTGATTTTGTCCTAACTGACACACAACCATATTAAAATGTTTAATACGGAGCATGTAATATGAATTCCTTATGCATTAGCAATAGGAATTATCATACATACTATATTGTCTATAATATCACATTTTTCCTATGTATTTGATACATAAAGCGAAAATCAATTCCAAATCAAGATCGCTAAATGGTAGTTTAGAGTATTCTTGAATATAATACTAGAGAATTCTTTGTAGAACAATGAACTTCTTCCGAAGGAGTGCATAGACTCGAACTTCATAAGTGATATCAGGTATAATATGCCAATATTAACCTCAGTTAAGGAGCTTTAACTTTGAATAGCTCCAAACAAAAAGTTTATGGCTGATTCTTTTAATAGCCCAGTCATTGATTTTGATGACAACAACCATATAAAACAACATACAATCATATAAAATATAAATACTAATGTTTTGCCTAGTTATATAGTATATATTGTATAATATTACACAGGTATTGAATCAAAGACTGTACGATATAAATATTTAAAAGATGACACGAGGACTCATGCGTACAAAAACCAAGATACGAAGATCTCAAGATTATAATCTAGTGTATAAAGTCAAAGCTTATATTATTAAAGTCCTTACGAGCTATCTTTGATTACTATCTCCTATTTTCTATCGTTTATATTTAAAAATAATAATTAAAATATTTTAAAATTTATTTTCAAAGATAAAAATGTTTAAACTATTTTACAAAATATTAAAATATTTTACAAAGTATAGAATTTTAAAACATTTTAAAACAAAACAATTTTTCAATTTTAACTAAGGTATGTCGACATACCTATATATCATATGTCGACATATATGCCGCCTAATGGTTTTTTGAATTTCAGAAGAAAGTGTCTATTCGTTGCAACTCTTTATGAATGGATACATATGTTTATTCACTATATAAAGAGGGGTTCAAAATTTTTTTTGATAACTACTTACTCTTTTTCTACCCTCCTCTTACTCTCTTGAAAACTCTATTCCATTCTAATGAAATAGAATTAATTCATACTTCTTTATATTGATTTAATATTACTTCTCACGGTTGTGGAAACATCTCTCACTCAATTCAATGGACAAAGTGTTGTCCTAGAGGCTATAAGATTCATTGTATCCAAAGTTCAAGAAATTGTCTTTGGAAAAACTATCAACTCTATTTTTATTTGGTTTTGATGTGCTTGTAGCCCATTCAAATCAAGTAGGTATGCTTGTAGCCCACTCAAATCAGCTGGATATGCTTGTACCCCATTCAAATTATGTGGGTGTACCCTGAGCCTGAAAATTCAAGAGAGTGTGTCTCGTAGCCTTGGAATCGAGATTATATTTTAATTTGCCTTCTGTCCATTTAATGATTGACATTTAAAAAGAAATACGTACAAGAAATTGTATAGGATTAGATGAGAAATCCAGACCAGTATAAAATCTATTCTGTCATCTCTCTAACTCTTTACTTTACTTTACTGCTTTTATTTTTATATGTGATTGCATATGTGACTGTTTGATAGTATAATTCTATGTCGTTAATCTATGATTAATATTTAATTTGAAAGAAATTTAAAAAGATTTACATAAGTTAGAAAACACTATTCACCCCTCTCTAGTGTTTAATTAGCCTTAAGATCCATAATATTGCAACCTATAGATTCAACCAAAAGGGCTATGTGTTATTGGTACTAGGCCAGCAAGCAATGGGGTAAATGGGTACATTTTATAAAATTTATTCAATTTTGGACCTTATTGGGCTGATGTAGTCTAAATTTATTTAGATACGATCTGAATTAATTTTAAATAAAATTAATATTTTTTATTTTATTTTATGTTATATTTAGAATGGCATAATTAATTATTTCTATTTGGTGATAATAAATATTTGTTTTATCTAATGTGTTTGCTTAGTGTTGTATATTTATAGGATTCTTTAAAAAATACATTATGGTAAAGTTTCCTTTCAATAAAAGGAAATAAATAAAGATCTGAAGCAAAATGAAATATATCGGTACACAATCAGAGACTGTATATACAAAGAAAAGGAAACAAATACAGATCAAAAGCTTCAAACATTATACTCTGGAGGATACACCAGAATTTTTTTCTTATTAAACATTACTTTACAAGCCATTCAAACAAGCAATAATATTTTCTGCATCAGCTATAGAAACAATACTCCTTCTCATATTAAAAATCATCAGTAGCCAGCATGCCTCCATCACCATTAACAAAATCAAAGCCAATTCATTTTTCCAAAACTACCAATCATTCAAACACTACGAATTACATCACCTCTTCCCACAATTCATTTCATTTACCAAGCAATAACAGCTTCACTCAAAACATCAAATTTTAGAACATGACTGTTTCAGAAACAGACTACAATACAGTATTCATACAAATCCCTAATTTCAGGCTACTTACTAGACTGTGGTTGAAGATGATGCTTCAAGCATTACGTCTTCTCAGCCACATAATCAGTAGTAGCAAACCACATCCCTGTTCAATAACAAAGCGGCTCCAGTTCATATCAAGGAAGCACCATCCGCTACCACCGTTGTTTAATTGGAACCATCAAAGAAGGGCAACCTAACTCTGATTTGAAGCAAGGCATCGACAATACACTTCTCGTGTAGGCATAGACGTGAGCAATACACGACAGTGAAAACACTTTGTTGACGATAATTCCACTTGTAATGATACCCTAACCGATGGTGACGAATACCCAAAGTGATGAATTCCCCAAGCGATGTAAATACACGCCCGGGCAATCGATTGAGCATCAGATCGAGGTACGTGCAGCAGAAACTTCAACCAGATCCAGCCATGTGGGCTTACACGCTCCTAACAACAGCGGTGAAAATCTCAAGCAGCGCTTGTGGTTAGCGGTGTCAAACTTTTTTTCAGGAGCCAAAGTGGAAGTGGTTATAAGCGTCATGACACACGCTTCGCGCCTGAGTTGTTTTTTCAATATATATGTTTAATGCATTCAAGAGAAAATGATTTGCACAAACATTTAGTTATGTTTTAACATTGAAACTTTGTGTAGTTAGTTTGAATTTTTATTTCTAAGTTGCAACATATAGTCTTTTTGTTAGTTTTAATTTTTAATTTTATTTTTAGTTAATAAAGAATGATTTTGTAATGGAAGTTTATTTGCTAGTTCCTTTCTTAAAGTGACATTTAAATTTAGTAATATTTATAAAGAGACCATTTGAATCTGTAAAAGATGTTTAATTGCTAGATCCTTTATTTAAGTAATATTAGAGCTACAATTTTGATAGTTTATACTAGTACCAATAAGTATGAAACCAAAGGTATTACAACTATTATTGTAGATGAAGGAAGATTCAATTTTTACTTGGAGAGGAGATAAATAAAATAAAAGGGGAGGGGCTAAAGTGATTAAACAAGAGGAAGTCACATGATTCACACATGGGAGTGTTTTTTATTTCTTATTTCAATTTTTTGTTCGTTTTTCATTTTCGATCTACTTTGGTGTTGTTATTGTACTCTAGAATCTATTTGAGCTGTGTGTTGTGGTTTGGGGATTTTAATCTTAGGGCAACAAGTTCAGGTAGAGTTAATAGGCATAAAGGTAGAATATTTGTTAGAAGTGTCTACAAGTTTACCAATTTTAAACGTCTGAATTTTTAACTCTAGTAATTTATACTATACCATTATTACCGAGTTAGATTTCAAGAGCTCACAATCCCTTTAAGTATTTTGTGAAATGAACAGTCACGTTTTTAATTTTGTTTATTCTTTCTGTTTGTTCCCAAACCTAATCATGTTTAATTAATAAAACGTAAGTTACTTCATGCCCATTCCATAAAACCCTAACTCAAAAAATAATGAAGATGAATATCGACCGATGTGGAAATCAATGATTGCTTCTCTCCTTCTTTGTCTGCATGAAAACTTCCACCTTAATTTTCCTATTTGCGTATTTCTCCTCCAATCCCTTGATTATTCTGGTAATTTTCAATTCTTTGGATCTATTGTTTTCGATTTTCAAACCTGATTTAACTCCTTGGTTTGTTCGATTTGCTTATGTCTTCATTGTTTGCTTTACCTTCTTAACCTTCGGAACAAACGTAGTTGCTTCATTGGTTTTCTTCGTCTATATTTTTGGTATCATTATCCTTCCTTACCATTTTTTAATTATTATGTTATCCGTATTTAGGATTTGATGATGATTTGGATTGGTTTAATATTTAGAGCAAGATGATTTGAGATTTGGCTGGCATAGTCAGATCTGTTAGATGATTTGAGGTTACTCTAATTAAGGTTACTCCATTGTTTTTTCTACAAGTAACTATATAGATTATTAATATTTTATTCCCATGGTAAATTGGAAGACAAAGCGAATGATTTGGGACATGTTCTTTTAATTTATTTTCAATTATAATTTCAACAAAAATAGAAAACCTTAATAATAAAATGGAAAACCTATAACGAAATGCATTTTGAGCTTAGCCGCTATATAGCAAGTAAAATTTATTTTAGTGTCTTCTTATTGTGATCATAAGAGATAACTCTATGTAATGAATAAAGAAAAAAGTAGCGATATTGATATAAGTATATTGAATAATAATTGTGGAAGTTCTGAAGTTATAACCAATCTATGTATATAAGAATCGACAAAGAGATTTACATTTGCTTAAGAAAAAAGAAATTGTAAGACAACAGGTGTTTCTGAGTGCATTCTTTTGTGATTTGCTAATTTAACAATAAAAATATAGCAATTTTTTCCATACTAATGTGCGATTTATGTTTTTTTTAGTTAGATTACGTTAAAAGTCTCAATGAACAAAATTATTTGAAAAAGTACCACCAAGTGATATTATGGATGTGCACTATAACTATAAGACATTATATTATGAAGCGTTCAAAAGAATGTACTATAATTTTGATTCGAGTAGCACTATTTACCTTCAAGTTCTTGATTATACCATTTGAAGATAGCTTTAGTTATTCAAAATTAATATGTATTTATTTATACCCACACATATACTTTTTTAGGCACTTATTGTGTGAATATTGCTATATCAAGTAAGGTAGGTGCAAGTGTAGCTAAAGTAAAAAAATAGGATTTTTTATAGTACAAAGTGGAATCCTTCATCGTTGGCTCCCTATTTAAACATCAATCGAATAAAAATAAGATCTTTTCAGCTATGAGCTTATAAATCTGAAATTAAAATGAATATACGGAGTTGCATAGCTAAATAAAACAAATGTAAGAAATATAGAAGGAAAGAAGCAACAATTCTCCCATAATTAGAAATTTTAGTGATGTATTTTAAAGTCATAGTTACATGTCAAAGTTAAAGATTTCTTTTAGTAAGCCATGCATTATTAAACTATTAAAGAAAAATTATTTTATATTGCATTTTATTTTAGTATATAATTATGACTAGTAATATTATCATTTAATTTATTTCAACATCTGATATTTTAAAACTAATTTTTACCTTATGTCTAATAGATGATCATATAAAAATTGATTTAAATTTGATGGAAATGACATAGTTTGCCAGTATGTTACTATACATTTCCATGCATTCTTCCTTGCACTATAACATCTGTCATATTTTTATAAATGGAATTACTATCCATTAGCAATTTCTATAATATTTTTTTTTTGTTTTATTTAAAATTATCATTTATGCATTTTTTAACCGTTGTAATCCAATGAATGCATTTTCAAAAAAAGAGTGCACACTACACCGATATTGTATTTGGGATGTTTTAACAGTTCTGTATATATTTACACTCCCTATATTAGTTGGACGATAATAAAATGATGCACGATATATGACAATGTAATGATATTCCACTCTATTTTTATGAATGTACTATTAGACATCAATCTAAAGCTTAGTTCAACTCAAGTGTATCGGTAGTAGAATGGGAAGTAATCCATGTTTACTGCTGATACATATTAAAGGTTTATATGTTCGCTATAATCTATACTCTATATAGATAATAAAAGGAAAATTGATTAATCAAGCTTTATGATTTTTAAGTACCAACTACCTTAGTAACCAGATATATTCATATAAGGATGCTTCTCTTTTTAGCTGAACTAGGATGGGAAACTGAGTAGGTTTCTTCAGCGTTGTTTTATTTTCTCATAAAATGATTTTTTTTTTTGTATATCTAATTTGGTTATTCATCTTACACCTTTGGAATTTAACGTAATTGTTCCATTCTTCTATATTTGCATGCTTTCTGGTATATATACTTACTACTATCAGGTTGAGCCATTTTCCCTTACTACTACCATTTTTTTCGTGGTTTTCTGTTTTTATTCCAACTTTTTTGGGTGAATATAACAGCCTTCTTCATTTCTGTTGGCTTTGGTTTATAATTTTTTCCATTGTTTTAAAGAGTCATAAGAAGGATGCAAAACTATTTTGATTTAGAATATCACGATGATGATTTGTTTTGGGTCATTCTGTAATTCTATATATGCATAGAAGGGATAATAAGTTAATGATAAGGTATGGTTTTATACGTAAATACTACGTTTATGATTTATCTTAGGCTATTTTTTGATTTTTAGTTTCATGAGTCCTTTATATATATATATATATCATATAATGTAATTTAATCAATTAGAAATGTTTGTTTATATAGATTTTTTTTACAATGTAAAAGTTGAAGCATTACTTTATTAAATTCAATCAACAAGCTATTGTATTGCTTCGGAAAAAGAGAAGAAAACCAGGACATAACACATGATAACTTAAAGCCAAAGCCATCTTTTATGGAAGCATTTAATTGTCATTCTCATCTCCATTTTGCTGTAAACTCTCATGTTTTCCATTAGGAGAATTAGTATAATTATATTTAGGAAGGAATTCTAGAACAGTTCCTATGGTAATGAGTACAAGTCCAGTTATGTATATACAACTAGAAAAATGCATAATAACATGTTGTAAAATAACCGGTACTTTATCTTGATACGAGACTCTCAAGTTTTAATATTTTAACTATGCCCTATGGTAATGTAAATAAAATAACCATGAATAACGCTTCTCCTAAAACATGCTTCAAAGACTACAAATAAGTATTACTATATTTGCATTAATGTCACTTTTAAGCTACTATTTAGTTTGTTTATAATTTATAGAGATACTGGGTTCGCCTGTTATTAGTTAATTTTGTTGTTATATTTTTCATAAAAAGATAATGGGTGTTCAAGAAACTGATAATAAATGTTATTTCATTAACTAACATAATGAAACATTATTTGTTAAATAGCATAAATGGACAGTGTCACTAAATGATTTCTATCTGTTTTAGTATTAGCTATTAACAAATATATTATTACATTGAATACGCAATGGAATACTATTTGTAATGGACATAGCTATCGGATCATTTGTGTTCAATTTACTTCCTTGCTATTAGCTTGCAATCATCAGTGCATTCATTAAATGCCCATTCCATTTTTTCTAAACCTATTTTCAAGATCACTAAACAATATAACTTTCTAAAAGGTTATTAGCACAACTTAAAGTTGCAATTATGTTTTGGTTGCTCCTAATACAATAAAATTAGTGGTAGTAACATTTAGACGTATTATTGAGAAAGACTTGGAGATTTATTGATAATTAATATGCATTATTTCTTCTTTTTTGAATAATTTATATATGTTAAATATGTGTTAGTATGTTAGCTTTACTATAAACTATTAAAATATGTTAATTCTCTTAATAAATATTATTACAAAATGTTTTTCAATAAATAGCGAAACACCCCACACCCCTTAGTATACCCAAAAAGGACACACTAAAAGATGTGGTGCATTGTACGTATAGCTAAAACTTTACAGAGACTAAGATTCACAAGACAATTAAATAAAAAGATGGAAACATTTAAAATGAAACTATGTTATTCTAGAAGATAAATCATCAAAATAGAATATTTCTTTAAAACCAAATACATTTGTCTAGTGAAAAACACAATCTCAGTCATATCATTAGAGTACATGAAAATAATCATCCCTCACAAAAGTACCAGTACATCAAATCCAAATGAAACAAAAACTGAAAAGAAGAAGAATACATGAAGGAAAAACTCTGCAGTTAAATCTCCAAGAAAATCCGAAATCTACTATCCTTGCCTCTATTGGCTTATGGGGGGGGGGGGGGAGAATAGAGGAGTGGGTCAGACTAAAAGTATGGTGAGTGGAAGTAATTACTAGTACTTTTAAGCAAGATAAAGATAATAGACTTAGCAGGAGTTCTATTATAAATGGAAATAAAGAAAAAGATAAAGCTGGAAGAATATATCTGTTTAGCGCTTCGGAACTCACCATCCTGTGGGTCCTACAGTAAAAGACACCTGTTTAGCACTTTGGAACTCAGTAGGAACTTATATCCCTACACCAAGGCCATACGCTTGGCCACAGTTAGGCTCGCAATAGCTGTTGGTCCCTCTTTTGACCTCTTACCCTCCCTAAATAGTATAAGCGTGCTCAGCCTCACCTGATCTGTTGTGAGACCATCAGTCCTAGTCTGAAAGGGTCCTATCCAGCCTCACCTAAGTGTGTTATGAGATCATCAGTCCTAATCTTAAGGGGAATGCTGCTGATACGGGTCCTAACAAACAAAATTTATTTGCACTCCTTGCCCAAATACCATTATTTGAGCTTCTATCTATTGTCCCCATTGTTACCCTAGTTAGCAAAAGCGTTCCCAGCCTCACCTAATCTGTTATGAGACCATCAGTTCCTGACTGAAAGGGAATGCTATTGGTTATAGGCCCTACTTCTATCCTTGCTTATTACTTAGTATAAGTCTTTTAAATAAGCCTCTTCTGTTAATTATGCTATATTTTCTTATTAACTTATTCTAAGTCTTTAAAATAAGCATCTTCTATTATCTCTGCTATATTTGATTATTAACTTAGTGTACGTCTTCAAAATAAGCCTCTTCAGTTTTGTCTCTAATTATAACATGTGTGTTATAACTTTGCTTATTCACTTAACGCAATGCCTAAGTTTAAAAATAAGCTACTTCTGCTATTTCTTATATTTTCATTTTCAGTTATAATGACATGTTATAACTATTCTTGCAAATGTCTTAAATTTGCCTATTTCAGTCTAAGTCCAATTTATTACAGTCTTCTTATTTTACATCTAATTTTCTGTAAATTCAATATTCTTATATTTTAGTCCACATCAACGAATTATTTTCTACTATTTATTCCAATTGCATAAAAAAGCAAAGAAACTGACATTTGTAGAATAAATTCCAATGTAGAATAGATGTAAATAAAACGTAAATAATAGTAAGTAACTGTAAATACCGTAAATAACTGTAAATAACTGGGAAAGCTATAATTAATAGTATATAGTTGCAAATCACTGGAATAGAATAGCTAATGAAAATAGACTGGAAAACAAGTCTAAAATTTACTTAAAAATAAACTGTAAATAAACTTGCGTAAAGGTTATCCCAAAATTGTAGAAAAACAACAACTATTGGAAACCCTATTATTTTAAATTACTTAAAAATCTAAAATAATTACTTAAACACTCACCTGCGGTCCTTAGCACTTTTCCTTGGCCTTCTCAGATCCAATTATAGAAAAGATCTTCCTGTTAAAAAATATTCCTTCAAGGGTCCAGCCTCAGGCAGTGAACCCAGATGGAGAAAATTTGAATGAAAAAATAGCTAGTCTTAGGGTCTTATTTTAATTCGATTATGTGCGTCCGTGCTTCCATCCGACGGTTCCCAGCGAGCCTATGACATGGTTGCACCAGATTCAATATTCAAACACGTTAGGGCTCGACTCTAGGGTCGACCTAGGAATGTTTATTATTATTATTTTCTTTCTTATTTTCTGATTTCTTGTTTATTCCGTAACTTCTTCATTCTATCTCCGATTTTGACAATCTATATATGAAAATTGACTAGAAAATTACCACAGACACAATGGTGCAACTCTGGTGGTTCAATTCTGATAATTTCACAAATTTATTTTATTATTTAATTAATTCGTTAATTAATTACTATAGCTTAAATTTTGAGTTGTTACATTCTCCCCTCCTTAAGGGATTTCATCCCCGAAATTTCTAAGCATAGAAGAATGAAATAAATATTTCCATCCAAGTTTTATAACCAACTACTCAACCATCATCCATTACATCCACTGTTCGTAAGTTTTCTAATGCAATTTATGATACATATGCAATAGTGTAGTGTCAATGTCCCAAACTAATGCAAATGATTAGGTGGTCTACTGATTCAGTCAACCTCCTTTTATGTAGCCATGTCCATGCCATGTATCCAAATGAATGCAAATTCCTTAATGATAACTGATAGTTCTATATGCGTGCTACAATCATCACCCATATGCAACAACCATGTGATAATCATCCATTTATGGCAAACATGGAATAAAGTAAAAATAAAAATTCAAATGCGCACACATCCATATGCATATGCTCTAGTGTCCTAGTTAGGCTGATCCCTAAGAGATAATAGTGCCCAGTGTAAGTATATGCGTCCATTAGCATCCACTAGCAACCACTAGTATCCATCATACATAACATGATTACATCAAGTCTTACCATCCACAGGTTAAATTCTATAATCTACCCTTCCAAAGGATAATAAAGGAAAGAATCTATTTAAAACTAAAGATGAAAATAGGAAATTCAAAAATTTACTATCAAAGAGATGCGGATAAGAGGTGCACATTTTCTTCTAATCAAACCAATCTTCTCCGAAGTCTCTCTAACCGTGTCGGGACTAAGTAACAATCTCTATATAGACTCAACCAACATGTAGGTGACTTGCACGGTCTTTCATAAAAAGCTTCGAAATGTGCCATTCTAATGCTAGTCTGAAAGCTATTATTATAAGTGAACTCTAATTAGGGAAGATGATCCTTTTAAGTTCCTCCAAAATCAAGAATATACATCCTCAACCATGTGTGTCTTACCATCTTACTAATATCACTTTTCTATTCTTCTATAGTCTACACACATGAAGCAACAATCCTAGGTTCTCACCAGTGTCTTATACATTTTACGGAACTTCTATTATTACTTCTAAAAGTAATCACTACTATAGTCTTACACTATTTCCATCACACCTAGGAAATGATTCCTATCTACTCCATTTTAAAAGTTTGATTTAGTATTTATTATTTCAAAAACTAAAGCTTCTAAATTTTTAAAACATCAATTCCCAACTTTTTTTAAAGTGTTATTTTCAAATTCCTATTAAATTCAAAGGTACTTGGTTATTTAACATTTTATCTTTCAAGACTTGCATCCTTACAACTTTTTGAATTTACATTATTTCCCAAACCTAGAGGGGAAAACTTACAAATTCTTAGTCTAAAACTTATTCCTCATTTTCTTTTAAAGACCTTTACAACTTTTCATAAAAATTTGGATTTTTTAATTTGACTGTTACTAAGTTTGAAACACCCTCACACCTCTTAGTATACCCAAAAAGGAAATGCTAAAAGATGCGGTGCTTCGTAAGTATAGCTAAAACTTTAAAGATACTAAGATTCATAAGACAATTAAATAAAACAGATAAAACATTTAAAATTAAACTTATTCCAGAAAATAAATCATCAAAACAGAATATGTCTTTAAAACAAAATACACATGTCTAATGAAAAACACCATCTCAGTCGTATCATCAGAGTACATGAAAATAACCATCCCTCTCAAAAGTACCCGTGCATCAAATCCAAATGAAACAATAATTGAAAAGAAGAAGAATACATGAAGGAAAAACCCCGCAGCTGAATCTCCAAGAAAATCCAAAATCTATTATCCTTGCCTTTGCTGCCCTATGCGGGGAAGGGGAAAATAGAGGAGTGAGTCAGACTAAAACTCTGGTAAGTGGAAGTAATTATTAGTACTTTTAAGCAAGATAAAGATAATAGACTTAGCAACAGTCCTAGTATAAAGAGAAACAAAGGAAAATATAAAGCTAGAAAAAAATACTGTTTAACTATTTGCTTTGGTTATTTCAATTGTTTGCACTTGTCTTAGATTGCTGCTTTGATTAGGATGAAATCCTAATCCTACTGTAGTTAGGCTGAAGTCCTAATTCTAACCTTTGATTGACTTTCTATCTCTGTTGTGCCACTATGAGCTAGTCTCATATCGTGGACCCCACAACAAAAGACACCTGTTTAGCGCTTTGGAACTCAATAGTGACTTATATCCCTACACCGAGGCCGCATGCTCGGCCACCGTTTGGCTAGTGTTGGGCGAATTCTCACCCAAAAGATCTCAAAACCAAGAAGCCACAGTTTCACTCGGGCTCGCAATCTCTACTTCATTCAGCACGACCAATCACCTTCCCATTCGGCCTTGACTCATCCGGCCTTAACACATTCGGCCTCCTCCTCATTCGGCCTCCTTCCCATCCGGCCTCTCCATGTCATACCGGGCCAGAATTCATTCGGTTAGCCCCATTCGGCCACAGAGCCAACATTCCTCCATCTCCATTCGGCATACCGAACCAGGGGCACCACCGAACCAAACCTCTTCCCCACAACCGGTCCAAGAAGCACCGAACTACCTCACCACCGGTCCACACCTATCACCGGTCCATACTCACTGCCGGTCCACATCCACACCGCTACCACCGGACAACACCTACCACCGGTCCAAGCTCCATGCCGAATGAGACCTCCCTGAACCAAACAACTGCCAGTCCAGATTGCTTCAGCCCGGCCCCACCAGCAGCTATATACATCCAAGACCCCTGCCCCCTACCTCACTCTATAAATAGAGGGGCAGGGGTACAACAATGGCAGACAAGTTTGAGAGATCAAGCAAGGAAGGAACTTTCAAACTACTTTCATATACTTGTATACGAAGCATTGTACTTGTAATCCGAAAGAAAGAAGATAATAACATATAAAGTGGACGTAGGCATATTCCGGCCGAACCACTATAAATCTGCGTGTCTTTTACATTTCAGCCCCTACTTCTTTTATATTTACATACTCATCTAAAATCATTGAAAATCACATATAATCAACTAAATAATACGACTTGGAGGTGTTTGTCCATTTTTTGTGCAAACATTTTTGGTGCTTTCACTGAGAATAGAACTCAAGCTTCATCTTCTCCCACTCAACCTTCTTCCTAACAACATCGCTCGTTGCTTAGAAATCATGCCTTCCAAACAGAGAAGGGATGTTAACAAAGGAAAGAACATCGCAACTAGCAGCCTTCCAGATCCAGCAATCGCAGATCAGCCCACTTCAACAGCAGTACCAGATGAAAATCAGGAAAATCCAACTGGTCCCGCAACGGAACAACCAATCACTAGGGCAGATCTGGACAGGGTTTTGACTGAAGTAACTAACCGCTTCACATCCCAACAAGAAGCTTTGGTGGACCAACTCATGTCACACTTAAGGGATGCTGAAGAGTCCAACCACAACACTGAATCATGGGGTGAGTCCCAATCCGGAGGATCTCGGAGGCAACAAAGGTCTTCCCTCTTCGAAGAAGCTATCAACAGGAACAACAATGATAGGGGCCGCGCCCGGACCCAGCCCGAATTCCGACTCGAGGAAGCCCTTGGAACCGAACCCAGCGGGGGAGGCACCAGGCGAGGGTCGGATGTAGCTGAGCCAGTCATGCCACCTAATCATAGAAACCCCGCTGAACGGAGCCGAGCTAGAACCCAGCCCGAAGTTGACCCCATGGATGTGCTCGAAACAGAACCCCACAGGGGAAGATCAAGGCAGGGGGCAACTGTAGCTGGTCCTAGCGTGCACCCGAGCAGCCAAAGACAACCACTGGATAATGCTAGAAGTGATAGACTGTACCATCCCTACAGGTCATCTGGACGAGATAGATCCCGCAGGGAAGAACCAAGCTCATTTTTGTCCGCTCCAAGTTCTGACGAACGAATGGCACGATTATTCAGAGAATGTGTCCAACGGGAGCAAAGGGACCGGGGAATAGGCGCTAGGGTCACCAGTCCCTTTACCCGAAATATCGAAACTGCCATCACTCCCCGGGAATGGAAAATGCCAACCATGGAACCTTACAAAGGAACTTCCGACCCCATCGTACACTTGATACACCCAGCATATGCTCATGAGTGGAGCAACAGAAGGAGTATTATGTAAATGCTTTCCGCTATTCCTAGCAGATCTAGCTACCTCCTAGTTCTGCCATCTACCCCAAGGATCCATCAGCTCATGGGAGATGTTGAAAGAAAGGTTTATTAGCCAGTTCCGCATCCATGTGGAACAACCCAAGGATGCTTATTCTCTATCCAATGTCAAATAGAAATCCGGAGAGACGCAGCAGCAATATCTAACACGGTTCAACGCCGCAGCGGCAGCAGTTCAAGATGCCGATGAAAAACTCACTCTAATGGCCCTCTGTAGTGGTGTACATCCAGACACCAAGTTTGCCAGAAGATTAACTAAGGAAAAACCAGCTACCTTGCCTGATTTCTTCCATGAAGCTGGAAAGTATATGAGACTTGAAGACGCTGCTACGGAGAGGCAGTCAGGGCAACAAGGCAAGATAGTTCAGGACAAGGTTCCCACTGCAGCTAAGGACGTTCGAAGAAATGAATCTAGAGACAATGCTGGGGGCAGAAAGGTCGAAAAGTGCCAATATCGACCAGGAACGAGATTTGACTCCTACACTCCTTTGAACGACACAATCGAAAATATCTTCCTAGCCACTCAGGGCGAACTAGGATACAAGCGCCCCCCGCACAAGAAAGAATCAGATAATGCACTCAAGTCCGGAAAGTTCTGTCGCTTCCACGAATCCCACGGACATGACACCAATGAATGCCACCATCTTCGGGACTTGATCGAAGAACACATTAGAAGAAGAAGACTGGAACGCTATGTGAAGGGTCAGAACAGGACTCCAACTCCAGCCAATGAGAACTCAAAGCAACCCCTCCCAGAGGTAGGCGGAGGGAATCGCAACAATCACAACACCAGTGGCTCTTGTCAAGAGAAGATAGTGGTCCTTACCATCTCAGGAGGACCACACATCGCCGACAGAAGTTGGGCAGAGATGGTAAGGTACGGCAAGTCGCTTAGAAATGCAGAAGGCTATGTTAACTCCATTACGGAAGAACGCCACCCGAAACGAAAAGAGAACGACGACATCATATTCAGTAGGCGTGATTTGGAAGGAAGACAGTACCCACATATGGATCCCATGGTCATCTCTGCCTGGTTCGGTCCAGCTAAAGTTTTTCGGATTCTAATAGACACAGGAAGCTCCGTAAATATCCTATTCAAACATGCTTTCGACAAAATGAAGTTATCAATGAAGGATGTATCCCCCTGTGACAAACCACTGCACGGTTTCACTGGAGATGCAAAAATGCCCCTCGGGCAACTTGACCTCTTCGTCGAAATAGGAAGTCATCCCCGCTCCGTTGTGCGAAAACAAATGTTCGTACTAATAGAAAACCACTCGGCTTACAACGCCTTCTTGGGAAGACCAGCCTTGTCTGACTTCCAGATTGTATTAGCCCCCTGGTGCCTGAAAATGAAATTTCCAACAGACAACGGAGTAGGAGAAGTAGAAGGGGATCAAGATGCTGCCCGAGACTGCTACGTAACTGAACTTCGCAATAACCGCAGAAAGAATAAAGGAAAAGATGCAGAGACTACTCTCTGCATGAAAAGCTTGGAGGCATAGCAACTAAAGAAAGCCCCTCCTCTTCGATACACAAGCGATCCCTTCAATGAACTAGACCCCAGGGATAAAGAGGAGGAGGCTACCGCCGAGCCTGCAGAGGCTATGGAATTCGTATCTGTAGACAAGCACGATTCAAGTAAACTATTAAAAGTCGGATCTCAGCTAAAAACGGAGTTGAAAGATCAACTCATTGACTTTCTCCGCCACAACTTAGATGTATTTGCGTGGACCCATGCCGATATGACAGGAATCTCCCCCGACATAGCATGCCACATGCTGAACATCGATCTCACCAAGGTACCAGTAAAGCAGAAAAAGAGGAGCATGGGGGCAGAGCGATCGGCAGCCCTTGATGAGGAAGTAAAGAATCTACTTGCTAATGGCTTCATACGGGAAGCCATCTACCCAGAATGGATCGCTAACCCAGTGCTAGTAAAAAAGGCCAATGGAAAGTGGCGAACATGTATTGACTTCTCCAATCTGAATGACGCTTGCCTAAAAGATTGCTTCCCACTTCCCCGAATTGACCAACTTGTGGATAGCACAGCCGGACACGAACTCCTAACTTTTATGGATGCATACTCCGGATATAACCAGATTCCCATGCACGCTCCTGATCAAGACCACACTAGCTTCATCACCGACCGCGGACTATATTGTTACAAAGTCATGCCTTTTGGACTCAAAAATGCTGGAGCTACCTATCAGCGCCTCGTCAACAAGATGTTCGCGGAACTAATAGGACGAACTATGGAAGTGTATGTGGATGACATGTTGGTAAAGTCCAGGAAAGCCGACGACCATGTAAGCCACCTGGGCGAGATGTTTCAAGTACTTCGCCGATATGGAATGAAGCTGAATCCTCTAAAGTGCTCCTTCGGAGTATCTTCGGGAAAATTCTTAGGATTTATCGTCCACGCCAGAGGAATCGAAGCAAACCCTGAACAAATCCGGGCTCTAAAAGAAATAAGGATACCCTCCACTCGAAAAGAAATGCAAAGCCTAAACGGAAAGGTGGCCGCCCTAAGCAGATTCATTTCCAAGGCAACTGACAAGTGTGTCCCTTTCTTCGAAGCTCTCAAGAAAGACAAAGGGAGATTCGAGTGGACCGATGAATGCTTAAAAGCCTTCCTCAACCTAATCGAACACCTTCAGAGACCACCAGTACTCTCAACTCCAAATGAAGGTGAAGTGTTATACCTATACCTCGCTGTATCATCTCATGCTCTAAGCGCCGCCTTGGTAAGAGAAGAAGACCGCACACAACGCCCGGTTTACTTTGTAAGTAAGAGATTTACGGGGGCAGAGGCCAGATATCCTAAACTAGAGAAATTAGCATATTGTTTATTGATCGCGTCACGAAAACTGCGACACTACTTCCAGTCTCACTCCATCAGGGTTCTAACCGATCAACCGCTAAGACAAGTGCTCCATCGTCCTGACACTTCTGGGCGACTCCTCAAATGGTGCATCGAACTAAGTCAGTATGATATCACCTACCATCCTCGCACCGCTATCAAAGGACAAGCTATGACCGATTTCATTGCCGAATTCACTACCAACGAAGGCAAGGAACAATCCGAAGTAGCAAAAAACATCAAGTGGAACCTCTTTGTAGACGGAGCATCGAACGAACAAGGTTCGGGGGCAGGTATTGTGATCATCACCCCCAGGGGAAGAAAGTTGTACTACGCATTAAGGTTGGAGTTCACGGCCACCAACAACGATGCTGAATATGAGGCAGTAATAGCGGGATTGGAGCTTGCCCTAGAAATTGGAATCAATTCCTTATGTCTTCATAGTGATTCTCAGCTTATCGTAAACCAGGTACTAGGAGAATTCCAGACTCGAGGAGAACGACTCACAGCATACCTAAAGAAAACCAAACTGCTGCTCGATCAATTGGACCACTATCTAATCAAACACATTCCTCGAAAAGAGAACCAAGAGGCAGATGAACTTGCAAAGCAAGCTAGTATGAAGAATAGCACCATTTCCGGAGCATTAGCCATCTCAAGGCAGCTAGCCCCAAGTTTCGAACAAGTGAATCTGATAACTGCAATCGAAGAAGGAACCTGGATGACTCCTATCCGGAAATATTTGCAAGATGGCACACTACCCGACAGGCGTGACGAAGCCAAGAGGATCTTGAGAAAAGTTCCCCACTACATAATACAAGAAGGCATCCTCTATCGGCGTGGCTTCTCTAGCCCCTTATTGAGATGCGTCGCCGGAAGGGAAGCCAAGGAGATCTTATCAAACATCCATCAGGGAGGATGCGGAGATCACACTGGAGGGCAGACTTTGGCAAGGAAGATACTCCGATATGGATATTACTGGCCCACACTAAACAAAGATGCCCTAGACTTCGTCAAGAAATGCGACAGATGTCAGAAGTTCGCCAAGATTCCTCGACTACCCACAAACGAAATTACTCAAATGACCAGCCCTTGGCCCTTTGCTGTATGGGGAATTGACTTAATTGGCGAACTGCCAACGGGCCGAGACGGATCCAAATATGCTATAGTGGCAGTCGATTATTTCACCAAATGGGTGGAAGCAGAACCTCTAAATAAAATATCTTCAGCAAAAGTTATAAACTTCTTGATCAAAAATATTCTGTGCAGGTACGGAGTCCCACTCAAGATCATATCAGACAACGGACTCCAGTTTGACAGCGAAGAATTTGCCGACTGGTGCCAAGAGCATGGAATTCATAAAAGCTTCTCATCAGTAGCTTATCCTCAGGCAAACGGACAAGTTGAAGCCATCAACAAAATTCTCAAAACCCTAATCAAGAAGAAACTTGAAAAGTCAAAAGGCGCTTGGGTGGACGAACTTCCTACGGCACTATGGGCGTACCGCACATCTTTCAGAACATCAACGGGACATACTCCTTTCTCTTTGGCATATGGATCGGAGGCAATGCTCCCAGTTGAGACTATTGTGCCTTCCCACCGTAGGATCCACTACAACCTAGAGGAAAACGAAGAACTCCTCCTCATGTCTTTGGATCTGATTGAGGAAAGGAGAAACGATGCAGCACTCAAAGCAGCAGCTCACAAACAAAAAGTGGCAGCACTATACAATTCCAAAGTCAAGCATCGCAGCTTACAAGAAGGAGATCTTGTCCTCAGGCGAATCTTTCCGCGCCCCGGGGCACTAGACCCCATCTGGGACGGACCGTATGTAATTCATAAAGATCTCCACAACGGAACTTATATTTTGTCAACAGTGGACGGAGAGGTGTTCCAGAGGGCATGGAACATCCGACACCTCCGTCGATACTTTTCTTAACTTGTACTGCCCATATGAATTGAATTAACAAAGAGAATCAGTGGACGTAGGCACTTTCGTGCCGAACCACTTTAAAAAATCTTGTCTCTTTTTAGCTTGTTCCTCTATGTCTTGGCTACTTGTTAAGTTTTATCCCTTTCTGTTGAACAAAATCCTATGGCATCTCCACTCAAGACGCACCGCGGCCTCATCTGGACTAGGCCTAACAGGTACGCTACGATTCTATGCACTCGCCAATGAGACACTTTTGCTCCAGCATCCCTCTGCTGCGGGTTAACTCATTGCGCGCCTGCCCTCAAAGCCAACTGTAATGAGCCGATTATAAGTCATCATAAAGGCCGACTATAGCCGATGGCAGCTCATTACGGCGTTCGGCTCGCCGGCAACTGTGAACCTACTTTAAGCCCCAACATAAGGTGTGGCCAGCCAGGGGTAGTTCACGGCCAACGGCACCCACGCTAGCCGGCCACGGTAAATCGAATAATACCCACGATTACGGACCATAATGGTTCGGGTAGTTACCGTGCGCGATCTCGGCTCCGATGTGTCTTAAGTGCGGCTGTGGTAAAAAAGAAAACTCCCCGCGGAGGCGTAAGATGGGTGACAAATGTCTCCAAGACCCACAGCTAGGGAAAGTGACTACAAAACCCGTTTGCCACGAACTTAAGCACATCGACGGCCTTCCGTGACTGGAAGTTTTACTTTTACTATATTTCCATTTCATTTAAATACTTTTCTCCTATCCTGTATAACAAACTCTAAAGTACAGGAAACCAAATAGGAAGCATTCGCTCATAAGAAACTAAGTCTGCATACTGGGTGGCAGGGTACTCAGCTATATCCGTGAACAGTTACATAAGACACTCTAAGCTACCGCCTGCGAATGAAACATAAAGGGCGGTACTCTCTTTTCTTGTACATAAATACGTAACTATAGCTTGTTCGTACAATAACATTGCAACACATGAAATTATATTTCTAGCAAAAAACTTAGCATCAAACACAACTAGAATCACAGGCATATACATAGTTATATTTCTCACGCAGCACATCAAGATGACAACAACATTTAAACATAACAACATCAGCTTATATTATAAAATCACACGAAGTTATTCTTTGCAAATAATATTATTATAGTTACATGTCAATGACTAACGTAAACAGTGATAAAAAGAAATAAAAAGGTGGCAGCCGCGTCCACACTCCATCACCAACTTCCCCAGTCTACTTAGCCGCAGGATCAGAGCCCCCAGCATGTGGATCAGGAGTCCCACCTGTCCAGTTCAGAAGAGGAATTCATTAAACGAACAATCAAGTTATGAAAACACGGAAAGGAAAGAAAGGGAAAAGAATAACTCACCAGCATCCGCCGCTCGATCCTCATCATCCAACTGCACGCCCGCTTCCTCTGCAGCAAGCAGCCGCATCCCCTCCTTCACCGCCGCTTGCTCCTCCTTCGAGAACTAGGCAGTAACCGCATCCAAATTGAAAGCCTCTCCGCCTTCCTTACCCGCGTTCACCCTGGCCTCCTCTAAAGCCTGGAGATACACCTTGGCCATCACCCAAGGGTAATCGTCCATCCAAGACAAGCCGCCCTCCTTCCAAGTGTGGAAGTACATGTCCTGCAGCATTTCATCCATCATCCCCTCATTCTCCTCAAACTCCCTCACCCGGGCCTCGGAAGCTTGCAACTTGGCGACGGCAATGTCCCTCTCTGATTGGTATCTCAAGCAGTCAGCCTGGAGAGACCTCCTCATTTCCTCCTCCTTTAACTTGAGGGACCTCCTCATCTCCTCCATCTCCTCCTTCAACTCGGCCTGAGCCATCTCCGCAGCCTCGAGCCTCCCAGACAACTCCTCTACCCGCTCAAGATCCGCATTTCGAATCTCGTCCACCGTCGTAATGGCCATGTTAATCCGTTCCCTGCAGGCGACCTCCATCTTCCGTAATTCCGCCCTACTGGCCTTCTCCATCGTCTCTTTCAGCCGCTTGGAGGCTTCCTCATGCTGAGAAATCTGGATGGCTTGATCGGCGAGCTGCTTGGCCTGATCGGCAACTTTTAACCTCAACCAAATATTAGCACTCCCGATCTCTTCCCCGGCCTTGGCCAATCTAGCATGATGCTCCATTAACTTCTTGGTCTCTGCGGCCACCCGATCGATGTTAGCCTTGGCTTCGTCCCCCACGGTGACTACCCGTGTAGTAAGTAAATCAAGATCTAAAGACTTGGCCTCGTCCAGCACTCTTACCATGGGGTTGCGGGGAAGGAGATGCTCGCCCGTGGCCTCATCAAATGAGATATCCTGAAAGCTCGGATCTAAATCAGGATGACCGGCAAAAGGGTCACGAGGCACGGGGCGAGGCACATCAGGACGCCTAATACGAATAACAGTTGGGCTCTTGAAAGGAGGATGAGGGGGGCCGGATTCCGTGCTCTCCTCCGTAGTATCACGAGGAGGCTGAGTAGGAAGCTGCGAACCAGAGGAAGACTCAAATAAGGAACGGCTCCGCTTCTTTTTCCGAATGCCCTCTTCAATGACCCCAAGAAGAGGGCGATAACTGACTACATCCCCAGTGCGACCAGTAGAGGGTTTCGCAGAAGCTCTCCTCGAATTAAACTGCTCAAGGCGGTGTCGAACGTCCGACGTTTTAACCACCTGGCCTGCCCCTGGAATAAAGAACAAGTGTTACGAACATACAATAATCCACAGTTCGAAAAATGTGTTAAGTTAAAAGGAAAGAAAAGTGAGAAGACACATCTATTATACAAACCCGGCGGAGGAGTGGGATACTGCAATAAGTCTTGGATCTCATTCCAGGACGGAAGTGAACCGTAAAAAATTTCTAAGTCCCTATCGAAAATGGAATCGGCAGAGGACAAAAGTTCACCTTGCATCGCCGGAATTGCCCTAGCTGAGGAACCCTTAGAGGATGGGTCAGTGCCAGCCACAGCTTTGCCGGTTTCCTTTGCCTTCTCCGTTTCCGACTCTCCCTCCGACTCCCCGAAGGCCCGACGGAGAGCCTCATACAGTTCAAGGTCTTGCTCAGAGGTTAGGGCACCGACGCCACTACCACCTTGACCGTCGCCATCTTCTCCACCCTCCGACCCTTCTCCAACCTCGCCTCCTTCCTCCTCTTCTACACATCCCTCCTCCGGGACAGTCGGAAAAGTACTTGGAGAAGGGCCATCAGACTTCTTCAGTTTCTTCCCCCCGACAACGGGACGCTCTGCAAAAGGCTCCCTCTTACCGCTCTTCACCATAGCCCCCTCCTTAGCTTTAGCAGCCTTCTCCTCAGCCGTGTCTCTTTGCTTAACCACGGACTGGTGCGGTAAGATCAAATTATACTCCAAGAGGGTTGCGTTCCTGATTAAGAAGGAGGCCGACCGGTCCCGTGCCGGAATAGTCTTTAGTTCAGCAGCCATTCGCACCAAGGAATCATCCTCCACGACTGCAATACCACCTGTCGCTAGCCAGAAATAGAAGCATGTCAGAAAAAACGCTACAGTCAAAACATGGAAAGTATAAATGAAATCCATCTTACAGCCGGAAGTGAAAAGGCGGAAAGAAACAGCATCGTCCTTGATGAAGAACCACTCTTTCTTGAACATGGTAAACTTGGAATATAAGTCCAGGACTGGTTTGAAGGGCACGGCCGCTTCCAGACTGATATACGGAGACCCCTTCTTATAGCCTCTCAGGTTGTACAAATATCGAATTTCCCGGTTAGAAGGAGGACGCCCGTACCTCCTCTGGAAGATAACAAAGAGGCTCACCAGGATGGCATAAGAGTTAGGCTGAAGCTGGAAGGGAGCCACCTTCAAATATGTGGTGAAGCTTACTATCCAAGCGTTGATAGGAGGGATAGCACCGCACATGCAATGGTATCTGCTATAAGCAAAGTAGCCCTCGGGAGGATTATATGGCATCACTCCATCTCCCGGCAGCAGCATAAGAGCCCTATCTATCCCGAAGGAACGGGATATGACGTCAAGTTGCTCCTCCTTTAGGGAGCTAGGAAAGCAATCAGGAGGGGAGATCAGAAGTTCCTGTGGACCGTATCCATCCACTAGAGACCTCGGAATAGGTCGATGTTGCCCGGATCCTGGTTGGACTGGGGGCAAGGAAGAAGAAGACTCTCCTGTGCCTCTAGACTTCTTTCTGTCCGATCGTGTTTCCGCTTTGCGAGACATTTTCTGCAGCACAAGAAAAACTTGATATTAGAATAAGAAGTACAGGAAAATAAACAAGCAAGTATCTAAAGCAAGCGTGCAAAGAAGTCTAAGATTCCGCTCAAGGTTCAAGTATGAAGTCTCATTCGGCGGTGCAAGACGAGTTCATTCGGCGTCAAAAGCATATGGTCATTCGGCACTAAAATCCCATGCTCATTCGGCATACATATCATTCGGCCCTAAGACATGAGTCTCATTCGGCATACATATCATTCGGCCCTAAGACATGAGTCTCATTCGGCATACATATCATTCGGTCCTAATTCTCATTCGGCTATCCAATACACACCGTATACATTCGGCAAACAGGACCATTCGGCAATAGGGTACATACCTGATTCGGTAGGAGATTGATTCGGTAGAAGATTGGTTCGGCAGAAGATTGGTTCGGCTCTCTGGTTCGGTAAGAAGAAACCAAGGGGGGTGTAGCCTCTATATATAGGCGAGCTCAGGATTGCCGAACCAACTGGTTCAGCCTACCGAACCGGAACACCGGACCAATACCAAACATACCGAACCAAACGAATACCGAATGAACCCATTCATGCCGGACCGACCAAAGGACCGAATGAAGCTATCTCCACCAGCGAAAACCAGGAACAGGGGGCACGCAGGCTCCTCACTCAGATAAGTACCGAACTCTAGAACCTACTAACAAAGTAAAGAATATGATAACGATGGATGAGTCATAAATCTCTCACCAATGTGGGTTAATCATTTACACATGTACGCGACCACGAACGGTCCATAGGCACGCTCTGAATGGCTATTAACCCGATCGTCGTGAGAATTTGCACTTTGACATCCTTTTTAAGCTCATCGGCTAAATAGATATTTAATTCTGATAACCACGAAATGGCTAAGCTACTTACACATGTACGGGGTCGCGAACGATCCTTAGGCATGCTCTGAGCTGGCGATAAACCACCTTGACAAACGATCCAGGGACCCACTCTAACGTGAATCTGGCATCGATAATGCTAAACCACCTCGGGACACACTCTCTCGCCCCGAACGGCACGATTCACTTTGTCTCAAATATTCCGATCACGAACGGTTGTTATTTAAAATCACACTAAAACTGTAAATTCCTTTGCAGGACACCAGCAGGATACGAACATCCAGCCCATGGCGTTACCAAACAAGCCTTTCTACCACAAGGAAACAAAGCGCAACACATGTGAGCACGTGCCCCACTTTGGGGGGCAAATGTTGGGCGAATTCTCACCCAAAAGATCTCAAAACCAAGAAGCCACAGTTTCACTCGGGTTCGCAATCTCCACTTCATTCAGCACGACCAATCACCTTCCCATTCGGCCTTGACTCATCCGGCCTTAACACATTCGGCCTCCTCCTCATTCGGCCTCCTTCCCATCCGGCCTCTCCATGTCATACCGGGCCAGAATTCATTCGGTTAGCCCCATTCGGCCACAGAGCCAACATTCCTCCATCTCCATTCGGCATACCGAACCAGGGGCACCACCGAACCAAACCTCTTCCCCACAACCGGTCCAAGAAGCACCGAACTACCTCACCACCGGTCCACACCTATCACCGGTCCATACTCACTGCCGGTCCACATCCACACCGCTACCACCGGACAACACCTACCACCGGTCCAAGCTCCATGCCGAATGAGACCTCCCTGAACCAAACAACTGCCAGTCCAGATTGCTTCAGCCCGGGCCCACCAGCAGCTATATACATCCAAGACCCCTGCCCCCTACCTCACTCTATAAATAGAGGGGCAGGGGTACAACAATGGCAGACAAGTTTGAGAGCTCAAGCAAGGAAGGAACTTTCAAACTACTTTCATATACTTGTATACGAAGCATTGTACTTGTAATCCGAAAGAAAGAAGATAATAACATATAAAGTGGACGTAGGCATATTCCGGCCGAACCACTATAAATCTGCGTGTCTTTTACATTTCAGCCCCTACTTCTTTTATATTTACATACTCATCTAAAATCATTGAAAATCACATATAATCAACTAAATAATACGACTTGGAGGTGTTTGTCCATTTTTTGTGCAAACAGCTAGCACTATTTGTTGCACCTTCTTTTGACCTTTTACCTACCTTAAACAACATAACCATGCCCAGCCTCACCTGATCTACTGTAAGACCATCAATCCTTGTCTGAAAGCATCCTTCCCAGCCTCACCGAAGTGTGTTGTGAGACCATCGGTCCTAGTTTGAAAAGGGAATGCTGCCGGTACGGGTCCAAACAAACGAAATCTAGTTGCACCCCTTGCCCAAATCCCTTGATTTGAGCTTCTATATATTGGCCCCTTATATATTGGCCCCTTAGTTATCCTAGTTAGCATAAGTGTGTCCCAGCCTCACCTACTCTGTTGTGAGACCATCAGTTGCTGACTGAAAGGAAATGTTATTGGTTATGGGCCCTACTTCTGTCCTTTCTTATTAATTTAGTATAAGTCTTTTAAATAAGCCTCTTATGTCAATTCTGCTCTATTTTCTTATTAACTTATTCTAAGTCTTTAAAATAAGCCTCTCCTATTATCTTTGCTATAATTGCTTATTAATTTAGTGTAAGTCTTTAAAATAAGCCTCTTCTTTTTTATCTCTAATTATAACCCGCATGTTATAACTTTGCTTATATACTTAACCTAAGGCCTAAGTTTAAAAATAAGCTACTTTTGCTATTTTTTCTATTTTCATTTTTATTTATAATTACATGTTATAACTATGCTTGCAAATGTCTTAAATTTGCCTATTTCAGTCTAAGTCCAAGTTCATCCCATTTTCTGTAAATTCAGTGTTCTTATATTTTAGTTCATATTAACGAATTACTTTCTTCTATTTATTCCATTTGCGTAAAAAAGGAAAGAAATTGACATTTGCAGAATAAATCCCAACGTAGAATTAATGTAAATAAAATGTAAATAACAGTAAATAACTGTAAATACCGTAAATAACTGTAAATAATTGGGAAAACTATAATTAATAGTAAGTATTTGCAAATAACTGAAATAGAATAGCTAATGAAATAGACTGGAAAACAAGTCTAAAATTTACTTAAAAATAAGTTGTAAATAAACTTGCATAAAAGTTATCCCAAAATTATAGAAAAACTACAACTATTGGAAACCCTATTATTGTAAATTACTTAAAAATCTAAAATAATTACATAAACACTCACCTATAGTCCTTAGCTCTTTTCCTTGGCCTTCCCAGATCCACTCATAGGGTATAAAATATTTTAATTAAAAAGATTTCTCCTTGGAAAAATATTCCTTTTAGGGTTTAGCCTCGGCCAATGAACCCAGATGGAGAAAATATGAATGAGAAAATAGCTAAGCTAGGGTGTTATTTATAGTGTCACTTATGGATCTCAGACCATTGGATTTGAAGATTAAATTTGGTGCAACCACGTCATAGGCTCGTTGGGAACTGTTGGATGGAATCACGGACGCACAGGATCGAATTAAAATAGAAAAGCACATCATATTAAAATCTGGACGAAATGACGTCCATATACTGAGGCGAGTCAACAAGCAGTTCGGCCCTTGCATGCGTTAGGTCGATTATAGGTCGACCCAGACACATTAGGGGTCAACCCTAGGGTCGACCTACCTATGTTTATTTATTTATTTGTTTTTTTCTTTCTTATTTTCTGATTTCTTGTTTATTCCGTAACTTCTTCGTTCTAGCTCCGATTTTGACAATCTATATATGGAAATTGACAAGAAAATTACCACAGACACAATGGTGGAACTCCCGTGGCTCAATTCTGATAATTTTACAAAGTTATTTTTTATTTAATTAATTCATCAATTAATTACTATAGCTTGAATTTCAGGTTGTTACAAAAATAGCCTACTATAAAATTGTATAACAATTATAATTACATAGAAGCACTGTTATGGAAACATCTTTATAGAAATATGGCTATAATCATGTGAAATATAATTATTCCATACTCATATAACATAGACCACCATCATATTCAATTAACAATAATTTTTTCAATGATTATGTTATTTAAAGCTAACCATACACGAAATCAATAATTATAGTGACATTAACTATTAGCACTGCATATATTTTATTAATTTGTGGAGTAAAGAATCGTAAATCTATGCATCACTTTTTCCTAAATTTAAGATAAATGTAATTACTCCATAATAGTGTAAAGATGACCACTATTATAATCAACTAGTTATAATTATTTTAATTGATTATGTAAATTAATAGCTAACCATATAAATATTTCATAATCATATCGGTATAAACTATTAATACTATATGCGTTTCATCAATTTACAAACTCAAAGACCTAATAAATCGTTACATCACCTTTAATGAATAATTTATGCACTATTATGATTTATTAAAAAATGATAAAATTAACTCTTTTACTATTTTAATCCAAAATTTATATTTTTGAATTTTGATTTTTTGATTACTTTGATGTCCTCATGTCATCTAACTATTTAGATATAAAATTTGACCAGACCCGATTAAATCATAAATCATGTATAAACTAATCTCTTTGATTTCTATTATTTTACTATTGTAAATGAAGTCATAATCCAACAATCGCATTCTCTATAGTTTTTTATCATTTTTTAAGTATTCTTATTCATGAGAGGTTTCAATTTTTCAAATTCTCCACTAAAAAGTATAGAAATAATAATAAATAAATTCCTACAAAGATATATGCAACTAATTTATTGTCATAGCATTTAAAACTAATAATGATGTGGTAGTGAACAATGAATGTAAGGTAGTTAATATGTAGAAATAGATTTTTTTTGCCAATTTTCATGCATTATACTTATATTTAAAATGTCCTTAAACATTGATATATATATATATATATATATATAACATTAAATGAGGGTGTATCTTGAATAGTTGAAAACATGTTTGATTTGATTTATAGGTAGGGTGATTGAGGTAATGAATATCAAGAAGGTGTGTTATCATTTGTGGAAAGCATAAATTGAGCAGGTATAATATCTATTGGGTATGCACCATCGAATATTATCATGTAAATATGAACGGACTGGACTTTTTATACTTATTTTATTTGGGACTGTGGTTTTATTTAGTCTACGACCTTCCGGTAATTTTAACTTTATTGGGATATAGTATCTACAATACATAAACTTATAATTCATTTAATATTAAATTCATAGTTATATTAGATTCTTGAAACTAACAACATGGCCACTTAGGACATGAAATCAAGATTATATTATTTTCAAAAATTGTGTATTAGTCTTTAATATAAAATAAATTGATATTCATTATATTTCACAAACTAAATTTTCATATGAAATCTCCATTTATATCGCATGTTTTATTTATACTGATATTTTAGTATGCATGCGATACGTCCCATTCATTTTTATATATTTTTGGCAGTGGTTAAAATTATGGAATTAGGAAATTATTAAATTGCATATGATTCAATGGCATATTATTGGTTGCAAATCAATTAAAAAATTATGAATGAAATGGTGTTGTCAACACAGAATAAAGAATTTGGAACCCTTTAATTACTTAGAGGTACATAAATATCTTTTACAATATGGTTGTTGGTTAAACTTCTTATTACTCCATTTACATCTATTTTGGGAAACTAGATCATTAATCTATAAATTTATATATTTGTAGGTGATAATATAATTCTTTTAGTTCTCTTTATTGTTAAATCTACCTTTTTCTTTAGCTATAATTACAAACTTAGATTAGTTGAAATTAACATATAAGGACTCTTATCAAATTGATTTTACGTTTTGTACTTTACCCAAACTCCTGAATTCAATGGTTAACATTTACCAACATACCACGAGAAATAAATTTGTATATTAATATATCAGTGTGAAGTACCGTAACTAAATATTTGGTAAGACCATATGCACTACCTTCTTATGCAAATGGACAAACTATTCTTTAGAACGTGAGCAGTCCAATTCTACTTTTTTTTACAAAGAAAAAGTTGAACCCAATTTTTTTTGGATGGAGCCTTTGAAACTTTTACCATGGTTTATGAGCTTAGTATAATAAAATTTAATTTTATTAGTACTAATCTTCAACCATTTCTTCAAACGATTACGTTTTCAATTAGTGAATGTTATATCAGGTTGCAATAAAGTTTTGTTTGATCATAAAACTTCTTCAGCGTTACAGGTAGGTTGAGCTGGCTGATGAAAAGTGGGTTTGAAAACATTATTCTTAATTTTGACATCATCAGATTGAAGAAGTCCTAGGTGTTTTAGTATTGACAAAGTTTATCCTTAGCAGTATTTTTTTAAATTCTTTAGCAGTATATAGGCATACTACAGACATCATCAGACAGAAGATAGTGCTGCCTCAAAAATTAGTTTATAAGTTTTGGTATATGCTCTAAAATGATACTACTAAATAATATATTTATGAGGTTAAGCTTATGATTTGATTGTATTGAATGCAATGTATCTTTTAACATGGCTAATAACCGTACTGAATGCCAAAAGTGACACAAATGTCAAAAGTTGCATTTATCTCTCTCGTTGTCTTATTTCCCAAACATACAACTTCTGGTATAAGTAATCTCATACAACATTAAAACTTACTTTCCCTTCTTTTACTTTGAACTCTTTATTATATTATGAAGGAGGAGTTAATCTTATTGTGATGTGCTAATTGAACAAAGTTTTTATTAAATAATAGCGACAATGGATGGTGATTAATATTTTGAATGTTTCATTCATAGATCCTGGAATTGAAACTCATTAACATCAATTAGCATACCTTCAGAAAAATATAAAAATGTCTGCATAGAGTACTGTGTCTATTTTTATGAATTTATATTTAACATTGACATATGTGTTACATATTGAAAAGTTGTAGCTTTGTTGTAATAACGCATCAAACGATATGGGCTTCATTAGATTAATAACGTATTGATTACTACATGGATAGATATTGGTTTACAATGATATGAACTTTGTTTATATGCTTTTGTATTGTAGAATGAAGCTCAGCTGTCCAGGAAGATTGCTCATTATGTGTAATATGTTATAGTGTAATGCATTACATTATTGTCTGTGATCCAAGTTTTTGCATCTTTCATTCCATTTTAGTTAGTAATCATCAATCTAACATTAACCTTTTTAGAGGTAGAAGATGAAATTAGGTATTTATATCCAACATGACTAAAATAGAATTTTATAAACAAAATATTTTACAGTGGATTAAAAAACAATACCGTAAATAATAATTTTCTTCATATGGGACTTAATATTGTAAATTGATTCATTGGTTTATTTACTTGATTTATTTGAAGGATCTTGTATACAACATGCATGGTTACATCTTTGGCTTCATGCCACTTTCTTGAGCACAAAAAATTGATACATTTATTTTATTGCATTGATTAGAACATAATTTGGCATTTCTGCTAAAACAATTGCTAAACAAAATCACCTCTTGGACAATATTATTGAATATGCGCTTATATGATTTTTGTTTGATGATAATAAACATATATACATTCATTTAAATGTATTTGTTAATATACTATTTTATTTTTCACAGATTAAATAAATATTTGCTGAATAAATTAAATAACACATAATTTGAATTCAAACAGAATTTTTATTCAAACAAATATTTATTACAATTTTGAATAGTACAAATTCAAGCTCTCACTATACATATACAATTTTGATTACAACACATCACAATTTCATATTTACATTTAACCTCACTACACATCGCTCTTTCACTCAATTCGTATTTCATCTTCAACTTCATTCCAGTTAGAATCCAGCATCTGAGCAATCTGCAAAAATATACACTAACGCAGTAAAATTGAAAAAGAAATATTTTTGCAATATAAAATAAAAGATTATTTTGAAAATATTATTTGCCTCAGTTATTTGGGTTGTTCGTCGTCATTTAAATTTGAATTTATCATACACGAACAACTTGTGACATACACAGTGTATCACTGTATATGCCACAAGGCCGTGCACATCGAAATATACACTTGATAATGTTACAGGGACAAGTGAGCACAGGTCAAACCCAAATGAAAACCGGGTTCAACTCACGTGCAATAAAATAAATGTCACAACTCTCAGCACAAGGTCAAACCCGAGTTTTTAAAACTGGATTCAACTCAGGTGCAATAAAAGTGTACAAGCTCAACAAATTGATCAGAGGTAGCAACTTTGAGCTACAGACCGAGCAAGTACATATATACAAGCAACTGAAGGCAACATGACCAAAAGATCAGAGACAAAGTAAATCCAACTCAGCAATGAACTCACATGGACAACATGTCATGAATGAACTAGCAAAGGCCAGCCACCAATATAACAGCAACACCAACCAGAAAATACAACAATTCAGGGATGAACACAGATGAAGCCGAAAATGATCAATGAAACAGAATTCATCACAATGAACAACAATATGAAAAGGGTAGTGGACAGTACAAGGTAAAGACATATGCAATGCAACTTACATGTACACCATGACATCAAGGCCAGAAGTTCAAGTGAGTGCGCCAAAGATATGACATGACAACGAACATGAAAGCGAACAAATGACCTAGGCTACAACTACAGATGACTTAGATGAACACATGGCCAAGAAATAACATCCAGACCAGAATGCATATGAAACCAACATGACCAAGATGAAATACCAGAAACAAAGTCAAGAGCAATGTCAAATGCACAACAGGCCGGAACAGTACAACTCAATTAATATGCAAATGTCAAGACTAACTCCAGAGTATCACACATACAAACAACCCCAGACTCAAAGATAGATAAATGTATGCATAGATGAATCGTAAACCATAAAGACCAAAGACAAATGTATCAATCTCAAATATCAAGCTGCAAGAAGGATGCAAGTTCGAAACAAATTCAAGCCAAAGCCAGAAATTCACGAAATCAAAAATGACCGAAGTCAAATGAATTCAACACCGTGGTGACCACGCAACAAATTCAAAGCCGTATTTCAAATCAAAGTCAACATCGTGATGACCAAGAAATCAAACGAGTCAGATTCGAAGCCGTGTGAATCAAGCTACTAGAAATTATACGAAATTGACAAAGTCAAATTAATCATCAACGTTCAACAAAAATCAAATGGCCGAAAGCATGATATTGAAAAAATCAGACGAACGCAATTCTAGGGTTACAAACTCTATATAAACAAATCATCATCGGCAATATCAGGCATCGAGTTCAAGTACGAAAACACTAAAGCACAAAAAGCTTAAATTACATACCGAAGCAAGGTAAGAACTCGATCAACGAAGCAGCCGAAGTGAGCAACAAGGAAAGCGATCGATCAAGGCTACACGCGAATAATCACTAATTCGATCAATTTAAATTCGACAGCTTCTGTTTCAAAACCCTAAATTGGATTGAAGGGACGAAGCCCTAATTTGCAAAGACGAGATTAACAAAGCCGCCATTCTCAAACAAAAAGGATCGGGTCGAATAAAGGGGACCGGCTTATTTTTCTCCTTTTTATTATATAAGGGCTTTTAATTTTAAATAGGGTTATTTTAATTTTAAATTGTTTTTAAATTGTAATTTCTTTTTAAACCGTTTAAATTTCTAGTCGTGTGACTAGGGGACAAACTACGTGGCGTAGTTTGAGAATTCGCAACTCAGTGGCTGAGTTGTGGCAGAGTTTTGAACGCAGAGTTAGGTTTAGTCGATAGCGAGTGTCGCGAGTTTACGTGTGTAAGCGTCTGACTATCTAATTTCTAGTAGAAACCATGGGGGCAACATGTAGGTAGGGTTTTGCCGAAGCTAGGTAAATTCTGTGTCGTTTCTATTTCTACATTTATTATTCTGCTATTATCTGTGCTGCTATTGTTCTGTGATCCGTGTTGAAAGTATTTTATAAGCTTCCGCGATTAATTTTTTATAATTTATACTATCACCCTATTCACCCCCCTCTAGGGTGAAATCGATCCTACAAATATCTTAAGCATCTATCAAAAAGTGCGAAATACTCAATTTAATTGTCGAAAATCCTACAATAACAAAAATGTTCAACAAAAATTACAAAAATAAATATAGCCATGACCCATGTGCGAAACACGGGTTTTCACCAGCAACTTTGAAGTAAAAGTAGGCATTAGGACGAAGCTGAGTATATCTTTGTGTCTTTTATTTTCTACATTCACATTTCTATATTATATTTTAAATTTTATCGATAATTATGGGGAATATTTTTGAATATTTTATTCACCTCCCTTTAGGGTATATTACTCGATCTTACAAGTGATATCAGAGCATAGGTGCTAGATTTACTCTAGAGATATGTTTGTTTCAAAGAATGCTTTTTCTGAGGGTCATTAATAGCTAGGCCATCCATGTCAATGGTACTGATTATGCTTACTGGAAAGTAGGATGAAAATATATCTGATCTTTGTTGACTACGATGTTTGGGATATAGTTGAAACAAGGTTACACCACCTAAGAGGACAATCAATGGTATAGAATTCCCTAAGCCTAAGGACAAATATGATGTGGCCGATAAGAAATTGTTTCATTAAATGCTAAAGCTATGAATGCCCTTATTTGTGCTCTTAATAGAATTGAATTTAATTTAGTTTCTCACTGTCTGACTGTAGAGGAAACCTAGCATGCTTTGGAGGTTATACTAAAGGTACATCTTAAGTCAAGGAATCATTTCTCTTCCTGCTTGGCAATGAATATGAAAATTTTGTGATGTTAAAGTTTGAGAGTATAAAAAAGATGTATGGATGTTTTTCGGTGTTAGTATACAATTCCAGAGCTTTGGGCTAGGTATACACTGAAGTTGAACTGGTTAGAAAAGTACCAAGAGGTCTTCAAAGAATTTTGAGGCAAAGGTAACAATTATACAAAAATCCAAATATCAGAGCGAACAAAACAGGGAGGAATTGATTAGATATCTTATAACCAATGAAATGGAACTGAAAGCTAGGGAAGACCATGACAATTAAGACTCCAAAAAGAAATCAATTGCTCTCAACAGCACTCTTAACCGCGATGGTAAAGATAATCTTATCAGTAAGCTAACAATGTTGATGAACGGTCTTAAGAAATGGTCCAAAAGGAACTTCACATCTTCAGCCAAAAAAGAAAGGGCCCAATTCAAGGTCATTTAAGAACTTAGATAATTCAGACGAAGGAATCATATGCTATGGATGTAGAAAGACAGGTCATATCCAGAGAAAGGTATGTGTAGACATATCTGTATGACTTATGTTGACATATATGCCGCCTAGTGTTTTTTTGAATTTTGAAAGGAAGCATCTATTCATCGTAACTCTTCACGAACGAACATATATGTTTATTCACTATATAAAGAGGGTTCAAACAAATATTTTTTGATAGCCACTTACTCATTTTCTTCCCTCCTCTTACTCTCTTGAACACTCTATTGAAGATATACTCTATTCTCTTCAAAATCAAATGAAATCAGTTCATACTTCTTTGTATTGATACAATACTACTTTCTTACTCTATTGAAAACATCTCTTATTCAATTCAAAGATCAAAGTGCTATTCTAGAGGCTATAGAATCCATTATATCTAAAGTTCAAGAAATTGCCTTTGGAAAAATTATCGACTCTATTTGTATTTGCTTTGGGTATGCTTGTAGCCCATTCAAATCAAGTGGGTGTGCTTGTAGGTCAATTCTAATAAAGTGGGTGTATCTTGAGCTTGGAAATTCAGGAGGGTGTGTCTCGTAGCCTCAAATTCATGATTGTTCTTGGGTTTTCCTTCCATTCGTTTAAAGATTGGCATTTGAAAAGAAACTCGTATAAGTAATTATACAGGACTCGATGTAGGAGAAATCCGAAGTAGTATAAAATTCTTGGAGTCATCTCTCTAACTATGTACTTTACTTTACTGCTTTTATTTTTATATATGATTGCATCTGTGACTGTTTGATAGTATAATTCTGTGTTGTTAATCTGTGATATAATACTTAACTTGAAAGAAAATTAAAAACGATTTACATAAGTAGAAAACACCATTCACCTCCTCTGTACTGTTTAATTATCCATAAGATCTATAATTCCACAACCCACATTTGGTATCAGAGCACTAGGTTTTCAAAAAAACTCAGTAATTTTATTTTTCAAAAATATTAATGGCTAGCAACACTATTAGTACATTTGTTAACACTTTTGTCGAAAGACAATCTACTGCTAGACCTTCAGTTTTCAATGGCAGTAATTACTGTTTGCGCCAAAATTGGTTACGAACCCCAAGTATCTGAAAGCACCAATATATGAATATAAATCAATGATATTCGAGCACAAGTCATAGATCTAAGCAAATAACAAACAACAATCCAGAAATAACAAACAGAAATACAAGATTTATAGTGGTTTAGCTATCTTCGGCCTACGTCCACTCCAAGAAATTATCTTTTATTGATGTTCTTCGCTGGTTACAGTTGATTACAGCAGATTACAATGAAGGATTTCAAGTATAACAGCAATGGTGAAGTGCAAAATTGAATCCGGCAGAGTTTGGACGTCAAATAGCCAAAAGATCCCTTTTTTGTAGGTTTCAGGGGGCTATTTATAGGTGTAGGAGGCTGATATCGCGCTCAAACTTCGGAAGACTCCTTCTGACACGTGAGTGGGCTCACGCGATCGATCTTGGAAAGTTTTGACTCGATTCATGATCGATACGAACCAATTTCGTATCGATAAACTTGGCAGGAGTGTTCCTTAGCTTGCACATAAGTTCCTGTGAAAATTTCATAGCATTTGGACCTATGGGTTAGGAGATATGATCGATGCAAGTTCACGTTATCCGTAGCCTGTTGTCTTCGAATCCATGCTTTCGTATCCCTCCCGTTCGACTCGATCGAGGCACGTGCGTGTGAGGTGAAGTGGTGCGAGATTCTTGGATCGCTCCACCTTTTTCGCCGAGTCGACTGAGTCATTCCTATTTGAACTCCACTCAGATCCATCCACATCTTTTCATCTGCATACGTCTACCTCGACCCCTATTCATACTTTCGATCCATGTCCATCGAAGTGCGTACTTTCGTATCGATGCCTGTAGTGTGTTACGCATCGATCATATACATGCTGATTGATTCGAAGCGACCTTAGATGATGTATGCAGGATCAATACGAGGAAGGTGTAAGCCGATGGATACGAAACGGGGCACGGATACGAACAAGATCGATAGATGGATACGAACGAAACTTTACCTGGTGGATATGACGGAAGCCTGTAGAGTCGATGGATTCGAACCGAGCTCCTGTGGTCGATACGAAATCATGGATTCGAAGTGCAACACCTGTCCCCATCCTGATCGATACAGACGTCATCAATTCGAATCGCCATCCGCTGATCAATGCGAAATGCATCGATATGAACCATTTCGTACACATTTTAATCCATTCATATCTTGTGCATACAAACTCCGATTGACCTGAAATTTGAAATGCAGCCTCTCCTAGCCTTGGTCATCGTCGCCGATCGATTCCGTCTCAATCGGAGCTCAGCCAAACTTTAACAACATCGATTGCAGCCTTGTTTCCAATTGATCTTCAATCCTGATATCCATCCTTCCTTGCTAATTTATTAATATTCCAGCCTTGACCAAAAGGTGGGATAACATTTGCCCCCCAAAACATGCCTTGTGGTAAGAAGGTCTGTTTTGAATAATTTTGAATTTGATATCCAGAGTCTATAGCCAATTCCATATCCATCCGAACTCGATAACCGAGTTTTTATCCAATAGCCAATAACCGAATCCATGACCTCTCCGGGTCGACATCAGAATCTGTAACCTCTTCGAGTTCATGCCAAGTGCAATCTACACCTAACGGCCTCGGTCCAGTGTCCCTGGACGTTGAATTAACCTCTCTGGTTTCTTGCCAAGCGCAATCCACACTTGACGACTGTGGTCCAGTATCCTTGTACGTTGAGTAATGCCATGGCTTAAGTCCTAAGCCGAATTCTGTTCATTCCGGACCCTTGTCGAGTATAGTCCGTACCTGATGACCTGAAATAACAATCGACAATACGAGGCCTAAGTCCTAGGACGAATCCTGGTCATTCCGGACCCTTGTTGAGCATAGTCCATACTCAACGACCTGAAAATAACAATTAATAATACAGGGCCTAAGTCCTAGGCCGAATCTTGGTCTCTCCGAACCCTTGTTGAGCATAGTCCATACTCAACGACCTGAGTAAGCCGACTTACCACTTTCAGGCAAAGCGACTCACCCCTTGCCAGGTATAATCCATACCCAACGACGTTTACCAAAAACCAGACAAAAATCCAATCAAAATCCAATCCAAAATCCAAATCAAATTAGAAAATTAGAAATCCGAACCATCATCCAAAACAGAAAACAATCATCCAAAAGAAAATCCAAGCCAAAAAGCAAACAAAACCAGGAGTTCAAACCAAACTCCAAAACCAAACCAGAAAAAAGGAGTATCCAACCTACAAATGGAAAATAGATTTCACAAACCAAAGCATCGCGGTCTACCACCATTCAGAGCATGCCTAGGGGCCATCTCCGTCCTCGTACATGTGTAAATGATTCTGCCGTTTGCCAGTGGCTTGCTACTTATTTCATAACATCACAGTCAATTGATAACCAATCGACCATTATCCCTGGGCCTCACACCATCATGGTTTGAGGTAGATGGTGGTTGCTTCTGCTCCACCGCTGCATTCCGTGCCCCAACATACTGGCTCAATTGTCCATTCCTCACATGCTCCTCAATTATATCCTTCAAGTGCCTGCAGCTGTTGGTATCGTTCCCATCCTGATCATGGAAGAGACAGTGCCTTCCTGATGCCCTTTCACGTTCAGAGGGTTCTCTCCCAGCTGGCCTTCGGTAAGGAAGGCGTTTCCGGGTTCCATGTATATCCATTCTAATGTTTCATTCAATCCAGTGTAGGTGGAGAACTTCGGCTCCGTCCACCGTTTCCTGGCCTTATCTGAATCTTCATCAAGCTTCCTTTTTCCCTTTCCTTTATCTCTGCCCAATCCTCCGCTGGATGGTCCTCCACCCTCAGTCGCATTTGCCTCCTTTAACTTTCAATCTATGCACGCGTCCTCTTGCCGAAGGAATCTTTCAGATTCGTGAAAGAATTCCCCAAGATCCAGTGGTGAGTCTCGTATCAGAGACACTTTGAAATATCTATCCTCTCTGACTCTCGATACTGCTTCCCTTAGAACCATCGATGGATTTGGCCGATCCACCGAAGCAACCGCCGCATTGAACCGAGTCAGGAAAGCTCTGAGTGACTCATCCGTCCTTTGCTTCATTGACGTCAACGTCATCACGTTTTTTGGTCTCTTGATATGAACCCGAAATTGCCTCAAAAACCTATCCACCAGCTCTGTCCACGTCCTAATAGATCCCCCTTCTAGCTGTCTGAACCACATCGCAGCTATATCCGTCAAATACAGAAGGAAACATCGGGCCATAACTTCCTCCGATGCCCCCAGAACTTCCATGTGTCTGGTGTATCTCATCAGATGATCTGTTGGATCGGCCTTTCCATTGTATATCTCCACGTTAGGTAACTTAAACTCTAGTGGATTTCGAGCTATCCTGATTTCACGAGTAAATGGGCTTCTGTTCACTCCTTCCAGATCTCTATTGGTCAAACCTCCGCGCATAGTTCTCCTAATGATCTCAGTTAATCCAGTATCGTCCGTCAAGGGTTGCTTCCCGAGTCCTTGAGGGAATTTTGGTACATACTCTTTGTATGGCTCATCTTTAACCCGTTGAGCTCCATTCATAGGTCTTCCAGTGTTAGATCCTGAGGGCCTGCCCCCAGGTCCTTGTTGGTTGCCTTCTAGTCCGCATTCTGACCATGAATCTGTCCTCTGTTGATTTCCACAACCCTAGCCCCTTGCTATGCATTTGCAGTCATTGTAGCAGTCCAAGGTTCTGCACACTCGCCGCTCTCATCTGTTCAAAGAAAGTCTGCATCATATTCTGTTGAATCTTCAACAATCTCTCATGTAATGAATTTGCCATAGCTTCCATCTCGTCCCTGGTAATGTAGATAGAAGCTTGTCCTTCTCCAGCTCCGGAGGATGCCTCTTGACTTCCTCCTTATTAGCTTCTCTCATCTCTTTGTCTTCTACTTGTTTGTCGTGTCATTTTCTCTAAATCTGAATTCTTCAAGCTTTTAAATCTGAACTTCAAATCCGATGTAGTGGGTGCTAGGTTGTCTCAGTGAAAGCACCAAAGTATTTGCACCAAAATTGATCACAAACCCCAAGTATCATGAAAGCACCAATATATCAATATAAATCAACAATATTTGAGCACAAGTCATAGATCTAAGAAAATAACAAACAACAATCCAGAAATAACAAACAGAAACATAAGATTTATAGTGTTTCGGCTATCTCCGGCCTACGTCCACTCTAAGTAATTATCTTTTATTGATGTTCTTCGCTGGTTACAGTTGGTTACAGCGGATTACAATGAAGGATTTCAAGTATAACAGCAATGGTGAAGTGCAAAATTGAATCCAATTCTGGATGTCGAATAGCCAAAAGATCCCTTTTCTGTAGGTTCCAAAGGGCTATTTATAGGTGTAGGAGGCTGATATCGCGCTCAAACTTCGAGAGACTCCTTTTGACATGTGAGTGGGCTCACGCGATCGATCTCGAAAAGTTTCGACTCGATTTGTGATCGATACGAACCAGTTTCGTATCGATCAAAAGATGATCCAATCGAGCTGAAACTTCGTAGGAATGTTCCTTAGCTTGCACGTAAGTTTCTATGAAAATTTCATAGCATTTGGACCTGTGGTTTAGGAGATATGATCGATGCAAGATCACGTTATCCGTAGCCTGTTGTCTTCGAATCCATGCTTTCGTATCCCTCCTGTTCGACTCAATCGAGGCACGTGCGTGTGAGGTGACGTGGTGCGAGATTCTTGGATCGCTCTACCTTTTTTGCCGAGTCGACTGAGTCGTTCCTATTTAAACTCCACTCAGATCCATCCACATCTTTTCATCCGCATTCGTCTACCTCGACCCCTGTTCGTACTTTCGATCCATGTCCATCGAAGTGCGTACTTTCGTATCGATGCCTGTAGTGTGTTTCACATCGATCATATACATGCTGATCGATTCGAAGTGACCTTAGATGATGTATGCAGGATCGATTACGAGGAAGGTGTAAGCCGATGGATACGAAATGGGGCACAGACACGAACAAGGTCGATAGATGTATACGAACAAAACTTTACCTGGTGGATACGACGGAAGCCTGTAGAGTCGATGGATTAGAACTGAGCTCCTATGGTCGATACGAAATCATGGATTCGAAGTGCAACACCTGTCCCCATCCTGATTGATACGAACGTCATCGATTCGAATCGCCATCCGCTGGTCGATGTGAAATGCATCGATACGAACCATTTCGTACACATTTTAATCTATTCATATCTTGTGCCTACGAACTCCGATTGACCTGAAATTTGAAATGCAGCCTCTCCTAGCCTTGATCATCGTCCCCAATCGATTCCGTCTTAATCAAAGCTCAGCCAAATTTTAACAACATCGATCGCAACCTTGTTTCCAATTGATCTACAATCCTGATATCCATCCTTCCTTGCCAATTTGTTAATATTCCAGCCTTGAGCAAAAGGTGGGATAACAATTACACTTATTAGTCATGTAGAATGAGATTTATAGTCTAATGGTTTAGATATTTAGGATGTTACACAAAATGAGTACACTAAACCCCAGACTAAATTTTCATAATGGACTGCTGACCAAAAGATAGTTGTAAAGAATAATTCTAAATCCATGCATATTTTACTTAGCTTACTAGATAAAAATAAATTTAATAAAGTCTCTATTTGCAAGTCTGCATATGAAATTTTGAGAATACTGCAAATTACACATAATGGCACTAGTAAAGTTAAACAAACCAAAATTTCCATTCTAACTAATCAGTTTTAGTTAAAATGAATCCAAATGAGTCTATATCTGACATGTAATATAGATTTTAAGATATAGTGCATTCTTTAGTAGCACTAGGTAAAAACTTTTCTGAAGATGACCATGTTAGAAAAATCCTTAATTCACTCTCTTCAAAGTGAGATCAAAAGACATTAGTAATAGAAGTGACTAATAATATTTGTACTCTGAAAATTGAAGAGTTAATACGTAGTTAAACATCCTATGAAGGACAACTGCAGGGCATAAGAGAAACCAAGGAAACAAAAAAGAAATCCATTGCTTTCAATACAATAACCAATGATCAGGATTCAAACAATGACAATGATGAAGAAATTATTTTCAGGACCAGAAATTTTAGAAAGTTCCTGAAGTATAGGAAGATGAAAAACTTTCAAATACCTGAAAACAAGACTCCTGGAACTAGAGTTGCAATCAGTGTTTTAACTGCAATGAACTTGGTCATCTATAAGAAGATTGTCCGCATCAGAATAAATCAAAGATCTCACTAGTTACCGATTCATTCAAAAAAAGAAAGATGGCTTGCATAGCAACATTGAAAGATTCAGATACTTCCTCAAGTGATAATGAACCGAATACTGAGGATGCAAACATGTGTGTCAATAGTTGATTAATTAGAACAGATCAAAGAAAAGGAGTAGAAAGTGAAACTTTTACATTTAATTTTTATTCCAATTTTTTATGTGCTTTTTGGAAAACTGTATAGATTAATAATAATATTAGATTAATATAAGTGTATAGATATACATATACATGAATATTTTATCTAAGTTTTAATTTTCGATTTTACGAGTCTTATTTTGGCATATCTGCTAGTAATTTTAAATTTCTTTTCAATTCAAAATTAGAATTTCCCTCTCATTTGTACTTATCCCCGTATTCTAAAAAGACATCTTTTTTACCAAAGAACATGACTCTTCACTCTCTATTAATTCATCTATCTCTATCCATTCACTCACTCACTTTATTTCAAAATTCAAAAATTTCTTCACTTTCTTATCTCTTCAGAATCTCAAAAATGGCCTCCTCAAGTCAAACTCATAAACCATAAGGCTCTCAAAGACAAATAAAGGTTTCCTTTTCAGTGACAAAGAAGTCATTGATACTTATATGGAGTTGCTATTTTTGAAAAAAAAATTCCTAGAAGGTTGCTAAATTTGATTATTTTTCTTCTTATGCTCTTCAAGATCTTTGCTTACAAAATAAAATTCTTGGTTTAGTCGACCCTTTTCAAATGATTTTGTGTGTTATCCAAATAATTTTTTATGTAAATTTAAATGGATTTTTTTTAAGGAGAAGTAGGAGATATTTGGAGTAGTGTAAGTGACACTCAAATTATTTTAAATTATAAACTTTTAGGTCATGTACTTAGTTGCAAATCTAATGGAATTGACCTCTCCACTTTTTATATTAATGAAAAAAATCAAAAAGTTTTTCAAGATTGTGCAAATCTAGTATAATTGACCTCTTCACTTTTCAAATTGATGAACAAAACCATGATGTTTTTATGAGACTTTCAAAAATGATGAAGAATTTGATTTTAAACACAAAAATCTCAGACCAAATTTGAGACCTATGAGTATCATTTTATAACAAACTATCACTTTAAGGATGGGTAACCACAATAACCATACTTAAAAGGATTTATAAAGCTCTTTTTGCTATTTGCGGAAACTTGACATCAAGTGGGACAAGTGATCTTAGTTGACTTTGTTCAAAAGAATATTTCTAGACATGAGAACACACTCTACCATGGTATGTATCTTACTAGAATTTTCATATATTTTGATGTTGATTTAAGAGGAGAATCAACTATTCCATGAAATTTTTTCGATGAGACCAACATTTTTCTTATGCACATTCCACCCTATTTTGAATCATATGAAACTCTTGTTGAAAAGGAAGAAAAATTGACATGGGAAGAAGAGAAAGAAATACCACAAGAGGATGAGTAAGAAGGCAATGAAATGGATATAAAAGAAGTTGAGGAGGAGGGGGACGAAATGGAAACTTTTTTAGAAAGTTTAGACAAACCATTTCTTGCTTCTAAAAAAGAGATCCTTAAGAACTAAGAAAAGCTTCTTATAAACCAAAAGAAGCTTAAACGTTCCTTTAGGAAAATTATTCACATGCCTGGTGGAAATTCATCATCATCATCTACATCTTTCTAAGAAATCTAGTTATTTCCTTGTGATCTCTAGCTTTTATTTTGGTGTATTGTTATAGTTTAATTTATATTATCTTTATGTATTTTTCTATGTACCGTCTTTTCTTATTAATGAAAAATCGTTCTTGCTGTTACGTATAGTTCTAATAGTCTCTAGAAGTTATAAATATATAATTATATAAGATAAAAACAAAAATTGTAACAAAAACATAAGTTTTGCATTTTTAGGTATGTATGTTGACATACATACAATGTATATGTCGTCAAATATTAGCCGTTGGGAAAAATTTTAATACAAAATAAATACCACCTATTCAATCTTTTCAAACGATTTTTCACTCTTACGTAAGCTTATTTCTTCTATAGAAACTCACTCGTCATTTTGTTCTCTACTCTCTTTTCACTCTCGAACAATTTTTGAACAAAAACGTCTTCACCATACAAAAAATTGTGTGAAAAGCTTAAACAAACACTTTCATTTTTCAAGGATATTCTTACCTTTATCTTAAGAAATTAAAGGCATTTAGAATTAAGTCAAATGCAAGTGACCAAAGAGCAAGAAAAGCATTTTGATGCCCTTTGATGGTTGATTTTTTCCTTAATCAAAGATGATCAAACCAACAACACAGAGTGCTCTATCAACAAGGATAATGAAGATTGGGACGTCATCAAATTAGATCCACTCTTGGGATTCGAAGGTTAGGTTGAAGTTCCAAGGAATGTCTACTAATTTGGTTTGTTTTAGATTTTAAATGTGTATGTAACTTACTTTTATACTCTTAGGATTTGATTTGGTTTGATGTGTATATTTGGATTGTGTGTTTTTGGTTTGATCGAATGTTTTGGACTTATAGTGTGATTTGATTTTGAATTAATAAAAATAATTTGTGTTATCTTATTTATCATTTATATCGTTATCCCGCTTTTTGGCAAAGCCGTGATACCACAAGATCGGTCGAAAACCAAAGACAATTCATCTCAAAGATTGGTTGTACTTTGCTTCACCATGGATATCAACGAATTTTGTCCAAGCCCGGATCAGGCTACGATTGATAGAACACGGCAAGCAGAGTCATGGGAACCAGCATTCCGAATTTCAAGTTAATCGGAGTTCGTATGAATAAGATATGATCGATACAAGTTAGAAAGAGCATGCTGTTCGTATCCATGGAGAGGTCGAGGTAAAGGTCCCTTCGAATCCATTAGGAGTTAGTCACTTCGAATCGATGGTCTTCGAACCGGTCGTCTTCGAATCGATCTATTTCGAAACGATCAGATAGGCCTCACCTCAACTCTGTTCGAACCGATCAAGAATCTCCTCACCTAGTTCGAATCCATCGATTTCGTATCGATCAGAGTGGAACTAATCGTATCCATCGTGCTTCGAACCGATCATACTTGACAATTAGTTCGTATCCATCCGGAGTCATGTTATTCATATCGATCTCGGGGTATCCCACTTCGTATCGGTCCATGCATAATTTGTATCGATGGTGAGGGCTTTGTTCGCATCCATGCACTGACTGCTCGTATCGATCATACTTCATTACAATCGATGCGAATGGCGTCATCACTATCGATGCAAACGATATGAAAGGATCAACACGAACTCAACTCCGATGATGGATGCGAATAATACTCTTTCAACTCGGCATAAAAGGTGGAGCGATCCGAGAATCTCGCTCCACGTCACTTCGCATCACCTGCTTCACACCTGCTTCGGATGGGTTTGAAAAGGATGGATACAAAATGATGGTTTCGAACTCGGCAACACACGAAGATCGCAATCTCGTATCGATCATATCTCCCAAACCACAGATCCAAATGCTATGAAATTTTTACAAAAGCTTCCATACAAGGTAAAGATTGTTCCTGCCAAGTTTCAGCTCGATTGGGTCATTTTTTGATGGATACGAAATCACTTCGTATCGATCTCAGATCGAGTCGAAACTTGGTGGGGTCGGTCACGTGGGCCCACTCACGTGCCAGAAAAATCTCCCGAAGTTTGAGTGAGATCTAGGCCTCCTACGCCTATAAATAGCACCTTGAAGCCTTCAGAAAAGGGGATCTTTTGGCCATTCAACGTCCAGACTCTGTTGGATTCAATTCTACTCTTCATTATCATTGTTGTAATCAGATTTCAGAGCTTTTATCAACTGTAATCCGCAGTAATTAATTGAAATCATCAAGTGAATCAATAAAGACATAAGCTTCAGAGTGGACGTAGGCAAAATCGCCGAACCACTATAAATCCTATGTTTGTGATTGTTATTTGTGAATTGCTGCGTTTGATATTGCTTAGATCTGAGTTTTGTGTTGATTATTGCTGATTTGTGTTCATAAACGGGTGATTTCACGATATCGGGTGTTTGTGACCAATTTTGGCGCAAACATTTTGGTGCTTTCACTGAGGAAAGCTGATTCAGGAGAAGTTGAATTTGATGACTTAGGAATTCAGATCTAAGAGCTATGACGAGGAAAACAAGTAAGAGACAAAGGCCAGAGAGGAGTGAACACCAAGGAAGTCAAGAGGCTTCTTCAAGAGCGAATCAAGCATCGATCTTCATCACTATTGATGAGATGGAGATAATGATGAAGAAACAGGAGGAGTTGATCCATAGTTTATTTCAACAGATAGGGCAACTTGGAGCACAAAATAGAGAAGGTGATGGAGTTCAGAACGGAGCAGGACCATCCGGCATAGCACCTGGATTAGGAGGCACACGCATGGAGAATGTTGACCCAATCCCGGAGAGAGAGAGAGAGAGAGGAGCATCTACCCAACCTGGAGGTAGCAGAGGAATGAACGCTCAGTCAAGGGGGCAAATCCCCGAATTCCCTCGTGGACTCGGGGGGCAGATCGAAAGTGATGAACGAGGATTGCATCTTGGGGACAATGACAGGTTGGCGGAAATGGTTAGGCGAGTCATGAGGGGCGGATTAGTAAACAAAGATTTAGAGGATGTTAATAGGAGCCCTTTTATTACAGCAATCAGGCGAGCAAGGAACCCACCGGATTTTAAGCTACCATCGTTAGATATGTATGATGGAAGGACATACCCTACAGTTCATCTGACAAAATATATGAGGCATATGGAGGTGCTGGGGGCATCAGAGGAAGTTATGGCCCAGTGCTTTCCATTGTACTTGGTAGATATTGCGGCGTTATGGTTTAGACAGCTGGAGAGCGGCTCCATAGGAACATGGGCAGATTTAACTGAGAGATTCATGAGGCAATTCAGGGTTCACATTGCGAGACCCAAGAATGTGATGACTTTGGCAACTCTAAAACAGAAAGCTGGGGAGACTTTGAGGAGTTTTCTGACGCGATTTAATGCGGCAGCAGCTTCGGTGGATCGACCAGATCCGTCTACAGTTATGATGGCAGCTGTGTTCGGAATAACTGACGGAACAGCGTTCAAAAATTCATTAACTAAAGATCCACCTGTGGATCTAGGAGAATTTTATCACGAGGCGGAAAAGTTTTTACGATTGGAGGATGCGAACGCCGAAAGAGAGGAAGGAGAGGGAATTGATGTTTTTGCAATCAAAGGCTGGGATGCACCTGGAAAGGGTGCGGAGACTAGTAAAGGAAGAAGGAAGACTGAGAATAACGGTGACAGGTCAAAGTGGCCATGGAGGAAGCCGCCATTCACCACTTACTCTGAGCTGAATGAGAGTCTGGAACGAATCTACCAGGATACCAAAGAGCAGGTTCCGTATCGTAAACCGATGCGAAGGGATCCGACTTCTGACGAAAGAAAATCAGATAAGTTTTGTGTGTTTCATGAATTGAACGGTCATAGCACTAATGATTGTAGGCATCTGAAGGACGAAGTGGAAGGGCATATCAGGAACGGTATGCTCCTTCAGTATGTGAGGAGGCGAACTCTAGCAATGGAGCCAGAGCGGCCACCGTCTACATCAGCTAGAGGTGACCCTGAGCCGAGACAACGTTTGATTATCCATTGATTGACTGAAATAATGATGAACAAGTCGTAAACCTCTCACTAACACAGTTAAGTCATTTACACATGTAAGCGATCGCGCACGATCCATAGGCATGCTCTGAATGACTACCAACCGCATCATAGTAAGAGTTTACGCTTTGACATCTTCATCTTGCTTTTTGCTTTGATTTTGATTTGAACATTTAGACTCTGCTTGTTTGGACATTTCTGTTGTGAGATTCGTGTAATTATTGCTTTGATATTTACAATTCTATGAAAGAGTTTATTTGCATTCCCGTTGGATCGCGAACGGCCCACGAGCACCTTCTGTATGGCGATGAACCGCCAAAGTCTTTGATTCGGAAACTCCCTCGAACATTAACTCCGGCATCGATAATACTAAGTCCCCCCGGGCACACATAATTCGCCTCGAACGGCACACGATCGCGAACGATCATAATTTGCCTCGAGCGTTACACGATCGCGAACAATCGCAATTTGCCTCGAACGGCACCCGACCGCGAACGGTCACGATTCATTTATTTCAGACCTCGAACGGTCATAATCAGCCTTGAACGGCACTCGATCGCGAACGATTGATACCCGCCGCGAACGGCATACGACCGCGAACGGTCTCATTCCATCATCCGCCACGAACCGCACACGACCGCAAACAATCCCGATTCATCTCAAATGACACACGATCCCGAACGATCATTATTTGAGGTCATATGAAATTATCAAGTTCTTTACAGGTTGTTGACAGGATATGAACATCCAGCTCAAAGCATTGCAAAACACACCTTCCTACCGCAAGGCATGTTTTGGGGGGCAAATGTTATCCCGCTTTCTGGCAAAGCCGTGATACCACAAGATCGGTCGAAAACCAAAAACAGTTCATCTCAAAGATTGGTTGTAATTTGCTTCACCATGGATATCAACGAATTTTGTCCAAGCCCGGATCAGGCTACGATTGATAGAACACGGCAAGCAGAGTCATGGGAACCAGCATTCCAAATTTCAGGTTAATCGGAGTTCGTATGAATGAGACATGATCGATACAAGTTAGAAAGGGCATGCTGTTCGTATCCATGGAGAGGTCGAGGTAAGGGTCCCTTCGAATCCATCAGGTTCGAATCCATCAGGAGTTAATCACTTCGAATCGATCGTCTTCGAAACGATCGTCTTCGAATCGATCTGTTTCGAAACGATCAGATAGGCCTCACCTCAACTCTGTTCAACCGATCAAGAATCTCCACACCTAGTTCGAATCCATCGAATTTCGTATCGATCAGAGTGGAACTAATCGTATCCATCATGCTTCGAACCGATCATACTTGACAGTTAGTTCATATCCATCCGGAGTCATGTTATTCGTATCAATCTCGGGGTATCCCACTTCGTATCGGTCCATGCATAATTCGTATCGATGGTGAGGGCTTTGTTCGCATCCATGCACTGACTGTTCATATCGATCATACTTCATTACAATCGATGCGAATGGCGCGGTCACTATCGATGCAAATGGTACGAAAGGGTCAACACGAACTCAACTCCGATGATGGATGCGAATAATACTCTTTCAACTCGGCATAAAAGGTGGAGCGATCTGAGAATCTCGCTCCACGTCACTCCTCATCACCTGCTTCACACCTGCTTCGGATGGGTTCGAAAAGGATGGATAAGAAATGATGGTTTCGAACTCGGCGACACACGAAGATCACAATCTCGTATTGATCATATCTCTCAAACCACAGATCCAAATGCTATGAAATTTTTACAAAAGCTTCCATACAAGGTAAAGATTGTTCCAGCCAAGTTTCAGCTCGATTGGATCATTTTTTGATGGATACGAAATCACTTCGTATCGATCTCAGATTGAGTCGAAACTTGGTGGGGTCGGTCACGTGGGCCCACTCACATGCCAGAAAAAATCTCCCGAAGTTTGAGCGAGATCTAGGCCTCCTACGCCTATAAATAGCACCCTGAAGCCTTAAGAAAAGGGGATCTTTTGGCCATTCAACGTCCAGACTCTGTTGGATTCAATTCTACTCTTCATTATCGCTGTTGTAATCAGATTTCAGAGCTTTTATCAACTGTAATCCGCTGTAATTAATTGAAATCATCAAGTGAATCAATAAAGACATAAGCTTCAGAGTGGACGTCGGCAAGATCGCCGAACCACTATAAATCCTGTGTTTGTGATTGTTATTTGTGAATTGTTGTGCTTGATATTGCTTAGATCTGACTTTTGTGTTGGTTATTGCTGATTTGTGTTCATAAACGGGTGCTTTCACGATATCGGGTGTTTGTGACCAATTTTGGCGCAAACATATATCATAATCATCATACTTAATATCAGATTACATCGTGCTTAATATGCTTTGATTATTATAGTGCTTAGTTACTTATTTTGACTCTATAGTTTCTAAGTATTTTATTTAAAGAGAGTTTTTATTTTTCATCCATTTTTTTGATGAAAAAGGGAGAGAAAGGTATAAAATATACATGCATATATTTAAGGGGAAACTCAGGGGGAGTTATATCATATTTTATATACAGGAAATATTTAATGGCATCATCATAAAAAAGGGGAGATTATTAATACCTTACTTATTGATTTGGATGACAATAACCATGTACAGTCATATAAAATATAGATACGAATGTTTTATCAACTTATATAGTATATAATGTAGAATATTACATGGATGTTGAATCGAAGACTATATAGTATAAAGACTTAAAAGATGGATATAAAGACTCATGAGTACAAAGACCAAGATGCGAAGATCTCAAGATATAATTTAGTGTGTAGAGTCATAGCTTATATTGTTAAAGTCCCTAGTAGCAATCTTTAATCTCTATCTCCTATTTTCTATCTTTAATATTTTCAAACAAAGTAATTCAAAAAAATTTATAAAAGTCTTTTCGAAGTTTAAAATGCTTATAGACTATGTTCAAACTATTTTACAAAGTATTAAAATGTTTTACAAAGTATAGAATTTTAAAACATTTTAAAGGAAAACAAATTTTCTATTTTAACAAAGGTATGTAGACATACCTATATATATCATATGTCGACGTATATGCCGCCTAATGGTTTTTTGAATTTTAAAATAAAGCGTCCATTCGTCTCAACTCTTTACAAATGGATACATATGTTTATTCGCTATATAAAGAGGGGTTCAAGCAAATTTTTTGATAACTACTTACTCTTTTTCTTCCCTCCACTTACTCTCTTGAAAACTCTATTCTCTTTAATCAAATAGAATCAATTCATACTTCTTTGTACTGATCCAATACTACTTTCTTATTGTTTCGGAAACATCTCTCACTCAATTCAAAGAAAAAAGTTATGTCCTAGAGACTATAGGATCCATTGTATCCAAAGTTTAATAAATTGTCTTTAGAAAAACTATCAAATCTATTTTTATTTGCTTTGGGTGTGCTTGTAGCCCGTTCAAATCAAGTGGGTATGCTTGTTGCCCGTTCAAATAAACGGATGTTCTTGTAGCCTGTTCAAATTATGTGGGTGTACCATGAGCTCGAAAATTCAAGAGGGTGGGCCATGTAGCCTTGGAATTGAGATTGTACTGTCTGTTTAATGATTGACATTTAAAAAGAAATCTATACAAGCAATTGTATTGGATTGGATGCAAGAGAAATCCAAACTAGTACAAAATCTATTGTGTCATCTCTCTAACTCTTTACTGTACTACTTTTATTTTCATATGTGATTGCATCTGTGACTGTTTGATAGTATAATTCTATGTTGTTAATTTGTGATTTAATATTTAACTTGAAAGAAATTTAAAAAGATTTACATAAGTTATAAAACACTATTCACCCCTCTCTAGTGTTTAATTAGCCTTAAGATCCACAATTTGCAACCTATAGATTTAACCAAAAAGGCTATGTGCTGTTAGAATTGGACCAGCATGCGGTGGGGTAAATCTATGCATTTTGTTAAATTTATTCAATTTTGGACCTTATTGGGCCGATGTGGTCTAAATTTATTTAGATATGATCTGAATTAATTTCAAATAAAATCATATTTTCTTTATTTTTAAATAACGTTTTATTTTATGTTATATTTAGAATAGCGCAATCAATGATTTCTGTTTGGCGATAATAATTTTTTATCTAATGTGCTTGTCTAGTGTTGTGTATTTATAGGATTCTTTAAACAATACCGACTATGGTGAAGTTTCCTTTCAATACAAGGAAACGAATAAAGATCTGAAGAAAAATGAAATATATTGGTATGCAATTAGAGAATGTATATACAAAAAAGGAAACAAATACAGATCAAAATCAAGAAGATATATACACAATCAAACAATATACTCTGGAGTCATTCAACTTAAGTCCCCAAAGTTTTAAAAACTTGACTGTTCCTCTGCCGATGGCTTCTGGCGATTTTTGGTCTCTGCCGATTTTAGCATCCTGATCCTCGTCTTCGTTCGCCCCCATCTTCTGTTTTTACGCCTCCTCATTCTTTCGTATGCCCTTCTCATCTCTGTCCACCCACCAGCCCATCCCCCTCTCTCCGTCATCCACTCGGTCAGGCCGTGGGTTCAAACCTTCATCGTCTATGTCTACGCGTCCTCCTGCTCTCCTGTCGCACTCTGATTTTCCTCCCTTGCTATCCTCTCCAGTTCGTGCCAGTGCTTTAGTCGCTGAGGTGTCTGCGTGTGATGGCCTTCCTCTTTTGGCTGCGTCTGTTCATGTGCCCACTTCGCTGAAATTATTGAGTACTGAAGTGAGTAATACTTCTTTGGTTTGTGGCCACGAAACTTCAGTGGTTCCTACTGTGGTTACTAGTGCGGCTGTCCTTGTCCAGGGTTGTGTTTCTGCTACTTCTCCCTGTTGTGCACAAGGCACTTCACATGCTTGTGAAAAATCCCCTGAGAGAAATGCTCCTAATATCTCTGTTATTAATCCAGATGCTACTATTCCCTCTGCAGCTCCGAGCCTTGTTGCTGATGTGCCGACGCAATCCACAAAATTGTGGTCCTCTCTGTTCACGTCCTTGCCCCGTAATGCGGGAGTATACGTTCCGATTGATTTTGATATGGTTGAGGAAAATGGTGTGATGATTCCTCCCCCTAGTGTGTTGCAAGCCGGTGAGCAATTTTGGGCAGACTATTTGGTTGGTTTTTTCCTGGACTCGCAACACCGACTTACATCGGCTGCTTCGGTGCTTCAGAGGGTTTGGAAGCTTCGAGGTAACTTGCATGTTAAGTTGATTGATTCGATGTACTACTTAAAGTTTTCTTCTTCTGAAGAGCGTAGGCAAGTTTTGGATGCAGAACCTTCTTTTGTTGATGGAAGAACTTTTATTGTAACCCCCTGGTCTTCTAAGGTGGCGTGCGCTCGAGAGCAAGTTTTATCTATCCCTGTTTGGGTATATTTTTCTCATATTCCTTCTATTCTCCAGCCGCTTATTGGATTGAATTGGTTAGCTTGTAATATTGGGAAACTGAAATGTTTTGACTCTAACACGGTGGCGCGAGATAAGTTGATGTTTGCGAAGGCGCTTATTGAAATTTCTCCCTCTAAGCCCCTCCCATCCTCTATTCCTGTTCAGTTTGCTGTTGGGTATGTGGTGGAAGTTCGGGTTCGCTATGGCTGGGTTCCGGATATTTGTACCTTCTGTCACTCTTTTGGTCACCTAACTATAGATTGTCAGCATTCTGAAGCTTCCGTGGCTGCCCCGAAGATTCCTTTGCCGCGCCTCTGTCGTAGGATCTGGGTCCCCAAGGTTTCTGCCCCACCGACTCATACATATTCTCCTCCTGAGGCTTTGTTGCCTGATCAGAGTGATCTTTCATTGCCCCTAGTTCCTCCTGTTTTTCCGTCTGTTCCTGAGGTTCCTTATGCTGCTCCTGACATTGTTGATCCCGACCCTTCCTCGCTGCTGCCTCCTGTTGCTTGGGATAAGCCTGAAGGGTGTTGGATTGATCCCATTTCTGATATGAGGTATAATCCGGTTTATGAATCCTTCTTCCGGTTTGTATCAGATGATCAACAGGACCTTAGATGCCTTCGCTATAAACAATCTGGAGATTCTATAGTTCTTGATTTGGGCGGTCTACATGCGACTTCAAATTCTGACATGCTAGCTGATCCATCCTGGGATCGATCTTTTATCTATTGTTCTGATGATGTGGTATATGACCCTTGTCTTGCTATCCGGTTCTGCCTATTTGCTGGCCTTTCTGGGTCTGCCCCTGTCCCGTTGTCTGGTGTTGTTAGTGTCTCTCCCTCGGTGGAGTGCTAGTTTTTGTTGTTTTTGTTACTATGACATTGTTGTCAAGTTCCTGTGCTGTATTTTCTGTTTTTTTAGTAGTTAAGGTGCTTCTACCTTACTCCTGTATTTTAATTTTTATTACGTTCGTAATAAAAAGTGGACGGCCCACTATAAAACCGGCTGGCCTTGCCAAAAAAAAAATATACTCTGGAGGGTACACCAGAATTGTTTTACCATTATATATTACTTTACAATCCAATCAAACAAGGAATAATATTTTCTACATCACCTATAGAAACAATACTCCTTCTCACATCAAAAATCATCAGTAGCCAGCACATCTCCATCACCATCAACAAAATCAAACCCAATTCATTTTTCCAAAACTACTAATCATTCAAACACTACCTATTGCATCATCTCCTCCCACACTTCATTTCATTGACCAGCTAATAAATAGCTTCACTCAAAACATCAAATTTCAGATCATGACTGTTTGAAAAGCCAGCCTATAATACAAAACTCATACAAAAGCCTAATTTCAGGCTACTCATTGGACTACGGTTGAAGACGATGCTTCGAGCGACACATCTTCTTAGCCACATAATCAGTAGCAGCAAACCACATCATCCCATATTCAACAACAAAGTGGCTCCAGTTCATATCAAGGCAGCACCATCGGCTACCATCGTTGTTTAATTAGAACCATCAAAGAAGGGCAACCTAACTTAGATTTGAAGCAAAAAATCGACGGTACCCTTCCCGTGCTGGCATAGACGTAAGCAATAGATGATAGTGAAAATGCTTCGATGACGATAATTCCACTTGCAATGATACCCTAACCGATGGTGATGAATCCCTCAAGTGACGAATCCCTTAAGCGATGTAAATACACGCCAGGGCGATAGATTGAGCACCAGATCGAGGTACGTGTAGCAGAAACTTCAACCAGATCCAGCCATGGTGGTGACAAGCCCCTAACAGCTATGGTGAAAATCTCAAGCAGCGCTTGTGGTTGGCGTCGTCAAACTTTTTTTAGGAGCCGAAGTCAAATTTTCGGTTACAAGCGTCGTAGCACACACTTTGCACATGAACTATTTTTTTTACTTTAGTATATATGTTTAGTACATTCAAGAGAAAATGATTTGCAAAAATATTTAGTTATGTTTTTATGTTGAAACTTTGTGTAGTTAGTTTGAATTTTTATTTCTAAGTTGCAACGGCTAGTTTTTTTGTTAGTTTTAATTTTTAATTAATAAAGAATGATTTTGTAATAAAAGTTTATTTGCTAGGTCCTATCTTAAAGCGATATTCGAATTTGGTAATATTGATAAAGAGACGATTTGAATTTGTAAAAAAAAGTTTACTTGTTGTATCCTATTTTTAAGTGATATTAGAGGGGCAATTTTGATAGTTCACACTAATAAGACACCAAAGGTATTACAACTATTACTAAAGATAGGAAAAGATTCAATTTTTACTTGAAGAGGAGATAAATAAGATAAAAGGGAGGGGGGCTAAAGTGTTTAAACAAGAGAAAGTCATGTGATTCACATAGAGGAGTGTTTTTATTTTTTATTTCAATTTTTTGTTTGTTTTTTATTTTCGATCTACTTTGGTGTTGTCATTGTACTCTAGAATCTACTTTGAGTTGTGTGTTATGGTTTGGGGATTTCAATCTTAGGGCAATGAGTTTAGGTAGAGTTATTAGACATAAAGTTAGAATATTTGTTAGAAGTCTCTACAAGTTTACCAATTTTAAGCATTTGAATATTTAACTCTAGTAATAACTTTGAAATAGCAGTAGGCATTAGGATGAAGCTGGGTATATATTTGAGTCTTTTATTTTCTAGATTCACATTTCTGCATTCTATTTTAAATTTTATCAATAATTGTGGAGAATATTTTTGAATATTTCATTCATCTCTCTTTAGGGTATGTTACTTGATCCTACAAGTGGTATCAGAGCCTAGGTGATAGATTTAACCTAGAGATATGTTTTTTTCAAAGAATGCTTTTTCTGAGGGTCATTAATAGCATGGCCATCCATGTTCAATGGTACTAATTATGCTTACTGGAAAGCTAGGATGAAAATATATATGATCTTTGTTGACTACGATGTTTAGGATATAGTAGAAATTGGGTTACACCACCTAAGAGGACAATCAATGGTGTAGAATTCCCTAAACCCAAGGACAGATGTGATGTGGTCGATAAGAAATTTCTTTCGTTAAATGCTAAAGCTATGGATGCCCTTATTTATGCTCTTAATAAAACTAAATTTAATTGAATTTCTCACTATCTGACTAGACAGGAAACCTAGCACACTTTGGAGGTTACAATGATGGTACATCTTAAGTCAAGAAATCACGTCTCTCCCTACATGGAAATGAATTTGAAAATTTTGTGATGTTAAAGGTCGAGAGCATAAAGGAGATGTATGAATGTTTTTCGAAGTTGGTGTACAATTCCAGAGCTTTGGGCTAGGTATACACTGAAGTTGAACTGTTTAGAAAAGTTCCAAGAGTTCTTTCAAAGAATTTTGAGGCAAAGATAATAACTATACAAGAATCCAAAGATCCGAGCAAACAAAACATGGAGGAATTGATTGGATATCTTATAACCTTGAAATGGAACTAAAAGCTAGGGAAGATCATGACAATTCAGACTCTAAAAAGAAATCAATTGCTCCCAGCAGCACTCTTGACAGCGATGGTAAAGATAATCTTATTAGTAAGCTAGCAATGTTGATAAACGGTCTTAAGAAATGACCTAAAAGGAACTTCAAATCTTCAACCAAAAAGAAAGGGCCCGATACAAGGTCATTTAATAATTCAAACGAAGAAATCATATGCTATAAATGCAGAAAGACGGGCCATATCCAAACCATATGTATATTAATTCAAAAGGAGAAAGGAAAGAAAGATAAAGAAGAGCATTTGCTGCAACTTCGAACAATGAAGAAGGAGAAGAGTGCACTGATAGTGATGAAGTCGAAGCAAATCTATGTTTGATGGGACATTCAGTTTGTGATGATAGTGATGACGACTCAAGAGAGGTACCAAATTATACTTATCAAGATTTACTTTTAGACTATTATGAACTTACCGGAACAGTTGTTAGTTTTAATCTTAAGAATAAAAAACTAAATTCTGAAAAAGCTGAGCTGCTTCACATAAATGGTTGGTTAAAAAGGCTCAAAACCTTAAATGTGAAAATTGTCAGTCTTTAGAAAAGAAGTTGGATGAATGCAAAATAAATCTTGAAACACTTAAAAATGAGATTTTTGCTTTAAAAAAATGATGACACAAAAAGAGAAAATTTTATTAACAGATGTACCATGCTAATGGAAGAGAACACATCACTTAAATCCAAAGTCCAAACTCTCGAATCAATTGTTAGTAAATTTTCTAGAGGTGAAAGATAATTGAATATGCTTTTGGGAAATTAATTATACACAAACAATAGAAAATGATTTAGTTTTGGTAAATCCCAACATAAAGGGAAAACACGATTAACAATGCTTGAGGTAGAAGTGCATTTCCAAAATGTCTAGATTATGGTAAAATTGAACACGGCTTTGATAGAAGTTGGTATAGGAACAAATGCAAACATATTAGAAAATTTTGGTTCCCAAAGGTTCTTCTTATACATTTGGGTTACTAAACTCTTCTATTGCAATTGCTAATAGGCGCACGAAGTTTTCTAGGTCATCCTTTTCTTCCTATGTCTAGGCATGTTGAAGGGCTAAGGAACAACAAGAATGGTATTTGTTCTTGGGCTGCTCCAGACATATGACCAACGACTGTAACACCATACACCCCTTAGTATATCCAAAAAAGCACATTAAAAGATATGGTGTGTTATAGGTATAGCTAAAAACTTATAGAGACTAAGATTTACAAGAAAAATAAATAAAACAGCGAAAACATTTAAATAGAAATCTTATTATTCAGAATCAAACTTCATAAACTAGAGTCATAAAAACAAATATACAAAGGTGTCTCAAAATACCCAATGCATGTCTTATGAAAAGAAAATACCATCTTTGTCATATCAAAGTACATGAACAAAACCATCCCTCTCAAGAGTACCAGTACATCTGAACTCCAAAATAAAGAAAAGTGGAAAAAAAGAAGAATACATGAAGATAAGTCTCCGCAGCTGAACCTCCAAACTGGAAACTAAGCTCCTATATGCGATGAATTCAGCCATACTATCATACCACCTGCTAAGTGACGTGCGAACATTAATATTTGAATTGTTCGATATTAATCGCCGACTGAATTCGCACCTCTAAGTCGCGCAATTGCATTTGTGATTTCTTCGAAAACCACACAGTTTAATTAGTTTATAAAATGTCGCAAACTGTTTAAATTAATTAATGTTCATGAAATATTAATTATTGTTTATTTATTTTATGTTTTGAACGTTGTTGGTAATTATTTTAATGTGTCTATAAAAGTTATATTTGCATATATCGATATGCGATATCCGTACAATTTCAAACATGTTTAAATAATAAAATAATTACATAAAAGTTGTTTTCTTTTATTTGACAAAGTTGCATCTTTGTAATGTGCTTGGATCAGCCATATAAGGGTAAGAGAAGGAAAGCAATTAATGGGATTAATTGAAATTTAATAAGAGGAATTAAAGGAGGAAGTTCTAATAGGAGAATATGAAAAGGTTCCTTTAATTCTATTAAAAACAAAACCTCCTCATTTTTTAAAGTACAGACAATGGAACGTGACTTTCATTTTTTGTTCTCGTTTTCTTCCTCTTCTCTATCATGAAACTTCATCCAAAAAAACATCAAAACAAATTCAAATCAACACAAAACTAAATTAAAAAGGTGGTTCATTCTTCTCTTGCAAAGTGGGATGGTGATTTGTTTGAAATATGAGGAGAAGCCACAAATCAAGGTGTGATGAAGGGCAAGGTCTATCGGATCTAGTGAGTGATCAATCAGATCTAGGTATTGTTCTATCATTCAAGGCTTTTCTATATGCTTCATCCTAAGCCAATTATATTTGTGTGTGTAATTCTATATTTACATATCTTATGATTTGTCCTTATCCCCATAATCTCTATCTTTCCCTTATGTTTATACATGTGAATTTGAATCTTGATTTGAATCTCTGCATTCCCTTGCTTGAATCGATTGTTCTATCATGTTAAAACATAGAATGTTTTCTTTTGTGTACTACATTTTTGTTATAAATTATAAGATCTCATTTTATGTCTCATGTACAATTGTTTGATTAATTAATTAACCTAGATCTAGACCTTTTTAATTTTATTTTCTATATTCTATGTGATTGTTTACAAAGTTTATTTAATCTAGATCTTGATCTTCTTATCTCAAATCTATATATACCCATATCAATTTATTTTGATGTTTAAGAAAAAAATTAGAATATAATTGAACTTTAGATTATTTGTATATTCATAATTTAGTTTTTTCATATCAAAAGGTTTACACTTGAATATTTAGACATGGGTTGTTACGTAGTTAAAACTTGGTAATAATCAAATTGATTAATCTTTGTCATCCAAATATATATGATGTTTTAAATGTCACGTTTCATATCATTCTAATATAAACTCTTCCTTTTAAAAGAAAAACGGAAATATTAAATCAATGATATATTTCATTATTTGCAATTCCATCTAATTAAAAAATATTTCTTTGCTTAAAAAGGAAGAATTCTTTTCACAACTGCTTCAAACCATTTTCATTTTTCATAATATTCTTTGATTTTCAGCTTGTAATTGAAATGAAATCTATTTTATTTGAACTGCTGTGCTAAGTTAATTGTATATGTATATGCATATATGTGTGTATTTTTAGTGTGTGTATATATATGCATGTAATTATATATTAATAAATAAATAAAATTATTCATGTTTAGGACGACAAAGGCATACATAGATGGGAAGTGTGTCCATATTGGTGTAAATCCCAATTCCAATGTAATTTTTATACTAACTTTGTACACTTTTATTTGTTGCACTTACACTATACACACGGGCACATGTGATGTGCCCGGAATCATTTGCAACTAATCAAATCTAATTGGACTAATTAATTCCTAATAAAACATCCAATTGAAATGTTAACATGTTTATTTAACATATTATCAATTTAATCAAAGACAAAAATGATAGGTTTCCATCTCTTCAATTAATGTTGATTACACCCTTAATTGCACAGCTATTAGAGAAGGAAACTAAAGGTTTACTTATCACATTTATTCTAACAAGTAACTGCTACACATGTAGGTGTATTTGATACAATTATTCATTTTAATTTATATAATATTCAAACCCTTTTGAAATATATTATTTACCAAATTAAATAGAATATTGATTTTATTTAAAAGAAGAGGTAGATAAGATCTAAATGAATTTAGACTTCATAGGTCCATTGAAGATCCAAGATGGTAATATTTTTGAAATTCACCAACTTCTTCTGCCAGGGTTTGGCCTAGTTTCGACAATTCCAAGTATTAAGAACACTATGTCATCATTATATGATAACAATGTGATGGTAAAATCTCACCAAAAGTCAATAAACATACTCTGAATAGATTCACATAGAAAAAGCGGTTTATCAACATCAGAGAGAGTTGATTAACAGAGTAGATAATTAAAACAACATAGCAAATCCGTTTATAAAGTGACTAGCTTGATTTGGGCTTGAGATTCCATAATTGACCCTAAGTGCAAGAAGGAAATTGATAGAATTAGCGATATGCCCTAGAGGTAATTATGTAATTTTTGTAAATTATTAACTCTGTAATAATATCTCGTTTAAAATAAAAGGTGTTTTTCTTTGTATCATATACTTATTATAATTTACTATATTAATTTTTTATTTAACTTGAGTATATTTAATAGAAAAGCCATAAATGATACATTTTGTTATAGTGATTACAATGTACTGTAATGAAGAATTTTTTTGTCACAGTGAAAATAAATATATTGTTTTGAATATTCCTAATCAAGATGTATCGAGACTGGATATCGATACATCTATTGGGACAAGAGTATGTAAAGATCTCAATCATTGGACAATATATCATATACAACTGTTGGGGGGAAATAAGTGGTTACATAGTGATAATTAGTGAATAATTATGAAATGATTCACTTGATAATTTTCTGTTGGTTAATATAACTTAGGTCAAACGGAGAATATCGAAGTGACAATATTACACAGTTCTCTTGACTTGAGAATATTGTTGAACTACAATGTGGACACTCCACTTTAATTATAGTTAAATCGTGGTACGATGTCCATCGAACGATTGTAGCTAGGTCTGAGTTGAAGCATTGGAAGTGATACACCATTCAATAGAGAATCCATCTTTTTAGTAACATTTAGTTAGTATCACGGTCAGCTGTAGTCAACTCAAAATCAAAGTCTTCGGCTAAAGCTGTTCGATTAGTAATGATTGATTTTATTGAACCAAGAGGATTATGCAAGCTGAATGTGGATGAGATTGGAATTTTGATCAAAATCAAATTTCATAAGTTTTAATGTGATATAGCTTTAATGAAGAGAACTAGTGTAAATAATCTTCATTGCCGGTGACCGCTTAAAATATAAAATTAGATTTTACCAAAATCAATAAGCAATAAATACGTCCAGACTATCACACACTGGCTAAGGTAACGTATGAATGTTAATATTCTAATTGTTCGATATTAATCGTTGACCGAGTTTACACCTATGAATCGAACAACCGCAATGTTGAATACTCTGAAATAAAAAATGATTTAACAAACTTATAATCATTATAAATTAATTAAATTAATAATATTTATGAAATATTAATTATAAATTTTTATTTACTTAAATTGATATTTAATAAAGTGTAGATATAAAAGTTATATATGCATGTATCGATATATAATAACAATAGACATTTAAATTGAATTTAAAATGTAAAAATATTGATTAGATTTGAAAGTGATTTTGGGTTTGATGTGCACGTAATTGTGCATATTTTTAATTCCATATTTAATCTAATTTAATTAATAAAATGAGCATATAGTGTATTTTAACATGTTTAAACCAAAATTTCAATTATTTTCGAATCATTGTTTATTCATCTTCATTTAGGAGCAAAAACCATAATTTTGTGCATGATTTAATTAGAGCAAATTTATTTGCACATTTTATTTTTATTTGTAGGAAAATTGGATGGAAATTAAAGAGGCTTTATGTATTCATGCATGCACAAGTGAGAGAAGACAAATGAAGATGGAAATAAATCAATTCATGCAACATAGATGTAACGACCCGTAATTTTCAATAATTAAAATTAATTAATTTAATAAGGTTTTATGATTTAATATTGAAAGAAATAAATTATGATTTAATAGTAAGAATATAACTGGAATGAAATGTAATAGTATTAATTTAAGGTAATTGATAACTTCTTTGAATGTAATTCCAATTAATTAAAATAATTAAAAAGTTAAAATTGGTTATAGATTGTAAATTAATTGTAATAACGTGTGTATTAATTGGTAATTGGATTAAAAGAGTAAATGATAATTTAAATATTGTATTAACAAATGAAATAATGTAACAAATTTTAATTGAATAAAATTAGTGTTGTGTAAATAATTATAACATTTTTTGTAAACAATCAACTTATAAATGTGATTAAATTAAGCTAAAGGTGACAATTATTATTTGTTGCCTTTTTGTTTAACTTGTTGAAATCAAATTGGAAATAAATTGCAATAAATGTAATTAAATATTGAGTTAATGGAAATTAAGATGAAATTGGAGAATATTCAAGTAATAAGATAAAAACCAAGGTTAACTATGTCCATGGAGTAATGTTTGATAGAATAAAAAGATTGAAATCTAATTAAATCAGTTTATTGGAATTGGAATTAGAGTATAATTAATTGGAATTTAATGTCATTAAATATTGTGGTTAATGTAGGAAAAGGTGTCAATTGTAAAAAATGAGGATAACAAGAAAGAAACCCATGTTAATAATTTCATAAGGTATTGGCTGATTTAATAGTGGGAGTGTAAATCAAAATAAAAGAATAAGAATGAATAAATTTAGTAAAGGAGTAAACATATGTTTATTTATTTGAAATGTTTGGTAGCTGAAAGGTTGATTATAGAGATGAGAAACTATTATTTAGTAAGAAATGCGTAATTATTGTTTGTATCCAATAGTGTATAAATATGTTTAAATTACTATTAGATATGAAATAATTATTCTACTTCTCATTACATTCATTTAGTCCATTTTGAAACTTAATCAACTGAAATTAATGTAATCGAAAATGTTCAATTGATAGGAGAGAGAATACTAAATTATAAATTAATAGGTGTAATTAAAAGTAGCTTATGTTTTGTGAAAATATAAGGGAAGTTTGATTTAATGAAAAGAACATTTACATCGAAGAAAATGAAAGTTTCATTTGTGAATATAGGTTTAATTTCATTAAAATAAAGAATAGAGTGATTGATTTTAAAGGTAGAAGAATATATTTATTTAAACTGTGTTTTAGCTTACAAATTGATTACAAGAATAGGAAAATAATCTATTTCAGAGTTATTTATTACTCTTGTGTATAAACAACAAATTTATAAACGTGTTTAAATAAACATTTGTTCTATTTTTCATCCATTTTAGTTGTTTGTTTTGAAATATAACTTAGTAAGAAATCGCAATTAATTTAATTCAAATATTTCAATTAAAAGGAAAGAAACAGTTGATTGTAATTAATAGATTTAATAAAAGAAATACACGTTTTATGTTAAACAAAAAGGGCGTTTTAATGAAAATAAAAGATCATTTTGGAAAAACCAAATTGAACGTTTTCATTTTTAAGGTAAGTATGAAAAATTTATTATGCGTAGATAAAAACCTAAATGCGTGCAAATTTGAATATTATTTGAGTTAATGAAGTTAATTTAGTTACGTTTCAAAAAAATTGAATTTCAAAAGGTTGTGCACTGTATATGGTCCCTTCGTTTCTTTTGTTACTAATTGTTGCATGAACGTTTTAAAAAAGTTACCTTATTATTAATACTTGATCCATTCATTTCTCCTTCTATTTAATACCTGAGCCTGGACTTTTAGGTTGTATTTAATTCTCGCCATCTCATTTTCACGTATACAAAATTTTCCATTCCTACGTATATTTCCTTATGCATTATTAATGCCTGAAGCTTTCCAAATAAAATGTGATGTTTATTTTGTCCCTCCACCTTCATTTCCTAGTTATAAATAACCTGCAGTTATTTCTTCATTTGCGTTTTGTTTTTCCTGACACCTCATATTTAAAAGATTTTATTCTTGCAAACCCAAAGGTTTCTTTAATGAAACATGATTTTTTTTTTCATTTTTCGTACATGTCCTGTCTTTATCTTAGTTGTTCTTCAATCTTTTCCTTAAGGCTCATCTTGAGAAAAACATAAGTATTAATTTTTTTTATTTATTTATTTATTTTTAATGCATACTAGTTTCTATTTTAATAATATTTCTTATAACATGAATATCTTTTGCATATAAATTTGATCCACACGTGATTTCTTCTTTTGGATTCATATTTAAACTCCAGACAATATGAAATTGATTTAGTTGAATTTGGAGACTGTTGAGTTTATGCGCTTCTGTTTGGATTTTTATGGGCTAAAATCAAAGGTGAGTGTTTTAACCCACTCACAACTGCTAAATTACCTTACGTTAGTTAAATTAAATTTATGGTGTGATTAGAAATTATTTGATTGACGTTTGGTATGTTTAAACCATCACTACTGAGCGGGATGCGGCTCTCAAAGAGCTTATTGAGCTTAAGTCCAATCTTTCGGAAATCATTAAAGAGAGGGATGCCGCCAACATCTCAGCACAGGAGGCATGTAATCAAGCTGTGGTGCTTCATGGAGAAAGGGATGCGGCATTGGAAAAAGTCCACGCAGTGGAGGCTGAGGTTGAGTAAAAGGTTCGGATTGCGGAATCCAAGCTAGAGACTAATATAGAGGATCTTCTCGTCAACTACAATGCCTATGTGTTGAAAACAGAAATTTGGCTTGGCTCGAACCTATTCGATACATCTCTATAACGCGTGGAACCAGTTGGTTGAGGAGGAGAAGGCGGTGCATCTGGGTGAATCCTTTGATAAGTTCGAGCTCGAGAATTGCTTTTTGACCGAAGATGAAAGGAAGATTCTCCACGAGTCAACGATCTCACATGGAAGGGAGAAGATCAACGCCCAACACTAGGAGATTGGGGAAGGCTCAGGTGTCAAGCACCACATTATGAGCCTTGATATTACTGCTCCACCTCCATCTGAGCCTATACCAGTTGTTGAGCCCCAGTCTATCCCGGCTTATAATACAGAACAGCCGCAGCTATCTCCTATTAAGGAGCACACCTCCGAAGCCGCTCAACCATCCGTGATCCAAACCAAGGAAGGTACTCTAAACAAATCTCATATGCATTCGGAATAAGGAACTTATCTTGAAGCGTTTGCTAATAGTTTCTCTTCTTCTTTGTCCAGTGACTGGAGTTACACCGATAGCGCCTCCTGCAACCTAAGAATTACACCAAGCGTAGGAGGCCATTATCACTGAAGCGACTACATGACAACGACTGCATCGATCGATGGAACGCAGGGGAGTTCACTTTCTTTCGATGACAAGTAATGATGGCTTAACTAGTATATAGGGAGGTTCGTGGGTGATAATTATGAAGTATATCCTAATTGAAACCTTTATTTAATAAGTGGTTGATTTAAAGCAAAGACGATAACATTTTTGATCTTCTAAGTTAAGCGGTGCCAAGATGATATTGTAAAACTCTCTCTTCATAAAAAAACACAAAAAAAGAAAAAATATATCTTATGTATATATTTTATTAACATCTAGAGTCATGTGTTCACATGCAAGTGTGTACACTCGCCATGCTCTATACCCTTCTCACGCAAGCCCGAAAGGTAGTGCATGATCGATATATCTGGTCTCATTTTATATGAATTAGATGTATGTATATAAAAATTCTTTCACTAATAATGCCTACAATCGATAGGTGTACATACTTGTGCACTTGCTATGCTCTATATCTCCCTCACATAAGCCTGCAAGGCGGTGCAGGGTGGTATATCTGGCCTTAGTTTTCTGAGTTAGGCTATGCAAGTATTGTTAATATCAATAAAATTTTCAAATAAGAGAGAGTAATCAATTGAAATCCAAACAATATTTTCACTTATGTGATTTGACATGTTATTCAAAAGAAATAAAAATACCATTTTGAAAAACTTTGCTAATCAACTAAGAATCCATTTCATGGTTGCATTATGTTATCAATCGAAATAACTAGCCGAACTAGAGTCTAATTGTAATGATAACTTAATTTTTGTTAGAAGTTTCGACGATTAAAAGGATTTAAATTTCTTGATAATGACCAAAACTTATATTTAACTTATTCATGTCAATTTAAAAGTAAATTCTTCATTTGTAAATATTATCAAAAACTTACATTTATATCTTTGTAAATAAATCTTGCATTTAGGAATTTTTCATGTTTCATTTGGATTTTGTGGGTAATATCCGCTGAAAACCCTCACGAGACAGTACTTGTCCTACTATAGAGGTTCAACGATTTGTTGCATACGCTCAATGCAATCGTGCTTCCTATGAAAACAGATTTATCTTAGTTTTAGTTTATTCAAGGACGAATAAAAAGATAAGTGTTGGAGTATTTGATGTGCACGAAAATATGCCTATTTTTACTTCCATATTTAATCTAATTTAATTAAATAAATGAGCATACATGGTATTTTAACATGTTTAAAACAAAATTTCAATTTTCAAATCATCATTTATTCGTTTTCATTCAGGGGCAAAATCCTAATTTTTTGCATGATTTAATTTGAGAAAATTGACTTACACATTTTATTTCTTTGTTGGAAAATTGAATGGAAATTAGAAGAGGCTTCATGTATTCATGCATGCATAAGTGAAAGAAGACAAATGAAGCTAAAATAAATCACTTCATGCAACATGGAGGACCCCGCCTACTCATTTACAATGATCTACAATTAGAAGCTAATGCACATGTTAGTGGAGATTAAAAACACATACACACTTAATGAAGGATTAATTACTTGCTAATGATAACTTGGTGACCACAATTCCTCAAGAGCAATTTGGGTAGTCCCCTAAAATATGCATCAGGGTTTTAGGTATATATAAATACCCCTTATGTTTTATGCAATGAAGCTCTTACCGCCTTCTCTTTAGTTTAGTGGTAGCCACAAATGTAACATAAGCTTTCTTTCTTTTTAATGGCATTTTAGTCTTGTGGAAATTAGCCACAAGGGCCTCTTTAGCAAGTGGAATTAGTTTATAGGACACACAACTGAAATAATTACTTTTACGGACAAAACACAAAATAATTAGTTTCTAGGGCCTGAAAACCTACGAAATTATGTCCTTAAAAGTAATTGGACTGCTGACTTTGTCCTTAAAAGTAATTATTCTTCTGACTTTGGCCTTGAAAGTAATTTCTTTGAACGTGTGTCCTAGAAACTAATTGGACTGCAAAATTTGTCCTTCTGGTGAAATGCCCCTATATATAAATACCCCTAATGTTTTATGCAATGAAGCTCTTACCGCCTTCTCTTTAGTTTAGTGGTAGCCACAAATGTAACATAAGCTTGCTTTCTTTTTAATGGCATTTTAGTCTTTTCTTCATGTAATTTTCACATATGCAATTTTAATTCATGCTCTTTTAATTCATTTTCTCTTTTGTTTCTTCTTATGTTAGTAGTTTAGATCTCTTTATTTTATGCAAGTAGATTAACTTTTAGTTTATTTTAATTAGCTCTCTTTTTCCTCTTGTTTATGCTATGTTGCACTCTACATTTGTTGAAATAATAATAAAATATGAGAAGCTAAACCCCTTCAATTTAGGGGTAATGAAGCTCTCTTAGTCATGTATATTCAACATAGTGATTTCATTTGATCTCTTTTTATGCTTAATGAAATTTTTAATGTGGTAAAATTAGTTGTTTAAATTTAAATTTGATAGCCTGCGTTGTTGAAATAGTAAATATTCTGAAATTTTAATGTGGTATATTCAACATAATCTCTTTTTATGATTGATGTGATCATGAGAAGGCATTTGCCTCTAAATTGCCTTCTACTCTCATATTTTTATTCACTTTGTTTAGCTATTTTTTTTCATTTTTAGCTTAAAACAACTTCAAATCTTGGTTAAATTTGATTGAGTACGATTTTAAAATCAATTCAATTCTCTACGGATCGATCTGTACTCGCCACGTACTAAAATTGTACGTCATGCGCTTGTGGTTATTTTTATTACAATTTTTTTCGACGATTTTCTAACCGATAGAAAATTAGCCGATTCAACAGGGTTTATAAGACCATCGCTGTGGCCGACAAAAAGAGATGGAAAGACTTATTTGCTAGAAATACGTATTTTAAATTGGTAAGAAGAGGAGGTAAACAAGGAGATCTAGATCCCCTCTATTTCCATAGCCTATTTAAACCAACCATCCTATTCATTTGTACTAGACTTTTGGCCTCTACCCCTTATTTCACTTGGTCGAAAGTATAAAGGGCATTCTCCCTTCATCTCCAAATAGAAATTTAAATCAAATTAAAATTATTTCAAAGGTGTGACATTCTGTTCAATCACTTGAAATTTCTTGAGGAGCACAAATTAGATCTAAGGAGTTTTGTTTCAACAATCAAGGTGCACATTCAAAGCTATAACCACTGGTAATGTCTATATGTTTTCACTTATATATACATTCATCTATATCTATGTGGAAGAATAAGTTGATCTTACTTTATCACAGATATATATAGTCTGCTCTATAAATGTATTCATATTAATTTAATTAAAAAACCAATTTTGTTATAATTAAATCCACATGGATTTATTTTAATTGAAGCCAAATTTGTGTTATACAATAAATCTGCCTGGATTTATTCATAAAAACCACCTTTCGCTATACAAAAATCCTCATGGATTTATTAAAAAACATTTTTTGTTATTAAATCCACAAGGATCTATTAAAGAAAAAAATAGTTATATAATAAATCTACATGAACTTATTTAAATAAAAACACATATTTTACTATACAATAATTCTCAAGAATTTATATTAAAGAAAAAAGATTTCCAACAAATATTAATCCACTTGGATTTAATAGAAATAAAATAAAAATAAAATAAATAAATTTCATAAAATATGTTTTGTTTGAAATTAAAAAAATTAATGTTTCAAACATATATTATTTATATTATTAGTTAACATTTCATAAATAAATTTTAAAAGTAAGTATAATATGTTTTAAATGTTTATTAAAAAGATAATTATGTAGACACACACACACACACACACGTGTGTGTGTGTATATATATATATAACATATTAACATTAAATATCAAGTCGTTTCATTAATAATTGATTTTTTTATCTACTAATTTGAACCAAATCTGCATATTTAAATAAATTGGATATTCCCGTTTAAAAAATCGAATTCCCAAAGGAACAAAAATGTCTTCACACGCGTAGGCTTTTAAAATAAATCAATTAAAATGAGTTATTGACCATTTTAAAATCTAATATATTGAAAAAAAAATCGGCAGCATCTCCTTTGCGCGGCTAGGTCCTAAAAAATCACAATATCAATATAAACTTATATCTGGGACCTCCCATATCTAGGGACAATATAACAATTGTGACGATCTGCATTTCGAAAAGGTTTAAATCAACAATAATCCACACATGTCGAACTCTAACAATCTGAAACAAAAATGATCAGTGGGGTTAATTAAGAAGAATAGGAAAAGAAAACAAATACAGAATCTCACAGTGGAATGTCAAAATATAATAATCAAATAAACAGTTCATGAAGCTGTTTATACTATACATTTGATTATAATCTATACAACATTTATCAGAGTTATATATATATGACAGAACAATAGAATAATGTAGCAGAACAACATGATGCGGGAATAATACTAGTAATAATATACTAAATCTTCGACTTCGTCCTCCAGAAGATCTTTAATATACTGAAAACTCAGGATTAACCCGAGCATAAAGTAAAACAATACACTCGAATCAGAACTACAATATTCTTATGTGAGTCAAATCAATATCACATATAACAGGGGTGTAATAGCATCAGAGATGTTTATGGGGTTTTACACCTCCTATTCCGTGTATAACATGCCTGTAATAACTCAATAGATGTTATGGGATTTTCCATCTTTTAGGGATCTGCCAAAATATCTATATATAGTAAAATACGCTATATATTTAATGTCTAATCAATTTTTCTAGCGTTAAGGCTTTACATTAATCCCCTTAACACGTTTTTAAGCATTGTCATATAGTTTACATATAACATAATAAGTAGAACCTCGGTGATATGGATGCGCCGTGATACGACAACACTAAACCAAACTTGTAGTGGTCTCGTATAAGGATAAAAGTATGACAAGGAACGTGAGGCAATGCCCAAGGTAGGATACTACTAGTTGGTGCCGCAAGGCTGGTGGTTAAGCATCGTAGGCATGACGGGTCCTGCATCCACCCATCCCATATCAAGTCAAAGGGAAGTTATCCCAAATCAAGGTGCACCAATCGAAACTAACACAAAGGTGATAGTATGGACAGAGTCCACAAGAAAAATCGAAGAATGGGTGTCCGCTAAGGGTAGCTAGCCCACTTGGCCTGGCTCAAACTGTGTTGTTTTAGTCATTTCAAATTCGACACAAGTGTCGGGGTCTATCTATCATCGTTCTCTTTCTTCAAATCCAGCAAACACACACCAAATCCAACCACTTCATTCTAGAGTCTCCTCCGCGTACACAGTTGTTAAAGTGGTTCCAACATGACAGAAAGTATGCCAATAACCGACCTCGGTCTTTTTAATAATCAAACGTCATTTTACACACTGGTTGGTTCTTTTACATTTCGAAAATGATTCACTTGATATCAAAATACCATATTCGCTTCAAAATATCATATTCGCTTCATAATATGTCATATTCACTTCAAAATATCATTTTATTCACTTCGAAATCAATTTCATTTTAAAAAATCATTTTATTCCGTTCGAAATCGATTTCATTTCAAAAATCATTTTATTCACTTCGAAATCAATTTCATTTCAAAAATCATTTTATTTCATTCGAAACCAATTTCATTTCAAAAACCATTTTATTCACCTTAAAATCAATTCATTTCAAAAAATCATATTTACTCCATTCAAAATCAATTTCATTTCAAAAATCATGTTTAATTAAAATATGTTAATTTCGTTTGAAAATCATCTTCACTCCAATATCTCAATTTCACTTCCAAAGTCATTTCGATTTTCAACTTAAGTTATAACTTCATTTTAACCTAATCCGCATTTAAATTCACGATTTAAATATTAGTAGTTCTCACTTTGACCAGTTTAAATTTTTAGAAAATAGTTTGAATAATTTTAAATAGTTTAAAAAGTTGAAATAGTTTGAAAAGTTGAAATAGTTTGAATATTAAATGATTTGGAAATTTAAATAATTTAAGAAGATGGATTTTAAAACAGTTTATAGTAAAAATAGTTTCAAAGTTAAAATTGTTTCTTTCAATTTCCTATAAATCTGGGCTCAGGTCCAAATTTGAATCAAGCTGATTCAATTTCAAATCTCTCAATTCAAATCATCTTCAACCTCAATTCAATTCAAATCAACTCAATTTCGATTTCAATTTAAATCAACTTCAACTTCAATTCGAATTAATTCCAATTTTCATCGATTCGATTCAAATAGGTTAAGTTTCAATTCAATTCCCAATTTTAAACCATTTCAGTTTATATAAATTCCAAGTCCAATTTCAATTTTACCGATTTAAATCACTTAAAACAAATTCAAACTTCAATATTCAATTTAAGGTTCAAATCTTTAAAATAATTCAAATTCGACCAAATTTAGAAATATCCATTTATATCACTTTTACCTAAATAAATTCAAATTTCAAGTAAAAGTTCAAACTTTTAAAATAATTTCAATTTTCTTATTCAAGTCATATGTTGATTTTTACGTCACATTTCAAAATAATTTCTTAACACAATTTCTTTTCCAATTTCGATTTCAACATTTCAAAGCTTGAATTAGAAATAATTCAATTCGTATAAATTTGAATCCTTTATTTCTTAAAACAAAATCATTTAAATAGATTCAAATTCAAGAATTTAAAACCTTTAATTTAACTAATCTAGTGTTCGTATATGATTTTCTATCCTATGGTCAAGTGATTAGTTATTAAAAAAAATTAATTTTAGGGATGGATATATATCATTTCAATCCAAAATAAATGTCATAGGTATATATCATTTCAACCTACTTCTTAATTTATTCGAAATAATTGAAATTACAGTTTTATATACTATCAGTAATATACAGGGTGATAACAGGAATATATAAAAATAAATAAATATCCAATCATCCAAAATATCAACAGATGGGCATCCATCACAATCAACATCCAAAACAGGCAATAAATCATGACAGTTAACTAATTTCCAATAATCGACAATTTAACTAGCAGTTTAATTCCAATTTCAATTTAACTGTCAAGTACAAATTCCTAATAGTTAAATTTATATCTCAATTTAAATACTAAGCAACAGTCAATAAAGTTAAATACTTCATGATTTTAAATTAACTAACATTAGAATATTATTGTAATTCGTGAGTGGTTTAAAACACTCACTTTTATTTAAAACTAAAATTTTCAAATTCAAATAAATATGAATCCAACTCCATGTAGTACCGTTTGTCGATATGATCGTAATGTGACTCGTTTCGCTCAAATCTGACCTCGTATGGAAAAATTACTAACAAATGAACATTCATAATAATTAAATTAACTGTCGAAATTAATTAAAAACAATTAAAACAAATAAACGTACCTCTCTTTATCCCTTCCCACTTGCTACAGCACCTAGGCCCGCGTAAATAAACCCTTGGCACCGCGTTCAATCACCTACTGTCATCGCTCCCCCACCATCGATGTGGTTGGCCCGTATGAGCTCATCCCCGTCGACCTCGCCTCAAACGGCGCCTCCTAGCTCAAGACCTAGCCATAAATCACGACCACGATCAACTCGAGATTTTGGTTGCCACGCTCCTTCAAACGTCAATCCGTCACTGCTAATGGTTTCCCTTGGCTTGCCGCTCCACTTTGATGTTCAACACCTCATTTGAGACGGACTCGATCATCGAGGTGATGTGGCCATTGGATCGAGTGTTATAAAATAGCAGTTGAGGATTTAAGTTTAGGGCTTAAGCAAATGAAAGGAAATGAAGGGCTATTTGTAGGAAATTCCCACGGCACTATTCATCCGTTGAATTTTAGAACTCCAAACGAAGTATGCCACTTGGCGTTCTATATGTTATACCCTCATTCCAAACACAATGAAATTAGTATCGAAAGCCAATTCCATCATATTTAGAAGATAGCTATTCAAACCAAATTATTCCACGCGTTTTAAGGTCGCACGGCCAAACGATGAGTCTGATTGCTACGAAACTTAAAATTCTATAATAATTCACTATTGCGGATCCAATGGAATTGGATTCGTCGAAATCTGAGATAGTGACCAAAAAGACTGCTTTTACACGTTATTTAAAATATAAAATTTCCAATTTATATTTGTTCACTTTTAAATTCAATTTTAAAAGTAAACAATCTTAATTCTTGTTTAAATAAAATTTAAATCAACTTTTGAAATCATTTTATTCGTATTTAATTCAAGATTCAATTATTTAAATAATTTTCAATATTAAATTTGAATAATTTAATATCCAAAACATTGCTATAATTGAAATACATGTTATTTAACTTATAAAGTTTAACTTATAAAACAAACTCAAATAACAAAACAACTTTACACTCTTTATAAAATAGTAATCATAGTCAAATAAGATATACTTAAATAAATTCTTTTCAAATATCATTTTATAAATGATATGTTCATTCTTATTCAATGCGCAAATGTTTTTATATTAAACACACAGATTACACTATGCTACACTTCTTTATTTAAAGTATTCCAAAAATCTAATTTCGATGAATTCCAATATTAGAATTTCAATAAATTATAATATTAAATTTCAAATGAATTTTAGTTATCAAAAAATTATTTTATTTTCATGTAAATAATTCAACATTTATTATTCAATTCTTGCTATTGATTTTAAAACATTAAATATATTGAACTCTTTCTAACACAAATAATTTCCTTAAACCTTATCGAAATTGTTATTTCAAAATTTTATTCAAGTTCATATTAAATAAATTACATAAATAATTCATTAATTTTTTTTGTCTAACCAATATTGTTTAATAATTGTATTAATTAAAATTTTAAAATAGTTAAAAATACAGGTCGTTACAACAATAATATATACTTAAGATATGCCTTATGGAGTGTGTATGTCACATAGCGAACACACCTATTAAGCCTAAATTTATACCTATTTGCGAGCAAGCTAACTCTACTCCTAAAACCAAAAGCATCCAGCAATCCTTTATTTCAATGTACCTGAAAGAGACTTAAACACGATAAATGAAACAGTACAATAACTCACCCAACATATGTTATGAATCCAAGCCTTTTAAATCATATATAGCAATCATCTCATATAAAACTGCCATTAAACCATACAATTTGTATTTTTAATGTAAGAAGCATATAATATATTAAAGCCAGTATGATGTACATATGTCATTCTTACGCAATATCAAATCGGTCACTTGCTCGATTGCATAAATTTCACTTTCGAACTAATATCACTCACTTGACACTTCCCTAGCGTGGACTTTGATCAGGATCCTTGATGAGAAACCATTATTCTCCTTACATAGTTAAATAATATGATAGAAAACTTAAGGATAAGATAAAGAATCCATATTCAATGTTCGCTGTCAAAAATTGAGTGAAAAATCCTTATTTGAATCAGTATAAGTCACCTCGAAATCATGTACTCGGATCTGAATCAAGAACAATTATGAAAATAAATGATCCACGTACAACTTACATATTTATTCCATTGGTTTCTTAACTACACCAATTACTTTTTAGTTCACGTTTTTCTACATTTGTAGTATTTCATTTGATACTAGAATCATTTATGAACCATTTCAGAACACATTACTTACTTTTATATGCATTTTGTAAACACAACTTATGTTTGTCAACACTTTAAAACTTAAGTTCATATGCATATAATACTCCACTACATCCTTAAAGAATATATGTAATATCAGATTTGTTTTTCTTAATCAGGACGCTCAACAAATTTTGAAATTTGTTTTAACTTACTATCTTTCCCTTCTAGAGTTACAAAACTATACTTTTACATTTTCACATACACTTAGCTTCAACTTCTCAACTAATTCAAAAAAATTTGACTGTCCAAAATTGCCGAAAATTAAATTTCGTTTCAACAAATGAAAACCACCAAACAACATATTATAATGAGATGCAAAAACCAAACTATCCTAATGCATAGGATACATGCATCCGTAAAATAACTTACTAGAAAACTTAAGAACTAAACAATGGGTTTTTATGTTGAATCATTTTTAAAGAATAATAATAAGAAGAATACACATATCTCCTTTTGTATACCAAATCATATCTTTGGTATTAAATCAAAAACATGTTACAAAAACAAACTTATAGCTAATTACTATGGTAGTATGTCCCCTACTTTGAAACCTAAAGATGAATGCCGATGATGCTGCAATCATTATAGAATTATTTTCCAGTGATAGAAGTGAGTTTAGTGTTATCTCACCTTTTGGCAAAGCTCAAATACCAAAAAATTAATTGAAAATCAATAATAACAAGTCATGAATATCAACTATGCATTGCAGGATGACCATGGATATCGATGAATTTGTCCGAGTCCAGATCGGGCTGTAATTGGCAAGACATAACAAGCAAAGCCATGGAAGCATGTATTCCAAATTTCAAGTCAATCCGAGTTCATATGCTCAAGATACGATCGATGCAAGTTGATGAAAAAAGTTACATTTTCGTATCCATCAAGCAGCATTAGCTTCGTATCGATGGAATCCGTATCTATCATCACGTCACATTTCGTATCCATCAACTTCGCACCGATCGAGTTCATATCTATTGAGGAACCTGGGTTCGCATCAATCGAGTTCGTATCCATCAACAGGACATGCGCTTCGTATCGATCAGCAACGTCCTGCTTTGTATCCATCCAGCTAGACATGGTCTGTATCTATGGATGAGCTTCCATTCGAATCCATCGTCTTCGTATCGGTTAGGGATGCAAGTCCTTCATATCCATCTGTCTTGAATCCATAAGATGACTTCGCATCCATCAGGCACTGACTGCTTCGTACCCATTAGGTTACCTTACTTCGTGTCCATCAAAAGGCTCCGATTCGCATCGATTGACTTCGTGTCCATTAAGGAGCTATGTGGCTCGTATCCATCGAGTAAAGGCCTGTTTATAAACATCGACCTTCGTTAGCTCGTATCCATCAATGTAACTGTTGTTCAAATCCATGGCTGATAACTACTTCGTATCCATCGAGTCAACAAACCTGGGTGACGTGTCAAATTCGATACGAACAAGGCGAGAATTATGGAGTCGACGCGGTCAACTAGAAGTGAAACTCGGATCGAGGCGAAGTGTGCATGCCACATCATCACGAAACCACGTTGGGTGATCGAATCGAAGGGGTCATTTCGAACCGATCGATTCGAACCAAACAGCCACCGGAAAACCCCATCTCGTATCGATCATATCTCAAAATCTACCAATCTAAATGCGATGAAATTTCCATAGCTGCTTCCATACATGATAAGAACCATCCTGCCAAGTTTTAGCTCGATTGGAGCATTTTTTGATCGATACGAAATTGTTTCGTATCGATCACAGAACGAGTCGAAACTTGGTAGGGTCGGTCGCATGGGCCCACTCATGTGCCAGAAGAAGTCTCCCGAAGTTTGAGCGCGATCTCAGCCTTCCACGCCTATAAATAGCTCCCTGAAGCCTACAGAAAAAGGATCGTTTGGCTATGGAACATCCAGACTCTGCCGGATTCGATTCTACTTCTTTCCATTGCTGTGATAGTCGAAATTCAATCATTGTAACTGCTGCAATCATTTGTAATCAACAAAGAACATCAATAAAAGATAAGACTTTGAAGTGGACGTAGGCCGGGGACAACCGAACCACTATAAATCATGTGTCACTGTTCATTATTTCCATATTGCTGTTTGTTATTTGCTGAGATCTAAGATTTGTGCTTGAATATTGCTGATTTGTGTTCATACACTGGTGCTTTCATGATACTTGGGGTTTGTGACCATTTTTGGCGCAAACACTTTTGTGCTTTCACTGAGAATTGAACTCAGGACCCGCTACATCGGATAGAAGTTCTGATTTGAAAAGCTTGAAAAATTCAAACTTAGAGAAAATGACTCGGCAAACAAGACAAAGAGCTGAGTGAAGCCAACAAGGAGGAAGCCAGGAGGCATCCTCTCGAGCTGCAGAAGGACAAGCTTCGATCTACATCACCCGGGATGAGATGGAGGCTATGGCTAATTTAATGCATGAAAGAATGATGAAAAGACAACAGGAGATGCTATAGAATTTCTTTGAACAGAAGAGAGCAGCGAACGTGCAGAACCTTGGGCCAACTACAGCGGCTGCAAGTGCAGGACAAGGTGTCAGGATTGCGGAAACCAATGAAGGCCAGGTTCAGGACCGGAATGCAGGACCTGATAGTAATCAACAAGGACTTGGGGGCAGACCCTCAGGATCAGACACTGGAGGAAGACCCATAGATGAAGCTCAGCAGGCTGGAGTCAATGCTAATGTTACTGAGCCACATGAAGAGTATGTACCAGAGTTCCCTTCAAGACTTGGAGGGCAGGATAGAAACATGACAAGGGGGAATCCCCTGGATGGAGATGAAAGAATGATTGGTCTAGTGTGACGAATCATGAGAGGAGGATTGTCGAGTGGAGGATTAGAAGAAGTCAGTCGGAGTCTGTTCACTCCGAATATCATAAATGCAAGGAACCCTCTAAAGTTCAAACTTCCTATGCTGGATCCTTATGACGGGAAGTTAGACCCAATGATGCATATTACTCGATACATCAAGCACATGAAAGTGCTGGGGGCATCCGAGGAAGGGATGGCTCGATGCTTCCCACTACACTTGTCAGATTTAGCTGCGCTTTGGTTTAGACAGCTAAAGACTGGATCGATCAGAACATGGGGCGACCTTGTAGATTTCTTCATGAGACAGTTCAGGGTCCACGTGACGCGACCCAAGAGTGTGATAACCCTAGCTTCAATAAAGCAAAGGACCGGAGAGTCCATAAAAGATTTCTTACTGCGATTCAATGCAACGGTGGCTTCTGTAGATCGTCCGGATCCATCGATGATTTTGATGGTGGCGGTGGCAGGAGTTGGGGAAGGCACCGAATTCAAAGATTCTTTGGCAAGAGATCCACCACAAGATCTTGAAGAATTTCATCATGAAGCTGAAAGATTCATTCGGCTGGAAGAATCACGAGACGAAAGGCGAGAAATAAATGCTGTGTAGGGCGAAGGAACCGTCAGGGAACAGTCCGGAGCAGACAAGGGAAAGAGAAAGCAGGACGATAGATGTGATGGTCCGAATAAACGGAAGAAATTCCGAGAGCCCAGATTCAGGCAATACACAGATCTGACGGCAAGCCTGGAACGGATTTACACTGAAACTCGAGGGCAACTCCCTTATCGAAAACCACCCAGGAGAGATCCCACTAAGCGGGAGCGTAGAACCGGAAAATATTGCCTATTCCACGAGCTGGATGGGCATACTACCGATGAATGCCGTCACCTAAAAGATGAGGTGGAAGAACATGCCAGGAGTGGCAGATTGCCACAGTATATCAGAGAACGGACTGCGGCCATAAGACCTGAACAACTGCCGCCTCCACCTAACAGAACTGATCCGGGATCGGGATCACGACTCGTCATCAATTGATTATGATGGCAAGGGCCAAGTTCGGGATGCGGACTTTGGTCGATTAGTTTTCTTAGATTTGATTTTAAAAATAAATGGCTATTCCACTTAATCATGTACGGGAACCGGAGAGATCCCTAGGCATGCTCTGAGATGGAGATAGACCGATCTGCCCGGAGAGGCAATGTTTAGTTTTCTACTGGTGTTTGAGATTGAACATCTAGGACCTGAATTTAATAAATAAACTTGAATTTATTGAAATAAACCTTTGACCGGAGAGTTAAAGGGTAAATGTTAAATGCCAACTTGAAAATGATCGCTTTATGACCCTACCCGGAGAGGCGGGGTCCGGAGTGCAAGAAGTGAGTTGCTTCGTCGGAGAGCGAAAGGATCGACTCACTTAACGTCGTTTCCCATTCGCCGGAGAGTGATTGGATCGGGATTCGATAAGAGCCCGGAGAGGCTGTGATCGACCCACGATTTAGGCAGTGACATCGCTTAATGTTCAGATACACTGAACTGGAGTGCAAGAAGTGAGTTGCTTCGCCGGAGAGCGACATGATCGACTCACTTAACGTCGTTTCCTATTCGTCGGAGAGTGATTGGATCGAGATTTGATAAGAGCCCGAAGAGGCTGTGATTGGCCCACGATTTAGGCCATGACATCGCTTAATGTTCAGATACACTGAACCGGAGTGCAAGAAGTGTGTTGCTTCGCCGGAGAGCGACAGGATCGACTCACTTAACGCTGCTTCCCCTTCACCGAAGAGTGACAGGATTGGATCCAACAAGAGCCCGGAGAGGCTATGATCGGTTTAGAACAACCAAGACATCGCTATATGCTATAGCTGGAGCCGGAGTGCAAGGGATAGAGAGCAACGCCGGAGTGCAATGGGATCTTTCTATTCAATCGCCAAGTCTGGAATGGGCTTGGCAAGGGTCCGGAGTGACCATCGATAGTCCGGAGAAATTATAGAATTTCATTCTTGACTTCCACAGGAAGAAATTGATAACGATTTGGCTTCGAATAGCCATGGACTTGATTGAAAATGCTATAACCTCTGAATAAAACATGAACACACTGCATTCAATTTGAGACTGATCAAAACACACCTTTTACCAAAAGGCATGTTTTGGGGGGAAAAGTGTTATCCCACCTTTTGGCAAAGTTGAGATACCCAAAAATTAACTGAAAATCAATAATAACAAGTAATGAATATCAACTATGCATTGCAGGATGACCATGGATATCGATGAATTTTGTCCGAGTCCGGATCGGGCTGTAATTGGCAAGACATAACAAGCAAAGCCATGGACCATGTGTTCCAAATTTCAAGTCAATCCGAGTTCATATGCTCAAGATATGATCGATGCAAGTTGATGAAAAAGTTACATTTTCGTATCCATCAAGCAGCATTAGCTTCGTATCGATGGAATCCGTATCCATCATCACGTCACATTTCGTATCCATCAACTTCGCACCGATTGAGTTCGTATCCATTAAGGAACCTCGGTTCGCATCGATCGAGTTCGTATCCATCAAAAGGACATGCGCTTCGTATCGATCAACAACGTCCTGTTTCGTATCCATCCAGCTAGACACGGTCTGTATCCATAGATGAGCTTCCATTCGAATCCATCGTCTTCGTATCGGTCAGGGATGCAAGTCCTTCGTGTCCATCGGTCTCGAATCCATCATATGACTTTCCATCAGGCGCTGACCGCTTCATACCCATCAGGTTACCTTACTTCTGTCCATCAAAAGACTCCAATTCGCATCGATTGACTTCGTGTCCATTAAGGAGCTATGTGGCTGGTATCCATCGAGTAAAAGCCTGATCGTAACCATCGACCTTCATTAGCTCGTATCCATCGATGTAACTGTTGTTCGAATCCATGGCTGATGACTACTTCGTATCCATCGAGTCAACAAACCTGGGTGACATGTCAAATTCGATACGAACAACGCGAGAATTATGGAGTCGACGCAGTCAACTAGGAGTGAAACTCAGATCGAGGCGAAGTGTGCATGCCACATCATCACAAAACCACGTGGGGTGATCGAATCGAAGGGGTCGTTTCGAACCGATCGATTCGAACCAAACAGCCACCGGAAAACCCCATCTCATATCGATCATATCTCAAAATTTACGGATACAAATGGAATGAAATTTCCACAGCTGCTTCCATCATGATAAAGAACCATCCTGCCAAGTTTCAGCTCGATTGGAGCATTTTTTGATCGATATGAAATTGTTTCGTATCGATCACAGAACGAGTCGAAACTTGGTGGGGTCGGTCGCGTGGGCCCACTCACGTGCCAGAAGAAGTCTCCTGAAGTTTGAGCGCGATCTCAGCCTTCCACGCTTATAAATAGCTCCCTGAAGCCTACAGAAAAAGGATATTTTGTCTATGGAACGTCCAGACTCTGCCGGATTCGATTCTACTTCTTTCCATTGCTGTGATAATCGAAATTCAATCATTGTAACTGCTGCAATCATTTGTAATCAGCAAAGAACATCAGTAAAAGATAAAACTTTGAAGTGGACGTAGGCCGGAGATAGCCGAACCACTATAAATCCTGTGTCACTATTCATTATTTCCATATTGCTGTTTGTTATTTGCCGAGATCTGAGATTTGTGCTTGAATATTGCTGATTTGTGTTCATACACTGGTGCTTTCACAATACTTGGGGTTTGTGACCATTTTTGGCGCAAACATTTAGTACTTTCTATATCCTTTAAAATTCTTTTAAAATATTTCTATTTATAGATACTTACAAATAATACTATTATTATTTTTCCCAAAACTTTGAAAAATAATTTTCAAAAACATCGGGATTTAAGGTCTCGAATTCCTAGCTTAAATCCTTTTTATTTATAAACTATAATTTCACTTCCTTATATAACGTAATATCCCATAATTTTATCATATTTTGAATATTTAATTAATTTTAAATATTTAAAAAATTGATTTTTAAAGTTGAATAACTTATATATAAATATAGTAATTATTTAAATATTTGAGCTATGAATTAAATATTGATTGAATGAATTAAATAGCCTTATTTAACTCATTTTAATTGATAAATAATAATGGTGAACTCATTTTGTAAATTTATTTACAATGATAAATAATTTGAATAAATAACAAGAACAAATGGACTCGATTTTTATTATAGTATTTTTAATTCAATTTATAGCATTTTTTCATAATTTTTAATTGAAAATATTTAAATTGTCGTTTGACGTATTTTACAGCAAATGATAGCATATTTGAAATTTTATGGAGCAAGATAACCAGTGTATTTTCTCTCTGTTTTCTGATCTATCACATTTCTATGCGCGATCATATTTTTAGTTTGTCATTCGCAGTTCATATGCGAATGGAATTCTATGTAGCAATGTGTTGGAAATATTTGGATAAGCCAACTTTAACACTCAGCAACCTAACCTTCAAAAATTCCATCTTCTCTCACCTTTCTATTTCTATTTCCAGTAAAAAAAAAGTAAGCAACCTAAACTTCAAAAAATTCAAATCGAACAATCCACTCAACGAAAAATTATAATGCAAGTTTCTTTGAGTTTATATTAAGGATATCTACGTATCTATATATGTTTTGTTGTATCTATATATGTTTTGTTGCATGCGATGTTATTTTGAGGAGCTTAACATCGAACTTTGATGGTTAGAGGAGGAGATAGGAGATGGTGTTGGTTCTATTGAATTTCCAATGCAAAGTAGCATCTCAAGGCCGAGTTTGTTGTTGTACGATAGGGTATTGGAGATCGCAACTTTTGCTTGTCGCATTCATGAGTGCCAGGTCATGTTCTAAGAGGCTCGATCGAGCTTGATGCGATGGTGGGGGATGCTTAGTGCTCGCGAAGTGGATTTGACTGGCGAAGGTGGTTTGCTATTTCGTCGAAGAATGAAGGAGAAATTGTCAATAGAAGGATCGACGATTTAGGTTTGTTCATTTATTAGTATATCTGTACACGTTAGTTAGAAGTACAGGAAAAAGGATTAGAGGAATAATGAGTTTGTTAATTATTTTATTAATTGATACAGGCTTTAATCTGACATCTTATAAATTCAATAACTATTGCATCGAGGCCGATTTAGATGCGGTCTTTTGCATTGGACTCGTATCGATGATACCTATGCGTTGGAGTTGAATTCGTTGAAAACGGAGCTAGTAGAATTTCGAGCTAAAATCTAACACCGTACAATTTTAGATCAAATGGAACGCGAAAGCATCAACTAGAATTTTGGTGATTTAACCCACTTTTAAATAAACTATAAGACATTTGTGTTGCTAAAGATTATTGTTTAATGCTTGCTTAATAGTTTATATATTTTTGTTTGCTTTGTTTGTTGATTGGATTCCCACTTTGGAAAGTGGATGACGTATTATATAATTTACCGAGAACCTGTATAACTATATATTATTATTTGTTCCCGCTTAATAAAAGATGGCATAAATAACCATTTTATTGCGAGGGACAAAAAGTCGAAGTTTTTTCGTGGTGATTAGGTTGCTACAGAACACTTTAAAGTGCATATATATATATATATATATATATATATATATATAAGATTTACATGAGACTTTTATAAAGAGACCCTAAGGGGTTTCTCATCAACATTGATTTACTTATATTCTTATATTAATGTTTGATTGAAATACTTGTGACATGCTATTTGACTTGTATAAGTGTCATTATAGCTGTTATCGCTATACCGTCACTTGTGAAATACCATCTTCTTAAACTATTATGTGTGTTGAACATGTGCTTCTATTTTTATAAAATAAATGTTTGGTCATGTTTTTGCACTTTACAAGTTGTTTAAACTATATTTTCAAATATTTAAAGAATTTTGAAAATAAAGAACAAGTATAGGTTAAAAATTACAAAAGAAGTCTTAAATATGATTAATTATCTTTTGGGACAATTAAAATTATTTCAATTTATAAAAGGATTTTAAAATTGATTTATTATCATTCAGGATAATTAATAATTTTTTTAAATTTATAAATGATTATAAATTTTATTAATTATATTTTTGGATAACAAATGTTGTTTAAAATTTATAAAATGATTATAAATTGGATTTATTATCTTTCGGGATAATTAATGAGGTTTTAAAATTTGTAAAAAGATTATAAATTTGATTTATTATCCTTTCGGATAATTAATGTTGTTTAAATATATAAAAAATTATAATTTGATTTATGATCTTTTAGGATAATTAATGTGGTTTAAAAATTTATAAAAGAATTATATCAACTATCTTTCAGGATGATTAACATTGTTTAGAATTAATAAAAGTATTTAATTTTATTTATTACCTTATAGGATAATAAACGTTTCTTTAAATTATAAATGATAATTAATAAATATGGAAATCTTTAAATAGGAATGTTTAAAAAAACAAAGCTAAAGGTAAATTGTTTGGGGGTTTGTACTAAACAATGTTTTCAACGACATTCATTTTGACCCTTCTTTTAAATATATTTAGAAATATAATTTGCACTTCAACATATATTTTTAAAAAGTGTTTTACAAATATTTGTGATGTGAAAATCAAGCATAAGTGAGAATCAAATATTTTAAAAGTATGGTTCATTTATTGGTGGCAAGTATATGCGATTTAATTCACATTTACAATCAATCATTTATTTTGATAGTTGATTTCTTGGCCATCGATTTCGATATCCTTCTTTGTATTTCATTGATAAAAGATGATTTTTTTTGCTCATTTGAGGCATTTAAACTCTTTGTAGTCTTAAAGTTAAGAATGTTGTTGAGTCAAGATTGATAGCAACGCTATCCTATCTTATCCGGCTTCATTGTTTTCCCCATAGTAATACTATTTGTTTTCAAAGGTTGATTTATCGACTATAAATTTTGATTCCTTCTTCGTGCTTCATTATTCTTAGATGATTTGTTACTCATTTTAAGCATTGGCATCCAACAATGTGGATAACAAACCAAAGAGCGAGTGGAAGCCAAGCCAGTTGGGTCGCTCCATTAGGGCATTTTCACATTTATCTAGAGAAGGTAGCATGCAAGCGATGATGTGAAATATTCGGATGCTCATGTGAGACAGGGTCTAGTTTAGGAGTTTCTAAGGGTGATGCATGTTTCGCATGAGCTCTCAAGTATATTTTATCTAGATGTATACTTCGATGTAGGGGTGTACCCTCTTAGTCATGTTGGATAAATTCATTCTCCTTGTTTGATTCGAACCATGGAGTTAATCTTTTCTTAATTACATCGAGAAGTGTCTTGAGCCCTTGTCTATGTTTAATTATTTTTGTCCATTCTTTAAGTTTGGATTTTAATCTGGTATATGTCCATCCTTTCTTGTTTGGATTATTCTTCCGATTTATTTCCATTTCTTTTTTTATAAATGTTGTTCTTCTGGGGTAAATGTTTAGCAGCATGGTCTCATAGAATTATTTTATGTTTACCATATCCCTTGAGTTTTCTCATGCTATTTTCTAGACTAACCCAGGTGTTATATTTTATTATAATGCTTGGGTCATGCCGAGTATTTTCTAGGTTGGCATTGGTGTTATGGAGATCTTGGAGAACAACTAGATGTTCATCTACTGTAGTATTTTATTTTCCATCGCATTATATTGTATACCTATCAGTATTCATAAGGTTAGAAATTTATAACTGTCTAGCTAATGAGGTTAATTTTTAACTCTGATGTATCTTGTATCTTGGAGTGATAATTTACACTGTCTTTATTATATTACATGTTGTCATTTCTCTATGAGATTTCATTTTCCCTATTTGTTCTTTTTATTTACCCTAACTATCCGCCTTTCCAGCGATTGGGTAATTCTGCATTGAAATACCGTGGATGTATTTTGTACTGACTTTTGACGGTCGAAAAGGCGGGTCATTGCATTTGGTATTCGAGCTAAAGGTTAAGTGAGATGTTGAGAGTATTATATATGGTAAACATAAAATAATTATAGGGTCACGAAAGGTCGAAAAGTTGTTTAATATAATCTGAATGGGAAGATAAGACATTTAGAGGATAAATATTTGTGAAATGTTTATTATAATAATGGAAAGTTATTATATAAAATGATTTTAAGGATACATTTTATATTAGCATTGTATACATAAAATGATTATATGATTTAGAAATGTCGTTTTATAATTAAGAAGAGTTTTTGAGAATTCAAATATTGGTATTGCTTGAAAAGATTTCATAAGGAATTTTAAGGAAATTAATGGTAGCGTTGCTTGGAAGTATTTATGAGAATGGATATTATGAAGAGATTTGTAAGAAAGATATCTTTTCTTTGGATAGTGCGTAAGAAAACATCTCAATTAGTTTTGTGGTAATTTGAATAATCTTCTAAGTGACGATCGAATATTGCTTAGGAAAATGTTGTAGAACACTTAGTAAATTATTCTCTTTATCATTGTGCAATCGAAATGAGTTCAAATTTGAACGAACCCAATGCAAGTGTTAGTAATTGTAAAAGTTATTTTATCTATATATGGAAATATATGTAACGTGATTTCAAAAGACGGTTTTGAAATAAAAAGACCAGATATTTAGTTCTTAGGTTTCCTTAAAGTAAATTAATTTAAAATAAAAAGGTATTTTAGTAAATAATTTGATAAAGGAAAATTTTTAAATCTTAAAAAAAGAGATAATTTAACTCAAGTTTTTAATGGGTTAAATTGATAGTAACGTTTTAATATGCATTGTTTTATTCAAACCACAGTTTTCGTTTAAACAACTAAGTTGTGTAAACTATTTGATGTCATTGGGACAACCTATAAACATCTTTCCTTAGAACACTCTAAGGTAAAGAGAATGAAAGGTTGACTTAGTTTTAAGACCCGTATTTTGTTTGGGCCTCCATTTGAATTTTAAAAATAAAAATAAATAATTAATGAATAAATAAAATTGACATTTTGTATATACTCTTAGGATATAGAAGAGTATTATGCAAGTAAATAAAAATGGAGAAAGTTTTTTTTTTGAACTTAATGTTTAATAAAGAAATTTTTTTATAAAATGATTATAAATTTAAGTGAAAATTTATGAAATGATTTATAAATAATTTTAGTATTGAACGAGATACTATAAATGAAAATGAAAGTGATTTAGAAAAATATTGGTGTAGTCAGAACTAATAATAAGTATGTAGGTTATAAGTAGATTATTTTACTTGCATGGTTTTTGATTTAGGATTTGAATACATCACTTCGGGGTGATTCACACTAGTCCGAAAAAGGATTTCTCACTTGATTCTTGCTAGTGAACACTTGATTTGGATCCTTGATATGATACCGAGATTTTCTATCATAGTACATGGCTGTGTACGGAGAACATAGGTTTCTAATCAAGGAACCTGATCGGAGTACGCACTAGGAGTATAACGACACATAATTTTTAACGATTTTAATAACGTAATTTACTGAATTTTTCTTGAAAACAAACAATTAAATTTCAAAATGAAAATTTGATATTTGGAATGCATCTATTTAAACATAGCAAATGGCAGATTTTCGTCGAAAAATATGGAAGTTAGTTTTGTTGTGTAATTCTCTATTTCAATTTAAAAATCAATTAATTTGATGAAAATAAAATGTTTTCAAAACCTGAATCTTTTTATATAATAAAAATGTAAATCATTTTCTGAGTGAGACGTCATATTTTGTTTCGCCAAATATGGACTATTATAGCCCCGTTTATCTTATTTTCGGCGAATTTGCAGCAGTTTAGCAATGAATATCGACTTTTGATAGGATGATTGTATCGCTGATATCTATGTACCATTATGTTCGTCTCATCGTGCAGATCTCCGTAGCATATGCATTTGTGCATTTCGAAACACGGTACGCGGAAACACGCGAAACGGTTAATCGTATCGGTGCTCATTTATGAAATCTTTTAGTTTCCTGTGACCATTCATTATCCACCGTGTAATCCATATAGCCATTTGCCAAAAATATTTTCTAATTCAACTACTGGCCTTTGCTATTCCCTGGTTTTAATATATATGTGTGTATATATTTTTTTTGTTGTCCTTTCAGTTTCATGTTATACTCCTTTTCATTCCCCTTCATCTTCATTACGTTTCTCCGCCTACTGACTCTCTTCTTCCCCTATTTCTTTTTTCGTCTGCCATACATATAAAAATTAAATAAATAAATAAAATAATAAAAGTTTTACATATAACATCTTCTTTACTTTGTAAACCCGCCCGCCCTCGTGACCCGCTTCCACCCTCCACCTAACGTAGCCGCATCCACCATCAGCTGCACCGAGCCATGCCTCTCACTTTCTCTCTCCCATAAACCCATGCCTGCACATCTTTTCCAAGCCGAAACTCCACTTCCCTCTCTCTCTCATCTGCGTGCCATCCAAAATAGCCTGGCCGCATCACCATTGTTCTCCTCTAGCCCGTTTCATCCATGCAACCATTATAACTATAGCACTCCTCTAAGCTGCCGCAGCGCGCAGCACAATCCTCCTTAGCCGCCATCCTCGATTTCTCTTTCCTCCGTGCTTCACAAACCGCCTTCCTCGACCAATCCACTTCTCCTTCCCTACTCCCTCCAGCCATGCGGCCATCACCCAACACTACCCACCCCCTCTCGCAAGCAATAGCTTACCACAGCCCGCTTCGAACTCCGTCTATCACCTACCCAGTCTCCAGCCGAGCACAACCATTTACCTAAGACATCATACATGTATACATCTTTGAAGTATATATTTATATGGTTTGTTTTTTTAATTCCACCTGCATATATATAAAGTTTTTATATATAATTATATGTAAAGTATAAAATCTATTTGTCTACATATATAAATTTGTATAAGTTATGTAACGTCCCATAAATTTTCCATAATTTAACTTGTTAAATTAATAAGTTTTGATAATTCAATATGGAAAGAAATAAAAAATTTCAATTTAATAAGGAAATGAATGTTAAAAATGAAATGTAACCATGGTAGTAAAACTAATAATTAACAATTTAAATGGAATTACAACAAATTGGAAATAGCGTAAATATTATACTTGGTTATAAGTGTAATTAAAAGCTAACGGTAATAATTATTGTACGTTACCCTCTATTTAACCTGTTAATTTAAACTGGAAATAAATTTCAATAAACGTAACTAAATATTATGTTAATGCGAATTAAGTTAATATATAGGAATAATGTAAATTTTATTCATAACAATAGGTTGCAATAATACGTAATAAACTATAATTTGATAAAATCAATGATAGGTAAGTAATTATAATATTTGTTGGTTGATAATAAAGTATGAATGTGATTGTTGATGTTGATTGAATGAAATTGACAGTTGTTAATGTTATTTCAATCAATTTTAATGGTATCGCTAATTAGGAATGTAATTGTAGAGCTTAAATTGGAAATAATTGCAAATTTAACAAGGAAGAAAATAAATGACCGTATGAATGTAAATTCCAATTGATTGGAATAATAAATGTCAGAAAAAAAGAATAATATATGTTTCTTTACTAAATAAAAAAATCATATGTTTATTTATTTGAAATGTTGGTAGTTGAAAATTTTATTACAGAAATAAGAAATTAATATCATTTGGTTTGTATACATTATTTTCGTAAATACGTTAAATTACTATAAAAAGGAATTGAATTGTCTCATTCAGTTTTACCATAGAAATCAATGACAATTAATGTGATTGGAATCTTTTAATTAAAAAGTAGGAAGACGTTAATTGCAAACATATATTGAAATAAATTGGGTAATTATTTCCAATTAATTTAGTTCATGTTTCAAAATTTAATGCTAGTTTACTACATATATGTTTATACCTACATTTAAACTTATGTTTTGGATCTAGTTAGATCATAAAAAAATGACTATTTAGGTTTGAAATCTCATACGTTATTAAATTAAATGTTAATAAGAGATGATAAAGGGGGTAAAATACATTTACACTTGACTATTTTCTTTTCAATTAAACTTTATTAGATCTTAATTGCAACATAACTTACCTTTCTATCTTCACTTTTCTAGTTTACTCTTACATTCACTGCCTCCTTATGTGGATTATTTTCATACCTTTTATTTATGAATGTTAACTATAAGTGGCGATAAAGATGTACATATATATTATACACCTTTTTATATTTCCTTGTTTATGCTATCATATTTTTGAATGTATGTTAATGCATTCCTTGGAAAACATTCAATCAAAATGCTATAATGTTTGTTTAATTCCCAATCTAATCACAAAGAGGGAGAAATGAAAATTTCTTAATGCTGTATATTCTTTTAATTTATGACAGAAATTTGTGTAGAGAATTTATTTTCATTTATTGTATGTTAGTTAAATCGTTAAAGGATGTTAATTTTGGTATGTTTAGGGTTAACAAAATTAATTAAGTGAACGATTGTTCTGAAATTTGAATTCTAAAAGTTTGTTTACAGTATAGAGTTGGTCCATTCATTCTCTTTCTAATTAATAATTGCCGCATTCTTTTCATTATTTCTCCATTTGTTCCATTACTCCATTCCATTTACATTGTCCGAAGCTTTTCGATTTTGCAAACATGAACTACTTTTCATATTTTTAATTCTTTCTTTTACCAATTTTTAATACCTGCTACTTTTAAAAAGGCTGTTCGAATTTACTATATTTCAATACCAATTTGTTCATATTTACTTTATTTTCTGAAACATCATTTCATTCATTTCTAATTAATAGCTGCTCTCTTTTCAAATCTCTTTGGCCCTAAACCTAACTCTAACCTTATAAATAAGATATGATGCAAATGAAACCCCAGCATCCATTCTAATCATCTTTTTTTTTTCTTCAAGTCTCCTTACTATCTCTCATTTTAATTTTTTCCTTCCTCTTCAAATATTCTTCTTCTCAAATTTTCTTCTATTTCAAACTTTCATCTTTCTTTTCAAATCTTGATCTTCTCTTCCATTTTCAGTCTTCTTATTTTAATCCTTTTCTTTTTCAGCTCTTCTTTTCAAATCATTTTTTTCAAACCTTTTAAAAATACATACATACATATATACATTAATATAATAAGGAGGAAAATTAAAGTAAATAAAAATAAAATAAAAATTACGGAACAAAACTAGCAATCAAGAAGGAGTCTAAGGAAACATAGAGCGGAGCTATTGATTAAAAGTTTATTATTTTCAGATTCCTATAAAGGTGAGTGTTTTAACCCACTCACAACTTCTAAAATTTCTTATGTGTGTTAAATTAATTTCTGATGTGATTAGAAATTTATTTATGGCTGTTTGGTATATTTTTATCATCATTCTAGTAAATTGAATTTATTGAATTAAATTGTTATTTAATTTATCATTGCATATAAACTACCAGTTAAACTGTTATTTAATTTTATTATTGAATATAAATTGCCAGTAAATACATGATATTTATTATCTGTTATATATTAATGTTATCGTTTGAATTGGATGATGATTGTGATATATGGTTGATGATTGATATTGGATGAATGGATGTTGTATTTTATATTGTTATAAACTGCAAGTTATTATGCATTTTTATTTCATTCGAGATTGTGGTTTGAAATGATATATATAACCATATCTTTTTATTTTAAATTATGGATTGAAATGGTAAATATCTGTATCACTTGACCATAGGGTAAAAAATAATATACGTACACCGTGGTCTATATAAAAAATATTTTGAAATGATTTTCTATGGTTTGTAAAAAATATATATGGTTTTATGAGATATTGATTTAGATATTTTATAAATGTTATTTTATATATAGTTAAATTCTTGGTTTTAAGCTATGTATAAAATTAGTTTAAAGTATAAAAGAAGTTAAATAGTAAAGTTTGATTCTATTAAGATATAATATGGTTAAGTATTTATTTAAAATTATATTTCCGGAGTTTATAATAATTTAAATGAGAATAAGGTGGGAAGATAAATATGAAATTGATTTGAAATTTGATAAAATTTAAATTTTAAAGGTATGATTGTTATAACTGGATTTTTGTTCAAGATAAATTAAATGAATTTTTCAAATATAAATAAATTGAAGGAAATATTTAGTTATTTGAAATTTGAGTTTTATTTAAATGATAATGGATTTATTATGAAAATATTTCAAAACTAGATGATAGAACATTGAATTATTGAATCGTAAATTACTAACCTTAGTTTTGAAATTTTTAATACTCAAATTTTGACATATATTGAAATTGAACTGGTTTATTGAAATTGAACTGGTTTATTGAAACTGAAAGTGAGTTGAAAGTTATGAATTGAGATTCAAATTAAAGGGAATAAAATTGTGAAGTCGAGGAAATTAATTTACTTTATAAAGTAATTTTAAATTCAAACTATTTTATTTTATATACTGTTTGAATATCCAAACCATTTAAGTTTTTGAAGTTATGGTTTAGAAGCTATGAAATTCGAAGTATTACGTTTTGACAGGTTATATTTCAAGCATTTGGTTTCGAAATATCATAAATTTGGAAAGTGTTATGATTTTGGAAAAGAGATATATTTGAAATAAAAATGATATTATATTGATTTGGTTTTTATAACAATGATATCATATTGCTTTGGGTTTTTGAAAATGGAAATGATATCATATTTATATGGTTTTGAAATGGATATTATATTATGGTTTCGAAGTAAAATTATTTTGAAATGACCACTGTATTATAATAACAATTGGTTGGCAAAGAGACTGGGATCGGATATGGGCATGCTCTCTGTCGATACCGAAAACCACTTTGACAACCGTGTACGCGGTGGAGATTCTAGAATGAAGTAGAATGGCGGCGGCGTTTCTTTTGAGGTAAATACGTGGACGCGACTCCCGTGAGTTGGCATAAGGTGGTTAAAACAGGAGCGATCGACGGGCTAAGAAGGTAGCATCTTTTATCGGACACATCCCTTCGATATTATACTCTAACTTTTGGATTGATTCGGTGACCACTTTTGATTTTTGATTTAGGGGTGTGGCTCTAGGTGTGCGATAGTTACGCGCTACGCGTTACCACCGGCCCGGAAGCGTATTTGGTATATCTACCCTGACATTGCCGAGTTGTGCCGTGTCACCTACCCTAGTGCGCCTTGTACGAGTTTGGTTTTCTTCCGTAGCCCGTGTGGCATCCTCTGGTGGCTTCCCGATCAGGAGAAACCATGATACTGGATGGACTACTGGGACTATTACGTGTTAAGGTTTAAAATGTAAAGCCTTAATGCTATTTAAAAGTAAGTTTATTTTACTATAGACATTATTATAATAGCGAAATATTACTACATAGTAAATAGTTTAACGGATCCTTAAGAGATGTGACTCCTGAGCATCTCTTAAGTTACTACACTCATGTTTGACACTGGATAGGAGATGTCAGATCCCGTAAACATCTCTGACGCCGTTCCACTCATATTTTACCGTTGATTTAACTTACATAAGATCTTTTAGTTCTGACTCTAGCATTTTGTCTTTTCAATTCGCTCGGGTCCTAAGCATTTCAGGATTGAAGACCCTATTACTGGAGGACGAAGACGAAGATTGTATTATTATTATTTACTATATTGTTCCATTGCATCACATTATTCTGCTGCATTGTTATTGATTATTCTCTGGTATGTGTAACTCTGATATGTATTGTATAAGTAAAATCAAATATTTTGTAAAACAGCTTCATGAACTGTATATTTGATTATTATGTTTTATCGTTCCGCTGCAAGATTCTATTTTGTTCTTTTCTTTCTCTGCTTTTTCTTATTTACCCCATAACAATCCGCCCTTCTGTATGGTTTGAGTCTGACGTGTGTGGTTTATCGTCGATTTAAAGCGTACAAAAATATGAGATGTTACATCTGGTATCAGAGCTTTTGTTTAGCGATAAACCTTAGATTTGTGGGGTCTGACTCTTTATTAATAGGGTAGTAATACCCTGTGATGAGTCGCTGAGAGTGTGTGTGTGTGTGTATGAGAGAGCGTATTTGTTAGTGTTATAAAAAGTTTTATATTGTGTTAATTTGTTACGTTTTGTATTTATAAATTCTGGTTGGTGCGTAGGATGCTATGACATCAACAAAGATTTTTAAACACCTAATAGGACAGACCGACACAATAGTTGTTTTGAAATATAGGTAAATGAAATTATTTTGCCTATTATATTTTCCGTATATAAAGTAGTAAATTTTTAAAGGTTATATTTGGCTGTAATAGATTGGTTGTTAGGTAGTGGAATTTACAAATATTGATTGGAAATAAGATCTAAAATAAAATAAATGAAATTTGAAAATTTTAGAACTTAAGTTCCGGGATTTTGAAATTTGCTTTCAAAGGATTTTGGAATATAATAATATTGTTTATAAGTATTTTTTGATATAAATATTCTAATATAATTTGAAAGAATTGTTTTAAAGGAACTTTGGAAAGAAATAAGTTTTGTACTCCCCTCTGTGTCGCTGGAAAATAATTTCGGTGATGAGTGCACGCATCATCGACATTCATTTTCGAGTTTCTAAGTAGGAAGGCCACTGTGGTAGTTTTACTGCAGATTTATTTGGATAAAATAATATAAAATTTTAATTGTTTTAAATATAATCGGATATATAAGTTGTAAGTATATATTTATCTATTATTCTAAAATGATTTGAAATTTAACCCGGTATTTAGTTCTTAAGTTTCCGTTAATTAACAGGTTTCAATTATTATAGTGAATTGGAATGTAACAATTAATAATTGGAACCTTTAATAAGAGATTAAATGTTAGGTTATAAATGAAATAACAAGAAAGTTGAAATTTATAATCTATAAAAAGCAAAGGATATGATTATTGAACATTAGGTTAATTTAAAAGAAATAAAAATAAACTTGTGTAACTTTCAATTACATCCATAAAAGCATATATGTAACTTACTAAATATTAAAAGTACTAATGTTTAGTAAGAAAATGTAATGGATATTATACAAGTAATAAACTTGAGGTAATGAAAGTATTTGATGAATCTTTTATAAATAAGAATTTGATGTTGTAGTTGCTATAAACTTATGTTATAATTAAAATATTACTATAATAAATTTTGATAGAAAGTAAGTATTATAAGAAAGTAATTAAAAACTTAAGTAGATGAATTGATATGCTAAGAAATTGAATTAAACATGAATACTATAAATAAATGAATGTTAATAAATGGAATTATGTAATGAATGAATGAATAAATAAATATAATGCAATAAAGAAGAAACTGACATGACACTAATAAATGAAAACGAATATTTGTAAGTAATAAATGAAAATAAATGAAATAAACATTGAATCAATGAATAAAAGTAAAAGTTTGTAAGAAGTAAATGAAAATTTAAAGGATGAATCATTATATAAATAAAAAGGGAATGAAATAATAAATGTTATGAGATGAAATTAATAAGAATGAACTTAATTTATTGTTTGAAATTGTTGTTCGTCTTGGTGTATGGTTGTTTGGGCAAGGATACTTTAAAATTGTTTGGATGTATGAATAATCTATTTAGTTTCATCTAAGACTGTTGAGTAAATTGTACACTTAGTAGTTTATTTTTCATTCTGTACAATTTAAAGTTTTTGAACCCGAACAACTATTTGTTTTATTTTGCTTGAATGGTTGATTTGTATATGATGTGTATGCTGTTGGTTGTGAATGGCTGTTGTTTATATTAATTTGTTTGTTAGTGGTTGAAACAACTTAAATATTTCATTTTATATAATTATTAACTCCTTTTGGATTATATAAGTGAAATACAGGTTATGGAAGCAATTGCTACTGCTTTTGGTTTCATAATTAAGCGTTAATTGACCGACAAATAGATCGTTCTCGGATTACGGTTTTATAGCGTTATTATATTGTTTTTTCCATTATTGGGATATATTATTTTTAGATATTGTGACATATATTGTTATATGTGATGTTATATTTTCTCCCGAGCCTCTCCGTACAAAGGAGTCTCTGCCAAATTTTTTTGTAAATTTTGAACTTAGAAATTTTTTGAAAAATGTTTCCAAACCTTATTAATTTGAGTATAAAAAGATTTAATGGCTATAAATTGGTATGTTTTATTGAAATTATTTAATTTTGTAAATTTATTTGTCTATAGAGTTAATATCTTTGAATAAAATGTAGAGTTTACTTAATTCTTTCTCTTCCCTGCTTTTTCTTTTTTCGGGGACGAAAAGTTTTGAGTGGGGGAGAGTGTAACGATCCATAGATTTTCCATAATTTAAATTGTTAAATTAATAAGTTTTGATAATTCAATATGGAAAGAAATAAAAATTTACAATTTAACAACGGAATGAATGTTAAAAATGAAATGTAACCATGATAGTAAAACTACTAATTAATAATTTAAATGGAATTACAACAAATTGGAAATAACGTAATATTATGCTTGGTTATAAGTGTAATTAAAAGCTAATGGTAACAATTATTGTACGTTACCCTCTATTTAACCTGTTAATTTAAACTGGAAATAAATTTCAATAAACGTAATTAAATGTTATGTTAATGCGAATTAAGTTAATATATAGGAATAGTGTAAATTTTATTCATTACAATAGGTTGAAATAATACGTAATAAACTATAATTTGATAAAATCAATGATAGGTAAGTAATTATAATATTTGTTGGTTGATAATAAAGTACGAATGTGATTGTTGATGTTGATTGAATGAAATTGACAATTGTTAATGTTATTTCAATCAATTGTATTGGTAAAGCTAATTAGGAATGTAATTGTAGAGCTTAAATTGGAAATAATTGCAAAGTTTAATAAGGAAGAAGATAAATGACCGTATGATTGTAAATTCCAATTGATTGGAATAATAAATGTCAGAAAAAAAAAGAATAATATACGTTTCTTTACTAAATAAAAAAATCATATATTTATTTATTTGAAATGTTGGTAGCTGATTTTTTTTTTACAGAAATAAGAAATTAATATCATTTGGTTTGTATACAATATTTCCGTAAATACGTTAAATTACTATAAAAAGGAATTGAATTGTCTCATTCAGTTTTACCTTAGAAATCAATGACAATTAATGTGATTGGAATCTTTTAATTAAAAAGTAGAAGGACGTTAATTGTAAACATATATTGAAATAAATTGGGTAATTTATTTCTAATTAATTTAGTTCATGTTTCAAAATTTAATGCTAGTTTACTACATATATGTTTATACCTAAATTTGAACTTATGTTTTAGATCCAATTAGATCATTAAAAAAAGATTATTTAGGTTTGAAATCTCATACGTTATTAAAATAAATGTTAATAGGAGATGATAAAGGGGGTAAAATAGATTTACACTTGCTATTTCCTTTTCAATTAGACTTTATTAGATCTTAATTGCAACATAACTTACCTTTCTATCTTCACTTTTCTAGTTTACTCTTACATTCACTGCCTCCTTATGTGGATTATTTTCATACCTTTTATTTATAAATGTTAACTATAAGTGGTGATAAAGATGCACATATATATATTATACACTTGTTTATATTACCTTATTTATGCTGTCATATTTTTGAATATATGTTAATGCATTCCTTGGAAAACATTCAATCGAAATGTTAACATGTTTGTTTAATTCCCAATCTAATCACACAGAGGGAGAAATGAAAATTTCTTAATGTTGTATATTCTTTTAATTTATGACACAAATTTGTGTAGAGAATTTATTTTCATTTATTGTGTGTTAATTAAATCGTTAAAGGATGTTAATTTTGGTATGTCTAGGGTTAACAACATTAATTAAGTGAATGATTGTTTTGAAATTTGAATTCTAAAAGTTTGTTTACAGTATAGAGTTGGACCATTCATTCCCTTTCCAATTAATACTTGCCGCATTCTTTTCATTATTTCTCCATTTGTTCCATTACTCCATTCCGTTTACATTGTCCGAAGCTTTTCTATTTTGCAAACATGAACTACTTTTCATATTTTTAATTCTTTCTTTCACCAATTTTTAATACCTGCTACTTTTAAAAAGGCTGTTCATATTTACTATATTTCAATACCAAGTTTGTTCATATTTACTTTATTTTTTTCGTTTATTTTCCAACTTTATTTTCTGAAACATCATTTCATTCATTTCTAGTTAATAGCTGCCTCTCTTTTCAAATCTCTTTGGCCCTAAAACTAACTCTAACCTTATAAATAAGATATGATGCAAACGAAACCCCAACCTCCATTCTAATCATCTTTTTTTCCTTTTTTTTGCTTCAAATCTCTTTATTACCTCTCATTTTAATTTTTTCCTTCCTCTTCAAATATCCTTCTTCTCAAATTTTCTTCTATTTCAAACTTTCTTCTTTCTTTTCAAATCTTGATCTTCTCTTCCATTTTCAGTCTTCTTTTTTAATCCTTTTCTTTTTCAACTCTTCTTTTCAAATCTTTTTTTCAAACCTTTTAAAAATACATACTTACATATATACATAATATAATAAAGTGGAAATTAGTAAATAAAAATAAAATAAAATTTACGGAACAAAACTAGCAATCAAGAAGGAGTCTAAGGAAATATAGAGCGGAGCTATTGATTAGAAGTCTATTATTTTCAGATTTCTATAAAGGTGAGTGTTTTAACCCACTCATAACTTCTAAAATTTCTTATGTGTGTTAAATTAATTTCTGATGTGATTAGAAATTTATTTATGGCTGTGTGGTATATTTTTATCATCATTCCAGTAAATTGAATTTATTGAATTAAATTGTTATTTAATTTATCATTGCATATAAACTGCCAGTTAAATTGTTATTTAATTTTATTATTGAATATAAACTGCCAGTAAATACATGATATTTATTATCTGTTATATATTGATGTTATCATTTGAATTGGATGATGATTGTGATAAATGGTTAATGATTGATAATGGATGAATGGATGTTGTATTTTATATTGTTATAAACTGCAAGTTATTATGCATTTTTATTTCATTAGGGATTGCGGTTTGAAATGATATATATATATATATATTAATTTTAAATTACGGACTGAAATGATAAATATCTGTATCACTTGACCATAGGGTAGAAAATTATATACAGACACCGTGGTCTATATATAAAAATATTTTGAAATGATTTTCTATGGTTTGTAAAGAAATATATGGTTTTATGAGATATTGATTTGGATATTTTATAAATGTTATTTTATATATAGTTAAATTCTTGGTTTTAAGCTATGTATAAAATTGGTTTAAAGTATAAAAGAAGTTATATATAAAGTTTGATTCTATTAAGATATAATATGGTTAAGTATTTATTTAAAATTATATTTTTGGAGTTTATAATCATTTGAATGAGAATAACGTGGGAAGATAAATATGAAATTGATTTGAAATTTGATAAAATCGAGATTTTAAAGGTATGATTTTTATAACTGGATTTTTGTTCAAGTTGAAATAAATGAATTTTTCAAATATAAATAAATTGAAGGAAATATTTAGTTATTTGAAATTTGAGTTTTATTTAACAGGAAATTATTGTCAGGGACAAAATTTCATAGCTTTTTAGCCTCAAGGACAGACCTTCAATATTTTATCCTGAAGGACAACTTTCTGTAGGTATCGGTTTTTAGTTATTGATAGCAGTTTTTAGGTATCAGATTGTAGTTATCGGTAGCAGTTTTGTTGTCCTTATGAATAATTTTGGAAAATGTTTGTCCTTATGAATAATTTTTAGAAGAATGTTTGTCCTTGTGGTAAAAATATCGAGGTCGTGTCCTTGAGGCAAAAAAATTACAAATCTTTGTCCTTTAAATTAATTCCCCCTTTATTTAAATGATAATGGATTTATTATGCAAATATTTCAAAACTAAATAATAGAACATTGAATTGTTGAATCGTAAATTACCAACCTTAGTTTTGAAATTTTTAATACTCGAAGTTTGAAATATATTGAAATTGAACTGGTTTATTGAAACTGAAAGTGAGTTGAAAGTTATGAATTGAGATTCAAATTAAAGGGAATAATATTGTGAAGTCGAGAAAATTATTTTACTTTATAAAGTAATTTTAAACTCAAACTATTTTATTGTATATACTGTTTGAATATCCAAACCATTTAAATTTTGGAAGTTATGGTTTAGAAGCTATGAAATTCGAAGTATTATGTTTTGAAAGGTTATATTTCAAGCGTTTGGTTTCGAAATATCATAAATTTGAAAAGTGCTATGATTTTGGAAAAGAGATATATTTGAAATAAAAATGATATTATATTGATTCGGGTTTTATAACAATGATATCATATTGCTTTGGGTTTTTGAAAATAGAAATGATATCGTATTTATATGGTTTTGAAGTGGATATTATATTATGGTTTTGTAGTAAAATTATTTTGAAATGACCACGGTGTTATAATAACGATTGGTTGGCAAAGAGACCGGGATCAGATATGGGCATACTCTTTGTCGATATCGAAAACCACTTTGACAACCATGTACGTGGTGGAGATTCCCGAATGAAGTAGGATGGTGGCGGCATTTCCTTTGAGGTAAATACGTGGACCCGACTCCCGTGAGTTGACATAAGGTGGATAAAACAGGAGCGATGAATGGGCTAAGAAGGTAGAACCTTTTATCGGACACATCCCTTCGATATTATACTCCGACTTTTGGATTGATTCGATGGCCACTTTTGATTTTTGATTTGGGGGTATGGCTCGAGGTGGGTGGTAGCTGCACGCTACGCGTTACCACCGGCCTGGAAGCGTAATTGGTATATTTACCCTAGCATTGCCTAGTTGTGCCATGTCACCTACCCTGGCGCGCCTTGTACGAGTTTGGTTTTCTCCCGTAGCCCGTATGGTATCCTCTGGTGGCTTCCCGATCAGGAGGAACCATGATACTGCATGGACTACTGGGACTATTACGTGTTACGGTGGAAAATGTAAAGCCTTAATGCTATTTAAAAGTAAGTTTATTTTACTACAGACATTATTATAATAGCGAAATATTACTACATAGTAAATAGTTTAACGGATCCTTAGGAGATGTGAATCCCGAGCATTTCTTAAGTTACTGCACTCACGTTTGACACTAGATAGGAGATGTTAGATCCCGTAAACATCTCTGACACCGTTCCACTCATATTTTACCGTTGATTTAACTTACATAAGATCGTTTAGTTCTAACTCAAGTGTTTTGTCTTTTCAATTCGCTTGGGTCAGCCTGAGCATTTCATGATTGAAGATCCTATTACTGGAGGACGAAGACGAAGATTGTATTATTATTATTTACTATATTGTTCCACTTCATCACATCATTCCGCTGCATTGTTATTGATTATTCTCTGGTAAGTTTAACTCTAATATGTATTGTATAAGTAAAATCAAAAATTTATAAAACAGCTTCATGAACTGTATATTTGATTATTATATTTTATCGTTTCGCTGCAAGATTTTGTTTTGTTCTTTTCTTTCTCTGCCTTTTCTTATTTACCCCATATCAATCTGCCCTTCTGTATGGTTTGAGTCTGATGTGTGTGGTTTGTCATCGATTTAAAGTGTACAAAAAGGTGGGATGTTACAGGTTATGTATAATATGTAGTTTATATATATATAAGTATATGATTTTATGTATTAGTCTGTTAATATTTTTTTGTAGAATGAATATACACTTGTTTTCGTATGGATTATCAATATATGTTGTAAATATAGTTGTATAATGTTGTTTAGCCGCATATGAATATATATAATTCTATTGCACACATATATATAGGTTCTGCCTATTAGCCTGAATAATATATTTAGTTGTATATTTTACATAATGTCTGCACATATTAGCCTACATATATATTTTGTTTACACACACACACATATATATCGGTGTGCATATACATTTATTTAAATGGCTTGCATATAAATTTGTTTGCATATTTAGTATGCATGTATATTTATTTGAAGTCCCTATGTATGTCAAGTCATATACATTTTGTTAGAACCTGTTATATACTTCAAGTAATATATATATATATATATATATATATATATATAAGGTTTAAGAAATTTGTTTAAATTTTTATTAATATTTTAAAATAATTTATTTAAAACTTATGTTAATATTTTAAATAGATTTTGTGACAATATATATATTAATTGAGAATTCTATCCGTATTGATTTGGTTTTCCCATTTTCTAATTTGTCACGCCGATTTTCTAGCTTGCCGCTGTACGAATTCGCATTACAACAACAATTTTCTAGCTCCGTCAATTTTTCGTGCTTATCCGTGTCCGTTTCCATCTTGTTTTTGTGTTTCTTTAGCCTCGAAAGGTGAGCAATCACTCACGATTAACATTCTTGTATTCAATAAATTTAAATTCACCTTGAAATAACAATTAAAATATGCTGTTAAATTTGAACTGTTAATTATATAATTGCTATATATGATATGCCATTATTTGTAACTGTTCATCTGTGACATATGACACCATAACTTGTTATTTATATTATTATTAAATTTGTTACCGATGATATGTGCATGTTGTTGACATGTTATATTTTATAATATTTGTTCTCACTCTACAAATTCCTTGTTAGTTTAGAAATCCCTGTGGGTTGAAATGATACATACCCGAAAGATATTTTAGAATAGGGAAAAATCATTATGGGTTGAAACGATAATCCCAAGCGATTTTTTTATTGATTGTGAAATTTGGGGATTACGGGTTGAAATGATATATACCCATAAAATATTAAATTTAAATTGCACATTGAAATGATAAATATCTGTATCACTTAACCGTATGATAGAAAATTTATATACGGACACCATTGGTCTATTTTGGAAAATGATTTTCAAAGTTTTGAAAGGAAATATGTGGGTTTTGATAATATTGATTTTAAATATAATATAAAGAATTTATTTCGATATATGTGTAAAATTTAGATTTTTAAAATTATAAGTTTTTGGAAATTTTAAATTAATAAGTTAGTTTTGAAAAATATAAATTTTAAGAATTCACTTATAATTTTATTATTTTAAAAATATATAAAATAAGATTTAATATAAAATAAATTTAATAACAAAATTTAATTTAATAAAGTTTAATTTAATTGGAATATAACATGTTTAAGTATTTATTTAAATTTGTATTAATATTTTAAAAATAGATTTTAATAACTTTATATAGTTTTGAACTTCTATCTGATTTAAAAATAAATTTTGATAAAAGTTCATTTTTAATTTTAAATGATTCTGAAAAAGTTGAAAATTTAGTTGCTAATATGCTTAATTGTAAAACTATGAATTTTCCTTCTGATAATCTTGATTTTGTGATTAGACTTACTAAATTTAATCACGATGACTGGTTTAGAATCATAGATAAAATCTGGTTTAGAATGATCGATAAAATCAGAAATATGATTACTAACTGGAATGGAAGATTTTTATCGAGAGCGGGTAGATTAGTTCTTATAAATTCTGTTTTATCAGCTCTCCTGATTTATTGGACGTCTATGCATCTTTTCCCCAATTAGGTGATTGATAAAATAGATAGAATAAGAAGGGATTTCTTATGGAGTGGGGAAAAATCTAATAGCAACATTAAATGTTTAGTTAATTGGGACACTGTTTGTAAATCTAAAAGTGATGGTGGTTTAGGAGTCATTAGCTTGCGTAATATGAATTTGTCCTTATTAGGAAAATGTTTATGGAAGTTTAAGGATATTAATGATAATGCTATTTGGAAAGAAATCATTTCTTAATATTACTATAATGTTAGTAAAAATTTATATCATATTACTCCTACGGTCTTTTGTAAACTTTCTAATTTCTGGAAATCCATTTTATAATGTTAAAAGATTTTTAACTTAGGCACTAATACAATAGTTCATTCAGGTAATAGTACTTCTTTTTGGCATGACCGTTGGATTTCCGATATCCCTCTTAAGATTGAATTTAGAGAGCTTTATGAAATTTGTAATTTTAAATATGCTTTAATTATAGAAGTTTTTTTTATACTGAAAATGACCCTTCTTGGAATTTTAATTTTAACAGAATTTTAGCGGGATCTACCCTTAGGCAGCTTTCTTTGCTTTATGCTAGATTAAATATTTATAATATTGATAATGATAATACAATATCAGTTGGGAATGGGATAAAAGCAAGATATATACTTCTAATTCTTTTTATAGATTTATGAATTTTTCGGGTTCAACCATAACTCTTTTAAACTTATTTGGAAATCAATTGCTTCTCCTAAATCTAAAATGCACATGTGGTTAATTATGTATGGAAAACTAAATACTATTGAATTTATAAAAAGAAAAAAAATACAAATTGATAATAGATTCTATTTTTGTAGTCTGCATTTAGAAGATATTAAACATGTTTACTTTGATTGCATGGATAATTATTTATTCTAAATAAAACCTTTGAGATTTTTAATTTTAACATAATAATTAAAATTTCTGATTGTGATTTCTATTGGAATACTTTTAAATTTATGTTCAAAAAGGATAATAGACTTTTACTTGACACCATATTCATTATAACTTGTTGGTATATTTGGTTTGAAAGAAATCAGAGAATTTTTAATAATTATAATAGTCATTTTAATAAATTAATTTTTATAATTTCTTCATTTTTGTTTTAATTGGATCTCTAATCCTAATTATAAATTAGCTAAACATAATCTATTCAAAGAATATCTTAATAAGGTTAGTAGTAACATTAATCTATTTAAACATAAATGTAATATTTTTAACATTAATAATTGTAATATTAATTTTTTTCAAACTTATATGATGATTTCACCATGTATCACAATTTACTTTTGACCAAAGGACCTTAAGAATAATTTTAGAAAATTTTAATTCTATTAGCTTTACTTTTATATTTTTAATTCTATCTCATTTATACACACACACATATGTACATACATACATACATACATATATATATATGTGTGTGTATACATATATATATATATATTTCGCTTATATACATATATGTGTATCGTTCTAACTATTTTCCTTAGTTACTTTTCAAATACAGGTCTGGGCTAGATAGGTGCCAGTTTCTATTTGCAGGTACATGATTGCTGATTGCAGTGAGGGATTCTTCTCAGGACACCTTCATCTTCATTATGACGTTCTATTTTCAAGAGGATTCACTCTTCAACTTGGCACTTTTCCATTTTTACAGAGTCTTAAGAGCTGAGTTTTCCATTCAGTATCATTTTCAGTTCCACTTCAGAGTAGTCACTTTTCCATTCCTTCCGAACTATAAGCATTGAGCTCCCTTCTTAGTTTGTGATGACATCCAGTATCATTGGCTTTTCTTTAGTTTTTAAGTACTTTTAACACCTTAATATCGGGCAGTGGCCATGCCGGAGTTAGATATTGGGGTGTAATGGGTGGTGGTCTTGCTAGAACTCATTATAGAGGTACATTAGTTTTTTCCTTCGATACTTGTACGCAGTTTGTTACCTACCAGGCATGTTGGCAGCGCCTTACTTTGTGATATATATATTGTTGCATGTGTGCTCTCCTCTATTTATAGAGGATCACACATTTTTCAAAAAAAAAGGCCGGGAAGATAAATTAATGATTGACTGAGAATTTAAATTAGTTAATAATTGAATTTAAATAAAAATTGATTTGAAATTACTGATTTTTTAGATTTCGAAAGATATTATTCTATAAATTGATTTGATAAAAAGTGATTAAATGAATATTTTCAACTTTAAATAAAACTGAGACTGAATATTTAGCATTGATCTAAATTTATAAATTAAGATTTTATTTAATTGTTAATAGAATAATTAAGTGAATATTTTTCAATTTGAATAAAATTAAAGTTAAATGTTGAAATCTAAATGAAACTTATATTGAAAATGATTGAATATTTAAACTTTGAATCTTATTGGAATTGAAGAGATAGTTCAAACCCGGATTTGAAATCGATAAAAATTGAAATGGTTGATTTAGAATTTGAATTGAATCTTTAACCTTTTAAACTGAAAGTGTTGAACTGGAGTTGATTTGAATTGAATTTTGGAATTTTAGTTGATTTGAATCGATTTGTGGAATTGGATAAAACAATTCTAATTTGGAAACTATTTTAGTATAATCTCTTTAAATAAACTATTTTTAACTTACAACTATTTTAATATATAGGTTATTTTAATATATAAGCCATTTTAATTTATAACTATTTTAATATATATACTATTTCAATGTCTAAACTATTTAAGTTGGAACTGTTATGATTATGGAAGTGTTATGATTTTAAAAGTGTTGTGATTCAAAAGTGTTATGATCTCGAAAGTGTTATGATTTCGAAAGTGTTATAATTTTGAAAGTGTTACGATTCTGGAAATGAATATTATTAAAAGTGAATAATGACATCGAATTAATATGGTTTTGAAATGAATATGATATTTTGATATGTAATATGAACTATTTGAAATGAAATGACCACGGTGTGTAATTGGTGTTCGGTTGTTAAAGAGATTAGGATCAGATATTGTCATACTCTCTACCAATACCGAAAACAACTTTAACAACCGTGTATATAGTGGAGATTTCAAAATGAGGTAGGTTGGTTTGGCGACGATTCTATATGAGGTTTTAGCACAGCCTTGACTCCCGTGAGTCAGCTTGATATGGCTAAAACAGAAGAGGCCAAATGAGGTCATTCCTCCTACCGGGAACATTCATTCGATACCATTCTATTACTTTGTGATTTGATTGGGTGATTTGGGAGTATGTCTTGAGGTGGGCTGTACCAATCTGCTATTTCATGCCATTCGCATCCGCACATGTCGGACTTGAATTGCTCAAAATATCATATTGTTAATTTACATTTGGCAAAACTCAGCATATACAGTAAATAAATCAATCACAAAATCACAGACATAGAGTAATATAATAATAAGCAGCGGAATAGAATAAATAGTAGTTCATGAAGCTACTATATAAAACATCAGAGTTTGGAATAACATATAATAATCTCAAGTACAGTGAAGTCTCGAATACAACAGATGACATCTCTGAACAAATCAACTGGAAAGCTAAAAGCTGAATAAATGCAGATGGATCTCCATGTTGTCCCACCTTTTGGCAAAGCCGAGATTAACTGAAAATCAATGATTACTAGTCATGAATATCGATTATGCATCGCAGGTTCACTATGGATATCGATGAATTTTGTCCGAGTCCGGATCGGGCTACAATTGACAAGACATGACGAGCGAAGCCTTAAAAGTCAATGTTTCAAATTTCAGGTTAATCGGAGATCGTATGGTTGAGATGTGATCGATACAAGTTAGAGGAGATATGTTGTTCGTATCCATCAAAAAGCCGAGGCAACGGTCTATTCGAATCGATCAGATTCGTATCCATCAAGATGACCTCACCTCGATATGTTTGAATCCATCGCGTTCGAATTGATCAATGATTACACAGTTCGAATCCATCGATCTCGTATCGGTCAGGTTCGCGCATCCATCCAAGAAGGCATGTTTGTGTCCATATGTTCAAATTGATCCAGTTTCATCATGTAGGTTCTGTTCGCATCGATACTGCTCGCACTCCACTAAGCAACGTTGTTCGTGTCGATCTCATAGAGGTCTTGATACTTTCCTTTTGTATCGATCCCCAGAAATCATAAATCATTGTTCGAATCGATCACCAGGGACCTTTAGTTCGTATCGATCAGTTGATAGATACGAATAGAGTCAAGGTCAATCGATATAAACAATGCCCCCTTTAACGATCGATGCGAAGTAGCACCTCCAAACCCATAGCTATCGATGCGGACAGGGTTATTTCATCATTGTGAGATAGGGCACGTGCAACCGACATGGATGTATCGATGCAAATGTGGCGAAAACCTCACAACGAATCGATCAACTCGGCATGAAAGGTGGAGCGATCCAAGAATCTCATGCCACGTCAGCATGCACTCATGTGTCCAGATCGATTCGAAATAGAGCGATATGAACGATCGATTCGAACGTGACAGTGCGCACAGAACCACAATCTTGCATCGATCATATCTCACAATCTACTAGTCCAAATGCTACGAAATTTTCACAGAAGCTTACGTACAAGCTAAAGAACATTCCTGCCAAGTTTCAGCTCGATTGGACCATTTCATGATCGATACGAAATTGGTTCGTTACAATCACGGATCGAGTCGAAACTTTCCGAGATCAATCGCGTGGGCCCACTCACGTGCCAGAAGGAGTCTTCCGATGTTTGAGCGCGATATCAGCCTCCTACACCTATAAATAGCCCCCTGGAACCTAAAAAAAGGGATCTTTTAGGCTATTCAACGTCCAGACTCTACCGGATTCATTCCTACACCTCACCATCACTGTTGTATTCGAATTCCTTCGTTCAGTAAGGAAAAATCAATAAAGGATTACTATTTGGAGTGAACGTAGGCCGGAGACAGCCGAACCACAATAAATCTTGTACTTCTGTTCGTAATTTCTGGATTGTAGTTTGTTGTTAGGTTAGATATGTGACTTGTATTCGGATATCATTGATTTATATTCATATATTGGTGCTTTCACGATACTTTGGGTTTGTGATCAATTTTAGCGCAAACACTTTGGTGCTTTCACTGAGAAAAACTAGCACCCGCTACACCGGATTTAAAGTTCAGATTTAAAAGCTTGAAGAATTCAGATTCAGGGACAATGACTCGACAAACAAGTAAAAGAAAAAGAGCTGAGAGAAGTCAACAAGGAGGAAGTCAAGAGGCATCCTCTGGAACTGGAGAAGAACAAGCTTCGATCTACATCACCAGGGATGAGATGGAGGCTATGGCAAATTCAATGCATGAAAGAATAATGAAGAGTCAACAGGAGATGATGCAGAACTTCTTCGAGTAGATGAGAGCAGTGAATGCGCAGAACCTTGGACCAACTACAGCGACTGCGAATGCAAAACAAGGAGTTAGGATTGCAGAGACCAACGGAGGTCAAACTCAAGGTCAGAATGTAGAACCATAAGGAAATCAACAAGGACTAGGGGGCAGACCCTCAGGATCTAACACTTGAAGACTAATAGATGGAGCTCAACAGGCTAGAGCCAACACCAACGTTAACGAGCCACATAAAGAATACTACCCATAATACTCTTCGAGACTCGAGGGGCGGGATAGAAGCATGACAAGTGGGCAACCCCTGGATGAGGACGAAAGAATGGTTGGACTAGTGCGACGAATCATGAGAGGAGGATTGTCAAGCGGAGGACTGGAGGAAGTTAGCCGGAGCCCGTTCATTCCGAATATCAGAAATGCGAGGAACCCTCCAAAGTTCAAACTACAATGCTGGACCCTTATGACGGGAAATCATGTAGGATCTAGATTAATCCTAGAGGGGGGGTGAATAGGGTTGTAGCAAATTTTCTCGAATTAAACACAGAAACAAACTGCAGAAATAAATATGCTGAAAAGTAAATCACACACAAAATTTACCCAGCTTCGGCAACCTCTGCCTACTGCTGCATTCCCAGATTTCTATTAGAATTAAACAGTATCCCGCTTACAAACACTCTACTAGACTCACAAACCTTTGCTCCCGATCACAAACACTCTACTAGACTCGCACACCCTGCTCCGCCTATAGAGTTTTGCTTACTCGCAAACTCTGCTCCCGCCTGTAGAGTTTTGCAAACTCGCACACCCTGCTCACTGAACTAATTCTAACTAGACAATCTGACACCACCTACAACCTAGGTGGTGATTTACAAATTCTTTGACTCTAAAAGAAAAACAACTTCAAAAGTAGAAGCAGGAGCAAAAATTAAAATATAAACTTGAATCCCTAGTTTTTGCTCAAATTAAAAAAAAATTTAAAACTAAAACCCCCTTTACAAACTAAAGCCCTCTTTCATAAACTAGACCGGCCTATTCTTTTGCTTTATCCTGTTCCTCTTTTGGCTTGTGAAAAATGGCGGCCTCTGTTGTTTTTTTTTTCGTTCTGAAATTAGGGCTTGCGATTCTAGCGATCCAAATTGGGGCTTTTTCTGAAATTGGAGATTGCGACTATTTGATTTTCTTGCTCGGTTGGTCGCTCCTCCTCTGATGATTAATTCAATGGTTTGCGTTGTTTTGCGCTCTCGTTCTCTGATGATCGAGTTGTTGATGATTCGGTATGTAATTTCTTTTGTTGCTCGTTTGATTGCTTGCTTTTTAACTCGATGCCTATGATGATAGTTTGGGTTTGATATTTATATGAATTCGAATACACTTGCTTTCTTCGTTTCAATTCGATACTTTCCTAAACTTTTCTATTGCTTGATGCGCATAGCTTTCCTGATTTACTTTCTGTCTTGATTCTCACGGCTTTGATTTTTACGCGTACGATTTTTCTTGAATAAAAAGGCAAAAACTTTCCCTTTTTCATTGCTGACTTTTTCAAAGATGCGAACTTGATTTTTGAATTCTGACTTCGTCAATACTGCATACGCACTTGAATTTTTATCACTTGACTTCTGTATATTTTCACGATTTCGACACTTCTTGGTTTTTTTACTTCTAGCTTGTCCTTGATCCATTGTTCTGGTCATTTCAATACTTCATGTATACTTCTGGTTGTGCTTGCCTTGGTTCACATATGCACTGCCTGTTCATGTATGTTTGCATCGACTTGTTGTAGTACTTGAATTGCAACTGATGCATAGTGAATTGTTGTTACATTGTCCACTTTGATGTATATTGCATTAACCTTGTTCTTTTGAATGACCATTGATTTTGTTTGAGCTGCATGCTCCAACGTGTACTTGTGTGCACCCCTTGTGTCTGAACCTTTTACCATATCATGCCGGTCTGAAGCTTTGCACATTTGATCCTTCTGTTCACCTGTATCATGCTTTGGCTTCACTGATGCTGTACTTGGTCTTTGTTCTCCTGCATGTAGTTGGTTGTTTGCATTCTCTTATGGTTTCAAACATGTGAGTTGTTTCAGTTATTGAGTTCTGGACTTGTATGTGGTCTGGAGCTCGAGTTCCATTCATTAGTAGCTTGGTTTGTGTTGTTTCTCTTGATTTAGTGCCTGATGCATACTTCTTGCAGTCTTCATTTTCGTTGTGCATTTGTATCACTTGAGACTGCTGTGTATTTGGTCTTTGTTGATTGAACTGGCAGTTGCTAAGTTGATATACTTGTGATGCTTTTGTAGTCGAGTTGTATTCATGTACATTACTGCCTTGAACTTGATTCACTTCATGTTGTTGCTTCATGACTTTGACTGTTTGCATACACTTTTGGTCGTGTTGTACTTCTGGTTGGTCACTTGATTCAGTAGTTTGTTGTGTTGGAACTGGATTGATTTCATGTTCATGTGTGTCTTCCCACTGTGTTGCATTGAGTAGCTAAACTTGTTTCAGTAGTTAGTTCGAATTGTTGTTGCTCTGACTTGTATCACTGCTTCCATCCTTTCTTTCTCTGGCACACTTGATTGTTACACATCTTCAAATCTTCACTTGGTTGTTGACACTGGTCTGCTGTCATGTTGCTTGTGTTGAACCCAGTTTCAAAACTCGGGTTTAACCTTGTGCTCGTGTCGTGATTCTGAATATATTGCATGTGTGTTGAACCCGGTTTTTCATTTGGGTTTGACCTGTGCTCACTTGTCCCTGTAGCATTATCAAGTGTATATTGATGTGCACGGCCTTGTGGCATGTACAGTGATACACTCTGCATGTCACACTGTTCGTGTGTGATGAATTCAAGTGTGAATGATGACGAACAACCCAAATAACTGAGGCAAATAATGTTTTCAAAAACCGTATTTCATTTTATATTGCAAAAACATTTCTTTTTCAATTTTACTGCGTTAGTGAATATTTTTGCAGATTGCTTAGATGCTGGATTCAAACTGGAATGTAGTTGAAGACAAAATACGAGTGTGAGTGATATGTAGTGAGGTTATTAATGTAAATATGAAATCGTGATGTATTCAAAAATGTATATGTATAGTGAGAGCTTGAATTTGTACTATTCAAGATTGTAATAAATATTTGTTTGAATAAAATTTCTGTTTGAATTCAAATTCTGTGTTATTTATTTTATTCAACAAATATTTATTTAATCTATGAAAAATAAAATAGTGCATTAACAAATACATTTAAATGAATGTATATATGTTTATTATCATCAAACAAAAAATCATATGCTCGCATATTCCACAATCTCCCCCTTTTGATAATAACAAACATATATTTAAGATTTTGACTGTGTTAAATGTATTTGAACAATGATATACACTAATTGCTCCCCCTATTTAAATGCTTCCTCTCTACATGATGCTCCCCCTACATATATGCATACAAATAGAAATATATAATTAATCCTAGATGCAAATGGAAAATTATTTAACCTTCGTTTGATTTTATTTGACAAAATCTTAACTTTTCTCTCCCCCTTTTGTTATCAGCAAAAGAATAATAGTGTTAGAGAAAAATAGAATCAAAGTGATCAATATTAATCTAACATTAAACTAAAATTGAATATAAATATTAAACTTCAATAAAAATCAAACAAAAATCATAACTACCCTTGTTAGGCGCATATTCCACTTTTAGAAAGAATGGAAGTGATATTCTCATATAAAATCAAACAGTTGTATCTACTTGTGGTACATTTATATCAGGAATTTGAATATCTACTAATCATGCATAACCATTAGGACTTTTAAATGAGATTAGTAGTATTCAAATTTAATTTTAAAAATGAAATCAAGTATCTTCTAACCACGCATGACCGTGAGGACTTTTAAATGGGATTAGAATCAACTTGTCTATTTAATCAATTAATTTTGATATGCGTTCCATGCATGCATAACCGTGAGGACTTTTGGATGAGCATGGAAGCACATAATCAAAAATCCAAGTAATTCACCCATGCATAACCGTGAGGACTTTTAAATGAGAGTGAATACTTTGGATATTTATTTATTTTTACAAAATATATGTGAAATGAAAAACAAATGATTCCTGATTATAGTACCACATATCGACAAACTATATTTAAGATTTGATAAATAATGGTCGATAGAAATATGAATGGTCATGGAATCTTTACCCAACAAAAAGTTTTATAGCTCTTGTTTGAATTCCTAAAGAAATTTTCCAAATATACTCTCTTGAGTAATGTATGTTAAATATCAACACTTGTCACCTTTTCAATCACTATTTATCTTTTTGATAATTAGTAGGGAGTCGGATTAGTCAAAATTTGTCATTTAAAATCAAATAAAAATGACTAATTTGAAAATATGGTCAAAAATGATTTTCTCGAAGGGGTTATATGAAAAAAAATTCTGCTATTTGAAAATTATTTCAAGTGAAAAACATGCAGATATTTTCTTTGAAAAACGATGCAGCAAATAATGTTTCAAAAATTAATCACGTTACACTAATAATTTTTCTATCAACTATATTACCAGTGTAATCTGCGTCTGAATTTCTTTCACTCCAAAATATCACTAACTAAATTTGATAAACCAAACCATAAAGTGTGCACAAAAACTCAAACTCAAATTTTTACAGCATTCTCGAATTAGAATTGAAGTCGTGTGAATAATAAAAAAACCGTGAATATAGAGTTAGCATGTTGAACAAGTCAGAAAAAATTCATCTTTGCAACATCTCAATATTGGCTGATTTCATTCAGAATACGGTGTAGATTATCACATTAAAAATATCGATATATATACCTTCACCTGTTTTACCTTTACGATAATTTTTCGTGGTTGCCCATTGTGATTCTGTCACCTTTGTACTAGGCTAAGGAACTTTGCTTTGTTGCCCGTTGTGTTTCTGGAACAGCCAAAATCCAGAGAACACTGTTGTTGTTCCTTAGCCTGCCACCATACCTACACGGGAAAAGATTTATGTGACCTATTTGTTTTTATAGGTCCATGATTGTTAGTGGCTGAAGCATTGTGAATAAACACACCCTTTGGAACCCAAACTTGTTTAGTCCTTTTATTCTTGTTCCAATAGACATGAAATTTGTTTGAAGAATTCTTAGGAACCCAAACTTGTATAAATTTTGTGTTCTTGTTCCTATGACTACGATGTCCAATTATTTCAGATCTATCAAAGACACTCTTACCTTTTGTATTATCCTCAACTTGTGTTTTCCCAAAACCTAGTCCCTTTCTGTTGTTAGCAAAAAATTGATTTCCCAATAGCATGTTGAAAGATTTTTCGCCTCTTGAAAAGTTATTCATAGATTTCTCAAAGTTTTGGACTTTGGTTTTTAGTGTTGTGTTTTCAGTGACAAGTGAGGTGCATCGATTTATAAAATCCTTTTTCCTAGTGTCGATGGTTTCCTTAAGATTCCAGTTTTCTTTTTTAAGATTCTCAAAGTTATTCCTAAGTTTTGATAATTCTGAATCTAAATTTTCAAGTTCAGTTTCTAACCTAAAATTTTCACGAGCAAGTTCTCTCCTATCAGATTTCAGTTTTTCAATTTTAGATTCAAGAGCATCAACTACTTTAGTGAGATCAAGACACACAAAACAAGGTCTGTATAGAAATAGTTACCTCCCTCACTAGATTCCTCTGAGCTTGTTTCTGAATCTGATTTCGCCATAAGACACAAGTTAGCCATCTCTGAGCTGCTATCCGAAACTTCCTCTCCTTCTTCATCATCCCAAGTCGCTGCAAAGACCTTCTTCGTCTTTTTCTTTCCTTTGTTGTATTTGAGAAGTGGGCATTCTTGTTTGAAGTGGCCGGACTTGTTGCAGTTATAGCACGTCAGTTCATTATCGGAATTGTCAGAATCCTTTGACCTATTACCCTTTGTTTTCTTCTTGCGTGGCTTGAATCTTGACCATTTTCTAAGATTATTGACAGCCATTGCAAGCTCTTCAATTGGATCTTCTCCTTCTTCATCGCTCTCTTGTTTGCTCTTTAAGGCAATCGTCTTCTTCTTTGATTCGGAGTTGTTGCATTCCTCCTTTGCTTTTAGCTCAAGCTCATATGTCATCAAGTTGCCAATCAACTCCTCCATGCTTAGTTTACTCAAATCTTTCGATTCTTGGATTGCCGTGACTTTTGCCTCAAAGTTCATTGGTAAAACTCGTAACACCTTCCTCACAAGCTCTACCTCAGTGAATACCTTCCCGAGCGCTCTAGCATTGTATACCAAAGTTGAAAAGCGTCCAAACATGTCCTTTATGCTCTCGCCTTTGTCCATCACAAAGTTCTCATATTCATTGCTGAACAGGGCTAGACGAGACTCCTTGACTTGAGAAGTTCCTTCGTGTGTCACCTCCAAAGTGTGCCAAATTTCCTGTGTTGTTGTACAATGAGAAATTCTATTAAATTCATTTTTATCAAGAGCACATATCAAAGCATTCATGGCTTTAGCATTTGTGGTTTTTAATCTCTTATCGTTAGCATCCCACCTATCCTTAGGTTTAGGAATCACAGTATCACCAACGGTTATAGTGGGAGGTTTATAGCCAGTTTCAATAATATCCCAAACATCATAATCAACAGAACTAAGATAAATACCCATCCTAACTTTCCAATAAGCATAATCATTCCCATTAAACATGGATGGCCTAACAATAGATTGCCCCTCAGAGAAAGCATTATTTGATGAATTCATGACTCTAGAGTTAAAGAAAAATACCGTGCTTTGATACCATTTGCAGGATCTAGATTAACCCTAGAGGGGGGGGGGTGAATAGGCTTATAGCAAATTTTCTCGAATTAAACACAGAAACAAACTGCAGAAATAAATATGCTGAAAAGTAAATCACACACAAAATTTACCCAGCTTCGGCAACCACTGCCTACTGCTGCATTCCCAGATTTCTATTAGAATTAAACAGTATCCCGCTTACAAACACTCTACTAGACTCGCAAACCTTTGCTCCCGCTCACAAACACTCTACTAGACTCGCACACCCTGCTCTGCCTATAGAGTTTTGCTTACTCGCAAACTCTGCTCCCGCCTATAGAGTTTTGCAAACTCGCACACCCTGCTCACTGAACTAATTCTAACTAGACAATCTGACACTACCTACAACCTAGGTGGTGATTTACAAATTCTTTGACTCGAAAAGAAAAACAACTTCAAAAGTAAAAGCAGGAGCAAAAATTAAAATATAAACTTGAATCCCTAATTTTTTCTCAAATAAAAAAACAAATTTAAAACTAAAACCCCCTTTACAAACTAAAGCCCTCTTTCATAAACTAGATCGGCCCATTCTTTTGCTTTATCCCGTTCCTCTTTTGGCTTGTGAAAAATGGCGGCCTCTGTTGTTTTTTTTTCGTTCTGAAATTAGGGCTTGCGATTCTAGCGATCCAAATTGGGGCTTTTTCTGAAATTAGAGATTGCGACTATTTGATTTTCTTGCTCGGTTGGTCGCTCCTCCTCTGATGATTAATTCAATGGTTTGCGTTGCTTTTGCTCTCTCGTTCTCTGATGATCGAGTTGTTGATGATTCGGTATGTAATTTCTTTTGTTGCTCGTTTGATTGCTTGCTTTTTAACTCGATGCCTATGATGATAGTTTGGGTTTGATATTTATATGAATTCGAATACACTTGCTTTCTTCGTTTCAATTCGATACTTTCCAAAACTTTTCTATTGCTTGATGCGCACGGCTTTCTTGATTTACTTTCTGTCTTGATTCTCACGGCTTTGATTTTTACGCGTACGATTTTTCTTGAATAAAATGGCAAAACTTTCCCTTTTTCATTGCTGACTTTTTCAAAGATGCGAACTTGATTTTTGAATTCTGACTTCGTCAATACTGCATACGCACTTGAATTTTTATCACTTGACTTCTGTATATTTTCACGATTTCGACACTTCTTGGTTTTTTTACTTCGAGCTTGTTTTTGATCCATTGTTTTGGTCATTTCAATACTTCATGTATACTTCTGGTTGTGCTTGCCTTGGTTCACATGTGCACTGCCTGTTCATGTATGTTTGCATCGACTTGTTGCAGTACTTGAATTGAAACTGATGCATAGTGAATTGTTGTTGCATTGTCCACTTTGTTGTATATTGCATTAACCTGGTTCTTTTGAATGACCATTGATTTTGTTTGAGCTGCATTCTCCAACGTGTACTTGTGTGCACCCCTTGTGTCTGAACCTTTTACCATATCATGCCGGTCTGAAGCTTTGCACATTTGATCCTTCTGTTCACCTGTATCACGCTTTGGCTTCACTGATGTTGTACTTGGTCTTTGTTCACCTGCATGTAGTTGGTTGTTTGCATTCTCTTATGGTTTCAAACATGAGTTGTTTCAGTTATTGAGTTCTGGACTTGTATGTGGTCTGGAGCTCGAGTTCCATTCATTAGTAGCTTGGTTTGTGTTGTTTCTCTTGATTTAGTGCCTGATGCATACTTCTTGCAGTCTTCATTTTCGTTGTGCATTTGTATCACTTGAGACTGCTGTGTATTTGGTCTTTGTTGATTGAACTGGCAGTTTCTAAGTTGATATACTTGTGATGCTTTTGTAGTCGAGTTGTATTCATGTACACTACTGCCTTGAACTTGATTCACTTCATGTTGTTGCTTCATGACTTCGACTGTTTGCATACACTTTTGGTCATGTTGTACTTCTGGTTGGTCACTTGATTCAGTAGTTTGTTGTGTTGGAACTGGATTGATTTCATGTTCATGTGTCTCTTCCCACTGTGTTGCATTGAGTAGCTGAACTTGTTTCAGTAGTTAGTTCGAATTGTTGTTGCTCTGACTTGTATCACTACTTCCATCCTTTCTTTCTCTGGCACACTTGATTGTTACACATCTTTAAATCTTCACTTCGTTGTTGACACTGGTCTGCTGTCATGTTGCTTGTGTTGAACCCAGTTTCAAAACTCGGGTTTGACCTTGTGCTCGTGTCGTGATTTTGAATATATTGCATGTGTGTTGAACCCGGTTTTTCATTTGGGTTTGACCTGTGCTCACCTGTCCCTGTAGCATTATCAAGTGTATATTGATATGCACGGCCTTGTGGCATGTACAATGATACACTCTGCATGTCACACTGTTCGTGTGTGATGTATTCAAGTGTGAATGATGACGAACAACCCAAATAACTGAGGAAAATAATGTTTTCAAAAACCGTATTTCATTTTATATTGCAAAAACATTTCTTTTTCAATTTTACTGCGTTAGTGAATATTTTTGCAGATTTCTCAGATGCTGGATTCAAACTGGAATGTAGTTGAAGACAAAATACGAGTGTGAGTGATATGTAGTGAGGTTATTAATGTAAATATGAAATCATGATGTATTCAAAAATGTATATGTATAGTGAGAGCTTGAATTTGTACTATTCAAGATTGTAATAAATATTTGTTTGAATAAAATTTCTGTTTGAATTCAAATTCTGTGTTATTTATTTTATTCAACAAATATTTATTTAATCTATGAAAAATAAAATAGTACATTAACAAATACATTTAAATGAATGTATATATGTTTATTATCATCAAACAAAAAATCATATGCTCGCATATTCCACAAATCAGACCCGACCATGCACATTACCGATATATTAGGCATATAGAAGTGCTGGGAGCGTACGAGGAAGTGATGACGCGATGTTTCCCCTTATTTTTATCAGATTTGGCTGCGCTTTGGTTCAGACAACTAGAAACTGAATCGATCAAAACATGGGGCGAGCTCGTAAATTGCTTCATGAGACAGTTTAGGGTCCACGTGACGTGATCCAAGAGTGTGATGACTTTGGCTTCGATAAAGCAAAGGACCGGAGAGTCCATAAAATATTTTCTACTACGATCCAATGCAACGACGGCTTCTATAGATCGCCCGGATCCATCGATGATTTTGATGGTGGCGGTGGCAGGAGTTGGGGAAGGCACCGAATTCAAAGATTCTTTGGCAAGAGATCCACCATAAGATCTTGGAGAATTCTGTCATGAAGCTGAAAGATTCATTCGACTAGAAGAATCACGAGCCAAGAGGCGAGAAACAAACGCTGTGCAGGGCGAAGGAACCGCCAGAGAACAGTCTGGAGCAGACAAAAGAAAGAGAAAGCAGGATGACAGACATTGTGGTCCTGATAAACGGAAGAAATTCCAAGAGCCCAGATTCAGGCAATACACAAATCTGACGGCAAGCCTGGAATGGCTTTACATGGAAACTCGGGGGCAACTCCCCTATCGAAAACTACCCAGGAGAGATCCCACAGAGCGGGAGCGTAGAAGTGGAAAATATTGCCTGTTCCATGAGCTAGATGGGTACACTACCGATGAATGCCGCCACCTAGAGGATGAGGTGGAAGAACATGCCAGGAGTAGTAGATTGCCACAATATAACAGAGAACGGACAGCGGCCGTAAGACCTGAACAGCTACCGCCTCTGCCTAATAGAACTAATCCTGGATCGGGATCACGACTCGTCATCAACTGATTACGATGGAAAGGGCCAAGTTCAGGATTTCGACTTTGGTCGATTAGGTATTTTAGATTTGATTTTAAAATAAAGGGCTATTCCACTTACTCATGTACGGGAACCGGAGAGATCCCTAGGCATGCTCTGAGATGGTAATAGACCGCTCCGCCTGGAGAGGCAATGTCCAGTTTTCCCTGATGTTTGAGATTGAACATCTTGGACTTGAATTTAATAAATGTACTTGAATTTCTTGAAATAAAACCTTTGACCGGAGAGTTAAAGGATGAATATTGAAATCCAGCTTGAAAATGATCGCTTTATGACCCTACCCGGAGAGGTGGGGTCCGGATTGCAAGAAGTGAGTTGCTTCGTCGGAGAGCGACAGGATTGACTCACTTAACGTCGTTTCCCATTCACCGGAGAGTGATTGGATCAGGATACAATAAGAGCCCAGAGTGGCTATGATTGGCCTATGATCTAGGCCATGACATCGCTTAATGTTCAGAAACACTGAACCGGAGTGCAAGAAGTGAGTTGCTTCGTCGGAGAGCGACATGATCGACTCACTTAACGCTGTTTCCCCATCACTGGAGAGCGACAGGACGGGATCTAGTAAGAGCCCGAAGAGGCTATGATTGTCTAGAACGACCAAGACATTGCTATACGCCCTAGCTAGGGCCGGAGTGCAAGGGATAGAAAGCAACGCCAGAGTGCAACATGATCTTTCTATTCAATCGCTAAGTCTAGAATGGACTTGGCAAGGGTCCGGAGTGACCACTGATAGTCCAGAGAGACTATAGAATTTCATTCTTAACTTCCACAGGAATAAATGGATAATGATTTGGCTTCGAACAGCCGCAAACTTGATTGACAATGCTATAAGCTTTGAATTAAACATGAATTCACTGCATTCGAATTGAGGCTGTACAAAATACACCTTTTACAAAAAGGCATGTTTTAGGGGGCAAAGTGTTATCCCACCTTTTGGCAAAGCCGAGATACTCAAAAATTAACTGAAAATCAATGATTACTAGTCATGAATATTGATTATGCATCGCAGGTTCACCATGCATATCGATGAATTTTTTCCGTGTCCGGATCGGGCTACAATTGACAAGACATGACGAGCGAAGCCTTAAAATTCAACATTTCAAATTTCAGGTTAATCAGAGATTGTATGGTTGAGATGTGATCGATACAAGTTAGAGGAGATATGCTGTTCGCATCCATCAGAAAGCCAAGGCAACGGTCTATTCGAATCGATCAGATTCGTATCCATCAAAATGACCTCACCTCGATATGTTCGAATCCATCACGTTCAAATCGATCCATGATTGCACAGTTCAAATCCATCGATCTTGTATCGGTTAGGTTCGCACATCCATCCGAGAAGGGCTATTTTTGTCCATATGTTCGAATCGATCCAGTGTCATCGTGCAGGTTCTCTTCGCATCAATACTACTCACATTCCACTAAGCAACGCTGTTCGTGTCGATCTCATAGAGGTCTTGATACTTGCCTTTCGTATCGATCCCCAGAAATCATAAATCGTTGTTCGGATTGATCACCAGGGACCTTTAGTTCGTATCGATCAGTTGATAGATACTAATAGAGTCAAGGTCGATCGATACGAACTATGTCCCCTTTAACGATCGATGCGAAGTAGCACCTTCAAACCCATAGCTAGCGATGCGGACAGGGTTATTTCATCAATGTGAAACAGTGCACGTGCAATTGACATGGACGTATCGATGCAAATGAGGCGAAAACCTCGCAACGAATCGATCAACTCGGCATGAAAGGTGGAGCGATCCAAGAATCTCGCGCCACGTCACCATGCACTCACGTGTCCAAATCGATTCGAAATAGAGCGATACGAATGATCGATTCGAACACGACAGCGCACACAGAACCACAATCTTGCATCGATCATATCTCACAATCTACAAGTCCAAATTACGAAATTTTCACAGAAGCTTACGTATAAGCTAAAGAACATTCCTGCCAAGTTTCAGCTCGATTGGACCATTTCTTGATCGATACGAAATTGGTTCGTATCGATCACGGATCGAGTCGAAACTTTCCAAGATCGATCGCGTGGGCCCGCTCACGTGCCAGAAGGAGTCTCTCGAAGTTTGACCGCGATATCAGCCTCCTACGCCTATAAATAGCCCCTTGGAACCTTCAGAAATTGGGCTATTCAACGTCCAAACTCTACTGGATTCAATTCTACACCTCACCATCGCCGTTGTATTCGAATTCCTTCGTTGTAATCGCTGTAATCATCTGTAACCAGCAAGGAAAAATCAATAAAGGACTTCTATTTGAAGTGGACATAGGCCGAAGACAGCCAAACCACTATAAATCTTGTATTTCTGTTCGTTATTTCTGGATTATAGTTTGTTGTTAGCTTAGATCTGTGACTTGTATTCGGATATCGTTGATTTATATTCATATATTGGTGCTTTCACGATACTTGGGGTTTGTGATCAATTTTGACGCAAACACTCCAAGTGAAGCTCCAACTCCAAAGACGAGTCTCGAATGTTGTATCACTCAGTCTGACCCTAGCGTAAAGCAAAACACAAAACACTCGAGTCAGGATTAACATTCTTATATCAATAAATCCAACACAAGTGAAATATCAACTGAAATACAAGTAACCCAAAGGATGTTTGGGATAACCATCCTCTAAGGATCCATGGAACTATCTACTATGTAGTAATATACGCTATTATAATATGTCTACAGTAAAGTAAAAGATATAAAAATAGCGTTAATGCGTTGCCCATATCCCCTTAACACATTTTATATATTCCCATAGTCTATACAGTACCGTAACTCCCCCCATATCGATACCCATTTTAGAAATCTTTTGATTTCCTGTGACCATTCATTATCCACCGTGTAATCCATATAGCCATTTTCCACACATATTTTCTGATTCAACTACTGGCCTTTGCTATTCCCTAGTTTTAATATATATATATATATATATATATATATATATATATATATATATATATATATTGGTTGTCCTTTCAGTTTCATGTTATACTCCTGTTCATTCCCCTTCATCTTCATTTCGTTTCTCCGCCTGATGACTCCCTTCTTCCCTTGTTTCTTTTTTCGTCTGCCATACATATAAAAAATAAATAAATAAAATAATCAAAGTTGTACATATAACATCTTCTTTCCTTGTAAACCCGCCCACCCTCGTGATCCGCTTCCACCCTCTACCTAACGTAGCTGCATCCACCATCAGCTTCACCGAGCCGTGCCTCTCACTTTCTCTCTCCCATAAACCCACACCTGCACCTCTTTTCCTGATCGAAACTCCACTTCCCTCTCTCTCTCATCTGCTCGCCATCCACAATAGCCTGGCCGCATCACCATTGTTCTCCTCCAGCCCATTTCAGCCATGCAACCATCATAACTACAACACTCCTCCAGGCTACCATAGCGTGCAGCAGAATTCTCCTTGGCCGTCACCATCCATTTCTCTTTCCTCCGTGCTTCACATACCGCCTTCCCCGACCAGTCCGCTTCTCCTTCCCTACTCCCCCCAGCTATGCAGCCACCACCCAGAAACCGCCCACCCCCACTCTTAAGCATGCAGCTCACCCACGCCACATCCCGCTTCGAACTCCGCCTATCACCTACCCAGTCTCCAGCCGAACACAACCATTTACTTGAGGTAGCATACCTGTATAAATCTTTGAACTATATATTTATAAGGTTTGTTTTTTTTCATTCCACCTGCTTATATGTTAAGTTTATATATATATAATTATTTATAAAGTATAAGATCTGTTTGTCTATATATATAAATTAGTATAAGTTATGTATAATATGTAGTTTATATATATATATATATATATATATATATATATATATATATCTAAGTATATGAGTTCATGTATTGGCTTGCAAATATTTTTTTGTAGCATGAATATGCACTTGTTTTCATATTTATTATCTGCATATGTTATAAATATAGCTGTATATATGTTGTTGTGTAGCCACATATGAATGTATATAATTCTGTTGCATATATGTGTGTGTGTGTGTGTGTGTGTGTATATATATATATAGGGTCTACCTATTAGCCCGAATAATATATTTAGTTGTATATTTTACATAATGTCTGCAAATATTAGCCTACATATATATTTTGTTTACATATATGTAGTGGTCTGCATATACATTTATTTGAATGGCTAGCATATATATTTGTTTACATATATATAGTATGCATGTATATTTTTTTAAGCTCGCCATATATGTCAAGTCATATACATTTTGTTAGAATCCGTTATATAATTCATGTAACATATAAGGTTTAAGAAATTTGTTTAAATTTATATTAATATTTTAAAGTGTTTTACTTAAAACTTGTGTTAATATTTTAAATAGATTTTGTGATAATATATATATTAATTGAGAATTCTGTCTTTATTGATTTGGTTTTCCCATTTTCTAATTTATCGCTGCAGTTTTCTAACTTGCGACCGTATGAATTCGCATTACAACAACAATTTTCTAGCTCTGTCAATTTTTTCGTGCTTATCCGTGTTCGTTTCCATCTTGTTCTCGTGTTTCTTTAGCCTTGAAAGGTAAGCAATCATCCACGATTAATATTCTTATATTCAATAAATTTAAATTCACCTTGAAATATGCTGTTAAATTTGAACGGTTAATTACATAATTGCTATATTGATATGCTATTATTTGTAATTGTTCACCTGCGACATATGACACCATAACCTGTTATTTATATTATGATTAAATTTGTTACTGATGATATATTCCTGTTGTTAATATGTTATATTTTATCATATTTGTTCTCACTACAAGTTCCCTGTTAGTTTAGAAATCCCTATGGGTTGAAATGATACATACCCGAATGATATTTAGAATAGGGAAAAATCATTATGGGTTGAAATAATAAACCCAAGCAATTTTTTTATTGATTGTGAAATTTTGGGATTACGGGTTGAAATGATATATACCGTTAAAATATTAAATTTAAAATTGCAGATTGAAATGATAAATATCTGTATCACTTGACCATAGGATAGAAAATTTATATGCGGACTCTGTTTCCAATGTTTTGAAAGGAAATGTAGGTTTTAATAAATATTGACTTTGAATATAATATAAAGAATTTATTTCAATATATGTGTAAAATTTAGATTTTTAAAATTATATGTTTTTGGAAATTTTAAATTTATAAGTTAGTTTTGAAAAATAAATTTTAAGATTTTACTTATAATTTTAATATTTTAAAAATATATAAAACAAGATTTAATATAAAATAAATTTAATAATAAAATTTATTTTAATAAACTTTAATTTATTTGGTATATAATATGTTTAAGTATTTATTTAAATTTATATTAATATCTAAAAATTGATTTTAATAACTTTAATAATTGTGGTTAGGAAGATAAATTAATGATTGGCTGGGAATTTAAATTAGTTAATAATTAGATTTAAATAAAAATTGATTTGAAATTATTGATTTTTGAGATTTTGAAAGATATTATTTTATAAATTGATTTGATAAAAAGTGATTAAATGAATATTTGCAACTTTAAATAAAATTAAGACTGAATATTTAGCATTGATTTAAATTTGTAAATTGAGATTTTATTTAAATGTTAATAGAATAGTTAAGTGAATATTTCAATTTGAGTAAAATTAAAGTTAAATGTTGAAATCCAATTGAAACTTATATTGAAAATGTTTGAATATTTAAACTTTGAATCTTATTGGAATTGAAGAGATAGTTCAAACCCGGATTTGAATCGATAAAAATTAAAATGGTTTATTTAGAATTTGAATTGAATCTTTGATCTTTTAAATTAAAAATGTTGAGCTGGGATTGATTTAAATTGAATTTTGGAATTTAAGTTGATTTGAATCGATTTGTGGAATTGGATGAAACAATTCTAATTTGGAAACTACTTTAGTATAATCTCTTTAAATAAACTATTTTTAATTTACAACTATTATAATATATAAGTTATTTTAATATATACACTATTTTAATTCATAACTATTTTAGTATATATACGATTTTAATATCTAAACTTTTTAAGTTGGAACTGTTATGATTACGGAAGTATTATGATTTCAAAAGTGTTGTGCTTTCAAAAGTGTTATGATCTCAAAAGTGTTATGATTTCAAAAGTGTTATGATTTTGAAAGTGTTATAATTTTGAAAGTTTTACGATTTTGGAAATGAATATTATTAAAAGTGAATAATGATATCGAACTAATATGGTTTTGAAATGAATATGCTATTTTGATATGAAGAATGAACTATTTGAAATGAAATAACCACGGTGTGAAATAAGCATTTTGTAACGACCCGATATTTTCAACCATTCGCATCCACACTTGTCGGACTTGAATTGCTCAAAATACAGCGTTGTAAATAAAATTTGGCAAATCTCAGAATATACAGTAAATAAATAATCACAAATTACAAACATGGAGTAAATAACAATGCAGCGGAAGTAAAAGAGATAGTAGTTCATGAAGCTAATATATATATATATATATATATATATAAGATACATCAGAGTTAATCAAGGTACAACAGAAGAGCGACAAGATACATCAGGTACAAATCAGAATACATCACTGAAATCACTGGATACTGAAAGAAAAATTGATGGCTGGATCTTCAAGCAAGGCTCCAACTCCCAAGGTGGGTATTGAATGCTGAATCACTCAGTCTGACCCGAGCGTAAAGCAAAACACAAAACACTCGAGTCAGGACATACATACTTATGAACTGTAAATCAACTCAAGTGAACAGTAACAAAAATGCATCAGTAACTTAAAGGATGCATCGCCCATCCTTTAAGGATCCGTTAAACTATTTATTATGTAGTAATATTCGCTGTTATAATAATGTCTACAGTAAAATAAACTTACTTTAAAATAGTGTTAATGGGTTACCCATATAGCCCTTAACACGTAATAGTGCCAGTAGTCTATACAGTACTTGCATATCTCCTGATCGGGAGACTACGAGAAGATACTCCATAGGTACGACACAAATCAAACTCGAAGCAAAGCTCGGTATGGTAGGTGACACGATACACAAGGCAATGCCAGGGTAGATATACCAATTACGCACATGGACAGGTGGTAACGCAGCAACCACTATGCCCACCTCGGAACACACTCCCAATCAAAATTGGAGGATGGCCATCAAATCAATCACAAGTAAGAGTATTGTATCGAAGAAATGTTTCCAATAGAAGGAATGACCTCACTTGCCCCGAGATCGCTCCTGTTTTAGCCACCTTATGCCAACTCATGAGAGTCGAGTCCACGTTCATACCTCAATAGGATCGTCGCCACCATCCTACTTCATTATGGAATCTCCACTGCGTACATGGTTATTAAAGTGGTTTTCGAAGTTGGCAGAGTATGACAACTTCCGATCCCGGTCTCTTTAACAATCAATCGTTATTATAACGCCGTGGGCATTTCAAAACAGTTTATACTTCAAAACTCAAATCATTTCATTTCAAAACTATATCCCTTTCAAATAGTTTATACTTCGAAACCAAAACCATTTTTATTTCAGAACTATATTCATATCAATACGATATCATTTCCATTTCAAACATATATGCATCTTTCAAAAATCATAATACTTTCAAAGCTATAACTCTTTCGAAACTAAATACTCGAAATCATTACACTTTGGAAATCATAACATTTCGAAATCTTACATTTGAAATCATGAAACATTCCTTTAATTCTTTACATTTTACAAATTTATTCAAATCAACCCAAATTCTTAAATTTTCAATTTAATTCAATTCAATTTAGTTTTCCAACAAACCATTTCAAATTTTATCAATTTCAAATACAGATTTGAAACAAAAAAATAAACTATTCAATTTTTAATATATTTCAAAGCTTTAATATACATTATTTCAAGACTAAATTTGAAAATCTCATATATATATCTATATATATATATATATATATATATATATCAAATTCACTTTCGTATATTTTTTAGCTTTGAAATAATCACTTAATAAAATACAATATCATTAAAATAAACCCGAAGTACAAGTAAACCAAATATCCTTTCATACTAATATAAACTTCAAATATTCATTTATCGAATAGATCAAAATCAAATATCATTCCAAATTCACATTCTTTATCATAATGAAGATCATGTCATTCAAAACCATTTCAATCATTAAATTATCATATCCTTTCAAAACCTCATTATCAAATCATTATTTGAATTCAAAATCAAATATTCAAATTTAAATACCTTTTTTTTTTAAATCAATTATGTCGTTCATTTATTATTTCAAATATCATTACAAAACACATTTCAAAAATTCCATTCAAAAATTCATTTATCTCATTACATTTCATTCCATTTAACACATAATCAAGTAAACCTTATTTAAATTCAAATTCAATTTAAATTCCTTAAAAATTCAAATTCAAATATTAAAATATATTCAAAACTCCTTAAATTTCACAAATAATCAATTCCAAAAGTTAAATCATTTAACACTTTAAAATATAAGTCAAAACAGGGTTAAAATATATAATATTTCAAGACAGTATTTATAAAATGCTACAGTAGGTATTTAGTTTCCAAAATAGTTCAGTTCAGGAACAATAGCATTTATAAATGCAGTAATAGATATTTAGTTATTTCAAACATAGTTAAATTCTTAAAATAACAGCACTTAAAAATGTGGTCATAAGACCACAACATTTTTTGGAAATGCTATCAATAAAATTCCATATTTTATTATAACTTCAGAAACATTAACACTCCAAATTTTTGTTATTTTAAACTTATAAATCATATTTCTAGAGTTCAAAATTTAACATTTAAATAATTTTAACATATGATTTATCATAACAAAATTTTATAATTAAATATCCAATTTAAAACTCAGTTCATATGTTAAGTCAAAATTCATTGTTTCCTTAACGTATTGATTTAACTAAAAACTTAACATTTCACTTCAAATATCATTTCAAAACTTTAAATTTAATTTCCATTATTTACCTACATTTTAAAAATAAATTTTAAAGTCAAAAATCACATTTACTTCAAATTTACATACATAAATTTACAAATTCAAAACTTAATATTTAGCCTTCTTAAAACCATAAAGTATATATTTTTAAATCAAAATTTCATACTTTAAAAATACATATCTTAAGAAAAATCATTTAAAAATATACCACAGAGTCTTTATATAATTTTCTAACCTAGGTCAAGTGATACGGATATGTTTCATTTCAATCTGCAATTTGAAAAAAGAAAATCCGGGTTCTATCATTTCAAACCCCCAATTCCAAGTCAAATAAAATAAAATAAAAACCACTTGAGCCTATCATTTTAGCCCATAATGATTTTTTCCTATTCTAATGTCCGTTCAGGTATGTATCATTTCAACCCATAGTGTTTCTATTCTAATAGGGAACTTGCAGTGTGAACATATGCATAAACAATTATACTAACATGTAAATGTCACAATATACTGTCATATATCGTATGTCAGGTGATAATTAACAAAGGTAACATGGTAACAACATGAAACAACATATCATATAATCATCATTAACTTGCATAACATTTTAATTACTAATCACTTGTCATCCATTTACCATTTCATAAGTAATAATGTCAGAGTGAGAAGGACTCACATTTTCCAAAGTTAGAGACCACAACGACACACAAGAATGATTCCAAAGGCACGACAAGCACGATTAGCTTTGAATGGATGGAGAGCCAAGATATTGATCTTGTATACAACAATTAAACAAAGAAATATAAATATATATATTCAGCACAAACTATATAATAGAAGTTTAAAACAATGAAAAAGATAAGAATTGAAATGGCACCACCTTGCTTTAAACATCAAGTGGGCTTGGCCATGGTCAAGTGGGCTTGGCCACACCACACCTAGGCTCGGCCAAGGGCTTGATATTACCTGAAACTCACGGCCATGGTGGTTACATGCATGATAGGCTCGGCCATAGAGGAAGATGGCAAGGCAAACAAGTGGAAGGTGAAGGAAAGCAAGTGGAAAGGTTTGGGTCAAGGAATGGAAGGTTTTGGTGCACCTATGCTCGTCCTATGGTGCTAATATGGCTCAACCATGTTCATTTCAGGTCAAGTCAGAGGTGGAGCTGATGGTTGGAGGTCATGGCAGCAAGTGGTGGTGGTGTTAGAGGTGGTGCCCAAGGCTAACATGAAGGTGATGGTGGAAATGGCTTGGCTAGACATTGTTTTGGAGTTTTGCTATGTTTTTGTGGTGGAAGCTCATCTAGAACGTAACAGCCAGATCTGGTCAGAGGAGAGGGGTGTTTTGCTGTGTATGATGAGGAGAAGGAGATGGTGGTCGGTGAAGATGGTGGTGGTCGTGGTCGAGCTAGACAAGAGAAAGCAAGGCAAAAACAAGCAAAATGAAGAAGAAAATAGGAAAAAGGAAGCCATAGCTTGCATTTTTTTTCAGAAATGAGGAAAGGCCGTGAGAATAAAGAGACTGAGAAGGTTTTTCACGTGAATAACAATAAGAAATGCATGGCTAGAAAGAAATGGAAGGTCAGGACAATGAAGAGCCAAGCAAATGAAGAGACATAAGGAAAAGGAAAAGACACACGCAGCAAAAGACTATTGATTTTCCAATTCTTTTGAATCCAATATAAACAAATAAAAATCAAGTAAATAAAAATAAAAAGCTTAAAAAAATAAAGTGGAAATGAAAATAGAATAATGTCTTAGGAAAAATAGAAAATAAATAAAGAAAGTGTTTTATTTAACTGAAACTAGAAACTAAAAATTGTAAACAAAATACAACTGACATTGGAAAATTTCAACTACACTTTTAAAATGTTTTAAAAATAAAATATATACATAACATGTCATGTTACACATGTAAACATAAATTAGAACATGACATAACAAACAAAAATATTATTTATATAAATTAAAATAAACAATTTTGTTAAATAAAACAATTTACATACAATGGTTTAAAAAGCATAACTTTCACAATATTAATCAGATTTCAACGAAATGAAAAGCAGTATACTTAAAATTTTATTTACTTTCATATAATAAAAATAAATTTTAAATTTTAAATTTTAAAATTTTAAAATTTTAAATTTTAAAGTTAAAAGTCAAACTTTGACTACATTGACAAAAATTCACATTTCGGGAAAATACTCTATTTATTCATGTTTGGAATTATAATTCACATAAAAATCAAAATATATTTTAAAATAACAAAAATTTATTCATTTCAATAAATAAAATAAAGTTCTTAAATCATAAATTTAATTTAAAATAATTAAAATATAGAATTAAAATAATCACAAAATACAGGGTTGTTACACTTTCCCCCACTCAAAATTTTTCGTTCCCAAAAAGGAATGAGGTACAGGAAAATACAGAAAAAGATAGAACGAAATAGGATCAAGACAAGATGACAAGAAGATTAAAATTATATCCGATAACCGTTGGTATAGGTAAGTTTATCAAGGTGGAGATGATCTTCCCAAGATCCTCCAGAATCAAAAACAAAAGCACGAAAAAGATCCTCTAGAATCCGACTTACCCTTTCCGCTTGACCGACGGTCTGTGGATGGCAAGTAGTGCACAGATTCAAAAATGAGTACCAAAGATTATAGAAAGGTTTCCAAACTGACTGGTATAAGCAATTGTCTCTCCATTCTGTAGCAAGATAAGGGAAATAAGGACAACCAACAGATAGTTTGAAAAACAAAATAAGATAATAAATTTGAAACCATGAAAATTTTAATTAAATTGATAATTTATTTTACATAAGTTAAATAAATCTTAACCATCTCTAATTTCATTATCTTATCATCCAATTATCTTAAATTACCAATCTCTAAAATCATGGATTTGAAAAAATAATCATTTATTATACTTAAAATGTACTCAATAAATTTGATTCTTCTTTATTCCTTATTATAATTAAATTTATTCCTCTCAATATATTTTATCACCTATGTTAAATATATTCATACTTATTATAACTGCTTTAAATTTATTCCTAGTTCCTTTAACATCATTTTATAATGTAAATTATTCCATTACCCTTTTTCTTTATTTGCCTCTGTTAATCTTTTTATAACCAAAATTTAAGTGTATAACATTTATTATAACCACTCAAATTTTATTTATAAAATTCTTTTTATATTGTATATTATCCAATTACATATTCAACTTCTATATAATTTAGGTAAGTTATATTAGAATGAAATTGTGTATTATACAAATAAAACTTTCTAATTTAAAATTTTCAAGCTTGAATATTTATCCAAATCTTGAAATTATACTTGAAATTATCCTTCAAGATAAAATTTAGGAATTAAATTTTCCATAAATTCCAAACTATTTAGAGATAAATAAATGCACATATACCATATGTATATCCATTCAAATTTAAATCATATATCAGCATATGTTATAAATTCAGTCTTATTTTAGAAATTCAAATCAATTAAATTCCTCAAAATAAAACTGTAGCAAGACTACTGAATGGTCTCTTCAGTTCGAAACTTGAAAGTGAATGTCGATGATGTTGCACTCATCACCGAAGTTATTTTCCAGCGACAAAGAGAAGAGCACTAATTTTAAACTTTAAAATTCTTTGGAAACAAATTTCTACTCGAAAATACTTTAAATAATATATCCTTTAAAACTTTAAATACAAGGTTCGAAATCCATCGGAAATTAAATTCTCAAATTCTTGTTTTAAACTCAATATAAATTCCAAATAAATTTATAACTATGTTTTATAGTTCAATTATTTATATATGAAACAAGAGATAATGATATATAAAATCAAATGTTATTTCTTAACAACCAATTCAATAAAATCCAAAAATAGATTTATAATATAGTTACAAAATTTATTTCATTACTAAATTTGAAAAAAAAACATATTATGTCAGTTTGCTCTGTTCAAGTGTTTTGAAAATCTTATCGATAGCGTTGATCAGACGAATCAATTGGAAACCCAAATCAACATCAACAACTTAAACAACACAATATATAAAACATTTTAAATATTAATTTACAAATATACTTCAAGAATGATTTTAAGATAAGTTGGAAACAAAGATAACAGAATAGGAAGATGGATAAGCTTATATAAATCGCGAGCAACCTTAACCGGGTCAACCGTGACTTAAAGAATAAGATCGATGTGGATTTCTGGGGTAAATCTACATTCGGTCTTAAGAGATAGAGTTCGGAATTATAAGAGATACTAGCATCTAAACCGACGATATAAAAATCTCTGGTGAATCTATGCTGTTGTAAAGGAGTTTCACTCCTTTTACAAATCAATTTGAGATTGGCGAGACCGCCAACTCATTATAAAGATCATTCGGAGTGGAGTTATGGGATACTCCAGAATCAAAAGAAGATGAATAGTGAGGGACACGAATGGATTTTGGAACCACAAGAAACGTTCCAAAATTCAAAGGAATCGAGTCAAAAAGGAAAAGATTCAAACTCGAATGAAAGTGATTCTGTAAATACATTTACCATACATGCTAAGTTTTTCCCAAAACCAAAGCTTCGATACCACATGTAACGACTCGATATTTTCAGCCATTCACATCCGCACATGTCGGACTTGAATAGCTCAAAATATCGCGTTGTAAATAAAATTTGGCATATCTCAGAATATATAGTAAATAAACAATCACAAATCATAGACACAGAGTAAATAATAATGCTGCGGAAGTAAAAGAGATAGTAGTTCATGAAGCTACTATATATATATATATAAAAGTTACATCAGAGTTAATCAAGATACAACAGAAGAGTAACAAGATACATCAGGTACAAATCAGAATACATCACTGAAATCACTGGATACTGAAAGCAAAATAGATGGCTGGATCTTCAAGCAAGGGTCCAACTCCCAAGGTGAGTATTGAATGCTGAATCACTCAGTTTGACCGAGCTTAAAGCAAAACACAAAACGATCGAGTCAGGACATACATACTTATGAACTGTAAATCAACTCAAGTGAACAGTAACAAAAATGCATCAGTAACTTAAAGGATGCTTGGGATCGCCCATCCTTTAAGGATCCGTTAAACTATTTACTATGTAGTAATATTCGCTGTTATAATAATGTCTACAGTAAAATAAACTTGCTTTAAAATAGCGTTAAGGGGCTACCCATATAGCCCTTAACACGTAATAGTGCCAGTAGTCTATACAGTACCTGCATATCTCCTGATCGGAAGACTACGAGAAGATACTCCATAGGTACGACACAAATCAAACTCGTAGCAAAGCTCGCTATGGTAGGTGACACGACACACAAGGCAATGCCAGGGTAGATATACCAATTACACACACGGGCTAGTGGTAACGCAGCAGCCACTACGCCCACCTCGGAGCACACTCCCAATCAAAATCGAAGAATGGCCATCAAATCAATCACAAGTAAGAGTATGGTATCAAAGAAATGTGTCCTATACGAGGAATGACCTCACTTGGCCCGAGATCGCTCCTATTTTAGCCAACTTATGCCAACTCACGGGAGACGGGTCCACGTTCATACCTCAATAGGATTGTCGCCACCACCCTACTTCATTCTGGAATCTCCACAGCGTGCACGGTTGTTAAAGTGGTTTTTGAAGTTGGCAGAGAGTATGACAACTTCCGATCCTGGTCTCTTTAACAACCAATCATTATTATAACGCCGTGGTCATTTCAAAATAGTTTATACTTCAAAACTCAAATCATTTCATTTCAAAACTATATCCCTTTCAAATAGTTTATACTTCGAACCCAAAACCATTTTTATTTCAGAACTATATTCATATCAATACGATATCATTTCCATTTCAAACATATTCATCTTTCAAAAATCATAATACTTTCAAAGTTTTAACTCTTTTGAAACTAAATACTCGAAATCATTACACTTTGAAAATCATAACATTTCGAAATCATACATTTGAAATCATGAAACATTCCTTTAATTCTTTACATTTTACAAATTTATTCAAATTAACCCAAATTCTCAAATTTCCAATTTAATTCAATTCAATCCATCGGTTTCAATTCAATTCAGTTTTCCAACAAACCATTTCAAATTTTATCAATTTCAAATACAGATTTGATCCACAAAAATAAACTATTCAATTTTTAATATATTTCAAAGCTTTAATATACATTATTTAAAAACTAAATTTGAAAATCTCATATATACATACATACATATACATACATACATACATACATACATACATACATACATACATACATACATACATACATATATCAAATTCACTTTCATATATTTTTTTGGCTTTGAAATAATCGCATAATAAAATACAATATCATTAAAATAAACCTGAAGTACAAGTAAACCAAATATCCTTTCATACTAATATAAACTTTAAATATTCATTTATCGAATAGATCAAATTCAAATATCATTCCAAATTCACATTCTTTATCAAAATGAAGATCATGTCATTCAAAACCATTTCAATCATTAAATTATCACATGCTTTCAAAACCTCATTATCAAATCATTATTTGAATTCAAAATCAAATATTCAAATTTAGCTACTTTTTTTTTTAAAAATCAATTGTGTCATTAATTTATTATTTCAAATATCATTACAAAACACATTTCAAAAATTCCATTCAAAAATTCATTTATATCATTACATTTCATTCCATTTAACACATAACCAAGTAAACCTTATTTAAATTCAAATTCAATTTAAATTCCTTAAAAATTCAAATTTAAGTATTAAAATGTATTCAAAACTCCTTAAATTTCACAAATAATCAATTCCAAAAGTTAAATCATTTAATATTTTAAAATATAAGTCAAAACAAAGTTAAAACATATAATGTTTCAAGACAGTATTTATAAAGTGGTACAGTAGTTATTTAGTTTCCAAAATAGTTCAGTTCAGGAACAACAGCATTTATAAATGCCGTAATAGATATTTAGTTATTTCAAACATATTTAAATTCATAAAATAACAACACTTAAAAATATTGCCATATGACCATGGCATTTTTTGGAAATGCTATTAATAAAATTCCATATTTTATTATAACTTCAGAAACGTTAACACTCCAAAAAATTTTTATTTTAAACTTATAAATCATATTTCTAGACTTCAAAATTTCACATTTAAATAATTTTAACATATGATTTATCGCAACAAAATTTTATAATTAAATATCCAATTTAAAACTCAATTCATTTGTTAAGTCAAAGTTCACTGTTTTCTTAACTTATTAATTTAACCAAAAACTTAACATTTTACGTCAAATATCATTTCAAAACTTTAAATTTACTTTCCAGTATTTACCTACATTTTAAAAAAAAAAAATTAAAGTCAAAATCACATTTACTTCAAATTTACATACATAAATTCACAAATTCAAAACTTAATATTTAGCCTTCTTAAAACCATAAAATATATATTCGTATATCAAAATTTCATACATTAAAATACATATCTTAAGAAAAACCATTTAAAAATATACCACTGATTCTGTATATAATTTTCTAACCTAGGTCAAGTGATACGAATATGTTTCATTTCAATCGCAATTTAAAAAAGAAAACCCGGGTTCTATCATTTCAAACCCGCAATCCCAAGTCAAATAAAATACAATAAAAATCACTTGAGCCTATCATTTCAGCTCATAATGATTTTCCCCTATTCTAATGTCCGTTCAGGTATATATCATTTCAACCCATAGTGTTTCTATTATAACAGGGAACTTGCAGTGTGAACATATGCATAAACAATATAAACAATTATACTAACATGTAAATGTCACAATATACTGTCATATATCATATGTCAGGTGATAATTAATAAAGTTAACATGGTAATAACATGAAATAACATATCATATACTCATCATTAACTTGCAAAACATTTTAATTACTAATCACTTGTCATCCACTTACCATTTCATAAGTAATAATGTCAGAGTGAGAAGGACTCACCTTTTCCAAAGTTAGAGACCACTACGACACATAAGAGCGATTCCAAAGGCACGACAAGCACGATTAGCTTTGAATGGATGGAGAGCGAAGATATTGCTCTTGTATACAACAATTAAACAAAGCAATATAAATATATATATTCAACACAAACTATATAATATAAATTTAAAACAATGAAAAAGATAAGAATTGAAATGGCACCACCTTGCTTTAAACATCAAGTGGGCTTGGCCATGGTCAAGTGGGCTTGCCACACCACACCTAGGCTTGGCCAAGGGCTTGATGCTACCCGAATCTCACGGCCATGGTGGTTTACATGCATGTTAGGCTCGGCCATAGAGGAAGATGGCAAGGCAAAACAAGTGGAAGGTGAAGGCAAGCAAGTGGAAGGGTTTGGGTCAAGGAATGGAAGGTTTTGGTGCACCTATGCTCGGCCTATGGTGCTAACATGGCTCGGCCATGTTCATTTCAGGTCAGGTCAAAGGTGGAGCTGATGGTTAGAGGTCATGGCACCAAGTGGTGGTGGTGTTAGAGGTGGTGGCCAAGGCTAAACATGAAGGTGATGTTGGAAATGGCTTGGCTAGGCATTGTTTTGGAGTTTTACAATGTTTTTGTGGTGGAAGCTCATCTAGATGGTCATGGCCAGATCTGGTCAGAGGAGAGGGGTGGTTTGCTATGTATGATGAGGAGAAGGAGATGGTGGTGGTGGTCGGTGAAGATGGTGGTGGTTGTGGCCGAGCTAGAAAAGAGAAAGGAAGGCAAAAACAAGCAAAATGAAGAAGAAAATAGGAAAAAGGAAGCCATAGCTTGCAATTTTTTTTTCAGAAATGAGAAATGGCCATGAGAATGCAGAGAGTGAGAAGGTTTTTCATGTGATTAACAATAATAAATGCACGGCTAGAAAGAAATGGAAGGTTAGGAAAATGAAGAGCCATGCAAATGAAGAGGCACAAGGAAAAGGAAAAGACACAAGCAGCAAAAGACTCTTGATTTTCCAATTCTTTTAAATCCAATATAAACAAATAAAAATCAAATAAATAAAAATAAAAATCTTAACAAAATAAAGTGGAAATGAAAATAAAATAACGTCTTAGGAAAAATAGAAAATACTTTATTTAATTGAAACTAGAAATTAAAAATTGTAAACAAAATACAACTGACATTGGAAAATTTCAACTACACTTTTAAAATGTTTTAAAAATGAAATATATATATATATATATAACATGCCATGTTACACATGCAAACATAAATTAGAACATGACATGACAAACAAAAATATTATTTATATAAATTAAAATAAACAATTTTGTTAAATAAAACAATTTACATACAATGGTTTAAAAAGCATAACTTTCACAATATTAATCAAATTTCAACGAAATGAAAAGCAGTATACTTAAAATTTTATTTGCTTTCATATAAGAAAAATAAATTTCAAAACTTTAATTTTTAAAATTTTAAATTAAAAGTCAAAGTTTGACTACATTGACAAAAATTCACATTTTTGGAAAATATTCTTTTTATTCATGTTTGGAATTATAATTCACATAAAAATAAAAATTTATTTTAAAATAACAAAAATTTATTCATTTTAATAAATAAAATAAAGTTTTTAAATCATAAATTCAATTTAAAATAACCAAAATATACAATTAAAATAATCACAAAATACAGGATTGTTACACGTTTGGTTGTTAAAGAGACCGGGATCGGGTATTGTCATACTCTTCGCCAATACCGAAAACCACTTTAACAACTGTGTACGTGGCGGAGATTCTAGAACGAAGTAGGAAAGTTTTGCGACAATTCTATATGAGGTTTTAGCGCATCCCTGACTCCCGTGAGTCAGCTTGATGTGGCTAAAACAGGAGCCATGCCGGACCAAGTGAGGTCATTCCTTTGATCGGGCACATTCCTTCGTTACCATTCTATTACTTTGTGATTTGATCGGGTTCACCTTTGATTTAGGAGTGTGTCTCGAGGTGGGCGGTAGTAGCTGCTATGCGTTACCACCAGTCCGGATCCGCAAATGGTATATCTACCCTGGCATTGCCACGTGTGCCTTGTCACATGCCCTATCGTGCCTTCGACGAGTTTGGTTTGTACCATACCTATGGAGTGCCCTATGATAGCCCTTCAGTTTACGGAGGAATTATGGTACTGTATAGACAATAGGATATATAAAAATATGTTAAGGGGGATATGGGTAACGCCTTAACTCTATTTTAATACTTTAATGATAGACATATTATAATAGCGTATAAGACTATATAGTAGATAGTTCCATGGATCCTTAGAGGATGGAAATCCCAAACATCCTTTGAATTACTTGTACTTCAGTTGACATTTCACTTGAGTTAAATTTACTGATATAAGAATATTAATCCTGACTCGGGTGTTTTGTGTTTTGCTTTATGCTTAGGTCGGACTGAGTGTCACAGCACTTGAGACTCACCTTTGGAGTTTGAAGCTTCGCTTGGAGATCCATCTATCTATCCTGCTTTCAGTTATTTCAGTTTATTCCAGTCATTTATGCTCAGACCCGTCAGTTGCTTATGTATTAGAGATCCATTTTTATTTTAGATTCTGTTGTATTTTGTTTTAAATATGATGTTTTATAGTAGCTCTATGAACTACTATTTATCTATTCCATTGCTTATTGTCAGATTACTCTGTGTTTGTGATTCTGTGATTGATTTTTACTGTATATGCTAAGTTTATCCAAATATAAATTAACAATCTGTTGTTTTGAGCAATTCAAGTCTGATGCGAGTGGATGATTGTCGATTTGAACGGTTTGAAATTTTAGGTCGTTACAAGGGAGGTCGATGTGTGATACTAGTTCGAAAGTAAAGTCTATTTATTCGAGCAAGTAGTTGGATTAGATATTGCGTGCTTGACTTATGTACATTGTATGGGCTTAATTATATTTATATGCTTTTTGTGTGGCATATGAGAGTTTAAGAGTGACTTTCAATTTTGTTTGAGGAAGCTTAAATAATCTTCTAAGCAATCATCAAATGCTGATGAGCGTAATGGTACGCTTAGAAATTTTGTTTATATCCTTGACGATCAAGAAATTTGTCAACCTTAGAAAAATTCTAAATCTCGTTTATTAGTCATTTGAATTTTTTAATGATGTTAAGCGTTATTTATTCCTTTATGGAATTTGATTTAATTGATAGTGTAATTTTATAGACTGTGGTTTATATAGTTGTCATTTATTAGGACTTAAATCCCGGTGCTTTTGAAAAAAATGGTTTCGAAAGAATTTGTGGAAGAAATAATATTATTATTATTTTGAAAATTTTGGTGAAGTATTATTATTTCAAAATGTTTGAAAAGGGTTCTTGTGAAGTGGAATTTTCAAATATGTTTGTTACAAATAAAATTAAGCGATTGAAAGTTTTCTGGTTTAGAAGACTCACCGGGTATATTTGTTTACTTTGTTATTGTTTTAGGAGGAAAAAAAAATACTACGGGATGCTCCATATTGTTTTGATTTTAGAGTTATACCATGCTTCAGTACGAAAAACCCCCTCTGTGTCATAATTGTTTTTAGTTATGATTTATTTCTCTTTGGAGGAATTTGAAAAAATGTTTTGAATATAAAACCATGACATTTAGTTCTAAACTTATCTTTTGAAAAGACTAGATGCTTAGTATTTTATTACAGTGTATTCTTTGTACTTTTGTTGCATATGGTTATTATACTTTTTATGTTGCTTGTGCTTAGGAAGAAATGGCTTGTGTATTGCTCTTTTGTCAGCATGGTATTCTTTTGGTTTATGTAAGTACATGATAGGTATAAGAAAGCAAGAGATTACTATTAGATTTCTTACGCATTTGCATTATTATAGTAAGTTGCTTGCAAAATAAAAATAAAACGCAAAAGAGGTATGTAGTAGATTTAGAAATCAGTATTGTGATTTATTGATGATTTTTTGTCCCAGATATGGGAGGCCACTTGGCCTTTTGTTTTCTCTATTGATTTGGGCAAGTAGCAGAAAGTAGTAGTTTTTCCAGATCGGCCATGCAAAGGAGGTGCTGTCATAATTTTTGGTAACATCTAAGATTTAATTAATAACTTAATAACTCATTTTAATTAATTATTTTTAAAGCCTAAGGTTTGGATAGGATTTTCTTCTTTTAGGAATTTCAGGGATGAAATTTTTTTAAGAGGGGAGGATGTAATATCATAGAATTTTATCATTTTGATTTTGAATATTTATTTAATTTTAAATATTTAAAAAAATTGATTTTTAAAGTTTAAGAACCTATATCCAAATATAAGGATTATTTAAATATTTTAATTGTGAATTAAATATTAATTAAAGGGATTAAATAGCCTTATTTAGCTACTTTTAATTAATAAATAATAATGGTAAACTCAATTTGTCAATTTATTTACAATAATAAATAGTTTAAATAAATAACAAGAAAATCAATTGTTAATCGACTTGATTTTTATTGTAGTATTTTTAGTTTAATTTTTAGGATTTTTCCATAATTTTTAGTTTGAAAAATATTTAAATTGTCATTCGATGTATTTTATGGCAAATGATGGTATTTTTGAAATTTTATAGAATATGATAACCAGTATATTTTTTTCATTGTTTTATGATTGTAATGCATTTCTATGCGTGATAATATTTTAATTTCATTAGTCGCGATTCATACGCGAACATAATTCTATGTAGCGATGTGCTGGAAATATTTGTATAAGCCAACTTCAACACTTAGCAAATCAAAACACTCTGACTTTTCCTTCATTTCATTTCCCTCTTCTATCTCCTTTCTATTGTCATTTCCAGTAAAAAAACAAAGCAAGCAACAAAAACTTCAAAAATTAAAATCAAAAATCCGCTCAACTAAAGATTATTAAGCAAGTTTCTTTGAGTTTGTATCGAGGAGATCTATGAATCAATATACATTTTTTTATGTAATGTTATTTTGAGGTGCACGACATTTATCATCGAACTAGGATTTTAGATTTTAGTGGTCAAGGGAGGAGATAGGCGATGGCGTTGGTTCCACTGGGTTTCTAGTGCGAAGTAGTATCTCATGCCGGTATAGGTGTCGTATAATGGGGTATTGGGAATCACAACTTTTGCTTGTCACGTTTGTGAAAGCGAGGTTATGTTCAATGAAGCTCGACTGAGCTCAAAGTGATGGTGGGGGACTCGTCTTGCTCGTGTAATGGAGTTGAACTGCGAAGGCGGTTCATGATTTTATCGAAGAATGAAGAAGAAATTATCCATTGAAGGATCAGTGATTTGGGTTTGTTCATGTAACAGTGTATCTATGCACGTTAGTTAGGATTAGAGGAAGAAGGATTAGTGGAATAATGAGGATAATTAGTTTATTAAGTTAATTATTATATTAATTGAATTAAATTTTAATCTGACATCTTTTTAATTCAATAACTATTGAATATGAGGTCGGATTTGGACGTGGTCTTTTGCGTTGGACTCACATTGACAATATCTACGTGTTGGAGTTGGATTTTTTGAATTTGAAGCTAATAGAATTTTAAGCTGATTAAACCGAAATATGAAAACGTCAACTGGAATTTTAGTGAGTCTCACTTTTAAATAAACTATATGATAATTGTGATGTTATAGATTACCTTTTAATGTTCGGTTAATAGTTTGTATATTGTGGTTTGATTTGTTTGTTGGTTGGATTCCCACTTTGGAAAGTGGATGATACATTACATGATTTACTTGACAACCTTGTAATTATATATTATTGTTCGTTTCTACTTAATTGTGGAGAACATAAATAATGATTTTGTTGCAGGGGACAAAATGAAGAAGTCGGAGTGCTTTCGTAGTGAAAAGTCGCTGCAGGACACTTCGAAGTGCACATATATATGAGATTTACAGAGGACTTTTGCAGAGAGACCCTAAGTGGTTTTTCGCTAATATTGATTTATTTATATTCTTATATTGCTTATATCGATGTTCGGTTGAAATACTTCTGACATACTGTTTGATTTGTGTAAGTATCGTCATAGCAGTTATCGCTGTACCATCACTTGTAAAATATCATCTAATTAAACTATTATGTGTGTTGAACCTGTGCTTGTATTTTTACCAAATAAATGTTTGGTCATATTTTGGCACTTTGAAACTTGTTTAAACTATATTTTCAAATATTTTGAGCATTTTGAAAATAAAGGATAAGTATTGATTAAAATTTACAAAAGAAGTTATAAATGTGGTTAATTATCTTTTAGGATAGTTAAAATTGTTTCAATTTATAAAAAGATTGCAAAATTGATTTATTATCTTTCGGGAAAATAAATATTGTTCTAAATTTATAAATGATTATAAATTTGATTATTTATTTTTTGAGATAATTAATATTGTTTAATATTTATAAAAAGATTGTAAGTTGGATTTATTACCTTTTAGGACAATTAATGTGCTTATAGAATTTATAAAAGATTTAAATTTTGATTCATTATCCTTCTAAATAATTAATATCGTTTAAATTTATAGAAATATTATAATTTGATTTATGGTCTTTTGGAATTAATGTTATTTAAAATTTATAAAAGAATTATATCGCCTATCTTCAGGATGGTTAACATTGTTTAGAATTAACAAAAAGTATTTAAATTTATTTATTCATTTCTTGGATAAAAATGTTATTTTAAATCTATTAATGATAGTTAATAAATACGGAAGTCTTTATAAAGGAGTGTTTAAAAAATAAAGCTAAGTGTAAATTGTTTGGGGGTTTGTAGTAAATAATGTTTTCAATGACATTCATTTTTTACCCTTCTTTTTGATACACTCAGAAATATAATTTGCTCTTTAATAAATATTTTTAAAGAGTGTTTTTAAAGTGTTTTACAAATATTTTGATGTGAAAATCATACACAAGTGAGAATCAAAGTTGTAAAAGTTTAATTCATTTATTTGTGGCAAGTGTCTACGATTTAATTTCCATATACAATCATTCGTTTATTTCCTATAGTTGATTTCTTGACTATCGATTCGGATATCCTTCTTAGTTTTGTGGATAAAAGATGATTGCTTTTGCTCCATTGGGGCATTTAAACTCTTTCAATTCTTAAATTTAAGAATATCATCGAATCAAGATTTATAGCGGCACTGTCTTATCTTGTCCGGCTTCATAGTTTTCCTCGGAGTAGTGCTAGTTTGTTTGTGATAGTTGATTATCAACTATCGATTTTATATCCTTCTTTGTGCTTCACAATCTAAGATGATTTGTTGCTCATTTTGAGCATTGGCATCAAACATCATGGATAACTAATACCAATGAGCGAGTGGGAGCTAAGCGAGCTGGGTTGCACCCATTAGAGTATATTCACATTTATCTAGAGATTTGTTGGTAGCATGTATGCAATAATATGAATATTTGGATGGTCGAGTGAGACATAGTCCAACTTGGAAGTTCCCGAGAGTGATGCGTGTTTGGCATAGGCTCTCAAGTATATTTTATCTAGAGGTATACTTTCACTGTAGGGGGTGTGCCTTCTTAGTCATGTTGGATAAATTCATTCTCTTTGTTTGATTCGAACCTTGGAGTTAATTTTTCTTAATTGCATCGAGAAATGTCTTGAGCCCTTGTCTATGTTTAATTATTTTTATCTGTTCTTTAAGTTTGGATTTTAAACTTATATGTGTCCATCCTTTTTGTTTGGATTTTTTTTTTTGTTTTTATCTCTTTATGTATGAATGTTGTTCTTTTGAGGTAAAAACTCGTTCCATGTTTAGCGGCCTGGTCTTATAGAATTATATTATGTAACCATATCCCTTGAATTTTCTCACGCTATTTTTCTAGACCGACGAGGGTGTTATTTATTATAATGCTCAGGTCAGGCCGAGTATTTTCTAGGTTGGCATTAGTGTTATGGAGCTGTTGGAGAAGAGCCTTATGCTCACCTATCGTAGTATTTTATTGTCTATTGTATTATATTGTATACCTATCAGCAATCGTAAGGTCAAAAATTTATAACTGTCCAGTTGATGAGGTTAATTTTTAACTTTGATGTACGTTGTATCATGGATTGATAGTTTATATTGTCTTTATTATATTATATGTTTTTCTTTCTGCTACGAGATTCTGCTTTCCCTGTTTGTTCTTTTATTTTACCTCTAACAATTTGCCTTTTCGGTGATTCAATGTTCAGCATTGGAATACTGTGGATGTACTTGGTGTCGAATTTCGATAGTCGAAAAGGCGGGTTGTTGTGTATAAAATCATTTCACAAATGTTTATTTTTGTTTAGACTATAATAAAGAACTTTTGTTAAAATCAAATTTTAACCCAACATTATCATCAAATGCCTTATAGTTAAATTATGAAATTTAATTCACAAGGTGTTCGTTTCAAGGTCCCCATTACTTACCATCTACACCACCAATGCAGTGAAGACATAAAGCCACTCATAAATTGGTTGAGCATATTTCAAAAATCAACAAATAATAGTCAATGCTCCTAAACTGGACGAGTATGACTAATTAAACAATAACTGATAATAATTGAATATTATTATTTCCTAACAAACAAACACATCATGAATAACTATATCAATTTTTGAAAATTACTCTTTTATATATAAATATAAAATCTAGGTAAAATTATTTTATTCACCATTTTCAAAAACAATACTGTGCGGGTTTGCCTTGTCTATGTGTTTAGAAATCCTTATCGATATAGTTGTATCTTCTATATCGATTAGAATTCATAAACCACTCAACAAACCAAACAACACAATATAAAACAATTCAATAGCACTAACAAATATGCGTCTCATATATATAATACACTCAAACTCATTCTAAGGTGTTACTAACCCTATCTCTAATGAGTCTACCCTACCAATGCCTACATGTTTGCTCAACCTAAGCTCTAATACGTGTAACGATCCGTATTTTTGATAATTAAAAATATTAAATTTAATAAGATTTTTGGAATTTAATATTGTGAGAAACTAAAAAAAAAATTGATTTATAAATGGAAAAAAATTATTTGAATATAATCTAATAAGATTGATTGAATGAAATTGACAACTTTTTAATGTTATTTCAATTAATGGTAATAATAAACGTAAATAAGGATTTAAATCAATGTTGTATTTAATGGTGAAATTATATGTTATTTAATCGAAGTTGGTTTTAATATAGACTATGAAATCAATTAGTTAGTAAATAAATGTATTAACCTTGTCTATAAACAATAATTTTATTAATGTGTTTAAAATTACTAAGATGTAACTATTGTTTTATTTCTCGTCCTATTATTTAATCCATTGAAATTAAATTGGAAATCAATAAAATTTAATGTAAGTGCAATAGTGCAGTTATTATAAAAAAAAGACATTAACTCTAGAAAATGAGTATAATAAATGGAAACTTATGTTAATAAATAAATCACATAAGGAATTATTGATTTTATATAGAAGAATTTTAAATCAATATAAAAGAATTTGATTGAAACTAAAATTATAATAAATTAGGATTTTATTACGGTTGTAATTGTACGCTGAAATTAATGTAATATTTAAATCTTGACATTAATATGGAAAATTTAATTTTAAAAATATTACTAATTTCTGTGTAATCAGTAATGATGAAAATGGTTAACTTTTAAATTTAAATTTTAAGTGATTAAACTGATTTTTAATTTATAATTCATTTAATTAATGTGTAAAATTTGTCGTTTTGGGCACCGTCTCGGATTTCGATGAAACCGGTTTCATCGGATCCATAAATAGTGAATTATTATGGGATTTCAAGTTTAGTAACGATCGGACTTATCTTTTGATTGTGCGAGCTCGAAACGCGTAGAAATCAATTAAAGGAATTCAAATGAAAATTATTCGATTTTGAAAGCTAACTTCTATATACAATGGAATTAGGGTTTGAAATTAGTTTCATTCAGTTTAGAAATATTAAAAACCTATATTTTGATTTATTGGATGACCTACTTTCATTTCGGGAACGAAACGGGCTTTTCGTGTCTTTGTTATCGCTTCGACCCATTCGATATGTTCCATCCATTCTTATCCATCTCTGCCTATATATATGTCATTATAAACTCTGCTACTTCTATTCCCTTTTCTGTATGTATAATCGTATGTTCCATTATCTATTCCTTCTTAATGGCAGACATTTCGAACCCTAATTACAAATTCAAAATCAAACTCCAAAATTCAAATTGCTCAAACTCTATCATATAATATATCATCACGAAGATCTCAACGAACGTAATCTGCGTCTGCAATTCATTTTTCAATGGAGGCTCCATTTGTCCAAAAGTCAGCCATCTTTCCTCGGCTGTCCATATTAGGGTTTCATGATTAACGGTGGATCGTCGCCCAATCGATGATCGGGAAGTGCCGTCGTGTAAAGGAGGAGGTGCATCTTTGATCCATGATCATCGGTCATCTAAAGGGGGAATGGAATCACCCAAAGTGGCGAGCATATTCGATCACGACGGCGGAGCAGGGGACATGACCAGGGAGGTGTGGCCGGTGATGAGCTGTCCGATGGTGGTTGGCGATCACGTTGTAGTGACGTATGGTAGCGGTGGCTGGTGATCAAATGAGGCAGCTGTAGGGTTGGAGTCCGATCATGTTCGCGATGTAGTGTTTATAAAGGTAGCATAAATTACGTTTTTACCCATTGCTATTTTAATTTAATTTTTAAAATTTCAAATGTTCTAATATCGATAACTTTTTCATACGAGCTCCGCTTGACACATGGTTTCTTCTGTCGGGTTCGTATCGTAATTCCGGACAATAAGGAACTAGATTGGTTGAAGTTGGAGATTGTTGGAATTTTGGGCTTTGATTGGATTTTAAATTGACTATAAAATTAAGGTTAGTGATTTAAATCACTCACGCAATAGTAAACCTTCTAATGTTAGTTAAATTCAATTTATGAATTGATACGAATTTATTGGTTTGGTAGTTTAAATTTGACATTTTAGTTGTAATTGAATTTTTTATTGAATTAAATCAACATTTTTTTAGCAAGGCCGACGGGGTTGAATGGTCCCCTACCATTACATTAAATCGACATTTAAATTAATATTTGATTTAATTGCTAGTTAAATACCTGATATTGATTGCTAATAAAGTATTTTGAATTATTGGCTAATTTGGATGCTGATTGTGTGTCTATTTGTTGATATTTTGGATGATTGGATGTTTATTTATTTTATATTTCCCTACTAGCGCTCTGTATATTAAGCGACAGCATATAAACTGTTATTTGAGTTGATACGAATAAATTAAGAAATAGATTGAAAGGATATATACCTATGACACTTTGATTTGGATTGAAATGATATATATCCATCCCTATAATTAAAATTGAAATAACCCATCACTTGGACATAGAGTAGAAAATTATATACGGATACGGCATTGGCTAAATTAAATGGTTTTAAAATATTGAATATGGATTTTGGTTAATGATAATGTTCTAAAGGAAATAAATTGTGGATTTATTTGAATTGAATTATTTTCTAATGAGGCAAAATGAGATTTATAATTGAAATGGTTACTTGCATGCATTTGATAATAGTATCATGTAAAACAAAATTAGGCAAAACAAGACCTTCTAGAGTTTAATATTAACAATTTATCTTAATTATTCCTTTTACTTTGCTATATAGATACACAAAACATTACTTTGCTATATACAAGATTGCTAGTTAAAAATGCTAACAAAAGATAGGTTCTTATGCATTTAAATATTCATGCTATCATGGAGTATATTTTTTTATATATGATTTGAATCCAGTGTCGTTTTTTATTAAATTTATGTTGAAGTGAAGTATGTGGGAAACCACCTGTAGCGATCCTGACTCGGCCTTCGAAAATCGACACCGAATACGACACTCGTATTCAAATGCCGCAGATCCAAACGTCGAATCTGGTTCGCCGGAGCTTATAACACCATTAAGTAAAACAACACAGCGGAAGAGAAAGAATAGCATATATCAATATACAACATTGATACAATATCAGATACAATATGATACAACAGATGATACAATGAATATCAATATACATCAGAGATATGATACAAGATAATAGCAGCGGAAAGGAAAAGATAACACAGCAGCGGAACAAAAATCTCTAATATGGTCTTCAAGAAGGGACTCCAGCATCGGTAATCTTCATCTCCAAATCACCAATACAACGATAGCTCGAACTCTCAATAACGATGCACAAAACTAAGTAAGTGCAGTCCCGATCCAAAGATGGAACTAGCTCCAGATAATCTACTAAACCTGACTATCTGAAAAACCCAACTCTAGACTGCCCGTGTGGGAAAATAGTGGGAACCCAGAGTTTAGGAAAGGAACAATAAACTCCAGGTCAGTCATGGGACTGGTATGAGCAAACAAAAACAGTTGGTCTTTAAAACAGACAACAAGATAATTTAAAATAAATCCGCAATGCTTTTTGGAAAATGAAACTACCATAAGGCCTCCCGCCACACACACAATGCAAACGTAGAATTGGAGGATATTTCTCCTTATGATAGTCAAATATGCTTGATACGAGAAAATTTCTTTGATATTATTATTATAAGTGCAAAGTGTGGAAAACCATTTCGAAAGTATAATATAAATCCTAGCCAGCATACGACATTTCATCGTATGCCTACTATAGCTACCATGTTCAATATCATGTTACCGCCACATTCCATGGCAGGTTATACAACTAAAACCGTACAGGGCGCGTATTGTTTTGATTGGATTTCCAACAAATGGTCAGGCTAAGGAACTTCCTACTGTCTATGGGATCGCCTCTGGCGGGACGTCCCGAGAACTAACGTTACGGTTAGATCTCTGCCAACACAAGGCCGGGTTACCTCTGTAACTAGGTAACTACTACTCGAGCATTCCATCCCCCGGTCCTTTGGGACCTTTATCCGAGGCGCCTCAAAGCAACAACCACACAGTAAATGAGATTGGAGCAACCACATGAGTAAGTATCTGGGCTCCATACCATGATACCACCCTTTACCAGAAGGGAATGACACACCCTAAAGGGAGCGACCCTCATAACCTTGCCGCATCTTTCCTGTTTCGACCATTTCTGGGGTGTGAGGTCCTGATGCAGTCTCGTCCACAAAGCTACGCTTTGGCACAAAGCCATGCTTTGGGTCAACAGATGACCAAAGCAATGATCACAAAGATAAATGATCAAACAAATGATCATATCACAAATGATCAACCAATGATCATCACACAGCAGCACTCAGCATGCCACATTACCAAATTGGGAATATATCACTGATAAATATCAACTACATAACCTCTGAGCTCGTACGTCTCAGAGAAGGGTGTTAAGCTAAGAGAATAAATTCTCCGCCACCAAGCAGAAATGTATTTGATAGAGATCAGTTTAATATCTCAAAGTGTAATGTCGGACATACAACCATACAAGTCTGTTCCGGGTTCGAACAGAACCGAAGGCACTTCCGAAGAAGCCCTTGCAAATCCGGGTATCCACAATCCCGATCGGACTTCCCATCACTAAGGGAATCTCTATACCGTAGCTACTCGGTGCAGAGACAATCGATAGGTTATCCTATCGTTCTCACAAATACCCGGTCTTCACCACCGGTCTTCAATTGAAATCCATAATGTCGTATCACTATTCGGAATGGGTTATATGACACAAGGTCCTCTCCCGACTAAACCGAATAGTAAGCGCCATATTTAAAACATATGGATATGGGATTCGGTTAAGTCACAACTTAAAAATCCAAAGCTTTCCTTTCAAATGGTTAACAAATTACCATTTTAAATCTTTAAATAAAAAGATTTATTTCACAAAGTTTCACCCAGTTTCACAAAGGTCCATTTATAGATTTCCAAAACAAACTTCCATTCCAAACGGATTAACTCGTTAAATCTTTAAATTAAAGATTTAACTTATAGCATTCAAAACACGTTTCCAAAGATATATCTATAACTTGGAAAACCATTTTCATATTAGACCTGAATCCTTTTAACACCAATTGGAAGTTCATTCCTTATGTGAAAGCTTTTATTTATCTATTTATTTTTTTTTTATTTTTTTTTGAAAACAAATAGTTTTCGTTCCAGAAAAATCCAATTTTATCTATACAAGTTGAGATCTTGGGTTGAATTTAAATTCCAAAACATTACTTTTGAAAAGGTTTAAAAACCCATATAAAGCCATTTATAAGTAGAATAACCCTTTTTAACCCATAGTTTCCAAACCATAGAATTCAATCCCAAATATTGAATTTAAATCAAATTATAAACTCAATCTAGTTATTCAAAATAACTATTTTCAAAAGCTTCAATTCTAATTCCAAAACTATTTTGGATTTAAAAAATTTAATTTTAAAACAATTTCAAAATCTGTAACTTAACTAATTTCCACGTGCAATCCATATTTGTGTGTGTATAAGTGTGGTCCAGGGGTTCAACACAATAGTGCACAACATCAATCATCACAGATTCAATCATATCGATAAGCGGTATATCCCATAACGCTTATCGTACTCACAAATTCATAGATAAAATAAATTTATCAATCACAAAGATTTATCATTACAATTCGATGTGGGTTTCGGATAACCAACTGGAATCCGACTCCCTGTCGCATCGAAATCCAAATGTCGTTCTACGGGTCAAGGGTTTGCATATTCATATAACGATGTATACATCACAGACATAACAACTTAACACTAAGCTTTACATAGCATCACATCACATAACAAATATATTAATCCATCACATAACAATCAAACATCTTTAATTAAGATGAATAAACCGTGTGGTTATAAATTTATTACCCACAATGATTACTTCTATTTGAAATCTTTAAATCAATGATTAATTATCATTAACTATAATTAATTAAGTCTTAACCATCTTCATCTATTAATCATTTATTTAATTAATTATATTAATTAATTATCCTTTAATTGTAATTAATTAAATCTTAATTACTTATTCCTCAATTAATTACCTTAATATATAAACTTCTAATTATTGATTAATTAAATCTTAATTATAATTAATTGTCCTTAATCGATTAATCAATAAATATTATTATTATTTAATTAATTACAATAATTAATTACACCTTAGTTAATAATGGTTTCTTAATCACTTTAGGTTAATTAACCTTAATTTATTATTCTTGATATAATTACAACATTAATTAATTTTACTTTAAAGTAATTAACCCTAAATATTTGATAAATCAATCTTTAATTATCTACTATAATTACTCTCACTAAGTAATTGTTATTTTATTTAATCATTTGTTTATTACTTGATTAATTAACTTAATAGTTTAATGAGTCCAAATCATTTAAATCCTATTTATTTATTTTTAAGATAAAACATCTCTTACTTAAATAAAGCATTTAAAAACAATTCAAATTCAAAAATTTCCTTAATTTCAAAACTGAAAAACAGATTGAATCTTTATTCCAAATTTAAACTTAATTCTTTAAAGCTTTACTTACATTTTTCATCTTCATTTTAAAACTCAAATTATTTAACCATTTCTCAAATAGTTAAACAAATTAATTTTTTTTTAAAAATTTATTTTATTTAAAAACTGAAATTCAAACCCAATTCCAGATTTTAAATCTCAGATTCAAACTTATTTTAAAACCTATAGTTTACAATTTAAAATTCCAGTTTAAATTCAAAACCAATATTCTTTTTTATACTTTAAAAAAAGTTGTTAAAACTAAAATTAAAAATTATTTCAAACTCAGATTCAAATTTCTTGAATTCAGATTCAAATTCAGATTTAAACTTAGTTTAAAATTTTTAGTTTACATTTTAAAACTTGTTTTAAAATTTAAACCAGAAAAGGTTATGTTTTTTTTTTTGTTTAAAACCCTGAAACAATTTTAACCTGAGACCTGCTTCGGGTTACCCCCGATGAAAATGCTTCTCTGCTTCGAGTTCCTACTCGAACTGACCTGAGAGAGAAATTTTTCACAATTTTGTTTAAGTTTTAAAAACTAACACAATACCACCCCAAAACGTCACGAGTTTAGCTTCGAGTTCTTCCACTCCATCCCCCGAGCAGTGCTTCGGGTTAGCTGCTTTCTTCCCCAACTATTTCAACTGACACCGCCACCACCTCATGCACGTGCACAATTGAAACCACCACCCTTGGTCGAAGCTACGGCCACCAACGAGTCGACCTCCATCCCTCGAAACCACACAATTACCCAGAACACAAATTTATTTAAAAAAAAAGAATCGAGCTGCCCCTACCCAACAACCCAGCAGAACCTCACCAGAAAAGAGTCTCGCCCCGCCTCCTCCAATCGTCAGAGGCTACTATATTTGGTCCACGCCTTCGTCGTCGTGTCACGCTTCGATTCGCCCCAAAGACATGAAGTCCGATCACCCGTGGACGACGCAGCATCGTCATTTCGAACGTGCACACAATGGGTTCTAAAACCCTAATTCGATCTCGCATTCACAATTTAAGATTTTATAAATTCTGCCCTTATTTTTCTATTAATGTCGATCACTCCACCTAGCTGCGGCGATAATCTCGAGGGCCACGATCACTTGGATCATTGGATTTTGACAAAGGTTCCATTTCCTGATCAACCCAAAATTCTCGATGAAGACCCAATGAAAATTCTATATTTTGCTTTCAAAAATCATCGTTTTCGATGATGATTCTCAAAGTATTCTTGAAATCAAGATTTAAGATGTTTAAATTTTTGGCCATCTTGAATGATGACTGAGCTTTACAGTTTCCAGAGGAAAAAAAAACTATATAACTTGCTTCATTTGTTACTGTAATGTTATGCAAATTTAAACAACGAATTTAACTTGTTTACCAACATTTCAGAAACAAGGAGAGGAAGAAGATGTTGAATTAGTGTATAGTTTACTCTGTAAAACCAGAGATTTGAGCATGACAGTGTTTTACAGTTTACAGAGAAGAAGGAAGCTCTAAAAAAATTTTTGCTTTAATTTATCTCTAAAACATAGTGTAAGTTTGAACTACACTTAAACTTATTTTGCAATTCATAATATTTTTCTTTTCTTTTTCCAGAAGAATATGGGAGAGAGGATTTTAAGTCCCCTGTAACTGAATGTTACAGAAAACAGGAATGGGAAAACAAATGTTTTCCAGGAAAATCAAACATAAGCATACCATTCATTCACTTCAAAGCCATCACATCCATACAGGGATTCAGCACAAAGAAATTGAATAAACATAGGTCTACTCACTAACAACAATAACAAATTCAAAGTTAAAGGTTTAGCTCACCTGAAATGTGAAGGTAGAAGCAAAGAACAGGGAACAGAGAATAAAATCCCGACAGTTTCAAATAAAGGATGAAAGAAAGCCTGCATCCTTTTCTTCTTCTTTAATCTTGGAGTTTAGATCTGTAAATTGTAAGTATAGATCTTTATTTACCTTTTGTTTTGCTTATTCATTTCATAAATAAACAAAGTTTTTAATTTTCGTACTTACGGTATGAATTCTTGTGTATATAACAGAGGATTTCCTGCATTTGAAAACAGAAACAAATTTTGCCTTGCACTTGATTTGTTTCTCTGCAATTTGATTGACAAAGTCGTTTAAATCTTTGTTTTACTTACTGATCACTACCATCAAATTCAAATTTTTAAAAATTGAAATTTACTTGCCTTTCATTATTTCCAGGTTTTCATTTCATTTTTTCTAGATTTCTGAAGTTGCTTCTAGCTTTTGTTTTTGAATCTTCTTGAATTCCAGATTTTGCTTTTGATTTGCATGCAGAACCAATTTCCAGATTGCAGACTTGCTTACTTGATTTTAATTCCAGGGTTGATTAAACTGAATTTTTTTTTGTTTGGAGATGAATTTGGAAATCTGGTTCATAATGTTTTTCAGATTTTTTATCAATTTTTGTTTCTTTGGTGTTTGGACTTGTGCCATCAAATCCTTGATACTATTTGTTTCCAGTTTTCTAAAAAGCTATTATAATTGCTTGTGGGGAAATGGAAAGGTTTTTGTAATTTTTAATCTTATTATTTAATTCAATTTGATGCCATTTGTAAAGAGATATCTTATGCCTTAGATTTTTGTTGATCATTCTACTCCGTTGTGAATGTATAATTAGCCTTTGATGTTTACAAAGCAAAAGAAAGTTTTGTGGATTTATTTCCTATGTTATATATACTTTTATAAACCAATATATATATATATATCTTTATTCATTTGTGTGTATGTATATACATATACAATGTTAAAAGAATTTTGTTTCTTAGCCAATATTTACATATATACATTATATCTCAATGAATTTTAAATTCCATTTATGTCCATATACATACTCACATATGCAATATACATTTTTGTTTGTTATTTCAACTTGTACCAATTTAAAGAAACAAATAATTTAAAACTAATTTTTATTAATAAGTGAATTTTTTTCCTTTTCAAAAGAAAGTATGTATTATATAATTTGAATTCAAATGATTTCCTTAAAATATTTATCATCTCAAGATTCTTAAACACAAAATCAATTGGAATTTATTTATGTATAGTTTATAATTACTTTTTTTTCAATTTATTCTCAAATTATATTTCAAAAGTTAAAAATATATTATTAACTTATATTGACAGATTTTAGGATGTTATTTTATTTTATTTAATTTATAAGATATTAAATATAGAATTTCAAATTCATAGTTAAATTGTAGAATCAATGTCCAAATAAATACATATCCTATTTAAATTTGAAAAATTTAAATTAATCTACAATTTTATTCAAAAAAATACATTTTAATTATCAATTTAAATTTAATTGAAAATCGGGATCGTTACACCACCAACCACTTAAAAGAGGTGCTGTCAGAATTTTATTAAATCTGATAAGTTTATGATATTACCTAAGGTTTATAGAGATTTAACTAAGTTTAATTTTGATAGAAATTAGCTAAGCTTAAAAAAATTACCGATTGTTGCAAAAAAATAATTATGTTAAGCAATTTTTATTAAACTTAAAAACAACTAAGTTTTACAAAGAAATAAGCAAGTTTATAAAAAAATAATTAAGTTTTACACAAATTTAACTAAGTTGACTAAAAGTTTGTAAAAATTAACTAGTTTTAAAATTTTTAATTGAATTTATAAAAATTAACTAAACTAACCGTTTTATAAAAATTAAATAATTTTCTAAAAATCAACTAGATTTTTTAAAACTTAAATAAATTTATAAAAATTAACTAAGTTAACCAAGTTTTATAAAAGTTAAATACTTTTATAAATATTAATGGAATTTATAAAAATTAATTAAGTTTTACAAAAAATTAACTAAGTTAACCAAGTTTTATAAAAACTAACTAAATTAATTAGAGTTAACCTAATTTATAAAAATTAACTAATTTTTATATAAGTTAACTAAGTTTTATAGAAATTCTAGAATTTTATAAAAATTAATTATTTAAAAAAATAACTAAGTTTTAAAAATAACTAACCAAGTTAATAAATTTAGCTATTATTTTTATAAAAGCTAGCCAAGTTTTATAAAAATTTGACTAAATTTTATAAGTTTGTAAAATATAATTAAGTCTTATAAATATTAGCCGAGTTCTATAAGAATTAAACAAGTTCATAAAAATGATCATGTTTAATAAATATTTAACAAAACTAACTAAATTTCTAAAGAATTTATTAAGTTCTAAAAATATTTGGCTAAGTTAACTAAGTTTCTAAAATTAAATAGGTTCATAAAAATCACTAAGTTCTATAAAAATTAAATAAGTTCATAAAAATTAATGGTATTAGTAATAGTATAAATAATAATTATCGCTACAAGAAAATGGTGTTTGTGTGTGTGTATATATATTGTTAAAACAAATACAATATTTGAATAACATACATAAGCCAGTACAGAGTTCTTGAACTTATTTTATTCAAATAAGTTTAAGTTGCAATAAAAGCTTGCATAAAAAACCAAATTTATTATATTGGTGCATAATAATAACTAATCATGTTCCACCAAGAATCTAAAGGGCATAACAAAACAAGCTTTAGACCATCTAGCCTTGGGTTGGATAAGTCATGTATGAATCTTATGACAAGTTTCTCTTTGACAGATGATGTTTGATGTTTCTGAAATTAGAGTACATGTTGGAAGGTCGTCAAACGTATGTTCGTTCCCTCTTTCTCCTTCAAAAATCAGTCATGCTTTGATTATATTGTATTATTTTGTAGTGCTATTCATATATCATTACTTTTGGTTAGTGCAGTTGTATGTATTATTCCATTCCCTTGTATGAACTATTACTTTCGATCACAAGTACTTGTATGTTTAATACTTTGTTTATAAAATACTATGGATATATAACGTGGTTTGACTTATAAATATGCTTGATTAGGCACATTATAATGTGTTTATTATGGTACTTTGAACTATTATAATATACATACACACACATATACATACACACACACACACACATATATAAAAGTGTGAATGTGCACAACATTAAAAAAAATGCTATGAAAAATAATCTATAGCGTATAAAAACGCCATAAAAGTAGGCAAGGCATTGTTATTTCTTTCTATAGCGCTTCTAAAATGCTACAAATAATCTAGAGCATTTTGAAAATGCTATGAAAAAACTATAGTCACCGCTTTCGTATGCCCAGCATTTCAAAAACTATGAAAAAAATTCTACAACCACCAAAGAAACACAATTGAAAGTTAATTGTATAAGAAATAAAGCAATAAGAACTTAAAATTGACAGAAAACGCCGTAATAGGTTACTTTTTATAGTGTTTTTATAATGCTATAGAATCTGCCAGACATATTATAACATGTCGTTTTACAGCGTTTTATTAAAATGCTAAAATAGCCATTTATAGCGATTTTAAAACGCTATTTAAGGGTCAGATTGTTGTAGCGGGTGCTTCAATCATTAGGTCGTTTGCTAATTGTAGATGACTGAAGCTGTGCCTACAAGTTAGCGGATTTTTTTCTTGGATCCATCGAAGGTCCAAGAGTACGAGGTCGACCTTGCTAGCGCTCTTTCCCTGTATGGATTTAATGGAATAGAGACTCTTTATCCCTTAGTTGCTGATAGAGCCAACCAACTTTCGACAGGCTACTTCGCATGGTCACTTGCCTATATACAGAGAGGGGAGATGCTTCCTTACACCACTTCTTTTTTCGATTCTTAAATGCCCATAGGATGGTTACCGTGCAACTATCTCCTAATAGGTATAGCCATTTGACTAGGTTGTACATAGTCTGCCATGATCTAGGCCTCCTAAAACCCAACCCAATCTTCCATAGGATGGTTTTTAAACTATAAAGGAAGACAACACCCCACTAGACCACTAGTACTACCAAATGGGTTGCGACACTCCATCCTTCTTTTATGGCCTCTTATGCAAGGTGGGTGGCTACCAGGATCATTTCTTCTTCATGCCAGCGACCGTCAACCTCGTCCACTAAATACAAGACTTTTAGGTTCCAAGGAAGCTTTACCTTCTGCTTAATTTAACTAAACTTGAACTTGTTTCCTAACAACCTCTAATTTTTTTTATTATTTAGGAGAACCTTGTTGAATTTGGTGTTGGCTTGGCTCTTTAAAAACATTACTACTAGCGGCTTAAGGAGGCTGATGAAATAGGAAGGAATGTGGTCCTTTCATCGACGAATGAGAATCTCCATAGGGTGGGATTGTTGGGCCCGAATAGTCTATGGCGATGATGGAGGAGGCACTCATGTCCTAAGGATTACACAGGTGACGCCCACCAGGGTGGTCATACATGAGATACCCAGGGAAGTTGTTGCAGATGTTGTAGAAAAGGAGGCCAAAGGGACCAACCTAGGTCATGATGCGAGCCCTTGTCATCTGCGCAATGAGGATGTGACTTATGACACTGCTTTTGGATGATGTAGTGGTCCCTGACCACTATGCCTCTTAGTCTTTGAGTTACTATAGCACTCCTGAGATACTCAAGAGGTCTAGCAATTGGAAAGGGAGCTAGATACACTGGTGAGCGCAGGCTTCTCCTCAGAGGCCCCTCCTACCCCTAGGTATCAAAATCAATTACGCATACCATGCCATCAGAATACAACCGCTAATGGAGCACTGTCTAGTTGTAGCAGCATGGCGTCCTCTTAGCCGCCTACGATTAGAAGGCAGTGAGGGGTCCAATCTGATGACTATTATTTTAGTTTGATTTGAGTTGTCTTTGTGATCATTCTTGAAGTCTTGCAAATTGTTACATGTTTGTTCTTTAATGTGGTTTTCCTAAACTTTGCGTAGCTGGTGGACACAGCTGACTTCAAGGGGATTCTCAACAGACACAACCACGACAACACTAAGGCGCCATCGCTGCTCATCATCAAATAACCTTGACCTCTCAATTGAGCTATTCGGGGGTAACATTGGTCCCCCAATCGATTTTCGTTGTAACACCATTCTTCAACATATGTTATATGCTCGCTTGTGAAAGTGCCTGCTTAGAGAAGGCGTGGTCCAAGAGGCCCTTTGTAGAAGAGCCAAAGAGCTCCAGTTGTCGTCCTTCCTTCAAATTCTCTATGGAGGAGGACGTGATTGGACCCTTGTCGTGGGACAACCAATTTGGCATAGTGGATTTCACTGCTCTAAGATCGATCAAATAGTGGGATAAGGCTGGAGTGCTAATGCTTTTTGCAATCACTAATTAGGGTGGCCTCAAAGGCCAAGGCTAAGGCAGGTCGACATAAGTCTTGCTGGGGCCCTTATTCTCTAAAGGCAATGGTGGACGGTGAATGAGGCCTATTTGGTAAGATTTATCAAATCGTAGCTTTTATTTCCCTTCTCATTATTTATAATTTCTCATACTTGGATCATAGTTTAGGTCGACGATGAGGTCACAGCTCGTCAACTAGCGGAAGGGAAGGTGACAGAGCTTAAGTGGAAAGACCTCGAGGCTGGGAGGCAAAGCCTATGGCAGAGGCATCCAGAGACACAACTGTCGTGGAGCGAGCTGATGAGAAAGAGTGGATCAAGGAGGAGCTTAATTGATTATGGGAGGATTCAGAGATCAGTTGCGAGGAGGCCAATAAGCTGAGGAGGTCACTTCATCAACATTTATGTTACATGATTCTAGAGGAGCAAGCGGCGGTGAGCGATGCTTAGGACAAGGAACGAAAAAATAGGCTGACGATCATGCTTAAGATGATATCTGATGCAAACTACCAACTCCCCTTAATCATTAATTTCCTCCCCTCGACTAACTATGCTTAAGTTTTTTGAGACTTAGCATTGGAGATGGCAACTGGTTGCCAGACTCCCCTTTTGGTCTTGACCCCAAAACAAATTGCTTCCTGGGTAGGAGCCCTTGGTGGATAGTCCTGGATGCTATTTTGGAGGTGGATAAGAAAATAAAATATGATAATGACATTTGGGTCGTTGGACACCTTACACCCTTTTGTGCAATGGAATAGATGGTCAACCTTTTCCTTTCTTTTTCCTGTAATACTTTATAGGTCGGGCAAGGCCCTTAATTTTTCTAATGAACAAAATTGTATTTCTGATTTGACTTAAATGTTTACACTACTATGTTCCACGTCTATTTCTTTCTTTCCTGCTAGTATTTTACAGTAATGACTATTTAACATGTTTACTTTTATGCGTTCATCAATTTTTATATTTTGTAGGATGGTTGAAGCAAACCTACCATTGTTAAGAAAACATGTAGACCTAGGAACTTATGCACAATATAGAAAATAAGTAAATGGAAAGAAAACAAAGAACAACTGAACAAGCAACGGGCTTATCTTTTTGCTGAGATGATTTGCACTAGTTAACATGTATGGATTAATCTAAGTGTGAGGCGAGGCTTCCTTTTTTGGATGCTGGATCCTCATGTTTTTGATCTACTCTTCAAGTGAGAATTGTCGGGCCAATGATGGCACTAGTGCCCTATATTATTGTAGGGATGGGCAGTACCAAAGGCGAGCGAATCAAGACCACGACATGCATAGTCGCTCCATATGTTCATTCGATTCCTCCACCATAAAAGAGAGCGTTCTTTTGCTCGTACATCAACATGGTGTAACACTACGAATGCTAGAATCGGGATTACATCATGGGTAATCATTCTCATCTTGGCACTAATTCCCTACTCAGTTAGAGTTACGGGCAACATCACGGGAAAATGAATCAGGACCACGGCGAGGATGGTCGCACCATCTATTCATCGATGTTGTTGATAGAGAAGGGAGCATCGTCTGGCTAATGCATCCTCATGGAGCAACACTGCAGATGCTATGTTTTGGATTACATCATGGGTAATCAGCTCATCCTAGTGCCAGTGCCCGCTAGAGGGATGGGTAGCATCATAGTAAACAAATTGGGATCATAGTATTGCATAGTCCCACCATTTGTTCATTGATTCCTCCAATATGGAAGAGAGCGTTGTTTGGCTAGCACATCCTCACAAAGTAGTACACCATATATGTAGGAATCGAGATCACGTTTTTGGTGGTCCCGCCCTCCGTGTGATATTGTCTCTGGTATGGAACAGAGCGTTGATTGGCTTATGCATCCTCATGGAGCGGTACACCATGGATGCTGGAACTGAGACCACAGTGTAGGTGGTTATAGAATCCACTTAACGGTGTACCCAGAATGGAAGGCAACATTAATTAGTGTTACAGTCAAATTTTCTACAATCTTCAAATGGATTTAAATGATCAAATTGGACGAGCAAATGATGAAGAAATGAGACAAGGACTTGGAAAAAATCCTAGAAAGGCAAGATAAAGGAAATATAAAAAATAAACGAAAAAGGTGAAATAGAGTTTCACAACTTGACACCGAGTTTGTTTGAAGCAAACATACAAAAACCAAGGGTCGGATTCCAAGCGAGCAAGAAAAAACTCAAGCACAACAATCTCAGGAAAGCCCAAGTCAAGCCTAAAGTAAACACCGAAAAATCTAAGGTCGAACTTCACGATCCATGATCCATCATTCGTCACCGATCTATGTAGCTTGGGTCGGAGATTGCCATGTGACTTTTGTGGGATGATGTGCACAACATAGAGAAGACGTGGAGAAATTTTGGAGATTATTTCGGAGATTTTTGTGTATAAATAGAGAGGGAAAGGCACTATTTTAAGATCCTTTTTTGCACTCTGAAATTCTAGTCTACTTTAGCACTTTTTGGATCATCGTCGATCTAAGACCATAGAGTTGTAAACATAGCTTTGTAAAAAAAGAGAATAATCAATAGAAATGTACTAAATGGACATGGACCAGAGTATTCGTCAAGCCACTATAAAAATCTTGTGTTCTTTTCTTACTATTTCTTTCTTTTCTTTGATATTTTCCATTTCTATTTTTTTAGTTAGGTGTTTGTGTCAATTTTGGCGCAAGGATTTTGGTGTTTTCATTGAGAGGGAATTGGGATTTGACGATTTAAAATTTTAAGAAGATGACAAGACTATCAACCAGGAGAACTGTTATTGGAGAATGCCAACAGGGAAACGAGGGCAACTAGGAGGTGTTCTCAAGATCTAACCCCTCATCCATCTACATAACCAAAGATAAGACGAAGATGATGGCAGAAATGCAGGAGAGAATTATAGTCCGCTAGGAAGAGATGATAAAGGGATTCTTCAAAATGATGGGACAATGAGAACAGAGTTGTTATAGACTAGAACCAAAGGCCGGAAGGAAGAACTATGCACTTAGGAGCAAGACGGAACAAAGTGGAGCAACCCCAAAGTAGCGCCGTAACTCGGTAACAATCCCTGAGCACAAGCCAATACCGATCCGGAGAAACTTAGAGGTATGCTGGACTTGAACTTGGTCAAAGATGGAGCATGCCTGAGAAATGATACTGGGCCACCAAACATGAATCAGAATGAAAACGTGCAAACAGAAGAATATGTGCCAAAATTTCCCCATACTAATAGGGTAAGAATGAAAATGTGGAACAAAGACTTCCATTAGATGATAGTGATAGGTTTGCTGACATAATTAGACAAGAGATGAGAAGTGGACCACCAGACCAGAATCTGAAGGATGTGAACAAAAATCCATCACCCATAACATCCGATACACGAGGAATACATCTGATTTCAAGCTACTGGCTTTGGAAATGTTCGATGGAAAGACAGATCCATCGATTCATCTAATGAGATACATCTAGCATATAGAGGTTTTAATTGTTTCTGAGGATTTAATGTGATGGTGTTTCCAAATATATTTGACAGAGTTAGAGGCGATGTGATTCAGACAGTTGAAAAATGGATCCATTAGCACATGGGCCAAATTGGTGGAGAGGTTTTTGAGGCAGTTCAAATTTCATATCTCTCAATTGAAGAATGTGATGATGCTTTCAAGCATTAAATGGATGGTCGGAGATACCCTAAGTAGTTATTTGACTAGACTTAATGCAGCAGCCCCTGCAGTTCATAAATCGGACCCATTAATAGTATCGATAGCGGTGGTTTTAGGAGTTGCTAGCGAAATAGATTTTAAGATTGCATTAGAAAGGGATCCCTCAATGGGTTTCGTGGAGTTTTACCATGAAGCTGGGAGGTACATGAGTCAGGAGGATGCTGAAGCTGAAATTGTTAAGGTTAATGTTGTGGATGGAGGAGACCGTCTAGAGCAGTATTTGGAAAAGATAAAGGAAAGCAAAAGGCAGAGCGGCAGAGAAGGGAACCAAAATTCTCTTCTTACAACAGAATTGGCTGAAATCCCGAAGAGTGTTTACCTGGATACCAAAGGATAGATTCCCTACCGAAACCAATAAAGAGAAACCAGGAATTGGGAAGAAAGATCGGGAAAGTATTGCATGTTCCATGTCTGGATGGGCCTGAAACAAATGATTGCATGCACCTTCGTGATCTAATTAAGGAGAATATTTGAAACATTTGACTACAACGGCATGTAAGAAACCAAACTGCAGTGGTGCAGCAAGAGCAGCCACAGTCTGCAGCATATGGAAGCATCCTTGGATCTAGGTTGAGGGTGGTTATCTCATGATCGAAACGACAGGGAGTGAGGTTCGACTCCCACATTTTATCTTTTTTCAACAAGTGACGTGGTATTACTGTTAAGCCATTTACTCATGTAAGAGGCCTCGATCAGTCTTTAGACACGGTCTAAATTGGATGCCTGGCTGTAATACTTGATGGGATGGATGTCGTGATGTTTGAATTTGAATTCGGCGAATGAATGCTTGATTTTGAAAATTATTCGAACATGATAACTGATGTTGATTGCGATACGCTAATGGAGATTGGTAACCCATTATATTGATTTATGAACTGACCAGACATGGTTCTCCTGACTAAAGAGACAGGGCAATTAACCGTAAGGTGCAAGTTCCCTTGTCGGAGTATGACAGATTGAACTTATATAGGAAAGTGAATCCCCTCACTGGAGAGTGAGCAGATGGGTTCGTCATAAAGTAAGTCCTCTCACTAGAGAGTGAGAAATTGAGCCGCTTAGAAAGTAAGTTCCCTCACCAAAGAATGAGCAGATGGACTTGCTTGGTTGTTGGGTCCCCTCGCTAGAGAGGGAGCTTATTGGACTCAACACGAACTAATGATCCGAAGAGATCAAAGATTAGACTAACGATCTAAAGAAATAACCGACTGGATTAATGATCCAAAGAGATCAGAAACATGAAATGATCCAGAGAGATTGAGGATTGTACTAATGATCCAGAGAGATCATGAATTGGGTTGATCTTTGATTACATGATTCGGTGAGATCGAAAGCTAGCCTAGATGTTGATGATGCAATACAAAGAAATAAAAAAAACTAGACGTTGGATTTGAATACCACTTGACTGTAAAACAATTTGATAATGATTATTAGATTATGTCATTGCCATGATTCAACCAGATTCGTTATGATGGGATGCTAAGCGATATCTGAAGATTTATAGGCAATGCACCGATCGGTGGAAAGGCACCACACTAATTGATTAATTAGATGATTGATGAAAGTCGTTGCTTTGATTTGGTTAAGAATTCTTATAATGGAATACTAGGCAATACTAGACGATCTATAAATAATATCTTAACCAGGGGCAATGAAATTACACAATTATCAACTTTTGATTACCAAATGTGTGATTTGTGTGTCATAACTTCATTCCCAGATGAACATGGGATGAATCGATTTCGATATATGATTGCCAATTTCAAAACGAACATAGGGCGATTTTGATCTACGTTATAGTATACAATATAATGATTCTGGGAGAATATGAAATGATGATGATTTATGGCTAACACTCAAGCAAGGATTCAAGTCCCTAGCTATGATGGTCTAGTGACTTCTGATTTATAGGTGAATCCGAAAGAACTGGATGATTCATCACGATTTCATCAGTCGATGGTCGAAGAGCACAACTGATAGTGATTTACCAAGTTCGATATTTTTTCTTAAGAAAAACATGCCTTTCATTCACAAGGCGTTCTTTGGAGGACAAGTTTTACGATCGAATTTTCTACAGTCTCTGAACAGACTTAAATTATCAAATCGGACATGCAAACAAAGAAGAATCAAGCCAAGGACTTGGGAAACATCCTAAAATGGAAAGATAAGAAAATATCAAACAATGAATGAAAAAGGTGAAATTGAGTTTCACGACATCCACGGATTGGCATTGAGTTAGCTCGAAGAAGACACACAAAAACCCTGGGTCGGAGTCTAAACAAGCAAAGAAAAACTCAAGTAAAAAATCCTCAGTAAAACCCCAAGTCAAGCTCGAAGAAAAAACCTAAAAATCTCAGGTTGTACTTTTAGTTTGGTACTGATCCATGAGCCATGGTTCACCATCGATCCATGAAGCTTGGGTCGGAGATCGCCGTGCGACTTTTGTAAGAAGACATGCATGACGTGGAGAATGTGTGGAGCAATTTTTGAAAGATTATTTTAGAGATTTTTGTTTATAAATAAAAGGGAAATGCACTATTTTGAGATCATTTTTTCCGCACTTTGAAATTCTGATCTACTTTAACACTTTCTTGGATCATCATTGGTTCGAGACCATTGATCGAAAAAATTGCTTTGTAAAAGCAAAGAATTATCAATAGAAATTGACTAAGTAGATGTTGGTTGGAGTATTCGCCGAACCACTATTAAAATCTTGTGTTATTTTCTTATTATTTCTTTATTTTCTTTGATAGTTTCCATTTCTATTTTTCAATTGGGTATTTATGCAAATTTTGGCATGAATAATTGGCCTGTGCATCCTCATGAAGTGGTAGACCATGGGCATATGAATTAGGATCACTGCATGGGTGGTCTTACCATCCATGCAACAGTGCCCTCGGCATGGAAGGCAGTGTTAATTGGCTCACATCCTCACAGAGTAGTATCGACATTCTCCAGCATAGAAGAAACCCTTTAATGGCTTGTCTTTACCGAATAGCTAGTGCATTCCCTGATGGGGTAAGTCACGTTGTTTGGCTTGATTCCATCAGATAGCCTTAAGCAATGGCGTTCCTCGGCCAAGAAGAGAGCATTTTTTTGATCATCCTTGTCAGATAGCCTTACTGCCACTGTTGACATTGTGTAATGATTGTCAGGCAATGTTCTGTTAAATTCCTTAAAAACAAAATACTACAAAACGTCTCTCGCCTTATAATTGCGGCTTGCCAGATTTCCATGATATAGTAGGTTCGAAAGTGCTCCATGTTCCAAGTCCATGACACATGGTTGCGTCCAAATGCGGTACGCAATTAACCCTGCTGGTTAGTATGATACTGATTACATATGGGCCTTCCTAGTGCCTTAATACTCCTTCGGCTAGGTTCTTTGTATTTGTAAAGACCCGACATAGAACTAGGTTATCTAAGACAACTGGTGGAGTTTCAATCTTGCACTGTAGTGCTTATTTATCTTTATATTGTAGGCCTCGGTGTAGATTTGTACCTCCGTTCTTCTTTCTTCTTAGGCATCGAGCCCAAGCCTTAGTAGTTCTACATTATGCTCGTGGTCATCAGCGAGGAGTCGAGGGATGGGACATCTACCTTGATGGGAAACAATTCATTATGCCTATAGGCTAAGGATAAATGGGAGTATCTCGTGAAGCCCGGCTCGATATTCGGTATGACTGAAGCACGAGCAGGAGGTCTTCGGTCTAATTTCACATTGCCTTGGTGAGGCACTTCTTCAATGTCGACTTAACGGTATTATTAACAACCTCAATTTGCTCGCTCGCGTGCTGATGGGGGATCAAGGGAAATTTTTTTCAACCTCATTGCTCTCATAGAAACCCTAAAACGTGGAGCTTACGAATTATGTGGAACAACCCTGGTTTGGAGATTACTTGTCAATATTGAATTATAATGATAATTATAATTTAATGTTGTGATTAAAATTGAAATTGGAGATTTTAATCTGTTTATTTGGAATAAACAATAAACTTTAAAAATAAAATGTGAAAATAAAGTTTGGAAACTTTATTTTGTTTGTTTTGGTTAATAATGAATGGAAAATGATTTTTATTTAAATAAAATGCAATAATTTTAATAATTATTGCCAATTACTTCTTTTAATAATTTTTAAAGGAAGTATTTGCTTTTTAAAGGCTGTTTATTTAAACAAAAAGGGTGAAATTTGGTTATAAAATTAGGTTTGAAATGGTTTTCATATTTTTATATGTAAGAAAATAATTTTTGTAGAATTTTTGAAGTTAAAAATAAGGATTTATGTATTTATTTGTGTAAATTGTGTATTTCTGTAAAATAAAGGGTTTTAAGAATAATATGTTTAAAAAGACTAAAATTAGCTTTTATATGGTGGGACTTTTTTATCTTATAAGTATGTAAGTTAACATATTTTTCTTGTATAAAAATTGGAAGAAAAATGCATTTTATTTTATAATATAGTGTAATATATGTGTACATTTGATTTAGGTGAATTAATTCTTTTGGCTAAATGGTTTTCTTTTAATTTTAAGTCCATTTGGCCCATTAGCACTTACCAGGTAATTGAGAAGGAGGAAAACAGGTTCTTGTACGTTCATTTTTACAACTCCTTCCTCTTTGCAGAAAACAGAAACACAGTAACCCACTTCTCAAAATTTCGATTTGAAGCTCATTTCTCTAAATCAATTTAACAAACTGAAATCTTTTGCAAACTAGAGTGTAATCTAAAGGTAATCAAATTCCAAACCTCATAGTTTGATCGAAATTCCTAATTTTAGAGATGGGTTTGTAATTTACAGTAAAATTCTTCTTGCATGCTATTTCCTTTTGCTCATAGGTACTTGAAGGCCAAAATCTAGCTCAAGCTTCAATCTTTTTGCTTAAATCCAGGTATTTGTGCAACTACAGCAAGATGTGTGATAAACTCACAATTTCTAGCTGAAGCAAAGCTTCAAATATCAAAATTTGAGCTTTTGTAATCATTTTTTGTTGGTTTTCTTTATGTGAATCTAGTTTGGGTTGCTTCTTTGCATGCTTATATCTTTTGATTCCAACAACGAAATGCTGCCGGATTTCTTGCATTTAGTAGCTTGCATGTTTAACTTCATTTCTTAAAATTTTGGTTGAAAAATTATTGTCAATTGGATGTCCAAAACAGTGGTAGAAAATCAACTCGAAAGCAGATTTTTCCTGTAGAAATTGTTTGCCGAGTTGCTGCAAACATAGCCGGAGTCCATGTTTGAGATAGCATAATTCTTCCATTCCTTACTGAAATTGCATGGTTCTTTTTTTTGTTTGAAAGATAAATTTTCTACTATAAGTACACCAAATTTTAGATCATTTCGACCTATATAGCATATAGAAATATGCTACCAAACTTTGATCTGGGGCATGTTTTTGTCTAGAGTTTTACAGTGAAAATACTGTCTGGGTTCGACTTTGAGACATCATAACTTTATCATACTTTATCCAAATTGCATGATTATTTTTTGTTTGAAAGCTAAAGTTTTCTATTATATGCCTACATATGTTCAGCTCGATCCAAGGTAATTTGATCCTTTGTTTCATGCTTGGAAGTTAGACCCAAGAAGGTTTTCAGGCCTGTGCATTTTTGGTTTTTTGAACTATTGCAAACATGGCATGTGTTCGTATTTGAGATAATGTAACTTTTTCATTTCTAGTTGGAATTTATTGATTCTTTTTTTGTTTGAAAGATGAAGTTTTCTAGTATGTACGTACCAAATTTGAACTCAATATGAGGTCATTTGCTCCTCTGTTTCATGCGTGCAAGTTGAACCCAAGATGGTTTTTAGGCCTGGGCATATTTGTTTTTGAACTGTTGCAATCATGGCCTAAGTCCATATTTGAGATAGCGTAACTTTTTCATTTTCAGTCGGAATTCATTGATTCTTTTTTTTTGAAAGATGAAGTTTTCTACTTTGTGTACACCAATTTTTAGTTCAATCAAAGGTAGTTCGGCCACTTGTTTTATGTCCGAAAGTTGAACCCAGAGAAGATTTAGGTATTAATTTGCCTAAGCGTTTTTATGTTCTTTTTCTGTCCGATTTTTGACTTTTACTTCTTGTTTTTTGATATTTTTGAATTGTTTTGAGGGGTATGATGCCTATCAATAGGCTAGCCAAGACTTGATGAATTTGAAATTCAAATTTGAATTGAATTTGAATGACGGTTTTGAGTGATTTCTTTGATTTCGAGTACAGATTTTTCCAAACAATTTTGAAATAATTTTTAAAATAAATTGGCATTTAAAATAATTATTATGTATATTTTTAAATTATTTTAAGCTATAAAATATATTTATTCTTTATAATAAGGGAATTTCCAAATATTGCCTTCAAAATTGATTTCGAAAAATGGTTTTAAAAGCTCGTTTTCTTAAATAAATTATTTTGTGTATAAAATATGAAATACACATTTTTGCACTATTTGAGCGAATGGAAGGAGAATTAAACGGTTTGGTAAAAAACATGGTATAGGACACGTGCGTTTATCTTATCGGTTAATTCTTGATTTGTCCGTTTGATCATTTTGACCTTCGAATCGAGTTTACCGATGAGATGAGGTAAACTTTTTACTGCATTGAGTGTGAAATTTGTTGCGGTTAGTAAACCGTTTAGTGCGAACGTGGTATGGAACACGTGTGTTTATCTTATCGGTTAATTCATGACTTGTCCGTTTAATCGTTTTGACCTTTGGGTTGAGTTTACCGATGAGATGAGGTAAACTTTTTACTGCTTTGAGTGTGATATTTACTGGTGGTTAATAAACCATTTAGTGCGCACTATGGGATACACGTTAACACTATTCGGGTTCCTATTCGAGAGTATGTGACACATTTGCCATTGCGGCGTGCCAGTACTGGACCTTCGGATCATTGCTATTGCGGCGTTTGTCACTATGGCGTATTTGTCTTCGAGACGTGTGCCATTGCGGCATATTTGCCATTGCAGCATATTTTTCATTGTGACGTTTTTCCTTCGGGCGAGATAACTATTTGAGATAACATTACTTGGCAAGGCTTTGGTCACATGCACGTGCAAACACTTTTGAGATGGTTTCTTTGACTATTTCCTCTAGTGTATCGCTCCTTTCCAGAATTGGTCCTTTGAACCATTCGATATATCTTTATGGCAATTACCTTTTGGGAACTTTAACTCTTGAAAGTTCTATTTTTGAGACTTGAATTGCCTACACTAGAGTTTTATAAGATTTGCCTTATGGCGTTTACTTGAGATTTTATTCTCTTCTTTGGAGATATATTTGCCTTATGGCGTGTTTGAGATGAGATCTCTTTATGCATGTTTTGGGTTTGTCAAGATGGTGGGTTTAGGTTTTCCCTTAAACCATTTTTGATGTTTTATGAATGTCAATGATATGAGGCTCGTTACTTTTAGCTTTTTATGGGTTATTTTATCTCTTTTGAGATCATATGTTTGTGTAGTGATACCATATTATCACTTGATGTAATCATACACTTTAGTTTTCCCCTCCCACTCGAGAATGTTATCACATTATCCTTATGCTCATATTATCGCTTATATTTTGTGGTTGTTATATCACTTGACATGTATCATTTTGTATACTTTGTGATGCATATGTATATGTGTGTGTGTATGATGATCTACTGTTCTGTAATGTGTTTTGTATTCAAGTTGCTGATTGATCCTATAACCACCTATAGCTTTTTATTAAGTATTTATTGGATATGTCAATCCACTTGAGATAGAAAAAATATATGGCATTTGTCGACGTATTCAATAGATATTTAAGACAAGGCTATGGATGGTCGCTCCTATCTAACCCTATTCTCTGCATTAGTAGACAGTATTGCCTAGTAACACTCTTTGTTAATGTAGGTCTCGAGGTGGGACGTTATAGGTTGGTATTAGAGATGAGTTTAGAAAAAGATATATGATAAACACAGAACAGAAACACATATTACAGTACATCAAAGTGTAATACAAATGTTACGAATCCCTGAATCATCGTGCCTTTGTTCTTTCCGTGTCCTTTGGGGTAGATAGAAGTCTGGGAATATGTCTAGGAATTTATTTTAATTCTGTTGTATTCCATATTTGAATAAATAATATCTACCATGTGAATAATCTTCATCTTATCTTAAATTTCAGCTAATGGCTAGAAGAGGCAGAGGACGATGCTCGGATACTGGGCAATCCAACGGCTCGCATCCAGACGATGTTTATATGTCTGTCGATCAGTTTATGGAGTTATTTATGAGCACTCAGCCTCCAGCTCCTACTCGAGCATCTCCTCCATGCAAGTCTGTCTTTGCACGCTTGTGCAGTGATTTCTCTCATTTTGAAGGAAAGCCGTTCAAAGGCTCTGAGCCCGTTCTTGATCCAAGCTTGGATTCGCACGTGCGAGCGCATCTTCTCTCGCATGGATCTTTCTGACCACGACAAAGTTCTTGCAGCATCTATCCTATTGCAAGAGCGTGCCCTTGATTGGTACAAGCTCCTCATAGCTAAGCTCGATGAGTCTACTCTCTCTTGGACTCATTTTCAAGAATGATTCGAGCTCAAATTCTTTCCTGAATCTGAGAAAGCTTTATTGGTCCGTCGCTTCCTTGAATTGAAGAAAAGGAAGTCCTCTGTCTCTGAGTATGTTTCATCATTCGAGGCCTTATCTAAGTATGGTCTTGAATACATTAGCACCTCTTATAAGAAGAAACTGAAGTTTGTCTCTGGTCTTAAGAAGTATTTGAAGAAGTCTTTTATGCTCCAGCTCAAGCTTTCTTTTGAGGAGTTGGTTGACTCGACGCTTCATCTCGAAGTCGTCGAGAAGGAATGCGAGAGTGGTGATGAGGTTGAGGTTCGCTAGAACCCCAATAAGAAGAAGTTCCCATTTCATAAGCGGAAGTTTTTCCCTTCCAAGAAGAAGAAGTCCATTGGATCTGGTCCTAATTCCAAGCCTAGTGGAGCACGTCCTACTCGAAAGGGGTGTTTCAATTATGGTTCTCCTGACCATATGATTCTAGATTTTCCTAAGCCTCTCTTCTGCCGCTATTGCAAGTAGGAAGGCCATGGTATTTTCACTTGTCCTATTGCTCCAAATAATTCTAAATCAAGCAAGCTGAATGTAGTGGATGCTTCTGGAGATTCTTCTCAGTGCAGATGTACTTCTCCTTTTATTCTTGAAGGTTCATTGTTGTTTCATGATCGTTCTATTCAAGTGCTCTTTGATACGGGTGCATCACATTCATTCATATCGAAGAAGCTCGTCGATGATTTGTCTTTGGATGTTTCTTGTATGGTTACTTCATTAAGGATTACGAATCCTATCGAGGGATCTACAACCCTAAGCATGCTTTGTGATGATGTTGACATTGCTTTACGTGGCTTTTCTTTTCATGCGAATCTGCACGTTATTTCTTATTTGAGATTTGATATGATTTTGGTTGTGGACTGGCTAGTGCCATACGATGCCAGGATTATTTTTCCTGAGAGAATTTTATATCTTCGACATCCAGATTCATCTACTCAGCTATCACTTGTTCTTCCAAATGTGGATAATTCCGAAACAACTTTATATTCTCTAGACTCACGAGATGATAATTATATATCTCGTATTCCTATTATTTGTGACTTCTCTGATGTATTTGAGCCTGTTTTGGGTTTGCCACCCAAGCGGGCGATTGAGTTCCACATTGATCTCATTCCAGGCGTGTAGCAAGTTAGTCGTCCTCCCATGAGGATGTCTACAAAGAAAAATAAGGAACTCAAGAAGCGGCTTTTAGAGCTTGAGTCCAAGAAGTTGATTCAGTCTAGTTTTGCACCGTGGGGTGCCACGGTTGTCTTTGTAAAGAAGTCCGATGGAACTCTTTGGTTTTGCATCGACTATCACAAGCTTAAGGTGTTGACCATCAAGAATAGGTTTCCGTTATCTAGGATTGACGAAATGTTTGATCAATTGAGTGGCGCTATGGTCTTCTCTCAACTCGAACTTGCCACTGGTTTTCATCAGCTCCGAGTTGCGGAAGATAGCATACCTCTTACAGCTTTCCGCACTCGATATGGATCTTACGAGTGGCTCGTTATGCCATTTAGTTTGACGAACGCTCTTGCTTTCTTTATTGATCTTATGAATTGAGTATTCCAGGAATATCTCGATATTTTCGTCCTTATGTTCATCGACGACATCCTTGTCTATTCGAAATCTGAAGCCGAGCATGCTAATCACTTGAGAATTGTCTTAAGTACTCTTCGTCACCATCAGCTTAAAGCCAAATTTTCCAAGTGTCATTTTTGGTAGAATAAGGTTAAGTTCTTAGGCCTTGTTTTTTCTTCCGAAGGCATTTCGGTCGATCCTTCGAAGATCTAATCCATCCAAAATTGGAAGACGCTTGAGAATGTTCATGAGATTCGTAGCATCCTTGGATTGGCGGGTTATTACCGCCGATTCATTAAGTATTTCCCTCGTATTATGCTTCCTCTCACCAGCCTTACTCGAAAAGGCATTCGATTTATTTGGTCCGACAAGTGTGAAGCTTCTTTTCAACAGTTGAAGGAGTTCTCACTAATGCTCCTATTCTAGCGATTTCCAAAGGGAATCAAGATCTTGTTGTCTACAGTGATGCTAGTAGGTGTGGCCTCGGTGCCCTTCTTATGCAGAAGGATCGGGTAATTGCTTATGCTTCTAGGCAACTACGTCCGAATGAAGTCCACTATGCCACTCATGACCTTAAGTTAGCTGCTATCGTCTTCGCCTTGAAGATTTGGCGACATTATCTATTACGCGAGCACTTCATTCTATACACTGATCACAAGTCCTTGAAATATCTATTCTCACAGAAGGAGCTCAACATGAGGCAACAACATTGACTCGAGTTCCTTGCCTCCTATGACTTTGATGTCCATTATACCCCTGGTATGGGAAATCGTGTTGCTTATGCGCTTAGTCGCAAACATTCGACAGTTGTTTCTATGATGCTAGCCGAGTGGGATGTTCTTGAGACCTTATCACTATGTTATTCGTGATCGAGCTCCATCTTCTGATTTTCCTATTCTATTATTTAGTTTGGAAGCTCGACCCAGCTTATTGGATCGTATTGCGATGCTCGGCGGCATGATCCCGATCTTGTGCACCTTATACAAATTTGTGAGTTTGAGTCCCATGACGAGGAGTTAAAGGATTTCAGCATTGATTCTCATGGGTGTCTTCGCAAGAAGAACCGTCTTGTTGTACCTTCTGATTCTGCACTTAGGCATGACATTCTCGATGACTGTCATCGTTCTAGGTATACCATTCCTCCTAGCAGTAGTAAGATGTATGCCGATATGCGTCTCCTTTATTATTGGGAAGGCATGAAGCGCGATGTAGCGAGTTATGTGGGTAATCGCATGACTTGTCAACGTATCAAAGCTGAACATCAGTGCCCTTCTGGTCTCCTTCAGCCTCTAGAGATTCCATTGTGGAAATGGGATCATATTTCAATGGATTTCATTGACGGCCTACCTCGTTCGAGATCGGACCATTCTAGCATTTGGGTTATTGTTAATCACCTCACCAAATCAGCTCATTTCATTCCTATTCAGTCTAATAGGAGTGCTTCTCATTTGGCTAAGTTATATATTAAAGAAATCGTGAGACTTCATAGAGTTTCTAGTTCGATTGTGTGTGACCATGATCTATTTTCACGAGTCATTTTTGGCAGAGTCTTCAGCAAGCTTTGGGAACAAAGCTTAGTTTCAGCACAACATATCATCCACAGTCTGATGGACAGACTAAACGGGTGAATCGTATTATCGACGATCTTCTTCGTGCTTGCATTCTAAATTTCGATGGTAGTTGCGAGGATCACCTATCTCTTATGGAATTCTCCTACAACAATAGTTTTCAGTGCAGTAACGGTATGAATTCTTTCGAAGCCATATATGAAAGGCCATGTCGATCACCTTCTTGTTGGTTGGAATCTGGTGAGAAGCTTATTCTTGGCCCAGATTATGCTCGTGATTCTTCTGAGAAGATTGAACTTATTCATCAGAGAATGAAAGAGGCACAGAGCCACCAGAAGTCCTACGCGGACAACCGTAGGAAGCCTCTCGAGTTCTCGGTTGGTGATCTCGTCTTTATTCGTGTTTCTCCTTTGAAAGGGGTTATGTGTTTCAGTATGACTGGGAAATTGGCTCCTCGCTTTATAGGACCATTTCCCATTACTGAACGTATTGGCCCTGTGGCTTATAAAGTTTCACTTCCAGCTCATCTATCTGGCATTCATGACGTGTTTCACGTCTCTCAGCTTTGAAAGTGTCTTCAAGAGTCGGATTCTGTTATCGATTCTCCTGATTTGCAATAGCTTGAGATCTCACCAGACCTAACTATTATGCAGAAGCCTATTTGCGTACTTATTTCGGAGGTGAAACGCCTTCGAAACAAGGACGTGCTGCTCATTAAAGTTCAATGGTCCATTAATCCCAATATCTGCACTTGGAAAACCAGAGAGTTTATCAAGCGATCCTATCCCGGTTTTCTATCTTCGCATAGCAATGGTGAGAATGTCTCTTTATCTCAAGCTTATTTTCTTTTAATTCTAAGTGATCAAATTAAATAGTTGAATACAAATTCTTCTCTAGGTATTGCGAGAAGCAATTTTGTTAAGGGGGAGTCTGTAACTATCCTAGTTTGGAGATTACCTGTCAATATTGAATTATAACGATAATTATAATTTAATATTGTGATTAAAATTAAAATTGGAGATTTTAAATTATTTATTTGGAATAAACAATGAATTTTGAAAATAAACGTGAAAATAAAGTTTGAAAATTTTATTTTGTTTGTTTGGGTTAATAATGAATGGAAAATGATTTGCATTTAGAAAAAATGCAATAATTTATTAATTATTGCCAGTTACTTCTTTTAATAATTTTTAAAGGAATTATTTAATTTTTAAAGGTTGTTTATTTAAATAAAAAGGGTGAAATTTGGTTTAAAATGAGTTTTGGTTATAAAATTAGGTTTGAAATGGTTTGTCATATTTTTATATGCAAAAAAATAATGTTTGAAGTTAAAAATAAGGATTTTTGCATTTATTTGAGTGAATTGTGTATTTTCGAAAAATAAGGGTTTTTAAGAATAAAAATGTTTAAAAATAAAAAAAATAAAATTAGCTTTTATATGGTGGAAAATGTTTTATTTTATAAGTATGAAAGTTAACATATTTTTCTTGTATAAAAAAATTGGAAGAAAAATGCATTTCATTTTATAATATAGTATAATATGTGTGTACATTTGATTTAGGTGAATTAGTTCTTTTGGCTAAATGGTTTTCTTTTAATTTTAAGTCCATTTGGCCCATTATCACTTACCAGGTCATTAAGGAGGAAAACAGGTTCATGTACGTTCATTTTACAACTCCTTCTTTGCAGATAACAGAAACACAGTAACCCACTTCTCAAAATTTTAATTTCAAGCTCATTTCTTTAAATCAATTTAACAAACTAAAATCTTTTACAAACTAGAGTGTAATCTAAAGGTAATCAAATTCCAAACCGCATAGTTTCATCTAATTTGCTAATTTTAGAGATGGGTTTGTTATTTACAGTAAAATTCTTCTTGCATGCTATTTCCTTTTGCTCACGGGTTCTTGAAGGCCAAAATCTAGCTCAAGCTTCAATCTTTTTGCTTAAATCTGGGTATTTTGCAACTATAGCAAGGTGGGTGATAAACTCACAATTTCTAGCCGAAGCAAAACTTCAAAAATCAAAATTTGAGCTTTTGTAATCATTTTTTGTTGATAGTTTTCTTTATGTGAATCTAATTTGGGTTGCTTCTTTGCATGCTTATATCTTTTGATTTCGACAATGAAATGCGAATGGATTTCTTGTATTTGGTAGCTTGCATGTTTATCTTCATTTCCACAAATTTTGGTTGAAAACTATTGTCATTTGGATGTTCAAAACAGTGGTTGAAAATCAACTCGACAATAGATTTTTCCTGTAGAAATTGTTTGCTGAGTTGCTGCAAACATGGCCGGAGTCCATATTTGAGATAGCATAACTCTTTCATTCCTTACTGAAATTGCGTTATTCTTTGTTAGTTTGAAAGATAAATTTTTCTATTATAAGCATACCAAATTTCAAATCATTTCGACCTATATACCGTATAGAAATATGCTGCCAAACTTTGATCCGGGGCATGTTTTTGTTTGGAGTTTTACAGTGAAAGCACTGCCTGGGTTCAAATTTGAGACATCATAACTTTCTCATACTTTGTGCACACCAATTTTTAGTTCAATCAAAGGTCGTTTGACCACTTGTTTTATGTCCGAAAGTTGAACCCAGAGAAGATTTCAGACCTGTGTATTATTTTGCCTAAGCATTTTTATGTTCTTTTCCATCCGATTTTTGACTTTTACTTCTTTTTTTATGATATTTTTGAATTGTTTTAAGGGCTATGATGCCTATCAATAGGCTAGCCCAGTTTTGATGAATTTGAATTGAATTTGAATGACGGTTTTGGGTGATTTCTTTGATTTCAAGTGCAGATTTTTCCAAACAATTTTGAAATAATTTTTAAAATAAATTGGCATTTAAAATAATTATTATGCAATATTTTCAAAATTATTTTAAGCTATAAATCTATTTATTCTGTATAATAAGGGAATTTCCAAATATTGTCTTCAAAATTGATTTCGAAAATTGGTTTTAAAAAGATGGTTTTCTCAAATAAATTATTTTATGTATAAAGTAAACATTTTTTCACTATTTGAGCGAATGAGAAGGAGAATTAAACGGTTTGGTAAAAAATGTGGTATAGGACACGTGCGTTTATCTTATCGGTTAATTTCTGACTTGTCTGTTTGATCGTTTTGACCTTCGAATCGAGTTTACTGATGAGATGATGTAAAAAAATTACTGCTTTGAGTGTGAAATTTACTGGCGGTTAGTAAACCGTTTGGTGTGAACGTGTGGTATGCGACGCACGTTAACACTATTCAGGTTCCTATTCGAGTGTTTGTGACACATTAGCCATTGCGGTGTGCCAGTACTAGACCTTCGGGTCATTGCCATTGCGACGTATTTGTCTTCGAGACGTTTGCTATTGCAGCATATTTGCCATTGTGGCGTATTTGTCATTGTGACGTTTTGCCTTCGGGGGAGGTACTTATTTGAGATAACAGTACTTGGCAAGGCTTCGGCCACATGCACGTGCAAACACTTTTGAGATGGTTTCTTTAACTATTTCCCCTACTTTATTGCCCCTTTCCGGAATTAGTCCTTTGAACCATTCGATATATCTTTGTGGCGATTAACTTTTGGGAATTTGAACTCTTGGAAGTTCTATTTTTGAGACTTGAATTGCCTACACTGGCGTTATATGAGATTTTCTTTATGGCGTTTACTTGATATTCTATTCTCCTCTTTGGAGATATATTTGCCTTATTGCGTGTTTGAGATGAGATCTCTTTATGCAAGTTTTGGGTTTGCCAAGATGGCGGGTTTAGGTTTTTCCCTAAACCATATTTGATGTTTTATGAATGCCGATGATATGAGGCTCGCTACTTTTAGCCTTTTTAGGGTTATTTTATCTCTTTTAAAATCATATGTTTGTGTAGTGATACCATATTAACACTTGATGTAATCATACACTTTAGTTGTCCCTTCTCACTCGAGAATATTATCACATTATCCTTATGCTCATATTATCGCTTATCTCTGTTAACTGATTTGTTTAGCTAGACTGACCCATGTAATTTATACTTGGGTCAGACCAGGTGCTTCAGGTTAGGCACATTTGGACTTAGCATATTCTACTTCTGCATGGACTCTATTCTGTTAGCTCTTTTTGTTATAGCTTTTTGTGTAGTCCTTTTTGGTTTTCGATACTTTGATATGTATATTCTTTTGACTCGCTTGTAATTTGTGGTTGCTATACCACTTGACATGTCTCATTTTGTATACTCTGTGATGTATCTGTATATGTGTGTGTGTGTGTATTTGTGTGTATGTGTGTGATGATCTACTGTTCTGTGATGTGTTTTGCATTCAAGTTGTTGTATTTTTTTCTAATAGATCCTATAGCCACCTATGAATTTGTATTAAGTATTTATTGGATATGTCAATCCACTTGATATAGAAAAAAAGGGTATTTGTCAACGTATTCAATGGATATTTAAGACAAGACTATAGATGGTCGCTCCTATACAGCCCTATTCTCTGCATTAGCAGACAGTATTACCTAGTAATACTCTTTGTTAATGTAGGTCTCGGGGTAGGGCTTCACAATATGTGTTGTTGTCTACGATGATCTTCTTTGGGAGTCCAAATAGGAGAACGATGTTTTCGATTGCAAAATTCAGAATTTTGGGTAATCTGACCCTAGTGAGGAGCTTCGCCTCAATGAATTTTATGAAATAGTCAATGGTGATAATGGAACGATTATATTCTCCCTTAACATTGGTGAGCATCTCAACTAGGTCAATCCCCCAAGTGTTAAACAACCAGGGGGACATTATGGTAGCTCGTAGGTTTGGGGAGGTTCTAGTAATCTGGCAAACCGCTGACATGGGTCAGTTCTCTTGACGTAGTCCATCGCAATCTTGATCATGGTAAGCCAATAGTAACCTCGAAAAATGGCCTTTTTTGCTAATCTTTGCCCCAACGTGATCTCCATGGAAGCCCTCATGTAGCTATTCTAGTTTGTGTATGGTTTCTTCATTTGTTACACATCGTTGAAGGGGAACCGATTACACCTACCAATACCAGTTTCCCTTCCATGATCGTGTACTGGAGTGCCCTGTAAGAACTTTCCAAGCTACTTTCCTACCTGGGGGAATGTCAACGCATATAAGACATTGCAACAATAGGGTGGTCCATGTATTGGCTTGGACTTCATCAAATTTGATGGCGTTTTCCTCCAACTCAAAGCAGAGGGCGGTCTGCAACTCTAGTGGGACCCAAGGGATACTCTCTTTGGGGTCTCTTGCTACATTAGCCAATCATTTGCCTTGGGGTTCTTTTTGCGGTATATATTCTAGCACGAAACATGCTAATGGGTTTATTGTCTACTGCAATAGATTAGGTTAGTGTCTTGCCTTTAAACTAGAATCACTCACCGATCTAGCTAACGACCCATGATGAGTCATTGAACACACATAGAGATTCTATCCCTAATTCTTTAGTTGCTTGAAGACTGACAAAGATGACTTCATATTAGACTTTGTTGTTGGTGTCCTTGAAGCTAAGGAGAACGGTGAAGCAAAGTTCTTTCCTTCAAGTGTCACTAGGACTATGCCTACCCTAATTCGTTTCTCATTGGATGCACCGTCTATATACGGTTGACATGCTTGTTGGTCAGTGGTTGTTTCTTCCTCACCATTGTTCGAGCTTAAGCACTACACTATGAAATCGGCCACATCTTAACCATTGATGGAAGAAAAGGGATAAAAGGTGATGTGGTTTTGCCCAAGATCCAAGAACCACTTCAAGAGTTGGCCCTTTGTATGCAGACAACTCAACACTTTCTTTGGCGATGGGTTGGTGAAACTCCAATTAACCACTTATCCTGAAATTCTATTTCGTACACTGTAACTAGTATACAATTAAGAGTTTAAATCAAATATCTTAAACTCAAAGAAATAACTTTCATAGAAATAATTTTCTATTTGAAACAAAATTTGGGATAGACACCACATTTCTCATTCCATGTCAAGTATCTTTTAGTATTTTATACAATTCTTTTTTCCAGTCTCTCCGTGAAGCAGAGGGGACCATTCACTAAAAACGTTCCTAAGTTACATCCATTCTTGTACATTCTCTTTCCTTTTCAAATGGTCGAACCATTTGAAAGAAGACCCTTATTACAAGACCATAACAGACTCTTTACAAAATTGGATTCGATCATCCATAACATTTAAGGATATCTAATAAGTTACACTTTACGCAAACTGATCAAACTGACATTTCAATGATCGAACTCCTAGATTTATAGCTCTTGGTTTAGTGCTACATCTATCACAACAAGATCCTTACCATAATCAATCATATTGGATACACGATCTTGCAATATTGTTTATTTTCTTACTTCAAATAAACTAATTTCATCTAAGTTTTGTACATTATGAATCATGGCTACTCACCTTATAACATTTATATGTGTTCAAATATGGATCAAATTTTCATATTCTTGCATTACTTAAGAATTCAAAACTTATAAAAGGCAATACATAGTCTTGGACAAATAAACTTTTAAGTGACTAAGGTATGAATGTATTTACTTGTATTATTTGGCCCTTGCGTTGCCCCTGAAGTGATAACACGCAAAATGATTTACTAGTAAACGTACGTTTATATTTCTTTCGTCAATTTTTATTCGGTTCATTTGTATAATTTAATTGATAAACATTTACAAATTTATATTTGTTGCCTAAATCTATCGATGTAATTTGTTTTAACTTTACATAGAATATGTTCTTACAATATTAAAAAGGTTAAATGTTACCATTTCATTTTTCTAATAAGGCCCTAATAAGATTTTTATATTTTTCAAAACCTAAAGAGAAAAATAGATATCTTTCAACTCCTCTAGTGGGAGTTAGGACCCCCTTGCCTTAGGATTCTAACCTTGAGTTTTCTTAATAAAGCCCGAAAGCGATAGATAGCATTTTATCGGTTGTATCGTATACAACTCCTAACCCATGGACTTTGTCCTAACCTCATTATCAACCTTGAGTTTGCTCAATAAATCGAAAGAGATTATCCACTCATACCCACTATTTCATGATAGCCTAAGTATAATGCACATACCTTGAGTTCGCTCAATAATTACATTCATGTAACTTACCTTGTCTAGTCAATATGTTAATAGTAATACACATTACATTCCTAGCTTGAGTTTTCTCAACTAAAGAGTATGTGAGTAATGTATGAATATGTAAATGGTAGATGATAATTTATATATTAAGGATTCATAATCTTTAACGTACACATACATATTGAGTGATATCGATTTAAGGAACAAAGTATTTCTTATGAAATATCTGCACGATTCAAGTATCAAACACATCTGAAATCACGGTATACGTACAACACGCATGTACTTATTCCTTAAACTGAAGTTGGGTTGCTTACTGTTCCACTTAAATATTATGCATTTATGGTATATAAGTGTAATTCATGTATAAAAGTTTATAATTATATAATATTCTTATGTATGTGTGAGCATGTGTGTGTATTAATTAATTCTTATTTAATTAATTTTAATTAATTAATTCAATTAATTAAATTATTTTAGAATTACAAATTTTTATTTTATTCCTCTTAAGCAATTCAAAATGAATATTAATTATAACATCTATAATTTAATATGTTTATATCATTATATACATATGTTGATTTATTAATTCACTGTTAATTAATATATATTTATCAAACAAATATTCATTTAACTAAAATATTTTTAACTAAATTATTTCTTAATAAATTTCAAATTTTAATATTTTATTTAGCTTAAATGTTTTAAGATATATGCATATGCATATACAATACTATATTTGTTTACTTTAATTAATTAGCCTTCAATTAAGTAATTATTTTAATTAATCCAATTAATTAAATTATAAAATAATTTTAAAAATATTTATAAATTTTATAAAATATATTTTATACATTAAACTAACTTTAAATTCAAAATATATTTTAAATTTCCAAACTAATTTTGAAAATGAGTCCAAGGCCTAAAATCAGTTAGGGCATTTATATCAGGGATAACCTTTGGGCTTATATAATCCTTCAGGCCAGGCTAATAGCTGAGTAGGGTAAGGTACTTAATTACCCAAACCTAACCTTAGACGCTAGTAGGTGTTCTACTAAATGAATAGGCTTTAATACGTTAGCTTTAAATTGCAAATTTAAACCATATATACCATTAAGCTCTGATACCATTGAAGGAACCAGGCTAATCGAAAGTTGGGGAAATAAGTAGATTTTTTTTCTATTTGTGGATCTATTGGGACTATAAAGTATGAAGGGTTTATTAGATCCAATCGAATATACTTTTAAATAAATCTTAATTAATTTAATTTTTTAGAAAGGATTTTTGACTTGATTTAAATTAAATATATACTATAACAAGCGTCTTAAATACACTCATATGTGTATAGTGTAAGCGCAACTTGTAAACAGTGTACATTGTCAATTTGTATATGTATAGGTGTTGAAATTTACAATATAATGGATACATTCGCCCATTATATATGTCTTTTTTGTCTATGATTCTAGTTTGAAATCATATAAAATAATGATACAAGTACACAGAAACACACACATATAAACACACGTTTGGTTTATTTATACTTATATATAATATGTTATAAAATATTTTTGACTAACTTATAATAGTTTACTTATATATAAAATATGACAGTTAATGAGTTAAAGTAGGCACTTAAGAATAGAAAAAGGTAGAGGACTTTTCTCCTTCCTTTACTCATTCATTCGGTGCCATTTCAAATTAACATTTGAACACTTAAACCCTCATACATATTAAAATTTATTATGACTAATTTTTATGTATTTTGAAATAAATTGACATTTTCAAATCTAGTAGATTTCAAAATTTGATCTATGTATTTAAACAAAATTTATTTTAAAATTTCAATTAAAACACTAGTTTAAAGAAATTATTTAAACTTCATATAACTTGTTAAATTTAATCATTAACTTTTAACCTTTGTAATAATTATTTTAAATGAACACCTTTGAAACAAAGTTAGCTGGATTTATAAAGATGTTTTTTTTGATCCATTTTAAAAGATTCGGAACACTTAAGAAAATTGTTCAAACTTTGTATAACTTATTGATAAATTAAACCTCAAAATTTTAACTTTTATAATCATTGTTTTAAATGAATACCTTTGAAACAAATTCAATTGATGTAAAATTTTCTTTTCAAACCTTTAAAACAAATTTAGTTTTGGTATTATATTTTTTTTTTCATGTTTCCTTATTTTCGTATTTAAACAATTTGAATATACAAATTTAATCAGACAAAACAAGCATGTATAAATTCATTATAACATATGTGAAATCTAATCTACAAATAATGTACATATAAATGATAATAAAATTGAAAGATTACCTAAAGAGGTAGCCTAAGATTGAACCTTGAATAAAATTTCTCCTTGCATATACAAGATCCACACCCAGCTTTGCAAGAGAAGGATGGTCCTTTTATTTTATTGTGTATGATGTTTGCATTGGATTTGGAGTTGTTAAAATTTTGAAGATGTTCAAATGATTTTCTACCATGGAAGGTTAGAAGGAGAGAAGAGAATAGTGAATAAAAATAGATATCTATAGGAAATGAATTAGTAGATTTGTTTTACTGAAAGAGTAAAATCTTTCACATTCTTTTAATTAAAATTTCCCTAATCAATCCCTTAACTCTCTCTCTCTCTCTCTCTCTCTCTCTCTCTCTCTCTCTCTCTCTCTGTATTCCTTTCTCTTTACATGTTTGGATGAAAATATTTTTTATCAAATGGCATAAACTTTTCATAAATCCCTTCTTGCAATTTTCTTTTATTTAAACTCCTTTAAAGTTACATCGATATTGTATATCGATGCATGCAAATATAACTTTTACAAATACTTTCAAGTAATTGTGAACAACTGCAAAACATCAAACAAACTAAATAACAGTTAATATTTTTCAAAAAATTAATTTATTTAATTATATATAACATTTTATAAATTAATTAAATCATATGGTTTTTGGGAAAATTCATAATTACGGTTACGCGACTCAAATATGTAAATTCAGTCAGCGATTATATCGAAGAATTCAAATATTAATATTCTTAAGTCACCTTACCTATCCGAGTGATAGTTTGGTCGAATTATCACTTATACGTCTTTTTGATAAAAATCCAATTTTACCATTTTTATCGGTACCTAGAAGTAACGATTTTACGCCAGTTATCTTCATCAAAACTATATCACTTTAGGACTTGTGCAATTTGGTTTTGGTCAAAACTCAAATATCGTCCACATTCAACTTGGTTAGTTCAAACACAAAATTATTTGTTCAATAATAACATTTATTATTAACCTATAACTCCAGTTAGAGACTTTGACTTTGAGTTGACTACAGTTGACCGTGACACTAACCTCTTATAATCGAGGAGACGTGTTCTCTATTGAATAGTGTTTCACTTCCAGTACTTCAAGTTAGATCCAACTATAATCTCTTAATATATAGCCATGTTGTGGTTTAACTATGATCAAAGTGGGTTATCCATATTGAAGTTCTATGGTACTCCTAAGTTGAGGGAACTATGTAACATCGTTACTTCAAGATCTCCTTTTTGGCCTTAGTTATAATTTAACAATAGGAAACTTTCGAGCGATTCATTCCATAGTTATCAAATAACTACCGGTACATAATTTTTTGGTGCCTCCAGCGGCCATGAGTAATATGCTATGCAACATTTATAGAGCGTTACGTACTCTGGCCTCAACGGATGAATCAATATCTTTTCTCAAAACATCTTAACTAGGAATATCTAAAATAATATGTTATGTTAATGTGATAAATTTCTCATGACTATAAGACAATTAATTACTGTCACATAACATGTCATTTAAGGATTTTATATTTATGTAAATTACTTAATTAATTATATCACTATATTACTAAGTATATTATAGAAATCAAACACCTTTATTATGAACAAGACCAGTCATCGAGTTAGACATATGTAATGAATTACATAATTGCCCATAGAGTATATCTCTAATTATATTAGTGCAAACAATTTTTTCATTTCTTGATATTTTTGAAGCCATGGCCGCCTAAGTCCTTTTAACAATTTCTTCAAAAGTTTCATATCTCCAATAAAATTTCTTTTGCAAATGAAAATTGAATATATTATGAATAATATGAAATACGTATTTATAAGTGTGTTGTGTAATAAAATTATTTTACCAAAATTTTTTAAAACATGAGTTGCTCGACGTTAATAGGAATGTCACTAAATTCGGGCTAGAATTTTGTGATTCGTGCATGCAAGCCTTCACGGATGGCATCGGATTTGGCGCTATATGCAAAATCATAATTGTATATATATGTGTACGTATTCATATTTATTTAGTAAATTATTGTATATCATGTATAAACGTATGTATGTGTGTGTGTGAGTGCATATGTATTTAATGCTAGTGTGTGTATGATATCAACTGTATTCAAAAAATTAATTACTCACCCCTATCCTTATTTTTTCTAGAAGACATTAACTAGTTAGTGGGAGGAAGAGTCCATCTTAGATGCATAAGTGGATGGACCGGTAGCATTAATAGGCACATAAGTATGAATAAACAGAGACATCTACATGATTATTAACTCGTCTATAAAAAAAGAATGAAATAGATTTGGTTTCAGTGTCTACAAGCCTAAAATTTTAGAAATGTTAATTTAGTTGTCATGACAAACAGAGAAAAATAAAAATAATGTGCATATATAGAAATAGTCTTTCAATAAATTGTACATAAGTGAACAATTGTCAGCATCATTATCAATATCACCATTTATAATATTATCAATATATTCATGTTCATTAACTTTGACCTCATCATCATCAACAACAACCTCGGCATCTTCATCTAATTCGGTTCCATCAAATTTCTTTGTTAAATGGTCCTATATCAACAATATCTTCTGTTATTTAGAGTATTTCTTTATCCTCGGGATCATTTTTGTACCACTATTTATTGGATATGATCATGTCCCCATTGAATGATCATCTCAATTTTGTTTTAACGACATCCCATCCGTCATCCTTGTTATTGTTCATGGCAGTATAAGGTGCATAATAAACTTGTGTTGCTAGCGTCGCTATCACAAGTGGATCGTTTCCTTTATTTCTCCTTTTTGGTATACGTCAATAAGAGGGTAATCTTTATGTATATAGTTAACGACTAATTTTCTATTGGTTTAGAAAATAGCCAAAAAAATTGAAATAAAAATAACCGCAAACGCACGATGTACGATTGTAGCACGTATGCGAGTACGGGTCGATCCATAGGGAATTGTTTAAAATTTGAAATTTCAATTAAATCAAATTAAATCAAGAATTTGAAGAGTGTGAACTATGAATGAAAATGAAATAACTAACTAACAAAATTTGATAAAATATGAGAGTTAAATGAAAATTTAGAGATAATTCCACTCTCTAGATCGTATAGTTCAACAAAACATGAAATTATGTTCTCTTTTTTGGTCATTAGTTAGTTTAATTAATGTGTTCATCATAAGTATGACCTATCTGTGCTATTAATTAGCTCGCCATAAGCTATCAAACTCTAACATGCCCCTTAAATAATTTTTAACCTTCATGAAAAATGACAACAAGCTGAAAATGAAATCTATTATAAGCATGGTCTATTAAGTATTGTTTAGAAATATAGGCCATCAAATTTTAATTTCAACATTAACTTCATTGCCATCATCATGTGTAGATGAAGAGGTAACTATTGTTTGTGATTGTTTAAGCATAGCCTATTTTTATGAACAATATAGAGTATCAAATTCAACAGGAAACAATAAATCACATCAGCATTCATTTAAGCACAGTAGAGATCGAAATTAATACGTTATGTTGAAGCTACATAATTAGACGGCTTCATCACCCCTAAATTTAAGGGGTTTAGCCTCTCATTTTTGTCATCAAGTCAACAATTGTAGCATGCAACAAATAAAAGGAAGAAGAGAGCAAGATAAAAAGAAAAACTAATCTACTTGCATAAAATAAACTCTACTCTACTTGCATGAAAAATAAACTAACTACTAACAAGAAAGGAAAAGAAGCATGTAAAAGAAAAGAGAGCACTAATTAACATTGCATAAAAAAAGAAAGTTACATGAAAATAAAAATGGCTAAGTAGCCATGGAAAAGAGAAAGACAACTTTCTTTTATTTAGTCTAAACTAAACTAAAGAGAAGAGGGCCTAAGAGAGATTAAGGAAGAGGACTACATGAAACATAAGGGGTATTTACACAAGTTTAAAAGCCTAATTCACTTTTTTGAAAACTACCCAAAATACCCTCTTAGGATGTATGATGACCAAGTTATCATTAACTTCCAATAATCATCCATTAAGTGTGCATGAAAATTTAATGACCTTTTTGCATGTGCATTAGCTCTAATTTGTTCATTAAGGTATGCGGGTAGGTGGGGTTCTCCAAGATCATTGCTTTGAATTATTTCCATCATTATTTGTTCTCTTCATCTTGTGCATGCATATATCTTCATGAAACCACTTGTAAAATTCACTAAATTTCCAACAAAAAAACATGGAAAATTCCAAGTTAATTTTCGCAATTTAATAAATGTACAAAAATGATCATTTTGCCCCTATATGAAGATGATTATATGACAATTTGAAAATAATTTGAATTTTGATTTAAATAAGTTAAAATACCCGATATGATCATTTATTTAATTTAAATATATTAAATATGGTGGTAAAAATATGCATATTTACGTGCACATCAAATACCCCTATGCTTATCCTTTTATTCGTCCTCGAAAAGAAAAAAACTAAGGTAAATCCGTTTTCGTAGGAAACACAACTGCATTGAGCGTATGCAACAAGCCGTTAAAACTCTGGGTGTTCCCAGTAGGACGAGTGTTGTCTCGTGAGGGTTTTCAGCGGACATTACCCACAAAATCCAAACGCAGGATGGAAATATTTACAAAATGCAAGATTTATTTACAAAGAGGAGAATGCGAATTTTGTTAAAACTATTTACAAATGAAGGATTTATTTTTAAATTAATACGAATAAGTTAAACATAGGTTTTGGTCATTATCTTGAAAATATAAGCCATTTACTTGTCAAAATTTCCAATAAAAACTAAGTTTAACAAATAGACTATGCTTTAACTCGTTATTTCGGTTGATAGCATAGTACAACTATGAAATGGATCCTTTGTTGATAATCAAAGTTTATCAAAGTGGTATTTTCATATCTTTTTTATAACAAGTCAAATCTAATAAGTTAAAATAGTGCTTAGATTTCAATTGCCTACTCTCTCTTATTTTTATTTATTTATTTATTTGAAAATTTTATGGATATTAACAATATATACATATGCCTAACTCAGATAAACTGAGGCCAGATATATTATCCATGCACTGCCTTGCGGACTTATGTGAGGGGAATACAGAGCGTGGCGAGTGAACACACAAGTGTGAACACTTATTGCCTGTAGGCGTTATTAGTAAAAGAATTGTTATATACACACCGAACTCGGATAAACTAAGGCCGGATATACCGATCGTGCACTACCTTTTGGGCTTACGTGAGAAGGGTACAGAGCATGGCGAGTCAACACACGAGTGTGAACACATGACTCTAGGTGTTTATTAAAAAATATACATATATACAAGAAATATTTTTTTTCTGTTTAGAAGAAAGAGTTTCACACTATCATCTTAGTACCATTTAACTTAGAAGACAAAAAAATGTTATATCTTTACTTTAAATCATCATCCACATTTTAAAACAAAGATTTTCAATTAGGATGTATTTCATAATTAACATGTATGAATCTTCCTATATACTAGTTAAACCATTGTTATTTATAATCAAACTTCATTTTTATTTTTGTTAAGACAAATAAATTTTCAAAAATTTCAATTTAGTAAACCAAAACCATATACTTATCCTATAGTGTTTCTTTAAAAATAAATCAAAAATGCTTTAAAAAAATTAAGATTTTTTTCCTATGTTTCGGAAAGAAAATGTGAAAATAAACCATGAAAAATAAAAATGAAGATAAGACTCCCCCCATACTTGATTTTGACTGTGTCTCCACAATCAACCCAAGTGGAAACAAAAATAAAAAGATGATCTATATTTACGTGAAAATGAATGGTATTTACACGAGATCAGAAAGTATATCGTCAAAAAGTAAATGAAACGGTCTTCCAAAGATCGATTCATTTGTCTCGTCAAATATACGAGATACAGCTTAAGCGCGAAAAATCAAACCGTAAAAGATTTCAAAATTGAATGTTGATTTGGAAAAACGAATGTCGTTTTATTAAAATTCGTACGAGTTTTTTTTATTTTCAATGATTTTTAGGGTCAATAAAACAATTGATTGAAATTCAAGTTCATTTTCACCACATTGAAGTTCGTGCTCATCATCGACGAATTCTTCAAAATTATTGATTTCAAAATCCAAATGGTGATTTAACTCTTCCTCTTCGAAATTTAACAACTCATTTTCGGAAAATGTCCAAAAAAATACGTTCATTGAATTCGTCTTCTTTTATTGGATTATCAACAACTTCACTATGTATATCGTTTTTAAAATCCAAAGTTGTTGTGTTCAAATTTTCATGATTGGAAAAAGGAAGATCGAGTTTTAAATCGAGTTTCACACCCTCAAAAGAATTGAAATCCAACTCAATTACCGTTTTTTCAACAACTTCATTAAGATTGCTATTTATAATTTCAAAACTTGTTATTTGAAGATCGTCGATTATGGTAAAAGATGGATTATTATTTGAATCATCACATGTTAGGATTTGGTTTGGTTGTTGATGTAATTTTTTTTGTACATTTCAAACAACGAATCTGTGTGATCATCGTAAATTTCATTCATTTTTCCAACAAAATCCAATTTACAGTTATTAACTTGAGAATTTTCGATTTGAATTTGTTGAGAACAAAATTTTTCACTCGTATTGTAGTCGAGATTATTACCATTGCCAAAATTATTTGAAAAGTGGATCACATTTTCGTTTTGATTTTGAAATTTATTTTGGAGTTCAAAATTGAATTGGCATGCTAAATCGTCTGCATTTTAAAGTCAATTCAAGTCTTGATTATTTTGAAAACTTTGACTTAAGTTATCATACAAATAAGAGATACACAAATCATTTATCATTTGATTTTGTTGTGTAGAGATTTGAAGTAAAGATGAAATGTTATTTTCAAGATTTGACGGTTGGTTATCATTTTGAAAATTTTATGGTTCAAAATTTGAATCGTTAAAATAATATTTGTTGTTGAAATATCCATAAGAATTTGGAGTGAAACCATACGGATTATATTGATTTCCACAACTATAGTAAAATTCAAGTGAATATGGAAATTTGGACATTTTTAAGAATGTTTTTGGTTTTTTTTGTAAAGAAAGAATATTTACAAGTAGAATTTAATTTTCCAATTGGAAAATTGATTTTTTTTTTTATATTTTGATTTTTCAATTTTTTTTTTTGCAAAATTTTATATTTTCGTTTTTGGATTTTTATTTTTCTAAACTTTTTTAGATTTTTGGATTTTTGAAATTTCAAAGGAAAATGATTAAATTTCAATGGAAAAGGAATATTTACAAAAAAATTAGTTTTTTTTATTTTGAATTTTTTTTAAATATGCATGAACTAATCAACTAAATGAATGCAAGAGCTTAGTTACAAAATAGCTCATAACCCAAAAATTGTATAATCACACTTTATCTTAATTCAACAAGATAGTTCTCAGCCAGGTAACGGACAGGATTTATCAATGCACCACGAATCATCGTAGCAATGCAGCCGAAGGTTTAAGTACGTTCAGAGAAACAACCACTATGATATTTATGTATCATCGTAATATTTATAAATGGTTATTGCTCCGCCATAGCCTAAACACCAAGAAATTAAATTGTTTAAAGAAGACAAATTTTCAATATACAATTAAGTGTTATCGCTGTCTAACCGTTATAATTAATTAAAATCTAAAATGAAATGCAAATCTGAAATTAAACGCGTATTAACAATGCAACTACGAATGGATTTTTTTTGTTTTTTGAATTTTGAACTTTTGAAATTTTTTATATATATAAATGCAAATGCAAACAACCAACAATGCAAGACAAATAAAAAAAATAGATATGGGCTAAAAGCAGCAAAATTTTATTCAGCAAGCAAGCGGAGCGATAGTTTTCAACAAGCTATTCTTCTTTTTGTTTCCTGCAACCTGAAAATCGAACAAGATATATACAGAATTTTGTTTTGTTTTAAATTTTTTTATTTATATTTTTATCAAAGAAAAAAACAATACAAGTAAGAAAAACCAAACAAATGAAAATTAGACGAATTCAAACTTAGAAAAAACAACAAAAGGAAAATGAAAACAAAGTTAAATAACTAAATAAATAATTAAAATGAACTAAGACGAAGACAAAGGTAAAAAAAAGAAATTTGTCTCTCATTTTAAAAAAAAGCTTAAACTAAAAGAACTAAAAGACAAAATAAAAAGAAAATAATAATAATAATAAATTGAAAATGAACTCAAACTTTCCACCCGGCCCAAACAATTGAACCCGCTACTTAGAATCTTGGTTCAAACAAAAGAATGCCAACACAAAACAAATAACCTGGCCCAAACAATTGAAAATTACTTCGCGTGCCCTCTTCAAAACAAAAATCAAAATCAAACCACAAATAAGATGCGAACTTCAAGAATCGTGATTGAAATTTGCGATTCAAGAGCATGATGGTTCGCATTAGGAATTTGCAATTTGCGATTAAAATTTCTAGCGAGGTCTAAGATGATGCAGCTTTGTGTTGCGAGTTTGTAGGCTTGAGGATGCAGATGTCAAAATCAAAATTATGATTTGGGGAGGATCGATTGTTTGAGGTGGAGTTTTGGTTGGGGAAGTTGCGAATTGGAGGAGGATGGTTCAGCGTTTTTGGTGTTGCGTGTTCGAGTGTAACGATGGCGGTTCGAGGAGGTTGTTCTGGTCGATTTGATGTCTGATTGTCACAGTGGTCGCGATGATGGTTGGGTGAATTCGTGGTGGTTGAGATAAAGTGGCAGGGGAAGATAATGATGAAGTATTGACAGTAATGTGGATGTGGTGAGGCACTTATATGTTATTAGCAATAGTAGTAGTAATGGATGATGACCAATGAGAAGTTTGTGATGATATGAAGGGGTGGTGCAGTTGTTGGCAGAATTGTGATGTTTGTGTCGGTAGGTATAAGAGCAGATGTAGATTGGTGAAGGTGGTTTGTTGTCGTGGTAGTGATGTTGTAATGGTTTGATAGTTTTGGTAGGTGGTTTACTATGGACTGTTGTATGTAGAGGCTGCAATGGAAGGTGATCAGTCGATAGGTGTTGTAGTGGATCGGCATGTTGTGGTCAGTTTTTATTTGATGAAGAATGAGTAGAGATGGTGCAGTGCAATGAAGTTTGTCGCTTTGGTTTGTTGGGTGGTATGAGAAATTGCTGTGTGATTAGTGAGGTTTGACAGTGGCAGAAGGCACAGTAGTGTGGAGAGCTGGTACGCAATGTTTTGAAGCGAAGCGAAGTATCACAGTGGTAAGCAAGTTGAAGGAGAAATGGGTGGTCAGGGATGATGTACGTAAGGTGGCAGTTATGTGTTGTATGGCTTATGGTTGCTTGCTGTTTTGAACAGAGCGGTTGTGCAGAGGTCATAATGAAGCAGAGCCGTGGGTGTTATGATTGAAATGTGGTCAAGGCAGTGCTGTTATCGGTTGAATGGCACAGTTGAGATTGGAAATGGTCAGAGGAAGAATTGTGTAGAAGAGGCACAGTGCACAAGCACAGTTTGATGTGCACAGGAAATCAGGAACAGTGAAGAGTTTTGATAACTTCTGCAAATTGTATTGGTAGCAGTGAAATGATTGAAGCAAGCAGTAAGCTTTGGTAGCAGCAGTTGTATTGGTTGAGATGAGAATGAGCAGTGATGTTTTGGTTAGAGGATGTATGTGATTGTTGTTTGTGATGCTGCGGTGTATAAATGGTGTGGTTACTGGTGGAACGGTGAAGGATGGTTGAACTGTGATGATGTATGTTGTTGAAGTAGGTTCTGCTTTGGTCAGTGGAAGAGGAATGATGTGTGGTCAAAGCAGCTTGAACTGTAGTGCAGCAGTTGTTCATGCTAGTTGTGAAAGGCAGTAGTTTTGTATTTGGTGGAAGTAAATGCAATCAGATGCTCAGAGATGGTCAGGGGGTGTTATATGGAAGTGAGGGTGAATGGAAGAGGGTAGACAGTGAAGAGAATTTTATGTGCACAGAGCATGCACAGTTAAACAGTAACAGTGGTGTGTAATTAAAAAAAACCCAATGCAATGTAATTAAAAAGAAAAAAGAAAAAAATGTAATGAAACTATATATATATAAATATTTTTTTTGTTGTTTTGAAATATGTGTTTTTTTTAAAATATGAAATGCAAATGAACAAACAAATAGAAAACAAGCACACAAATAAAATGACAAACACAAACACAACTATTTTTTATGCAACACACATACAAAAAAATACGCAAAAATCAAACGAAAAATAATTCAAAGAATAGAAAATAAAATCAAAACAATTCTCCGGCAGCGTCGTCAAAAACTTGGTTAATGACTAATTTTCTATCGGTTTAGAAAATAGCCAAAAAATTTGAAATTAAAATAACCGCAAGCGCACGGTGTACGATTGTAGCACGTATGCGAGTACGGGTCGATCCACAAGAAATTGTTTAGATTTTGAAATTTCTATTCAATCAAATTAAACCAAGAATTCAAAGAGTTTGAACTAAAAATGTAAATAAACTAACTAACTAACAAAAGAAATTTGATATAAATATGAGAGTTAAATGAAAGTTTAGAGTTATTCCACTCTCGAGATCATATAGTTCAACAAAACATGAAATTATGATCTCTTTTTTGGTCATTAGTTAGTTTAATTGATGTGTTTATCATAAGTATAGCCTATTTGGCTATTAATTAGCTCAACATAAGCTATCAAACTATAACATATCCCTTAAACAATTTTTAACCCTCATGAAAAATGACAACAAATTAAAAATGAAATCTATTTTAAGCATAACCTATTAACTATTGTTTAGAAATATAGGCCATCAAATTTTAATTTCAACATTCACTTCATTACCATCATCATATGTAGATGAAGAGGTAGTTATTGTTTGTGATTGTTTAAGCATAGCCTATTTGTTATGAACAACATATATACTATCAAATTCAGTATGAAACAATAAATCACATCAACATTCATTTAAGCACAAAGGAGATCAAAATTAACACGTTATGTTGAAGCTACATAATTAGAGGGCTTCATCACCCCTAAATTGAAGGGGTTTAGCCTTTCATTTTTGCTATCAAGTCAACAATTGTAGCATGCAACAAATAAGAGGAAGAAGAGAGAAAAATGGAAAGCAAAACTAATCTACTTGCATAAAATAAAATCTACTCTACTTGCATGAAAAATAAACTAACTACTAACAAGAAAGGAAAAGAAGCATGTAAAAGAAAATAGTGCACTAATTAACATTGCATAAAAAATGAAGGTTATATGAAAATAAAAATGGATAAGTAGCCATGGAAAAGAGAAAGAGAGCTTTCTTTTACTTGGTCTAAAGTAAACTAAAGAGAAGAGGGCCTAAGAGAGACTAAGGAAGAGGGTTATATGAAACACAAGAGATATTTATATAAGTTTAAAAACCTAATTCACTTTTTTGGAAACAATCCAAAATACCTTTTTAGGAAGTGTGGTGGCCAAATTATCATTAACTTCAAATAATCATCCATTAAGTGTGCATGAAGATTTAATGGCCTTTTAGCATATGCATTATCTCTAATGTAACGTCTAGCGATTTTTCGTTGCCGAAAAACCGAACAGAAAGGGTTTTAAGAAGAAGAAAGGAAGAAGAAAGAGGTAGAAGAAGATAGAAAGAAGAACAGAACAGAAAGAAATAACAGAACAACATCAGAATCTCACAATTCGCAGCGGAACAATATATAATAGATAAATGAATAATCTTTAAACAAAGAACTATAACAGTTATTACATTACATTTCATTTCATCATATCATCAGAGTGTACAACAACAAACAACATCAAACAGCGGAAAAGAAATGCTATATACTAATAATACGCCATGCCATTCAGCTTGCCTCCAGCAACTTCTGAATATCCTGATAAACCTTAACTCTTGACTGTCCGTGTGGAAATTGGTGGGCACCCAGAGTTTAGGAAGGAAAACAATAAACTCCGAGTCAGTCATGTGACTGGTGTGAGAACTCAAAACAGTTTATTTTTCTTTAAAATCAAAATAGAGGAATATTTTTTAAAGTCAATTCGCAATGCTTTTAAAAATGAGACTACCATAAGGCCTCCCGCACACACACACAATGCAAACGCAGAATCGGAGGAGATTTCTCCTTATGATAGTCAAAGATGCTTGATACGCATTAAAAAGAACATTTGATATTATTACTAGTGCATAGTGTAGAGAAAATTCATTTCGAAAATAAAGATATAAATCTTAGCCGACATAGACATTTCGAACTATGCCTACTATAGCTACCATCCAAACAGTGGGGCGCCACCATAAGTAGATGGCAGGTAATACAACTAATACCGTACAAGGCTCGTATTTGAAGAATGGATTTTCCAACAAATGGTCAGGCCAAGGAACTTCCCATTGCCACATGGAAACGCATCTGGAAGGACGCCCCGAGAACCCAACTGGATCTCTGCCAAACAAGGCCGGGAACCCCTTTTCCCAAGGGATATTATAAACCCTCAGATATGCCACCCCCGGTCCTTTGGGACCTTTAAACGAGAGCTCTCTAACCAACATCACACCATAATAATAAGTGTTTCACCATGAGTAAGTATCTGGGCTCCATACCATGATACTACCCTTTTCTAGAAGGAATGGTCATACCCTAGGGACGCTATCCCTGAAAACCTTGCCGCACAATTCCTGTTTCGACCATTACCGGTTTGTGAGGCTCGACGAAGTCTCGTCCACAAAAACACACTTTATACAAAAGCCGTGCTTTGGGTCAACAAATGATCATAGAAATGATCACCAAGATAGACGATCAAACAAATGATCCTATCTCAAATAATCAACACAATGATCATTTCACAGCAACACTCAGCATGTCACATTACCAAATTGGGAATATATCGCTGATAACCTTCAACTACATAACCTCTGAGCTCGTACGTCTCAGAGAAGGGTGTTAAGCTAAGAGAATAAATTCTCCGCCACCAACAGAAATATATTTGAAAGAAATCGGCTTTATATCTCAATTTGTAATGTCAGACATACAATCCATACAAGTCTGTTTCGGGATCGAACAGAACCGAAGGCACTTACAAAGAAGTCCTTGCAATCCGGATATCCACAATCCTGATCGGATTCCCCATCAGATATGGAGAACTCTATACCGGAGCAACTCGGTGCAGAGTCAATCGACAGGTCATCCTATCGCTCTCGCAAATACCGGGTCTTCAACACCGATCTTCAATGCTATCCATTACGTCGTATCACTATTCGGAATGGGTAATCCGAATAACGAGCGCAATAATTTAAAAATGAGTGTGCATTCAAATTCAAGCAAATCACAACAAATACCTTTCAAAGGTAAATATTGATAGTTGGTTATTGAACTATCAATGGATATGCACACATCACCAGATTCCAAATAATTTTCCAAATTATTTATTTCCCAAAAATATCTTTACAAGATATATAATTTCAATACCTCAAAAATAAATCAATATTTATTTTTAAAAGAATTCCACTTCCTTTTATAAATTCCATAGTGAATTTATATTCCAAAATATCTATGAATATACGACTTCAATTATTCATTTCAATTTATCTTCAAAAAGATAAATTTTCAAAATATTCACTTTATATTGGAAAACATTTCCATGCTTACTTATTAAGTAATTCTCAATCCATTTATTTTTCAACACTTGGAAAATATTCAAATATACTTAAATCGAGATTAAGTATATATTTCATTCTTTAAGGAAATCATTCACTTAAACGTATTTATTTGGGCCAAAACGAATGTTGCGTAAAACATCGTTACGACAACCCAAAATCACTAGTATAGGGATTCGAAATTAAAATAGATATATAAATCCCAATACTATACAAAACATTTCCTTTCGGAAATCATTTACTATAACAATAGTGTTATAGTCCACCATTTCCTTCTATTTCTCGAAAACGTCTATTTCAACAATGAATGTTGAAATCTATGGTTTCGAATATTAACACATTTAAAACATCGTTAGATCGTTTTAATTCTGTTTAAAATATCACATTCTAAACATTTTCTTTAACATATTATTCACTATTCAAAAACGTGAATATACTTCGTTAACAAATTTCATCCTTCTATACATTTTATCTTAAAGGATTATTCACTGTCTATAACGTGAATATAACTCCATAAATAAGTTGCAACAATTTACTTATCAAAATAAGTCGTTGCGAATTTATAAAACAATGTTTATAAATTCTATTTCTATTTATTTTATATCAACTCCTTTTATAAATTCCTTTATTAACCTATCTCAATTCATATCTCAATGATATACTAAAGATTCATATTATAAGTTAAACGCTTATAATTTATTTGTTTACAAGAATCGTTCTTTTAAACATCCCAATTTATAAATCTTATAACTTATAAGATTCATTTATTTATCAAAAAATCCATTCTTCAAATAACTTTTCAAATTTTATAAACCTACTGCTTATAAAATTCCATTTATAACTTCACCGTTTATAATTCTATAAATTTCATTCATTTATGAAATTCATTCACAATTCATTCTAACACTTATAAAAACTCGTTTTATACTTCCAATATTTTAATTTACAAATTATCAATTTATAAATCTTTTATATAAATCAATTTATATTATTATTTCAAAACGTCTTTAATCTCCTTTATAATTTCACCATTTTGATTTATAAAATAATCAAATTTATAAATCCTATATTTTCAACTTTTATAATAAATTCAAAAATCCCGATTAAACTATTTTATAAAATCATTAGCCTCATATTTTCAAAAATTAACCTTTAACTATATTTCTCAAAAATCATAATTTTTATAACATTAAAATTATATCGTTTATTTATTTAAAATGGATCAATTCCAAAACTATTTTATAAACGTATACTCTTCAAAAATCTCTTAAAAATCCTTTTAAAATTCCAAAATTTGGTCCAATGATGCTACATACCAAATAGTCAATCATGACTACAACGATATCATATATCGATATGATAATCAACGAATATCAAAATATCCATAATCAAATAAATACTGTTGAGTAATCCAGTTGGATCCCTCCAACCTGTTTTCCTGCATCCACAAACATTAGCACAATACCAATTCCGCTCCAGTACGGAATTATCGCGGTATATGGGATTTAAAATATTATCCGCTTAATAGACGGCGCAATAGGGTCTCATCCGCTATACAATGCGGGAAATCAATAACTCCAATATATACATATGCCAATATATATATATATATATATATATATATATTGCTATTATATATAATACCAATTTCACTGTTTATGAAATATTCGCGGTATATGTTTTTAATAAATAACATCCGCTTACTAACGGCGCATAATGTCTATTTTAACAATCAATAGATAACAATCATCATTCAAACATGCATTCAAAATTTTTAAATCTAACTATTTAAAATAAAATCGAAACCGATTCGATTGAGTGAGAAGTTCTCACCTTAATTTCAATTTCGTTTTAGCGATTTATTTCGAATAAAATTAAACGGATGTTTAATTTTACCCAAAATTTTCACTAACTCCAAACGACTCCAATCCAATTCCATAGCGTAGTGCTCGTCCATACGATTCCAACGCAACTTGTTTCGCGTGTTTTCGACCTCGTATGAAAAAGTTATGCATTTTACAAGTTTACTCGATTTTTATATAAACTAATTACAACTTAATTATATAATTTTAAACCTACTCTATTTACAGCCGTTAGATCTCCTGCAACTCCATCAAGACCGTGCTTTTGCTTCTCCTCTCCCTCTCACGTTCACGCGTACCTCCCTGATAACGGCCGAACCCAACTTTGATTATTAGGATTAATTCTTGCGCCTCCAAAACTCGATTAAAATTCGATCAGGATACCTCATGTCGCGCGCCTCCCCCAGAGCCACCACCGGCCAAGACGCGGCCAAGCTCGGCTCCATTATGGTCGAGAAAAACGTGCGCGGCCGCGAGCACTTCCTCGGTCGATTCTGGCGAATCCTGACCTCCGATGATGATCATCACCGTTGGATGTGGAGTACTCGGAGTGCTCTACGATTCTCTAGTTGAGGGTTTTTGAAATTATTGAGTGGATGAAGAGAAAAATGGGGGAAAACGAAAGAACATTTCGGCCATTGATGAAGGGGGGTGGCGGCTCTGAAGATGGACCTAGGGTTTTGTTTATTATTATTATTATTATTTTTTGAATTTATGGGCTATTTATAGAGAATAAATGAACACTATTCATCCGGGTTTTCAAAACTCCGATTTACGCGCAGTGACCGACGTTCCTAGGGTTATCCCACGTTTCGGACACAATGGAACAGGTTTCGGAAGCTAATTCGGTCATCTGTGCGAGTTATGGCTATAAACGTTCAATTTAAATTTAAACTGATTAAACGATTTTCTAGGCGTTTTAGCTTGCACCGGACAAACGGTAAATCCGATTGACACGAAATTTGAAACCATACAATAATATCACATTACGGATCCGATGAAACTGATTTCGTCGAAATCCGACACTGTTTGAAAAATGGCTATTTTAACTCGCCAAATTAATATTAAAACAATTTCGATGCGTTTCGAGCTGCCACGGTCAAACGATAACTCCAATTGCTACGAAAATTGAAATCCGGTAATAACAAACTATTACGGATCCAATGGAACTGGTTTCGTTCAATTCTGAGACTGTTCGAAAATTGGCTATTTTCACTAGTCGATTAAATATTAAAATATTCAATTTTCACAAATTAACTTTTAATTCGATTTTAAAAGTTCTATAACATCACTCTAACTCCAATATGATAAAATAAAATTTTACAAATCATTTTCAATCATATTTAACTCAATTTTCAATTATTTCCATAATTTCACATATTAAATTATCGATTTAATTATTCAATTAAATCCAATTATTCGAAATAAAATTGATTCGACTTATAAATTTCACTTATAAATATTTAAAATTAATTAAATATTCAAATTTAAATTAATAAAAATTCTGGGTCGTTACAATCTTCCCCCCTTAAAAGAATTTCGTCCTTGAAATTAACAAGTAAGAAAAGCTACAGAATCTATTTACTTTCCAAAATCCATAGTTAAACTTCTTACCATACTTTACTAAGTTTTAAAATCATACTTAGTTATCTTTTCAAAAACAATTACTATTGTTTAACTTTCAACTCCAAATCAAAGTCTAAGTTTTCAAAAAATTTCCAATTTTCGCAAATTTTTCCAACGCCTTAAATTTTCAGAAAAATTCGCCATAGCCTCCTTTGCTCGGCTCGATCCGAAAAAAATGACAGTATATATATATCACAAATATACATCTCATCAAGTAATGAGGCATCCCGCAGGGAAAAAGTGTAAAAGTACGATATTTAATCCGAGATATGTACCTTATATTTTATTAGCAAGCATATACGGCTAATATAGCGCGAAAGCGAGCTCCAAATGCGAAGCAAACGCGATCCGCACCTACTAAACACTCAACAAACAACATGAGAACATGCATGTAGACAATAGTATCAATATACAACATATAGTAACATAATAACTATATATGTTAACATAGCAAATGCAGTAAAAGCAACAAATGCAAACATCAACCAACTATCATCCAACTAACATTCATAACCAATAAATATTCATTCATATTCTCATTAATATTCAATGAAATAGGTTTTTCAATTTAATCATATTTGATTTATTAACAGTGGATGGTTTTACTAACATTCATTTTCAATTAGTTTATATTCACTAATTCATATTCAAGTTGGTTTACTTCCAAATTAAATTCAATTCTATTTAAGATTCACTTAACTTTCAATTGGATTTCAATTACTTTAGCTTCCAATTTCATTAATACTTAATGAGTTATATACAATCAACTAACAACCATATAATAACTAAAGTATATTAATTACAACCAAATTCCTTTGCTTATATTCATTCAATTTGGTTTAATTAAATTGATTTGCATTCAATTATTCAACTTCCAATAACATTAAATTTTAATGAATTAACACTTACATTCATTATTTCATATCAATTATTTTCACTCAATTAATTAACATTCAGTTCATTAATTCAATTCAATTACAAAAGTTGAATTTCATTTACATAACTTAAGTTCATATTCATCACTTAACTTTAATAATTTACTTTGACACCAATATCAACTTCTCTTAAGTTATACTTCATTTTATAAACATCACTTGGTTTTACATAACTTAAATTCCTACTTATAAATCAATTCATTTCTATTCATTTTATTTCAAACTCATTTTTATTCACAACTCATATTTATAAAATATTCGTATAGTTTCACTTATTATATGTATAAGTTTATTTTACAATTGTAAATCACTTTAATTATAATTCAATTCTTATAATTCATTTTACTTATACAATTATTCTTTTATTTAGATTATTCAAACATCTTATTCAACAACCAAACAATCTACTTATATATACTTTAATAATTCTGAAAAATTATTCCTTTATATATAAAAATATAATTAAGGTAAAATTATTTCTTTTACCCAATTTTAAAATCAATATTGTGCCGAATTGTTCTATTCAAGTGTTTAGAAACTCCTTCGGCATAGTTTTGCAGACCGCGCTGACGAAAGTTCATATGCCACTCAATAAACCAATCACCACAATATAAAACAATTTTTATATTCACTAACAAATACGCTCTTATAGCTATTATTACTCTCAAACTCATTCTAGAGTACTACTGACTCTATCTCTAATGAGTAATACCCAACAGAACCATGGTTGTCGCTTAACCATATGCTCTGATACCAAATGTAACGTCTAGCGATTTTTCGTTGCCGAAAAACCGAATAGTTAGCGTTTTAAGAAGAAGAAAGGAAGAAGAAAGAGGTAGAAGAAGATAGAAAGAAGAACAGAACAGAAAGAAATAACAGAACAACATCAGAATCTCACAATTCGCAGCGGAACAACATATAATAGAAAAATGAATAATCTTTAAACAAAGAACTATAACAGTTATTACATTACATTTCATTTCATCAAATCATCAGAGTGTACAACAACAAACAACATCAAACAGCGGAAAAGAAATACTATATACTAATAATACACTATGTCATCCAGCTTGCCTCCGGCAACTCCTGAATATCCTGATAAACCTTAACTCTTGACTGCCCGTGTGGAAATTGGTGGGCACCCAGAGTTTAGGAAGGAAAACAATAAACTCCGAGTCAGTCATGTGACTGGTGTGAGAACTCAAAACAGTTTATTTTTCTTTAAAATCAAAATAGAGGAATATTTTTTAAAGTCAATTCGCAATGCTTTTAAAAATGAGACTACCATAAGGCCTCCCGCACACACACACAATGCAAACGCAGAATCGGAGGAGATTTCTCCTTATGATAGTCAAAGATGCTTGATACGCATTAAAAAGAACATTTGATATTATTACTAGTGCATAGTGTAGAGAAAATTCATTTCGAAAATAAAGATATAAATCTTAGCCGACATAGACATTTCGAACTATGCCTACTATAGCTACCATCCAAACAGTGGGGCGCCACCATAAGTAGATGGCAGGTAATACAACTAATACCGTACAAGGCTCGTATTTGAAGAATGGATTTTCCAACAAATGGTCAGGCCAAGGAACTTCCCATTGCCACATGGAAACGCATCTGGAAGGACGCCCCGAGAACCCAACTGGATCTCTGCCAAACAAGGCCGGGAACCCCATTTCCCAAGGGATATTATAAACCCTCAGATATGCCACCCCCGGTCCTTTGGGACCTTTAAACGAGAGCTCTCTAACCAACATCACACCATAATAATAAGTGTTTCACCATGAGTAAGTATCTGGGCTCCATACCATGATACTACCCTTTTCTAGAAGGAATGGTCATACCCTAGGGACGCTATCCCTGAAAACCTTGCCGCACAATTCCTGTTTCGACCATTACCGGTTTGTGAGGCTCGACGAAGTCTCGTCCACAAAAACACACTTTATACAAAAGCCGTGCTTTGGGTCAACAAATGATCATAGAAATGATCACCAAGATAGACGATCAAACAAATGATCCTATCTCAAATAATCAACACAATGATCATTTCACAGCAACACTCAGCATGTCACATTACCAAATTGGGAATATATCGCTGATAACATTCAACTACATAACCTCTGAGCTCGTACGTCTCAGAGAAGGGTGTTAAGCTAAGAGAATAAATTCTCTGCCACCAACAGAAATATATTTGAAAGAAATCGGCTTTATATCTCAATTTGTAATGTCAGACATACAATCCATACAAGTCTGTTCCGGGATCGAACAGAACCGAAGGCACTTACAAAGAAGTCCTTGCAATCTGGATATCCACAATCCTGATCGGATTCCCCATCACATATGGAGAACTCTATACCGGAGCAACTCGGTGCAGAGTCAATCGACAGGTCATCCTATCGCTCTCGCAAATACCGGGTCTTCAACACCGATCTTCAATGCTATCCATTACGTCGTATCACTATTCGGAATGGGTAATCCGAATAACGAGCGCAATAATTTGAAAATGAGTGTGCATTCAAATTCAAGCAAATCACAATAAATACCTTTCAAAGGTGAATATTGATAGTCGGTTATTGAACTATCAATGGATATGCACACATCACCAGATTCCAAATAATTTTCCAAATTATTTATTTCCTAAAAATATCTTTACAAGATATATAATTTCAATACCTTAAAAATAAATCAATATTTAATTTTAAAAGAATTCCACTTCCTTTTATAAATTCCATAGTGAATTTATATTCCAAAATATCTATGAATATACGACTTCAATTATTCATTTCAATTTATCTTCAAAAAGATAAATTCTCAAAATATTCACTTTATATTGGAAAACATTTCCATACTTACTTATTAAGTAATTCTCAATCCATTTATTTTTCAACACTTGGAAAATATTCAAATATACTTAAATCGAGATTAAGTATATATTTCATTCTTTAAGGAAATCATTCACTTAAACGTATTTATTTGGGCCAAAACGAATGTTGCGTAAAACATCGTTACGACAACCCAAAATCACTAGTATAGGGATTCGAAATTAAAATAGATATATAAATCCCAATACTATACAAAACATTTCCTTTCGGAAATCATTTACTATAACAACAGTGTTATAGTCCACCATTTCCTTCTATTTCTCGAAAACGTCTATTTCAACAATGAATGTTGAAATCTATGGTTTCGAATCTTAACACATTTAAAACATCGTTAGATCGTTTTAATTCTGTTTAAAATATCACATTCTAAACATTTTCTTTAACATATTATTCACTATTCAAAAATGTGAATATACTTCGTTAACAAATTTCATCCTTCTATACATTTTATCTTAAAGGATTATTCACTGTCTATAACGTGAATATAACTCCATAAATAAGTTACAACAATTTACTTATCAAAATAAGTCGTTGCGAATTTATAAAACAATGTTTATAAATTCTATTTCTATTTATTTTATATCAACTCCTTTTATAAATTCCTTTATTAACCTATCTCAATTCATATCTCAATGATATACTAAAGATTCATATTATAAGTTAAACACTTATAATTTATTTGTTTACAAGAATCGTTCTTTTAAACACCCCAATTTATAAATCTTATAACTTATAAGATTCATTTATTTATCAAAAAATCCATTCTTCAAATAACTTTTCAAATTTTATAAACCTACTGCTTATAAAATTCCATTTATAACTTCACCGTTTATAATTCTATAAATTTCATTCATTTATGAAATTCATTCACAATTCATTCTAACACTTATAAAAACTCGTTTTATACTTCCAATATTTTAATTTACAAATTACCAATTTATAAATCTTTTATATAAATCAATTTATATTATTATTTCAAAACGTCTTTAATCTCCTTTATAATTTCACCATTTTGATTTATAAAATAATCAAATTTATAAATCCTATATTTTCAACTTTTATAATAAATTCAAAAATCCCGATTAAACTATTTTATAAAATCATTAGCCTCATATTTTCAAAAATTAACCTTTAACTATATTTCTCAAAAATCATAATTTTTATAACATTAAAATTATATCGTTTATTTATTTAAAATGGATCAATTCCAAAACTATTTTATAAACGTATACTCTTCAAAAATCTCTTAAAAATCCTTTTAAAATTCCAAAATTTGGTCCAATGATGCTACATACCAAATAGTCAATCACGACTACAACGATATCATATATCGATATGATAATCAACGAATATCAAAATATCCATAATCAAATAAATACTGTTGAGGAATCCAGTTGGATCCCTCCAACCTGTTTTCCTGCATCCACAAACATTAGCACAATACCAATTCCGCTCCAGTACGGAATTATCGCGGTATATGGGATTTAAAATATTATCCGCTTAATAGACGGCGCAATAGGCTCTCATCCGCTATACAATGCGGGAAATCAATAACTCCAATATATACATATGCCAATATATATATATATATATATTGCTATTATATATAATACCAATTTCACTGTTTATGAAATATTCGCGGTATATGTTTTTAATAAATAACATCCGCTTACTAACGGCGCATAATGTCTATTTTAACAATCAATAGATAACAATCATCATTCAAACATGCATTCAAAAATTTTAAATCTAACTATTTAAAATAAAATCGAAACCGATTCGATTGAGTGAGAAGTTCTCACCTTAATTTCAATTTCGTTTTAGCGATTTATTTCGAATAAAATTAAACGGATGTTTAATTTTACCCAAAATTTTCACTAACTCCAAACGACTCCAATCAAATTCCATAGCGTAGTGCTCGTCCATACGATTCCAACGCAACTTGTTTCGCGTGTTTTCGACCTCGTATGAAAAAGTTATGCATTTTACAAGTTTACTCGATTTTTATATAAACTAATTACAACTTAATTATATAATTTTAAACCTACTCTATTTACAGCCGTTAGATCTCCTGCAACTCCATCAAGACCGTACTTTTGCTTCTCCTCTCCCTCTCACGTTCACGCGTAGCTCCCTGATAACGGCCGAACCCAACTTTGATTATTAGGGTTAATTCTTGCGCCTCCAAAACTCGATTAAAATTCGATCAGGATACCTCATGTCGCGCGCCTCCCCCAGAGCCACCACCGGCCAAGACGCGGCCAAGCTCGGCTCCATTATGGTCGAGAAAAACATGCGTGGCCGCGAGCACTTCCTCGGTCGATTCTGGCGAATCCTGACCTCTGATGATGATCATCACCGTTGGATGTGGAGTACTCGGAGTGCTCTACGATTCTCTAGTTGAGGGTTTTTGAAATTATTGAGTGGATGAAGAGAAAAATGGGGGAAAACGAAAGAAAATTTCGGCCATTGATGAAGGGGGGTGGCGGCTCTAAAGATGGACCTAGGGTTTGTTTATTATTATTATTTTATTTTATTTTGTGAATTTATGGGCTATTTATAGAGAATAAATGAACACTATTCATCCGGGTTTTCAAAACTCTGATTTACGCGCAGTGACCAACGTTCCTAAGGTTATCCCGCGTTCCGGACACAATGGAACAGGTTTCGGAAGCTAATTCGGTCATCTGTGCGAGTTATGGCTATAAACGTTCAATTTAAATTTAAACTGATTAAACGATTTTCTAGGCGTTTTAGCTTGCACCGGACAAACGGTTAATCCGATTGACACGAAATTTGAAACCATACAATAATATCACATTACGGATCCGATGAAACTGATTTCGTCGAAATCCGACACTGTTTGAAAAATGGCTATTTTAACTCGCCAAATTAATATTAAAACAATTTCGATGCGTTTCGAGCTGCCACGGTCAAACGATAACTGCGATTGCTACGAAAATTGAAATCCGGTAATAAAAAACTATTACGGATCCAATGGAACTGGTTTCGTTCAATTTCGAGACTGTTCGAAAATTGGCTATTTTCACTAGTCGATTAAATATTAAAATATTCAATTTTCACAAATTAACTTTTAATTCGATTTTAAAAGTTCTATAACATCATTCTAAATCCAATATGATAAAATAAAATTTTACAAATCATTTTCAATCATATTTAACTCAATTTTCAATTATTTCCATAATTTCACATATTAAATTATCTATTTAATTATTCAATTAAATCCAATTATTCGAAATAAAATTTATTCGACTTATAAATTTCACTTATAAATATTTAAAATTAATTAAATATTCAAATTTAAATTAATAAAAATTCTGGGTTGTTACATCTAATTTTTCCACTAAGATAGGTGGTGTTATCCATAATCATGGCTTTGAATTTTTTCCATCTTCATTTGTTCTCTTAAATCTTGTGCAAGTATATATCTTCATGAAACCACTTGTAAAATTCACTAAATTTTCTACAAAACAACATAGAAAATTTCAAGTCAATTTTCATAATTTAATAAATGCACAAAAATGATCATTTTGCACCTATATGAAGATGAATATGTGACAATTTGAAAATAATTTGAATTTTGATTTAAACAAATTAAAATACCCGATATGATCATTTATTTAAACTAAATATATTAAATATGGTGCTAAAAATATGCAAATTTATGTGCACATTAGTATACAATGTACTCTATCAGGAGTAGTACTAAACCACCCACGTTTGGATAAAAAAGAATAGGCTTCAGTAATACAGAATAATTGAGTTCAATTATTTCTCGTAACACTCCATAATAATCTTGTAATCATTACCATGTTCATTGCTTTTAACTTACACCCTGCTATTTTATGTTGTTTTACTAGCTCCAACTTTCGTTGTGTGAAATTTAAAACCGATTACATACATTATTGGGCATTTTCTATATTCCATCAGTGGACCAAATGCAAGAATTTTATAACAAATATCACTGATTTCATTATCAACAACCAATTGGGTTAAATTTGTACACATTAATATATATAATAAACTATTCCATACTATGTTTATTCATGATTCTGTATGTTTACATATTTCTGAAACCAAGGCTCAAATCCTTTACTAGGTTGAGCCCTAGGATTTGTTTCTCTAATTGACTGTTAACTAATTGATATTGCCAATATAAACATGAATATGATATATAACATGGTATTGAAAGTTAATAAACAAATATAGCTTTACTTAACAAGATCTGATAATTCTTTACAATTGAGAAGCATCATCGTTTTAACTATGACAATCTCTTTAAGTGCTTTGAAAACTTTCATCCTGCCATTTACCAAAAGGATGTCCAAGTTTTTGAAAAATGGAAAGCGAAATGTCAGGTGACTCATCCATAACATCATCATTGACTTATAGCGCCCCGGATTTTTCGACCCTCGAAAATCACCAAAAGATCCATCTAGTCTAAAACTTCAAATGAAAACTACCGACTTAATACACAATATTTGGTAAATATTGAACATTACTAAATGTATAGGATTCATTTTCAATTATATAACTTATCAGAGTAATTTATTTATTTATTCTACAAGGTGTGCTTTAATACATACTAAATACCAATACAAATAAATCTACCGCTGCACAACTTTGATGAGAAAGACAGCAATAGCCATTCCTGCTAACTCAATAAACCTGTCAAATGCGGAGTAAAAAAAAGTAAGTAGGTAAAGTACATCAATACACGATATATGACAAATAATAAACAGAAAAATGTTATGTTGTTATTGGGGCTGCATCACTACCACTTGTTACTGCCTGCGTACCCCTATCTAATTGGGTACCCAATTAGATACAGGATCAAGCCAACGTGGTTCTTCTACCGCAAATAGGACTCATGGAGCCTACGATGCAACAAACAATATGAAATTCGCAAAACAACCCACTTAGGCTTAATCTTTAATTTTAGATTTCCAAAATCTAATTAACTTTATTGTTTTTAAAATATAATTCTTTTCAAAAATAATCTCTTTGGACCAAACTCCTGATTGCATTTCAAATTATTTGAAATAATAATATATACATCCTCTGTATCAAATTATATTTTACTTTGGGATCTTAAAACAAATCACTTTTGAAATATTTATTTGAAAATCCCAAAATACTACTGTAAAAGCATATCAAAATATATGCAATCAGATCTGGAGGTTTCTCCCAGTAACAAGGCAACTGAGTCCCAACCTTTCGAAAAATAAATATAGATATGTATATCCCTCTTCAATGAGAGCGAACTATACTGAGGCTACAGAACATCTGCACATGCCTTGCCCATATTAGTTATGGGTTATCTGAATCTTTGGTAACATAACAAATCGTTTTATGTCTCGAAGTGACAAAATCATTTCCACTAATAATTACAAATACTTCTAATCTACAATAATTTCCATTTCCAAATCCATTCAAAGATCATCTTGAAACCATCGGGTTTAGTCCTCGAAATTCTTTCCGTTTTATAAAACATTTTTATAAAACCATTCTTTATATAAATCACTTTTATATAATATTACTTCAAAATATCCATTTCCAAATATTTTTATTTATTTAAACATTTCATAAACTTCTATGTATGAAAACCAACTTGGAAAACAATTCCATTGACGTCAAATTATTATAACTAATTATGACAATTTAAATGATACAATATTATCGCTAAACACCTTTTAGTCAAATCGTAAAATAAATCACAAGGTGTTAGCAAACAGTTATTTTCTACCCAGCCCATGTTGATTATAAACTGGTCGAGCACAGTCGACGATCAATTAATAATAATCAATGCTCATAAACCGGTCGAGCCTAATTCAAATAATCAATAAAATAAACACAACAATAACTGATAATCAACACTTCATTCTATCAAATATTTATAACACTTTTTTATTTTATCTTGGGTTAAAAGGTTTGATATTTATTTTGGAACATCCAGGTTTTCCCTTCGACTTGTTCCGTCCTCGCCCAAGTCTCCTTGGATCTCATAGATGAACATGCATACTAGTCGTTTCTACATGCCTCATTAAGTATTTAACTTTTAAATTTTAAAATGCTTAATTAACCATCCACATAGTCAAATAAGGAAATAAAACCATTGTTTTAGCAAAAAAATTAAACAAAGCATTCAACAAGGGTTTTCAAACAACAGTTAACACTTAAATTTCCTTCAACTTAGCAATGATTTTAATGAACTTAAAGGAAGAAATAACTCACTTTGGATTCCACTCGTCAAACTTTAAGGTAAGGAACTCCAGATCTAAACCAAACTTCCTACCAATTTTGCTAACTTTGTCGCTACGGATTTGACTATAGCTTCGCTACTATTTCCCGAAACTTCTTGAAATACGGCTATAGCTCTTCAATCCTACAAGTAGAGATGAAAAGAGGTGGAGATGGCTTCTAGGTGGGCACGGCCATGGGTGGTTGGATGGAATTAACTAGCTTGAACTTGGCTTAAGTGGTATACTCTTTTTGTCGATTATTTTTGCCAAGACGTTGTTACGTTTTTGAAATTTTTTAAGAGAGGCATGGAAACTATTAAAGAGTGGAAGAAGAGCTTGAAAATGGATATGAAATATGTGGAAAAAAGTGAGAAAGTGTGTTGGTATTTACAGAAAAAATTTGGATTAAAATAATATTTTGTAGAAAGACCAAAATACTCTTTGCTTATACTTTAAGCAAACTAATTTTTTCAACACTTAAAATTACATTTCAAATCATTACTTCATGTCATTTTCACTTATGCATTAAGTAAAGAATATAATAATTATGCTTGTTTGATTTAATGTTTACTTTTTGACTTTTATAACATTTTTGGTATTTTTATGCTTACTTTTGGTTGATTACATTCTAAAATTTTCTAAATATGTTTAGTAAAGTAAACTTAGTTAGTAAATTAATTAATACATATAATATAAGAAAATAAAGGTGCAACAACGTTGCGACAACTTTAAATCGACAAAACGTTAATTTTCGATAAAATGTTTTACGGTCACATTTTGGCGTTTTAGTTAAACTATTTATTTATGTAAACCAAATTTAAAAATAAATTTTTATAATGTTATTTAAAAATATAAACACTCATAAGTTAATTAAAATAATTTATTCAACCATTAAAACTTACTTTTCTGAAATCAGTATTTTGTCACTTTTGTCAATATAATTAATTATTCCTATTTTTGTATATATTTCTCTTTGCAAATCCTATCTAATATTATTTAAATCATAAATGTTATATATTTTATATTTAAAATCATTTTAAATAGTATATTTAAAAGTGTTCAAATTCTAGGTCGTTACAGGACCACTATTAAAACTTAGCTTAGCATGGTCTTCAAAATAATAATTAGAAAATGCAGATTGTAACAATCTCGTTTTAAGCCAGATTTAATTTAGTAATTAATTTAATTTTTATAATTAATTTGTGAATTAATTTGAAATTTTTTCCAAAATAAATAAGATAAGTGTTTGTTTGTGTGTATATATATAGATAAATTGTAAATAGAATTTGAATTTGAAATTCAAAAATAAATAAATTGGATTTAAAAAAACTCTATATTTTAAAAAATTAATAAAAAATTTGTTTTCTAATTATAATATATATACATATGTATGTATGATCTTTTATTAGTGTATAATTAGTTTTATATCATTTTCTTTAAAGATTATATAAATATAGTTTGTATAAATATAAATATTAATATAAGGAAATGCATTAATTAAAAATAGAAAATATAAAACATATATATATATATATATATGTAATTAAAATTAAATAATATAAAACATATTTAAACATTGATTAGTATATGCAAATTACAAGTGTAAATATGTAACATAGGTTTGAACAAGTGTTCAGTAAATTAGCACGCATAATAACAAGTGTTTCAACATCTAAATACAAGTGTCTTATTTTTCATTTTCTTTTCATTTTTAATTTTAGTAAATAAAGGGAAATCAAAGCTATATATAAATTCCTCTAACTTCTTTCTCATTTTCTTTCACAGATTCAAATTAGAGAAACAAATCTTAAACCTGAGAGAATTAAAGCAAAGAAAAGAATCAGCAATCAAACCTCTTCCAATTTCTAAAACCTTAAAGCAATCAAGCAAGCAAAGATCAAAATCAAACAACCTTTGTTCAAAGCTATAAACCTGAGCAAATCCAAAGATTCAAAACAAGCAAGATCAGAAGCAATATCCAGGCTCTTTGTTCAACCAAAACAGGTGAGTAAACTATATATTAAAACTTGAAACTGCTTATATATCTGTATATTTGGATTGACACTTGAAGTATGTTATGAAAAATGTTTGATTATTTGTAAAATATGCCGGCAGTGCTTGTAGATATACGTAAATATGGGTGTGCATGTCTGTGATTTAGGCAAACATGCCTCTATTCATAGATTATAGGTTCCAAAACCTGTTCAAAAATTCAATCCTACCTAAACGATTTTAGGCCTTGATCTCTAAATGAAAAACGTTTATATATGTATAACATTATTTTTAAAAATAGATTCAAGTGAAAATATTTGGTAAATATTTCGAAAATAGAATATTTCGGTAAAGAATCAATTTATGTCAGAAATTTGATGGTAAAATTTCCATGCTTTGATTATATAATCGAATTCGTCTTCGAAAATGATGAATTTTAATAATAATATTGTGATTTTTAAGTTGATGGTTGCTGAGAATTGTTGACGTGAACGGTATTTAGTTTTTTGTCGATTCACGACGATCGGCGAGGAGTTGTTCGTCGTGCTTGAGGCTTGTGGTTGCTTGTTGGTCGATGATCGCGGGAAAAATGACCGCTGACTTTCTAGACCACCATGGTGGCTTGGCAGAGTCAATTTAGGGTTTTTGGTGTCAAACTGGACGAGGTGGTTGTCGAGGCAATTTCGACAACGTGGCGGCATCGAGGTGGACCGGAGGTGCGGGAATGGGAAGATGGAAGCAAGGTGAAGGTCTGGGCACGAGGTCGTGGACTCCGGTGGTCAGAGATAGGAGGAATGAGGCGATTCCGTTGATTGACTTTGGGTTCCAGTTGTCTCGAGTAGCTCGATTTTAATTTGCAGGCGAGTTCGTCGTGCTGGGTGGTCGGAACGACTGAGGAGGTGATCGTTAACTTGTGGATGGTGGAAGAGTTGTCGGAGCGTCGATGTTGGCGTGTGCACGCGAATGTGTGTCAGTGTATATCAGGAGATTGGTTTGTTGATGTTGGATTTGGGAAGAAAGCCGTATCTCGAGTTTGTACTCGAGGAAATGTGGTGTTGCTCAAGTTAGAACACGGGTAGTTTGCGAGCATGTAACAGTTTATTAACTTAAACAAAATAAAATTTAAAAAAAGAAAAGAAAAAAAAGGATGGCTCGGGGTTTTTCTCGGGGAAAACTTGCATTGGCTTAGGTGGGAACTCGAGATTGTCTTGGGTATGTGTAATACAGTTTTTAAAATTTAAAATAAAACAAGTTTTAAAGTTTAAAACAAAACAAGTTTTAAATTATATTCTTAAAACAATTCCTTTTATATAATAAATGTTTTAATTTTTTGGTTGATAAAAGTTGTATAATTTATTTTAAATTAAAATTAGTTTAGTTAATTCTTAAGTTTATTTTTATAAAATTCAATAGTATAATTAAGAAGTTATTAAAAAGATAAAGATGTTTATAGTTGTTAATTAACTTAAAGGTCTAAGTTAATTTATGGGTTAATGATAAATTTATTTCAAAGGGTAAATTTTTAAAGTTAATTGTTATTAAGATTAATTGATTTGGTTTTAAAAATAATTATATATTAGGTTTCTTATTTGATTTAAATTCCTAAGGGTTTTCAAAGAATTTAGTGATGTAATTAAGTGAGTGTCTAAGGTAAATGTTTTAATTATTAATTTAAAGATCTTAGTTAATTCATATGTTAATGATAATTAATTTCAAAGGTTTATTTAATAAGGTTTAAATGACAATTAAGTAATTAATTAAGATAAATGTTTTATCTTTAATTAATTAAGATCTTAAGGTAATTGAAGGATCATTAATTTGTAATTTAATGACAACTACTTAATGTAAATAGTTTAAGGATGATTGATTAATAATTAAAGAGTAATTACTCAAGTGATTGTAGGATAATTACTTAATGTATTTACATTAAAGAATGATTAATTAATGGGAGTAATTAAAGGATAATTATTCAATAAGATTAATTAAAGGTTAATTAATTAATTAAAGGATAATTACTTAGTATAAGTAATTAAAGGATAATTACTTAATGAAATTAAGTAAAGGATAATTAATTTATTAAAGGCTAATTAATTAATGTAATTAATTAAGGGATAATTAATTACTTAAAGGATGTTTAATTTATGTGAGTAATTAAAGGAATAATAAATTAAAGGATAATTACTTAAGGTAAGTAATAAAAGGGTTAATTTTTTAATGTAATTAATTAAGGGTTAATTAATTAATGCAATTAATTTATGCGATTAACTAAGGATAATTTATTAATTAAAGGATAATTAATTAAGGGTTAGTTAATTAAGGTTAATTAGTTTATGTGGTTAATTAAGGTATAATTGATTGATGTAAGTAATTGAGGATAATTTCTTAACATGGATAATTAAGGATGATTAATTAATTTCATTAATTAATTAAAATAATAACAAATGGTTTGTAATTAATTAATGTAATTAATTAAAGGTTAATTAATTAATGTAATTAACTATGGGATAATTAATTAATCAAAGGCTAATTAATTAATATTTATTAAGCAGGGTTAAGTGATTAATTCATAAGTAATTAATTTATTTTGAGTTAATTATACTAATTTAAATCAGGTGACTAATTAATCTTGCTTATGGATGATTGGATTATGTTGAATGCCTTGAATTGTTTGATATCTCTGATATGTAATATTCTATGATATGAATTGTTTTGGATTGATCTGTGATAAATGTAAGTTATTTATCTGTAATGAATTGTTGTGTGAATGTGAATTGAATTAAAATTGTTTACTTAAACAACTTGGCCTTTAAACGACATTTGAATTTCAATACGACCGGGGGTCGGATTCCAATTGGTTATTCAAAAACCACATCGAATCTTAAAAATGGATCTTTTGTTAAAAGATTAAAATGGAATCCGTTGTGATTTAAGTATGATCTGAATGTATCCACTTGTTTTAAAAATAAGCGCTTATTATTAGGATTAGCCGGGGGAGGACATTAAGTCATAAAACCCATTCCGAATAATGATACGATGAAATGGGATAGCATTTGAAGACGGTGGTTAAAGACTGGATATTTTCGAAAACAAAAGGATTACCTGTTGATTTTCTCTGCACTGAGTTGCTCCGCTATAGAGATTAACCTAAGTGATGGGGAGTCCGGACATGATTATAGGATATCCAGATTTGCAAGGACTTTTTCCTTAATTGGATAAAGTTCCATCGGTTCCATTCGGACCCAGGATGGACTTGTATGGATGTATGTCTGACGTTACACTTTGAGATATAAAGCTGGTTTCTGTCAAATACATTTCTGTTTGGTGGTGGAGAATTTATTCTCTTAGCTTAACACTCTTCTCTGAGACATACGAGCTTAGAGGTTATGTAGTTGATATTTACTAGTGATATATTCCCAATTTGGTAATGTGGCATGCTAAGTGCTGAGCATTAGATGATCAAAGCATGGATTTTGTGAAGAGCGTAGCTTTATGGGACGAGACTTCATCGAACCTCACATCCCGGAAATGTTCGTAACAGGAAGGATGCGACAAGGTTACGGGGGTCGCGTCCCTTAGGGTATTTGCATTTTCTTCTGGATAAAAAGTGGTATCATGGTATGGAGCCCGGATATTTTACTCATGTGGTTGTTGGAATTTGTTGTTGGGGCTATAGTAAAGGTTAGTTACGACCGGGGGATGACATACTTGTCATTAGTTACCTAGTTACAGAGGTAACCCGGCCTTGTGTTGGCAGAGATCCGGTTAGGTTCTCGGGATGTCCCTCCAGAGGCGTACGTATTCGGAAAGGAAGTTCCTTAGCCTTTACCATTTGTTGAAAATCCAAACAATTAATACGAGCCCTATACAGTTTTTGTTGTAGAACCTGCCATTTAACATGGTAGCTATAGTGGGCATACTATAATGGTAATACTGGCTGAGATTAATATTATACATGCAAATGTTTTCTACACTATGCACTAATAATAATATCAAAATGATATTCGCGTATCAAGTGTGTTTGACTGCTATAAGGAGAAACCTCCCCCATGTGTGCGATTGCATTGTGTGTGTGCCGAGAGACCTTATGGTTGTTTCATTTTCCAAAAATCATGACGGACTTCTTTTTATTTCTTTTTGTTCAAATAACTGTTTTTTTTGCTCACACCAGTCCCATGACTGACCTGAAGTTTATTGTTCCCTTTCTAAACTCTGGATGCACATAATTTTCCATACGGGCAGCCTATAGTCGGGTGATTAGTAGGTTCAAAAGCTAAGTCAGATAGTAGATGTTTGATTTGGAAGTCTTTGGTTCGGGATCGCATTTGCTTCATTATAGCATGATAGAATTCATTGAGCCTTTGGTTTTGAACTTTTGCTTTGGAGCTTTGGATGAAGATGCTGTTGGAACTCTCTCTCTTTTGGAAGACCATGTTGAAGTTATCTTTCCGCTGTTGTTATTCCGCTTTGGTGTTGTATATATTTAGATCTCTGATATTATTGTTGGGCATTTGTTATCAGATGTTGTATCCATGTTGTGTATCAATAAATTCTTCTTTGTTTCCGCTGTGTTGTTTTCACTTGTGGTGGTGAGCAGGAGACTCTCACCCCTACATGTCCCGGGGTGGGTTGGTTGCGAGTTGACAGGCTGGCCGTAAAAGCAAATTTGAGGTACCAATGTGAGCCACGGCGGAATGAGCCGCTGTCGATGGTTGTAAAGCCTAGACTATCACATCTGGTATCAGAGTTGAAGGTTGAGTAAGAACTTTAGCTTTGGAGTATAACTCATTATGTGACTCATTAGAGATAGGCATAGAAATGCCTTAGAATGAGTTCTGCAACAACAGGAGCAGTTCCTCCCATCCAACCCCAGCCAAATCTGGCAGAGTTATATCGGAAGTTTTCAAAACTAGGAGGGAAACCATTCAAAGGCACGAAGACTTTTATAGAAGCGCAAGCTTGGATTTGATCTTGTGAGAGGATTTTAAAAGGATTGAAATTGGATGATGATCAATTCTTTGATGGCTTCCTAGCAGCTCCAGGAAGAAGCTTTGGTATAGTGGGAGACCATTACTTTGGCCGTATTGGAGGATGAGTTTACCGATTTGAAGCAAGGAAATCTATCTTTTAATTAGGGTCTTAAGTAATTAATATTTATTAATCAATGAAAGTAATTAAAGAATAAATAATTATAATTGTTAGAGTTCTATTTGACGTTAGAGCCATGTATAGTTTTATTTCCCAACAAACCATAGAAAACTTAAATCTTGAACCCGAATTTGTAAACGAACCTATTTTTGTAAAGAATCCAGTAGGAGGCCCTGCGGATCTTTGTTTACGTTGTAGAAAAGTTCCTATTTCGTATTCTCATCATTAGTTTCCTATCAGTCTTTTCGTTCTTGACTTTAACGAATTTGAGATTTTACTTGGAATGGACTGGATGGACAAGCATAAGACTGTTCTGATTTGCGAAGAGAATTGTGTCATTGGAAACCAAGCTGAAAAGGATTGCAAAAGTGACTTGCAGTAGTTCAGAAATTCACCTGGAAAACTCTAGATAGTATTAGGAAAGCTTATCCGGATTTTTGTCTTTGGATAGTTAGGAATGTTTGTTGAATGGATCGTTTGCTTTGGTTGTTAGTATATGGCTGATATGTATGCTTTGATTTTTTGAATATAAGAGTTTTGGAATTATCTTTTGCTTTCAAATTTCGAGGACGAAATTTTCTTAAGGGGGGAATTTCTAATGATCCCGTTTTTAAGACAGATTTAATTTAGTAATTACTTTAATTTTTATAATTAATTTATGAATTAATTTGAAATTTTTTCCAAAATAAGATAAGTGTTTGTTTATGTATATATATAGAAAAATTATAAATAGAATTTGAATTTGAAATTAAAAAATAAATAAATTGGATTTTAAAAAAAAAAACTCTATATTACTAATAAAAATTTGTTTTCTAATTATAATATATATACATATGAATATATGATCTTTTATTAGTGTATAATAGTTTTATATCATTTTCTTTAAAGATTATATAAATATAGTTTGTACTAATATAAATATTAGTCAAAGGAAATGCATTAATTAAAAATAGAAAATATAAAACCTATATATATAATACTAAAATAAAATAATATAAAACATATTAAACATTAATTAGTATATACAAATTACAAGTGTAAGTATGTAACATAGGTTTGAACAAGTGTTAAGCAAATTAGCATGCATAATAATAAGTGTTTCAACATGTAAATACAAGTGTCCTATTTTTCATTTTCTTTTGATTTTAATTTTAGTAAATAAAGGGAAATCAAAGCTATATATACATTCCTCTAACTTTTTTCTCATTTTTCTTTCACATATTCAAATTAGAGAAACAAATCTTAAACCTGAGAGAATTAAAGCAAAAAAAAGAATCAGCAACCAACCGTCTTCCAATTTCTAAAACCCGAAAGAAATCAAGCAAGCAAAGATCAAAATCAAACAACCTCTATTCAAAGCTATAAACCTGAGCAAATTCAATGATTCAAAACAAGCAAGATCAAAAGCAATATCTAGGCTCTCTGTTCAACCAAAACAGGTGAGTAAACTATATATTAAAACTTGAATCTGCTTATATATCTGGATATTTTGATTGACACTTGAAGTATGTTATGAAAAATGCTTGATTAGTTGCTAAATATGACTGCAATGCTTGTAGATATATGTAAATATGGGTGTACATGTTTGTGATTCAGGCAAACATGCCACTGTTAATAGATTCAGATTCCAAAACCTGTTCAAAAATTCAAATCATCCACCTAAACGATTTTAGGCCTTGATCTCTTAATGAAAAATGTTTGTATATGTATAACATCATTTTTAAAAATATATTCAAGTGAAAATATTTAGTAAATTTTTCGAAAATAGAATATTTCAGTAAAGAATCAATTTATGTCAGAAATTTGATGGTTAAATTTCCATGCTTTGATTATACGATTGAATTCGTCTTCGAAAATGATGAATTTTGATAATAATATTGTGATTTTTAAGTTGATTGTTGTTGAGAATTGTTGAGGTGAACGGTATTTAGTTTTTCGTCGATTCACGATGATCGACGGGGAGTTGTTCGTCGTGCTTGGGGCTGGTGGTTGCTTGTTGGTCGATGATCGCTGGAAAAATGACCGCCGACTTTCTGGACCACCGTGGTGGCTTGGCAGAGTCAATTTAGGGTTTTAGGTGTCAAACTGGATGAGGCATCGAGGTGGACCGAGGTGGGGGAAAGGGAAGTTGGAAGCAAGGCGAAGGTCTAGACACGAGATCGTGGACTCCGGTGGTCAGAGATAAGAGGAACGAGGCGATTTCGTTGATTGAGTTTAGGTTCCTGTTGTCTCGAGTAACTCGATTTTAATTCGCAGGCGACTTCATCGCGCTGGGTGGTCGGAACGACTGAGGAGGTGATCGTCGACTTGTGGGTGGTGGAAGAATTGGTCGGAGCGTCAGCGTTGGCGTGTGCATGCGAATGTGTGTTAGTGTGTATAAAGAGATTGGTTTGTTGATGTTGGATTTAGGAAGAAAGCTGTGTCTCGGGTTTGTACTCGAGGAAATGTGGTGTTGGCTCCAGTTAGAACACGGGTAGTTTGCGAGTATGTAACAGTTTATTAACTTAAACAAAACAAAGTTAAAAAAAGAAAAAGAAAAAGGATGGCTCGGGGTTTTGCTCGGGGAAAACTTGCATTGGCTGGGGTGGGAACTCGAGATTGTCTCGGGTGCGTGTAATACAGTTTTTAAAATTTAAAATAAAACAAGTTTTAAAGTTTAAAATAAAACAAGTTTTAAACTATATTCTTAAAACAATTCCTTTTATATAATAAATGTTTATTTAATTTTTTGGTTGATAAAAGTTGTGTAATTTATTTTAACTTAAAATCAATTTAGTTAATTCTTAAGTTTATTTTTATAAAATTCAATAGTATAATTAAGAAGTTGTTAAAAGATAAAGATGTTTATAGTTGTTAATTAACTTAAAGGTCTAAGTTAATTTATGGGTTAATGAAAAATTTATTTCAAAGGGCAAATTTTTAAAGTTAATTGTTTTTAAAATTAATTGATATGGTTTTAAAAATAATTATATATTAGGTTAATTATTTGATTTAAATTCCTAAGTGTTTTTAAAGAATTTAATGATGTAATTAAGCGAGTGTCTAAGGTAAATGTTTTAATTATTAGTTTAAAGATCTTAGTCAATTCATATCTTAATGATAATTAATTTCAAAGGTTTACTCAATAAGGTTTAAATGACAATTAAGTAATTAATTAAGATAAATGTTTTATCTTTAATTAATTAAGATCTTAAGGTAATTGAAGGATCATTAACTTGTAATTTAATGACAATTACTTAATGTAAATAGTTAAAGGATAATTGATTAATTATTATAGAGTAATTAATCAAGTGATTATATGATAATTACTTGATGTAATTACATTAAAGAATGATTAATTAATAGGAGTAATTAAAGGATAATTATTCAATGCGATTAATTAAAGGTTAATTAATTAATTAAAGGATAATTACTTAGTGTAAGTAATTAAGGGATAATTACTTAATGAAATTAAGTAAAGGATAATTAATTTATTAAACGCTAGTTAGTTAATGTAATTAATTAAGGGATAATTAATTACTTAAAGGATGATTAATTTATGTGAGTAATTAAAGGAATAATTAATTAAAGGATAGTTACTTAAGGTAAGTAATAAAAGGGTTAATTTGTTAATGTAATTAATTAAGGGTTAATTAATTAATGCAATTAATTTGTGTGATTAACTAAGGATAATTAATTAATTAAAGGATAATTAACTAAGGGTTGATTAATTAATTAATCAAGGTTAATTAATTTATGTGGTTAATTAAGGGATAATTAATTGATGTAAGTAATTGAGGATAATTGCTTAAGATCGACAATTAAGGATGAATAATTAATTTCATTAATTAATTAAAATAATAAAAAATGGTTTGTAATTAATTAATGTAATTAATTAAAGGTTAATTAAATTAATTTAAATCAGATGACTAATTAATCTTGCTTATGGATGATTGGATTATATTAAATGCCTTAAATTGTTTGATATCTCTGATATGTAATATTTTGTGATATGAATTGTTTTGGATTGATCTGTGATAAATGTAAATCATTTATCTGTGATGAATTGCCGTGTGAACGAGAATTGAATTAAAATTGTTTACTTAACCACATCGAATCTTAAACATGGATCTTTTGTTAAAGGATTAAAATGGAATCTGTTGTGATTTAAGTATGATCTGAATGTATCCACTTGTTTTTAAAATAAGCTCTCATTATTCGGATTAGCCGGGGGAGGAAATTAAGTCAGAAAACCCATTCTGAATAATGATACGATGAAATGGGATAGCATTTGAAGACGGTGGTTGAAGACCGGATATTTTCGAAAACAAAAGGATTACCTGTTGATTTTCTCTACACTGAGTTGCTCCGCTATAGAGATTACCCTAAGTGATGGGGAGTCCGGACGTGATTAGAGGATATCCGGATTTGCGAGGACTTTTTCCTTAATTGGACGAAGTGCCTTCGATTCCATTCAGACCCAGGATGGACTTGTATGGATGTATGTCTGACGTTACACTTTGAGATATAAAGCTAGTTTCTGCCAAATACATTTCTATTGGATGGTGGAGAATTTATTCTCTTAGCTTAACACCCTTCTCTGAGACATACGAGCTCAAAGGTTATGTAGTTGATATTTACTAGTGATATATTCCCAATTTGGTAATGTGGCATGCTAAGTGCTGAGCATTGGATGATCAAAGCATGGCTTTTGTGAAAAGCGTAGCTATATAGGATGAGACTTCATCGAACCTCACATCCCAGAAATGGTCGAAATAGGAAGGATGCGGCAAGGTTATGGGGGTCACGCCCCTTAGGGTATGTGCATTTCCTTCTGGATAAAAAGTGGTATCATGATATGGAGACCAGATATTTTACTTATGTAGTTGTTGGAATTTGTTATTGGCGCCTTGGTAAAGGTCGGTTACGACCGAGGGATGGCATACTCGTGACAGTTAGTTACCTAGTTACAGAGGTAACTCGGTCTTGTGTTGGCAGAGATCCAGTTAGGTTCTCGGGGCGTCCCTCCAGAGGGGTACCATTCGAAAAGGAAGTTCCTTAGCCTTGACCATTTGTTGGAAATTCAAAAAATCAATACGAGCCCTGTATGGCTTTAGTTATAGAACCTGCCATTTAACATGGTAGCTATAGTAGGCATACTATAATGGTACGTATGCTGGCTAAGATCAATATTATACTTGCAAATGTTTTCTACACTATGCACTAATAATAATATCAAGAAGGATTTTCATGTATCAAGCATGTTTGACAGCTATAAGAAGAAACCTCCCCCACGTGTGTGATTGCATTGTGTGCGTGCCGGGAGACTTTATGGTAGTTTCATTTTCCAAAAAGCATGACGGGTTTCTTTTTATTTCTTTTTGTTGAAATAACTGTTTTTGTTTGCTCACACCAGTCCCATGACTGACCTGGAGTTTATTGTTCCCTTTCTAAACTCTGGGTGCTCATAATTTTCCACACGGGCAGCCTAGAGTCAGGTTATCAGTAGGTTCAGAAGCTAAGTCAGATAGTAGATGTTTGATTTGGAAGTCATTTGAAGTCTTTGGTTCGGGATCGCATTTTCTTAATTACAGCATGATAAAAAATTCATTGAGCCTTTGGTTTTGAGCTTTTTCTTTGGAGCTTTGGATGAAGATGTTGTTGGAACTCTCTCTCTTTTGGAAGACCATGTTGAAGTTATCTTTTCACTGTTGTTATTCCGCTGTGGTGTTGTATATATTTAGATCTCTGATATTGTTGTTGGGCATTTGTTATCAGATGTTGTATCCATGTTGTGCATCAATAAATTCTTCTTTGTTTCCACTATGTTGTTTTCACCTATGGTGGCAAGCAGGAGACTCTTACCCATACATGTCCCGGGATGGGTTGGTTGCTAGTCGAAATGCTGGCCGTAAAAGCAAATTCGAGGTACCAATTTGAGCCACGACGGAGTGAGCCGATGTCGATGGTTGTAAAGCCTAGACTATCACACGGATGCTTCTTCAAAAATATATGCTTGATATATTGTACCTTCAATGGGTGTTTTTGGTTTCAACTTCTTTTAGGTGACCTGGATACCTATGTACAAAAAAGTTATCAATTATACGCTTACTATATAGATTTCGTAAAAGAATATATAATTCCTACCTTTAATTTATAAACCTATCAAAAAGATACATTCATCTATATTTCGCTGGTCCTCACATTAAACCTTTAATTAGTAGTTGTTTGATTTGGTTGAATACTCCAGGAGGAAATATTTTGTGCAATTTACACAATAGGTTGGGTATATGCATTTTTAGATTTTCCTAATTACTTTCATTAAGTGTGGTTGAGCACAACTATAAATAGAACAAACTAAGCTGGATAGTAGGAATCCACACCTACGACAACAGTAACTCCTTAAATACTATCAGAAGAAGATTATCTAAATATACATGACAATCGTGACTCTTCATACCAGTCATTTGAAGATCCTTCATATCAACACATCTTTTCATGTTAGACGCAATTCCATTTAGAAACCTCAACTTTTTGAATCCTCTCCAATAGTTTTTGTTGACGCTTATTTTCCAACTCTTAACAAGCAAGAAATTTAAAATTTGGTCATTCACTGTCAATTTTAAGCTTAGGATGATTTGAGTATAGCACGGTATCCTTTCTTGACTTTAAATCATATTTTGTTTTTCCTTTCACGTTCATTATTCCGTTAAAGAAGTTCTCGAACACACTTTTCTCATTATGCATATGTCTATATTGTGTCGAAGTTTATGATGTTCCCAATATGGTAACTCCTAAAATATTCTTTGTTTACACTAATTGTGATACTTTTCTTTACCATAAATTTTCGGCTCTTTTCCTATCTCGTGTATTTTAGCATAATATTGCACGAGCTTGTACAATTCTTCGCTATGCCAATGGAAGGTAGCTCCAAAGTAATAGTTAAGATTTCTTTTAACAAACATTAAATCAATTGTTTACACACAAAAAATGATGATGTAGATCTCGTAAACACGGATTGTGCCACTTGTAGGTTGAAATGAATATGCCTAATATATGCAAATAGGACAAGTAATTTGCCACTAGTGCTCCACCCAAAAAGCATCCCACATGCAGGAAAATCACTTAACATTTACAATAAAGAAGTAAACATTCTAAAGTTCCTTTTTTAAAACATTGTATGTAATAACAGCCTATATCCACGACTTTTTCAACTCATTAACCAAATGATGCAAGTACACATCTATCATTTTTTTTGGATTTTTAGGTCTAGGAACAGTTACAGTCAGAAAATGTATGAATTCTTCATACACATCTAAGGAGGGATATCGTAAATTGTTAGAATAACTGGCCATGTTAGATAAGGCTTACCGAACGAAGCAAATGTTGGAAAAACCATCCAGACACAAACCAAGTTAATATTACTTGATTCTTTAGCAAAATTCAAATATGTCCTATCAAAATATTTCAAAGCTTTACCGTATGAAGGACGAAATAAAATATTTTCATCCCGCTGTCTCACTATATCATCGCATATGCGTAGTAGTAGCAGATGTATATAACCTTTACAATCTTATTGTAATCGAAAAATAATGTATTCAGGTTTAAGGTACACCTTCATAACTAGTTTTCGTTGACTTATTTACACAATTTAGACAACGTCGGACTTTTATCTTCCTTCCAATAAATCATACATCCACTTGAACACTTATCAATTGTTTCATATGAAAATCCAAAGGCGGAGACCTCTCTTTTGAGGGAGTACTAATTCACTAACAACATATTATCAAGTGGAAGTATTTTTTTCATACAAGTTAAGAATTACATTAGTTTTATAATGTATTATATTTGGATTTTATAGTGATTAGCCTGAATATCAAACCGTATCGTTTTACAACCTTTATAGAGTGGTCGTTTCAATGCTTCTAAAAGGTTAAAAAAACCTTTTCACTTCAGAGTCAAGATCTTCCTCCAAATTCGGTTTATCAATCCACGTACTCGGACCAACAACATCAGGAACCATTTCGTCATTCTACTTTCTAGATTTGTATTTTCCTCAATAGGGGGTTCAATGCAACTCACATCTATATTTACAGTCTCCTTTTGTATAACGTGGTATTTTTCTCCATGGATATCCATAAAAGATAGTTTGGTATAAAACCACATTGATGTAAATGTAATATCACGATTTCATACTCTATAAGTTATATGTATTTAAATTTTGCACATGGACATCGGAATTTTTTCATTTTTTTATATTATAATATGTCATTTTCACGAATGCATCCACACCATTTCTAAAGTAAAATGGCATCGCTCCTTTTTTTTACCATTCATGTACATCCAAGTTCGATCTTTAAAATAATCCAACTTTTATACCCAACATGTAAACAAAAGGCACATTATTTTTCACATACTAGTATTTTATTCCTAATTTTTTAATAAAACCAAACATTAAAAATAACTTTATATCATCTATTTAATAAAACATAACATTAATAACATTATTAGTTTTAATTGTTAGTTTAAATACCGTTATTATTTTTATTATTAATTTAAATAATATTATTAATTATATTATTACTTTAAATAACGTTATTAATTTTATTATTAGTTTAAATAGCATTACTAATTTTATTATTAATTTCAATAACATCATTAATTTATTATTAATATTGTTATTAATCTATATGGAATTATTAAGTATATAGTTAATTTTATAATTACTTATAACATTATTAATTTTAATAACATTATTAATTTTTTTATAAAATAATTTTTAAGCAGTCGAATTCACAAATAATTTCAAAGTTATACAACTTAGGAATTTCTACATATTTTCAATGGTTGGTCATCCTACTTCCCATTATAAATGCAACGATATTTCTTTTCATAAATTATTTCAAATCGAACTATAAAAAAATTGGACAGCGCTTCCCCTTATTCCTCGTATCATAAGCAAAAGAGCATACGTGAGGAATAAGAAGGAAGATTGTTAAAAAAATTATTAACTGCTCAATTTGAAATAATAATTTATGAAATATAAATATCATTGCGCAAATAACTTGTCTAATAACGGGAAAATCCAACAAATAATGTATCGGTTGAATATTGATTTCTGTTTTAGTTAAAAAATGAATACATGTAAAATGATTGTATACCATACTTACCAAACGTGACCAAATTAAACATCTATGGGGTTTCATTAATAATACCATATATAAACAATGTCATATATTAAAAATTCAAAAAAAATTATATCATATAAGTTCCCAAATTTAAAAAAAAAATCAATAACATTGATGTTGCTGTGCTTTCACCTTATGTCATTGATATTTGCTCTGCTGATGTTGATGATAAATCTATGGGTATTTTGGACTTGGACCCTTCTTTCAATTATTCCTTTTGGAACTTGTTTAAGCAGGCATGGATTCATGAGCCTCTGGTATGAGATTTGACCCTAAGTATGGTAGGTTCTATAAGTATGTTGGTGGAGATGATGAACATAAGCGGCTATTTTATCATGTTGACTGGGTTGGCCTTGTGCTCTTGGTTATGGGTCGGTTAGGAGATCAGAATCTTTACGTTCTCTTGGATACTTCATGGGATAGGAAATACCCATATGGCGCTGATTCTGTGGTTTTATTTCCTAAGTTAGCTTCATACTTCTCTGGGTATTACCATGTTATTAGACATGAATCTTCGAACGAGGGAAATGACTCTTTCTCCTTGGAGGAAGACTAATTTGGGTATTTTTTATTAGTATTTTAGCACTTACACTAAACTCCTTTGCTTTGTTTATTTCACTTATCTATTCTGGCGCATGTACCTAAACACTTGTTTTCATATTCATTTATACATATGGCATGGCCCATTATAAATGTCAGCTAGCTTTACTAAAAAAATCAAAAATAAAAAAAGTAATTATTCAAATTTTGAATGATATATTTGGCTTATGGTGTTGATTGAATATAACTATAAGTGCATACGTGTATGTGTATGTGTGTGTGTGTGTGTATATGCATGTATATATGTATGTATATGTGTATATATATAGTTATCTATATTTATGTTTAAATATTAATAATATATATATATAATTTGTTATTTATTTATTTTTATATCATTTATAATTTGTGATATTTTTACGCATATTAAACCTATAACTAACTAATTAAACCTATAAATTCAAACCTAATTGCTTAGTTAATTCCTATAAAAAAAACCATAATTAGGGATTTACCATGCGGCCGTGAAGAAGGCTACGACTATGGTGGGGATAAATCTGTGGTAGGGTGGGGCTGTTTAATGTCGTACCTCTATACTTATACTACCAAAGTTTATTACAGAGTAATATCGTTTATTGGAAAATATGTTATATGAAAATATTTTTATAATTCCAAATTATGTTTTAGGTCATAATATGATTTAAATTTCCAATTTACTTTGACTTTTATGTATATTTTGATATATATATATACATATACATATATATACATACATACATACATATATGTGTGTGTGTGTGTGTGTTTGTGAGAAACTGTATTTGTAAAATCTGAAAACTGGTTTTATAACACTAACTTTTGGAACAATTTATGAAATGATTTCGATGTGAATATTTTAATGACTTTGAAGTAGATAGATAGTAGGGGATCATACTTGAGTTTAGAAGAAACATATTGAAAATCATATATAAAAAGAATAAGATATAAGAAAATTAAAAAATGAAATTATAAATATAGTTCTTAGGAAAATGACAAGAACACTTGTTCTTGCCACTACGCCTCCCACCGGTCAGCCGGTGGGATATGACCGGTCGACCCATCATACGGGTTGGCAGGTAACTATTTATGTGCATGTGTTTTTTGTGCATGCATTTGTGCCGACCGCCCCGGTTCTTTTTCTACTCTAGTTTAGGGTAACGTTTTAGTGATATTTTGGAATGGAATTTAGATTTGATTGATTAGATTTTTAGATGTATATATGTAGATGAATGTACACACACACACAAATATGTAGGCGCACATAAATATATATACGGAAGGATAGTTGATTCCTATTTGTGATTGTTTAACTATTGTTGTTGTGAACCTCTATTGGTTATCATGGTAACATGATCGCTCGATGAGTTTTGATATGATGAGGTGAATGTTATTGGCGGGAAGAAGCCTGTAAGCCTACATGGAACTATGTCCTTGGTGATTCAGCCATGTATTAATGCAATAGGGTGGGTTGGGCTTTGTATATTGGTTAGACCATATCATCAACCATTGTAATTATACTTGATTAAGACCCTATTTCATATAGTTAGCCATGTGAAACATGACTAAGGTATGACTATTTACCATGATTATCTTGGTAGTATTTGGAAATGGCTAGAGAATGTAGTAAAGTAGACGTATATCACTCTAGTCCGACCCTCTCCATATTCTCCTTTTTGTTTTCATCACTAGGTTGATAAAGTATTGCAAGTTTGGTCAAATAACATTTAAAGGTGCGGATGGTTATACTTGTGTATATAGGCTTGTATATAAATAATCATCTAACATTGACATTGATTGTGTATGTGTGTATTTGGATTTGGTTTGGATTGGATTTGATTTGACATATGAATATATGTTAAATCTATTGGTTTGAAATAAAGTGATATATGGTTGTATTGTATATTATTACCTTCTGCTGTGAGTTCCAAAAGAGAAGGACAAAATATATTTATTGTTTGTCTCTTATTATCAATCACCAACGACACATCGTGTTTGGTTTTTGGGGTTTACATCGTGAGTTGTGTTAGATCAAAAGGTCGAAAATGGCGGGTTATTATACATGACTGATACACCATCTAATATTTAGAGAGCATTATGCACTCCGGTCATGGATGTATCTACATCCTTTCTTAAAACATAATGACCTGGAATATTGAAACTAAAATGTCGATCTGGTATCGCCACTTTAGGTTCAACTTCCAAGTTCGAGTTGAACCGATGGAACTACCATTCCCGAATCATGCATAAACTTTCGAAGATATGAATCATGGTAGACATTGTATATCCTATAATCTTCTAAGGTAAGTCAACTCTATATGGAAGATTCACGATCCTCTCGAGTATCAAAAAAAATCCTACAAATATCATTCCCAACTTCCCCTTATTACTGAACCAAATTGCATTTATCATAGAGAATTATTAACAAACACCATATATCACCAACAAATAACTCTATATCACATCTTCTTTTACAGCATTGTTATTTTTCCTATCCTGTGCAGCTTTTATTCATTGCAGAATGATCTCTATCTCCTATGAAGTTTCTCTAATCATGTTTTGCCTAAGTATTAGCCCCCTTCCTTGTTTCCCACCAATACAAAGGTTATTGCAAGGCTGATCGCATGAAGCTTCGGATAGTGCCATACCAATGCTCGAATTATAGCTATTATTATATATGAACTCTACTAAGTGCAAATGAATATACCATGAGCCTAACAAAGTCAAATATGCAAGCCCATAAAAGATCCTCAAGTATACAATCCACTATTAGTCTGACCATCAGTTTCTAGGTGATAAGCTATGCTCAAATTTTTCTTTATTCCTAATGCCTCTTGTAATCTTTTTCAAAATCAACTCATGAATAATGGGTCTATATTACTCATAATGCTCTTCAGTGCTCCTAATCGCTCATAATGCTCTTCAGCACTCTTTGGAATCATATGATCCAATTCACATATAAATCAACCAGTTTTGATGTTGTTCTATTACACTTTAAAGGTAAGAATGATGCACTCTTCATCAATCTGTTGACTATAACCCATATAATGTCATGCCTCCTCAGTTTTAGCAATCCATCGATTAAGTTCATTAATATCTATTCCCATTTCTAGTGTAGAACTTCAAGCAGTTATAGCAACCCATTCAATTTCTTTTATTTAGCTTTGACTAGCTAACAATTCATACATTAGGAGATGAATGTCCCAATGTACTTCTTCATTCCTTTCCAATAACTGTCCACTTCATATCATATACATGTTACTTTCTTTAGGATGGATGTCAACTTCGAATGATGGCACTCTCATAGCACCTCATCCCTAAGTCCACATGCATCGTGTTGATATAATCTCCCATCTTTTCAGAGCTAACCATCTCAGTCGAATCCATACAACTTCATCTCATCAAACTCTACTTTTGTTTCAAGCTTTTCAATATTCTTTAGTAGTCTAACATTATGCTTTTGACTATCACTAATCTTCTCTATCAGAATTGGTCCAATTATCAAGCTTGCCAACATCTTGGGCTTTAGCTCACACTTCAATCAAAAACCATACTGAGTTATATAATCTAACAACATCCACTCCAGGAACACAACTTTCCAACTGGAACGTCTCCCACCCAATGCATCTACGACTGCATTTCCCTTTTTGGGCATTTAGGAAATTTCAAAGTCATGGGAGGCTAAGAACTTTTACCATCTCTATTGTTATAGGTTAAGGTCCTTTTATGATAAAAGGTATTTCAACTACTTATGGTCGGTGAATGTTTGCACAAAAAATGGACAAACACCTCCAATCCGTATTATTTAGTTGATTATATGTTATTTTTCAAGGTTTTAGGTTACTTATGCAAATATGTAAAAAGCACGGACTAAAATGTAAAAGACACGCAGATTTATAGTGGTTCGGCCAGAACATGCCTACGTCCACTTTATATGTTATTCTATCTTTTCTTTCGGATTACAAGTACAAAGCTTTAAGTACAAGTATAAGAAAGTTGTTTGAAAGTTCCTTCCTTGCTTGAGCTCTCAAACTTGTCTGCCATTGTTGTACCCCTACCCCTCTATTTATAGAGTGAGGTTAGGGGCAGGGGTCTTGGATGTATATAGCTGCTGGTGGGCCTGGGCGGAAGCAACCTGGTCTGGCATAGGGGGTTGGTTCGGTAATTGTTAGGTGGAGTTTGGACCGGTGATGGTTGGTTCGGTATTGTATAGAGGAGGATGGTTCGGTGGGACGTTGGTCCGGTGGTGAGTGGACGTGGGTTGGTTCGGCAGGGGATTGGTCCGGTGATGGAGGCGAGGTTGGTCCGGTGGTAGGTTGGTTCGGTCATGGGATCGGATCCGTGTTGTGTGGATAGGCTTTGGACCGGCATTGGATGGAAGGTGGCTGGTTCGGTAGTGGGTTCATTCGGTAATGGGGGGAATGGTACCAGGTTCGGTGGTGTAGGGAAGTGGAGTTGGATCGGTGAGGAGGTCCGGTGGAGCATGGTTCGGTGATGGAGTGGAGAGGCCTTGGTTCGGCTAGGCATAGGTACCGGATGGACATGGATACCGTATGTAAATGGTGATTCTGGACGAAATTGATGCTCCTTGGCCTCGTGATCTCATGGGTGAGAATTCGCCCAACATTTGCCCCCCAAAGTGGGGCACGTGCTTGCAGGTGTCGCGCTTTGTTTTTCTTCCAGTTGGTGTAGCTATATTCGGTTTTCAGTGCCGAACCATCTGGTTCGGTTGTCCTGTGTACGTCTAAAAATAGGGGGTACACCCCTTCGTTATTCCTTACCGAATCAGAGACAGCCGAATCAAACCCTAGCCGAATCAAACCCTAGCCGAATCAAGCCCTTGCCGAATCAATCTCGTGCCGAGCCAGGTATATATCCCTTTGCCGAATGAACGTGAAAGGTTTTTAATGCCGAATGCTGCATGATATACTACCGAATGAGCTTGTGCCGAATGGACCTGATCCCGAATAAAACATGGAAGCATTTGGCACCGAATGGACTTGACAACTATTCGTTTATATTCCCATATTCCTCGTTTTAATATCCTGTTTTTCTTGTGCCGTAGATAAATGTCTCGCAAAGCGGAAACTCGATCGGACAGTAGGAAGTCCAAGGATAGGGGGGAGTCTTCTTCCGTGCCCCCAGCCCAACCAGGACCGGCGCGACATGGACCTGCCCCAAGGTCGCTAGTGGATGGGTATGGTCCCCAGGAACTTCTGGTCTCCCCTCCCGATTGCTTTCCTAGCTCCTTAAAGGAGGAGCAACTTGACGCTATATCTCGTTCCTTCGGTATAGATAGAGCGCTTATGCGGTTGCCGGGGAACAGAGTGATGCCGTACGACCCCCCCGAAGGCTACTTTGCTTACAGCAGATATCATTGCATGTGTGGTGCTATCTCGCCTCTCAATGCCTGGATAGTTAGCTTTGTCACATATCTGAAGGTGGCTCCATTCCAGCTTCAGCCTAACTCCTACGCCATTCTAGTGAGTCTTTTCGTCATCTTTCAGAGGAGATATGGGCGTCCCCCTTCCAACCGGGAGATCCGGTATCTGTACAACTTGAGAGGCTACAAGAAGGGGTCTCCATATATCAGTTTGGAAGCGGACGTGCCCTTCAAGCCTGTTTTGGATCTGTACTCGAAGCTCAGTATGTTCAAGAAGGAATGGTTTTTTATTAGGGATGACTCTGTTTCTTTCCGCCTTTTCACTTCCGGCTGTAAGTTGAACTCTATCTATATTTTCTTTGTCCCGATCACAATGCTTCTTCTTATATGCTTTCATTTCTTGCTAGCGACAGGTGGTTTTGCGGTTGTGGAGAATGATTCCTTGGTTCAGACGGCTGCGGAAATAAGAGCCATTCCGGCACGGGATCGGTCGGCTTCTTACTTGATCAGGAATGCCACTCTCCTGGAGTATAACTTGATTCTGCCACGCCAATATGTGGTTAAACAGAGAGATACAGCCGAGGAGAGGGCTGCTAAAGCCAAGGATGGGGCCACTGCGAAGAGTAGCAAGAAGAGACCTTTCTCGGTGCCTCCAGCCGTTGGGGGAAAGAAGCTTAAGAAGTCTGATGGACCCTCTCCTAGTACATGCCCAGACATTCCGGATGAGGAAGGTGGAGAGGAGGAAAGAGACGAAGAGGAGAGCGGAGGAGATGGAGAAGGTGAAGGACAGGGTGGTAGTGGTGCCGGCCCTTTGTCTTCTAAGAAGGCAGGGGAGATCCAAGAGTGGACGGATGATGCCTTCCGCCAAGCTTTTGAAGGGTTGGAGGAAGGATCAGCCTCGGTGAAGAAGGCAAAGGAGGGTGACAAGGTTGGGGTTGGTGCCGATCCATTCCCTAAGAGTTCTTCAGCTGAGGCGGCTCCAGCAATTTAAGGTGAACTTTTGACTTCTGCAGACTCCATTTATGACAGGGAATTAGGAATATTTTATGGCTCGCTCCCGTCCTGGGATGAAATGCAGGATTTATTGCAGGATCCTACTCCTTCGCAGGGTTTTTATAATAGATGTGTTTTCTCATTCTTTTTTAACTTAACATATTTCTCGAATTATGGACCATTGTATGCTTGTAACACTTGTTCTTGATTACAGGGGCAGGCGAGGTGGCCAAAACTTCAGACGTTCGACACCGCCTTGAATAATTCAAATTGATGAGAGCTGCTACTAAGCCGCCAACTGGCTGTTCCGGGGATGTAGTTAAATATCGCCCTCTTCTTGGAGTCATTGAAGAAGATATCCAGCAGAGGAAGAGGAGGCATTCCTTATTTGATTCACCACCTGGTCCTCAATCTCCTATTCAGCCTCCCCGAGATACTACGGAGAAGACCACGGAGTTTGTCCCCCCTCCGCCTCCTTCCGAGAACCCTACTGTGATCCGCATAAAACGTCCCGACGTGCCTCGCAATCCCTTTGCCGGCCACCCGGATTTGGACCCAAGCCTTCAGGATATTTTATTTGACGAGGCCACGGACGAGCATCTTCTCCCCCGCAATCCCATGGTTCGGATTCTTGATGAGGCTAAGTCCCTAGATTTGGACCTGCTCACTACTTGGATAGCTGCCATGGGGGACGAAACCAAGGCCAACATTGACCGGGTCGCGGAGGAGGTCAAGAAGTTGATGGAGCATCATGCTCGACTGGCTAGGGCTGGGAAGGAAATCGGGAGTGCTAACATCCGGCTGCGGCTACAGGTTGCTGATCAGGACAAGCAGCTTGCCGATCAGGCTATCCAGATTTCTCAGCACGAGGCAGCCTCCAGGCAGTTGAAGGAGAGTCTGGAAAAGGCCAGCAGGGCAGAATTGCGAAAAATGAAGGCTGCTTGCAAGGGGCGGATTGATATGGCCATTGCGACGGTGGACGAGGTTCGGAATGCGGATCTTGAGCGGATTGAAGAGTTGTTAGGAGGCTTGAGGCCGCAGAGCTTTCTCAGGCCAAGCTAAAGGAAGAGATGGAGGAAATGAGGAGGTCTCTCCAGGCTGACCGCTTGAGATATCGATCGGAGAGGGATGTTGCCGTTCCTAAGTTGTTGTCCTCCGAGGCCCGGGTGAGGGAGTTTGAGGAGAATGAGGGGATGATGGATGAGATGTTGTAGGATATGTACTTCCGTACCTGAAAGCAGGGTAATCTATCCTGGATGGATGACTATCCCCGGATCATGGCTAGGATATATCTCCGGGCTTTGGAGGAGGCCAAGGCCGATGCGGATAAGGAATGTGGAGCGGCATTCAGGATGGACGTGGTAACCGCCCAGTTCTCAAAGGAGGAGAAGGTAGCGGTGAAGGAGGGGATGCGGCTGCTTGCTGCGGAGGAAGCCGGTGTGCAGTTGGGGGATGAGGACCAAGAAGCGGGCGTCGGTGAGTTTTCCCTTTTTAGCTTTTCACAACTTGATCGTTCGCTGTTTATCTGATGAATTCTTCTTCTGAATTGGACAGGTGGGACCTTTGGTCAACACGCTGGGAGTTCCAATCCAGCAACCAAGTAGATTCGGAGAGCTGGTTCTGAGGTGTAGTGGTTAGCACTAATACAGCCGGTTACCTTTTGATTTCTTTTTATTGCTGTTCATGTTAGTCCAAAACATTGATGTAACTGTAATAATATTGTTTGTGATGAATGACTTTATGTAATTTCATAACATAAGCTGATTCCTTTATGTTGGAATTTTATCGCTATTTTGTTGTGCTGTGTAAGTGATGTAACTATGCATGTTACTAGTGACTTGACTGTGCCTGATGCCAAGTTTTTTGCTTAAAGTATGATTTTCTCATTTTGCAACGTGAATGTGATGTGTGAATATGAACTGCAGCTATGCATTAATGTATAAAAGTAGAAGGTACCGCCCTTCATGTTTCGGCTGTGGACGGCAACTTCGTGCGCCCTGTAAGACTAAGCACGGAATGCTGTTGAGTGTCTCGTTATCCGATTGTGAGTTTATGTTCCCGTTAGCGAACGTTCCCTATTTCATGTCCTGTACTTTCAAGCACCGTTACGGAGAATAGGAGAAAAGTTTTAAATGAAATAGAAATATATGAAAAGTAAAACTTCCAGTCACGGAAGGCCGTCGATGTGCTTAAGTTCGTGGCAAACGGGTTTTGTAGTCACTTTCCCTAGCTGTCGGTCTTGGAGACATTTGTCACCCATCTTACGCCTACTGCGGGGAGTTTTCTTTTTTACCACAGCCGCACTTAAGACACATCGGAGCCGATCGCGCACAGTAACTACCCGGGCCATTATGGCCTGTAATCGTGGATATTATTTGATTTACTGTGGCCGGCTAGCGTGGGGGCCGATCGTCAACTGTGAACTGCCCCTGGCTGGCCACACCTTATGTTGGGGCTTATGATCGGTTCACAGTCGCCGGCGAGCCGAATCGCTGTAATGAGCTGCCATCGGCTATAGTCGGCCTTTTTTATGATGACCTATACTCGGCTTATTACAGTCGGCTTTAAGGGCCGAGGAAAACAATGAGTTAACTCGCGGTAGAGGGATACCGGAGCAAAGTGTCTCATTGGCGAGGGCATAGGAGCGCAGCGTACCTGTTATATTTTGTCCAGGTGGAGTTATGTTGTGAAGTTCTGGAGTGAAATGTCATCTGCAAAGGATTTTTGTTCAACAGCAAAGGATAAAGCTTAACAAGTAGCCAAGATATGAGGGAACAAGTTAACAAGAGCCAAGTTTTTTAAAGTGGTTCGGCACGAAAATGCCTACGTCCACTGATTCTCTTTGTTAATGCACTTCATATGGGCAGTACAAGTTAAGAAAAGTATCGACGGAGGTGTCGGATGTTCCATGCCCTCTGGAACACCTCTTCGTCCACTGTTGACAAAATATAAGCTCCGTTGTGGAGATCTTTATGAATTACATATGGTCCGTCCCAGATGGGGTCGAGTGCCCCGGGGCGCGGAAAGATTCTCTTGAGGACAAGGTCTCCTTCTTGTAAGCTGCAATGTTTGACTTTGGAGTTGTATAGTGCTGCCACTTTTTGTCTGTGAGCTGCTGCTTTGAGTGCTGCATCATTTCTTCTCTCCTCAATTAGATCCAAAGACATGTGGAGGAGTTCTTCATTTTCTTCCGGGTTGTAGTGGATCCTACGGTGAGAGGGCACTATAGTTTCAACTGGGAGCATAGCCTCCGATCCGTATGCCAAAGAGAAGGGAGTATGCCCTGTTGAAGTTCTGTAAGATGTGCGATAGGCCCAAAGTGCCGTAGGAAGTTCGTCCACCCAAGCGCCTTTCAACTTTTCAAGTTTCTTCTTGATTAAGGTTTTGAGAATTTTGTTGACAACTTCTATTTGGCCGTTTGCCTGGGGATAAGCCACGGATGAGAAGCTTTTGCGAATCCCGTGCTCTTGGCACCAGTTGGTGAATTCCTCGCTGTCAAACTGAAGTCCAATGTCTGATACGATTTTGAGTGGTGTTCCGTACCTGCACATAATATTTTTGATTAAGAAGTTGATAACTTTTGTCGAAGATATTTTATTTAGAGGTTCCGCCTCCACCCATTTGGTGAAGTAGTCGACTGCCACTATAGTATATTTGGCTCCGCCTCGGCCCGTTGGCAGGTCGCCGATTAAGTCAATCCCCCATATTGCGAAGGGCCAAGGGCTGGTCATCTGAGTAATCTCATTGGTTGGTAGTCGAGGGATTTTGGCAAATTTCTGACATCTGTCACATTTTTTGACGAAGTCTAAGGCATCTTTGTTCAAGGTGGGCCAGAAATATCCATATCGGAGTATCTTTTTTGCCAGAGTCTGCCCTCCGGTGTGGTCTCCACAACTTCCCTGATGGATGTTGGATAGAATTTCTTTGGCTTCTCTTCCAGCAACGCACCTCAATAAGGGGTTAGAGAAGCCGCGCCGATAGAGGATGCCTTCTTGCATCGTGTAGCGGGAAGCTTTCCTTAGAATTTTCTTAACTTCATTTCGCCCGTCTGGTAGGGTGCCGTTTTGTAAGTATTCTCGGATAGGGGTCATCCATGTTTCTTTTTCGGTTGCAGCTATCAGGTGTACTTGCTCGAAACTCGGGGTTAGCAGCCTTGAGAAAGTTATCGCTCCAGAAGCGGTGTCATTTCCCATGCTAGCTTGTTTTGCCAGCTCGTCGGCCTCTCGATTTTCCTCTCGAGGAATGTGTCTGATCAAATAGTGATCCAGTTGGTTAAGTAGCAGCTTGATCCTCTTTAGGTATGCTGTGAGTCGTTCTTCTCGAGTCTGGAACTCTCCTAGTATTTGATTCACAATAAGTTGAGAATCACTATGGAGACATAAAGAACTGACTCCGATTTCCAATGCAAGTTCTAATCCGGCTATCACTGCTTCGTATTCTGCGTCATTGTTGGTGGTAGCGAATTCCAATCTTAGGGCGTAGCGCAGCTTCTTTTCCTTGGGGGTGATTATCACAACACCTGCCCCCGAGCCTTTTTCGTTCGACGCTCCATCTACGAAGAGATTCCATTTGATATCTTCTGCTATTTCAGATTGGTCCTTACCTTCGCCAGTAGTGAATTCGGCAATGAAATCAGTTATGGCTTGTCCCTTGATAGCGGTGCGAGGATGGTAAGTGATATCATATTGGCTTAGCTCGATGCACCACTTGAGCAGTCGCCCAGAGGTGTCGGGACGATAGAGCACTTGCCTCAATGGCTGGTCGGTTAGGACTCTGACGGGATGAGATTGGAAATAGTGTCGCAGCTTCCTTGTTGTGATTAGTAAACAGTACGTCAGTTTCTCGAGTTTGGGATACCGGGTTTCTGCTCCCGTGAACCTCTTGCTTATGAAGTACACTGGTCGTTATGTGCGGTTTTCTTCTCTTACCAAAGCGGCGCTTAGGGCATGGGATGACACAGCAAGATATAGGTATAGTTCTTCGCCTTCATTTGGCGTTGAGAGTACTGGTGGCCGTTGGAGGTGCTTGATTAGGTTAAGGAAAGCTGCTGAACATTCGTCGGTCCACTCGAATTTTCCTTTGTCTCTCTTCAGTGCTTCATAGAAAGGGATGCATTTGTTTGTTGCTTTAGAGATGAATCAGCTTAGGGCGGCCACCTTCCCATTTAGGCTTTGCATTTCTTTCCGAGTGGATGGTATTTTGATATCTTGCAAGGCTCGGACTTGTTCGGGGTTCGCTTCGATTCCTCTGGCATGGACGATGAATCCCAAGAACTTTCCTGATGACACTCCGAAGGAGCACTTTAGAGGGTTCAACTTCATTCCATATTGGCGGAGTACTTGGAACATCTCGTCCAGGTGGCTTACATGATCGTTGGCTTTTCTTGATTTTACCTGCATGTCATCCACATAAACTTCCATAGTTCGTCCTATTAGTTCTGCAAACATCTTGTTGACGAGGCGTTGATAAGTAGCTCCGGCGTTTTTAAGTCCAAATGGCATTACCTTGTAGCAGTACAATCCTCGGTCAGTGATGAAGCTAGTGTGGTCTTGATCGGGGGCGTGCATAGGGATTTGGTTATATCCTGAGTATGCGTCCATAAAGGATAAGAGTTCGTGTCGAGCAGTGCTGTCCACGAGTTGGTTGATTCGGGGGAGTGGGAAGCAGTCTTTCGGGCAGGCATCATTTAAGTTGGAGAAATCGATGCGTGTTCGCCACTTCCCATTAGCTTTTTTTACCAGTACCGGGTTGGCAATCCACTCCGGGTAGATGGCTTCACGTATGAAGTCATTGGCAAGTAAGTTCTTTACTTCTTCCTCGAGGGCTGCTGATCGTTCTGCCCCCATACTTCTCTTCTTTTGCTTTACCGGTACCTTGGTAGGATCGATGTTTAGTGCATGGCATGCTATGTCCGGGGAGATTCCGGTCATATCAGCGTGCGTCCATGCAAATACATCCATGTTGTGGCAAAGAAAATCAATGAGTTGATTCTTTAATTCTCTTTTTAGCTGAGATCCGACTCTCAGCAGTTTACTTGGGTCGTGTTTGTCTACAGATACGAATTCCATAGCCTCTGCAGGCTCGGCGGTGGCCTCCTCCTCTCCGTCCCTGGGATCTAGTTCGTTGAAGGGATCACTTGTATATCGAAGAGGAGGGGCTTTCTTTAGTTGCTATGCTTCCAAGCTTTTCATGCAGAGAGTAGTCTCTGCATTCTTCCCTTTATCTTTCTTGCGGTTATTGCGAAGTTCGGTTACATAGCAGTCCCGAGCAGCATCTTGATCTCCTTCTACTTCTCCCACTCCATTATCCGTTGGGAACTTCATCTTTAGGCACCATGGGGCAAGGACAATTTGGAAGTCGGACAAGGCTGGTCTTCCTAAAAAGGCATTGTAGGCCGAGTGGTTGTCTATTAGCACGAATGTTTGTTTCCGAACGGCAGAGCGGGGATGACTTCCCAATTCAACAAAGAGATCCAATTGTCCGAGGGGCATCTTTGCTTCTCCAGTGAAACCATGTAGTGGTTTGTTACAGGAGGATACATTCTTCATTGACAGCTTCATTTTGTCGAAAGCATGCTTGAATAGGATATTTACTGAACTTCCACTGTCTATTAAGATTCGAAAAACTTTGGTTGGACCGAACCAGACAGAGATGACCATAGGATCCATATGAGGGTATTGCCTTCCTTCTAGGTCGCGCCCGCTGAATGTGATATCATTACTTTCCTTCCGCTTAGGGTGGCGTTCTTCCATAACAGAATTGACGCAGTCTCCCTCGCTTCTGAGTGAGTTTCCATATCTTTCCATTTCTGCCCATCTCTTGTCAGCGATGTGTGGCCCTCCTGATATTGTATGGACCACTATCTTCTCTTGGCTGGAACCGCTGGTGTTGCGATTTCCTCCACCTGTCTCTGGGTGGAGCTGCCCTGGGTTTTCCTTGGTAGGAGCTGGGGTCCTGTCCTGTCCCTTCACATAGCGTTCTAATTTCTTTCTCCTAATGTGTTCTTCAATTAGGTCTCGGAGATGTCGGCATTCATTGGTATCGTGCCCATGAGACTTGTGGAAATGGCAGAATTTTCCGGACTGGATTGCGCGATCTGACTCTTTCTTGTACGGGGGGCGCTTATATGTGAGTTCGTCCTGGGTGGCCAGGAAGATGTCCTCGACTGTTTCATTCAAGGGAGTGTAAGCGTCAAATCTCGGTCCTGGTCGGTACAAGCGCTTTTCTCCCTTCTTGCCCCCTGCATTGTCTCTGGAGTCGCTTCTCCGAATGTCTTTCGCTGTGGCAGGGGTGTTTCCATGGGCCGTTCTAGCCTGTGGTCCTGTCTGCCTTCCAGTGGCAGCCTCTTCGAGTCTCATGTACTTCCCAGCTTCATGAAAGAAATCGGGCAAGGTAGCTGGTTTTTCTTTAGTTAGTCTTCTAGCAAACTTGGTATCTGGGTGCACACCATTACAGAGGGCCATTAGGGTGAGTTTCTCATCGGCATCTTGGACTGCGGCCGCTGCGGCGTTGAACCGGGTTAGATATTGTTGCAGTGTCTCTCCGGATTTCTATTTGACATTGGATAGAGAATAAGCATCCTTGGGTTGTTCCACATGAATGTGGAACTGGCTAATGAACTTTTCCTTCAACATTTCCCATGAACTGATGGATCCTTGGGGTAGATGGCAAAACCAGGAGGTAGCTAGATCTGCTAAAAATAGTGGAAAGCATTTGCATAATAGTCCTTCTGTTGCCCCGCTCATGAGCATATGCTGTGTGTATCTCTGCAAGTGTACAACGGGGTCGGAAGTTCCCTTGTACGGTTCCATCGTCGGCATTTTCCACTCTAGAGGGGTGATGGCGGTTTCGATGTCGCAGGTGAAAGGGTTGGTTACCCTAGCGCCTATCCCTCGCTCCCTTTGCTCCCGTCGGACGCATTCCCTGAATAATCGCGCCATTCTTTCATCAGAATTTGGAGCGGACAAGAATGAGCTTGGTTCTTCCCTACGGGATCGATCTCGTCCGGATGACCTGTAGGGATGGTATAGCCTATCACTTCTGACATTATCCAGTGGTTGTCTATGGCTACTCGGATGCATGCTAGGACCAGCTACAGTTGCCTCCTGCCTTGATCTTCCCCTGCGGGGTTCTGTTTCGAGCATTTCCATGGGGTCAACTTCGGGCTGGGTTCTAGCTCGGCTCCGTTCAGCGGGGTTTCTATGATTAGGTGGGATGACTGGCTCAGCTACATCCGACCCTCGCCTGGTGCCTCCCACATTGGGTTCGGTTCCAAGCGCTTCCTCGAGTCGGAGATCGGGCTGAGTCCGGGCGCGGCCCCTATCACTGTTGTTCCTGTTGATAGCTTCTTCGAAGAGGGAAGATCTTTGCTGTCTCTGAGATACTCCATATTGAGACTCGCCCCATGATTCAGTGTTGCGGTTGGATTCTTCGGCATCCCTCAAGCGTGACATGAGTTGGTTCACCAAAGCTTCTTGTTGGGATGCGAAGTGGTTAGTTACTTCAGTCACAACTCTGTCTAGATCTGCCCTAGTGATTGCTGACGGTTGTTCCGCGGCAGGGGCTGTTGGATTTGCCTGATCTGCTGTCGTAGTGGGATGGTTCTCTTGATCTGGATCCACTAGATCTGGAGCGCTGCTGGTTGCAACGTTCTTTCCCTTGTTGGTGTCTTTTCTCGGCCTGGAAGTCATGTTTCCTAGGCAATGAAGGGTGCTATTGGGAAAGAAGGTTGAATGAGGGAAGCTGAAGCTTCGAGTTCCAAATTCTCAGTGAAAGCACCAAAAATGTTTGCACAAAAAATGGACAAACACCTCCAATCCGTATTATTTAGTTGATTATATGTTATTTTTCAAGGTTTTAGGTTACTTATGCAAATATGTAAAAAGTAAGAACTAAAATGTAAAAGACACGCAGATTTATAGTGGTTCGGCCAGAACGTGCCTACGTCCACTTTATATGTTATTCTCTTTTTTTTTCGGATTACAAGTACAAAGCTTTAAGTACAAGTATAAGAAAGTTGTTTGAAAGTTCCTTCCTTGCTTGAGCTCTCAAACTTGTCTGCCATTGTTGTACCCCTGCTCCTCTATTTATAGAGTGAGGTTAGGGGCAGGGGTCTTGGATGTATATAGCTGCTGGTGGGCCCCGGCGGAAGCAACCTGGTCTGGCATAGGGGGTTGGTTCGGTAATTGTTAGGTGGAGTTTGGACTGGTGATGGTTGGTTTGGTATTGTATAGAGGAGGATGGTTCGGCCGAAGCTTGGTTCGGTGGGACGTTGGTCCGGTGGTGAGTGGACGTGGGTTGGTTCGGCAGGGGATTGGTCCGGTGATGGAGGCGAGGTTGGTCCGGTGGTAGGTTGGTTCGGTCATGGGACCGGATCCGTGTTGTGTGGATAGGCTTTGGACCGGCAGTGGATGGAAGGTGGCTGGTTCGGTAGTGGGTTCATTCGGTAATGGGGGGAGTGGTACCAGGTTCGGTGGTGTAGGGAAGTGGAGTTGGATCGGTGAGGAGGTCCGGTGGAGCATGGTTCGGTGATGGAGTGGAGAGGCCTTGGTTCGGCTAGGCATAGGTACCGGATGGACATGGATACCGTATGTAAATGGTGATTCTGGACGAAATTGATGCTCCTTGGCCTCGTGATCTCATGGGTGAGAATTCGCCCAATAGTGAACAACCTGACCCTTTCTCCTATTAAGTAATGTCGTCATGCCTGCAATGCAAGTACTATAGCTGCTAACTTTAAATTCTAGGTCAGATATCTCTTCTCATAAATTTTAGCTTCCTAAGAGCACAACCGACAACCTAACCTCTTTATGTCAATACCGCTCCAGGTCTAATACCACATGCATCTATGTATACTGTCAACTTCTCGTTCTCATCTAGAATGACTAATAATGGTGCACTTGTCAGCCTCCTTTTTAGACTAACAAACGCATGTTCACAAGTAACGTCCCAAATAAAAGTTTGTCACTTCTTAGTCAAATGAGTCAATGGTGCGGCTATCGTAGAGAAGTCTTTAATTAATCTTCTACAGCAACCTACAAACCTAAGAAAACTTCCTACATCTATCACATTCTTATGTCTTTTGGAATAATGGACTGATGTTACTTTGGTAGGATATACAGGAATGCGCTGCTCTAAAACAACATGACCTAAGAATCTCACTTCCTTCCTCTAGAAGTGCGAAAAACTTAGCCTTCAACTAATAATGTCTTAACATCTCAAGCACCACTCTCCAATGTGTCTTTTGTTCCTCTTCTATTCCCAAAAAGACAAGAATATCATCAACAAACATAATAAGAACTTGTTAAACTAATCGAAAAACATGATTCATAAGATCAACAAAGTATGTTGGTGCTTTTGTGACGACCTGGGAATTTTTAACATTTGAAATGGAATATTTAATTGATTTTAAATATTTGGAGGTTAGTTTAACTTGAATTTCGAATATCAATATGAATTTGGCCATTAAATTATTGAATTTAATTTATTAATGATGGGTAAAAATTTGAATTTTGAAATTTAAGTTTGTTAAAAATAATTTGATGGCTTAGAAAATTTATATTGATAACACTGAGGTTAATGTATGCCTCAGAATTTGATTTGGAAATACTTTATTCAGTTTTGAAATTATATCGTTTAAAGCGATGTTTAAAAATAGTCTTCCGAGGCACAGTCTCGGAATTCGATGAGACCATTTCCATTGGATCCGTAATATTGAGTTATTATCGAATTTCAAGTTTCGTAGCTTTCGGAGTTATCGTGTGATCGTACAAGATATAAACGCTTAGACAATAATTAATCGATTTAATTTAAATATAGTTTGACTGGTCAACATATATTCCCCAATCAACAGCCGAAATTTTTCCCATCAGCTACTTTTCCGTTCCATCAGACACTGTAGCCTTTTTCTTTCATACGCTACCCCTTATCCTTAACTTGCGCTGCCTCTTTCGTTCGAAATAAAATCTTGTTTCCTTTTGTCTTCTGAAGCAAGCCGACAACTCCCCTTATTAATGTCGTATTTCTTTCTATTCCTCAGTTCAAAACCGCTACTTCTTTTCTAGCATTCCCCAAATTGAACGAAAATTCTTCGTTTAAGAAATAAGAATTTTATCTAAATCAGTAAATATATATATAAAAGGTAAGATTTTGAACAGTATATATGTATATATTAGATTTTTTTAAATCTATTTGGATTCTTTTAAGTATATATGAAGTTTGATAAAGTAAATATACATACACATGTTTCAATTTATTGGTTCATGCTAAAATAAATTGTAAAGGTGATTCATTTCGTTTAGTAACTTATTTAAAATTTATTTTAGTCACTAAAAATAATTTGTAAAAGGTAATTAGTTCAAATAGAAAAAATTGGTTTAAAATTTAATTGTTTACTTAAAATTAAATCCTCAGTTTAAAAATCATTGGTTAATTAAATTTATCAAATGGAAATTGATTGTATGATTTATTTCGAATATTATTAAACTGTATAAAATTGTTTACACAAGGTCTAATACAGTGAACAAGCCGAAATTGGTAATGGTTGCAAACAGCAAAACAAAAGGTGAGATCTTCTCACTCAAAATAATAATTGAAAATTTCAGTTATTGATTGATGGTTGAATTGTGATAGTTAAATTTAAATTGTTGATTGGGTGCTTGGATGATAATTTATTATCAGTTGTATTGAAATAGACCCTATACGCCGCATAATAGCAGATGATATTATATTTAAACTCATATACCATGATATTCTACCTCGAAGTGGAGTTGGTATTATATATGTATTTAGAGTTGTTGATTTCCTGCATTATATAGCGGATGAGACCCTATGTGCCTCATAATAGCGGGTGATGTTTTATAAATCCCATATACCGCGATATTCCACCTCGAAGTGGAATTGGTATTTAATTGTTGTGCTAACATCTGTAGATGCAGGAAAACAGGTTGAAGGGATCCAACTGGATTCCTCAAAACATTTTGATTTGTTTTCAAAATTGTGTGTTGATTATTTATAATCTGTGTGTCATTATTTGTGATTGAAACCATTGAAGGCTAAAATTTAGCCGAATATATTTTTGGTATCGTAAGATACCATAAATAAATAAAATTGGATTTTTAAATTTAAGCAGAAAATCTATATTGAAATCCTATTGAATAAAATTCCAAAATATGGGAAAAAGTTTAATAAATGGATTTCAAGTAATATTATTCAAAAGGTGAAGAATTTATTCTTATAAATATGGATTTAAATAATTTGGAAGAGATAAAGGAATTTATTTTAAAAATAAATTCGGAAATTGATTTGGTGTTAAAAAGAATAAATCTTTGGGAAATCCATATGAAAATTGATTTGGTGTTTGATTGAAAATCGAATTGGTGTTGATGTAAAATTTGGAAATCAATTTGAAAATTGATTGGGTGTTGATAGTGAATATTTAAAAATCATATATCAGTGAATATTTGGGAATTTAAATCCACAATCATTGGGTTATTTTTTAAAAGTGTGGAAAGGAATTTACAAGCATGGAACGTAAATTTGAAATAAATCCAGGAAGATTTATAAATTGATTTGAATGAACCATTTTAAAATGGAAGGTGTACTTTCCCTAGAAAGCTGAGTATGTTTTCAAAGTAGCTTTCGAATATAAATTAAAAGTTCTAGGGTTGGTTTTAAAAGAATATTTTGGAGAAATTATTTTCTTAAGTTATTTTGAAAATCTTTAAAGTAAAGATTTATCTAATTAATTATAGAAGTGATTTTTTTTAAAGATTAAATTGATATTTGTTTTAGAAAATGGGTATTTAAAATAGTTATACCCTATATACTAATGTTATTTTAAAGTTAGTTTGGACTTGAAATTTTATATGAGACATTTATATATAATATTTTCATAACTAATATTTAAATAAATCTTTTAAAATATTTATCCAAATGTTTTCAAGTATATATATTTGGATAAGTGATTTAAAGTATTTGAACTCGGTAGACTTTCAGTGGAAATAAATAATATCGGGAATCTTATTCCGCGAGTGAAAAGTGATTTGAAATTTATTTTCAAATGGTTGAAGTGTTAAAAATATATATCTTGTGAAGATATTTTGAAAATAATAACTGAGAAATTATTTAGATCTTAGTGATTGTTGTGAATATTTATTGATCGTTAAATAACCGACTATCAATATTGGCCTTTAAATGGCATTTGAATTTCGATGCAACCAGTGGTCGGATTCCAAATGGATATTCGAAAACCACATCGAACCTTTGTGATAGTGATGGATCTTTTATTTAAAAGATCAAAGTGGAAATTTTTTGTGATTTGTTTGAAATCTGAATGAACACTTATTTTTAAAAATAAGCGCTCACTATTCGGATTAGCCGGGAGAGGACCTTGTGTCATAAAACCCATTCCGAATAATGATACGACGAAATGGGATTGCATTTGAACACGGTGTTGAAGACCGGGTATTTTCGAAAACGAAAGGATTACCTGTTGAATGTCTTTGCACCGAGTTGCTTCAGTATGGAGATTTTATCACCCTTTCTGGTGGGGATTCCGGACGTGATTAGTGAATATCCGGATTTTGCAAGGGCTTCTTTGAAGTGCCTTCGGTTCCGTTCGATCCCGGAACGGACTTGTATGGATGTGTGTCTGACGTTACACTTTGAGATGTAAAGCTGGTTTCTATCAAATACATTTCTGTTGGTGGTGGAGAATTTATTCTCTTAGCTTAACACCCTTCTCTGAGACGTACGAGCTCAGGGGTTATGTAGTTTATTGTTACTAGTGATACATTCCCAATTTGGTAATGTGGCATACGAAGTGTTGTTGATCATTTTTTGATCAAAGTATGACTTTGTGAAAAAGTGTAGCTTTGTGGACGAGACTTCGTCGACCTCACACCTCGGAAATGGTCGAAACAGGAAGGATGCGGCAAGGTTATTTGAGGGTAGTTCCCCCTGAGGGTATGTCATTTTCTTTTGGAAAAGGGTAGTATCATGGTATGGAGCCCATATATTTTACATATGTTGATGCTGCAAATTTATTATACTTTGTGGTTGTTGCTTTGTGGGTGAGGATCCTCGTATAAAGGTCGCAAATGACCGGGGGATGGCATACTCGTATAGTAGTGACCTAGTTATAGAGGTAAGCCGGCCTTGTATTGGCAGAGATCCGGTTAGGTTCTCAGGGCGCCCCTCCAGAGACGTACCCATGTGGCAATAGGAAGTTCCTTAGCCTGATCATTTGTTGGAAATCCAAAGAAACAATACGAGCCCTTTACAATTGCAATTGTATAACCTGCCTCCTCAGGAGGTAGCTATAGCAGGCATAATATAATGGTACCTATGCTGGCTAAGATTAATATTATACTTTTGAAATGTTTTCTACACTATGCACTAATAATAATATCAAAAAGGATTTATGCGTATCAAGCATGTTTTACTATCGTAAGGAGAAATCTCCCCCAAGTTTGTGATTGCATTGTGTATGTGCCGGGAAGCCTTATGGTAGTTTCATTTTCCAAAAAGCATTGCGAATTTCTTTTATTCCCCTTTTGTTTTCCTTTATTAAGGAATAACTGTTTTTAAGATCTCACACTAGTCCCACGACTGACCTGGAGTTTATTGTTCCCTTTCTAAACTCTGGGTGCCCACAATTTTTACACACGGGAAGCCTAGAGTCGGGTTATCAGTATTCTAGAGAGAAATCGAAAAAGAGATGCTGTGGAGATCCTGAGAAAACTGGATGACGAAGCGTATCACTAATATATGTTATATTCTTTTCCGCTATTTGTTATGTAACTCTCTGATAATGTAATGTGATGTAATGTAACAACTGATATAGTTCTTTGTTTTAAAGATATTCATTTATCTATTATATTTGTTCCGCTGTGAAATGTGAGATTCTGTTATTGTTTTCTTTTCTTCTTCTTCTACCTCTTTCTTCTTTAAACCCTAACGGTTCCGTTTTCTGGCATTCGACTGTGTGTGTGGCATTTGATACAGTGGATGTATCAATGTCGACTTTCGAGCGTCGTAAAACTGGGTCATTACAGCTTTGGTTAGCCCAAATGGAATAACCAATCACTCATAAAATCCTAATGTTGTACGAAATGCAGGTATCGACACACTATCCTTCGTCACGCTTACTTGGTGAAAACCCATCGCCATATCCAACTAAAAATACCTTTACACCATGATCGAACAAATCAACTATATGTGGAAGAGGATACTTTTTCATTCTCATCACTTTACCCATCTCACAGTAATCTACACAAAGTCTCAATGAGCCACCCGCCTTAGTTGCAAATAATACAGGTGCTCCCTGCTCAGAATTAGATCTTTTGAATAAATCCCTTCCTTAAAAAATCATTTACTTGCACCTATAGTTCTTGTTTTTCTTTAGGTGGCATCGGTCTCAAAGACATAACAACTGGTCTAACATCATTCTCTTAATTGATACAGAACTCAATCTGCCTATGTGGTATTAATCCAGTAACTTCCTTGAATATATCTTATATTTATTTGCAATCGGCATTGATGACAACTTTTCATGTTGGATCTCGAGCAAATACAAAAGGCTAACTATCATTGCAACTTCGGTATTATAGCTCAATATAGCCTATGCCCATCGTAACTCCATGTTGTCACTAATAACTTCTCAGAGTCGAGGATTACTCTATATCTCTAAAGCCGGTCCATCCCCAAAATAACCATAAACCCAATAGAACCAAGAATGAAAAAATAACAAGAAACATGGATCCATGACTTGATAAAATAATGTCATGACAAATCATACTTAATTTATCCGAACCTTCCACGAGATTTGACACTACCAAAGGTTTGTTTGTAGGATCGATTTCACCCTAGAGGTCGGGTGAATACGGTGATACTATCAATTACAAAAATTGTTATGGAAGTTTGTATAAAATAATTTCAATGCAGATATATCAGAATAATAGCAGCATAGATAATAGCAGAATAATAAATGCAGAAATAGAAAGACATAGAATTTACCCAGCTTCGGCAAAACCCTGCCTACGTGCTGCCCCCAAGATTTCTACTAGAAATTAAGCAGTCAGACGCTTACACATGTAAACTCGCGACACCCGCTATCAACTAGCTTTAACTCTACGCTCAAAACCCTACCACAACTCAGCCACTGAGTTGCGAATTCTCGAACTTCACCACCGTAGCTCGTCCACGACTAGAATTACAGTTGTTTAAAAGGAAAATACAATAAAAACAAATTAAATAACCCAAAACCCTAATTTAAAATAAACTAAAGCCTTTTAAAAATAAAAATAAGGTCGGCCTCCCTTTTGTTTCCTTTTATATTGTTCGACCTATTTTTATTTGTGAAAAATGTTGGCTTTCTTTTCTCCTTCGTTCGCTCTGAAATTAGGGCTTCTGATGAAGTCGCCGCTTTGATTTCTGAAGCTTCGATTCCTCTCTTCTCTGTCGATCGTTTTCGGCTACTTCAATTCGATGGAGTTCGAATTAAAATTGTATGTTATTTTCCTTTTTACTTTTTTGGTTGATTGCTTGAACTCGATCTTGATTCGAGTTGAATGATTATTGTTCTCTGTTTAGCTCGAACTCGAATGCTTTAGGTCGATGATGTATTAGGGTTTATATAGGATTTGAATTCCTATTTCTTCGTTCGTCTGATAAATTGCTCGGCCGTGTGATTTTGAAGGGATGAATGTGATGATTTCTGACTTTGTCAATTCACATATATTTTGATTTCTTGGTACTCACGGCTTTGATTTTGAATCTGCTCGATTCCTTGATTTCCATAGTTTCAAATTTCTGGCATTTGATTTTATTTTGAGTTCGGCATTGCTTTGACTTTGGCCATGATGATTTGTGATGATATTTTATTTTCGTTCTTTGTGACTTTGGGCATGACTTTGATTTTGTGAAACTATGAACATGTTTGATTTTTGTCTTGGTTATTGATTTTGACTTCTATGTCTTCGGTACTGTTACTGACACTACTTCATCGATTTGTTTATGCAAGCTTGGAGTTGCCTCTGGTCAGTTGAATCATTGACTGTTGTTTGAAGTGTGATATTGTGTACATGTTGCTTTAATTCTGGTACATGATATTTGAGTCTGCACTGCATGTTGAACACTATTGCATTGTATCTTAATTCATCGTTTGCTCCCTGGTCGTCATTGTTCATTGGGTCTTCATTTTGACTGTGTTGTAACTGCTATGGGTTTCTTTCCTTTGATTAGTTGGCATTGTTCACTTGTATCTAACGTTGGTCTGTCTCGACTGTTTGGTTGCCAGATCATTTGATCTCATGTGCACTGATCAGTTCATATTTGTGGTCTTTGTTACATATACGTGTCAGTGTTGCATTCTATTGTGTCAACATAAATCACGTTCCACTAGTAATTTTTCTATCAACTAGATTATCAGTGTAATCTGCATCTGAATTTTTCTTTCACTCAAAATTATTATTTGGTTAATGTTATACACCAGACCGTAAAGTTGCAACAAATTTCTTAAAATCATTTTTAACAGCTTTCACATGAAATTCTCTTAAATTTGAATTGGAATCGTGCAAATCTACAAACAATGACAATAGTGTCAGAACAAATACATCCACGTGTAACATGAGCAATCAGAGACCAATAAAACACCATCATTTGACCGAACAAATTTATATGGATTAGTTCAAAGATGAAAAGATGATTGATCAACATTTAAACACAAATCAAAGTCATAAATAAGAACAAGTCAAAAATGATATCAATTAAGAATAAGTTAGAATTAAAAACAACATTTATATATTTATTTATTTATTTCATCATCACATAATTGGCTGAATTAAATTCAGATTATGGTGCAGATTATCACATTTAATATATCGTCCAAAACGATTATACAATTATCCTTTTTACCTTTATCGATAATATTTCGTTGTTGTCCATTGTGATTATGTCTTATACTAGGCTAAGGAACTTTGATTTGTCGCCCGTTGTGTTTCTGGAACAGCCAGAATCTAGATAACACTGTTATTGTTCCTTAGCCTGCAACCACACCTACACGTTAAAAGATTTTTGTGACCTATTTATTTTTTGAAGATCCATAGTTGCTAGTGCCAGCAGATTTTGAAAAATATGTTTGTGAAGACCCAAACTATTTATATATGTTCCTTTTGGAACCCAGATTTGTTTGACTTTTAAAGATTTTATATTTATGCTTTTTGGAACCCAAATTGAAATAGTTTTCACGTGTTTGGGTCTACACCACCAATTATTTTGATTGTGTCCAAATTTTCTACAAATTGTGCACATGGAATTGACTTGATTAATTTCGTCTCTAACAGATCCAAATTGATTATACCCAAGTCCTTGTCTAACGGTATTAACGGTTTGTTTTCCTAATAGCATATTCAAATATTTTTCACTTTTGGAAAATTTTCTTAAACTTGTAGACAATTGTTGGAGTTGTGTATTGAGAGATTCATTTTTGTTCAATAGTTGAGTGCACTTTTTAATAGAATTCTCTCTTCTAGTATCTTCACTCTCTTTCAAAAATCAAAATTTCATTTTCAAGAGATTTAGTTTTAAATTCTGATTTTTTAATTTCTTCTTCGAGTGATGGACACTTATCACACTTAGGGATCCTACTTTGATAGTTTTTAACTAATTGGTCAAGTTGTTTATTTGATTCTATCAAAGTATCTCTTTGTGATTTAATTTTGGCATACTTCTCCCGAAATCATTCAAAACAGCCATTTACTTCGTGGAAATATATAAGTAATCGTGAGTGTGAAAGTTTTGATACCTCGCTTGGCTCATCATAATCGCTATCAGTTATATTACCTCGAAGGCACAGATCTTCTCTCCCACTCTTACTGCTAGTGCTTTTATTTTCATCATCATTTTTATTCCACGTGGTTGCAAAACTTCTCCTTTTTAATTTCTTTTCTTCGCCGTGTCGATTTCGAGGACAATTGGGCTTGATGTGTACGGGTTTATTGCACTTGTGACAGATGATCTTTCGTTCTTCAGGGTTGTCTAGTGCTTTGACTATTCTGCTTTTCAATTTTTGATTTAGAGCTGGATTTCTGTATTTGCGGTTCCACTTTTTGAATCTCTTCATTAGTAATGCCAGCTCAGCTGCTCCATCTTCATCATCGTCATTACTGCTGCTTTTTGTCAATCCTGTTAAGCATGTTTCTGTGTCGATTGAGGAGGATTACTCATTGTTGTTGACTTTTGCACCATATATTGCATCAAAAGTATTCTAGATTTCCTGTGTACTTTCACAATGAGAGATAAAGTTAAAATTATCTTGATTAATATAAGAATATATTATATGCATAGCAAGAGTATCAGTCGAGATAATTTTCTCATCTGTTATATCACACCCATTTTCAATAATATTCCAACATTTAATATTAACAGAATTTAAATAAAATTCCATTTTTAATTTCCAATTCAAAAAATCTGTTCCATCAAAAATAGGAGGAATAATATTGGACCGATCTACAGTAAAAACATTATTAACAGAAGCCATTTTAAAAATTCAAATTTGTAAGAAAATTGGTCTTTAAAAAATCAAACTTTTTAAAACAAAAATGGCTTTTGTACCTAGCTCCGATACCACTTGTAGGATCGATTTCACCCTAGAGGAGAGGTGAATAGGTTGATACTATCAATTATAAAAAAATTTGCGGAAGTTTGGGTAAAATAATTTCAACGCAGATATATCAGAATAATAGCAGCCTGGATAATAGCAGAATAAATGCAGAAATAGAACGACATAGAGTTTACCCAGCTTCGGCAAAACCTTGCCAACGTGCTGCCTCCAAGGTTTCTACTAGAAATTAAGCAGTCAGACACTTACACACGTAAACTCGCGACACCCGCTATCAGCTAGCCTTAACTCTACGCTCAAAACCCTGCCATAACTCAACCACTGAGTTGCGAATTCTCAAACTACACCACCGTAGTTCGTCCCCTAGTCACTCGACTAGAAATTACAGTTGTTTAAAAGAAAAATACAATAAAAACAAATTAAATAACCCAAAACCCTAATTTAAAATAAACTAAAGCCTTTTAAAAATAAAAACAAGGCTGGCCTCACTTTTATTTCCTTTTATATTGTTCGGCCCATTTTTATTTGTGAAAAAATGTTGACTTATTTTCTCTTTCATTCGCTCTGAAATTATGGCTTCTGGATGAAGTCGCCGCTTTGATTTCTGAAGCTTCGATTCCTCTCTTTTCTCTGTCGATCGCTTTCGGCTACTTCAATTCGATCGAGTTTGAATTTAAACTGGTATGTTATTTTCCTTTTTGCTTTTCTGGTTGATTGCTTGAACTCAATCTTGATTCGAGTTGAATGATTATTGTTCTCTATTTAGCTCGAACTCAAATGCTTTAGGCCAATGATGTATTAGGGTTTATATAGGATTTGATTTCCTATTTCTTCATTCGTCTGATAAATTGCTCGGCCGCTTGATTTTGAATGGACGAACGTGATGATTTATGACTTTGTGAAGCCGTACATATTTTGATTTCTTGGTACTCACGGCTTTGATTTTGAATCTGCTCGATTCCTTGATTTCCATGGTTTTGGATTTCTGGCATTTGATTTTATGTTGAGTTCGGCATTGCTTTGACTTTGGCCATGATGATTTGTGATGATATTTTGTTTTCGTTCTTTGTGACTTCGGGCTTGACTTTGATTTTGTGAAAATATGAACTTGTTCGATTTTTGTCATGGTTATTGATTTTGACTTCTGTGTCTTCGGTACTGTCACTGTCACTACTTCATCGATTTGTTTGTGCAAGCTTGGAGTTGCCTCTGGCCAGTTGAATCATTGACTGTTGTTTGAAGTGTGATATTGTGTACATGTTGCTTTAGTTCTGGTACACGATATTTGAGTCTGCACTACATGTTGCACACTGTTGCATTGTATCTTAATTCACTGTTTGATGCCTGGTCGTCATTGTTCATTGTGTCTTCATTTTGATTGTGTTGTAACTGCCGTGGGTTTCTTTCCGCTGATCTGTTGGCATTGTTCTCTTATTCACTTGTATCTAACGTTGGTCTGTCTCGACTGTTTGGTTTCCACATCATTTGAGCTCATGTGCACTGATCAGTTCATATTTGTGGTCTCTATTACATATATGTGTCAGTGTTGCATTCTGTTGTGTCTGATCCTTGTTTCACTGTGCATGTGCTTATGCCTTCATTTTCGGTTGACTTTGAACTTATGCTTGGATTGCACCTGCGTTGAATCCAGCTTTAAAGATTGGGTTTGACTTTGTGCTTGTGACGTGATTTCATTTGTATTTCACTTGAGTTGAACCCGGCTTTTGATTTGGGTTTGACCGTGTGCTCACCTGTCCCTGTAACTTTATCAAGTGTATATATCGGTGTGCACGACCTTATGTCATGTACAATGATACACTGTGCATGTCACAACCTGTTCGTGCATGATGAACTCAAAATGAAATGATGATGAACAACCCAAATAACCGAGGCAAATAATATTTTCAAAATACATTTTATTTTACACTGCAAAAAATATTTCGTTTTCAATTTTACTGCGTCAGTGTCTATTTTTACAGATTGCTCAGATGCTGATTTAATCTAGAATGGAGTTGAAGATAATTACGAGTGAATTGTAGTGAGGTGCATTTGTAAGTGAAAAATTGTGATGTAATCAAAATTTGTACTGTAATTGAAAATTGTATATATATAGTGAGAGCTCAAATTTGTACTATTCAAAATTATAATAAATATTTGTTTGAATAAAATATTCGTTTGAATTTAAATTCCATGTTATTTATTTTATTCAGCAAATATTTATTTAATTATGAAAAATAAAATAATACATTAACAAATACATTTAAATGAATATATATGTTTATTATCATCAAACAAAAATCATATACTTGTATATTCCACATTGTCTACTGGTCAGGTCTCAACTCTAACCTGTCTATTAGATCACCAGATATTAATAAATGTTCTGCTCCTATATCAAACAAAGAATAGACATGTATATCATAAATATTTAGGATACCTTGAATTGTGATGTCCTTCCTCTTCTCCTCTATCGATGGAGAAATCAAAGAGTTAGGAATAACATTCAGCGGATAAGCCTTTACAACCTGATTATCCTTAGATGGTTCTGGACAATCCTTCTTAATGTGTACCCAAATTTGTTGCAGTTAAAGCACTTCATTTCCTTACTCTTGCAGTTCTTGATTAGATGTCCTCTCTCTTTGCAATTAAAGAATGTTGGCTCTCATTTGCCTTTCTTTCCCTTATTATTCCAGAGTTGCTTCCTCTTTCCACCTCCAACTACTTGCGGTTTTTTTTCTTCCTTCGAAACTACAACTGGCTTCCTCGTCTTTGCGAATCATTCATCAATATTATTCACGAGCTTTGAGACAAGCATTCAAGCCAATAATGAACTTCTCGTTCTTCTTTACTGAAGTGTTAATAAAATACATCTCGTACTTCAACAAAGAGTCGAACTTAGCTATCTACATGGATATAAACATATCACCTTCTTTCAAGACAACAAATTTTCCGAATAAGATGGATTTCTAAGCAGGAGGAACGAACTTCTCAAAGCCTTAAACTAATCCTTGGGAGTAGCCTTTTTGATCGCATTCCACCAACCTAGACCTCTAACTTGAAGTTACTACGAGGCTAACTTCCTTTTTCAGCATCCTCTAACTCCAAGTCATAGAAGATACGCTCACAAGTGTCTATCTAGTCCTGCATTTCCAAAGCAGATTCTATCTCTATAAATGGTTTTCCCTTAGGCTAGCATAATCCTTATTGATCTTAGCAAAATCAAATCATTTTACTTGAACCTAGGCATCATCAATAGTCGTTGCACTAGAAACTCCTCTTCAAGCATTCTGCATCATGTTCATCATCATTTGTATGAACATAGTCAGCATGTTGGGGTTAACAACCACCTGAAGCTTATTCCAGCTTCGACTCCTAATACCAAGTTCCTTACTATGTTCCTTATCTTCCAACTCATTCTTATTATCCGAAATAAGAATGATTAGTCTCTCATAAAAGTTATTAACATAAGTGGTGCATATGTATACAACACGTCTTATTACATGTACATATTATAGTTTTGAAAATCAAACTGTAACAACTACGCTCTCTCATATATTGTTCGATCTATTCTATTGATTATCCCTTACCCTATCTCCAATGGATTACTATTAGAGACTTTAGTGTTTTCTCAACCTAAGCTACAATGCCAAATGTGATGACCTTCCTCCACCTTCGATACCCAATATCCAATAAAATGGCGCTTTGTAGTGGTTCCCGACCAATGGAGGGAAACCTTCAAGCATGCAATTAACAATAACCTATAATATATCTTACAATGCATAGTAAAGTATAATATCAAACATAGATATAAAATTGGTGAGATAGTAATATTGTCAAATGAACCAAAACATCATCAGAGCACGGCACATGTTCATCAAATTATACGACATAATAGACTATAGGAGTTTATACATCTACAACAAATCATAAACTGCATAATAAAACTATCTCCATATACAATAAAGTGATAATAGATTCGTAGCATGGATTAAGCTATAGTAGATCCATAAAATAACATATATAAGAAAGTGTAAGCCTCTTGGGCTTCCTCCTCGCAACTCCATGTGTTATCCTCATACATGTCTCTCAACATGCTAAATTGAGTACTCGAGAATATAAGTAGTAATGAAAATAACCTTGGGCAGATAAGAGTATAGTATGAGTAGTCCATAAGCCAAAAACAATAGATATAAAGTTGACATCACAATAGAGAAATATTGTATGGAAAGTCATATTTCACATCACCGACCAACTTAGCACATAATATCCTACTCTACCATCATTGATGTGGGCGTATTACTCCATCTAAGTACATATTAGGGTGTCAGGGTATTAAACTTGAAAATACTTACATTACATAGACAACCATCAAACAACCTAGGATCTCATTCTCTATATATGATAAACTATATATGATAAACCAAATAACCATCATCATAAGGTCAGTGACACTCAACATCATGGCAACATCATTGCTCAAATCCTTGCCCATTTAAAGTGGCTAGAAACTAGACCACCTTTGGAAGGTTTAGAGGTAAAGATCACTTCATATGATGCATAGTGAGCATCTCCACCTACTTCTTTATGACCATAAATCAAAGCCATTGGTCATCAAAAATCCTTTGGCATGCATACGAATAGTATACATCCTTGTTCTACTTAACAAGTCATCATCATATAAAAGTTGCCTACTTGGGCAATCCCTATTTTCTCTAGCTAACTTCCCTCGGAAGTCCATACCATTATGCTACCATAGCATGGATCGGTACGGGTCTACGTACTAAGCCAAAATTGACTTATCACTTCATGCCTAGCTCAAAATCCCTAAATTGGCTCTCTCGATGGGTTAGGGATGATAAATAAACTAAGCCAAAAGTCTCTAAATTTTCCATGTAATCGATCAGTCAAGTATTCTAGCCTTTATAATGCTAAGTCCCAACTTTGGCATGGAACGGTACCGATCCATATAGATCGGTACCGACCCATCACTTGGCCAAATTTATCTAAGTCTTTTGTCTAGGTTCGTTTATGTCATCGATCCATTTCTCTTCTAGCCTCTTTAATCGGTATGTAACCCTCGTTTGTAGTGACCAACTTAAAACTCTCTAGAGTATTTTAAGATAACGAATTCTCCATCCAAATGTAATTAATTGGAGACTCCGTTGTATAGCCATCACCTACACTGGAGAATTCTAGCCCATAGAATAACCATCTTCACTTCCCTCCATGTGAGTGTTTCATCATACAAACATAACATGCGAACACAATAATAAAAAACATATCATCATATCAAGTCATACAACCATACCAAACATACATCTAATATTTGCATATGAATCCATATCATCAAAGTGCATGATTTAAAACATCTAAAATCATTCAACCATGTTTTAATTCATGTTCTTAAATTAACTTGGATCTGAAAATCTTGATTTTTTTCTTGAAAAATGGATACAAAATACTTTTAAACATATACCCTAACATATAAGATATAAGAGGATATAAACAACCAACTATGGAAGGAAAAATAATGAAACAAGTCTCAAGTCAATGCAAATCTGAAGTAGACAGCAATGAATCTTGAAATCCCTCCCTCAAAAACAATAATTAGCGGACCTCACAAGTCAACCCCAAGGACATTAATGACACCTAAGGATGAATGAGAGAGGTATGCCACATCACACTCTTACTCTGAATGGGGGTGGCTCAGTTGATGTCCACTCCTCAAGTCAAAAGTAGAAAGCCCACTCAAATTGAAGTTTCCGACTCTGATTTTGGATATTCCTACTCAACTTCAGACATTCCTGATTCAATTTCAAACTTCCCGCTAGTGCCCAGGATTTCACCACTCAAATTATGGTTTTATGCCAAAAACATGTCAGCAATCTGCGCACACCAAGAAAACGATGTGGATGGATGACACATGGCATGGTCCAACAATGGGCACCAAAGCGGTGGAAGAAGAATGATTATAAGGGTCCGCATACATCTCTCACAATATACATAGGAAATAGTGGGGAATAGAGCTGGTATCTTCTTCTTCCTTTGGTAGATAAAATAGAATAAGCATTGTACCTTTTATCTTTACTTTCATCCGTCTAAAGTGATATCAAGTAGGAATATATAAACAAAGATTTAATCCGTGGTCGTAGGATTTCGAAAGAATCTGTACTACGTAAAATTTCTTTGTCTTTTACTTTAATGCACTATTACTTAGTTATTTTACTTCAAATCTCTCTCAACTCTAATATGTTAGTAGATTATGAACCAAATTCAACATTTTAACAAACAGTTAAATTGCAACTACTTGCTTATGTGATCTTCCAGCTACATAATAACTACTCAAAAGAAAGTTTAAGGTCATTTAAATTTGTTGATTCTAAAACTGTGGAAGTAATTAAAGCTTTGATTATTCCATGACCATCTGAGGTGTTGTGAGACAAATAATCTCATCAACATTTTTTGGCACTAGAAGGAGGGCAAAAACCTCTGATCCTATTTTCCTATTTCCGGCGAGCCAACCGATGCTCCCCTTGTAAACTATGAATCCCACTAATCCATTCACTCGGTTTACTCGAAAACGGTCACTCATAGCTTCCAAAGCCAAAACAGGGGCAAAAGCCTCCGTTAAAACCCTTATTGATCCTATCCTAACCACGATTCAAAGCTTCTCGAACGGGGCAAATCCGGGTGAAAAAGATATAGGAACAATGACTCAGGGTATTGCTCTACGACCAACAACACGACCACCATCCACAACTCACCATCATCAGCCACAAAGTGCACTAAATATGCAACGGGTTAGTGATAATAGGCTGACCCATGAGTCAAAACCAAGTCATCCTTCATTAAATTCCTGTTGTGAAAAGAAAGGAAAGCTTAATCTGCCTCCAACATTAGGGTAATGATCTACTGCCAACAACACCACCACCTTTCACAGCTCAGCGCCATCACCCACAAAGTGCGTTGACTATGCAGCAAGTGAGTTATTGGCACTCTCGAAATGATAACGGTGAGGCTGGACCATTACCCAAAACCATGTCATCCATCGCTAAACCACTGCTATACAAAGAAAGACGAGCTCACTCTGCCCAACGCCATAATGCTACCTTACCGTTCAAGGATGACTCGAACTGCTCTCAATCTGAGACTTATTTGCGTTGCCATACCACTATCCCTTCTAGTAGAGAAATCCTAAGAGTAACTTTGGATATGAAGTTTCCTTCTAATAAGAAGGGAAAAGCAGATAAGCGGCGAAGGTTCGGTTGCCCAGATGACCCCATATGTCATTAAGATAACACTGCAACAGAGAAAGGGTAACCTCGGTTTCCTTAGAATCCTCAATACCGTTAGACATCTTGTCTTCCCGAGTCACCGCCTCTTCCTCCCTCGTTGTCTCATTTATCAACCAATGACAACTAGACGGGCCAAAACATATAGGTATCTTTTGATCCAGATAGTGGTTCCGATGATGCGATGAAATCTAGTTCGAGGTAAGAATCCAAGAGCCCATCCCCCTCTTTCGTTATGAGGAAAGGTTCTATGAAAACATTAATGCGGTCCATCCGTTAAGAATTTTGGCACTCTCTGTTCAACGACAAGGAATTAGTTGCAATTCTCAACACCAGCCATTGTCTTGGCAAAGCATGGAGCTGAAATGATAGAGGTGCACACCAATTTGAGGGTCTTAAGCAAAAGAAGTACTAATGTTAAGAGAAGAGCCGAGATTAAAAGCCTGATACACTTGAGATCTTATAGGGAAATTAAAAATGAAACAATCACTACAACTTCAAATATACATATGCTTGGTACTACGCTAGAGATCACAGACCTTATTCCGAGCGATATGCACTACTTATGTAAAAAACATTATAATTATTATGAAAAATAGTTATACAATGAACTGGTCGTAGGGATATTATACGGCCCGAATAGCAATTAGACATAGGAATATCAGATGGCTCGAACCAATATAATAAAACCTTTCTATGTTTATTCTTTTAGCATAGTCACATTGGACGTAAGGATATTGGATTTCCCAAACCAGCTATCAAAACGAAGCCGAACAGAACACAGCCCGGTTTTCTCAGCCAAACTGGTCGTAGGGATCTTGGACAACCTGAACGAATATAAAAAACCCTTTTATGTTGATATTGTCAAAATAATCACATTGGACATAAGGGTATTAGACAGCCTGAGCTAGTTATAAAAACCGTGGGCATGATTTAAAAAGGTTGTAAACATGTGACCCGACTTTACAGTCAAATATCAATCTGCCCCAAATAGCGGGGTAGACCGTGCCAAGCGCATAAACGTGAACCTGGCTTCGAAAAGAGGGTAGGTCACGACCCGCGTGGAGCAAAATATGCATGTCAAAAGATTAGGTTAGGATTCACGAGTTGCATAAGAAGTTAATTCAGAAAACAGCAAGGAAAAATGACACATGGAACGTACGACAATTTACAGATTAGGTACGATTCAAGAAACTACTTAAATTTTGCCAGGTAAACATCAATACCAAGGATTTTCTTATATTTATTTAAGTCATTCTAGTATACACTAAATACCACACTCGAACATATGTGACCCATACTCCCACAATCACTTTAAATAGTGCAAAACAAAAAACAATGCGGTCTAATTAAATAAAACTCTGTTACGTTATGACTCGGACCTAGAGGGCGAGCTCTTTATTACCCTTCCAGCAATATGGTCTACATGAACGCAATGTTGAACTTCAAAGAGAATCGCCCTTAATTTTGAGGCCAGAAGGAGAATCCTTCAACTCAGTGGCGACAACCAATGGACGATAGGGGCCAGCGCGCCCAAAAGTAGTACGAGGATTGTAACCGGCATTGGCTCAATGGTTGCTACAATAGTTGGGATCAAGTTCATAATCCACCCGATTGTATAAGAAGGTTAGATCAAACCCTAGATAGAAGTGAGTGGAAACGTCTAGTGCACACTTCACACCAATCTCTTCCTTAACTTTTCCTACCCTCTTATCATAAAGCTTTTAGAACAAGGAAGCCCTATCTAACCCCTCACGAGAAACAACGACAGAGTTCAAACGAGCTTCACATTCTAGGGTGAATACCTTGTTCTCAAGGGAATTTACACATTATATAACAATCCTTCTACTTCGTTTGATTTCATCCGAAAGTTGATCCGTAGGTTTCTTAGTGGTCCTAGAAAAAGGACCAAAGGTCTCTTGTGCAAAAGTAAGGTAAGGCGAAATGCACGTCCAAGAGGTTCCCATTTCCTTCTGATAATAATCCTCTAACTCGTTATTTAGCCTCATAATAACTCTTCATATTGTTTGTCCGTTTAAGAACATGATTAGGATCAGCCCTAGAAGGAGGTGCGGCTGCAACATCTGATTTAGAAGTAGCGTCTAAGTTCAAAACTGCAGAGGGATCATCTTCGGCACTAATTCAACTTGCAATCCGCCTATCTAAATTTTCAAATTTACATTTCAAAGCTTTAATTTTATTCGTATATACGACCTCATGTATATTTTCAGCACCCTTCAATAGACCTTCTAATTCTATTACCCTAGCCAAAGCAAAACTAAGCTTCTTTTTTTAGAGTGACCACCCCTGAATCTTGATCAAAAGAAACAGATCAAAAATCAAATGAGCCCATACAAAATGAAAATAAAGAGGTATACAAATATTTAAAGTAAGAACAAGAAATTATCAAATTTCACAAAGAAATCTTAATCCACATAATATATATACAACCCCAAGTATGATGTAAAGTTACAAAGTCATTTTCTAATGCGGGCTCCAATAGTCCTATTCTAAAACACCTAAGGCATAATAGCTAAAGGCAGGACTGAACTAATGGGAAGTGTATTTCGACGGTATTAGTTAGCACCCACCTAAGGGTCCATTTCCCCATCTGTAGCCTCCTTGAAATCTGAAATGTTACGAAGAAAATTCAAGTCAAGTGTATGGTAAAAGTACTAAAAAACGTCCATGGCATGGCACAAGAAAGCTCGCTCATCCTTATCGTCAACCTTTTCTCGTATAAGTTTTCTGAGAGGGAGGTGATCCTCTCGGTTATGTATTCTAAGTATAGCTTCTTTCCTCATGTTTTCTAAAGTATCAATTAGTTGAGCCCTAGTTTTCTTAGTGTTTCAGGAAAAACCCCTAAAATATCTAAGGGCGTCTGTCTTCCACCCCTTATCTCGCTTACAGGAGGGAACCCTTAGCTTAACTACCCTTGGATGGTAAGTTGCAAGAGAAGGCTTAGTACATGCAGGATGAGTTGGAACTGTATCCGAGCGAGGTACCGCAACCGCCTTCCCGCTTCCTACAGCCTCTCTTTCTCCAATTAAGCGAGAAATCTCCATAAATAGATCAACAATAGTTTTCTTCTACTATGCAACCTTATTCTCACAAGCAACACCGTAGAGTCTTTCGCCGTCTTTCATAGACTGCTCTATTCTCTCCAACTCTGATGCAACCTTCGCAGCCTATGTACGCATCTTAGTGTTACGTTCGTACTATCATGTGAGTGTATCTTTGGCCTCCTAAGGCTCCTTACGAACACACCTTGACTCATTTTCAAGGCTTTCATTCTTGATCATAAGATGAAAAACCTCTGAATTAGTATTAGTAGAAAGATCCTTTACCTCAACCCCAAATTCAGACACGATTATGTCATCCAACCCATAGACAATGGGAGCGGAGGGAATTTCGGGTTTGAAGGCTTTATTAAGTTTAGTCAAAGGTTCACGAAGGCCAATTTAATAGGCCATAAAAGGAATTTTTAACTCAGGGCTATAAGTACGTGCCAAATGAAAATCTAATATAAACATCCATTGTTAACTACATTAATTCAACAAACTCGTGCATAAAAGAAGCGTGCATGCGATAACAAAGGAAGGAAGGATTCAGTCCTTACATAAGTTTCTGAGTCTAAGTGTAAACCACTACAATAAGGGCCTATCGGGTAGGAAAGAACCACTTTCTAAGGTATATCGCCATCGACGCAGCACAAAGTCACTAAGAGCTTCCTTCTCTTGAACTACTTGGCCAATCCTAGAGAGCAATACTTGGGTCTCATCCCTAAGTTTTAAATAAGACTCATCTAATTCTTTCTCATGCGTATGGAAAGATATAGCACTAAGACCAAGGCGGTCTAAGGTTTGGGCCTGAGTTTGCCCTCGCTTTCCTTTAAAACTTTCGTAAACAAAACTTCTTCAAAAGACTAAAACAAAAACAACAAAAGATGACCTTATCATTCATTAAGTTGTGATGGAATAAAATAACAATAATTGGTCATTCATAATGAAGTCGAGAAGTAAGTCACATTCAGTCACACATTTGAAAACTGATATAAAAAGTTTTAAGTATTTATATTGGGATTTTAAGTAACTTTGGTCTCCTTAGCCACATCGGCATCCAGAAGCACCTCGCCATCTCGAGGCTCATTACCCCCACCTTGTTGTATAGAGGTAGATGCAGAGGCATTCTCCTCAAGGAACTCTTTTTTCCATTGATCACAACAGTAGGCGTAGACATTGTTAATTATGGCCCGATTCCCCAAAAAGTCAAGCTAAACATACTTCTTAAATTGGCATCGACCTGAGGCATAAAGATTATAGGTTACAATGGAAGTGCTCTCATTAAGCCCTTCCTATGCCATTTTTAGCTCTCCCAATGCTGTTGCCATCTCTTTCGCCTTCTCTTTTAACTTGTGCTTTTTCAATGCTAGGACATCCACAGTAGAGTTGGAATCGTTTTTAGTCTTTTCCCAAAACACTTTAAAATCTTCCTTAACCTTACCTTCTTAGAAGCGTGATGTTAGTCCTCTCAAAAATCCACTTCAAGTTTGAAAACCCGATCAAGGGTAACATCTGGGTCGCCTTCCCACTTTCACACCTCCATCATCAAAGCGGAAAGCCTAAAAAAAGAAGGAAAGAATGATACAAGGTAAGGGATAATTAGATGAGCAACCAATAAAAAATTAAAAATAAAATAGTAGTACTCATATAGGACCAGAACTTTTTCATTTTGGATATAAGTGTAAACGGAGAAAGTTTTTGAAATGAAAAGGGAAGTAGATGCAGTATAGGATAATGTATCGAGTGCAATCTACCCCCACTTTCTCAGCCAAATCAGATTTAGCTCCCTTAGGAAGAGGTAAATATCAAACGCCAAGATCAGGAAGATGTTATGGAATAGAAATAGGAAGGGCCGTCGAGGTGGAATTGGTAGGACTCATTAAAGGAGAAGGGGGAGCGGAAGTAGTTAACTTCTTAAGGTCCCGATCAGAATCTGTACTATAATCAAGATTTCTTTTCTAAACAGGGCCCTTCGATGGCTTGCTACAGAGTGCCTTCAAAACATCTTTATTAATATCTCCTGCTTATAAAAGGAACAAATTTTTAAGATCTGATAAAAAATTCTTAATGGAGATCATAATCATAAGAATAGTAAATCTACATAAACAAGTTAACCCCTAGACTCAAAGATATTGTAAGAAAATGTATGGTTAGTGTGTAAATAGTCATATTTCTTCAGCATGTCTTTATTAAAGTACATTTATATTTCCATCTCCTTTCTGTCTAATCCTAGAATGCGATCCCTATGCAATTCACACGATTCAATCCCCCCTCGGAAAAAACAATATGAGTACGGTGTTGATAAAAAGAAGGCAATTATCTAAGTTCAAAAAAAAGGGTATAGATCGGCCCATCTGTGAGTCTTCCAAGGAATGTTCGGAAGAACCGATTTTTTAGCTTGGGCATAAATAAATCTTTTATTGCTCCTTGAAGGAATTTTGTTAATATAAAATAGAAACTGATGTTCCTCACAAATGAGGCTGTAACCATTCTTAGCATAAAGGATAAAGGTGGCTATCATAAGAGTGTAAGAGAGAGGGCGAGTTGGATAGGCATGAGATAGATGGTGGATAACAGTTAACGAAGGACTATGTGTGGGGGAAGATAAAATCCTCGCCGTATATGTTTAGGTGTGAGAAGGATAAAATCCATTGGGGGGTTATTAATACGCTTATGAGGTCCAAGAACCGTAACCTCATAACCTACGAATCCAAACTGATTTAAAATGCCCTTGGCATCTTCCAGCCAAATAATTTTAGAAGGCGAGAATAAGGAAGAAGAAGAGGAGGAAGCCATTTCAAAATCTCAAGATTAGTCAAAAAAGAAAATAAATGACTAAAATAAGGAGACCAATTAGAAATTAAAAAAAAAACAAGATTCTTACTTCAATTTAAATAAAAATCTAAATTTAAAGACAGAGTCGATCTAACGGATATCGATTCTTTTTTTCTTTCCATCTTTGTATAAAAACGTAAAAAGGAACAAAGAGAAGATGAAGGAAACATATACCTACCTTAGTTTGAATGTTGACCACACGATCAAAATAATGAAAGAATTTGCGAAATATCAGTCGATTGGCAACCAAAATAATGAATACAAAGATCGAGATAGATTTGCCTAGAAAATGGAAGGTATACTTTGAAAATGTTCTAGAAAGTGGCCCATGAGGGAATGACATATGTAAAGAGTATTAAATGCAAAAGTGGCTATCAATACTTTTCCTTTCGGTGGAAAGAAAGGAAGGAATGTAAAAAAATGAAGGGATGCGAAATCCCAATGCAAATGAAGACAAGACTACACCAACATACGATAGCTGTAGAGTTCGGGGGTAAGTATTACACCTATATTTCCCAAGACCTATTAAAGGCAAGGAGAAATAACATTTAGTTTAGAACGGAAAGATATCACAATAAAAGTTGAGCTACAAAAAAGGAAAAGCAAATAATAAAGTGAAGTCAAAAGAATACTGTGGTTGCAAACTGTAGATGACGAACAAGATTCAAACTGGGTCGATCCTCCAATTTTAGTATTACATTACGATACTGGGCCCAAAAACGAATACGGGCACAGGGTCTAGTAAACTGTCTGGCGTATCCAAACCCCCAAGTAACAAGAAGTTGCTAGTGCTTTGTTGAGGCATAAAAAGCCGTGTTAATGGTGTCAAAACATAACACATTCCACTTAAAAAGATACCGACTATAAACAACATACCGCACTTACAAGCCAATATCTATGGGTAGCAGAATTGCTAGCAATCTTTCAATGAAGGAAAACAAGGATGTGCTACCCCCGCTTTCTTTTAATATTAGAATGAAGTGGAATGGCACAACTCGCCAATATCAAGACAGGTCAATAAATAAATGTGTCGCCATTAATATATGAGGGAAAACGAAAGGACTACGCTGCACTCAAAGGGTTAAATAAACGCCAATATTAGTCCGGGGCATACGCATTGCTAATATCTCCAAGAATGGATCTGCACCGTACTCACTAAGGGCACCTATGCAGTACCACAGGGAGTTAAAAAAATCCAAAGGCTACACATAGGGCCACTTAAACAGTGCACCAACCTAGATTTATAACCATAAGTTAACGGCAAAGGTGTAAGTCCCTCCTTTAAGCAAAGAAACTCAACTCCGACAACCCTCAGTGCAATGTCAGACAAACATGACAATCTAAGGCCACTTAAACTAGGCTTCAACGATGTCTGATGCTTACAGTCCAACTCACATCCATTCTCAAGCAATATCATACCAACGGTGCACAAGCAGACCTCACAAGTGAACCCCAAGGAAATTAATGACACCTAGGGCTAAACGAGAGAGGTACACCTCATCATACTCTTACTCCTGAACCAGCTGGCTCAGATGTCTTCTGCTCTTCAGGTCAGAAACAGGAAGCCCACTCAAATTCAAGTTTCCCTCTCTAAGTTTGGATATTCCCACTCAAATTCAAATGTTCCCACTTCAGTTTCAAAATTTCCACCAATGCCTAAGATTTAGCCTCTTAGATTATGGTGTCCCGTCGAAAACATGTCAACAATCTATGTACACCAAGTAAACGATGTGGATGGATGACACATGGCAACGTTAGGCACCAACGTGGTGGAAGAAGAATGACCGTAAGGGTCCGCATACATCTTCCACATTATAAATAGGATATAGTGGGGAATAGAGTAAGGATCTTCTTCTTCCTTTGGTAGATAACATAGAAGAAGCATTGTATCTTTTATCTGTACTTTCATCCATGTAAGGTGGTGCCAAGGAGAAATATATAAACAAAGATTTAACCTGTGGACGTAGGATTTCGAAAGAATCTGAACCACATAAAATTCCTGTGTCTTTTACTTTTATGCACTATTATTTAGTTATTTTACTTCAAATCCTTCTCAAATTTAATTATTTACTGATCATAAACCAAATTTGACAATTTAACAAATTGTTATAGCACAACTACTTGATTGTGTAAGCTTCCAGCAATATAATTACTACTTAAAGGCAAGTTTAAGGTCACTTAAATTTGTTAATTCTAAAATTGTGGAAGTAATTAAAGCTTTGATTACTCCATGATCATCTGAGGTGTTATGAGACAAAATATCCCATCAACAACTACCTATCAATGTGTAAAAGTATGTTTACTTATAAGATCAACCACATATTGCACAAAAAAGTGTCTACGGTCAAGATGTCACTACTTTGACGTAATCTCTCGAACAAGTCGATATTTCAAAACTTAAATTTCCTAAGAGAAAGCCTTAAGTGTTTCAAGTGTATGCTACTAGGTCATCATGCTTACATATGTTGCAATGCCACTATCATCTACAAATGTGGATTGTGGTCATTTTGCCAAGACCTGCACTAAATACGAAGTGAAAAATGATACAACTCAACCAACAAACATGAGTTGTGCACGTGCTACACTTGAAGAAAAAGACGCCATGGCTCCAGCACCCCATTAATTTCAAGAGAAACTATATCCCTTCCCCTGAATTCCCCCAGTGCCCATCTTCCGAGAAAAAAAAGTATCTTTTTTCAACAATGAGCAATACCATGCTTGTGTAAACCTCTATGCCTCTAGATACCCAACTCCATGTCATCTTCACTATAATTAGTGGACTCTGGTCGACAAAGATCTACGCTACTTTCTTTCAGTCCACTTTGACTTTTCACCATGGAAAATTAATAACTATAATGATCAAGCCTTCTACATCCACTTTCCAAACTATCCCCACCTAGAAATTACTAAACTGAAAGAATTTGTCTACATGATTTAAGTACGAAGGTAACAATAAATACAATAATGATGAATGAAAAAAAGAAAATCGTTTTGCTAGATAAGGGGTGGATATAGCCAAGTGGATCAACACAGTGGATTATAAATCCACAACACGCAGGTTCAATTTTCATTGTTCTCCCATCACATTATTTCAAATTAAAAAAAATCTATTTCTAATATTCCTATTTAAGGAAACGAAGAATAAATCACTTAAGGTTCTATTGTAACAAAATATTTTCTTTTTCTGTGGAAAAGGCCCATCCCTTAGAGAGAGTTGTCTCGCACCCTTAGTTATTCTCTAGCTACCCACCTATGTCAGTTTTGAGTTCAGGTATCATTTTGTCGATGGTCATTCGAGCTTTTCCTAAAAATAAGGCATGGGTTACATTTGATATTATTTTCGCATCTTAGTGGAAGCTTCCAATTACGGTCGCATTTTTCTTAAATTATCTTAGATCCACGTCAGACTCATTTGAGACACCTGAGGAATGAAGAAGTGCTAGCCATTAGAGAATATATGGTGATAGGTGATTGTGATTAGGCTTCTATAGATTATCGTTTCACTTTGGACAAAATCAATATTGACATGGAAGCTCAGCTATTGGAAAGCCTCGTATTAAGATGGATAGATTCCTTTTTTTAAGGTACATTATGAGCTTTGGTGCCACCGTCATTCACCTTTACAACCGGCGAACCTTCTTTTGGGAGACAATTGCAATCATCTAACTAGCTTGAGAAACTTATGTATCTCTTTTTTGAAGGACTTCATTCATGGATTAACATTATAGCATCATTACTTAGCTTTACCTTAGATGACATGGAGAATGAAGGTGCCATCCAAGCTAAAAGGGAAGAGATTGCTCGAGGAAAAGTCGTGGTTATTCTCTAAGACTTTGATGACGGCGAATGGCAGCATCATGCACTACATGTACCATTAATTTAGTGATTGTCAGTTGATCAAGAGGTTGAACAACCTGCTCTCCACCTTATGTAAAACAAAGATTCTGCAATATAACATAGATCTCTACTACCATATGTCTCTTGATTTGGACTTCATTAGAGGTGCGCAATCGCAGAAGAACCAACCAATCAATAACAATCTAGAGATCAAGTTGTATGCTTCTCTACCACTTTTTTCTATAGTTGTGGCCTCTCCAACCTTTTTAGCTGTAAGGAGTGAACGTTTGCTTTCACATAATAGCACCAACCCAATGGAAGGTAGCTAGTCCCTTATCTTCTAAAACTTGTTAGTCATTTTGCTCTTTTATCAACTTCTAATAATTTGGTATTTATCCAACCTTTGTTGATATTAATACTCTTAAATCCCTTATAAACAAGAGTTTACCTATTTCTAGATGAAGATTCTTGCTTGAAATGTTAAGGGGTTAGGGACAAAGATAAACGTGACTTGGTCAGTACTTTTATTAACTCTAGAAACTAGATGTGAATTTTACTCAATAATAAAAATCTGCTACTCTTTTTAGTCATTTTGTTAAGATCTTTAGGTGGACATTCCTTTCAAGTTGTGAATTCTGAGACTCTAATGACTTTAAGGCAGTATTCTATAGGTTGGAATGAATCTAAGTAACGAATGGTCCAAGTTATTAAACATTCCCATACTTTTAATACTATATTATCATTTTATTTTCATACCCAAAAACCCATATCTTTTTCAATATTCATGGGCTATAAACATCTACAGAATGGTTCATTCTTTGGTCCGAGTGAAAATTTTGCTTCAAATATTAATGGCCCTTAGCTCCTTGGCAATAAACATTACTAGATTCCCCCATGAGCATAACATGTGCAGAGGTACCTCTTTAGACATGGATGCCTTTAGTGACTTCATTTCCATGTCTGACCTTATTGATTCAGCTATAAATAATTGGTTATGCACTTGGTAAACAAATATGTTACTCCATCTATAGTCAAACTAGATAGGATCTTCACCTTCTTTCTTCCCAAACCACCCCCTTCCCCAACCTTCCTCTCTGACAACTAACTAATTCTTCTTAATCCTAGTGATAATTCTTCCTATAAACCTTCCTTCAAGTATGAGAATACATGGACAAAGGTTTTGATAAATTTGTTGAGCATCCATGGATATCTTTTTAATATTTCTAGATCTGCAACTTCTGTCTTTGTGGATAAGATCTGTCTCCTATGAAGACCATAAAAAGGAAAAATCGCAACCCATGGAGAACCATGCAAGAAAAAGAAAGGAGTTCTTCAGGATAGAAATCTAGATCTAGACACCTTGGATAAAGAACGCCCTTTTACCACCTTAGAAAATGATGTTTGTCAGAACTAGAGAAATAATTAAGCAAGATGAGATTTCATGTACGGTGACCAAAGGAAGTTAATCTGAACACTACTTATCACATTACCTACTCCCACCGTAGATCGAACTTGGTTCACTCCATCACCCTTGATAGTGTCTCTTTTTCCGACCAATCTGATATATCAATAGTCTTTACTATCCATTTCAAGTAGACATGGGTATTGCTAAACCGCCCCCTTCTCCTGTATTGGAATCATCTATACCCAACCGTTCCCTCCTTTAGCTTGACTAGGCTTTCAATATTGATGTGATCTAGAAGGCCCTTTATCAATTATCTGATGACAAAGCACTTAGGCTAAAAGGATTCTCTACCTTTTTATTTAAGAGATAGTCGACCTATTTACGGTTTTTCAGAGTTTTACAATGGGTATCGGATTAAGCCAAACTCTATTATGTCAATGTTGTTTTGATTCCTAAAAAAGAAGGAGCTGATTTGGTTCTCATTTTAGACCTATCATTCTTCTCAACAACACTTTTAAGCTTATTGCGAAGGTACTTACCAACAGACTTAGTCCTCATATGCCCGATATGATCTATCACTCATAATCATCTTTTATTCAGAACCTTCTTGACTTAATTACAACCTGTATAGTTAAAGCCTGTTAAAGCTTCGCTATATCCTCACTAAAGCATGTAGCACTCTCAAACTACTATGCTTTTTCAATTTAGCATTATTAGACAATATATCCACTTAAAACTTAGCTACTTCCCACTACACGCCCTAAATCAATGGTTTCTAGCACCTGCTTTAGCATTATTAATACAAAACGGTTAATCTGACTAGTTCTCTTTTAAACCAAATCAACAATGTTAGGGTAAAGACTTAAGTCTAAGGCCTTAAAAAAACATAAGTTAGAAATTTATTTCAGTAACTGAGGCGAGACTGCGTAAATCATGAAATTCTCTATTTGGTTATATAAGATAAAAAAAATATTTATTTTTTCTACATAAATGATGTGAAAACATGAATAAAATAACATTGGAGGTATAATTTATTTCTAATAAATCTTTTTGCACCTCTGCTATTTTACGATATATCCTTACTTTATCCCCACTACAATTTTTTGCACCTCCACCGCTACGGAACCGCTAAGCACTTTAACCGCATAGGTTACAATTGCCTAAGAGCTACTCTCCTTCTATCACGACTCTAAATCCCATGTGCCATTCTAAAAATAGCCTTCTCAAAGATCGACCTTTGAATCTGTTAGAACAAATCAAGAAGCATTATGGGTCTGGTACTAATGGATTAGCAAAATCTCAAATTTCCTGTCCATCGGCATGTCATCCATCCATATTAATGGCAAAGGGGAAATCTTACTAAATCCAAGAGAGAATTGGGATAGGGGACCCTCTCTCCGCCCCTACCGTATGAGTTTGTTGTGGATATGCTCGCTTCTATGACCTCTTTGGTCGTTATTAATAATTTTATTGGTTTTGATGGGAATTTGATTCAAAATGAGGTTTTCTCTCTCCAATATACTAACGATGCCATTTAGTTGTGCTCACCTTCTCCCGGCATATTTCCTCAATGAATTTTGGTAACATCCTGGTTTCCACAGCCAAAAATTCACGTATAACGAAAAGCCGAATCATTTAAAAAATAATAGTAAACAAAGAGTTAAACTAACTATATCTTTCAGAACTCATAGTGAAATGGATAAAACTACTATATACATCATAAGATACCCATAACCTTTATACATAAATAAAATGTCACACTATATATATAATATTTATAGAACAATGGATAACAAAAGGTAAATGTCTTTATATCTCCGTCTTTGTTTACATACGAAGGTCGAAAATGGCTAGTGTTACAAGTTTCTTATCTATTGGTTTAAGCTCTTGTCGAACATTAGTATCAATTTCCATAAGATCTTTATCGCTACGGTGCTCCATTCAAAAGGGTCACAAGTGGCTGCAGCTCTAAACTACAAGCTAGAAACTCCCCTCTAACCTACCTAGGTCCTTCCCCGCGGCCAATCAAACCTCACCATGATGACTGGAACAAACTCAGAAAAACTTGTTAGAAGTCTTTTCTAAAAGGAAAGGATCCTTGTTATCAGGAGATTTAACAATTTATTCATATGGAAGTAGTCTAATATGCTAACTAAACTTCTATTAGAAGTTATATTTGTTATAGTGTTTTAGGGGTAAAATCGTCTGATAAAATTATAAATATGGAAAATGTTAACATTAGGCATTTCCCAATGTTATAGTGTCATACGAGCACATATGAATTCAAAAATAATATTTTAAATCATCTGTTACGTAAAATATGGGTCGTTACACTTTCTCTCTTTAGGAATTTCACCCCTTAATTTCCATTATGTCCAAAGCAAAATCAGCCATAGCTATCCCATATGTCTATGAACCACTAGCAATCATATCAAACATCAAACATGCACACATAAGCAAGAAATATAATCTGCGCATATTCTAGCATGGGACACTGCACTATCCTATATAATATTGAATAAGAAAGTAAATACGATAAACATAATGTCTCACCAAATAAAGAGCTTTGGATAAGTGATGTCCTCATGCTCTCCTCGGCTCCTAAGTATAATCATCTCTGCTCTCACTTCACTGAATATTCACCGGCTCTACCATCTTCCTCTCGAGCTGATCATATCACGTCCGATGATAGGATTAGGCCTACGAGGTCTCAAAGCTTATGGTTCAATCTCAATATCATCAAGCTAATTTAGTTCAACTATCACGCTTAACCCATTCACAAACTTTCATGAGTGAGAAATGTGGAATGCGTTGTGCATGCCTGCCATCTTCTGAGGTAAGTCCACTTTGTAAGCTAGATTCCCAATTTCCCCTTATTAACAAATTTAACAACATTCTTTTAGGTAGAGATCTTAACATACACCATATTGTCGACAGAGAACTCTAAATCATGTCTTCTCCTATCGGTGCAGCTCTTCTATCTACCTCGAGCAACTTTTATTCATTGCCAAATGATATTGATCTTCTTCAAAATCTCCCTAATCATATTTGGCCCAAGTATTAGTTTCTCGTTCACTTTACAACAACATGAAGGAGCATGGCATTGTCATCCATATAACGGCTTAAATTGTGTCATACCAATGTTGTATTCATAACATTTGTTGTATGCAAGCTCTGCTAAATGCAAATGATCATCCCACAAGACACCGAAATTGAGAAAGCAAGCTCGCAAGAGATCCTCCAAGATACGATTCACCCTCTCGATTTGGCTATCAGTTTATAGGTGATAAGCTATACTAAGATGTAGCTCTGTCCCCAACATCGCTTGTAAGCTCTTTCAAAACCCATTAGCGAACAAAGGGTCTCGGTCGCTCATAATGTAGTTTGGCACATCGTGGAATCGCACGACCCACTTTAAATATAATTGACCAATTTAGATGTCGTTTTACTAGAATTTATAGGTATAAATCTAGCACTCTTAGTCAATCTATCAACTACGACCCATATGATATCGTAGCTACCTATAGTCCTCGGCAACCATTGATGAAGTTCATCTAAACTTATTTCCAATTTCACTTGGGAATCTTGAGCGGTTGTAGCGAACCACTCGGCTTCTTCTTCTTTGCCTTTACCAACTGATAGTTCATGCACTTCGAAATGAATGTCCCAACATCCTTCTTCATCCCTTTCCAATAAATTGTCTACATCGTACCATGGTACATTTTATTGCCATTGGGATGTATAGTCAATCTTGAATGATGGCATTCTTGGAGCTTTTTATCCCTCAACCCATCGACATCAGTAACAAACAATCTCCAATCCTTATGGAGCCAAACGTCATGGTCAATCCTATTTTGCTTCATCTCCTTAGACTCTACTCCTTCCTCTATCTTTGCCATGATCTCTGCCAGTCTAGCATCTCGCCTGTGACTAGTACCGATCCGCTCAATCAAAGTTGGTTTAATCATCATGTTAGCCAAAATTTCTGGCTCTTGTTCACATCGAGGTCTGAAATCATAGTCAGCAATGAACTTCAACTACTTCCACTTTAGGAACATTGCTTTCTAGCTAGAATGTCTCCTACTCAAAACATCAACGACTTCATTTCCCTTACCGGATGTATAGAAGATGTCCAAGATGTAGGAGGCAAGGAACTCTAACCATCGCTATCGACGAAGGTTAAGATCCTTCTGTAAGAAGAGATACTTTGATGATTTATTGTCTGTATACACCTTGAACCTCTCCCCAAGCAAATAATTCCTCCATATCTTTAAAGTGAATATTATTGCTGCCCAATCCAACTCATGAGTTGGATACTTCCTCTTATGCGGTTTCAATTATCAACTAGCATAGGCAACAAAATTTCATCTCTACATCAACATCGCACCTAGTCCAGTACCATAAGCACCTGTCGATATTGTTTTCTCTTCATTTCTGCTAGGAATAACACTGGTGCACTCACCAACCTCTCCTTCAGAGTCAAATAGCATGCCCGCATCTCGCATCCCAATTAAAAAGATTGATTCTTCTTTGTCAAGTTAGTTAACGACATTGTTACCTTAGAGAAGTCCTTGATAATAAAGCGTCTATAGTACCCCGTTCTTACGTCTGTAGTGGTCTTGAGTTGATCCCAATCGTTCACTATTGCTACCTTTATAGGATCTACAACAATGCCATGCTTAAAAATGACGTGACTCAAAAAACTGCACTTCCCTCCTCCAGAAGTGATACTTCAAAAACATTACCATTAATTGGTGCATCCTCAATACCTTAAGCACAGTCCTCAAATGCTCCGTGTGTTTTTCCTCCGTCCTCGAATAAACAAGGATATCATCCGCGAACAAAAGTACAAACTTATCTAGGTGATCCTTAATGACACGGTTCTTAAGATTAATAAAGTATATCGGTTTGTTAGTTATCCAGAACAGCATAACCAACTACTCAAAGAATCCAAACATTGTGATCGGAAATCATTCCTTCATCACTCTTAGTTGATGAAACCCTGTCGCCAGGTCACCTCGGGAGAACACCTTAGAACCATAAAGCTGATAAAAGAAGCTATCAATTCACGGTAGTGGATATTAGTTTTTCTTCCTCACTTTGTTCAGCTTACAGTAATACACACACAATCTCAAAGAGTCGTCTAACTTAGTGGCGAACACTACAGGTACCCCCACTCTGATGTACTCCAGCGACTAAACCCCCGTCGCAATAGGTCATTTATTTGCACTTCAATTTCCTTTTGCTCTTTCGATGCCATACATGTCAATGGCATAACAGTCAGTTTGGCATCCTTCACCAAATATATATGGAATTCGACTTCTTATCCAATCAGCTCCTCGAATATGTCCGGATACTCCCTCACTATAGGCATAGATAATAACTCGTCAAGCGAGATCACGAGTGAATATAGAAAGCTAACCATCAACTTATCATCAGGTAGGCAGCCTATCTCCAACCTATACCCATCATTCATCCCTATCATCACCAACAACCTCTCACGATCCACCACTACTCCATACTTCTTCGGCCATTTCATTCCTAGAATAATACCGATCCCTATGATGCCTAGAAAAAGAAATCACAAATAATTAAACACCCATGGCTCAATAAGGCTAAGCCTTGATAGACCATGCAAAGGCTAGTCAATCCTCTAATGGGGTTTGTAACAATCAAAGGCGGGTCAGCTGTCTCGGGATTCAATCTCGATCAATTTACTGAATCACTAGATATAATGAAATGTGAAGCCCTAGTATCGAATAAGATACATGCAGATGTATTAGAAATAGAAAGCATACTCTATATATTGACACTCTTTCCTTTCTCCTTCATCGATAGAGCACTCAACAAAGTTGGAACAACATTCAAAGCGTAAGTAGACACAACCTGCTTATTCTTTAGCAGTTCTAGACAATCCTTCTTGATATGCACCAGCTTGTTGCAATTGCAGCACTTCTTGCCTTCCTTCTTATAATCTCTAACAAGATGGCCCTTCTCCCCACAATTGTAGTATGTAGACTCTCACTTTCCCTACTTCTAGCCACCCTTGATATGTAGATGCTTCTTCTTGTTATTATTGTCGTTCCACTTTTTCTTGCCTCCCACGTTTGCTTGTAGCTTTGGCCCACCTTTGGAATCAACAACCAGCCTAGACTTTAGATACAAACTCTCATGTCGAAGATCCTTATCCACTAACTTCTCAAAGGACTCGTCAATATGTCCCACCAACTTCTCTCCTAAGTGGTCGTCCAAGCCCATAATAGATTTCTTGTTCTTCTTTGTGGATTATCAATGAAAGATAGACCATACTTCCACAACATGTTGAACTCGACCACATACTCTGAGATGAACATGTCCATTGCCTCAAATTAGCAAACATCCAAAAGACCATCGACTTATGGGCAGTTAGTATATACTTCTCTTTAAACCTCGCCTTAAACTGCTCTGAAGTAATCTAACCTTCAGGAGTGGTAATCTTAATGTGTTCTGCCACTCTATAGCTCATCCCTGTAGCTGTCTTGAGGCTAGCTTCCTCTTCATCGCATCCTCCAACTCCATACCCTTAAAGTTGCATTTGTATATATCCAATCAATCAGGCATTTAGATGGCTAATTCCATTTCAAGAAATGGTTTTCCTTCCAGAGTAAAATAATCATTGTTCGATTAGCAAAGTTGACCCTAGGCACCTACACTTGAGCACCACCAGCATTAGGAGCAACTTAGGCATTTTGAACCATGTTTTGCACTATCTCAATGAACATATGCAAGTTGGGGTTAACAACTCCTGATCCCGCCCCCTCCTCAACTCTAGAAATGGAGATCCTAGTGACCTTCGTTATATGCTGGCCCATTATTAATCTACAATAAGAACGATTAGTCTCTCGAAAGCGGCACTAATGTTACTCATGTGTAATGCGACATACTATATATACTACTATATAGTTTTAAAAACAAAAATATAACAAGTACGCCCTCTCATATATCGCTTGATCCATTCTAAGGCGATAGCTCCTTATCTCTAATGGATCTAAGTATCAACATAGGTTGTCTACACAACCTAAATTTGAATACCAAATATGAGGACCACCTACACCACTAGTACTTGATATACTTGTGTAACGCGTTATGAAGGTACCCGACCGATGTAAGGTGATAGCCAAGGGTGTAAAGTAATGAAAATCCAAATGCAGAACCTATAGAACAGCTTACAACACATAGAAAAGATATAACATAATAACACGGATGTAAAATAGGCAAGATAGTAATATAATCAAAAGAACCATAAATAAGAACATCAAAGTGTAATAGGTTCATAGATTATACAAACTTAAGTAGAAGAGTTTATACATCCCAAATCTCCAAACTAAACTCTATGATCGTCTCAAAAGTAATACAAGTACCGGTATAGCTCCATGCACTACACATCGTAATAAGCGATAGTAAGTTCCAAAGGATAGATATATGAAAGTATAGCCTTCGCCTTGTATTTCGTACAACACTGTGCGCTGCCAAACCTGTTATGCCTAATCTACACATTTAAGAGCACCCAAGATAGTAAGAAGCAAAGTATAAAACCTCGTATCGGACAACAGTCAGGTAAGTGCGATACATAATCTCAAAAATACATGTATCGTGTGACACCCTAGAGTGATAAACAACCACAAAACATAGTTTCCATCAAAAAAATCCTTACCATCACTCATGTGCGTTGGATATATATAAATCGAATGACAAAATTGTTAATCACGGACTCAATCAAATCTCGACTACTTTGGTGCTTGAATCCATAGATTCACAATCGCAAAAGCCCACAGCAATCTACTATCGCAAATTTTTGGATATGATCACAAATCCAAATGGACGTCCTCATAAACCTCTTCTTTATAAGTGCACTAGAATCCTGCCAGTTATCAACAAAATGTAACTAAATTGTTATTCCTTCTTGGCTACCCCCATAGTAGAACACAATCGTAAATTATATTCACAAATCCTCATCGTTAAACTCCTCCTTATGGATCACTATCACAACCCGCATCGTCGAGGCATCATCATTAAAACAACACTAGAAATTTATCATAAGTTGAAGAGCCACGATACTGAGGTTCCAAAATATAACGACCCCAATTTTTAGCAACTAATGGGATGATTTGGGGATTGAGATTTGTTATAATTATGGGGTAGCCGTTCCATGTAACCAATGAACGAAAGAAGAGTTCAAATGAAATATAGGACGGGTAAAATCGGGGAAAGAGAATTTTAATACCCTAAACCTTTAGCCGTGTATTCCATACATTCATTTCATTTGCAAAACTAAAACAAAGAAGAGGTCGGCCACCATTTTAAAGAAGTAGAGGAAGAAAGCTAAAGGAAGGAGCTAAATCAAAATCAAATTCACTCAAATCCTTAATCTCAAAGCTAAGGCGAATAATGACTACGTCTCATTTTCCTAAAAAAATTGGTTTTAAGATGAATCCGAAGTATTTTGCATGATTATGCCATGTTTTTAAAGGATTAAATGTTTATATATGTAATAACTTGGTACATAGTCAACGGTTTCGGAAGGTATACTTTGTTTTTTAAACTTAACCGCTTCTTCAAAACTTTCGGTGGGTTTGTTTCGACACCATCACTTCTTTACTTAGGAATTGCTTTCGAAAGGAATGCTTTCGACCTAAATGGTTTTAATGACCCTTTTGCTCCGTTAAAGGTAGAACCCAAATGATTTCGTAGAAAATGGTTTTAATTGGTTTCAAAAGGTGTTTCCACTTGTTTTAAATTAAACCAAATCCTTTCAAAAGGTTTGATTTTTATAAAGGAGTTTATGCTTTCGAAAGGTTTATCTGAATGGTTTCGAAGGGTTGGTTCCCTAAGGAATTCGAAAGGTTTTAAATGATGGTTTTGAAGGGGTATTTCCCTAATGTTTTCAAAAGGTTTAAAGGAAGAGTTTTTCAATGTTTTGAAAGGCAATGTTTAAGTGTTTTAAAGATAGGATGTCTAAAGTTTTAAAGCTTTCGAAGGGATTGTTTTTCAAGGGTTTCAAAAGGAACAGTAAGAATGGCTTCAAAAGGAATGTTTTGGCCTTTCGACCTAGGTTATTAAGGGTTTACTTGGTTTCGGAAGAGGTACTTTCAATGGTTTCGAAAGGGGTACTTTCAAAGGTTTAAATGTTTCATCAACAAATATTTGAGTAAAGTATTATATAACATGGCAATGTGATTTTGAGTAAAGCATAGAGTATATGTATTTTCCTTGTTTGAGTTTGATTTAAAGGTTTTAAACCAGTTTTAGAAGAAAAGGTTTTCAAGTAAAATTTAAGGGAAGGTTTCACTAAGTAAAATGACTCGGATATTAGAATACCAGATGGGACTGGTATAGGGTCACGCCCTATACATTAGCTAATAGCCCCAGCTAATTTAGTCCAAAATTACAGTGTGTAGGGATTTGTCGTAGGTAAGACTAAAATTATGATTACACATAGAAGAGAATATATATTTGTATATAAATAAGTTATTGGCGAGCCCGTGAAACCATTAGGATCAGGTGACCCTGGAAGATGTTAGGTTAGGGACAGACCGTCCAAAAGAGGATTATTTAATAGATAGTTAAGGATAGACCATCCAAAAGAGGAGTGTCTAACAGATGTTAGATTATTCTTTTTATATTGTCTAGCAGGCTCGAGTCAGTCAAAGGTTAGTAGTTAGCCAAACAAAACTATAGTGTTCGGACAGATAGTTCATTTATTATCTCATATGTATGCTTACATAATAATGCTTTACAATTTTAACCAATTTTAGTTGCATAAAAAGGTTTGTAAAAGATATGTTTTAAAAGGATACTAGTGAGGGGAAATCCATTCCACTAAGCGGCGTAGTCTCACTTAATATCAAATAATCGAGATATATAGTATTATCACACCAGGCTTTATGCCCGACTCGAAGTTTATATTTTCCACTTAAACTCTTGGGTGCTCAAAATTAATTTTAAGTAGACTTGGGTTGAGTTTTACATGTTATTAGTAGGTTGGCGAATAAAGGTTCCAATGACAAGCATGTAGCTAACGAATAGCTATTAAGGAGTTGATGTTTTATTTTATTTGATTCCGCTATGTGTAATAAGTCAGTTATGACTATATAGTACTCTGGTCAACCAAGAGGGAATCATCATATGTCGCTCTTTGCGTATTTTGTAATAATTATATTTGATCTTTACTTGGGAAATGATTATGGGATTATGTAATGGAATATGAAACATGTTTTGTGAAATGTAATGGGAAATGTTGTTTTTGTGAAATCTGTGGTTTTGTTTCATTTTCATGCGCATCTGATATTATGGATACCATTAACATTACAATATTTGGTCACCGAAAGTTAGTACTATGGATGACTACACCATCTATAGCGCTTAGCTTTGGGCCTCCAGAAAGGAGATGTTACACAAAATCATTTTTGTTGTCGTTATATCGAAGCACTATGTCATCATTTCACTAGATCACCACACGTAATCTAAGGCCATTGGGAGTCGGTCGTAGTTATCTACCTTATTCCATGTCACTCACAAGACCCCCATAATAAGTCGCAAAGAAATCCAAAAATATCACCTTGCTATGACCAAAATTCCCCAATCTCAATTCTCTGTCCGAGCATTTCTTCGGTCGAACTTGAAGCACCCTTTGGAAAAATCCAAAGCCATCTCTCCTTTGACCCGAAGCAACTCCCAAAACATAAAGCCCATTTCTTGTTCGAGTACTGACTGAAACAACCACCTCCGTTCCCTAAACATAGTCCATAGCAAACATTGGACGTGAATCTTTGTCTAGCCTTCGACAATAGCACCATCGAACAGTGATTGTTGTCCGGTCCTCCCTAATTTTAGCTCGAAGATAAACCCAAGTAGACCCCCTTCCTGACTAAAGCATGTCCTAAAGCATCATAAGGAAGAAATGTTGTAATTGCCTAATTTTTAATTTCACATCAATTTCATCACTATGCTCCTTCTTCAACCCTTGTCCACTCTATATGCATTGATGTGACTTTTAACATCCTTGAGCCTATCCGTTGAAGTTTGGTTTCACGGATCTTGTCTCTAATTCAATCCAATGAGCATTTTCAACCATTTAAGCATATACACAAGCACCATACATACATTAATCAACATCCAAACATATAAAAATATAACAAATCATCGTGAATCATTATATTTTGTATCTCTAATATAGCCTAACACATATTGAGGCAAATATACATCAAATTAACAAGATTAAAACATTTCTAATTCATTTATACTTCAAGATTTGTTTTAAAATAGTCCCAAAACGACTTTAAAAATGAGTTCAAAATATGCTAAAATCTATAGGTACATATATAATAGGATGAGAGATGATAAATCACTTACCAAGCCCTATAAAATCTAAGTTTTGAACGTAAACTAATGAGAATCTGAGAATGAACAGCCAGCTCTAATTTTTCTTCACTAAAAATATGGATTCGAAGATCTCTAACTAATATTCTTGTTAATCTACCCTTGTTATATGATTTAGACTTGATTTGGAAAAGAAAAGAGAAGTTTTGGTGAAGAAATGTTTAATGGAGCTTAGATGTAATAGCCCTAATTTATATGCCATATATAATAAATGTGTTTAAATAAGAATTGCTTTGATTATATTTATGAAATAAATCGTTAGTTAATAAAAATTTATTTAATAAAATATTTTATTGTAATAAATTGAATTAAATTAATAAATGCTTTCTGAACGATTTATTAAAATTTAATAAATTATCTTGGTTGAATATAAAATATTTTGAAGTGTAAATAATTTTAAATATGTTTAGAACATTTGAAAAATAAATTTATTTGGTGATAGTACGATGAATTAGTAAATGAAATCAAGCGGACATCGAGTTGTATTAAATTGTGCAGTCGTGGAATATATTTCGTATAAGAAGTATTAATCAGATTAAATTAAATTAAAATTTATATACAAACAAATAAAAGTAATGATTAAAAAAGGAAGAAAAATTTATTTGAACTCAACTGTGTCTAAAATCAAGGCCCAAGATAAACAAGCCTAAGTCCACACTCTTTCATATTCTATACCCTTCTTTTCCTTTCCCGAACCTTACTAGACACAAACCCGAATCCTTCTATGAATTGAGCCATAATTCTTCATTTCACAAATAAGATTTCCAAACATCAAAAATAAAGTAAACTTGCGAAGCTTGCTCGCAGTTAGGGATGATGTTTGATGTCAGGTAGGCATACTCGTGCGTGAACAAGGTAGTGATTTGGGCAAGTGATTGTAGCCGCAATGCAACCTGGAATTGCACAGGTTGAGGAGGAGGAGCGATGTGAGTGGTCATGATCGACCTAGCTTTGCTATGTGTGTTTGTGGATCTGGTCATGGATTGATGGGTTCAGACGACGATGATTGGATGTTGCGGCCCGGAAATGATTATGGCATGATTCCTGGAGTGTGATGAAGGCTGTTCCAAATTGAAGGTGCGAAACTGGGCTACGCATGTCAAGTGGTGTGAGTTCCAAAGCAGCAGTGTAGGCGAGCGATGACGGGTGACGAGAAGTTGATGGTTGGTGGCTGATTCTTGATAGCACTAATGGGGGAGGGTGTCGTTTTGACTGGGTTTAGCGTGCGTTGAAGGCGAAGTGCGGCAAAGTGGTCGACGAATCAATTGAACGAGCATCAATTCTGCGAGTTCTCTCACTAACAACTATGTCTAAATCATATGATTTGACGCATCTTTTCTCTGTATATAATCATTTGATTGCTTGGTTGAATCGATGGTCGGTTGTTGGATATGGTTGATTGTTTGTTGATATTGTTGAGTTGGCTGGAATTGTTGTGAATTACCAATTATTTGATGTTGTGATGATTGATTTTAGATTGTTGATTTATAATGATTATGTAGTAATTCAATGTTTGCAAATAATTGAATGGAATTTGAAATTGTTTGAAAATAGGTAAATAAATTAAAAGATGTAAATTTGAAATAAATAAATAAATTTGGAGTTAAATAGAAAATTCTAGAATGATTTTTTAGTTAATAAAAGATGTTGAAATAAATTTGAAAAAGGAATGATTTTGAAAATATAAAAGTGAAATAATTTTGGAAAATTTGTGTATTAAAAATTTGTTTGGTAAATGATGAGTTTTGAAATAAAACAAATGAAGTTTGAATATTTATATTTATTTACCATTGATTATAAAAATAAAGGAAGAGTGTTTATGAAATTACGTTTGGAAAGTATATTTTTGAAAGTAATTAGTCATTTAAATTTAAGAGATGAGAAGTATATAAATGATATTCTGAAGTGATTGCAAAGTGAATGGAAATTATTTTATTTGAAAATTTTCAATTGTAGGAATTTAATATTTATAATGTGAAGTGAATTTTGGAAGAATATATAATTTTTGAAATAGAATTTTAGTTTGATGGATTAATAGTTTTAAAAGAAGTGTTTGAAGTAAATAAGGATTTTCGATAATGATTTTGAAGTTGTAGATTTGGAGTTGCAAATGTTTTCAAATGAGGGATATTTTTCGGGTTTGAGATTTTAAAGGTATTTGGATAATATAAATTCCTTTGAAGTATTTTTATATTACTGAAGAGGAAATTTGAAGTGAAAGTATTTTTGAGGTTTTAAAATTTATTGATGAGTTTGAATGATGGTTTCTTTAAAACCAGATAAATTATCTTGAAATTAGATATGAGAATCAATAATTATTATTTTAGAAGAGAGAAAAATAAATAAAAGAGTTGTTTGTTGTTAGGTTAAAATTGAATAGTTTTTATAAAAAAAAGAGGAAAACAAAACAAAATAAAATAGATTTAAATAGAAATCCTCATCTTATTTAATACTAATTAAACAATACGTTGATGTGTATGGATGATTGTTGATTTATTTGTGGATGAAGTAAAATTACAAGTTGTGTTGAACTTTAAAGTATTGAAATCAAAGAATAATGAATTGAAGTACGATTTAAACGAGAGTGAGTTAACAAGCGAAGCGGAAATTTATTTAATATTGATTAATGGAGGGTGTTGTGTATATAATTTTATTTGACCGGGTGATATGGGATGTTTGTTTGGGTATATTTATTTACTCAACACAAGTATAATGTCAGGTAATTCATCAAAGACCGAGTATTTGATACTTAGATATTGGTGAATTATTCAGTATTATACACGTATATTAAGCAATATTATTTGGATTTCTAACTTGACATGTTAGGTAAATTATATTATTTCTTATTTTATTTAAAGGTAGGAATATGATTATCTCCGCTTTTGCATGGAATGAGGAAAGCAATGTTCCTTACGTAGATGTGATATCCTGAAGTTTTTGCTAGCCCTGTTCTATCTTGACCGCATGGGGTAGCTTCCCAATTCCTACGGCGACATCGCACCCTCAATATTTGGACAGACTGGACAAATCAAGCTTTGAAACTATCAAGGTAGGAAGCCCAGAGAAATAACCTAAGAAATCAGAAGCCAAGATCCACCTAAGTGATTTCTCGAACCAACTTCTTGGATCGGTACCTATTGAACTTCCATCATCCAAATTTTTCCAACTTTTGCCTATCCGCTCTACTAGATGCTAGAAGTTTATTTCAGGCTTTTTTTGTCAATCCTATGCAATTCTCTGTCGATTTCCATAAGCATCAGCAACTCTACTTCTTTATAGATCCATCGTTTAAACTAAGAAACAAGCTAGAAATGTTGCAAACCACTATGGAGGCACGAAGCTAAAAATAAATTAAGCCAAGAAAAGAAGATCAAAACCATCCATATAAAGAAATTATGGATCGAAACTGATCCAAGAGGGTGGATTAGTACCAACCCATGATTATTGTTGAGTTGTCCACCTATTTTCTTGGAGAATTGGTCTATAGCATGGAAAACGAGGTGGAGTGTTCGTCGACGAAATTCTATCGGTTTAGAAAACCGTCGAACGAATTTAAATTTAAAAATAACCGCAAGCGCACGGTGTACGATGTAGCACGCGGCGAATACGGGTCGATCCACAGGGAATTGTTGATTTAAATTTCCTACTCAATCAAATTATACCAAAGTCGAGAGTGTGTTTAAGCTAGAAAACGAGAAAATGAACTAACTAACAAAAAGAAGAGAAATGCAAATATGAGAATTAAATGACAATTTAGAGAATAAATCCACTCTCTAGATCATGCACTTCAACACATGAAATCATGATCTCTCTTTTATGGTCATTAGTGTTTTAATTGATGTGTTTATTATAAGTATGGCATATTTGAGCTATTGATTAGCCAACATAAGCCATCAAACTATAACACACCCCTTAAAACACTTACTAACTTTCATGAAACTTGACAAAGAAAATGAAAATGAAATCCATTTTAAGTATGGCCTATTAACTATTGATTAGAAACATAGACCATCAAATTTTAATTTCAAATCACTTTCTTATGCCATAATCATATATTCATGAAGAGGCATTTGTGTTAGTGATTGTTTAAGCATAGCCTATTTGGTGTCAACAATATAGGCTATCAAATTCAACACAAAAACAACAAATAAAACACTTCATTGATCATCATTAAGCACAAAAAGAGATCATGAATTAACAAAATGTTGAAGCTACATTAATTAGAGAGTTTCATTACCCCTAAATTGAAAGGGTTTAGCCTCTCATATTTGTCATCATATGAACAAATGTAGCAAACAACATTGAATAAAAAGAAGAGGAAAAAGAGAGCAAAGTGAAAGGAAAAATTATTCTACTTGCATAAAAGAGAAGAGATCTACACTACAACATGAAAGTAAATGAACATGAAAAGGAAAGAGCATGTATTAAATTGCATAAAATAAAAAAGATTACATAAAATAAAAATGGCTAAGTAGCCATGAAAAGAGAAAGAGGGGCTTTCATTTTATTTTTGATCTAAACTAAACTAAAGAGAAGGAGGCCTAAGAGAGACTAAGAGAAGAGAGTAACTAAAAGAAGGAGAGGTTACATGAAACATATGGGTATTTATACATGTATGAAACCCTAATTCATATTTTTGGGGAATGCCCAAAATGCCCCTTAGGAAGTGTGGAGGTGAAGTAACCATTAACATGTCTTAATCCCCCATTAAGTGTACATGAAGCCATTAACTCCAAAAGCATGTGCATTAGCCTTTAATTTGTACATTAAGGTTGGCGGGTAGGTGGGGTCCTCCATGTTCTTCACTTTGAATTATTTCCATCTTCATTCCTTTGTATTAATTTTGTGCATGCATATCTTCATGAAACCACTTCTATTTGAGATCAAATTCCTACAAAAATATATACAAATTTTCAATTAATTTTTCTCAAATTAATATACGCACAAAAATGACCATTTTGCCCTTGGATGAAGATGAATATGTGACAATTTCAAATAATATGAATTTTGGTTTAAACAAGTTAAAATACCCAATATGATCATTTATTTAATTTAAAAAGAATAAATATGATGATAAAAATATACACATTTACGTGCACATCATGGAGATCATTAGGGAAAGATTTTTGGCTTCCTACATCTATAAATAGAGGGGCATGACTCATTTCTAAGGATCTTTTTGCTCTTGCTCTCTACTTCAATTTCTTGTAATCACCCACGGATTTATACCGATCCGTAAGAACAACTGCTTGAAATCCAGTGGTCTAAGAAATTAAATCACTGAGTGGACATAGGCCAAGACTAGCCGAACCACTATAAACACTATGTGTTCTTTCCTTGCTCATTTTTCCATTTATTTTCTTCACTTTTTGTTCTCTACATAATCTTAAGGGTATTTGTGCCATTTTTGATTCAAACATTTTGGTGCTTTTGTAGAAAACGATATTCTTAGGCTACTTGGATCCATCAACTATTATTGGATTTATTAGATCCGAGAGATGGATCCAATTTTCCAACCTTGTAGTTCTACTATTTAGATTTTTGATAATCTAAGAGAATTTATTCTCCATGGTCCCATCAAGGAGATAATGTGATACAACTTCCAGAGCTACTAATGATGCTGAGAACCAAGACACTTCCTGTGTGGATGGAGTTGCCCAACCATAACAAGCTAAGATCTAGAATCCCATTGAAGTCGAGATCAGAATGGAGATGGATCGTACGATGAAGCAGATGGAGGATATGTTCAAGAAGAGTCATAATGAGATGAATCAGCAGATGCAATAGAGCTTGAGATTGCTGAATGAGTTTACTCAGAACAGTCGCAAGAAAATTAGAAGAGATCTAACACCTTCTGAATCATAATTTGAACGTTCCTCTACATCCGAGCAGAGACAGCGGGATAGGAGGTAGAAGAAGACTCAAAATACAATAGGGACTTCATATAAGGAGAAGAGACCAACCCACGGCAAAGAACCGTGGATCAGTATCAAATCGGGAGTATGGATCGGAACCGATCAAGCTCATGTTGGCTCCAGGGGTTGGCCTCTAGAGAGTGATGTGGACTTGGCCTCTGGATGTGTTGTTGAAGGTCAGAACTTGGAATATCGCGTTGTTGCTAATAACACAATGCAAGGGAATCAAATAGGGGATTGCTGGACGAATGGATCTCCCAGAATCTGGAGAGCCTACCCGAGAGCATTCGACAGACCGAACACTCGGGGCAGACCCTAATTACCGCTCTTATTCGAACTTGTAGACTCAAAGTATTTGGAAGATATAGTCAAAAAACTTGTAAGTGAAAACCAATTCGGAAACAATGATGAATGAGGCACTTCTCCTAGTCGGAATTCGTTCACTAAAGACATTTTGCACGTGAAGTATCCATGGAGGTTTGTAATGCCAACAATGCGGTTGTATGGTGGAAAGATAGATCCAAGGCAGCAATTTATGAAGTAGGAATGGCATACGGACTCTGCTAGAGCATTTGATGCCATGAGATGTCGTTGCCTTCCAATTTCATGAAGGGAGTAGCGACGATGTGGTTCACTCGGCTCCCAATGAGATCCATATCATCTTTCACTAAGTCGTCGCAAAAATTTCTAAAGCAATTTCTTTTACACACTGCACGTCCGAAAGACACGATGTCATTATCAACCTTTGCCAAGGAGCGGGAGTGTCATTAAAGAATTTCTTGAACCGATTCCATACAGCTGTGATGGAAGTAACAAATCCCAATGATGACATAGTGTTGATGGCATTAATCAGGTGGGTTCATCCCGAGACCAACTTCGAGAGACGGATGGAAATGAAACCTCCATCGACGATGGACATTTTTTATAGGAAAACCAATAAATTCCTATGTTTGGAGGAAGCACATAATCGTCCCCGAAGAGGGGAGCCTAGGAGTTCACTAAAATGATATAGAGAAACATTGTTATAAGATAGTCCGAAGGGAGTCGAGAATATGGATGTGAATATTGGCAACAAGAGTGGCGCTCAAAAGCATAATGAAAATGGGATCAAAAAGCGAAAGCCTGATAATAGGAATCGTTCCAGGATTCCTAAGTATGATAATTATACCGAATTGAATAACTCAATTGAGAATATCCATTTGGAAACTCAAGGTACTAAGTAGTATAGGAAGCTGACTCCAAAAGAGTCAAACAAAAGGATAAGAGATCTGGCAAGTTCTGTAGGTTTCATGAGATGCATGGTCATAATATCAATAAATGCAGGCACTTGTGCGATATAATCAAGGAGTTGATTCAAAAGAAGAAATTACAATAATTTGTGAAAGCTCTACAGGATAGCAGGTAAGGAAACTCTAACCCTCCTGGGCTAACATCCCAACGGAGGTAGGCTGGTTGTAGTGGTGAGGAGTTAGGTGTCTTGAAATACGTTTGGTGATAAATAAAATCATTAATGGAGCACATCCAATCGATAAGAGTTTGAACGAGATGGATAGGTATGTTGGTGCTTTGAAGCATACCGAGAGTGAGAGATTTTTGGAAATAGAGGATGGAACCCTGGTGAAACAATTCAGAACCATGACAGATGGCATTGGTTTTCAAAATAGAGATGTTAATGGGGTAGAATCCTCGATGACTAACCTATGGGTTATAACGTCCACGATTGGCCCTGCTATTGGACGAAAGGTGTTGGTTGACTATGGGAGTTCGATCAACATTCTATTTAAGAAAGCCTATGACTAGATGCTTTTGGAGGGCAAGGACTTAAAACCGTGTAAATCTCGGATCCAGAGATTTAACGAACAGCTACGGACCTAGTCGGATATATAGAATTATCGGTGGTGCTTAGAGAGGGTGACCACAAGTAAGTGCAAGTCATGCCTTTTGCTGTGTTGCATATTTACTCTGCTTATAATGCATTTTTAGGCTGACCGACCCTAGCTGAATTCAGAGTGGCTATAACTCCCTAGTGTTTGATGCTTAAATTTCCTATAAAGGATGGTGTGAGAGTAATTCACAGAGAATAAGGACTTGGCCGTGAGTGTTATGTCACCGAGATAAGGACGGCGTGGCAAAGAGGTAAAGGAAAAGGTGCAGAGGGGACTCTCTACATCAAAGCTTTGGACGCATAGCAACCAATGCCTGAGCCCTAGCTCAGGCAGCACAATCGGCTCCATAAGGATATGGATCCATGTAAAGAGTTGGAAAGCGAAAGAGCAGCTTTCGCTAAGTTAACAACCAAGGTTCTGGTTACTCAAGATGACCCGACATGGGTCCTAAAGGTCGGATCACGGCTCGATGTGAGAATGATGAAGGAGTTAGTTAGTTTTCTCCAGGCGAATCTGGATGTATTCTCTTGGACGCACACTGATATGTGTGGAATCTCTCTGAAGATAGTGAGCCATGCACTGAACATAAATCCTAAATGAAACTGAAGTGCTCATCCTGGATTCAGAGAGACCTGCTGCACTTAAAGAAGAGGTGGATAAGCTCGAGGATAATGGCTTCATCCGTGATGCCTTATACCCGAAGTGGGTATCAAATCCGATCTTATGAAAAGTCAGACGGGAAGTGGTGGCATGTGTTGACTATTCTCATCTGAATAAGGCATGCCTAAAAGACATCTTCCCGTTCCTAAGGATTGATCAGTTGGTGGATTCGACCAACAGCCTTGAATTGCTTCTCCAAATACAATCAGATTTCGATGCACATACCAAACTAGGAACACTCCAATTTCATAGCCGGTCTGGGACTGTGCTGCTTTGGACTAATGAATGTTGGAGCGAAATACCAAAGATCGGTAAATAGGATGTTCAAAGATCAGATTGGATGCTCGATGGAAATATATATGGAAGACAAGCTCATGAAGTCATGGCTTTTGGGACACGTTGACGATTTGATAGAGATGTTCGGCTTTCTTGGAAATTACGGAATGATGCTCAATCCCTATAAATGCTCTTCTGGCATTGCGTCATGAAAATTCTTAGGCTTCTTGTGAACTCCCATGGAACCGAAGCTAATCCGAAAAATGATTTTTGAGATACATCGAGGCCCTAAAGACAATCAAGGAGGTCTAGAGCTAGAATGGGAAGGTCGTCGCTCTAAGTTGATTCATCTCCAAAGCTACCGATAAATGCATCCCTTTCTTTGACGGAAGTAAGAAGGAACTTCCAAAGTGAAAAGCAACTTCGCTTGGAATTAGGAGTGTAAAGATGCATTCCAGACTCTGGTACATCACTTGGAGAGACCCCTATTCTCTCAAAGTCAGTGGATGAGATGGACTTGTTTATATATCTAGTAGTGTTGGTGTAGGCGTTAAGTGCTACACTCGTGCATGAGGAATCTGCATTCAACGACCAGCCTGCTACATTAATAAGAGGTTGAAAGGAGAAGAAAGAAATTATCCAAAGGTAGAAAAGCTTGCATACTACATGTTGATCGCTTCAAGGAAGCTCCATCCCTATTTTCAAGCTCATCCGATAAGAGTTCTTATCGACCAGCCTTCGTGATAAGTCTTGCAACGACCTAAGACTTCGAAAGGCTGTTGAAATGGAGCATTGAATTGAGCCAATACGATATAACCTATCACCCTAGAAGGGCTACCCAGGGTCAAGCTTTGGTAAATTTCTTAGCCGAATTCACTACATTAGACGATACTTTGGAAAGTAGTGGTAAGCAAAATGCTGGGTGGAAGATGTACACGGATGGAGTATCAAACGAACGTTGTTCCGGTATTGGAGTTGTACTTATCACTTCTGAGGAACATTCAATATGTTATTCCTTAAGACTCGACTTTCCTACAACTAACAACAAAGTGGAATACAAAGCATTGATTGTAGGACTCAAGATTGCCAAGGAACTGGAGATAAAAACTATACATATTTTCTGTGATTCCTAGCTAGTAGCGTGTCAAGTGCGAAAAGATTTTCAGGCAAAAGGAGTAAAGCTATCCCCTTATCTGACTCGAGTCCTTGAACTTCTTAGTGACATTGAATATTATATGATAATGCATATTCTTAAAGAGGAAAATGCGAAGGCCAACTTACTAGCTAAGCTAGCTAGTTATGGAGATCTGTAGCTCATGGGCATGGTTCTGATGGAAGTATTGTTAGCTCCGAACATCGACCAATTGATGTCGATTGGATCTTGGAGGTTGAGCCTGAAAAGGAGTCACGGATGACTCTGATAAAAGACTGCTTACAGAAAGGAATCCTTTCAGACAGGAGGAGTGAATGACGAAAGCTCTTTCGCTAAGCTTTGAGATATATCATACAGGAAGGAGTACTTTACAGGAAATGATTCTTAGTCGCACTGTTATAGTGTGTTGCCAATGACAAGGCCAAACAAGTCCTAAGAGAAGTTCATGAAGGGTCCTGGGGCGACCACACTGGGGTGCAGACCCCAGCGAAGAAAATTCTCTACTATGGATACTTCTGGTCATCTGTCAATGGAGACGCAGCTGATTATACCAGAAAGTATGATAAGTGTTAGGGGTTTGCTAAGATTCCGAGAGCCTCACCGATGGAGATTGCTCAAATGGTCAGTTCTTGCCCGTTTGCAATTTGGGGATTGATATTATCGATGTGTTACCAATATCTAAAGGTGGTGCGAAGCATGCCAACAGCGCATTGATTACATCACCAAAAGGGCTGAGGCAAAGCCATTAGCCACGATTACCATGAAGAAAGTGATCAGATTTGTAATCTGGAATATCATCTTCCATTTTAGAGTTCCACAGGCAATTGTTACTCATAACGGAACACAATTCAACAGCATCGAGTTTAAGGATTTCTACCGCCTACATCATATAAAGAAAGAAATTTGCTGCAGTGGCATACCCCCATGCGAATGGATGGGTTGAAGCTTTAAATAAGATTATCAAGTCCATTTTAAAGAAGCGATTGGAAAAGCCTAAGGGCAAGTGGGTTGATGAACTTCCATTAGCACTTTGGGGTTATCGGACGACCCATTAGTCAACGACTGGCCACTCTCCATTCACCTTAGCATACGGATCAAAGGCTATGGTTCCAATTGAACTAAAAGTACCTCCCCATTGAGTGATTCATTGTAGTCCACGGGCAAATGAACAACTCCTTCTTGAATCTCTTGACATGATCGATGAGAAGAGAGACAAAGCTGACTTGAGAGCAGCTGCGCACCAAAGCCGAGTCGTCCGATGTTACAATGCTAAAGTCAACAATCGAACCTTCGAGATTGGCGACCTAGTTCTCAAATGAATCTTCCCAGACCCTAGGAACTTGGGCCTGACATAGAAAGGTTCGTATACAATAGAGAAAAAGCTTGAGAAGGCACTATCAGGATAGCGACGGTTGACGAGATCTCACTCCCGAGGACGTGTAATAGCGAGCACTTGCGATGCTATTTCGCTTAGAAATAAATTTATAAAGCCATGTAATAAGATGGAACCTGTCATTTCCTATCTTCAATAAATAAAATTGCTTTCTGAATCTGTGTCTCTATCTTTACATAGCTTAAGGGTTGTGAAATATGTCTGACTCGAATGAAACTGCATTGTATAATGCAGGTATGCAGATACTTGGAGTTAGGTGCTAACCAAACTTCTATGGTCCATGATTAAACCATTGGAGTTGAACCATTCTTGGAACCCAGAGATGGATACCAGCTAACTCTTGTCCTTGATATAGGGGCAGGAGTATAAACCATATAGGACGTGATTTGACCATCCACCGACTAACTCTTGTCCCTGATGTTGGGGAAGGAGTATAAACCTAAAAGGATGTGATTTGACCATCCTCATCTCAACTCTCATCCTTGATCTAATGCCAGCAGTATAATTCAAAATGGATGTGACATGACCATCCAATGACTAACACCTTGCCCAAAGTAGGAAGACAAAAGATTGATACCCAATGTAAGGTGGGATCTTACCTATAAAATTTGATCGATGCCCAGAGTTAGGCATGATTGAAAGTAAATGACCTAGATGAGGATGTGCAAACTATGATCTTAAGTACTTAACTCAAACCATCGCTAAGAGCATGGCACAATCGGATGTCATTATCTTGGAAAAGGATACTTGAACCGTTATACCAAATGGTTTATCCCAATCGATACCTAGAGCTTGGCACTTCAACGGTTACTTTTCATTCATTAAAATGATAAAAGGCCTACGAATCACAAAACGGACTGATAACTTAGTCCAACCGTGACAATGAAAAGAGATAGATCGTGAGTACATATAATAAGCTCAATTCTCAAGTACTTAGACAAATTTGCACTAAGATTTGGCAAGACAAAAGCCATTATTATTCACAGTTGAAAAAAGACTTAAAAGTAAGTACAAATTTTATTTACATCTAAGCTAGAAATTAAAAGCAAAGGCCAAATCCATGCAATCCTGCTCGAAAAACTAAAAAAGAAAGCTAAAAAATGCTTAACTGTACAACCAAAACAAAGCAAACTAACAATCGATTCTTATGCTTGGGTTTCTTGGACTTTTTTCTTCTTCTCCCCAAAATGTGGTGTAACTTGGTCAGTTTTCCTCTTGCCTCTTCCTGAGCCCTTAGACGAGGTGCTTTGTGATGATCTAGAAGGCATGTTTTGGGTAGTCCCGGGTAGAGCAAAAGTGATAGGAGCAAAGATAGTCTGACCGGGCAGAGCTATGGACAAAGGGGGAAGAAAGGTCTCTATCTTCTCTAGCTTGATCTTTTTGGCTAGGACAAACTCCTGCTCTAGTGTACTCATGCTGGGACCTCGCAGTGGCTCAAAGGACCCAGTGATAACAACTTCATCATCAGTTTGAGCTCCCTGAAGCTCACCAGGCCTTCATCCTACAAAGCATCTATCACTCGTGTTCCAAGCCCAGGAGTATAACCAGTCGGGAGACTCGACACCCTCATCAAAGTAGTCACGGCCACCGATTCCATTGTAGATGCTTATTGTCTCGATCGGAGACCTTTGTCGGAAAGTGGGATGACCTAGGGATAACCTGAAACTTGAAAGATATAAAAAGAGAGATTAGCAATGTCAAATGGCGACATTTGGTCTCTTCGAAATACGGGTGAGGTCAACGAGATACCTCCTTCAGTTAGATATTCAGTGTGGGCCGAATTGCTATCGGAATTCCCTTCCAAGGTAGGAGAAAAATGGAAGACTTTTGCATTTAGGGTTGATCTGGATTATAGCCCGGGACCGAAGATGAATCATGAGCAGTTTTGGGTCCAAATGCGTCCCCAGTAGTGGCATCTTAGGGTGTTGATCTGAAGCCTTCGCTTAAGCCTTTCTGCACTACATTGGCTAGCTTTGAATGGAGAATAAGATGGCCTTGTTTTAACACCCTGGTTCATCTCCTACAAAGAACTTCTTCCCAAGCTGTCCTAGATCTACCTCACCACCTTTCAGGAATTCCCTTTCTTCCTCGATGACTTATTCCCAAGCATGGGCAAGAACTCTAGGGTAATTACAGTCGAACCATTCTAAGTTGCAGAATTTAAGTATGTTGGCATTGTACTTATTGAGCATTAGTTCGAACTTCTTCATCATCCGCTTTTCTGCAGCTTCAACCTCTTTTTTGACAAGTGCATCCATGTGTTTAGCATGTTCAACTGCCTTGTCTTTTTTATTACGAGCAGCAAGCAGCTCTTCATAATAGCCCTGAGCTTGTTGGAGAGCGTCGTTCTTCACTTTTGTTTCACTCTCGAGCTTGGCTGACAACTCAATCACCTTCTTGTTCAAGGCATCTTTTTCTAGCACTAGATCACGATTCCGATGGTGTGCAGTCTCCATCTCATTGCGATGCTTGGTCCTCTCATTTTCTAATGCCTTGGTAGCATCCTCGGCCCTTTTCTCGACTTCGGCTTGTGATTTTCTTAAGTTTTCAACTTCGACGTCAAGATTAGCGATAATTCTCTTATCTTGCACCTCTAGAAGTTTCGGATTATCGATCTCAAGTTTTCTTTCTTTCCAGACCGCAAAGATCTTCACGGCTACCGCTTTCATTCATTATATTGATCATAAGCATCTGATACATAAGCGACCGTCGTCTCCTTTATTCCTGACGGGATGTTCTTTAGATTAGGCATGACCATAAGTTCGTCAAAGCATACATCCAAGAATCATTCCCTTAGTTCAGTCGTTCGAACATCAGCGGCAAGCTATTGGTCCACTGTAACGATCAGAGCTTTAATCGGCTTCATACTAGCCTTGTGATGGGAAGTCTCGGAACTACTCTTATGATCCCTACGGTCAAAAGATCGATTGGAATGGGATAGTGCCAAATTTTGTACATGAATGGAAGCTTGAAGGAGTGCACGAGAAACATTACCCGACTGAAAGTCATCAATGCAGTCAAAGTGTTTGTCCAAGCCTTGGGACGAAGGTGATCTAGCCTGAAACGATGTTCAGAAGTAGAGTCCCACGATGGATAATCTTATCATAAAAACCTCGAACGCGACTGCCTCTGTTATGGCTAGACCAGTAACCGGATTCAGAATCTCGACCACTGCCTTGCTGGTATGTGCTTAGATGATGCCTGTGTGATCGAGATACGTTTTCCTCAAGAGATTTGAAAATCCAAATCGCTATTATAATCCTATTCCATATATCCTAACTAGAAAATCTAAATAGCTATTACAATCACTCTGCAGTAAGAAAAACTATCGTATCTTTTCAATGGAATTAGTCTCGGATGTTAATTCAGCATCTACTAAAAGTTGCAGTCGTTACAAGTTTTCAAGGGTAAAATCGTCCCTTAAAATCTTAAAGATAGAAAATATCACTAATATGCATCTCCCAAAGTTATAGAGTCATATGAACTCATATGAGTATAAAAATAATATTTTATGATCTTTCGATATATAAAATATTGATCATGACAACGCTCTTCAATTGTTATGTTTTTTTCAAATTTAGCGCAATTGAATAGCAAAATCGCTTAAAGTTATGCTATTTTCTGCTACATCCGCTAAACAATGGTTTTTAAAACTCGTTTTAGCAAATTAATACAAAAAGGTGAATTTGACTGGTTCTATTTTAAACAAAATCAACAAAGTAAGAATAAAGACCTAAGTTTAAGGCCTAAGTGTTCAATGTAAATTAGAAATCTATTTTAGTAACCAAGCCAGAACTGCGTAAATCATGATATTCTCCGTTTTGTTACATAATATTAAAAAATATTTCTTTTTCCCACACAACTAATGTGAGAATGAGAATATATTACCTTTGGAGATTTTGTTTACTTCCAAAAGCTTTTTGCACCTCTGTTGTTTTACGTTGTATCTCCACTTTAACTTTTTGCACCTTCACCGCTAAGCGTTTTAACTGTACAGCTACAAAGTGAGTAGTTTGCAGCTTCGCATATGCAAATTTATAGGAGTTTTAGGGAGATTTCGACCATTGAGAATCAATTACTTGTGTATTGAATCAACAACGATGCATCGGGGCTCACAAAGGATTAAGACATACGCTCTGTAAGTATCTCACGATAAAGCTATTTATGAATGATGGAAACGTGGCCATCCAACACGATGATGCTAATGATAATATTCCAGATCCACTCACTAGTCCCTTTCTTGGTTTAATTTAGGAAGACTAACTGGAAGTATAGGTAAGAGAGATCCTAATTTGTCTTAAGTGCAAGTGAAAAACTGATAGAGTTAATGGTATTTTCTAGGATCAATTATGTAATTTGATTATTTACTTGACTCTTATAATGAATCATGCTAGACATGAAAGTATGAATTTGATTTTATTTGTATTCCATGTGTGTGCGTGTGTATAATTTTTTGAGATTACATTATAACATAAAAGTAGGAAACCCAAGAAGCAAAATATATAGTCGACCGTAATCATGAAAGAGTTTGTAACCATGAGTAATGAATTGTACAAACACAAACTTATCCTTAAGTGTTCGTAGTCAAAGGTGTTTCGAGAATGTGATATGGATACATCAGCAAGTCTATTATACGTTGAACAGTGAGTTACTCATGATTGTTGACAACACCAACGGATTATGATAAACAATCTTGTTCTGCATCGTACAACGTTTTGAATAAATTGTTTCATATGATAGTAGACAAAGAAACCGCAATGTAAGATCGTGTGCTCAATATGATCGAGTATTAAGAAATTGCTAGGTTGTAAGCAGCTATAAACCAGAGCTACATATAGACATCATTCTTGGATCATTAACGTGTTCATATTGAATTGCAATACGAATTTGATCTGTTCATATTGAACTGCAATACAAATTCACAAGATGTTAAGAACGACCAATATGAATACAAAAGATGTTAAAAACGACCAAAGGCACGTTAGTAAAGAATTCCTACTTACATAAATAAAATCTTCAAGAAGAGGAAGTGAAAGTCTAAAAGGCGATGGTAACGATAGCACAATCAGGAAATAAAAGAAGAACAATTGTCACCATTGCTTGAGAAAGGTACACCAAAAACGGAATTGTTCAACGAACAAGAGAAATCAATGATGCACATAAACATATGCGAGTAGAATGTCCTGAATCAATAAAACACCATGATACATTGTATGCTAGCACTCAACAAATTGCTCAAACACACATATTCTAATACTGTTAATTAGCAACCAACATCGCAACAAGTTTAAACTGAAAATTGTAAAACTACAAGAGTACAAATCAAAAAACATTTTACACTAACAATACTTATCATTGTCAAAGTTACCCAAAAGACTTCAAAATATAAGATCAAGATAGTTTCTGTGATTTATTTTGACTTCACGCCATCCTGTTGCTGTGGATTTTTCGGTTTAGGCAACTCTTCTTTAACATCTTCTGAATCTTTGGCTTGGCCAAAGATGAACCTCTTCAAAGAGGATTGTGCAGACTCTATGCTCTTCTTTATCTGAAATGAGAAAATGTTAGAAACTGAATCAGTGTCAGTAAATACAAAATTCTTCATGTATGAAAACTGGTTCATAAATAACAACTAGATTAATTGAGGATAATAAGATAAATGCGAGGAAGAAAATCATCACTGTTATAAATTGACGTTATTATTATCATCATCACAGTTTTACCCTTATTATGGGACATTGAATTTGAAAACTCCCTCCCTCCTTTTGGAAAAACGAGAGAACATTGCAATTTTCTACTCTCCCTTATTTTAGCTGAAGTAAAAATTGGATAAAAGTGGCACAACACTCCCCTAAATTCTAAATTTATCAAAGGGCTGTTATTTCAAGAACTGTCTAAAATACAGTTAGACACACACACACACACACAAACACCCCTTTGACAACATATACAATTTAGAAATCAGAGCTCAAACAAACATCACGTTCAGTTAATAGTTACAGTGGTCTTGCTTATCATATAAACTGACAAAATTTATCAGAAACTCAAACTGATGTAAGATGTTAATTTTGTTAAAAATAATAATAATAATAATTGGACTTTCTACCTAAGCTTCATATTCTAAACCGACTGCATAATCTTGTTATTGATTCACAATTCTTCAACATAGGAAGCAATCAAACCAATTTATAACTGAAGATAGAATGAGATAAGAGTTGCTAGTATGTAAGCTATTTGCGGACAAGCTTGTTCCTTTACTTTTTATATGTTAATCTGTTCTTTGATTCAGCCATCCAATGTTGGATCTAAACAATCTAATGTGCTAATGTTTGAAAATAGATACTTGTAAACTTTGCTCTAAAAAAGTGATATGATTATCATATGCACAGCAAATCAGCAGCATAATATTTTCGGTTTTAATCTCAAAATTAAGATGCCAATATGTAACCAGTATGTTTTGATTCTATGGGCATTTATTGAGTATTAGCAATGAGGTGCAGGGTTTGTCAAATATATAAAACCATTCACCACGTGCAGTGTACATGCCAAAACTTCAACAAAGAAAACCCAACTCCATAACTACAAGACTGTAAGCCTTGCTTAAACGTTAGACTTGACAAACATATAAAACCATTTATCACATTCAGTACACTAGCCGAAACTTCAACAAAGAGAACCTCACTCCATAACACACAACAGCACCTAAGACTTGTGCTGTGCAAAAATTGCACAAATACGTAAAAACAATAAACAGGATCAAGATTTGTCAATTTGAACATCACTTAATCTAACAGCAATTATTCTGTTACTTCAAATAAATAATAAATAACTATAAAGAAGGAAAAAAGTGATGCACAATATTTATACTGGTTCCACTATCAACATGATAGTGTACATCCAGTACAAAGGAGAGAGATTTTATTACACATGAGAGAGTTACAAGAGATTACAAGATAAGAGTTTACATACCAAATACCTAAATTAGGATTAACAAGAAGAGACATTCCATTTGGAGATCACTGGCTGAATACCATGATGGGTTTAGAACGAAATCTACCCTCAATATATATCCAATGTAAATTCATATGAGTCATCAATCAAATTACCAAGATATGGAGGCAAATTACAATGGTAACAAATGATGCAAACATGGTAAGTAATTTACTCATTCCTTTAATTAGCAAAGATGGAAGAAAATAATCTCAAAGCAATACGATTAACGAGAAACAAATAATATGCATATCCTTTTGCATATATTTTATTCCATAACTCGTGCATGCATTTATTTTCTTGTCATCTCATGTAAATGTGGTTCAATAATTTATTCATTTTCATAATAAACAACCGTGATTGCTTTCCTTCTTGCATATTCGTTTCATTCTATTTGTGATTTTGTACCACCAAAATTTAACATTTCACCTTAATGCAAAATCACATATCTCCAATACCCCACCTCGATTCAAGTTTTTTTCTCAACATAAAACTCTTAAAAATGAACTTCACCTTCAACCAAAATCTCTTAACGAGATAGATACCAAAAATGAATACTTATCCAATGGGTTCCGGCAAGGCCACCTCCATCACAGCTTGCTAACGAGCTCAGACCATGTCCCGTTCGCTAACAAAATGTTGCAAATATCCAAAATCAAAAGAAGGTACATACCAAAATTGTTGGATCTATATTAACCCTAAAGGGGGGGTGAATAGGGTTATAGCAAATTTTGTCGAATTAAACGCAGAAACAAATTGCAGAAATAAATATGCTCAAAAGTAAATCACACACAAAATTTACCCGGCTTCGGCAACCCCTGCCTACTGCTGCATTCTCAGATTTCTATTAGAATTAAACAGTATCCCGCTTACAAACACTCTAACCGACTCGCAGACCCTTGCTCCCGCTCACAAACACTCTACTAGACTCGCACACTCTGCTCCGCCTATAGAGTTTCGTTTACTCGCAAACTCTACTCCCGCTTATAGAGTTTTGCAAACTCGCACACCCTGCTCACTGAACTAATTCTAACTAGACAATCTGACACTACCTACAACCTAGGTGGTGATTTACAAATTCTTTGTCTTGAAAAGAAAAAAAACAGACTTCAAATTAAAACCAGGAGCAAAAATTAAAATACGAACTTTGACTCTACAATTTTTGCTCAAAATAAAACTAAAAACCCCTTTAAAATTAAACCCTAAACTAAAACCCCCTTTTTATAATGAATGCCGGCCCACTAATTCTTGAACCCGATCTTTTTCTTTTTGGCTTGTGAAAAAAATGTCGGCCTCTTTATTCTTCCTTCTGAAACAATTGCGGCCGATCCCTTTGTTGAATTAGGGCTTCGTTCTTCTGTGAAATTTGGGGCTTTTGATGTAATCGGCTTGGTTGCTTTGCGATGCTTTAATTCGAATTCTCTCTGTATGTGATTTTATCCTTTTGTTATCTGTGTGGATTGCTTGAATTCGATTTGCTTGTCAATGCCGATGATGATGGTGGGTTATTATATGGATTTGATTCGATTTTTCTACACCCCCACTTTCGATGATGGTTTGGGAGACGTATTTATATGAATTCTGAAACCCTATAATTCGTTTGTATCAATTTAATGCTTTCCTGATTTACACTTTCCTGATATAGTCACTTACTTGATGCATACGGTCTTGATTTGTGTAACGTTCGATTTTTCTTGATTCACACGGCAGAGAACTTTCCTCTTTTACATCGTGACTTTTTCAAAGATACGTTTTTGATTTTATTTTTTTCAGTATGCATTCACAATTTCCCTTCTTGACTTTAGCATCCTTCCATGATTTCGACTTTACATTTTCTGTTTGTTTCTCGACATCAACCACTGTCTTCATTGTATATTCTGTAGCATGCCACTGAATGTTGTTGCAATCTTCACTTCTGGTCTCTGTTCATGTTGACAGTCATATTTTGGTCATGTTGCCTTCAGTAGCTTCACTGATGCATTTTTCCATGTATTTGTGCTTTGATGCATTTGCATGTACTCTGTCATTGTTTCATCTTGTAGTCTTCAAGCATTTGTGATTGACATATTATGTGCATCACTTGTTCATTCCACTGTGCATTTCTCTGGCCATTTGTGTTGGGCATTTATATGATGTTTGTCTTGTGTCTGCATTGAGTTCTTTGGTTTCATACATGTGAGTTGTTTGCTTTTGATGTCCACTGCCTTTGTGTACATGTTGCTGGTTCATTGTGATGTCCAGTCGACACACTTCAATTAGTCTTCATGTACTATTGACATGTCTTGATGTTGTTTGATTGAAGTTCTTTATGTCTGCATCTTGACATGTTGTATACTTTCTGACCTGATAGCATTTGGTCTTGAGCATACTTGATGCACTTCCTCATTCTAGTTGTAGCTTGATACTCATGTCTAGTCTTCATTGTATATTGGATTGTTGTAACTAGACATGTTGCTTGAGTGTTGCAGTATTCAGTTGTTATTTCCTTTACTTGTGTCTTTGTTTGGTCTTTCTGAAGCTCGAGTTGCACACTGCTTTGTATATGTTACCACTGCAGTTTCATTGTGATTTCACTGATGCATGGTTTTCATTTTGCTTCACTTCTGTACACTCTTTGTTCTTGCATCTTCACCTGGTTGTTCCCTGTACTTGTGCTTCTGGTCTGTATTTTGATGGCATGCATGATGGTGTTTATGTCTGCATCCATTACTTGACCTGTCTGGTTCATTGCTTGTTCTGGTCATTGTTCTTTGTGATTTGCACTTGCACACTTGTTCTTGTTGGCTGCGCACACGAGTTGGCGAGGCAGTGCACATGTGTATGAATGTACACGTGTGTATTGCAGCCACTTATGATTACCTGTTCCTGATAGAAATACAAGTGTATATATCTATGTACACAACTTTGTGTGTGATGAATTCAAATGTAAATGATGACAAATGATCCAAATAACTGAGGCACGAACACATTTATATTTTTGCAAATTCAAATTTGTTTATTTTCAGATTACTGCTGTAGTTGCTAATTATACAGGTACACAGAAGACAGGACAAGAACTGGAGTTGGACAATGCAGATAGATGCAGATTAAATGTTTTGTAAAAATGTACAGTGTTGTGTGTTGTAGTGAATGAAATGTATAAACTAGTGTATGTATATAGAGAGAGCTGAAAACTTTGTAAAATATCATATTGAATAAAATACCGATTGAATTCAATATAAATTCTGTGCAATAGTATTAATATTCAATATGAATATTTATTCTTATATGAATATAGTACAATCTGCAAATACTTATTGATATATATATATATATATATTTGTTATCATCAAACAAAAATTCACATCAAACAATCTCCCCCTTTTGATGATGACAAACATATATATAAAAGATTTTGAAATTCTAATAAATGTGTTTGAGCATGAAGTATTTAGCTCCCCCTATATGAATGCTCCCCCTACAACTGAAACCACTCCCTATTTACAAGATTTACACGAATTACAAAGAATAAAAGAAATAAAGAAAATTAACTAACAACATTTAACCAAATTTGTTGAAATATTCCAAAAAATATTTACTTCCTTATCAAAATCTTGTTCTTCTCCCCCTTTTGTCATTATCAAAAGACTGACAAAAAACAATGGAACAGTAGGAACAAAAAATAATATATCATAACGAGATAACAACTTCCACATTGTAGAGAATGGATCGATGATCGGTTTTTTTTGTATAATAAGAAGAGAGATATTTTAACATTAATTTGACATTTAAGCACACACAAAAATAAGCACTTACTAACCACGCATAACCATAAGGACTTTTAAATGGGATTAGCGATTACTTATTAGTCTAAGCATCCGGACTTTAAGTGAGACCAGAATACTTAGTTACCATACTCCATCCATGCATAACCACAAGGACTTTTAAATGAGAATAGAGTAATGATAAAAATAAGTCACTCACATGCTCCATCCATGCATAACCATAAGGACTTTTAAATGAGAATGGATGCATGAGAGTTATTATTATTTATTATTATAAAAATTTTTTTATTTAAAAATAATTCACTCTTCTCATTTTACAAAACCATTATGAACGATAGAAAGATGGTAGAAATAGAAATGATCATGGAATAAGTTACCAAGTTAATTATATTATGTAATATCCAGTACTGAATACCATATTCGAATCAATCTTTGGATAATATCCAAAACTGGTTTGAATCCTAGAAATTGAAGTTGAAAGTATATATCCAAGAATATTTCAACTAAAAAATGGAAAATGGTTAGTCAATTTCTATAATCCCCAAATCCAAACGTAATCTGAAAAATCTGTCTTCGGGGAGGGGTTTGTGAAAATATCAGCAAGTTGAGCCTCAGTTGAAATATATTCAATGCAAATGTCTTCCTTAGCAATGTGATCTCTAAGAAAGTCGTGTCTCGCATCAATGTGTTTTGTGCGTGAATGATGAACAGGATTATTTGACAAGTCTATTGCACTTTTACTATCACATTTGAATGGAACTTGTTTATAAACTAAGCCAAAATCAGAAAAAGTTTGCATCATCCATAAAATTTGAGCACAACAACTTCCTAAAGCAATATATTCTGCTTCAGTGGTGGATAATGCAACACAATTCTGTTTTCGACTTGACCATGAAACTAATGAATGTCCTAGCATGAAACATGTCACACTAGTGCTTTTCCTGTCAACCAATGAACCAGCATAATCAGCATCAGAATAACCAACTAAATCAAAGTTTTCACAAGAAGGGTACCATAATCCAAATTTGTGTGTGTGTGAAAGATATCCCAAAATTCGTTTAGTGGCTTTCAAATGAGATTTTTTTAGGATTAGATTGAAAACGTACACACAAACACACAGAAAACATAATATCAGGTCTAGAAGCAGTAAGATAGAGAAGTGAACCAATTATCCCTCGATATTTTTTCTGATCAACAGCAATTCCTTTTTCGTCTTTGTCCAACTTTGTTGATGGCCTCATAGGAGTTCTCAATGGTTTGGAGTTCTCAACTCCAAATTTCTTCAACAGTTCCAACACATACTTGGATTGTGAAATAAAAATACCATCACTGCTTTGCTTGATTTGGAATCCAAGAAAATATTTTAATTCTCCAACCAAGCTCATCTCGAATTAAGCCTGCATGACTTGTTCAAATTTCTCGCACAAGAGTTCATTAGTAGCACCATAAATAATATCATCCACATAAATCTGAACAATCAAAAATTCACTTCCATTATGTAATAGAAACAGTGTCGTGTCAGCACTCCCCTTTTTAAAGCCATTTTCCAAAAGATATGTACAAAGGCAGTCATACCAAGCTCTAGGAGCTTGCTTAAGACCATATAATGCTTTTTCTAGTTTATACACATGATTTGAAAAATCATGATTTTCAAATCCGAGGGTTGTTCAACAAAAACTTCTTCTTTCAAATCACCATTTAGAAAGGCACTTTTTACATTCATTTGTTTAAGTTTGAAACCCTTAAAACATGCAAAACTTAGCAAAATCCTAATGGCTTCTAACCTAGCAACTGGAGCAAATGTTTCATCAAAATCTATGCCTTCTATTTGGTTATATCCTTTTGCGAACAACCTAGCTTTGTTTCTAATTACATTTCCTGATTCATCAAGCTTATTTTTGAACACTCATTTAGTTCCAACAATTGGATAGTCATTAGGCCTATGAACTAATTTTCAAACTTTATTTCTCTCAAATTGATTAAGTTCATCTTGCATTGCTAAAACCCAACTTTCATCATTAAGAGCCATTTCAACAGAATCAGGTTCAATCTCAGAAATAAAACCACTGTGGCAACAAAACGTATACAAATTTTTATCAAATGAAGAGCGAGTGCGTATACCTTCCGTAGGATCACCTATAACCAATTCAGGAGGATGATTGGATTTGAACTTCAATCTATCGGCATCAACAGTCCTACTTTCATCTTTCTCGCTAGATGTTCCTTCTTCAATGCCTTCATGATCTACCCCATCGTCAACCATCTTTTCAGTCGTCCTTTCCAGGTCAGATTCATCGAATTTCACATTGATTGATTCAACAATTGTTTTTGTTCGTTTGTTGTATATCCTGTAAGCTTTGCTCCTTGTTGAATAGCCCATGAAAATTCCCTCATCAGCCTTTGATTCAAATTTTCCAAGTTGATCACATGTGTTAAGAATAAAACAAGGACATCCAAATACACGAAAATAAGAGATGTTAGGTTTCCTTTCATGCCACAATTCATAAGACGTTTTGGCAAGTATTGGTCTAATCATTACTCTATTCATTACATAGCACGAAGTATTCACTGCCTCTGCCCAAAAGGTTAGAGGTAGTTTATACTCACTTAACATGAATCTAGCCATTCCTGTAATGTACGATTTTTCCTTTCAACCACCCCATTTTGTTGAGGTGTTCGTGGAGCAGAAAATTCATGTTTTAAACCATTTTCTTCACAAAAGTTTTCAAATTCTAAGTTTTCAAATTCGCCTCCATGATCACTTCTCAAAGTTTTAATTGAAACTCCTTTTTCATTTTGAACAAGTTTTGCAAATTTTAAAAAATAATCAAAAGATTCAGACTTTTTGGCTAAGAAATAAACCCATGTAAATCTAGAATAATCATCAACCAATACATAACAATAACGTTTTCCATTCAAGCTTGCAATTTCATTTGGTCCAAATAAGTCCATGTGAATTAATTCAAGGACCCTTGATGTGCTAACAATGTTTTAGGGCGAAATGATGATCGACTAAGCTTGCCCAAGGAACATGCTTTACACACTTTATTATTTTTAAATTTCTGATGTGGTAACCCTCTGACTAATTCTTTTGTTTCAAGTTTTTCTAAGAGGCTCATGCTAGCATGTCCAAATCTCCTATGCCATAAAGATGCCTCTTCGTCAGTGGCTACCAAACATCTAGAAAGATTTATATTATCAAATGAAAGTGAGTAAACATTTCCTTTTCTTTTGCCCATAAAAACAATGTTATTAGAAGATTTATCAATGATTTTGCACGTATCACTATCAAAAACTACATTCATACCTTTGTCACATAGTTGGCTAATAGCAATGAGATTGTGATGCAAATTATCTACGTATAAAACATTAGTCAAGGAAAAAGTACCGTTACCTACTTCGTCTTTACCAATAATCTTACACTTGCTATTGTCTCCCATGATCACATTTCCACCTTTAAAATTCTCTAGGCTAAGGAACTTCGATTTGTCACTTGTCGTATGTCTAGAACACCCAGAATCTAGAAACCATTCTTGTTGCTCCTTAGCCCGCCAACAGACCTCACTAAATTCCTCTGAATTATTATTTGGTGGATTCATGACTCTAGAGCTAAAGAAAGATAACCTGCTCTGATACCACTTGTTGGATCTAGATTAACCCTAAAGGGGGGTGAATAGAGTTATAGCAAATTTTGTCGAATTAAACGCAGAAACAAATTGCAAAAATAAATATGCTGAAAAGTAAATCACACGCAAAATTTACTCAGCTTCGGCAACCCCTGCTTACTGCTGCATTCCTAGATTTCTATTAGAATTAAACAGTATCCCGCTTACAAACACTCTAACTGACTCGCAGAACCTTGCTCCCGCTCACAAACACTCTACTAGACTCGCACACCCTGCTCCGCCTATAGAGTTTCGTTTACTCGCAAACTCTGCTCCCGCCTATAGAGTTTTGCAAACTCGCACATCCTGCTCACTGAACTAATTCTAACTAGACAATCTGACACTACCTACAACCTAGGTGGTGATTTACAAATTCTTTGTCTTGAAAAGAAAAAGAAAAACAGACTTCAAAATTAAAACCAGGAGCAAAAATTAAAATACGAACTTTGACTCTACAATTTTTGCTCAAAATAAAACTAAAAACCCCTTTAAAATTAAACCCTAAACTAAAACCCCCTTTTTATAATGAAGGCCGGCCCACTAATTCTTTAACCCGATCTTTTTCTTTTTGGCTTGTGAAAAAAATGTTGGCCTCTTTATTCTTCCTTCTGAAACAATTGTGGCCGATCCCTTTGTCGAATTAGGGCTTCGTTCTTCTGTGAAATTTGGGGCTTTTGATGTAATCGGCTTGGTTGCTCTGCGATGCTTTAATTCGAATTCTCTCTGGTATGTGATTTTATCCTTTTGTTATCTGTGTGGATTGCTTGAATTCGATTTGCTTGTCAGTGCCGATGATGATGGTGGGTTATTATATGGATTTGATTCGATTTTTCTACAACCCCACTTTCGATGATGGTTTGGGAGACGTATTTATATGAATTCTGAAACCCTATAATTCGTTTGTATCAATTTGATGCTTTCCTGATTTACACTTTCCTGATATAGTCACTTACTTGATGCATGCGGTCTTGATTTGTGTAACGTTCGATTTTCCTTGATTCACACGGCAGAGAACTTTCCTCTTTTACATCGTGACTTTTTCAAAGATACGTTTTTGATTTTATTTTATTTTTCAGTATGCATTCACAATTTCCCTTCTTGACTTTAGTATCCTTCCATGATTTCGACTTTACATTTTCTGCTTGTTTCTCAACATCAACCACTGTCTTCATTGTATATTCTGTAGCATGCCACTGAATGTTGCTGCAATCTTCACTTCTGGTCTCTGTTCATGTTGACACTGTCATATTTTGGTCCTGTTGCCTTCAGTAGCTTCACTGATGCATTTTTCCATGTATTTGTGCTTTGATCCATTTGCATGTACTCTGTCATTGTTTCATCTTGTACTCTTCAAGCATTTGTGATTGACATATTATGTGCATCACTTGTTCATTCCACTGTGCATTTCTCTGGCCATTTGTGTTGGGCATTTATATGATGTTTGTCTTGTGTCTGCATTGAGTTCTTTGGTTTCATACATGTGAGTTGTTGTTTGCTTTTGATGTCCACTGCCTTTGTGTACATGTTGCTGGTTCATTGTGATGTCCAGTCGACACACTTCAATTAGTCTTCATGTACTATTGACATGTCTTGATGTTGTTTGATTGAAGTTCTTTATGTCTGCATCTTGACATGTTGTATACTTTCTGACCTGATAGCATTTGGTCTTGAGCATACTTGATGCACTTCCTCATTCTAGTTGTAGCTTGATACTCATGTCTAGTCTTCATTGTATATTGGATTGTTGTAACTAGACATGTTGCTTGAGTGTTGCAGTATTCAGTTGTTATTTCCTGTACTTGTGTCTTTGTTTGGTCTTTCTGAAGCTCGAGTTGCACACTGCTTTGTATATGTTACCACTGCAGTTTCATTGTGATTTCACTAATGCATGGTTTTCATTTTGCTTCACTTCTGTACACTCTTTGTTCTTGCATCTTCACCTGGTTGTTCCCTGTACTTGTGCTTCTGGTCTGTATTTTGATGGCATGCATGATGGTGTTTATGTCTGCATCCATTACTTGACCTGTCTGGTTCATTGCTTGTTCTGGTCATTGTTCTTTGTGATTTGCACTTGCACACTTGCTCTTGTTGGCTGCGCACACGAGTTGGCGAGGCAGTGCACACGTGTATGAATGTACACGTGTGTATTGCAGCCACTTATGATTACCTGTTCCTGATAGGAATACAAGTGTATATATCTATGTACACAACTTTGTGTGTGATGAATTCAAATGTAAATGATGACAAATGACCCAAATAACTGAGGCACAAACAAATTTATATTTTTGCAAATTCAAATTTGTTTATTTTCAGATTACTGCTGTAGTTGCTAATTATACAGGTACACAGAAGACAGGACAAGAACTGGAGTTGGACAATGCAGATAGATGCAGATTAAATGTTTCGTAAAAATGTACAGTGTTGTGTGTTGTAGTGAATGAAATGTATAAACTAGTGTATGTATATAGAGAGAGCTGAAAACGTTGTAAAATATCATATTGAATAAAATACTGATTGAATTCAATATAAATTCTGTGCAATAGTATTAATATTCAATATGAATATTTATTCTTATATGAATATAGTATAATCTGCAAACACTTATTGATGTGTGTGTGTGTGTGTGTGTGTGTGTATATATATATATATATATATTTGTTATCATCAAACAAAAATTCACATCAAACAAAAATAATCTCAAATCCACCAAAGGTCAAAAAAATCTCTCAATCACCAATCCAAATATAAAGCCAAAAAACAAAAGCCAATGGACATAACAAGGCTAATCTAAATCTCTATATGCAAGATAAATCTCTCTCCTCGTACATACCTTATCTGTCAAACAACATATTTTCCATAAAAATCAACATAAGACTCTCACATCAACATTAAACCGTGAAGCAGATACAGGTTTCCAAATCCAGTTATCCCTTCAACACACTAAACTCATTATCACCAAAATTCCAAGACTGGAACGCTCTTCTCTCTCAACATAATCTCCTCCATTTTTAACTCCCATATTGCAAAAAATCACATTTTCCATCCAAATGAATAATAGCATAATCACCATCGGATCTACCTGTCTTTTTAGAAGCCATTGATGCACAAATTTAAACAAATCGTCTTGCTCTGATACCAATCTGTTGTGCAAAAATTGCACCGATGCGGAAAAACAATAAACAATATCTGGATTTGCCAATTTGAACATCACTTAATCTAGCAGCAATTATTCTATTACTCCAAATAAACAGTAAATAACTATAAAGTAGGAAAAAGAGACACACAATATTTATACTGGTTCCACCATCATCAGAGTAGTGTACAACCAGTCCAAAGGAGAGAGATTTTATTACACATGAGAGAGTTACAAGAGATTACAAGATAAAAGTTTACATACAAAAGCCCTAAATTAGGGTTAAAAAGAAGAGACACTCCATCTGGGGATTACTGGCTGAATACCAAGATGAGTTTAAAATGAAGTCTACCCTCAATATATAGCCAATGTAAATTCATGTGAGTCATCAATCAAATTACCAAGAAATGGAGGCAAATTACAATGGTAACAAATGATGCAAACATAGCAAGTAATTTACTCATTCTTTTAGTTAGCAAAGATGGAAGAAAATAATCTCAAAGCAATGCGATTAATGAGAAACAAATAATATGCATATCCTTTTGCATATATTTTATTCTGTAACTTGCGCATGCATTTATTTTCTTGTCATCTCATGTAAATGCGATCCAATAATTTATTCATTTCCATAATAAACAACCGTGATTGCTTTCCTTCTTGCATATTTTTTTTTCCTTCTATTTGTGATTTTGTATCACCGAAATTTAACACCTTGCTCAAACTAAATGTCATAGATTACCTTAATAATCAGTCAAAAAACTACCTTGGAGACAACTTCAAGTTTGTTTGGTAACAACATTTAGAAAATTGCCTCAGAGACAACTTTTACTAAAACTGATCTGAAATCAAAAGTTGCTCCAAGTTGCTTCTCCAGATTAAGAAAACAACTAGTCAAGTTCAAGATAGAAGAGCTATTCTTGAATGCTTAATTAGATGTCCTAGAAAAAAGTTAGAAAAAGTAGTTCCTAAATAGACTTTTAAGAGGCCGTCTGCAAACAACGGTTTTTAAAATATTTAAAATAGTTGTGATTTAATTTTAAGTAGATCTGGCAACAGGTTTCAATCCAAACCAAGCCCGAACCAATCCTGCTGATACATGTACAAATTCAGCTTTGACTATCTGATCTTGGACTCAATCCTAGGATCAGGTACGATTTTATCATTATCCAATCCGGTTTGGATCAGATCCAAACTATTAACTGTCCACGGTAGAAAATACCTATGTGCATATTGTTTGAATACCATTTTGTTTACTTGTATGTAGACTTTGTTTGAACTAGATCACATAACTATACAATTTGTTTACCGCATCACTATCCAATTTGTATGTCGCATCACTATTTAATTTGTTTGTAAAATTTATTATTGTGCCGTTTGCTTTGACAAAAAATTAAAAAAAAAAAAAAAAATTGATCAGAAGAATAGTTTTACCATCAATGTTTCAAGCCGGATATTCGAGTTTTCACCCAAATACCGGCCAGGACAGGCTCGAATAATAAGTCTAAAATACTCAAATGACTCAGACTAGATTCAGGTTCAGATTTTGCGCTACCTGGATTGAACACGGTTCATTGACAAACCTAAGGTTAAGTAATTTTAAAGTGAATATTTAATAACATAAGTGGTATATTGTTTAAGTTGAAATATGGTTAAATTTTGTTATTTATTGACTTATTTTCAACTTATATGAGCAACTCCAACAGCTGAGTATTCAGCCTTCAAATTCAGCTCCCACACCCAAACAACCCAATTCAGTCTGAAGGTTCAGCTAAATTTTCAGGTTCAAGTTCAGAAAACTAAACAGGAATTAGATGTACAAAAACTGGATGCCCGTTAGATGATAGCCCATGGTCCGATATGCACATCTCTCATCTAAATACCACATAGGCAAGAATGTCGGTAAACAACCATCGATCTAGACATTGTATATGCAGTCATCAAGGGATGGTCGTCGACCATAAAACCGACATCTACAACCTGTGTCCAATATGAGGCCCAACGAGTCCGTATAATGTTGCTACTGCACATGTTGAGATGCGATCTAGATTTCATCAAGTCATGTCTAACCCCTAAGAGAGCATATTGTACATACTGAACTGTCTCTCATCATCTCATTCTAGAAAAGTATTGCTCGTGAGTATGATTAGCTATCCACTGGATGTAGGAATTGTTGTATACTCATAATATTATAACGACAACATGTAGCCAAACGCAAATGAATTCAAAGTTGTATACAAGGTACCTAGAATGATTGTTCCTCAATTTATTGTATGAAGCTGATCTAGCTTGGCAACCATTGCTAGATAGCTTAGACGAACCGTACCCTTTTGGTTTGAAAAAAAGTTTGAACAAACAAGTAAAAAAGAAAAGCCCGAATGACTACATCAATCATATTTACTATATCTCTGCAAGTGGTGATACAACGATGAAGGTAGGTCAAGGGTACAGCATTGCTATGAATGAAACCGGGATCAATATGCGGTAGAAAAACAGTAAACATATTGAAAGACTCACATAACTCGTCAAAAGGGAAAGGTTTACGTGCAGTCCTCCAATCTCAATACCCGTAAGCATGTAAAAGTCGGTAGAGGTACAATGCACATGGCACGGCTATCGCGACAATGACTGTGCTGATCCTATAACAATTATTTAATAATTTGGGATACATATATACGAAATGATTATAGTGAAATAATTAAAAATATATATCTGCACTGTATACAATGCAATTTTGAAGCTATGTCAATAACTGGTTGGAAGGTCATGGAGTATCTACTGATCGTCAATTATCAACCTGGAAGTTGGAGGAATGTGTACAGGACCAGCTTCTTTAAGTGCATGTCTACGAATAGTTCTACAGCGATTTTGGTCGTACGTAGTGGCAGTTCGATGTATTTTTTATTAACAAGTGGAGCGGGGGAAAATGAAGTTGAGAATGAAGGGACGGGAAAAGGTGGGTTCTGTAGGAAAAATTTATAGGCATCAATTTAATGGATGCCAAAGTTCCTGTGGCGCTCATTAAATTGGCCCATGCGTTTTAGGCGTCCATTTAATGGATGTCCAAAGTCTTTTAGCAGACGCCCATTAACCGAGCGCCTATTTGTTGGGCAATCACCTCCGATTGGGCCAACCGTCAGGGTTGAATCTGCTCGAGATGCTAAGTCAAAATTTTCATGTTGTTAGCAAACACAGTAAAGTTTATAAATAACTTGTTTACTTGGAACTGAAATCTTTTACCATATAAACACATAAAGTCAGAAGTTTATTTAATTTGTGCGTGACTGTTGAAGATTTACATAATAAATCAGTACTTAATATTCAAGAGCTGAACATTAGGTGTTTAATCTGTTGGAGATGTTCTCAGTATTCAATTATTCCCAACTCTCAAGCAAAATAATTGAAGAAGCAATACACTGCATCGTACTTCAGAGAAGAATGAAATCTTTTTAATTTGAATATTTACTTGGAACTGTTGTTCAAATCATATTAATACAATTGAAAGAAAATAATAAAAAGTCTAAAATGCCAAAACAAATTGCATGATAAGCCGAAGAAATACTCTATGTTTACTCACTATACAATTTAAATCGCAGAAAAGAAGACAACAAAATAGATTGAATACATGAAAGCGCAGTAAGCTGGAACTAAGAAAACCCATGGTGAACTCAGAAAGAAAATTAATGTAAAGAAAAAGAAAGAGTTTGCAAATTAAGTTAAAATAAGAACAAATTAAATACCAGCTACTTATTGCTAAGCAAATACCAGCATCAAAAATGGAATAAATGGAGCGCGAGAAGTGTAAAAGGAGAACAAAGAAAACGTACGGGCGTAAGGGCATTTAGGTCAGGACCATAATCAGCGGTGAGGAGGAAATAGGCAGCGGTGATGGAGGCTATCATCGCTGTTCTTCTTATCAGCTTATCTGCCTTTTGATCAACTACCATATTTTTTTCGTCGGTGAAGTCCAATATGACCAAGTTTCTAAAAGGGGCATAAGATAATTAACCAAAGGCATCGACATTAAAAAATAATAATAAACAAAAAAATACATAACCAAAATAATTTTTAAAATACATTTCCCTATGTTCCTGGCTGCCCCCCCTCCCAAAAACGTATTCCACCAACAAGAAAATAGGTACTACCGAATATAATGCTGTTGAACAAAAGGTTTTATAATAAATAAAAAATTCAGCTCAAAGTACGAAAGTTATTGTTTTATTATTATTATTTTTGCCGAAGGATAATCGTAAATAACTAGCATTATGTACAGTGTAAAACTAAATATAATGTTAATTATAACTAGTAAAATTGAATATAATGCTGGTTTCAACTAGCTTTCTGTATAGTGTAAAAACTAAATATAATGCTAACATTTGTCCTTCGTCAGAAAATATTAAAAAAAATTCGAAATTTGTTCTTCTTCCTAATTCATCCAACACATCCATTTGATTATTTTCAATAAAAAAAAAATTATTTTTTTTCCTTCGCATTTTGAGTTTGCACTATAAAGAACCAAATTTGAGCAATTTTCGAAAAATCATGTTTTTAAGCTGCAAAATTAGGAGTACTACAAATATTCAAAAAAAAAAAAGATTTCACAAATAACAGAAAAATAGTGTAGGTCAAAACTCTCAAAAAATAACTTCGAAATTTAGAGAGTGATGTTTGGTAAATCTAGGCTTTGGGGTGAGGGCCGTCGCCTTGTAAGTTTGCCAAAAAGGTACAGGTTTAATTTCCACTAAATATTCCATGAAGGATATGTTTTAGGTTTTATATTGAAGATGACCATTGAATCCAATAATGTACGGTGGTCCACAATACTGCACTGTCATTCTCGTCACAGCGCCTCATCCCTATCTCCGTCCACAACAAAAAAGAAAAATACTAAATCAAAATAGAATATTATGAATATAATGTTATATACATTTGTACAACTCAAAAAAAATACTATTAAATTAGAATTACACATATGTAATGCTACGTTCATTTTACAGTTGCTAAATTAAACTTTAAAGACCTTTAGCTCAAGTGGTTAGACAATTTTTTTTAGAGAACATGGGTTCGAGCCCTTGAAACATTATAATAGGTTCTTTACTTGAATAAATTATCACTCTTGTTATAATAAAACGATGTTAAATTAAATGAATATATATATATATATATATATATATATATATATATATTGAGTACAATACTCTAATCGTTTTATATTGGGATAAATGCAAAAATAAATTAGCACTATATGTATGTATAATGTTATATTTATTTTTACAATGCAACTAGTGCCCACATTAATCCTACTTGCCGTCGCTTCCGTTTCTAGCAACGATTCAAGATGAACAATATTTGATCTTGTGAATTTTTTTGTAAAAAGTTTGATCTTGAATCCAAAATTAAAACTTCATGTCCAAGGAAGTTAAACGATTCGTGCATTTTCACATTGTGCTTATTTTCCACTAAATCATGTCCGAACATTTATAATTTATGATGGAATTCAACTTTTATGATACTTCAAATTAATAAAATTATTTACATGTATAACACGACTGAAAATATGTGATAACGAATTAAGGACTAATATAAGATGAAATATTCTATAATTTGAATTTGAATTTGAATTTTTGCTCATATATTATGTAATTACAACAAATACTAAACTTATTTCCAGAAGAAACACACTCGTATAAAAAACACACACACTGATATACACGCACTCGTGTGTGTGTGTGTAATATTAAGGTGTCTGCATATATGGTATTTCCAATAAATTATAAATATATATATATATATATATATATATATATATATATAGCTTATTTAGGCATAAATAACATACCAAATTACAAATTAGCACAAGTGGAAATTAAGTTTCAGTGCCCATGGATAATTTGGTTGCCTGTTAGATTATCTGATAACTTCATTTGCTTAATAGTAATGGCATTTGTGGTTCTCAATTATTTATATGCTTAGTTCATATATTATATTAATGAATCTTTTGCCACCGCTAGTTTGTTTTATAAACATTAAAAGATTCATTTTAAGTCTTTAGATCTTAATAGAAGATGGTTGATTCTTATACCAAAATAATTTATCAATATTATACATAGAACTAGACTATGCATATACCTGTTAGTCCAAAAATGGGCCAAAGTTATATTCAACTCCTATGCGAGATGGAAAGTTCAAGAGTGCTTAACGAAGGGAGCAAGTCCTTGGGCAAGCATGTCTATGGTTCAAAATAACTAAATATGCAAATAGTCAAATATACAAGTCTGTAATTACAAAGTCCTAATTACAATTTGACCAAGGCGGCCATTAATGTCCCAAAATCAAGTATATTGATTTGGAGGTTACAAATTAAAAATCACGAAGAAGACTAGTTCAAAATTTGCCCCTTCATAGTAAGTGGTATATGCCTATTTATAGGAAAATTACACCACTAGATCTTTGACATGTGGCAATCATAGAAGACGAATGGTTGAGATTTTTTTGACATGACACATTGCTGATTTTGTTGGAACTGGACTAGTCCGCAGTGGAAGTTATGCATGAATTTCAAAATTTTACCCTATTAGATCTTTTATTGGGCCAGCCTAACTGAATTAGAACATTTCTAAATTTCATTTAAATAAAATCATTTATTTATTTAAATTCAAATATATTAAGATATGAAATTAATTTTATTTGATTTAGTTTATACATAAAGGTATCGTGTATATATATGTGTGTGAGTGCATGTGTAACATAATAATCCGTGAAAGGTATATATTAGCTCATTTTATATGTCATGTATGTAGTCCAAATATGTGCATTTATATGTGTTACAATACACACACACATGTATGTATAAATATATTATATATAATATATAAACAAAAACATTTATATATAGATAAATATATATATATATATATAAAGAGAGAGAGAGAGAACAATTATTAAAATTTATTTATAATTCAAAATTAACTTAGTTTTGCAAAAATAATAATTTTAGTATTTTAATTTGTATATATTATGAATAAAATTATGTTTTCATCCATAAATAATTAAGATAAAATAATCTATTGATGAAAATTCAAATTTTACAATTTTTAAAAATCTAGGATCACAAAATAGAGCTTATGAAAAATCTTAGTTGAAATATTGTTTTTAAAAACAAATACATTGATTTCAGCAATAATTATTTAATATAAAATAATATATTATTAAAAAATTAAAATTTCAAATTTCAAAAATTCTTGGATTATGAATGAAAGGTTATGAAATTTCTTGAAGAATTTTCAATTAAATTATTATTTTTAATAAATCATAAACAGTTTTTCTGAAATAATATTAATTAATAAAAATAATAAAATTTATTGAAAAATTCCTAAATTTTTTCTATATGTTTATTAAATAATACAATATTTTTAAAAAAAAATTGAATTTATAATGTAATAATTATTTTATATATAATAAACAATTCAATAAATGTTAATTTAAAAATATGAATATATGTATGATAATTAATTTTTGAATTTTTAAATTCATATTATATATAAATAAGTGTGCTAAATTTTTTAAATCATATATATATATATACCTTATATATGCATATATACTGTTATGAGAGAGAAATATACACTATTATATATATGTGTGAATTTATTAATAAATATATATATAACAATTATTAATGACAAAAATTTATTTTTTATGGCAAACAACATTTTTCTATACATAAATTAAATAGTATAATAAACAAATTATGCACATAACCAAACTGATTTGTGACAACCACATCTGCTTAGAAAATCTCACATAACTAAACATATAGTAGCAATACATTTAAACAGATATAAAATTGCTCATTATAAGATCATAGAATATAATTAATTTACTATTATATGAATTAAAATTACCTATTTAATGATGCCTTTGAATCCACGTTGAAGCAATGACTTCCCTCTCTTTTATTGTTCTTGTTTCGTCAGATTGCAAGTTCAGAATCACCGACCTCTAATTATCGAATAGTACTATTATTCTAATTTGAAACATATTTGAGAATTTTGGAGTGGATAGAGAGCTTTTTTTTAACTAGCAATGTAGAAGGTAATGGCAACCAAAAAGATTAGTAATTGTTTTTAGAGATACATGCATGCATGCATATATATATACACACATACACACACACACAAACATATGGTTGTATTAGAGAGAAACGAGGAAAACCTTTTTACCCATTCTCACTTTATCTCAAGCCAATATGTCCAAGCCAATTCCCTACGTTTTAGCCACCCCTAGACCTTTCCAAAACCGAAATTTTTCAGCCCTAATGATGGGACTTAAACACATCTATGCCCAAGCCAGAATACTATGCAATTAAATCTAATTTAATTGTTTGTCGATATTGTATATCGATCGATATATTTATAACTGTTATAAATATATATAACATTATTTATTTCTCAAATCATATTCAAATTTCATAAATATTAATTAATTTATAACAATTATAAACTAATTAAGTCGTTCGGTCTTAAGGGAATTCATCATTTCGGCTGTGTAACTCTTGGTGTAAATTTAGTCAGTGATTAACATCGAACTATTCTAATATTAACGTTCACACGTCACTTAGCAGGTGGTGTGACATTATGGCCAAATTTAACGCTTACTCATTTTCGGTAAAAATCCAATTTTAGTTTAATAAGCGTTACCCGGTTGTGACATTTGTTTACATTAATTCTCTTCGTCAAAACTATATTATTTTAGACTTATGAAATTTGGTAATGGTCAAAATTACAACCTTATCCACATTCAACTTTATAGTTTAAATACAAAGTCCTTGGTTCAATAAGAATAATTATTATTAACCTAAATGCTCTGGTCAAAGACTTTCACTTTGAGTTGACTGTGATACTAACCGGATATAACTGAGGAGACGAATCCTCTCTTGAATAGTGCTTCAATTCTAATACTTTCACTCGACCCAACTATAGTCACTCGATGAACGCCATGCCATGATTTGGCTATAATCAAAGCGGAGCTTTCATGTTGAAGATCCGTAGTATCCTCAAGTCGAGAGAACTGTGTAAATTAGTCACATCGGTATTTTCTGTTTGACCTTAGTTATATTAACAAACAGAAAACTATCGAGTGAGTTGTTCCATAATTATCTAATAATTATTAATACGTAATCCCTATGTGCCCCAGCAGTCATGAGTAATACAGTGCCCAACATTTGGAGAGCGTTACGTACTCCAATCTCAACAGATACATCGATATCCAATCTCGATGCATCTTGACTAGGAACATTTAAAATTGTATATTTGTCTCGTTGTGATAAATTACTCATGGTTACAATACTTTGTAATTGCTATCATAAAATATACCATTTATGGATTTTTCTATTAAATATACTTTAAATTAAGTTAATTGATTAATATTATCACATTATATCAAGTATATAATAGGAAAAAAATACCTTTTATTTCGAGCAAGATTGGTCAACGAGTTAGATATATGTAACAAATTACATAATTGCCCCTAGGGCATACCCCTAACTCTATCAATCTCCCACTTGCACTTGGGGCCAATTATGGAATCTAATTCCTACTTCTCCAATTAATTTTCTCCAAGCCAATTAGCTCAGTCCCTTAGTGAATGGATGTGCTATTATGTTTTTATTATTTACTTTGTCGATTAACTCTCTCTAACACTGATAAACTGAATTTATCATGTGGAATGATTCAAATTATATCTTTCGACTTCTAGTGAGCTTTAAGTTCTATAATGACCAATTTCATGACATTGTTGTCTTATAACAATATTATGGGATTCTCAACATTTGGAACCACTTTTGGCTCAATTATAAATTTATGCATTTATATCTATATACATTGGTTACTATAGCGCTATTCAAGTTAATGTTCTCAACATTTCGTTGAATCGATCATAATCACTTTTATTTTGAAACATTTTCAAATTAATGATTTTAACTTGAATTTTATCATTGACATGTTATATTCAATATCAATTATAAAATTTTCTGTCCAAATGTTCCATTATAACGAGTTCGTTGTTTCTATAAATAATTCTCTAGCATTTCATAAATCGCGACAACACCTCAAACAACCATTTAGTATATTAATTTGGATTTCATATTTGCTCCATGTATCGAAAATATAAACAAAACACAATATCATATACAACATAACCTATATGATAATTTCCTATTGCTAATGCATAAGGAATCGAACTTACATGTTCTCCTTTTAGTAGGGTGCTCTTGTATATCATTTTGGGACAATCCTTATATCTTTTATACTCACCATAAAAGACATCATTTAAAATCCAAAATTGAGTACTAAAACAACTAAAGTTGATTTTAATACAAGCATATTGTTAAAATCAACAATGTGTTGTTTACTTATAGTTTAGAAATATCAATGTACCTTTTAATGTTCTTTCTTATGAACACACGCTTCCTCTGAACTTTGATTGAAAATCAAACTATTTGATATTTCTATCAAAATTCTTATTCAATCTTTGATTCTTATAAAATGATATATTCGTATCATTTCTTGAATTATATTTAAAGACTCACAAACCCAATATCGCTCCCACTGACTTCGAGGCACTTTTGGTTAATATGTGTAAACGGTTTACTCTAAATCATTATTTAGAATTTTTCTTTTCAATGCATAAGTACCAAACATTAAGTCTTATCAAGCGATAATTTTGTGAGTAAATCTGAATTAACTTGAGCATGTTGAACACCGAATATGTTATGCTAATTTCAACAATTGAAATTTGCGATATTATTCTTATCAACATTGCTTATTTAATTCCAACCACATTAGTCTTTCCAATAAAGACACAATCTCGGGCGATGGATCACATCTCTTTAGTTACGACGACTAAAATCGTATTTTGATAGCGTACTTGGAATTCTTTCAGATCTGCGCATCATACCATATAGAGTCAACAATCTTATGGTTTAATTGAACAACCGAGGGTAACGTATATTTTCAATATTAAAAAGAAACTCATAGTTTCTCTTCGATAAACGAGAATACTTATTAGACATTTTAATGTTATGTGTTCATTTGGGTTTAGTTAATTTCACCTCATCTCATATAATCAGTTCTATCTATGGATCGGATACAATTCCATTTAACTATAAAAATTTCTCAAAGAAATTCCTTTATAATGAAGTTGATATATCTTGAAACAACAATTGTTTCTTAGTGCAAATAGAACAGGGATTCATAAACGCTTTATGACCCTTTTAATTTATAAAACTGATTTTAGTTTACAAAAATTATGTTCAAAACATAAATATGTCATTTTATGGTAGACCTTTCCAAAAACTTTTGGAGATTCATACAAGATCCATCATGAATAATTATTACGTGCAATCTTTCGACTCACACAACCTGCCAACTCCTTGGCCTAGGATATGTTGGAATTTCTTACAAACCCTTATCTTGCATGATTTTGTAAACTGTTGTTTAGATGAAATAATATCAACCTTTTGTACTAATCTTAAGTACATGACCTTATAGAAAGAAACTAACTCAACTTCACTCACCATTAATCATAAATTGTCCAATAATGTTTGATTACTCCTTATCGATGCATCATTATGTATCACATGGAGGAATGATTTTGAGATTGAATCTATATTCATTTTTAGGTACATTTGGAACTCTTTCCAATATACTCGCTTATTCGTCCAAATCAAATCATTTTATTCTATTGCATGTTATTTTGTTTACTTTTCTTTTATGTTCTACGATTTTATCATAAGATTACTACACATGTATCTAATACACATGTTCATGTTGATAATAAATCATCGATGAATACAACAAAGTATGTGGAACCCTTTTGGTATTAATAGACTTGTGATTGCATACATTAATATGTATTAATTCAAAGAGTTCATCAACTCTTATGATGCTCCCACTGAATGGGTACATAGCCATTAATTGTTTGAGATATAGTTAACTTATATCATATGATTCATAGTCATATAGTAAAATTATTTCTCAAAACTACGGCTTAGTCCATAATTCCAAAACAGTTGTAAATAATATTAGATACATTTGTATTTTTTTGCAACACTTTTACTATGAAAACATATTCCATAATATAGTTCTATTTCATAATGAATATTCATAATACTCATACTGAAATATAGTTATATCTATTTTTCAGTCAATACCAAAAAATAAACATTATTTCATGAATAATGTTTGGTACATTTTACGAAAACATTTTTTGTAATTTGGTGCAATCATTAGGTGCTATATGACATGCTCACTATTTTCGCCATTACTATAATCGCGTACTAAATTTAGGTCCACCATACACTTAATATTGTTTACTTATTTCATATGCTGCAACTAGTTTATAGAGAAGAGTTCTTTGATCAAATATCTTAAACTCAAAAAAATAAATGTTATATAAAATAATTTTCTATATGAAAATACATTTCGGAATAAATCATATTTCATATTCCAGTATTAAGTATCAGTTATTATTATAATTCTTGTTTCCAATGTTTCTCTATGAAGCAGAAGTTACTATTCATTCTCTTCATTCCAACTTTACCTTAAAATACATCTATTGTTATACATTCGTTTTTCTTTCAAATGCTCAAACTATTCAAAAGAAAACCTTACTGCAAAATCATAACAAACCTTTTACAAAAGCGCATTTGATTATTCTTAACATTTAAGACATCAAATATGTTGCACTTTATGTAAATCGATCAAGATGACATTTCAACGATCGAGTTCTTAAATGTATCTCGTAGTTTATGGCCTTGTGTTATATTAACACAACATGATCCTTTTGAAATCATTCAAGTTGAATACATGATCTTAAAATACTGTTTACCGGCTTACTTCGAATGAACTCACTTCATCGAAATATTATACCCTACAAACTATGACTGTTCACCATATAATATTTATATGTGAAAGTACATGGATCAAATATCCATAGTCTTAAATTTCATTTACAGTTCAAAAACTCATAAAATGTAATACACGGTCTAAACCAAATAAACATATAAGTGACAACTTGTGAATGTATTAAGTAGTTGAAATTGGACACTTGCATGGGTATTGAAACATTATATAACATGCAATTAGAATTATTAATAAGTATATATCATATTTCTATTTGTCAACTTTCAATTCAGTTTGTTTATATATGTTAATTGACAAATGTTTTATCAATCATATTAAATGCACAAATTTATCACGGTAGATATAACATTATATAGCATATGTTCTCACAATATTAGAAATGTTAAATTTTACCATTTCACCTTTCTAATAAGGCTCCCACTAGTCTTTTATATTTCTCCAAACCCTAAGATGAAACATAAAAGTCTTACAACTTCACTAGTGGGTGTTAGGGCTCGTTTGTTTTGGTATTCTAATCTTGAGTTTGCTCAACAAATCGTAACCCCATACACGATGGATAACTCCTTATCGGTTGTATCATATACAACTCCTAACCCATTTTTCTTGTTCTAATCTTGTTTTGACATTGAGTTTGCTCAACAAATCGAAAAAGATTATTCACTCATACCTACCATATTGTGATGACCTAAGTATAATATATGTACCTTGAGTTTGCTCAATAAGTACATATAGTTATCTTACCTAATTTGTTCAATATATTAATAATACTATGCATAACAGCCTTGCTTGAGCTTGCTCAACAATTAAGGAGTATGTAAGTAATTTATTAATATATATGGTAGATGACAACATTGTATTGAAGATTCATAATCTTTAATATATATATTGAGTGATATTGACTTATAAAATAATATATTTATTATGAAATACCCCAGCGATTCAAGTGTCTGACACATCAGAATCATGGTTGTACATTTACGTATGTATTTATTTCTCAAGTCTATTTGTTTTTTTTTTAATGTTCCACATTTAGTTTATACACATATCATATAAGTTTTATTATTATATAAGTTTTATATTTCACATTACTTATATGATAGTGTTACGTATAATATATCATTAATTAAATCTTATCTAATTAATTTTAATTAATTAACTGTTTAATTAATTTTAAATTAGTATTCCAATATAGCTTTTATATTGGACATATCTACTATAATATTTATAGTGTATACTGCAACCTTTATAGTGTAAAACACATATATCATATATATGTGTATTTTATTTAATTAGTTAACCTTTAATTAATTTATTCAATTAAACAATTTTTATTAAAATTTATTAATTTCAAGATTTATCTTGTATACATAAATGTATACTTATGTTATCTTAAACATTTTAAAATAACATAACATATATCAACATATGTAATACACGCATATATGCATTAATTAATTAACATATTTAATTAATTTATTTTATTAATCTTATTAATAAATTTAAATTTTGAAATTATTTTATAAATATTTTCAAACATTGTGAAAATATCATTATCCTTTTAAACATTTTGAAAACTTATGTAGTGTTATAAGTTTTATAATAAACATGTTTTATTTTAAATTTAACTATTAAATTTAAAATCTTTAACGTTAATTTTCAAAACAATTTTGAAAATTAGCCCAAGGCGCAAATTAAGTTGGGCATTTTTTATTAGGAGAAACTTTTGGCTCACTTCACTTTTTGGGCCAGGCCTATAACCCACAGGTCCCAGAATCACAACCTGGTTCTGATACCATTGTTGAAACCGGACTAGCCCACAACGGAAGATATGTGTGAATTTCAAAATTTTACCCTATTGGATCTTTATTGGGCCTATGAAGTTTAACTGAATTAAAACATTTCTAAATTTCATTTAAATAAAATCATTTATTTTTTTAGGTTCAAATATATAAAGATATGAATTAATTTTATTTGATTTAGGTTATACATAAATGTATCATATGCATATATGTGTGAGTGAATTTGTAACATAATAATCCGTGAAAAGTATAATATATCCATATGTGGATACATCGCAACAGGCATATTAGCTCATTTTATATGTCATGCATGTTGTTCAAATATGTGCATGTATATATGTTACAAAATACACATACATATGTATAAATATATTATATATAAAAAAATTATATTAAATAAATAAATATATATATGCAAAGAGAGAAAAATTATTAAAAATTATATATAATTCAAAATTAACTTAGTTTTGCAAACTAATAATTTTCGTATTTTAATTTGTATATATTATGAATAAAATAATGTTTTCATCCATTAATAATTAACATAAAATAATCTATTGATGAAAATTCAAATTTTACAATCTTCGAAAATCTAGGATCATAAAATATAGCATAGGAAAAATTTGGAGATTTTTCAAAGTTGAAATATTATTTTAAAATACAAATACATTGATTTCGAAAATAATTATTTAATATAAAATAATATATTATTAAAAGTTAAAATTTTAAAATTTCATTAATTCTAGGATCATGAATGAAAGCAAATGAAAATTTTTGAAAAACTTTTCAATTAAATTATTATTTTTAATAAATCGTAAACAATTTTTCTGAAATAATATTAATTATTAGAAATAATAAACTTTATTTAAAAATTCCTAAATTTTTTCTATATGTTTCTGAAATGATAAAATATTTTTTAAAATTGTAAAATTGAATTTCTAACGTAATAGTTGTTTTATATATAATAAAAAAATTCAAAAATTCAGTAAATGTTAATTTAAAAAATATGAATATATGTATGATAATTAATTTTCGAAGTTTTAAATTCATATTATATATAAGTAAGTGCGCTAAAATTTTTAAATCATATATATATATATATATCTTATATATGCATATATGCTATATGAAAGAAAAATATATGCTAATATATATATGTATGTATCTATATATGTGTATATGTATGTATGTATATATATATACATATGCATATATGTATATATGTATATATGAATTTATTAATAAATATATGAAAAACAATTATTAGTGACAAAAATTTATTTTGTATAGTAAACAACATTTGTCTATACATAAATCAAATAGTATAATAAACAAATTATGCACATAACCAAACTGATTTGTAACAACCACGTCTACTTACAAAATCTCACCTAACTAAACATATAGTAGCAATGTATTTAAACAGATATGAAATTTCTCATTATAGGATCATAGAATAAAATTTAATCACCGCAATATGAATTAAAATTCCTATTCAATGATGTCTTTGAATCCGTATTGAAGCAACGACTTCTCTTCCTTTTACTGTTCTTGATTCGTTAGATTGCAAGTCCAGAATCACCGACCTCTAACTATCGAATAGTATAATTTTAATTTGAAATATATTTAATAATTTTGGAGTGGATTGAGGCTATGTTTTAACCAACAATGTAGAAGGTAACGACATCCAAAAAGGTTAGTAACTATATGTATGTATGTATGTATGTATGTATGTATGTATGTGTGTATGTATATTAGAGAGAAACAAGGAAAACCTTTTTACCCATTCTCACTTTATCTCAACCCACTATCTCTAAGCCAATTCTCAAATGATATTCAAAATTTATAATTAATATTTCATAAATATTAATTAATTCAATTAATTTATAACAATTATAAACTAATTAAATCATTCGGTCTTAAGAGAATTCATCATTTTGGCTATGTAACTCTTGGGTGTAAATTTGGTCAGCGATTAACATCGAACTATTCTAATGTTAACATTCACATGTCACTTAGCAGGTGGTGTGACATTATGGTCAAATTTATTGCTTACTCATTTTTGGTAAAATCCAACTTTAGTTTAATAAGCGTTACCCGGTTGTAATATTTGCTTGCACCAATTCTCTTCGTTAAAATTGTATCACTTTAGACTTATGGAATTTGGTAATGGTCAAAATTCCAACCTCATCCACATTCAACTTTATAGTCTAAATACAAAGTCCTTGGTTCAATAATAACAATTATTTTTAACCGAAATGCTCTGGCCAAAGAGACATTGACTTTGAGTTGACTGTGATACTAACCGGATATAACTGAGGAGACGAATCCTCTCTTGAATAGTGCTTCACTTCCAATACTTCTACTCGACCCAACTATAGTCACTCGATGGATACCATCCCATGATTTGGCTATAATCAAAGCGGATCTTTCATATTGAAGACCCACAATATTCTCAAGTCAAGAGAACCATGTAAATCAGTCACATCTATATTTTCTATTTGACCTTAGTTATATTAACCAACTAAAAACTATCGAGTAAGTCATTCCATGGTTATCCAATAACTATTAGTATGTAACCCCTAGGTGTCTTCAGCAGTCATGAGTAATACATTGTCCAACATTTGTAGAGTGTTACATACTCCAGTCTCAACGGATACATCGATATCCAGCCTCGATGCATCTTGACTAGGAACATTTAAAATGGTGTGTTTGTTTTGTTGTGATAAATTACTCATGGTTACAACACTTTGTAACTACCATCACAAAATATACCATTTATGAATTTTTCTGTTAAATATAATTTTAATTAAGTTAATTAATTAATATAATCACATTATATCAAGTATCAAGTATATAATAGGAAGAAAATACCTTTTATTTTGAACAAGATTGGTCAACATGCGAGATATATGTAAAAAATTACATAATTGCCCCTAGGGCATACTCCCAACTCTATTAGATTTGACGTGTCAAAAATTATACTTGATCTCTTTGTGTTGACATGGCAAAATGGACCAATTAAGAGTTGCAACATGGCTAAGTGGAGCGTCGTTTTTTGGCAATCTTCGCAACATGCGATAGTATATTTTCATTATGGGATGCTCTAATGCTTTTAACGTGCGATAACACCGGTATTTTCAATGTGCGATAACCTGCTCATATCTACTTACTATATTCTCATTTGGTGATATATAGTTTGTTCATCTTAACTTGTGATAGCTTGTTCATCTCATTTTGCGATAGCTATTTTAGCTCAACTTGTGATAGCTTGTTCAGCTCAACTTGCGACAGCTATTACCTTCTCAACTTGTGATAGCTTATTCATCTCAACTTGTGACTGCTTTTATCTTTTCAACTTGCGATGGCTTGTTCATATCAAATTGTGATAGCTTGTTCCTCTTCAACTTGCGATAGGTTTCCCTTACAATGGTTTATTTTTCATCATTCGATAGTGTTGCTTCTCCTCAACCTTCGATACCTTCGTTCCTGTTACTTGAAAATTTGGAAATAACATTTATTCCTCCTTAAAGAAAAGCATTTTTGTAATTTAGTATAAGCGTAAAATGCTTTTTTTACTTCTTTTTATACCAACTCTTAGTATTTCTTAAGTTCCGTCATCTTAGCTATAAAAAAATTCTTTACTGTTAACCGACGATTGAATCATTTTTTCCTTCTCTATAGACATCCATGTTCTCTCCTCTCATTTATTACTAGCTCAATTTAAACTCACAATTTTGAAAAACTATTTCAAAATTCCCAGATTCAGTTTTCCAAGGCAACTAACATTTCTCATTATCACCCTTCGTTGATTTTTTTTTAATTTTCGTGTTTTTCCCACTGGTTTAAGACTTTGAGAGTCCGCCGATTTTGAAGGTTAGGATAGTTTGTATAGATTTATTCAAATAATCGTGACCATGCTCTTAAATTTTTACAATTTCAGTTGATTGTTTATTAGTTGTTTCGGGTCTATTGATCCACTATCCATTACACTTTAAATGCGTTGCAACTATCAAGGATTTTCCTTATTTCCTAGTTTAGCCATAATCATGCAATAGCCTTTAATTGTTTCAACATGCGATAGTTTATTAACTCAACATGCGATAGCTTCTATTATTTCAATGGTGCGGTAGTTCTTTATTATTTCAACATGAGATAGCTTATTAACTCATCATGCGATAGCTCATTAACTTAACATGTGACAACTCATGTTATTTTAACATGCGTTAGATCTTATAATTTCCACATGTGATAGCTTCTATTATCTCAACATATTCTCTTTTTTATTTTTATATGCGATAGATCTTTAGTATTTCAACATGCGATAGCTCTTTAGTATTTCAACATGCGATGGCTCTTAAATATTTCAACATGCAATGGATTTTTTGTTTCAACATGCGGCAGCTTCTATTATCTTAACATGTCATAGCTTTTTATTATTTCATAACTTTTAAACAGACCTTTTGTCACAACCCATTTTTCCGTACCGATTTAAACTGACTTTAAACCACACTTGTCAGCCAAAATGCTCGAAAAGACGGATAGTGAAAAGAAGAAAGAAGGTAAAAATGGAAAGAAGATAGAAGAAAAGAGAACAATCAGAATCTTACAGCGGATCGAATAAACTATAATATAAATAAATTTTTACATGAAACCAAAACTGTTACTTTAATAACATATAAGGACTTTAAATCAGAGTTACAACCATTCAACTCGGACAGTTTATAACAATTTTGCCCTTACAACTAGTTGACCACACAACCAAATACAGACTGAACATAAGCATCTACGTCAATACGTCTCCTGATTCCAGCTCCTCTCCTGAAGCTTCCACTTTCTAGCTAAACCTGGAATATGCTCAGTGTGAGCCGAGCATATAGGAAAAACACCAAGCCCGGGTCAGTCTGGTAAACCAGTGTGAGAAACACACTCAACTTGATTAATTAAAGTTTAAAACTCCTTTTGAAATCAAAAGTATCTCGTAAGACCACGCTGCAAATAAACATGTCAGGTTTTTACCTTACGATAACTAAAACATTTCTTATAAAATCCTCTGATATTATAATAGTGTCTATATACAAATACTTATTCAAATAGCTGAAATTGTTACATAATTTTAAATTCCACCATACTAGCCACAAAGTGGGTTCTATAATCAAAACCGTAAAAGGGCACACAAGGAGAATGGATTTCCAACGAATGACTAGGCACTGGGATACCACTTATCACAGTACCTGGTCTAGATCAACATACCGAGGACCCCTCTGTTCCCTTACAACACAAGACCAGACTATCCCTTACTGGATAGCCCGAGTAAGATCACCTCGCGGTTGGGATCAGCAACCGCCCACACAACCGAAATAAAAAGGGACATCTAGACAGGGATGACATTTCCCTACTTGGGTGCTACCCACTTAGCCTTGCTGCATATCCCCTGATTTTCAGTCATTCCCACTTGATGAGGCTCTAGGCTCAGCGTTTCCTTTTTAGAAAATTACACTTAGAATGCTTACCGTCCACCTAACGATATTCTGAAAGCATTCATCCATACAAGTCCGTTTCGGGTTCGAACGGAACCGAAGGCACTATTCCTACTACATCCATTTTGGAATCACCCTCAGGATTATTAACGAGTAACCCTTGCACTTCACTGCTCCATCTTTGACTCCAAGATCTAGTCTTCATCATGAAAACATACTTGTTGGATCGAAGTGGTTTTCGGATTACAAATCCGATCTCGGTCTCTTCGAAACAACGTTTCTATTTCCCGTTAAGCTCAACCTCGGTTCTTTAGGAAATACATCGACGAAATACAAGATCGAAGTTCACCTCCTAACCGTTAGTGGACGGGTCTCCTTATAATTCATCCTAGAAAACAAACAAGTTTATACGTACGGTATAGTACCTCGAATGGTAACCGTACCATATAATTCTCAAGTTTCCTCTAGATATTTTCAAAGTTAAGTTTTATCCAGATTTTATAGTCGGTTATTTAACTATCGAAACAATCAATCAATTCAACCAAGTTATTTCCTGTTGCAACCATTAAGCCATGTTCTCATTAAAATCTAAACAGATTAAAATTACTAAGAAAGCTGATTTAATTGGTGTTTATATTTTTAAACAACTTCTCATCAAATTATACTTATACAATTTCCAGATACATTTTCCCAGTTTATTAAATAAAATACTCTTTTATAAAAGTTTTCTATAATATATTATTTTAAACAATACTTATATTTAATAGATTATATTAAAGAAAATGTACTTAAATACTAAAAATAGTTTTTATACTTGAAATGATTTAAATAATACAAACTTATGAAAATTTTACGTTCATAAAGATTTCCAAAAATAATAGTGATCTACTTTTGATATTTCCAAAATATTTATCAATTCTTTTAAAAACATTATTAAACATAATATTTATTTTTAAAACAAAACTAGGTTCAAAATCAATCCAAATCAGAATAAGGCTTATCAGTCTCAACGGTACTTGTCAATCTACAATTCACAGACAATATAGATATTCAAAATCAATCAGCTTTTATAGATGGATTCACATTATAATCTCAAATATAATTAACAGACAAATAACAGATATATGCGTGAATAACAGATCAGAGATTATCATTGCTAGTAAACAATTACACAGATAATATTAGATTGATAGCTTAAACTACCCATAGAAGTTAAATTAACTATTTAGAGGAATGGTGTCTGTTTCCGCTAACCAGATGTCAACAGTTTGAATAGTCTACAATTTACATAACTATTCAGTTGGGAACATTTTATCAAATACGCCGTAAAATTTACAACGACATTTATTACCAGACGGTAATTAAAATCCTATCTATATTAGCTTATAAATTTTACTTATTTAATTTCACAATGGATCGTATGATGGCATACCATCCGTCGATACGAACCATCTTCTTAATAACACATTATTATATGTGAAATTAAAAAGTTATTTTAAATATAATATCACTTAAGAACTTGAATTCATTTCAAAGTATAAACATTTATTTTCCCTTAATTATCTCAATTATACTTCACTTTATTCAAAATCTCAAGGATTAATAATAAATTATTTTTAAAAGCTTATCCACTTAATGATAAAATAACTTAAACAAAATCTCAAGCAAATCAAGTTTATTTTCCAAATTTTCTCTGTCTTAATAAAACCTAAAATAAACATTTAGCATTAGAGAAAATTGGCTTAAAATATTTATTTTAAATCATCATCCCTGTTATAAATTTAAGTCAATTTGTTTTGGATTTTGTTTTACTTTATAACCAAATTCCTTTATTAACAAATCTTGTTTAAATTAAACAGGGACCCATTGGTCCGAAGCCCACAACCAAAATTAAAACAACCAGCACCTGTTAAAACACCCAACACAAACACAACCCAATTGGACCAAAGCCCAATCACGAAAACACCGAAACAAACCCGAAGACCCAAAACAACGAAACACATACACCTTCCAACCTTATTCCTCATCACCTCTCTGCTTCCAGGAAATCATCCCAAATCCACACGAAAACGATTGCCACGAACTGGAGAGAAAATCTTCGATCAACTCCAAACATTCCTAAGCGAACATGCATGCATAGCAACACGACAAGACCTTGAAATCGAACCCAATTCCACGCTCGATTTCCCAACCGAGCAAACTCCCATGTGCATGCTGTGCACGTGCACCACCTCCGACCAACCCATCGACGAGACACTACAGTCGAGTCACAAATGTTACCAGAACCAAAACATCAAATCGCCGCAGTCAGCAGTCCTCTTGATCGAAAAATCGATCAACTCCTCAACCTTCCAGAACGCAGAAAATCAACCTACTCCCACACATTGACGCACCGCAACGATGACCAACCACTGCCTCGCATGCCACCTATCACAATCGAAAGCCACCGATTGCTCTTCCTTCCCGCCTAAAATCGGAAAACTCGGTCGCCACTCCTTCTCCTTATTCTGTCGCAATCACCGGCCTTCCATCGTCTACCCAAAACCCTAAAATCGACTCGATCAACCAAACCAAACCCAAAACCCAAATTCTTCCACGGTCGACGCCTCCATATTGACCACCAGCTCCTTCTAGAACTGACCCCACCACCCCATGGCGACTAGATCACCAAGAATTAATTTTTTAACGGAAAATGTTCTTTTAACAATTTCTCAAAATATACAACACTAAAAATTATAAATTTACCATTAAAATTCATATTTTCACATAAGAATCAAGGCTGCATGTTTAAATCCTAGAACTAAAACATTAGTTTTTCACTAAAATTTGGTTGTTCACTATAAAAACAACACAGCATAATTTGCTCACAAACTATTTTTAACATAAACTGTACTCAAAATTTAACACTTTCTTAGTTTATAGCATCCATAAATACAAACTAGATAAAGAGAAATAGATTTTTGAAGTGGGAATGAACAATATACTTACCGTCGACAAAGCAGAGATTAATTCATTTTCAAATTTAAAATAAATGTTTCTCACCTTAAACATTGATTCCAGATGCTTTTAAAGTTGAAATCTTTAATTTGAAATCTTTAAAATTGAATCCAGATTTTCTTTTGAATCTCTTGGTGATTTGAATTAAATGGAGATGCTCCTGACTTTTTAAACTTCCAGGCTAGTTTTGCAGAGTGCTTACTTATTCTTTTCTTTTAAATTTGTTTTTTGATTTTATACAATTGAACAGAGGCTTCTTTACTTGTTTTTAAGTTACAGATTTTGATTTCTAAAGCAAACCACTCAGATCTAAAATGTTCAGATATATACATGCTTGAAATCACTAGAAAATGGACAAAAATGGCTATTTTGGTGGCTGAGATAGATATTGTCTCCTGCTGAGTGATAATTTTGAAAAGAAAAGAACGATTATTACATATTTTATCTACTATTCCCCTGCCAAATGTTATTGTGTTTACTGCCAAGTGTATTAATATGTATGCTGATTCACAGATAATATCACTTGTTACCCATTGTTAGTTTGATTAAGAACTGTTTTAACTTGTTTATGTTAACATGTGTTGCTCTTAACAGTAAATACTCAAAGTCTTTTATTATTATATATAAACTATAAATTCTTTAAAGTACATGGATGTATACTTCAGAGAATAAACAACCCAAATTTATTTACAAAGTAGAAATGTATTTGTCACTAATACATTTTAAAACAAAAATAAGAAACTAGATTAAATAATACTTAGGGTATATGTAATTATATTTGAGAAGTTAGGCCCCATATTTAACATTGCAAAGATTAGTATTATATTAAAATAACACTTTTTAGTTAATACACCTTAATATACATATGTTACTTTAAACAAAATGAAATAAAATAACATCTTATACCAAACACTCTATATTCATGTGTATACATTAAAATAAATGTTTGCATTTTATACTTTTGCCAAATTTTAAAAATGAAGCTTATTAATTAAATTTTAAGGATATAAAATAATATTTTTCAAAACACTTTTTGGGTCAACATGACTTCACATACAAGTATTATAAAACAAGGATTACAAAGTAGTTTTAAAACAACTTCTAAGCCTTCATGTATATATATATGTCCATATATACACTTTTTAATGATAATATAAAAATATATTAGTTCCAAATAAATCAAGTTCATTTGACATTCATGTACATAGATAGTTTCTCTTGGTTACTCATCATTTTATTTATAACATTTTTCTATTTATAAGTATTATTCATATTCCTTTTTGACTTATCATTATATATATAAAAATTTCTTATTCAATGAATATATATTATTTAAGAAACTTAAAACTCCTTTATTTAATTTAATATAAACAATATTGTTTATATGCCTAAATTAAAAATATTCTCTTTTTGCTTCATTATGAATTTCTAACCAAGTTTTATATATTTACATATAAATTTTATTCTCCTTATACGTAAAATATATGCATATAATTTTCAATAAATTTAATTTTTCTATTATATTTCACTTTTAAAATAAAATATACATATTTATCTTTAAAACAAAATACACATATTTAATCTAAGACAATATATACACATTTTACCTTTAAAACAAAATATACATATAAGAAATTCCATTTAAATCAATCTGTAATTTAACATAGATTGAAAATTCATGTTATATTGATTTTGAAAATTGTACACAATTATTAATCATTGATTGATAGGAATATTTTATATTAAAATACTGTATTATCGAATATTATAAATTAATATTCACAACTCGGGATGTCCAAAAATCGCGGGTCGTTACATTCCTCTCCCTTAAAAGAATTTCGTCCCCAAAATTCCATAACTAATTAGAAATTATTCACACACATTAGAACTGATCAATAACAATCCAAACTACACCAATAAATACATAGATTCATACTGTACATCAAAATATACATTATATCTAGTACCTGCCAAAATATTCCTACAAATATTATCATCATCCATAAATCATACATACATACATACATATATATATATATATATATATATATATATGTCACCCTACCAAACATTTAACATCTAACAATCATGATGTCTAAGGGTCAAAACACATACAAAAAGGCACACACTACCAAGAGAAAGCAACCCAAACTAACTATGGACTCTTACTTCAGGAGTCCTCCCCTTCTGGTCTCGATAATTCCCTGGACTCCACACCACTGTCCGGGACCCAAACAACCTTTGGACTAGGCTCACTAGGAAGGAAATCGACACCAGCAGCTGGCTCCTCAACAACCTTCCTAATCTCCCAAATGACTTCATCGTCATTTTCTGATTCGGGATCCTCCTCCACTTCGAACTCTTCCTCATCGTCAAACTCCTCTTCTTCTCCTTCGACTTCAAATTCCTGTTCACTGTCGAATTCCTCCACTGGATCTTCTTCTTGAGGCTAGGGACGAGGTTGCTCAATAGGCTCTATCGGTTCCTCTGGCTCTTCTTCATATAAGGATGGCTCCTTAAGATCCGCTCGAATTCTTCTGACCCAGTCAAAATCACCATCTCTCCTTGCCCTAGCCAGTGCTCCTCCACGACTGATGCTACGGGTTCTCTATAATCAATACCAAAACCTAAAGGTGAGATCCTAAGGTTTATACTTCTATAGGTTAAAGAGTACATCACAGTTTACATTTTGAAAATTAATCTCTCCTTAAAAAATTTATTATCCAAGATTTTATAAAATCATCTTTCCAAAAATAGTTTAAGTATATATTTGAAAAGTGATTATAGGTAGAGAAAAATATACATACATACATATATATATATATATATATGTACAGTAAGTTTATAAACAAATCATTTCTTCAATTTATAAATCCATATATATATACATCAAAGTAAAGTTTTATAAGGTTTTAAATTCTCAAATATCCTTTTCGAGAAATCCATAATTATGAAAATTATCTTTGAAGGGTGGAAAATTTTCCCAAAACATTAGTTTAAATTTTTTCCAAATTCCTTAAGTAAAAGAATTTGGTAAAAATCCTTTTTACAAATAAAACTTAGTAAGAATTCATTTTCCAAAGATTCAAATTCTAAAGGGTTCAGATTTCTAAAGGTATACTCAAGGTTGATGGCTAAGACCACTCAATCCTAGATGACAAATTATTATCATCACAACCAATCATTTTAAATACCATATATATTTAAAAATCATACTTTTTATATAGAAAATATATCTGTGTAAAATTATTTCATTTACTCCTTAAAAACGATATTGTGGCCATTGGCCTGGTTCAAGTGTTTTAGAGATCCCTATCAATAACATTAGCTACTCCTATTGACCAGAATCCATATGCCACTTAACCGATCAATTAACACAATATAAAACCATTTTTATATAACTAGAAAATACACGCTCTCTTATGTATATATACACACTCAGACTCAAATAGGTTTCTATAGACTCTATTCTTAATAGCAACCCACCCGAACGTAGATATTCACTCAACCCAGGCTCTGATACCACAATGTCACAGCCTATTTTCCCTTACCGATTTAAATTGACTTTAAACCACACTTGTTAGCCAAAATGCTCAAAAAGACGGATGGTGAAAAGAAGAAAGAAGGTAGAAATGGAAAGAAGATAGAAGAAAAGAGAACAATCAGAATCTTACAGCGGATCAAATAAACTATAATATAAATAAATCTTTACGTGAAACCAAAACTGTTACTTTAATAACATATACAGACTTTAAATCAGGGTTACAACCATTCAGCTCGGACAGTTTATAACAATACCGCCCTTACAACTAGTTGACCACACAACCAAATACAGACTGAACATAAGCATCTACATCAATACGTCTCCTGATTCTAGTTCCTCTCCTAAAGTTTCCACTCTTTCAGCTAAACCTAGACATATGCTCGGTCTGACCCAGGGTATAGGAAAAACAACAAGCCCGGGTCAGTTTGGTAAACCAGCGTGAGAAACACACTCAACTTGATTAATTAAAGTTTAAAAATCCTTTTGAAATCAAAGGTATCTTATAAGACCACGCCACAGATACACATGTCGGGTTGTTACTTTACGATAACCAAAACATTTCTTATAAAATCCTCTGATATTATAATAGTGTCTATATACAAATACTTATTCAAATAGCTGAAATTATTACATTATTAAATTCCAACATACTAGCCACAAAGTGGGTTCTACAATCAAAACCGTAAAAGGGCACGTAGGGAGAATGGATTTCCAATGAATGACTAGGCATTGGGATATCACCTATCACAGCACCTGGTCTAGATCATCGTACCAAGGACCCCTTTGTTCCCCTATAACACAAGACCGGACTACCCCTTATTGGATAGCCCGAGTAAGATCACCCTGCGGTTGGGATTAGCAACCGCCCCACATAGCCGAAATAAAACGGGACATCTAGACAGGGATGACCTTACCCTACTTGGGTGCTACCCACTTAGCCTTGCTGCATATCCCCTGATTTTCAGTCATTCCCGGTTGATGAGGCTCAAGGCTCAACATTACATTTAGAATGCTCATCGTCCACCTGCCGATGTTCTTAAAACATTCATCCATACAAGTCCATTCCGAGTTCGAACGGAACCGAAGGCACTATTCCTACTACATCCATTTTGGAATCACCCTCAGGATTAGTAGTGAGTAGCCCATGCACTTCACTGCTCCATCTTCGACTCCAAACTCTGGTCTTCATCACGAAAACGTACTTGTTGGATCGAAGTGATTTTCGAATTACAAATCTGATCCCGGTCTCTTCGAAACAACGTTCGCTATTTCCCGGTAAACTTAACCCCGGTTCTTTAGGAAATACATTGATGAAATACAAGATTGGAGCTCACCTCCTAACCGTTAGTGGACGGGTCTCCTTATAATTCGTCCTAGAGAACAAACGATTTTATACGTATGGTATAGCACCTCGAACGGTAACCGTACCATACAATTCTCGAGTTTCCTTTAGGTATTTCCAAAGTTAAGTTTTTGTCCAGATTTGATAGTCGGTTATTTATCTATCAAAACAATCAATCAATTCAACCAAGCTATTTCCCGTTGCAACCATTAAGCCTTGTTCTCATTTAAAATCTAAACAGATTAAAATTACTAAAAAATCTTATTTAATTGGCATATATATTTTTAAACAACTTCTCACCAAATTATACTTATACAATTTCCAAATACATTTTCCCAGTTTATTAAATAAAATACTCTTTTATAAAAGTTTTAAATAATATATTATTTTAAACAATATTTATATTTAATAGATTATATTGAAGAAAATGTATTTAAATACTAAAAATAGTTTTTATACTTGAAATGGTTTAAATAATACATACTTATGAAAATTTTACCTTTACAAAGATTTCCAAAAATAATAATGAACTACTTTTGATATTTCCAAAATATTTATCAATTCTTTTAAAAACATTATTAAAAATAATATTTATTTTTAAAACAAAACTAGGTTCGAAATCAATCCAAACATAATAAGGCTTATCAGTCTCAACGGTATTTATCAATCTACAGTTCACAGACAATACAGATATTCAAAATCAATCAGCTTTCATAGATCGATTCACATTATAATCTCAAATATAATTAACAGACAAATAACAGATATATGCATGAATAATAGATCAGAGATTATCATGGCTATAAACAATTACACAGATAATATCAAATTGATAACTTAAACCACCCATAGAAGTTAACTATTTAGCAGAATGGTGTCTGTTTCCGCTAACCAGATGTCAACAATTTGAATAGTCTACAATTTACATAACTATTCAGTTGGGAACATTTTATCAGATAGGCAGTAAAATTTACAATGGCATTTATTACCAGACGGTAATTAAAATCCTATCTGTACAAGCTTATAAATTTTACTTATTTAATTTCATAATGGATCGTATGATGGCGCACCATCCGCCGATACGAACCATCTTCTTAATAACATTATTATATGTGAAATTAAAAAATTATTTTAAATATAATATCACTTAAGAACTTGGATTCATTTCAAAGTATAAACATTTATTTTCCTTAATTATCTCAACTATACTTTACTTTATTCCAAATCTCAAGGATTAATAACAAATTATTTTTAAAAGCTTGTCCACTTAATGATAAAATAACTTATTTAAATGACTTAAATAAAATCTCAAACAAATCAAGTTTATTTTTCAAATTTTCTTTGTCTTAATAAAACCTAAAATAAACATTTAGCATTAAAGAAAATTGGTTTAAAATATTTATTTTAAATCATCATCCCTGTTATAAATTTTTGGAAAATCAATTTGTTTTGGATTTTGTTTTACTTTATAACCAAATTCCTTTATTAACAAATCTTGTTTAAATTAAACAAGGACCCACTGGCCCGAAGCCTACAACCAAAATTAAAACAACCCGCACCTGTTAAAACACCGAACACAAACACAATCCAATTGGACCAAAGCCCAATCATGAAAACACCGAAACGAACCCGAAGACCGAAAGCAACGAAACATAGAAACCCTCCAACCTTCTTCCTCATCACTTCTCTGCTTCCAGGAAATCATCCCAAATCCACACGAAAATGATTGCCCTGAACCGGAGAGAAAATCTTCGATCAACTCCAAACATTACCAAGCGAACATCCATGCTTATGCAACACGATAAGACCCTGAAATCGAATCGAATTCCACGCTCGATTTCCCAACCGAGTAAACTCCCATGTGCATGCTCTGCACGTGCACATCCCCACCTCCGACCAAAACCATCGACGTGACACCACAGTAGGGTCACAAATGTTACCAAAACTAAAACGTTAAATCGCCGCAGTCAGCAGTCCAATCAATCGACTCCTCAACCTTCCAGAACGTAGAAATCAACCTACTCCCACACATCGACGCACCGCAACGATGACCAGCCACTGCCTCGCATGCCACCTATCACAATCGAAAGCCCACCCATTGCTCTTCCTTCCTTCCCAAAATCGAAAAACTCGATCGCCACTCCTTCTCCCAATTCTATCGCAATCACCAGCCTTCCATCGTCTACCCAAACCCCTAAAATCGACTCGATTAACCAAACCAAACCCAAAACCCAAATTCTGCCATGATCGATGCCTCCACATTGACCACCGGCTCCTTCTAGAGCTGACCCCACCACCTCACAGCGACTAGATCGCCAGGAATCAATTTTTGAACGGAAAACATTCTTCTGACAATTTCTCAAAATATACAACACTAAAAATTATAAATTTACCATTAAAATTCACATTTTCACATAAGAATCAAGGCTGCATGTTTAAATCCTAGAATTAGAAACATTAATTTTTCACTAAAATTTGGTTGTTCATTGTAAAATGGAACCCTATCGAACTACACAACATAATTTGCTCTCAAACTATTTTTAACATAAACTATACTCAAAATTTAAAACTTTCCTAGTTTATAGCATCCACAAATACAAACTAGATAAAGAGAAATATATTTTTGAAGTGGGAATGAACAGTATACTTACTGTCAACAGAGTAGAGATTAATTCATTTTCAAATTTAAAATGAATGTTTCTCACCTTAAACATTAATTCTACATGCTTTTAAAGTTGAAATCTTTAATTTGAAACTTGAAATCTTTAAAATTGAATCCAAATTTGCTTTTGAATCACCTGGTGATTTGAATTAAGCAGAGATGCTCCTGACTTTTTAAACTTCCAAGCTAGTTTTACGCAGTGCTTACTTCTTCTTTTCTTTTAAATTTGTTTTCTGATTTTATACGATTGAACAGAGGCTTCTTGACTTTTTTTTAAGTTACAGGTTTTGATTTCTAAACAAACCACTCAGATTTAAAATGTTCATATATATACATGCTTGAAATCACTAGAAAATGGACAGAAATAACTATTTTGGTGGCTGAGATAGATATTGTCTCCTGCCGAGTGATAATTTTGAAAAGAAAAGAATGATTATTACAGATTTTATCTGTTGTTCCTCTACCAAATTTTAATTTGTTTACTGCTAAATGTATTAATATGTTTGCTGATTCATAGATAATATAACTTATTACCCATTGTTTGTTTGATTAAGAATTGTTTTAACTTGTTTATGTTAACCTGTATTGCTCTTAACAGTAAATACTCAAATTCTTTTATTATTATATATAAACTATAAATTCTTTAAAGTACATGGATGTGTACTTCAGAGAATAAACATCCCAAATTTATTTACAAAGTAGAATGTATTTGTCATTAGCACATTTTAAAACAAAAATAAGAAACTGGATTAAATAACACTTAGGGTATATGTAATTATATTTGAGAAGTTAGGCAGCCAATATTTAACATTGACAAGATTAGTATTATATTAAAATAACACTTTTTAGTTAATACACCTTAATATACATATGTTACTTTAAACAAAATGAAATAAAATAATATCTTATATTAAACACTCTATATTCATGTGTATACATTAAAATAAATGTTTGCATTTTATACTTTTACCAAATTTCAAAAATGAAGCTTATTAATTAAATTTTAAGGATATAAAATAATATTTTTCAAAACACTTTTTGGGTCATCATGACTTCACATACAAGTATTATAAAACAAGGATTACAAAGTAGTTTTAAAACAACTTCTAAGCCTTCATGTATATATGTGTCCATATATACACTTTTTAATGATAATATAAAAAATATATTAGTTCTAAATAAATCAAGTTCATTTGACATTTATGTATATAGATAGTTTCTCTTAGTTACTCATCATTTTATTTATAACATTTTTCTATTTATAAATGTTATACATATTCCTTTTTAACTTATCATTATATATATAAAATTTTCTTATTCAATGAATACATATTATTTAAGAAACTTAAAACTCCTTTGTTTATTTAATATAAACAATATTGTTTAAATGCCCAAATTAATCTCTTTTTACCTCATTATGAATTTCTAACCAAGTTTTACACACACACACACATATATATATATACATATAAATTTTATTCTCCTTATATGTAAAATATATGCATATGATTTTCAATAAATTTTTTTTATTATATTTCACTTTTAAAATAAAATATGCATATTTATCTTTAAAACAAAAAACATATATTTAATCTAAGACAATATATACATATTTTACCTTTAAAACAAAATATACATATAAGAAATTCCATTTAAATCAATCTGTAATTTAATATACATTTGAAAATTCTAGTTATATTGATTTGGAAAATTGTATACTATTTTTAATCATTGATTAATAGGAATATTGTATATTAAAATACAATATTATTGAATATTATAAATTAATATTCATAACTCGGGATGTCCAAAAATCTCGGGTCATTACACCTTTGTCGCTTCCTAGTTATTTACCTATATTATGAATTTATAATTTTAATGATTATTAAGATTAATAATTCAATGATTTGAGCTTATGAATAAATTTCTTTCTACTACTTTATAATACATCGTTGATTTACACACTTATTTTTATTGATTTAGGAACCATGTTAGGTAATAAAAGAGGAACCTCGAATAAGTCTCCAATAATCCTAGGCCAGTTAGGATATTCCAAAGAAAAGATTTATGTCAATTGCAAATCTATTATCCCAAAGCAAGAAGAGGAAGGTTCCATTCTTTAGCACTTTAGTATCATTGAGACTGTTATTAGAGTTTCTAACCCTTTTTGATCGGATTGACAGTCCTCTCAATGGATTTTTTTCCTTTACCCTATCCATATTTGGTACTCGTGTTATCTTTCTTTCAATGATATCGTTACCATGATTTTACCATTTTTAGGATGACTCTTATTCAGTTTACTCATTGTTCTTACAATTACATTCATTCTCTTCAAATACTCTTCAAGGAGCTCGAAATGAAAGAACTAAGTCCATCAACCATGTTTTCTCTAACTACTCTACAAAAGGACAGGTACCAACCAGATGGTTCCATTTTTCATCTATGTTCATTTGGCAATAAGCTAATTTCAGATCCTATTAACAAGGCTAGGGAGAGGAGTCGTTAATTCTTCTTTGTGAAATGTTTTTCTCTTGAGATTTGTAGAACGTTCTCTTTTCCTAGTATGTTATTGGTCTTTAATATATTATTTGTTAAAAATATACTCGATTTTCTTTTACACTAAACTATTTAAAATTGTAGATCCAATCTCTACGAAATCAACCTTTATTGTACCAATAAAGGTTGATAAGCTTGGAAAAGCTATGAAGTACTCTAGGATTCGGTTAAGATTTCTCATGGAGGAAAAATAAAAAATATGCTTTGGTTCAACTGTTTTACCTGGCCTTCGATGAAACTCCTTTAATAAAGAGAAGTAAATATGGTTCTTCGTCGCATTTCGCTGTAAAGCTCGATATTTTTTCGTTTAATAGCCTAATTCAACGCTTGTCTTCTTATAGCCCTAGATACTCTCTAGGTGTCAATCATATTCCCTTTAGTTTCATTTCTAAGTCAAATTGTTATTTATATTTTATTCACTTCTCATAACAGATATTAGCTTGTTTGACCTTGCTTTCTCGTCAAAAAGCAAAGATTCTTTAACGATCCGTATTTGACTATCGAATAATCGTAAAAATTCATTGGCGACATGATTCTATATATTATAAAAATGTTGAGAAATGACATTTTTTACATTTAGAAATTTTATTGGATGATTTTACCACTAAAATCTTGTAATGACTATAATTTTTGATAGATACTAAATTAGGGTTCGTGATTGAAAATGTCTAGTGAATCGTACTGTAATATTTTGGCTAACTAACTAGTAGTATAAAAAAATATAACTTGCAGAGTAATAAATAAAAAAATAAAAGAATACACCGAGATTTATGATAGAGTTAGGGTATGCCCTAGGGTCAATTATGTAATTTGTTACATATATCTCACTCGTTGATCAATCTTGTTCGAAATAAAAGGTATTTTCTTCTTATTATATACTTAATATAATGTGATTATATTTATTAATTAACCTAATTAAAAGTATATTTAATTGAAAAATCCATAAATGGTATATTTTGTGATAGTAGTTACAAAGTGTTGTAACCATGAGTAATTTATCACAATGAAACAAATATACCATTTTAAATGTTTCTAGTCAAGATGCATCGAGACTGGATATTGATGTATCTGGCGATACTGGAGAACATAATGCTCTTCAAATATTGGGCAGTGTATTACCCATGACCGCTGGAGGCACCTAGGGGTTACGTACTAATAGTTATTGGATAAACATGGGATGACTCACTCGATAGTTTTCTATTGGTTAATATAACCAAGGTCAAACAAAAAATACCGATGTGATTGATTTACACATTTCTATCAACCAAAGAATACCGCGGATCCTCAATATGAAGATTCTGCTTTGATTATAGCCAAATCATGGCGTGGCATCCATTGAGTGACTATAGTTGGGTCGAGTGGAAGTATTGAAAGTGAAGCACTATTCAAGAGAAGATTCGTCTCCTTAGTTATATGTGGTTAGTATTACAGTCAACTCAAAGTCAAAGTCTCTGGCCAGAGCATTTCGGTTAATAATTTAATGAACCAAGAACTTTGTATTTAGACTATAAAGATGAATGTGGAAGAGGTTGGAATTTTGACCGTTACCAAATTCCATAAGTTCAAAGTGATATAGTTTTGATGAAGAGAATTGGTGTAAACAAATGTCACAACCGGGTAATGCTTATTAAAATAAAATTGGATTTTACCGAAAATGAGTAAGCGATAAATTTTGCTATAATGTCACACCACCTTCTAAGTGAGTGAGAGCGTTAACATTAGAATAGTTCGATATTAATCATTGACCAAATTTACACTCAAGAGTTACACAGCCGAAATGATAAATTCCCTTAAGACCAAACAATTTAATTAGTTTATAATTGTTATAAATTAATTAAATTAATTAATATTTATGAAATATTAATTATAAAATTTGAATATCATTTGAGAAATAAATAATGTTATATATATTTATAACAATTATAAATATATCGGTCGATATACAATATCGACAAGCGATTAAATTAGATTTAATTGCATAGTATTTTTGCTTAGGATTATATGGGCTTATGGCCCATCATTAGGGCTGCAAAATTTCGGTTTTGGGAAGGTCTAGGGGTGGCTAAAACATAGGGAATTGGCTTGGAGATAATGGGTTGAGATAAAGTGAGAATGGGTAAAAAGGTTTTCCTCATTTCTCTCCAATACAATCCTATATATATGTATGTATCTATGTATGTATGTATCTCTAAAAACAATTTCTAACCTTTTTAGCCACCATTACCTTCTATATTGCTTTTTAAAACATAGATCTTAATCCACTCCAAAATTATCAAATATATTTCAAATCAAAATAATACTATTCGTATGACGACCCGCCTTTCATTCCATAGAAAGACGTATCGTAAATTAGAAAGAAATAGGTAGAAAAGAAATAGATAGAAAAAAATAACTAAACAATCATCAGAATCTCACAGCGGAATGAAATAAATATATTACATCACATATATATTACATAGTAGTCACTAATACCATACATTAGAGTCATTCAGTTTTACAACATCATATTAGACGGTCGTGATGACCTGCCTATCCATTACAACCCAAAATGCAAACAGAGATACCAATACATCGGAATAGTTATATCTAGATACAAAACAGTCTCCGGCTCCTAGTCTTTTACAAAATACATCAAGCCAACCTGGATCACTTGGCTACTCATAAAAATTTGAGTACCCAAGAGTTTAAGAAAATAGAAAATAAACTCCGGGACAGACATGGGTCTGGTGTGAGTAAACGGTTTAAGTTTGTTTAACTTGTAAATCATTTGAAATCAAGGGTATCTCGTAAGACTCACCGCAAATAAACACGGTCAAGTTTTTCCCTTACGATAACTAAAACATTTGATAGGAAATCCAGTTATATTATAATAGTGTCTAGGGTTTTCAAATAAATTATTCACATATCCGAAATTGTTACATTCATTAAATTCCAGCATAATAGGTATACAATCAGGTCCGAGGTCACTTATTGGAGATTGAATTCCATACAATGGTAGGGCTATTGGGGTACTGCCAGTCACAGTATTTGGTCTAGATTAGAGTACTGAGGATCCCCCCGATCCCTTGCAACACAAGAACGAAGCTACCCCTTACTGGATAGTCTGAATAAGAAAACTCCGCGGTTGTGGCCAACAACCGCCCACACAGCCCAAAAAAGGGACATCTAGACAGGGGAAAATCTTATCCTACTTAGGTGCTACCCACTTAGCCTTGCTGCACCTCCCCTGTTTTAGCCATTCCTAGTTGATGAGGCTTGAGGCTACAATTACCTTATAGCACACACTTCTTGGAATGCTCATCGTCCTCCAATGACGATGTTTTGATAGCATTCATCCACACAAGTCCGTTCCGGGTCCGAACAGGAACCGAAGGCACTATCTCCGTTACACTTGTTTTAGAATCACCCTTAGAGTTAACGACAAATAGCCTTTTCATTCTGAGTCTTCATTCCCAATCTTCACTTGAGATTTTATGACCCATCGCTTATTTTGGATTGATGTGGTTTTCATATAACAATTTGATATCCGATCCCGGTCTCATCGAAATCCCAACGCCATCTTTTAAGGCCAAGTTGTTTAAGTAAAACAATTTAATTAAACTCCATAATGTCATATTTACACAATAATTCATCACAGATAAATAACTCACATTTACCACAGTTCAATCTAGGCATTTCATATCACAGAATATCACAAATTAACAGACTAGAGATATTAAACAATCCAAAGCATTCAATACAATTTAACCATTCATAAGCTAGATAAACTAGTCACACCATTTCTAATTTATTTAATTTAACACAAAATAAATTAATTACTTATAACCCTTCTTAATTGTCATTAATTAATTGCATGCCATCTATATTTTATTTAAATAAACTATTTGGATTTAATTATATAAAATAACTATGACCTTTGATTAATTTAAAAGTTTAAAACATTTATCTTAACCATTAACTTAATTACATTATTAAATTTTATTTAATACTTTTTTAATTAACTAAATATTCAATATATATATATATAGTTATCTTAACTTAATTAAATTTAAGCTTGATTCATTAAATTAGCATCATTATTACCCTAAGTTTAGGGTTAAATTAAAAACTTTTAAATTTCTTAGTTAATTTTCCCCTACGTTTAAGTAAAAAAAAATTAACTTAAAATTTGGTAAAATTACTTGAAACTTGTTTACATTTTTATTTTATTTTAATTTATTTAAAAAAAAAGAAAACTTTGGCCCAAAGCCCAAACTCCCGACCTAAATTTCATTCTCCCCCCTCTTCTTCTTTTCCTTCTTTAAAACTTGATAATGCACTTATGAACAGACCCGAGCCCAACCCAAGCCAATCCCTTATTCTCCCCGTCTTCTCTCCTATACCTGATCCTTACCTTAGCCTACAGAAATCAACTGATACCAGTGCACCGTGCACGCATGACCGGAGTCGCTCCGACCTTTGCTACTACCACCAGCAAGTCGCCGACGATCCTCACCATCCGTACGACCACCTAGCCCCATAATCGAAAAAACATAACGAGATCGAGCTAGTCAAGCAACCACGGGAGCCAAACCTGATCGCAACATCCACCATGCACCGCCTCCTCCGACCACCAGGGGCTTCGTCGTCGAGCCCAGACCTTCGCCACATATCAACGCTTCTTTTCCCCCGACTCCGGTCCAACCCGATGCCATCACGACGTCACCCTGCCTTGCAAACATCGACGACCTGGGCACAGTCTTAAACCCTAAACCGCCGCTACGTCGATCAGAAAAATCGACGACCATTTTTCCCAAGCTCCTCGACCCTCGAGCTACCTCCAGCAATGACCAGGACTTCCCTCCATCCTCTGATCGTCAAGAATCGACGAAATTCCAGATCCCGTTCAACTCACCAAATCTCCACAAATACTAACTTAAAAATCTTGATATTGTTATCAAAAATCATCATTTTTTTAAAAATGAATCTAGTTATATAAGAAAATCTTGAAATTATGAAGGTCTGATATGTTTTGATTTTTACTGTAATTTCTTGTGTTTGAGATAATTACCTAATAATTCTTCTTGAGACTACTTTTAAAAATGGTATTACATCATTACGTACGACTTTCTTTTAAACATCATATCCTATATTTTCTTAGATGAAGAGGAATGAATTTATTCTTAGAGATTTTTGAGCCTATTACACAAAAACAGAGGCATGCATGTATATATACAGAGTACATTCAAACTTGTTTACTCAAGCAACCATACAATTTTATCCATACAATAATATTCAAGCCATTTCCACAATCAAATTTTACATGCACAGTGATATAAATAAGATTTAGCTTTTTAAAAGTGAAGTTTACTCACTTTAATTAGTTGAACAGAGTTGAAATTTGAAAACTGCACTTGATCTTAATCTACTATGATTTCAGTTGAGATGAACTTGAATTGAATCTTTGCTTTGTTCAGTTGAAACTTGGTGAAGTTGTTTGATTTAGACGTTAGGTTTTCTCTGGTTTTGATTTTAGGTTTTAAAGAAAAAGAAAGAAGAAAGAAGTTGAGATGTATATACAAGGGTATAAATTGTACGACACCTTATTTCTCTTTAAATCATTTTATTTTTTTTACGAAGAAAACAAATAAATTTTGACACTTGTACGTAAGGATCTCCTTCTAGCTTACAAATGTCTAATGCAAATATTTTATATTTCATATTTATTTATATTTAATTTTTATGTTTTATGTTTTATATTTTTATTTTTATATTTTCTTTTTATCTACCAAGTTTACTTAATATGATAAACCCTTTATTTATTCTTATTTTAAGCTTAATCTATTTATATTTTAATTAATAACTATATATATACTAGTGTTTAAAAATGTAGAGTTTTAAATCTAATGTATTTTTAAGATATTTATTTTGAATTTCAATCATAGTTTTTATTCACAATTAGTAATTTGAAAGAATATTTATTTGTTTGAAAGATAAGTTTGGCACATTTAAATAATTATATTAGAAGATCATCAAATTAATATTGCTAAAAATCCTAGGTTGTCACATTCCTCCCCTCTTAAAAGAATTTCACCCCCGAAATTTAAAAGCAAGAGATAATTTAATTATCCATCAAAAGTTTTTATATTCAAACAGCAAAGCATGCACATTGTTCTTATACTGCAATCAAAGCAAACAATTCATTCAAACAAACAATTCTAGCTATCCTAACACAATTTCGGATAGGCCTTCCTGATACTATCTAGAGTTTCCCAAGTACAATCTTTGGGATCCTCGCTCCACTGAATCTTAAACAGCTTCGCCACTTTGGTCCGAAGCTCCTTCTCATCTCGATCTACTATCTGAACTAGATGCCTGACCATAGTTAAATATGGTTCGACCTCCAAATCTTCATGAACTGCCGGTTCTACAACCAGTGATGGGTCGTACACGTACTTCCTCAAATGAGATACGTGAAATACGTTGTGAATCCCAACCATCTAGTCTGGTAATTCAATTCTATAGGTCAAAGCACATATTCTCTTCAGAACACGGAAAGGTCCAATATATCTCGGAGCTAGCTTTCCACTCTTCCCAAATCTGGTTGCTCCTTTGATCAGGGAAACCTTGACAAATACCAAATCTCCAACTTCTAATTCCAAATTCCTTCGTCTCTTATCTGCGTCGCTTTTTTGACGATCTTGGGCTTCATCCTTTTCTTGATCAGCTCAACCTTCGCAGATGCCTCCCGAATCAAGTCTGGACCAAGAATAAGAAAATCTCTCGATTCTACCCAATAAGATGGTGATCTATAGGGCCTTCCATACAAAGCTTCATATGGTGCCATCTTAATGCTTGCCTGATAACTTTTGTTGTACGAGAATTCCACCAAGTGTAGATGGTCCTCCCAAGATCCATCGATATCTAGGATACAAGCTCTCAACATATCTTCAAGATTGCGATTCAGCCTTTCTGTTTGACCGTCAGTTTGAGGATGATAACCGGTACTTAAACTCAACCTCGTTCCAAGAGCTGTTTGCAGAGCTTCCCAAAATTTTCTGGTAAAAATTGGGTTATGGTCACTCACTATGCTGATGGAAACTCCATGCAGTCTAACAATCTCTTTCATGAAAATCTCTGCTAATGAAGCTGCAGTCCTGGTTGCCTTAACTGGAATAAAATGGGCGCTCTTGGTCAGCCTGTTTACGATTACCCACACTCCTTCATGCCTATTTGCACCAAAAATGGTCACAAACCCCAATATCGTGAAAGCACCAAAATATGAATATAAATCAGTAGTATTAATCACAGATCTAAGTAAACAGCAAGCAACAATTCAGAAGTGATGAACGGAGACACAAAATTTATAGTGGTTCGGCTATCTCCGGCCTACGTCCACTTCAAAGTTTTATCCTTTATTGATTATCCTTACTTGTTACAGATGATTACAGCAGTAGCAATAGAGAATTTCGAGTACAATAGTTGTATTGAAGTGTAGAAATGAATCCGGTAGAGTCTGGACGTCCAATAGCCAAAAGGTCCTTTTTCTGTAGGGTTCAGAGGGCTATTTATAGGCGTAGGAGGCTGATATCACGCTCAAACTTCGGGAGACTTCTTCTGGCACGTAAGTGGGCCCACGCGACCAACCCCACCAAGTTTTGACTCGATCTGCGATCGATTCGAATCCATTTCGTATCCATCAAAAAATGATCCAATCGGGATGAAACTTGGCAGGAACATTCTTTACCTTGTATGCAAGCTGCTGTGAAAATTTCGTTGCACTTGGATCAACAGTTTAGGAGATATGATCGACATGAGTTGATGTTCTTCGGAAGGCTGTCCGGCTCGAATTCATGGCTTCGTATCCCTCCTGTTCGACTCGATCAAGGCACATGCCTATCCGCTAACATGGCGCTACTTCCCAGGACAGATCCTAAATTTGTGCCGAGTTGAAGGTTTCTTCCTTCGAACCATGCACGTCCTTCGCCGCTTTGAATGCTTCTCCCCTTGATTCGTGGACCTCCTTTGTTCGCATCTGCATTTTATGCTTGTTCATATTCATAACATCGTACGTTTGCACCCATCAATTCGTATCCTCCTTCGTATCGACTCTAGGAGTATATTTCGTACCGCTTCCATATGCGCTGATCGATACGAAATGAGCATGGGGGGATCGATACGAAGTGGTCATGAAAATGGACACAAATCTCATCCTTGGGATAGATATGAGCGAGACCTTACCTAATGGATACAAACAAGGCTTTATCTGATGGATATGAACAAGGCTTTACCTAATCAATTCAAAACCATTGAGTCAAGTCCATGCTGATCGATACGAACGATATCGATTCGAAGTCCACCACTATGCTCTGTCTCTGATCGATACGAACAGACTCGAAATGCCAACAACCGATCGATGCGAAATGCATCGATACGAAAAGATCACCGCACGCTTGCTTACCAATCTAGTCTACTGCTATCGAGTCGAAATCCTTCTGGCCTTCCCACCTGATCGATACGAACGCCATCAAGTCGAACCAAAACCTGATTGATTCGAACTTCATCGAGTCGAACCACTTCCAATCGATACGAACCTAATCGATACGACACTCTCTGCTGATCGATGTGAAATGCATCGATACGAACCAGTCCTTGCACACCTTAATCCATCCGTATCTCGAGCATACGAACTCCGATCGACTTGAAATTTGAAATGTGGCTTTCCTTAACCTCGATCATCATCTCGCGTCGATTCCGTCCTGATCGGAGCTCGACCAAATTTTAACGACATCGATTGCAACCTTGTTTCCAATCGATCTCCAATCCCGATATCCATCATTCCTTACCAATTTGTTGATATTCCAGCTTTGACCAAAAAGTGGGATAACAATTTGCCCCCCAAAACATGCCTTGTGATAAGATGGCGTGTTTTGAATAATTCTGAATCTGATATCCGAAGTCCATAACCATATTCATCAGAGTACATCATCCTCGACTGCTCCGAGTCGATGCCCAATTCCAAATCCAATAACCAAAGCCTTTAGTCAATTCCGTATCCGTCTGAAACCAATAACCGAGTTCTAGTCCATCCTTATCTAATAGCCTGTAACCGAATCTAGGACCTCTCCAGGTCGATGTCCAAATCCATAACCTCTTCAGGCTCTTGCAAGCGCAATCCACACCTGGCGACCGTGGTCCAGTGCCCCTGGACGTTGAGCTAACCTCTTCGGGTTCTTTCCAAGCACAATCCACACTTGACGACCGTGGTCCAGTGTCCCTGGACGTTGTACAATGCCATGGCTTAAGTCCTAAGCCGAATCCTGGTCTCTCCGGACCCTTGTTGAGCATAGTCAATACTCAACGACCTGAAACAATAATCGTTAATATGGGGCCTAAGTCCTAGGCCGAATCCTGGTCACTCCGGACCCTTGCTGAGCATAGTCCATACTCAACGATCTGAATAAGCCAATTTGTCATATGCGGGCGAAGAGACTTACCCCTTGCCAGGTATAATCCATACCCGACGACCATTTACCAAAAACCAGATAAAAATCCAATACGAAATCCAAATCAAACCAGAAAATCAGAAATCCAAACCAACATCCAAAACAGAAAACAATCATCCAAACAAAAATCCAAATTAGGAAGCAAACAAAACCAGGAGTTCAATCCAAACTCCAAAACCAAACCAGAAAAAGCAGTGTCCAATCCGAAAGCAAAAGACAAATTTCACAAACCATAGCATCGCGGTTTATCATCATTCAGAGCATGCCTAGGGGCTATCTCCGTCCTCATACATGTGTAAATGACTTTGCCGTTTGCCAGTAGCTTGTTACTTATTTCATATTATCCAGGTCAATTGATAACCAATCGACCATCATTCCTGGACCTCCCACCATCATGGTTTGTGGTAGGCGATGGTTGCTCCTGCTCCGCCGCTGCATTCCGAGTTCCGACATATTGTCACAACTGTCCATTCCTTACATGCTCCTCGATTATATCCTTTAAGTGCCTGCAGCTGTTGGTGTCGTGTCCATCCAAATCATGAAAGAGACAGTGCCTTCCTGATGCCCTCTCTAGTTCCGATGGTTCTCTCCTAGCCGGCTTCCGGTAAGGGAGGCGATTCCGGGTTTCCATGTATATCCGCTCCAGTGTCTCGTTTAATCCTGTGTATGTGGAAAACTTTGGATCCTTCCATCGCTTTCTGGCTTTTCCTGGATCGTCATCCAGCTTCCTCTTTCCTTTATCCTTATCCGAGCCTCCGTTGGATGGTCCTCCACACTCAGTCGCATTCACCCTCTTTAACTTTAAATCCATATTAGCATCTTCTTGCCGAAGGAATCTTTCGGCTTCGTGGAAGAATTCCCCAAGATCCATTGGTGGGTCTCGTATTAAAGATACCTTAAAATCTGAGTCCTCTCTGACTCCCGATACCGCCGCTATCAAAACCATCAATGGATCCGGCCGATCCACCGAAGTAACCGCCGCATTGAATCGTATTAGAAAAGCTCTAAGCGATTCATCCGTCCTTTTCTTTACCGACGTTAATGTCATTACGTTCTTTGGTCTCTTGATATGAACCCGAAACTGCCCCAAAAACCTATCCACCAATTCCCTCCAGGTTCTGATAGATCGTTCTTCCAGCTGCCTAAACCACATGGCAGCCAAGTCCGTCAAGTATAAAGGGAAACATCGGGCCATCACTTCCTCCGATGCCCCCAGCACTTCCGTATGTCTAGTGTATCTCATCAAGTGATTGGTCGGGTCAGCCTTGCCATCGTATACTTCCATGCTAGGTATCTTGAACTTGGGTGGATTCTGAGCTATCCTGATTTCCTGAGTAAACGGACTCTTGTTCACTCCTTCCAAATCTTTATTGGTCAAACCTCCGCGCATAGTTCTCCTAATAATCTCAACTAATCCAGCATTGTCTGTCAAAGATTTTCCCCCATGCCCTCGAGGGAACTCCGGTACATATTCTTCATGCGGTTCACTGATGTTAGCACTCGCTCTAACCTGTTGAGCTCCGTCCATAGGCCTTTCAGTATCAGATCCCGTGGGTCTGCCCCCAAGCCTTTGTTGATTGCCATCTAGTTCTGCATTCTGTCCTCCATCGGGTTCCACGACCCTAGTTCCTTGTCCTGCACTTGTAGCCGCCGTAGTTGGTCCAAGGTTCTGTGTTCCTACAGCTCTCATTTGTTCGAAGAAGGTTTGCATCATGTCCTGCTGACTATTCAACAATCTCTCTTGCAATGAATTTGCCATAGCTTCCATTTCATCCCTGGTTATGTAAATGGAAGCATGTCCTTCTCCAGCTCTGGAGGATGCTTCTTGACTTCCTTCCTGCTGGCTACTCTCAGCTCTTTGTCTCCTGCTTGTCTGACGAGTCATTGTCTTTTCAAATCCAAACTTTTCACTCTTTTCAAATCCAAACTTCAATCCGATGTAGCGGGTGCTAATCCTTCTCAGTGAAAGAACCAAAGTGTTTGCACCAAAAATGGTCACAAACCCAATATCGTGAAAGCACCAAAATATGAATATAAATCAGCAGTATTAATCACAGATCTAAGTAAACAGCAAGCAACAATTCAGAAGTGATGAACAGAGACACAAAATTTATAGTGGTTCGGCTATCTCCGGCCTACGTCCACTTCAAAGTTTTATCCTCTATTGATTATCCTTGCTTGTTACGGATGATTAAAGTAGTAGCAATAGAGAATTTCGAGTACAATTGTTGTATTGAAGTGTAGAAATGAATCCGGTAGAGTCTGGACGTCCAATAGCCAAAAGGTCCTTTTTCTGTAGGGTTCAGAGGGCTATTTATAGGCGTAGGAGGTTGATATCGCGCTCAAACTTCGGGAGACTTCTTCTGGCACGTGAGTGGGCCCACGCGACCGACCCTACCAAGTTTCGACTCGATCTGCGATCGATACGAATCCATTTCGTATCCATCAAAAAATGATCCAATCGGAATGAAACTTGGCAGGAACATTCTTTACCTTGTATGCAAGCTGCTGTGAAAATTTCTTTGCACTTGGATCAACAGTTTAGGAGATATGATCGGCATGAGTTGATGTTCTTTGGAAGGCTGTCCAGTTCGAATCCATGGCTTCGTATCCCTCCTGTTCGATTCGATCAAGGCACATGCCTATCCGCTGACGTGGCGCTACTTCCCAGGCCATATCCTAAATTCGTGCCGAGTTGAAGGTTTCTTCCTTCGAACCATGCATGTCCTTCGCCGCTTTGAATGCTTCTCCCCTTGATTCGTGGATCTCCTTTGTTCGCATCCGCATTTTATGCTTGTTCGTATTCATAACATCATACATCAATTCATGTCCTCCTTCGTATCGACTCCAGGAGTACATTTCGTACCGCTTCCATATGCGCTGATCGATACGAAATGAGCATGGGGGGATCGATACGAAGTGGTCATGAAAATGGACACGAATCTCATCCTTGGGATGGATACGAGCGAGACCTTACCTAATAGATACGAACAAGGCTTTATCTGATGGATACGAACAAGGCTTTACCTGATCAATGCGAAACCATTGAGTCGAGTCCATGCTGATCGATACGAACGATATCGATTCGAAGTGCACCACTATGCTCTGTCTCTGATCGATACGAACAGTATCGACTCGAAATGCCAACAACCGATCGATGCGAAATACATCGATACGAAAAGATCACCGCACGCTTGCTTACCAATCTGGGTCTACTGCTATCGAGTCGAAATCCTTCTGGCCTTCCCACCTGATCGATACGAACGCCATCAAGTCGAACCAAAACCTGATCGGTTCGAACTTCATCGAGTCGAACCACTACCGATCGATACGAACCCAATCGATACGACACACTCTCTGCTGATCGATGCGAAATGCTTCGATACGAACCAGTCCTTGCGCATCTTAATCCATCCGTATCTCGAGCATACGAACTCCGATCGACCTGAAATTTGAAATTTTTGGCTTTTCTTAACCTCGATCATCATCTCCCATCGATTCCGTCCTGATCGGAGCTCGAACAAATTTTAACGACATCGATTGCAACCTTGTTTCCAATCGATTTTCAATCCTGATATCCATCATTCCTTGCCAATTTGTTGATATTCCAGCTTTGACCAAAAAGTGGGATAATAATTCCCTTTCCTAGTTCTTGGCAACCCATCGATGAAGTCCATCGATATCATCTCCCATTTCCACTTTGGAATCTCTAAAGGTTGCAATAATCCCACAGTCATCTGCTGATCACCCTTCACTTGTTGACAGATCGCACATCCATTTACGAAGGTAGCAACGTCCTTCTTCATTCCTTTCCACCAAAAAACTCTTTTCATATCCTTGTACATCATCAAGATCCCCGGATGGATACTTAACCTGGAGCGATGGTTCTCCAACAAAACTTCTTACCTAAGATCCTTGATATTCGAAACATCGATTCTCCTATTGTATGACTCCCTGGTCATCGATCTTGAAACTGGTGCACTGTCCACTCTTAATTTTCCTAATGATTGCTCTCAAACTCCTATATGTTGCTTGCTTGCTTGCAATCCTTTCTAGTAGAGTCGGAGTAACTTCTAAAACATCTAAAATTACATTTCTACTCAAAGCGTCCACCACCACATTTGCTTTCCCTGGTATATAGAGAATGTCCAAATCATAGGATGCCAAAAATACCACCTATCTCTGCAGCCTCAAGTTCAGGTCTTTCTGGAAGAAAAGATATTTTAAGGGTTTATGATCGGTGAAAATCTCAAACTTCTCACCCAACAGATAATGCCTCCATATCTTCAAGGCAAAGACGATAGCCAACAATTCTAAATCATGCCTAGCGTAGTTCTCCTCAGTGGCTTCAACTGCCTACTCGTGTACGCAATCACTCTTCCATTCTGCATCAGAATAGCACCAAGTCCTACTCCACAAGCATCGGTGTATACTTAGAACCTACTCCTTCCATCTGGAATAGCCAGAATAGGTGCACTAGTTAACCTCGCCTTCAGATCCAGAAACGCTTCTTCACACTTAGGAGTCCATTTAAATTTCACTCCCTTCCTAGTCAGTTTGGTCAAGTGAGTGGAAATCTTAGAGTAATCTCGGATGAATTTCCTGTATTAACCCGCCAAGCCAAGAAAACTGCAAACTTCCGTAGGAGTCTGCGGTTGCTTCCACTCTTGAACAGCTGCCACCTTGACCGGATCCATAGAAATGCGTTTTCCAAATACGATGTGTCCCAAAAATCTTACTTCCGACTTCCAGAAATGGAACTTCGAAATTTTTTCTTTTAGGACATGTCTCCTCAATATTTCCAATACTATCTCCAAATGACACTTGTGCTCCTCCTCTGATTTGGAGTAGATAGAATGTCGTCGATGACCACATGCACAAACTTGTTCAGCACATCTCGAAAGACACAGTTCATCAGATCCACAAAATAAGCTGGAGCGTTGGTTAGCCCAAAAGGCATAAACAGCCACTCATAAAAATAGTTGGGTCCTCTGAATGCAGTCAAGGGTATACTGTCTTTAGCTACCCTTAGCTGGGGAAAACCCGAAGCTAGATCCATTTGGGAGAACACAGTCGCCCCATGAAGTTGATCGAAAGATCGTCAATACGAGGCAAGGGGTACTTGTTCCTAATGGTTACCTTATTCAATTCCCAATAGTCTACACAAATTCTTAAAGACCATTCAGATTCGGTTACAAATACTACAGCAGAACCTCAGCTGGAACGACTAGGTCTAATCAATCCTCTCTCCAAGAAATCATGAGTCTGCTTCACCAATTCCTCTCTCTAGGAGCCATCCTTCTACTTAGTTGAACCACCGGTATCGCTCCTGGAACTAAGTCGATACGGAATTCAATCTCTCGACATGGAGGCAAACATTTGACTTCCTCAAAGACGTCTGGAAAGTCTCTAACAACTTCGATGGTTCCTACTTCTTCTTGAGATGCCTCGAGCCTATGCAAAAGACTACCCAAGTGAATTCCTAAAATATCGCAAGTCATTCTTGCAATCCTTCCTAGTTCGGTTTCCAATGACACGGTTCTCTCTTCATAAATCAAAACAGCTTTATGCTTGTCTAACCAATCCATTCAAATAAGGTCAACTCCTTTAAAATCCAATACAAATGGATCACACGAGAAATTATGGGATAGATAAGAAATTCTTAGACCTTTACAGACCATGTCTAGTTTGGTCACTCCCCCTATGGGATTAGATACAAAAATAGGGCGGTCCATGGCACTTGGGGTAAGATGAAATTTCTCTACCGTTTCCAAGGAAATAAAACTAAGGGAAGCACCAGAATCAAACAAAACTCTAACATAAATGCCATCTAAAAGCAAAGTACCTTCAAGGATGCCTTTTCCTTTCCCATAAGTAGAAGTTGACTGTCCACTTTGAATAACAAACACTTTGTTCGGTTGAGCTTTCTAGAGAAGTGGGCAAGCTTTCACAATATGCTCGGGTTGTTAACAATTGAAACATAAGGACTTTCGAACCATCGTGGAAATGTGTCCACTCTATTGCTACTTCGAAGCTCCACCTCTAGGACACTGTTTGGCCAAATGACCTTCCTGCTGGCACACATAACATTCCCGAGCTGCATTGTTACCTTCAGGTTTTCCTTTACCCTGCTTCTTCCAGTTCGGGTTGAATTTCCTTTTATTCTGATTGGTAGCATTTCCACTCAGTGCTGCCACTATTGCCAAGGGTTTCTTTTCCATAAGCTCTTCATATCTCAAAGCCATATTTATCAGTTCCACAAATGATCCTCTAAGATGTGCATTCATCTTCTTATGAAATTGGGGCCTCATTCCAAGTACAAACACTTCGTTCTTCTTAAGCGGTGTGTCATTAAGACCAGGTGCATAGCGAGTCAACTCGTTGAACTTGGTTTCATACTCTGATACTGACAAATTTCCTTGCTTAAGGTCCAAAAAATTCCTATACAGTCGAGTCTTCCCTACGGTAGGCATAAACTATTCTTCAAACACTTCCTTGAACTTGCTCCAAGAGAAATCATCCTTGGGAACATTCATGGTGACTGCGTCCCATCACGAAGCTGCTACCTCCTGAAGTTGCCATGACGCCATAACTCGCTTCTGCTTATCTGACAGATCCAAACTCTTGGAAATCCGCTCACACGAGCGCAACCAAGCTTGAACTTCAATGATAGACTCCGTACCCTTAAAAGGCTTTCCTTTGAGATTGGTAAATCTTTGCACAGCGCTGCAAAGTTCACTTGAGCCGGTATTGGGTTTACAGCCTCGATAGTTACCCTTCCACCTTCAGCATTCGGACCTCTTCCATTTGTGGTTATCGTGCTACTCACGCCTTTGCCTCTTCTTCCCTTGGAACTCATGTTAGCAACCTAGACATGGTAACCTAACAATCAGGTAGGTGTATGTATATGTGTGTATATATATATATATATATATATATATATAAATTACAAGCACACTTTCTCATGATGGATATTAATCCAAAAGCCTAGGTATTATCTCAACCTAGCGCTCTGATACCAATTGTGATGACTCGTCTTTCATTCCATAGAAAGACGTATCGTAAATTAGAAAGAAATAGGTAGAAAAGAAATAGATAGAAAAAACTAAACAATCATCAAGATCTCATAGTGGAACGAAATAAATATATTACATCACATATATATTACGCAATAGTCACTGATACCATACATCAGAGTCATTTAGTTTTACAATATCATATTAGACGGTAGTGATGACCTACCTATCCATTACAACCCAAAATGCAAACAGAGATACTAATACAGTGGAATAGATATATCTAGATACACAAAAGTCTTCGGTTCCCAGTCTTCTCCAAAATACTTCAAGCCAACCTATTAGAAGATCATCAAATTAATATTGCGAAAAATCTCGGGTTGTCACAATTTGATGGTTAGAGGTCGGCGATTCTGGACTTGCAATTTGACGAATCAAGAACATTAAAAGGAAGGGAAGTCATTGCTTCAACGTGGATTCAAATACATCATTAAATTGGTAATTTTAATTCATATTACAATAATTAAATTGTATTCTATGAACCTATATGAGCAGTTTCATATCTGTTCAAATATATTGCTGCTATATGTTTAGTTATGTAAGTAGATGTGGTTGTCACAAATCAGTTTGATTATGTGTATAATTGTTTATTATATTATTTGATTTATGTACATGCAAATATTTTTTACTGTACAAAATAAATTTTTGTCATTAATAGTTTTTTTATATATATTTATTAATAAATTTATATATATATATATATATATTAATGTACATTTCTGTCTCATAATAGCATATATGCATATATAAGATATATATATATATATGATTTAAATTTTTTAGTACACTTATTTGTATTTAATATGAATTTAAAAATTCAAAAATTAATTATCATACATATATTCATATTTTTAAATTAACATTTATTGAATTTTTCAATTGTTTATTATATATAAAATAATTTACATTAGAAATTTAGTTTCATGTTTAAAAAATATATAATATCATTGCAGAAATATTATATCATTTCAGAAACATATAGAAAAAATTTAGGAATTTTTCATTAAAGTTTATTACTTTTAGTAATTAATAATATTTCGAAAAAACTATTTATGATTTATTAAAAATAATAATTTAATTAAAAAATTCTATAAACTGTAACCTTTCATTCATGATCCTAGAATTTATAAAATTTTCAAATTTTAATTTTTAATAATGTATTATTTTATATTAAATAATTATTACCGAATCAATGTATTTGTTTTTAAAAATAATATTCAAATTTGAAAAATCTTCAAATTTTTTCTAAACTCTATTTTATGATCCTAGATTTTCAAAAATTATAAAATTTGAATTTTCATCAATATATTATTTTATTCATAATGTATACAAATTAAAATACTAAAATTATTATGCTTGAAAAACTAAGTTAACTTTGAATTAAAAATAATTTTTAATAATTGTTCTCTCTGTTTCTATATGTATATTTGTCTCTATATAAATGTTTTATGTTCATATATTATATATAATATAATGATACACACATATGTGTGTGTATTGTAACACATATACATGCACATATTTGGACAACATACATGACATACAAAGTGAACTAATATGTCTATTGCGATGTAAATTCCAACATCTAAATATAGGCATATTATACATTTAATGGATTATTACGTTACACACGCACTAACACATATTTGTATACGATACATTTATGTATAAAATAAATGAAATAAAATTAATTTAATATCTTAATATATTTGAATTTAAATAAAATAAATTATTTTATTTAAATGAAATTTAGAAATGTTCTAATTCAGTTAGACTTCATAGGCCCAATAAAAGATCCAATAGTGCAAATTTTTAGAAATTTACCCATAACTTCCTCTACAGGCTGGTCTAATCCAACAATGATATCAAAGCCCAATAGCTTATGTGGTCAAAATTAGTCATATTATGGCTAAATAATTACGCTTTCCCACTTAGTACGGTGTCTAGAAAGGTACATTTAGGATTGGAATTGGGTAATCAAGTACCCTGACATACTTGATTACCTGCCTGGCCCGAAAGGTGAAGTTAGCCCAAAGGTTGCTCCTAATAGAAAAGACCCAACTTAATTTGGGCCTTGGTCTAATTTTCAAAATCGTTTTGAAAATTAATGTTAAAGATTTTAAATTTGAAATAAAACATGTTTATTATAAAAACTATAATAATATATAAGTTTTCAAATGTTTGAAAGGATAATGATATTTACAAAATGTTTGAAAACATTTATATAATAATTTCAAATTTAAAATTTATTAATAAGATTAATAAAATAAATTAATTAAATATGTTAATTAATTAATGCATATATGCATGTATTACACATGTTGATATATGTTATGTTATTTTAAAATGTTTAAGATACATAAGTATAAGTGTATGCATACAAGATAAATTTTGAAATTAATAATTTTAATATAAAAAATTAATTGAATAAATTAATTAAAAGTTAATTAAATAAATAAAATACACATATATATGATATATGTGTGTTACACTATAAAGGTTATAGTATACACTATAAATGTTATAGTAGACATGTCCAATATAAAAGTTATATTTGAATACTAATTTAAAATGAATTAAATAATATTTATTTAACGATATATTATACATAAGACTATCATATAAGTAATATGAAATATAAAAGTTATATAACAATAAAAATTATATGATGTGTGTATAACCTAAATGTGGAACATTAAAGAAACCCAAACAGACTTAAAAAATAAATACATATGTAAATGTACATATACCGTGATTTCTGATGTGTCTGACACTTGAATTGCTAGGGTATTTCACAAGAAATATATTATTTTATAAGTCGATATCACTCAATATATATATTGAAGATTACGAATCTTCAATATAATGTTGTCCCTACCATAGATATATTAATAAATTACTTACATACTCCTTAGTTGTTGAGCAAACTCAAGCTAGGGATGTTATGCATAGTATTATTAATATATTGAACAGATGAGGTAGATAACTATATGTTTTTGCTGAGCAAACTCAATGTACATATACTATACTTAGGTCATCACGATATGGTAGGTATGAGTGAATAATCTCTTTCGATTTGTTGAGCAAACTCAAGGTCGAAATGAGATTAGAACAAGGAAAAATGGGTTAGGAGTTGTATATGATACAACCGATAAGGAGTTAACCATCGGTTGTGGGGCTATGATTTGTTGAGCAAGCTTAAGGTTAGAATACCAAAATAAATGAGTCCTAACACCCACTAGTGAAGTGGTAAGACTTCTAAGTTTCATCTAGGGTGTGGAGAAATATAAAAGACTAGTGGGAACCCTATTAGAAAAATGAAATGGTAACATTTAACACATATGCTATATAATGTTATAATTATCTATAATGATAAATTTGTGCATTTAATATAATTGATAAAACGTTAATCAATTAACATATACAAACGAACTGAATTGAAAGTTGATAAATAGAAATATAATATATACTTATTAATAATTCTAATTGCATGTTATATAATGTTTCTATACCCATGCAAGTCCCCAATTTCAACAACCTAATACATTCGTAAGTGGCCACTTATATGTTTATTTGGTTTAGACCGTGTATTGCATTTTATGAGTTTTTGAACTGTAAATGTAATTCAAGACTATGGATATTTGATTCATGTACTTTCACATATAAGTGTTATATGGTGAGCAGTCATAGCTTGTGGGGTACAATATTCCGATGAAGTTAGTTCATTCGAAGTAAGCCAATAAACAGTATTTTAAGATCATGTATTCAACTTGAGTGATTTCAAAAGGATCATATTTATGTTTTGAACATAATTTTTGTAAACTAAAATCAGTTTTATAAATAAAAAGGGTCATAAAGCGTTTATGAATCCCTATTCTATTTGCACTAAGAAACAATTGTTGTTTCAAGATATATAAACTTCATTGTGAAGGAATTTCTTTGAGAAATTTTTGGTAATTAAATTGAATTGGATCCGATCCATAGATAGAACTAATTACATGAGATGAAGTGAAATTAACTAGCATAAATGAACACATAGCATTACAATGTATAATAAGTATTCTCGTACATCGAAGAGAAACTATGAGTTTATTATTAATGTCGAAAATATACATTACCCTCGGTTGTTCAATTAAACCATTAAGATTGTTGACTCTATATGGTATGACGTGCAGATCTAAAAGAATTCCAAGTAAGTTATCAAAATATGATTTTAGTGGTCGTAACCAAAGAGATGTGATCCATCGACCGAGATTGTGTCTTTATTGGAAAGACTAATGTGGTTGGAATTAAATTGCAATGTTGATAAGAATAATATCGTAAATTTCAATTGTTGAAATTATCATAACAGATTCGGTATTTGACATGCTCAAGTTAATAAGGATTTACTCACAAATTATCACTCGATAAGACTTAGTGTAGGTTCTTATGTATTGAAATGGAAAATTCTAAATAATGATTTAGAGTAAGCCGTTTGCACATATTAACCAAAAATGTCTCGAAGTCAGTGGGAGCGATATTAGGTTTGTGAGTCTTTGGATATGATCAAAGAAATGGTACTAATGTATCATTTTATAAGCATCAAAATTGAATAAGTTATTTGACAGAATCAAATACTTTGATTTTCATTCAAAGTGCAAAGGAAGCGTGTGTTCATAAGAAAGAACATTAAAAGGTATATTGCTATTTCTAAACTATAAGTAAACAACATGTTGTTGATTTTAACAATATGCTTGTATTAAAATCAACTTTAGTTATTTTAATACTCAATTTTGGGTTGTAAATGATGTCTTTTATGGTGAGTATAAAAGATATAGGGATTGTTCCAAAATGATATAAAAGAGCACCTTATTAAAAGAAGAACATGTATGTTAGATTGCTTTTGCATTAGCAATAGGAATTATCATACAGCTTATGTTGTGTATGATATTGTGTTTTGTTTATGTATTTGATACATGGAGCAAATAAAAAATCCAAATTAATATCACTAAATGTTTGTTTGAGGTGTTCTCGCGTATTCACGAAATACTAGAGAATTGTTTATAGAAACAACGAACTCGTTATGATGGAACGTTTGGACACAAATTTTTATAAGTGACATTGAGTATAACATGTCAATGATAAAATTCAAGTCTTTAATTTGAATATGTTTCAAAATAAAATTGATTGTGGTCGACTCAACGAAACGTTGAGAACATTAACTTGAATTGCGCTGCAATAAACCAATTCATATAGATATAAATGCAAAAATTTATTATTGAACCAAAGGTCATTCCAAATGTTGAGAATCCCATAATATTGTTATAAGATAACAATGTCATGAAATTGGTCATGATAGAACTTGAAGCTCACTAGAAGTCGAAAGACATACTTCGAATCGTTCCACATGATAAAGGCAGTTTATCAGTGTTAGAGAGAGTTAATCGACAAAGTAGATGATTAAAATATAATAGCATACCCATTCACTAAGGGACTAACCTAATTGATTTTGAAAAAACTTATTGGAGAAGTTGGAATTAGATTCCATAATTGACCTCAAGTGTAGGTGGGAGATTGATAGAGTTAGGGGTATGGCCTTAGGGCAATTATGTGATTTGTTACATATATCTAACTCGTTGACCAATCTTGTTTGAAATAAAAGGTATTCTCTTCCTATTATATACTTGATATAATGTGATTATATTAATTAATTAACTTAATTAAAAGTATATTTGATAGAAAAATCCGTAAATGGTATATTTTGAGATAGTAGTTACAAAGTGTTGTAACCGTGAGTAGTTTACCACAATGAAACAAATATACCATTTTAAATGTTCCTAGTCAAGATGCATCGAGAGTGGATATTGATGTTTCCTTTGAGACTGGAGTACGTAACGCTCTCCAAATGTTAGGCAGTGTATTACTCATGACTAGTGGCACCTATGGGTTACGTACTAATAGTTGTTGGACAACTATGGAACGCTCACTCGATAGTTTCTGTTGGTTTATATAACTAAGGTCAAACAGAAAATATCGATGTGACTAATTTACATAGTTCTTTCGACCTAAGAGTACTGTGGATCTTCAATATGAAAGCTCCGCTTTGATTATAGCCAAATCATGGTTGGCGTCCATTGTGTGACAATAGTTGGGTCGAGTGGAAGTTCTGGAAGTGAAGCACTATTCAAGAGAGGATTCGTCTCCTTAGTTATATGTGGTTAGTATTACAGTCAACTCAAGTGAACTCAAAGTCAAAGTCTCTGGCCAGAGCATTTAAGTTAATAATAATTGTTATCATTGAACCTAGGACTTTGTATTTAGACTATAAAGTTGAATATGGATGAGGTTGGAATTTTGACCATTACTAAATACCATAAGTCCAAAGTGATATAGTTTTGACGAAGAGAAATGGTGTAAACAAATGTCACAACCGCTCAACGCTTATTAAACTAAATTGGATTTTATCGAAAATGATTAAGCGATAAATTTGGCCATAATGTCACACCAACTGCTAAGTGACGTATGAACGTTAACATAATTATAGTTCGATGTTAATCGTTGACCAAATTTACACCCAAGAGTTACACAGCCAAAATGATGAATTCCCTTAAGACCGAACGATCTAATTAGTTTATAATTGTTATAAATTAATTAATATTTATGAAATAATAATTATAAAATTTGAATATGATTTAAGAAATAAATAATATTATATATATTTATAATAGTTATAAATATATCGATCGATATACAATATCGACAAGTGATTAAATTAGATTGTATTGCATAGTATTTTGCTTGGGCTTAGATGGGTTTAAGATCCATCATTAGGGCTACAAAATTTTGGTTTTAGGAAGGTCTAGGGATGGCTAAAACATAAGGAAATGGCTTGGAGATAATGGGTTGAAACATAGCTCTCAATCCACTTCAAGATTCTCAAATATATTTCAAATTAAAATAATACTATTGATAATTAGAGGTTGGTGATTCCAGACTTGCAATCTAACGAATCAAGAATAGTAAAAGGAAGGGAAGTCATTGCTTCAACATGGATTCAAAGGCATTGTTAAATTGGTAATTCTAATTCATATTACAGTAATTAAATTATATTCTATGATCCCATAATGAGCAATTTCATATCTATTTAAATATATTGCTATTGTATGTTTAGTTAGGTGAGATTTTTGTAAGTAGATGTGGTTGTCACGAATCAGTTTGGTTATGTGCATAATTTGTTTATTGTACTATTTGATTTATGTATAGGAAAATATTGTTTACATTACAAAATTAATTTTTGTCATTAATAATTGTTATATATATATTTATTAATTCATATATATATATATATTAGTGTATATTTCTCTCTTGTAATATCCTATATGAAAACTTTAGCAAACTTATTTATATATAATATTAATTTAAAAATTCGAAAATTAATTATCATACATATATTCATAGTTTTATATTAACATCTATTGAATTAATGAATTGTTTATTATATATAAAATAATTATTACACTGAAAATTCAATTTTTAATTTTTTGAAAATATATATCATTTTAGCAACATATAGAAAAAATTTAGGAATTTTTCAATGAAGTTTATTATTTTTAATAATTAATAATATTTTGGAAAAACTGTTTATGATTTATTAAAAAGAATAATTTAATTGAATTTTTTTTTAAAATTTTTATTAACCTTTCATTCATGATCCTAGAAATTATAAATTTTAAGATTTAAAATTTTAATAACATATTATTTTACATTAAATAATTATTTCCAAAATCAATGTATTTGTTTTTAAAAATAATATTTCAACTTTTAAAAATCTTCATATTTTTCCTGAGCTCTATTTTATGATCCTTAATTTTTGAAAATTGTAAAATTTGAATTTTCATTAATAGATTATTTTATGTTAATTATTTATGGATGAAAACATTATGTTGTTCATAATATATACAAATTAAAATACTAAAATTATTATAGTTGCAAAACTAAGTTAATTTTAAAATTTAAATAATCTTTAATAATTTTTCTCTCTCTTTTTCTATATATACATATATTTATCTATATATAACTGTTTATGATCATATATTATATATAATATAATTATACATAGATGTGTGTATGTGTATTGTAACACATATACATGCACATATTTGGAAAACATACATGGCATACAAAATAAACTAATATGTCTGTTGCGATGTAAATCCCAACATCTACATATGAGCATATCATACCTTTTACGGATTATTATGTTACACATGCACTCACATATATATGTATATGATACATTTACGTATAAACTAAGTCAAATAAAATTAATTTCATATCTTAATATATTTGAATTTAAACAAAATAAATGATTTTATTTAAATGAAATTTAGAAATGTTCTAATTCAGCTAGACTTCATAGGCCCAATAAAAGATCCGGTAGGGTAAATTTTTTGAAATTAATCCATAACTTCCGTTGTGGGCTAGTCCAGTTCCAACAATTTATACCACTTCCAAGCACCTCTACTACATCCAGTCACTAAGCACATCTTAGATATTTACTAGCAAATCTCACTTGACCCGGAGGAATAAGTTTATAATATAGACTGCTTGAGCATCACTTAGGACTCACTTTCCTCTATAAGTAGGAAAGCTATTTTACAAAGTTGGGTATACAAATACACGATTCTTATCACTCAGGTACAACAACTCATTCAATCACTCCTCATAAATATGAGTAGAATTTTAGGAATTTTGGAGTGTGAATATAAGGATGTATAGCTGAATGCTCGGAGATTCATTAATCATAATGCAGTAAAATGTAAATAGTAGAAATTTATTAAGAGAATTGGTAAAAAAGTAGTAGTCTGTCTTTCCTTTTGTAGACTTGGGTAGTTCCAATGAGGAGTATCGTATGCCCGGAGAGTTATCGCCAACAATCAAAGAAGCACCATTGAATGGGAGCAACAATCTAGAAAAAGGGCGACAAAGGGATGCAGCAATGATCATACTTAATTCTACAATAATACATTAGTCAACCATTTCATTATCATCATCAAAACTAAATTTGTAACATTCTCCTCCATTTTTGATGATGACAACTACTTATATGAAATATATAATAATATTGCTCCCTCTGAAAAAGTGGCTTCCCTAAAAACATAAATGAGATATTTATCCCTCTTTGTCATCAACAAAAAGAGATAAATACTGTATATAATTTTCCTAGCTTACTTTTTTTTGTGAAAATACAGATAATGAAACTCAAAATTAAATTAAAACTTTTAAGGCACAAATCCCTCATTTCCTTCTTAATTTAATAGAAGTTGCTTAATAAACAGTTTAGTAAAAATATCTTTGATTTGAATTGCAGTATTAAAAAATTCTAGTGAAATATTTCCTTTTTTCAACATTGTCATGTAAATGATGAATCGCATATCAATGTTTTTAGTTCTTGAATGATATTTCTTTAAATACACATAATTATACATTTTGAAAATATTCGTTGCTTTCAAAAATATTTTTATTTTCCTTAAAATATATTTTCTCATAAAGCATAATGGAAAATGTTTAAATATTTATCCCATTTTTTATAAGCAATGTCTTAAAAATATTACTTTGTAATACTTAAAAAAATAACAGTACCAATCCCAAACTTTTTATGAAAATAAGTTAGATATACCCAATTTGCTACAGTTTCATTATCTATAAATGCTTGGTTTCCATCATATGTATGGAATATTTGCTATCTGAAATCCATCTCATCCTTTTGTCTTCCTTGGGTATGTACAAAAAATAAATTGTATATTTGGGCACCCACTTCTTACGATGGGGTCCAAGAGTTAGGTCGAAGGTAACTGTACCTAGGTGGTTTTAGTAAAAACTTTAAAATAAAAATCATTATTATATTGAACAATATTTAAAAAATATCTACATACTTTTGTCTAATCAGATTTTTTTGGGCATCCATACTTTAGTAGTCATTTTATAGTCTACTTTTGGTTGACTATTGATAGGTTTTCTAAAATTAGTATATAATATAACATATTTAGGTTGTCGTCTGGGTTTATTTGAATTTTTTTAAATCCTAAACCATTATTTTTATTAGTTTGTTTTGATATACTAATCAAATGAGACAAATTCTCTTTACCTTTATTAAATTTTGAAATATTAGTAGATAAATCATTTATCTTATTTTCCAACATAACTTTTTCATTGGTTAAAACTGTAGCGACCCAGAATTTCTAGTCGTTAATTTTGAACATTTAATTCATTTTAAATGTTAAATGTGGGTTTTGAATTGATTATGAAGTAAGAAGATTTTGGTTTAATCAATATAATTAGTTAAATATCAAATATGGGTATTTAATTGGATTTGAATAATAATAATTTAAATATTTGGAATTGGGATAATTGGAGAATCTGGATGTAAATAGATATAAAAATAGATTTAAAAATTTATTTTAGGTCTATTTGGATTTAAATAATGATGTTGGACTTTTGGATGGAATCAAAAGTCGATAGGTTTAAAATTTGGAATTTTATATTAATTTAATAATGTGATTTAACAGAATAATAATGTGAATAATCAGATTTTGATTTAAACTGAATCAGAATGATTTCTAATGTGAATATAAATTCTATACGGTTTATAATAAAGTTAATAAAATTTTAAAGGTGAAATTTTAAGTGATTTCGACGATTTTGAAAATCGCTCGAATTAATCGACGAGTTAAAATAGCCTTCCGTAGCATAGTCTCGGAATTCGACGAAACCTGTTCCATTGGATCCGTAATAGTTAGTAATTATCGGATTTTGATTTTCGTAGCAATCGCAGTTGTCGTTTGAACCTGGCAGCCCAAAACGCAGGGAAACTATTTTAATTGATTTAATTTAAAATTGATCGTTTATTTCCGTTACTCGCGCATATGATCGAATTAGCCTTCGAAATACGTTTCATTGTGTTCGAAAGGTGGGTAAAACCTTACAAACACTTGGCGGCACGTGAGATTTGGAGTTCATTTGTAAAAGTTCGTTAAAATGGAGAATATTAATAAAATATTATTTATATACGTATATATACACACGTTTTTGGCCAAAACCCTCGTTCTTCCTCTTGGCCGCCATCAGTTTATTTCAATGGCCGAAAACATCTAGCCATCTCCTCCACTTTTCTCCAAATCCGTGAGCTTATAGCAAATAGTTCCAACTGGAAGACCGAAGAGCATGGCGAGCTTAAGGCATCCAACGGTGGATCTAAGCTAATGTCACGGATTTGATGGCGAATTTGTGCCCGTTCGTCGCTAGTTTCTAGGGGTTTTGCGAGGTTTTGGTATAGTCGAGTTTGACGTAGTTCGAGGTGAAGGTGCAGTTGACGATGAGCTTCAGAGTGGTGGCCTCCGATCGAGGCGAACGACACCAGGGATGATCGTGATTTCGATATGTGGTAGCGGCAATGGGTTTGTGCGAACCAGGACCGTTGCATGAAGAAGATGTAGTTTTGGGCGGCCCTAATTTCCATCTCTCTGATCTGACGGCCAATGGTAGATTGGTAAATAAAAAATAAAAAATAAAAAGAATTTTGTTTTAAATTCGTAATTGAAACTTGTAAAATTCATATCTCGTGCGTTCATTATCAGATTCAAACGAAGCAAGAAGAGTCGGAATCGCAGCGATGAGTACTATGCAGTGGAACAATTCTAGAATCATTCTGAGCAAGTAAAAATTTAGGCTAAATCGAACGCCGTTCGATTTAATTTAAAATTTGAACGCTCGTCGAACCTCAAGGTGAGTTAATCTCACTCACATCTGGATGCCGTTTAATTTAAATAGTTATTTATTAAATGATTGATTGGTTGATTGGTTGAATATGGAAATTATTATCAAATTTGATCGATATTTATTTGTCGTGCTAACATATGTGGATGCTGGAAAAACAGATTGGAGGGATCCAACTAGATTCCTCACAATATAGAAATTATTTCCATAATTGAAGATGTATTTCATTTATATACCGTGATAGATTAATTTGGGAATTGAATTGTGCTTTGTTATGATTGGATGAATATAATATGGAATTTTAAATATAAATAAATAAAATGGGAGTAAAAAGGAAATGAAAAGAAATTTTAAGTTATGAATTTAAGGGAATTAAATTCGAGGAATTGGGTTAAAATTTGTAAATGGTTTTGAAAAATGGGATTGGAATGGAAATGAGAAACAGAAATTTATAAAATTGGGTTTATAAATAAAGTGGTATATTTATCGATGGATACATTTTGAAAAATAGATTTTCGGTAGAAAATTCTATAAGAAAGGTAAAATTGTTTAAAGGTAAAGATGAGATTGTCTTTAAAGGATGTGAAGTGTACTTTTTCCTGGAAATTTAGTATGTTTTAAAGAAAAGCTTTCAAAATATAAATGGGCATTTTAAATTGTGTTTTAGAATATTTTAGAAAGAATATTATTTTAATTGTTTAAAGTGTAAGTAAACATTTATTTAAGTAACTATGATATTTAATTATTTTAAAAAGTAAAGTAGTGTTAAGTTTTCAAAAAGGGAATTATAATGTAAATATTTGATTTAAGGACTTTATTTTAAAAGTTAAATTTGACTTAAATTACTTAGAAAGCCTCTATATATTTCCTTAACTATTATTTTCAATTGAGTAATTCCCAGAAGCTTTATTTAAATATTTAAGCATATATTTTGAGACTGATTTCCAGGAAATGGGAAATGTGTTTAAAAATAAAAATGGGGTTTTATTTTTAAAGCGTGGAAAGGAATTTACGGGATTGAAACATAAATTCGAATTGAGATAAATCAAGCAGGATTTATAAAAGGAATTCTTTGGATTATTATGGAATGGAAGTGTATTTCCCTTAAAAGCCAAGTACGTTATAGCAAATTTTTAAGTAAAAGTTAAAAGTTTTAAATTTGATTTTAAAAGAATGTTTTTAAGAAAATTCTTATTTAAGTTGTAAAGATTTCAGAAGTAAATATTTACTAAATTAGTTATAGTAGTAATTATTTTAAAAGGGGTTAATTGGTATATGCTTTAAATGAATATCATTAATATTTATATTTTATAAACTAGTTTTATTGTAAAGATAGTTTGGTTAAAGTTTTATTTAAAGAACTTGTTTAGGATTTCGTAACTTTTTAAAATTCAGTATGACTTAACATTTATTTTGAAGAAAATAGTTTATATTTTATAAAGCTGTTTTATTCGAAATATTTTTAAAAAGTGTGTGTATATATATATTTTAAATTAAGTATATAAGAAGTTTTAATATAAATGTTTTAATGTATTTCCTAGAATAAAGAATTTAAATTATTATAAATCTAAAGTATTGATACTTGGATGTTTTCAATGGAAATCAATATTTGGAAATTTATTCCATAAGGAGTGTGTGGTTTGAAACTGTTTTCAAAGGATTTGAAAATGGAAATACATCTTGCAAAGATATTTTTGAGGAAAATTAATAATTTGGGAAAATTATTTATTGTTTGATGGTTGTGTGTGAATGTTAATTGATAGTTAAATCCCCGACTATCAATATTGGCCAATGCGTTGATCGTTTCGAAAAGACCGGGATCGAGATTAATTTCTCGAAAACCACTTCGATCCGCTTTGTACGTTTTCGTGGGTAAAACTAGTTCGGAGTCGAAGATGAAGCAGTGAAGTGCAAGGGCTAGTCGCTACTAATCCTGAGGATATTTCTAAAATGGATGTAGTAGGAGTAGTGCCTTCGGTTCCGTTCGACCTTGGAACGGACTTGTACGGATGAAAGCTTTCGGAACATCGTCAGGTGGACGATGGACATTCTAAGTGAAACGTTCTAAAGGTAACGCTTAGCCTCAAGCTTTATCAACCGGGAATGACTGAAAATCAGGGGTTATGCAGCAAGGCTAGGTGGGTAACGCCCATTAGGGTGAGGTCATCACTGTCTAGATGTCCCTTTTTATTCGGCTTAGTGGTGCGGTAGTTGATCCCAACCGTCGGGTGATCTTACTCGGGATTATCCAGTAAGGGGTAGTCCCGGTCTTGTGTTGCAGGGGATTGGGAGTGTTCCTAGGTACGGTGATCTATGCCACGTACTGTGACAGGTGGTACCCCAGTGCCTAGTCATTAGTTGGAAATCCATTCTCCCTACGAGCCTTTTACGAGTTTTGTTTGTATTACCCACGATCGTGGCTAGTAGCTAGAATTTAATAAATGTAACAATTTCGGCTATTTTAATAAGTATTTGTATATACACACTATTATAATATCAGAGGATTTTATAAGAAATGTTTTAGCTATCGTAAGGTAAAAATCCGACATGTTTATTTCTGGCGTGGTCTTACGAGATTCTTTGTTTTCAAAAGGATTTTAAAACTTTAATAATCAATTTGGGTGTATTTTTATCAGCTGGTATTCCAGACTGACTCGGGTGTTATTTCATTATAATGCTCGGGTCAGACCGAGTATTATAGATTACATGAAAGGATGCTATGGAGCCCAGGAGAGGAGCTGGAGTCCGAGACGTATTACCGTATTTTTTTATATCCGCTGCTGTGATTATTTGAAATTGTCAGACTGGTAAATGTTGTTTGTTTATGATACTCTGATGATGTAATATATAAACAGATAAAGTTTTCATTTTGTGTAAAGATTTGATATTATGTATTATATTTTTATTCTGCTGCAATGGTTAGATTCTGATATTGTTTAGTTCCTTCTCTCTTCTATCTTCTTTCTTTTCCCTCATCAATCTGTCTTTCCCGGCACTCGATCGTCGGCATATTATACTGTGGAGTATTTTGTGTTGATTTTCGAGGGTCGAGAAGGGCGGGTCGTCACACTTGGTATTAGAGCGAGGTTGGCGATAACCTAGGCTCTGGTGGGGAAATTACTCATTAAACAGAGTCAATAGAAATCTATAATGAGTTGAGTGTATAAATAGATATGAGAGCGTACTTGTTAGTGAATATAAAAATTGTTTTTATGCTGTGTTGACTTATCGGTTGAGTGTTTATGAATTCTGGTCAGTACGGGAAGTACAACCGTATCGATAGGGGTTTCTAAACTCTTAAACAAGATAAACCGACATAGTATTGTTTTTAAAGTGGGTAAACGAAATAATTTTACCCAAAATTATATTTTGATATAAAAGGAATAATTTTATGAAATTATTATATATATTTGGATGTTTGGTTGTTGATATTATAATCAAATATAAAAATCTTAAATTTGAAAAGGTTTGTAACCAAATAAAATTTTATAAGTATGATTTATCCAAAAGAAGAATAACTAAATTTGAATTAAATTCGAATTTAAATCCTGAAAATTTTGAAAAGTGTTTTAAATGTATTGAAAACAAAAGTTTGAGAATTTAAAATATTGGGAATGTTTGAAATGTTTTCCAAAGTGTTTGAAGGCAATGATGGAGTATTATTTTAGGAAATATTTTTGAATGGAAATTGTTTCGAAAAGAATTTATGGAAATAAGGAAGCACTGACCTCACTTCAGTCGCTGGGAAATAATCCTGATGATCATGGCCACATCATCAGAATTCATTTTCGAGTTTCTAAGGTGATGGATTTCTTCCGTGGTGATTGGTTATGACATTTGTTTGGACTTGCTGGGTATACAAGTAGTTTTAGGAATTTCAAAAGGGGAATTGTTTTGGTAAAAACAAGTATTTTGAAATTCGGAGATTTGAATTGATATACCAAGTGGGTATGTGTTGATTATTATTTCAAAATGGTTTTGAAATAAAACCGGGCAATTGAATTCTGGAAAATTCTATTCAAAAATGCGAAAGTTAAAATGAATCAACTATTGAACCTATTAAGAGAAGTTGATTTAAATTAGAAGGAAATGAAAATTTTAATCCTAAAATTAAAATTTAACTTGAGAAAATGGTGGTGAATAAAATATATTTGAATTTAACTCAAAATAAGTTAAATAAAATTTGAAATTAAAATTGAATTAAATTGAATATAAAGTTGAAATGTAAAATGACTTTGTAATTGAGAGTTATAATTATGTAATGGAAATTTATACCCTTAAGCTATTAAGTGATATATATATATAATTTGGAATCGTGATTATAAGGTGAAAATGACTCAAATGAATAATATAAACTTTAAATAAATAAGTTGGTGAACTTAAGAATAGGAAATGGAAGTTGTGAAACCAAAATAAAATGGATGGATGTTATAACAAAAAGAATGGAAAGTTTAAGAATTGAATTCTAAATGAAATGTAAACTGAGATAAGGCAAAGGAAAATATAAAAGGTGTATGGACTTAAGTTAGTAAATAAGTTTTAAACTTATATATGGAGAAATAAAATTGGATTGAATTGGATCTAATTTAAGATTAAAGGGAATTGAGTTGAATTTGGATTGAATTGAAATCGAAACTCAGTTGTGTTATAAATAATCTTAAATAGAATTAAATTCTTATTTAAAATAGTGAAGAAAATGGTATGAATTTAAGTTGGCTAAATAAAATTTAGTTGAACTTGAATTAGAATTGGAGAAGAATTAAATTGAAAGAAAATTTAATCAAGTTGAAAGGATATTGTATGAATAAAATTTTAACTCAACTAAATCCAAAGGAAGTGTTTGAGATGAATTTAGCGTAAGCTAAATTAAATAAAGAGAAGTTTGAAGATGCATCTAGAGTGAACTAAATTAAATGGAATTTGTATTGGCATGGATGAAATTTTGGTAGTTTGTTAAAATTTTGAAAAGTAAAATAAAAACCCAGTTCTGGTATGGGATTTAATTTTGGCAATAAAAAGTTGAGATTGTGAATGAATAATGAAATTAGATTATAAAAGTGATGGTTTGAATTGTAAATAAATTCAAGTGAGTGAAATGATTTGAAGTGGCCTCATTGTTAATAAAATAAATTCAAAAATGAATTGAGAAGATGAATTAAAATTTAAAGTGGATTGAGTAAGTAAACAAATTGAATTAAAATTTGTAATGGATTGGAATTTGATTGGGTAAGAATCAAATTAAAATGAAAATAAAACTAATGTAAGAAGAAATGGAGTTATTTTGTTATTGAAATAACTTAAGCAAATTTGAAAATGATTGCGGTCGAGCTTTATAAGTGGTCTTGAATGAGATTTGTTTAGATAATAAAGTTGAAATGCAAGTGAAATGATTTTAATTAAATATTGTGATAAAATAAGGATGTATGGGTTGTAAATAATCCAGAATGGAATGATATAAATATAAACTTGAATTGGTTAATGAAATGGAAATGTAAGGGTAAGGATTTAATTTAATAATTGCAATGGAATAAGAATGTTTGGTTTGTGAATAATACAGAATTGAATCCAATCAATATAGTTTGAGCAGGAATTAATTTAGAATTGTTATTTGCTTGAATAACATAAAATTTGCATAGAAATGGGTCGTTTTGTTGCAAACGGAATTGAATTGATTTATAGAAGCAATGAAATTTGTTTTTAAATCAATTGGAATGGATTGAAATTTTATTAAGTGGATTTGTATATAAATGCAAGTGAATCATAAAGAAATGCAAATATATCAAATTTAAAGCAAAAAATTTGATTGTGAATCAATTTGAAAGTGAATTGAAATAAATTGATGTGAGCAAAGCATATGTAACATATTGAAGTGAATATAAATTGGTTATGGTGAATATGAATTGAGTATAGCAAACTTGGATGTAAATTCTTTTGAGTAGAATAAATGAAATATGGATTTGCAAAGGAGATTAGAATATTATTAAAACGTGTGGGTTACTTATATAGATGGATAACTTGTAGGATTTCGAAAATTGTTGTGTGGGCTTTGAGATTGACATGTTTGGTTTAGATTAATAAATGGAATGTTGTTGAAAATCTCGTATTATTGAAAACCGATGTGTTTGTTTGAGTAAGTATAGGTACGGGAGCCAATAGATAGGGTTGGAGAACGTATATGCAATATAATTAGCCGCTTGCTTTTGAAATGCTAATCAAAAGGTACGCCTACGCAATAAAATTGGGAAATGGTATATATATTGTGGTATATTTTGTTTTCCGACCATGTGGGTCGATGTATATATATTTTTGTCTATTGTGATATTGAAAAAGCTCCTCCGTACAAGAGAGATTGCCAAAATTTTCCGTAAATTTTGGGAGTTAGAAATTTTTTGAAATTTTTTGAAACGTTTCGTTAGCGACAAATTGATTTCAAATTAAAATTAAAATAAAAGGATGTTGGAATAGGAATCGAAACTAGCAGTTTTGATTTGAAACTAAAAAGTTTAGGCAAAGTGAATTTGAGATTTTCACTAAGTGGGTTTTGCTATTGGGTTGGAAGCATTCTTTCTACCTTAGCAAATTTCGGGGACGAAATTTTTATAAGGGGGAAGGAATGTAATGACCCAGAATTTCTAGTCGTTAATTTTGAACATTTAATTCATTATAAATGTTAAATGTGGGTTTTGAATTGATTATGAAGTAAGAAGATTTTGGTTTAATCAATATAATTGGTTAAAATATCAAATATGGTTATTTAATTGGATTTGAATAATAATAATAATTTAAATATTTGGAATTGGGATAATTGGTGAATCTGGGTGTAAATAGATATAAAAATAGATTCTAAAATTTATTAAGTCTATTTGGATTTAAATAATGATGATGGACTTTTGGATGGAATCAAAAGTCGATAGGTTAAAAATTTGGAATTTTATATTAATTTAATAATGTGATTTAATAGAATGATAATGCGAATATTCAGATTTTGATTTAAACTGAATCAGAATGATTTCTAATGTGAATATAAATTCTATACGATTTACAATAGAGTTAATAAAATTTTAAAGGTAAAATTTTAATTGATTTCGACGATTTCGAAAATCGCTCGAATTAATCGACGAGTTAAAATAGCCTTCCGAGGCACAGTCTCGTAATTCGACGAAACCTGTTCCATTGGATCCTTAATAGTTAGTTATTATCAGATTTCAATTTTCGTAGCAATCAGAGTTGTCGTTTAACCCTGGTAGCCCAAAACGCATAGAAACTATTTTAATCGATTTAATTTAAAATTGATCGTTTATTTCCGTAACTCACGCATAAGATCGAATTAGCCTCCGAAACACATTTCATTGTGTTCGAAAGGCGGATAAAACCTTATAAACGCCTGGCGGAACGTGAGATTTAGAGTTCGTTTGTAAAAGTTCGTTAAAATGGAGAATATTAATAAAATATTATTTATATACGTATATATACACGTTTTTGGCCAACCCTCGTTCTTCCTCTTGGCCACCGTTCGTTTTTATCAATGGCCGAAAACATCTTGCCATCTCCTCTACTTTTCTCCAAATCCGTGAGCTTATAGCAAATACTTCCAATTGGAAGATCGAAGAGCATGGCGAGCTTAAGGCATCCAACGGTGGATCTAAGCTAATGTCACGGATTTGATGGCGAATTTGGGCCCGTTTGTAACAACCCGCATATATGTCGATTTTATATTTAAATATTTTATTAAAATATTTTATCGATACTCGAAATTTTGTCCGAAAAGCTACGTTTTGCATACGGTCGAATTAGGACTCGGGACCACTCCCATTGAGTTTAAAATGCCGTTTGCGACCTTTTTGAGTATAAGCTTCGATATGTTTGGAGAAGGTTGATTTTTGCTACTTTTTCACTTAGGGTTTTGGTTTGGGCTGAGCCCACTTATGTATTCAGTCCCAACCCCTCTCCTCCTCATTTACTTCATTTCCAATTCCTAATACTCAAGCTAAAGCATCAATGGTGGGAGAGATTGGAAATTAAAACTCCAAAACCCTAGTTTTCTCTTGCAAATCAACTCTAGCTCCAAACTAATAGAAGAACCCATTGGTAAGCTTCTCTTCTTCTTCTTCAACTCATTCTCTAATCAAAATTCAGAAATTTCCTAAACCTAACTTAGGGAATGTTCTTCTTTTAAAGCTTAGAATCAAGCTTCTTGAGTTGGATTTGAAGAGTGGTTGATTCTCCATTGATTTCAAACATCTTCTTCAATCGTTTGGGTTCAAAGTCGAGATTTTTAATCTCACATCTAGGTCTATGATTATCTTCGATTGTTAGGTATGAATTCCTAACACATATTCATGTGCATTTGGTTTTGGTTTGGATTGATTTGGTGTATATTCCAATTTTTAGTGTTTCGAGTTCAAATCTTCAAAAATCATAGCTTTGTAGTTTGAACTTGTTTTTGGTGATACGTCGAAGAGCTTATAGGACCGGGTAGTCGATTGGCATAAACCCCTAGTGACCGTGCTCGCCCGATTGCATTATGAAGAAGATAGCATCTTCATTTCATAGGCTGGAAAACAGCCTTGGTTCCAGTCAGTCGACTGGACCCTTGAGTCAGTCGACTGGCTGTAGCACATAGGCATTCCGAAGGCAATAACTAGAGGCTCGGGTCCTCTGTTTCCCTGCATTCAGTCGACTGAATTTTTAGGTCAGTCGACTGACTGCAGGAAATTATTTTTCCCTGCTTCTGGTTCAGTCGACTGGACCTTTGGGTCAGTCGACTGACCTGCACCAATTTGCCTAATTATGCCTATTTGTGCATATTTTTGCTTGGTTTTCAAATTCCATCGACTCGTGTTATTTCCCACTTGTTGTTGCTACGACGTTAATGACTTCTATTTTTGGAATTTTTGGGAATATCCATTTTGATGGATTCGGATCGATTTCTTTGGATCTTTATTCGCGTCTTTGAATGTGAATTTTGGTGGTTGATTGTTCTACAATCATTTTTGTGTTTTGTCACTTTAGAAATATAAAGGTTTCAATACTAGTAGTAAATATCAAAACTCTTTCCTCAAAACGATTTCAACTCTATTTTCAATACCAAATTCGTTTATAAAACCGTTTTCCAATCTATTAGTATATACAAACCTTTACCTCACTCGTATGAGAAATCTAATTAAACGGCTTAGTAAAACAGGTGGTATGAAACGCTTGCGTTTACTTCGTCGGTTGATTCTTGGACTTGTTCGATTGAATCTCTTGTGACAATTTCCTAGTGGAGATCTACAATTTGTTCGTAAATATTTAAGTTAAGCTAGTGGTTATGGGACATGAAGCTAAGCTCATATATTTACTAGCTTACTCTAATTGACACTTCTTGATGATCATGGCGATCATTTTTATGATTTAGACTAGCAATGTGCGATGTCTCTTTTCTGCGAGGGAGACTAAACCCCGTTTTGTGGAGTTTCGACTCAAATTGGTGGGGTAGCAACCCATGGTCTTCGGGCCGTTTGTGAAACTTCGGCTCAATTTGTGATGGTTAGCAACCATGGAATTAGCATTCCGTTTGTGATACACGTGTTGGTGAGCCTTGTACTCCCGTTTGTGATAGGCCTCCCCCCTTTTGTGATTTCTGGATTTCTTGAGATGATTTCTAGAATTTGTGCTTCACCAATTTTTGTGATTTCCATTGATAAGCTTTATCGATATTTGTGCATTGGTGAATTTGTGCGTCATTGACTTTTGTTATTTCTGGATTTCGTGTGTTGAATTCTGGAATTTGTGTGTCATTGACTTTTGTGATTGACATTGATATTATCGTCAATATTTATGGTTTGGTGAACGAAATTAGGAGTATGACGTTTCTTTGATTCTTGTGTAGATTTTGTGACATTGAATAATCCCTTGATGATTTTCAACTACTTATATATATATCACAGCTTGGCATTGTGATTATTATGTGTTTAGTCATATCTCTTATTCTATATCGTTTCATCTGATATTTATAGTTAGACTGATCCGTTTATTATTTTTTTATTAAATAATACGCGGGTCAGACCGAGATGTTACAGGTGCTTCTGCTTGACTTCTCCCAAGGGATTTATTACTCTGACTTTTGGCAAACTACTTTGATTAGTAGTTTATTTTGTTATATACACTTGAGATATAGACTCATAGTTGTATTCTTTTGTATAGCACGTGTTGCTATTCTTTTGTATTATTGTGGATCTTTTTGACCACTACTTTGATATACACTTCCATGTGTTAATTATATTTCATATCTTCTTCCGCCTTTGTGATATGAATTATCTGTGACTGATTTATGTTATGCGTATTTCTATATTTGTTTTCCGAAGGATTTATATAGCCACTGTGTAGTAGCTTTGAGTGAGTATCGGTATGTCAGATTTCCTCTTGAAATAAAATGCATGTTTTACTATCTGACATATCGGTGCTCGCACAAAGCAATTACATGGATGGTCGCTCCTCAACAGCCTTATTCTCCGTGCTAGTTGACAGCATTCACCGTAATGTTCTTGGCTAGCGTGGGTATAGAGGTGGGGCGTCACAGCTTGGTATCAGAGCCAAACTTCGGAACAATATGGAATATTATAACAAGGATCATCGTCCTAAGTCCATCTTAGGAGTCGTGCTTTAGGATTTAATTCGAGTCTTCGTACCGTTCTATCCTATTTTCTTTTATGATTCCTTGTTTTATTTATCAAGATTTCTTGATAGTTATTTGGTAAATAACCTTTTTCTTCTTCTTCTTTCTTTCTAAAAGAAGAGAAATGTCTAGACCAGGCCGTCCCAGAGCAGTACCGTCTAGTGTTCCACCCCAAGATGGAGTTTTTATGACTGCTCAACAACTTCTTGATTTAGTGAAAAATGCTCAAGCAGCTGGAGATAACTCGGAACCTACTCACCCAAAGTCGGGATTTGCATGCTTGTGCAGCGATTACACTAATTTGGGTGGGGAGCCATTCAAAGGTTTCGAAACTATTATTGAAGTACAGGCTTGGCTAAGGTCATACGATCGAATCTTTTCTCGCATGAACCTTATTGACCTTCACCGAGTTCAGGTGGCCTCTAGTATGCTCCGAGAAAGAGCATTGGACTGGTACGAGCTTCTTATTTCTGAGATTAATGAAGCGGATCTCACCTGGGAGCAATTCCGGGAACGCTTCGAGTTGAAATTTGTACCAGAAGCAGAGAAAGTGACATTAGCTCGACGATTTATAGACCTTGTTCAAGGTGAGTCCTCCATGACTGATTACGTCGCCTCCTTCGAGTCGCTTTCCAAATATGGGGTTGAATACATCAACACCCCTTTAAAGAAGAACCAGAGGTTCGTCTATGGCTTAAACATAAATCTCATGAAGCCATTACTTCTAAAGTTAGAAGTTTCTTTTGACCAACTCATTGATATCGCTCTTCGTCTTGAAGAGGCGGATAGGGAGAATGATGTTGAAGTGGTGGGTTCCAAACCAAACTTCAACAACAAAAAGAGAAGGCCTAGTAAATTCAAAGGTCCTTATCCCAATAAGAAAGGGAAGCAAGCAACCCCCGTGGCAAAGACTTCTTCCTTTGATCGTGGGGAATGCTATAATTGTGGTTCGAAGGACCATTACGCGAACAAGTGTCCAGAGTCTCTCTCTTGTCGCTACTGCAAAGGTCCTGGTCATGTTATATCTTCATGTCCCAAGCTTCAGGGCAAGAAGGAGGGAAAGTTGAATATTGCTCAAGCCCCTGGCAACACATCTCGAAATCAATGTATTTCTCATTCTATCCTTGATGGAATTATTTATTTCGTGATCGTCCTATTCGAGTTCTTTTCGATACGGGTGCGTCCCATTCTTTTATATCAAAAGAACTTGTTGATACTTTTTTTTTGGATGTTTTGTGTTTAATGACTTCTTTGAGAATTGCGAATCCGGTTGGTGGATCCGCGACAATCAGTTTATTGTGTAAAGATGTCGAGATTATTTTGTGTGATTTTTCTTTCCGAGCCGATTTGCATGTCATGCGTTATTTAGGCTTTGGAATAATTTTGAGAATGGATTGGCTTAACCGTTATGAAGCTCATATCCTATGTCCTGAGCGGATTATTCATCTTCGACATCCTCAATCTGTTAAGAATATTTCTATTAATCTTAAAGATTCAGATTCTAGCTTGGTTGCATCTTTATATTCTTTAAATCCTCGTGATGACGACGATGATGATGAAGGTGATATTATTTCTCTTATTCACGTCGTTCGTGAATTTTCCGACATATTCGAGCCCGTTTTAGGATTACCACCTAAGCGAGCAATTGAGTTCAGAATTAATCTTATTCCTGGAGCTCAACCTATCACTCGTCCTCCTTATCGTTTGTCCAATAAAGAAAATGAGGAGATGCGCATACAATTATCCGATTTGGAAACGAAACAATTTATTCGCTCTAGTTCCTCGCCTTGGGGAGCTTCAGCTATTTTTGTGAAGAAATCCGATGGTACACTTAGGTTTTGCGTTGACTACCGCAAGCTTAATGATCTTACTATCAAAAATAAATATCCTTTACCTCGAATTGATGATCTACTCGATCAACTTAGTGGTGCTAGAGTCTTTTCACAATTAGACTTAGCTACTGGATTTCATCAGCTTCGTATTGCAGAGGATAGCATTCCTTTGACATCGTTCCGAACTCGGTATGGATCTTATGAATGGCTTGTTATGCCATTTGGTTTAACGAATGCTCCGGCTTATTTCGTTGACCTTATGAATAGAGTTTTCAAAGACTTCCTCGATCGATTTGTTCTCATCTTTATTGATGATATTCTTGTGTATTCAAAAACCGAGGAGGAACATGAGAAGCATCTTCGGATTGTGTTGGAAACTCTTAGGAGTAATCAATTGAAAGCAAAATTTTATAAATGTCATTTTTGGCAATCTCGTGTAAAGTTTCTCGGTCATATTATTTCCGAATCCGGGATTTCCGTGGATCCTTCAAAGATTGAAGCGATTCAAAGTTGGAAGAAACCTGAGAGTGTGACTGAAATCCGCAGCTTTCTCGGATTGGCGGGCTATTACCGTCGTTTTATTAAATACTTTTCTAAGATTGCCGTGCCTCTTACTAGCTTAACGAAGAAAGGTATTAAATACATTTGGTCGGACAAATGTGAAACTTCTTTTCAAAAACTAAAAGAACTCCTTTCAGATGCTCCTATTCTTGTTATTCCCGAGGGGAATCAAGATTTCGTTGTTTATACCGATGCTAGTCGCGTTGGTTTGGGTGCTGTTCTTATGCAAAGAGAACGTGTTATTGCTTATGCTTCTAGGCAATTGAAGCCTACTGAGACTAGATATGCCACTCATGATTTAGAGCTCGCGGCTATTGTTTTCGCCCTTCGTATTTGGCGTCATTATCTTTTAGGAGAGAAATTTGTTCTTTATACCGATCATAAGTCCTTGAAGTATTTATTCTCTCAAAAGGAACTTAATTTGCGTCAACAGCGTTGGCTCGAATTTCTTGCACCATATGATCTTGATATTCTTTATACTCCCGGTAAGGGTAATCGTGTCGCTGATGCTCTTAGCCATAAACAACAAGCTGTTGTTTCTATGATGATATCCGAATGGAACGATCTCGAGATTTTATCCACTTGTGAAATTCGAGACCGTATTTCTGATTTATGTTCATCTCTTGTTTTATGTAGCCTTGAGGCTCATCCTTCTCTTCTAGACCGCATTCTTGAAGCTCAAAGGCTAGATCCTGAATTGGCTCTTCTTGGCCAAAATATTAAGGATAAAATTGATATTGAAAGTTTGAAAGACTTTGATATCGATTCTCGTGGCGGCATTCGAAAATTTGGTAGACTTATCGTACCAAATATTGGTGATCTTCGTAAAGATATTTTAGAAGATTCCCATCGTTCTAAATTTACCATTCATCCCGGTAGTAGCAAAATGTACGCGGATATGAAGCGACTTTATTATTGGGAGGGAATGAAACTTGACATCGCTAACTTCGCTAAACGTTGCATAACTTGCCAACTCATTAAGGCCGAGCATCAAAGGCCCGGTGGGTTATTGCAACCTTTAGAAATTCCAATTTGGAAGTGGGACCAAATTTCCATGGATTTTATAGATGGCCTTCCCCGTTCTTGTTCGGGTCATGATAGCTTATGGGTGATTGTTGATAGACTTACTAAATTCGCCCATTTTATTCCCGTTCGGTCTAACCGAACCGTTCATCTTTTGGCTAAGCTCTTTGTTAAAGAGATTGTTAAATTACATGGAGTTCCTACTTCTATTGTTAGCGACCGTGATCCATTGTTTACTAGTGGATTTTGGATGAGTCTTCAAAAAGCTTTGGGAACGAGGCTTAATTTTAGCACCGCTTATCATCCTCAGTCCGATGGACAAACCGAGCGTGTGAATCAAACTCTTGAAGATCTTCTTCGTGCATGTGTTCTTGAATTTTGGTGGAAGTTGGGAAGATCATATTTCTCTTGTTGAATTTTCCTATAATAATAGCTTCCAATCTAGTATTGGTATGACACCTTTCGAGGCACTCTATGGAAGGCCATGCCGATCTCCTTCTTGTTGGCTTGAGGCCGGTGAGAAGATGGTTTTAGGTCCAGATTTTATTCGTGATTCCACAGAAAAGATTGACCTTATTCGTCATAGGATGAAAGAAGCCCAGAGTAGACAAAAATCCTATGCCGATAATCGGAGAAGGAAGTTAGAATTTTCTGTGGGAGATCTTGTGTTCATTCGTGTGTCACCTATGAAAGGTGTGGTACGTTTCAGTCGATCTGGAAAGTTAGCGCCTCGATATAATGGGCCATTTCCTATCACTGAACGTATTGGTTCCATGGCTTATCGCCTTTTACTACCGGCTCAATTTTCAGCTATCCATGACGTGTTTCACGTTTCTCAACTTCGGAAGTGTCTTCGAGATTCCGATTCTATTCTTGAGCCGGGTGTTGTGGAAGAGATTGAAGTTTCACCGAATTTAACTTTTGAGCAGCATCCTGTTCGTATCATTGCTTCGGAAGTCAAATGTCTTCGAAATAAAGATGTCCCGCTTGTTAAAGTTCAATGGCCTTCAAATCCTAAGGATTGTTCTTGGGAATCTAGAGAGTTCATCGAGCGAACACATCCAGACTTACTTTCCCGTGCTCTTTAAGGTGAACTTCTTATTTCAAACTTCTTTTGTGTTGAATATGCTTTTATGGTTGTTACTATATATCTTCTTCTTAAATATTGCGAGGACGCAATTTCTTTAAGGAGGGGAGTCTGTAACAACCCGCATATTTGTCGATTTTATATTTAAATATTTTATTAAAATATTTTATCGATACTCGGAATTTTGTCCGAAAAGCTACTTTTTGCATACGGTCGAATTAGGACTCGGGACCACTCCCATTGAGTTTAAAATGCCGTTTGCGACCTTTTTGAGTATAAGCTTCGATATGTTTGGAGAAGGTTGATTTTTGCTACTTTTTCACTTAGGGTTTTGGTTTGGGCTGAGCCCACTTATGTATTCAGTCCCAACCCCTCTCCTCCTCATTTACTTCATTTCCAATTCCTAATACTCAAGCTAAAGCATCAATGGTGGGAGAGATTGGAAATTAAAACTCCAAAACCCTAGTTTTCTCTTGCAAATCAACTCTAGCTCCAAACTAATAGAAGAACCCATTGGTAAGCTTCTCTTCTTCTTCTCCAACTCATTCTCCAATCAAAATTCAGAAATTTCCTAAACCTAACTTAGGGAATGCTCTTCTTTTAAAGCTTAGAATCAAGCTTCTTGAGTTGGATTTGAAGAGTGGTTGATTCTCCATTGATTTCAAACATCTTCTTCAATCGTTTGGGTTCAAAGTCGAGATTTTTAATCTCACATCTAGGTCTATGATTATCTTCGATTGTTAGGTATGAATTCCTAACACATATTCATGTGCATTTGGTTTTGGTTTGGATTGATTTGGTGTATATTCCAATTTTTAGTGTTTCGAGTTCAAATCTTCAAAAATCATAGCTTTGTAGTTTGAACTTGTTTTTGGTGATGCGTCGAAGAGCTTATAGGACCGGGTAGTCGATTGGCATAAACCCTTAGTGACCGTGCTCGCTCGATTGCATTATGAAGAAGATAGCATCTTCATTTCATAGGCTGGAAAACAGCCTTGGTGCCAGTCAGTCGACTGGACCCTTGAGTCAGTCGACTGGCTGTAGCACATAGGCATTCCGAAGGCAATAACTAGAGGCTCGGGTCCTCTGTTTCCCTGCATTCAGTCGACTGAATTTTTAGGTCAGTCGACTGACTGCAGGAAATTATTTTTCCCTGCTTCTGGTTCAGTCGACTGGACCTTTGGGTCAGTCGACTGACCTGCACCAATTTGCCTAATTATGCCTATTTGTGCATATTTTTGCTTGGTTTCCAAATTCCATCGACTCGTGTTATTTCCCACTTGTTGTTTCTACGACGTTAATGACTTCTATTTTTGGAATTTTTGGGAATATCCATTTTGATGGATTCGGATCGATTTCTTTGGATCTTTATTCGCGTCTTTGAATGTGAATTTTGGTGGTTGATTGTTCTACAATCATTTTTGTGTTTTATCACTTTAAAAATATAGAGGTTTCAATACTAGTAGTAAATATCAAAACTCTTTCCTCAAAACGATTTCAACTCTATTTTCAATACCAAATTCGTTTATAAAACCGTTTTCCAATCTATTAGTATATACAAACCTTTACCTCACTCGTATGAGAAATCTAATTAAACGGCTTAGTAAAACAGGTGGTATGAAACGCTTGCGTTTACTTCATCGGTTGATTCTTGGACTTGTTCGATTGAATCTCTTGTGACAATTTCCTAGTGGAGATCTACAATTTGTTCGTAAATATTTAAGTTAAGCTAGTGGTTATGGGACATGAAGCTAAGCTCATATATTTACTAGCTTACTCTAATTGACACTTCTTGATGATCATGGCGATCATTTTTATGATTTAGACTAGCAATGTGCGATGTCTCTTTGTCTGCGAGGGAGACTAAACCCCGTTTTGTGGAGTTTCGACTCAAATTGGTGGGGTAGCAACCCATGGTCTTCGGTCCGTTTGTGGAGCTTCGGCTCAATTTGTGATGGTTAGCAACCATGGAATTAGCATTCCATTTGTGATACACGTGTTGGTGAGCCTTGTGCTCCCGTTTGTGATTGGCCTCCCCCCTTTTGTGATTTCTGGATTTCTTGAGATGATTTCTAGAATTCATGCTTCACCAATTTTCGTGATTTCCATTGATAAGCTTTATCGATATTTGTGCATTGGTGAATTTGTGCGTCATTGACTTTTGTTATTTCTGGATTTCGTGTGTTGAATTCTGGAATTTGTGTGTCATTGACTTTGTGATTGACATTGATATTATCGTCAATATTTATGGTTTGGTGAATGAAATTAGGAGTATGACATTTCTTTGATTCTTGTGTAGATTTTGTGAATAATCCCTTGATGATTTTCAACTACTTATATATATCACAGCTTGGCATTGTGATTATTATGTGTTTAGTCATATCTCTTATTCTATATCGTTTCATCTGATATTTATAGTTAGACTGATCCGTTTATTATTTTCTTATTAAATAATACTCGGGTCAGACCGAGATGTTACAGGTGCTTCTGCTTGACTTCTCCCCAGGGATTCATTACTTTGACTTTTGGCAAACTACTTAGATTAGTAGTTTATTTTGTTATATACACTTGAGATATAGACTCATAGTTGTATTCTTTTGTGTAGTACGTGTTGCTATTCTTTTGTATTATTGTGGATCTTTTTGACCACTACTCTGATATACACTTCCATGTGTTAATTATATATTCATATCTTCTTCCGCCTTTGTGATATGAATTATCTGTGACTGATTTATGTTATGCGTATTTCTATATTTGTTTTCCGAAGGATTTATATAGCCACTGTGTAGTAGCTTTGAGTGAGTATCGGTATGTCAGATTTCCTCTTGAAATAAAATGCATGTTTTACTATCTGACATATCGGTGCTCGCACAAAGCAATTACATGGATGGTCGCTCCTCAACAGCCTTATTCTCCATGCTAGTTGATAGCATTCACCGTAATGTTCTTGGCTAGCGTGGGTATAGAGGTGGGGCGTCACACCGTTCGTCCCTCGTTTCTAGGGGTTTTGTGAGGTTTTGGTATAGCCGAGTTCGATGTAGTTCGGGGTGAAGGTAGAGTTGATGATGAGCTTCAAAGTGGTGGCCTCCAATCGAGTCGAACGGCACCAGCGATGATCGCGATTTCGATATGTGGTAGCGGCAATGGGTTTGTTCGAACCAGGATTGTTGCATGAAGAAGATGTAGTTTTGGGTGGCCCTGATTTCCATCTCTTTGATCTGACATCCAATGGCAGATTGGTAAATAAGAAATAAAAAATAAAAAAAATTTGATTTAAATTCGTTATTGAAACCTATAAAATTCAAATCTCGTGCGTTCATTATCTGATTCAAACGAAACAAGAAGCGCCGGAATCGCAGCGACGAGTACTACGTAGTGGAGTAATTCTGGAATCATTCTGAGCAAGTAAAAATTTAGGTTAAATCGAACGCCATTCGATTTAATTTAAAATTTGAACGCTCGTCGAACCTCAAGGTGAGTTAATCTCACTCACATCTGGATGCCGTTTAATTTATAATTATCAATTAAATGATTGATTGGTTGATTGGTTGAATACGAAAATTATTATCAAATTTGATCGATATTTATTTGTCGTGCTAACATCTGTGGATGCAGGAAAAATAGGTTGGAGGGATCCAACTGGATTCCTCACAATATAGAAATTATTTCCATAATTGATGATGTATTTCATTTATATACTGTGATATATTAATTTGAGAATTGAATTGTGCTGTGTTATGATTGGATGAATATAATCTGGAATTTAAAATATAAATAAATAAAATGGGAGTAAAAAGGAAATGAAAAGAAATTTTAAGCAATGAATTTAAGGGAATTAAATTCGAGGAATTGGGTTGAAATTTGTAAATGGTTTTGAAAACTAGGATTGGAATGGAAATGAGAAACGAAAATTTATAAAATTGGGTTTATAAACAAAGTGGTATATTTATCGGTGGATAAATTTTGAAAAATAGATTTCCGGTGGAAAATTCTATAAGAAAGGTAAAATTGTTTTAAAGGTAAAGATGAGATTGTCTTTAAAGGATGGGAAGTGTACTTTTTCCTGGAAATTTAGTATGTTTTAAAGAAAAGCTTTCAAAATATAAATGGGTAGTTTAAATTGTGTTTTAGAATATTTTAGAAAGAAAATATTATTTTAATTGTTTAAAGTGTAAGTAAACATTTATTTAAGTAATTATGATATTTAATTATTTTAAAAAGTAAAGTAGTGTTAAGTTTTCAAAAAGGGAATTATAATGTAATATTTGATTTAACGACTTTATTTTAAAAGTTAAATTTGGCTTAAATTACTTAGAAAACCTCTATATATTTCCTTAAGTATTATTTTCAATTAAGTAATTCCCAGAAGCTTTATTTAAAATATTTAAGCATATATTTTGAAAGTGATTTTCAGGAAATGGGAAATGTGTTTAAAAATAAAAAGGGGTTTTATTTTTAAAGTGTGGAACGGAACTTACGGGATTTAAACGTAAATTCAAATTGAGATAAATCAAGTAGGATTTATAAAAGGAATTCTTTGGATTATTATGGAATGGTAGTGTATTTCCCTGAAAAGCCAAGTACGTTATAGCAGATTTTTAAGTAAAAGTTAAAAGTTTTAAATTGATTTCAAAAGTATGTTTTTAAGAAAATTCTTGTTTAAGTTGTAAAGATTTCAGTAGTAAATATTTACTAAATTAGTTATAGTAGTAATTATTTTAAAAGGGGTTAATTAGTATATGCTTTAAAAGAATATCATTAATATTTATATTTTATAAACTACTTTTATTGTAAAGATAGTTTGGTTAAAGTTTTATTTGAAGAACTTTTTTAGGATTTCGTAACTTTTTAAAATTCAGTATGACTTAACTTTTATTTTGAAGAAAATAGTTTATATTTTATAAAGCAGTTTTATTCGAAATATTTTTAGAAAGTGTGTGTGTGTGTGTGTGTATATATATATATATATTAAATTAAGTGTATAAGAAGTTTCAATATAAATGTTTTAATGTATTTTCTAGAGTAAAGAATTTAAATTATTATAAATCTAAAGTATTGGTACTTGGATGTTTTCAGTGGAAATCAATATTTGAAAATTTATTCCATAAGGAGTGTGTGGTTTGAAACTGTTTTCAAAGGATTTGAAAATGGAAATATATCTTGCAAAGATATTTTTGAGGAAAATAAATAATTCGGGGAAATTATTTATTGTTTGATGGTTGTATGTGAATGTTAATTGATAGTTAAATCACCGACTATCAATATTAGCCAATGCGTTGATCATTTCGAAGAGACCGGGATCGAGATTAATTTCTCGAAAACCACTTCGATCCGGTTTGTACGTTTTCGTGGGTAAAACGAGTTCGGAGTCAAAGATGGAGTAGTGAAGTGCAAGGGCTAGTCGCTACTAATCCTGAGGATATTTCCGAAATGGATGTAGTAGGAGTAATGCCTTCGGTTCTGTTCGAACCCGGGACGGACTTGTATGGATGAATGCTTTCGGAACATCGTCAGGTGGACAATGGGCATTCTAAGTGAAACGTTCTAAAGGTTACGCTTAGCCTCAAGCATCATCAAACAGGAATGACTGAAAATCAGGGGTTATGCAGCAAGGCTAGGTGGGTAGCGCCCGTTAGGGTGAGGTCATCCCTGTCTAGATGTCCCTTTTTATTCGGCTTAGTGGTGCGGTTGCTGATCCCAACCGTGGGGTGATCTTAATCGGGATTATCCAGTAATTGGTAGTCCCGGTCTTATGTTGCAGGGGATCGGGAGTGGTCCTCGGTACGGTGATCTATACCACGTACTGTGATAGGTGGTACCCTAGTGCCTAGTCATTTGTTGGAAATCCATTCTCCCTACGAGCCTTTTACGAGTTTTATTTGTATTACCCACGATTGTGGCTAGTAGCTAGAATTTAATAAATGTAACAATTTTGGCTATTTTAATAAGTATTTGTATATAGACACTATTATAATATCAGAGGATTTTATAAGAAATGTTTTAGCTATCGTAAGGTAAAAACCCGACATGTTTGTTTGTGGCATGGTCTTACGAGATGCTTTTGTTTTCAAAAGGATTTTAAAACTTTAATAATCAATTTGGGTGTATTTTTATCAGATGGTATTCCAGACTGACTTGGGTGTTATTTCATTATAATGCTCGGGTCAGACCGAGTATTATAGATTACGGGAAATGATGCTATGGAGCCTAGGAGAGGAGCTGGAGTCCGAGACGTATTACCGTATTTGTTTATATCCGCTGCTGTGATTGTTCGAAATTGTCAGACTGGTAAATGTTGTTTGTTTGTGATACTCTGATGATGTAATATATAAACAGATATAGTTTTCATTTTGTGTAAAGATCTGATATTATGTACAATATTTTTGTTCCGCTACGATGGTTAGATTTTGATATTGTTTAGTTCCTTTTCTCTTCTATCTACTTTCTTGTCCCTCAACAATCTGTCTTTCCCGGCACTCGATCATCGGCATATTATACCGTGGAGTATTTTGTGTTGATTTTCGAGGATCGAGAAAGGCGGGTCGTCACAAAAACATTATTATTACTTTCTAAATTTCTTGCTTTATCTTCTAAAATATTAAAAGTTTTCTTTAAATTGCTATTACTATTTGTAACGACCTGATATTTTCAACCATTCGCATCCAAACATGCCGGAATTGAATTGTTGTAAGTTTATATTTGGCAAATCTCAGCACATACAGTAAATAAATAATCACAGAATCACAGACATAGAGTAATATAACAATATGCAGCGGAAACAGAATGAATAGTAGTTCATGAAGCTACTATATATATATAACAGAGTTAAATAAGTTACAACAGAAGTCTTGAATACAATAGTCAAATACAAGAATCAGAATACATCATTAGAATCAATTGAATATCTGAAAGCTGGATAGATAGCTAGATCTCCAAGCGAAGCTCCAACTCCAAAGATAAGTCTCGAATACTGGTACACTCAGTCTGACTCAAGCGTAAAGCAAAACACAAAACACTCGAGTCAGGATTAACGTTCTTATATCAATAAATCCAACTCAAGTGAAGTAACAACTGAAATACAATTAACTCAAAAAATGTTTGGGATAACCATCCTCTAAGGATCCGTTAAACATTTATATGTACGCTAAGTAGATAATGCCTACCAGTAATATAAAGTAACAAAATAGCGTTAAGGCGTTACCATTATCCCCCTTAACATATTTTACATAGCATCATAGTCTATACAGCACTGTAAACTCCACCGTAAACTAGAGGGCTATCAGGGAGTACTCCATAGGTATAACACAAAACAAATCATAGTGGTCACGCATAGGGATACAAGTATGACAAGGCACATGAGGCAATACCCAAGGTAGTGAAACTACCGTTTGCCTGATCCGGACTGGTGAGAGTGCATCGCAGCAACGATCGCAACACCGCGAAACAACACTCCCAATTCAAGGGTGCGCACCAATCAAAAACAAGTAATAAGTAGTATATGAAGAAGTGTGTTCGCTTAGAGGTGGCTAACCTCATTGGCCCGGCACGGCTCCTGTTTAAGTCATTTCAAATTTGACATAAGTGTCAAGGCTATCCCTTATCGTTCTCTTTCTTCAAATCCAGCAACGTCATCATTCCAACCACTTCATTCTAGATCACACTCCGCGTATAATAGTTATTGACATGGTTTTCGATTTAGACAGAGAGTATGTCCCTAACCGATCCCGAACTCTTCAATAACTACGTAATTATTACACCGATTGGTCATTTAATAAACTTTCAAAATAGTTTATATTTCAAAACCAAAATATCATTGCCATTCAACACCATATCAATACGATATCACTTTCGTTTCAAAACCAAGTACGATATCATTTTCATTTAAATATATCCATCTCAAATATATCCGTTTACAAAATCTTAGTACTTCAAAGTTATAACACTTTCTAAATCAAACACTTTAGAAATCATAATACTTTGGAAATCAAAATTTAGAAATCATAATGCTTGGAATCATACCACTTACCACTTAACTGTTTAAATATAAATAATAGTATATATAATAAAATAGTTTATAATTTAAAATAGTTTATATAAAAAAATATTTATACTTTAAAATAGTTTATATTAAAAATAATTTATGTTAAAATAGTTTATATGAAATAAATTTATAAAGTAACCTATATAAATAGTTTTAAATATAATTTAAAAATACTTTATATAATAAAATAGCTTCCTCAAATTTCACAAATCAATTCCAAATCAACACCCATCCCAAAATTTCAAATTTAGTCAAATCTTAGATCCTCAATTTCAATTCAACACAGTTCTCAATAAACCATTATAACGATTTCAAATACAGATTTGAACCACAAATAAACCATTTAAATTTCGATATATCCTAAAGTTTTAAATATTTAACAATCTAAAAACTAAATTTGATAATTTCATATATATCTTAAATTAACTTTATTATTATTTAGTTTTGAAATATCCTTAATAAATCTAATATTATTTAAATAAACCCCAAATTATGAATAAACTAAATATTTCCTTCAACTTGAAATATTCATTTAAATCACCTTAACCAAAAATAATGTTATAAAATTATATCCTTTAACAATCTCAAATTCAATAAGTTCCAAATCGATTTTTTTATTAAATATTTTTCTTAATTAAATATAATTTCAAACCAATTTCAAATCTCTCTTCTCAACCTTAATTTATAAAAACATTATAAACTCTATATTAAAATATAATTTAAATAAATACTTGACCATATTATATTTTAGTTAAATCAAACTTATTATTAAGCTTATTTTATATTAAAATAAGTTTATACATAGCTTAAAATCAAGAATTTAACTATATATAAAATAACATTTATATAATATCTAAAATCAATATTTATATAAAACCATATATTTCTTTCCAAAACCATAGAAATCATTTCAAAATATTTATATATAGACCAACGGTGTCTGTATATAATTTTCTATCCTATGGTTAAGTGATACGGATATTTATCATTTCAATCCATAATTTAAATATATACGGTTGTATATATATCATTTCAACCCGTAATCCCAAATTCAATGTCAATGAAAATCGCTTGGGTCTATCATTTCAACCCATAACGATTTTCTCCTATTCCATAGATCATTCAGGTATGTATCATTTCAACCCATAGTGATTCTATACTAACAGGGAACTTGCAGAGTGATAACAGATATGATAATAATAATAATAATAATAATAATAATAATAATAATAAAACAAGCATATATCATCAATATAAATAACAGATAGTGGTGTCAGATGTCACAGGTGAACAAATACAGGTAATAACACATATATAACAATGTAAATAACTAACAACAGCATATTCCAATTGTCGTTTCAATTGAAATCAAATTTAATAAATATAAGAACATTAATCGTGAGTGATTTCTCACCTTTCGAGGCCAGAGATGAACGAGAATGAGATGAGTTACAAATCCAAGCCAAATTTCAATGGAACGAAAGATTGACATGAATTTGACGACAAAGCTGATACATAGAAATTGATGAGAAAAATAAATCAGTTTGATAGAGATAGAAATTATATTATTATTATTTTATTAAAATCAATGTTTAATTTAAAATACCTATTAAAATTCAAAATCTTTATATATTGTATTTAAAAGTCACTACCAAAATCAAACAGCTTCTAAGCTATGGTAACAAGCCTATATATTATAAGGAATAAACATATATATATATGTTATATTTTAAAACCCTTTATATATTCTTAACGATCAAAATATCTTTTTATAAACTTTTTTTTATATATTATAACAATACAACTTGCTATATATATAGAACTCATACATATACTTATATGCAAATACTTTAGAGTCAGATCTCATATACATACATAGACTTATAACCTTATATAACTTATATTTATCTAAATGACCCGGTTATTTAAACTAAAAAATATATATACACACACATATGCGCATATATATTGGTACAGATAACTTGTAAAACAGAGTATATATACTATTATAAAAGAAATAAAGCTTAGTTATGCATATGCGACCAAATATTTCAAACCACTACACAAATATATATATATATATATATATATATATATATATATATATATATATATATATATATATAAACCAATTCTATCTTTGAAACAATACCCTTTTATACTTTCTTATGCAATATCTGTACATACAAATATATAACCCATACATACTAACATATATAACTATACAGCAATTGGTTTTTATATAATAAGATTTACATAGTATATATATATAAAACCATGTTTACTGCTTTGCCAGGGCCATATATATTATGTTTTACAATGCACAAAATCACGTTTGCTCATAATAGTAAACATATGAAATAAAACTACATAACTAATATGAAATAAAACTATAACCTAAGTAATATATATATATATATATATATATATTCTTACCTAATGTATAAGCTAGAGTGGTGCTCGACAAGCAAGAGGAGAGAGGTGAACGCGAAGCAAGTGGAGCTGCTCGAGGGTGGAGGAGAAGGTGCTCTCGGCTTCGATCGCCTAGGAGATTGTGGGGTCGATTTGGTTGCATGGAGGGAGGACGCTGGCAGACTGGGTGGTTGTGCGACTATTGGTGGAGGGGTGTTGCTGTGGTGGGCGGAGAGGGTGGGGTGTGTTCGACTGAGGCTAGGGGAGGAGTTCGAAGGAGCGGGTGGAGGCTCGGGTCGTGGATTTCGAGCGGGGAGAAGGACTGGGACATGGGGAGTTTTGGGTTTCGCCAAGAGCACGGTCAGGCTAAGGATATGGGGGGTTGCAAACGAAGGGTCAGGCGGAGGTAGTGGCTTCCGACGCGGGTCCTCTGGAGGGTGAGGAGAGGTATGTGGCATGGGAAGAAGGGAAAAGGTGAAGGGGAGGCCGTGGGTTTGTTGCTAGTGGTTCAGGGACAGGCGGGCACGGTTTGACGATGGTGGGGATGAAGGCGGGTTAGGTCGGTGAGTCTAGCTTCGAGCAAACAATGAATGCATAAGCATGCATGGAAGAAATGAAGAAGAAAGAAAGAGAAGGTAAAGGAAGGAGGTGGGGAGAGGAATGATCATCGGGATGTATTTGGTAGGTGGAAGATTAAAATGTAACCATACCCATTATTTTTGTTTTGAACTGCAGAACGAATGGTAAAAGCAAATGTAATAAATGAACAGTTGGGAATAGTGAGAGCACCTTATCGAATTCTAGGAAAAATACTAGTTGCTGTACAGCTTTTGCACCGTGGAAAAATGAATGGTTACGAGTAGACCAAAAGGCTTGAACGGTACCGATATCGGTAATTGTTTCGCGGATTCCGACTCGTACTGGACTCCGAAATACAGAAATGAATATACCGTAGGGATCAGCAAGACGAGACGATCAAAACAGTATACAGATATTAGCGGTATGATTGAATTATAAAAATTCGAATTTTCTACTAGCGGAAAATGCAGCAAAATGCAGAAAAATAAGATCAACGGAGCTAAAGAAGTCCAAATTTGAAAAAACGAAAAATAACGTCTTCCTCAGAAGATGCTTTACAATTTTTCTATATAAAATATTCAGGTTTCGAAAATATTTTATTATCATCAAATATTAACTGATATAAATTGAAATATACACAATAAATAAACTTTCATATTTTCAGATGAAAATTTACAGTTTGCTATATTCAATTAGACATATTCCAAATATTAAATTTTTATTTCAAAATTTTATATTTTTAAAATTTCATGAAAATTCAATTAATCACATTATTAAAACAGTTAAAATTTACGGGTCGTTACATTATTAGTCAGAGTTAAATTATTCTTCTAAAATCATAATATTGGAACAAAGTTTATGATTTTAAAACTTCTTCTTCTAAAATTGCTTTTTCATCTTTAAGAATTTCGTTTTCTAATTCTAATCTATCTATCTTTCCTGAACATTCTGCATGAATTTTTCTTAAATTCATATATTTATCATCTAATTCTGAAGTTATTTCTATAACGCATTCAAAAGATAAATTAGAATGTACCTCATCTTTGGTAGCCATAAAGCATACATTAGCTTGTTCTGTATTATGGTTGTTATCACTACCACTTGCGCTTGAAGATGAATCATCCCAGGTTACTTAGAAAGCAAATTTGCTTCATTTTGAATTCTTTTTATTTTTGAATTTCTTTTTAAAGCTTTTCTTATCCTTATTCAGTTTGGGACAATCTTTCTTCATATGTTCAAATTTGTCACAGCCACAACATTTGAAAGAATGATGTGTCATTTGAGTTGTCAGTCTTTTGCTTTTGAACTATCCTGTTGAATTTTTTGAATTTGTTTTAGTTCTTGGTGAAAAATTATACATCTTCTTCATCAAGCTCTGAATCATCATTGTTGTTAACTAAAATGCAATATTACCTTTTTCTTAGGCTAGTTATTTTCTAGTTTGCATGTTAGCTTCATATAACATTAAGTTACCAATCAATTTTTCTATCTTGTGTGTAAAAAGATCATTTTCTTCTTTTATAGCAAGTACCTTTCTTTTCCACTCGTCAATAAAAGAGGTTAAAATATGTGATACTAGATCAAAATTAGTAAAATTAGCTCCTAATGCCATAAGATCATGTTGTATAGTTTGAAACCTAGAATACATTTCTATAATACTCTCATTAGGTTCCGTTTTAAAAGATTGAAATTGATTCTTTAATAAACTAATCTTGGTCTGTTTAACTTTGGTGGTACCTTCATAAATGACTTGTAGCATATGTCAAATACCGTAAAGAGTTTTACACATTATAATTCTTGAAAATTCATTTTTATTTAATGAGCAGTATAAAACATTCATTGCATTAGCATTATTGGAAGTAGTGACCTTTTGTATGGTAGGTGCTACGTACTGAGATTAAATAGCTATTTGGATATTTAGACCACTTGATTCCATAAAAACTTTCATATGTGTTGCTAAGTATATATAGTTTGAACTAGTAAAAGTGGAGGACGTGTAGTGGATTATTCTTCTTGGAATGCGTTATAACTCATGTTGGCCATATTGCCTAAAAATTTGTTACGGTTTTGAAAACCCTTTGCTCTGATACCAAATAAAAGTGTCTGGTGGATCATATTGTAATATTATGGCTAGTTAACTAGAAGTATAATAAAATACTGGTAGATCAATAAGTAAATAAAAGAACATATCAAGATTTACACTGGTTCAGAGAACATCTCCTACGTCTAGTCCCTAAGCACCTCTTAGGTATTTACTTGCAAATTCCTCACTTGACCGGTGGAATATGTTTATAAGACAGGCTGCTTGAGCACCTCTTAGGAGTGATTTTCCTTTATAAGTGGAAAATTTGTTTGACAAAGTTGTGTCTACAGATACACGATTATTGTCACTCAAGTACAGCAACTCCTATAATCACCTGCTATGAAAATGAGTAGAAGTTTAGGGATTTTAGTGTTTGATGTATAGCTAAATGCTTAGAGATTCATTAATTTGACTGTAGTAGAGAGTAAGTAGTAGGAAATGTATTCGGAGAATTGGTTAGAAAACCAGTAGTCTGCCTATTCTTTTATAGACTTGGGTGGTTTAAAGAGTAGCGTCTGCCTAGAGAGTTATTGCCAACAGTCGGAGAGGCACCATTGAATAGGAGCAACAATTTGAAAAAGGAGCGATGAAGGGATGCGGTAATGGTGGATGTCATGTAATGGTGCTCCAATACATTTCCAAGTCCACTAGTCCACTAGTGGATGTCATGTAATGTTCCAGAGCATTTTCTTTCCTTTTTCACTTTCTTGATTTGTTTTCCTATGTTGTTTGAGCTCCTTAGTTGTTTATCTCTTTGATCACTTTCATTTCTTGTAGTTTTGTACTTGTGCTTGATGGCGTGCTCTGATTTCGTTCCTTTCTTTGATCATACTTTTTACTATATAGAATTTTATAGTGCTTAGAGATTGTTTATCACTTACATTAGACCATTGTCTAACTCGAGGTTTTATACTTTGCTTCTTATTATCTCATGTACTCTTAAATGAGTAGACTGGATTGTAGGTCTGAGATAGCACATGAAGCTGTTCAATGGAGTGCAGGAAGCTACACTTTTATGTATCTATATTTGGAGTTTACTATCACTTATACACCACTATGCAGTACGATGGAACTATATCAGTACTTAGTATTACTAGAGATAGTATATTTGAGTTTATTTTGGAGAGTTTGGATTTATGTATTCTATTATTTCTGTTTTTTACAATCTTGTGAACTTGATGCACTCGAATGTTCTCATTTATGGTTTATTTGGTTATACTACTGTCTCGCCAGTTTTATATTTATATTGCTGTTATATTTTATCCTACAAGATGTGAGATATGGAACAGGTTCTATGATTGTTTTAGTTATTTGAACATTTACAATCATCCTACATCAGCCGGATGCCATCATAGCGCACTCTACTAGGTATATAGGTATCAAATGTGTAGGATGGTCATCATATTTAGTACCATAACTTAGATTGTGTAGCTGACCTAAGTTGATACTTGGATCCATTAGAGATAAGGTGGGAGCTATCGCCTTAGAGTGGATCAAGGGCTATATGACAGAGCATACTTATTAAAAAAATTGGTTTTCAAAACTATATGTTAGTAGTATGTATAGTATAAGTCACATCGCACACATGAGCACTATAAACGTAGTTTCTCATTATGAGAGACTAATCATTCTTATTACAAATTTTAAGAATGAGTCGCCATATAAGAAACACTACTAGAAATTTTATGGCGGGAGAAGAAGAAGAGAGTGGGCACAAATGTAACTACTAACCTCGATATGCAGAATATTTTCATTGAGGTGGTGAGGAACATGCTACAAAATACCCAAGGTTTTGCTCTTGCTATCGCAGTTGGTGGAGGTGCTCCGGGGCAAGTTCCCAGAGCCAACTTTGCTAAGTTAAATAAGGACTATTTTAGCTTTGGAGGCAAACCATTCCTTAGAGTGGAATCATCTATGAAAGTGCAGGTTCTCTTGGATACCTACGAGCATATTTTTTAGACTTGGAGCTAGAAGATGGAATAAAGAGGAAGTCAGCCTTAAGGAAACTTCAAGGCCATGCCATGAGATAGTGGAATTATGTAAAGATTGTTTCTTCCGAGGATCAGTTCACTTGGGAGTAGTTTAAATTCAAATTTAAGGAGAAGTTCGTATCAGAAACCTAAGTTTATATTGTTTAAGAAGTTCATTGAGTTGAAATGGAGAGGAAGACCGTTTTAGAGTATGTAACTGAGTTTAACATGTTGTCGAAATATGGTTTGTCCCTCATTAACACTCTGTTAAAGAAGAATAAAAAGTTCATAGTTGGTCTAAATAAGTATTTAGGATAAATGATGATTGGTCATATCAATGAAACCTTTGAGAAGGTTTTGGAGAGAGCTTTGAGTCATAAGAATCTATACCCAAAGCAAAAAGCTGAAGTTGGTTCTTTAAAGGAGGGGCCAAAGCCACAAATCAACATAGAAGGTAAGAAGAAATGGAATGACAAAGGAAAGAAGTAGCCTCGGGAGGAAGATGGCCAGAAGAAAGGTAAGTGGAAAATGAAATACTTTAATTACGATAAGATGGGTCATCATAGCAAGAACCATTGGGCCTCGAAGAGTGACAAGAGGAAGTGCCTCATTTGTGATAAGGCTAGAAATTTGAAGACATGCTATCCCAAGTCGAGGAAGGATGGACAGAACGTGACTGCTTATCAATTGGATGTTGCCCCTACTTGGTCGACTACTCCATAAGTGAAAGAGAAATGGAATGACGTTCTTATTTGAGGTACATTTTCCATTCATGTTATGCCTTGTTTTATTTAGTATCGATATGTTAGACTCATTTATCCAGTGACTTAGTGAACGGGTAAGTGTTGTGCCCTAACCCAGTAAAAGGCCTATAGTTATCTTAGACTTGGAGATAGTTCTACCAATTTAGGTGTGGTTTGTTATGACTTAGAGTGTTGAGTCATGGATGTTTATTTGCTTGTGATTCTTTTATTTGGATTTGTTGAGTTATTTTGGATGGAGTAGCCATAGGGATACAAAGTTATGATGAATGCTGAAAAACTAAAGATGAAAAGGTTAGGATAGGAGGAGAGCAGAAGCTAAAGTTAAACTATATACCTGAGAGGGTGCAGTAATAGTTGGCCTGGCATATTCGCTCGGGATGTTATACGAGAAATATTCATTATTTCCAACAGTGAGGGAACAACCAGAGGTAATCAAATTATTGCCTTATAGAGAGGACTGAGTTCCGTAGACCTAGCAACAAATATTGTATCTTTGAGAAAGATGGTATTCGAGGAGCAAGAAGGATCATGAAGCAAGTGAATGGTCTGTGGAAAAAGAGGGTTCATTTAGAGGAGTACATCCGAGTAAGGAGTACATATAGTATTCGTAGAATGGGCGAATGATTCTTTGAAGTAGTGTAGAGTGCTGGGAGCAAATTGGGACTTATACTAGTGTTTGTGGGTGATATATTTGTCTTCTAGTTGAAAGGAACTATAGAGTGCACTTTGGAATCGTACACATGGTATTAAGGAGGCATACCAATATAGGAGTAGTGTTAACAGGGAAGAGATGATTTGAGTATATCACTGGTTATACCTAACAATGATGGATTTAGAAGTGAGGTGCTACAAGAGTGCAATCATTTGAGATTGAATATACATTCCAGTGGTAATAAAGTGTACTGGATGGACATTTTATCAGGAGGAGATGAGGGCAGATTCGCAAATGATGTATATGGATGATCAGTTAGTGAAAGCTGGGATGAAGAAGCCTAGTTGGTTAACCTTTAGGGATTCCCAAATAGAAATGGGAATAGATATTGCTGAACTGCCAAGGACTAGAGGAGGGTATGGTACCTCCGAGTCATCTTCGATAGATTGACAAAGAGTACCAAGTTATACCTACAGAGTCAAGTACAATGGTAGTGAAACCAGGTAGGTGGTATGTGAAGTGGATTATGTGCCTAGGGTGTGCCAAAGAGCAATGCAAGTGATAAATGTACGTTGTCGAAGAGTGGATTTAGGGAGGAGCTTACGAGAGGCGTTGAGAGGAATGACACCGATCAGTTGGATGATGTCAAGACTGAACCAGGAGCTATAAGACCATGAAGGCTTATTTATATAGAAAAATAATACAAAGAAGGTTAAGAGAAAGATAAGGAAGTCAGTAAGGGTTCTATGGAGTGAAAGCAGGGGGGTTGCTGCGAGGAAGACCAAGTAGAGCTTGAGGACCACTTGTTTGGAGCTCTTCACTTGGTTAGACTTTCTAGTTATCGCAATCACTTTAACTTTCAATATCATACAGAATAGTTAGTACCTTGTATGCTAGAATAGGCATAAGTTTTATTAACTTGCATATGTATGATAGAGGGGTATGCCTTAGAGGTAATTCTATAATTTGTTGTAAATTATTAACTCGTAATCAATTCTCATTTGTAGTAAACTGTTTTTCTTTCTCTTATATATTCATTATAATATGTTATAAATAACTAAATGTTTATTTAAAATATATTTAACAGAAAATCTATAAACGGTGCATCTGTGATAGTAGTTACAAATAGTTATAAGCATGAGTATTGTATCAAAATATAATAAACACATCATTTTAAATATTCTTAGTCAAGATGCATCGACACTAGATATCGATGCATCCAATTCGAGACTATAGTACATAATGCTCTTCAAACGTTGGGCAGTATATTACTCATGACCGTTGGGGGACACCAAGGGGTTATGTAGTGATAGTTATTGGATAACCATGGAATGACTCACTCGATGGTTTTCTATTGATTAATATAACTAAAGTCAAATAGAAAATATTGATGGGACTAATTTACATAGTTCTCTCGACCTGAGAGTACCGTCGATCTTCAATATGAAAGCCCTGCTTTGATTATAGACAAATCATGGCATGATGTCCATTGAATGACTATAGTTGGATTGAGTGGAAGAATTAGAAGTGAAACACTATTCAAGAGGAGATTAGTCTCCTCGATTCTGAAGTGAACTTAAAGTCAAAATTTCTGGCCAAAGTAGTTTAGTTAATAAATTATTATTACTGAACCAAGCACTTTATGTTTTGACTATAAAGTTAAATATGGACAATATTGGAGTTTTGACCATAACCAAATTCCATAGGTCCACATTGATATAGTTTTGATGAGGAGAATTGGTGTAAATAATTGTCACTATTTGGTAACGCTTAATAAAATAAAGCTAGATTTTACTAGTTATCCAACTTTCTACTCAAGCCATTTTTGGACGAGTCAGAATAATCGAACTAAAAAATTAATAAGGTGGAATTCAGAGTGATAGCTACCAAACTCAAACATCTGGTAAGACCAATGGATGAAGCCACAAATATGTCAAAGGCTCCTAAAATGGCGAATTTCAAATCACTAAAGTGTTAAAGTCCAATGTCCAAGATCCATGCTAAGTTATGGATCGGGACTGATCCATACCTAAGAATCGATGTCGATCCCTACTTCCCACCCAAGACAGCTTCGAAATCCATGATGCATGATTTAAGGCCTCCATTGGCTCAGAACAAGAAAGTAGAGATAGTTTGCTAACTGTTTTCACTCAAGCATTGTCTTAACTTCACAACTTGTATCCATTTCCCACCAAACCAAGCTGCCCACCCTGAAGCAAGCCTGTCCCAAGATGTTGGGACTACACCAGGATAAACTCAAGTCAACTAAGCAACATTAATGGGTCAAAGAAGGCCTTATGGCCTATTTCATGGATTAGTATCAATTCATTGGGCATGGATCAGTACCTATCCCTGAATATTTCTTAGGTGGCCAAGATCTTCTCCAAACAACTTCTACTAGACATGGAGAACGTGCCCTAGGAGGAGGGGCATTGTTTAAAGGATCTTTTGGCTCGTTTAACAAATTTGTGCATTATTGCTGTAATCCCATGGATTATAGCTGATCTATAAGAAATTTTTTAAAAAACCCGATAGAAATTCCAATATAGTTCAAGTGGACATAAGCCAGAGTATTTTTTGAACAACTATAAAAAGTGCTTGTGTGATCTTGTTTTTGCCTGTTTGATATAAATTTCTACATTTTTGGTGCTTTCATTTTATATTTGGTTATTGGTGCCATTTATGGTGACAACATTGGTTCTTTCACTACAGAAGAGCTTGCACACGAAGTTTGGAGAAGATGAAGAGGTCTAACACCAGATCTATGGTTGGAGGAAGTCAACCAGAACATGGGGGCAGCCAGGAAGTATGCTCAAATTCTAATCATTCCATCTACATTACCAGAGGGGAGATGGAGAGAACTATGAAGGAGATGCAAGATGGAATAATGGTTCGACAACAAGAAAAGCTAGAGCGAATTTTCCAAAGGATTTGACAATAAGAAATAGCCGAAGTAGTTGGAAATAAGAGGACATGAATCAATACAAAATATTTGGAAATGGAGCGAAGCAAGCTAGGACACTACCATCACGACCAGAACTAGTCGGTATTGAGAGGAATCTACTTGTTGGCATGGTCGATTTGGATTTATAATAAGCTCTAATGCCTAGAACGGGCAATGCTGGAGCCAAAGAGGAAGATCAGAATGTGAATGTATTATATTAGGAGATGGAACCCGAAGCCTACCATAGGAACACAGGGCAGAATGAATTTATGGATCGAAGACTTCCATTGGATAACAACCCCATAATCGGAATAAGTTTGAACCAGGTTTGATTCCCTTACCTCGCCTTTTGATTTAAATAAATGATGCAATATTATTATCAGACCACTTACATATGTATACGATTATGATCGGTCCTTAGGTATGCTTTGAGTTATAAGTCTGAAGATGATCCTTGGTAGCATTAGATGTTTTAATATTTGATAGATGCTCTAACTTAGGCTTCATGAGTAATGATTAACACCGATTAGTAAATACCAACTGAGATTGATGACCCCTAGAAATTGATTAGGATTGTAAACTACTTGAATGCGATGACTGATACTGATCATGATAGTCCCATCGAGAGAGCTGAGGCAATGACCACAAGAAGTAAATATATGGACTTGCTTTGATGTTAGACCCCCTCATCAGAGAGCAAGCACATTGGGTTCAGTAAGGATTTAGAAAGATCAAAAGTAAGTCCCCTTACCGGAGAGTAAGTGGATGGACTTACTTAGATGTTGAGTTCCCTTGCTAGAGAGTGAGAAAATTAGACTTAGAAAAGATTTGGAGAAATCAAATCCTAGATTTGGATGATAAACGATCCCGAGAGAATGAATCTTAGATTAGATGTTGAAGGATCCAGAAAGATCTTTGATTTACAGGTCTGGAGTGATCTTTATTTACAGGTGAATCTAAAGGAACCAGATGGTTCACCATAGCCAAAATTCAACTACTAGTGTTTCATCAACTTTAATGATTTTTCTTACGCAAAGCACACATTCCATTCAGAAGGTATATTTGGGACGCAAATGTTATCTTGCTTTGGATTCATGCCATATTTGGACGAATCAGAACAATCGAATTGAAAATTTACCAAGTAGAAATCTAGAGCGATAACTGCCAAACTCAAATATCGAGTAAGTCCAATGGATGAAGTTATAAACTTATCCAAGGCTCCAAAAATAGCAAATATATCAAATCATTAAAGTGCCAAAGTCCAAGGTCTAAGATCTATGCTAAATTATGGATCGATACCGATCTATGACCAGGGATCAGTACCGATCCCTACTTCCCACCTAAGATAGCTTTGAACTCCATGATGCATGATTTTAAGGCCTTCATCGAGTCAGAACAAGCTATTGGAGATGGTTCACTACCTGCTTTGACTCAAACATTGTCTTAACTTCACAATAATCATCTATTTCCCACCAAATCCAAAAGCAAGCCTATCTCAAGATGTTAGGACTATACAAGGATAGCCACAAGTCAACTAAGCGACATCGATGGGTCAAAGAAGGCCTTATGTCCTATCTCATGGATCGGTACCGATCCATAGGGCATTGATCCCTGAATAATGCTTAGGTAGCCATGATCTACTCAAAGAAACTACTCAAGGATATGAAAAAAAAGGGCTACAACATGGAAGAGATAATTTTGTTGATCTACGGCTATAAAGGGAGGAGGATGGGAATTGTCTAGAGGAACTTTTGGCTTGTTTAACAAATTTGTGCATTATCTTTGTAATTCCATGGATCATCAATCCATAAGAACAACTCGATAAAAACCCAATAGAACTCCAACAAAGTTTAAGTGGGCGTAGGCCTTTGATTAGCCGGACTACTATAATAGCCGTGTATTCATATTTTCCATGTTTACAAGTTATTTTCTTTCATTTTATTCTCTACTTTCATATCTAGGTGTTTGTGCCAACTTTTGGCATAAACATTAATGAAACTAAGTAAGCGATAAATTTCGCTATAATTTCACACCACCTACTAAGTGACATGTGAACGTTAATATTTGAATTGTTAAATATTAATCGCTGACGAAATTTACACCTTAGAGCCACACTACCGAAATAATGAATATTTCTTTCTACCATCTAGTTTAATTAATTATAAATTTATTAAATTAATTAATATTTATGCAATAGTAAGTATAAAATTTTGTATTTAAAATGCTGAATGATGTTAACAGTATATTTATAATAGTTATAAAAATATGATCGATATATAATATCGGTATGCGTTCAACTTTGGATTTAAATGCAATGGACATCGCTCAGACTAGGATTTGATTTTGAGGCCAAATAGGGCTTTAAAGTTTCGATTATGATGCTTGCAATAAGGGGCCATTCATATGTGATGTGTCATAGTGGATTTGAATGGAAAGAGGAGTGGAAATGGTAAGAGAGGTATTAGGATTTGTGATCCACTTTTCACTCTCCTATCTCCCTTTAAATAAGCCATTCTTTATTCATTTTTGTGTATAAAGTAAAAATAATTTTTGGTTGGCTATCATGTTGTTGATCTCTGCCTAATAAGAAAACATTTAAATTTTTATTATAAAAATATTATTGTAAATGGTTTTATCAAGTAAATCTTATTATAAAATATTAATTCATATGATATATGTGTTTAAATTTTTTCAAAATTTTTATACACATAAAACCATTCGACAGTAAAATAATTTATTTACTTTATAAATATATAAATATTTAAATTATTTATTTGATTTAATATTAGTTAAATAAACAAAATAGATTTATAATACATATATAAATAATATAATATTCTATAAAAATGCTTATATAATATAAAATGTGCATTTTAATTTTAGAAATATTTTTGATATATTTTTTCGTTATTAAATCCTCATGAATTTAACCTTCAAAGTATATTTTAATTAAAAATCATATAAAAAACAAATTTAAATAAATTTGGCCACGAGCAACAATAAATACATGTATTTAATATAAAAAATATTATATATGTATTTTTTAATTAAATAGCGATATGTTCATATAATATATATATATATATATTAAAAATTTAATTTTTTTCATAATATATGATAAAGGTTTTAAATTATTATACAAATTAATTTTTAAAATAATTTTGAAATATAATATATTATGCACACACGCACATATATTTTGTAAATAATTTATGTAAATAATTTATAACCAATATTTCATAATAAATATATAATTAAATTTATACATATATATACATATATGTGTGTATGTACGTATGTGTATGTATATTTTGTTTATACAATTGTTTTGATGCACATAAATGTTTATTTAGACAGTACATTAGTATACACAAGGAAATAACATGTCTGTTGCGGTGTAAATATCGGCATATATACACAGCGATATCAAACCATGTATACATTGTACATTGCAAATGCACGCATATGGATATGATACAGTATATGAAATATAATACAAACTATGTAAAAATAAATTTCATTTATAAATTCAAATAAAATATATATTTTAAATAAAAGAAAATTTAGAAAATTTCTAAATGAATTAGACTACATAGGCCCATTAAGGATCTAATAATGAAATTATTTTGGAAATTTACCCAATTCTTCTACTACAGGGTGACCTAGTTCCAATAATTGTATCGGTGCCCAACAGCCGATGCGGTCTAAATTAGTCATGTTAGAGTTAACTAGTTAAACTCAAAGCCTAGATAGTAGCGTATCTAGAAATGCAGTATCAAAGGACTGGGTTTGGGTAATCAAATAACGTGCCCTACTTGACTGCCAGCCTGGCTCGAACAGATATGTAAGTATAACGATTACCCCTAATAGAAAATGTCTAATTTTAATTGCTTGTAACGCCCACAAATTGATAGCTTAAATTATGGATATTCAAATATATTTTTATATAACTAAATTATGGATTTTATCATTAAAATAAACTCTTTTTATAATAATAATCGATGGTGAAATCATCTTAAAAATTTGTTTACAAAGACAATTAGTTCGAAGAAAGATTGAAAAATGTGACCGGAATTCATTTTCTCAAATTTCAATTTTTCTTCGCTTAAAGTTATTCGGAATATCACAACACTTTGGTATAGGCATATACATTTAATTACTAAGGTTTGGAAATGAAAATGTGCATGTGTATTTGCATACACAATTACACATGCATAGGAATAAGTGAGTTAGAATATTAATATACATACATACATACATACATATATATATTAAAATAATAAAGATGCCTTTATAGAAAAAACGTACAAAGGTGCGTACTTTCATGTTTTTTTGGTCACTTGAGGGAAGGGGACAAACGGAAAACGAATTGAAGGAGAAGGGGAGGAGGGTGCAAGGTGGCATGACAAGGTAGGCGGTAAATTATGAGGGTATATTGGTAAATTCGTGTGTTAACATATTATAAAACCATTTTTTCGATTTCTTTTTCATTTTCCTCATTTTATCTCTTCCATTTCCTATCTCCTAAAGCTTTTAAAAATCTTTTTCGTGGCTTCCTAAAGAGAATAAAAAAAGAGAGGACTTTCACTTTAAATCCACTCCAAAGCTTGTTTAAACTCCACAAAATCAACCTCTTTGCTTCTTTCTTTAAAGCACTCTTCCTCCAAATATTTCGAAGGTCGAACCATATTTCATCAAGGACAAACCTTTTGAGGGTAAAAAGCATGTGAAGACTTCATTTTGCTAAGATAGTACAAAGATCTAGGTCGTACTCAAGTTTGGAAGAGAAAATACTTAGTTCCTCGAGTTTTTAGTGAATAACTTCTAATATTTGGAAAGAATAAATTATGTGCTTATGTTGGTTTGATTTGGTTAGATATAAGCATATATAATGTGATATTGTATTTTGGAATAAATTAGATGTGTTTATGTGTGTTAACGTGTGGTTTAGCGAATGGTTTGAAATCGATAAGTTAGTGTTATGGATTAATGTTTGGATTATGATTGAAATGGATATGGAAGTTGGTTCTTTGGATGTTGAAATGGACATGAGATCCGGCTGAAAACAAAATCGTTTACTTATTTCGGTTCCTTAAAGATGGGTTGTTTCTTTAATTTGTTTCCTAACTTTTCTGAAGTTTTTTTTAAAATTCATTACTCTTTTATGTGTTTAAGTAAACGAGAATGGAAAGTTAAAGTTTTGGATGATAACATGGAAAAAGAATTCTAAGTTATTGCATCCATGGCGATAGTCGTTATGGATGTAGTTCGGAACTCAAAATTTCAAAGTTTGTAATTTTCTTTCAAAATGTTTTGAAATATCTCTAACAAACTAAATTATCTACACTTAAGTTAATTATAACTTAATTAAGCATTTATTTTATAATTAATTAGTTAATAATAATAATTAATAATTAATTCGCAATTAAGGTAAAGTAATTAGCATTAATTGATAATAATTAAGTAAGTTAATTATCTATCAATTAAGAAGTTAGTTAATAGTTAATTAAGTTAAAAAGGTAGTTAATTTTTAATTAATCAAATTTAATTATTTGAATTTTTAATTTAATTTAATCTTATTTGATTTATTTATTATTATTTATTTAAAGGTTAATTATTTAATTAGAGGTTAATTATAAATAAAGGTTATTTAATTAAAGTTTAATTTATTTTAAAATTAATTAAGGTTTAATTAGGATTTAATTATTTTTAATTATGGTTTAACTAAGATTAATTATTATTTAATGGAGATTTATTTTTAAAGGTTGTTTTACCCCTTTAGTTATTTATTTTCAATGTTCCTTTTTAAGTGGATTGTTTTAAACTAAGGATCTCTTATCCATACCATTAGTAGCCAAACAAATTAATGTAGTTAGAATAAAATGTTGACGTGTTTTATTAGAAATAAGTCGACTTGTACTTAACAGAAATACTGCATTTCAGGAACATGATGAATATAAGGTAGTTAATTTCGATAAGTGGGTCATGACAATTCAAACATATGGAATAGATTTCTATATGTAAATCTTTACACCTTGATAGTGGAATTTCTCACTATAGTTAACTTGACCCTTAACTATTATAGAATGTTGGCTTGAAGAGACCGGGATCGGATAACAATGGTTATCGGGAAACCACTTCGAATCAACGTAAGTGTGCGATTGGAAGGTTTAAAGTCATGACCCAAGATGAAGATTATGAAGTGCAAGTGAAAATTTCTATTTACCTAGAGGGTGATTCCAAAATGAGTATAGTGGAAATAGTGCCTTCAGTTCGTTCATCACCTGAACGACTTGTATGGATAAATGTTGACATTATGTCATCACTTGGAAGGCAATGTCAGTATTCCAAGCATGCAATGCTTTTCAAAGGTAACGATGTAACCTCAGGCCTCACCAACTAGGAATGACAAAAACAGGGTATGCAACAGGGCTGTGTGAGGTCGCTCCCATTAGGGTATGCCATCACCAGATCTAGACTCGATAATTGTCCTATTTTGGTATGCTCCAGTACAGTTGCTGATCACAACCATGGTGGCGATATATTTAGCGCTACTAGTCAAGTGGTAGGCCGGTTCTGTATAGCAGGGGTGCAAGATGTTCTTGTCAGACCTCAAGTGCATTTTATCTAGAGGTGCACTCTTCGAAAGATAGTTCCTTACCTTGCCATGTATGGAACCCAATTTCCAATAAGTGCATTTGGCTTTAGTCGTATACCTATTATGCTGGAATTTAATTAATGTAACAATTTCGGCTATTTATATATTTACTTGAAAACCCTAGACACTATTATAACATCACTGGATTTTCTATATAAAGTGTTTTGGTTATCGTAGGTAAAAACCCATTCGTGTTTATGTGCGGCGTGGCCATACGAGATACCCTTGATTTTCATTGTGTTTTAAAATAAAATAAAATTTCTTTGAATTTACCAACACCAGACGAATGTCTAACCTGGAGTTTTATCCTTTTTCCCTAAAACTCTTGGGAACTCAAAATTTTATGAGTAGCCAAGTGATCCAGGTTTTCATGATAGCATTTTGGAGGAGTTGAAGCAGGTGGCTTTACCGATAGTTAGCTAGTATCTATTTCCGCTGTGTATGTATATATATATATATATATACATTTTAGACTTGTGATGTAAGGAAAAGTAGTTATAATTATCCTATTGTGGAGCTTATACTATTGTGACTCTGATGTACTATGATAGCAGTGGCTTTGTATAATCTTATGTTATATATTATATGTTGTTCCTTTTCGATGTGAGATTTTGTGATTGTTAAATTTTCTTCTTATCTTTCTTTTTCTTTTACCCATAATGACTCATCTTTTGAAGTAAGAAAGGCGGTTCGTTATGGTTGGTGTCAGAGCTTAGGTTGAGCAAACACCTAGGCTTTGGATTGGAGTTAACTTTGAGAGAGCATATTTTTAATTTTTATTCGTATATCTATTTATATTCTTGATAATCAAATATCAGCTTGATCGGTTGATTAGTGCCATTTGTTTCTAAGTTATCCCTTCTAAGTATTCTAAGCGTTGTCTTACTATGCCAGGTAGTAAGAAATGAGTAATAAAGGCAGACGAGGTAGGGGAGCAAGTAGCACTATAACTACAAATGGTCCAACCCAAAATCCTAGAGGAGTTGGAATTGTCAAAGAAGTAGCACCAGTGCAGCCAAGGGTGAACTTTGCAACCTTGTGAAAATACTACACTAATCTGGGAAGAAAACCGTTTAAAGGAACAGAGCCTATTGTTGAAGTGCAAGTCTGGTTGCGATCTTGCAATAAGATTTTTAAGGGTCTCAACTTATCAGATGAATAGAAAAGGTCATTAGCAGCATGGAAACTACAAGAAGGGGGCAGCTTGGTAGGACTCCCTTACAATGAATGTTTCAAAAGAGGAGATCTCGTGGACCTGATTTAAAGAACTTTTCAAGGACCAGTTCTTGTCAATAGCAGGGATACGAGGAAGTATAGAATCTTTATGGACCCGAATCAAGGAGATTTATCTATAGCAGAATATGAGGCCAAGTTCAACGAGCTATCTTATTTTGGTCCAAAATTGATCAACACCCCGTTGAAGAAGAACGAGATGTTTATCTTGGGCATGAGAGAGGAATACCATGACAGAATGACTACTTATGTTAAGAGTTATTTTTGTAGATGTGGTTGATATGGCTCTAAGGTACGAGGCCTTGGAAAAGAAGAAGCCTACTCCAGTAGCACGTAGTGGAAATCTCACAATTCCAACAAAAGGAAGTTCAACCCTAATTGGAAAAATCAAGGAAAAGGGAAGCCAGGCAGTGGGACTTAAGGGAATCATTTCAAGGATTTTATTTCCCACAAGTGCCAGCAAAAGGGCCACATCGTGAAGTTTTGTAGGAATTCTGAAGTTCAGTTGTAGCGGTGGCAACAGAAAAATGGACCTACCTCCAATGGTCTAGAAGAGCCTCTATTTCAACTGTCATCAGCCTGGGCATATGGTAAAAGAATGTCCACTCATGATGAAAGTGAAGCAGCCCAAGGTGTATGCTATAAGGAATGAGCCATCGACTTCAGCCGACGTGAAAGGGAAAGGTATCCTTGAAGGTACCTTACTTACTAATGGCATTTATGTTCGAGCATTGTTTGATACCGGTTCCTCTCATAGCTTTATTTCGTTAGAATCAATAGACAAGTTTCACTTCCTTCCTAGTATTATAGAAAAACCTATGTGCGTTTCTAACCCCATAGATGGGCTAGCCCACTTGAATATGATTTGTAATAATGTGCCAATTTCTTACCTTTCCCATAACTTTTCTTGCGACCCGTATGTCTTAGACTTTAAAAGATTTAACACTATTTTGGGTATGGATTGGTTATCCAAGTATGAGGCCGTCTTAAAATGTGATAAGAGAACTATATGTTTAGTAACCAATATAGGGACAATGGCTATGTATTATGTAAGAAACTCGGTATCCATATGTGTAGTTTCCTTTATGCCCATGAATCAGCTCAAGAAAATCTAGGGTCTATTACAGTTCTTATGAATTTTCCCGATATGTTTGAAGAAGTTAAAATCTTACCCCCTCATCAAGAAATATAATTATAATTTGATTTACTTCTTGGTGCAAGGCCTGTGATTCAACTCAAACGAAGGATGGCCTCGAGGAAGAGAGAAGAGTTAGTAAATCAAAGCTAGGACTTATTGGAGAGAGGATTGGTTAGACCTAATCATTTGAGTTGGGGTTCCGTGGTAATTTTTGTGGCTAAGTCTGATGGATCTCGAAGACTGTGCATGGCTTATAGGGGATTGAATAAGCCGACCATTAGGAACAAGTACCCCTTACCTCGCATCGACGACCTCTTTGATCAACTCCATGGGGCTACGGTATTTTCTCAAATGAATCTATCTACTAGATTCCATCAGTTAAGGGTTGCTGAAGATAGTATAACCTTAACTGCATTTAGGGGCGTAAACTTTTTCTTTGAGTGTTATATATAACTTTCGGGCTAATCAATGCACCTGCATACTTTGTAGACCTGATGAATCGTGTTTTCAGAGTTGTCCTTAATAAGTTTGTGTTGGTTTTCATCGATGACATTATCATCTATACTAAGTTCGAAGAGGAGCATAAACACCATTTGGAAGTGGTGTTAGAAACTTTATGGAGGCATGTTTTGAAGGTAAAGTTATAAGTGCCATTTTTGGCAGTCAGAGGTAAGATCCTTAGGCCATATTATGTCAAAGGAAGGTATTTCTGTAGACCTAGTGAAGGTGGAAGCTGTGCAAGAGTGGAAGCAACTACGGACTCCTACCGAAGTTTGTAGTTTCTTAGGCTTGGTAGGGTACTATAGAAGGTCCATTCAAAATTATTCCAAGATTTCTTCTCATTTGACTAAACTAACTAAGAAGTGTGAGAAGTTTGTATGGACTCCAAAGTGTGAAGAAGCATTTTTGGAATTGAAGAAGAGACTTACCAGTGCATCGGTTTTGGCTGTTCCAGATGGGAATAATGGATTCACTGTTTATACCGATGCATCTAGTGTGGGATTGGGTGTAATCCTGATAGAGAATGAAAGGGTGATTGCATATGCTAGTAGGCAGTTGAAGCCTCATGAGAAGAATTATGCTATGCATGACTGGAGCTGTTAGCTGTTGTCTTTGCATTGAAAATGCAAAGGCATTAATTGGTAGGTAAAGATCCATATACTTTTTTATTTCTTTCTAAAACCTTTAGAGTTTCTATTAAATTGGTTTTCTTTCTTTAACTAGGTGAAAAATTCGAGCTATTCACTGATCATAAGCCCCTAAAGTACCTTTTCACTCAAAGGATCTAAACCAAAGGCAACAAAAATGGTTAGAGTTCTTGGCGTCCTATGACTTGGATATCCTTATACGCCAGGAAAGGCTAATATGGCGGCGGATGCTTTGAGCAGGAATGTAGCCTCAACTCTTTTGAAGGTTACGTCGACTCTTCTAAAAAGGATAGCAAGAAAGAAAAGAATGGACAGGAGCTTTGGGGCAATCATCAAGAGGATTGAGGAAGAGCAGTGTTTTGGTTTCAAGATTGATAGCCAAGGAGTCTTGAAGATGAATGGATGGATATGTATACCAAATGTCGACAGTCTTCGGCAGGAAGTATTATGGGAATGTCATAAATACAAATTAAGTATCCATTCAAGTGTTTCTAATATGCATAAGGATATGAAGTAGGTATTCTGGTGGAAAGGGACGAAGAGGGATATCTTATTGTTTGTTAGCAGGTGTTCAACCTGTCAACAAGTGAAAGGGGATCACCAAAGGATAGCTGGATTACTTCAACCTTTGGAAATTCCAATTGAAAGTGGAAGATGATATCAATGGATTTTATTGATGGTTTACCTAGAACCAAAAAGGGAAATGAAGGAGTATGGGTCACTGTGGACTCATTAACTAAGAGTGCTCGATTTGTTCCGGTCAAGCCAACTAGAACTGAAGCTTCACTGGCAGAGATTTTTATGAGGGAGATAGTTCATCTACATGGAGTTCTAGCAAGTATAGTAAGTGATAGAGATCCTATCTTTACTAGCTAATTTTGGAAAGCATTGCAAGAAGCCTTGGGAATCAAGCTAAGATTGAGCATAGCTTACCATCCCCAAACGAATGGACAGATGGAGTGAGTAAATCGAATTTTAGAAGATCTTCTGAGAGCGTGTATTCTGGATTTTGGTGGATCATTGGAGGATCGTCTATAGTAAATGGAATTCTCCTTTTACAATAGTTATCAAGCAAGCATAAGCATTGCACCTTATAAAGCTCTTTATGGAAGGCCGTGCAAGTCACTAGCTTGTTGGGTGAAGTCTGGAGATCGTTTAGTCCTTGGTCCGAATATGAATCGAGAGCCGTTGGAGTTGTTGAAAGGATTAAGAAAAGAATGAAGAAATCTCAAGACCTCTAAAAGAGCTATGCTGATAGAAGGCCAAGGGATTTGGAATTTTCTATTGAAGACCTTGTGTTCATGAAGATTTCGCCGATTAAAGGAGCGATTAGATTTGGAAAAGCGGGGAAGCTAGCTCCAAGGTATGTCAAATCGTTTTGTATTCTTAAAAGGATTGGGTCCCTTGCTTGGTTGAGTTGCCGGAAAGGATAGTAGGTATCCATAATGTGTTCCACTCATTTGAGGAAGTATGTTCTCATTGATCATGGAGCCATCGATTCAAAAGGATTTGGAAATAGAACCAAACTTGACAGTGCTTAGACATCCGGTGCATATTATAGATCAGGATGATAAGAGACATCGGAAAGGTGGTGAAGTTGGTTAAGATCCAGTGGAGTGAGGGTCCGAAGAATTGCACTTGGTAGACTTCGGATCGTATGAGAGAAGCTTATCCATAGTTGATGTTAGGATAGTTGGTTGTTGCTTGTTGTATGTATAGTGTATTTCTTGTTGCTATGGTTATTATTGTATGAATTCTGTATGTGCTTTATGATACAAATATATGACTTTTGTATGTCTTGAATTGTCTTCTTACTTTCTAATTTCGGGATGAAATTCTGTCAAGGGGGTAGGAACCCACAATTTGATAGCTTAAATTATGGATATTTAAACATATTTTTATATAATTAAAATAAAGATTTTATAACTAAAATAAACTCATTCTAGTTAACAATAATTGATGGTGAAATCATTTTAAAATTTTGTTAACAAAGATAATTAGTTTGAAGAAAGATTGAAAATGTGACCAGAATTCATATTCTAAAATTTCGATTTTTCATCGGCTAAAGTTGTTCAGGATATCATGACACTTGATATAGGCATATACATTTAATTACTACGATTTGGACATGAAAGTATGCATGTGTACATGCATACACCTTAAACATGCATCGGAATAAGTGAGTTAGGATATTAGTGTGTGTGTGTGTGTATATATATATTAAAATAATAAAGATGCCTTTATAGACAACAAGTACAAAGGTACGCACTTTCATGCTTTTTTTGTCACTTGAGGAAGGGGTAAAAGGAAACAACGAATCAAAGGAGAGAGGGAGGAAGGCGCGAATTGGCATGACATGGTAGGAGTGTAAAGTACGGGGGTATATTGGTAAATTCGTGTGTTAACATATTATAAAACCACTTCTTTTCAATTTCTTTTTCATTTTCCTCATTTTCTCTCTTCCATTTTCTATCTCCTAAAGCTTCTAAAATCTTTTTTATGGCTTCCTAAAGAGAATTTAAAAAGAAGAAGAGAAGACTTTCACTTTAAATCCACTTCAAAGCTTGTTTAAACTCCACAACATCAACCTCTTTGCTTCTTTCTTCAAATTCAAGCACTCTTCCTACAAAAATTTCCAAAGCCAAACCCTATTTCATCAAGGCTGAACCTTTTAAGGGTTAAAAGCATGCAAAGACTTAATTTTTCTAAGTAACCCCAAAGGTTTAGGTCGTACTCGAGTTTGGGAGAGAAAATACTTTAGTTCGTCGAGTTTTCGATGAGTAAATTCTAATTTTTGGAAAGAATTAAATTTTGTGCCTATATTGGTTTTATTTGGTTATGTATAAGCATATATAATGTGGTGTTGGATTTTGGAATGAACTGGATGTGTTTATGTGTGCTAACGTGGGGTTTAGAGAATGGTTTGAAATTGGTAAGTTAGTGTTATGGATGGTTGTAAAGAGATGATATTTAAAAAGTTTTGGTAAGGTATTAGTTTGGTGTGCTATGTGTTTGGATTATGATTGAAAAGGATATGGAAATTGGTTCTTGGGACGTTGAAATCGACTTGAGATCTGATTGAAAACAAAATCGTTTAATTGTTTCGGTTCCTATTAGATGGGTTGTTTCTTTAATTTGTTTCTTAACTTTTCTAAAGTTAAAAAAAAATTATTATCCCTTTATGTTTTTGATTAAACGAGAATGAAAAGTCAAAGTTTTGGATGATAACTTAGAAAAGGAATTCTAAGTTATTGCATCCATAGCGATAGTCGCTATGGATCTAATTCAGAACTCAAATTTTCAAAGTTTGTAATTTTCTTTCAAAGTGTTTTGAAAAGTATTTTACAAACTAAGTTATCGACACTTAAGTTAATTATAACTTAATTGAATATTTTTTACATAATTAATTAATTAATTAATTATTATTATTAGTTAATCCGTAATTAAAGTAAAGTAATTAGCATTAATTAATACTAGTTAAGTAAGTTAATTATCTATTAATTAAGAAGTTAATTAATAGTCAATTAAGTTAAAAAGTAATTAATTTTAATTAGTAATATTTAATTATTTGAATTTTGAATTTAATTTAAATTTATTCGTTTATTTATTATTATTTATTTGAAGGTTAATTATTTAATTAATTATTATTTAATTAGAGGTTAACAATAAATAAAGCTTTATAATTTATTTTAAATTTAATTAAGGTTTAATTATGATTTAATTATTATTGATTAAGGTTTAATTAAGCTTTAATTATTATTTAATGGAGATTTATTTTTAAAGGTTATTTTACCTATTTAGTTATTTATTTTCAATGTTCCTTTTTAAGTGGATTGTTTCAAACTAAGGATCTCTTATCATACCATTGAGTAGCCAAACAAATTAAAGTAACCAGAATAAAACGTTGACACGTTTTATTGGAAATAAGTCGACTTGTACTTATCACAAATACTGCATTTTGGGAACGTGATGAATACATGGGAGTTAATTTCAATAAGCGGGTCATGATAATTTAAACATCTGAAATATATTTCTATATGTAAATATTTATACCTTGATAGTGGAATTGCATATTATAATTAACTTGACCTTTAAATATTATAGAATGTTGGGTCGAAGAGACTGGGAACAGATTGCAATGGTTATCCAGAAACGACTTCGAACCAACGTAAGCGTGTGATTGGAAGGTTTGAAGTCATGACCTAAGATGAAGATTATAAAGTGCAAGGGCTATTTGCTACTAATCCTGAGGGTAATTCCAAAATGGGTGTAGTAAAAATAGTGCCTTCGATTCGTTCATCATCTTAACGACTTGTATGGATGAATGCTGACATCGTGTCATCACTTGGAAGGTAATGTAAGTATTCTAAGTGTGTAGTGCTTTTCAAAGGTAATGACGTAACCTCAAGCCCTACCAACCGGGAATAACAAAAATAGGGTTTGTAGCAGGGCTATGTGGGTCGCTCCCATTAGGGTACGTCATCACCGGATCTAGACTAGATAATTGTCCCATTTTGGTATGCTCCGATATAGTTGCTGATCACAACCATGGTGGTTATATATTTTGGTACTACTAGTCAAGTGGTAGGCCGATTTTTTGTAGCAGGGATATAAGATGTTCTTATTAGATCCCGAGTGCATTTTATCTAGAGATGCACTCTTCGGAAGGTAGTTCCTTACCTTTCCATATATGGAACCCAATTTCTAGTAAGTGCCTTCGGCTTTAGTCGTATACCTATTAAGCTGGAATTTAATTAATGTAACAATTTTGGCTATTTATATATTTACTTGAAAACCCTAGACACTATTATTGTATCATTGGATTTTTCTATATAAGTGTTTTGGTTATTGTACGGTAAAAACCCATCCGTGTTTATGTACGACATGGTCTTACGAGATACCCTTGATTTTCAAAATGTTTTAAAATAAAATTTCAATTTCTTTAAATTTACCCACACCAGACCCAAATCTAACCCGGAGTTTTATCTTCTTTCCCTAAAAATTTTGGGTACTCAAAATTTTATGAGTAGCTAAGTTATCCAGGTTTCTCACGATACCATTTTGGAGGAGCTGGAGTAGGTGGCTTCACCGATAGCTAGCTAGTATCTATTCCACTATGTATGTATACATATGCATTTTGGACATGTGATTGTAAGGATAAGTAGTTATAATTGTCCTAGTGTGGAGGTTGTACTATTGTGACTCTGATGTATTATGATAGCAGCGACTATGTATAATCCTATGTTATATATTATATGTTGTTCCTTTTCGATGTGAAATTATGTGATTGTTAAATTTTATTCTTATCTTTCCTTTTCTTTTACCCATAATGACTCGTCTTTCGAAGTAGAAAGGCGGTTTGTTACATTAGCCTTAGTCTAATTTTCAAAATTGTTTGAGAACTAATATGTAAATTCTAAATTTAAAACATAAATTTAAGATAAGATATACATATATGATAAAAGTTATATATTTTTTTAAAGTTTTAAAAAATATATATACAAATTAATTTAAAAATAAAGTTTATTAGTAAAACTAGTAAAAGAACTAAATTAATTAAATAAGTGAAATAAATAATATGCATATATGCATGTATAATATATAGTGATATATGTTATGTTGTCTTGAAATTTTGAAGACAATATAAGTGTACATGTACGCATATATAAAATATTTTTTTAAACTAATAAAATTTAATTAAAATAGTTTAACCAAATAAATTATTTATAAGTTAATTAATTTACTAAAATACATGCATTCATACATACATATATACAATATGTATATGACTACAAAGGTTATAGTATATATAAATATGCAACATAGTATGTTAAGATTGAATAATAAATGATTAATCAAAGAGTTAATTAATTAAGAATTAATCAAATAAGGTTTAATTAATATAATGTTATGCATAAGACTATTATATACACTAATTAAGATATAAATTTTATCCAATAATAAAACTTAAATAATATGAATGTATATCAACTAAAGGTGGAACATATGACCCTAAATAGACTTAAGAAATAAATATATACATAAATGTATGTATACCGTGATTCCCGATGTGTCTGATACTTAAATCACAATGGTATTTCATAAGAAATATGTTTTTTCATAGGTCAATACCACTCAATGTAAAATATTAAAGATTATGAATCTTCAATATATTGTTGTCATGTACCATTTATATATTAATAAACTACTTACATACTCAGTTGTTGAGAAAACTCAAGCAAGGATGTTATTTGTAGTATTATTAATATATTAATAGATAATGCATGATAACTATATGTGTTTGTCGAACAAATTCATATACTGTACTTAGGCCTTCGCGACATGGTAGGTACAAGTGAATAATTTCATTTTGATTTGTTGAGCAAACTCAATATCAAAGTGAAATTAAGATAAGGTACCACAGTTAGGAGTTGTATATGATAAAATGGATAAGGAGTTATCCATCGTCTGCGGAGCTATGACTTATTGAGCAAACTCAAGGTCAGAATTCCAAAACAGACAAGTCCTAACACTTACCAATAAAGTTAAATGACTTCTATGTTTTGACTTAGGGTTTGGAGAAACATAAAAGACTAGTGGAAGTTTATTAGTAAACAAACCATAAAATTTAGCCTTACAAATATTATAAGAATGTCTACTATGATATTGTCTTAATAATCTATCAATTTTGAAATTATATGGGCTCTCATTGCAGTCGACTGCCAATTTCTTGGCTTTGGCGCTAGAAGAGGACGAAACCCCCTTCCGAGAAGCACTTTCAAAATACTTTTTCCTATTCAAGCAATGTAACAACCCTAGATTTTTTTGCATATAATTTAAATTTGACTTTATTTTATTTTGAAATTATTTTAAACTTTTTTATTTCAAACATTTCATTTTTTAATTTAATTTTGATTATTATATGAATTATAATTTCAAACTGGTATAAATTGAATATTTTCCTGAAATACGGATTTGTGGTCAAAACTGGTCAAACTTTGACTTTTAAATTTTAAATTTAAATATTTAAATTCTTGAATTTGATCTTTTATTATGAAAATAGATTTAATATCTTGAATACTGCTTTTCCTTTCGTTGAAATTGGATTTAAATTGTGAAAGTTATACCCTTTACAATATTGTGTGTATATAGGGTTATTTAATAATATTCTTTGTTTTAATTTATATAAATGATATTTTTACTTGATATATCTTATTATAATTTGTATATTACGTTATATTATTTATATTTTGACTTTTAAATATTTTTAAAGTGATGTTTGAATTTTTCCAAAGCTTATTGAATTTATTTTCTATTTTTAAAGCCTAGTTTCTTTTTTCTGCTATTTTCTATAGTTAAATTATATTTAATTACAATTTATTTATTCATTTTTGTGAATGAATTTTATTTTTTATTCTTATCTTTGTTTATAAATATTTTTCAAGTATATAAATTTTTTCCAAAGTTCATTGAATTTGTTTTAAATTTTTAAAGACTAGTTTGCATTTTAAGCTATTTCCTTAATTTAATTGTATTTAATTATTTATTTGACATATTTATTTTTATTTCTGACTTTTTATCTTTATTTCTCAATTTTTATATGTATTTATAAATTTCAAATATATATAAAAGAAATTCGAAGAGTTTTGTGACTCTTTAGCTACTTGTCACTCTTTGCTTTCCACCTTCATTTTCCAACCTCTTGTATTCATTTTCTTTAGCCGACCTTAACTTTTCTTTCAGCCTCTTATCTTTTCATTCCCGTATACAAACTCTTCTCAATCACAAAAATCATGGCCTCCATTCCTTAGGCAAAGAGTTGGTAATCTTCTTCTTCTTTCTACTCATTTTCTTCTTGTTTTCTTATGATTTTGCTCTTGCTTTCTTCACCTTCAAGGCTAAGCTCCTTCCATCTCCTCCACCTTGGCCTCCTCCACCACCACCACATATGGTCAACACCTCCTCCAGCCCAGCTCCAAGCCATGTCCGTGCCCCTTGATGAAGTAGACCCACCAAAATACGAGCATACACCACATACACTTGCATAGCCGACCACTACCTTGCTTCCATCACCTCCTCCACCACTTTGGCCGACCATACACCACCACCAGCAGCAAATTTCTGACCTGCATCCTCTGCCACGCCCTCTTCCATCCCACTATAGACCTGGACGTGCCCATGATGCTTGTGGCCGTGACCTTTGTTGCATAGAAAACCATTGTTGCTTTGCCTTGTGTAGTTGTGTTCATGCTCATATCTCTCTACCATACTTTACCCCATCATTTTCCCATGCTAGGACGACCTTTAGGGACCCAAAACAGATCCAAACCATGCCTTTATCCGTGCCATTTCAGATCTGAAGCTAAAGCATAGGTGGTAGAAAGCAAGTGCAAACACTTTGGATTTGTTTATGCATCCAATTCTATCGTTGTTTAATGGTATTTTGTGTTGAAACTTATTTGTTGTTATATTGTTTTGTTTGAATGTATTCAAGGTTATTAATCTTTGGCTCTCCACTCTCAAATCATATTCATTCTTTCGTGCCTTCGAAGATCTTTGTTGCGTGTAGTTGTTTGTCATCTCCAACTTATATCAGTGAGTTATTCTCACTAGATAATTTTGTACTTATATAACTAGTAAATCGATCACATGTGAATCTGTAAAATGCATCACCATATTATATCTGCTATATTATGATCATATGATGTTCACCCATGCTTAAAAACCTGTTATATCATATGTTACTGTTATATTATGCTGTTCTGTTATTTGTATCAGTTTATCTCACTGCAAGTTCCCTTTAGATTAGAATCACTATGGATTGAAATGATACATACCCGAACGGACTTTAGAATAAGGGAAAATCGTTATGGGCTGAAATGATAGGCTTTAGCAATTTTCAATTTATTTCATTTACTTGGGACTGCGGGTTTGAAATGATAAAACCCAGGTTTTCTTTGTAAATTACGGGTTGAAATGATATATTACCCGTATCACTTTACCTAGCGTAGAAAATTATATACAGACCCGTAGTTAAAATATGTTGTTCTAAAAATTTTAAAATATTTGAGAAATGTAAATATTACTATATTTTGATTTAAACTTAATTAAAAATGATTTTTGTAAAGTATTATTGATTTTCTGGAAATTTATAAGTTAAACAAATTATGGAAAGGTTAGAAAATTTAAATGTCAGTTATTTTGGAAATTTTAATTTAATTATAATTGGAAATTAAATTAAATATGAAATTATGATAAATTTATGATAATTTGAATTTAAAATGAATTTAAAGTGATTTTATAATATATTAATGATTTTTGAATAATGTTAAAATGTGAAATGAATGATTATTTAAGTTGAAATTTTGAAATATAACCAAAATGGGAATTTGTGAATTTGGCTTAAAAGTGAATTTTAAGTTAAGTAAATAAAATTGAAATTAAGTTATATTTTGAAATTTTAAACTTAAGTGTTAAGTTGAAATTTAATTCAATGAATTTAAAACTGAATGTTGAAATTTAATAAGTGAATTATTATTAAATCTTGATTTTTGAATGGAAATTTAACTTTATAAAATCATGAACTAAAGGAAAATTAAATGATGTTTGTATATGTGAAAATATAATTTAAAAATGTTTTAAATAAAAATATAATTGGTTGTGAAATTATATTGAATATTTGAAGTTAATTAACTGCATTTTTGAAATGCTATTAATTGTATGTAAATGATATTACAGCATTTGTAAATGCTGTAGTTGATGATAATGAACTAAAAAGCTAAATTGAATTAAAGGCTATTATAGAATTTTTGTAAGTGCTATAATTGTTGAATTTAACTAAGTTTATTTGAAATTTAAGTAAACTCTATTACAACATTTTAAAATGTTGTCTTTTGTTAAATTGAACTGTTTTGAATGTAACTTTCCGTAGCGTTTTCTAAATGCTGCGAAAAGTGAATTTTCACTGTTTTGATAAACTTAAGTGAATAAATGAACTTTGAAAGTTGAAAATTTTGGAAATTTAATAATTTAATTATTAAATGTAATAACTTCATTTTTGATTTAAATGAAGTAATTTGATTTGAAATATAAACTGTTTTGAAATGTGAATTGAAATGGTATTTTAAATTGAATAAAATGAATATGGTTTTGAAATGAATTTTGAAAGATATGATATTTTGATATATTGAAATGGTTTGGAAATGATTAGATCTTTATTTTGATATATTGATATTACAGCGCTTTGTAAGTGCTCTGGTTGATAGAAATGAACCGTGTATAAATTATAACTAAGTGGTATTACAACACTTGGTAAGTGCTGTGATAACAGAAAGATAATTAAAATCTAAAACTAAATAAAGGGCTATAGTAGCACTTGATAAGTGTTGCGGTAGGCTGAAATGAATGTTTGAGGTTTTTATTTAAATAAATGAGCTTAGAATTTATCTAAAATTTTGGGAACTAAATATTTTATTTTAAATATAATGACTTCACTTTTAAATGGTTTAAATGAATTGTTTTGATTTAAATATAAAGATATTTAAAAGGTGATTTGAAATGATAATAAATGTATGATATCTTTGAATTAGAAAATAAATGAACGATATCTTTGATTTAAAAAGGATATTTAAATGTATATATTTGGATTTGAATTCAAATAATGATTTGAAATGAATTTTGAAAGATATGATATTTTGATATATTGAAATGGTTTGGAAATGATTAGATCTTTATTTTGATAAAGAATTGAATTTGAAATGATACTTTATTTTGAAGTATAAACTATGACTTTTAAATTATAACTACGGGTTATAATATCGATTGGTTGTTAAAGAGACCGGGATCGGATATGGACATACTCTCTGTCGAACCGAAAACCACTTTAACAACTGTGTACACAGTGGAGTTTCCAAAATGAAGTAGGATGGTGGCGACGTTCTTGAGGTATATTTACGTGGACCCGACTCCCGTGAGTTGGCTTAAGGTGGCTAAAACAGGATCGATCTCGGGCCAAAAGGCGTAGCTGCTCTGGTCGGACACATTCCTTCGATACTATACTCTTACTCGTGATTGATTAGATGGCCATCCTCCGATTATGATATGGGAGTGTGTTCCGAGGTGGGCATATGTGGCTGCTGCGTTACCACCAGCCTGTGTGCGTAATTGGTATATCTACCCTGGCATTGCCTTATGTGCCGTGTCACCTACCATACCGAGCCTTTACTACGAGTTTGTTTTTCTCCCGTAGCCCATGGAGTATTTAGGGTAGTCTCCCGATCTGGAGATATGCTGATACTGGATGGACTACTGGGACTATTATGTGTGAAGAGTGATATGGGTAGCCCAGAACGCTATTTAAAAGTAAGTTAATTTTACTGTAGACATTATTATAATAGCACAATATTACTATATAGTAAATAGTTTGACGGATCCTTAGAGGATGGGCGGTCCCAAGCATCCTTTAAGTTACTTGTACCTTATTACAGTTCACTTGAGTTGGTTTACATTATATAAGTATATATTGTCCTGACTCGAGTGTTTGTATTTTTATTTACGCTCGGGTCAGCCTGAGTTATTCACATATTTGGATTCCACTTTCTGGAGAATGGAATCGCTGGAGATTATCTGCTTATCTAGTTTTATCAATTTCAGTTCTGTTGTTCAATTCAGCGGTATTTTGAGCAATTCAAGTCCGACATTTGCGGATGCAAATGGTTGAAAATATCGGGTTGTTACAAGCAATTTTTGATAGCCGGTCATCTACTCTAGATAAAGTTGCACCTTCCTATGAAGTTCTTAAGCCTACTGATTGTGGTGCAATTAGGAAAAATAGACCAGTTAATCTCAGTACATTATTTGTTTATGAGGACAATAGTGTCAAGCTTGCTGCTCTTATGTAATCCTTATTTGATGGACATGGCCCTAACAACTGGTACAAACCCGATGACACAAATTCATTTGCAAAGTCATCTGAATCTATCCCTGTGCCGCAAATTAATTCCATTCCAATAAATCAAAATTGGGCCTCCTTGTTCTCTCGTAAACTGAGTAATGTAGGTAGGTATGTCACTAAACACTATAACACCGAAGATGGTATTTTTCCCTCTTGTGAAATTATCGATGTTGGGAAGACTTTTTGGAGGAATTACCTTCTTGGTCTTTCCCTCAATAAAAATTTACAATATCATGTAGTCATTAAACACCTTCTTCGACCATGGAAACCCAAAAGAACTGCCAAAGTAATTTATGATAAAGACATGTTTTATTTTGATTTCTCCTGTATAGATGATAGATCTAGAACATTAGAATTAGACATTTTCATTATTTTAGACAAAGTTTACATCATCACTAAGACTCCTTCTATTGACAGAGCTTATAAACAAGTTGAATCCACTAGAGTTTGGGCTAAACTTTCTAATATGCCATCGCTTTATCAAACCTTAAAAGGCCTAGATTTGGTTTTAAGCCACATGCGGAAACTTATCTGTTTGGATCAAGCCATTGAGCTTAGAGATATGTTGGCGTATGCGAAAGCACTGATTGAAATATCTCCTACCATTTCTATCTCTCCATCTAAGCACATTACTAGTCATGTTCATGTTTCTTTTGTATGGAAACCCTTATCTTTGTCTGTGTTCATTTAAGCATTCTGATTCCACATGCATTCATTCCTTGTAGTTTGGTGAGTCATTTCTGGCAAATCCAATCCCACATGTACTCCATTGCGCAAAGTGAAAGCCAGAGATGATGTGTCAAGACCCCTGTTGTAGCCCAACCTAATGCTTCAACCAAATCATTTACAAAAGATTCTCAAGAAAACATCCAGATCCTTTGGGCCTTGTCTTTTCCCCTAGTTTAAAGGCTCTGGATCCTTCCCACGTTAAGCCTCTCTCCCCTTCACCATCTAGTTCAGACTCTGACTGTTCGGGCCTATATGATCTAGATGAAGGCACTGAGTATGATATGCACCAATCCCTTTAACATGCGCTCCATCATGATTTCATGTTTTGTTACTATCATTGTCAAGTTTTTATAGTTATTTTTGTAGCTATATTAAGGTTTCTTAATTTTTAGCTTGTGATGTTGTGGTAATGTGTTGTATTAGCTAATGAGGTATATGTGCTTCACACATGTCAAATTTGTAAAGTGGTATGTCCACTATAAAACTAGCTTGCCTGTGCAAAATAATAATGCTTTGTTTTGCCTATAAAAATAATCTATCAATTAAAATGTGCAGAGAACGACAACTCTAAAACTGCTTTCTTAAGGGGACAAGCTTACTGGACCAAACTATATCGATTGGCTAAGAGTGAATAAGATAGCGTTGACTTATGACCATCTTTGGTCGGCTATTACATGCAAACCTAAAGAACAAATGATGGAGATATCAAACTTTGACTTGCTTATGAGAAATGGGTTTCTAATCTAGAGATTGCCCAAGTTTTCATGCTATCTACGTCAGATAATCAATTGCAGTGGCAGCATGAAAACATGTCTGTCCCTGGGATATTTGACAGTCTCAAGGCTCTATTTGGTGAACAGTCATGTTCCCCAAGGTACGAGCTTATGAAGAAGTTGTTCAATATCAAAAAGACTAAAGAATAGATGGTGTACGATTATGTACTAATGATGAAGGGTTATATTGATAGGCTTCATAATTGGATGTACATACAAGCAATGAATTACAAGTTGATTTGATCCTTAGTTCTCTGATACCTGAATTACAATATAAACCATGAATGTTAATCACAATTGGCTGAGTCGGCATCTAAGAATCAAGGAGTCATGCTCGCTATAAAGGGTGATGCATCATCTTTAAAGGTTCGAAGAAGTGGAAAAGAGAAGGTAAGAAGAATAAGAAAAGTAAGAAGACAGATAACAAAGGTGAATGTCACCACTGCCATAAGTTATGTCAGTGGAAAAGGAACTGTCCTGATTACCTTAAGATTGTTAGAGAAAGAAAGTAGAGCAGTTCTACCACTCCATAAGCTACATTCATGATTCAAAAAAAATTATAATCAATAAAATGTCGTTGGTTTTAGATACTCGATCTGGAACTTGTATGTGTAATTCATTATAGGGGCTTAGGAGCTGGTACTGCTTGAAAAAATGAGAGATAGACTCCTAGTTGTCGATGGATCCATCATAGATGTAACAACTGTAGAAGATTATCATTTTGCTTTCCTAATGGAGTAGTATTGATATTAAGTGATTGCTAGTTTGTAAAAGACTTTATTTGTGGAACCATGTCTATTCATAAATTGTCTAAGACTGAATATATATTTCATTGTGCTGATAATGTTATGAAATTAGTTTGAATAAAAATAAAGTCTATGATGGTGTTCTTGAAAATGGAATTTATGTGATCAATACTGATTATGGACGTTCTATGAGTAGTTCTTCTAACAATAGAAATGACCTTTACCTTTGGCATTATAGGCCAAATCATATTAATGAGAAACAAAAACATAAACTGAAAACTAAAGGTTTGCTCCCGTCACTTGATTCTAGATCATTTATCACATAGGAGTCGTGCCTCAAAGGTAAAGTGACCAAGCACCCCTAAAGTGGGATCAACGAAAGATTGATGAACTCGTAGGGTTAGTACATAGTGATGTATATGGCCCGATGCTTATAATCATCAATGATAATATTCTTACTTTGTAGTCTCCACTGATGATTTATTGAGACTAGGAATATGTATCTTATGAAAAACAAATCCGATGTCTATGAGAAATTTGTTGATTATAAAAATGTAGTAGAATACCAACCGACCATAAGGTTAAGATTTTTCAATCTGATTTAGGAGGTGAGTATGTTGGACAGGAATGCCAATAGTATTTATAAGATAATGGGATTATCTCTCAAAACACTCCACCTTATATTCTACAACACTATGGTGACTCGAAGCAAAGGAGTCGTACTCTATTAGATATTGTTCATTCCATAATATGTAAAGCTGAGTTTCCTCTGTCCTATTGGGGTATGCTCTAGAAACCACAATGCATATGTTGAACTTGTTAACCATAAAATCTATGCCTAAAACACCATATGCGATGTGGTATGGCAAGAAACCCCCACTCAAGTATTTTAAGGTATGGGGTTTTCCGGCGTACGTTAAGAACATTGGCCCAAATAAACTAGTAACAAGATCGCTATTTTGTAAGTTTATAGGATATCTCAAAAACTCAATGAGTTATTTCCTACAATACCGAGGAGCAAAACATTATTTTTTATCAGCACATTATCTTTTTAGAAAAGGAATTTCATTCAAAGGAAATCAATAGCGAAGTTGTAGACTTAGATGAGATTCAAGAAGTTAACACTAAAGTCGAACCAATGAGAGAACTGAATTCATTTATATACAAAAAACGCAACCTATTATAAGGTCTAGTAGGGAAACTTGCATTCCATAGAGATACAATAGTTTTCTCGTAGATGGCAAGAAGGAGGACCGTGTCTTAGATGATCACACTCCTTTGTCTTTCCACCAAGCACTGCAGATTAAAAATTCCGCACTTTAGCTTGAAGCAATGAAATCGAAGATGGATTCCATGTATAAAAACAAAGTATGGTCTTTATCGGACTTACTCAAAGAGATAAAACCCATCGACTGCAAATGAATTTTTAAGAAGAAGCTAAATGCAGATGGACAAGTGGAGGGTTTATAAGCAAGGCTGGTTGCAAAAGGATTTGGTCAAGTTCAAGGTGCTGATTATGATGAGGCTTTTTTTTCCCCATAGCCATGCTTAAGTCCATTCGAATTATGCTATCCACTTTTGAATTCTATGAATATGAAATATGGAAGATGGATATAAAGACGACATTTCTAAATGTTGATTTAGAAGAGACTGTCTATATCTCATAGCCTAAGGGTTTGTTGGTTAGTGGGAATGAGAGTAAGGCTTGCAAGTTTATAATGTCTGTTTATGGACTTAAATAAGCTTCAAGAAGTCAGAACAAGTGTTTTGATAAAGTAATAAAACAGTTAGGTTTTTATCTGAACACAGAGGAAGCATGTGTATATAAAAAGCAACAGGACAATGCTATCATATTCTTAGTGCTATACATCGACGATCTTTTATTGATTGGCAATGACATTTCGTTATTGTAATCTATGAAAGTTTGGCTCCACGAACTTCTCCATGAAGGATTTGGGAGAATTTGCCTATATACTAGGTATAAAGATATATAGAGATAGATCTAAGAGGTTGTTGGGATTGTCCCAATTCCTGTACATAGATAGCATAATGAAGAGGTTTAGTTTGAAAAATTCCAAGCATGGAAACGTTCCAATGCAGTTTGGAATCATCCTTTTTGAGAAGAACGCTCCTCATAGCGCTGAGTTGAAAGAACGATGAAGAGGATACTCTATGCTTCAGCCATAGGATCCATAATGTATGTTATGCTATGCACTAGACTTAATGTGGCATACACATTAGGATGTGTAAGCCGATACCGATCAACTCCTGGAGAAAAGCATTGGACAGCTATAAAATATATACTGATGTATTTAACAAATACCCGAGACTTATTTCCTACTTAAGGGAATGGATTTACGCTTAATGATTGATCCATCGTTGGAAAGTTCCAAACTAGAGATAGTAGTTGATTCGATGATGGAGGACGAGTACATCGCCCTTAATGAAGCGGATAAAGAGGCGGTATAGATGCATAAATTTTTGAGTGATTTCGAAGTGATTCTCGATATCGAGAACTCTATGGCATTGTTCTATGGTAAAAATGTGGCAACTAAGATTGTAAAGGAGCCCAAAACATAAGAAGTCATGGCATATTCTTTGAAAGTTCCACCTCATCAGAGAATTCACTGAGAAGAAAGAGGTCGTGATACAAAAGGTAGTTACTAAGGACAACACAAAAGATCCATTCACTAATAGTCAAGCTCGATTGCCTCTCGAAAAGTTTATTAAAGGGATGAGATTGAGATTCTATAATTGGCCCCAAGTGCAAGTGGAAGATGGATAGAGTTAGGGGTATGCCATAGGGGTAATTCTGTAATTTATTATAAATTATTAACTCTATAACCAATTCTACTCATAATAAAGGTGTTTTTCTTTATGTTATTTTTTTATAATATGTTATAAATAATTAAATGTTTGATTAACATGTATATAGTAGAAAATCCATAAATGGTGTGTTTGTGTAGTAATTACAAATAGTTGCAATCATGAGCATTCTATCACAATAAAATAAACACATCATTTTAAATGTTCCTAGTCAGGATGCATCGAGACTAGATATCGATGCATTCTTTGAGATTAGAGTACTTAACGCACTCTGAATGTTAGGCAGTGTATTACAGATGATTGCTGGGGGCACCAAGGGATTACATACTAATAGTTATTGTATAATTATGGAATGACCCACTCGATAGTTTTTTTTGTTATTATAACTAAAGTCAAATAGAAAATATCGATGTGAATAATATACATAGCTCTCTTGACTAGAGAATACCGTTGATCTTCAATATGAAAGCTTGATTATAGTAAAATCATGGCATGATGTCCATCGAATGACTATGGTTGGGTCGAGTGAAAATATTGAAAGTGAAACACTATTCAAGTGAGGATTCATCTCCTTGGTTATATTGGGTTTGTATTGTTTGCACCAAAATTGGTCACAACACTCTTCGGGAGTCGTTGAAGAGATAATAATAAAGAATGTAAATTCAAAACGAGTATTATCTAACAAAAACTCCAAGCAACAGTAAAGAAAATGCGTAGACAAGCGATTTATAGTGGTTCGGCGTGTTGCCTACGTCCACTGTGAAGTTTTTTGCAGTTTTATTGATTCTCTTTCAATGATTACAAGTAGTTACAGAGATCAACAGCGAGTTACAACTGGAAATTCGAAATCAACAGCAAAATTATGATGTAGGATGATGGAGATCTCAATCCGGCAGAGTCTGGGCGCTTGAGAGTCAAAAGATCCTTTTTTTGTTGGCTCTGGGGCTCTATTTATAGGCGTAGGATGCTGATATTTCGCTGAAAATTCGGAAGACCACTTCTGGCACGTGAGGGGGCCCACGCACCCGACCTCAGGAAATTTGGGCCCACTTTGGCATCGATTCGAACTCCATTCGAGTCGATCAGAAATTCATCCAATCGAGGTGAAATTTGGTGTGGACATTCTTCAACATGTATGCAAGCTTCTGTGAAAATTTCATGGCATTTGGATCAGTAAATCTCGAGTTATCGTGGATACGAGATGATGTTCTTCGTGCGGTTGTTTGGTTCGAAACCATCCCTTCGAACCGATGGTTTCGAATCGATGGTGGCACGCGCCTTTACGATGACGTGGAGCGCAAACCTCGAATCGATCCGGTCTTCACTCCGAGTTGACCGTGTCGACTCCACATATCTCGGCGCGTACGTATCGATGGATGACACGTCACCTTGGCATGCTGGCTTGATGGATTCGAATGAAGCTTCACCGATGGGTTCGAACAGTAGTTGCTGATGGAGTCGAACAACTGATTGCTGATGGATACGAACAAGCCTTTCTTTGATGGATACGAGCCCTATAGCTTCTCCATGGATACGAAGTCAATCGATGCGAACTTGCATCCTTCGATGGATTCGAAGGACGATGATCTGATGGATACGAAGCAGACACTGGCTGATGGATACGAAGCGCTTCATCTGTTGATGGGTACAAGGTCCATCGATACGAACTCGATGGATTCGAAGTTGATGGAGTCAAATCCGAGACACTTCGAAGGATTCGAAGTTGATCGATACGAAGGTGATCGGTTCGAACCATTGTTCGGTGATGGATACGAAAACACCCATCGTGATGGATACGAAATCTGGGCTTTTCCCTTCAAATTGAATCGATCATAACTCGAGCGTATGAACTCGGATTGACTTGAAATTTGAGATGCTGACTTCTATGATCTTTCTTGTCATGTCCTATCAATTGTAGCTTAATCTGGACTCGGACAAAATTCGACGATATCCATGGTGAAACGAAGTATGACCAATCTCTGAGACGAATTGCCCTTTGTTTTTGATCGACCTTTTGGTATCACGACTTTGCCAAAAAGAGGGATAGCATTTTCCCCCCAAAGTACGTCTTGTGAAAACATGACGTGCTTTGAAGAGCTGCAATTTCTCTCTGAACAATCGTTGCTCTCTTTTGTTGAGATTCGTACTCTGTATTGCTGTAACCTTGCGTTGATATGATTGATTGCTGTATAATAGTGCTTAGCTGTTGGTTGTTGTATTCGTAACAAGATGAGTAGTCGATCCTTGTAAATGTTTAAAATCGAATATTAGTCCGACGTATATGCATATATGTTAGTTCGACCCTCGTTAACGTCGTGCGTCCACGAGTCGTTGTCAGTTTTGTTTGCTATTGAATTTCGTATCGATTCTCTTCTGAACCGATTTGGAAATTTGAGTTGAGACAACGCTTGATGGTTTTTTGAAAAGTCCCTTCATATCGATCCTCTCCTGAACCGATATAGAAGGTTGAAGGAATCGACTTTGTGTTGCGCGAATGTAATATTTCGAATCGATGGGTATGAGCATCGATGGATACAAGATCAACATTCGTATTGATGAAGTATGCTTATACTATGACGGGTACGAAATCGACATTCGTATCGATGGCTTGGATGAGTACGAATCACCCATTCGTACCGATGAGAAAGGATGGATACGAAATTGCTGTTCGTATCGATCGTTTTTTATGGATACGAAATTGCGATTCGTATTGATGAGAAATGATGGATACGAAATTTTTTTTCGTATCGGTAGGTTGTGGATGGAGTTGTGAATTTGTTGATGTGAATAGGGGCTTTGAATCGATGTGTCCACTGTTTGTTTCGCATTGATGCGACAAAATGTTCTCTATCACAGCCTTAGTTGTGTGTTTCGTATCGATGAAGCTTCCAGCGTATGGACTCGAATTAAGCTTTCGAACAGATCTGTGGTTTGACTTGTTACGACCGGTCGAGTTGACTGAGATGCGAAACGACCCGGTCACTTTCCAGGTTCCATATAAATAGCAGGGGCTTTGCCATTTTTCACTTTTTCACTTTTCACTGTTGCCTTGTGTTTACTGTGTTTTGCATCGACTCGAAGATTCAGAGAGAAAAGCACTGTGTCACGTCTTCGAATCAATCAAGATCCAAATCTTTAATTCCTCGAATTCCACACTCAAATTAGGTAATTAACCACGAACCCAAACGGCGAAGCTATTTCAGATCTACCTCTTCTTCATCGATTAACCACTCCGGTGATTGGTAAAGCCGGATCTGGTTTGGAGAAAAGTTGAATTGATCTGGGGACTCGTGTTCGAATCGATGAGGGCGACATCATTTTTTCTTTGGATTTCGCATCGATCCCTGGGATGCCCTCATGGAGGTGACGCAGTTCACACCGATTGACTATAGTGATGGGTCGCATCGATACGAAATGATCGATACGAGAAATAGCTATTGGTCGATTCAAAGTCCTTAACTTTACATCGATACGAATTACATCTTTATGACCGATACAAAAGGTATCGATTCGAACGTGATCGATGTTAAGTTGAGGTTTTCCTGATCGGTACGAACCAGTTAACCAAGGATCGATTCGAAGTCATCCTACAATGACCGATACGAACTCGGCCCTTGATCATCGATTTGAAGCGCGCACCTCTGTATCGATTCGAAGTGGTATCATGATGGATTCGAACGAGCTTTCTGAGATCGATTCGAAACCCTCCATGATGGATACGAAAGTTTGACATTTTCTTAGCATAATTCTGACGAGCTTCATTCCTGCATATTTGGACTTGATAATTAAATTGCATACTCAACCACCTTTCGAAGCTCGTCGATGGAACCATAACAACTTCTATCCGAATCAATTTCCATCATATAAATAGTTTAGTGATGACGGTCAGCGATGACGGTCATTATAACTGGACTCCGTAGCTTCGTCGTTTGCATATTTCCTTTAACTCTGCGACATTTATTCAAATAATGCACAGCTCTGCACAACACACATTCATACACATTACATTGGGGAATGCAGGGTCCTTTGTCGTCTAACGATGGTTTCTCATGAGTTAGCTAGTCATGGAACCTTCAAGTTCGCAGCAGCAGGAGATTCAAAGTACAGTTACTTCGAGACTGAGGTTCCGGATATTGAACCTGAGATCATCGGTCCAGCCCCGGACGAATTTCCCAATGCGTCTTTTATTGCCAATCCATCGGACTCTGTTTGATCCAATATTTCTGAAGATATGTTGGGGAGGATATGCTTAAGGCATGGCCTGTCAATGGACGACGTGTTATTACCGGGACCGAATGACAGACCACACTATCCGCCGGAGGGATACACCGCATTCAATCGCTACGCGTGCGCGGCAGGGATGCTTCCTCCGTTCAATGAGTACATAAGAGAAGTACTGTCTTTTTTGGGGATCGCCCCATCTCAACTACACCCGAACGGATATGCTTCCGTGAATAGCCTGTTCAATGTCTTCATAGAGTACCTTCATCGACCACCGATCCCGACCGAGATCAGATATCTGTTCAATTTCAAAACCCGAAGTGATTACCCCTCCATCACATTTTTGGAAGCGGTGAGGAATTGTCAAGTGGTCACCGGGTCCTGGACCAGGCTAAGCTATTACAGGACGGAATGGTTTTACGTCAGATGTCCTCCAGGGTTTGCCCGGCGATGGTTATTCAGACATGAGTATAGCTGAGTTCTCAAATAATTACTAAGGCAATTGCAGTCGAAGTGAAACTTATATCTTTTCCTTTTTACAGCAACGATTCAGCGACCCGAAGGTGAACACTTTAAGGAGATAGTACGAGTACTCCGAGAAGTCCCGAGCGAAGATAGTGATATCGAATTGCTCTTGACGGATAGGAATCTCCGAACTTTTGGGTTGATCGAACAAGGGCAGAGTATAAAGTTTGACGGGGCACTAAGGACCGTCTTGAAAAAACGAGTCAAGCCCCAGAAGCCCAAATTTATTATAGCCGAGGAAGCTGATTCTGAAAGAACCCATACTGATGATGAGCCGTTGGCCGGGACTACAAATGTGGTTCAGGATGTCGCAGAGCAGAGAAAAGGCAAGGCATCCATTTTTAAGTCGCCTGAAAAGGGAAGGCGAAAGTCGGTCGTCATGTCCCGGATCACCCCCGGAATTAGAATTTCGGAGAGGTCTCCCCCAAGAACAGAAAGTCTCTTTGAAGGGCTTGCCGATATTCCAATCCCAGATGATGTGTCTTTTCAACATGATGCCGGGTTGGAGGAATTCCATCGTACTCTATAATTGAGCGAGCCTTTTATTACTAGCATGGTCAACACTTCTGGTTGGTTGGGAGAATGCATATTCATACACATTTCACGACACTACACAACCCTTAGTCGTAGGTCATCGGTTTCGAAAAACCACTAACTTTATTCTCATTTCGCTTTGCAGATATTATGACTAGACGCGGTTCGATGTTAGGAAGTCTGCGACATGCTCGTAAATCTCCCTCATATTACAAGTTACAACGAAGAGAAGGAGACAGGGATTACGATCGTAGGTACTCCGGGTATTCTAGCCAAGAACGGTATGATAGAGATAGGGACTACAGACGTCGGTCTCGATCTCGCACTCCTCCTCCCAGAGCTCCTATACAACCTCCTGCCTATGTTTCTCGTCTTCCGTATCTTCTCGATACAAGTCAGCTTCTCAGTCTTCTAGATCCGATCCCTACCATCCCAGGTCTGAGGCAATGTCCCCAATAGTTGCGGAACAGCCTCCTACTGAAATTTCGGGGGAAGGAGTAATCAGGGTTGCGCAATTAAAGAAGGACTTCCCGAATATTTGCTTTGATAACTACATTTTTCCTCTTCACTTGAAAAGAATCCCGCCGGAGGACGAGCAGGTGGCGCACGATTATGTGCACGACTTTTATGCCCAATACAAGGCATGGTATAAGGCGGCCGAGAAAGCGTCGTCATTAGCCTTCGAACGAGCGGCTACCATCGAAAAGCTTCAAGCCGAGCTGGCTCAAAAAGATCGCATCATACAAATGCTGAACACAGAAGCTGAATCATCTCGAAAATCAGAGATGGAGGCTCTTATGAAGGCCGATGAAGCTCAAGCGGCTATGGACATGATGAAAAAAGAGCACTATGTCACGGTGGAAGACATGGGCCACCGGAACACCATCGTCACTGCCGAGCGAGATGCGGCTTTGAAAGAGCTTAATGAGCTTAAGGCTAAAGTTTTTGAAATTATGAAGGAAAGGGATACCGCCAATATTTCTGCACAGGAGGCATGTGATCAGGCGGTAGAATTCCGGACCGAGCGTGATGCTGCGATGGCTAAAGTAATGGAGATCGAGGCCGATGTTGATAGAAAAATTGAAATCGCCGAGTCCAAGTTGGAGGTCGACATTGAAGACCTCCTCATCGCTTATAATGCCAACGTGTTAAGGCATAGGAATTTGGCTTGGCTCGAGAATTATCCGGTACATCTTCACAGCGCCTGGAGTCGGTTGATCGAGGAAGAGAAAGCGGCGCATCCGGATGAATCAATTGACCAGTTTGAGCTTGAAAACGGGTTGCTGACCAAAGACGAAAAGAAAATCCTTCATGACGCCATAATTTCTCATGAGAAGGAGACGGTCGGTGCCCGTCATTTGGAAGTCGGGGAAGGTTCTGGTATTGAGCATCGAGCTTTAGTTCTTGAGATCACCGCTCCACTTCCGTCAGAGCCCACATCTGTGGTTGACTCACAGTCAGTCCCTGCCTATAATCCAGAGCAACCACAGCAATCTCCTATCCGGGAGATTTTTGAAACTGCTCAGTCGTCAGCAGGCCACGTTGAGGAAGGTATTCCGAACTTATCTCAAGTGTATTTCAAATAGGGGGTTTGTTTTGAAGAAGTTACTAATAACTTCTTATCTTTGCTCAGTGACTGGAGTTGTGCCGATTACCGTGACTCAAGAATCAAGTAAAGGGGAGAAGGCCATCACCACTGAGACGACCGTCGTGACAGCAGTGTCAACTGAGGTGACGCAGGGGAGCGCACTATCTCTTGATGAGCAAATGGCGAGCGAGCTGCTCGGCCAGCAGGGTGGCTTCTCCGTAGACTTGCCGTTCATCGTTAGTGACCTCCCGCCAACCTCTAGCTCTTCAATGCAGACTGCAGATGCCCCCAGCCAGGCCCAAGCGATTCGTGATGAAGAAATTCTGGCCGAGATTAATGCGGAATTAGAGGCTGCGGGGCAAGGTGGCAGCGCTGGAATTAGGACTACGATGCACGGTCCAGCACCTCTAAATGTAATATTGTCGAGTTGCACTGTGGTCGATACCCGGGTGTCTGCCCCGTCTTCTGTCGCAGACCCAGTCCCTCCTACTCCTCCAGTGGGAAGCCTTCATGTAGATTCAAGCTCCGAGGAGGACGTTGACATTATGCCCCCAGCCGAAGAGCAACCACCGGAGAGGAAGCACTCCAAATGAAGGATCTCTGTTTCTAGCGAGTCCGAGGATGAACCACTGATAAGGAGACTGAAAAAGAAGAAATAGATGGGCCGTTTAAGAGGATTTTTTGATAGATAGGAACTTGTGTTTGTTTTCCGCTAGTAGGCCGTGTATGGACGCAGGTTCAGCCCTTGCTAGTAGGAATTCCTTTTTTGGAAGAACTTATTTGCATGTAAGTCCTTGTCTCCAGTTAGTTGAATCTTTGTTTCAATTCTCATTTCTTTTGTGCTTAAGTGTTCGTAGTGTTTGGCTTTCAGTCCGGTGTACTTGTGGTGTTTTTACCGTCAAGTAGAGTTCGTTTTATTTTCCAAGTCTGAAAATCTTGGTCACAAGTTGTGATCGATGAATAGGTTGAACTTCCGACATTGTATCACTTTGGTTAGTGATTAACACTTAGCTTTTTTGCCCTCCAGTTTCGGGGAACAACATTTGTATTTTGGTGGTTGATCGCACTTACTGCAAATCTTAAGCACATGTCCACATTCTGGGGATTTAGGATAGTTTGAGATCGATAATCTGGTTCGCACTCCAGGAATTTGAGAGTTATCGATGTTTGTAACACGGTTCGTGTAACATCCCGCCTTTTCGCACACTTTAAACCGACACACGTGCCAATTCAAAGCATACGCAAGGGCGGATTGTTATGGGGTATATAAGAAAACAGAGAAGAAATAAAACAAAACAGAATCTCACAGCCGAAGGATAAAATATAATAATAAATATACAGTTCAAAACAGTTTACAAACACTTGATTTGCTTTATACAATAAATATCAGAGTTACACCTACCAATACAATCAATGCAGCGGAACAGTATGAGTGTGGTGCAATACTATAGATAATAATAATACGACTCCATCGTCTTCGTCCTTCAAAGCTAAAGTCTTCGATCCTGAAACGCTCGGACTGACCCGAGCGAATTTGAAAAGACAAAAACACTCGAGTCAGAACTAAAAGATCTTATGTGAGTTAAATTAACAGAAATAAATATGAGTACAGTAACTCAAGAGATGCTCGGGATTTACATCTCCTAAGGATCCGTTAAACTATTTACTATGTAGTATATTGCGCTATTATAATAGTGTCTATTTATAAAATAAACTTACTTTTTAATAGCGTTAAGGGGTTACCCATATAGCCCTTAACACAAATAATGCCAATAGTCTATACAGTACCGTAATACCTCCTGATCGGGAAGCTACCAGAGGATACTCCATAGGTACGACACAAATAGAAACTCGTAGTAAAGGCTCGGTATGGTAGGTGACACGGCACAACTAGGCAATGCCAGGGTAGATATACCAATTGCTATCCAGGCTGGTGGAAACGCGTAGCCACAGTTACCGCCCACCTCGGACTAACTCCCCAAAATCAAAATATAGAAGTGGCCACTGAATCAATCCAAAATCAAAGTATAATGTCGAAGAGGAGGGTCCGATCAGAGGAATGACCTCATTGGCCTGAGAATCGCTCCTGTTTTAGCCACCTTATACCAACTCACGGGAGTCGGGTCCACGTATTTACCTTACAGGAAACGTCACCACCACCTACTTCATTCTGGAATCTCCACCGCGTACACGGTTAGTCAAAGTGGTTTTCGGTATCGACAGAGAGTATGTCAGATATCCGATCCCGGTCTCTTTGCCAACCCATCGTTATTATAACACCGCGGTCATTTAAAAATAGGTTATACTTTAAAAATCAGAATAAACATTCCATTTCATAACCATGAATACGATATCATTTCAAAACCCAAAACCATATTTTATCACTTATCCCAAATATAATTCTTTTCCAAAATCAAAATGCTTTAACTTCATATCGTCTGAAAATCAAATATTTTCAAAGCATAGTATTTTGAAAATCATAATTTAAAACCATAACTTCTAAAACTTGAATGGTTTGGATATTCAACGGTATATGAATTAAAAGGTTTAACTTAAATGTTACTTTGTAAAGAAAATAGTTCTCATGACTTTACAAATACATTTCTTTATTAAAGTCTAAACCAAAATTTGTATTATCTCTCTCAAGTTCCAAAACCACTTCAATTTATATATATATATATATATATATATATCCATTTGGAGTATTAATATTTCAAAGCTAAAGTTGGAATTTATTCCTTCAACCAAATTAAATGTTCTATTATTTAGTCTTGAATATTCACATAAAATCCATAAATAAATAAGAACTCCAATTTCTAGTAATAAAATATATATTTTTTTCAATTCAAATTATACTAGAATATTCATTTCAATTTATCTTGGAAAAAAAATCCAAATATAAATATCATATCTTAAAATTTCTAAACTTAACATTTAAACATATGATATAAATTATCAAACTCCATTTTCTTAAATTTTTTCCATTTTTAATAAAGAGATTTATACACCTTTTAATTTCAAAATTTTCAACTTCATATGTATATATATGGAAGAATAATATTTATACAATATAAAATTTAAGATTATTATAAACCGTATTCCATCCAAACCATAGAAATCACCTTTAAATAGTTATATATATACCGCGGTGCCTGTATATAATTTTCTATCCTATGGTCAAGTGATACGGATATTTATCATTTCAATCCGCAATTTAAAAGATATAAAATTTTGCGGTTGTATATCATTTCAAACCACAATCCCGAATGAAATGAAATATGCAATTTAATGATATACAATAAACATCCATTCATCAACATCATCCATCATCCAAATCGCAATCATCAATCAGTATCAATCAATAACAATATTATTTTTGGTACTACATAACAGGTAATACCAGCAATTTTATTCAAATTAAATTTAACAGCTATTAATCTACAGTCTATATTCAGTAATAAATTATATAACTGTTAACTAGCAGTTCATATACAAACAAATAAATTTTAACTGTAAATTATACGCAATAAATTAATTAAATTAACAGTTAAATTAAATAAATGCAATTCAACAGATATGAATAAAATAAACATGCCAAATACTCATAAATAAATTTCTATTCATTTCTAAAATTAGTTTAAGAAACATAAAAGCTTCTAGTAGTTGTGAGTGGGTTTAAACACTCACCTTTGGAATTTAAATCGAATTTAAATTCGATTTAAACCCAAAAATTCGCCCTTCTCGGAATTCGTCCAAACCAGCGTCATCAAATCCGAAATTAAATTACGATCCTAACAAAAGAAATTTCGTGTGAATCCGACTTCGTATGAGAAAGTTATGGCGAAAAATGATGATTGAATTCCAAATTGAAAATAAATAAAACGACACACAAACCATATAGATGCGATCCCCATCGTCCACTCTACAAAACCCAGAAAAGGTTTGACGATCCGACGAAGTTTGCGACGACGATGATGAATGGTCACGGACTGTTTGAATTAATTCTGGTCAAACAAATGTTCAAAACAGAAAACGAATTGCACCAGTAGATTACGTGCCTCGAGAACATTACATATATTTTTTTGTGGAATTTTTCTGAAGTGTTTGCATTTTCATTGAAATTTGGATTGAAGTAGATCTAGGTTTTGCAACCATTTGAGGAGGAGAAGGAGATGAAGAAATGAATATACAGCAAATGACAATAGGATGGAGCTAGGGTTTATAACTGTATATATATATATTAAATTTCCAAAATTTAATTAAATTTACTTTCCATTATTTATTGTCAATTAGATTGATTTATCATTGGATTCATATTTCAATATGTAAATATCCCCAATTTCATCTGCACTTATATTTACATAGTTTCTAAATATTAAATTTCAAATATTACTTCATTTAACGTTACGTATTTATTATTTATTACTTGCTGCAGTTGATTATCAATTATACTTAATATACTAAATAGATGGTAAATTTTGAATACTTGTTATCATTAACGTTTTATTTCCACTTACAAAATAAATGAAATTATTACATAAACTCCCTTAATTAAGTCAACCATTATCTTATATAACTTAACTGGTAATATATATACACCCAATTGCCCTAATTGGTTTATAGTTATCAGCTAAATACATACTAACTTGTAAATAAATTCGTTTAATTGCAAATGGATCTGATCAAATTTAATAGATTGAATAGATGGGTAAGCAAATAATAAATTTTCCTTTTTGTCAAATTCAAACCCATTCCTACTTAATTATCAATTACAATTTATTACGAAACATTGATTTTATGCAGTTACCTTTTATTTGCGTAGTATTACATCAATTCCTATAACCTTGGATTCATTCCCAATTCACCAAATTCGATTAATTACACTTTACAAATGTGTTTCCAATATATAGGTATTGCCCAAATTAAATTTATTAGCTAACTCATATTAAAAAACAAATGACTTATATGAATGATTAAAATTTTCAATTATCTCACTTTACTCCTAAACTTCTGTTATTTAATAATTATTGCTTAGAACCTGATTTTAATCTTCCCATTATCTATTTAATTCCTTCTAGAATCATACCTAATATTTGTCATCCCTTCATTACCCAAATGTTCTTATCCCATCAAATTTTAGGTTATCGAAATATTAATTGTCAATTTCTTTAATTGCACTAAATTTATCTATTAAAAGTTGCACTTAACCCAAATACATAAAACTTGCCCAATTTCTCCTTAAATCAATAACCTTCATATACAAATATGTTTATCATAAATTTTATCTACTCTTCCTTTTTAGGTAATGTCCTATATATTAGATTTCCATGTAATTTGCAATAAATCATACTCGTAGTTATATCACATTAAATGAATAAATAAGTGTTGACTCTATTCTTTTGATTCAACATTGGTTTACGTTATATTTCATAAATATTTCTACATACATCAGGATTTTTTTAAAAATGGTTGTAACGTGAAATCTCGTCCACTTCCCATTTTATATTTAAGGCTTCTAAAACCGATTCATATCATTTCTCTAGTCCAAATTTTATTAATATAACCTTAAATTTAATTTATTCCTATCGATGTAATGGTTAAACACAAATTTCACTTATTTGCAATAAATCCACAAATTGGATTTCAAATTTTCAAATAAATAAATAAATTTTAGTTTATCACTTCTTAAATACCCAAACGTCAATGCCTTAATTTAAACTGCATTTATTACATTTTATAAAAATCCTCCATCTTAAGTGACAAATCAAAACTACCCTAACTACATAAATCATCGTATTATAAAGATATTTACACTATCCTCCATTTATTACCTTAGTTTATTTAAGGTAACCTTAAATTAATATCTATTGCAATGATTTCAAATTATTATTCCCCCATTCCTTTTTAATTTCAATAACGCCAATTTAACCGTTATATTCTCTTTATTTATGCGATAAATGCAATTATTGAATCTAATACTCCATTTAATTAATAGATCCTGCTTCCTAGAATCTATATCAACAATAGGTCAAATATATACATAGAATTAGCCTTAACTTCACCTAAAAGAATTAGCTATTTCAACTACCGCACAAAACTACGCTACTGCACTATTTAATCAAATAAATTAATTGAACTTAAATCAGCATAAAGGTTATAAAATTATAAATGTAATCTTAATAAATTCATTTATTGATTTAGACTCTTTCTATACAGTAATTAACCTATTTGTGGGTATAAATAACTTTGGAATTATATTACATCTCATTAGTGCGCGTTTTATTTCCTATAACTTCTCCTTATTTAACTATACCCATTAACAACCAAAAAAATTAAATTAGCTTTATTTCAATCTATTTCCCTTCTTAAGTAAATAAAATAATTGGTTAACCTAAACACTTGTTATCCTTTGATATATTCAAATTCACTTCCAACATTTATTAACAAAATGTTGCTATAGGTTTAGATTTACATAAATAAATTATATGAATAGGTAGAAAAATTGGTAATCCGCAAATGCCCAATATACACGCATTAATTACTACCTATTGTTAGAATCCATTTATTAATTTACTAGTTAATAACGGTCTTTTTATTTCTATTTACTACCAAACTCTCTATTTTATTATAGTTCCAATATATTAATACTTAGGCACATCAAGTGCTAGCCCTTTTGTTATTTATATTAAATTGGGTATGCACAAATAAGTTGTTAATTAACTATTTCTACAAAATTATATTCATACGTTCAGTTCCATATCTTATAGGGTTAAATTCTAATTACTTACGCTTAATCTATCAATTTAATACTCTATTCAAACATGCATTTAAATTCTTTTTATTCTAAATAAATTTTATTAAGTGTTGACATCCACTAATAGCATTCACCTTTATTACAACTAAAGGTGACATCTTCACTACTGGTTTTATATTAATGAATCTCATTTTAGTTAATATTTTTTTATTAATATTCTCAATTCAACATTTATTGATTTCTTAAAATTTACTTTTAACGAAAAGTGACAAATTACATTATCCAAATCTATTATCATAAAATTTTATTGTTACACTAGGTTACAACTACTATACCAAATTTCTACATTTATTCTTAAACAAATTAGAAATTATATTAATTTAATTTATTAAATATTATTAATTTCAACGGGTCGTTACAATCTCCCCCACTCAAAACTTTTCGTCCCCGAAAAGGAAAAAGAAGGGAGAAGGAAGAATAAAACAGTACATCTTATTTCAAATATTATTTATTTTAAAGTGAACTATTCAAGTGGATTCAATCATTAATCAACCAAACAATTCAACAACCATCAACCTTACAAACAACATACATACACAAACAAAGCAACCATTTAATCCATCAAACAAATAGTTGTTTGGGTTCAAACTTGAAATTTGTATGAAATGAAATTAACTATCAAGTGCATCCTTTACTCAATAGTCTTAGATGGAACAAAGATAGATACTTATTCATTTAACCACTTCAAATTTCTTACCCAACAACATAAATCAAACAACACAATTCAAACCAACACCCAAATTTATTTATTATACATTTATCTCATGCTTCAATGGTTTGATTTTCTTTCTTTCATTTATGGAGTGATCCCTTTACTTCTTACAATTTTCATTTTCATTTATTACAAAATTATCATATTTGTGTTCCAATTTATTGACTAAAGTTTATATCACCCATTTATTCTACTTACCTTTCTTATATAGTAAAATTTCCGATTTAGCTTAAGTTTTAACAACAATTAATTGAATACTTTAATTACCTCAAGCTTCACTTGTAAGATTTCCCTTTACACTTTCTTACTAGCAATTGCAACTTTTATTTTATGGTAAGTTATATATATTTTAAGAATGTAAGTGAAAATTTACAAGTTTCTTTTCATTCCTTTAATTAATATATATTTGTTTTATAACCTACAATTTCAACTTACCTTTAATCTCATTCATTTATTTAATGTTGAAGTTTCCATTATATTTAATTACAGTAACCCTCTACTTACACTTAATTTATTAACCTTATAACTTGCATTCCTATAAGTGAAAGATTTTACTCATTCATTAACTATGGATTGCAGTCATTTATATTTTTCCTACTTTCTATTATATTAGAATAGGGGAAATTAAGGCGTACTTAAGTTAATAACTCTACAATCAAACTTTATAAATTAAGGAATTTCATTTTTACTTTCTTACGGTTACAATCACCTATTAATAATACAACCTTTAATTTTAGTAAAATTCCAATCATCACTTAAGTTAATACCATTAAATTCTTATTTATAACAGTAATTTATTGAATACTTCATTATTTCCAAAAATTCTACTTGCATAATATTCTATTCCACTCTTAATTTACATTTCAACTTTTTATACTTGGTAAGTTATTTATGTTAAAGAAAAAGCAAAAGAACTTATACAAGTTTAATCTCAACCCTTTTAATTCATTGATTACTTAACCTTTATTTTACTAACCTCAATTTTTTTTTTACAACTAATTAATGGAAATTCATGAATTAATACCGGGTCAAATTCCAAAATTACTTTAAAATAATAGATAATTAATTTCTTACAACTTTTATATCTCTAATTACCTTTAAACAATTAAAATTTTAAATAATTTCAAACAAATCTGCAGTAGAACTTACTACAGTGGCCTTTCCCTTCGAAACTCGAAAATGAAAGTCGATGATGCGGCCGTCATCACCGAAATTATTTTCCAGCAACAGAGAGGAAAGTACAAACTTATTTTCTTCAAAATCCTCTTAAACCAATTCTTTCGAATTATACTAAATATTTATATAAGAAAATATTTATAAACCAAATCATTATATTTCATAAATCCTTTGAAAGAAGATTTCAAAAATCCCGGACTTAAGTTCTAAAATCTCTAATTTGATTTATTAAAATTCAACTTAGCTTTAATTCATTACAAATATTTTTATTACCTAACACCCAACTATAGCAACCAAAATATATCTTTATAAAAATATTTTTATATATGGAAAATATAATAGGCAAAATTATTTCATTCACCTATATTAAAAACAAATATTATGTCGGTCTGTCCTATTAAGTGTTTAGAAATCCCTATTGATGACATAGCGTCCCATGCATCAACCAGAATTTATAAATACAAAGCGGAACAGATTAACACAATATCAAAATCTTTTATTAATACTAACAAATACGCTCTCTCATATATATATACACTCAGCGACTCCCATAGGGTATTACTACCCTATTAATAAAGAGTCAAACCCCACAAAGCCAAGGTTTATCGCTAAACCAAAGCTCTGATACCAACTGTAACATCCCGCCTTTTCGCACACTTTAAACCGACACACGTGCCAATTCAAAGCATACGCAAGGGCGCATTGTTATGGGGTAAATAAGAAAATAGAGAAGAAATAAAACAAAACAGAATCTCACAGCGGAAGGATAAAATATAATAATAAATATACAGTTCAAAACAGTTTACAAACACTTGATTTGCTTTATACAATAAATATCAGAGTTACACCTACCAATACAATCAATGCAGCGGAACAGTATGAGTGTGGTGCAATACTATAGATAATAATAATACGACTCCTTGTCTTCGTCCTTCAAAGCTAAAGTCTTCGATCCTGAAACGCTCGGACTGACCCGAGCGAATTTGAAAAGACAAAAACACTCGAGTCAGAACTAAAAGATCTTATGTGAGTTAAATTAACAGAAATAAATATGAGTACAGTAACTCAAGAGATGCTCGGGATTTACGTCTCCTAAGGATCCGTTAAACTATTTACTATGTAGTATATTGCGCTATTATAATAGTGTCTATTTATAAAATAAACTTACTTTTTAATAGCGTTAAGGGGTTACCCATATAGCCCTTAACACAAATAATGCCAATAGTGTATATATAGTACCGCAATACCTCCTGATCGGGAAGCTACCAGAGGATACTCCATAGGTACGACACAAATAGAAACTCGTAGTAAAGGCTCGGTATGGTAGGTGACACGGCACAACTAGGCAATGCCAGGGTAGATATACCAATTGCTATCCAGGCTGGTGGAAACGCGTAGCCGCAGTTACCGCCCACCTCGGACTAACTCCCCAAAATCAAAATATAGAAGTGGCCACTGAATCAATCCAAAATCAAAGTATAATATCGAAGAGGAGGGTCCGATCAGAGGAATGACCTCATTGGCCTGAGAATCGCTCCTGTTTTAGCCACCTTATGCCAACTCACGGGAGTCGGGTCCACGTATTTACCTTACAGGAAACGTCACCACCACCTACTTCATTCTGGAATCTCCACCGCGTACACGGTTAGTCAAAGTGGTTTTCGGTATCGACAGAGAGTATGTCAGATATCCGATCCCGGTCTCTTTGCCAACCCATCGTTATTATAACACCGCGGTCATTTAAAAATAGGTTATACTTTAAAAATCAGAATAAACATTCCATTTCATAACCATGAATACGATATCATTTCAAAACCCAAAACCATATTTTATCACTTATCCCAAATATAATTCTTTTCCAAAATCAAAATGCTTTAACTTCATATCGTCTGAAAATCAAATATTTTCAAAGCATAGTATTTTGAAAATCATAATTTAAAACCATAACTTCTAAAACTTGAATGGTTTGGATATTCAACGGTATATGAATTAAAAGGTTTAACTTAAATGTTACTTTGTAAAGAAAATAGTTCTCATGGCTTTACAAATACATTTCTTTATTAAAGTCTAAACCAAAATTTGTATTATCTCTCTCAAGTTCCAAAACCACTTCAATTTATATATATATATATATATATATATATATATCCATTTGGAGTATTAATATTTCAAAACTAAAGTTGGAATTTATTCCTTCAACCAAATTAAATGTTTTATTATTTAGTCTTGAATATTCACATAAAATCCATAAATAAATAAGAACTCCAATTTCTAGTAATAAAATATATATTTTTTTCAATTCAAATTATACTAGAATATTCATTTCAATTTATCTTGGAAAAAAAATCCAATTATAAATATCATATCTTAAAATTTCCAAACTTAACATTTAAACATATGATATAAATTATCAAACTCCATTTTCTTAAAATTTTTCCATTTTTAATAAAGAGATTTATACACCTTTTAATTTCAAAATTTTCAACTTCATATGTATATATATGGAAGAATAATATTTATACAATATAAAATTTAAGATTATTATAAACCGTATTCCATCCAAACCATAGAAATCACCTTTAAATAGTTATATATATACCGCGGTGCCTGTATATAATTTTCTATCCTATGGTCAAGTGATACGGATATTTATCATTTCAATCCGCAATTTAAAAGATATAAAATTTTGCGGTTGTATATCATTTCAAACCACAATCCCGAATGAAATGAAATATGCATGATAATTTGCAATTTAATGATATACAATAAACATCCATTCATCAACATCATCCATCATCCAAATCGCAATCATCAATCAGTATCAATCGATAACAATATTATTTTTGGTACTACATAACAGGTAATACTGGCAATTTTATTCAAATTAAATTTAACAGCTATTAATCTACAGTCTATATTCAGTAATAAATTATATAACTGTTAACTAACAGTTCATATACAAACAAATAAATTTTAACTGTAAATTTATACGCAATAAATTAATTAAATTAACAGTTAAATTAAATAAATGCAATTCAACAGATATGAATAAAATAAACATGCCAAATACTCATAAATAAATTTCTATTCATTTCTAAAATTAGTTTAACAAACATAAAAGCTTCTAGTAGTTGTGAGTGGGTTTAAACACTCACCTTTGGAATTTAAATCGAATTTCAATTCGATTTAAACCCAAAAGTTCGCCCTTCTCGGAATTCGTCCAAACCAGCGTCATCAAATCCGGAATTAAATTACGATCCTAACAAAAGAAATTTCGTGTGAATCCGACTTCGTATGAGAAAGTTATGGCGAAAAATGATGATTGAATTCAAAATTGAAAATAAATAAAACGACACACAAACCATATAGATGCGATCCCCATCGTCCACTCTACAAAACCCAGAAAAGGTTTGACGATCCGACGAAGTTTGCGACGACGATGATGAATGGTCACGGACTGTTTGAATTAATTCTGGTCAAACAAATGTTCAAAACAGAAAACGAATTGCACCAGTAGATTACGTGCCTCGAGAACATTACATATATTTTTTTGTGGAATTTTTCTGAAGTGTTTGCATTTTCATTGAAATTTGGATTGAAGTAGATCTAGGTTTTGCAATCATTTGAGGAGGAGAAGGAGATGAAGAAATGAATATACAACAAATGACAATAGGATGGAGCTAGGGTTTATAACTGTATATATATATTAAATTTCCAAAATTTAATTAAATTTACTTTCCATTATTTATTGTCAATTAGATTGATTTATCATTGGATTCATATTTCAATATGTAAATATCCCCAATTTCATCTGCACTTATATTTACATAGTTTCTAAATATTAAATTTCAAATATTACTTCATTTAACGTTACGTATTTATTATTTATTACTTGCCGCAGTTGATTATCAATTATACTTAATATACTAAATAGATGGTAAATTTTGAATACTTGTTATCATTAACGTTTTATTTCCACTTACAAAATAAATGAAATTATTACATAAACTCCCTTAATTAAGTCAACCATTATCTTATATAACTTAACTGGTAATATATATACACCCAATTGCCCTAATTGGTTTATAGTTATCAGCTAAATACATACTAACTTGTAAATAAATTCGTTTAATTGCAAATGGATCTGATCAAATTTAATAGATTGAATAGATGGGTAAGCAAATAATAAATTTTCCTTTTTGTCAAATTCAAACCCATTCCTACTTAATTATCAATTACAATTTATTACGAAACATTGATTTTATGCAATTACCTTTTATTTGCGTAGTATTACATCAATTCCTATAACCTTGGATTCATTCCCAATTCACCAAATTCAATTAATTACACTTTACAAATGTGTTTCCAATATATAGGTATTGCCCAAATTAAATTTATTAGCTAACTCATATTAAAAAACAAATGACTTATATGAATGATTAAAATTTTCAATTATCTCACTTTACTCCTAAACTTCTGTTATTTAATAATTATTGCTTAGAACCTGATTTTAATCTTCCCATTATCTATTTAATTCCTTCTAGAATCATACCTAATATTTGTCATCCCTTCATTACCCAAATGTTCTTATCCCATCAAATTTTAGGTTATCGAAATATTAATTGTCAATTTCTTTAATTGCACTAAATTTATCTATTAAAAGTTGCACTTAACCCAAATACATAAAACTTGCCCAATTTCTCCTTAAATCAATAACCTTCATATACAAATATGTTTATCATAAATTTTATCTACTCTTCCTTTTTAGGTAATGTCCTATATATTAGATTTCCATGTAATTTGCAATAAATCATACTCGTAGTTATATCACATTAAATGAATAAATAAGTGTTGACTCTATTCTTTTGATTCAACATTGGTTTACGTTATATTTCATAAATATTTCTACATACATCAGGATTTTTTTAAAAATGGTTGTAACGTGAAATCTCGTCCACTTCCCATTTTATATTTAAGGCTTCTAAAACCGATTCATATCATTTCTCTAGTCCAAATTTTATTAATATAACCTTAAATTTAATTTATTCCTATCGATGTAATGGTTAAACACAAATTTCACTTATTTGCAATAAATCCACAAATTGGATTTCAAATTTTCAAATAAATAAATGAATTTTAGTTTATCACTTCTTAAATACCCAAACGTCAATGCCTTAATTTAAACTGCATTTATTACATTTTATAAAAATCCTCCATCTTAAGTGACAAATCAAAACTACCCTAACTACACAAATCATCGTATTATAAAGATATTTACACTATCCTCCATTTATTACCTTAATTTATTTAAGGTAACCTTAAATTAATATCTATTGCAATGATTTCAAATTATTATTCCCCCATTCCTTTTTAATTTCAATAACGCCAATTTTAACCGTTATATTCTCTTTATTTATGCGATAAATGCAATTATTGAATCTAATACTCCATTTAATTAATAGATCCTGCTTCCTAGAATCTATATCAACAATAGGTCAAATATATACATAGAATTAGCCTTAACTTCACCTAAAAGAATTAGCTATTTCAACTACCGCGCAAAACTACGCTACTGCACTATTTAATCAAATAAATTAATTGAACTTAAATCAGCATAAAGGTTATAAAATTATAAATGTAATCTTAATAAATTCATTTATTGATTTAGACTCTTTCTATACAGTAATTAACCTATTTGTGGGTATAAGTAACTTTGGAATTATATTACATCTCATTAGTGCGCGTTTTATTTCCTATAACTTCTCCTTATTTAACTATACCCATCAACAACCAAAAAAATTAAATTAGCTTTATTTCAATCTATTTCCCTTCTCAACTAAATAAAATAAATGGTTAACCTAAACACTTGTTATCCTTTGATATATTCAAATTCACTTCCAACATTTATTAACAAAATGTTGCTATAGGTTTAGATTTACATAAATAAATTATATGAATAGGTAGAAAAATTGGTAATCCGCAAATGCCCAATATACACGCATTAATTACTACCTATTGTTGGAATCCATTTATTAATTTACTAGTTAATAATGGTCTTTTTATTTCTATTTACTACCAAACTCTCTATTTTATTATAGTTCCAATATATTAATACTTAGGCACATCAAGTGCTAGCCCTTTTGTTATTTATATTAAATTGGGTATGCACAAATAAGTTGTTAATTAACTATTTCTACAAAATTATATTCATACATTCAGTTCCATATCTTATAGGGTTAAATTCTAATTACTTACGCTTAATCTATCAATTTAATACTCTATTCAAACATGCATTTAAATTCTTTTTATTCTAAATAAATTTTATTAAGTGTTGACATCCACTAATAGCATTCACCTTTATTACAACCAAAGGTGACATCTTCACTATTGATTTTATATTAATGAATCTCATTTTAGTTAATATTTTTTTATTAATATTCTCAATTCAACATTTATTGATTTCTTAAAATTTACTTTTAACAAAAAGTGACAAATTACATTATCCAAATCTATTGTCATAAAATTTTATTGTTACACTAGGTTACAACTACAATACCAAATTTCTACATTTATTCTTAAACAAATTAGAAATTATATTAATTTAATTTATTAAATATTATTAATTTCAACGGGTCGTTACAGTTCGCGCTCCGGGAACCTGGAATTGATGTTCATACTCCACTTCACGCTCTGCGAACTTCGAGTCAGTATTGATATTTCGGTTCGCACTTCGGGAACTTTGACTTGGTATTTGTACTCCAATTCACACTCTGGGAACTTGGAGATAGCATGTATGTTTGGGTTCGCGCTTCAGGAACCTGTAATTTATGTTTATACTTCATTCACGCTCTGAGAAGTTGGAGTTAGCACGGATGCTTCGGTTCATGCTCCGGGAACCTGTAATCTATATTTATACTCCAATTCACGCTCTGAGAAGTTGGAGTTGGCCGATAGATGGTCAGTCACACCTGTTTGGGCTTTCTAGGAATTCGTTCACACTCTGGGAACGATGGATTTGATGTTTATACTCCAATTCGCACTCTGGGAATTTGGAGTTCGTTCGCGCTCTAGGAACGAGTTATTTGATGTTTATACTCCAATTCGCACCCTGGGAAGTTGGAGTCCATTCGCACTCCGGGAACGAGTTATTTGATGTTTATACTCCAATTCGCACTCTGGGAATTTGGAGTCTGTTCGCGCTCTGGGAACGAGTTATTGGATGTTTATACTCCATTCCGCACTCTGGGAATTTAGAGTCCGTTCGCACTCCGGGAACGAGTTATTTGATGTTTATACTCCAATTCGCACTCTGGGAATTTGGAGTCCATTCGCGCACTGGGAACGAGTTATTGGATGTTTATACTCCAATTCGCACTCTGGGAATTTGGAGTCTGTTCGCACTCCGGGAACGAGTTATTGGATGTTTATACTCCAATTCGCACTCTGGGAATTTGGAGTCCGTTCGCACTCCGGGAACGAGTTATTTGATGTTTATACTCTAATTCGCACTCTGGGAATTTGGAGTCCGTTCGCGCTCTGGGAACGAGTTATTGGATGTTTATACTCCAATTCGCACTCTGGGAATTTGGAGTCCGTTCGCACTCCGGGAACGAGTTATTTGATGTTTATACTCCAGTTCGCACTCTGGGAATTTGGAGTCCATTCGTGCACTGGGAACGAGTTATTGGATGTTTATACTCCAATTCGCACTCTGGGAATTTGGAGTCCGTTCGCACTCCGGGAACGAGTTATTGGATGTTTATACTCTAATTCGTACTCTGGGAATTTGGAGTCCGTTCGCACTCCGGGAACGAGTTATTTGATGTTTATACTCCAATTCGCACTCTGGGAATTCGGAGTCCGTTCGCGCTCTGGGAACGAGTTATTGGATGTTTATACTCCAATTCGCACTCTGGGAATTTGGAGTCCGTTCGCACTCCGGAAACGAGTTATTTGATGTTTATACTCCAATTCGCACTCTGGGAATTTGGAGTCCGTTCGCGCTCTGGGAACGAGTTATTGGATGTTTATACTCCAATTCGCACTCTGGGAATTTGGAGTTAGTTGTAGGACAGTCGTGTGTTGGTCCAGTTCAGCCTTTAATGTGATGGCTTGCCCCCGAGCTGAGGTTTCACTTAGTGAGTGGCCGGTCGTATCGCAGTCACTCGCTATTTGAATAAATTCCATTGTTTGATGGAACTTAGCTCTTCGTGTGTCGTGATTGTTGAATGTTGCATTCGGTGAACCACAGCTCTAGCTTGAAGAGATAGTAATTTAGTGCTGAAATTAGAAAATATGGAAAAGTCAGTGCCTTATTACAAATTCAAATTTCATAACGTGAAAGAAACTGCAAAGTGTTCATAGATTGAATGAGCCTGTCATGTGCAACAGTGACGAAGATCTTCGTCGTTCCAGGCTCCTGAGAAGGTTGGTCGGCCACTGATGGCGTTTATCACCAATCTTCCGCGGGGACAAGTGGAGTCCTCTTGTCTCGGTCGATCGGGGCCATTGTTTTGATTAGATGGGCCCGATTCTCTAGGCTGCGGTGCCCGCACAAACTGCTCCAGCTTCCTTTCTCTGATCAGTTTTTCAACGAGATCTTGTAAGTGGCGACATTCGTTCGTATTGTGCCCATAGCTTTCATGGAACCTGCAAAATTTTCCCGTCCGGATTTGCCTCTCTGACGACGGTTTTGGTGCAGGTTTTTGGTACTGAATTGTATTACAGGTTTGTAAGTACAAGTCCTCTAGTGATGTATTCAGAGGAGTGTAACTGTCAAACATTGGATTCTTGCGCTGCGGGCCATGATTTTGATCTCGTTTTCTAGTTTGATTCACGCTCTCTCTTCGCCGAGCTTGTTTGTTTTTAACGTTCAACTGAACTTTTCCGGAGCTCTCACCGGACTGTTTTATTGCAACATTGCTTTGGATCCCTTTCGTACTTGGTCCTGCATCAGTTTTCTTCCTAGACTGTTTTGCGTCTTCTCTTCTCAGGAATTGAGCGGCCTTGGCGTGGAAACTGTCCAATGATGCAGGTGGTTTTCCAGCTAACCAGTTGCCAAACTCAGAATCGGGGTCGATCCCCTTAGTTAACGCCATAAGGATGGAGTTATCGTTCGGATTGCTGATCTCTGCACATGCAGTATGGAATCTCTCTATGTAGTGTCTGAGTGTTTCTCCAGGAGCTTGGGTGACGCTGGACAGAGTGTTGACATCTTTTGGCCTTGCGACGTGCATGCGGAATTGTTCAACAAATTTTGTGGCCAACTGGTCGAATGAAGAGATGGATCGAGGTGGCAGTCGAGTGAACCACATGGTAGCGATGCCCCCTAAGGATATGGGGAAACTATGACACTTCACTGCATCGTCGGCTCTGGCAGTGGTCATCGACCATTCATATTTCAGAATATGTTGGTTGGGGTCGGAGTTTCCTTCGTACATGGGTAGATTTGGCATCCTGAATCGCCGTGGGGGTTCAGCAGTAAGAATATCGTCCGTAAAAGGAGTGTGGCTTCGGGAAATTCCTCAATCGTCATTCGTGAGTCCCTGGCTCTCACGGATCATCTGACGTATCATAGTTGAAAGATCCGGCATTTGCGCGTTTTGTGCGGCTTGCGCCGGAGTATGATCACGTTCCTTACTTTAGGGTTGGATCGGATGTTGTCGACGGTCCGAGTCTTGCCTTCTTGGATCATAGTCCTCTGGGACGTACGGTTCAGGAGCACGTCCGCTATGACGACGGTCCAGGTTCGACTGATCTTGGGCTTCGTCCCCTGGTTCAGCCGCAACGTTAGTGGTGCGGTATTCTGCGGTGTGGTGAGGGACGGCACCTCCTCGGGAGGAGGGTCCGGTTTGGAAACTGGCTGATGGACCAACTCTCAGTTGTCCAACGGTCAGTGTCGGTTGATCTCCAGCGGCTGGCATGTGACTCCCATCTAGCCGGGGTCATGGAGATCGATTATGATAATCAGAAGATGAAGAACTTTCGCTGAAGGAGCGAGAAGCATGGTCTCTCTTGGATCTCTTTCGCTTCTGGCGATCCAGCTTGTTGATCAGCTCGGCGTTAGCACGTAGCTGTTCTGCTAGTTGTTGCCGACTCTGGGTCAGCTCTTGGAGTAACAACTATAACCCTTGTCGGGTAACCGGACCTGATGGTTCCGAGTGTCCAGTAGCATCTTGATTAGATGGAGGTAGTGGAGCGGGATTCTGTCTATCCTGTTCTTCTTGATTGACAACGTTAGAGGTAGTTCATGTGCTAACCATCTTTGAAGGTTGAATTCCTTTCCTTAGACTTTTGCAAATCTGAATAGAATGGAAGGAACTTTGGACTTGATGATCTGGATCTCTCTCTTAGATTTATTCAATCCGGTATTGATGACAGATCCAAAGAGCAAGAGAAAATCTGGGTTTTCTCAGTGAAAGCACCAAAGTGTTTGCACCAAAATTGGTCACAACACTCTTCTGGAGTCGTTGAAGAGATAATAATAAAGAATGTAAATTCAAAACGAGTATTATCTAACAAAAACTCCAATCAACAGTAAAGTAAATGCGTAGACAAGCGATTTATAGTGGTTCGGCGTGTTGCCTACGTCCACTGTGAAGTTTTTTGCAGTCTTTCAATGATTACAAGTTGTTACAGCGATCAGCAGCGAGTTACAACTGAAAATTCGAAATCAACAGCAAAATTATGATGTAGGATGATGGAGATCTCAATCCGGCAGAGTCTGGGCGCTTGAAAGTCAAAAGATCCTTTTTCTGTTGGCTTTGGGGCTCTATTTATAGGCGTAGGATGCTGATATTTCGCTGAAAATTAGGGAGACCACTTCTGGCACGTGAGGGGGCCCACGCGCCCGGCCTCAGGAAATTTGGGCCCACCTTGGCATCGATTCGAACTCCATTCGAATCGATCAGAAATTCATCCAATCGAGGTGAAATTTGGTGTGGACATTCTTCAACATGTATGCAAGCTTCTGTGAAAATTTCATGGCATTTGGATCAGTAGATCTTGAGTTATCGTGGATACGAGATGATGTTCTTCGTGCGGCTGTTTGGTTCGAAACCATCCCTTCGAACCGATGGTTTCGAATCGATGGTGGCACGCGCCTTTGCGATGACATGGAGCGCAAACCTCGAATCGACTCGTTCTTCACTCCAAGTTGACCGCCTCGACTCCACATATCTCGGCGCGTACGTATCGATGGATGACACGTCACCTTGGCATGATGGCTTGATGGATTTGAATAAAGCTTCACCGATGGGTTCGAACAGTAGTTGCTGATGGAGTCGAACAACTGATTGCTGATGGATACGAGCAAGCCTTTCTTTGATGGATACGAGCCCTATAGCTTCTCCATGGATACGAAGTCAATCGATGCGAACTTGCATCCTTCGATGGATTCGAAGGTCGATGATCTGATGGATACGAAGCATACACTGGCTGATGGATACGAAGCGCTTCATCTGCTGATGGGTACGAGGTCCATCGATACGAACTCGATGGATTCGAAGTTGATGTAGTCGAATCCGAGACACTTCGATGGATTCGAAGTTGATCGATATGAAGGTGATCGGTTCGAACCATTGTTCGGTGATGGATACGAAAACACCCATCGTGATGGATACGAAATCTGGGCTTTTCCCTTCAAATTGAATCCATCATAACTCGAGTGTATGAACTCGGATTGACTTGAAATTTGAGATGCTGACTTCTATGATCTTTCTTGTCATGTCCTATCAATTGTAGCTCAATCTAGACTCGGACAAAATTCAGCGATATCCATGGTGAAACGAAGTTTGACCAATCTCTGAGACGAATTTTCCTTTGTTTTCGATCGACCTTTTGGTATCACGGCTTTGCCAAAAAGCGGGATAACATGTATCATGGTCAACTAAAGTCAGCTCAAAGTCAAAATCTCTGACCAAAGTATTTTGGTTAATAATAATTGTTATTATTAAACCAAGAACATTGTGTTTAGACTACAGAGTTGAATATTGATGATATTAACCATTACTAAATTTTATAAGTCCAAAGTGATATAGTTTTGAGATAGAGAATTGGGTTAAATAATTATCTCTATCGGGTAACGGTTAATAAATTAAAAGTGTATTTTACCGAAACTAAGTAGGCGATAAATTTGGCCACAATGTCACACAACCTACTAAGTGATATGTGGATGCAATATTCAAATTGTTCGATATTAATCACTAACCAAATTTACACCTAAGAGTCATACAACCGAAATGATGAATACTCCTTTCTACCATCTGATTTAATTAATTTGTTATTATTATAACTTATTTTATAAAATTTTATATTTATAATAGCTATAAATATATTGATCGATATACAATATCGCTATGCATTTAAATTTCGATTTAAATGCAACAGACATCGTTTGGGCTTGGAATTGTTTTTGAGACCCAAAGTGGGCTTGGAATTTTAGCTGTAATAATTACAATAGGAGGTCGACCATGTGTGATGTGGCATGGTGGATTTGAATGAAAAAAGGAGTGGAAATGGTAAGGGAGATATTAGGAATTGTAATCCACTTTTCACTCTCCTATCTCCCTTTAAATAAGACATTCTCTCTTCATTTTTAGATCCTTTTGCTTCTCCTCCTATTTGAAAATTTTGGCCAGAAATATTCCCTTCCAAAGCTTAAAATATCCAAGCGCAAATCACATCAAAAATCTTTGATTCGATGATCGATGGTAAAGTAGTTTGGGTGCCAGCAACCCTAGAACTTTGAATTCAATTCAAGGAATCATTTCATCCTTTTAAAGTGTGAACTCCGGGCCTTGGTGAGAGGTATTTCATAATATTTTAAATTTCTTAAGTCAATCAGTCAATCATTTGTTAGCTAGATAGATCATATCACGAATTAGTTTATTACTGTATTATCAAACGTCGATGGTTATATACATATGTGCATTAGAAAAGAAATTTGTTTCGTAGATATCATCTCATTGATCTCAACCTAATAATAAAAAACCTAATTTTTTATTATAAAATTTTCACTATTAAATGATTTTATCAATTAAATCTAATTAAGAATATTAATTCATATGATATATGTGTTTAAATTTTTTTTACAAACGTAAAGTTGATCCATGGAAAAAAGTGTTTATTTTATAAATATTTTGATATTTAAATTATTTTGTTTGATTTATTATTAATTAAACAAACAACTACATTTATAAATAATACAATATTATGTAAAAAATATATAATATGATATATTCATTTTGATTTCAGGGGTATTTTTTACATATGTATTTATTATTAAATCCGCATGGATTTAATTTTTTTAAAGTATATTTTATTAAAACTCATTTAATCCGAATTTTTTTAGCCATGAGCAACAGCAAATATATGCATTTAATAATTATTAATATATATACACATTAGTTAATTAAATAGCTTATGTTCATATATATATATATATATGTATATATATATAATATATCTATGTATATACATATATGAATTAAAAAAATTCATAATATATGATAAAGGTTTTAAATTATCTTACAAATTAATATTTAAAATAATTTTGAAATTTAATTATATTACATATGTGCACATATTTCATAAATGATTTATAAATAATTTATAACTAATATTTCATAATAAATATATAATTAAATTTATATAGTAAATTTGATGCGCGCGCACACACACACACACATATATATATTTAGACAATACGTTAGTATAAACGAGGGACGAATGTGTCTTTTGCAGTGTAAATCCCAACATCGATACACAAGCATGCCAAACCATGTATATAATATACTGTTGCAGGTGCACACACGCACATTTGTGTATATGATACGCATATATGAAGTATCAAACAAGTTGCATTAAAATAAATTTCATCTTTAAATTCAAATAAAATAGTAATTTTATTTAAAAGGAAATCTAGAGAAGTTCTAAATGAATTAGACTATATAGGCCCATTAAAGATCTAATAATGGAATTATTTTGAAATTTACCTAATTCTTCCATTGCGGGCTGATCCTGTTCCAGCACTATGTGCATATTTGATGGATGATTATGCTTTCTTATGGTTGTTAGGCATGCGTAGGTAACTATATTGATGTTTGTGATGGGATTTAAGGAGCGGAAATCCCTAAGGGAAAGAGTGCAACAACCAATATTATATGTACCAGAAGATTGTAAAGTTTTATTTTTAAGATCGCATGATGCTATAAATTTGGAAAGTCCTGCGTAGTGATATTTTTACTCTTAGAAAATTTTATTGGATGACTTTACCCTTGAAATCTTGTAATGGCAATAAATTTTGATAGGAGCCAAAATAGGGTCCAAGACCACTACCAATAAAAAGATATAACGGTTTCTTTCTCCTTAGAGTGGTCATAATAGATTTTCGGAATTACCGTTTAAAAGATATGGCTGTTTGAAGTTTTGACTAATTTTAGGAAGATTAGGGGTGATTAGTGATGCCTAACCCAACTTAGGATTAGGGTTAACACGCCTACCTAACAATTCCAACTCATTTTCCTCTTTCCAAATTAGATCTAAACCTGCATTAAACATTTTCTTAGCCAAAAAACCTCTAATCTCTTCCAAATAAATTCAAATTCATAGATTACAGGTAGATTAGCAAGGAGATTAGATAGAGACTTCCAAATCTATATTTTTAGAGAGAAAATTTTAGGGCTTTGCTATTTATTCTTGGATTTGCCTGGTTTTCCATGTAAATCATCGATTTTTGAGTGTTTGGTGAGTGATTTATCATCTCTAAACCTATTTTATATGTATCTACATGTTTTGAATCCATTTTTAATGTCAGAAATATGTTTTTTCCGTTGTTTTTAAATTAAACCTGAAGTTAAATCGAACATAAAAGGATTTAAACATGTTATTTTGACGTATCACTACGCCACAGATTGCATACTACAACACCAAGAAGTGATGCAGGAAGTGCCAAAAAATGTTTCTGTAGGCTAAAAAATGGCAAAGGAAACACTTTCTCGGTGATGCATTTTGCCGCGTTGCCCTAGAGTCAAAGGCAACATCTTTGCGGCCCTAGGGCAACATCGGTTCTGTTGTTGCCACAGGTACCAAATTTAGTAAAATGTGGGCCCCACAATCTGGGCCCCAACATGTAGACCCACATTGTGGGGCCCACTAATTTTGTGGCCCACCTTTACGGAACCCTGTTGTGGAGCCCATATTCATTAATCTATAGTAACACTTTTACCATCCAATGACAACACTTTGCCAATTTATTACCACATTTAACATCACAAACTACAACATTATATCATATCTATGGCAACACCGTTTGCAATTTAAATTGAAAATGTACCGCAACATTATACTACTGCAGCATTATATCATATCTATGGCAACGTTATACTGCAACATTATATCATATCTAATGGCAACATTACACTGCAACAAAGAACTTTTCATTTCAAAATAACCAACAACACAAGTTTTACTTAGTGAAGTACAAAATAACAAACATACTTAAACATAGCCAATGTATTCGTAGTTACAGCCAGTACATAATAAATTCTACTTATTAACAGTGCATTCACATTTGCGAGCCTCCAGTGCCATCAATGCCATCAGTGCCTCTAGTGCCTCCAGTGTCATCACTGCAGATGGTCACACAAAGATCCCCAACATCACTGCAGACGGCCGCCATCACTGAAGTTCTTATTGATTCGATAATAATTAGAGTAGCTAACTGCAAATATAATGCAAATTGGTCTAAACTGTTGCAAAGGCATGTAACATAGTGTTTGTGAAACCCAATTAAAATGCAATGGTGAACATACTCAATCGAACTGAAATATTTAATGAGGAGTTCTTATATAAACAATAAAGTGAAAACCATAGGTTAATAATTTATTTACTCTTATATAAACATACATAGCCTATAGGTACTTGTCTACGGACTTACCGGTTCTAGCAATTGTGCCACCAGGACGATGCAAAGTGCTTTATTTGCTAAATTTCATGTTGCCTGCATAGAACACTCGTGGAGATACATACATATATGTACATATTTATTAAATAAAAGAAAGTGGAGAAAACAGATAGGACTGACCACATAAGCAAGTGCAATAAAATCAAAGTACTTGGCTCTTTAATAAGAATTTTATATTTAGTATAAGAAAAGGAGTGAAGTAATCTGACACATCACCATCCGATAAGTTTAACTGTGTAGTGATCCCTGTATAACTCAAAATACCCATATTGTTAAATAGCAACAACACCGCAGCCTGCAAAATACAAAAGTTACAAATGGTTAACACACAACAACGACCTCATCTTGATAATACAAATTGCAAAGTCTTCTTATGTAACAAATGAGATATAGTAGGGACCCGATAAGTTGTAACAACCAACTCAATGGGTTTGGGGACAAATCTCCCAAGAACATAGCAAGTACCCAAGGAATAAATCCTTGAAAGCCTTCGGTGCTTGATTTTTGACTGATAAAATTTCTTAAATGCAATGACACATTATCCTAAAACCAAATGGTTTTATAGATAATTATTTAATTAGGACTTTACAATTAAAATTGTCTGTTTGGCATAGACATTACATAGAAATGTTCAATTTTCGTTAATACAGAATCAAATTGTTTAGTTTTGATAGAATTAACAATAGTGGGCCCTTAGTACAACTCTGTAAGAATAAGACTTCTTACCATCTAAGAAGGAAGATTAAGATAACATGTCAAAAGATACACCATGCCCTCCACCTTAGAAGTAAATTGCCCTCCACATTGATGTTTTAGCTTCATCCAAATGCTCCTCTCATGATCATCTTCAAGTAAGCTTCTTCCTGTTGGAAATTTTTTCCCATCAATAAGTTAATTTTTAACAAGAAACTCGAAGAAATTGAGTTAAATAACTGTAAATTGCCTATAAAACTCTGCAAATGGATCTTTATCGCTAACATTGACATACAAAAGTATGCAGTCTGCAACTACACTACTCTGTGCAATTTTACCTAACCATGTAAATGAACAGTTGCCTAATGTTCTTATCTGCAGGTAAAGGTATATCCAGTGATATTTCCATACAACATAAATGAGCACGTAACCTTTCACTAAACATTCAGTTTTTCTATCATATTATTTTAACACCCATCCGCCTCATAAATATAAACTTCCCTTCTTATATACATATCATATAACTGCGCAATATTCATCATATCATAAAGAATAACCATAACCTGATCATAATCAACCATCAATCGCTTCAGCCTCTTCGATCATCTGCTCCATCATTGTGTGCTTCTTTATAGTAAGCACTACAGGTCGTTCAGTCCCTGCAGGAAATAAAAGCAATGACAAGTTAGAAAAAGATTGCATAAGTGGAGTAGGTGTGAGCATGGGATCGGTGCATGGTGCAGGTTTTGTGTTTGGGGTAGGCACTGGTGGAAATGGTAATGGAGTTGGAGAAGGATCTAATCGAAATGGTAATGGAGTTGGAGAAGGGTCTAATGGAAATGGTGGTATAGGGGATTTTGATCATAGCCGACCAGCTGCATCCAACGTTCAGTATATTCCTGAAATGATGACACTTTTGTTCCTAATACTGGTTATGAAGTTCCCAATCCTTCTTATGTTGGTTCTGGCACCAATCCCTGAAACTTTTTTATTTGATGTAAAAGCAGTGTGGAGAGCTTGCTTGTTTACTCTGTTTGTATGAGTTATTATATTAGAAAGAGTATAACTGAATCTAGAGCAGTCTGAATATTTAATTATGTATTATGTTTTTTCCTAGCCGTAAATTACGATGATTAAACAACTGTTGTTGACATTTGACATCCAACCCTATTTGACATCCAACCCTATCAACTGCCAATGTATTAAACTTGTCTCCAAGCTTGTCCAAAGGTAACTAAAGATAATAAGATATCAACTTGTCTAGTACATGAATCTAGACAAATATCACAATATTGTATAGCTGAAGATATCAAGTAATAAGTACCAATAGTGGCATAATTGATAGTCTACATGCTTAACACTTACCGTGAAATGTGAATGAAGTATTATAACTGAACTAAACTAATGTGAAGTAAATAGGAAGTAACCTATGTTATATGATGTAACATAAGCTATACAGCATGAAGTGTTAATAGTTTTAGAAATAAACATGAAGTAACATAATATTTAGTATAAACAATTCTAGAAGACTTTTACTATTCAGACTTTAGTAAACCGTGAAATGAAGTAAATATGATGTAACATAAGCTACATTGACTATGTTATGACTGAACTAAACTAAGCAATACAACATTATTGCTGGACTGAACTTAGTATAAAAACATACAGCATGCACCCATGTCTCAAATCAATGATGTCTCCTTGGTTAAAGATGATTCAGGACTTTTATGCCTATGTATAAACTCTACAACACACAAAACCAGTCATTAACTTTATAAAAAAATAATGAGTAACAGAGTAACATTAAGCAACTGTTTAACTAAGCATCATTTTCAGCTTTTAAAACATGTACATGAAACCTTTAAATTATTTTCTTGTCCCACATTCATATATATCCGTGTGCTTTGTAGCTCGTTGGTTGCACCAACTATTTATTGGAAAACAACTTCTTGCAATCAAACATTGACTTTAAACGAATCTTGTTATTCCTCAAGAGACAATTATGACAATTATAGCAAACTACCTTGTAGTTTTCATGTTTAACTTATATTTTTATCACTGCCAGTTACAACATAAGTAAAAATGCAATCCCAATCTAATTGCATCCTCTCGATTAACCCTGCCACATCAAGTTTATTCTCTTCCACCTATAATATCAGTACTACTATAAACAATATTTTGACACCAAGACAAAAATACTTCTTCTTGCCAAAATAAGGCAAAAGTTTAAATTTGGCTTGTAGGTGAAAAGAGGAACGAATAAGTAGTACATCGCATGTTTATCTAACTTGTGTACATAAAACCTTCAACCGTTCAACCCATGATCCATTAAAATAGTTAGTTTTTAGCTTATAAAACATATAAATAAAACCTTTAAAACTCTTCCGTTAAAAATATATTCATATTACTTTACTGGATTAAGGTTTTATACTATATACAGACAACATAATCAAAATTAGGTATACTTAACAATTAAAACTAAGTACATACTACAATTATACATAATCAAAACTAGGGTTACTGACAACTCTTATCTTATACTCACTTATTTACTTTTCTTGCTGACGACCATTGCGATTGAAAATTTGAAGCGATTGCGAACCAAAATTGGAGGTTGGAGCAATTGCGATAGTGAAATATCGGCATGCGAATAGATGGAAAGAATTGGCAATGGCGAGCATCGAACGAGAGGAGTTAGGGTTTGAGAAGTATTACTTTAACTACTCATACAATTTGGGAGATGGATTTGGTAACCACAGATTTGAGAATGGATTTGTGAAGGTCGTCACGCAAGTTGATGAAATATGAGAAGCGATTTGGCTTGGGGAATTAGGATTTTAATGAAAGCAGTAGTTTTGGAGGGCGGTCGATTGGGGGAATTAAGTATACGGAGCAGTTTTAGGATTAAGTGTTTGAGGGAAACCCTTCAATATTTTATTAACTTTTGCCGCTTTGTTTTTGCTTCACGCGTTAAAAATTATTTCAGCCCGCTTTTTTCCAGCCTACACTCATTTTTTATAATATTTTTATAAGTCTATAGCTACTGCAACATAGTGTTGATATCTATGCTAACATCCTGAAGCTAATGTTGTAATAGACAAAAATCAGCATAGCTATCGTTACATTGTAGCTAGCAACATCTTGTATTTTTGTTGCAATAGGCCATCTATGGCGTAGTGTATGATTGTTTATATGAATGTTAGGTTATGTTATAAATGTATTTTGAGATGAAATACCATACACTGATGTGTGTTTATATGATTTGATGGATGTTATTTTGTATGTTGAATGATTGTAAATGATCATTGGCACCAATTAGGAGTTGTAAACATGGAATTTGGTTTGCAACGGGTCGACTATAAAGCATTTGAGGTTGTGTCAATAAATTGGAGTTGCTTACGGGTTGAAATTGTAAGTGCATCGATCGAATCAATGTGAAATTGGGAGTGCTGGATATGGTACAAGATTGGTGTCGACAATTGGTGGTTCGACCCCATGGTGGTCGGTCCAATGGTGGTTGGTCGTGTGATGGCTGGCTAATGGTGGAGGTACCAAATAGAAATTCGTGCCTGATGGTGGGTGTTTTTGGTTCAGTAATAAGGAGACTTTGGACCAAGCTTGTAAAGACAGAGGATGGAGTTGGTTCGGCATAGGGTATTGAAAAAGAATTCATATTCGACGTTGTTGCAGGTCGATGGACTTATGGCTTCAGGTCAGTCATGTGTTGGACCAGACAAAGGAGATGGAATGGTAGTTTCTGGGCTACTTTGGGTTTCGCCTGGGGAAACACAAAGATGGCTTTGGGCATATTAGTAGTTTGCTTTGAGGGTTTTAGGAGTTGGCTTAAGGTAAAGTCGAATGACTCCGAGACAACTTGAGATGACTTTATGTTTCATTTGATGGAAAGAGGTGTTTGATCAAGTACTTCTAGTGGGAAGAATATGCATGATCCTAAAGTAGTCCAAGAAGGCACATTCGACAAGGTGAAGCGATGTGCTGGGATATGAGATGTTCTTGGTTGATTCGAGCACTGAAATGATCATTGATAACTCGGGATATGATGTGTGTTGCATGGGGTAAGGGAATGTAAGAACACTCACCTATGTACCCTGGACTATGAGATAGTCTGGTCTACCCTAAGAGGGCAGTACCTTCGAGATAAGTATGTGATTGACATACGAATCCGATTGCAACATGAGATGTAGCCGGCCTAAGAGATCATTGTGCGAGTTAGCATGAATTTGAGAAACCATGGTGATGGTCGTGGTATAGTGAGACTCTAGTAATGATTGTGGTGAAGTGAGACTTATAATGATTGTTGTGAAGCGAGGTATTGATGAGGAGCATGGTGAAGCAAGACTTTAGTGATGATTGTGGTAAAGCGAGGCTTCAGTGAGGATTGTTGAGACGACCCGCCTTTCTCTCTACAGAAAGATGCATCATTATTAAGAAAGAAAGGGATAGAAAAGAGAAAGATAGAGAAGAAAGAAAGAATAACATTAGAATCTCAACGCGGAACGAATAAATTATATTAATCACAAAATATTACATAGTGCCATATACATCAGTGTTATACAGCTTATACAACACATATTAGACAGTTATAAACACAAGTTTAGTTATACAACTCAAGTACAACTCAAACTAACGACTCAGAGACTAACACAGCGGAACCATCTATATATATCTACAAATGCTGAAGCCTCCTGCTCCATTGCTCCTCTAGAATTCGTCACAGCAAACCTGAATCCCTTGGCTACTCATAAAAATTTGAGTACCCAAGAGTTTAAGAAAACAGAACATAAACTCTGGGTCAGACATGGGTCTGGTGTGAGTAAACGGTTAAAGTTGCTTAACTTTAAAAACCTTTGAAAATAAAGGTATCACGCAAGACTCCCCATATATAAACGTGGGTAAGTTTTTACCTTACGCTAACCAAAACATTTGATAGGAAATCCGGTGATATTATAATAGGGTCTAGAGTTTTCAAGTAAAATACAGAAATAGCTGGAATGCTTACATCTCACGTTCCAACATAGTTGGGCACAATCAATACATACGACACTTATTAGAGATTGGATTCCATACAACGGCAGGGCTACTGGGGTATCGCCCGTCATAGTACGGGGCCTAGATCACCGTACCAAGGATCCACCCTAAATCCCCTACAACACAAAGCCGGAACCATTCCTTACCGAATAGTTCCAAACAAGACAACCCCACGGTTGTAGCTAGCAATCGCCCACACAGCCGAATAAAAAGGGACATCTAGACAGGGGTACATCTCGTCCTACTTGGGAATGACCCACTTAGCCTTGTTGCACCTCCCCTATTTTAGCCATTCCCGGTTGATGAGGCTTGAGGCTGCGATTACCTTTATAGAACACATCTATATTAGAATGCTCGTCATCCACCTGATGATGTTCTGAAAGCATTTAATCCATACAAGTTCGTTCCGGGTTCGATCGAAACCGAAGGCATTATCTCGTTACACTCATTTAGGAGTCACCCTCAGAGTTAACGACAATAACCCTTGCACTCTGAATCTTCATCTTCACTTGAGATTCATGACCTATCGTTAACTTGGATCGATGTGGTTTTCGGATAGCCAAATTTGGAAACCCGATCCTAGTCTCATCGAAATCCAAAACGCCATCTTTTAGGTCCAAGTTGTTTTTAAAGTTAAAACAATTGAATTCCAATCATTATCTATATTCACACAGATAGATAAACATATACACAGATAGATAATTCATATCGTCGCCATTCAACCAAATCACCTCATATCACATATCACACATATCTCATCAGAGATATCAAACAATCAAGGCATTTAATATCAATCAGCCATTCATAAGCAATAATCTATTAATCACACCATATAATTAATTTAAAATGAATTAAATTAATTACTTCATCTCTAATTAATTTAAAAGAAATTAAATTAATTACTTTCATCACAATAAATCTTGCTTACATAACCATTAATTAAACCAATTAATTAATCGTCATCTTAATTAATTACCCTTGATTAATTACCTCTTAATTACATTAAGTAATTAACCCTTAATTAATTAACAAGTTAATCATATACAAACCATTAAAGTAATTAACATTAATTAATTCATTAGCTATAATTAATTACATTAATCCTTAATTAATTACAATTAATTAATTACCTTATAATCACTTATTATTGATTAATTAATCTTAATTAATCAATCCTTAATTACACTCATTAATTACATTAATTAATGATCCTTAATTAATTACATTAGTTAATTAAACTTTAATTAATCACTTCCATTAATCAACCTTAATTATAAATAGTAATTACCATCCTGTAATTACTTACCTTAATTAATTAACTTAATAATTAATTATATTAATCCTTTGATTAATCACACCAAGTAATCAATCCTTAGTTACTTCTACTAAGTAATTTTCCTTTAGTTACATCCCATTAAGTAATTCCCTTTAATTCATTACATCCAGTAATTATACATTAATTACTTATCCTAAGTAATTGCATTATTTAATCTCATTAAGTATTCATACTTAATCAATCATCAAGTTTTTCCAAAATAATCAATCAATTAATTAATCACGTTCATTTGAATAATTACAATTGGGTAATTCATTCCTTTTTTTTTTTGCAAGGCCGACGGTTTTATAGTGGACCGACCACTTTTTATTACGAACGTAATAACGATTGAAGTACAGGAGAAAGGTTGAGGCACCTTTGCTACTATGAAAGAAAGAAATGAAATATAAAGCCCAGGAGTATGATAGACAAGTCACATCTACTAGATATAAATAACCAGACTAGTTCTCCTCCGCGGAGGAAGAATCACCATCACCTTCATCAACCTGGGAAGAATCCTGAGAACCATGAATTCCAAAATAAGGGCTAAAATGATCAGAAAGTGAAGGATCATAAAAGTCAGCAACAGATGAGTAGATAAACGATCGATCCCAGGCAGAATCCGCAAGAATTACAGAATTAATCTCAACATACGTACCATCCATGTCGAGGACCAAGGAATCACCTGAAATACTGTAATATAAGCATCGAAGGTCAAGCATATCATCAGATACATATCTAAAATAGGAGCCGTCCACAGGGTGAACCTCATAGCAGAACGACGTTCAACCCAACAATGTTCAGTCTCAGCCCAAACAACGAGAGGCGGAGAGAGAACCGGCTCAGCAGGGTGGACCACAAGACCAGCACCAGGCAGTGGGGAAACAGGCCGAGCTAAGGAGAGGGAAGGACCAGGGTCAGAAGAGACTTTGGGAACCCATTTCCTTAGCGGAGGCCGAGGCAGAGGGATCTTAGGAACAGCAGCAGATACAACAGAGTGCGCACAGGCAGAGGCTAAATGACCAAAAGAGTGTCAGGAGGAACATATGTCAGGGACCCATCCATAACGAACACGAACATCCACCACGAGACCAACAGCTAGCTGGACCGGAATAGAGGTAGGGAGAGGCTTATGCGGAGTAATCTCAATCAGGGCTTTGCCGTATACAAGCTTATCACGCGCAACAGTATTAGAATCAAAACATTTCAATTTTCCGACATTGCAAGCAAGCCAATTCAAACCAAACAGCGGCTGAAGTGCAGAAGGAATATGAGAGAAATAAACCCAAACAGGGATGGAAAAAACTTGTTCACGAGCACTAGCAATCGTCGGGGACCAGGGGGTAATAATAAAAGGTTGTCCATCAAAGAAGGAAGGCTCAGATTCAAGAACACGTCTACGTTCCTCAAGGGAGGAGAACAATAGGAGTACAAGGAATCAACTAACCTAACTCTAAGGCCACCTTGAAGTCTCCAGGCCCTACGACAAACTGCAGCCACATCATGAATTCTATGTTTTGGGTCCAAAAAGAATCCAACAACGTATTCTGACCAAAAATCCAATCCGGCTTGCATAACACAGGGTGGAGGGATCATCACTCCGTTTTCCTCAACGACTTCGAACTCAACTGGTTCATAAACACCTGCAGTTTGTTCCTTGTACTTTTATTCCTTAATTATCCTTTTAAATAAATTAATTAATCTTTAATTACAGATTAATCAATCCATAATTATTAATTAGTAAACCTTAATTATCAATTAACAAAACCTAATAACCAATTAATTAATCCTTAATTAATCAGTTAATCAATCCTTAATAACAATTAATTAACCCTAAATAACTGTTAATTAATCCTTAATTAACTTTAATCATAGATTAATAATTTTTTAATTATTAATTAATAAAACTTAAATACAAATTAAGCACCTTTTTAATTACCAATTAATTAACCTTAATTACTTAATCAATTAATCTCTAATCATTAATTACTAAGCTCTAATTATCTAATTAATAATCTTAATTATAAATTAATTAACCTCTAATTAATTAACTTATAACCCTTAATTATTAATTTTATATAAGTTAATTAAATCAATTAATTACACTTAACTAATTCCTTAATTAATCCTTAATCATTATTAGTTGAATTAATTAATCATATCTAATTTGCTTAATTAATTTTAATTAATATCGAGATATTAAAATCTTAATTAACCTTAAGATAAAACATTATCTTAATCAATGACTTAATTATCATTAAAACATTTTATCTTGATAATTAATTTTACTTAATTAAACCAATAATTAAGTTTTAAAATAAATATTAACTTGATAAATTAAAGTTAACAAAACTTCCTTTGAATACTTAAAATATTATCAAGTAATAGTTTTTTTAAAAACTTATTTCAATTTGAATTTTAAAACTTGCTTTTATATCAATCTTAAATTTCATTTCTAATTTAACTTTTAAAATTTACTTAAAACTTTACTTAATAAAATTTAAGTTAAACAAATTTCAAAACCTCTTAATAAATTGCTAAAGAAAACATTTATTTTGTATAAGGTAAATTTATATAAGAAAATTTAAACTAAATTGAAGTTAAAATTTCAAAACTTAGATTTTAAAACTTTTTTTGTAAAACAATTCAACACTTGCATCAGGTCAAACCTAAAGCCCACTCAGGTTAAATCTGAGTTCTCTTCCCATTTCAAAATTTGTTTTAGTTTTTAATTTAAGTTTAAAATTTTAAAACCTGTAACCACTACAATAGTTATCATGTTAAAACATCACAAACTACTTCGAGTTCCCACTTGAGACATCAACCCATACACGCGAGCCTAACTTCGAGCAAACCATAACCCAAAGCAACTGACACCAAAAACATCCCCGTGCACATGCACCAGCGTCGGAATCATCTCCGACCTCTGACGAACCCTCCGACACGTCACCCTACGCCGCAGCAACCCTCTCTAATCATCAATCCCCAATAACAAGCCTCGATCTAAAATCGAGCATCCCAGAATGAACTGAGACCCAAAACCATCATCAGGAAAACCCTCCGAACCCTCGATTCTGATCACGAACACTACTACAACTCCTTCTATGGCTTGCTGGCCCTCCACGCCTTCATTTCCCAAAGTCTTATGCGGCTCGAATCACCCGAGGTAAAGCAGTGATTCAATTACCCAACTTGACCCAAAACTAGGTTTAGAACCTAAATCATCTCGCCGCCGTCGCCACGACCATCAAGCACCTCACCATCCGTTTTTGCTGTACCACCAGATCCTTCCTCTACCTCCATCCAAGATCTCGACCCCCCTAAACTCGTGGCCATCAGAAATCACCCAAAATCCCAACTCCAGACATCCCCAAAATTCACATTCAATTCTAATCTAAAAATCATAATTTTCATCTTAAAAATCATATTTACCCAAGCCGACTCAAGTTATATATTTGAATCAGTGAATTGTAATAATTGATTTTAACATGTTTATATATTTTTACCGTATATCTTAACAGATAGTATGTATATGTAAACATGTTTAAACTATTTTTAAATCTAAGTTCAAGTTTAAACAAACTAAATTTGTTTGGAAACTAAGGCCTAACAGAGATCAGAGGAGAAGATTTTGAATTTAGATCAAAATCTTTGAGCCTGAACAAAGAACAGAGGCATTCAAAAACAACAGTCATGCATGCTTTAAATTAGATACATATACACATGCAACACATTCATATACATAGATAATACATATATATACACACATGCAAGCATTAATCATTTCAGAAATCTAACAAGCAACAGAATAATTATTACTTAAGATTTTTAAGTTGATGTTTAACCACCATTTGAAAATGCAGAGAGCCTGATAAAACTGGGATTGAAAAACTGAAGCTTAGATTCCTTTTGAAACTGAATGCTTTAGCTATAGTTTTTGATTTAAACACTGGAACAACTTGATGTTTAAAGCTTGATTTCAGGTTGCTTGCTTTTCTGGAAACTTTGAATGCTGCAGATTGCTTTAAATATGAGAATTGGTTACAGGCTTTTTGTTTGAGATGGTTGCAGACTTAAATGACAGGGCTTTGATTACAGGCTTTGATAACATTTTCTCTGATTTGCATTTGTTTTAGAGGAGATGTGTTCAGGCTTGAGTAGATGATTACAGGATTTGATGATTTTCTTGTTTGCATTTGAACTTGAGGAATGAATTACAGGTTGAATTTTGGTTTGAAAATGAGTAATAGGGTTTTTGATATCAAATTTTGAACATGTTTGCATTATAAATGTTTGAATTGAGAAATGGCTTCAGATTTGAGAAGGTTTCAGATTTTAAACCGAGATTAGAAAAAGAAAATGAAGGGGAAGATAGGGGTTTAAATAGAGTTATTTTTGATTTGTTAAAATAAAAAGGAATTAAAAAGAAAATAAAAAGAAAATGACACTTGTCTCATACCTTACTTAATTACTTAACACATGTTACATTAAGTGGTTTATAACTTAACACTTGTATTTATTCATTTCCTTATTATTTAAAAATGATTTTAAAAGCTTTTTTGTAAAAGATTTCCTAATTAATAAATACATTTCTCAATTAATAAATCCCTTTCTAAAATTTATAAAAACAAAACCTTTAAAGGAAAATAAAATAAAAACCAATCATATTTTAAATAAAATCATATATAATATTTTTAGTTCGTTTTTAAATGTAAATATTAAACCTTTGTATTTACTTACTATTAAATAAATATTTTCTAAATTTATATAAATAAATTTCCTTTAAAGAAAATAATACAAAGCAATCTTATTTTATATAAAAACTTTATCCATATTTTATATCCAAAATATTTTTAAGATATATATCTTTTAAATTCAAATTTTAAATCTAAATTCAAATTCAATTTAAAATCTAATTTAGAATCAGTTCAAACAAATATCAATACTAATTTTAAACTACACATTATTAAATTCATAAATAATTATTCTATTTAAAAATAACTTTAATACACCCACACACACACACACACATATATTTAAACACACTTATTAAATTTGAAAATAATAGTATATTTAAAATCTTTTTATAAAATAACACAATTTAAATTTGTAAATTATTATTCCATTTAAAAATCTATTTATAACTATATTTAAAAACATCACATAATATTTATTATTGTTTGAAATTAACAAACTTTACCAATTTTAAATAATTAATTAAGAGATTATAACATTTTAAATTCCTTGAAATCCCGGGATATCACATTCCCCCCTCAAAAGAATTTTGTCCTCGAAATTTAAAACAAAAGATAATCCAAAGTTTTATTTTATTTCAACCAATTCAAACATACATATCAATCATACACAATCAACCTAACAAATAATTTCATCTAAACAAACAATTTATTCTATCAAACAACTCTAGCTATCCGGACACAGATCCGGATAAGCTTCCTAAAATTATTCCGAGTTTCCCAGGTACAAACACTAGAATACTCATCTACTGAATCCAAACTAGTTACACCACTAAGCTACTGAGCTCCTACACATCTAGATCTACCATCTACACACGATACCCGATCACAGACAAGATCGACTCAACAACCAAATCCTCCTGAACTGCTGGTTCCACAACCAGAGATGGATCATAGAAGTACTTCCTCAGAGATACGTGAAATACCTTGAATCCCAGTTATCCAAATTGGCAATTCAACCCTTATAAGCCAAACACTTATTCCTTACAAAAAAAAACTCAGAAGAATCCAATATACCTAGGAGCTAACTTCCCAGTCTTACCCAATCATATTTGCTCCCTTTTACTGGAGAAATAACAACTAAGTCTCCAACTTCGAATTCTGGATTCCTCCGTCTCTAATCCACAGAACTCTTCTGACGATCCTTGGTTGCCTACATCCTTCCTGATCAGCTCAACCTTCGTTGATGTCTCTTGAAACAAACTAGATCAAAAACAACCCAACAAAATGATCCTCTCAAGATCTACCCAAATCAAATACACAAACTCTATTCCATAATTATTAGAAGACTTCAACTTACTTCTCTTATCCGGAAAAGATAAAATAGAAGCACTCATAATCCTGTAGAATCTCTTTAATCCAAACACTGCAACTTCCGGTTGCTTCCATTCTAGAATAGCTGCCACCTTGCTTCCGCTGCACAAATCTGAGTTGGAGCAGATGAGAATGCCGTTCGATGAACACGAGCATAGATTAGACAGCACATCCCAGAAATATGGTTCAACAGATCCATAAAGAGAAAACACAGAAGTTCCTCACAATCCTGAGCTGCTTCATCAAAAACCTCTCTCTAGGAGACATCCTTTTACCTAGCTAAACCAAGTCGATATGGAACTTAATCTCTAACGCAGACAAACTTCTGACTTCCCTGAAGACATCTAGAAAAATCTTTGACAACTCTAACTCAAGAGAACACTCAAACTATCGCAAGTCACTTTTGTGATCCTATCTAATCCAATATCCACAGATACTGTTCTCTTTCTACAAATCAAAGCAGCGTATCCTCAACCAATCCATCGAAGAAACTGGTCCACTCTGCTGCTTCTGAATTCCACCTCTAGGAAACTTTAAAGCCAAAAGATCTTCCTGCAGGAACACAGGACACTCCGAGCTGCAACGCTGCCACAGATACCAAAGACTCCTTATCCAAAGCTCCTTGAGAAACTCGGACCTCAAATCAAACACAAACGCCCTGCTGAAACTCAGTCTCATCACCGATGCAGACACACTTCCTTGAACTTGCTTCAAAAGAAACATCTTTGGAAACATCCATAGTTATCGCGTCTCACCACGCAGCTACTCCATACAGAAGTTACCCAGATACCATCACACGCTTTTGCTTAACTGACAGATCCAAACTCTAGAAAATCTGCTCACTCGAGCGCAACCAAACTTGCACTTTAATGATGGACTCCGAACCTTAACAGGTTTCCTTTAGAGATTGGTGAAATCCTTACACCATACTACAAAGCTCACTCGAGACGGTATTGGATCTTCAGTCTCGACAGATACGCTTCCAACCTCAACATTCGGACTTCTTTCATTGGTAGTCGTGCTACACACACCACTACCTCATCTACCTCTAGAACTCACATTGGTAAACCCGAACAGGTAATCCAAAATAGGTAGAATAGAGATATATATATATTTATTTATATAGTTATATATAAAAAATTACAAATACGCTCTCAAGATTGACACCACTCCAGAGCCTAGGTATCGCTCAATCAATTGCTCTGATACCGAAATGAAACGACCCGCCTTTCTCTCTATAGAAAGACGCATCATTATTAAGAAAGAAAGGGATAGAAAAGAGAAAAGATAGAGAAGAAAGAAAGAAACAACATCAGAATCTCAACAACGGAACGAATAAATTATATTAATCACATAATATTACATAGTATCAAAAACATCAGAGTTATATAGCTCATACAACACATACTAGACAGTTATAAACGCCTATCTAGTTATACAACTCAAGTACAGCTCAAACTAATGACTCAGAGACCAACGCAGCAGAACCATCTATATATATCTACAAACGCTGGAGCCTCCTGCTCCATTGCTCCTCTAGAATTCGTCACAGCAAACCTGAATCCCTTGGCTACTCGTAAAAATTTGAGTATCCAAGAGTTTAAGAAAACAGAAGATAAACTCTGGGTCAGACATGGGTATGGTGTGAGAAAACTGTTAAAGTTGCTTAACTTTAAAAACCTTTGAAAATAAAGGTATCACGTAAGTCACCTGACACATAAACATGGGTAAGTTTTTACCTTACACTAACCAAAATATTTGATAGGAAATCCGATGATATTATAATAGGGTCTAGGGTTTTCAAGTTAAATACAAAAATAGCTGGAATGCTTACATCTCACGTTCCAACATAGTTGGGCACAATCAATACGTATGGCACTTATTGGAGATTGGATTCCATACAATGGCAGGGCTACTAGGGTATCGCCCGTCGCAGTACGGGGCCTAGATCACCGTACCGAGGATCTACCCTAAATCCCTTGCAACATAAAGTCGGAACCATTCCTTACTGAACAGTTCCGAACAAGACAACCCCACGGTTGTAGCTAGCAACCGTCCACATAGCCGAATAAAAAGGGACATCTAGACAGGGGTACATCCCGTCCTACTTGGGCATGACCCACTTAGCCTTGCTGCACCTCTCCTATTTTAGCCATTCCCGGTTGATGAGGCTTAAGGCTGCGATTACCTTTATAGAACACATCTATCTTAGAATGCTCATCGTCCACCTGATGATGTTCTAAAAGCATTCAATCCATGCAAGTTCGTTCCGCGTTCGAACGAAACCGAAGGCATTATCTCGTTACACTTATTTTGGAATCACCCTCAGAGTTAACGACAATAACCCTTACACTCCGAATCTTCATCTTCACTTGAGATTCATGACCTATCGTTTATCGATGTGGTTCTCGGATATCCAAATTTGGAAACCTGATCCCGGTCTCATCGAAATCCAAAGTCTCGTCGAAATCCAAAATGCCATCTTTTTGGTCCAAGTTGTTTTTAAAGTTAAAACAATTCAATTCCAATCATTATCTATATTCACAAAGATAGATAAACATATACACAGATAGATAATTCATATCGTCAAGATTCAACCAAATCACCTCATATCACATATCACACATATCTCATCAAAGATATCAAACAATCAAGGCATTCAATATCAATCAGCCATTCATAAGCAATAATCTATTAATCACACCATCTATAATTAATTTAAAATGGATTAAATCAATTACTTTATCTTTAATTAATTTAAAATAAATTAAACTAATTACTTTCATCATAATAAAACTTGCTTACATAACCATTAATCAAATCAATTAATTAGTCATCATCTTAATTAATAACCCTTGATTAATTACCTCTTAATTATATTAAGTAATTAACCCTTAATTAATTACACAAATTAATTATCTACAAACCATTAAAGTAATTAACCTTAATTACTTCATTAATTATAATTAATTACATTAATCCTTAATTAATTGCAATTAATTAATTACCTTATAATCACTTATTATTGATTAATTAATCTTAATTAATCAATCCTTAATTACTCTCATTAATTACATTAATTAATGATCCTTAATTAATTACAGTAATTAATTAAACTTTAATTAATCACTTCTATTAATCAACCTTAATTACAAACATTAATTACCATCCTATAATTACTTACCTTAATTAATTAACTCCTTAATCAATTATATTAATCCTTTGACTAATTACACCAAGTAATTAATCCTTAATTACTTCTACTAAGTAATTATCCTTTAATTACTTCCGATCAAGTAATTCCCTTTAATTAATTACATCCAGCGATTATACATTAATTACTTATCCTAAGTAATTACACTATTTAATCTCATTAAGTATTCATACTTAATCAATCATAAAGATTATCCATAATTAATTAATCACATTCATTTGATTAATTACAGTTGGGTAATTCATTTCTTAATTATCCTTTTAAATAAATAAATTTATCTTTAATTGTAGATTAATCAATCCATAATTATTAATTAATAAACCTTAATTATCAATTAACAAAACTTAATAACCAATTAATTAATCCTTAATTAATCAGTCAATCAATCCTTAATAACAATTAATTAACCCTAAATAAGAGTTAATTAATCCTTAATTATCTTTAATTATAGATTAATAATTTCTTAATTATTAATTAATAAAACTAATTATTAATTAATAAAAATTAATTACAAATTAAGTACCTTTTTAACTACCAATTAATTAACCTTAATTACTTAATCAATTAATCTCTAATCATTAATTAATAATCTCTAATTACCTAATTAATAATTCTTAAATATAAACTAATCAACCTCTAATTAATTAACTTATAACCCTTAATTATTAATTTTAAATAAATTAATTAAATTAATTAATTACTCTTAATTAATTCCTTAATTAATCCTTAATCCTTATTGATTGAATTAATTAATCATATCTAATTTCCTTAATTAATTTTAATTAATACCAACATATTAAAATCTTAATTAACATTGAGATAAAATATTATCTTAATTAATGACTTAATTATCATTAAAACATTTTATATTAATAATTAATTTTACTTAATTAAATCAATAATTAAGTTTTAAAATAATTATATATTTGATAAATTAAAGTTAACAAAACTTCCTTTGAATACTTAATATATTATCAAGTAATAGTTTTTTCAAAAACTAATTTCAGTTTGAATTTTAAAACTTGCTTTTATATCAATCTTAAATTTCATTTCTAATTTAACTTTTAAAATTAACTTAAAACTTTACTTGATAAAATTTAAGTTAAAAAAATTTCAAAACCTCTTAACAAATTGTTAAAGAAAACATTTATTTTATATAAGGTAAATTTATATAAGAAAATTTAAACTAAATTCAAGTTTAAATTTCAAAACTTAGATTTTAAAACTTTTTTCTAAAACAATTCAACACTTGCATCAGGTCAAACCTGAAGCCCACTCAGGTCAAATCTGAGTTCTCTTCCCATTTCAAAATTTGTTTTAGTTTTTAATTTAAATTTAAAATTTTAAAACCTCTAACCACTACAACAGTTATCAGGTTAAAACATAACTAACTACTTCGAGTTCCCACTTGAGACATCAACCCATACACGCGAGCCTAACTTCAAGCAAACCACAACCCAAAGCAATTGACACCAAAAACATCCCCGTGTACATGCACCGGCGTCGAAATCATCTTCGACCTCTAGCGAACCATTCGACACGTCACCCTATGCCGCAGCAACCCTCTCCGATCATCAATCCCCAATAACAAGCCTCGATCCAAAATCGAGCATCCGAGAATGAACCGAGACCCAAAACCATCATTAGGAAAACCCTCCGAACCCTCGATTCCGATCACGAACACTGCTACAACTCCTTTTATGGGTTGTCGTCCCTCTATACCTTCATTTCCTAGAGTCTTATGCAATTCGAATCACCCGAGGTAAAGCAGTGATTCAATTACCTAACTTGACACAAAAATAGGTTTAGAACCTAAATCATCTCGCCACCGTCGCCACGACCATCAGGCACCTCACCATCCATTTTTGTCGTACCACCGGATCCTTCCTCTACCTCCACCCAAGATCTCGATCCCCCTAAACCTCGTGGCCATCAGAAATCACCCAAAATCCCAACTATAGACATCTCCAAAATTCACATTCAATTCTAATCTAAAAATCATAATTTTCATCTTAAAAATCATATTTACCCAGGCCGATTCAAGTTATATATTTGAATCAGTGAATTATAATAATTGATTTTAACATGTTTATACATTTTTACTGTAAATCTTAACAAATAGTACAGATATATATATATATATATATATATATATAAACATGTTTAAACTATTTTTAGATCCAAGTTCAAGTTTAAACAAACTAAATTTGTTTGGAAACTAAGGCCTAACAGAGATCAGAGGAGAAGATTTTGAATTTAAATCAAAATTTTTGAACTAAGAACAGAGGTATTCAAAAACAACAGTCGTGGATGCTTTAAATCAGATACATATACACATACACATGAAACACATTCATATACATAGATAGTACATATATATACACATGCAAGCATTAATCATTTCAGAAATCTAACAAGAAACAGAACAATTATTACTTAAGATTTTCAAGTTGACGTTAACTCACCATTTGAAAATGCAGAGAGCCTGATAAAACTGGGATTGAAAAACTGAAGCTTAATTCTTTTGAAACTGAATGCTTTAGCTACAGTTTTTGATTTAAACACTGGAACAACTTTGATGTTTAAAACTTGATTTCAGGTTGCTTGCTTTTCTTGAAATTTTGAATATTGCAGATTGCTTTAAATATAAGAATTGGTTACAGGCTTTTTGTTTGAGATGGTTGCAGACTTAAATGACAGGGCTTTGATTACAGGCTTTGATAACATTTTCTCTGATTTGCATTTGTTTTAGAGGAGATGTGTTCAGGCTTGAGTAGATGATTACAGGGTTTGATGATTTTCTGGTTTGCATTTGAACTTTAGGAATGAATTACATGTTGAATTTTGGTTTGAAAATGAGTAACAGGGTTTTTGATCTCAGATTTTAAAGATGTTTGCATTATATAAGTTCGAACTGAGAAATGGTTTCAGATTTGAGAAGGTTTTCAGATTTTGAACTGAGATTAGAAAAAGAAAATGAAGGGGAAGATAGGGGTTTAAATAGAGTTATTTTTGATTTATTAAAATAAAAAGGAATTAAAAAGAAAATAAAAAGAAAATGACAATTGTCTCATACCTTACTTAATTACTTAACACACATTACTTTAAGTGGTTTATAACTTAACACTTGTATTTATTCATTTCCTTATTATTTAAAAATGATTTTAAAAGCTTTTTTATAAAAGATTTCCTAATTAATGAATACATTTCTAAATTAATAAATCCCTTTCTAAAATTTATAAAAACAAAACCTTTAAAAGAAAAGAAAATAAAAACCAATCATATTTTAAATAAAATCATATATAATATTTTAATCCATTTTTAAATGTAAATATTAAATCTTTATATTTATTTACTATTAAATAAATATTTTCTAAATTTATATAAATAAATTTCCTTTAAAGAAAATAATATAAAACAATCTTATTTTAAATAAAAAAATTACCCATATTTTATATCCAAAATATTTTTAAGAAATATATCTCTTAAATTCAAATTTTAAATCCAAATTTAAATTTAAATTCAATTTAAAATCTAATTTAGAATCAATTCAAATAAATATAAATATTAATTATAATCAACACATTATTAAATTTGTAAATAATTATTCTATTTAAAAATAACTTAAATACACACACACACACAAATATATATATATATATATATATATATATATATATATTTAAACACACTTATTAAATTTGAAAAAATAGTATATTTAAAATCTATTTATAAAATGACCCAATTTAAATTTGTAAACTATTGTTCTATTTAAAAATCTATTTATAACTATATTTAGAAACATCACATAATATTTATTATTGTTTGAAATTAACAAACTTTACCAATTTTATATAATTAATTAAGAGATTATCACATTTTAAATTCCTTGAAATCCCGGGATATCACAATTGTGGTGAAGTGAGACTTCGATGATGATGATGCATGGCAAGGTGGGACCTTAGCGATAGACTTGGGCATTACAGGTTCGTAAGTATAGTTATTGTTGTGTATTTACTTTTCTTTTGCTAAGATTGATATGGTTGCTGTATTGATGTCATGTGATATAGGTAATCTTGAGTTAGGTTCCTCGACACTCGTATTATACATAGTGTAGTATATCCATATGTTGCTAACGTAGCGTCTACACATTATTGTGTGCTAACTTGTTGGATGCAGGGGCATGTCATGTATGGTTTTATATACCTTGTGTCCTTATTACTATATGTGGGTTTTATAGTATTTAGAGACTATTTATCACTCGCACCAGACTATTTTTAACTCATGACATTATGCTCTGCTTCTTATTATCTCGTGTACTCTTTAATGAGTAGACTAGATAGCAGGTCTGAGGTAGCGCATAGAACTGTACGGTGGATAAGCAGGACGCTATGCTTATATATGTATATGTATGGAGCTTATTACTGCTTATATTCCATTGTGTAGTACCGTGGAACTATATCAGTACTTAGTATTATTTGAGATGGTATATTTGAGTTTATTTTGAAGAGTTGGGAGGTATAAATTCTATTATTTTTGTTTTATGTAACCTTGTAAACCCGATGCACTCTAATGTTCTTACTTATGGTTCATTTGGTATAAATTCTATTATTTTTGTTTTATGTAACCTTGTAAACCCGATGCACTCTAATGTTCTTACTTATGGTTCATTTGGTTATATTACAGCCTTGCTATTATGTTTTATCCTGTACGCCATGAGATATATGATAGGTTTTGTAATTATTTTGGTTATTTCACTCTTGACAGTTATCTTTCATTGGCCACATACCATCACAACACACTCTATCGGGTATTTGGGTATTGGAGGTGTAGGGCGATCGCCACAGATTCCTTAGATCTTTTACTTTGCCAAGAGCTTCTTGCAGACCAACGTTTCCCCTTCCTCAAAAGTGGTCACCTCATCAATTACCGTTGCGATGGGTGATGTTTACCTAGTGACTAAGTATAAGAAACGTAGGAGGGGTCTAGATCATTCAAAGGTTTCTTTTGAGTCTCCTCCAACAGAACAAATCCAAGGAGACAATTCAACCTTATATGCACTTACTGTCCCTGTTCATATTCTATAACAATTATTGTGCATGTTGTCTTTCTTAAGCCTTATTAGTGATATAGTGAGCTCCCTCTTGAAGAACTCTTTGGCTTATTTGCACAAACAACCGGGTCTCGACTCCTTGCCTACTGAAAACACTTCCGTGTTTGGCACTGGTGCGAGGGTCTCTTCTTCCTCTAGTTTCGATGACTTATTAGTATCCACTATCTGTTGTTTCATCTTTAGGAGCTGCGGTACCTTCTCTCCATTTTTTGAAACATCATTACTCTTTTTCTGTAGCAACTTGTTTCACTATGTTTCATTTTCCTCTTCATGTATATTGGCTTAATACACAACAACAAAAGGACCCTTTATTAGCGTTCAAAAAACACTATAAAAGGCTTTTACAGCGTTTTTATAAACGCCGTGAATCAACATATTGTAATAAATCAGCGACCTATTATTGCAACAGAAGAAACGCTATAAAAAACATGTTTTTTTAGCATTTTGATGCTATAAAAAGTCTTATTAATGGCGTTCTTAAAATCGTTTTTGCAGTATGTACATATCCATTATCACATTATAATCGACAAATTTACATAAACACAATGTATCATTCCACACAATAATATAGATCACATTAAACGAAAAATAACCATCCATTCAACATTCACATAGAATAATGCATAACATATCGTAATATTTAATGAATGTTACATTAAAAGTGTAAATAATACAAGTGATAAATAGATCGTACAATACATGACGATTAAATGTGCAAACCAAAAAAGTTGTTACTTCAAAAGAACTTCAAAGCCCTAATATACAACAACATGTTGCCATTTGTATGCATCATAGATGGGTAATTACCTATGAAAAAGAAATTCAACAATTAGAAATTATAACTATACATACATATGTGTATGTGTGTGTGAAACTTAATTATATAAATTTAATTAACTTATATGGAATTTAATTTATATGAAACTTGATTAACTTGGTTAATTTTTATAAAATTAAATTGATTTATGTAAACTTTATTTAATTTTATAAAATTTAGTTAATTTATACAATCATATGACAACGATATCAATAACATATGGAATTTCCTTAAATGAATGTTAATTTTGTTTAAAATGCTTTATTCAACAATCGCATGTGTATTATTATAATTTTTTTAATTTATATAAAACTTAATTAAATTTTATAAACATATTAAATTTTATAAAAAGTTGTTGGCCTATTTAATTATTATAAAACTTAATAACTTATTTACTTATTTTAAACTTGCTTAATATTTTTTTGTTGTTGTTATATTATTATTAATATTATTATATTATTTTAGTACTATATTACATTTCTATTCTTCTTCTAAATTTAGTTAATTTTATAAACTTAGTTAGTTTTTGTAAAACTTAATTAACTTCGTTAATTTTTATAACTAGTCAATTCTTATAAAATTTAGTCAATTATTATAACAATTTAACAAAGATTTCAAAATAGAGAACATGATTTTCATAAAACTAATTTTTATAAAACTTAATTAAATTTTATTAACGTATTTAATTTTAAAAAAACAGGTAGCTTATTTAATTATTATAAAACTTAATTAACTTGGTTAATTTATTATTACTACTACTATAATATTATTTTATTACTACTATTATTATTATACTATATTATTATTCTTCTATTAAATTTAGTTAATTTTTATTAACTTGATTAATTTTTATAAAGCATAGTCGATTTTTATAATAATTAAACAAAGATTCCAAAATAGAGAACATGATTTTATAAAACTAAATTAATTTTCATAAACTTGAGTTAATTTAATTAAAAAAAAATCAAATTTTGTTGATTTTTATAAAACTCAATTAACTTAGTTAATTTTTATATAACTTAGTTAATTTTTATATCCTTTAATTAATTTTTATTAAACTCAATTAACTTAGCTGAATATTTATAAGACTTAGTTTACCAATTTGTTAAATAATTTTAATTAATTTTATATAACTTAGTTAAATTTTATAAGGATTAGTTAATTTTTATAAAATTTTAGTTAATACATTTAAATTTATACAAAACTTGATAACGTAGTCAAATTTTATAAAAATTAGTTAATTTTTATATATTAAGTAAAAAAATTAATTTAATTATTTTTTTATACAACTTAGTTATTTTAGTTAAATTTTTATACTTTGTTAATTTTCATAAATTTATTTAAATTTTATAAACTTTTATTAATATTTAGATATTAATTTAATTTTATAAAACTAAGTTAATTTTTAGAAAATTATTTAATTGTTATAATACTTGGTTAACGTAGTTAATTCTTATAAACTTTGTTGATTTTTATAAACTTATCAGATTTCATGAATTTTCGATCGCATATCCTTTGCGCGGTTAGTGCTTTCCCACACACCCCAATTCAATATACATTTACATGATCAAAACAAGATCAATTTATATCATATATAACAAAATATACTTCATAATGGCATATGCATTTAAATGCATAAAAACATACCTTTTATTAGCAACTTTAGCTAGCAATCATCCATATAGCAAAGGAATGTTTTATGTACCTATATAGCAAAGCAAAGGGACTAATTAGGGTGCGAATATACAAAAGAGTAATGTAATTAGGTTTCATGCATTCTTCCAAAAGGTATCTCATTATGCAAGAGCATATAAATAATAATAGAAAACACATCAACCACATATTTTTAACTGAATATAAACGTATATGCGAGATTAATAGTTCAAATGCGACTTCTAATGAGAAAAGGTTCAAATCCATTTTTAATTTGGATCTGCTTTATTTATGGTTACCATTTTCACGGATTGAATGTACCTTCTTCTGATTTCCCTGCATAAAAAGGTGGAATAATGCTTAAAAATATATGAATTCAACAAAAATAAATATTATGCATTGGAGGAAGACGCAATCTATTTATGACATGGCCAAAGTTAAAAATTAAAGTTTGGAACTTACTTTGTAATCCAACAGGTGCATGTTCATCGCATAAGCCTTGATTTATGTCCAAAGTCTTTGACTTACCAAGATCCATAATCGTCCAAATCTAACTCTGATGGTGGTCCAGTTTGTGCCATAAACCAAATTCATCGAGAGTTGGTGATTTTGATTCATCGCCGCTGCATAATATTAGACAAAACATAAGTGTCGGGCTCAATTGCTAACGAATATCCTCTATGCTTTATAAACATTCCTTATCAGATGCATATAGGCTCAATAGCTAATAGAAGTGTCTACTTAATTTATTAATAGCACAGTTGAATTATAATATAATAAAGTTTGATCACCAAATGCATATAGTTCAAATCATAAAGCAAAGGAAAATAGTAAATCAAAAATTCATATCAGATGCAATTAAAGAATTGTATCTTTTTCCATTACCAACTCCGTTGATGTTTATACTGCACAAAATTACTAGAGAATTGTATGCTTCTTCCATCTGCATATTTCTTAACCAACACCAGCTACATATAATTTAAAACAGGCACTATGATCATTGCCTGTATACTTTTGATCCTATTATATGTATTCTGGCAACAAATGAATTAAAAATCGAAATAACATAATAGCATGAATAGTGGCTAATGTTATTACATGATTATAAGATAAGATACATCATAGGATACGAGAAAATTCCATTCTTTTAAAACCACTATGTATCTATTGCTACTGACTTATATAATTTATAAGATTGTACTTTTAATCTATTAGTTTTACAGACTATATATACTATGAGAATTATTAGAATGTTTTTACATCCTAGATTAATATAAGATTGTTCAAGCAACAATAGCTAACAGTGAACAAATTTATAAGAAAATTCGTTTCAATATGATGGATGAACTGAAAAGGGTAAGCGAAAATTGGTATTAAATAGATTCACACAGATCTGCAGACAGGGCAAGTAATACAAATGCTGCATGCGCCATGGCGCGCCTTTCTTAACTATGCGTGTTGGGGTCATACATATTTTCAATTTTTGTATAATTTGAAAGCAACATGTATAATCTAGTTAATTCTTATAAACTTAATTACTTTTTATAAAACTTTGTTAACTTGGTCAAATTTTATACAATTTAAATAATTTTTAAAAACTTAATTAATTTTTGTAAAACTTAGTTAAATTACATAAACTTAATTAACATGGTTATTTTTTATAAAACTTAGTTAATTTGGTTAATTTTTCATAAAAAAAGTTAACTTTTAAAAACTTAGTTATTTTAAAAAAAGATTAATTTGGTTAATTTCGGTATATTTTCATTTTCATATGTATGTAATTTTTATTAATAGTTAAAAAAATGTCGGTCTGGCATACCATTAAGACTACCTCGTCAATGTCAGCATTGTTTATACAGAAAACTCGAGCATACAACAGGAAAAAAATTGATAACATAGTAATAGTGTGTTTGTTGGCAGTTACACATTCTCATTGTATAGTTCCGTAAAATATCAGGTTTCATTACATTCATAATCTAGAGGTTCACATATATTTCTTATACAATCATAAAACAAGACTGATATTAAAAAATACCTACTTAGTTATTGGTTATTGTTTAACGACGGAAATTCTATGGAATTAGAAAACCGTCGAAAAATTTCAAAATTAAAATAACCGCAAGCGCACGATGTACTATCGTAGTACGTGGTGAATACGGGTCGATCCGCAGGAAATTATTGATTTTAAAAGTCTATTCAATCAAATTAAACCAAAGTCGATAGATTGTTAACTAACTAAAAGAAAGTAAAAACAGGCTAAAACTAAGGGAAATAAAAATAAGAGAGTTAAGTGAAAATTTAGAGAATAAATCCACTTTTTAGATCATGTAGTTCAACACATATAAAATCACGATCTCTCTTTTATGGTCATTAGTGCTTTAATTGATGTGCTTATCATAAGTATGACATATTTGTGCTATTGATTAGCTAACATAAGTCATCAAACTATAATACATCTCCTAAAGCACTTACTAACTTTCATGAACCTTGACAAAGAAAATGAAAATGAAATCTATTTTAAGTATGACCTATTAACCATTGATTAGAAATATAGACCATCAAATTTTAATTTCAAATCACTTTCTTTTGCCATAATCATATTTTGATGAAGGGGCAATTAGTGTTAGTGATTGTTTAAGCATAGCTTATTTGGTGTCAACAGTATAGGCTATCATCATCATTAACAACTAGTAAACCATTTCTATCATCATCATCATTAAGCACAAAAAGAGAGTATGAATTAACACATAGTTGAAGCTACATAATTAGAGTGCTTCATTACCCCCTAAATTGAAGGGGTTTAGCCTCTCATATTTGTCATTACAAAACAAAAAGGAAAAAGAAAGCAAGATAAAGAAAAACTATTCTACTTGCATGAAAAATAAATCTATATTACAACATGAAAGGAAATAAACAAGAAAAGAAAAGTAACATGTATTAAATTGCATAAAAAAAAGAATTACATAAGATAAGAAATGGCTAAGTAGCCATGGAAAGAAAGAGAGCTTTGATTTATTTTCTAAGCTAAAATTCATGAAGAGTAAGAGGGGGTTACATGAACATAATGGGTTATTTATACAAGCACGAAACCCTAATCCATAATTTGAAGAATGCCCAAAATACCCTTGATAAAGTGTGGAGGCCAAGTAATCATTAGGTTTTACTAATCATCATTTGAGTGTACATGAAGCCATTAATTCCATAAGCATGTGCATTAGCCTCTAATTTGTACATTAAGGTGGTGGGTAGGTGGGGTTCTCCATGATCTTCACTTGGAATCATTTCCATCTTCATTCCGTTGTGTTCTTTTTGTGCATGCATACCTTCTTCATGAACCAACTTGTTATTGAAATCAAATTCCTACAAAATAGTATGGAAATTTCTAATTAAATTTTCTCAAGTTAATTTATGCACAAAAATGACTATTTTGCCCTTGGATGAAGATGAATATGTGACAATTTGAAATTAATATGGATTTTGGTTTAAAAAAGTTAAAATACCCAATATGATCATTTATTTAATTTAAAAATATTAAATATGGTGGTAAAAATATGCACATTTACGTGCACATCAGTTATTGCTATCAAACATTGTTTTAAAGGTCGAATACTGATTATCAATGTTAAGCTTCCACTACTGTTTTCAAGATCAAACTCAAATCCATTTTCAAATAATTGTGTCATTTTTTTATTTGAAAACATATTTGTTGTATATATAACTTAAATTCTAATTATAACCGTCTCTTGTCTACTTCTACAATTTTTGACACATGGGCATGTGTGTCTTTTAAAAGAAATCAATTAAATGATTTGACAATTTAAACAAACCTTTAATGCAACATTTTTATAAAAAAACAAAGATTGCATTTTTAAAGTAATTTAATTAGGAATGTGAGTCATAGATGCGCTATCTGATAGATATTTTTGTTACAACCGTTATATTTGTTCATTTGATGTGTTTATGTGTGCACACGTGCATGTACAGTTGGTGGATTTAAAGTTTAAATCTGATCTTCTTGTATTAAAAAAATAAAGAATAAAGATTGAAAGTATATCATAACTTTAATTGGAATGTATCATCAGGTTCTAGTTTTACAAACTCAAACACTAAAACTTTAAGTCGTTGGACATGAGGACGTAAAAGTAGACCCAATGATGAATAATAGTTAAAGTGTAAATTTTATATTCACAATTTGAGTCTAAGTATCCATTTCCAAATTTAATATTTTCTATCCAATTTTATCATTTTTTCATATAATATATGTGAGCATTAATCTAGAATATTCAACTTTTGTTACTAAATATGTTATTTAGTAACAAGATATTAAATTTTGTTGGTTGGATTTTTATACGGGCATAAGCAGAAATAAGAAAACATAGGGGGCAATATGATCAGAAAAACATATGGAAGAAAAATCAAAGATAAGTTTAAGTTCGAACTGGTTGAGTTTTTATGATCTTTACTACGTTAAGAAAAAAAAATCCTCTACCAAGTTTTAATATAACTTTGATATACATCTAATAAAATACAACTAATTTCATAGTGATCAAATGCAATGCGAAGTGCATATTAAGTCATGAAATGTGATAAAATAATTGCAAAAAAATAATGTCACCTTGAAAAGGATTGCACGATGCCTGCAAAGCCCAAAAGAGAGGCTATCTATAGGAATAACAATGCATTTGTGGCGCTTCTTTAATTGCTTGTTATATGATTTCCACTATTTGTAAAGATCTCCTTGTTCAATTTCAAATGCACCCCTTCAAACAATTTTTTTTATGCGTTCAAATCAAACAATAAATAGCAATGATAAAATAAAAGGGAAACATCAAATACCCCATAAAATTTACAATAAGCTTGGCTAGACTATTAGCAAGTTCTAATGTACATCCTGATGTGTAATAATATTCTAAAGCTTTGGCTTCGAACATTTTTAGGCCAGAATCGGTAAATTTATCAATAAGGACTAATTCCATAGAGTCCCTTGGATTGACTTCCTTAAGTGCATTTAAGCTAGGTAGTTTTCACCATTCTTCTAATTCATTGCACATTGTCCATAAAAATGGATCCATTCCCGTAATGTTGTAAAGCCGCTTGTTATTGTATCATAAAATGATAAATAACCATTCACTTGCAAAGGCAATTAAAATTTACCAACAACATAATGGATTGTTTTTATTATGAATAAGAGATAACACTGCAATAGAATGGGAAAGATAAACCCAACTTCAAAATTATTTATAATCAACTATTTCAACCCATATACACAAAAGGGCAGAGGCAGATGTTGCAACTGCCCAGGCTACCAAGCTAATTGTCTATATTTAGCAACAATATTATAATAAGTGATTTTTCTTATAGTGGAGTCCATATAAATGTTGTAGAACTCAAACATTTACTCTTCGGTATAATAAAAACTTCTATTCTCCTTAAGAAACATCTACTACCTACAAAATTTGCAGCCTGCATCTAGTGTATTATTTACAACCTGTAGAATAATCTCTTGACTCTATTCCCCTCGAGAAAAATTTGCTCTATTTGTGAATGACTTTAGTTATTTCACTTAAATATTGCTTACCTAAAAATCATATCATATATACTACTTGTACGCAATTTGTTGTGACCTACAACGGTAAATCCTTTCTTCTTTTATTAGGATATGTCACATTTATACACCATCAATTTTGCAGTACAGTTATATCTCCAGTTTTCATTACTTTCAAACTCCTCCTCGGTAATTGATAGTTAATACTAGTTGCCACTAGTCGTCTCTTTACATCAAAGAACAATGTTAATGCATTCCTTTGTCATGTTCATTTGTAAAGATACTTGTAATACGTTCGCATTTCTCTCAATGTACAACTCATCCTACATTACAATTATAGTTACTCAACATCCCTCAAAAATAACTATACTTTAATATGTCTACAATGTAGATTAGTTTGACAGTTATTTATCTGATTTCATTAAATCTCCATCATGGATATATACTGGGTCTGAAATCAAGCTCAATGAAAGATTAAGGTAAGCCTATGACTAAAGTACATTAATAGAGTTTGATTATACAAATTTAAATATATGTTGCAAGAATATAAAATACTAATTTATCAGTAATAATATGCATCCATGATTTTACACATTGAAATATAATGGGTGTTGCAATTAGATGAAACCACGACAATCCAAAGTTGTTAGTTAATAGTAAATTGAAAAGATCCTATCGACAACTACAAAAATTACTTGGCCTACTAATTTCTGACACTCTGTTTGCACAAGCTTTTCAAAACACCACAATGCCAAGAAGAGAATTTGCACCAAGGCGGGTTGCTCCATCAATCGATGCATAAATTGCTTCTCCTACAGCTATGAGTCTAGGAACAACTGCATCTGGGTCATCCCCTTTATTGTCAATTACCTAAAATATTACAAAAGAAAACACAAAACAAGATATCATATTATGTGTATTACCAGAACAAACCTACACAACATCATATTTTGTATACACACACAACTGCATCTGGGCCATCCCCTTTATTACCACATTTTGTATACACACATAAACTTTAGCTTAAAAAATTTAGAAAATAGAACCTACTATCAAATGTTCTAAGTTTGGTCATACTTTGCAAAATCCTGAATCATAAAAGACCGATCTAATTTCAGCTACTGATTTAGTTGGGAAAATTGGATTTATAAATGACTTCTATATCCCAAAAAATGATACACAAACACACTTGTTTATTTAAATTGATAGCTTTGGTTCCACACTTTGCTCCACAATTTCAAAAAAACAATAAACCCAATAATTTATTCATAAATCACTTATACACCAAAAATGTGACATGGAAGTAGGCTCTTTACACTATTTTTCTTATGGACCTTGTATACTCATAACTATTTATCTAGAATTTTAAGATTGAACCTGGCTCCTTATACTAATTTTTCCTAGAATCTTGACATGGAACCTGGCTCTTTATACTATTTTTCGTATAGACCTTTTATATTCATATCATACTAGTATATTTTTTCATATATTACATGCTAATAGTGGAAACCTGGCTCTTTATGCTAATAGACCTTTTATATTCATATTCCTAGAATCTGGCTGCTTCAATCCCTCGACCTTTTATATTCACATCATCTATTTGTTAAGCATGAATATCACAGAAAAATTTGACCGTTCCTCACCATAGCAAATTTTTAACTACAATAGTAATAGTGGAAACCAAAAGTCTAAAGCTAACCTAGCTAAGAAGGAATATCACAAAATAAGAAATAATAATTCATCTACTAATAACAAAAGTAACTTTCAGCTCAAAATATCAATTATTCATAGGCGAAGAAAAATCAAACATGGAGATATACATAAAACTTGAAAATATATACCTAAAAAATGGTTAAAGTTCACGGCAGTTGGGGAATCGTAGCACTACATAAGGATCATAGCAGTGGCGGTGTCGAGGGATCATAGCGGTGGTGAGGTCGAGGGATCATAGCGGTGGTGAGGTCGACGGATATATAGCTAAGGAAGTCGAGGTAGGCGAGGTTGAGGGATCATAGCAGCGGCGAGCAAAGAATTTGAGGAATGACGAGCCGCAAAGTAGAGGAACAGCGAGATTAATTTAGGGATTTGGGATTTAGAGTGAAATGGATATTCTCTATGAGAATGAAATATTACCGGGAGAATAAAAATATAGGCGCCAGCTTTTTCTTTAATCAATAGTGTGTGAATGGGTTATAATTTTAATATCAACAACTAGTAAATACCTAACGATAGTAAGTCATGCTACGGTGCAATCTTCTCATGCTATCAATAAACCATTTTTTGTAGTGATATAGAATTTGATGGTGATATTTCACATTTTAGTTGGGAGACATATGTTCCTTCCATATCAATCCACTTCGACTCCTTCCCAACACGTGTCTTCATTGCAAGAGACTCTTCCAAGTCCAACCAAATAAAGGCTTTGAAGTTTGAGACTAGAAATTTTCATGCCGTTAATAAATTCCTATCCTTAGAAAACTTGTAGGTCTTGTCCTTTTGGAGTTGGAAAATAAGAAGTATTATGAACTAGAACAAATAGTTAAAGGCCTCAAGAATTATTTTACATTGTCCAAAGAATAATTAAACAAGCTAGAATTGAGGTAGTCAAATTAAAAGGGAGCTTGGAAAGGCGAACCGCCGTTGAATGAAAATTAACTAAGAAAGATTCCTTACTCAAGAGATCACATTTTTCTTTGAGATACACTAAGGCTAAAATCTCTTCCTTTTTGCATCAAGTCTTGCCTTTATGGAAGGATCAATGTTCAGAAGTTGCCCTATTTACTACATACAAAGAAAATATTGATCGATGTCCAGATTTAGCCTTTCATTCTCTCAACTTTATGGGACCGATTATAAGAAGTCTGACATAATACTTGACCTGGTCCTGGAAATTCAACTAAATTTAGGGATGAAAAATGATCAGTCTAGAAGAACATTTAATCGTTGATGATCCTCCATCAAACGATGAAACAAAAGGAGGAGAAACTGATGATGGTGATGATGAAGATGATGACCATAAAGATGATAGACCCCGTAACCATGTTGAGGATAGTCTGCCAATAAAAGACAGAGACAATGATTCTGGCGGCCATGGCCTAGGGGAGAAAGATAATATGCATGAGATGGATCATAATACTATACTTTCTACTCCTGGTGTTGAATCTAAATTGGACAATACCTCCATCGCTTGTAGGCCCTCTAGCATTTCTCACTCGTTTAACATGGGTGGCTTATCGTATCCTTAAATTATGAAGAATTTTCTTCGAAGTCAATTTTTCCAACAACTTTGCCTTAAGTAACAAAATATTTATTACTCTTATTTTATTTATACTTTTGTAAAATCTTAAAATGTTACTTTTATTAGTAAAGTAGATAGAAAAATAGACATTACATTGAGATTCTATTAGATAAAAATAAAAGTGAAATTTTAAGACTCGATAGAGAAGGAGAGAGACTTTGCAAAGACATAAATGAATCTAATGATAAATATATGAAACTTTTAAAATGTCTTAACTGGTTGGATTATTTGATGAACAAACAATTTGTGCCACTTCTTTGAACGTCTCGTTTTCATCAGTCGAACTTTCTTAAAGAGAATAAAGAGCTCACTGCGCTCTTTTGGATGGTTATTAAAGATAAAGATAAGCTTATAGATTGTCTCCTCTTAGTATATACCAAATTTCTTATGATGGATTTTTCCTTTCTATGAGAATCGAGCATTTGATTAGGAGACTTCACAAAAGGTACCTTGATGAATATGGATCTGATCCTCACTATAGAGAATGCTGGAACCTACCTAAGGCTAATCTGTTCTTTTAACTGCCAACTCACTTCCCCCGGATAAAGTTAAATATAACAAGGACATATTTATTTCTGAATACTACAACCCATTCTTTTTCAACATATGTAATTTTTGTTATATGACGAAAACTAGCATTTTTAAATAACATTGATTTCTTCTTGCAAGTTCCGTGGTTTGATTTTCAGTTTTAACTTCCCTTTGGTATGCAAGTTTTTAGGTTTATTCCATTTTTCACCTTTTCTCTTAAGCCCAAAGATGTTTTAAAAAGATTGATTAAGTTAAAGAGAAATTTCAAAGAATATTCTTTCATGACCAAAAGATCCCACTTAGCTAAATAAGGTTTTCTTCGCAACCTTCAAATATATACATACTATTTTCTAACTTGAATTTTAGTTTCTTATAAGATCAGAAGAAGCACTATTTTCATGAGATTAGAACTAGTTATGTAAAGTTATTGGAAGACAAAATCTCCCCTCCAGAAAATGGGATTATCGAAATTTTCCTCTTATTAACACTCCTTTCCATATTTACCATTTGTTCATCGATAAATTCAGGATGCTCTTTCAAAGCTTAAGAATTGATTGAGAAATGCTATTTGGATTTATTTCAGATATAATAGAATTGCATGTGTTTTAATGTGGTTAATGAAGAATTTTATTTACGTTGCCTTAATTTGCTGTATGTTTATCTTCATTTTTATTATATGTTCTGATTTAGGATAAAAATCTGCCTTTATCACTTGATGACCCTAACCTCGCTCGACGCCTTAGCAATACTCAATCTAAGTTATTTTTAGACATGGAGAACCGCCCTTCCTGGCCTATTCTTGGATTATCTTTAGTTGATAATATTGAAGCAATCAAGTGGTATAATAAATATTTGCGTTCAAAATCCACTTTGAGGGCTTCTCGGGAAATAATTTTTGAATTTGAAAAGAAAGTCACTTCTAAAGATAGAGAAATTTAGTAATTTATAAAGAAACTTAACTTTGGGGCTAGCCATCAACAATCTTAATATGATACAAAATTGCCCAGCTTAATTAATGGAAAATTTGACTTAGATGCAGATATGATGAAATTCAGAAATGAATGTCAATCCTATAAGCCTATTTTAACTATAATTTAAATGGGGCTTCTTACTCCTACTCCAGTTCAGCCTTCTAAAAGAACTTCTTTATGAACATCATTCTCATCCTGTGGTTGTTTAAGTTGTTATGGTAGTTTCACTGTTCCACCCTTGGTATATCCTGTTATCCCGCTTTTTGGCAAAGCCCTGATACCAAAATATCGATCGAAAACAAAATACAGTTCGTCTCAAAGATTGGTTATACTTTGCTTCACTATGGATACCGATGAATTTTGTCCGAGCTCGAATCAGACTACAACTGATAGGACATGACAAGCAAGATCAAAAAAGCCAGTGTTTCAAATTTCAGGTTAATCGGAGTTCATATAAACGAGATATGATTGATGCAAGTTAGCCAAAATACGTTGTTCGTATCCATCAAATAGTTGAGGAGATGTCCATTTCGAATCCATCGGATTTTATCCATCAATATTTGTTTTGTTCGAATCCATCAGGTTCCACATACTTCGAATCGATCGAGTTCGAATCGATTAGTAACATGATATCGGTCTGTTCGAATCGATCGGTTTCGAATCGATCAAATAGGCATCGCCTCAACATGTTCGTATCCATTGAGTTTAGAGCAGTTCGAATCCATCATTCACATCCATCAGGAAATCAGGCATTGGTCTGTTCGAACCCATCAGATTCGTATCCACCAGGTTCGAATCGATGACGTTCGCATCGATCAACCCACACCGCTTCGCATCCATCGATACACCCTACTTCGAGTCGGTTGGTCTCGTATCCATCCAATAAACCTTAGTTCATATCGATTCCATAAATAAGGCATTTGGTTGAATCCATCAGAGAACCTTGGTTCGTATCCATCAGTTGTTCCCACTTCGTATCCATCCCAAATACGCTTGTTCATATCAATCGAATGGAGACAACTTCCATCGATACGAATAACGCCACCTCCATCGATACGAATTGGGCACGCTGCGAACCGATGCGAAGTACACGTTATTGGTGGATTCGAGCAATGCAACGGTCAATGATACAAACGAGGCGAAACTTATGGAGTCGAAGCGGTCAACTCGGAGAAAAAAGCGGATCGATGCGAGACGTGTGTGCCACGTCGTCTCGAAGGCACGTGCGTCCATCGATTCGAATACATGGATTCCAAGTGATCGAGTCGAAGCGAACAGCCAACCCGGAGACTCCAACTCGTATCGATCATATCTCGCAAACCACAGATCCAAATGTGATGAAATTTTCACAGCATCTTCCATACAAGGTCAAGAATGTTCCTGCCAAGTTTCAGCTCGGTTGGATCAATTTTTGACGGATATGAAATCATTTCGTATCGATCGCAAATCGAGTCGAAACTTGGTGGGGTCGGTCGCTGGGCCCACTCACATGCCAGAAAAAGTCTCCCGGAGTTTGAGCGCGATCTGAGCCTCCTACGTCTATAAATAGCCCCCTGAAGCCTACAGAGGAGGGATCTTTTGGCCATTGAATGTCCAGACCTGCCGGATTCAATTCTACTCTTCATTACCGCCGTTGTAATCAAACTTCAGAGCTATTATCAATTGTAATCCGTTGTAATTGATTGAAATCATCAAGTGAATCAATAAAGTCATCAACTTCAGAGTGGACGTAGGCAACATCGCCGAACCACTATAAATCATGTGTTTCTGATTGTTATTGTTGAATTATTGTGCTTAATATTGCTTAGATCTGATATTTGTGTTGAATATTGCTGATTTGTATTCATATACGGGTGCTTTCACGATATTGGGGTTTTTGACCAATTTTGGTGCAAACACTTTGGTGCTTTCGCCGAGAAGGCTGATTCAGGAGAAGTTGAAATTGAAGATTTAAGAATTCAGGTCTAAGGAGCTATGACAAGGCAAACGAGTAAAAGGTAGAGACCAGAGAGAAGTCAACATGAGGGAAGTCAAGAGGCTTCTTCAGGGGCGAATCAGGCATCGATCTTCATCACTAGGAATGAGATGGAGGCAATGATGAAGAGGTAGGAGGAGTTGATCCAAAGTTTGTTTCAACAGATCGGTCAACTTGGAGCGCAGAACCGAGGAGCAGATGGAGTCCAGAACGAAGCTGGACCATCTGGCGTAGCACCTCGATTAAGGGGCACACACTTGGAGCATGTTGATCCAATCCCGGAGAGAGAGATAGGGGCATCTGAGCAACCTGGAGTTAGCAGAGGGATGAACGCTCAGCCAGGGGGGCAGATCCCAAAAGGCTCTCATGAACTCGGGGGCAGGTTGACAGCGATGAACGAGGATTGCAACTAGGAGACAATGATAGGCAGGCGGAGATGGCCAGGCGGGCTATGAGAGGTGGATTAGTAAACAGAGATCTTGAAGATGTGAACAAGAGTCCCTTTTCTCCTGCAATTAGGATGGCTAGGAACCCACCAGAGTTCAAGTTACCATCAGTGGAGATGTACGATTGGAGGACGGACCCCGCGGTCCATCTGACATGGTACATGAGGCATATGGAAGTGCTGGGGGCATCACAAGAAGTTATGGCCCGGTGCTTTCCATTATATCTGACGGATATCGTAGCATTATGGTTTAGGCAACTGGAGAGCGGCTCCATAGGTACATGGGCAGATTTAACTGAGAGATTCATGAGGCAATTTTGGGTTCACATTGCAAGACCCAAGAATGTGATGAGTTTGGCAATTTTGAAGTAGAAAGATGGGGAGTCTTTGAGGAGTTTCCTGACGCGATTCAACGCGGCAGCAACATCGGTGGATCGACCAGATCCATCCATGGTTATGATGGCAGCTGTGTCCGGAATAGCTGATGGCACAGAGTTCAAAAATTCGTTGACTAAAGATCTGCCTATGGATCTAGGAGAATTCTATCACGAGGCAGAAAAGTTCTTGCGATTGGAAGATGTGAGTGTAGAAAGAGAAGAAGGAGATGAACTTAATGTTTATGCGGTCAAAGATGGAAATCCACCTGAGAAAGGTACAGAAACTAGCAAAGGGAAATGAAGGGCTGAGAATAGCTATAACAGATCAATGCGACCATGAAAGGAACCAAGGTTCGCCACATACTCAGAACTGAATGATAGTTTGGAACGAATCTATCAGGATACCAGAGAGCAGGTTCCGTGTCGTAGACCAATGCGAAGGGATCCAACTTATGACGAGAGAAAATCAGATAAGTATTGCATAGTCCATGAACTGAACGATCATAGTACTAATGATTGTAGGCATCTGAAGGATGTGGTAGAAGGGCATATTAGGAATGGTATGCTACTTCAATATGTGAGCAGGCGAGCTCCAGTGGTGGAGCCAGAGCGACCACCGTCTACATCATCTAGGGGTGACCCTGAACCGGGACAACTTTTGATTATCAATTGATTGATTGACTGAAATAATGATGAATAAGTCGTAAACCTCTCACTAACACGGTTAAATCATTTACACATGTAAGAGATCGCGCATGATCCATAGGCTTGCTCCGAATGATTACTGACCACACCATAGTGAGAATTTACACTTTGACATCCTTGCTTTGCTTTTGTTTCGTTTTGATTTGGACATTTAGACTTTGCTTGTCTGGATATTTCTGTTGTGAGATTCGTATGATCATTGCTTTGATATTTGCAATTCTGTGAAAGAATTTACTTGTATGCCCGTTGGATCGCGAACGGTCCACGAGCACCTCCTGCATGGCGATGAACCGCCAAAGTCTTTGATTTAGAAACTCCCTCGAATGTGAAATCTGACATCGATAATACTAAGTCCCCCCCGGGCACACATGATTTGCCTCGAACGGCGCCCGACCTCGAATGGTCACAATTCGCCTTGAACGACACCCGATCGCGAATGATCACAATTGGCCTCGAACGGCACCCGACCGCGAACAGTCGCGATTCACTTATTAGGATATCCAACCTCGAACGGTCATAATCCGCCTTGAATGGCATTCGATCGCGAACGATCAACATTTTCCACGAACGGCATCCAACCGAGAACGGTCCCATTTCATCTTTTGCCACGAACGGCATCCGACCGCGAACGGTCTCATTCCACGATTCGCCTCGAACGGCACCCGACCACGAACGGTCATGATTTACTTACTATGATATCCGATCGCGAACGATCATATTTTGCCTCCTGCGGCAATAAATGGCAATCAATCACAATTCGCCTCGAACGGCACCCGACCGCGAATGGTCGCAACTCACCTTATATGATGCTCGATCGCGAACGATCACACCCGACATCGAATGGTCACGATCAGCCTTGAACGGCAGCTGATCGCGAACGATCACCGTTTGCCGCGAACGGCATCCAACCACGAACGATCCCATTGCATCATCTGCCACGAACGGCATCCGATCGCGAATGATCCTGTATCACCATTTGCCGCAAAAGGCATCGACCGTGAATGGTCCCATTCCATCCTTTGCTGCGAACGGCATCGACCGCGAACGGTCTTGATTCACCTCAAATGGCATACGATCCCGAACGATCGTCATCCGAGGTCATATGGAAATATCGAGTTTTTTACAGGTTGTTGACAGGATATGAACATCCAGCTTATGGCATTACAAAACACACCTTCCTATCGCAAGACATATTTTGGGAGGAAAATGTTATCCTGCTTTTTGGCAAGCCATGATACCAAAAGATCGATTGGAAACAAAAGACAGTTTGTCTCAAAGATTGGTTATACTTTGCTTCACTATGGATATCGATGAATTTTGTCCGAGCCCGGATCAGGCTACAACTGATAGGACATGACAACCAAGATCATAAAAGCCAATGTTTCAAATTTTAGGTTAATCGGAGTTCATATGAACGAGATATGATCGATGCAAGTTAGCCAAAATACGTTGTTCGTATCCATCAAATAATTGAGGAGATGTCCATTTCAAATCCACCGAATTCGTATCCATCAATATTTTTTTTGTTAGAATCCATCAGGTTCCACATACTTCGAATCGATCGAGTTCGAATCGATCAGTAACATGATATTGGTCTGTTCGAATCGATCGGTTTTGAATCGATCAAATAGGCATCGCCTCAGCATGTTCGTATCCATTGAGTTTAGAGCAGTTCGAATCCATCGTTCACATCCTTCAGGAAATCAGGCATTGGCCTGTTCGAACCCATCAGATTCGTATCCACCAGGTTCGAATCGATGACGTTCGCATCGATCAACCCACACCGCTTCGCATCCATCGATACATCCTACTTCGAGTCGGTTGGTCTCGTATCCATCCAATAAACCTTAGTTCGTATTGATTCCATGAAAAAGGCATTGGTCGAATCCATCAGAGGACCTTGGTTCGTATCCATCAGTTGTTCCTACTTTGTATCCATCCCAAATGCGCTTGTTCGTATTGATCGAATGGAGACAACTTCCATCGATACGAATAACGCCACCTCCATCGATACGAATTGGGCACGCTACGAACCGATGCGAAGTACACGTTATTGGTGGATTCGAGCAATGCAACAGTCAACGATACAAATGAGGCGAAACTTATGGAGTCGAATCGGTCAACTCGGAGCAAAAAGCGAATCGATGCGAGATGTGCACGCCACGTCGTCTCGAAGGCACATGCTTCCATCGATTCAAATACGAGGATTTGAAGTGATCGAGTCGAAGCGAACAGCCAACCCGTAGACTCCAACTCGTATCGATCATATCTCCCAAACCACATATCCAAATGCGACGAAATTTTCACAGCATCTTCCATACAAGGTAAAGAATGTTCCTGCCAAGTTTCAGCTCGATTGCATCAATTTTTGATGGATACGAAAACGTTCCGTATCGATCGCAGATTGAGTCAAAACTTGGTGGGGTCGGTCGCATGGGCCCACTCACGTGCCAGAAAAAATCTCCTGGAGTTTGAGCGTGATCTGAGCCTCTTACGCCTATAAATAGCCCCCTGAAGCCTACAGAGGATGGATCTTTTGGCCATTGAATGTCCAGACCCTGCCGGATTCAATTCTACTCTTCATTACCGCTGTTGTAATCAAACTTCAGAGCTATGATCAACTGTAATCCACTGTAATTGATTGAAATCATCAAGTGAATCAATAAAGTCATCAACTTCAGAGTGGACGTAGGCAAGATCGCCGAACCACTATAAATCCTGTGTTTCTGATTGTTATTGCTGGATTATTGTGCTTGATATCGCTTAGATCTGATATTTGTGTTGAATATTGCCGATTTGTATTCATATACGGGTGCTTTCACGATATTGGGGTTTGTGACCAATTTTGGTGCAAACATATCCCATATTAGGGGATGACACAGGCGAATTGGTTAGGCTGAGCAGGTTATTTAAGGTCGAATGCAATCGTAAGTTAAAGGAACATTGGAATTAAAAAAATTGATGAGTTCTTTAGTTTACATCTTTAGATAGAAAATCTAGAATGTATGAAGATCAAGGTTTCCTTATAGTTAGAGATTGATAGTAAGAACTCATTCTGCCAGATTCCTAAGTTAAGGGTTGGTACTAAAATTTACGTGCAAGCGATAGCTACGCGGATTAACCCAATTGACGCTCTTAAAGTTATTCTTTGAAAGGAGAAAATTTTAATGAAATATCTGTTAATGGCATTCCAACATACTGTGAATCTTCTTCTATGGTAGTCACTTTGATGAAAGCAGTAAAATGACTTAGAGATCAAATAGGGTTGATGCAATTTTTATCTCTAGATTTCCTCAATTAGATTCTTTAGTTGATTATTTGATTGAGGTTATCATTGCATTCGATTTAAAATTGGCTTTTCATTTTTAAGTCCAAAAAGAGATTGTCGATTAAGAAAAGTCTAGCCATGAGTTACTAGATATACCAATATTTATTTATCTGTATGCTTAGATGTGGTCTTATTATTTTATAAACATAGGTTCAACAAGTGAGGATCATTCTTGTATTTTGGATGTTCAAGGAAAAGGGAAGAATAAGTATATGAACATTACCCAATACTGCATCCTCCTTAACCATGAGTCTATAAGGTATTGTGATTATAAAGGTTGTTTAATGATTTAGAAGAAATCATATATAAATGATTATATAATTTATGATATCAAAATCTTCATTCCTATATGTAAACGTATTTTTTTGAAATATTTATTCATACCTCTTTGCACATCAGTTTTATGATGGATCATTTACCTCTAGCATTTCTTGGTATGACTATCTGGATTCCTTTATACCTATTGTATATCGTCCATTATTTTCTTTGTTTGGTTATTCCTTAATAGGCTTTATTGATCACTATTTCTTGAATGGTTGCTTTAACTAGAACCAAAAAAGGAATCAAGTTCCTTGATCAATCATCACTCTCTAGATGGGTGCTTTGCTCAGGCCTTAAGGCGGTGAAGGAACTGGGCCGGATGGTAGCGGGTTAAATGAGTGAATTTCAAAATAATAATAATACAGTTTGGATGTTTGTTAGGCCTATAAATCTAACTAATTTTAGATCCAATCTATATATTTTAATTCAAATCTGTATTTTATTCAATTTCTTTGTAAAAGGTTAATTTAATTTGAATGTAATTCTAATATGATAAGCGTATCAAATGCACTTATATGTGTAAAGTGCGTGTGCAACATATAAATAGCATATATGATTAATGTGTATGTTTGTAGTTATTCAAATTTATACCGCAATGGACACATTAGTCCCTTTATACACACATTTGTTTTCCAAAAAATTATTTTATGTATATATATATACACATACACATATATAACAGTTTTCGATTTTTTTAAAATAAAATCAAACTATTTAAAAATTTTCAAAATATCTAATTGTTTACTTAGTAAAACAAATTTGAATTTGCAAGTTTAAAATAAAATATCTAAATATATAATATATTAAAATTCAAATAAAATTATTGCAATTTTTAAATAATGCATAATTTATGAGAATAATTTTATTTAATATATATAATTTTGCTCAAAAACATTTATTATTTAAATATAATGTATATATATAATAATAATAAATTCTTTTCGGTCGAAATAAAATTCTGTTTTTTAAACCAAAAAAATATTTGTAATTTAAAATTTTGGTTTATAAATGTATATACATATTGATAAATGTGTGTATACATGTTATTTTGAAATAATGTACAATTTATATTATAATACAACACGTATGTGTATTTCGAACTTTATTTTGCTGTTGAAAGCAAAATAATATTTTAAATTTAATTTTAAATAGTTTTACATACACACACACACACACTCTTATTTATAAATTAATATATTCGTACATAATTTTTTTATTTATTGCATAGGTTACTAACGATTAAAAATAAAAAATACTTTATAATTTTCATACACACATACACACAGATATATATATGCATGTGTACACACTAGGTCAATTTTAAACACACACACACACACAGATATATGTATATGTATATGTATATGTATATGACGACATACATGTACACAGATTCGTCCAATGATAATATAAATCTACATTAAGATGATAATATGGAACTATAATGATTGGTAGGTAGATCTGACCATGGTTTTATCTCGTAGATTTACAACGGCTTAGAGGACCACTTTTAATTTATTTTATTATGATTGGATGAAGTATTTTTGGCTTGGGGTGGAAAAAAAGATAATAGCGGCTGGACAAGAGAAGAGCGATGGACAAGAGGTCAAGCAAAAAATTAAAGGGTAATGTGATTTATATAGAGAGGGTAAAGAAGATCTTTTCTCCTTGACTTACGAAGTCTCTCTTTACCATTTCAAAATCCAACACTTGAATTTGAAGCCTAGTTTCCTACTCATCATTATTGGGCATACATGGGGCCATATAAGCCTCAAAACTTGTTCAAACCTATTAAGTAATTAAATACGTAAAATTAAATGTAAACTCGTTATGATATCGAATATCGATCCATTAATATATAACTTTTTATACTTACCCATTTTGTTACTAATGATACCTATAAAACACTAATGGCACCAAATAATGAATAAATAAAATTTCATTAATATTACTTAGCTTGATTAATTTATAAAAGTTACAAATCAATTAAATCATGTGGTGTTTCAAAGAATCTATCAATGCAGTTGTCTAACTTGTAGGCATAAATTCAGTCAGCAATTAGTATTGAACAATTACAATATTAACATTCACACATCAACTTAGTCAGTGGTGTGATAATTTGGCTGAATTTATTGCTTGTACATCTTTGACGATAAAATCCTATTTTACAATTTTAAGCGATATTTGTTGATAGCGATTATTTACACAAATTCTCTTCATCAAAACTATATCTCTTTAAGACCTATGGAATTTGGTTTTCATCAAATTTCCAATGTCATCTATATTCAACCTGGTTAGTCTAAGTACACAGTCCTTGTTTTAATAATAACAATAACCATTAACCATACTACTCGAGCCAGAGATATTAACCTGGAATTTACTACAGTTGACCATGATACAAACTTTGTATAACCGATGAATTCTCTATTAAATAAAGTTTCATTTCCAATGCTTGAACTTAGACTTAACTATAGTCAAGAGGGATGCCATGCCATGATTTAACTATAATCAAAATGGTGGATCCACATTGAAGTTCAATAATATTCTCAAGTCGAGAGAATTATGTAATATTGTCACTTCGAAATTCTCCATTGGGTCATAGTTGTATTAACCAATATAAAAATCTTGAGTGAGTCATTCCATAGTAAGTAATACAATAACTATCGGTATGTAATCACTTAGTGACTCCAACATCCTTGAGTAATACATTTCCTAATATTTTGAAAGCGTCACATACTCTAGTCTTAATGGATGTATCGATATCCCATCTCGAAATATCTTGATCGAGAATATTTAAAATAATATGTTATGTTTACGGTGATAGATTTCTCTTGGTGACAACACATTGAAATTACTATCACAAAATATATTATTCAATGATATTCTACTTAATATACTTAAATTAAATAATTAATTAACATAACTTAGTATGACTAGTATATAATAGAAAGAAAAACATCTTTAATTTCTAATGAGATTTTATTATAGGGTTAATAATTTACGAAATCATAGAATTGCTGTAATTGCGGTTTTTCAATCATTTTAAGTTGACAATAGACCATACATGTCCAACCTAAATTGAACAAAATGGCGAACCGTTAAGGGTAAACAGAAAATAAAGACACAGAACATAATCTCACATGAATGGAATAACATATATTATTTCAATAATATTTATAGTGGAAAACTTTATATACATACATCAGAGCCTATTGAGCTCGGATAGTTATAAACTTCTATCCTTAAAAATGCTGAACATAAAATAGTTAACAAATGCGGCGGGAATATAATCTATGATCATAGGTTCATGAAGAACTCCAGCTCTCCTTTGCAAATTCCAAGCATCTTAAGCTAAACTTCTTACTCGGATCTGACCTGAGTATAAAAAATACCTAGGTTATTCTGGCAAACCAGCATGAGAAACGCTAATCATAAATCAACTTTGATGCCAACAAAATCTTTGAAGAGTATCTCATAAGATCATGTCGCACATAAACACAGATGGGTTTTTATCTTATGTTAACTAAAACATTTGGATCATTTGATATTATTTATAATGACATTGCTATGGAAATCCTTTCAAATAACATATTAAAATAACCGAAATTGTTATATTTGTTAAATTCAACAACATATTTTGGTGTACAATCAAGTCTATTAAAGGCATGTATTGAAGATTGGATTTCAACAATGATAAGGTAAGGGACTACCTTCCGTATAGTACATCTCTAGAGGAATATACCAAGGCATAGCCCTGCTTTCCTCTACCAACACAAGACCGACCTACCTCTACCACAGATAGTATCAAATATGACATCACCCTGGTCACTCCTGGCCTATTTGAGACGCCTTATAGCATACACGACAAACCTGATATATAGAGGGTAATCTAGAAAGATGATGACGATATCCTAATGGGTGCAACCCATATAGCCATGCTGCATCTACCATGTTTTTTCCATTATCGATGTGTGAGGATTGAGATAACATTTACCTTTCTCTATAAAACAAATCCAACTTTGAATGCCATATCGCCATTTCTAACAACACACTAATTGATTTCCATAAAAGTACAGCCAACGAGTTCATATGCCTCAGGGAAGGATGTTAAGTATAAGAGGAGTTGCCTCCTACACAACTAAATAAATGTACGTTTGTAAAAACCAATGTACATGGTCTTAGAAATGCATGGTCAGACACTCGCCTATACAAGTTGCCCAGAAAAGGACAAAACGAAGGTACTCCTACTACATCCTGTTTGGGAATCACCCCTCAGATTAGTAGCGACTAGTCCTTGCATCGAAGAATTTAGAATGAAGGTACTACTACCACCATACATATATAATATGGGAATCACAAGGTTAATGGCAAGCAGCCCTGTATTATGAAGATCTCCGTCTTCAAAATCATTTCTTCAACATGCCTTCACTTTCGAACACCTATATTGTTTCGAAGTGGTTTCTGATAGGAATCATCTAAATCCAATCTCGGTCTCTCCGAACCAATTATCGATAAAAAGATGTGTATATGTGTATACAGAAATGTTAAGTCTTTTTGTTAAATCCTTTTGGTTAATTAAAACCTATTTTAACTTTTAGAAATCTTCAAAATCAATTTTCTTTAAATTACTTAGGAAAATATTTCCGTTTATGAAATTTCACTTAAAAAATCTATTCTTTTATAAAACCTCTTTTGTAATACTTAGTACTTTATTTATAAAAATGCCATTTATAAATATATCCCTCTATTTATAAAACACCGTTTATAAATCTGTCACTTTACTTATAAAATATGATTTTATAAATCTTTACATTTATCTTAGGAAAATGTGGTTCAAGTAAATCAAATTTACTATCATCTCCCTCGGGTTGGTCCGTATAGCTAGGGGAAGTAGGCAACTAGTTTCCTAAACTCCAATTTAGAGACTACCTCTCTATCACCCATAAGGTGGTTAAGTTATTTGGTCGACTCTAAACCTTTAAAATACTTGTATAATTATTTGGAAAACATTTCGAAAAGATTCTAAAAGTGAAATCCATGTTTAAATCGTTTATTTAAAAATTGCCAAATTCAGATGATAAATTTCTGGTGAATAGTGGTTTTAAATCTTTGTAGATCAAAACACTTATTTCATTATATATATGTCCATTTTTATAACTCAAAATCCCTTTTAAAACATTGTAATGTGTTTATGGATTTATTTCATATTTTTAATGATTAAAAATATCTATTTTTGAAGTGTTGAAAACTATATTTTACGAACTACCTAAACGCGATGATAATGAAAACTTGATTTGGACATATCTCAAACTTTACTAAATGAAATCTTGGTTTTTATTTTTCATTTGAAAACCATACCCACAAGGGTCCAAAAAAAATTATTTCAAAGAATTCCGAGTTATATTTATCCTAAGCATCCGTTTAACTTTTTAGGACATGAAATTGTGAACTGCCGAAATGCGACGGCTTATTTTCCAGCTCTTAGTCAAATTTTATAAAATTTATCTGAAACACTTTTAAATCATTTTAATAACATAATAAACTATTATTAACCTATTTAAATCAACATTTTACCATCTTACTTATAAAAAATCTATTTACTTATTTTCACTTATTATAATATTATATTATTATAATATTTATTTTTTCGACCTTTTCAATTCAAAATCCTTCATTTTAAACCATATGATACTTCCATATCATTTTCCACTTTTAAAAACCTTTTTTTTGACATAAATGAAACCATAAATTTTATTTTGCTAAATAATTTCAAAACTCCAGTTTTCCAATTCCTTTCTTTTCAAAACGAATTCCAATTATATTTCAAAACTCCATTTTCTCATTTCTTTAATTTTCCGAAGTTAATTTAGATATTATAAAATGACGTTTCTTTTGGTTTTAAAAACAAAGAGGCCTAACATATGTTTTATACATATTATTTTTAGGTATAATGTGAATAATTTTTCACAAGATACGTATTGTTAGTTCACATAGCTATCATTTCTCATCATATATGACTTTCAACTTATAAATCATAATAATCGTATCTATCACAATCAAACTTTTACGTAATCAACCAATCATCATCCAAATATATTAAACAACTATATAAGCAATCATTTTAGCATATGAACAAGGGTATAACTTTAAGTAGTTAATGTCTATTATCATCCCTATTAGCAGCCAAAATTAAGTAATTAATAAGTAATATAAACAAGTGATTATCAAATGATTCAATATGAGATTAAGTCTTAATTTTCATACCAAATCTCTTCCTACCAACATTCAATTATAACAACATTTCTCTAACATCCTCTACTTCATCAAAACATCACCTAAATAATCCATTCTCTCTTCTAAACTACACGGCCATGATCATCTCCCTCCTTAAGCTCACGGCTTCCCTCCACCACCATCATTATAGCTTGCACCTCCCCTTTCTCCTTCCTATAGAACCCATGGCCTAAGCCCCCTTCAATCTCCAAAACTCATGACCTAAGGCCATTAAAAGAAGAGAAGAGAAGAAGTGAAGAAGAAGAGAAGAAGAAGTATGTGTAAATTATGAAAGGAGTGCTTGGCTATTTATAGAAAAAATTTCATAGATATCTCTTACACAACCATGTGATTAGAAAACCCCCCTTCATGTGCCTAGCCCATCCCTCCTCCATGTGCCATCCATGTGCCTTGTAAGGTGATGTGTAAGTTTGCTTTTTCAAAAGTAAAATCTTTTTGTTTTATATGCTAAATGTAAATGTATATTTGCATGTGTAGATGTGTATACATGTACATGTATGTATATATGTCATATTTCAACTAACAATATTATAATGTTCAATCACGACTTTTATTTGTTAAATCGTTCGTAATTCGGAATTCGAATTCTGATCATATTTTTAGTTTTTAATCAAACTATTTATTTAGGTAAACAAAACTTGAAAATAAATTTATTATCATCTTTAAATAATCCGAACAAGATTATTTAAGTTATAAAACCATTTTAAATAATATTAAAATCCATTTCTAAAAATACGACCTCGATCCATCAAAATGCGACGAAGTTTGTATTCTTTATAAAAAAGTTTATATATTTATAAAACCATTTTAATTCACTTATTATCACTATATAATAATTAAAAGAATTATTTTTATTTAAAAACAATTATTTGAATATTAAAATAAATTAAATATTCAAATTCAAAGTTATAAAATTATGGGCCGTTACAAATTCCCTTAGGGCATATCCCTAACCTATCAATCTCTTACTTGCACTTGGGACCAATTATGGAATCTCAGTCCCATCCTTTTGATTAGTTTTCTCAAAACTGGTTGAGTTAGTCCCGTTGTGAATGTATCTGCTATGTTGTTTTAATTATATGTTATGTTAATCAAATCTACCTAATATTGATAAACTGCATTTATCATATGGAACTTTCCTGAGTATGTTTCTCAACTTCTACCAAGCTCAGCTTCTTTCGTGATATGTATAACAACATTGTTATCTTGTAACAACGACATCGGATTCTCAATACTTGGAATCGCCCCTAGCTTAGTTATAAATTTATGCATTTATGAGTGTCTATATATATATATATTACTTCTATTGTGCCGACATTCAAGGCGATGTACTTAACATTTTGGTTGAATCAACCACAGCCTTTTTTTTGAAGCTTTCCAAATTAATGCCCTTTAACTAAGGTTTGAGCATGAATTTAATATTGACATATTATACTTGATATCACTTATGAAGTTCGAGTCTGAATACTTCTTTATAAGAAGATCATTGTTTTTATAAACGGTTCTCCGGTATTTTGCAAATAATCGAGAATATTTTTAACTAACAAGTAGCTCTCTTAATTCAGATTTGATGCTTTCTTTACGTATCAATTACATAAGAGAAATATGATATTGTGGATAATATAACATGTATTCCTACTGCCTAAGCACAAGGAATCCAACTAACATGCAGATATTTTGACTATAGTTTAGTGTATGTATTTGTACTTATATGTAAATATCAATTCAATTAAGTCATATATTTTGAGCTATAAACATTTTATCAATTACAAAAATTTATCGAAGAAAATTAGTTTAATTCAAACATAACATATATTCTTATATTATTAGATAGGTTAAATGTTATCATTTCATTTATCTACTAAGCACCCATTAAAATTTAACGATTTTCGAAATCCTAATATGAAATGTAGAAATCTTTCAATTTCCCCAGTGGATGTTGGACCGCATGCCTTGGGAATGTAACCTTGAGGAAAGCTCAGCAAATCATAGGCCTGCATTCAATGGATAATTAGTTATATGATATACCACTCCTAACCTTTGGTCTTTGTCCTAATCTCATCTTGATATTGAGGAATGTTCAATAAATCAAGAGAGATTATTCGCTCATATTTTCATATCACGATTGCCTAAGTATATTGCATGAACCTTTAGAAAATCTCAACAAATATGTACATGTATCTTATCTTGTCTGGTCAATATATTAATAGCACTACCCATAACATTTATAGCTTAAGGAAAGCTCAACAGCTAAAGGGTATGCAAGTAATCCATTAGTATATAAATGATAGATGACAACATTTATATTAAAGATTCATAATCTTTAATATATTTAATTAAGTGATATCAAATTATGGAATAATGTATTTTATTTGAAATACTCTCATAATTCAAGTGTTAGACATATCTAGAATCACGGTACACATACTATACATATCTATTTATTCCTAAAATCTGATTTTAGTATCTTACAATTCCACTCTATTTAATCAAATCATATTTAATTTAATTTTGATTTTAATTATATTAATTAAATCGTATTTTATTAATTTATTAATTTTGTAATTAAAACTTTACTTAATTTAATTTTATTCCTTTTATATTTTTAAAATTGAATGTTGATTATAATATAGTACTATTTATACATATATCAATATACATGTATATAGTTTATTAATTAGCGTTAATTTAATTTAATAAATTAAAACATTTTTAATTAAAATATAACTAATTTAAAAATTTTATTATTATTTTCCTTATACACTATTAAGATAAATATACATATTAGTATATATGTTTTAATTTAATTAATTAATATAAAATTTTGAAAATAATTAACCAATTTTCAAAATTTTTTTGAAAAATATTACATAACATTTGTAAGCTTTCTTTCATATTTTAAACTTAAATTTTGAATCTTAAATATTATTTAAAATTTTAAAGCAGATTTTGAAAATTAGCCTAGGGCCCAAAATCAATTCGAGCTTTTACATTGGGGATAACCTTTGGACTTACTTCACCTTCTAGACTAAGCTAGTAGCTAGATAGGGCAGAGTACTTGACTACTCAAACCCAGCCTTAGAAACTGTAAAGACCCGCAAATCCACACAATTCCAGCTAACAATAAACCATACATGTCCAACTCAAATCGAATGGAAATACGAAATGTTATGGGGAAGAAGAAGAAATGAAGAGAAGAAGAAGAAAAAAGGAACTGAAAACAACACAGAATTTCATAATCGCAGTGGAACAATATATAATATAATATCAGTGATCTTTACAAAAGAGAAACTATAATATACATACATCAAATCAGAGTATAGAATAAATCAATCATCAACCTTATAACAACATATACTCACAATGCTGATAACTTCAACAACAATGCAATAAAAAAATAAAAAATATAGCAATACATCATGAAGACCTCCATCTCGCCTCCTAAGCTCCAATGCATCCAAAACAATATGTAAATATGCTGGTCTGACGCGAGCATTATAATTAAATAATACCCAAGTCAGTCTGGTAAACCGGTGTGGAAAAACACACCTAGTTGGATTTTTAAAGTTATCAAACTCTTTACCAAATAAAGGTATCTCGTAAGACCACACTGCATATAAACACGGACGGTTTTTTACCTTATGATAACCAAAACGTTCTCTATAGAAAATTCAGCGATAATATAATAATGTCTAGGATACAAATATTTATTAATCATAGTCGAAATTGTTACATTAATTAAATCCTAGCATACTAGGTTCTATAATAAAAACTGTAAAGGCACGTATTGGAGATTGAATTCTGATAAGGTAAGGAACTACCATCTGATTGTACATCTCTGGATAAAATGCAGCGTGCTCTGGAAAGAACATCTTGTACCCCCGCCACACAAGACTAGCCTACCATTTGAGTAGTAGTACCAAATATGATCACCCCTTGGCCCTGCTGCATGCCCAAATTTTGTCATTTCTCGGTTTATGAGGCTCGAGGCTATGTTTTACCTTTATATAGCGCTTCCCACTTGGAATGCTAACACTGCCCTCCTAGCAACTGTAACGACCCTGACTCGAACTTCGAAAATTGGCACCCGTACTTCGCTTGTACTCGATTGCCATAGATTCAAACGCCGAATCTGGTTCGCCGGAGCTTATAACACATTAAGTATGACAACAGAGCAGAAGAAAAAAAAGAATAATATCATACAACTCCAATGATACAATATCCAATGATATACAATAATGATCTCAAATACATATCAGAGATCAAATACAATGCTACAGCGGATAAATAACTTGAACTTGAACCACCAAGTGAGAACTCCAATATCTGCAACTCCATCTCACATGCTCCAAAGCTCCAAACCGAAGATAGCTTAGACCAAAAGCTCGAACCACCATCATCGCTGAAGTGAAGCAACTCGATCCAAATGCGATCGCCAACATCCAGGGATTGAATGCTATTGAATCTACACTTACTATTCGACTATCTGAAAAATCCAACTCTAGACTGCCCGTATGGAAAATTGTGGGAACCTACAGTTTAGATAGGGAACAATAAACTCCAGGTCAGTCATGGGACTGATATGAGCAAACAAAAACAGTTTATCGTTATCAAAAGCAAATAAAAGAATTTTTAAAGAAATCCACAATGTTTTTTGGAAAATGAAACCGCCATAAGGCCTCCCGCCACACACACAATGCAAGCGCACACTTGGAGGAGATTTCTCCTTAATTAATGGGATGCCTCTGGAGGGACTCCCACAAGAACCAAATCAGTTCCCTACCGATACAAGGTCGGGTTAACACTTCCCGAAAGTAACCCTCAAGATATGCCATCTCCGGTCGTTACCGACCTTTATTCGAGGTACCTCTACACCGACAACAAAGCAATAAGTTTTGCAGCAACCACAAAGTTAAGAATGTGGGCTCCATACCATGATGCCACTTATAATCCAGAAGGAAATGGACACACCCTAGGGGTACGACCCCTGCAACCTTGTCGCAAAATTCCTGTTTCGACCATTTTCGGGTTGTGAAGCTCGACGAAGTCTCGTCCACAAAGCTACACTTTTCACAAAGTCATGCTTTGATCGACAAATGATCAACAGCGCTTCATATGCCACATTACCAAATTGGGAATGTATCATTAGTAACCGTCAACTACATAACCTTTGAGCTCTTACGTCTCAGAGAGGGTGTTAAGCTAAGAGAATAAATCTCCGCCACCAAACATAAATGTATTTGATAGAAACCGGCTTTACATCTCAAAGTGTAATGTCAGACACACATCCATACAAGTCTGTTTCGGGTTCGAACAGAACCAACGGCACTTCCAAAGAAGCCCTTGCAAATCTGGATAATCCCTAATCACGTCCAGACTCCCCATCATAATGGGTGATCAAATCTCTATACCGAGGACCAGTCGGTGCAGAGACATTCGATGGGTTCTCCTTTCGCTTTCGAAAATATCCGGTCTTCACAACCGGTCTTCAAATGCTATCCATAACATCGTATCATTATTCGGAATGGGTTATATGACACAGGTCCTCTCTCGGCTAAATCAAATAATGAGAGCAATATTTAAAAACATATGGATATTGTGATTTCAGTTAAGTCACAACTTATTACCCAAAATAAATGGTTTAAACAAATTACCATTTTTAAATCTTTTTAAACAGAAAGATTTACTTCACAAAGATCACCAATCTTTCACAAAGATTCATTCGTAGCCTTTCAAAACAATTCCATTTCAAATTGGATTAACTCTTCCAATCTTTAAATCAAAGATTCAATTCATAGCTTTCAAAACCATTTCCAAAGATTCATTGCTTTCAAAGAAATTTTCATTTCAAAACTTTTATATATATAAAAGATACGCCATTCAAAATCCTCTTCAATTTCAAAACAAGGTTCAATAATCTTTTGCAAAGATTTATTCATAGCTTCCTAACAATTCTATTTCAAACTTGAAGTCTTTTCAACACAATTTAGAAATCCTTTCTTTATGTGAAATCTATTATTATTTGAAAACAAATAGTTTTCGTTTTGGAAAAATCTGATTTCATTTGTACAAGTTAAAGCCCTTGGTTTAAAACGCATTTAAACATACTTATAACTCATATAATCTTTTTAAAGTATAATTTCCAAACATGGAATTCAATTTCAAATCTTGAATTCAAATTTCAAATCAAATCATTTAAATTTCAAAAACTTTAACAAGTTATTCAAAATAACTTTTATCTTCAAAACTCTTTTTTCAAAAGCTTTTCATATTTAACCCAATCCCAGTTCCAAAACTATTTTGGATTCAATATTCAATCTTTAAAACCATTTCAAAAATCCGTGACTTAACCAACTTCCTCGTGCAATCCATATTTGTGTGTGTATGGTGTAGTCCAGGGGTTTTACACAATAGTGCAACATCATCAATCATTACAGATTTAAGCATATCAATATCGATAAGCGGTATATTCCTATAACGCTTATCTTCATTCACAGATTCACAGATAAATAATATAAATGCATCACAGATAAATAAATTTCATTCATCACAGTTCAAATCAAAACAGTTCATATCACAAAGCATCACACAGCAGAGATATCAAGCAATTTCAACATTCAATACAATTCAAACATCCATAAGTAAGACCAATTAACTATCTGATTAATTTAAATCATATTAATCACCAGTCCTGGTTAATTAATATTAATTAATTACAAATCTTTTGATTAATTATCCTTTAATTAATAAATCAAACCTTTAATAATAAATTAATCAACCCTTAATTATTAATCAATCAATCTAAATTAATGAATTAATCAACCTTTAATAATTGAATAATTAATCCTTAATTATTTAATTATTCTTTAATTAATTATCCTGAATTAAAAGTGATTATCCTAATCACTTATATAATTACATTAAAAATTAATTACTTTGGGTAATTATCTATTTAATCGCATGATTAATTAACTTTAATCATTAATTAATTACTTTTAATTAAGTAATTATCTTTAATTTAGTTACACAAGCTATTAGCTTTTAAATCAATTACACAAAGTAATTGTACTTACTTAATCACTCATTTACATCCTTTAAGACTTATTAAATAAAACAAATTATCCTTGACAATAATTAAATTTTAAAAACCTTTAATCTTTTAAACAAAATCATTATCAATCCATAAATCAACTTAGATCTTTGGGTTAACTAAATAAACCATTTGGTCTTTACGATTAACTCCTTAATTTCAACATTAAGCTTATTTTAAAATAAACCTTTGAAAAATAAGTTTATATAAATTTTTAAAGCATTTTAAAATTTAAAAGCCTGAAACAAGTTTATTTAAAAATCTGAAACCTGTACACTATCAAAATCAACCCGAGTTAAATACTAAGAAGACCCGAGCATACAAATCAAAATCACCGAGTAACTCACGTTTTCCCGCTACTTTGAGACATTCGCGAAATCAACTCGAGTTCGTACCCAAGCACAGCATCGTCTTCCCTAAAATTTTGCAATAACCCACACAAACGTACACCACGTGCATGTGCACCATCATCAGAATGCCCTCCGACCTTTGCCGTAGCCACCATCACATCGGCGATGACATCAACCATCCACTCGACAACCCAGAAAATTCAGAAGTCCATTAACACGAAATCGAGCAATTCGAACGAAAATCTAGAACCAACCAGATTTACGAATCCTCGCCTCGACAATGAACCTGACACCGATCATTCTCGCTGTTTTATCCATAAACTTACCGAAGATCCACGCACCGTCTCGCCTTGATCCGACCACCTATGGCTTATCCATGTCAATGAAATTGACCCGAGAACAATGTCGATTAAAACTTGCCCTTAAACCCTACCATCACTTCGATCGACTTCCACAATAACTAAAAAAATAGCGTACATTTTTCCCCTAAACTCCATCACCTAACCCTCCTCTGACGTCAAGCCCGAGGCTCAATTGCACGTTGATCATCGGGAATCGACGATTTTGCATTTTTTGTTCAACTCACTCATGCTCGACGATTACACTCTTAAAAATCATGAAATGAATTTCTAAACTCATGTTTTTGCGACCTAAATCAGATCGTATAATCCAAACACACAATTATGATCATCAAATTTTTGATTCATTTTGATTTTTTTACTGCCGTTTATCATTTTATAAGCAAATACCTGATGAATACATTTGAAATCATTTTTCTTATCTGTATTACATCATTATGATAAATTTCCATTTAAAGTTTATCTCCTAAACATTTTTATAACTTGAGATATGATTTTTACTATGAAGAACTTCTGCCTGTTGGACAGTAGAGAAGCATATATGCATATACACAGTCATGCATACCACAATTCATACTTAGAAACACATGCAGATACATTTTCATCACATTCATTTCCACAACAACAAATAAAACATCAAGACATATCAAAGATTCAAGCTTAAATGGGTCAAGTTTGCTCATCTGTGTGTGTTGAAACAGAGGACAAAGCTTAGAACTTTGGTTTTGCTTTTAATCTGGAATTCCTTTCTGTTGAATCTGAATTGATCTTGATAGTTGATTGATGCTTACAGAACTGCTCACAATGTTTGAACAAAGAAGCAAGATCTGGAATTGCTTCCAGAATTTTAAACTGGAAATTGATTTTGTTTTGCTTCTGATCTTTACTTGTCTGATCTGCTACTTAATGTTTGAGTTGAATCTAGGCTTGATTGCTTCAGGTTGAAATTGTAAAAGTTTGATTTGTTTGGTGATTTTGAACTGCTTCAGGTTGAAATGCAAGAGATTGTTTGTAAAAATTGTTTGCCTTGTTTTGTTTTTTTTCCTCTGGTTGAAGTTTTGATCTTGAAGAATTTGAACTAAAACTTTTATCTTATTTCCAAGTTTCAGATTTTTAAATGAAGGAAAGAAATTTGAGAAAATGCAGATGAAAGAGATATACACTAGTTTGGTTATTTTCTTTATGTATGTTATTTATGTTTTTAATTAATTTTTATAAACCATTTTGCCACTTGTTTTTGTTAAGTTACACTTGTCAATTAAATTTAAAATCTTTACACTTGTTATTTACTTGAGAAATCCTTTTACAAATGTCCAAAACCACAAATTTATGTCCTTCTTTAAATAATCTTATAAAATAATATGAAATTATATATATATAAGTCCTTCTTTAAATAATCTTACAAAATTCAGTTCTTAAATCCTTGTTAATTTTTTTTTATCTACATATGTTTATATTTTAAAATTATAATATAAAAACTATTTTCATTCATTTTAAGAGAAATATAATTTAAATCTTGAATTAAATCTCACTTATATGTTTCTTATTTAAATTTTGAAATTTATAGTTTTAAATGAATTAATGTTTGTATTTGTACTTATATAAAGAAAAATGATTTGAAAATCAATTATACACAAATAAATAATCTTATGTACATATATATCTGAATTTTTCAAAATATAAAGTTAACAAATCCAATGTTTATTTATAAGATATTTATCCTTGAATTTTAAATTAAAATTCTATTTTCAATATATATTTTATTTTTAGAATTCCCAGAGTAAAATCTCTTTTCACAAACTTTATTTTTATTCTTCAATTTCCAATCCAAATTATCTTTCACAAACTACAATATATATATATATATATTCCCAAATATTCAAATTAATTCTCTATTAAATTCTTTATCTAATTCCAAAAACTAAATTAATTATCAAATTAATTCTGGCTAAACTCTAGGAATGTTACAGCAACATTGCCAGCATTCATCCATACAAGTTCGTCTTGGGATTGAACGAAACCAGAGGCACCACTTCTACTACATCCAATTTGGAGTCATCCTGGGGATTAGTAGCAAGTAACCTTTGCTCTTCAAAAGCTCCATTTCAATTATCTTCAAGATATTTCAATTTGAAATGCTTATGCCGGATCGAAGTGGTTTTTGGATAACATATTCAATCCCGGTCTCTTCAAATGGACAACAATCATTTAAAATTGGCCAACATTTGATATTCAATTATCTAACTATCAAATAAACATACAATGCAACCAGAGGTTTAATTTTCTATGGGAAAATAATGCTGGTTAAGTATAAAGCAACTCTGGGCCTCTTAAATAAATCACTAGTTTAATTTAAAACCACTTTGTACATCATTATATTTAAAACACTTTCACAAAGATTATATATTCCACAAGCCCGTCTCTACATTTTCCATTACTTTAAAAAAATTCATATACTTAACTTTACTGCATAAGTATATTCACAACCCATTCCATCTTAAAAACTTAGGAAACTATCCATATAATTATTTTAACAGTATTCACAAACCTTAAGAAAGATTCCCTTTATAAAATCACATTTATTTGATATAAGCAAAGTCATTTAAAAACATTAATACCAATAAATCCAAACACTTTCTTGTATTCTTTCATAATTTCAACTCCACTCCAAAATTTACTTTCAAAACTTTGTTTATAATTTTCTTTATAAATATTTGAACCATTAATATAAATTTCTTTATAAAATTTCCAAATTTATTTGATAACTCCACTATAAACCTTCCTTATAATATTTACAACTCTTTATAAAACTTATTTCTTAAATCGTCATTTGTAATTCATTTTATAAAACTTCTTGTAAAAAATATATTGATTATAACTCCTTTGTAAATTTCCAAATTCATTTAATAACTCCCTTTGTAAACAACCTTTTGTATTATTTATAAAACCAATTCTATAAAAATTCTTTTATAAAATATCATTTGTTAGACCATTTTATAAATTCCAAATCAATTTAGACAACTACTTAACAAAACCAACTCCAACTATACAATAACACTCTCTTTAAACACATTCTCCAAATTAAACACCAAACTCTACGTATAGACAATTTCCAAAATACATCTATGAAACTCATCTAGTTTTGCATAACATGACCACTTCAAATATTGCAATATATTCCCAAATGGAATTCATTTCTTCCTTTTCCTAAAATGACATTGATTCCCTTTTTATAAGATATTACTTATAAAACCATTTCTCCTTTTCCATAAAACACTTTTCAAAGCTCTATTTCCAGTTATGAAACAACATTTAATATATATTTCCCTTTATGACTTGTTATACAAAACGATTCACATCTATTACTTAATATATTCGATATCATTTTGAACCAAAAAATCCCCTTTAAAAATAAAAGATAACCTTTTTAAAGAGGGAATTAAAGAGGACAAAGTTTGAAAAAAGAATTTAGACTGAAGGACACCAAGTTTCATTTTTGGGCCGAAGGACAAACTTTGGAAAAAAATTAGGTTGAAGACAATGCTAGTTATATATAGCATTATATTTAATTTTACACTATAAAAAATGCATTATATTTAATTTTACACTGTATGAAATTCTAGCTATAATTAGCATTGTCTTTCAGCCTATTTTTTCTCTTTAAAGTTTGTTCTTCAGTCCAAAAATGAAACTTGTGTCTTTCAACCAATTTTTTTTTCAAAGTTTGTCCTTGTGCCTATTTTCCACCTCTTTAAATTTTTCTTTCAAAATAAAAATTTATTATTGTTATAAATTTTTTAAAACCGATAGTTCTAAAATAATTATTTGAAACATTTCTTATATGTTTGTAAATTTAAATGAATAAATAAGAAGTTGAAAATAAATATAAAGTTTTAAGAACGTATTTTATTTAAAATATCACAAATTTCCAAAAATAAAATCAACTAATTTCTGAACAACATTCTGCATCTTAATATAAATCCGCAGTTGTGATTTATCTCTCTAATCTGTGCAATGATAACAGTTCCCTTAATTTATAAAACATCGTTTATAAATCTATCCTTTTATTCATAAATTACGAATTTTCAAATCTTCACTTTATTTGTAAATTGCCACTTCTATAAATTATCACATTTATAAATTTCCACATTTTCAAATAAATCTTAATATATGTATATATATATGTCACTTTATAATACGGTTAATAAATATTTATATCAAAATATCTATCTTTTTTTAGCTGTGTTCCTTTATTTTAAAAGACGGGCTCATTTTTAAGATTATAAAAATGTTTATTATATAGTTTAAAAATTCTATTTGAAATATTTCATAAAACTCTTAATTTATAATATCTAAAAATCATACCTTTTACTTTAAAATAAATTCCTTCTTTTAATATTTCAAGAATAATTATTAAAACATATAAATTTTCTAAAATCACTTAAAATTGTTTTAAAAACTAAGTCTTCACTTCATAGTATTCCAAAAAGCTAAAAATATGGCCTAGTGCTACTATACACTAAATAGGGAAAAATCATCCATGTCATCAATAAGGCATCCGACAGATCATATATATGAAAAGTAAAATCATCAGTGTGATGAATCTGGTTGGATCCATCCATCATGTCCCCCACATCACATATAGTGTATAACCAAATAATACAAATCAACCTCTTTGAGGTAGGATCGTATACAAAGGATCATTCGCTGTTACATGAGAACGTAGTATAGGCTCATCCACTCCAAGGGTAGTAATATGTCCAAACCAACAAATAAAATAGTAACTATCCAAACAGTCAACTAACAATCAATAAATAAATTATAGATTCTTATAAAAATATAAGTGGGCCAGAGCAGTGAGTTAACTCATTTCGATTTAAGTAATCGCCAAAATCTCCGGTTTTGAATTAAAATTGAACAGACATTCAATTTTAACCAAAATACCTACTAGTTCCAAATCCATCAAATCCAACCCCATAGCATAGATTTCGTCGATGCAAACCTAACGCGATTGACCGCGTTCGATTTGGACCTCGTATGAAAATGATATAAATTAATGAACATTTGAAATAATTAAATTATAATTAACTTTAATTAATAAACTTTTAACCTTAATTACTTTCTCTCTTAAATTCGCGCATGCTTATTCCCATATAACCAAAGAACTTGACAGTGCCTCCACGTTCGTCGCGCCGCCATGCCGTTCGTTGCGCTCGCTGCCATGTGCCACGACCCACCATGTCGCCTCCATCGTCAAAGTCGCCGACCCCCCTCCCCTCCGACCGCCTCCATCACCAGAAGTCGACCCAAAATGCAATGCCATATCGAGGAGAAATTACTACCGCCATGCTTCATTTAGGCTCGATCCAACTAATGATTATCTTTGTTTCGTCGAGCTTCATAAGTTTGCTTTGGAAGTCGAAGGCTGAAAATGACTGTAGTGGTGTCGATCGACATGGTTCATTAAATGAAGCTCTCATTTAAATGGCGATTGAAGCTAATTAGGGTTAGGGTTTGTAAATGAAGAAAGTTAATGTCCTTATGTAGAAAATTTTAACGACACTATCCACACGTTAAATTCTCAAACTTTAAACGTAGCTTACCGCCTGACGTTCTATAAGTTATACCCTCATTCCAAACAAAATGGAATATATATCCAGACCCAATTCCATGTATATCAAAGTTAACTTTTCAAAACCAAATATATATTAATTTAAATATTTTAATTAATTTCTACGCGTTTTGAGCTCGTACGACCAAACGATACTTCCAATCGTTACAAGATTTGAAGGTATACTATAATTCACTATTGCAGATACAATGGAACCCATTTTGTCAAAATCCAAGACAATGCCCCGAAAGTCTATTTTCACACGTTAATTAAAACGATCATTAATAAAAACTAGTTTAGTCACATTTAATTCAAATTCAAAAGTTTACTATCTTCATTTTTATTCAAATAGAACTTAAATCAACTTTCGAAATCATTTTCGTTCACATTAATTCATTATTTAATAATTTCAAACAATTCTAATTATTCATTGAAATAATCCAATTATCAAATAAATCTCTAAATTTGAAATTTAAGTTGTTTAACCTATAAAATAAATTTTTTAATATTTAAAATCAAATAAATATTCCAAATTCGAATGGCTAAAATTATGGGTCTTACATTCTTCCACTTTTTAAAAAGAATTTTGTTCCCAAAATTAGCATGTAAGAAAAACGCCCCTAAGTCTCTAATTTCATTCATAGATACTAACCAATACCATTCCAAGTTATAACATAAACATCAAATTTTAGTTGTAAAAATGTTTTCAAAATTCTCAAAAATTTTCTAATGCCTTAAATTTATGAAAAATTTCGCCAATATCTCCTTTACACAGCTCGATTGGAATATATATATATATATATATATATATATATATATATATATATATATATATATAATCGCAATATACATCTCATCTTCAAGGATGAGATATCCTGCAAAAAAATATAAAGTACCAAATGTAATCCGAAATGCGTACCTTTTATTAGTATTAGCAAGCATATAAAACAAATATAATGCAAAAGCGACCCCCAAATGTGAACAACATGCCGTCTTCATCTACTGGTCACTCAATAGCCAATAAGAACGTATATATGGAAAGTAATATCAATATATGACATACACTAATGCAATAAATATATGCAAATGTAACAAATATAACAAGATAAACTATCCAACAAATAATATACACCCAATTAATTCATAACCATATCAATTTTTATTTTCCAATGTCAACATTATATTTGTACACTTTCATTTCTTATTAACATTGCATTCAAGTATTACCATTCACTTTATTTTCATTTACTTTACTTACATTCACTTTAAACTCATTCACTTTACTTACGTTCACTTTAAATTCAATTTATGTTTCACAACATTTCGTTGCATACAAAATCATTTATGGACCATTTCATAAAGTCGTTACCTTTTAACCTTTTTAAGTTAAATTTCATTATATTATCACTTAGTATATTCCTTCAATGCTAATATTATTTATGAACCATTCCATACAACAATTACTTAATTCTAAACATTTTATACTACACAACTCATGTTTATTATTACCTCACAACATAAGTTCATATTCAATTTTACCAAACACCATTCCAAAACATATTCAATTAATTACAACTTGAGTTGAATTTCATTTTATAACTCAAATTCATATTCATTCCACTATTCGTTTCATTAATTCACTTTATTAATTCATCTAAGTCATTTCAAATCTAATTCAATTTCATTTAATCTTTCTTATGTTAAACTTTATTTCATTCAATTCATTTCATTAACTTAATTTATTTAACTTTACTTAAGTTAAATTTTAATTTCATATCTCAATTCCCCTTTTTTTCTTTTCTTATCTATACATTTTCCAATTAGAGGTTCAAAAAATTATTTTCATATATATATATATATATATATATATATATATATATATCAAACCATACTTTGGATTTTAAAATTAAAACTTGTTTTACCAAACACAACATCAATGGTATCAATACATCATTTAGAAACTCAAAAATGAACACCGATGATGCTGCAGTCATCACCAGAATTATTTTCCAATGACTAAAGTGAGTTGAGTGCTTTCTTTCTCTTTTAAATCCTTTTAAAATATTTGTAATCAAAATATTCCAAAATAATACTATTATTGTTCTTCCAAAACCTTTGAAAAGCAATTTTCAAAATCAACGGCTTTTATATTCTAAAATTTCTTGTTTTAGATCCATTTTATTTACAAATTATATTTATAAATATACTTGTACAATTTCATTTCCTTTTCATTTATAAATCAAATTTATGAATCATATTTATATAATTTCGCTTCTTATGTATTATCATTTCACAAATGTTGATTATTTTAATTGTAATCAATACTCTATAATTCATGTTTATAAATTCACTTTCTTATATAACTCATTTTACAAATGTTTATTTCTACTTAAATTGTAATAATAACAATTTTTATTAGAACAATAAACAACAAATGATAATCAAATATTATCATTCACTAACAACCAAACACACCCTATATAACTGTAATAATTTTAAAAATTATCCTTTTATATATAAAATATAATTAGATAAAATTATTTCATTTACCAATTCTCAAAACAATACTTTGTCAGTTTGCCTTATTTAAGTGTTTAGAAACCCCTATCGATATCATGGCATCACACGTACCGATAAGAGTTTATAAGCTACTCAACAGATAAATTAATACAGTATAAAACATTTTTATATCACTAACAATACACGTTCACACACACAACTAAAAACTCATAATGAGTCATTTCATTACTCTACCTCTTAATGGGTTGCCCCACCAAAGCGAAGGTTCTCGCTTAACCTTGTGCTTTGATACCAAGTGTAACGATCCATAAATCCGCACAATTCAAGCTGACAATAAACCACACATGTCCAACTCAAATCGAATAGAAATACGAATAGTTATGGGAAAGAAGAAGAAATAAGCAAAGAAGAGAAGAAGAAAGGAAAAGGAACCGAAAACAACATAGAATCTTACAATTATAGCGGAACAATATATAATATAATATCAATGATCTTTACAGAAGAGAAACTATAATATACATACATCAATTCAGAGTACACAAATAACCAATCATAAGCCTAGCTAGTTATAACAACCCATCATCACAATACTGATAATTTCAACAATAACCCAACAGAAAAATAAACAAATACGAGAATATGTCATGAAGACCTCCGGCTTTCCTCCTGTGCTCCAATGCAACCAAAACAATCTATAAATATGCTCGGTCTGACCCGAGCATTATAATAAAATAACATCCACGTTAGTTTGGTAAACAAACATGAGAAAACACACCTAGTCACCTAGTTGGATTTTTATAGTTGTCAGATTCTTTTCAAATCATAAGATCACGCTGCACATAAACACGGAAGGGTTTTTACCTTACGATAACCAAAACATTTTCTGTAGAAAATCCAATGATATTATAATAATGACAAGGCTTCAAACATTTATTAATCATAGTCAAAATTGTTATATTAATTATAATCCAACATACTAAGTTCTACAATTAAAACCGTAAAGACACGTGTTGGATATTGGTTCCATATTATAACAAAGTAAGGAACTACCTTACGGTGGTACATCTTTAGACAAAATGCACCAGAGTCTGGTAAGAACATCTTGTGCCCCTACCACACAAGACTGACCTACCGCAAGACTAGTAGTACCGAATATAATCACCCCTTTCATTAATTAGCCTCAAAGCATACAAGAATATATATTAATCAATCAAGATTTGGAATGACTATACCCTGATGGAAGCAACCCACTTGGCCCTACTACATGCCCAATTTTTATCAGTTCTCGGTTGATGAGGCTCGAGGCTACGTTTTACCTTCATATAGCACTTCCCACTTGGAATGCTAACACTGCCCTTCAAGCAACAATGTAATGCCAGCATTCATCTATACAAGTTCGTCCTGGGACTAAACAAAACTGAAGGCACCACTTCTACTACATCCATTTTGGAATCATCCTTAGGATAAGTAATAAGTAGCCTTTGCACTTCAAAAGATGTAACAACCCGTATATTTGTACCATTTATGTTATCCCGCCTTTTGGCAAGGCCGAGATACCAAGGAATTGACAGGAGAGACAAGGGTCGTACGTCCCTAGCATTGGATAACTACGAATATCAATGAATTTTTCCCGAGCCCGGATCGGGCTACAATTGATAAGATACGCCAAGCAAAGCCGAGGAAACCAATGTTTCGAATTTCAAGACAATCTGATTTTATATGCTCAAGTTATCACCAATGGAAAGTGGCAGAGTTAGCTATAGTTCGAATCCATCAAAGGTAGGGCCTTCGTTCGAATCCATCAGAGGTAGCCACGCTTTGAATCCATCCACACCTGCCTTGGTTCGAATCCCTCGAAGTATTCCCATCTTCGACTCCATCCCATGAAAGTCTTTCGAATCCATCAGAGGTAGCCACGCTTCGAATCCATCCACACCTGCCTTGGTTCGAATCCCTCGAAGTATTCCCATCTTCGAATCCATCCCATGAAAGTCCTTCGAATCCCTCAAGCAGAGAAATCTTCGCATCGACCAACTATGAAATACTCTGACCGATACGAAGGGCACGTACGAGGATACCTTCGAATCCATAACTTCGAACCCACCAAGTCATAGCAGCTAAAACCAAGGATTCGACCCAGTAAACTCGGAGAAAAAGGTGGGTCAACTCGAGAAGCGCGCGCACCACATCACCAGGCATATGCTCGACCGATCGATTCGACCCTATCGATTCGAAGGGATCGATTCGAAGCACATATATCAACTGAAAATGCAATCTTGAATCGATCATAACTTGAGATCTATAAGTCCAAATGCTACAAAATTTTCACATGAGCTTGCATATACATAGAAGAATGTCCACGCCAAGTTCATCATGATTGGCCACTTTTTTGATCGATTCAAACCAAGGGTCGAATCGATCCCAAAGTGGGCCCGGATCTCCAGAATTCGGCCATGTGGGGCCCCCACACGTGCCAGAAGTGGTCTCCCCGAATTTTAGGCGAAATATCAGCCTCCAGCACTTATAAATAGAGCCCCCGGTCATTCAGAAAGGGGATCGGAGAATTTTGAGAGTAAAAAAACACCCGGACGCTGCCAGAATTGCTTCAGAGCACCACTGTTGCCTTTGATTTTGAATTTTGGCTTACTACTTGCTGTACTTTGACATTAAAAAGTTGTATTCTCCGAATATCAAGCAATAAAGTAACAAAACTTCATAGTGGACGTAGGCAAAACGCCGAACCACTCTAAATCGTTGTCTCTTGTGCAATTTACTTCCTGCTATTTGGAATTTTTGTTAGATAATCCACGTTTTAATTTACTTTATTCATTTATTATCTCTTCAAAAACTTCCGACGAGTGTTGTGCACAATTTTGACACAAACACTTTGGTGCTTTTATTGAGAGAAAACCCAATTTTTTCCTCCTGCTCCTTGAATCTATCTTCGATACCGGATTGCATAAATCTAAGAGAGAGATCCAGACCTCATATTCAGATTCCTTCCGTTCTATTCAGATTTGTTAAAAGTCTAGGAATGGATTCAATGCTTCAAGATGGTGAGTACAAGAACCACTTCTAACGTTGGCGATCAAGAGGGTTGGGATAGGCAAAATCCCACACAGCTACAGTCTACCAATCAAGATGCTGTTGGGCATGCGGATCAGTCAGGTCCGGTCACAAGACAAGAGTTCCAGGCGCTACTCCAGGAACTAACCCAAAGCCGACAACAGCTAACTGAGCAGTTGCGCGCTAACTCTGAGTTGACCAATCAACTAAATCGCCAAAAGCGAAGAAGATCCAGAAGGGATCAAGCACCTCATTCTTCCATCGAAAGCTCTGCTTCATCTGACTACAATAACAGATCTACCCGTCCCAGGCTAGACGGAAACCATGCGCAAGCTGCTGACTATCAACAGGCGTTAACCGTTGGGAAAATAAGAGTTGGCCCATCTACCAGCTTCCATACTGGACCCTCCTCCCGAGGAGGCACTATTCCACAATACACTGCAGATGATCGAGCTGCCACATCCGCTGCAGTTGACATAGGAGTTGATACCCGAGATCACTCCAATCAAAATTATCATCAACAAGGACATGCTCCAGAGCCATATGTCCCAGAAGACGTTGAGCCAAGGAGGCGAGATACGGATCGTCGCGCCCGATCCCACCTCGCACTGTGGAACCCGACCACACTTTGGCTCACCACACACAGAATGTTCCAATACCATACTTATCAGCCATGGTACGACAAATGATTCGCGAGAGTCAAGGCCTAACAAATGACGATTGGGGAATCTCCCGAAGTCATACCCCGTTTACTGATGACATATTGTATGCTGAACCTCCTCGGCGATTCAGAATGCCAACCCTGCCCATGTATGAAGGAAATTCCGACCCAAACCAACATATTTTGAAATATGAATGGTCGATGACTGTTGCGAGAGCTGATGACGCAGTAAAGTGCCGCAATTTTCCCATTTCCTTAGGGGGAATTGCGACGATGTGGTTTACGCGATTACCGCCACGGTCTATTTCTTCATTTGATCAGTTAGCTACCAAATTTGTTGAGCAATTTCACATGCATATTGCCCGACCTAAAGATGTTAATACCTTATCAAGTGTCACTCAAGCTCCCGGAGAAACACTTAGACGATATTTGGAGAGATTCAATGCTGCATGCGCAGAGATCACCAACCCCAATGATAATTCTATTTTAATGGCTTTGATTAAAGAAATCGACCCTGATTCCGAGTTTGGAAATTGGTTAGCTGGAAAGCCTCCCGCATCGTTGGACCATTTCTATTCCAAAGCCGCTCAATTCTTGAGGCGAGAGGATGCGAAACAGTCTAGGAAGCAGGACGATGCAAGGCCCAGCAGTGAAGGGATTCAGAGTAATGTTGCGGTTAAACAATCCAGAGAAAGTTCAGGAAAAGTCGAGTTGAATATTCAAAATAAACAGACTCAACGATCGAGAAACGGTGATAACCGAAGCAAGAAGCAAGACCAGAATCGTGGTCTGAGACGTAGGACCGTAATGTTTGACAGTTATACACCGCTTAAAACGTCGCCGGAAAACGTATACCTATAGACTTGTAATACTATGCAATACAAGAAGCCTGCTCCGAAGCCTTCGTCGGAAAGGCAGATTCAAACAGGAAAATTCTGTAGGTTTCATGAAAGTTATGGGCATAATACTAATGAGTGTAGACATTTGCAAGACCTCATTGAAAAGTTAATCAGAGAGAGAAAGTTGGACCAGTTTGTTCGGGCGCCGCAGTCTAGTAGAGCGGGCCCATCTAATCAAAATCGAACGCAGAATTAGGAAAGACAAGGTGAACCCGCTCGTACGGGCGGAAGGTTGGTTATCAATACAATAAGTAGTGGTCCCCATCCAGCAGACAGAAGCTGGAGAGAAATGGAGTCATATGCTAGCTCGATCAGGCATGTGGACTTTGAATGTTATAGTAACTCAGAAGACGGAACACCAGCTAAACAACAAAAAACGATGGCTGACGAAATCGTATTTAGAAATCGAGACGCCGATAAAGTCGAGGCTCCCACAATTGACCTGTTGGTCATATCCGCTCAAGTTGGTCCTTCTTGGATGAAGAGGATCTTAGTAGACAGTGGGAGTTCTGTGAACATACTGTTTAAAAGAGCATATGATTTAATGAAAATGGAAGCTAAGGTGATGCAGCACGATCTACAGAAGTTCAGAGGTTAGGTCATTCACAAGATAATGAAGCTCTGGTTCTAACTCTTTAGTCATGCACGAGTCAAGAAGTTTCGGTTTTAACTCGTAAGTCGTGCACGAGTCAGCCTAAGGAGTCATATGGGAAAGAGCTACGACCTAACCAAGAAAGTGAAAAGAAGTTACGACTTAAGGGCTTAAGTCGTTCGAGTTTGATGAGTCGTACATGACTCAACGACTCATCTATAATTCATCTACGACCTAACAATTCAAATGAAGAGGAAATACGACTCGATGGGAGTCTAAATCGTTCTGGATTGATGAGTCGTACACGACCTAACTGCATGGCTATGAGTCGTCCACGACTCATCAAGAAACGAAGAGAAGTTCCAGTAATTGAAGGCCATAAGTCGGAGACGGGTTACGAATTAGATAAGTCGCTCGGAGGTATGCCGCAAGAAGCTCTTGATGTTTGAGTCGTATGAGTCTTAGGTCGTAAGCCAGGTCATGCTAAGTCGCGAGTCTTGAGTCGTGTACATATGCATGTGTTGTAATAGATGAGTCTTAAGTCGGACTGGTGAGTATGTTGTGATGTAGTTACTATGAGTCGTTGTATCTATACTATTGTGATGAGTCAGCAGCGACTTAGTTATGTCGTAAGTCGTATACGACTTAAGGGTCAGGGTCAAAAACTCTATAAATAGCGAGTGAGTTGTACATTTTTGGGGGTTGATTTTTGGAATAAAATTCTTGTTGACTGTTGTGTGCTTTCTTCTTAAATTGGTAGTTGAGTGTAATCTCCTATCTCCACTTTCGGTTATTCGAGTGCGCTCGAATCAACGATTGTTGAAGCCGATTTGCGGAATCAAGTGCGCTTGATCAACGCTTGAAGAATTGAAGATCTTCTTTCACGGTATCGTGCGCGATCAACGTGTTAGAGATATCTAGAATTCGGTATCTTCGGATCAACGAATTTGGGCCTTTTGGTATTCATCAATCCACCGATTGCTACTTTCATCGATTCATATCGCTTTGTTAATAATCCGCTGCGTCAGTTTGGTATCAGAGCTAGACTTAGCCAATCATAGCTAAGCCGAGACTTGGAGCCAATTTTTGAAGTTGAAGTTTGAAGTTGTTGTTCATCGTGTTCATCTTGAAATTGCAACGAGTTGAAGATTTTGATCCATTTCATTTTGGATCAAACTTGGAAAAGTGTTTGAATTTGAAGTTGCTTGGAGACCTTGAGCCGAGCCAAGTTAAGCCGTGAAGGGTGAAGGCCGAGCATAACATTGAGTTAAGTATAGGCCGTGCATCAGTTTTGGTATCATTGTTTGAAGTGTTAAGCCGTGTAGTGGTATAGCCGTACCTTGTTTGGTTTGTGTTGGAGAGTTTTGAAGTCCTATTGAAGCTTTGTTGAAGAATTTTGAAGTATTTGAGAAGTTTTGAAGTGTTGTGAAGAGTTTCCAATCATGCCGCCAAGGAGAGCTAACCGTCATCAAAATGTTGAAGCGTTGTATAGAAGAGAAGAAGCCGAGCTTATGGAACAACGTATTAATGAGAAATTTGATGAAGGCATTGGAAAGTTAGAGAAGTTGATGAATGATTTGAATCAAACTCCAAGGAGGAGATCGCCAAACTCGAATCATGGAGGAAACCGAGTTTCGCCATCGGTTACGGAAGCGAGGAGGGTATCACCGCATTCTTTTAGAGATAAAAGAGAAACATCAATTTCATCACGGAGAGATCATCATGATTATGGACATGAAGAAAGAAGAATTTCACGAGAATTTGAGAATGAGGCATATAGAGATGAAGAGAGACATAGTCGAAGAAGCATGCATGAACGAAGGGATGATAATGGTCGAGATCGATGTAGGCGTACGTTTGATTTTGATGAAGAGGGTGATAGAGCTAGCATTCATTATCGAGATCGAGACCAAGTTCGAAATTCATATCGAGATGTGGATGAAGATCGTCGATGGGAATCGGGTATGAAGATGGAAATTCCTGAATTTAAAGGTGGGATGGTTGCTGAAGAGTTCTTAGATTGGTTGTCAAATGTGGAGGAAATCTTTGATTTCAAGGAGGTTCCGGAGAATCGAAGGGTGAAGTTAGTTGCTACTAGGTTGAGGGGGAGAGCTTTGGCGTGGTGGAAGCAAACTAAACTTACAAGGGAGAGAATGGGAAAGTCAAAGATTGAGTCTTGGGAGAAGATGAAGAAGTTGATGCGAGCTACATTTTTGCCTTACAACTACCAATCACTTATGTACCAGAGGTTGCAGAATTTGAGGCAAGGGACGAAGTCAGTTAATGACTATGCTGATGAATTTTACCAACTCATTGCCAGGAATGATATTATGGAAACGGAAGAACAACTAACTGCTAGATTCATTGGGGGACTGAGAATGAAGATCCAGGATATGGTTAATATGTTTGATCCTAGATCAGTAGCAGAGGCACATCAGAAAGCGTTGGCTTGGGAGAAGCAGGGAAGGCGTGGAGGTGGTGTGTTTACTAATTCCAATAATCAAGTGAAGGGTGTTATCTAATGTTCCTAAACCTGTCAGTAAGCCAGTGGTGAAGGAGGCTGAGAAGGCAAAGGTTAGCAGTGGTTTCAAATGTTACAATTGCCAGGAGTTGGGTCATAAAAGCAATGAATGTCCGAAGCCAAAGAAGAGAACCATGGTTGCAGAAGTTGAGGAGGAAGATGGTGAGGAGGCAGAATGTTCAAATACACCTTATGTCGAGGAAGAAGAAGAATTGTCTGGAGATGAAGGTTGTAATCTTATGATGAGGAGGTCTTGTCTTACACCAAAGCAAGAGGAAGATTCTAGTTGGTTGAGAAGCAATATTTTTCAGTCGACATGCACTATTCTGGGGAAGGTTTGCAAGTTCGTTATTGATGCTGGAAGTTGTGACAATATTATATCTACAGAAGCAGTAAAGAAGTTGAACTTGAAAACTGAGAAGCATCCTAAACCGTACAAGTTAGCATGGTTAAGGAAGGGTGGTGAAGTAAAGGTGTGTCGAAGGGCTTGTGTGAATTTTTCTATTGGGAAGAAGTACAAAGACGAAATTTGGTGTGATGTTGTAGACATGGATGTGTGTCATCTGTTGTTGGGCAGACCATGGCAGTTTGATAGAGCAGTGCAACATGATGGTCGTGCTAATAGCTATAGTTTCATGTTCGAGGGTACTAAAATCACTCTAGTTCCTAAGAAGCAACAACAGAAAGAAAGCAAGTTGGAGGAGATTGAAGAGCTGAAGACTTTGCTATCTTTAAAAGAGTTTGTTAAAGAAGTTGAAGAGGAGCCTGAAGTGTTTCTTTTGATTGGGCGAGAGTGTAATGAAGAGGTTGAAATCCCAGAAGAAGCGAAGCCAGTTTTGAAAGAATTTGAAGATGTATTTCCAGAAGAGTTGCCAAAGGAGTTACCGCCGCTGAGGGGCATTCAACATCAAATTGATCTTGTTCCGGGAGCAGTTTTACCACATCGACCACATTATCGAATGAGTCCGAAGGAACATGAGGAGTTACGAAGGCAAGTGGAAGAGTTGTTAGAACAGGGACGTGTTCATGAAAGCTTGAGTCCTTGTGCAGTACCAGCATTGTTGGTGCCGAAGAAGGATGGAACATGGAGAATGTGTACCGATAGTAGAGCTTTGAACAAGATTACTGTTCGCTACAGATTTCATATGCCGAGGTTGGATGACTTGCTAGATCAGTTGAGTAGGGCTACTATCTTTTCGAAGATTGATTTGAAGAGTGGTTATCATCAGATTCGTATTAGACCGAGAGACGAATGGAAGACCGCATTCAAGACGAGGGAAGGTTTATATGAATGGCTGGTTATGCCGTTTGGTCTATCGAATGCACCGAGTACATTTATGAGGGTGATGAATCAAATTTTTAGACCGTACATTGGAAAGTTTGTTGTAGTTTACTTTGATGATATTCTGATTTATAGTGCGAGCACAGAGGAGCATGTAGAGCATTTGAGAAAGGTGTTAATTATTCTTCGTGAGGAACAATTTTATGCAGCTACGAAGAAATGTTTGTTCATGACTCGAAGTGTATTATTTTTGGGATATGTTATATCTGAGAAGGGAATCCAGGTGGACCAGAGTAAAGTTGAAGCTATTAGAAATTGGCCACAGCCGAGAACTATCACTGAAGTTAGAAGTTTTCATGGATTGGCATCATTCTACCGAAGATTCATTCCACACTTCAGTAGCGTGATGGCACCAGTTACTGATTGCATAAAGGGGAAACAGTTTTCTTGGTCGAAGGAAGCAGGAGTTGCTTTTGAACGAATCAAAGAACTTTTGACGACAGCACCAATTCTTGTATTACCAGATTTTCAGTTATTGTTTGAGCTACACACTGATGCATCAAAGGTTGGGATTGGAGGAGTGTTGAGTCAGAGTGGGAGACCAGTTGCTTATTTCAGTGAGAAGCTATCAGGGGCAAAGATGAGATACAGTACATACGATGTTGAGTTTTATGCTGTTGTGCAAGCTGTTAAACATTGGAGACATTATATATTTCAGAAAGAATTTGTTCTTTACACTGATCATGAAGCTTTGAAGCATTTACAGGGACAGGATAAGATTTCAGCGAGACATGCATCGTGGATTGCATATTTACAGCAATTTACCTTTGTTGTTAAGCACAAATCTGCGGCAACGAATCGTGTGGCTGATGCTTTGAGTAGGAGGAATCATTTGTTGACTACAATGAAAGTTGAGGTGGTAGGGTTTGAATTATTGTCAGAATTGTTTGAGGAGGATCCTTACTTTGCAAAGTTTGTAGAGAAAGTTAAGGATGGGAGTACTGATGAATTTATGTTAGTTGATGGTTTCTTATTCAAGGGGAATCGATTATGTATACCAGATAGCAGTTTGAGTATGAGGATTATCAAAGAGTTGCACGAGGAAGGACATGTGGGTCGTGATCGTACATTACATTTGATTTCTCAATCTTACTTTTGGCCATCGATGAGGAAAGAGGTTGAAAGGTTTGTGGAGAGATGTCATATATGTCAGGTTTCGAAGGGAACTGCGACGAATGCGGGATTGTATATGCCACTACCTGTACCGTCAAAACCATGGGTGGATATCAGCATGGATTTCGTTTTGGGTTTGCCGAGAACTCAAAAGGGGAATGATTCTATATTCGTTGTAGTGGACAGATTTTCAAAGATGGCATATTTTATTGCTTGTAAGAAGACGGCGGATGCTGTTCGTGTTGCTCAGTTGTTTTTCAAGGAAATCTATCGTTTACATGGGCTGCCGGAGTCTATTGTTTCAGACAGGGATACCAGATTTTTGAGTCATTTTTGGCTTAGTTTGTGGAAGATGGTGGGAACGAAGCTGAAATTTAGTAGCGCTTATCATCCGCAAACAGATGGACAGACAGAAGTTGTTAACAGATTGTTGGGAAATTTGTTACGATGTTTGGTGAAGGATAATCTGAAGAGTTGGGACATGAAGTTATGCCAAGCAGAGTTTGCTCATAATCATGCAATGAATCGTAGTACAGGATTCAGTCCATTTCAGATTGTATATTCAAATTTACCTAGGGGACCATTGGATTTAGTAGTAGTGCCACAACCGAAGGGGACGGTTAAACGAGCTGTAGACTTTGTTGATGGGTTGACGGAATGTCATAGAATCGTTCAGGAACGATTGGAAAAGTCAAATGAGAAATATAAGAAATTTGCAAATTTGAAGCGACGAAATGTTGAATTTAACGAAGGTGATTTGGTGTATGTTGTGTTAACGAAGGATCGTTTTCCAGTGGGCACTTATAACAAGTTGAAAGCCAGAAAAATTGGTCCAGTAGAAGTTGTGAAACGGATCAATGAGAATGCTTATAAGTTGAAACTGCCGGAGGATGTATACACTTCTGACGTATTCAATGTTAAGCATCTTGTGCCGTATTATGGAGATGGACAATCTGATGGGGAAGAATTTACAAATTCGAGGACGAATTTTTCTCAACCAGGGGAGGATGATGCAGCACGATCTACAGAAGTTCAGAGGTTAGGTCATTCACAAGATAATGAAGCTTCGGTTCTAACTCTTAAGTCGTGCACGAGTCAAGAAGTTTCGGTTTTAACTCGTAAGTCGTGCACGAGTCAGCCTAAGGAGTCATATGGGAAAGAGCTACGACCTAACCAAGAAAGTGAAAAGAAGTTACGACTTAAGGGCTTAAGTCGTTCGAGTTTGATGAGTCGTACACGACTCAACGACTCATCTATAAGTCGTCTACGACCTAACAATTCAAATGAAAAGGAAATACTACTCGATGGGAGTCTAAATCGTTCTGGATTGATGAGTCGTACACGACCTAACTGCATGGCTATGAGTCGTCCACGACTCATCAAGAAACGAAGAGAAGTTCCAGTAATTGAAGGCCATAAGTCAGAGACGGATTACGACTTAGATAAGTCGCTCGGAGGTATGCCGCAAGAAGCTCTTGATGTTTGATTCGTATGAGTCTTAGGTCGTAAGCCAGGTCATGCTAAGTCGCGAGTCTTGAGTCGTGTACATATGCGTGTGTTGTAATAGATGAGTCGTAAGTCGGACTGGTGAGTATGTTGTGATGTAGTTACTATGAGTCGTTGTATCTATACTATTGTGATGAGTCGGCAGCGACTTAGTTATGTCGTAAGTCGTATACGACTTAAGGGTCAGGGTCAAAAACTCTATAAATAGCGAGTGAGTTGTACATTTTTGGGGGTTGATTTTTGGAATAAAATTCTTGTTGATTGCTGTGTGCTTTCTTCTTAAATTGGTAGTTGAGTGTAATCTCCTATCTCCACTTTCGATTATTCGAGTGCGCTCGAATCAACGATTGTTGAAGCCGATTCGTGGAATCAAGTGCGCTTGATCAACGCTTGAATAATTAAAGATCTTCTTTCACGGTATCGTGCGCAATCAACGTGTTAGAGATAGCTAGAATTCGGTATCTTCGGATCAATGAATTTGGGCCTTTTGCTATTCATCAATCCACCGATTGCTACTTTCATCGATTCATATCGCTTTGTTAATAATCCGCTGCGTCATAAGGACTTAAAACCTTGTCAATCAAGAGTCCACGGCTTCAACGGGAATGCGACGATACCAACCGGAATAGCTGAATTGCCGGTGGGGTTGGGAGAGGGAGAATGCCGAAGAGTTCGGATGTTGCAATTTGTTGTCTTGGATATTCCTTCCCCGTACAATGCTTTTTTGGGCCGACCGGCCCTTGCTGAATTTAGGGCCGCTATTGCCCCATGGTGTTTAACTCTGAAGTTCCCTACTGACCACGGGATAGGAGTTGTTCAAGGAGATTGGGCTGTTGGGAGAGCCTGTTATGTTGCTGAGCTGCGGGAGGCGTAGCGAAAAGAAAAAAGGAAAGGGCGTAGAGGAATCTCTCTGCGTCCGTTTCACTGACGATTGACAATTAGCGCCTGGACCTCGGCCTGGGCACCACAACCAATTCCAAAAGGATCTTGATCCAAGGGACAATGATAATAAAGAAGAATCTACGGAAAGTCAGGCTTCCCCGGCCGAGCTAACCATCGATGTCCCGATTGAGATGATCACAATGACTCGAGAATGTTGAAGGTTGGGTCTCAGCTTAACCAAGAGACACAACAGGAATTGGTTGATTTTCTCCGGGCGAATCTCGACGTATTCGCCCGGACGCACTCTGATATGTGTGGAATCTCGCCAGACATCGCGAGCCACACTTTGAACATTGACCCGCGGTATATCCCGGTCAAGCAGAAAAGACGTGCTATGGATCCAGAGAGATCTACCGCCCTTAAGGAAGAGGTTGACAAATTAAAGACGAATGGGTTCATTAGAGATGCTTTATACCAAGAATGGGTGTCCAATCCCGTACTTGTCCGGAAACCAAACGGGAAATGGAGAACGTGTATCGATTACTCTGACCTGAATAAAGCCTGCCCGAAAGACAGCTTTCCGCTTCCCCGAATCGATCAACTGGTAGATTCAACCACCGGACATGAATTATTATCCTTCATGGATGCTTACTCAGGATACAATCAGATACCCATGCATGTACCAGACCAAGAACACACAAGTTTTGTAACCGGCCTGGGATTATACTGCTACAAGGTCATGCCTTTTAGGTTAAAGAATGCTGGCACAACTTATCAACGCTTAGTCAACCGAATGTTTGTCGATCTGATTGGGAAGACTATGGAGGTCTATGTTGATGACATGTTGGTGAAATCACCATACTCCGATAATCATGTCAAAGACTTGGAGTCAATGTTCAATATCCTCCGGAAATACGGGATGAAGCTTAATCCACTGAAGTGTCATTTCGGAGTCGCATCCGGAAAATTCCTTGGGTTCATTGTCAATTCCCGAGGAATAGAAGCCAACCCCGAGAAGATCTGGGCTATCAGAAATCTTCAGACTCCGAAAACCAAAAGCAAGTTCAGAGTCTTAATGGGAAAGTTGCAGCACTGAGCAGGTTTATCTCAAAGTCGACCGACAAATGCATTCCCTTTTTCGATTTGATTCGAAAAGGGAAACGAAACTTCGAATGGACTGCAGAATGTGAGGGCGCATTTCAATCGCTAATCCAACATCTTTCCGTACCACCAATCCTTTCAAAGCCTGTAGATCATGAACAGTTATATCTCTACCTGGCGGTATCTGAAAATGCAATCAGTGCTGCATTAATTCGGGAGGAGGACCGAGTGCAAAAACCGGTCTACTACGTGAGTAAACGATTGACCAGAGCCGAGAGAAATTACCCAAAGCTTGAAAAGTTGCCATATTGCCTAGTCATTGCCTCGAGGAAGCTCCGTCCATATTTCCAGGCTCATCCTATTACTGTGTACACCGACCAGCCGTTACGATAGGTCCTCATGCGGCCAAAGACGTCTGGTAGGTTACTAAAATGGAACATCGAACTGAGTCAATTCGACATCACTTATACACCGAGAAGAGTCATTCACGGCCAAGTCCTAGCAGATTTTATAGCCGAATTCACTACCCCTGAAGACTTTCCCGAGACCAGCAAATCTCCCGAATACATATGGAAGTTGTACACCGACGGTGCGTCCAACGATCGGTGCTCAGGAGCTGGGGTAGTGCTTGAAACCCCCGAGGGACGATCCATATGTTATGCTTTAAAGTTCGAGTTCCGTGCAACTAACAACGAAGCTGAGTACGAAGCTCTACTTACCGGACTAAAGCTTGCCCGTGATCTGAAAATCATCGCTGTAGAGATCTACTGTGATTCCTAATTGATAGTATGTCAAGTTCGAGGAGAATATCAGGCTAAAGACCGAAGATTAGCCGCTTATCTAACTCGAGTTCTGGAGATGCTTGATCAATTCGATTACTATGCCATTTTCTACATACCCCGAGAGCACAATCAGAAAGCTGATTCATTGGCAAAGTTAGCAAGTACGGATGAGGCTCAACAGTTGGGGGTTGTTCCGGTTGAAACCCTATCCTCTCCGAGCATTGATCGAAAGAGATCGATTTTACATTTGAAGCCACCTCTATTAGGGAGTCGTGGATGACTCCATATCAAGATTATATCGAACGCGGTGTATTGCCCGAGCGACGAAGCGAGAAAAGACAAGTTCTACGAAAGGCCTCACGATTTGTTATCCAAAATGGAGTCATGTACCGGAGAGGATACTCTGTTCCTCTCCTCCGGTGTATCGCGCATGATGAAGTCAAACGAGTGTTACACGATGTACAAGAAGGAGAATGTGGCGATCACACTGGGGGGCAAGCGCTTGCAAAGAAAATATTTCGATATGGGTATTATTGGCCTACTGTTAATCGCGATGCTGCAGATTATGCTAGAAAATGTGACAAATGCCAGAAACACGCTCGAATTCCTAGAGCCCCGCCTACTGAGATAACCCAAATGGTCAGTCCTTGGCCATTTGCGGTATGGGGAATAGATATCATCGGCACATTGCCTCTGGCCAAAGGTGGCGCGAAGTACGCCATCGTCGCAGTTGATTATTTCACCAAATGGGCTGAAGCTGAACCCCTTGCGACAATTACGACAAAGAAAGTAATCAACTTTGTGGTACGTAACATCATCTGCCGTTTTGGTCTCCCACATACTATCATCACCGATAACGGAACCCAATTCGACAGTGCTGAATTCAAGAATTTCTGTCCACGATTCCACATCCATAAGAAATTCTCTGCTGTAGCGCACCCTCAAGCAAATGGTCAAGTTGAAGCTGTTAATAAAGTTATCAAGTACATTCTAAAGAAGCGACTGGAGAAAGCTGGGGGCAAATGGGTCGACGAACTCCCTATGGCATTGTGGGCCTATCGAACGACTCATAAAACTGCAACCGGTCATACCCCGTTTTCTCTATCTTACGGCTCTGAAGCCGTTATTCCAATCGAAATGGAAGTGCACTCTCATCGTGTAACATATTATGATCCGAAAACAAATGCCATACTACTTGCTGAATCTTTGGATTTACTCGATGAGAAGCGCGAAGAGGCTGACTTGAGGACAGCCGCATATCGAAGTCAAGTCGCCCGACTGTACAATGCCAAGGTCCGTCCGCGAACCTTCGAACTCGACGATCTCATACTCAAAAGGGTCTATCCGGTTCCTTCGCACATGAAGCGAAATTGGGAAGGGCCGTATGTGATTTCACAAAAGCTCGGAGATGGCACGTTCAAATTATCGACCATTGACGGTCTTACTTTGCCGAGAGCTTGGAATAGCGAAAGTCTTCGTCGCTACTACATATAAAAGACTTTACTTATTTATTTTCTGTCAATTTATCCCTTTGCATTTTATTCTAGCATTTCGAGATTTAAATTTGTAATAAGGCAACTGACTTTGCCATATTTTCTCGTTTCAGCAATAAAATGCCATTTCTTCGAGCCAGAGCTGTGATTTACTGAATATGACATACAATATCACGATGCACGGAGAGCTAAGTTCCATCACGCGGTGGGATTTATTCAAATAGGGAGTGACAGTGATGCGACCGGTCACTCGCTAAGTGAAACCCGAGCTCGGGGGCAGAACACTACATCAACATCCACAGGGATTGATACACGACAATCCCTCCTCCAACTCCAAATTCCCAGAGTGCGAATTGGAGTATAAACTTCAACTCTCGGTTCCCGGAGCACGAACCGGAGTATAAATCCATCGCTCCCAGAGTGCGAGCCAACTCCAAATTCTAAGAGTGCGAATTGGAGTATGAACTTCAACTCTCGGTTCCCGGAGCGCGAACCGGAGTATAATTCCATCACTCCCAGAGTGTGACCTGACTCCAAATTCCCGGAGTGCGAACTGGAGTATAAACTTCCACTTTTGGTTCCCGGGGTGCGAGCCAGAATATAAAACTCTATCTCCAAATTCCCAGAGTGAGAATTAGAGCATAAACACCAACTCTTGGTTCCCAGAACGCGAACCAGAATGTAAGTCACTAACTTCAAATTTCCGGAGTGTGAATTGGAGTATAAACGTCAAATACAGGTTCCCGGAGAGCGAACTAAGTCATAAACGTTGATAATTAATATGTTCCCAGAATATGGGCCGAACTGTTAGTTGCAAATTGTGTTAAGTCCCCAAAGTGTGAACATGTATTCAAGGCTTATGACATATGTAAGCACGAGATAATCAATGCAATACTTAAGCAAAAAAGAAAAGAGTTGTTTTCCATTTTATCAACAAACAAAAAAGGAGTTTGATTACATGATAAAACAAAAAAACAATCCATAAAGTGGGTGCCGAATCCACACTTATACATGGCCTAGAAAAGGAGAAGTAAAAAGAATTGCCATTTCACAACCGCATGATAAAACGAGAAGTTCACTCCTTTTTCTTCCGGGGTTTCTTCTTCGGAGTTGAGCTGCTAGACCCACTACCCGGCTTCCTACGAGATTTTTTTACCTTCTTTGAAGCATCTTCAGGATCTGGCATAATATCCACGTCTTCCTCAGAGCTGGAAGGGATAGAGATCCTTTTGTGAGGACGAACCGGACGCAGAGAAGCCGTAACAGGTGGTGGAGCTTCGGCACTGGAAGTTATAGCTGTGCCGGCAGGAGAGGTAACCGTTAAAGGAGTTAAGCTTGGTGGAGCAACTTCACTTCCGGAACCACCGACCGTCGTCACCGCAGCCATTTCAGCGCTTATCTCGGCAAGGATTTCTTCTTCTCGGGAAGATCGAGCAGCGCTGGACACACTGACAGTCGGCATAAACGAGCTAAAAGTTGGAGCGACACCGCCCATTGCAAAGGAAGGATCGGTAAAAGGTTCACAGGGTTGCTTGAGAAGTTCCTCAATCATCTGAACATCAAACGACATTGAACTCCCCTCTCCCATCTCGCCGATTACGGCGGTAGTTGTAATAGCCTCAGTAACGACAGCTCCTTGCATTGACTGTGAAGTTTGTAGTACTGGAAGTACTAGCGCATCACTTTCAGTCACTGGTCGAAAAGAAATGAGAATAATTAGTCAAACGGTCTGTTCCAAGTTCATCATCCTAAAACACTTAAGGAAATATTTGAAATACCTTCTTTGCCTCGGCTCGGCGATGAGACGGGTTCGGAAACAGTAGTTGTACCAAGAGACAGTTCCGGTCGATCCGGGTTATAAGCAGGAACAATGTGTGAACCAACTGTAGCAGTAACCCCGGACGAGGTTGGGGCATCAACTGGAACATCCTCACTACCATGTGCGACTCCTGAACCCTCGCCAGTCTCCACATGGTGAAAACCGAGCCTCTCTCTCTCAGCAGAAATCATCGCTTCATGGAGAAGTTTCCTTTCCTCCTCGCTCAACAAGCGAGACTCGAGTTCAAATTCATCCACGGCACCTTCAGGGAGAGATGCTTTCTTGTTCGCCACCAATTTTCTCCAAGCATTGAGTATAAGCGTAGAAAAATCTCCGAGCCACGAGAGATTCCTGTGCTCGAGCACATTAGCATTGTAAGTATCAAGAAGCTCATCAAATTCGGCTTCAACCCTGAATATCTCTGCTTGAACTCTCCCTTCCACTTCTGCCTCCACCGCTTCAACTTTAGCAATTGCCGCGTCTTGCTCAGCTCGGAGAGACACGGCTTGCTCGCACGCTTCTTGTGCGGCCATGTTAGCGTCATCTTTTTCCTTGTTCAAGTCGGCAAACTTAGCCTTCAATTCCTCAAGCTCTTTGACCGCCGCATCCCGCTCGGTCTCAACATTTTTATACCGATGGCCCAAATCTTCAACTAAAGTGCAGTGCGCTTGTTGCATCTTCGCCATCTCAGCTAGTGTCTCATCGACCTTTTTTAGCGACTCCATTTCGGCCTTACGAGAAGATTCCGTTTCAGATTGAAGTATGTCAACAATACGGTTCTTCTGAGCCAAGTCTGCTTCCATTTTCTCAATAACTTTGGCTCGATCGAAGGCTAATTTCGAAGCTTTAACAGCCGCCCTGTACCATTCTTTATATTGAGCATAAAAATCACGGGTATAGCTGAGGGTGGTGTTCACAGCCTCTTCGGGAATTCTTTTGAGATTGGGTGGAAAGATATAGGCGTCGAAGCATATTTCTGGAAAATCTTTCTTCAGTTGAACAATTCTTATAGCCCCTTCACCAGACGGTTCAAGAGGGGCCTCCTCCACAGTTACGGTCGTAGCCGTATCAGTCCTTGAACGATGTGGACCAGGTTTTGAGATTTGTTGAGATGGCCGTTGTCGCGAAGGTTCAACTGCAGGTGCCTATCTTCTGGGTGGCGGAGGAGAACGAGAGGGTGAACGGTACCTTCGGTCCCTATCAGAACGCTCTTGGCTAGAATAATATCGGGAATGGTCCCTTTCACGATGCTCTTGCTCATAATGCCTCCGTTCACGATCACGGTCAGAATCCCTACGGCGAGATTCGTAGTAAGATGAAGAATGATGCACTCGCCGAAGTCTATCAAGTGTAGAAGGACGATCCGACATGGCACCTGTAAAAGAAGAAACAATTCAGTTAAGTACCGAGAAAAAGCACTGCAATGCATGTGTAAGTCGTGAAGTGTTGTGAAAAGTGTATAAATGCGCAAACTCCCCGACCAACCAGAAGCGTCGATTAATATAACGGGTAAAGATTCGCTTATATCAAGCGCTCCCCGGAGCTCTTCCAACCAGGACCCGTGGTAGAGAGATACGTAGTCCGGAATGGGAATATCGTCCAGCCCTGTAAAAAGGTCTCCAGACTGGCGAAGAGAGGCGCCTGAAACAGTAACCCCAGATTTGGAACGGGTTACGACTATAGACTTCCATCTCTTAAACTTAGTTACAGCAGCCTTGCCTTTCTGACCCTCTTCTATTCGGGAAAGGTCGGCTGCTATCTCAGTGTCCGTAGGCATTCTTTCATCATCGCTCACTTCTCTTATCACAACGCCAGGTTTTCTTTTTGCCACTTTCTTCTTCTTCCTCGAGGCCGATTTTGCCAACCCTTCAATTACAATACTTTGGCTCATCCCAATCAAACCCAATGTCCTTAAGTTATCATCGGTCAACAGCAAGTCAATGTGCCTTGAGTCGCTTGGGACCCTTTGCAAGCTTTGAACGACGCCTCTATAGTGCCCACCGGTAGGTCTCGAAATGATGGCTGTAAGAGTAATAGAGTATTAGTGTAAATATTAAAAGTGGCCATTCAAAGATGAATTATGATACTTACGTCTGGATAACCATCTCCTGCCAAACCCTGGGAGGCATCGAACAAAAAACCACTCGTTCTTGAAATAACTAAGCCTGGTCCAGGCCCCAGTCACAACCTGACCGCCTCCAGAAAAGTGAAAGACGGGCTATCGCCCCTACTCTTGAAATTGAATATGTGCCTGATCTCGTTAGGCCTTGGCGGGCGAAAAAGGCAATCCATAAATATGACAAAGACGCTATTCAGTAATGCATGCCCGTTGGGATGAAGTTGTGAAGGAGCAATTCCTAAATACGACAACATCTCTCTGATGTATTGGTTAAAAGGAGGAAGAGATCCAGCCGCGCAGGCATGACGGTAAAAGGCAGTATATCCTTCAGGTGGGTTATGTGGTCTGTCACTGGCACTAGGTAATAAAACATCGTCCAGAGATATGTTATGTTTCGAACATATCCGGCCCAACAGAGACTCCGAGATATTGGACTGGACAGAATCGACCGGATCTTCGATAAATATGTCCTCCGGAAACTCATCCGGAGCCGGATCTATGACTTCAGGAGGGATATCCGGAATCTCAAGCGCTGGAGGAGGCGAGCTTTGTACTTCTTGTTGTTGAGAACTTGAAGATTCCATAATTAACTAACTCACCAGAAAGCGGTGTTAAATACATAAAAAGCCCATGCATTCCCCCGGTGTAAAGTGTATAAATATGTCGTGTAGTGCAAGTGCTATGCATAACTTAAGCAGATTTTACAAGCTGAAACGAGATGTCCGAACGACGAAACTTTGGAATCTGAAGATGAAAATGACCGTCATCGTTGACCGTCACTTCCACGCCACCCCTATGTCATTGACCAATTCAAGTACCATTCTGTTATATTATTAGTTAAGTCACAGTTCCATCAACGAGTTTCAAAAAGGAGGTCAAGTCTTAACAGTCAAGATCGATTATGCAAGGCCAAAGCTCATTGGAGTCAAGTGTGCTGAAGTTCATTAAGTTTATTAAAGTTCAACTTGAAATTGGTCGAAGATCAGATGATGGAACGAGTCAGAAAAATTGGATTCTTTGAGTTGAAGGCGTTTGAATCCATCAAATCGAATCGATGTGCTTCGAATCCATGTGGTTCGACTCGATATACTTCAAGATGGAGAAAACACTTCGAATCCGTGAGCACTAAGTGACTTCGAATCGATCAACATTCAATACCTTCGAATCGATCAAGGTATTGACACTTCGAATCGATCGACACGAGGCCTTTTTTCTTTGCAAGCATCGATTCGAAGCCCTGTAATCAACATCAATTCGAATAGCTCCATTCTGGACCAATGCGAGGCAAAGAAAAACAGTACTCCTCCGGATCTTTGCTTCTCCAAGGAAGTTTCAACGCTTCGCTATGCTTCGAAGCATCGATTCGACCCATTCCGTTCAGATCTCACAACTCCTCGAAATTTTCAAGAAGAAAAGGTCGAATCGATGTCAAAGACTTCCAGTTCTATCATTCCTTACTCGGCTTGATCCATCAGTTACCTGATTTAGTGAAATCACAAGGGAAAGCTTAAAGAAATTCGATCGATTCGTGGAAGACGCGCTTGTTCTAGCTCTGGAAGATCGGTTCGAAGAAGAAGCTACAGCAACAGTGAAAAGTAAAAAGTGAAAAAAGAGCCCAGCCTCACGTATTTATATGGATTCCAGGAAAGGTTCGTGGCGTTTCGTCTCCCGGTTGACCTGACCGTTTGCGACCGGCCACAGACCACATCGATTCAAACAACTGTTTTCGAAACCACCACGTCCGAATCCATCACGACAACGTATATTTCATGACCTCGAATCCATCGTGGCTTCGAATCCCTCACAACTTCGAACCCATCAAGACGACATCGATACGAGGCATCATTGATACGAAGCAATTGAATGAGGGGTGAATTAAAAATCCTATCGATCCGAAGATTATCGAGTCGAATGGCCGATTTCGAATCCATCAGAAATCGCCGGCGGGAACGAACACATTGCTTCGATGTGAAAAATTACCTGTTTACCTTTTTACACCGATTCAGGAAAGGATCGGTACGAGAGGATGATCATAGACAATCATAAAAACAATGTTTCAACTTGAATATCAAATCGGTTCAGGAGAGGATCGATGCAGAGTTCGATAACCAACCGAATTGTCAATAACTTGCAATCACGCAACGTTAGCCAAAGACAAGGTAACACATATATGCATATCTGTCTGGCTAATATTTGATCCTGGACATTCACAGGGACCAGATGCACATCTCATCGTGATTTCAACGGAAGACAGCCAATCACAATCATACGACAGTTGATTACAGCAATACAAAATACAACTTTCAGCAGAGCATGTCATAGTTGTCCAACGTGGGATTGCAGCTCTTCAAAGCATGTCATGTTTACACAAGACGTACTTTGGGGGGCAAATGTTATCCCGCCTTTTGGTAAGGCCGAGATACCAAGGAATTGACAGGAGAGACAAGGGTCGTACGTCCCCAACATTGGATAACTACGAATATCAATGAATTTTTCCCGAGCCCGGATCGGGCTACAATTGATAAGATACGCCAAGCAAAGCCAAGGAAACCAATTGTTTGCGCCAAAATTGGTCACAAACACCCAATACCGCGAAAGCACCCGTTTACGTACTCAAATTAATAATAATCAACACAGTTCTCAGCAACAATCAATATAGAATTCAGATCTAAGCAACTAATCACAATAATTCACAGGCAATAATCACAAACACAGGATTTATAGTGGTTCGGCGTTCGTGCCTACGTCCACTTTGAAGGTTTTCTCTTTATTGCTTCACTTGATGATCTTATTCAATTACAACGGGTTGTAGCTTTGAACTTGATAATCTTAATTGATTACAACGGATTATAGCTTTGAACTCTGAACTCAACAGCAATAGTGACGAATAGGATTGAATTCAGCAGAGTCTGGACTTGCTTTCTCCCTTCTGAATCTCCTCCCCCTTTTCTGAATGACCAGGGGCTCTATTTATAGGCGTGGAAGGCCAAAATCCCGCCCAAAACCTGGAGAGGCTGCTTGGCACGTGACGGGGGGGCCCACAGGCCCGCGTTCTTGGACTGCGTGCCCAGTTTGGCATCGATTCGAAGTGAACTTCGAATCGATCAAAAAATTGTCCAATTGCGATGAAACTTGGCGTGGACGTTCTTCATCATGTAATCAAGCTTCTGTGAAAATTTCATGGCATTTGGATCAAGAGATTGAGAGATATGATCGATTCAAGGTGATGCATTTCGGTACGCTGGCAACTTCGAACCGATCCTATGGGTCGTTCGAACCCATATGTTTCGAATCCATATGGTTCGAACCCATAGGTTCGAATCCATATGGTTCGAATCCATACGGTTCGAAACCATAGGTTCGAATCGAACCTGTTGCATGAGGGGGCAGCGGCGCTTCGAATCGATGGCTCTGGATCGATTCGAAGTTGTTTTTAACGTATAGGGTTCAAAGACAGCATGGACTCGAAGCTTGTGATGGGTTTGAAGCTTGAGGTGGACACGAAGTGGTGATGGATACGAAGTTGATGGACGGATTCGAAGTAGTGATGGATACGAAGTTGATGGATGGATTCGAAGTAGTGATGTATACGAAGTTGATGGATGGATTTGAAGTGGTGATGGATACGAAGTTGATGGATGGATTCGAAGTAGTGATGGATACGAAGTTGATGGATGGATTCGAAGTGGTGATGGATTCGAAGTAGTGATGGAGTCGAAGCATGAATTGGCTTGATGGATTCGAAGGGAGACGTTGGCTGATGGATTCGAACGTCGCCTCTTCCTATGGGTTCGAATATGATGGGTTCGAAACAGATGGTTTCGAACACGATGGTTTCGAACACGATGGGTTCGAATATGATGGGTTCGAACATGACGGGTTCGAACCGAGCAATGTGTACCTTCTTAACTTGAATCCATCATAACTTGAGCATATGACCTCGGATTGACTTGAAATTTGAAATGCTGGCTTCTATGGTCTTTCTTGTCATGCCTTATTAATTGTGGCCTGATCCGGGCTCGGACAGAATTCATCGATATCCATAGTGAGGTGAAATACGACCAATCTCTGAGGCGAACTATTTTCTGTCTTTGACCAATCTTTTGGTATCACGGCTTTTGCCCAAAAAGCGGGATAACATTTTGCCCCCCAAAACATGCCTTGCGGTAGCAAGGTGTGTTTTGCAATGCCTTGAGCTGGATGTTCATATCCTGTCGTCAACCTGTAAAGAACTTGATAGTTTTATATGTCCTCAAATGATGATCGTTCGTGATCGAGTTTATTCGGGATGGAGCGCGGCCGTTCATGGTCAAGTGCCTAACTTCAGATGACGATCGTTCGTGATCGAGTCATTTGAGGTAAGGTGCGACAGTGCGCGGTCAAGTGGTGGACCTTAAATGACGACCGTTCGCGATCGAGCCATTTGAGGTAAGGTGTAGCAGTCAGCGATCAGGTGGTGGACCTCCAATGACGACCGTTCGCGATCGAGTCATTTGAGGTACAGTGAGTTGTGTCGTTACAGTGAGTTGTGCCGTTCGAGGCGGGCCTCAAATGACGACCGTTCGCGATCGAGCCATTTGAGGTAAAGTGAGTTGTGCCGTTCGAGGCGGACCCCAAATGACGACCGTTCGTGATCGAGCCATTTGAGATGGAGTGAGTTGTGACCGTTCGTGATCGTGTGCCGTTCGAGGCGAGTTTGTGACTGTTCAAAGTCGGGTGCCGTTCGAGGCGAGTTGTGACCGTTCGCGGTCGGGTGCCGTTCGAGGCGAGAAAACGCGCCCGGGAGGGCTTGATGTTTTGAATGCCAGGGTCACGTTCGGATGAGTTCCTGGATTGTTTGTGTGCCTATTGAAGGCGAATCAGTGTACCCGGAGGGGCTTGATATTGTTGATTCCAGGTTCACGTTCGCGTGGGTCCCTGGATCATTTGTTTAGGTATATCACTATCTCAAAGCATGCCTAAGGACCGTTCGCGACCCCGTACATGTGCAAGTAGCCTAGCCATTTCAGAGTTATCAGAATCAAATATTTATTCAACGGGTGAGCTTTTAAAAACAGAAATGTCCAAACAAACCAAGTTCAAGTGTCCAAATCAACATGAAATAAAAGCAAAGCAAAGATGTCAAAGTGTAAGTTCCCACTACGAAACATTCAATGATCATTCAGAGCATGCCTGGAGAACGTTCGCGATCTCGTACATGTGTAAATGATTCGATTGCGTTAGTGGGAGCTTGCGACTCGTTCATCGTTATTTTAACTAATTGATAACCAAACGGCGTCCTGGTTTAGGGTTGCCCCTGGTTGATGTAGACGGTGTCCGCTCTGGCTCCTCCGCTGAAGCTCGCCTCCTCACATACTGAAGGAGCATGTCGTTCCTGATGTGTCCTTCCACCTCGTCCTTCAGATGCCTACAATCATTAGTGTTATGACCGTTTAATTCATGAAATACGCAAAACTTATCTGATTTTCTTTCGCTTGAGGTTGGATCCCTCCGCATTGGTCTGCGATACGGAATCTGCTCCTTGGTATCCTGATAAATGCGTTCCAAACTCTCAGTCAGCTCGGTGTAAGTAGTGAATCGCGGCTCTCTCCGCTGCCGTTTTGACCTGTCATCATAATCCTCAGTCCTTCGTTTTCCTTTATCCTTGTCCGAGTCCTTTTCGATAGGCTTTTTGTCTTTAAGCATATAAACTTCTATTCCCTCTCCTTCTTCTCTTTCTGCATTTGCGTCCTCTAAACGTAAAAACTTTTCTGCCTCGTTGTAGAATTCCTCTAGATCCACGGGTGGATCTTTAGTCAATGAATTCTTGAATTCTGTGCCGTCAGCTACTACGGACACAGCTGCCATTACCACCATGGACGGATCCGCTCGGTCCACTGACGCTGCTGCTGCTGCTGCATTGAATCGTGCTAGATAACTTCTCAAGGTCTCTCCGGCTTTCTGCTTTAAGGTTGCCAAAGTCATCACATTCTTGGGTCTCGTAATGTGAACCCTGAATTGCCTCATAAATCTCTCAGTTAAACCATTCCACGTTCCGATGGATTCATTCTCTAATTGCCTAAACCACAATGCTGCAATATCTGTCAAGTATAATGGAAAGCACCAGGACATAACCTCCTCTGGTGCCCCCAGCACTTCCATATGCCTCATATACTTCGTTAGATGAACCGTGGGGTCCGTTCTTCCGTCATACGTGTCCAACGATGGTAACTTGAAATCCGGTGGGTTTCTAGCTTGTCTAATTGCCGAAGTGAAAGGACTCCTATTAACATCCTCCAAATCCTTGTTTACCAAACCGCTTCTCATAGCTCTTCTAACCATCTCCGCCAATCTGTCGTTGTCACCGAGGTGCAATCTTCGTTCATTACTTTCAACCTGCCCCCCGAGTTCACGAGGGAATTCTGGAATCTGCCCCCTTGACTGACCGTTCATTCCTCTGTTGCCTCCAGGTTGCGTGGGCACTCCTCTCTCTCCCTCCGGGACTAGATCTTCGTGCTCCAAGTGTGCGCCTCCTGGTCCAGGTGCTATTCCGGATGGTCCTGCTCCGTTCTGAACTCCATCGGTTTCTCTATTCTGTGCTCCAAGTTGTCCAATTTGTTGGAATAAGCTCTGAATCAACTCCTCCTGCCTCTTCATCATTGTCTCCATTTCGTCCCTAGTGATGTAGATTGATGCTTGATTCCCTCCTGAGGAGGCCTCTTGACTTCCTTGTGGTTCACTTCTCTCAGGCCTTGGCCTTCTACTCGATTGTCTCGTCATAATTTCTAGATCTGAACTCCTGGATTTTCAAATTCAACTTCTTCCTGAATTAGCCTTCTCAGTGAAAGCACCAAAATGTTTGCGCCAAAATTGGTCACAAACACCCAATACCGCGAAAGCACCCGTTTACGTACTCAAATTAATAATAATCAACACAGTTCTCAGCAACAATCAATATAGAATTCAGATCTAAGCAACTAATCACAATAATTCACAGGCAATAATCACAAACACAGGATTTATAGTGGTTCGGCGTTCGTGCCTACGTCCACTTTGAAGGTTTTCTCTTTATTGCTTCACTTGATGATCTTATTCAATTACAACGGGTTGTAGCTTTGAACTTGATAATCTTAATTGATTACAACGGATTATAGCTTTGAACTCTGAACTCAACAGCAATAGTGACGAATAGGATTGAATTCAGCAGAGTCTGGACTTGCTTTCTCCCTTCTGAATCTCCTCCCCCTTTTCTGAATGACCAGGGGCTCTATTTATAGGCGTGGAAGGCCAAAATCCCGCCCAAAACCTGGAGAGGCTGCTTGGCACGTGACGGGGGGGCCCACAGGCCCGCGTTCTTGGACTGCGTGCCCAGTTTGGCATCGATTCGAAGTGAACTTCGAATCGATCAAAAAATTGTCCAATTGCGATGAAACTTGGCGTGGACGTTCTTCATCATGTAATCAAGCTTCTGTGAAAATTTCATGGCATTTGGATCAAGAGATTGAGAGATATGATCGATTCAAGGTGATGCATTTCGGTACGCTGGCAACTTCGAACCGATCCTATGGGTCGTTCGAACCCATATGTTTCGAATCCATATGGTTCGAACCCATAGGTTCGAATCCATATGGTTCGAATCCATACGGTTCGAAACCATAGGTTCGAATCGAACCTGTTGCATGAGGGGGCAGCGGCGCTTCGAGTCGATGGCTCTGGATCGATTCGAAGTTGTTTTTAACGTATAGGGTTCAAAGACAGCATGGACTCGAAGCTGTGATGGGTTCGAAGCTTGAGGTGGACACGAAGTGGTGATGGATACGAAGTTGATGGACGGATTCGAAGTAGTGATGGATACGAAGTTGATGGATGGATTCGAAGTAGTGATGTATACGAAGTTGATGGATGGATTCGAAGTGGTGATGGATACAAAGTTGATGGATGGATTCGAAGTAGTGATGGATACGAAGTTGATGGATGGATTCGAAGTGGTGATGGATTCGAAGTAGTGATGGAGTCGAAGCATGAATTGGCTTGATGGATTCGAAGGGAGACGTTGGCTGATGGATTCGAACGTCGCCTCTTCCTATGGGTTCGAATATGATGGGTTCGAAACAGATGGTTTCGAACACGATGGTTTCGAACACGATGGGTTCGAATATGATGGGTTCGAACATGACGGGTTCGAACCGAGCAATGTGTACCTTCTTAACTTGAATCCATCATAACTTGAGCATATGACCTCGGATTGACTTGAAATTTGAAATGCTGGCTTCTATGGTCTTTCTTGTCATGCCTTATTAATTGTGGCCCGATCCGGGCTCGGACAGAATTCATCGATATCCATAGTGAGGTGAAATACGACCAATCTCTGAGGCGAACTATTTTCTGTCTTTGACCAATCTTTTGGTATCACGGCTTTTGGCCAAAAAGCGGGATAACACCAATGTTCCGAATTTCAAGACAATCCGATTTTATATGCTCAAGTTATCACCAATGGAAAGTGGCAGAGTTAGCTATAGTTCGAATCCATCAAAGGTAGGGCCTTCGTTCGAATCCATCAGAGGTAGCCACGCTTCGAATCCATCTACACCTGCCTTGGTTCGAATCCCTCGAAGTATTCCCATCTTCGACTCCATCCCATGAAAGTCCTTCGAATCCATCAGAGGTAGCCACACTTCGAATCCATCCACACCTGCCTTGGTTCGAATCCCTCGAAGTATTCCCATCTTCGACACCATCCCATGAAAGTCCTTCGAATCCCTCAAGCGGAGAAATCTTCGCATCGACCAACTATGAAATACTCTGACCGATACGAAGGGCATGTACGAGGATATCGTCGAATCCATAACTTCGAACCCACCAAGTCATAGCAGCTAAAACCAAGGATTCGACCCAGTAAACTCGGAGAAAAAGGTGGGTCAACCCGAGAAGCGCGCGCGCCACGTCACCAGGCACATACTCGACCGATCGATTCGACCCTATCGATTCGAAGGGATCGATTCGAAGCACATATATCAACTGAAAATGCAATCTTGAATCGATCATAAATTGAGATCTACAAGTCCAAATGCTACGAAATTTTCACAGGAGCTTGCATATACATAGAAGAATGTCCACGCCAAGTTTCATCACGATTGGACACTTTTTTGATCGATTCGAACCGAGGGTCGAATCCATCCCAAAGTGGGCCCGGATCTCCAGAATTTGGCCATGTGGGCCCCCCACACGTGCCAGAAGTGGTCTCCCCAAATTTTAGGCGAAATATCAGCCTCCAGCACTTATAAATAGAGCCCCCGGTCATTCAGAAAGGGGATCGGAGAATTTTGAGAGTAAAAAAACGCCCGGATGCTGCCAGAATTGCTTAAGAGCACCACTGCTGCCTTTGATTTCGTATTTTGGCTTACTACTTGTTGTACTTTAACATTAAAAAGTTGTATTCTCCGAATATCAAGCAATAAAGTAACAAAACTTCATAGTGGACGTAGGCAAAACGCCAAAACACTCTAAATCGTTGTCTCTTGTGCAATTTACTTCCTGCTATTTGGAGTTTTTGTTAGATAATCCACGTTTTAATTTAATTTCTTCATTTATTATCTCTTCAAAAACTTCCGACGAGTGTTGTGCCCAATTTTGACACAAACAATTTAAATTGAAATTATTCCACTCATGTCAACTTAAATAACACAAAACACGACTTATTAATGGAGTGTATATATACAAATGAGAATCATCACAGAATCACAGAAATATAACATCACAGAATAGTGCAGCGGAATTACAACATAGTCATAAAAGTAGTTCATGAAGCTACCCATAAATACAACAATGTCTCAAATAAAATGAAATAGAACAACATAGAAGTCCAATAGTCCAAATAGAAAGTGCAATACTGATAAGAAAAGATAATGATAGTCTTCGGTCTTCAGCTCTAAGCATAACAGCAACAACAATCCTCCGTCTGGTCCAAGCATAAGCATAAATAAACACTCGAATCAGGACATATATTCTTATACAGATAATATGGTTCAAATTCACAATAACAATAACTCAAAGATGAATGGAATAACATCTTTCAGGATCCGTTAAACTATCTATACATAATAATGTACGATAAATAGATAATGTCTAACTGTAAAGTAAAATATCAAAATAGTGTTAAGGCGTTACCATTGTTCCCCTTAACACATTTTATATATAGCATTATAGACTATACAGCACTATAAACTCCACTGTAAACTAGCGGGATATCAGGGAGTACTCCATAGGTATAATACAAAACAAATTCATAGTGGTCGCGTATATAGGGATACAAGTATGACAAGGCACATGAGGCGATACCCAAGATAGTGAAACTACCGTTTGCCTGATCCGGACTGGTGAGAACGCATCGCCGCAACGATCGCAACACCGCAAAACAACACTCCAAATTCAAGGGTGTGCACCAATCAATAACAAGTAATGAGTAGTTTACGAAGAAGTGTGTTCGCTCGAGGTAGCTAACCCCATTTCGCTTGGCACGACTCCTGTTTTAGTCATTTTCAATTTGACACAAGTGTCAAGGCTATCCATTATCGTTCAGTTTCTTCAATCATCACGTACGTCATTCCAACCACTTCATTCTAGATCACACTCCGCGTACAGTTATTAAAGTGGTTTTCAGTTTAGACAGTGAGTATGTCCTTAACCGATTTCGGTCTCTTTAATAATCTTCGAAATTATTTCACCGATTGGTCATTTAATATATTTTAAAACCAAATCAATTTCAATTTCAATTAGAATTTGTAACCATTATTTCATCTGTCTTTCTAAACCAATTTCCAAAATTTAGGTTTCATAACTTTCAAATTTCCATTCCAAAATTCTATAATTCAATTTCAAAAGTTAAATTTAAACAATTCAAATATACATTTAAATTCATATATAATTTTCATTCCATAATCATTTAAAATAAATTTAATTTAACGTTCAAATCGATTTAAACACATTTATCGATTTCATTAAATATTCATTAAATTAATTTATCATTTAAAGCAATTTCTATTAAATTTCCAATTCATTAAATTAATTTCTTAAGTTCGACTTTATTATATCAAAGCTTACAAATTTAATTTAAATTAAATTTGTCAAATCCAATTCTTAAATTACAAGTCTTTCATTTGTTTCGATAAAATGCATTTTATTGCTTGTAAAAGAAATTCAATTTCATTAATTACATAGTTACAATTTCCAAAACTCAATTAATAAAGAAACTTAGTTTCACTTATTTAAGAGGTTCAATTTCACTTAATAAGAATTTAATTTAATTTAATTATTAAACAATTCAATCTCATTAAATTATCAAATAATTTCAAATCTTAATTATTACTAATTTCAAAACTTAATTATTAGTAATTTTAAAACTTAATTATTACTTATTTCAAAACTTAATTATTAATAATTTCAAAACTTAATTATTAAATAATTAAATTCTAAACAATGTTCTTTCGCCAATTACTACGTTAATATTTTGTTTCAAAATTCAAATATTCACATTTTCCTTTCATTAAAATTTAAACTCCAATTTTATTTCAAAACCTTATTAGTATTAAAATAAAATCATTATTTTATTTAAATCAATTTATTTACCAATCATGTTTAATTTAATTCTCTATCCTAAGTCAAAGTTTATTTGGGTATTTATCATTTCAACCGGATTCCATTTCAATTCAAAATCAAAGCATAACAAAGGAAACTTGCAGTGTGATAACTGGGATGGTGTCAAAGTAAATAAACAAGCAATAGCAACCATCCATAACAATTCAATAATTTATTTAAATAATCCTGAAATAATCGTATTAATTTACATTTGTTGTTAATGCAAATTAATATAATTATTTCTAGAATCTACACTATCATTTCATGTAGATTAAAGATTATTACACTAATTATTTACATGGTTCTTCACTTGTCATTCATTATCAAGTTTTATACTACAACAATTAATTCAATATACATTCAATGGTTCAAAGTATACTTAACCAAATTCTACATGTCAATTAATTTAACAATTAAAAGGGGTCATATTTAACTAATCAAATTTAATATATAAATCCATTTATGTTGTTAGCTATCCTATATCAAATTAAATTATCGCTTTAACAATAACCATTAGCATCAAATTTCAACATCACATAACAATCATTCATCAACCAAACTTGTATAAGAATATAAGTCGTGAAAATCAATTCACTTTTCGTGGATAAAGAAATTGACAGGGAAGCACGAAGAAGCACGAATGGAGTCGGTACAATACGAACAAACAGACACTATAATTATCGACAAAAGAGAGACGATATTAATACAATGAACGTTCATATATAATCTATAAAATTATATAGATGCACTTACTTATGACGGAGAAAATAACGAAAGCTGAAAATGGATGCTGCTGCAAAAGAAACTCAGTCGGTTGCTGCAACAACAGAGAAAAGAAAGATGGTTACTATTTATTCAGCAACCAAAATATATTCAGTATATATATTTCTCAGCACTGTTTGGACGCAACAGTTCTTCCCACTTCCACAAATCGATATTGTCCCTTCCCATCTTTGTAAAACCACTTTTTTAAGAAAAAAAAAACAGTCGTTTAAAACCAAACACGCGACACACCCATACTGACGCACGCAACACGCATTCTAAACAAATAGATAATGTTATTTAAATAAACTTCTTTTTTTCTCTTTACAGAACAAAGCATTCCTCCCCACTCACACGCAAGTACCCATCAAGACACAGCTTCAACCCAATTACGTCTTTCCCTCCTCATCATGCAGCAACACCAATGCATGCACGCGATATTTCACAAACACTGGAACGCATGCACGCACGCATCTCTTTTTTTTAACACGTAGAAAACTGTTTCCAGAATATACATAGCCTATATATATGCATGCGTTTCGCCAAACATTCACGGCATGAAACAGGGGTACATGGCTCGGCTGGCACTAGGGGTGTCTCGAGTTTTGATGGTGTTGACATGGCAGCATGAGTGGTGGCATGGTGGTTTGGGTTTGAATCTAGAGCGGGTTCGTCTCAGGTGATGGCTTCGGTAGTTGGAGGGTGAAGTCAAGGGTAGGCGACACACGAAGGGGTATGTGGTGGCTCGGTGGGTGAACAAGCAGGCGAGGGGAAGTGCGGGGTGGCGGAGGTGGAGATGGCGAAGGAGGGTAATTTGTTGGAGACTCGGTCACGGCCGAGGTGGACGGTGACGGAAAGGGGAAACAAGCAGTGGTTTCGGGTAGTGGGTTGCATGGGTTTTGGGTCGCAAGTGGTGAAGGTGACGTGGGACTCGGCTGGAGTGGGGTGAGGTGGCGAAGGCTGAGGAGAGTGGTGGCTTCCTTTGGTTTCGGCCATCTTTTTTGTGTTTTATAAATTTCCAGTAAAAGAAATGAAAAGAAGAAGGAGGAGGGGGTTGTTTAACTGAAGAGATTTCGAATGAATTGAATGAAACAGTATGTTCTTTTTTACTTTATAAAATTTAAAGTAAATTTATATTGCTTTGTAATCCGAAACATCACTTCCCTTCCCAATTTTTCTCACAACTTCTCACGCAATTAGGTTAGCTTCCAACCACCCAATTTAATATCAGCTGAGATCATCATTTTTCAAATTCAAGTTCATATGGGTTAAAGAGTTTGGGCTGAAATTGTTTAACCAGTCCATCCGGAACGGTTAAATTAATGCGACTATTTTCACATCGGACTCCGATTTACACGAATGAATATACTGTTTTGACCAGTGCAATGATGCGCTTCCAACGGTACACAGATAATTGCGATACGATAGTTTTATAAAAATTCGAATTTACGCTGCTTAAATTGTTCGATTTACAAAACAATTTAAATGGAACAGGCGATGACGGTATTTGACGAAACGAATTACAACGTCTTGATCAGATAAATTTTTACAGCATTCTGTGTAAAATTTTTTGGATTTGAAAGATAAATTTTACTCAGCTTTAAATGAACTAATATACAGTAAAACGCGAACGAAATTTACTGTAATATTTTGCGATGAACTTTTCCTATATTCACATCTAACTGGACACATCTTATAAATAAAGTTTGGACGTTAATTGAGATCGTATAAAAATTTCTAATTTTTAAATTAAAACGATGGATTTAAAAATTTAAATTGGGTCGGAAATCCAGGGTCGTTACAATCTCCCCCACTCAAAACTTTTCGTCCTCGAAAAGGAACGAGACGAGTGAAGTAGGAATGAAGTAAGCAGAAAAGTCAAGATAGATTTTAAGAGAATTGAATTATACCTGAAATTAGTAATTCGGGGTTTGAATCCCGAATACTATCCTCAGTTTCCCATGTGCAATCTCGCTCATCTGCACTCCACTGTACTTTGACGAGATTTACCGACTTCCTTCTAAGTTGTTTGGTATCACGATCGACTATCTGAAGTGGCTTTCGCTCAATAGTCAGGTCAGGCTCGATAACTATGTCTTCCATTTGAACAATGGGAATGGTTATAGATGGATCGTGCATAACTTTGCGAAGATGTGAGACGTGGAACACATTGTGCACACCGGCGAACTTCTCTGGTAATGAAACTCTACAGGCCAATGTTCTGACTCTTTCAATAATCTCAAACAGACCAACAAATCTGGGAGCTAGCTTCCCTTTCCTTCCAAATCGAACAATATTCTTCAAAGGCGACACTTTCAGAAATACTTTGTCTCCTACACTGAATTCGAGATCTCTCCTCCTTTTGTCAGCATAGCACTTCTGTCTATCCTGTGTCGTCTTTATCTTCTTCCTGATTTCTTCAACTTCTTCGAAAGCTTCCATAATTATTTCTAGACCAAGCACTAGTCGATCACCCGACTCGATCCAACAAGCTGGCAATTTGCACAGCCGTCCCTATAACGCTTCGAACGGTGCCATACCAATGCTTTCCTGATTTATTTAAAGATAATTAATTCAAATTCAAATATACTTATTCAAATTTGAAATTCAATTTCTTTACCTGGTAACTATTATTATAAGTGAATTCAACCAAATGAAGATGGTCTTCCCAGGATCCACCAAAATCTATAATACAAGCTCGGAGAAGGTCTTCCAAAATTTGATTCACCCTCTCAGTTTGGCCATCTGTCTGAGGATGATAAGCTGTGCTCAGATTCAGTTTGGTGCCTAAAGCATCATGAAATGCTTTCCAAAATTTACTGGTGAAAATAGGATCTCTATCGCACACCATGAAGTTTAACAACTTCTCTCATGTATATCTCGGCCAAATTCGAAGCAGTACGAGTGGACTTGACTGGAATAATATGAGCGGACTTCGTTAGTCTATCGACAATCACCCATATGCTTTCGTTACCCTTCCTTTTCCTTGGTAGCCCATCAATAAAGTCCATAGAAATCTGCTCCCACTTCCAACCTGGAATCTCTAGGTTGAAGCAAACCTGCTGTCTTCCGGTGATCAGCTTTAACTTGTTGGCAAGTTGTGCATCTGCTAACATAGGTAGAAATATCGCGCTTCATCCCACTCCACCAATATAACTTCTTCATATTTTGATACATCTTAGTGACACCGGGATGAAATGGAAGCGAAGATTGATGGTTTTCTCTCAGCACTTCCTGTCTTAGACCATCAACATTAGGAACACAAATACGATTGTCAATTCTCAAGACTCCATTACTATCAACTTGTGCACCCATCTTACTGTTAGCATTTCCGACTCTTCCGAGAACTATTTCTTTGATGAGATAGAGCAAAGTGTCCTCGTATTGCTTGGCTATAATACGATCCATAAGAGCTGGGGAGACGGCGAGCTGGAATAGCATTCCTTCAACTAGATTACAACATGCCATTGCTTGGTTTCTGCTCAAAGCATCGGCTATGGCGTTTGCTTTCCCTGGAGTGTAATTAATATCAAGATCATATGCAGCTAAGAATTCGAGCCATTGGACTTGTCTCTGATTCAAATCCTTTTGCGAGAAAATATATCTCAATGACTTGTGGTCAGTGAATGACTCGAATTTGGTTTCCAATAAATAGTGCCTCCATAGCTTAAGAGCAAATACAACCGCACGAAGCTCTAAATCATGAGTTGCGTAATTTGCTTCATGGGTCTTTAACTGACGACCCGCATAGGCAATAACCTTTCCTCTTTGCATTAAAACTGCTCCTAATCCATCACGGCAGGCATCAGTATAGACGGTCAATCCTTCACTACCGTTAATAACTGTAAGAACCGGGGCAGATGTCAATCTTCGCTTCATCTCATTGAAAGCAGCTTCACACTTTTCACTCCAAATAAATTTCACATTCTTTCTGGTCAGTGCGGTAAGTGGGGCAGCAATACGAGCAAAGTTTTCTATAAATCTGCGATAATAGCCGGCCATGCCCAAGAAACTGCGGATTTCTGTACGAGTTTTGGGAGTCTCCCAATCCTACAAATTCCAAGGATTCGAGTTTAGATGGTGATAAGTTGTTTAGATAGAATTGACAAATAAGGATAGAACTTACATTGATTACAGCGATCTAAGCTGGATCGATCGAAATCCCGTTTTTCGAAACAATATGGCTAGGAAATCGAACTTCATCTCTCCAAAAGTGGCATTTCAAAAACTTGGCTTTAAGCTGATGGCTGCGAAGAGTTTCAAGAACAAAAGCCAAATGTGACTTATTCTCTTTCTCATCCTTAGAGAAGACGAGAATATCATCAATGAAAACAGGAACGAACTTTTTAAGAACATCTCGAAAAACTCTATTCATCAAGTCGACGAAATAAGCTGGAGCATTAGTGAGGCCGAACGGCATAACTAGCCATTCATAGAAACCATTTTCAGTGTGGAATGATGTTTTAGGAATGCAATCCTCAGCAATCCTGAGTTGGTGAAAGCCGGTAGCCAAATCAAGTTGGGAGAAAACTTTAGCTCCATGAAGCTGGTCGAATAGATTGTTGATGCGGGGCATCGGTTACCTGTTCTTGTGTGTGACCTTGTTTAGCTCTCTATAGTCAACACACATTCTGAGAGAGCCATCAGATTTTGTGACAAATACAACTGCAGCACCCTATTCTGAATGACTTTGCCGAATCAAGCCTTTAGCAAATAAATCTTCAATTTGAACATTCAATTCTGCCTTTTCTTTAGAAGCCATTCTCCTAGGAGGGAGAACTACTGGTCGTGCACCAGGGATAAAATCAATGCGGAATTTGATTTCCCATGGAGGTAGTAGAGAATTGACTTCTCCAAACACATCAGAAAAGAATTGGACAACTGGAGTAGAGCTTAGTTCATTTGGATGAGAGTCAAGAGAGAATATAAAACTCCCAGCACATTCTTGAGGCGATTTACCTTTAATAACTAAAGGCATGCTCTTATCGTCAATAAGAGAGGTTCGAGCTTTTCATGAAATAACGGCTTCGAACTTCCGCAGCCAATCAATACCTAATAGGATATCGAATGCCTCGAATCCAAGTACAAAGAAATCCCAAGTGAAACGATGCATGCCATACATAAGCGTGACATATTTGCATACCCTTTTAAGGTTAGCGGGCCCTCCAATAGGGTTAGATACACATAAGAAGGTAGATGCAAGAATAGGTTCCAATCCAAGTTTATTACATTAATTAATAGATATGAAACTATGTGTTGCTCCGGTGTCAAATAGAACTCTAACAGGTGAAGAATGCAACATGAAAGTACTCTGTAAAGTACCTTGATTATCTGGAACTTCCGGGGCAGGTATGGAAATAGCAAAAACTCCTGATGGGGTACCTCTCTTCTGTGTTGGGCAGTCTTTCTTAAAGTGTCCTGGCTGTAAGCAAATGTGACAAACATCTCTCTTGGCCATCTGAGCCGGTGGCAGAATAGCTGCACCCTTTAGGGATGGGCAACTACTGGCATAATGACCTTTCTGATTGCAGTTGAAGCAGGTAATAGAGGAGTTGTCAATGGGCTTCTTCTAAGAATAGCCAAGCCCGGATTTCTTCCGCCAGTTCTTCTTCTGTTGCTCAAAATTTAGCTTCCTCTTCCCAGTCTGACTAGAGGATGGCTGAGTAACTGGAGCTTTAGTGACTGATGTTCCCTTTGGCTTTCCTTCATATCTAAGAGCAAAATCCATCAACTCAGTGAAAGTTCCATGGACATGAGCTGTGAGGAGTTCGTAATACTCCGGACGTGCTCCATGGTGAATTTCTTATTCTTCAGTAGAGGTGTATCAATCAAACCGGGTCCGAACTTGGAGAGTTCGTTAAACTTCTTTTCATACTCAAAGAAAGTCATATTGCCTTACTTGAGGTCCATAAATGATCGATAAAGCTGGGCCTTTCCGAATGTTGGCATCCACTGAGCTGTAAAGGAATCCCTATTTACAAGTGATAAGAAGATGAGTCAAAATTTGATGAGATAAAAGGAATTTATTTAGATGTAATTTAGATAGATTTCTACCTAAACTGGGCCCAAGTGATGGTTTCCTCATCAGTACGAGAAGTGACCGACTCCCACCAATTCTGTGACGCATCCTGAAGCTGCCAAGTGGCCAACTTACGCTTTTGAGCGTCATTAATCTCCAGACGATAAAAATCCTCTCCAAACTATTCAGCTATTGCTGTGCTCCGATGATAATCTCGGATCAAGTGAATTTGACTCCGCCAAGCTGAGTGTATTCCTTGCCAAGAGTGGAGAATTTGACTGCGGGAGCTGGGGCATGTGGTTCGGGAGCATTACCTCTACCCCTGCCTCTAGCATTTCTTTTGGTAGCCATCCTGGAATACTAAAAGTGATTTAGAACCAAAGATAGAGATTTATAGAATCTTAAAGAAATTCAAATCGAATGAATTCAATAAGAAGGATGGAATCAAAGGATATGGATTCTGAAATGATTCTCCTCATTTTAGGGTATGGTTACCCTATCTCTAATGGGCTTTAAACTCCACAGGCTAAGGTTTTTGGGAACCAAAGCTCTGATACCAACTGTAACAACCCGTATATTTGTACCATTTAAATTGACAATATTCCACACATGTCAACTTAAATAATACAAAACACGACTTATTAATGGAGTATATATATAAAAATGAGAATCATCACAGAGTCATAGAAATATAACATCACAAAATAATGCAGCGGAGTTACAACATAGTCATAAGAGTAGTTCATGAAGCTACCCATAAATACAACAATGTCTCAAATAAAATGAAATAGAACAATATAGAAGTCCAATAGTCCAAATAGAAAGAGCAATACTGATAAGAAAAGATAATGATAGTCTTCGGTCTTCAGCTCCAAGCAGAACAGCAACAGAAATCCTCAGTCTGATCCAAGCATAAGCATAAACAAACACTCGAATCAGGACATATATTCTTATACAGATAATATGGTTCATATTCACAATAACAATAACTCAAAGATGAATGGAATAACATCTTTCAGGATCCGTTAAACTATCTATACATAATAATGTACGATAAATAGATAATGTCTAACAGTAAGGTAAAATATCAAAATAGTATTAAGGCGTTACCATTGTTCCCCTTAACATATTTTACATATAGCATTATAGACTATACAACACTGTAAACTCCACCGTAAACTAGTGTGATATCAGGGAGTACTCCGTAGGTATAATACAAAACAAATTCGTAGTAGTCGCGTATATAGGGATACAAGTATGACAAGGCACATGAGGCGATACCCAAGATAGTGAAACTACCGTTTTCCTGATCCGGACTGGTGAGACGCACCGCCGCAACGATCGCAACACCGCGAAACAACACTTCAAATTCAAGGGTGTGCACCAATCAATAACAAGTAATGAGTAGTTTACGAAGAAGTGTGTTCGCTCGAGGTAGCTAACCCCATTTGGCCCAGCACGGCTCCTGTTTTAGTCATTTCCAATTTGACACAAGTGTCAAGGCTATCCATTATCATTCACTTTCTTCAATCATCACGTACGTCATTCCAACCACTTCATTCTGGATCACACTCCGTGTATAGTTATTAAAGTGGTTTTCGGTTTAGACAGTGAGTATGTCCCTAACCGATTCTGGTCTCTTTAATAACCTTCGAAATTATTTCATCGATTGGTCGTTTAATATATTTCAAAACCAAATCAATTTCAATTTCAATTAGAATTTGTAAACCATTATTTCATTTGTCTTTCTAAACCAATTTCCAAAATTTACATTTCATTACATTCAAATTTCCATTCCAAAATTCTATAATTCAATTTCAAAAGTTAAATTTAAACAATTCAAATGTACGTTTAAATTCGTATATAATTTTCATTCCATAATCATTTAAAATAAATTTAATTTAACGTTCAAATCGATTTAAACTCATTTATCGATTTCCTTAAATATTCATTAAATTAATTTATCATTTAAAGCAATTTCTATTAAATTTCCAATTCATTAAATTAAGTTCTTAAGTTCAACTTTATTATATCAAAGCTTACAAATTTAATTTAAATTAAAATTGTCAAATCCAATTCTTAAATTACAAGTCTTTCATTTGTTTCGATAAAACGCATTTTATTTCTTGTAAAAGAAATTCAATTTCATTTTATTTAATTACTTAGTTACAATTTCCAAAACTCAATTAATAAGTTAAACTTAGTTTCACTTATTCAAGAGGTTCAGTTTCACTTAATAAGAATTCAATTTAATTTAATTATTAAACAATTCAATCTCATTAAATTATCAAATAATTTCAAATCTTAATTATTACTAATTTCAAAACTTAATTATTAATAATTTCAAAACTTAATTATTAATTAAATTCTAAACAATGTTCTTTCGTCAATTACTACGTTAATATTTTGTTTCAAATTTCAAATATTCACATTTTCCTTTCATTAAATTTAAATTCCAATTTTATTTCAAAACCTTATTATTATTAAAATAAAATCTTTATTTTATTTAAATCAATTTATTGACCAATCGGGTTTAATTTAATTCTCTATCCTATGTTAAAGTTTATTTGGGTATTTATCATTTCAACCCGATTTCATTTCAATTCAAAATCAAAGCATAGCAAAGGAAACTTGCAGTGTGATAACTGGGATGGTGTCAAAGTAAATAAACAAGCAAAAGCAACCATACATAAAAATTCAACAATTTATTTAAATAATCCTGAAATAATCGTATGAATTTACATTTGTTGTTTATGCAAATTAATATAATTATTTCTAGAATCTACACTATCATTTCATGTAGATTAAATATTATTACACTAATTATTTACAGGTTCTTCACTTGTCATTCATTATCAAATTTTATACTCAATATACATTCAATGGTTCAAAGTGTACTTAACCAAATTCTACGTGTCAATTAATTTAACAATTAAAAGGGGTCAAATTTAACTAATCATATTTAACATATAAATCCATTTAATTTGTTAATTATCCTATATCGAATTCAATTATCACTTTAACAATAACCATTAACATCCAATTTCAACATCATATAGCAATCATTCATCAACCAAACTTGTATAAGAATATAAGTTGTGAAAATCAATTCACCTTTCGTGGATAAAGAAATTGACAGCGAAGCACGAAAGGAGTCGGTACAATACGAACAAATGGACACTGTAATTATCGACAAAAGAGAGATGATATTAATACAATGAACGTTTATATATAATCTATAAAATTAGATAGATGCACTTACCGATGACGGAGAAAAGAACGAAAGCTGAAAATCGATGCTGCTGCAAAAGAAACTCAGTCGGTTGCTGCAACAAGAGAGAAAAGAAAGATGGTTACTATTTATTCAGCAAGCAAAATATATTCTGTATATATATTTCTCAGCACTATTTGGACGCAACAGTTCTTTCCACTTCCACAAATCGATACTGTCCCTTCCTGTCTTTGTAAAACCACTTTTTTTTAAAAAAGAAAAACAAACAGTCGTTTAAAACCAAACACGCAACACACCCATACTGACGCACGCAACACGCATTCTAAACAAATAGATAATGTTATTTAAATAAACTTCTTTTTTTTCTCTTTACAGAACAAAGCATTCCTTCCCACTCACACGCAAGTACCCATTAACACACAGCTTCAACCCAGTTACGTCTTTCCCCCCTCATCATGCGGCAACTCCAAAGCACGCAAGCGATATTTCACAAACATTGGAACGCATGCACACACGCATCTATTTTTTTTAAACACATAGAAAACTGTTTCCAGAATATATATAGCCTACATATATGCATGTGTTTCGCCAAACATTCACGGCATGAAACAGGGGTACATGGCTCGGCTGGCACTAGGGGTGTCTCAGGTTTTGATGGTGTTGACAGGGCAGCAGGAGTGGTGGCATGGTGGTTTGGGTTTGAATCTGGAGCGGGTTCGTCTCAGGTGATGGCTTCGGTAGTTGGAGGGCGAAGTCAGGGATAGGAGACACGCGGAGGGATATGCGGTGGCTCGGTGTTTGCACAAAAAATGGACAAACATCTCCAAGTCGTATTATTTTAGTTGAGTATGTGTGATTTTCAATGATTTTAGTTGAGTATGTAAATATGAGAAAAGTAAGGGCTGAAATGTAAAAGACACGCAGATTTATAGTGGTTCGGCCAGAATGTGCCTACGTCCACTTTATATGTTATTATCTTTCTTCTTCCAGATTACAAGTACAATGCTTTGTATACAAGTGTATGAAAGTAGTTTGAAAGTTCCTTCCTTGCTTGAGCTCTCAAACTTGTCTGCCATTGTTGTACCCCTGCCCCTCTATTTATAGAATGAGGTAGGGGGCAGGGGTCATGGAAGTATATAGCTGCTAGTGGGCCCGGGCTGAAGCAATCTGGACTGGCAGTTGTCTGGTTCGGCGAGGTCTCATTCGGCATGGAGCTTGGACCGGTGGTAGGCTTGGACCGGTTGTGAGTGTGGAACGGTGGTCCGGTGCTTGTTTGGACCGGCTGTGGGGTTGGTCCGGTAGGTCATTTGGTCCGGTGGTTGCAATTGCTTTGGTTCGGTTATGGTTGGACCGGATGTGGGGATGACCGAATGGCCTTCGGTTCGGCATGAATTGGAGATGCCGAATGGTCTCATGCCGAATGGACCTTCACACTTGGAGTGCCGAATGAGCTAATAGGCTTGTATAGCCGGATGAAAAGGTACTCCGGATGGACCATCACTGCCGAATGAGCTTGTTCCTTCGAATCGCCGAATGGACATAGGAGCTGATGGAATGGAGGTTGCAAACCCGGGTGAAACTGACACTTCTTGGTCTCGAGATCTTCTGGGTGAGAATTCGCCCAACATTTGCCCCCCAAAGTGGGGCGCGTGCTTGCACGTGTCGCGCTTTGTTTCCCGGTGATAGAAAGGCTTGTTTCGTAACGCCATGGGCTGGACGTTCGTATCCTGCTGATGTCCTGCAAAGGAATTTACAGTTTTAGTATGATTTCAAACGATGGCCGTTCGTGGTCGAAATATTCGAGATGAAGTGAACTGTGCCGTTCAGGACGAGAGAGTGAGCCCCGAAGGGGCTCGGCATCGTCGATGCCCGGTTTATGTTTGTGAAGATGGTTTATTGCCAGCTCAGAGCATGCCTAGGGATCGTTCGCAACCCCGTACATGTGTAAGTAGCTTAGCCATTTCATAATTATCAAATATCCATATGACCGCTGGGCTTAAGAATGCGTGTCAAAGTGTAAATTCCCACGATGGTAGGGTTAATAACCATTCAGAGCGTGCCTATGGACCATTCGAGGTCGCGTACACGTGTAAACGATTTAATCCACGTCGGTGAGGATTTTACGACTTATTCACCGTTATCATAATCTTATTTTATTAGTTATTCTGGAGTTCGGTACTTATCTGAGTGAAGCGCCTGCGTGTCCCCTGTTTCTGGTTTCTGCTGGTAGAGGTAGCTTCGTTCGGGTTCGAGTTGGCACAAGTTTCATTCGGTTGGAGGCTGGTCCGGTATGGATAGTTCCATTCGGCTTCCATTCGGTCCGGTATGTCGAATGCCTTGGTCCGGTCCTGAGCTCGCCTATATATAGAGGCCGCACCCCCCTCGTTTTTCATTACCGAACGAGTAGAGCCGAACCATATTGCGCTGCCGAACCAAAGTCTTCGCCGAACCAGCTTATACCGAACCAGGTATGTATACTTTCTGCCGAATGAACCTTTGCCACCGGATGGCCCTGTTTGCCGAATGTGTACGGAGTGTATTGAATAGCCGAATGAGGTATGCCGAATGACATGTATGCCGAATGACATGTATGCCGAATGAGCATTGGAGTTTGGTGCCGAATGAACTCGTCTTGCACCGCCGAATGAGACTTTATACTTGAACCTTGAGTGGAATCTTATGCTTTTATATGCTTTCTTTAGATACTTGCTTGTTTATCTTTCTATACTTCTTGCTCTAACACCGTGTTTTTCTTGTGCTGCAGAAAATGTCTCGCAAAGTTGAAACTCGATCGGGCAAGAAGAAATCCAGGGATAGCGGAGAAACTTCTGCCGTGCCCCCAGCTCAGCCAGATCCAGCACAGCACGGACCCGCTCCGAGGTCACTAGTCGATGGGTATGGTCCCCAGGAGCTTCTCGTCTCTCCTCCTGATTGCTATCCTAGCTCTCTGAAAGAGGAGCAACTTGATGTCATATCCCGTTCCTTCGGGATTGACAGAGCGCTTATGTTGCTGCCGGAGGCTGGTGTCATGCCGTACAACCCTCCCGAGGGGTATTTTGCCTATAGCCGATATCATTGCATGTGTGGGGCCATTCCTCCTATCAACGCTTGGATAGTAAGCTTCACCACATATTTGAAGGTGGCTCCCTTCCAGCTTCAGCCTAACTCATATGCTATCCTGGTGAGCCTCTTTGTCATCTTCCAGAGGAGGTACGGGCGTCCTCCTTCTAACCGGGAAATCCGATACTTGTACAACCTGAGGGGCTATAAGAAGGGGTCTCCGTATATTAGTCTGGAGGCGGCCGTACCTTTCAAACCAGTTCTGGACTTGTATTCCAAGTTCACCATGTTCAAGAAGGAGTGGTTCTTCGTCAAGGACGATGCTGTTTCTTTCCCCCTTTTCACTTCCGGCTGTAAGATTGATTTCATTTATATTTTTCATGTGTTTTGACTGTAGTGTTTTTTCTGACATGCTTCTATTTCTGGCTAGCGACAGGTGGTATTGCAGTCGTGGAGGACGATTCCTTAGTGCGAATGGCTGCTGAACTAAAGGCTATTCCGGCACGGGACCGGTCGGCCTCTTTCTTGATCAGGAACGCAACCCTCTTGGAGTATAATGTGATCTTACCGCACCAGTCCGTGGTTAAGCAAAGAGACACGGCTGAGGAGAAGGCTGCTAAAGCTAAGGAGGGGGATAAGGTAAAGAGCGGTAAGAGGGAGCCTTTCGCAGAGCGTCCCGTGGTCGGGGGGAAGAAACTGAGGAAGTCCGATGGCCCTTCTCCAAGTACTTGCCCGATTGTCCCGGAGGAGGAAGGTGTAGAAGAGGAGGAAGGAGGCGAAGTTGGAGAAGGGTCGGAGGGTGGAGGAGATGGCGAAGGTCAAGGTGGTAGTGGTGTTGCTGCTCTAACCTCTGAACAAGACCTCGAACTGGATGAGGCTCTCCGTCGGGCCTTCGGGGAGTCGGAGGGAGAGTCGGAAACGGAGAAGGGAACGGAGAAGGCAAAGGAAACCGGCAAAGCTGTGGCTGGCACTGACCCATCCTCTAAGGGTTCCTCAGCTAGGGTGATTCCGGCGATGCAAGGTGAACTTTTGTCTTCTGCCGATTCTATTTTCGATAAGGACTTAGAAATTTTTTACGGTTCACTTCCGTCCTGGAATGAGATCCAGGACTTATTGCAGTATCCCACTCCTCCGCCGGGTTTGTATAACAGATGTGTCTCCTCACTTTTCTTTCTTTTTAACTTAGCACATTTTTTGAATTGCGGATTATTGTATGTTCGTAACACTTGTTCTGTATTCCAGGGGCAGGCCAGGCGGGTAAAACGTCGGATGTTCGACACCGCCTTGAACAATTTAAGTCGAGGAGAGCTTCCGCGAAACCTTCTACTGATCGCACTGGGGACGTAGTCAAGTACCGCCCTCTTCTTGGGGTCATCGAAGAGGGCATTCAGAAAAGGAAGCGGAGCCGTTCCTTATTTGAGTCTCCTTCTGCTTCGCAGCTTCCTACTCTGTCTCCCCCTACTCAGCCTCCTCGTGATACTACGGAGGAGAGCACGGAGCCCTGCCCCCCTCCTCCTCCTTCCAAGAGTTCTAATGTCATTCATATAAGGCGTCCCGATGTGCCTCGCCCCGTGCCTCGTGACCCTTTTGCCGGCCATCCTGATTTAGACCCAAGTTTTCGGGACATTTCATTTGATGAGACCACGGGCGAGCACCTACTTCCCCGCAACCCCATGGTACGAGTGCTGGATGAGGCCAAGTCCCTAGATCTTGATCTGCTTACTACTCGGGTAGTTACTATGGGGGACGAGGCCAAGGCTAATATTGACCGGGTGGCCGAAGAGACTAAGAAGTTAATGGAGCATCATGCTCGATTGGTCAAGGCCGGGGAGGAGATTGGGAGTGCTAATATTCGGTTAAGGCTAAAGGTTGCCGATCAGGCCAAGCAGCTTGCCGACCAAGCCATCCAGATCTCCCAGCATGAGGAAGCCTCCCAGCGTCTGAAAGAGACCATGGAGAAGGCCAGTAGGGCGGAGTTACGGAAGATGGAGGTTACCTGCAGGGAGCGGATTAACATGGCCATTACAACGGTGGATGAGGTTCGAAATGCGGATCTCGAGCGGGTAGAGGAGTTGTCGGGGAGACTCGAGGCTGCGGAGATGGCTCAGGCTGAGTTGAAGGAGGAGATGGAGGAGATGAGGAGGTCCCTTAGGTTGAAGGAGGAGGAAATGAGGAGGTCACTCCAGGCTGACTGCTTGAGATACCAATCAGAGAGGGACGTCGCCGTCGCTAAGTTGCAAGCTTCCGAGGCTCGGGTGAAGGAGTTTGAGGAAAATGAGGGGATGATGGATGAGATGCTTCAGGATATGTACTTCCATACTTGGAAAGAGGGCGGCTTGTCTTGGATGGACGACTATCCTCGGGTCATGGCCAAGGTATATCTTCAAGCTTTGGAGGAGGCCAGGGTTAATGCGGGTAAGAAAGGCGGAGAGGCTTTCAACTTGAGTGCGGTTACTGCTCAGTTCTCAAAGGAGGAGCAAGCGGCGGTGAAGGAGGGGATGCGGCTACTCGCTGCAGAGGAAGTGGGCGTGCAGTTGGATGATGAGGATCAAGCGGCGGATGCTGGTGAGTTATTCTTTTCCCTTTCTTTTCTTTTCGTGTTTTCATAACTTGATCGTTCGTTTAATGAATTCCTTTTCTGATCTGGACAGGTGGGACTTCAGATCCACATGCTGGGGGATCCGATCCTGCGGCTAAGTAGGCTGGGGGAGTTGGTGATGGAGTGTGGATGCATCTGCCATCTTTATGTTTCTTTTTTGTCACTGTTCATGTTAGCCTTTGATATGCAACGCCCTTTATGTTTTATTCGCAGGCGGTAGCTTTGAGTGTCTTGTGTAACTGTTCACGGGTATAGCAGAGCACCCTGCCACCCAGTACGCAGGCTTAGAGCCTCATGAGTGAATGCTTCCTATTTGGTTTCCTGTACTTTAGAGTTTGTTATACAGGATAGGAGAAAAATATTTAAATGAAATGGAAATATAGTAAAAGTAAAACTTCCAGTCACGGAAGGCCGTCGATGTGCTTAAGTTCGTGGCAAACGGGTTTTGTAGTCACTTTCCCTAGCTGTGGGTCTTGGAGACATTTGTCACCCATCTTACGCCTCCGCGGGGAGTTTTCTTTTTTACCACAGCCGCACTTAAGACACATCGGAGCCGAGATCGCGCACGGTAACTACCCGAACCATTATGGTCCGTAATCGTGGGTATTATTCGATTTACCGTGGCCGGCTAGCGTGGGTGCCGTTGGCCGTGAACTACCCCTGGCTGGCCACACCTTATGTTGGGGCTTAAAGTAGGTTCACAGTTACCGGCGAGCCGAACGCCGTAATGAGCTGCCATCGGCTATAGTCGGCCTTTATGATGACTTATAATCGGCTCATTACAGTTGGCTTTGAGGGCAGGCGCACAATGAGTTAACCCGCAGCAGAGGGATGCTGGAGCAAAAGTGTCTCATTGGCGAGTGCATAGAATCGTAGCGTACCTGTTAGGCCTAGTCCAGATGAGGCCGCGGTGCATCTTGAGTGGAGATGCCATAGGATTTTGTTCAACAGAAAGGGATAAAGCTTAACAAGCAGCCAAGATATGAAGGCACAAGGTAACAAGAGATAAGATTTTTAAAGTGGTTCGGCACGATAATGCCTACGTCCACCGTGTTAATACGCTTCATATGGGCGGTACGTGTTAAGCAAAGTATCGACGGAGGTGTCGGATGTTCCAAGCCCTCTGGAACACCACTCCGTCCACTGTTGACAAAATATAAGCTCCGTTGTTGTGAAGATCTTGATGAATTTCATATGGTCCGTCTACTGGTGCTTTCATGGTTAGGTAGCATGACAGGCTCAGCTATATCCGACCCCTGCCTGGCACCTCCCCCGTTGGGTTTGGTTCCAAGTGTTTCCTCAGGTCGGAATTCGGGCTGAGTCCGGGCTCGGCTCCTACCATGACCATTTCTTTATTAACCTCTTCGAAGAAGAAAGGTCATTGTTGTCTCACAGATCCTCCAGATTGGGACTCGGTCCATGATTCGGTGTTGCGGGAGGATCCGCATGAGGATAAGATCTCCCTCTTGTAAGCTGCGATGCTTGATTTTGGAGTTGCATTGTGCTGCCACTTTTTGCTTGTGGGCTTCTGCTTTTAAGTGTTGCGTCGTTTCTCCTCTCCTCAATCAGATCCAAAGACATGAGGAGGAGTTCTTCGTTTTCTTCTGGGTTGCAGTGGGTCCCATGGTGAGATGGCGCTACAGTTTCAACTGGGGGCATGGCCTCCAATCTGTATGCCAAAGAGAAAGGAGTATGCCCCGTTGATGTTCTATGAGAGGTGCGGCAGGCCCAGGGTGCCGTAGGAAGTTCGTCCACCCAAGCGTCTTTTGACTTTTCAAGCTTCTTCTTGGTTAGGGTTTTGAGAATTCTGTTGACAGCTTTGACTTGTCCGTTTGCCTGAGGATAAGCTACAGATGAGAAGCTTTTGTGAATTATGTGCTCTTGGCATCGGTTGGTAAACTCTTTGTTGTCAAACTGGAGTCCATTGTTTGATATGATCTTGAGTGGGACTCCGTACCTGCATAGAATACTTTTTGATCAAGAAGTTGATAATTTATGTAAGAAGTTGATAATTTATGCCAAAGATATTTTATTTCAAAGGGTCCGCTTCCACCCATTTGGTGAAATGATTAAAAACATCCTTCTAGCCATCCAGGACGAAGTTTAAAGCAAGGGAGGGGGGCAAGAGTCAAATCTCTGTCCTGGTTGATATAAACGCTTTCCTCCCTTCTTGCCCCCAGCGTTATCTCTAGAGTCATTTCTTCAAACGTCCTTTGTTGCAGCGGGAGTGTCGCCATGGGTAGTCTTAGCCTGTTGTCCTGACTGTCTTTTAGCGGTAGCGTTTTCAAGCCTCATATACTTCCCAGCTTCATGGAAGAAGTCAGGTAACGTAGCTGGTTTATCTTTTGTTAACCTCCTAGCAAACTTGGTATCCGGATGCACGCCACTACAAAGGGCCGTTAGGATAAGTTTCTCATTGGCATCTTGAACTGTTGCTGCTGTGGCGTTGAACCGTGTTAGATATTGTTGCAGCGTCTCTCCGGATTTCTGTTTGATATTGGATAGAGAATAAGCATCCTTGGGTTGTTCCACATGGATGAGGAACTGGCTAATAAACCTTTCTTTCAACATCTCCCATGAGCTGATGGATCCTCGGGGTAGATGGCAGAACCAGGAGGTAGCTAGATCTGCTAGGAATAGCGGAAAGCATTTACATAATACTCCTTCTGTTGCTCCACTCATGAGCATATGCTGGGTGTATCTCTGCAGGTGTACGATGGGGTCGGAAGTTCCTTTGTAAGGTTCCATGGTTGGCATTTTCCATTCCCGGGGAGTGATGGCAGTTTCGATATTCCGGGTAAAGGGACTGGTGACCCTAGCGCCTATTCCCCGGTCCCTTTGCTCCCGTTGGACACATTCTCTGAATAATCGTGCCATCCGCTCGTCTGAACTTGGAGCGGACAAAAATGAGCTCGGTTCTTCCCTGCGGGATCTATCTCGCCCAGATGACCTGTAGGGATGGTACAGTCTATCACCTCTAGCATTATCCAGTGGTTGTCTTTGGCTGCTTGGATGCACGCTAGGACCAGCTACAGTTGCCCCCTGCCTTGATCTTCCCCTGTGGGGTTCTGTTTCGAGCACATCCATGGGGTCAACTTCGGGCTGGGTTCTAGCTCGGCTCCGTTCAGCGGGGTTTCTATGATTCCTGTCGATAGTTTCTTCGAAGAAGGAATACCTTTGCTGTCTCCGAGATCCTCCAGATTGAGACTCATCCCATGATTCAGTGTTGCGGTTGGATTCTTCAGCATCCCTTAAGCGTGACATAAGTTGGTCCACTAAAGCTTCTTGTTGGGATGTGAAGCGGTTGGTTACTTCAGCCACAACTCTGTCTAGATCTGCCCTAGTTATTGGTTGTTCGGTGGCAGGAGCTATCAGATTTGCCTGGTATCCATCTGGTGCTGCTGTTGAAATTGGATGATCCTCTTGATCTGGGGCTACTGGATCCGGAAGACTGCTAGTTGCGATGTTCTTTCCTTTGTTAACATCCTTCCGTTGCTTGGAAGGCATGATTTCTAAGCGACGAACGTCGTTATGAGGAAGAAGGTTGAGTGGGAGAAGCTGAAGCTTCGAGTTCAATTCTCAGTGAAAGCACCAAAAATGTTTGCACAAAAAATGGACAAACATCTCCAAGTCGTATTATTTTAGTTGAGTATGTGTGATTTTCAATGATTTTAGTTGAGTATGTAAATATGAGAAAAGTAAGGGCTGAAATGTAAAAGACACGCAGATTTATAGTGGTTCGGCCAGAATGTGCCTACGTCCACTTTATATGTTATTATCTTTCTTCTTCCAGATTACAAGTACAATGCTTTGTATACAAGTGTATGAAAGTAGTTTGAAAGTTCCTTCCTTGCTTGAGCTCTCAAACTTGTCTGCCATTGTTGTACCCCTGCCCCTCTATTTATAGAATGAGGTAGGGGGCAGGGGTCATGGAAGTATATAGCTGCTAGTGGGCCCGGGCTGAAGCAATCTGGACTGGCAGTTGTCTGGTTCGGCGAGGTCTCATTCGGCATGGAGCTTGGACCGGTGGTAGGCTTGGACCGGTTGTGAGTGTGGAACGGTGGTCCGGTGCTTGTTTGGACCGGCTGTGGGGTTGGTCCGGTAGGTCATTTGGTCCGGTGGTTGCAATTGCTTTGGTTCGGTTATGGTTGGACCGGATGTGGGGATGACCGAATGGCCTTCGGTTCGGCATGAATTGGAGATGCCGAATGGTCTCATGCCGAATGGACCTTCACACTTGGAGTGCCGAATGAGCTAATAGGCTTGTATAGCCGGATGAAAAGGTACTCCGGATGGACCATCACTGCCGAATGAGCTTGTTCCTTCGAATCGCCGAATGGACATAGGAGCTGATGGAATGGAGGTTGCAAACCCGGGTGAAACTGACACTTCTTGGTCTCGAGATCTTCTGGGTGAGAATTCGCCCAACACTCGGTGGGTGAACAGGCAGGCGAGGGGAAGTGCGGGGTGGCAGAGGAGAAGATGGCAAAGGGGGGGAATTTGTTGGCGACTCGGTCACGGCCGAGGTGGACGGTGACGGAAAGGGGAAAAAGGCAATGGTTTCGGGTAGTGGGTTGCATGGGTTGGGTCGCAGGTGGTGAAGGTGATGTGGGACTCGGCTGGAGTGGGGTGAGGTGGTGAAGGCCGAGGAGAGTGGTTGCTTCCTTTGGTTTCGGCCATACTTTTTTTTGTTTTATAAATTTCCAGTAAAAGAAATGAAAAGAAGAAGAAGGAAGGGGTTGTTTACCTGAAGTGATTTCGAATGAATTGAATGAAACAGTACGTTCCTTTTACTTTATAAAATTTAAAGTAAATTTACGTTGCTTTGTAACCCGAAACATCACTTTCCTTCCCAATTTTTCTCATAACTTTCCACGCAAATAGGTTAGCATCCAACCACCCAATTTTAATATATGCTGAGATCATCATTTTTCAAATTCAAGTCTATATGGGTTAAAGAGTTTGGGCTGAAATTGTTTAACCGGTCCGTCCGGAACAGTTAAATTAATGTGACTATTTTTACGTCGGACTTAGATTTACACGAATGAATATACCATTTTGATCAGTGCGACAACGCGCTTCCTACGGTACACAGATAATTGCGATACGATAGTTTTATAAAAATTCGAATTTACGCCACTTAAATTGTTCGATTTACAAAACAATTTAAACGGAACAGGCGATGACGGTATTTGACGAAACGAATTACAACGTCTTGATCAGATAAATTTATACAAAATTACTGTGTAAAAATATTTGGATTTGAAAGATAAATTTTACGCAACTTTAAATGAACCGATATACTGTAAAACGCGAACGAAATTTACTGTAATATTTTGCGACGAAACTCTTCCTATATTCATATCTAACTGGACGCATCTTATAAATAAAGTTTGGATGTTAATTGAGATCGTATAAAAATTTCTAATTTTTAAATTAAAACGATGGATTTAAAACTTTAAATTGGGTCAGAAATTCAGGGTCGTTACAAAAGATCTATTTCAATTATCCTTATGCCACTTTGAAGTGGTTTTCAAATAACATATCCAATCCTGATCACTTTGAACTGACAATGATCATTTAAAACTAGCTAATATTTGATAGTCGGTTACTTATTTATCAAATAAACAAACAATGCAACCAGAGGTTTTATTTTCTAGGGGAAAATAAGACTGGTTAAGTACAAAGCAACTCTAGGACTCTAAATAAATCATTCCTTTAATTTAGAACCACTTTGTAAATCATTATATCAAAAACACTTTCATGAAGATTATATATTCCATAAACCCGCCTCTACACTTTCCAGTACTTTGAAAATAATCATATACTTAACTCAGCTATATAAGTATATTCACAACCCATTTCATCTAAAAACTTAGGAAACTTTCCATGTAATTATTCTAACAGTATATGTATGCTCATAAATCTTAAGAAAGATTCCCTTTTTAAAACCACACTTATTTGATTTAAACAAAGTAATTTAAAAACATTAATGCCAACAACCCCAAACACTTTCTTGTTTACAAGTCTCTTTCATAATTTCAACTCCATTTCAAAATTTACTTTCAAAACTTTATTTATAAGTTTCTCTATAAATATTTGAACCATAACTACAGATTTCTTTATAAAATTTCCAAATTTATTTGATTTACAAACCTTCCTTATAATATTTATAAACTCTTTATAAAACTTATTTTATAAATAGTCAATTATAACTCATGCTATAAAACTTCTAGTAAAAAGATATTAAGTATAACTCCTTCATAAATTTCCAAATCCATTTAATAACTCCTTTATAAACATCCTTTTGTATTATTTATAAAAGCACTTTTATAAAAATTATTTTATAAAATATCATTTCTATGCTTATTTTATAAATTCCAAATCAATTTATACAATTACTTAACAAAACCAACTCCAACTATACAACAACACTCTGTTTAAACACGTTCTCCAAATAGAACACCAAACTCTATGTATAGACAATTTCCAAAATACACCTATGAAACTCATATATTTGCATAACACAACCACTTCAAATATTTCACTATATTCCTAAATGGATTTCATGTTTTACTTTTCCAAAGTGACATTCATTCCCTTTTTATAAGATATTAAACCATTTCTCTTATTCCACAAAACACTTTTTATCACTCTATTTCCACTTACGAAATAATATTTAAAATATATTTCTTTTATGAATTGTCATACGAAACGATTCACGACTATTACTTTAAATATTCCGATATCCTTTTGAACCATAAATTTCCCTTTAAAAATAAAAGATAACACTTCTAAATTTGTCTTTTAAAATAAATATTTAACATTGTTATAATTTCTTTGAAAACCAATTCTCCTAAAATAATTATTTAAAATGTTACTTATATGTATTTAAATTCAAAAGAATAAATAAGAAGTTGAAAATAAATATAAAGTTTAAAAAACACATTTTGCTTAAAATATCACAAAATTTCCAAAAATAAAATCAATTATGTTTTTAAACAACATTTCGCATCTTATTATAAATCCACAGTTATAATTTATCTCTCCAATCCATCTAATGATAATAGTTCCCTTTATTTATAAAACATCATTTATAAATCTATCCTTATTCACAAAATAGCATTTTTTGAATCTTCATGTTATTTGTAAAATATCACTTTTATAAATTATCACATTTATAAATTTCCACATTTTTAAAAAATCTTAATATATGTGTGTGTTTTTGTGTGTGTATATATATATATCAATTTATATAAATCAAAAAATATTTATACCTATTTCTATCTTTTCTAAACCGTTTTCTTTATTTTAAAAGGCGGGCTTATATTTAAAATTTTAAAAGTCTTTATTATATGGTTCAAAAATCTCTATTTAAAATATTTCATAAAACTCTTAATTTATAATATCAAAAAATCATACCTTTTACTTTAAAATAAATTCCTTCTTTCAATAATTCAAGAATAAGTAAAACATATAAATTTTCGAAAATCACTTAAAGTCCTTTTAAAAACTAAATTTTCACTATATAGTATTCCAATATACTAAAAATACAGCCCAGTGCTATTATAGCACTAAATAAGGAAAAATCATCCATGTCATCAATAAGGCTTCCAACGGATGATATATCAAAATATATAAAAAGCAAAATCGTCGGTTTGAGGAATCTAATTGATTCCCTCAAATCTGCCCCCCCCCCCCGCATCACATACAGTATATAACCAAATAATATAAATCAACCGCTTCGAGGTGGAATCGTATACAAAGGGTTATCCACTCTTACACAAGAATGTAATAGGGTCTCGTCAACTCCAAGGGCAGGAATATATCCAAACTAACAAATAAAACAGCAAACCATCCAAATAGTCAACAAAAAATCAATAGATAAATTATCCACACTTATATAAAAATATAAGTAGGCCAAAAAGGTGAGTTAACTCACTTTAATTCCAGTAATCACCAAAACGTTTCGGTTTTGAATTAAAAATTGAATAGATGATCAATTTTAACCCAAATTTCTATATCGCCCAATCCATCCAATCTAACTTCATGGCATAGATTTCGTTAATACGAACCTAATGCAATTGGCCGTGTTCAATTTGGACCTCGTATGAAAAAGTTACGAATTAATGAACGTTTGAAATAATTAAATTATAATTAACTTTAATTAATAAATTTTTAAACCCTATTACTTTCCCCCTCAAAACTCATGCATGCTCATTTCCAAATAACCAATGAACTCGACTGCGCTTCTATGCGCCGCTATGCCATTCGTTGCGTCCGATGCCGTTCGCTACGACCCTCCTCGCTGCGCCCATTATCGTCATCGCCGACCCCCCATCCCCCTGACCACCTCCATCACCAGAAATCAACCTAAACTACCGCAACACGGGGGATAAATTCTCACCGCTATGCTTCATTTAGGCTCTATCCAACCATTGATTAGCTTTGTTTCACCGTGCTCTACAAGTTTGCTTTGGAAGTCGAAGTTTGAAAACGACTGTAGTGGCGCCGATCAACATGGGTCATTAGATGAAGCTCTTATTTTAATGGTGGCTGAAGCTAATTATGGCTAGGGTTTGCAAATGAAGAAAGTTATGTCCTTATATAGAAAAATTTTGGCGACACTATTCATGCATTAAATTCTCGAACTCCGAACGTAGCGTGCCACAGTGTTCTATCTACTAAACCTCTATTTCGAACACAATGGAATATATATTGGGACCCAATTCAATCGCAAACCGAATTCAAAACCAAATTTATATTAATTTAAATTTCTTTAATTAATTTCTACGCATTTCAATCCCGTACGACCAAACGATACATCCAATCATCACGAAATTCAACGACATACTATAATTCACTATTACGGATCCAATAGAACTAGTTTCATCAAAATCGAGACAGTGCCTTAGAAAGCTATTTTCACATGTTAATTAAAATGATTATTATTACTTGTTTAATCACTTTTAATTCAAATTCAAAAGTTTATTATCTTCATTCTTATTCAGATATAATTTAAATCAACTTTCGAAATCATTTTTGTTCATATTAATTCATGATTTAATAATTTCAAACAATTTCAATTATTCACTTATACAATCCAATTATCAAATAAATTGTTGAATTTGAAATTTAAGTTGTTTAACTTATAAAATTAACTTTTTAATATTCAAAATCAAATAAAAATTCCAAATTCGAATGATTGAAATTCTGTATCGTTACAGAAACTACTTTTCACTACACTCTACTAAATGGTCAGGGTCTAATAAGTTAGCCCTAATACTGCTAATTTAGAACACATAACCTGTTGGGCTTTGATGCTATTCATGGAATTGAGCTGGATCGCAGTAGGTTAAATGGGTGAACTTAAAAAAAAAAAAATACTATTTTGGATTTTTGTTGGACCTATGAAGTCTAATTAATTTTACATCCAGTCTAGATAAAATCTGAATTTTATTTAATTTGTTTATAAAACGTTTAACTTAATTTAAAATTAATTGTAATATTATAAGTGTATCAAGTGCACTTATATGTGCAAATTGCACGTGCAACATATAAATAGTGTATATGGTTAATTTTGTACATTTATATGTGTTGGCATTTACACCTCATATAACACATTTGTCCCTTTATATACATATATTGGTTGTCCAAAACAATATTTAAAAATGTATTTAGATATGCTTATTTCTTATTTTTTTCCTAAATAAAATCAAACTTTTTTGATCGCCAATAGTTTTAAATTTAAAACTTTTTCAAAGTATCTAATTGTTTACTTAGTAAACTAATTCAAAAATATATCTGAATTTGCAAGTTTAAAATAATATATCTACAAAAATTATGTTAAAATTCAAATAAAATTCTTATAATACTTTAAATAATGTATGATTTTGGAATTTTTTTCTAATATATATATATATATATATATATATGTTTATCTATTATATTTTGCACCAAATCATTTATTATTTAAATGTAATGTGTGTGTGTGTGTAATATTTATGCTAGCACCAAAATTGGTCACTAACACTCAAGAAAAGATTTGTGTAAAAAGATTAATGAAGATAATAAATTAAAACAGAGGAATGTATGCAAAACTAACTGTAGAAACAAGAACACCAAAATTATAGGCGTAACTGCCTACATCCACTGTTAATATAATCTTTATTACTTTTCTCAAAGACTTGAATACAGATACAATCCGTAAAATTCCAACTCGAACACAAGTTTGAACTGATGGAAGCAAGTACTAAAAATGGCAGAGTATCCATGTAGTTCTCGAAAAAGGTCCTTTCAACTGTATCCTTGCCCCTCTATTTAAAGATGAAAATAGGCTAGATATCTTGTGCGGGCCCAAAACAAAGGTCTCTCGGCCCATATATGGGAATCTCGAGTTGACCGACCCAGGCATACCAAGCGAACTTCGACCAATCGACAAATGTCGACCCAATATAGCCGATCGAAAAATGCCGACCCGTAATGGCTGATCGGTGTCCATTGAGCAATTGACTTGTAACGATCCCGGTTTTGAGTCAAATTTAAATTGGTAATTAAAATGGATTTTTGAATTAAATTATGAATTAATTTGAATTTTTTCCAAAATTAAATAAGATATGTTTGTAATTTATTTATATGTATGTAAATAGATTTTAGTTTGAAATTTGATTTGAAATTCAAAAAAAAAATTAAGAAAAATATATTGGATTTAAAGACTTTATGAATTAATAAAAATTTGTTTTGTAATTATCATATACATACATTGTGATTTGAAAGTTATATTTTGAATTTGATATAAATAATTTTCAAAAGCTATTTGAAAGTTAAATTCTATATTTTAAAAACTAATATATATATATATATATATAATATACATATATGTGTTCATTTATTAATAATTAGTTTTAAAATCATTTTCTTAAGATTATATCGATATTTATAAAAGGAAAAGTATTCATTAAATTGAAAATAGAATAAAATATATATATTTAAAAAAACATTTAATACATGTAATTTACAAGTGTAAGTGTTTTCACATAAGGATTAAATAAGTGTAAACATTATATGATACAATTTAACATTTGTAAACATTTTAATAAGCATTAAAACAAGTGTCGTCTTCTTTTTATTTTTGAGAAAAAAATAAATATAAGGAAATCAAAGATATAAATATACTACTTCTCCTATCTTTCAAATTTTCTTCTATCTTCATTTGTTCAAAAAAACTCAAACCTGAGAAGGAAACTAAATCTGAAATAAATTAAAGCAAGTTCAAAAGAAAAACTGAAGCAATCAAAACAAATTCAAGTTCAATTCAGTTTTATCAAAAAAAAATTCAAAAGCATTTCAACTTGAAGCTTCAAACCTGAGCAAGATCAACTTGATCAACACTTCAAAGTTCAATTCAACAAACAAAGGTCAAATTCAACTCAATATACAGGCAACTAAATCAAATATCAAGCAAAGATCAAAGCTCAACTTCAACAAAACAAGTTCAGATCAAACAAAATCATCTCTAGGTTTTCATAGAGGAAATCAAAGTCTCAGGCTATTCTCTCTTCTTCAAATTCCTATGAGTAAACAACATTTTAAAATCCTTAAACCTACCTTATCTTGATAATCCTTGAAGTATGTTGTGAATTGTGCTTGGATGATTGTTTAACTATGCATGCATGTCTGTATATATAGAGAGATGATGATGTGCATGAATATTTTAGCCTCTGTACTTACTTTACAGGCTTTGAAACCTGTTCAAAATTCAAACATTTAATCGCCTAATCTATTTGGCCTTGATGTTCAAATAAAATATGTTTGAATTAACACAATCTTAATTTTAAAAATATTTTAAAGGTATACTTAGGAAGTAGATCAACTGGAAAAAGAAAACACGACAAAACTTTAAAGCATGTAAAAATTTAAGTATCTTAAATTCTTGATTCATTTATATAGTATGATTTTTTTTACAAACTATGATTTTTAAAAGAAAAATCATGATTTTTAAGTTTATAAATCGTATGTACTTGCAAGTTGAACGATGATCAATATCTGGTCAAATTCAGGCGATCACATGGATTGTTGATAGCGGGGTCATGGCTGGAGGAAGGTCGTGAATGGGTGGTCGTAGGAAAAATACTTAGAGGATTTATAAGCCACCGTTGATGGTTGAACGTTGGCAAACTAGGGTTTATGGCTCGTTTTGGGTCAATGATGTTGATGAGGCGATTTTATCAACAAGGGTGAACTGGAGGTAATTGGTGGAGGGGGAATCGTTTTGGGGTGACGTGATACAGATTCGGGTGTAATGGCGAGGTGCCTGGTGGTTATAGGCGGTGGCGCGAGGAGATTTCAGTTGATCAGTTTTGCGTTTATGGTTGCTCGATTAGTTCGTTTTTGATTTTCTCACGAATTCGTCGAATTAGGAAGCTGTGTGGATCGGCGAGATCGTTGTCGACATGTTATAGGTCGCATAATGGTCCGAGATAACCAGGTCGATCGTGCACGTGTGCACGGTGATGCCTGGAATTGTTTAAGTTTGGGGAAGAAGGGTGTAACCCGAAGTCGTACTCAGGAATTTTGAATTAGGCTCGAGTTCGTTCTTGGAGAACTCGTGTGGGTTTTTGTAACAGGTTTTAAAAAATAATTAAAACATGGAAAAATTTTAAAAAGAAAAGGGGTTGCTCGATGCAAGGTTTGTGGGATTTGGTATTTGACTATGGTTGAAACCCGAAGTGGTCTCGGGTTTATGTTGAAAGTAGTTTTAGATTTTAAAATAAAGCAGGTTTTCAAAATTTAATTAAATCGAGTTTTGAACCTTTCTTGATCTATTCTTGTAGAATAATAAATGTTTTATTTTAGTTTTGGAATTAGGATTAAAGTAAATTTATTTAAATAATTAAGTTTAAGCTTAATTAATAAATTAATTTAAAAGATAATGATGTTTTTAAATTGTTATTTGACTTTAAGGTTTAAGTTAATTTATGGGTTAATAATAGATTTATTTTAAAGGTTGAATTTTGGAAGTTAATTGTTTTTTATTAATTGATTTGGTTTTAAAATGAGTTTATATTAATTATCTGATTCAAATCCCTGAATATTTTTCAAATAAATTTAATGATGTAATTTAGAAATTGATTAAGATAAATGGTTTATCTTAATAAATTAAGGTCTTAATTAATTAAAAGGATAATTGCTAAGATGATAATTACTTCATGCAGTTAATTAAGTATAATTACTTAATGTAATTAATAAAAGATTATTACTTAATGTAATTAAGGTATAATTACTTTGTGTAATTACATTTAAGGATAATTAATTGATTAAGATTAATTAATGTAAGTAATTAAAGGTAATTAATTACTTAAAAATAATTACTTAATGAAAGTAATTAAGGATAATAAATTAATGATTAAAGGTTGATTAATCAAGTGATTAGAGGATAATTAAATTAAAGGATAATTAATTTGTGTGATTAATTAGTTAAGGTAATTAATTTGAGGATAATTAATTAATTAAAGTTTAATTATTTAATGAAAGTGATTAAGCGATGATTTATTAACTAAGGGTTAATTAATTAATGTAATTAATTAAGGATAATTAATTAAAGAATAATTAAATGATTGAAGGTTAATTATTTAATGATCAAAGGTTGATTGATTTATTAACTGAGATTGATTAATTAATAATTAAAGGTTGATTAATTTATTATTAAAGGTTAATTAATAAATGATTAAAGGATAATTAGTTAAAATGGTTTGTAATTAATTAAAGTTAATTAACCAGCATTAGTAATTTATTCATAAGTAATTAATCTGGTTTAAATTAATCAGGTGATTAATTGATCTTACTTATAGATGTTTGGATTGTATGGAATGCTTTGAATTATTTGATATTTATGGTCTGTAACATTCTGTGATGTAAATTGCTTTTGATTGAGTTGTGTACTGTGATTTATTTATCTGTAATGAATTTACATATTTATCTGTGAATCTATGAATAAAGATAAGCGTTATAAGATTATACTGCTTATCGATATTGTTATGCTTGAATTGATGATGGTTGTAATATTTTATTGTTGTGTGTAAAACCCCTGGACTACACACACAAAAATACGGATTGCATGGGAAACTGGTTAAGTCATGGGTATTTGAATTTGATATTATTCTATTCAAAATGGTTTTAAAATATGAAATTTGAATCCAAAATAGTTTGGAAATGATTTGGGTTAAACTTTTGGAAAGAAAGTTTTTGGAATTAAAATTATTTTGAATATAATATGGTTTATTAAAGTTTTGAAATTTAAATTATTTTGGGAAATTATGGTTTGAAAGGGTTAAAGTTATATAATATATAGGGATTTTTAAACCATCTTTAAAGTATTTTAATATTATTTGGGAATTTAAATTCATCCCAAGTTTATACTTTAAGGGCTATAACTTGAGCACATTAAATCACATTTCCAAAAACGAAAGCATTTGTTTTCAAATGATAATACCTTTCATATAATGAAAGAACTTCCAGTTTTTGTTGAAAGAATTTCGAGTTGTAAATCAAATTTGAAGTGGAAACTATTCTGAAAGCAATGAATGCATCTTTGTGAAAGGTTGTTGATCTTTGTTTTAAATTGAAGAGGATCTTAAAAGGGTGATCTTTTGTTTTAAAATATTGAAGTGGAAATTTGTTTAAACCATTTGAAGAAAAGGTTTTGGCTAAAAGTGTGACTTAACTAAGATACCAATATATCCATATGTTTTTAAAATTTGCGCTCATTATTCGGTTTATCCAGGAGAGACTTTGTGTCATAAAACTCATTTCGAATAATGATACAACGAAACGGAAAGCATTTGAAGACGGTGGTAAAGACTGGGTATTTTCGAGAACGAAAGGATTACCTGTCGAGTGTCTCTGCACCGAGTAACTATGGTATAGAGATCTCCATATGTGATGGGGAGTCCGATCAGGATTGTGAATACCCGGATTTGCGAGGGCTTCTTTGAAGTGCCTTCGGTTCCGTTCAAACCTAGAACGAACTTGTATGTTTGTATGTCTGACATTACACTTTGCGATGTAAAGCTGGTTTCTATCAAGTACATTTATGTTTGGTGGCGGAGAATTTATTCTCTTAGCTTAACACCCTTCTTGAGATGTAAGAGCTCAGAGGTTATGTAGTTGATATTCATGGGTGATACATTTCCAACTTGGTAATGTGGCATGCTGAGTGTTTCTGATTGTTTGTTGATCAAAGCATGGCTTTTGTGAAAAGCATAGCTTTGTGGACGAGACTTCATCAAACCTCACAACCAGGAAATGGTCGAAACATGAAGAATACAACAAGGTTATGAGGGTCGCACCCTTTAGGGTATGTTCATTTCCTTCTGGAAAAAGGTGGCATCATGATATGGAGCCCATATATTTAACCTATGTGGTTGTTGGAATTTTTTGGTATTGAGGACCTTGGATAAAGGTCGATAACGACCAAGGGATGGCATACTTGTGTCAGTAGTTACCTAGTTACAAAGGTAATCTGGCCTTGTGTTGGCAGAAAGCTGGTTAGGTTCTCCAGGCGTCCCTCTAGAGGCGTACCTCTGTGGTGGGGAAGTTCCTTAGCTCGACCATTTGTTGGAAATCCTATCATCCAATACGCGCCTTGTACGGTTTTAGTTGTTGAACCTGACATCTAACATGGTAGCTATAGTAGGCATACTATAATGGTACGTATGCTGGCTAAGATTAATAGTATACTTGCAAATGTTTTCTGCACTATGCACTAATAATATATCAAAAGGATTTTCGCGTATCAAGCATGTTTTACTATCATAAGGAGAAATCTCCTCCAATTGTGCGCTTGCATTGGGTGTGTGCAGTGAGGCCTTATGATAGTTTCATTTTTCAAAAAGCATAGCGAATTTCTTTCAAATTCCTTTTTTTGTTTTTGTTCAAATAAAACTGTTTTTGTTTTGTTTTCTCACACCAGTCCTATGACTGACCTGGAGTTTATTGTTCCCTTTCTATACTCTGGGTGCCCACAATTTTCCACACTGGCAGCCTAGAGTCAGGTTATCAATAGATAATAGATATGGATCTTTGGAGTCTTTGGTTTGGCAATCGCATTGCGTTTCAAGTTCAACATAATGGTGGTCCGAGTTTCTGATTTGGAATCTTTGGAGCTTGGCATTGAAGACATTATCTTTCCACTATTGTTGCCTTGTTCTTTCGCAGTTGTCTTATATCTCTTATACATGTTGATCATATCATTTGTATCAGATTGTTGTATCGAATGTGTTGTATCAATAAAATTATTTCAGTTCTGTTTCTGCTGTGTTGTTTTACTTAATGTGTTATAGGCTCCAGTGCGAAACGGACTTTGACATTTGAATCTGCGGCATTCGAATATGGATGAAGTATGGATGTCGATTTTCGAAGGCCGAAGTGCGGGTCATGATAAGTGGTATCATAGCTGAAGGTTGAGTAAGAACTTCAGCTCAGGAGTATAGCACATTAGGTAACTCATTAGAGATAGGGTTACAAATACCCTAGAATGAGTATCCATAAGATATCTTGTCTATATGCCTCAGTAAATTCTCTTACTATCCACTGATAGTAAGTATGAGTGCAAAAAGAGGACGAGGTAGGGGACAGGGAAGTACCACTACAAATGGTCAATACCCTGTAATAACAAGGAACAAACTTTCTCTATCAATCTCTTTTGATCATCATCCGATATCAATTCTTTGATGGGTTTCCTAGCAGCTACAAGAAGAAGCTTTGGTGTGGTGGTGGCCTTGCGAATCTTTGTTACAGTTCTATCTCGTATTCTCGTTATCAGTTTTCTATTGGTTTTTTCGATCTTAACTTTAATAAATTTGAAATTTAAATTGAAATAATTTGATTAAAAAAATATGAAGTTAAAGTGGATGTATCCATTTGTCTATTCTTTGGGGTCCAGATATATTCTACGAATGGTTAGTTATCCCTTCGGACTAACCAATGCTTTTGCATATTTCATAGATCTGATAACCCGAGTATTTCGTGTAGTGTTGAATAAGTACATTCTCGTATCTATTGTTGATATTCTGATTTGGTAAGCCAAATATAGAATAAACATTCAGTTTGATCTGGCAAAAACCATTTCTCTGTATGTTCGTCTGTTCTTTGTTGTCTCTTTATCTAGTAAATTTCGAGGGCGAAATTTTCTTAAGGGGGGAATCTGTAACGATCCCGGCTTTAAGTCAAATTTAAATTGGTAACTAAAATAAAATTTTGAATTAACTTGTGAATTAATTTGAATTTTTTCCAAAATTAAATAAGATATGTCTTTGTAATTTATTTACGTGTATATAAATAAATTTTAGTTTGAAATTTGATTTGAAATTCAAAAATAAATATTTTGAGAAAAATATATTGGATTTAAAGACTTAATAAATTAATAAAAAATTTGTTTTGTAATTATCATATACATACATTGTGATTTGAAAGTTATATTTTGAATTTGATACACATAGTTTTCAAAAGCTATTTGAAAGTTAAATTATACATTTTAAAATCTAATATATATATATATATAATATACATATGTGTGTTCATTTATTAATACTTTTAAAATCATTTTCTTAAAATTATATAGATATTTATAAAAGGAAAGGTATTCATTAAATTGAAATTATATAAAAAATATATATTTTAAAAAACATTTAATACATGTAATTTACAAGTGTAAGTGTTTTAACATAAGGACTAAACAAGTGTGAACATTATATGATACAATTTAACATTTGTAAACATTTTAACAAGCATTAAAACAAATGTCATCTTCTTTTTATTTTTGAGAAAAAATATATATAAGGAAATCAAAGATATAAATATACAACTTCTCATATCTTTCAAATTTTCTTCTATCTTCATTTGTTCAAAAAAATCAAACCTGAGAAGGAAACTAAAATCTGAAACAAACTAATGCAAGTTCAAAAGAAAAACTGAAGCAATCAAAACAAATTCAAGATCAATTCAGTTTTATCAAAAAAAATCAAAAGCATTTCAACCTGAGCAAGATCAACCTGATCAAAACTTCAAAGTTCAATTCAACAAATAAAGGTCAGATTCAACTCAATATATAGGCAACTAAATCACATATCAAGCAAAGATCAAAGATTAACTTCAACAAAACAAGTTTAGATCAAACAAAATCATTTCCAGGTTTTCATAGAGCGGATCAAAGTCTCAGGCTATTCTCTGTTCTTCAAATTCCTGATAGTAAATTAACATTTTAAAATCCTTAAACCTGCCTTATCTTGATAATCCTTGAAGTATATTGTGAATTATGATTGGATGATTGTGTAAATATGCATGCATGTCTATGTATATAGAGAGATGAAGATGTGCATGAATATTTTAGCCTATGTTCTTACTTTACAGGCTTTGAAGCCTATTCAAAATTCAAAAATTTAATCCCCTGATCTCTTTGGCTTTGATGTTCAAATAAAATTTGTTTGAATTAACACAAACTTAATTTTAAAAATATTTTAAAGGTATACTTAGGAAGTAGATTAAGTGGAAAAAGAAAACATAATAAAACTCTAAAGCATGTAAAAATTTAAGTATCTTAAATTCTTGATTCATTTATATAGCATGATTTGTTTTCACAAATTATGATTTTTAAAAGAAAAATCATGATTTTTAAGTTTATAAATTGTATGTACTTGCGAGTTGAATGATGATTGGTACCTGGTCAAATTAAGGCGATCGCGTGGATTGTTGATAGCGGGGTCATGGTTAGGGGAAGGTCATGGATGGGTGATCATAGGAAAAATACATGGAGGATTTATAAGCCACCGTGGGTGGATAAACGTTGGCAAACTAGGGTTTTTGGCTCGTTTTGGGTCAATGATGTTGATGAGGTGATTTTATCGACAAGGGTGAACTTGAGGTAATGGTGGGGGGGAATGTTTTGGGGTGACGTGATGCAGATTCGGGTGTGATGGCGAGGTGCCTGGTGGTTGCAGGCAGCGGCGAGAGGAGATTTCAGTTGATTAGTTTTGATTTATGGTTGCTCGATTAGTTCGTTTTTGATTTTCTCACGAATTCGTCGAATTGGGAAGCTGTGTGGATCGGCGAGATCGTCATCGACATGCTGTTGGTTGCAATAATGGTCGGAGATAATCATGTCGATCGTGCATGTGAACGTGTGCACGGTGATGCCTGGAATTGTTTAAGCTTGCGGAAGAAGGGTGTAACCCGAAGTCATACTCGGGAATTTTTGAATTAGGCTCGTGTTCGTTCTCGGAGAACTCGTATGGGTTTTTATAACAGGTTTTAAAAAAAATCAAAACGTAGCAAAATTTTAAAAAGAAAAAGGGTAGCTCGATGCAAGGCTCGAGGGAATCGGTATATGACTAGGGTTGAAACCCGATGTGGTCTCGGGTTTGTGTTGAAAGCAGTTTTAGGTTTTAAAATAAAACAGGTTTTCAAAATTTAATTAAATCAAGTTTTAAACCTTTCCTGATTTATTATTGTTGAATAATAAATGTTTTATTTAAGTTTTGGAATTAGGATTAAAGTAAATTTATTTAAATTAATTAAGAAATTTATTTAAATTAATTAAGAAATTAATTTAAAAGATAATGATGTTTTTAAATTGTTAGTTGACTTCAAGGTTTAAGTTAATTTATGGGTTAATAGTAGATTTATTTTAAAGGTTAAATTTTGGAAGTTAATTTTTTTTAATACTAGATTTGGTTTTAAAATGAGTTTCTATTAATTATTTGATTTAAATCCTTGAATATTTTCCAAATAAATTTAATGATGTAATTAAGAAATTGATTAAGATAACTGGTTTATCTTAATAAATTAAGGTCTTAATTAATTAAAAGGATAATTGCTTCAGATGATAATTACTTAATGCAATTAATTCAGTATAATTACTTAATGTAATTAGTAAAATATTATTACTTAATGTAATTAAGGTATAATTACTTTGTGTAATTACATTTAAGGATAATTGATTAATTAAGATTAATTAATGTAAATAATTAAAGGTAATTGATTACTTAAAAATAATTATTAAATGAAAGTAATTAAGGTTAATTAATTAATGATTAAAGGTTGATTAATCAAGTGATTAAAGAATAATTAAATTAAAGGATAATTAATTTATGTGATTAATTAATTAAGGTAATTAATTTAAGGATAATAATTAATTAAAGGTTAATTAATTAATAAAAGTGATCAAGGGATGATTAATTAATTAAAGAATGGTTAATTTCACAACCTAACTTTTAATTTGGATCGATGTGGTTTTCGGATAATCAAATCTGATATCCGATCCCGGTTTCATCGAAATCCAAACGTTTCTTAAAGGCCTGGTTGTTTAAGGTTTAAACTAATTAATTCAATTCAATACTTGAATTCATGCAGCATTCATCATAGATAAATATCACACATTTATCACGGCTATATCGATTATCACCTCACAAAACATCACTTATTATCATCCAATATATATCAACCAATCCAAACATTCTACTCAAAACAATCATCCATAAGCAGGAATTATCAATCCACATTATAATTAATTTAATTAATTTAAATTAAATTAATTACGTAAGAATTAATCACCTAATTCTGCTTAATTAATCATTAATTAATTACAGTCATTTGAATTAATTAAGCATTCCTTAATTACCTTATAAACCAATTAATTAATCTTAAGTACAGATTAATTATTCTTTGACTATTAATTAATAAACCTTAATTATTAATTAATTTCCCTTAATACAAATTAATTAATCCTTAATTACTTTTATAATCAATTAATTAATCTTTAATTAACTAATTAATTATCCCTTATTTATTAATTAATAGTCCTTGATCATTAATTAATAAAACTTAATTACAAATTAATTAATCCTTAATTACCAGTTAATCAATCCTTAACTAACAGTTAATTAATCCTTAATTAACCTTAACTACAGATTAATTATCCTCTAATTATTAATTAATAAAACCTAATTATTAATTAATAAACCTTAATTACAAATTAAGTACTTCTTAATTACCAGTTATTTAATTCTAATTACTTAATTGATTAATCTCTAATTATAAAATTAATCAATCTTAATTACTTAATTAATTAATTCTTAATTATCAATGAATTAATTAATCTCTAATCATCTAATTAGTAATCCTTAATTACAAATTAATTAACCTCTAATTAGTTAACTTCTAACCCTTAATTATTAATCGTTAATCCTTAATCATTCATTAATGAAATTAATTCATTATACTTAAATTACTATATTAACTTAATTAATCTCAAGACATTAAAACCTTAATTATCTTTAAGATAAAACATTATCTTTATAATGATTTGATTATCATTAACATATTTAAAACTTTTTATCTTTAATTAACACTTAATTTTATTTAAAAATTAAGTTTTAAAAATACTTAAGCATTTAACAAATTTAAGTCAATAATTCATATAATTCTTTAATCAAATAATTTTAAAAAAACATTTATCATAAAACAGTTTAAACTAGATTAAAGAAAACATCTTATATTGATTAATACTTAATTATATTACTAAATTTAGTTAAAATAATATAAAAATAAATTTAGCTTAACAAATTTAAGTTAAATAATTATATAACTTCTTAAATCAAATGTAAAACAAAACATTTATAAAATAATTTTATTTATGAAAAGTTTTAAAATAAATTTATTTAAATTTCAAAACTTTGTTTTAAAATCTTTTTAAAACCGTTGAACCTTGCTTCGGTTAAACCCGAAGATCACTCGGGTCTTGCTCCGAGTAAAACCACCTCCTTTCTATTTTTTTTAAAAACTTAGTTTAATTAAAGTTTAAAACCTGCAATCTTATCACTCACAAACTACTCGAGTTTATACTTGAGGCACCTACCGCAAACACCCGATGCTCACTTCGAGTCAAAACCACAACATAACCACTGACACAAAAACTTCACCGTTCACATGCACCGGCGACTGAGCCGTCTCCGACCTCCGATGAAACCTCTGGCACATCGACCATCACCCAATCCTTCAGTTCCGACCACCCAATCACTTGCACAAGCCACTGATCAAAACCGAGCAACTCAGACAAACCTGAAACCAAATCCCTTGGCCAAAACCTTCTCGAACCCACATCGCCGACTACCAGAGATCGAGCAACCCCATCCCAAGCTTCGCCAGACTTCCACGCTACCAATGCCCAAGGTCTGATGCACTCCGATCAACCAGAGACGCCGCGGTGACCATAAATTCGACCTCAACATAAACTAGGGTTAAAACCTAGTTCGACCTACCGACGCCGACGTGGTGGCTTAGACCTCCTTCCACCAGTTTTCCTGGCCCCAACAACTTCCCAGCCACCTCCAAACAAAATCCTGATCACCCTAGAACATTTGGCCATCAGAATTTGCTCAAAACCCATATTCTGGTCATCGCCAAAATGCACACTCGATACAATGCTAAAATTCATGAATTTCATTTTAAAAATCATATTTTACAAAGTTGATTTAAGTTATGTAATTGAATCGGCAAATTTCAATATTTGATATTAACCATGTTTTAAAATTTCTACTGTAATATCTTGATCCCAGCAGATTTTCAAACCTATTATGCTTGAATATATTTTTAAAACTTATATTGAGTTTAAACTAACTTATATTGTTTGAATCTCAAAGTCTAACAGAGATCGGTTGAAAAGATTTTGAATTTTTGATCAAAACTTTAAGCTTCTAAACTAAGAACAGAGATGTTCACATACAATAGACATGCACACTTAAATACGTTCATTTACACGAGATATCACTTATGTATGCACAAGCAAGCATCATTCATCTTAGAAATTTCACAGGCAACAGACAATTATTTACTTAAGTTTTAAATAAATTTTTACTCACCAGATTTAAAAGACAGAGAGCTTGAAATAGATTGAACTTTGAAAACTTGAATTTGCAGAAGAAAGTGCTTTGTTGTTTGAACTGGAAACTTTGTAAATCTGAAGCTAGTTGTTGTTTGAGAAGGTTGCTTGATTATCTTGCTTAATATTTCAGGTTTGATAATTTGTTTACAGGCTTTTGAAAAATGCTTTGTCTTCTGGTTTGAAAATTTTGTTATAGGTTGCATTTTGAAGACGAATCTTTGAGTTTGTAAAATGTTTAAGGGTTTTGAGTTTCCTAGTTTGTAAAATAGTTTTACATGGTTTTGAGTTTTCTTTCTTTTGAAAATGAGAAGATAGGAAAAGAAATAGAAGATAGTAGATAGGAGTTTATATAGTGTTAAATTATGATTTATTAAAATTAAAGAAAATAAAAACAAATTTGTGACACTTGTTACATTAGTTAACATTTGTCATTACACTTATTAATCATATTACACATGTTAAATTATGATTCATTTTCATTATTTTTAAATGTTAAGTTAAAGCTTTTGTATTTAATTTTCCTAATTAAAAATGTGACGACCGCCCATGACTCCCGCACGGAAACAAGGGAATGGTGCGTTGAAGGTGTGCCAAGCAGCCATGGGTGACCGTCAAGGTAGAAGAAGCATCGCAGAATCTATCGTACAATTCACAGCGCATGGATAAAGTACAATAGAGAAATATAATATAGTGAAGCTCCATAGAACAGGACATCATCATATAAGCATCATAATAGTTTTATACAAACATATGAATCATCCATACATCAAAGCCTCACTACATAACACTCAATCAAATACAGCAGCGGAATATCCAGTACATATAATAAGAAATAATATGCAAAAGCCTCCTGCTCGTCTTCGTCGTCATCAGCGTAAACATCCATGAACAGCACCTGTCACCTGTTACCTAGTCTGCCCATCCCAACATGGATGAACAGCCCAAGGTAATTGGAGGAGACATAAAACCTTGAGTCAGACAAAGTCTTAGTGAGCAGTAAATCAACTATCAAACATACCAAAAGAGTATAAGGGATAAAAAAAGGAATAGGAACCAAACCATCCCACTCCACCTCTTTCTACAGTGATAGCCCCCAGACTCACACTAAAGAGAAGCAAACATAACATGGCAGACAATTAAGGTAAAGCAATAATCACTCGAGTCAAGGTCGATGTTTTCCAAATACAAATCCCCAAGGCCTAAACCAAGATCAGATAAGCACCCAGGAAACACCGCTCTTGAGACCGAATGATGATACAACCCAACGTCCAAACATCCATGACTCTGGCTATCACTGTTAACCTTGCTTCGAAATCACCGTTAATTGAATGACCGGCTCCTTCCTGAGCCATCTATCAAGGGCTAATGGTAACCCCGGTTCTAGACATAACTCCGCACGTCATCATGACCCGTGCCTAGGAATTTTCGCAACTACCCAGAGTACTCGACCACCTACCTGTAGTCTTTAAGGTGTCCAGACCACCTACCTGTAGTCTTTAGGGCAACCTTTGTACTCTTGCTTTGAGTCTGCTAGAACCTTCAACAACGATGAAATCCAAGCCTTCTAGTCATCCTCCTTGACGACTATTCTCAACATAGCCCAAACTACCTCTTGAGCCATCCATTATCAATCAACTCGAACTACCCTTCAAGTTATCAACATGCTTGGAGTAATCCTTCTCGACTATACCAAGGTTACATTAAATCATGCCTCGCCTCATCTTCATCATAGCAAAGGCTCATCTTAACATCATGGTTTGCCTCATCGCATCATGGCAAAATTCCATCTCAACATCATCCAATCCATACATATGAGCGTCAACATCCACTCCATATGCCTTAAGCAAATATCACCATTCAAGAGCCTCTTCCGTAGCTTTTGAATCGTCATTGACCATACTTGTCCAAATCTATCAACTAGATAACTCATTCACAACAATCAAACAAGGCAAACATTAATCCAAACAAATAAGTAGTCAATCAAGATCTAAACAGGCATTTATAACCAAAATGGCAATTTCGTAAATAAATGAGAATAGATCTATCATACATGAATCATGGGTTTTTAGCATAGATCTAACAAATATAAATCATGGGTATTGTCCCTACAATTTGATGAATGAACTTGCATAAGTAAACATCTTCATAAGTAATGGATCTACACTAGGATCTAAGGAGAAATGCATAAAATTACTATCTACAACACTCCAACAAACCACCAAACCAATATACTCCTTTGGGTCCGCGTGAGAGATAACCACCACTCACCGAATCACCCAAACACTTCAAAAACTAATCACTTCAGATCTGGACAGCAAGGATTCAAGCTTGATTTGTCGAAATCCCGCTTGAAACGATGAAATCTAGCTTCGTTGGATGAAGATCTTCAACTTTGGCTCTTGGATATTCGATCTTGATCTTCGATCTTGGATGGATGTTAGAACTAGAATGGAGTGGAGAAAAGAAGATGAAGAAGTGCTGTAGTCGAGATTTCAAAATGGCAGCATTTCGTTGCTTCAAAAACCGGTGCCAAAAAGTGAGCCAAACCCCTCTATTTATAGGCTGAAATCCCCCATGAGTCGTCCGCCCCTATGAGTCGTCCGCGACTCATGACTCACGACTCAAGCTACTACGACTCACGACTCAAGCTACTACGACTCACGACTTAACACTACACAGGGCCACACGACCTAGTTCCCTGCCGACCTAACACTAAGTCGTCTGGACGACTCAACTACCAACGACCTAAGCCTTAACTCCTTAAGCCGCTACCCTATGAGTCGGCATCCCCTAAGCCGTTAGTTTCCCCTAGGTCAGCCAATCACCTTAAGTCGTTCCTTCCTATGAGTCGGTCCAATACATGAGTCGGTCACCTCTATTATTCAGTCACCCCAATGAGTCGGTTATCCTATAAACCGTTGACCCCATGAGTCGGTTATCCTATAAACCGTTGACCCCATGAGTCGGCCACCTACCCTAAGTCGCTCCATCCTCTAAGTCGGTCACGACTTAAGTTCCACACGACTTAACTTTAACACGACTTATCTCTAGAATGACTCAAGCTCCAAACGACTAAATGCAACTAATATACGATTTATCGACACGTAAAATACGGGTCGTTACATTCTCTCCCCCTTAGGAATTTCGCCCCCGAAATTCCAAACAAACAAGAGAAATCAAAACTATTCTGCATGCCTACCATCCATAGCAATCAACAAACCATGCATCCAATTACTAGCCTAGCATGCAGAATTCTAAGATTAGAACAAGTTACAAATTCATGAGATGTCACGACACCTTATGGCCATACCTTGAAGAGTTCAGGATGAGCTGCCTTCATCTCTCTTCCTCCTCCCACGTACAGTCGTTAACATCTTCTCTCCATTGTACCTTGAGCAACGTAATCGTCTTTCTCCTAAGCTGTTTCGTGTCGGTTTCAACAACACGAAGCGGCTTACGAGGTCTCATAACCACTGGATCAACCTCTAAATCCTCACAGCTATCAGCAGAAACCACTATATTCGAGTCATGCACATACTTCCGTAGATAGGATGCATGAAAAACATTATGCACACCTGCCATCTTTTCCGGTAACTCCAATCTATAAGCGAGCTTTCCAATTCGCTCGATGATCGGGAATGGTCCAACAAATCTCGGAGTTAACTTTCCTTTCTTTCTAAATCGAATAACATTCTTCAGAGGAGAAATCTTCACAAAAACCATATCACCTACGTCGAATTCCAAATCCTTACGACGATTATTGGCATAACTTTTCTGACGATCTTGGGCTGCCTTCATTCGTTGCCGAATGATCCCTATACAATCCGAAGTCCATCGAATCATCTCTGGCCCAAGTATCAGTTTTTCTCCAGTTTCCAGCCAACATGTCGGAGAGTTACACGGTCTTCCATACAGTGCTTCATATGGTGCCATACCAATACTTGACTGGTAACTGTTATTGTACGCAAACTCCACCAAATGAAGATGATCTTCCCACGATCCTCCGAAATCCAAAACACATGCTCTGAGGAGATCTTCCAAAACTCGGTTGACTCTCTCAGTCTGACCATCTGTTTGAGGGTGGTAAGCTGTACTCAAACACAACTTAGTTCCCAAAACTTCCTGGAAGCTCTCTAGTGAACAATGGGTCTCGATCGCTCACTATACTCTTCGGAACACCATGGAATCGAACAATCCACTTAACATACAACTCAGCCAACTTCGATGCAGTCCTAGTTGATCGAACAGGAATGAACCTTGCACTCTTAGTCAAACGATCTACAATGACCCAAATCCCTTCATTCCCTGTCCTGGTTCTAGGTAGACCCTCGATAAAATCCATCGACACTTGCTCCCACTTCCATGTAGGAACCTCTAATGGCTGAAGTAATCCACTGGGCTTCTTCAGCTCAGCTTTCACCAACTGGCAGTTCATACACTTGGAAATAAAATTTCCAACATCCTTCTTCATACCTTCCCAATAATAGGTTCTCTTCATATCCCGATACATCTTATTTCCACCTGGATGAATTGTCAACTTCGAGTGATGACTTTCCCTAAGAGCTTCATCTCTCAATCCATCCACATCGGGAACAACTAGTCGTCCTTGCTTTCGAAGCCAACCCTCTCGATCGACTTCAAATCCTTTATCCTTTTCTGGATTCAATCCAGATTCCAAATCTTGGATAATCTTGACAAGCTTATCGTCTCGCTTTTGGCTCTCGCCAATTCTCTCCACAAGAGTAGGCCTTATCGATAAGTTTGCCAACATCTCAGGTTCCAATTCACATCTAGGCCTGAAGTCAAATTCAGCCAAATACTCTAGACTCTTCCATTCTGAAAACATGGCTCCCAATCCTGCATGTCTTCGACTTAACGCATCTGCCACTGCGTTGCCTTTTCCCGGAGTATAGGCTATACCAAAATCATATGATGCTAAAAATTCAAGCCACCGTTGCTGTCGGAGATTCAAATCCTTTTGGGAGAACAGATACTTCAACGACTTATGATCCGTAAACAATTCGAATCGAACTCCCAATAGGTAATGTCTCCACATCTTCAAAGCAAAAACAATCGCCGCTAACTCCGAATCATGAGTCGGGTAATTCCTTTCATGCGGCTTCAGTTGTCGACTAGCATACGCAACAACTTTATCCTTCTGCATCAGCACTGCTCCAAGTCCAGTACCACATGCATCGGTGTAAACCACCATCTCATCATTCCCACTTGGAATAGTCAAAACAGGAGCACTTATTAGTCGCTCTTTTAGGATTACGAAGGCTTGCTCACACTTATCATCCCATCTGAACACTTGGTTCTTTTTCGTCAATCCTGTTAACGGTGCAGCTATCTTGGAAAAGTCTTTGATAAACCGACGATAATATCCTGCTAATCCCAGAAAGCTTCTCACATCGGATGCATTCTTAGGTCTAACCCAATCCTGGATTGCTGCCACTTTAGCGGGATCAACCGCGATTCCATTTCTAGAGATAGCATGTCCTAAGAACCTCACTTCACTCTTCCAGAAGTGACACTTCGAAAACTTAGCCTTCAACTGATGTTTCCGCAAGATTTCCAAAACAATACTCAAGTGCGTCTTGTGCTCTTCTTCAGTTCTGGAATAAATCAGAATATCATCCACGAACACAAGCACGAACTTATTTAACTGATCTCTGAACACTCTATTCATAAGATCCACAAAATATGCTGGTGCGTTGGTCAATCCAAACGGCATTACCAGCCACTCATAAAATCCGGATGGTGTCCTAAAAGCAGTCTTCGGCACACTATCCTTAGCCACTCTCAACTGGTGAAATCCCGTTGCCAAATCCATCTGAGAAAACACCTTAGCCTCGTGAAGCTGATCAAACAAGTCATCTATTCTCGGCAATGGATACTTGTTCTTCTTAGTCACCTTATTCAGCTCACGATAATCCACACACAACCTCAACGATCCATCCGCTTTGGTTGCGAACACAACTGGTGCACCCCATTCGGACATACTACGCCGAATGAATCCTTTCTGCAAAAGGTCATCAACTTGCACCTTCAGCTCTTGCTGTTCCCTAGGCGCCATCCGCCTAAGAGGCATCACAACAGGTCTAGCTCCCTCAACTAGATCGATACAAAACTTGATCTCCCTATGCGGCGGTAACCCTTTGACTTCATCAAAGACATCCTCAAATCCATTCACAATAGGCACCGATGACAGTCCATCCCGTGGAACAACCAGCGAATACATGAAACTCATGAAGACGCCTTCTTCATGCTTACATCGTATCACAACCTTTCGCCCTTCCACATTCCCGACTGTCACCTCCAGCCTTTCACAATCAATCCTTGCCGCATACTTCCTAAGCCAGTCCATACCCAAAATAATTCCGAACCCCGCAAAGTTCAGAACAAAGCAATCACAAGCAAAAGAGCAATCATGACTCGACACAACTAGACCACGGCATATCATACACAAGCATGACGAACCCCCAACTGGATTAGTCACCACCAATGGCCTATCAACAGTATCCGGTTTCAAACCTAACCGGCCTACAAGATCATCACAAACAAAAGAATGCGACGCTCCAGTATCAAACAACACTCTAACTGAAACACCACAAATGGAAAGAGTACCTTGAACCGCCACACTCTTCCCCTTCTCTTCAGCAGTAGGAGCTTTTGAAGACGACGGCACGGCTCCCATAGCATAAGCTTGCACAATCTGCATGTCCTTCCTCGGCTCTGGACAATTCTTCTTGATATGTCCCAGCTTATCACAGTTATAACACTTTCCCGGCACCTTGGGATTCTTGCAATCTCTGAAGAGATGGCCCTTCTGCTGGCAGTTGTAGCAGGTCACTTCGCTCTTCGGCTTCTTCTGGCCATCCTTACCCTTCTGTTGCCGCTGCTTCCTCCTCTTGTTTCCACCCTGCTGTGGTTTAGACTCTTCCTTGGTCACAGCAACAACAGAACTCTCCCTAGGAAACAAACTCTCATGCCTGAGAGCTTTCTCCACAAGCTTCTCAAACGGATCGTCCAAATGATCCACCAACTGTCTCCCAAGATAAGTGTCCAAGCCTGTCACAAACTTCTCATTCTTCTGATAGGAAGAATCAATATACGATCTGGCATACTTGGACAAAGCCTCAAACTCAGAAACATACTCAAGGACCGATCTCCCACCTTGCTTGAGCTCTACAAACTTCTTGAACAAATCAGATTTCTGAGCTGTAGAGATGAACTTAGCTTCAAATCTAGCTTGGAATTGCTCCCAAGTAATCTCCTCCTCCGGAGTATCAATGGTGATAGAATTCCACCAATCCGAAGCTCTCCCTTGAAGTTGCCTTGATGCGAGCTTCCTCTTAGTTGCATCCTCAATTCCCAAGTCACCAAAAATCCTTTGACAAGCATCAATCCATCTCTGCACCTCAATGGTCGATTCCGTTCCCAAGAAAACCTTTCCTCCAAGAGAAGTATAGTCCTTGCAAAGCTTAGCAAAATCCACTGGTCTTGGAGCTTGAACTTGAGCTCCCACATCCACCGATGATCCTGAAGCTGGTATTCTTCTCATGATCGAAGTCATCATGGCCTCAAACATAGGAGTATAATCAACAGCATCCCTAGCAGCACGGCTTTCCCTCGCAGTTTGTCTCTCACTTCGACTCATCCTTAATATCTGTAAAAAGAATAATTAGAACACCTTAAGAAACAACTGCCTAAGGAGTTCAAATCCTTCTAAGCTACTATATTATATATAGTAATCATCCATCAAAATACAATTACGTCTCTCATACGTAGTTACGTCAGCGAGCGTTGGCTAAAATCGATTAACCAAAGCTCTGATACCAAATGTGACGACCGCCCATGACTCCCGCACGGAAACAAGGGAATTGTGCACTGAAGGTGTGCCAAGCAGCCATGGGTGACCGTCAAGGTAGAAGAAACATCGCAGAATCTATCGTACAATTCAATGCGCATGGATAAAGTACAATAGAGAAATATAATATAGTGAAGCTCCATAGAACAGGACATCATCATATAAGCATCATAATAGTTTTATACAAACATATGAATCATCCATACATCAAAGCCTCACTACATAACACTCAATCAAATACAGCAGCGGAATATCCAGTACATATAATAAGAAATAATATGCAAAAGCCTCCTGCTCGTCTTCGTCGTCATCAGCGTAAACATCCATGAACAACACCTATCACCTGCTACCTAGTCTGCCCATCCCAACATGGATGAACAGCCCAAGGTAATAGGAGGAGACATAAAACCTTGAGTCAGACAAAGTCTTAGTGAGCAGTAAATCAACTATCAAACATACCAAAAGAGTATAAGGGATAAAAAAAGGAATAGAAACCAAACCATCCCACTCCACCTCTTTCTACAGTGATAGCCCCCAGACTCACACTAAAGAGAAGCAAACATAACACGGCAGACAATTAAGGTAAAGCAATAATCACTCGAGTCAAGGTCGATGTTTTCCAAATACAAATCCCCAAGGCCTAAACCAAGATCAGATAAGCACCCAGGAAACACCGCTCTTGAGACCGAATGATGATACAACCCAACGTCCAAACATCCATGACTCTGGCTATCACTGTTAACCTTGCTTCGAAATCACCGTTAATTGAATGACCGGCTCCTTCCTGAGCCATCTATCAAGGGCTAATGGTAACCCCGGTTCTAGACATAACTCCGCACGTCATCATGACCCGTGCCTAGGAATTTTCGCAACTACCTAGAGTACTCGACCACCTACCTGTAGTCTTTAAGGTGTCCAGACCACCTACCTGTAGTCTTTAGGGCAACCTTTGTACTCTTGCTTTGAGTCTGCTAGAACCTTCAACAACGATGAAATCCAAGCCTTCTAGTCATCCTCCTTGACGACTATTCTCAACATAGCCCAAACTACCTCTTGAGCCATCCATTATCAATCAACTCGAACTACCCTTCAAGTTATCAACATGCTTGGAGTAATCCTTCTCGACTATACCAAGGTTACATTAAATCATGCCTCGCCTCATCTTCATCATAGCAAAGGCTCATCTTAACATCATGGTTTGCCTCATCGCATCATGGCAAAATTCCATCTCAACATCATCCAATCCATACATATGAGCGTCAACATCCACTCCATATGCCTTAAGCAAATATCACCATTCAAGAGCCTCTTCCGTAGCTTTTGAATCGTCATTGACCATACTTGTCCAAATCTATCAACTAGATAACTCATTTACAACAATCAAACAAGGCAAACATTAATCCAAACAAATAAGTAGTCAATCAAGATCTAAACAGGCATTTATAACCAAAATGGCAATTTCGTAAATAAATGAGAATAGATCTATCATACATGAATCATGGGTTTTTAGCATAGATCTAACAAATATAAATCATGGGTATTGTCCCTACAATTTGATGAATGAACTTGCATAAGTAAACATCTTCATAAGTAATGGATCTACACTAGGATCTAAGGAGAAATGCATAAAATTACTATCTACAACACTCCAACAAACCACCAAACCAATATACTCCTTTGGGTCCGCGTGAGAGATAACCACCACTCACCGAATCACCCAAACACTTCAAAAACTAATCACTTCAGATCTGGACAGCAAGGATTCAAGCTTGATTTGTCGAAATCCCGCTTGAAACGATGAAATCTAGCTTCGTTGGATGAAGATCTTCAACTTTGGCTCTTGGATCTTCGATCTTGATCTTCGATCTTGGATGGATGTTAGAACTAGAATGGAGTGGAGAAAAGAAGATGAAGAAGTGCTGTAGTCGAGATTTCAAAATGGCAGCACTTCGTTGCTTCAAAAACCGGTGCCAAAAAGTGAGCCAAACCCCTCTATTTATAGGCTGAAATCCCCCATGAGTCGTCCGCCCCTATGAGTCGTCCGCGACTCATGACTCGCGACTCAAGCTACTACGACTCACGACTCAAGCTACTACGACTCACGACTTAACACTACACAGGGCCACACGACCTAGTTCCCTGCCGACCTAACACTAAGTCGTCTGGACGACTCAACTACCAACGACCTAAGCCTTAACTCCTTAAGCCGCTACCCTATGAGTCGGCATCCCCTAAGCCGTTAGTTTCCCCTAGGTCAGCCAATCACCTTAAGTCGTTCCTTCCTATGAGTCGGTCCAATACATGAGTCGGTCACCTCTATTATTCAGTCACCCCAATGAGTCGGTTATCCTATAAACCGTTGACCCCATGAGTCGGTTATCCTATAAACCGTTGACCCCATGAGTCGGCCACCTACCCTAAGTCGCTCCATCCTCTAAGTCGGTCACGACTTAAGTTCCACACGACTTAACTTTAACACGACTTATCTCTAGAATGACTCAAGCTCCAAACGACTAAACGCAACTAATATACGATTTATCGACACGTAAAATACGGGTCGTTACAAAAAAGTACATTTCTTAATTAATAAATTCTTTTCTTAATTTTAGATAAATAAAATCCTTTAACGAAAATAGAATAAAAACCAATTTTATTCTAAATAAAATCAGATATAATATATTTAGTTCCAAAATATATTTAAGATATATATCTTTTGAATTTCAAATTTAAATCCAAATTTTAAATTCAAATTCAAATTTAAAAATCCAATTTAAAATCAACTTAATTAAATACATATATATTAATTTAAAAAAATACATTATTAAATTTGTAAATAATTATTCTATTTAAAATCTATTTAAATTTATATATAAACAACACATTATTATTTATTGTTTGAAATAACAATTTTACCAATTTTAAATAATAAATAAAAGGGGATTATCATATTTTTAAATTGTTTGAAATTCCGAGATATCACATTCCTCCCCCTTTAAAAGAATTTCGTCCCCGAAATTCAAAACAAAAGATAATCCATAACTTTTTAATTTTATTTCAACAATCCAAGCATACATATCATTCATACACGAACAACCAACAACAATTCATCCAAACAAACAATTCATTCAACAAACATCACTAGCTATCCGGACACAATTCCGGATAAGCTTCCAAAAACTATCCAGAGTTTCCCGGGTACAATCTTTGGGATCCTCGCTCCATTGCACCTTGACTAGCTTCACCACCTCACTTCTGAGTAGCCTCTCATCTTGATCAACAATCTGGACAGGATGTCTGACAACAAATAAATCCGGCTCGATCTCTAAATCTTCCTACACTACTGGCTCCACAACAAGAGATGGATCGTTCACATATTTCCTCAGGTGAGATACGTGAAAAACATTGTGAATCCAAGCCATCCGGACTGACAATTCAATCCAGTAGGTCACAACACCAATCCTCTCGAACATTCGGAACAGACCAATATACCTTGGAGCAAGTTTTCCCGTCTCCCAAATCTTATCGCTTCCTTTAATCGGGGAAACTTTGACAAAGTCTAAATCTCTAATCTCAAATTCCAATTGCCTTTGTCTCTTGTCGGCATATTTCGTATGGCGATCCTACGCTGCTCTCATTCTCTTATTGATAGGCTCCACTTTCGCAGATGCCTCTCTGATCAAATCTTGACCAAGAAAAAGACGATCTCCTGACTCTACCCAACAGGATGGGAATCTACAAGGTCTTCCATACAGAGCTTCATAGGGTGCCATCTCGATACTCGCCTGGTAACTGTTATTGTATGAGAATTCCACCAAATGCAGATGGTCCTCCCAAGATCCACCAAAATCCAAAACACAAGCCCTCGGCATATCCTCAACAATTCTATTCAGCCTTCCTATCTGTCCGTAGGTCTAGGGATGATAGGCTGTACTCAAACTCAATCTCATACCCAAAGCTGATAGCAAAGCCTCCCAAAATTTGCAGGAGAAGATAGGATCACGGTCACTAACAATGCTGACTGGAATACCATGTAGTCGGACAAACTCCTTTAAGAACTCAGCCAAAGGTGCTGCAGTACGCTTGCCTTAACCGAAATAAAATGGGCACTCTTTGTTAGCCGGTCTAGGATTACCCATATTCCTTTGTTTCCCTTTTTGGTCCTTGGCAAACCGTCGATGAAATCCATAGAAATCATTTCCCGTTTCCACTTCGTAACTTCCAAAGGCTGCAACAAACCCACGGTCTTCTGCCGATTACCTTTAACCTGATGACAGATCGCACATTCATTGACGAAAACACCAACATCCCTCTTCATACTCGGCCACCAGAATACTCTCCTCGTATCTTTATACATCTTTGTAATCCCTGGGTGGATATTCAGCTTGGAGCGATGACTCTTTGACAGAACTTCTTGCTTCAAATCCTTGAATTCGAAACGCAAACCCTTCCGTTGATCCTCAATGTTCCTTGGTCATCAATCTCAAAACTCGAACACTGACCATTCTTGACTCTCCATCCACCTCTGGCACATATAAACGTCCGTGTAGACCTCAAACTTACTCTTGCCATCAGGAATAGCTAGAACGGGCGCACTGGTCAGCCTAGCCTTCAAATCCAAGAAAGCCTCTTCACACTTAGGGGTCCATTTAAATTTTGATCCTTTTCGAGTTAACTTGGTTAAGTGCATAGAAATCTTAGAATAATCCTTGATAAACTTCATGTGGTTCCCTACCAAACCCAGAAAACTACAGGCTTCTATCGGAGTCTGCAGTTGCTTCCACTCTTGAATAGTAGCTACCTTGGCTGGATCTATAAAAATACCCTCTCCATAAACAATATGCCCCAAAAATCTGTCCTTCGATTTCAAAAATGACATTCCAAAAACTTAACCCTCAGAACATGCCTCCTCAAACTCTTTAACACTATCCCCAAATGCCGCTTGTGCTCCTCTTCAAACTTGGAGTAGACCAGAATATCAGCGATGAACACGAGTACGAACTTATTCAACACATCCCCAAAAACTCGGTTCATCAAATCCACAAAACAAGCAGGAGCATTGGTCAGCCTGAAAGGCATAACTAACCATTCAAAAAAACAATTGGGTCCCCTAAACGTAGTCAAAGGGATACTATTCTCAGCTACCCTTAACTAATGGAAACTCGAAGCTAAATCTAACTGGGAGAAAACAGAAGCTCCATGGGGTTGATCAAAAAGATCGTCTATACGGGTAATGGATACTTATTCCTAATAGCAACCTTATTCAACTCTCGGTAATCCACACAGAATCTCAAAAGACCCATCCGAATTGGTCACAAAGTCAACTGTAGAGCCCCAACTGGAAAAACTAGATCAGATCAAACCTTTCACTAAGAAATATTGGGTCTGCTTCACCAACTCTTCTCGTTCCTTCGGCACCACCCTTCTATTGGGATGAACAACAGGCATTGTTCCCGGAACTAAGTCGATCTGAAACTCTATCTCCGATGAGGGGGGAAAACCTTTCACTTCCTCGAAAACATCCGAAAAATCTTTGACTGCTTTGATGGACTCAACGCTTTCTAGAGATGCCTCAATTTCATGCAAAAGATTGCTCAAGAGAACTTCGAAATCATCGCAAGTCACTTTTGCGATTTTCCCAACTCAGTTTCCAAAGACATAATCCTTTCTTCACAAATCAGAACTGCCTTATACTTATCCAACCAATCCATACCCAGAATAAGATCAAACCCTTTGAAATCCAATACAAAAGGGTCGCAAGAAAAACTATGGGACAGATAAGAAAGCCTTAAGCCTCTACATATCTTATCTAACTTGGTTACCCCGCTTATGAGATTAGATAAAAAGATAGGATGGTCAACCAAACAAAGGAAAAAGGTGAAATTTCTCTAGAACTTATGTTGGAAACCCGAACAGGTACCCAACAAATTTAGATAAGTATATAGTTATATAAAAAAATTACAAATATGCGCTCTCAAGATAGACATTACTCCAGAGCCTAGATATTATCTCAACCTATGCTCTAATACCAAGTGTAACGGGCTGAGCCAGTGGCGACCGGTAGGCTTTGCAACCATCCCAGACCCACCGCGGCATACATTGGTACCTCAAATTTTCTTTTACGGCTAGCCTCTCGACTAGCAACCAACCCAAGGCCTTATACTACCTCTAAGGGATATGTATGGGTAAGAGTCTCCTGCTCGCCACCAAACACGAAGCGAGAACCCCCTATCATGCTGCACTGAAGCAAATCCGATCCCAACAGATTTTCAAACCTATTATGCTTGAATGTATTTTTAAAACTTAGATTGAGTTTAAACTAACTTATCTTGTTTGAATCTCAAAGTATAACAGAGATCAGATGAAAACATTTTGAATTTTTGATCAAAACTTTAAGCTTCTGAACTAAGAACAGAGATGTTCACATACAACAGACATGCACACTTAAATACATTCATTTACATAGAGATATCACTTATATATACACAAGCAAGCATCATTCATCTCAGAAATTTCACAGGCAACAGACAATTATTTACTTAAGTTTTAAATAAATGTTTACTCACTAGATTTAAAAGACAGAGAGCTTGAAACAGATTGAACTTTAAAAACTTGAATTGTTTTGATCCCTGAAAACTTGAATTTGCAGAAGAAGTGCTTTGTTGTTTGAACTGGAAACTTTGTAAATCTGAAGCTAGTTGTTGTTTGAGAAGGTTGCTTGATTATCTTGCTTAATATTACAGGTTCGATAATTTGTTTACAGGCTTTTGAAAAATTCTTTATCTTCTGGTTTGAAAATTTTGTTACAAGTTGCATTTTGAAGATGAATCTTTGAGTTCGTAAAATGTTTACAAGTTTTGAGTTTCCTGGTTTGTAAAATAGTTTTACATGGTTTTGAGTTTTTTTGCTTTTGAAAATGAGAAGATAGGAAAAGAAATAGAAGAGAGTAGATAGGAGTTTATATAGTGTTAAATTATGATTTATTAAAATTAAAGAAAATAAAAACAAATTTGTGACACTAGTTACATTAGTTAACATTTGTCATTACACTTATTAATCATATTACATATGTACTTAACATGATCTCACCATTTAACACTTGTAATTATTTATTTTCATTATTTTTAAATGTTAAATTAAAGCTTTTGTATTTAATTTTCCTAATTAATAAGTACATTTCTTAATTAACAAATGCTTTTCTTAATTTTAGATAAATAAAATCCTTTAAGGAAAATAGAATAAAAACCAATTATATTCTAAATATAATCAGGTACAATATATTTAATTCCAAAATATATTTAAGATATATATCTCTTAAATTTCAAATTTAAGTCCAAATTTTAAATTCAAATTCAAATTTAAAAATCCAATTTAAAATCAACTTAATTAAATATATATATATATATATTAATTTAAACAAACACATTATTAAATTGTAAATAATTATTCTATTTAAAATTTATTTAAATTTATATATAAAAAACACATTATTATTTATTGTTTGAAATAACAATTTTACCAATTTTAAATAATAAATAAAGGGGATTATCATATTTTTAAATTGTTTGAAATTCCAGGATATCACCGTGAGTTAACTAAGATCCCAATATATCCATATGTTTTTAAAATTTGTGCTCGTTATTTGGTTTAGCCGGGAGAGGACTTTATGTCATAAAATCCATTCTGAATAATGATACGATGAAATGGATAGCATTTGAAGATGGTGGTGAAGACCAAGTATTTTTGAGAACGAAAGGATTACCTGTCGAATGTCTCTGCACTGAGTAGCTACGGTATAGAGATCTCCATATGTGATGGGGAGTCCGATCGGGATTGTGAATACCTGGATTTGCAAGGGCTTCTTTGAAGTGCTTTCGGTTCCGTTCAAACCCGGAACGGACTTGTCTGGTTGTATGTCTGACATTACACTTTGAGATGTAAAGCTGGTTTCTATCAAATACATTTCTATTTGGTGGAGGATTTATTCTCTTAGCTTAACACCCTTCTTTGAGACGTACGAACTCATAGGTTATGTAGTTGATATTTACTAGTGATACATTCCCAACTTGGTAATGTGGCATGCTGAGTGCTGCTGATCATTTGTTGATCAAAGCATGGCTTTTGTGAAAAGCGTAGCTTTATGGATGACGAGACTTCGTCAAACCTCACAACTCGAAAATTGTCGAAACAGGAAGAATGAGGCATGGTTATGAGGATCGTGCCCTTTAGGGTATGTCCATTTCCTTCTGGAAAAAGGTGGTATCATGGTATAGAGCCCAGATATTTAACCTATGTGGTTGTTGGAATTTTTTGGTGTTGAGGATCCTCGGATAAAGGTCGGTAACGATCGGGGGATGACATACTCGTGTTAGTAGTTACCTAGTTACAGAGGTAACCCGACCTTGTGTTGGCAGAGAGCCGGTTAGGTTCTCGGGGCGTCCCTCCAGAGGCGTACCCATGTGGTGGCGAAGTTCCTTAGCCTGACCATTTGTTGGAAATCCAATCATCCAATACGCGCCTTGTACGGTTTTAGTTGTAGAACCTGCCATCTAACATGATAGCTATAGTAGGCATACTATAATGGTACGTATGCTGGCTAAGATTAATAATATACTTGCAAATGTTTTTTGCACTATGCACTAATAATAATATCAAAAGGATTTTCATGTATCAAGCATGTTTGACTATCATAAGGAGAAATCTCCTCCAATTGTGCGCTTGCATTGTGTGTGTGCGGAGAGGCCTTATGGTAGTTTCATTTTCCAAAAAGCATAGTGAATTTCTTTCAAATTCCTTTTGTTTGTTTCTGTTCAAATATAACTGTTTTTTTGTTTACTCACACCAGTCCCATGACTGACTTGGAGTTTATTGTTCTCTTTCTAAACTGTGGGTGCCCACAATTTTCCACACGGGCAGCCTAGAATCAGGTTATCAATAGATAGTAGATATGGATCTTTGGAGTCATTGGTTTGGCGATAGCATTGCGTTTCAAGTTCAGCATAATGGTGGTTCGAGTTTCTGGTTTGGAATCTTTGGAGCTTGGCATTGGATACATTATCTTTCCGCTGCTGCTGCCATGTTCTTCCGCGGTTGTCTTATATCTCTGATATATGTTGATCATATCATTTGTATCAGATTGTTGTATCAAATGCATTGTATCAATAAAATTATTTCATTTCTGTTTCCGCTGTGTTGTTTTACTTAATGCGTTATAAGCTCCAGCGCGTAATGACTATGACATTTGAATCTGCGACATTCGAATACGAGTGAAGTATGGATGTCGATTTTCGAAGGTCGAAGTGCGGGTCATGACATGACTCGAAGCGAACTCTTAAAGGACTCGGAGCAATTCGTGGTGGATTTCGAAGCAAAGCAGCGCCGGCTTCCTCACTTCACTGTTGATCCCACGTACAGGCTAAGCTCCTTATTGTGCACCGAACCAGATACACTGACCACACGAGCCGAACCACTTCTGACCGAATGGCACCAACTTCCCTTTTACGAACAATACCTGCTAACCCGTCTAGGCCGAGCCATATGTGACCTACGCTTTGGCCGAGCCACACGTTCCAATCCAATCTGATCGAGCCATGTGTTCTGAACTGCCTCGACCGAGCCATGCATAAATGTAGAAACTTATCGATTGCACCAAATCCTTATATCTCCAGTCTCTTCTTGGTCAGAATCTCGTCTAGTACTAGCTATGACTTCTGCAACTATCGCTTTGTAGCCGGGCCAAGGTGTCGGGTAACAAATTATTAAATTCTTTTTGGCTAGAATAAAAACTAATTTTTTAAACCTAAACAATATTTTGTAAAATAAAATATAAATTTGTAAATGAATATACATATTTATAAGTATATATACATATGTTTTAAAAACAATATACAATTTATATTATAATAAAGTGTGTGTGTGTGTCAAACTTTTTTGGCTGTAGAAAACTATATATATTATTTTATTTGAAATGATTTTAACTATATCTATACTTCATACATAAATAAATTTTATAAATTTAATATGTTTCTAATAATTAAAATTAAAAAATATTTTAAATTTTGTGTGTATATGTGTGTGTGTAGAATTCTAATTTTTTGTTATATACCAAACATTAAACTACATATATGTATGTGTGTGTGTGTCTATATATACATACATACATACATACATACATACATACATATATATATATATATATATATATATATATATGGGACGCTATATGCATATATAGATTCATTCAATGATAATATAAATCTACATTCTGATGATAATATGGAATAATAAACAATAGAAGATTACCATATTTATGTGGCCTTAGATCTGCACATTTTTTGGAAGATAATCCTAGATCTGGTCCTGATCCTAGCCCCTAATTTTATGGTGGCATGGAGGACCACCTTTTAGTTTATATTATTGCTGATTGGATGAAGTAAATTTGGCTTAGGGTGAGGAGTAGAGAATGGCAGCTGGGCGAGAGAAGAGGGAAGGCCAAAAAGTCAAGTAAACAAGGATGGGTAGTGTGGTTTATATAGAGAGAATGAAGGAGATATTTTCACCTTGATTTACTAAGTCTCTCTTCATGATTTCAAAATTCGACACTTGAATTTGAAGCCCCCTTTGTTCTCATCATGGCCAACCATACATGAGACCATATCGACCTTCGAACTTGTCTAAATCCATTAAGTAATTGAATACATTTAAAATAAATTTAAATGTGCATTGATATCATTATCGATCTATTCATATATAATTTTTATACACACATCCATTAAATTAGTAATGATACCTAGAAAATTCTAGTGGCCTAATCCACCAAATAAACAAATAATATTTCTTAATTATTAATTTATAACATTATAAATTAATCAAATCGTGCGATATTTGGAGAATCGACCGATGATGTTACGCGACTTGCAAGTGTAAATTCAATCAGCAATTAATATTGAACAATTCGAAATGAAGTATTCATGTGCTATTTTAATTAGTTGGTGTGATATGTTGATCTAACTTATCACTTATACATCTTTAATGATAAAGTTCTATTTTACAATTTCATGCGGTACCCGGTTGTAATGCTTATTTATGCCAATTCTCTTCGTCAAAACTATATCGCTTTAGGATTATGGAATTCGGGTTTAGTCAAATTTCCAATATTCTCCACATTTAACTCAGTTATTCCAAACATAAAGTCTTTGTTTCAGTAATAATAATTATTCCATACCGCTCTAATAATAGATATTGACTTTTTGAGTTAACTACATTTGACTATGTACTTGTTGGATTTAAGCCAGTCGGAAGCGGGTTAAATAGATGAATTTCAAATTTTCTTTCCACTTTAGTCTTAGTTAAGTCTATTAACCTAAGTAGATTTTAGATCCAACCTAAAAGTTTTTCAAAAAGCTTCATTTTATTCAGATATCTTTAAAAAGGTTTTTTTACAAGCGTATCAAATATATTTGTCTGTGTAAAGTGCACGTATTATAGTAAGGAGTATATACAGTTAATGAGAATGTATGTAGGTGTTGGGATTTACAAGAAAATGAACCTATTTTCCCTTTACATATGTCTTTGCCATCTATGATATTAATTTAAATTATAGATAAATATATTAAAATCTCATTAGATAAATTTTTGTAATTAAAATCCAAAAATCAACATTAATGAATTTGATTTCAATTAAAGAAAGTTTTGATGGTAAAAGTTACACAATTACAAAAGATCTATTTTATAAATTTGAAATAAAGTAAGAAATGCATATTTTCATATGTAAAAAAACATTTTAGAATTAAAACAATACATATTTTCGACAAGGTATTTTATAATATGTAGGTATGTATGTGTGTAAATAAGTGGGATTTAAAAGCGAACAATCTAGATTAACTTTTAGTAAAAAAGGAAGCTAGACTTTAGGAATTTTTCTTGTTAACTATTAAACTTAGAAAATGAGACAAAATATAATTTATACAATAGTCCATTTATAAATGTTAGACTAAAATAGTTCATTCTTACAAGAGCAATATCCAAATGTTTGTATCCAAAATTAATCATATAATTAATCTTCAAGGAAATAATTAACATAACGAATTCATTTACAGTTATGTATGTAAATTTTATAGAAGTACAAAATAAATCTAAATCCAAATTACTTTTTTTAAAATAAATCACCAAAACAAAAGAAAACAAAATTGGATGAGTTAGGCATGTGTAAATTCGTGATAAGAACAAATAGATGTAAACATTATATAGAATAGCAACAAAAATAGAAAAGGTGATAAAGGATCCAAACATATCAATTTGATATGAACATATATTAAGAAGGAGAAGAACATTTGTAGTTCAGAAATAAAACAATTCAATAGTCATATATTCAATTGAGATGGAAGAAGATTTTGATTTGTATACTACAAGATGATCAATTGAACATATAATGAATCAAAAACCCAAACTTATGAATGATGAGACCTAATTTAATTATAAAACCACGAATGAAGCGTATAAATTTCACCTTGAAACAGTGAATCAAAAAGCCCATATATTTAATGGAATCAATCTCCTCAATTTCTAGGAATCAGGAGACGAAAACCATCTTTTGTTTATGAGTTTTATTTGATTATTTTGGATTTTTTTCCCCTAAGCCATCATGAGAATTTTGCTAAGGAAGAGGGAGAAAAGTAGGAAATGACTAAACGAGTTTCAGTTTTTAAGAAAGTGACAAAAGGTGAATAAATGCTAGAGATTATTCCTCTTACTATTAATTAATTTCTTGACTTTTCAAATCCAATTTAAATACCTTTCGCTTGCCCCTTTTCCTAGCCATGATGGAGAGAGGTCGACTACAAAAACTTCCAAAATCATTTAATATTAGTTTCATTTAAATCCACTTTAAACGTTCCACGATATTCTATATCGATCTCCACATTTATAACATTTATATATGCACTTTATTAAACAATAATTTTATTCAAAATCGAATAAAATTTAACAATTAATATTTCATGAATATATATTAATTCAATTAATTCACAATAATTATAAATTAATTAAATTGTTGGTTTATTTGGAGTATTCATCATTTTAGTTATGCGACTCAGATGTATTTAGTCGGCAATTAATATTGAACAATTCAAATATTGATATTCACACTTCACCTTAGCTAGTTGTGCGACTATTTGACTGAATTTATCGCATATAATCCTTCAGGTAAAATCCAATTTTACTCATTATAAGTGGTACCCAATAGCAATGATTATTTACACCAATACTCTTTATTAACATTGTACCACATTAGGACTTATAGAATTTGGTTTTGGTAGAAATTCCAATCATTCATATTCAACTTATCTAGTCCACAAAATGGTCCTAGGTCCAATAATAATTTTTTTTATTAATCGCACTATGATGGCCAGAGATATTGATATTAAGTTGACTGTAGTTGACCATGATACTTACCCCATTTTCGGCCAACCTTGTTTATTGTAATCAGCCGAGCGTATCTCGCCTTACGTAAATAGAGCTACTTAACATTGGTCGATTTTGTGGGCAACCTTGTTTACTTTCAATAGGGTTCCTTTCAACTGTAATCAATGTTGTATTTATAGCAACCATTAACTTCACATTGTTTCCTATCTTTGTGAAATGAGAGGGTAGACATCGCTCTTAATTTCACCTATCTTTGGGTGACATTTAAAGCTATCTGGTCAATTACCCTTATTTATTACTAACCAAATGTATCGTGTTGGGAAATAAACATGATCGTACCTGTAAAAACTCAGTTATACACCAAATTCTTACTTTAGGAATTAGTGCCTTAGATGCCTATCTTCTGGCATCCATTTTCGCTCTCGCCTATCTCCAAGCATTAATTAGATACATCCACCAACCATCTTTTATTTTCTTCCACCAAGCGTATCTAGCTGGGCTGTAAGCATAGTCGTGTCTACGGAATTTCTAATTATACACTAATTCCTATATCTGGGGATCGATTTCTCGAATGCCCATCCATGTATATCGATTCTTGGTTATACCTATCTCCGGGTGACGATTAGGAGGATCCATTAGCCATCATTGCTTATCATTTGCTAAGCGCGTCTCACCAGGCCTTAAGCATGGTTACTCTTATCAAAGGTTCAATTATACTTCGATCTGAATCTCTAGGGATTAATGTTCGAGATGCTTGTCTCTAAGTATCCATTTTTGATCTTTCCTATCTCTAGGCATTGATCGAAATCATTCACTAGCCATCTTCACTTATCTTTGGCCAGGCATGCCTTGTTGGGTCATAAGTGTAGTTATGAAAGCTTCAATTGTACACTAGTTCCTATCTCCAGGAACTAATGTTTTAGTTGCCTAATTCAGGGCATCCCTCGATGACTTTGCCTATTTTGAGGCATTGGTTAAAGATCAGATGGATAAGGGAAAAACGACCGACCGATTGATCTTGGTGTGATTATACTACTCTGACTCGATCAAAAGTCAAAGGAATTCATTGGTACCTATCTCCAGATACTTGGAAATGCCACTAATCATGTGGCACAAATTTAAACTTCTAAGAACATGGTTCTGTTGGTTCCAAAAGCTAACTTTATTTATAAACAAAAGAAATTGCAATTCCTTCCTTGCTATGTTTTCCCCAGTCAATCAGGATGGCTTATTTGTAGAAAATAAATAAATCTGGGTAAAATAACATCGTAGGTGCTCACTATTTCATGCACGTAGAATTGGGATCCTATTAATAGTCGATAGCTTGAAAGTTCCATTTTTTAGCATATGTTCAATTGCATATGGTCCTTCCCAATTGAAACCAAGTTCTACCATACCGAGAAGAACCTATTTTGAAACGAGGTCCTCTACCTTAGAGGTATAGTTCCTGACTTTGGTGTTGAAATGCCTTACTACCTTTCTTGTTGAGCAGCTACCCAAAGTTCAGCCTCTTCCCATTTTTCATTGACCAAGACAAAGAACTCAAGCAAGAATTCTTTGTTCATCTTGAGATCATAGTGTTTTCTTTAGCGAGACTGGATTTCTAGTAGTAGAGGAATCATAAGCCTGACTTTATAGGCCAAATCGAATAGAGTATGCTTGGTTGTGGACTTATGGGTTGTTCAATAAACTCACAATGCTAGTGGTAACTCATATACCCAATTTCCCTTAGCCACTGTGAATCATATATTCAGGATGGATTTGATGATCTTGTTCACCGCTTATACCTATCGATTCACTTGTAGGTGTGCTACTACGGATAAGCTCTTCGTAATTCAGTACCGATTGCAGAAGTCCTTGATTTTGATACTCTCCATTTGAGTTGAATTTTTAGGTAATGATGTTTTGTGGAGCTCCAAATTTACATATGATGTTCTTCACCATAAAGTTGATCGCTTTCTTCATAGTGATCATGGCTAGCGATTCTGCTTCATCCCACTTTGCGAAGTATTCAACAGCTACCATAACATACTTTCCTTCGCCTGTCAACATCGACGGCACACCGATTATATCGATTCTCTAAACCACAGGCAACCATGGGCAAACCATTTGCGTGAGCTCGGTAGATGGGCTCTTAATATCTTTGCAAAAATTTAGCACCTAACACATCATCTAGTTTAATCAATGGTGTCTCAGTTGATCGTTAGCTAGAAGTATCCATAGCAAAGAACCTTCTTTGCAAAAAATTTACCTCCCAATGTGATCACCGCAACTTCCTTTGTGCATGTTCGAAAGGATCTTCTTAGCTTCATTATTGGTGATACACCATAGAAAGGGGTCGAGAATCCTTTTTGATATAGCACTCCTTCTTGGATAATAAATAGCAACACCATATGATCGCCATTCATTCCGTCCATTCAGTAGAGCGCCCTTCAACAAATAATCTTTAATTGGAGTCATTTATGACTCATTTTCTTCCTCAGTCTCCATGATCCAATTAACATCCATTTGGTCGATATTCAAAGCCATTAAAACTTCTACTGGAATGAGTCCCATAAGTTGTGATCCCTAGAACAGGCTACTTTGGCTAGTGAATTAGCTTCATATTCTCATCTTTGGGTATGTACTTGATTATATAATATTCAATATCTTTCAACAGTTTCGGTGTTCTTTTTAGGTAAGGGGAAGGTCTCGCTCCCTTAGCCTAAAATTCCTTCTTGACTAAACAGACCACCAATTGAGAGTCGCCAAGTATATGCAGTGTCTTGACCCCTGGTTCTTTCACTATTTTATGCCTAAAAATCAACACTTTATATTCAGCTTCATTGTTTGTTGATTGAATTTTAGCTTCAATGCGTAGTATACCATTCGTCCTTTGGGGTTATGAGAGTCTCTCCTGCCCCCAAAACCACATTCATTGGAAGCTCTATCCATGTATAACTTCCATTAGGAAAATTGGACCATATCTTCTTCCTCTTCTCCATCCCAAACGATGAATTCAACAATGAAATCCGCCAATGCCTATCCTCATATCGCTATTCTGGGATAGTATGTTATATCGTATTGGCTCTGCTTGATATTCCACTTTGATAATCTCCCCAAAGTCTTAGGCCAATGCAATACTTGCTTTAATGGCTGATCGATCAGCATCTTTATTGGGTTTGCCTAGAAGCATGGTCTCAACTTCCTTGAGGCAATTGATAAGCAGTATACCGACTATGAATGATTCTTTTTTGCTCCGGTAAACTGCTTGTTGATATAGTATATAACTATTTGGATTTAAGAATGTTGATGTATCGAGGCCGCACTCATTGCACGAGCAGATACTGCCAACTAAATGAATAGATCTTTTCCTTCCAAAGGCTTCAGCAAGGTTAGTGGTCTTTCCATGTGTTCCTACAATTTTTAGAAAGCTTTCTGGAATCCCTTTGTCTAGACAAACTTTCCTCTTTCTTCCTTAAGGGCATTAAGGAACGGTATACACTTGTACTTTGCTTTCGAAATAAATCGACTAGGCGCAACAACCATCCCAGCCTTCTCTGCATTTTCCTTATTATGTCACTTCGCCTCTCTAAGCTTAGCGACATAGCATTCTCGACGAGTACTCTAGTCTCTTTGAATAGCTCCAGCTCTATTCTCAGTAGGACTTTATCATCAGACACCATGGAACCAGTGCTATCCTAAAACTAGCAAGGTTTGGTCGGCTCAGATAAGCATTATAAGCTTAAAATTCATCAATTATTATAAAGATCTACAACCCGCACTATATTGCAATCTCCCTTGTCCAATTATGTGGACAATTTAATGCCTTTGATAGGCTCTTTAGCCTTTTTGGTAAATCCTTGGGTATGGTATTTGCATGGCTTTATATCCTTCGGACCAATCCTCATTTGATCAAACATTTTTTTAATAAAATATCAACCGAGCTACAATAATCAATCACAACTCGGTACACAGCCATCGGTCTACCGTCGACCATAACCTATACGGTATTGAATGTCAGCACTCGCACCCCATCAGCATCTTTATTTCAAAATACTATATCATCATTCATCATCTTTAATTGTTTTTCAGGAGATCCATTATATAATGAAATGCAACTCTTTTGCAACAAATGTTTCAATGAATTTCCATACCGCTCCATCTCATCACAACTCTTCTCTATTAGATACAGTCCAATAGAAATAGTGTTTATCACCATTCTACTCTTGGTCGCCTCAGTCCTTCTCCGTTGGACCTAAGTTGTTCCTTTTGAGCATTTTGGCCTTAATGTTAGTTATTTAATCCTCCATCCTATGAATCTTTTAGTACTGTTGTAATTTCTTATTGGAATCAAATCTTCGATCATATCTTTTAAGTGATGACACTCATTTCCATATGTCTCATGGAAATGACGATGCTTCTTCAAGTGCCATTCGTCTTCAATTGCCTCTCTCTGATGCGTTTTCTTATTGTTCTCCGCACTTGCATAGAGTTGTAGATGTTCTCGATAGTATCATTCAAGGGAGTGTAATATTCTAGCCACATGTAAATTTTATGCTTTTTGGTATCATTCTTCTTCCCATTCGAGCCCTGGTTTCTCCTTTTCTAGCTATTACTATTCCTAAAATTCATAGCAATGTCTCCAGTGCTCTCATCGGTTTTCTTAATAGAAAATTTTCATTGCACAACTTCATTCGATACCCTACAGCCGATCGATCCAATGGACAGGGTAGGGTGTATCCCTTAGATTAATACCATCAAAACTCTATCCTCCTTTGGATTACTAAATTTGGTCACAACGGTGTTAAATTACTTCAAAAAATCTTTTAGAGTTTCTTTGGAACTCTTATGGATGCTCGATGAGGGCATCACATCCTTCGACCGATATATACAGAGCTTGAACCACTCCATAAACTTTTTCGTTAGCTAATCAAATGAAAATAAGAATCTCGGTGCGAGCTGAGCGAACCACATCGAGGCTACCCCTTCTAAAAATATGGAAAATATCCACACATCACTACATTGGTGGCACATGCACTAGCCATGTGTCACTCGTACTTTAGTAGATGTTGTCTAGAATCTATGGTCCTGTTACACGACAGCATCTTTGGCATAAAAAAATTCCTCGATCAACTCTCTTGCAGCATATCATATGTGAATGGGTCCTACTTGAAAGAACCATATATATATTGAAAAAAGAGGTCTTTTATTTATGACTTATAAGAACCAATAAATAGCAGGATTCGCCTCCTTAAAAAACTATATCATTGTGGTAAGGAAAAAGATCACGACATCCTCCATTGAGCAACTACAATATAGGTAGATAAATGTTAAAAAAATGAAGATAAAAAGCACTTCTTTGACATCGGCCCAAACAATGAGTTAAAGGCATACCTCCACACGTAGAAGAAAACACCCGATCTAGCCTAAAACAAATAGTAAGACAAAACCCTCATAAATCGTACTTCTTCAAACGCGCTGCCATTTATCCAGTATCCTCCAACTCAATCTCTCATCTACGAAATATCTCCCTATTTGTCAATGATGTTTGTCCTTGATGAACTCGTCAAACGAGCTGTAGTCGAATATCCACTTCGATCAATTTTAAACTCCACTCCACCAAAAAAGCCTTTTTTGAAAAGTCTTCGCACTCTTTCTAGCCATATATGGTGGGTCAGTGGCGGTGCCTCCACATAGGAAAATCATAAGCTGCTGACGACACTAAGAAGTTAAGCCTCAAGCTGGAGAGTTGATGTCGCAGCGAAATGCCATTGACATGTTGTAGACCAGTTTGAGCAGTAATGTAACCCAAAGATAAGTACTAAATTCACAACTTGAAAGTAAATGTTGATGGTTTTCATTATGTTCATTGCAAAGCACACACTATAAATCAGTAGTATACTCCAATTTGACAATCTATCCGCTGTTGGTAAATGTTATAGATAAGCCATGTACGTAGCGAAAGAATTTTTTTTAGCTGTTTTTTTATGCCATATCAGTTTGAAATTATCATCAAAGTCAGAATGTTGTCGAATTTCATTCCAAATTGTGGAAAACATAAATTCTCCCTGATTACCAATTTTTCGGTAATCAGTAGGATTGTCAGAGAATAATTTCACCTACATGATTTGGGTTGCCACTTCCCTGGTCTCTGATAATAATTAATGCTGAAATTATCGATCCCTTATTATTTTGCTCACTATACTGATGGCTGTATTACTGAGGTAAACTCTGTTCTAGCCAATTAATTCGACAAGGGATTTATGGTTTATCCAAGGGTCAAACAATAAGTTTGTGTGTTCCCCATTGATAATAACTTGAGTCATGATTATTGCAACTATATCCCGTTGCCTGAGAATCGATAATTGTGCTAGAATAGTTGTTATCGATAGGCACAACCTAGAAATTTTCCTTTGATAAATACTTAGTCCTCATCCATCTGGACCATAAACAGTCGGTTGTTAATATATTCCAAAGGAGTTTACTGGCAGTTTTGTTAAGATTAGTAAATTTCCACAGTCTAACTCCTCCTTTAATTCTTGGCTTGCATAAGTTATCCTAGGATATCTTATGAAGTTTTCCCTTACAGAAAAATCTGCACACAATTTGCCAATTTTCTTCAAAACTGATTGGGGCAGATGATAAGTTAATGGCCAGTACATAACAATGGGGGTAATTGTACTATGAGTCAATTCTGCTCTTCCTTGTTTGCTATTTTTGAAAATGTCTTAGGCTAGAATTTTACACTAAGCCAGCCGACTAAAGCCTTCTTTTAGTCGACTGACCTAGTATAAAACAGCTAGTTTTTTGAACTGATATCTTCATGTCTCTTTGCTCTATAAGTTGCACCTCTTCACTCCGACAGCCATTTCTCTTTATCAATGGCAAAATTGGAAGGTTGTACCCATACTTTACCATCCTTACAACATATATATAAACCCTTAACCATCCCTAAATCAAAACAAAACTCTATGCTTTGATTTCCACTCCTAAACTCTCAATTCCAAAAGAAAATTCCGAGTTCTAAGAAATTCATTTGATTCATAGATTTTGACTAGCTTGCTTCATCTCCACATCCCATACTCTAGTTGAATAAACTCCTTAGCCTCTATATCTCCACTTAATATCATTTGGTTTGGTTATAGGAATCATCGTACTTCAAACTAACATTCTGTATATCAAGATACGTTGCGTCAGAGAGTACGCTTTTGTTACACTACTTGTAATTATTGTTGAAGCCCTATTCGGTTGTTCATGCAGAGTGTTAAACCTGTTCCTTTCGGTGAAGTGAGGGTGTTGATAATGAAATACCAAAGGAGTGCTTCGAGAGTGGACGTAGGATGGGAGGTCCGAACCAGTATAAAATCGACTGTGTGATCTACTGTTATACTATTCCACTGCATTTACATTATTTATTACCGTTGGTCATCTTCAATCCTATTCACAGGGACTAACAAGTGGCATCGGAGCCTAGAATTCTATCGACCATCATAACATCATAGAATAATGATCAGAATGAGATGACCCAGCCAGAGCTCAAAGACGAGAAATAACAAATTTCTGGAAGTGAGCAACACTCTATAGAATCAAGGTACATGTGCCGTATGGCTACTTTCAGATCAAAATCGGTACGATTTTATTTATATATAGTGTTCTTTTACAAATGCATGAGAAGTTAATAAAAGATTTTTAAAGCATCACAAAATGTCAATTCTATTGCTTTAGCTAAATTAGGTGATTGTGGGCATAAATTTAATATTTTAAGGGAAGAAAAAACGTTTTTAGTAAAACAAACTAAAATTTTGGAAAATAAATTGGAAGAACTTATTTTGAAAAAAAATTCTAAAGATAACGAGGTGCTTAAAAAAAATAAAAATACTGATCTTTTAAAGGAAATTAAAGTTTTGCAAAATAAAAATATATTTTGGAAAATTCCTATAATGATTCAAATTGTAAACTTTTATATCTTGAAAAAGAGAATAGGGTTTTAAATGATAATAATCTGGAATTAATTAAAAAATGTGTATTTTTAAAAGATAATAATATTATATTGCAAAAAGAAATTTGTGGTTCCAAAGTTGTTTTAAATAAATTAAATGAGAAAATCATAAATTTTAAAAATGAAAATGATGATTTATCTTCCTTAACTTCTAATAGCAAAGCTCACAATAATAGACTGGTTTAGACTATAAATAAGATGATTGTAGAAAAGGTACTAGATATGAATTCCTATATACACATTTTAATGCTAGTAGATAGTTATAAAACCAATCCATGTCATAATATTATTATTAGATATTGAAATAATCCTTTCAATACTAAACTAACGCTAGTTAATGTTGATATATGGGTTCCTACTAGTCTAATTGATTTGATAAACACTCATACATCAGCAATTAATACGACACTATGATTAAAAGTTGAAATTATATTTTAATAGATCAACCACATCTAACTAGATATGGTTTCTTAAGTCGTAAACCTTATATTTATTATAGAATGAGTATCATTATGCTTACATTTGACATATCTATTAGATACTTGTCATTTTGCATTAATGTTAAAATTATTTATTTTTGACCTTTCTACATTATTCTCTTGTTATTTTTAAATTTCCCATACTTTTTGTTAATTATAAAAGGGGAGAAATAATTAGCATATTGATAGAGGGATTACATGGTTAAAAGTTAAAGAGAAACATTCTACAGAGGGTGAGTTTTTATCATATAGCACGCCAATGCTCGTATCCCTTTTTGTTGATGACAAAAGGGGAGAGGAACGTGTTATGAATTCTGGTCGGTACGGGAAGTACAACCGTATCGATAGGGGTTTCTAAACTCTTAAACAAGATAAACCGACATAGTATTGTTTTTAAAGTGGGTAAATGAAATAATTTTACCCAAAATTATATTTTGATATAAAAGGAATAATTTTCTAAAATTATTATATACATATTTGGTTGATTGGTTGTTAATACTATAATTAAATAAGAATCTAAAATTTAATCTAAAATTTGAAATGGTTATAACCAAAAAAATTCCATGAGTATAAATTATACAAAATAAGAATAACTAAATTTAAACTAAGCCAGAATTTAAATCCCGGAAGTTTTGGAAAGGATTTTAAATGTAATGAAAACAAAAGTTTGGAAATTTAAAATCCTGGGAAAGTTTGAAATGTTTGCTAATGTGTTTGAAGGCAATAATGGAATATTATTTTGGAGGTATTTTTGAATGGAAACTGTTTTGGAATGATTTTGGGAAAGTAAGGGAGCACTGAACTCACTTCAGTCGCCGGAAAATAATCCTGACGATGCTGGCCACATCATTAGAATTCATTTTCGAGTTTCTTAAGTGATGGATTGCTACCATGTTGAGTGATTATGATATTTGTTGGACTTGTTTGAGATGCAAGTGGTTTTAGAAGTTTCAAAAAGGGAAATTGCTTGGTAAAAAAAACAGATTGTTTTAGAAATCTGGAAGTTTGATTTGATATACCAGGAGAGTATGAGATATTTATTATTTCAAAATGATTTTGAAATAAAACTAGGTAATTGAATTCTTGAAAATTCTATTTGAATAATGTGAAGGTTAAAATGAATCAACCATTGAACTTATTAAGTGAAGTTGATATTAATAAGAAGGAAATGGAATTTTTAATCTAGGAATTAAATTTTAACTTGAGTATATGGAAGTGAATAGAAAATTTGAATCCTTAAGAATTCAGTGATACATATACATACATACATACATACATACATACATATATATATATATATATATAGAATTTGGAATTGTGATTATAAGATGAAAATAACTCAATTGAGCAATATAAACTTTGAAGTAAATAATTGGGTGAACTTATAAATAGGAAAATGGAATTATAATCACAAATGGGAAATGGTTAAATGATATGGTAAATTCAAAACTTAATCCGAAATGAAATGTAAAGTAAGGTAAGGTAAAGTGAGATATAAAAGATGTGAATGAACATAAGTTAGTAAATAAGTTTTGAATTTGTATATGGAGAATTAAAATTGGATTGAATTGGATTTAACTTTTATTAAATGGAATTGAGTTAAATTAAAACCAAAATCCAGTTGTGTTACAAATAATTTTGAATAGAATTAAGTTCTTATTTAAGATAGTAAAGGAAATGGTATGAATTAACTTGAATTAGAATTGGAAAAGAATTGAATTAAAAGAAATTTAATTAAGTTGAAAGGATATTGTATGAATAAAATTTTAACTCAACAAAATCCAAAGGGGTTATTTTAAATACAATGGTAAAGGTAATATCATGTATTTTAAATACAATGGTAAATACAATAGTAAAGGTAATAACAATTGTATACATATATAATATTTTTTCATCTAAAACATTCAAAATATTATATGCATAACTTTAAAATTTATTTATTGAAATTATTGTTAAATTCAATTAAGTATATGATCAAAATTAAATATTTTTTAAAATTTTCGATCAAAATATTTTTTATTTTATTTTACAAATTCATGTGGATTGGTAAAAGATAATTTTTTATTTATTTTTAATTATAAAATCCATACAGATTTTATAAAAATGATTTTTTAATTATAAATCAATAAAGATTTTTTGAGGGATTTTTAATCAAAGGGACTCTTAGTTTAGGGTAATAAGTTTTAAGGACAATACTTCTGTAAATTTAGTTTTAAGGACAATTCATAGCAAAAGGATAAACGAAGTTATCATTTTTTGTTATACAGAAAAAATGATACATAAATTTATCATTTTTCTGAATAACTTAAAAGGATAAATGATTTTATCATTCTCTTGTAATTTGTCTTGAAACTAGTTATTCAGAATTATTGTCCTTAAAACTTATTACCCTAGAAAGAGAAGCCGTCCAACTTAATTTCTACTTTTTTAATTATCGATCTACAAAAATTTAAATTTAAATGAATTGTAGAATTTATTTAAATACATAATAATTTAAAATTTTAAAATACATTTGTTAATTGTTGTTTTATTTTGGATTTAATTATATATATAACATTTTTTAATAAGACAATGTATATATACGTGAATGTAAATAAAAACCCAAAACAGGAAATGGCGGACGAGGCGAATGAGGCGAACAAAGTTGCAGATGAGATCTCAACAAAAAAACCTATCACCGTTGATAACGTGGCGGATGACACGGGTTGGATAGAGGTTAGCTACAAGAATAAAAGTCGAAATCCAATTAGAGATCAGCAGCAACATTCTAGGGATCCACCACGTGCGGGGTCTACACATAGGGTTTCTGCACAGACAGGTCCAAATCTCAGCAGGATATCTTCGGATCTTCCTAAGGCGGGGCCTACCATCAGATGTGGAGCCAGATCGTGGGCAGACGCAATTTCTGGAAACACGTTTATCGATGGGGGGATCAATAAATTCGAATCCATGAAAGATGATAAAGGAGAATACGCTGATCTGGATGAAGAGGTATTTAATAATGAGAAGAATATGTGGGGCGCCTCTTTATACATGTACGTTGCTGGTAAGAAGCCTTATTATATTCATCTCAATGCATTTATTAAAAGGGAATGGAAACCTACTGGAAGATGGGATGTATTTCCTCGGGAAAATGTATTCTATCTTATTAAATTTAGTAATGAAGCAGATTGCAATAAAGTTATGGAGGGTGGTCCCTGGTTCATAGATAGTAAACTAATTTTCACTAAACGATGGGAACCAAACCTAAGACTTGAAATAGATATGTTAGAAACACACCCTGTATGGGTAAAACTGAAAAATTTAGACTTATCTCTATGGAATGCACGAGGAATCAGTAAAATTGCTAGTCTAATTGGTAATCCGCTAGATATGGATGATAATACAACACATGTTAGAAGATTGAAATATGCTAGAGTCCTTGTAGAAATTAAAGCAAGTGACAATATTAAAAGACAGGTGAGAGCTAAGGATAGAAACGGAAATATTTACATTCAGGAGATAGAGTATGAACACATACCACCAATATGCAGTAACTGCAAGTGTTTGGTCAGTTGTTAGAACAGTGTGAAACTATGTCACCCCCCATCAAGCAAGTATGGAAGCAAAAAACAATTGCTGATCAAGCCTTACAGCAAAAAACGACACAGAATGATACAAAAGAAACACATATACAAGATGAATTAAACTTGATTACAAATCAGGGGGATAATAATAATGTGACTATGGAGGCAACCCAAGAGTCTGGACATTCATTGGATGAAGAGGAGGTGGATAATGCAGTGCACCATAGCTTGAAAGAGGCCACAACAAAGAGCTCACCTGTAATGTCAGAAGATGAGGAAGATATTAGCAATGTTGAACTTGTTAAAACGGACTCAGGCACTGAATCTGAAGGGGAAAACAAAAAAAATATACTAAATCTAACATGAAATATGTAAATCAATTCAAAGGAAAAGAATCAAAAGAAAAGTCGAATACAATTCGTGAGGTGTCTCCTATGAAATTGAGGAGCCGACCTCCTACACCGAAATGTCTATAATTAGCTGGAATGTAAGAGGTCTAAACAATGATACTAGACGTTTAGACCTCTTAAACCTTAGGAGAAAGTATTCTCCTACCATCCTAAGTATATTAGAAAATAAATTTACTGCTGAAAATCTTATTTTCTTTATGGATTCATTTGGCCAGGATTGGGACATTCACAATACTGAAGCAGGTGACAAATGTCGAATTCTACTTCTGCGGAATAAAAAAATATGGGATGTCAAATTGATGAACAAAGATGAACAACAATTAACAACTGAAGTTAATAATCTGGGAGGACTTTAATTTATTCTAAGTTGTGTTTATGAAAGCAATTTAGCATCTCAAAGAACAAAACTTTGGAAAGTAATCACAGAGAATAACAAACTGATCAAAGATCCTTGGGTAGTCATGGGAGATTTCAATTCTATTCTTAGAGTAGAGGAAAAAAAAGAGGACTTACTGTCAGAGTGTCCCAGTTGAAAGTTTAATGATTGCATTGTTGGCGCTGGATTGTTAGAACATATCCACTGCGGCCTGAAATATACATGGAGAAGCGGTGAATGTAAGAATATATCCTGAAAGTTAGATAGAGCCCAAGTCAATGTTGATTGCATAAATAAACTATCTAACATCACAGTCAATGTTCTTCCCCCTTCAACTAGTGATCATTGCCCCATTCTTATTAACCTAGGTGAAAAGAACTTGACTAAGAAAGGTAAGCCTTTTAGATACTGTAATCATTGGCATGAAATAGAAGGATACACAGAAGCCACTCAAATCAAAAATATAATCCGGGAGGAGGGCACACAATGCTATAAACTTGTCCAGTTTCTTAAAAAGGTCCATGAAAATCTTAGAGAGTGGAACAAACAAAGGAAAAAGGAAGGAAACCAGGTTAGCATTCTACAGAAACAATATGAAGATCTTCTATCATCTATTGATAATGGTGTGTCTACAAATGAAATATGGAGTCAATATTACTATGCACAAAGCAAGCTAAAGGAGACACTGAGAATAAAAGCCATTAAACTTAAGCAGAAAGCTAAAGAAAGATGGTTGATTGAGGGTGATGAATGCACAAATTTTTCTATACAAAAATGGCTGTCAGGAACAATACTAATAATAACTTACAGTTGATGGATCAGGATGGGAATATAACTAACAGTATTTCAGACATAGAAGAAGAAGCTATCAAATATTACTCTGATATGTTTAATGGGGAAGTCAGTAATAGCTTACCAGAAATTCACTGCAGGAGGGTGATAAATGCTAAAGGGAGAAGGATCTTGTCCAAAAACATTTCCATGAAAGAAATCTGGGAAGCTCTGCATACCATACACGTTGACTCCAGTCCAGGGCCAGATGGCCTGGGATCCAAATTCTTCTTGACTCACTGGGAAGACCTAAAAGAAGACATTTCATCAGAAATGCCAGATATTTTTCAAAGTGGAAAATTTGTTAAAGAAATTAATCACACATTTATTTGTCTTATTCCTAAGAAGGATAATCTAGCTAAAATTGAAGATTACCGACCTATTGCTTGTTGCAATGTGGTGTACAAAATTCTAAGCAAGATTCTATGCAACATAATGAAACTCATATTACCTGATCTTATATCAGAATGTCAAAGTGCGTTCATCAAGGGCAGAAGTATTTCTGAAAACTCACTGATGGCACATGAATTGATAGGAAACTTCAACAAACCAGGAGCGGATAAATTCTGTCTAAAGGTGGATCTTCACAAAGCATATGATAAAATAAATAGAAATTTCAATCATACATATGCTACAAGCTATGGGGTTTCCTTCTAAATTCATAAACATAGTCAAAGAATGTATTACTACACCGACCTTTTAAATTCTGATAAATGGCATACCAAAAGGTTTTATAGGGTCCAACAGAGGTATCATACAGGGTGATCCTCTCTCCCCATATTTGTTTGCTATTTCCATGGAATATTTTTCACTACAGATGGAGCTGGCTACATTCAATAGACTTATCTAGCCAATATACAATTTTCAGCCTATTGTGACTCACTTACTCTATGCAGATGATTTACTCATTTGTATCAAATCCAATCAAACATCAGCCAGAGCTGTCAAGGAAATATTCTGCAAACTAGAGAGATTTTCAAGCCTAAAATTGAATGAGCAAAAAACCAAATGCTATTTTAATAAAACATGTATAAGAAGAAATAAAATCCTGAAATATTTAAATGTGAAAGAAGGTACACTTCCTATTAAATATTTAGGCTTTCCTCTATCATCCCATAAGATAACTGACAGAGAGTGTGCAGTTTTAATCACTTCGATAAGGGACAGATTACAAGGATGGAGTTCCAGACTCCTATCGCTAGCTGGCGGAATTGAACTGGTACACACAGTTATCCATTCAAAAGTTAATTTCTGGCTACAAACATTTCAACTACCTGATGCATCAATACAGAAAATAAAAAAAGTTTGCGCAGACTTTATATGGAAAGGAGGATTACACAAGATCAAATATGAGAATTTGTGTAGACCTAAGGAAGAAGGGGGAGTGGGACTTAGAAGACTTACAGACATGAGGCTGGTATATACTCTGAAACAAGCCTGGCAAATTATTAAAGGAAAGGGTTTGTGGGGAAATTGGATGAGAAGAAGATATATCAGAGGAAATTTCTGGTGCATGCAAATTGATAATAATGCTTCTTCTGTCTGGAAAGCAATTATGAAAGTACGAAAAACACTAGCACCTTGTTGCACAAAAGAGATTGCCATAGGTAGAGATATTAACCTCTGGAAAGACCCTTGGATCTTTGGAGAATCCTTGATTGATATCTTAGGGATTAATACCTACTCAGACTATGGTTGTCCAGATGGTAAAGTGGCAGAAGCAGTCAATAACAATGAATGGAACTGCTCGGTGATACCAGTGAATCAAGGAATTGAGGAAAAATACAATATTTTCCATTTTTAGGGACGAGAACATGACATATGGGTATGGAAACATACCGGAAACGATTTTACCACTAAGTCAGCGTGGAATGGAGTTAGACACAGAGATAACAAAGTAAACTGGTGCAAAATCATCTGGAATCGAGCTAATTGTTCGAAAATGGCCTTTGTCACATATAAGGCGGTGCTCAAAAGACTACCTACAAAAGATCGACTCTCAAAATGGGGAATCTTAAACGAAAAGATGTGCGTATTATGTGAACAAGATGAAGAAAATCATGAACATCTGTTTTTTTTCCTGTAGATACTCGACAGAAATATGGAAAGCATGTAAAAACTCTATTAATTCAACGATGCAAGCAAGAACATTAGCAGACGTACTAAACTACCTGATTCAACGAGGAGACAGCGAAGATATGGAATCCAAATTGAGCAGCATCGCCGTTACTGTAGCAGTTTGGAGCGTGTGGAAGGAAAGAAATCGAAGATTATTTCAAAACAAACAGAGATTCAGAAGTTAGTAAGTTAGCTGTAAACGACATGAAGTTGGTACAAAAACGCATTCAATATCTCAGCTTTCGGGGACGAGATGAAGCTCAAATTGGAGTAGGGGATCTGAACTGTCCATTAGTAAGAAACCCAAGTACGAGTTATTCTCTTTGTTGGCCGCTATGAAAAAATGTAGAAGGAGATAGATATCGGTCCTGTAATGTATTTTTGGTAAAAAATGAGTTGTCTGTACTTAATTAAACATAACAGATCAACTTGTACGTCTAATTGGGCCTAAATGTGGGATCCGAACTTGGGCTGAAATTGCCCTAATAAAGCACTTAACAATTTTCAAAAAAAAATGCGAATATAAATTAATAAATTAATTTCTATATATATTATCTATACAGGCATAATAAACATAAAATTTTAACTTTAATTTAAAAATATTTTAAAATAATTTTAGCTTTCTATTTTCTATAAAAATTGGCTGAAAGTAATCTGTATATATTATATGTATATATGTATTTTGATTAATTCAAGTTAAAAATGTGTGTATATATGTGTAAATTGGAGAACAAATTATTAAAGAAATTCATGGTATAACAAAGATCTAACCTACATCCGTACATTAAGGTAGATATATATAACATGAAATAGATTAGAAACTACCAATATTATAGCCTTGAATGTGAACCATGAATGTTATATTCAAACTCCTTTGATCCAATCTATACTTTTCTAGAAATATAGCTAACTAAAGAGAGCACCGCACCTTTAAAATAGATTTAATTTTATTTAACTTTTGTTTGGAAATGAAGGGGAAAGGATCCCAAAATTTGGGGCCTAGAGAGGATGGTAGTGGATGCTAAAAGAAAAATGAAAATGAATGTGGATGGATGGTTTATATAGGCAATAGGAAAGAGGAAAAGACCTAGATCTCCCTGTTTACCTACTAGTTCAAACCATATATTTCCAATAAACATCACCATTCCCCTACCCGCTAGTATGATCGGCTTATGTATAGGCTACATGGACCCATAGATATTTCCAATCCAATTAATATTTATCAAATTTGAATCCAATTTAAATATTTATCGATTTCATATATCTATACAATATATATAACTTTTATGTATGCACTTTATTAAACACTGATTTAAATAAATCAAATAAAATTTAGTAATTAATATTTTACAAATATTTATTAATTTAATTATTTTATAAATTATAATTTAATTAAATCATGTGGCACTTTAGAGTATTCAACATTTCAGTTGTGCGACTCAAAGGTGTAAATTCAATTGGTAATTAATATCGAACAATTCAAATATTAAAGTTCACACGCCACCATAGCTAGTGGTGCGATGGTTTGGTTGAATTATTGCTTACACATTTTATAATAAAATCCAATTTCTCTATTTTAAATAGTACTTAATAGTAACGATTATTTACACTAATTCTTTTCATCGCACCTATTTCACATTACGACTTGTAGAATTTGGTTTTTGTCAATTCCATTATCGTCCACACTAAACCAATATAATCTATACACAAAGTCTTTAGTTTGGCAAAAACATTTATTATTAACCAAACCGCTATGGCTAGAGGCTTTTACTTTAGTTGACTATAGTAGACCATGATACCAACATCATATAACCAAGGAGACGAATTTTTATTGAATAGCATTTCACTTACAATGCTTCCACCTATACGTAACTATAATCGTTTAATGAACGCCACCCCATGATTTAACTATTATCAAAGTGGAGTGTTTGATAGAGTTAGAGGTATGCCCTAGGGCAAATGTAATTTGTTGCATATATCTAACTCGTTGACCAATCTAGTTCGAAATAAAGGTGTTTTCTTTCTATTATATACTAATATAATGTGTTTATATTAATTAATTAATTTAAAAAGTATATTTAATAGAAAATCTATAAATGATATATTTTTTGATAGTAGTTAAAGTGTTGTAACCGTGAGTAATTTATCACAATAAAATTAAATATATAATTTTAAATGTTCCTAGTTAAGACGCATCAAGACTGCATATCGATGTAGCTCTTTAAACTAGAGTATGTAACGCTCTCCAAATGTTGGATAGTGTATTACTGTTTAACAATGAATTTTCTATCGAGTTAGCAAATAGTTGATAAATTTCGAAATAAAAACCGCAAGCGCACGGCGTACTATCGTAGTGCGTACTGAGTACAGATCGATCTGTAAGGAGTTGTAGATTTTAAATTTCTATTCAATCAAATTAAACCAAGAATTTAAAGAGTGTGAAGCTAAAGATGTAGAAAAATGACAAAAAGTAAGTGATAAAAATATGAGAGTTAAATGAAAATTTAGAGATAACTCCACTATATAGATCATATAGTTCAATAAATTATGAAATTATGATCTCTCTTTTTTAGCAATAAGTGAATTTAAATGTTGTGTTTATCATCAGTATGGCTCATTTGTGCTATTAATTAGCTCAACATAAGCCATCAAACTATAACACAACCTTTAAACCACTTTTATTTCTCGTGAAAAATAATAAGGAGTTGAAAATGAAATTTATTTTATGCATGACCTTTTAATTATTGATTAGAAATATAGACCATCAAATTTTGATTTAATTTCACTTCATTGCCATAATCACATGCGGATGAAGAGACAGTTTGTGATTCATATGACTAAGCATAGCCTATTTTTTGAATAACATAGGCTATCAAACTCAATACCAAACATAAAATTATATAAACATCAACTTTCCATGAAGCACAAAAAGAGAGCAAAGATTATCAAATTATGTTGAAGCTACATGATTAGAGAGCTTCATTACCCCTAAATTGAAGGAGTTTAGCCTCTCATATTTTTTATCAAATCAACAAATGTAGCTTGCAACATGAAACAAAAAGAAGAGGAAAATGAAAGCTAATGGAAAAAAGAACTAACCTAATTGCATAAAATAAAATCTACACTACTAGCATGAAAGAAAGAGAGCATGTAAGTAAAATAAAACACTGATTAATATTGCATAAAAAAAAGGAAAATTACATGAAATAAAAATGGCTAAGTAGCCATGAAAAGAGAAAGAGAGCTTGCATTTTATTTTTGATCCTAAACTAAAACTAATTAAGAAAGCCTAACGAATAGGATGTTACATGAAACATAAGGGGTACGTATGTAAGTTTAAAACCCTAATTCACTTTTTTGGAAACTACCCAAAATACCCTCTTAGAAAGTGTGGTGGCCAAGTTATCATTAACTTCAAATTATCATCCATTAAGTGTGCATGAAGATTTAATGGTCTTTTAGCGTGTGCATTAGCTCCTAAGTGTACATTAAAATAGGTTGGTAAGTGGGGTCCTCCATGATCATCACTTTGAATTATTTCCATCTCCATTCCTTTGTATTCACTCTTGTGCATACATATCTTCATGAAGCCTCTTGTAAAATTCACTAAAATTCCTACAAAACAACATAGAAAATTCCACGTAAATTTTCACAAATTAATAAATTCAAAAAAACGACCATTTTACCCCTATATGAAGATGAGTATGTGACAATTTGAAAATAATTTGAATTTTGGTCTAAACAAGTTAAAATACCCAATATGATCATTTATTTAATTTAGATAGATTAAATATGGTGGTAAAAATATACACATTTACGTGCACATTGTGAGAAATACGGAATATGGATCTTAAGGCTAGGATTAACACTAGAGGGAGGGGGTGAATAGTGTTTAAAGGAATTACTAAATCTTTTTGAGTTTTTGTTATTTGAACACAAATGTATGCAAAATTCAGACACAGATATGATCACATAATCAAACACAGATGCAAAAATAAAGTAAAAGCAATAAAGGAAAGAACACACCGGATTTTATACTGGTTCGGAGTTACCCTACGTCCATTTATGCACACAAGTACGGATTTCCTTTGAAAAGCAATAGTACAATTACACCCTCGATTTCAAGGCCATGAGGTACACCACTCCAGATTCACAATCCTCTGGGTAGATATACTTGATTTCAGGGGCAGCAAGTTCACCCAATTGATTTCCTAGGCTACAATCACATCTTTTCTAATTTGATTGATTTCCAAGGCCACAAAACTGCTTTTCTCGCTTAATTGATTACAAAGAAGTCTATAACTCTGAATAACACTGATATCTTGTTGAGATAGTGATAGAGAATCAAACTAGAAATGATCTAGTTAGATTCAATGTTGATTTCGACAGAGTAATGGTAAGAATATGTATAAAGAAATGTGGAAGAAGAAGAGGAGTGAAAACCAAAAAAATATATTTGTAAATTCATTCAAAACCACCCTTATTTATAGTAGAACAACAGCTATGTCCATTCGTGAAGGGATATGACGAATAGACACTTCTTTTGAAATTCAAATTTTTGAAATTAACTGCTACCATGTCGACAGGGGTACTTGAGTATGTCGACATGCCAATGGAAATTTTGGTGATTTGTTTTTCTTTAAAAATAACTTTTATCTTGTATTAGAACTATTTTAAAAGTTAAATTAAAAGATAGTTTAAAGCCAAGGATAATTTGATTTTGAAAATAAAGATTGTTTTGAGGCTAAAAGTATTAAAACCAGGATAGATGTTTTTGATTCTTTTAAAAGGAAGATTTTGAAAACAAGATCTAATTTTGTAAAACATTTTGAATAAAAGATAGCGGATACAAAAAAAATGTTCCACTATATTTTTCGTAGGTTACATCCTACTTAGGGTTCCATCCCTTTAACAGGCTCGAAGTGGATTTCATTCCACGAATAAATTGGATTTTAAGATGCGTGCTTTTCTCAGAGTTTTAACAAAATTCCTAATTAAATTACTTGAAATCTTGAAAATCTTGATACTCATGAGCCTTCAATCTTGATATCTTGAATCTTTATACTGTACAGTCTTCATTCTTGGTACCTACATGGTTAAATCCTGCATATACAAATATATCTAAACTATAATGTTAGTATTTATATTTATAATCTTATTCTAGGGTTGTTGTCATCAAAGCCATCATCTCAAGGACTAACAATCTCCCCTTTTTGATAATGACAACCTTTGTTTATAAAATATTAATTCTCTCCTAATAACTCCCCTTAAAACTAATAACTCCTCCTTAATCTATACCTAACTATCCTATTGTATACTTCTCCCCCTTTGTCATCAACAAAAACTAACTCGAAACTATATAAATATCAAACTATATGACTCCCCCTAAATCTAATACTCTATGACATGTGATTATAATGATAGTGTTATCATAAATAATCAACACTTAATTCTAAAACTAAAACTTAGTCCCAAACTACTTACTATCCTAACTAAGTATCCATATAATAATACTTTTAACAGAACACAAATTATTTATTAATTATATAGTTATATTTACATATGCGTAAAGAACGTAAATACAAATATACAACAATAGGAAAGAGAGAAAGAAGCTAATATGTGTCTTTGAAAATAGGAGATCTATGAATCGAACAATTTGGATAGTGGAAACGGAAATTTCCACGTTGTTCAACCAGATTTCCATCCTTGTCAAAGCACACTTCGCCAACGCAAACGACTTTGTCGTCATCTTCAGCGTGCTCTTCTTCCATGAATGATTCTTCTTCTTCTTCCTCGCTGTCCTCTTGCACTTGATCTCCCAAAGACTCTTCATTAATCAAGATCGGATTAGCATGATTGTCCATTAGAAATTTTTGCAAATTTCTAAGGATTTTGCCTTGCCGTTCTTGTTCTTTTGCCATTCTAAGTGGAACCACTTGAATTTCAGTCATTAGTTGTAGTGCATCCTTGAAAGAATCCTCCATTTTCATTACCCTTGCAAGCGTAGTTCGTTGAAAAGGTCCAGAAGTAGGAGAAGGGAAAGAAAAGGTTGAATTTTTGTTTGGTTTGGAAGAGGAGGCCGTAGTTTTATTGATTTCAGAAGTTAGTACAGAAAGGAAACAGAAAGAATGATAAAAATTTTGAAAATAAGAAGAATATATAACCACTTGTTTGAATTTTGGTGGGAAAATTTAAAAAATAAAACATTGTTATATGTCGACATGGGTATAGGGGGATGTCGACATGATGCTTGAAATTTTTACTATTTAATTTATTTTGATTTAATTTTTAATTATACTTTGTTATTTATATTTTATATTTCGGTTATTGAACAAATATAAAATTCTCTTCTTAATTTAGTAAATATAGATTCATTTAATGGTTTTGTTAAAATATCAGCAATTTGATTTTCAGAATTGATATAATCGAGACTAATTACTTCCTTACTTATATTATCTCCGAGAAAATGATGTCTGATATCAATATGTTTAGTTCGAGCATGATGAATAGTATTTTTGGATAAATTTATTACACTAGTGTTGTCACAATAAATTGGTGATTTTGAGATATTTAAACCATAATCTTTTAAAATTTGTTGCATATATATTACTTGAGAATAGGCCAAAGCAACAGAAATATACTCTACTTTGGTTGTTGATAAAGAAATTGTGTTTTGCTTTTTACTAAACCAGAAAATCAGAGAATGCCTGTAACGCCCCGAAAATTTTCGACTTTCGAAAATTCAACATCGACACTCACTTTATCGACTGCCGAGAAATCGAAGGCCAAAAACCGGAATGTTATGGGTTTTTAAAAAGAATTTAAGAAAAGAAAAGAGAAGAAGAGAGAAGATAGAAAAGAGAATCTTTTAAATAGAACGGAACAGAAAGGAAACAACAAAGAATAGAAAATAACAGAACAACAGAATCTCACAATTCGCAGTGGAACAACATATAATAATAAATGAATAATCTTTAAACAAAGAACTATATCAGTTATTACATTTTATACATTACATCATATCATCAGAGTGTACAACAACAACAACCAGTGCAGCGGAAAAAGAAATACTATATAAGTAATATGCCATGCCATCCAGCTTGCCTCCAGCAACTCCTGAATATCCAGAATATCCTGATAAACCTAACTCTTAACTGCCCGTGTGGAAATTGGTGGGCACCCAGAGTTTAGGAAGGAAAACAATAAACTCCGAGTCAGTCATGTGACTGGTGTGAGAACTCAAAACAGTTTATTTATCATTAAAATCAAAATAGAGGAATATTTTTAAATTCAATTCGCAATGCTTTTAAAAATGAGACTACCATAAGGCCTCCCGCACACACACACAATGCAAACGCAGAATCGGAGGAGATTTCTCCTTATGATAGTCAAAGATGCTTCATACGCATTTAAAATAACATTTGATATTATTACTAGTGCATAGTGTAGAAGAAATTTATTTTGAAAGTAGAATATAAATCGTAGCCAACATAGACATTTCGAACTATGCCTACTATAGCTACCATCCAAACAGTGGTGACCACCATAAGTGAATGGCAGGTTCTACAACTAATACCGTACAAGTTTCGTATTGGGAATTGGATTTCCAACGAATGATCAGGCCAAGGAACTTCCCATTGCCACATGAGAATGCCTCTGGATGGACATCCCCGAGAACCAAACCGGATCTCTACCAACACAAGGCCGGGTTACCCCTAACTGAGTAACAACTAACCGAATATGCCATCCCCCGGTCCTTTGGGACCTTTATCAACCGAGCGCTCGTAATCAATTCACACAATCATAACAAAGTGTTTTCAACATGAGTAAGTATCTGGGCTCCATACCATGTACCACCCTTTTCCAGAAGGAAATGGACACATCCTAAAGGGCGCTACCCCTCATAACCTTGCTGCTTCTTTCCTGTTTTGACCATTCACGGGGTGTGAGGCTCGACGAAGTCACGTCCACAAAAACATACTTTATACAAAAGCCATGCTTTGGGTCAACAAATGATCAACACAATGATCACAAGGATAGACGATCAAATAAACGATCCTATCACAAATAATCAACACAATGATCATTTCAGCATCACTCAGCATGTCACATTACCAAATTGGGAATATATCGCTGATAACATTCAACTACATAACCTCTGAGCACGTACGTCTCAGAGAAGGGTGTTAAGCAAAAAGAATAAATTCTCCGCCACCAACAGAAATATATTTGAAAGAAATCTGCTTTATATCTCAATTTGTAATGTCAGACATACAATCCATACAAGTCTGTTCCGGGCTCGAACAAAACCGAAGGCACTTCTTACGAAGCCCTTGCAATCCGGGTATTCACAATCCCGATCGAATTTCCCATCACTTAGGAGATCTCTATACCAGGAGCTACCCAGTGCAGAGACAATCGATAGGTCATCCTATCGCTTTCACAAATACTCGGTCTTCAACACCGATCTTCAATGCTATTCACAACGACGTATCACATATTCGGAATGGGTTATACGACCCCATGGTCCTTTCCCCGTTAACCCGAATAGTGAGCGCTTATTCAAAAATAAGTGTGACATTCAAATTCAATCAAATCACATCCAAATACCCATTCAAAGGGAAATATTGATAGTCGGTTATTGAACTATCAATTGATATGCATACATCACCAGATTCCAAATAATTTTTCAAATTATTTATTTTCCAAAATATCTTTACAAGATATATAATTTTAACACTTCAAAATAAATCAATATTTATTTTTCTAAACCAATCTCACTTTCTTTTATAAATTCCTTAGTGAATTTATATTCCAAAATATTCATGCATATACGATTTCAATTTATCATTTCAATTTATCTTCCAAAAGATAAATTCTAAATATTCACTTTATATTGGAAAACATTTCCATACTTATTTATTCATAAGTAATTTTCAATCCATTTATTTTCAACACTTGGAAAATATTCAATATACTTAATCGAATTAAGTATATATTTCATTCTATTAAGGAAATCATTCTCTTAAACATATTTATTTGGGCCGAAACGAATGTTGCGTAAAACATCGTTACGACAACCCAAAATCACTAGTATAGGGATTCGAATTTAAAATAGATATATAAATCCCAATACTATACAAAACATTTCCTTTCGGAAATCATTTACTATAACAACAGTGTTATAGTCCACCATTTCCTTTTATTTCTCGAAAACGTCTATTTCAACAATAAATGTTGAAATCTATGGTTTCGAATCTCAACACATTTTAAAACATCGTTAGATCGTTTTAATTCTATTTAAAACATCCAAATCCAAAACATTTTCTTTAACGTGTTATTCACTATTCAAAAATGTGAATAAACTTCGTTAACAAATCTCATCCTTTTATTCATTTTAATTCAAAGGATTATTCACTATTCAAAAATGTGAATATAACTCCATTAAATAAGTTATGACAATTAACTTATCAAAATAAGTTGTTTGCGGATTTATAAAACAACGTTTATAAATTCCATTTCTATTTATTTATAAAAACTTCCTTTTTATAAATTCCTTTATTAACCTATTCCAGTTTATAACTAAATTATAAACTAAACGTTCATATTATAAGTTAATTACTTATAAAACGATTATTTTACAAAATCGTTCCTTTAGAGACTTTCCAATTTATAAATCTTATAACTTATAAGATCCATTTATCTAACCAATCTATTCTTCAAATAATTTCACCAAATTTATAAATCTTACTATTTATAAATTTTCTTTTATAACTTCACAGTTTATAATTCTATAAATTTCATTCATTTATGAATTTCATTTTCACTTCATTCAAACACTTATAAAAACTCGTTTTATAAGTCAATATTTCAATTTATAAATATCCGTTTATAAATCTCTTAATATAAATCAATTTATATTATTCTTTTAAACGTCTTTAATTTCCTTTATAGTTTCACCATTTTGATTTATAAAATAATCAAATTTTATAAATCCTATATTTAAACTTTTATAATATGTTCAAAAATCCAATTTAAACTATTTTATAAAAATCATTAATTCACATTTCTCAAAAATCAGCTTTTAACTATATTTCACAAAAACCGTAATTTTTATAACATTAAAAATTATATCGTTATTTATTCATAATGGATTAATTCCAAAATATAGTATATTCTCAAAAATCACTTTAAAATTATTTTAAAATCCCAAAATCTGGGTCCAATGATGCTACACACCAAATAGTCAATCACGACAAACAACGATATCATATATCGATATGAAAATCCATCAAATATCAAAATATCTGAAAATCAAATAAAAACTGTTGAGGAATCCAGTTGGATCCCTCCAACCTGTTTTCCTGCATCCAAAAACATTAGCACAATACCAATTTCGCTCCAGTACGAAATTATCGCGGTATATGTTCTTATTAAATATTATCCGCTTAATAACGGCGTAATAGGGTCTCATCCGCTAAAAAAATACGGGAAATCAACAACTGCAATATATACATATGCCAATATATATATATTGATATTATATATAATACCAATTTCACCGTTTATGAAATATTCGCGGTATATGTTTTTAATAAATAACATCCGCTTACTAACGGCGCATAATGTCTATTTTAACAATCAATAGATATCAATCAACATTCAAACATGCATTCAAATATTTTAATCTAACTATTTAAAATAAAATCGAAACTGATTCGATTGAATGAGAAGTTCTCACCTTGATTTAAATTCCGTTTTAGCGATTTACTTCGAATAAAATTAAACGTGCGTTTATTTTTACCCAAAATTCTCACTAACTCCAAACGACTCCAAACCAACTCCATCGCGTAGTGCTCGTCCATACGACTCCAACGCAACTGAGTTTGCATTTTTTCGACCTCCTATGAAAAAGTTATGAATATTTGAAGTTACACGTGTTTATATACATAGATTTATAACATAATTTATAAAACTTATAACCTAACTTCATGCATCCACCGTCCATCACAGATCCAACGGCCCCCCCCCCACCATCTTCCTTCTCACGCGAATGCACAGTTTTAAGGCCGACATCACAACCCATTCAACATCCAACTAGGGTTTCAATTTGCATCCACCTCACTCGACGAAACTCGATCAAACTACCGCCACGCGAAAGCTCTCGACCCAAGCTATGCTCGGCCTGAAGCTCGGCACACTCGGCCCCCATCTGTGCACGTATTTCGAGGCCGACTCTATGGTCTTTGAATGCAATTTTCCATCGATCTACAGCTCCGTTTCAAATCATAACCGTTGATCTTGTAGATCTTGATGTGCTCTACATCTTTCTAGTTGAAAGATTCTTGTAAATGTTGATGGATGAAGAGAAAAGAGGAGAAGAAGTTGGGAACACTTCAGCCGTTCATGGGGGCTGGCGGCTAGGGTTTGTTAGGTTTTTTTTTTTTTTTTTTAATTTGTGAGGGAGAGAGGGCTATTTATAGAGTTTTGAACGAACACTATTCATCCGGAAATTTCGAACTCCGATTTAGGCGCCGAAACTGACGTACCTAGGGTTTATCCCGCGTTCCGGACACAATGGAATAGGTTTTGGAAGCTAATTCAGACATCTGTGCGAGTTATGGTTGTAAACGCTCAATTTAAATTAAACCGATTTAAGTCGATTTCTAGGCGTTTTAATTTGTACCGGACAAACCGTAAATCCAATTGACTTGAAATTTCAAACCTTACAATAATATCACATTACGGATCCGATGAAACTGGTTTCGTTGAAATCCGAGACTTTTTGAAAAATGGCTATTTTCACTCGTCAAATTTAAATTAAAAATAAATCGATGCGTTTCGAGCTGCCACGATCAAACGATAACTTCGATTGACACGAAAATTGAAATCCGGTAATAACAAACGTTTACGGATCCAATGAAACTGGTTTCGTTCAATTCTGAGACTGTTCAAAAATTGACTATTTTACAGTCGATTATTAAATATTAAAATATTCAATTTTCACAAATTAACTTTTAATTCGATTTTAAAAGTTCTAAAATATCATTCTAACTCCAATATGATAAAATAAAATTTTACAAATTATTTTAAATCATATTTAACTCAATTTCCAATTATTTCCATAATTTAACATATTAAATTATTGATTTAATAATTCAATTAAATCCAATAATTCAAATAAAAATTTATTTGACTAATAAATTCACTTATTAATATTTAAAATTAATTAAATATTCAATTTTTTATTATCAAAAATTCTGGGTCGTTACAATCTTCCCCCCTTAAAAGAATTTCGTTCTCGAAATTATAAGTAAGAAAAATTACAGAATCTATTAATTTTCCAAAATCCATATTTAAACTTCTTACAATACTTTACTAAGTTTTCAAAATCATACTTAGTTATCTTTTCAAAAACAATTACTATTGTTTAACTTTCAATTCCAAATCAAAGTTAAAGTTTTCAAAAAATTTCCCAATTTTCTCAAATTTTTTCTAACGCCTTAAATTTTCGGAAAAATTCGCCATAGTCTCCTTTGCGCGGCTCGATCCGAAAAAAAAATGACAGTATATATATCACAAATATACATCTCATCAAGTAATGAGGCATCCCGCAGGGAAAAAAGTGTAAAAGTACGGTATGTAATCCGAGATATGTACCTTATATTTTATTAGCGAGCATATACGGCTAATATAGCGCAAAAGCGAGCTCCAAATGCGAAGCAAACGCGATCCGCACCTACTAAACACTCAACAAACAACATGAGAACATGTATGTAGACAATAGTATCGATATACAACATATAGCAACATAATAACTATATATGTCAACATAGCAAATGCAACTAAACAACAAATGCAATATATATTCAACCATCAACCAATTATCATCCAACTAACATTCATAACCAATAATATTCATTCATATTCTCATTAATATTCAATGAATTGGTTTTCTCAGTTTAATCACATTTGATTCATTAACAGTGGATGTTCTTACTAACATTCATTTTCAATTTGCTTATATTCACTAATTCATATTCAAGTTGGTTCACTTCCAAATCAAATTCAATTCTATTCAAATTTATTTACTTCTAATTTGAATTCAATTACTTTAGCTTTCAATTTCATTAATTCAATTTCATTAACACTTAATGAATTATATACAATCAACTAACAATTATATATCAATCAATGTATATTAATTACAACCAAATTCCTTTGTTTATATTCATACATTTTGGTTTAACACCATCGCTTTCAATTGGTTCAATTAAATTGGTTTTCATTCAATCTATTCATTCAATTCAATTCAATTTACCAAAAGTTGAATTTCATTTTAAATAACTTAAGTTCACATTTATCACTTCATTCAACACCTCTTAAGTTATATTCCATTTAACTTTAAATTCATTTTTATTTACTACTCATATTCATAAACATATAGTTTCACTTCTTATATATATAAGTTTATTTCACAATTGTAAATCACTTTAATTATAATTCAATTCTTATAATTCTTTTACTTATACAATTATTCTTTTATTTAGATTATTCAAACAACCTAACAATCAACTTACATACATTTTAATAATTCTGAAAAATTATTTCTTTATATATAAAATATAATTAAGGTAAAATTATTTCATTTACCCAATTTTTAAAACAATATTGTGTCGAATTGTTCTATTCAAGTGTTTAGAAACCCCTTCGGCATAGTCTTGCGGACCACGCTGACGAAAGTTCATATGCCACTCAACAAACCAATCATCACAATATAAAACAATTTATATTCACTAACAAATACGCTCTCATAGCTATTATTACACTCAAACTCATCCTAGAGTACTACTGACTCTATCTCTAATGAATAATACCCAACAGAACCATGGTTGTCGCTTAACCATATGCTCTGATACCAAATGTAACGCCCCGACAATTTTAGACTTTCGAAAATTCAACATCGACACTCACTTTATCGACTGCCGAGAAATCGAAGGCCAAAAACCGGAATGTTATGGGTTTTTAAAAAGAATTTAAGAAAAGAAAAGAGAAGAAGAGAGAAGATAGAAAAGAGAATCTTTTAAATAGAACGGAACAGAAAGGAAACAACAAAGAATAGAAAATAACAGAACAACAGAATCTCACAATTCGCAGCGGAACAACATATAATAATAAATGAATAATCTTTAAACAAAGAACTATATCAGTTATTACATTTTATACATTACATCATATCATCAGAGTGTACAACAACAACAACCAGTGCAGCGGAAAAAGAAATACTATATAAGTAATATGCCATGCCATCCAGCTTGCCTCCAGCAACTCCTGAATATCCAGAATATCCTGATAAACCTAACTCTTAACTGCCCGTGTGGAAATTGGTGGGCACCCAGAGTTTAGGAAGGAAAACAATAAACTCCGAGTCAGTCATGTGACTGGTGTGAGAACTCAAAACAGTTTATTTATCTTTAAAATCAAAATAGAGGAATATTTTTAAATTCAATTCGCAATGCTTTTAAAAATGAGACTACCATAAGGCCTCCCGCACACACACACAATGCAAACGCAGAATCGGAGGAGATTTCTCCTTATGATAGTCAAAGATGCTTCATACGCATTTAAAATAACATTTGATATTATTACTAGTGCATAGTGTAGAAGAAATTCATTTTGAAAGTAGAATATAAATCTTAGCCAACATAGACATTTCGAACTATGCCTACTATAGCTACCATCCAAACAGTGGTGACCACCATAAGTGAATGGCAGGTTCTACAACTAATACCGTACAAGTTTCGTATTGGGAATTGGATTTCCAACGAATGATCAGGCCAAGGAACTTCCCATTGCCACATGAGAATGCCTCTGGATGGACATCCCCGAGAACCAAACCGGATCTCTACCAACACAAGGCCGGATTACCCCTAACTGAGTAACAACTGACCGAATATGCCATCCCCCGGTCCTTTGGGACCTTTATCAACCGAGCGCTCGTAATCAATTCACACAATCATAACAAAGTGTTTTCAACATGAGTAAGTATCTGGGCTCCATACCATGATACCACCCTTTTCCAGAAGGAAATGGACACATCCTAAAGGGCGCTACCCCTCATAACCTTGCTGCTTCTTTCCTGTTTTGACCATTCACGGGGTGTGAGGCTCGACGAAGTCACGTCCACAAAAACATACTTTATACAAAAGCCATGCTTTGGGTCAACAAATGATCAACACAATGATCACAAGGATAGACGATCAAATAAACAATCCTATCACAAATAATCAACACAATGATCATTTCAGCATCACTCAGCATGTCACATTACCAAATTGGGAATATATCGCTGATAACATTCAACTACATAACCTCTGAGCACGTACGTCTCAGAGAAGGGTGTTAAGCAAAAAGAATAAATTCTCCGCCACCAACAGAAATATATTTGAAAGAAATCTGCTTTATATCTCAATTTGTAATGTCAGACATACAATCCATACAAGTCTGTTCCGGGCTCGAACAAAACCGAAGGCACTTCTTACGAAGCCCTTGCAATCCGGGTATTCACAATCCCGATCGAATTTCCCATCACTTAGGAGATCTCTATACCAGGAGCTACCCAGTGCAGAGACAATCGATAGGTCATCCTATCGCTTTCACAAATACTCGGTCTTCAACACCGATCTTCAATGCTATTCACAACGACGTATCACATATTCGGAATGGGTTATACGACCCCATGGTCCTTTCCCGGTTAACCCGAATAGTGAGCGCTTATTCAAAAATAAGTGTGACATTCAAATTCAATCAAATCACATCCAAATACCCATTCAAAGGGAAATATTGATAGTCGGTTATTGAACTATCAATTGATATGCATACATCACCAGATTCCAAATAATTTTCCAAATTATTTATTTTCCAAAATATCTTTACAAGATATATAATTTTAACACTTCAAAATAAATCAATATTTATTTTTCTAAACCAATCTCACTTTCTTTTATAAATTCCTTAGTGAATTTATATTCCAAAATATTCATGCATATACGATTTCAATTTATCATTTCAATTTATCTTCCAAAAGATAAATTCTAAATATTCACTTTATATTGGAAAACATTTCCGTACTTATTTATTCATAAGTAATTTTCAATCCATTTATTTTCAACACTTAGAAAATATTCAATATACTTAATCGAATTAAGTATATATTTCATTCTATTAAGGAAATCATTCTCTTAAACATATTTATTTGGGCCAAAACGAATGTTGCGTAAAACATCGTTACGACAACCCAAAATCACTAGTATAGGGATTCGAATTTAAAATAGATATATAAATCCCAATACTATACAGAACATTTCCTTTCGGAAATCATTTACTATAACAACAGTGTTATAGTCCACCATTTCCTTTTATTTCTCGAAAACGTCTATTTCAACAATAAATGTTGAAATCTATGGTTTCGAATCTCAACACATTTTAAAACATCGTTAGATCGTTTTAATTCTATTTAAAACATCCAAATCCAAAACATTTTCTTTAACGTGTTATTCACTATTCAAAAATGTGAATAAACTTCGTTAACAAATCTCATCCTTTTATTCATTTTAATTCAAAGGATTATTCACTATTCAAAAATGTGAATATAACTCCATTAAATAAGTTATGACAATTAACTTATCAAAATAAGTTGTTTGCGGATTTATAAAACAACGTTTATAAATTCCATTTCTATTTATTTATAAAAACTTCCTTTTTATAAATTCCTTTGTTAACCTATTCCAGTTTATAACTAAATTATAAACTAAACGTTCATATTATAAGTTAATTACTTATAAAACGATTATTTTACAAAATCGTTCCTTTAGAGACTTTCCAATTTATAAATCTTATAACTTATAAGATCCATTTACCTAACCAATCTATTCTTCAAATAATTTCACCAAATTTATAAATCTTACTATTTATAAATTTTCATTTATAACTTCACAGTTTATAATTCTATAAATTTCATTCATTTATGAATTTCATTTTCACTTCATTCAAACACTTATAAAAACTCGTTTTATAAGTCAATATTTCAATTTATAAATATCCATTTATAAATCTCTTAATATAAATCAATTTATATTATTCTTTTAAACGTCTTTAATTTCCTTTATAGTTTCACCATTTTGATTTGTAAAATAATCAAATTTTATAAATCCTATATTTAAACTTTTATAATATGTTCAAAAATCCAATTTAAACTATTTTATAAAAATCATTAATTCACATTTCTCAAAAATCAGCTTTTAACTATATTTCACAAAAACCATAATTTTTATAACATTAAAAATTATATCGTTATTTATTCATAATGGATTAATTCCAAAATATAGTATATTCTCAAAAATCACTTTAAAATTATTTTAAAATCCCAAAATCTGGGTCCAATGATGCTACACACCAAATAGTCAATCACGACAAACAACGATATCATATATCGATATGAAAATCCATCAAATATCAAAATATCTGAAAATCAAATAAAAACTGTTGAGGAATCCAGTTGGATCCCTCCAACCTGTTTTCCTGCATCCAAAAACATTAGCACAATACCAATTTCGCTCCAGTACGAAATTATCGCGGTATATGTTCTTATTAAATATTATCCGCTTAATAACGGCGTAATAGGGTCTCATCCGCTAAAAAAATACGGGAAATCAACAACTGTAATATATACATATGCCAATATATATATATTGATATTATATATAATACCAATTTCACCGTTTATGAAATATTCGCGGTATATGTTTTTAATAAATAACATCCGCTTACTAACGGCGCATAATGTCTATTTTAACAATCAATAGATATCAATCAACATTCAAACATGCATTCAAATATTTTAAATCTAACTATTTAAAATAAAATCGAAACTGATTCGATTGAGTGAGAAGTTCTCACCTTGATTTAAATTCCGTTTTAGCGATTTATTTCGAATAAAATTAAACGTGCGTTTAATTTTACCCAAAATTCTCACTAACTCCAAACGACTCCAAACCAACTCCATCGCGTAGTGCTCGTCCATACGATTCCAACGCAACTGAGTTTGCATTTTTTCGACCTCCTATGAAAAAGTTATGAATATTTGAAGTTACACGTGTTTATATATATAGATTTATAACATAGTTTATAAAACTTATAACCTAACTTCATGCATCCACCGTCCATCACAGATCCAACGCCCCCCACCATCTTCCTTCTCACGCGAATGCACAGTTTTAAGGCCGACATCGCAACCCATTCAACATCCAACTAGGGTTTCAATTTGCATCCACCTCACTCGACGAAACTCGATCAAACTACCGCCACGCGAAAGCTCTCGACCCAAGCTATGCTCGGCCTGAAGCTCGGCACACTCGGCCCCCATCTGTGCACATATTTCGAGGCCGACTCTATGGTCTTTGAATGCAATTTTCCATCGATCTAGAGCTCCGTTTCAAATCATAACCGTTGATCTTGTAGATCTTGATGTGCTCTACATCTTTCTAGTTGAAAGATTCTTGTAAATGTTGATGGATGAAGAGAAAAGAGGAGAAGAAGTTGGGAACACTTCAGCCGTTCATGGGGGCTGGCGGCTAGGGTTTGTTAGGTTTTTTTTTTTTTTTTTTTTTTAATTTGTGAGGGAGAGAGGGCTATTTATAGAGTTTTGAACGAACACTATTCATCCGGAAATTCCGAACTCCGATTTAGGCGCCGAAAATAACGTATCTAGGGTTTATCCCGCGTTCCGGACACAATGGAATAGGTTTCAGAAGCTAATTCGGACATCTGTGCGAGTTATGGCTGTAAACGCTCAATTTAAATTAAACCGATTTAAGTCGATTTCTAGGCGTTTTAATTTGTACCGGACAAACCGTAAATCCAATTGACTTGAAATTTGAAACATTACAATAATATCACATTACGGATCCGATGAAACTGGTTTCGTCAAAATCCGAGACTTTTTGAAAAATGGCTATTTTCACTCGTCAAATTTAAATTAAAAATAAATCGATGCGTTTCGAGCTGCCACGATCAAACGATAACTCCGATTGACACGAAAATTGAAATTCGGTAATAACTAACTATTACGGATCCAATAAAACTGGTTTCGTTCAATTCTGAGACTGTTCAAAAATTGACTATTTTACAGTCGATTATTAAATATTAAAATATTCAATTTTCACAAATTAACTTTTAATTCGATTTTAAAAGTTCTAAAATATCATTCTAACTCCAATATGATAAAATAAAATTTTACAAATTATTTTCAATCATATTTAACTCAATTTCCAATTATTTCCATAATTTAACATATTAAATTATTGATTTAATAATTCAATTAAATCCAATAATTCAAATAAAAATTTATTTGACTAATAAATTCACTTATTAATATTTAAAATTAATTAAATATTCAATTTTTTATTATCAAAAATTCTGGGTCGTTACAATGCCCCAAAAAGTGACAAGTTCCACTTGTACTTTTTTGGTCTGATTTACAACCAGCATAATCAGCATCACAGTAAGATATTAAGTCAAATGAATCATTTTTAGGGTAAAATAAGCAATAATCAAAGGTGTGTTTAACATGGCTTATGATACGTTTTACGGCTTTTAAGTGGGTCTCTTTAGGTTGGGATTGATATTTTGCACAGATACAAACACTATGCATGATATCAGGTCTACTAGCAGTGATATAGAGTAGTGATCCAATCATTCCTCTATATAATTTTGATCGACATCTTTTGAGAGACCTTCTTTACTTAGGTACTCATTGGTTGCCATGGGAGTGGGTTTCCCACTTGCAGTAGTCAAATCAAATTTACTAACTAGATCTTTAGCATATTTTTCTTGACTAATGAAGATACCATTTCCTAATTGTTTTATTTGTAATCCTAGAAAGAAGTTTAATTCACCCATATGACTCATCTCAAACTCTTTTGTCATTATTTCAAAAAATTATTTATTCATTTCAAAATTAGTTGATCCAAAAATGATATCATCTACGTAGACTTGTACTTGTTGAATATCAATTTATTTCTTTTAATAAAAAGAGTATTAACTACTTTACCAATTTCAAAATTTGATTGTAATAAGTAAGATCTTAGTCTATCATACCAGGCTCTCGGAGCTTGTTTTAGGCCATATAGAGCTTTCTTAAGTTTGTAAACATGGTTTGGTAATTTTTCATTTTCAAAAAGTGGTGGTTGTTTAACATATACTTCCTCTTTTACAAATCCATTTAAAAAAGCACTTTTAACATCCATTTGATATAATTTGAAATTATTATGATTTGCGACAGCAAGTAGAATCCTAATGGCTTCTAATCTTGCTACGGGAGCAAAGGTTTCATCAAAAATCTATTCCTTCTTCTTGACAATAACCTTGAGCGACTAACGGGGCTTTATTTCTAAAAACGTCTCCTTGTTCATTCATTTTATTTTTATAAACCCATGTAGTTCCAATTATACTTTTATTTCCAGGTCTAGGAACAAGTTCTCAAACATCATTTCTAGTGAATTGATTTAGTTCTTCTTGCATGGCCAAAATCCATGAATCATCAGTTGATGCTTCTTTTGGATTTTTAGCTTCAATGGTTGATATAAAGGCAATATTGCTCATTTTACTTGGTTGATTTCTAGTTTTAACAACAGACTGCATATCTCCTAGTATATTTTCTATAGGATGATCTTTTAAAAGTTTAGTCCTTTTATTAGGATAATTAATTTCATTATTAGTTTCAGTTGACTCTTGATTTTGAGTGATTAAATCATCTTCATCATTTTTATCTTCAAAAATTTTCAGATTTTCATCGAATGAAACAAGAATTGTTTCTTCGATGATGTTAGTTCTTAAATTAAACACTATGTACACTTTACTTCTATTAGAATATCCGATAAAGATACCTTTGTCGGATTTAGGATCAAATTTATCTAAGTTATCTTTTGTATTTAAAATAAAACATTTGCTTCCAAAAATTCTAAAATAAGATACTTTAGGTTTCTTTCTGTAAAGAAGTACATAAGATGTCTTATCAGTTAAAGGTCTAATCAAAATTATATTTAAAATATAACAAGCGGTAACAACTGCTTCTGCCCAAAAAATACTTTGGTAATTTACTATTTGAAAGCATACTTCTCGCACACTCTTCAATCGTCCAATTTTTACGTTCTACTACCCCATTTTGTTGTGGAGTTCTTGGAAATGAAAATTTGTGAGTTATTCCCTTTTTATTGCATAATTCCTCAAACTTTTCATTTTCAAATTCACCATCGTGATCACTACGGATGGTTATAATTTTTAGAGAAAGTTGATTTTGAATCCTTTTTGTAAAGTTCTTAAAACATTCAAAAGTATCACTTTTATGTTTCAAAAATATTTTCCATGTAAATCTAGAATAATCATCTACAATTACAAAAACATATTTATTATGATTTATTGACAGAATTTGAGATGGACCAAATAAATCAAGATGAAGTAATTCAAGAGGTTTTGAAGTTGAAATCATATCTTTTAATTGAAAGGAACTTTTTCTAAGTTTTCATAATTGACATGCATCACATAGACTATCTACTTTAAAATTCCTTTTAGGGAGACCTCTTACTAGATCATGTTTTGACAGTCTAGATAAGAGTTTGAAATTCAAATGTCCAAATCTCTTATGCCAAATCCAAGGGTCACTTGTATTTGCCAAAAGACATAAATTATCATTTGAAACTTTCATACTAAGAATATAAATATTCTTTTTCCTAATTCCCTCAAATATTATGGTTTAATTATTATCTTCAATGTGACACTTATCTTTTTCAAATTTAATTTTATATCCTTTATCGCAAATTTGAATTATACTTAGCAGATTATGTTTCAGATTCTTAACTAGCAAAACATTAATAATGATAGGAGTTTCAGAATTACCGACTTTGCCAATGTCAATCACATATCCTTTTGAATTATCTCCAAAGTTAACCAGTCCTCCATCTTTGTATATTATATCATTCAGCATATCTGAATTGCCAGTCATGTGTCTAGAACATCCACAATCGAGCATCCATTTATTCTTTTTGATCTGCACAATTTGTCCATTGTGGATTGATTCCTCAACCCTCATAAAGCATGTTTCCTGCACATCAAACAATCTTAGTAGACAATTTGAATTTGAATATTGATTATATGCAGACCCATGAGACAATGATGATATGAATATTTCTAAACTAGTACTAACCAATTTTTTAAACATAGCCATTTTAAAAACTTTTTCAAAAATCATATTATGAAACTTTGAAAACCTTGCCCTGATACGAATTGTGAGAAATGACGAATACAGATCTTAAGGCTAGGATTAACACTAGAGGGGGGTAAATAGTGTTTAAAGGAATTACTAAATCTTTTTGAGTTTTTGTTAATTTGAACACAAATGTATGCAAAATCCAGACACAGATATGATCACAGAATCAAACACAGATACAAAAATAAAGTAAAAGCAATAAAGGAAAGAACACACCGGATTTTATACTGGTTCGGAGTTACCCTACATCCAGTCCCGCACACAAGTACGGATTTCCTTTCAAAAGAAATTGTGCAATTACGCCCTCGATTTCAAGGCCACTAGGTACACCACTCCAGATTCACAATCCTCTGGGTAAAGATACTTGATTTCAGGGGAAACAAGTTCGCCCAATTGATTTCCTAGGCTACAATCACACCTTTTCTAACTTGATTGATTTCCAAGGCCACAATCACACCTTTTCTCACTTAATTGATTACAAAGAAGTCTATAACCCTGAATAGCACTGAGATCTTGTTGAGATAGAGATAGAGAATAAAACCAGAAATGATCTAGTTAGATTCAATGTTGATTTCGGCAGAGTAATGGTAAGAATATTATAAAGAAATGTGGAAGAAGAAGAGGAGTGAAAACAAGAAAAATATATTTGTAAATTCGTTCAAAACCACCCTTATTTATAGCAGAACAACAGCCATGTCCTTTCGTGAAGGGATATGACGACTTCTTTTGAAATTCAAATTTTTGAAATTAATTGCTACCATGTCGACATGGGGTATTTGAGTATGTCAACATGCCAAATGAAATTTTGGTGATTTGTTTTTCTTTTAAAATAACTTTTATCTTATATTAAAACTATTTTAAACTTTATAAATATACTTGACTATAGTTAAAATACATCAATATATATATATAATTTTACTATAATTTTATATTTAAATCTAAGTATAGATATTTAAAAGTTAAACTAAAATATAGTTTAAAACCAAGGATAATTTGATTTTGAAAATAAAGATTGTTTAAAAGTATTAAAACCAAGATAGATGTTTTTGATTCTTTTAAAAGGAAGATTTTGAAAACAAGATATAATTTTGTAAAATATTTTGAATAAAAGTTAGCGGATACAAAACAATGTTCCACTAGATTTTTTTGTAGGTTCCATCCTACTTAGGGTTCCATCCCTTTAACAGGCTCGAAGTGGATTCCATTTCACGAATAAATTGGATTTTAAGATGCCAGTGCTTTTCTAGGAGTTTTAACAAAATTCCTAACTAAATTACTTGAAATCTTGAACCCTTGAAAATCTTGATACTCATGAGTCTTCAATCTTGATATTTTGAATCTCTATACTGTATAATTTTCATTCTTGGTACCTACATGATTAAATCCTGCATATACAAATATATCTAAACTATGATGTTAGTATTTATAGTTTATAATCTTATTCTAAGGTTGTTGTCATCAAAACCATCATCTCAAGGACTAACACACATCAATTACTCATGACTGCTGGGGGCACCATGGGTTACGTACTAATAGTTATTGGATAAAGATGGAATGACTCATTTGATAATTTTCTATTGGTTAATATAACTAAGGTCAAGCAGAAAATATTGATGTGACTGATTTACACAGTTTTCTTGACTCGAGAATACTATGGATCTTTAATATGAAAGCTTTGCTTTGATTATAGTTAAATCATGGTAGGGCATCCATCCAGTGACTATAGTTGGGTCAAGTGAAAATATTGGAAGTGAAGCACTATACAAGAGATGATTCATCTCCTCAGTTATATGGGGTTAGTATCACGGTCAATTCAAGTCAACTCAAAGTCAAAGTCTTTGGCCAGAGCATTTCGGTCAATAATAACTATTACTATTGAACCAAGGACTTTGTGTTTGGACTATAAAGCTAAATGTGGACGATATTGGAATTTTGACCATTACCAAATTCCATAGGTCTAAAGTGACATAGTTCTGATAAAGAGAATTGGTGTAAAATAATGTCGCAACTGGGTAACGCTTAATAAAGTGAAATTGGATTTTATCGAAGCTGAGTAAGCAATAAATTTGGCCATAATACCACACCACCTGCTAAGTGACATGTGAACGTTAACTTTTTGACAGCTAATTTCCTATCAGATTAGAAAATAGTTGAAAAACTTAAATTAAAAATAACCGCAAGAGTACGGCGTATAATTCTAGTACATGACTAATATGGGTTGATCCGTAGGGAATTGTATTGATTTTGAAATTCTGTTCAATAAATTAACCAAGAATTGAAGTTGTGTTAAGCTAAGAAAATGTAAAAACTAACAAAAGCTAAAATGGATAAAAATATGAGAGTTTGAAGGAAATTTTAAAGCAAATCCCTTCTCATAATCACATAAATCGACAAAATGAAATTATGATCTCCCTTTTGGCCATTAGTGAATTTAGTTGATATGTTTATCAAAAGTATGGTCTATTTGTGTTATTAATTAGCCCAACATAAGCCATCAAACTTTAACATACCCAATAAACCACATTTTAATTTTTATAAAAATGACAATGAACTTGAAAATAAAATCTATTATAAACATGATCTATCGATTAGAAATATAGACCGTCAAATTTTGATTTTAAAATCCACTTCATTATCATAATCATATGTAGATGAAGAGGTAGTTTTTGTTTGTGTTTTTTTAAGCATGGCCTATTTGGTGTCAACGACATAGGCTACCAAATTCAAAGCTAAAACAACAAGATTTAACATACTCAAACGTTTCCATTAAGCACATAATGGGATCAAAAGTTATCAAAATGTTGAATCTACATGATTAAAAGAGCTTCATTACCGCTAAATTGAAGGTAGGGCTGTCAATGGGTACCCGAAAAATCCGATATCCGTCCGAATCCGTATCCGAAAATATGAAAAATACCCGTTATCCGAAAAGCGGATACGGATATGGTTATAGTGGTATCCGTATCCGAAAAATATCCGTCCGATTAACTGATGCATATTTATATAATTTAAAATAGGAAAATAGGGCTATGAGTGTTTAACTTTTGAATATTTTTGGATACACATACATATATTAGTATAAAACAATGTTTTATCACCATATTTTTTATTTCTTTATTTTTTTATAAACAATAGTACAAAAAATGTTTTATGTTGATCTAAACTTTTTCGTTTATACCTTTAAATTTATCAATTATTGGCGGAGCGGATAAATATCCGATATCCGTCCGTATCCGAAAATTAAGCGGATACGGATATCCGATATCCGATATCCGAAAATTAAACGGATACGGATATCCGATATCCGAAAATGATTTCGGATACGGATACGGATATGGCACTATCCGTATCCGAAAGCATCCGTTGACAGCCCTAATTGAAGGGGTTTACCCTGTCAAATTTGTTGTCATTTCAACAAATGTAGAGTTCAACATGACACAATTACAAGAAAAAAATGTAAGCTAATTAAAAAGAGAGCTAATTAACGTAAAATAAATGCTAATCTACTTGCATAAATAAAAACATCTACACCACTAACACGCAAGGAAAAATCATGTAAATAAAAAAAGAATGAATTAAAATTGCATTAAAAAAATTACATAAAAGAAAATGGCTAAGTAGCCATGAAAGAGAAAAGGAGAGCTTATAATTTATTTTTGAGCCTAAAACTAAACTAAAGAGGAGTCTAGGAGCTTAATTACATGAACATATGTGGTATTTATACATGTTTTGAAACCCTAATCATATTTTTGGAAACTACCGAAATTGCCCTTGAGGAAGTATAGCCACCAAGTTATCATTTTTTGAGAAAAATGTGTGATTTTCTATAAATAGAGGAGAGCACACATGCAAATATATATAACATAAAAATAAGGCGCTGCCAACATGTGTGGCAGTTGACAAAACTAGATACAAATATCGAAAAAGCTTAGGTACCCCTAGGATGAGTTCCGACAAAGCCACCACCCGTCACACCCCGATGTCGAGCTCCAGCATAGCCACCGCCCGATATTAAGGTGTTAGAAGTACCTAAAAAAACTAAAGAAAAACCAACAACACTGGATGTCGTCACAAACTAAGAAGGAAGCTCCATGCATCTGGTTCAGAAGGAATGGAAAACCGACTACTCTAAAGTGGAACTGAATATGATGTTGAATGGAAGATCCGCTCTGAAGACTCTGTAAAAAAGGAAGAAGTGCCAAGCAAAAGAGTAGATCCTCCTGAAAATAGTATGCACATTGGAGATGAAAGTGTCCAAAATCTATGGTGGAACTACTGATGATCCAAAGAGGAAAACTCTGTTCTGATGACCTCTCTACAATCCAAAATCCTGCAATCTGAAAACATGAGTACCTGTAAAGTAAACCTGACACCCTATCACCCATACCTGTATCTAAAGGATGACTAAGAAAATAGTTAGATTGATACATACATATATATATACATGTATGTATGTATATGTATATTTATATGATTTATATACACATATATATATATATATATATTAATGAGATAGGAAATAAAAACCAAAATAAGACTAACTGGACAAATGATGAAGAATTAAATTACCTATAAACTAATACCAAACAATGACTAGTACATAAATAGAAACAAATCTTTTAAAAAAAGTTCTTATGGACCTTTGATCAAAAGTAAGTTATGGTTAAACGTGAGATCATCATATAACTTTGAAAAAGTATTAATACTACTACTGTAAATGTTAAAATTATTATTATTATGTTTAAATAAGTTAATATTATAACTAACCTTATTAAGATACCCTTTAAATTGGTTAATTTTATCTAATTTATATTTGGGATTAGAAATCCAGTTATAACAAAATGAAGAAATTGTAAAAAATCCAATTGTTAAAATGACTATCATTATTATTAAAAATTCTTGATTTCTTTCAAACTAAATATACTAACAAATAATAAAGAATAAAGTGTCAAGTAGAATTAATATTCTTTTTAAACCTAAATCTAAAATTATTCCAGTAGAAGCCGCAATCCAAAATTTTAGATACTATATTAAAGTTAAAAATTTTAAGAGTATTATTTAGAATGTAATAAGAATCCATGCAATCATAGTATATATGTTTAATATCTTCAAGATGCAGATTACAAAAATAACATTTATTATCATTTTGAATGTTTTTTCTCTTTAAAAATTCTATTATATAAGTTTTCCATGTAATATTAACCATATGTGAATTTTAGATTTAGGAGGAGCATTAGATTTCCAAATAAATTTAAAAGAGTTATTTATTATACCTGAAAAATTAATAAATCCATAAAAAGAGTTAGAAGTATATTTCTTACTCTTATCCCATTCCTAACTAATAATATCGTTATCATTATTATAAAGATTTAGTTTCGCATTAAGCAAAGAAAGTTGCCTTAAAGGTTGAACCTATTAAAATTCCGTTAAAACTAAAATTCCAAGGAGAATCATTTTCAGGAGAATAAATTTCCTTAATTAAAGCAAACTTAAAGTTATAGATTTCATAAATCTCTTTAAATTCTAACTTAAAAGGTAAGACCAAAGTCCAACAGTCATGCTAGAAAGAAGTACAATTACCAGAATGAACTATCATATTAATACCTAAGTAAAAAATATCATGAATGCTCATTTGGATATCATATTAATACCTAAGTACAATTCTTCAGGACTGGTTCCATTCGATCGAGGAAAATCATTCCTTGCTCATTTGGATTAATGGAGTTACCTATGAATAAGGGGGGGCTTGGAATCCTTAATCTGCAAACTTGGAATAGAGCTGCTATCAGTTCTCTCTTGAATGCCTTGCTATCTGATGCTGACACATTGTGGGTTCAATGGACCAAAACTCATAATTTGGGTAGAAAATTTTTTTGGACAATGCCTGTGCCACAAAACTCTAGTTGGACTTGGAGGAGCCTCCTGATGTCAAGATCAATTCTTCTTCCTTTCATCAAAGTTAAACTTTCTACCACCAGTGATGCTAACTTCTGGTGTACACCATGGTTGGATGATGGCCTGATCCTATGTAACATTTTTACTCCTCACCAGATCACTCAATCTGGAATTAGTAGAATTGCCAAAGCAACAGATTTCATCAATAATGGCAGGCTTTCTCTGCCATATACCAGTAACCAAGAGATTAGAGCTATCTGGAACAAGTATCAGCCATTCTCTTTCATTCCTTCTTCCAATGATGTTATTCTTTGGGGAGGAAAATCTAATTCCATCTCCTTTGTCTATAAATTGCTTGTGAACTATCCTGCCACTACTGACATAAAATGGCATAAGGTCATATGGTCCAGAAACTCGATACCCAGAGACAACCTTATGTTATGGAAGGTCATCAGTAGTGCTCTACTAACCAAAGACATATTGTTGAACTGTGGGATGCTTGTTGATCCCCTATTCTATTTATGCAAAATGCAACCTGAAACTGTGAGTCATTTATTCTTTGAGTGCAGTTAGTTATTAGGCTTGTGGAGTAATCTTATGTCATTGATGAATGTTAATCATAACCATGGAATATCAACTGTTGAGTGGGCTCTGATAGCGAAAGAAACTAGGTGGAAGAAAAATGAAAGATTGTGTACTTTTTTCTTATCAAAAGGTATCTGAGCATCATTTGGGAAGAAAGGAATTTAAGGAGTTTTGAAAGCAAAGTTAGGAGTTATGACCAGCTATTGAATGCAATGCATGCCAGTATTAAGATGGGTATAAGGGAATGTAATTTTGATTTCCATTCCTTTGTCCCACCTGAATGGCTCTAGTGCCTATCTCCTCGTTGTTTATGTTTTTGTTTTTTCCTTGTGTTCCCTTATGTTGTATCTCGCTTTGTTGTTTCTTTTTGTGACTATGAGCCTGTTCATAGTTGCTTTTTCCTTCTTTTCTTCGTGTAATAAATCTGGTAGGCGACCAGTCAACCCCGCTTGCCTTTCAAAAAAAAAAATCTCATGACATTTTAAAATGTTTTTCCAAAATTTAGATATATTTTAAGTGACTAGAGAAGTAATTTGATATAAATTACTATTACCATTATAGTAATATTTAGAAATAATCTATTTTCAAATAGCATTTTCATTTATATCCTTAAACTTCCATAATCATTTACCTAGTAAGGACAAATTCGTATTACGCAAATTAATAACTCCTAAACCACCTTCCGTTTTGGCTTAACAAACTGTTTCCCAATTTTCTAGACATTTTATATTATTATTAGGATTTTCCTCGCTCTATAAGAAATCTCTTCTAATTTTATCAATAACCCAATCTGGAAATAGATGCATGGACATCCAATAAATCGGAAGGGCTAATAAAATCGGATTTATTAAGAATAATCTTCCTGCTCTAGATAAAAATCTCTCATTCCAGTTAGAGATCTTATTTTTTGATTTTATCAATGATTATAATCCAATCATCATGTTTGAGTTTGGTAGGTCTAATCACAAAACCTACATAGTCAAAAGGAAAGTTCATAATTTTGCAATTTAGATTATTAGCAACTAATTTTCAACTTTTTCAAAATCATTAATAACTAAAACAAAACTTTTGTCAAAATTTATATTTAAACCTGATAGAAGTTCAAAACTGTATGAAATAAACTTAAGGGTAATAATGTGTCTAGGAAGATGGGAAGAAAAAAGTAAGGTATCATCGGCAAATTGGAGGACCGATATACCATTACATGTATGTCATTGCCTACACATCCTAGAGATCCATTATCCACTGCTCTTAACCTCAAGTTATCATTAGTCTCTAATTAATCCACCATCAAGTATGCATGTAGCTTTAACCTCCACTAACTTGTGCATTAGCTCCTAATTGTAGATTAAGGAAAGTGGGTAGGGGTTGACCCCCATGATACATGAGTTGAATTATTTCGATCTTCATTCCATTGTTTACATCCTTGTGCATGCATGAATACAAGAAGCCTCTTGTAATTTCCATCCAATTTTCCTACAAATAAATATTCTAAAATTAATATATGCACAAAATGACCATTTTTCCCTCACATGAAAATGAATAAATGATGATCTGGCGACATTTGAAATTTTGGTTTAAACATGTTAAAATACCTTATATGCTCATTTATTTAACTAAATTCAATTAAATATGGAAGTAAAAATATGTGCATTTACATGCACTTCAAATAGCCCCATACTTATATTTTTATTCGTCCTTGAATAAACTAAAAACTAAGATAAATCCATTTTTGTAGGGTGCACAATTGCATTGAGCGTATGCAACAAGCCGTTAAACCTCTAAGTGTTCTTAGTAGGACGAGTGTTGTCTCATGACGGTTTTCAGCTGATACTACCCACAAAATCCAAATGCAAAATGAAAAATTCCAAATTGCAAGATTTATTTATAAAGATATGAATGCAACATTTTGAAAATATTTACAAATGAAGAATTTACTTTTAAATTGACACGAATAAGTTAAATATAAGTTTGGTGATCATCATGAAATTTAAGTTCTTTTACTTGTCAAAATTTCTAATAAAAACTAAGTTATCGTAACAATATAAGTTTGGCTAGTTGCTTCGGTTGATAACATGGTACAACTATGTAATGGATCCTCAGTTGATTAACAAAGTTTTTCAAAGTGGTATTTTTATTTCTTTTGAATAATAAGTCAAATCACATAAGTTAAAATAGTGCTTGGATTTCAATTTCTCACTCTCCCTTATTTGAAATTTTTATTGATATTAACAATATTTACATATGGCTAACTCATAAAACTAGGGCTAGATATATCACCTATGCACAGCCTGTCGGGCTTACGTGAGGGGAATACATAGCATTGCAAGTGTCGTAACGATCCCGATTTAAAGACGAATTTAATTTGTAATTTAATTTAAATTTTGGGTTAAATTGTGGATTTGTTTGAATTTTTCAAATTAATAAGGTATATATACTTATTTGTTTTAGAATATGGATTTGGAACTCAATAAATATTTTCAATTGAATTGGGTTATAAAATAAAATTTCGATTTGGAAATTGAAAATGTATTCAAAATGGATTTTCTTTAAAAGGTTATAAAATGTTTAAAATAAAAACTACCTATCAATATTAAATATAAGTGTAAAATATAAAAATAAAATATATGTTATAAATTTAATGTTTGATAGTTAAACTATAAATAGAAATAAATATTCAAGGATTTATGTTAATAATAAAATTTATATGGTCATATGGCAACATAAAATCAAACTATAAAATAATAACAAATGAAATACATATAGAATTGTATGTGAGTTAAATGAAGCACAAAGGCAAAGAAAAGAAACAAACAAATGTGTACATATAAAGGACAAGAAGATAGATAAAAATGTACATGTATAAAGAATAAAAGGAAAGAAAAAAATATCAATGTACTAAAGCTTACAAAAGAAGATAATGAAACAAAAGAAAATATCTACAAAACTGCATATATAAAATCAAATGGATTGTATGTAAACAAAATAGGACACATGCATTTAATAACATCTTCTCAAGCACACCATATATATCATCTCAGCCGAAATAAGAAAAGAAAAAAATCTTTAGTCAAATAAAAGTAGAAATCTTGTTTAGTCAACAAAAGAGGCAAGGAAAAAAATCCGACCCCAAAGATGAACTCATACCAGTTAAAGCCTTCACATATACACACTGTTTTCTCTATATCTATATCTTCCTATACTTGCTCGTTCATAAGGAAAGAAATTAAGAAAACCAGAGAAAAAATAAGAAGCGTCATTCAACTCAAAAGAAAGCAAAACATGATTCAAAGAAGAAAAAAAATCAATCTGCAGTTTTCAACAACAAAGCGTTCTCTGTCATCTTCTCAAAACAGTGAGCAAACCCCTTCTTTTTGATCCCAAACTTGAATATCCTGATTTCTGTGCTTGCTACTTGAAGGTTTTTTTTTCATGATAACTGTTTATGTAGTTGTTAAGCTATGCTTACATGTATATGTACATGAGAATGACTGTGCATGTCATTGTTTTGATCCTCTGTTTGAATAACAGGCATGGTCATCTAATACAAATTCATCTCTCCTCTATTGATTTCTCATAGACTTAGGATTTTAAACAAATTATGTTTGATTTAAACTTAAAATTATAAGCTTGGAATTTGTTTGAAGCTGAATAGTGTAACATGGATTCTGCATATCAATTTTACAGTAAAAAAAGAAAATTTTATGTTAAATTCGAATATTTTAATTTGTTGATTTGATTTTATATCTTGAATAAACATTCGGAAACAAGATTTATAAAACAAATATGATGGTTTTTAGCTACGTGTGTAAGGTGCAGTTCGGAGATGAACCAAAAACGCTTTTTTTTATCAATTTATGATGATTAAACAAATCTTGGATGTTGAAATTTTTTTTGAAGCAAGCTTGATGATCTACGAAGACGGGAAAAATGTCAAAATAAATTTCTATTACGTGAATTAAGAGGACGAGGTCAATTTAGGGTTTTGTGGGGTGTTTTGGAGGTCGATGTTCTCGGGGTAATGGCGAAGTGTTGGATGGATCAGAGGCGATCGCATGTGTAGGGAATGTTGCAGGAGGTTGTGTCGAAGCTCGGGGTCGGTTGGCATGAGCTCCGGTGGAATAGATTACCGTTGGCGAAGAATTTTAGCCCTGGGTCAGTTCCAATTTTTGGGGTCGAACGATTCAATTTTGATTTCTGGCGAAACATTGGGTTTTGGGCGTTCGCGATGCTTGGGGAGGCCGTCGATGACGTGTTGATGGCCTCGACGTTGATCGGTGTTGGTCGACGTGCTTGTGCACGTATACGTGCAAACGTTGTATCACGTGGTTTTCGTGTTTGAGGAGGAAGAAGGTCCAACTCGAAGCGTGCCTCGGGAAATTTACGTGTTCACTCGAGTTTTAACTCGAAGTAAGATTTTGATGCAAGAGTAAAGTACTTAGAAAAAATTTTAAATTGAAAATTTTGGGGAATTCGGGTTAATTTTTGGAAGAACTCGAAGTAAGACTCGAGTTTGTCAGGGTTTAGCTCTGGGGGCACTCGGGTTGGCTGAAAGTTTTATGTTTTCTAGCATTAACAACTTTAACAAAGTAGTTAAATAAATTCTAAAATTATTTCTACTGTAAATGATGATTTTATTATTAAGATAGAAGGTATAAATGTAAGATTTAGAAAAAAGACACTTAAGTTTTAAACTTATATTTTTAACAAGTTGTTTAAAATAAAACTTATTAAGTGATTTAGGAAAAAAATCAAATGTTCTAACTTTTTAATTTAAGAGTAACTAATTTATACTGTTAATGATAATCAAGTAATTAATAATTTATGATCAAGATTAATACTTCAGAATAATTATTATAAAGAGTAATTAAGAATGGATAATTAATTTAAAATTGTAATTAATTAAGTGACTAGAGATTAGTCGATTTGAAATTAAAGATTTAATTAATTCACAATTAAGGGTTTAATTTATTTGTAATTAAGAATTGTAAATTAGATAATTAAAATTAATTAATTCATCATCAACAATAGTTAATCATTGATCTAAATAAATCAACAAAAATAGTTATGTGGTTAATTCTTTTAAATCACCTTCACCTTAAATTGAAGATGATTGACTATCATCAGATGTTGTATACTGGATTGATATTTCTGTTTGTGATTATAATACTATGTGATGTGGATTGTCTTATGCTTAAATGCGATTTGTGATTTGTTTCTGTATGTATGTGAAAAACCCTTTTGCCCGTAAAATGACATTTGAGTTTCGATGCGACAGGGAGTCAGATTCCAGTTGGTTATCCGAAACCCACATCGAATTGTGATGATGAATCTTTGTGATTGATAAATTTACTTTATTTATGAATCTGTGAATGAAGATAAGCGTTATGGGTTATAACGCTTATCGATATATCTGTGATGATTGATGTTGTGCACTATTGTGTAAAACCCCTAGACTACACTATACACACACAATATGGATTGCACGTGGAAATCGGTTAAGTCATAGATATTTGAATTTTTAAAATGGTTTTGAATTTGAATTTTAAATTCAAATAATTTTGGAAAGGAATTGAATTAAATATAAAGAGCTTTTGAAAAGGGATTTCAAAGATAAAAGATATTCTCAATTACTTAGTTGAGATTTGAAATTTGAATAATTTGATTTAAATTGGAATTCAATATCTGGAATTGAATTCTAGATTTGGTATTTATGATTTAAAAACGGCATACAAGTTTATATGGGTTTTAACCCATTTTTAAAGTGTTGTTTTGGGAATTTGAATTAACCCCAAAGATGCTAACTTGTATAAATAAAATCGGATTTTTCGAAATGAAAACAATTTGTTTTCAAACAATAAAAGCTTTCATATGAGTAATGAACTTCCAATTTATATTAAAGGAATTCCAAGTTTGAATTGAAATAGTTTTCCAAATTATGGGTGAATCTTTGGAAACGAGTTTGAAAGCTATAAGCTAAATCTTTGATTTTGAAGATTTAAATGAATTAATCCAATTGAAATGGAAGTTGTTTTGAAATCCGTGAATGGGTCTTTGTGAAACTGGGTGAACTTTGTGAAATGAATCTTTTTGTTTAAAAGATTTGAAATGGTAATTGATTTAAACCATTTGAAAGAAAGTTGGAATTATTAAGTTGTGACTTAATTGAAATCCCATATCCATATGTTTTTAAATATTGCGCTCATTATTCGGTTTAGCCGAAAGAGGACCTTTGTGTCATATAACCCATTCCGAATAATGATACGCCGTTGTGGATAGCATTTGAAGACCGATGGTGCAGACCTGGTATTTGTGAGAATGATAGGATGACCTATCGATTGTCTCTGCATTGAGTAGCTACGGTATAGAGATTTCCTAAGTGATGGGAAGTCCGATCGGGATTGTGAATACCCGGATTACAAGGGCTTCTTCGGAAGTTCCTTCGGTTCTGTTCGAACCCGGAACATACTTGTATGGTTTCATGTCTAACATAACACTTTGAAACATAAAGAAGATTTCTTTCGAATACATTTCTATTGGTGGCGGAGAATTTATTCTCTTAGCTTAACACCCTTCTCTGAGACGTACGAGCTCAGAGATTATGTAATTGAAGGTTATCAGCGATATACTTCCAATTGGTAGTGTGGCATGCTAAGTGTTGCTGTGTGTTGATGATCATTAGTTGATCATCTGTTGATCAAAGCATGGCTTTCGTGTAAAGCGTAGCTTTATGGATGAAACCTCATCGAGCCTCTCAAACCGGTAATGGTCGAAACAGGAAATATGCGGCAAGATTTTAGGGGTAGCTCCCCTAGGGTGTGACCATTCCTTCTGGAAAAGGGTGGTATCATGGTATGGAGCCCAGATACTTACTCATGTGGGCACTGTAGTATATTTATTACTGTGTGATGTTGGTGTAGAGGATCCTCGTATAAAGGTCCCAAAGGACCGGGGATGGCATATCATTAGGTATTACTCCCGGGCAAGGAGGAAACCGGCCTTGTGTTGGCAGAGAACTGGGTAAGTTCTCGGGGCGTCCCTCCAGAGGCGTTCCCATGTGGCAATAGGAAGTTCCTTAGCCTGACCATTTATTGGAAATCCAAACAAAACAATACGATCCTTTTACGGTTTTAGTTGTAGAACCTGCCATTTAAAATGGTAGTTAGCAGGCATAATATAATGGTGCCTATGCTGGCTAAGATTAATATTATACTTTCGAAATGTTTTCCACTATGCACTCATAATAATAATATCCAAATGGTTTTTGCGTAGTAAGCATGTTTGACTATCATAAGGAGAAATCTCTCCCATGTGCGTGATTGCATGGTGTGTGTGCCGAGAGGCTTTATGGTAGTTTCAATTTCCAAAAAGCATTACAGATTTTCAAAAATCTAAATCCTTGTGTTTATTTTGAAGACCAAATGTTTTGTTAGCTTACACCAGTCGCGTGACTGACTCGGAGTTTATTGTTCCTTTCCTAAACTCTGGGTGCCCACAATTTTCCACACGGGCAGTCTAGAGTTGGGTTTTTCAGATAGTCAGGTTTAGTAGATTATCTGGAGCTAGTTCAGTCCTTGGTGGGCGAGACTTGCTTGTCTAGGTGAAACAGTGATGGTGAATCGAACTTGAAGTTTTGGAGCTCTAGCTTTGGAACTTTTAGATCAGAGTTGCAGTATTGGATTCTGTGGAGACTTATCTCATATTGTATCGTGTTCCGTTGTATTCTGTGTTGTATATTCTCTGATGTTGATGATTATCATTGTATCAAATTGATGTATTGGATATTGTATTCATGTTGTATCAGTGATATCATCTTCTATTTGTGCTGTGTTATTTATCATCTAATGGTGTTGCAAGCTCCGGCGATACAAATCTGATGTTGTTTGTCGGACATCGAGTTCGGATCGTGACAATTTGGTATCAGAGCTAGAGGTTGAGTAAGAACTTTAGCTACGGAGTGTAACACATTAGATGTCTCGTTAGAGATAGGGTGAAGTTTACCCAAGAATGAGTACAACCAGTGGAACCAAAACCCAAACTTCTTAGTCTATTCTCTTTATCTGTTGTTATTCTCGAAGATATTCCGTCCGAATGCCTAAATCGGTTTTCTTACTATTACAGATAGTAAGAATGAGTGGAAGAAGAGGATGAGATAGGAGATAGGAAAGTACCATTTTAGCTGGTCAAAGCCTTGCAACGACAGATATTCCTATTCAATCTCAATCAAATTTGGCTGATCTACATCGAAGCTTTTCTAGACATGGTGGAAAGCCGTTAACAGGCAAGGAAACCGTTATTGAAGCACAAGCCTGGATTCGATCGTGCGAAAGGATTTTCAAGGGACTAAAACTGGAAGATGATCAGATGCGATTGATAGCTTCTTGGCAGCTCCAGGAAGAGGCTTTAATTTGGTGGGAAATAGTTGCATTGGATGAGCCGGCGGATGAATTTACTTGGAGTCGTTTCAAGGAAGTGTTCGAGCAGCGATATATGACGTCTGCTGGTATCTCTAGAATGTACCAGGAATTTGTGGATTTGAAGCAAGGAAGCTTATCGTTTGAGGAATACTTAAACAAATTCAATGAATTATCTCGATTTGGTCCACAATTGGTGAATACACCGTTAAAGAAGAATGAAAAGTTTATACGGGGAATGAACAAGGAGTTTCAAGAAAGGATGACTACTCACGTTAAGGAATCGTTTTTTGAATTAATTGATATGGGTTATAGATAAGATACTATGGATAAGCAAAAAATCCGAAGGAGAATGGAAATACAAGTAATCTGAATTGGAGGAAAAAGAAATTTGGTAAGAAACCGAGGAAAGATAAAGGAAAGAGGAATATACGGAAGAAAAAGGTGAAAGGTGTTACTTGTTTCAACTGCTTGGAGAAAGGCCATTACTTGAAAAATTGTAAGAATCCCAGGAAACAAGGAATGAGAGAGCCATTGATGAAGCCAGAACAGGAATCTAGGGAATGTTTTTACTGCCACAAGCCGGGACATAGGATCATGAATTTCCCAGCACTGAAGCAAGCTCAAGCAGCGAGGGCGTATGCAATCAGAGGTTATTCTTCAAACTCAAAAGCTGATTAAGGAAAGAAATTTTATAAGGTAACCTTCTCGTTTACGAATAAATTGTTCGAATTTGTTCGACATGTGAACTACCCTTAGTTTTATTTCTCAACAAATCGTATCGTAATCGAATCTATTTTTGTCTATCTCGTTGGGTTTCGATATATTCTACGAATGGTTAGTTATCCCTTCGACCTAACAATACCCCTGTATACTTCGTAGATCAGATAACCCAATTGTTTCGTAGTTGATTGAGTTTGTTCTCATATCTATTGTTGATATTCTGATTTGGTAAGCCAAATGAAGAATAAACATTCGGTTTGATCTGAAAAAAATATTTCTCTATCTTTCATCTATCTTGTCATCTCCTTGGCAAATTTCGGGGACGAAATTTATTAAGGGGGAATCTGTAACGATCCCGATTTAAAGACGAATTTAATTTGTAATTTAATTTAAATTTTGGGTTAAATTGTGGATCTTTTTGAAATTTTCAAATTAATAAGGTATATATACTTATTTGTTTTAGAATATGGATTTGAAACTCAATAAATATTTTCAGTTGAATTGGGTTATAAAATAAAATTTCGATTTGGAAATTCAAAATATATTCAAAATGGATTTTCTTTAAAAGGTTATAAAATGTTTAAAATAAAAACTACCTATCAATATTATATATAAGTGTAAAATATAAAAATAAAATATATGTTATAAACTTAATGTTTGATAGTTAAACTATAAATAGAAATAAAAATTCACAGATTTATGTTAATAATAAAATTTATATGGTCATATGGTAACATAAAATCAAACTATAAAATAATAACAAATGAAATACATCTAGAATTGTATGTGAGTTATATGATGCACAAAGGCAAAGAAAAAAACAAACAAAGACGTACATATAAAGGACAAGAAGATAGATAAAAATGTACATGTATAAAGAACAAGAAGAAAGATAAAAATATCTATGTAACAAAGCTTACAAAAGAAGATAATGAAACAAAAGAAAATATCTGCAAAACAACAAAACTGCATATATAAAATCAAATGGATTGTATGGAAACAAAATAGGACACAAGCATTTAATAACATCTTCTCAAGCACACCATATATATCATCTCAGCCGAAATAAGAAAAGAAAAAAAATCTTTAGTCAAATAAAATAAAAAATCTTGTTTAGTCAACAAAAGAGGCAAGGAAAAAAATCTGACCCCAAAGATGAACTCATACCAGTTAAAGCCTTCACTTATACACACTGTTTTCTCTATATCTATATCTTCCTATACTTGCTATTCATAAGGAAAGAAATTAAGCAAACCAGAGAAAAAATAAGAAGCATCATTCAACTCAAAAGAAAGCAAAATAGGACTCAAAGAAAAAAAAATCAATCTGCAGTTTTCAACAACAAAGTGTTCTCTGTCATCTTCTCAAAACAGTGAGCAAACCCCTTCTTTTTGATCCCAAACTTGAATATCCTGATTTCCGTGCTTGCTACTTGAAGTTTTTTTCATGATAACTGTTTATGTAGTTGTTAAGTTATGCTTACATGTATATGTACATGAGAATGATTGTGCATGTCATTGTTTTGATCCTCTGTTTGAATTGCAAGCATGGTCATCTAATACAAATTCATCTCTCCTCTATTGATTTCTCATAGACTTAGTAATTTAAACAAATTATGTTTGATTTAAACTTAAAATTATAAGCCTGGAATTTGTTTGAAGCTGAATAGTGTAACATGGATTCCGCATATCAATTTTACAGTAAAAAAAAGAAAATTTTATGTTAAATTCGAATATTTAAATTTGTTGATTTGATTTTATATCTTGAATAAACATTCGAAAACAATATTTTTAAAACAAATATGATGATTTTTAGCTACGTGTGTAAGGTGCAGTTCGGAGATGAACCAAAAATGCATTTTTTATCAATTTCTGATGATTAAACAAATCTTGGATGTTGAAATTTGTTTTGAAGCAAGCTTGATGATCTACGAAGACGGGAAAAATGTCAAAAAAAAATTCTATTGCGTGAATTAAGAGGACGAGGTCAATTTAGGGTTTTGTGGGGTGTTTTGGTGGTCAATTTCTCGGGTAATGGCGAAGTGTTGGATGGATCGGAGGCGATCGCATGTGTAGGGAATGTTGCTGGAGGTCTTGTCGAAGCTCGGGGTCGGTTGGCATAAGCTCAGGTGGAATAGATTGCCGTTGGCGAAGAATTTTAGCCCTGGGCCAGTTCTAGTTTTGGGGGTCGAACGACTCAATTTTGGTTTCCGACGAAACATTGGGTTTTGGGTGTTCGCGATGCTTGGGGATGTCGTCGATAACGTGTTGATGGCCTCGACGTTGATCAGTGTTGGTCAACGTGCTTGTGCACGTATATGTGCAAACGTTGTATCAGGTGGTTTTCATGTTTGGGGAGGAAGAAGTTCCAACTTGAAGTGTGCCTCGGGAAATTTACGTGTTCACTCGAGTTTTAACTCGAAGTAAGATTTTAATGCAAGACTAAAGTACGTAGAAAAATTTTTAAATTGAAAATTTTGGGGCACTCGGGTTAATTTTTGGAAGAACTCGAAGTAAGACTCGAGTTTGTCAGGGTTTAGCTCTGGGGGCACTCGGGTTGGCTGAAAGTTTTATGTTTTCCAGTATTAACAACTTTAACAAAGTAGTTAAATAAATTTCTAAAATTATTTCTTCTGTAAATGATGATTTTATTATTAAGATAAGTATAAATGTAAGATTTAAAAAAAAGATTTTAAAAAAAGACACATAAGTTTTAAAATTATATTTTTAACAAGTTGTTTAAAATAAAACTTAATAAGTGATTTAGGAAAAAAACAAATCAAATGTTCTAAATTTTTAATTTAAAAGTAAGTAATTTATATTGTTAATGATAATCAAGTAGTTAATAATTTATGATTAAGATTAATAATTATGAATAATTATTATAAAGGGTAATTAAGAATGGATAACTAATTTAAAATTGTAATTAATTAAGTGACTAGAGATTAGTCGATTTGAAATTAAAGATTTGATTAATTCACAATTAAGGGTTTAATTTATTTGTAATTAAGAATTGTAAATTATATAATTAAAATTAATTAATTTATCATTAACAATAGTTAATCATTGATTTAAATAAATCAACAAAAATAGTTATGTGGTTAATTCTTTTAAATCACCTTCACCTTAAATTGAAGATGATTGACTATCATCAGATGTTGTGTACTGCATTGATATTTCTATTTGTGATTGTAATACTATGTGATGTGGATTGTCTTATGCTGAACTGTGATTTGTGATTCGTTTCTGTATGTATGCGAAAAACCCCTTTGCCCGTAAAACGACATTTGAATTTCGATGCGACAGGGAGACGGATTCCAGTTGGTTATCCGAAACCCACATCGAATTGTGATGATGAATCTTTGTGATTAATAAATTTACTTTATCTATGAATCTGTGAATGAAGATAAGCGTTATGGGTTATAACGCTTATCGATATATCTGTGATGATTGATGTTGTGCACTATTGTGTAAAACCCCTGGACTACACTATACACACACAATATGGATTGTACGTGGAAATCGGTTAAGTCACAGATATTTGAATTTTTAAAATAGTTTTGAATTTGAATTTTAAATTCAAATAGTTTTGGAAATGGAATTGAATTAAATATAAAGAGCTTTTGAAAAGGGATTTCAAAGATAAAAGTTATTCTCAATTACTTAGTTGAGATTTGAAATTTGAATAATTCGATTTAAATTGGAATTCAATATTTGGAATTGAATTCTAGATTTGGTATTCATGATTTAAAAACGGTATACAAGTTTATATGGGTTTTAACCCATTTTTAAAGTGTTGTTTTGGGAATTTGAATTAACCCCAAAGATGTTAACTTGTATAAATAAAATCGAATATTCCGAAATGAAAACAGTTTGTTTTCAAACAATAAAGCTTTCATATGAGTAATGAACTTCCAATTTATATTAAAGGAATTCCAAATTTGAATTGAAATAGTTTTCCAAATTATGGGTGAATCTTTGGAAACGAGTTTTGAAAGCTATAAGCAAAATCTTTGATTTAAAGATTTAAATGAATTAATCCAATTGAAATGGAAGTTGTTTTGAAATCCGTGAATGGATCTTTGTGAAACTGGGTGAACTTTGTGAAATGAATCTTTTTGTTTAAAAGATTTGAAATGGTAATTGGTTTAAACCATTTGAAAGAAAGTTGGAATTATTAAGTTGTGACTTAATTGAAATCCCATATCCATATGTTTTTAAATATTGCGCTCATTATTCGGTTTAGCCGGAAGAGGACCTTTGTGTCATATAACCCATTTCGAATAATGATACGTCATTATGGATAGCATTTGAAGACCGGTGGTGAAGACCGGGTATTTGTGAGAACGATAGGATGACCTATCGATTGTCTCTGCACTGAGTAGATACGGTATAGAGATTTTCTCAGTGATGGGAAGTCCGATCGGGATTGTGAATACTCGGATTACAAGGGCTTCTTCGGAAGTGCCTTCGTTTTGTTCGAACCCGGAACAGACTCATATGGTTGTATGTTTGACATTACACTTTGAGATATAAAGCAGATTTCTTTCAAATACATATCTGTTGGTGGCGGAGAATTTATTCTCTTAGCTTAACACCCTTCTCTGTGACGTACGAGCTCAGAGGTTATGTAATTGAAGGTTATCAGCAATATACTCCCAATTTGGTAGTGTGGCATGCTAAGTGTTGCTGTGTGTTGATGATCATTGGTTGATCATTTGTTGATCAAAGCATGGCTTTCGTGTAAAGCGTAGCTTTGTGCATGAAACCTCATCGAGCCTCACAAACCGGTAATGGTTGAAACAGGAAAGATGCGATAAGGTTTCAGGGGTAGCTCCCCTAAGGTGTGACCATTCCTTCTGGAAAAGGGTAGTATCATGGTATGGAGCCCAGATACTAACTCATGTGGGCACTGTAGTATACTTATTACTGTGTGATGTTGTTGGTATAGAGGATCCTCGTATAAAGGTCCCAAAGGACCGGAGGTGGCATATCTTTAGGTATTACTCCCGGGCAGGGAGGAAACCGACCTTGTGTTGGCAGAGAACTGGGTAAGTTCTCGAGGCGTCCCTCCAGAGGCATTCCCATGTAGCAATAGGAAGTTCCTTAGCCTGACCATTTGTTGGAAGTCCAAACAAAACAATACGAGCCTTGTACGGTTTTAGTTGTAGAACCTGCCATTTAAAATGGTAGCTATAGCAGGCATAATATAATGGTACCTATGCTGGCTAAGATTAATATTATACTTTCGAAATGTTTTCCACTATGCACTAATATCCAAAAAAAAATTTGTGTAGTAAGCATGTTTGACTATCATAAGGAGAAATCTCCTCCATGTGTGCGATTGCATGGTGTGTGTGCGCCGGAAGGCCTTATGGTAGTTTCATTTTCCAAAAAGCGTTGCGGATTTTCAAAAATATAAATCCTTGTGTTTATTTTGAAGACCAAATGTTTTGTTTGCTCACACCAGTCCCATGACTGACTCGGTGTTTATTGTTCCTTTCCTAAACTCTGGGTGCCCACAATTTTCCACACGGGCAGTCTAGAGTTGGGTTTTTCAGATAGTCAGGTTTAGTAGATTATCTGGAGCTAGTTCAGTCCTTGGTGTACGAGACTTGCTTGTCTAGGTGAAACAGTGATGGTGAATCGAGCTTGAAGTTTTGGAGCTCTAGCTTTGGAGCTTTTGGATCAGAGTTGCAGTATTGGATTCTGTGGAGACTTATCTCATATTGTATCGTGTTCCGCTGTATTCTGTGTTGTATATTCTCTGATGTTGATGATTATCATTGTACCAAATTGATGTATTGGATATTGTATTCATGTTGTATCAGTGATATCATCTTCTATTTCCGTTGTGTTATTTATCATCTAATGGTGTTGCAAGCTCCGGCGATACGAATTTGATGTTGTTTGTCGGACATCGAGTTCGGGTCATGACAAGTGTATACACAAGTATGTACATCTATTGACTATAGGCATTATTAATAAAATAATTTTCATATACATACACCTAACTTAGATAAACTGAGGCCAGATATACCAATCGTGCACTGCCTTTCGAGCTTACATGAGAAGAGTATAGAGCATGGCGAGTGTACACACTTGCGTGTGAACACATGACTCTTGGTGTTAATAAAATATATACACACATATATATATAAACATATATATTGTTTGTTTGTTTTTTTTCATATATATACATATATATTCTTTTTGAAGAGAGAGTTTTGTAAAATCATCTTAGCACTATTTAACTTAGAAGATAAAAAATGTTATACCCTTTTCTTTAAATCCACCGCTTTTTTAAACAAAGATTTTCAATTAGGATATACTTCATAATTATCACCATGAATCTTCCTATACTAGATAAATCATTGTTACTTGTAATCAAACTTTATTTTTATTTTTGTTGAGACAAATAAATTTTCAAAAATTTCAATTTAATAACCAAAACCATGTATATATCCTATAGTGTTTTTTTCAAAAGTGTAACACCCCAGATTTTTGATAACATTATTTAAGAGATTTAGTTAGATAAACTAAATAAAATAACGTCTTGATGTGGGGATTGAGATTTGATTTAATTAAGGTAGTCATGTCGTTTTAAACTAATAAACTTTATAAAGGGTTAAAATGAATTAGAGGAGGGGTATTATGGAAAAGAAGCCATTCCTATATTGTCTTCCTTAGGCCATGTATTCCAAACACACGGTCATTATCATTTTCAAAATTTTAAAAGCTTGGCCTGCCACCATTAACAAAGGAAGAAGAAGAGAAAATAAAAAAGAAGCTTAAGGAAACCAAATTCAAACCAAACTCATTCAAATCTCAAGCTCCTTAATCAATATTGCAAAGGTGAATAATGTTTACATCTCTAAATTTTTAACGTTTCGGTTTTAAGGTTAATTCCGAATGATTTTGCAAATGTTTGCCATGTTTTCGAATAAAAAAAGATTATATATATGTGTTGATGATTTATGTGTGTTCATATAGATTTTATGACATGTTTTAAGATGAAAACCCTATTAAATGACATCCGATAGCCTTTGGAATTTTTATGATGATCTAAAAAGTTATTTTAGAGATAGGTTTCAATTTTTAGAATTTTCAGAATTTTCGTGGATTTGTGATAATTTTCTAAAGAAGAAAAGGTTAATTTGGATTATAAAAATTATTTACAGGTAAAATAATGTTGTTTGGATCTGAAATTTTTATATGTTGAAGAGAACATATTAATTTACTTTCTGGAATTTTTCCAAAAATTATCGAGGTGTTTTGATGGTTATATAAAATTGTTTAAGGTGTGAGACGTAAATGTTTTATATAATTATAAAGGAGAAATGAGCATTTAAAATTATTCAAATTTCCAAATATGGAAGGCCGACGGCAATTTTCGAATATAAAATTCTGGCAAGCAATCAGATTTAGACAAACAATGTAGGTGGGGTATAAAAGAACTATTTTAAATGGTATTTTCACTATTTCAACTCTTTCGGCAAGAGCTTCCGTCTTAATTCAAGATCTTCCCACAAAGTTGAAAAGTATCAAACCTTTCAGTGGGTCAAATACCAATGCACATGGTATCGGCAACTGGTACGTAGTGAATTAGACAAAGTCGAAAGGTTTAGAGACAAAAGGTTATAGCTTTTGAAAGAGATAAAGTTTTGTTTTGGTTTAAAGAAAATACGCCTGCTAGCTTTCGAAAAAAGAACTTTCGAAATTGTCAAAAGGTTTCATTTTGTTTGCTTTCTTGTTTTAAATGAAACCTTCCGACAAGGTCGAAAGGTATAGCTTTCGATAAGGTCGAAAGCATATTTGCCGCTTCCTAACCTTTCGACAAAGATGGAGGCAAAGGTTATCTTTTGTTTTCTAAAACTTGCCACCCTCTCTATTGATTTCGAAGGGTTGGTTCCAACACAAACACTTTATTGTTTTCAAATGGTTTCGAAAGATTTTATAAAGGTTTCCAATGTTTTTATTATTCCTTTGCATGACCCAAATGTTTTAAGTCGAAACATTTTAAAGGTTTTAAAGTATTTAACTTTGAATGGGTTTAAAAGGTTTCCACTGTTTTTAAATTAAACTCAATGTCTTCGAAAGGTTTTGAGTTCAATGCTTTCGAAAGGTTTATTATATAGAGGAGGTACCCCAGGCTTTCGACAGAGTTGAAAGGTGATACCTTTCGACTAGGTTGAAAAGAAACTTTCCGACAAGGTCGAAAGGTAGTGCTTTCGGCAAGGTCGTAAGGTATTGTTTTGTTATGTTTTCAAAAGGCTAAGGTTTAAAGGATTTATAAGGCAGATGTCATATGTTTTAATAGCCAAAAAAATTAAATTAAAAATAACTACAAGCGCACGACGTACAATTCTAGTACATGGCGAGTACGGATTGATCCAAAGGGAATTATATTGATTTTAAAATTCTATTCAATCAAATTAACCAGATTTGAAGTTGCATTAACCTAAAAAAATGTAAAAACTAACAAAAGCTAGAATAGATTAAAAATATATGAGAGTTTGAAGGCAATTTAGAGGCAGATCCTTTTTAATGATCGCATAAATTAACAAAATGAAATTATAATCTCTCTTTTGGTTATTAGTGAATTTAGTTGACATGTTTATCATAGGTATGACCTATTTGTGCTATTAATTAGCCCAATATAAACCATTAAAATTCAATATACCCACTAAACTACTTTTTAATTCTCATGAAAATGACAATGAACTTGAAAATAAAATTCATTCTATGCATGATCTAATAACTATGGATTAGAAATATAGACCATCAAATTTGGAGTTTAAAATCCACTTCATTACCATAATCATATGTGGATGAAGAGGAAATTTTTGTTTGTTCAAGCATAGCCTATTTGGTGTCAACAACATAGGCTATCAAATTCATAGCTAAAACAACAAAATTTAACCTACTCAAACGTTTCCATTTAGCACAAAGGGAACAAAATTTATCAAAATGTTGAATCTACATGATTAGGAGAGCTTCATTACCCCTAAATTGAAGAGGTTTAGCCTCTCATATTTATTATCATTTCAACAAATGTAGAGTTCATCATTAAACAAAAAAAAAGAAGAAAATGCAAGCTAATTAAAAGAGAGCTAATTAACATAAAATAAAAGCTAATCTACTTGCATAAATAAAAAGATCTACACCACTAACATGAAAGAAAAAAGCAAGTAAAAAAAAGAATGAATTAAAATTGCATAAAAAGAAAATTACATAAAGGAAAATGGTTAAGTAGCCATGAAATAGAAAATGAGAGCTTATAATTTATTTTTAAGCCTAAAACTAAACTAACTAAAGAGGAGTCTAGAAGCTTAATTACATGAACATTTGGAGTATTTATAAATGTTCTGAAACCCTAATCATATTTTTGGGAACTACCCAAATTTCCCTTGAGGAAGTGTGACCACCAAGTTATCATTAGTATCTAATTAATCCACCATCAAGTATGCATGTAGCTTTAACCTCCACTAACTTGTGCATTAGCTCCTAATTGTAGATTAAGGAAAGTGGGTAGGGGTTGACCCCCATGATACATGAGTTGAATTATTTCGATCTTCATTCCTTTGTTTTCGTCCTTGTGCATGCATGAATACATGAAGCCTCTTGTAATTTCTATCCAGTTTTCCTACAAATAAAAATATGATGTGCAAATAAATATTCTCAAATTAATATATGCACAAAAATGACCATTTTTCCCCTATATGAAGATGAATAAATAATGATCTGACGAGATTTGAAATTTTGGTTTAAACATGTTAAAATACCATATATGCTCATTTATTTAATTTAATTCGATTAAATATGGAAGTAAAAATATCCGCATTTACGTGCACATCAAATACCCCCACACACATCTTTTTATTCATCCTCGGATAAACTAAAAACTAAGATAAATCTGTTTTCGTAGGGTGCACGGTTACATTGAGCATATGCAACAAGCCGTTAAACCTCTAGGTGCCCCTTGTAGGACGAGTGTTGCCTCGTGAGGGTTTTCAGTGGATACTACCCACAAAATCCAAATGCAAAATAAAAAAATTCCTAAATGCAAGATTTATTTACAAAGATATGAATGCAACATATTGAAAAAGTTTGCAAATGAAGAATTTACTTTTAAATTGACACGAATAAGTTAAATATAAGTTTTGGTCGTCATCATAAAATTTAAGTTCTTTAACTTGTCAAAATTTCTAATAAAAACTAAGTTATCGTAACAATATAAGTTTAGCTAGTTGCTTCGGTTGATAACATTGTGCAACTATGTAATGGATCCTCAGTTGATTATCAAAGTTTTTCAAAGTGGTATTTTATCTCTTTTGAATAACAAGTCAAATCACATAAGTTGAAATAGTGCTTGGATTTCAATTTCTCACTCTCCCTTATTTGAAAATTTTATTGATATTAACAATATTTATATATGCCTAACTCAGAAAACTGGGGCTAGATATATCACCCATGCACAACCTGTCGTGCTTACGTGATGGGTATAAAGCATTGCAAGTTTATGCATAGGTATGTACACCTATAGACCGTAGGGCATTATTAATAAAATTATTTCCATATACATACACCTAACTTAGATAAACCGAGGCCAGATATATGAATCGTGCATTGCCTTTCGAGCTTACGTGAGAAGGGTATAGAGCATGGTGAGTGTACACACTTGCGTGTGAACACATGACTCTAGGTGTTAATAAAATATATACATATATAAAAATGTATATATATTATTTGTTTGTTTTTTTGTCATATATATATATATATATTGAAGAGAGAGTTTTGCCAAATCATCTTAACATCATTATGTTATATCCTTTTCCTTAAATCCACTACTTTTTTAAACAAAGATTTTTAATTCGGATATACTTCATAATTATCACCATGAATCTTCCTACGTACTAGTTAAATCATCGTTACTTGTAATCAAACTTTATTTTTATTTTTGTTGTGACAAATAAATTTTCAAAAATTTCAATTTAATAACCAAAACCATATATATATATATATATATATATATATATATACTATAGTGTTTTTTTCAAAAGTGTAACACCCCAGATTTTTGATAACATTATTTAGGACATTTAGTTAGATAAACTAAATAAAATAATGTGTTGATATGGGGATTGAGATTTGATTTAATCAAGATATCCATGCCTTTTTAAATTAATAAACTTAATAAAGGGTTAAAATGCATTAGAGGAGGGGTATTATGGGAAAGAGGCCATTCATATATTTTCTTCCTTAGGCCATATATTCCAAACACACGTTCATTATCGTTTTCAAAAATTTAAAAGCTTGGCCGGCAACCATTAACAAAGGAAGAAGAAGAGGAAACAAAAGAGAAGCTTAAGGAAAGCGAATTCAAACCAAACTCATTCAAATCTCAAACTCCCTAATCAAAGCAAAGGTGATTAAAGTTTACATCTCTAAATTTTTATAGTTTTGGTTTTAAGGTTAATTCTGAAAGATTTTTCAAATGTTCGCCATGTTTTCGAATGATAAAAGATTATATATACATGTTGATGATTTATGTAAGTTCATATAGGTTTTCTGACATGTTTTAAGATGAAAACCCTATTAAATAACGTTTGTTTGCCTTGCGATTTTTTATGGTGATCTAAAAAGTTATTTTAAAGATGAATTTCAATTTTCAGAATTTTCATGGATTTGTTATAATTTTCTTTAGAAGACGAAATGTTAATTTGGATTTTAAAAATTATTTACGGGGAAAATAATTATTGTTTGGATCTGATATTTTTGTTTATTGAAGAGAACATATAATTACTTTTTGGGGTTTTCTAGAATTGTTCAAGGTGTTTTGATGGTTATATAAAGTTAGTTAAGGTATGGGACTTAAATGTTTTATATAATTATAAAGGAGAAAAGGGCTTTTTAAAATTATTCAAATTTCCAAATATGGAAGATCGGTAGCAATTTTCGAATATAAAATTCTAATAACCAATCGGATTTAGACAAACAAGGTAGGTGAGGTATAAAAAACTATTTTAAACAATATTTTCATTGTTTTAACTCTTTCAACAATAGCTTCCGTCTTCATTCAAGACCTTCCATCAAAGTCGAAAGGTATCAAACCTTTTAGCTAGGTCAAATACCAATGCACATGGTACCAGCAACTGGTACGTAGTGAATTGGACAAAGTTGAAAGGTTTAGGGACGAAAGGTTATTGCTTTCGAAAGAGATGATGTTTTGTTTTGGTTTAAAGAAAATACGCCAGCTAGCTTTCGAGAAAGATCTTTCGAAATTGTCGAAAAGTTTAAAATAAAAAGGTTTCGACTGGTTTGCTTTCTTGTTTTAAATGAAACCTTCTGATAAGATCGAAAGGTATGGCTTTCGATAAGGCCGAAAGCATATTTTCCGCTTCCTAACCTTTCAACACTGATGGAGTCAAAGGTTATCTTTTGTTTTCTAAAACTTTCTGCCTCTCTTCATTGATTTCGAAGGGTTGGTTCCAACACCAACACTTCATTGTTTTTGAATGGTTTCGAAAGGTTTTATAAAGGTTTCAAGTAGTTGATTTTGACTCCAATGTTTTTATGATCCCTTTGCATAATCCAAATGTTTTAAGTTGAATCGTTTTAAAGGTTTCAAAGTAGTTAACTTTGAATTGTTTCGAAAGGTTTCCGCTGTTTTTAAATTAAACCTAATGTCTTCGAAAGGTTTTGTGTTTCAATGCTTTTGAAAGGTTTATTATATAGGGGAGGTACCCCAGGCTTTCGACAGAGTTGAAAGGTGAAACCTTTCAACAAGGTCAAAAAGAAACCTTTCGACATGGTCGAAAAGTAGTACCTGTCGGCAAGGTCGTAAGGTATTGTTTTGTAATGTTTTCAATAGGCTAAGGTTTAAAGGATTTATAAGGCGGGTGTCATGTGTTTTAAAGCTTGTAAAAGGAAGGCTCTATAAATGGTTTTGAAGGAGATGACTTCAATGATTTCGAAAGGTTTATTAAAGGATACGAAGAGGTTACCTTCAATACTTTTGAAGGATTTTATATTGGATTTCAAGGAGTTACCTTTAATGTTTTTGAAAGGTTGTTTAAAGGATTTAAACAAAGGTTTCGATTGAAAGGTTTTGGAAGATAGCCTAAGTGTTTTAAGTCATAAAGGACATTAACTTATTTTCCTTGTATATATGATTTGACGGACTAAATCATTTTGAAAAGATTTTCAAGGGAAATTGAAGAGCAGTTAGCTCAGACATTGTGGAGAGCAGTTAGCTCGGATATTTAAAGGGTAGTTAACCTAAAAGAAAATTTGGGCAATCACATTTTGAGGGTGGTTAGCCCAGAGGACAGTTAGTCTAGAAAGACCAGTCAGCTCTGATATGAACATATAGTTCATTTATTAGCGTACGGATCTTGCTAAATTTTTAAGTACAGTTAGTCCAATCTTTTTACCTATTTTGGACAAATAGCCCATTATCTACCATAAAGATAATATATTTTGGTATAACCAGTTTTAGGACAAATAGTCCAGCAAAGAGCAGTTAGCTCAGAATTTAAGACAGATAGTCCAGAAAAGAACAGATAGTTCATATTTAGACAGATAATCTATTTTTTTGGTTTTAGCATAATGGATATTGCTATATTATTATTATTATTATTATTATAATTAGTTGATTAACCAGTTTGATTGCAGGAAAGGATTTACAAAATATATGTTTGAACAGATAAATTAGTGAAGGGAAACCTGTGCCGCTAAGCGGCGTGGTCTCACTAGTTATCAGTAAACCGAGATGTAACAGATATAATTCATACCAGGCTTTAAGTCTGACTCAAAGTTTTTGTTTCCCCTTAAACTCTCGGGTGCTCAAAATATGATTTGAGTAGGTCGAGGGTTTAGGTTTTAGCAGATTTTGGCGAATAAAGCATCTGAAGGCGAGTAGGTGGCTGATGGTTAGCTAATTTAGGGATTTTGTTTTAAATTGTTTCCGCTGTGTATTAAGATAGTTATGTCTATGTTTCTTTGATCATCCAAGGGGGCATCTTCATACGTCACTCTTGGCATATGGTTGTAAATTATAATTGATCAACGCTTGGGATTACGTTTCGGATTTTTGTAACTTGGATATGATTTATGTGAAATACAATCACCGAAACTAATTTTTTTGGAAATCTGTGATTTTGTTCATATTAAAGTGCTTCTGATATTATGGATACCATTAACATTGTCAAATTTCATCACCAGAAGTTAACACTGTGGATGACTGCAGCATCCATAGTGCTTCCTTTTGGCCTCCAGATACGGGATGTTGCAAAAAGTAAATCAAAATGCTTAATAAAAAAATTGGAATTTTTGTTTTTTTTTAATTTTTTTGAGTTTTGGAAAGAAAATGCAAAATAAACCATGAAAAATCAAAAAAAGAAGATTAGACTCCCCCCTCCCTCACACACACTTGATTTTGACTGTGTCCCACAATTAACCCAAGTGAAATGAGAAAATAAAATAAAAAATAAAAATATTACCTGTATTTACATGAAAATGAAAAGATTATTATTTATAAGACATCAGAAACATACTGTTAAAGAATAGATGAAACGGTCTTTCAAAGACCAATTCATTTGTCTCATCAACTATGACAAACACAACTTCAGTAGGGAAAACCAAACCATAAAACATTTTAAACTTGAATGTTGATTTGGGAAAATGAATGTCGTTTTATTAAAAATCATATGAGTTGGTTTGTTTTCAATGATTTTTAGAGTTGATAGAACAATTAGTTGAAATTCAATTTATTTTCACCAAATTGAATTCAAAGTTATCATTGTAAACTTCTTCAGAATTATTGGTTTCACAATCAAAATGGTGATTTAAATCTTCCCCTTCAGAATTCAACAACTCATCTTTGAAGAGTCCAAAGAAATCATGTTCATTAAATTTGTCTTCCTTTGTTGAATTATTCACAAAATCATTGCATATATCAAGTTCAAAATCCAAAGTTGTTGTATTCAAATTTTCAAAATTGGAAAAAGGATGATCGAAATTTAAATTTAATTCCACACTTTCAAACAAATTAAAATCCAACTCAATTAATGTATTTTCAACAACTTCTTTAAGATTGTCGCTTTCAATTTCAAAAGCTGTTATTTGAAAATCGTCAATTTTGGTAAAAGGTGGATTATTATTTGACTCGTCACATGTTAGGGTTTGATTTCGTTTTTTGCATTGTTTCATATATGTTTCAAATAACAAATCCGTGTGATCTTTATGAATTTTATTCATTTTTTCAACAAAATCAAATTTACAACTATTAATTTGAGGATTTTCAATTTGAAATCATTGAGAGTAAAAAATTCACCATCAAAACAACTTTCATTACCAAAATCATTTAAACCATTGTTTCCTTTTTAACTTTGAATTTGAAATTCATTTTGAAGTTCGAAATTGAATTGGCATGGGTTATAACCGAAATCATTTGAATTGTTAAGTGAATTCAAATTTTGATTATTTTGAAAACTTTGACTTGAATTATTTCATAAATATGAATTACACAAATCATTTATCCTTTGATTTTGTTGTGTAGAAAGTTCAGGTAAAGACAAAATCATTTCAATGCTATTTTCAAGATTTGAAGGTTGGTCGTCATTTTGAAAACTTTATGGTTCAAAATACGAATTGTCTGTACAACATTTGTTAAAATATCCATATGAATTTGGAGTGAAATTATATGGATTATATTGATTTTCACAACTATCGTAAAATTGATGTAAGTAGGAAAACTCGAACATTTTCAAAAACTGTTTTTCTTGAAAAAGGGAAAACTATTTAACAAAAAGAATTTATTTTTTTTCAAAAAGGGAAATTTGATTTTTGTTTTGCTTTTTGGATTTTCAATTTTTTTCATTTTTGAAAAGATTTATATTTTTTGGATGTTTTCTTTTCTATAAAAAAAACTAGCTCAATTTTTTTTTTTGATTTTTGATTTTTATTGAAATTTTTTAAAAGAAAGAATTAAAAGAATTAAATTAAGAAATATTTACAATTTTTTTTGGCTTTTGAATTTTTTTTGAAACATGCATGAACTAATGCAACTAAATGAATGCAATGGACTTAATTACAAATTTGCTGTCCTAAATAGCTCCTAATCCAAAATTGTATAATTACACTTTGTCTTGATCGAACAAGATAGTTCTCCACCAGGTAATGGATAGGATTTATCGGTGCACTACGAATCACCGTATCAACATAGTCGAAGATTTAAGTACCTTCAAAGAAAAAACAACTATAATATTTACGAATTACCATAATATTTATAAATGGTTACTACTCTGCCATAGCCTATACACCAAGAAATTAAATTGTCAAAAGAGAACAAATTGTTAAGATACAATTAAGTCCTATGTGAGCTCATGACACCCTTAAGTTTGATGTCAAACTGTTATTATTGGTCAAAATTCTAGGATGAAATGCAATTTGTACGCCAAGGAAGGGGTGATAAAATCCCCCGCCTTATATGAATTGGAGTATTGCCCTTAGAAAAATAAGATGAAATGAATGCAAGGCAAAAATTAATCAATGCAACTACAAATGAATTTTTGTTTATTTTTGTTTTCGTTTTCGTTTTGTTTTTTTTAAATGCAAGCCGCCAACAATGCAAATCAAAAAAAAAATGATAAAGGGCATGATACTAGAGCGTGCAGAATTGTTAGTAATTTATTTTAAAAGCAGCAATTTTTTTATATAAGCAAAAAACCAATTTATTTTTGGCAACAGTTGTTCTCATTTTAAATTTCTACTTTTGTAACCTAAAACTTTGTACATGGTATATACATTTTTTTAATATATAAGAATGGAACGTAAAACAAATTAAAACAAAACAAAATTAATTTTTTTCCTAAGGATAAAACAAAACTAAACAAAACTTAAAATAAAGCAAACTTATTTTTTTTAAAAGACAAAAGAAGGTCAAATTAAAACAAAGACAAACAAAACAATTTAATAAAAAACTAAAACAAATGACAATCAACACAGATGAATCTAAAATAATGGGAAAAAATGGACTAAAACAATTGAAAACAAGATGTATACTTGTTGTTTGTTTTTTTCGTTTTATTTTTATTTTTTTAATTTTTTTCTTTCTTCCTTGGTTTCCCCTTTTTTATCTTTTTTTTATAACACAGCCTAGCCCAAACCCGATACTAACCCTAACCACAACCACAGTCTTCTCGTTCCTTAAATAAACGCGTTAAAAATAATTATTCAAATCAATTCCAACCTTTTCAATCAGTTCCAATCTCGTTCTCCACATGTTCAAATGGTTTTGTGTTCCCAAATTCGTAAATCAGAGAAATTGCTTCAGAGTTGTCGTTTCAGGTTCAAATGGTGTTTGAGGGGAGGAGTTGATTCGTAGGGAATTCAGTAATGGTTGATAGGGTTGTGGAATTTGTGCTTCTGGTCGCCGTGAGTTGAGGTGTTGAAGGATACGATGAAGGTCGCGGTGGTTTTTTCTCGATTTTTATGGCCTTCGTGGTGAAGCTCGGTCAGGTGGATGAAGCAGGTCGGTGATGTCTGTATGAGTTGAAGGCCAATGGATGTAAAGAAGAGGTTGAAACTGTGCAGGGGGTAGGGGAAAATATGTGTGTAAGTTAATGTAGTAATATCGGGGAATGAATGTGTGAGTAGGGGAATGAATGATGTGAGTAGGATGGTTGATGTAGTGTAGACAGTGGGGTGCGATGGTGGTAAATGATTTGAAGTCATATAGGGGTAATGAAATGGAAAGGCAGTATGAAATTTAAGGTGCTAAGATATATGGTTTTCAAGTTGATGCGGTAATATGGGATATTGAAGGAGGTTGGAAATTATGGGGATGGTGACTGGTTTGGCAATGTAACAAAAACTGTTATGGATGTTGCATGGCAATGGTAGCTTGTGGTGATAATGGTGTTGTCGTGAAGTTATGGCAGGGATTCTTGTTGCTCCATGTAGGGGTTTGACAGTAGGATGGTTAGGTGTGTTGTTGATGAGTTGTGAGTGACAGCAGGTTGGAGGTATGTGCACATTGAAATGAGAATGGTGGCAGAGAAGTATTTGGGGGGATTTTTTTGTAAGTGGTTACTGGTATGGCTGAAGTGTGTAACAGTAGGATGTTGTATATATGGGCAGTGTTCTAGTTGAAGTAGTGATGGGAAAGTGAATTGTTATGGTGGCAGTAGAATGTTTAATAGTGTGGATATGAATGTTTGATGTTGCAGTAGAAAAGGCCTGAAATCAGTGGCAGTTGAATGTAGTCCACGGTTGGAGGTTTGATGTTGTTTTAATATGGTAGGAGCAGTGAAGTGCAAATGGTAGGACTGATATGCACTGTTATGCAAATGATGGCTATGATGGTTGTTTCATGGGGTTGTAGTAATGATGATGTTGAAGGCTGGAGGTGACAGTGGATTATGATGGTTAAAGGGTAATGTGAAGCAACAACAGTAATGTTTGTGGATTAAATGTAAGTGGTCAAGTGCACAGATTGAATGTGATGGATGATAGTGGGTGATATGAATGCATGCAGCAATTTATTGTGGGGGAAGTTGAAATGGGTGGCAGTTTGGTGGAGGTAGCAGTGGAGGTGAATGGTGCACAGTTAGCAAGTATGGCTTGTATGATGTAGATTGTTTGGACAATGTATGTTTGAGCAAGTAGTTGATGCAGCGGGGATGGTTTCACAGTATGGTATATAGAGAAGTGAAACAGAGATGCAATGTGTGCACATGTGATATGCACAGGCAACATTGGTGAGGAGGATATTGTGGTAACAATGGTAAAGGCAGTGAATAAAGGGGAAATGTGAAATGGCAGATAGCAGAGAGGAGGAAAGAGTGACAGTGAACGATTGTTAGTTGAATGTTAATAGTAGTATGGGATGAATGTTAACAGTATGTGAAATATGTGAAGTTTGGATGTGGTTTTCACTTTGGCAGGCAAGTTGACGTAGTTTGGAAGTTTGGATGTGAAAAAGAAATCACACAACAAATATACACATGACGATTTATTCTATAAAATGCAATTCAACACACAAAATAAAAACACACAAAAATCAAACAAAATTAATTCGAAGAACAGAAATTAAAATCAAGTTAAATTCCCCGGCAACGGCGTCAAAAACTTATCTAACGACTAATTTCCTATCGGATTAGAAAATAGTCGAAAAATTTAAATTAAAAATAACTACAAGCGCACAACATATAATTCTAGTACATATCGAGCACGGATCGATCCGCAGGGAATTGTATTGATTCTATTCAATCAAATTAACCAAGAATTGAAGTTGCGTTAAACTAAAAAAATATAAAAATTAACAAAAGATAAAATGGACAAAAATATGAGAGTTTGAAGGCATTTTAGAGACAAATCCCTTTTAATGATCGCATAAATTAACAAAATGAAATTATGATCTCTCTCTTGGTTATTAGTAAATTTAGTTGATATGTTTACCATAAGTATGGTCTATTGGTGCTATTAATTAGCCCAACATAAACCATCAAACTTTAACATACCCACTAAACCACTTTCTAATTCTCATGAAAATGATAATGAATTTGAAAACAAAATCTATTTTAAGCAGGATCTATTAACTACGGATTAGAAATATAGACCATCAAATTTTGATTTCAAAATCCACTTCATTACCATAATCATATGTAGATGAAGAGGTAATTTGTGTTTGTGTTTGTTCAAGCATAGCCTATTTGGTGTCAACAACATATGCTATCAAATTCAAAATTAAAACAACAAGATTTAACCTATACAAATATTTCCATTAAGCACAACAATAGATCAAAAGTTATCAAAATGTTGAATCTGCATGATTAAGAGAGCTTCAGTATCCCTAAATTGAAGGGGTTTGGCCTATCATATTAGTTATCATTTCAACAAATATAGAGTCAACATGAAACAAAAACAAGAAGAAAATGCAAGCTAATCAAAAAGAGAGCTAATTAACATAAAATAATACCTAATCTACTTGCATAAATAAAAAGATCTACACTACTAACATGAAAGGAAAATGCATGTAAATAAAAAACTAAAATTGCATAAAAAGAAAATTACATAAAAGAAAATGGTTAAGTAGCCATGAATGAGAGAAAGAGAACTTATAATTTATCTTTGAGCCAAAAACTAAACTAACTAAAGAGGAGGTTGGGAGCTTAATTACACGAACATATGGGACATTTATACATGTTTTGAAACCCTGATCATATTTTTGGGAACTACTCAAATTGCCTTTGAAGAAGTGTGGCCACCAAGTTATCATTAATCTCTAATTAATCCATCATCAAGTACGCATGTAGCTTTAACCTCCACAAACTTGTGCATTAGCTCGTAATTGTAGATTAAGGTAAGTGGGTAGGTGGGGTCCTCCATGATGCATGAGTTGAATTATTTCCATCTTCATTCCTTTGTTACCATCCTTGTGCATGCATTAATACATGAAGCCTCTTGTAATTTACATCCAATTTTTCTGCAAATAAAAATAAAATATGCAAATAAATATTCTCAAATTAATATATGCACAAAAATGACCATTTTGCCCCTATACGAAGATGAATAAATGACGATCTGATGACATTTGAAATTTTGGTTTAAACATGTTAAATTCCCTATGTGCTCATTTATTTAATTAATTTCGATTAAATATGGAAGTAAAAGTATGCACATTTACATGCACATCATTAACATTCGAATAGTTCGATGTTAATCGCTGACCGGATTTATACCCAAGAGTCACACAACCGAAATGATGAATTCTCTTCTGACCAAATGATTTAGTTAGTTTATAATTATTATAAATTAATTTAATTAATTAATATCTATGAAATATTAATTTTAAAATTTAAATATGACTTAGAAATAAAATTGTTGTATATATTTATAATAATTATAAATATATTAATCGTTATGGGATATCGATAACGAATTAAGTTAAATATAATGATATATATTTAATTTGGGTTAAGTGGGCAAACAACCCATGATGTTTAGAGATGATAGGGAGCTGGTTTGGCGAGGGTTAGGGGAGGCTGCAACATGGGATTAGGGTTTGGAGATGTGTGGTTAAGATCTAGTGAGAAATTTACATAGTTTCCTCTTTTATCCTACCATTATAAATACTAATCCTAAAACCCTAATCACATTCCGATTCATTTTTTTGAGCCCCCATCTCCTTCCTTTTTCATGGCTACAACTTTTCTCTAAGTTAATACCAAAATCTTAAATCCAATTCAAGTTAAAATAAGAAGTTATTTGATAGTGAAAGGTCGTTGATTTCAAACTAGCAATTTGACGAATCAAGAAATTTTAGAGAAAGAGAATTCATTATTTCAATGTGGACCTTAGGGCATCTGTTTCAGGTAATAGTTATCTATATGTTGATCATATTATTTTGCTTTTAGATTTGTTAATAACGTAAACTTATGTATATAATCATATTATTATTATTTTATTAGTTAGGTGAGATTTTTGTATGTACTATTGCTGTCACAATGGAGATTGGATATATGTATAAAATTTGAAGATCTAGTTCCTAATTTATGGTTTTAATCTGATATTAAATATTAGATTAAATTTTATTTTAATATTATATATGTGTGCATTAATTTATGATTTAATATTCACAATCAGTTTGAATTAAAACCTATATTTTCATATTTAATGTATAATATTGATCTGAAAATTTTCATATACTTGTTTATGTTTATTATGAATTATAAGTGCTGAAAATAATTTCTTGTCATATATATTATTAATATCTAATGATTATCCGATTCGATAAATTTGTATAAAATAATCCATGTTTCTAAAATTCAAGTTTATATTTTTTATAAATTAATTCATCATGTCAGATGCTTTTGAAAAAAGTTTCAGATTTTTCCGACTTAATTATGTATTTTTTAAATTTAATTTAATTTTGGCTTGTTATCAATTATTTAATTAAAAGTATTATTTAATCGGGAAAATTCCATAAATTTTTCCTTAGCCCTGAAATGTATTTTTAGTTTTTTTTTATAAAATATAAAAGTTTAATTTTTTTTTGTCTTATACTTATTTTATATTAATTTATTATGGCCAAAACTGTTTAATACATTATAATATATATATATATATATATATATATATATATATATTAAATATTAAAGTCATTGTAGCTTCAGATCTGATATATTTTCTAACCGATAATTTATATAATTTTTTTAATTATTTTATTATATATATATATATATATCTTTATTATTATTTATGGTACAATGTATAGTTATAAATATAATTAAATACTTACAGTAATATTTTAATGAAAAACATATTTTATACGTACGAAAATTCACACACAACTAATAATTTTATACATATATGTTTATGTACATATTTAACAACGTACAATACATAAAAAATGAGCTAATGTGTCTGCAGCATTGTAAATATCCCAGCATCTATATATGGGTATGTTATACCTTACACGGTTTGCTATGTTACACATGCACACACATATAATATATATGTATATGATATATACATATCTACAAACATATATATATATATATTGTATATTTATATAAGTAAAACCAAAACTAAATAAATCTCTAACTACAGTTTGTAAATTTAAATAAAATATATGATTTTACTTAAACTAAATTTAGAAAAGTTCTAAAGAAATTTATACTTCATAGGCCCATTAAAGGTCCAAAATGGTAAAAAAAAATTGAAATTCATCCATTTCTTCTGCTGCGGTCTGACCCAGTTCCAATACTATCCACATTGAAGCCTATTAGTATTTTTAAGTAAAGAGAACAGTGCAATATCGTCACTTTAAGATTTTTTATTTGACCTTAGCTATATTAACCAACAGAAAACTCTCAACTGGGTCATTCCATAGTTCTTCAATAACTATTATGAGGTAACCTATTAATGCCGCCAACATCTATGGCAATAAAAATAAATGTTTAGAGAGTTTTACATACCCTAGCCACAACAGAGTTATCGATACTCATCTCGAAACATCTTGACTAGGAATATTTATAATGATATGTTATTTTTATTGCAATAAAACACATTGCAATTACGAGAACATAACATATCATTTAAGGATTTTCTATTAAATATACATAAATTAAATAAATAATTAACATAGCATAACATGACGTATATAATAGAAAGAAAAACACCTTTCATTTCGAACAAGATTTTATTATAGAGTTAGTAATTTATAATAAATTATATAATTTCCCCTAGGACAAACCAATTAGCTCTATCAATCTTCCACTTGCACTTAGGGCATACCGACCCAGGTCCTTCGTAAATGGTTCCACTATGTTGTCCTTTGTATCTACTTTTAGGATTATGTTATCTAGCATTTTAACCCGGCTATATCTGAATTAAATGGACAAGTTGGATTCAATTATCATCAAGGCCGATAAGTCCAAAGCGATGATTGTGGGGTTCAAAGAACAAGTGTAGAAGCCGCGGTCGAATGAAATTGAGAGATATGCAATGCAAAATGTTCAAGGTATGGAATATAGTTTAACATAGAAAATGGATCAGCTAGAATCCCTCTCAATCATAGGGATCAACATATTTCAGGCAAACAAGTGCAACTCAATGAAAAAGAATCAATATCTCAAGGTCCATAAGTTCAATGTATATAAAATTTTAGAAACAAGATGTAGGGAGCCTATCGTAGGGATCACACCTCAAAAGGATTAAGCAAGAGCGATCAGCCTTCTTCCCTCAATAGGGATTGGTCAGAAACAAGAAATAACTCACATTGCAGCAAAGATGGAGCAATAACTCAAGTTCTACTAATCCAATTGGCATGAAACTTGAAGGCAAAGCATATTACAATGTTATCCCGCTTTTTGGCAAAGCCGTGATATCAAAAGATTGGTCGAAAACGGGAAACAGTCCGTCTTAGAGATTGGTTATACATCACTTAGCTATGGATATCGATGAATTTTGCCCGAGTCCGGATCAGGCCACGATTGATAGGACACGACAAGAAAGGTTGTAGGAGCCATCATTTCAAGTTTCAAGTCAATCCGAGTTCGTATGCTCAAGATATGATGGATTCAGTGTGAAGAGAAATAGTCATTGTCCGGTTCGAAACCATGAATTTCGAACCCATCCTTTTCGAAACCATGCTGTTCGAAACCATCCACGCCCTCTCCTTCGAAACCACCTAGTTCGAACCCATCCACGCCCTTGCCTTCGAACCCATGATGTTCGAACCCATCAGCTAGTACCCAGCCTCGACTCCATCGCCTTCGACTCCATTACCTTCGAACCCATAAGAATTCCTGGATTCGAATGTCACGTTCGAAACCAAGAGTGCTTCCTATTTCGAATCCACCGAGTCAATTGGTTTGGAGGACGTGTTCGCCGTAGTTCACGGAGTCGAAGCGGTCCATTCGGAGATAAGTTAGGATCGATTCGAATATTGCGCGCCACGTCACTGCAAGCTCACGTGCACTGATGGATTCGAAGCGAAGGGTTCGAAATAATGGGTTCGAACGCCTCAGCCAACCGAAGGTGTCGATTTCGAACCGAGCATATCTCCTTAACCATAGATCCAAATGCAACCAAATTTTCACAGTATCTTCCATGTGAGGTAAAGATTGTTCCTGCCAAGTTTCAGCTCGATTGGACCATTTATTGATGGGTTCGAAATCACTTCGAACCGATGTCAGATCGGGACGAAACTTGGTGGGGTCGGTCGCGTGGGCCCACTCACGTGCCAGAAGGAGTCTCACGAAGTTTCAGCAAGATCTGGGCCTCCAACGCCTATAAATAGCACCCTGAAGCCTTCAGAAAAGGGGATCTTTCCGCCATTGAACGCCAAGACTCTGCCGGATTCAAGTTTAACTATCAGAATCGCTGTTGCATTCAGATTTCAAAGCAATTGTCAGCTGTAATCCATTGTAATCGATTGAATCGAGCAAAGCAATAAAGAGAAACCCTTCAAAGTGGACGTAGGCACGAACGCCGAACCACTATAAATCCTGTGTTTGTGATTGTTGCTTGTGAATTACTGTGATTTGTTACTTAGAGCTGAATTCTATACTGATTGTTGCTGAGTTCTGTGCTGAATATTATCGAATTGAACACGTAAACGGGTGCTTCCACGACCTTGGGTGTTTGTGACCAATTTTGGCGCAAACATTTTGGTGCTTTCACTGAGAACTGATTCAGGAAAAAGTTGATTTTGAAAATATAGGAGTTCAGATTTAGGAATTATGGCAAGACAATCGAGTAGGAGGCCAAGGACAGAGAGAAGCGAACCACAGGGAAGCCAAGAGGCTTCCTCAGGAGCAAATCAACCATCGATATACATCACGAGGGACGAGATGGAAACTATGATGAAGAGGCAAGAGGAAATGATCCAGAGTTTACTTCAACAGATAGGACAGCTTGGGGCACAGAATAGAGAAGCCAATGGAGCCCGGAACGGAGCGGGACCATCCGGCATAGCACCAGAGCTAGGGGGCACACATATGGAGAATGTTGACCCAATCTTGGAAAGAGAAAGAGGAGCATCTGCGCAACCCGGTAGTAGTAGAGATGCGAACGCTCAGTCAAGGGGGCAGATCCCGGGGTTACCTCGTGAGCTCGGGGGGCAGGTTGGAAGTAGTGAACAAGGATTACATCTCGGAGACAACGACCGATTGGCAGAGATAGTTAGGAGAGCTTTGAGAGGCGGTATGGTGAACAAAGATTTGGAAGATGTCAATAGAAGTCCTTTTACTTCAGCAATCAGGCAAGCTAGGAACCCACCTGATTTCAAACTACCATCGTTGGATATGTATGACGGGAGAGCGGACCCCACGGTCCACCTGACAAAATATATGAGGCATATGGAAGTACTGGGGGCATCGGAGGAGGTTATGGCCCGGTGTTTTCCATTGTATTTGACAGATATCGCCGCACTATGGTTTAGACAGTTGGAGAACGGATCCATCGGTACATGGAATGGTTTAGTGGAGAGATTTATGAGACAATTCAGGGTTCATATTACCAGACCCAAGAACGTGATGACTCTGGCAACCCTAAAGCAAAAGGCTGGAGAGACCTTGAGAAGTTATCTAGCACGATTTAATGCTGCAGCAGCTTCAGTGGATAGAGCAGATCCATCCATGGTAGTAATGGCAGCCGTGTCCGGAATAGCTGACGGCACAGAGTTCAAAAATTCATTGACTAAAGATCCACCCATTGATCTAGAGGAATTCTATCATGAAGCGGAAAAGTTTTTACGATTAGAAGATGCGAATGCCGAGAGAGAAGAAGGAGATGGGATAGAAATTTTTGCACTCAAAGACGCCCCTAGAAGGGACTCGGACAAAGATAAAGGTAAAAGAAAGATTGAGAATGACAGAGACAGATCAAAGCGGCAACGGAGGGAGCCGCGATTCACCACCTACACTGAGTTGAACGAGAGCCTGGAACGAATTTATCAGGATACCAAAGAACAGATTCCGTACCGTAGGCCGATGCGAAGGGATCCTACCTCAGACGAAAGGAAATCAGATAAGTTCTGTGTATTCCATGAATTAAATGGTCATACTACTAATGATTGTAGGCACCTGAAGGATGAGGTGGAAGGGCATATCAGGAACGGTATGCTCCCTCAGTATGTAAGGAGGCGAGCTCCTGTGGCGGAACCAGAGCGACCACCATCCACGTCAGCTAGAGGCGATCCTGAATCAAGGCACCGTTTGGTTATCAACTGAATGAAATAACGATGAACAAGTCGTAAGCTTCCACTACCACAATTAAATCATTTACACATGCGCGAGATCGCGAACGATCTCCAAGCATGCTCTGAGTGATCACCGACCGTTTCGTAGTGGGAACTTACACTTTGACATCCATGCTTTACTTTCGTTTCATTTTGATTTGAACGTTTGGACTTTGTTTATCTGGACATTGTTTTTGGAACTCATCTGTTTGATAATTATTTGATTTTGATAACTCTGGAATGGCTAGGCTGCTTGCACATGTACAGGGTCGCGAACGGTCCCTAGGTAAGCTCTGAGACGGCGATGAACCGCCCCTATAAACGATCCAGGAACTCACCCGAACGTGACCCTGGCATCGATAACACCAAGCCCTCCCGGGCACACACACAATTCGCCTCGAACGGCATCCGACCTCGAACGGTCACAATCCGCCACGAACGGCACCCGACTTCGAACAGTCATAACTCGCCTTACCTCAAATGGCTTGATCGCGAACGGTCGTCACTTGAGGTCCGAAACCCGACCGCGAACGGTCACAAATTCGCCTCGAACGGCACACGATCGCGAACGATCACCCTCCGCCTCGAACGGCACACGACCGCGAACGGTCACAGATTCGCCTCGAACGGCACACGATCGCGAACGATCGCTTCCTGCCTCGAACGCCATTGATCGCGAACGGTCATGGCTCACTGATTATGAAAACCGACCTCGAACGGTCACCATTCGCCTTGAACGGCACTTGGTCGCGAACGATCATCATTTGCCACGAACGGCAGTCGACCGCGAACGGTCCCATCTCATCATTCGCCGCGAACGGCATCGACCGCTAACGGTCCTATTCGATCTTATGCCACGAACGGCACGGACCGCGAACGGTCCCGATTCACCTCAAGCAGCATACGATCCCGAACGATCGAAGCATGGATTTATACGCTCGACCGCGCACGGTCGCACTTCACCTCGAATGACTCGATCGCGAACGATCGTCATTTGAAGTTGACGCTTGACCACGAACGGCCGCGCTTCATCCCAAATAGCTCGATCTCGAACGATCGTCATTTGAGTCCATATGAAACTATCGAGTTCTTTGCAGGTTGATAACCGGATACGAACATCCAACTCGAAGCATTACAAAACACACCTTCCTACCGCAAGGCATGTTTTGGGGGGCAAAATGTTATCCCGCTTTTTGGCAAAGCCGTGATATCAAAAGATTGGTCGAAAACGGGAAACAGTCCGTCTTAGAGATTGGTTATACATCACTTAGCTATGGATATCGATGAATTTTGCCCGAGTCCGGATCAGGCCACGATTGATAGGACACGACAAGAAAGGTTGTAGGAGCCATCATTTCAAGTTTCAAGTCAATCCGAGTTCGTATGCTCAAGATATGATGGATTCAGTGTGAAGAGAAATAGTCATTGTCCGGTTCGAAACCATGAATTTCGAACCCATCCTTTTCGAAACCATGCTGTTCGAAACCATCCACGCCCTCTCCTTCGAAACCACCTAGTTCGAACCCATCCACGCCCTTGCCTTCGAACCCATGATGTTCGAACCCATCAGCTAGTACCCAGCCTCGACTCCATCGCCTTCGACTCCATTACCTTCGAACCCATAAGAATTCCTGGATTCGAATGTCACGTTCGAAACCAAGAGTGCTTCCTATTTCGAATCCACCGAGTCAATTGGTTTGGAGGACGTGTTCGCCGTAGTTCACGGAGTCGAAGCGGTCCATTCGGAGATAAGTTAGGATCGATTCGAATATTGCGCGCCACGTCACTGCAAGCTCACGTGCACTGATGGATTCGAAGCGAAGGGTTCGAAATAATGGGTTCGAACGCCTCAGCCAACCGAAGGTGTCGATTTCGAACCGAGCATATCTCCTTAACCATAGATCCAAATGCAACCAAATTTTCACAGTATCTTCCATGTGAGGTAAAGATTGTTCCTGCCAAGTTTCAGCTCGATTGGACCATTTATTGATGGGTTCGAAATCACTTCGAACCGATGTCAGATCGGGACGAAACTTGGTGGGGTCGGTCGCGTGGGCCCACTCACGTGCCAGAAGGAGTCTCACGAAGTTTCAGCAAGATCTGGGCCTCCAACGCCTATAAATAGCACCCTGAAGCCTTCAGAAAAGGGGATCTTTCCGCCATTGAACGCCAAGACTCTGCCGGATTCAAGTTTAACTATCAGAATCGCTGTTGCATTCAGATTTCAAAGCAATTGTCAGCTGTAATCCATTGTAATCGATTGAATCGAGCAAAGCAATAAAGAGAAACCCTTCAAAGTGGACGTAGGCACGAACGCCGAACCACTATAAATCCTGTGTTTGTGATTGTTGCTTGTGAATTACTGTGATTTGTTACTTAGAGCTGAATTCTATACTGATTGTTGCTGAGTTCTGTGCTGAATATTATCGAATTGAACACGTAAACGGGTGCTTCCACGACCTTGGGTGTTTGTGACCAATTTTGGCGCAAACATACAACATGCAAAAGCTCCCATAGGGATCACACCCTCAAATTCCTCCAAAATAGGGATTGGCATCGATCCCTTTTCCTTAGGATTTCGATCATGCGATCCCTCTTATGGGTTCATATAGTTTTGGTGATCCTTCTGTCGAATTTTCAGGGAGATAGTATGCCATCTTCCTCTATAAATACTGTATTATGGCTAAGGATTTTTATCTGATCCCTGTTGTACTCAATTTACAAAGTAATTAATAAAACTATATATTCAAAGTGAGCATAGGGAAACATTGCCAAACCACTGTAAATCGGTGTTTCTCTATTACTTGCTTGTTTCATATTTTTTATTTGCTTGTTTCCTCTGCTTTCATTTTGTATTATTCATTTACTTCTCTGCATAATCTCTATTGGGTGTTCGTGTCGAATTTTTATGCAAACATTTTGGTGCTTTCACTGAGAATGAGGATTCTCAACCTTATTTGGATCCCTTTGTTGCTGCTAGATTGCATAATCCCCTCGAAAAGATCCGTAATAGTCTTCAACAAACTTATTTGTTCTATTCACATTTGCAAAAGTCTAAGGAAAACTATCAACAATGGCTAGGAATACCAAATCTATGTCTCAAAACGTAGAAGGAAATGAGAACTTTAGCATCCAGCAAGGAGGGCAAAGCAATCTACTGGTGGATGTGAATGCTACCATTCTAGTTGATGTCTAGAATTTGGTTGATTCCATCATAAGAGTTGATTTTCAAAATATGATGAGTAGTGGATAGCCGACAAGAGTTGAATTAGCAAATTCAAGCCTATATCGATCTAATGAACCAACTTAGGCATTAATAGTGCAGGAAAACTAGAAGGGAGCCAAACCCTTATTCTACATCGAAGAGTTCTAGTTCATTAGATGATTATCATAGATGTAGATGTTCCAGAACTGACAGATATCACGCATAAGCTTCTAGACATCAGCAGACAAGCCAACCAGGCTTGCGGAGATTGAACTATACCGATCCCACTATAAGGATTAGGGCCGATCCCTCCTTCAGAGGAGGAAGCATGCATTTTCATGCCTGGAGCACAAGTCAAAGCTGCTGCAGTTGAGTTGGATGCTGGAGTTTAGGTGGATGCAAACCAATTACCTTCCTGAAATGATGATGAAGTGAATGAACGTGATATGCACCGAGAGGACGTTGAGCCAAGAAGGCATGGAACGGCCTATAGACATCGACTGGACTATTCACATGAGCACGACTACCGCTTGGCTCCAACTATCCAAACACCAGATTTGTCGTCTATAGTTAGGCAGCTTGTGAGGGAGAGCTAAGGCTTGACCAATGATGATTATGGGATCCCGAGAAGCCATACCCCGTTCACCGACAATACCTTACATGCCGAGTATCCAAGGGAATTCAGCATGCCATCGATGCCTGCCTATGACGAAAAAACCGACCCTACGTAGCACATCATGAGATATAAAGGACTGATGGATTCCATACAAGTTGATGGTGCCATAAAATACAGATGTTTTACTATTACTCTCTCTAGCATAGCAATGATGTGGTTTACGAGGTTACCTCCATGGTGACTCGATAGATTTGACGATTTAGCAACGAACTTTGTGGAGCAGTCCCATATGCACGCAACTCGTCTAAAGATGTAATGTCCCTATGATACAGGCTCTCGAAGAATTGCTGAAATATTACTTGGAAAGATTTCATACAACTGACACAAAATTCGGTAATCCAAATGATCATTCAATATTAATGGCAGTAATTAGAGGGATTGATCCAGATTCTAATTTTAATGATTGGTTAGGTGGCAAACCACCCCAATATTGGAACGTTTCCATGCAAAAGCAACTTGATATTTTAGGAAAGAGGAAGCTAGATGCTCTAGGAAGAAGAATATTATGGAACCAAGTGGAGTAGTAGTGTAGAATAACATTACAGTGAAACAATCTGAGTTGAGTTCTAGAAAATTTCAAGTAAGTTTTCAAAATAAACCGAATCAGCAAAAGAAAGATGGTGATAGGAATCGTGAATGAAAGAGGGATTCCGGAAGTGGAAAACCTAGGATTCCAATATGTAATACCAAGACACTACTAAATACATCTCTGGAGAACATCTACTTATCTACATGCAATACCATGTAGTATAGGAAGCCACCTCCAATAGAATTGATGGAGAAACAGAAAAAAACTAGAAAATATTGCCTGGTCCACGAATGCTATGGTCATAATACGAATGAATGTAGGCATCTCCAAGATGTTATTGAGAAACCGATTCGAGAGAGAAAATTACAGCAGTTTGTTAAAGCCACATAGGATGGCAAGCATGGGACATCTGACACCAACCAAGGAAAAGCACCGCAAAGGGCAGAGGAGCCTGCATGGGCTAGTGGAAGGTTAGCGATCAATACAATAATCAAAGGACCGCATCCAGTGGATAAGAGTTGAAATGAGATGGAGCACTGTGCTAGCACAATGAAGCATATGAATTTTGAGTATTATTCGAGTACAAAAGATGGAGCTTCGACAAAAAAGCAGCATGCATGGTAGATGACACTATGTTCAAAAACATAGATATAGACAAGGTGGAGGCACCGACGATCGACCCAATGGTTATTTCAACCATGATCGGCCCTGCCTTAGCAAGGAGGATTTTGGTTGATTATGGAAGTTCAGTAAATATAATTTTCAAAAAGGCTTACGATCAGACGAGGATGGAAACCAAGGACCTAAAACTGTCCAAAGCTTGTATTTATGGCTTTAATGGTGATGCAACCAAAGCTGTTGGATATATCGAATTGCCCATGGAGTTGGAGAAGGAAATCGTAGGAGAATATGGATTTTGCGATTTGTTGTCTTGGATTTGACTCTCTGTACAATGCTTTTCTAGACTGACCAGCCCTAGCTGAATTACGGGCAGCTCTTGCCCCATGATATTTGACTATGAAGTACCTAACTGATAATGGTGTTAGAGTTGTGCATGGTGATCAGGCGACCGGATGTGCTTGTTATGTAGCTGAACTGAGAGATGCTCTATGAAAGAAGTGAAGTAAGGATGTGGATAAGTCTCTCTACATCCAAATTGTTGAAGATTGACACTAGTGCCTAGGCCTTAACTCGGGCGCCATAGTCGGTTCTATAAAGACAGATTAGAGGGATGACAAGGAGGAGCCCAAAGAGACCAAGGTAGCATTGGTTAAGTCGACGATTAACATCATGGTCATCCATGACGACCCGTGCTCGGTCCTAAAGATCAGATCACATCTCAGCCCCACGATGATGAAAGAACATGATGGTTTTCTCCGATGAATCTTGACCTGTTCGCTTGTATTTACTCTAACATGTGTGAGATCTTGCCTGGCATTGCAAGCCACACATTAAATATTAATCCGAGGCATGTCCCGGTGAAACAAAAAAGTTATGGCATAGATTTAGAGAGATCTGCTGCCCTTGTAGAGAAGGTGGATAAACTCAAAGGCAACGGGTTGATTCGCGACGTCCTCTACTCGAAATGGGTATCTAATCCTGTACTTGTGAGAAAAGTGAATGGAAAATGGCGGACATGCGTTGATTACTCAGACTTGAACAAGACATGCCCCCAAAGACAGTTTTCCCCATTTATGGAGAGAACAGCTAGAAGATTTAATCATGGGACATGAATTGCTATCTTTCATGGATGCATACTCTGGATGTAACCAAATCCTGATGCACATTCCTAATTAGGAGCACACTAGCTTCATTACTAATAGTGAATTGTATGCCATGTGGTAATGCCATTTGGATTAAAGAATTCCAGAGGGACGTATCAACGCCCAGTCGATAGAATGTTTAAGGATCAGATTGGAAAAAACAATGGAGGTATACGTGGATGATATGCTTGTGAAGTCGAGATGATCAAGCGATCACATTAGAGACTTAGAAGAAATGTTCGATATTCTTCGATATTACAAAATGAAGATCAATCCTCTTAAATGTTCTTTTGGCATCGCGTCAAGAAAGTTCTTGGGTTTTATCGTCAATGCTCGTGGAATCAAAGCTAATCCCGAGAAGATTTGAGTAATTCGCAATATCCAAATGCCAAAGACCATCAAATAAGTACAGAGCCTAAATGGGAAGGTTGTCGCCCTAAGTCGATTTATTTTTAGAGCTACCGATGAATGCATTCCTTTCTTTGACTTGATTAGGGGAGGGAAAAGGAACTTTGAATGGATGTAGGATTGTGAGATGCATTCCGAACTTTGGTGAACTATTTAGAGAGGCTCTCATCTTGTCAAAGCCGGTGGATGATGGAGACTTGTATAACTACTTGACCGCATTGGTACACGCTATAAGTGTCGTGCTGCTTTGCGAGGAGAATAGAATCTAGAGACCGGTCTATTATGTTAGCAAGTGATTAATAGGAGCTAATAGAAATTACCCAAAGATAGAGAAATTGGCATACTGCCTATTGATTGCTACATGAACGTTTTGCCCCTATTTTTAGGCTCATCCCATCGACGTTTACACCGATCAGCCATTACAGCAGGTCCTACAGTGACCTGAGACTTCTAGGAAGTTACACAAGTGCAACATCAAACTGAGTCAATTCAATATCAGTTATTTCCCTCGGAGAGCCATCCAGGGACAAGCATTGGTAGACTTCATAGTAGAATTCACTTCATAAGATGATCTTCCAGAGAGCGGTGGAGTCCCTACCATTCGGTGGAAAATGTATACGGATGGAGCATCCAATGATCGTTGTTCTGAAGCTATAATCATGCTAGTAATTCCAGAGGATCAATCAATTTGTTACGCTTTGAAGCTTAAATTCCCTGCAACAAACAACGAAGCTGAGCATGAGCTCTAATCACTTGACTTAAACTTGCCAAAGAACTAGGATAAAATCTCTCGAATTTTTTTGCGATTCCTAGTTGGTAGTATACCAAGTCATGGGAGATTACCAAGCTAAAGTACAATGACTTACTCCGTATCTTATCCAAGTCCAAGAGCTGTTGACTAGCTTTGAGTATCATGACATCATGCACATTCCTCGAAACCAAATAAAGAGGATGACTCATTGGAAAAGTTTGCTAGCACTCGAGATGCGCATCAAATGAGCTTGGTTCTAGTCGAAGTACTAGATACCCCAAGCATAAACCAGATGGAAATCGAGTAGGTACTAGAGACGGAGCCTGGGAAGGAGTTGTGGATGACCAACTAAAGACTATTTGCTACAAGGAGTCCTTCATCAACGGAGGAATGAAAGGCGACAAGTCCTCCGCAAAGCTTCACGATATATCATTCAGGAAGGAGTCATTTATAGAAAGGGTTTTTTCATTCCCCTACTTTGGTCTATCACTCACGATGAAATAAAACGAGTCCTAAAGGAAGTTCATGAAGGGGAACGTGGCGATCATACCGGAGGACAGATCCTAGAAAAGAAAATACTCCGTTATGGATAATATGGGCCGATTGTCAACCAAGATGCTGCTGATTATGCTAGGCGATGTGATAAGTGCCAAATGTATGCAAAAATTTCGAGAGCTCCACCGATAGAAATCACATAAATGGTCAGTCCATGACCGTTTTCCATATGGGGCATAGACATTATCGGTTTCTTACCGATCTCTAAAGGTGGTGCAAGTACACCATTGTCTTAGTTGATTACTTCACCAAATGGGCCGAAGCGGAACCTTTAGTCGTGATCATGATAAAGAAAGTAATCAACTTCATCGTCTAGAACATCGTCTATCATTTTGGCATTCCACGAACCATTGTAACTGATAATGGGACTAAATTCGACAACGCTAAATTCAAAGACTTCTGCCATCGACATCATATTGAAAAGAGATTTGCGGCAGTTGCAAACTCTCAAGAAAATGGACAATTTGAAGCTGTAAAAAAAATCATAAAGTCCATTCTGAAGAAGTGTTTGGAAAATGCTAGAGGTAAATGGGTAAATGAACTACCATCATCATTATGGGCTTAAAGAACCGCCTACATGTCCACAACAAACTATACTCCATTCGCCCTTGCTTACAGCTCCGAAGCCATTATTCTTATTGAACTTGAAGTTCCTTCTCATTAAGTGACCTACTATGATCCGAGAACGAATAGCGATCTCCTCTTGGAATCTCTACACTGTGTCGTTGAGAGTGCGAGGAAGCTAATTTGAGGGTAGCTACATATCGACACCAAGTCACCCGATACTACAACACTAAAGTTTGACTATGAACCTTTGAAATCAATGGTCTTGTCTTAATACAAGTTTTTCTTGCCTTGTCACACATGAATCCTACTTGGGAAGGATCATATTTCATTGAATAGAGGTTTGGAGAAGAAACTTTTAAGCTAGCGACTGTTTATGGCGTCACACTACCAAAGGTGTGGAATAGAAAGCATTTACGATGATATTTCATTTAATTTATGTTCTTTTCATTTAGTTTTATTCAATTTTTGAATTTTCTTTAGCATTTGATTTTCCAGATATGTAATAAGGCAAATTATCTCATTTCTTCCCATTAGGCAAATAAAGTTTGAAATTTCCTTTATTTTGTAATTGCTATAGCATTACGTATTAGTCATGATACCCAACTAACTAATATTGACATATCCAAGCAAGTTTCTAGTACTTAGAGCTAGCGGATTTCATAAATTTATGATTGAACTAAGAAAAATAAGAATTGTATGGTCGTTCATTTGAAGATTCTCGCTCACAACCCGATGGACGGAATACCTAATAAGGAATGGATTTGACTCGACTATTCAATAACCCAAGTTAATCCTACCGAGCGACGAGACAGACATAAGTCAAAAGCGATCGTGATATGACTGATCGCTTGCCATGTTGAACCCCAAACTTGGGGGAAAATCGAGCAATTAAGGAAGTACAGTCAGACTATTTTCAAAATAACTCTAAGTCCCCAGAATGTTGACCGGAGTATAAAAAATTGGGTGCGATCTGATAGCCCATCAACTAACTCTTATCCCCATAGTGCGAATATGAGTATAAACAATTAGATGAGTTTTATAAACAACTAGATGAGTGTGTTTCGACCACTCACCACACCGTAAGCTCTAAAAACGATAGGAGTATAAACTCGGTAAGATAATTAGACCATCCATTATCTAACTCTACTAACCCAAGGCTGGCGGTAGGAATATACTCACTCAAACAATTGAATCGGACAACGTAATACTAGGGCTCGAGCCCAATGTTTGATACAGCTTATGGCCACGACCGCATGGAGGCCTTGAGCAAAAATTAATGGACGATTTTTCGAATTAATGAGCAACAAGTTATGAATACATTGAAGGGAAAAGTAATAGCTCGACTACTTAGAAAAAATTCACATAAGATTTCGATAGAAAATAAAGAATTTTATTTGCAAATTAAACTTGAAATTTGTGGTACAATTTTATTCAAAAGCGAAGGCCGTGCCCGCACAATCACGACAAACGAAAAGAGAAAAGCAGCTATATAGGCTACATACAAATTAAGCAGAAGTGACGACTATTTCTCTTGACCACTTCTCTTTTGGAATTTTTGGAGGTGGCGCCACTTGAGCTTCCGCTTGTTCTTCTTTTTGATCCTTTACCATCCTTAGCAGGAGAGCTTTCAGAGGTTGGAGTGAGTTCTTTGAGATTCGACCTGCCGGGTGGAATGAACCATAGTGGGACGAGATTTGGATCGTTGATGTCCCATTAGCATGTTCATCTTTAGAATTTTTCTTCAATACCTCCTCTCTTTCGATGTATTCCTTTAGGCCGAGCTCATCGGTATGTTCGGAGGCACCGGTGATCACGAAGTCATCTGGCGGTGGCTGGTCGTCAGCTTTTTCAACATCAAATGCTCCAATAACTTGAGTATCGATCCCTCGAATATTAGTGGCCATTAAATTTTTAGTAGATGTCTATTGTTGTTCCATGGCGGCACTTCTTTTTGGAATTTAGTTGGGACCCGGAAGACCTGCATATTCATGGAAACAAGAAAATAAGCCCATGGCTATTGGGCACGAGGAACGAAATCTCTAGAATATTGGAGAATAAAGCGAAATACCTATATCTGGCTGACTCTCAATTGTCGTTGGAATGATCCTCTCTAGCATAGGAGTCAGCACCTTTGATTGATAGTCGGGTCTATCCAGATCATAGCAGCAAGGTCGAAAGGTTCATCTCCACGAAGAATCTCCCGTACCAACTTCTCTTCATCTAAATCAGCTTCATAAGGCTTTATTTTTCATTTCAAAAATATATTCCCAAGCCTTAGTGAGCGATTCAAGATAGCCCTCTCCAAGAAATCCCAGATCATGATAAATAGGACTTTAGCATTATATTCAACAATTAAAGTATCAAACATGTCCTTAATCTCATTCTGACCAACTTCTTTGGCATCTTCTAACTGGACCTTCATCTGCTTTCTAACCTCACTTCTCTTACCTCTTCCTTGAGGATTTCCATTTAAACGAGTTGCTCATCAAATTTAATTTCAGTTCCTGGGCTTTAACGGCCTCTTTGCAATATCTTTACGACTCTTCTCGAGCTTCGAGTTTTTTTTCTTTCTCTTTTTTAAGGAGTTCTTCGAGTTCCTCAATGCGACAGACTAAAATGTTTTTCTCTTTTTGCAGCGTATTTTTTCCAAAGAAAGCACACCGTTGCGGTTGAGGGATTATCTAGCTCCTTGTTGTGATCCACTTCTAGATGACTAACTACTTTGGATGTTTCTTTGCACTCTTTCCTGGCGCAATTAGCTTCACTGTCAACTTCTAAATTCGTCATCTTATTATTTAATTACGTCTTTATCATGGATCGCCTCTGGCTCGAGACAATCGATTTCATGTTGTCTCTCATTAGACACCTCATATATTTTTATGGCTAAAGGCTGGAATTCTTCATACTACACAAAAACATCATTGACGCATGCAAAGGAACTCATTTTAGCACTCCCTAGAATTGTATGGATAGAAGGAAGGAACATAAGCCCATTGAAGACAATTATTGGAAAATTGACCTTAAGTTTGGCTAGTTTTTCTACCGTGGAAGCCTCAGGAGCTGTAGTAGGAAAACATGGATCAGAAGCAACAATTGGGCATTTCCTCGACCTACAATCGTGGGACTGTCTAGAACCATATGAACCAATACTACTTAGGCCATAAAGTAATTTAAGGAGCATGGGAAGAAGTCTGATCGCCGCTATGTACAGATAGAGATTAGGCTGAACTTCCTGATGAGATGATTGAGATTGGGACTTATGTTTAGAAGATGAAGACTCCCTTCAACGATGACTTCTTTTCCGGCTGTCATCTCTCTCTCAATGCTTACCTGATTTTGGACCTCTACTTGATCCATACTATGTTGAGGAGCCCCTTAAGCGATCAAAGGCACGAGATTGACACTTAGCACATGTAAACCAAATAGGACTGTATAAGTGACCATCAAATGGAAGATAGACTAAATTCGTCAGTGAAGTGCACGTGATTGTGATTGTCCTAGTGTTCCCGCGATGGACCAGTTATTGTAGCCTTATTCATAAGAGTTTTCACCCCTTTACTAGTAGGAGGAATGTCGTCACCACTACTGGTGGGAGAATTGAGCTCCCCAATACTGATTTTGGGGAAGTCATAAGTCATGATATCATCAGGGATTAGGAGATTCTAGAACCCTTCCATTGAACTTTCTAAATGTTGAGAGGAAGACTGTTCATCAACGGAGGTGATAATAAACATGGGCTCTTTAGCGATTTTTCTCCTACGGAGTTTATGTGCGAATTTTTTTCCTCTCCATGTTGGCATATGAGATTGTGCGCCTTATGATGGTTTGACCACATGCATATTTCCTGGACCAGCGTCAGCACCAACAGGCTTATTGGCTTCATCACCTCTAATTTCACCATTTTCGAAGTTGTCCTAAGCCCCCTCAACCAAGGGCATGACAGGGCTATAAGTGTCGTCTTCTTGTTCTACAGCATTCCTCAGTGATGTAGCGCTTCCTTGAAGCCTAATGCTACGACCTTCTTCTAATAGCCCAAAAGGAGAAAGCCATTCATCAGTTATAAGGGATCTGATGTCCCTATCCTCAACTGGAGTGGCACGATTGCAGAAACTACCTTTGAGAAACTATCACCTTCCGGATGCAAATGGACACTTGAATCTTTTTGAAGTATTATTTAGTTTAGGATACAACTTGGACTAAAGAATTTGAGAATGAAGTGAAGACATTACTTACGTCCTTCTAACCATCGCCTTACGAAGCCAGGCATACAGTGAACGTTGAATCATCATGTTTAAAGATGCTAAGCTTGTACCAAGCACCAGTTAGAACTTGGCTGTTGGGCGAAGGCTCAAGGAAAGTGTAAGAAAGGCTTCCTCTCCATTGTTTGAAATTGTGAATAAACCTGATGTCCTCAGGAGATGACAGGCAGAATAGAACTTCTATAAATAGCATGAATGTGCCATGAATAAAAGTATAGTTATTCGGATGCAGTTGAGCGGGAGCTATTCCTTGGATAATTTAGCATCTCTCGAACAAAAGAATGGAAAGTCGGTACATATCCGGCCCAGCATATAAATTTATTGCATGTCGTACATCCTGTTGGATCATAGGTTTTGATTGCTGTCAAAAATTCACGAATCTACGACTACGACATCATCCTGACTCAACGACTCAAAGTATGGTTCATATAGTTATATATTTTAACAAGAGTCATCAAATATGTATATAGAGTCTAGTAAGTGCTTTGTTAAAATCTTTCCTCAAGAATCATCATTCACATTCAAATAAACTTGCATGCATATTTTAATCAAAGTCAAGTTTTCAAAAAATGCATGAAGCGGGGCTCGAACCCGGGTCACTAGTTTGGAAGGCATGTATTTTAACCAAATGAGCTACTGCTGTTTTTGTTTAACAACAGAGTTCAGTCGACTGAACAGGAAAAGTCAGTCGACTGAAACTGGAACAAATTTATACACATGCACGGTTTCAGTCGACTGAATTTCCTGCACAGTCGACTGAATTTTTTCCTGAAAATTTTTCTTCATCTTTTCATTCGACTGAATCTCCTGCTCAGTCAACTGAATTTGAACCTGCAAATTTTCTCTGAAAAGACACCTTCTTCTTCTCAAGAGTTGCAACCATTCATCAATGGAAATGGAAGCATCTCTTGTTTGCAACCTTTGACAACTTATGCACCTCTTCTACAAATATATATACATGATTCTAACATCATTTAATTGTCCGAATTCTCTTACTCTAATCTATCTATTTCTTGATCATATTTTCTAAACATTATCAAAGCAATCACTACTCTCTTTGCTTGAATCACTGTTTATATTTAATATATTTGATTCATAGCAAATTCATAATTCCTTAATCTTCACAAACACATTGCATATTCTCGAGGATAAGATTATAGGAATATTGTACTACATTAGACTAATTAGTGTTGATAAGAACACAACAAGTCGAATATTGTATTTTAGTAATTGAGTTGAAGTCCTCTTCGGTAGTTGAGGCAAGAAATCCCGTTCGGTTGTTCGGGTAAGTTGTAAACCTATTCCTCCGGGTGAAGTGAGGGTGTTAGTTAGTGAAATTCCTAAGAGAAGCTTAGGGACTGGACGTAGGACGAGAGGTCCGAACCAGTATAAAATCCTGGTGTCTCCTTGCATTTACCTACTTTATCTGCCTAGACTATTTCATTATTCCATATTACACGATCCTACCGCATAGCTCCCTCCTTCAATTGGTATCAGAGCCTGGTATTCTAGAGATCGTAAAAACATCCTAGAATAAATGGCTATAAAGAGATCTAGTCAAGGCAATAAGAAGAGGAAGAGCAATAAAGAAAAATCAAAGGAGCAAACAAACAAATGCTTCATAGCAAAAGATAATGAGGTTAGTGATCAAACTTTTGATGATATGATAGAAATAAATTCAGAACTTCTAGACACTTTAAAAAATCTCAAAAGAAAATATAAGGAAGCTCTAGAAAATCAGAAGAAAGCAGAATTCGAAAGAGATATGCTTAAAGACGAGAAGAAAATATTAGAAGAAGAACTTGAGAAAATTCAAGATTCACTCTTTGACAATTCTCAACTCGCTCTATTAAGTCAAGAAATAGAAGCTCAAAAAGAAAAGAATAATGCTCTAGCTTCTGAGAATCATGAGTTAAAAACAAAAATTAAAATTGTTGAGTTAGATAACACTAGTCTCAAAACTAAGCTTGATGACATTACTAAAAATATTTTCAATTTTAATAAAGGGAGAGAAAATTTATCCAGAATTATTGAAAATTCTCAACCTGCTTCAAATAAGAAGGGATTATGTTATGTTAAGAATTCAAAAGCCCTCAATGATAAAAGTGGTTTAGGATATAATAAAACTGATCGTAGAAATAGCACTAGATATGCTTTCATGTATAGTAAAACTGATAGTGCTAGTAGTAAATTTCGAGTAAAGCCTAAATCCAATCTTTATAGAAATTCAAATACTACTATGACCTATAATGTTGATAATTTCTTTAGAAGTACAAAATCATTAACAGAAAATATGAATAAAAATTATCTAAGTATATGGGTTCCTGTTAATTGGAAAAATGGAGAAAAATACATTAATGATTATTTTGATATGGTAGTTAATAATGAAAATTATATTTATAAAGGTTCAACCACACCCAAATGGGTATGGTTTCCTAAAAATTAGGAAATTATAAGAACCTTGGGTATCGAATGCTTTAAATGTTAATTTTTTTCTGATACCTTACATTATAAGTAGTAGTTATTTTGTTTTATATTGCTTTATGTTAACACTTATGTAAAATATATTTTATATCATCATATAAACTCTCCTTTTTGTCGATGACAAAGGGGGAGAAAGATATTGCTCTCTAACACAATTTGCAGGAATAAACCATGTAAGCACAGATTAAGGGGAAAAAGATTAAATAGGAATATATAGCATAGATTCAAGGGGAGAAATCGATAGCACAATTACGGGAAGATATTCAATGAGAGAGATATGATCAACAAAGCTTGTCAAAGATTCGTTCATAGAAAATGGAGTTGTCATCATCAAAAAGGGGGAGAATGTTGGATCATAGGTTTTGATTGCTGACAAAAATTCACGAATCTACGACTACGACATCATCCTGACTCAACGACTCAAAGTATGGTTCATATAGTTATATATTTTAACAAGAGTCATCAAATATGTATATAGAGTCTAGTAAGTGCTTTGTTAAAATCTTTCCTCAAGAATCATCATTCACATTCAAATAAACTTGCATGCATATTTTAATCAAAATCAAGTTTTCAAAAAATGCATGAAGCGGGGCTCGAACCCGGGTCACTAGTTTGGAAGGCATGTATTCTAACCAAATGAGCTACTGCTGTTTTTGTTTAACAACAGAGTTCAGTCGACTGAACAGGAAAAGTCAGTTGACTGAAACTGGAACAAATTTATACACATGCACAATTTCAGTCGACTGAATTTCCTGCACAGTCGACTGAATTTTTTCCTGAAAATTTTTCTTCATATTTTCAGTCGACTGAATCTTCTGCTCAGTCAACTGAATTTAAAACTGCAAATTTTCTCTGAAAAGACACCTTCTTCTTCTCAAGAGTTGCAACCATTCATCAATGGAAATGGAAGCATCTCTTGTTTGCAACCTTTGACAACTTATGCACCTCTTCTACAAATATATATACATGATTCTAACATCATTAAATTAACCGAATTCTCTTACTCTAATCTATCTATTTCTTGATCATATTTTCTAAACATTATCAAAGCAATCACTACTCTCTTTGCTTGAATCACTGTTTATATTTAATATATTTGATTCATAGCAAATTCATAATTCCTTAATCTTCACAAACACATTGCATGTTCTCGAGGATAAGGTTATAGGAATATTGTACTACATTAGACTAATTAGTGTTGATAAGAACACAACAAGTCGAATATTGTATTTTAGTAATTGAGTTGAAGTCCTCTTCGGTAGTTGAGGCAAGAAATCCCGTTCGGTTGTTCGGGTAAGTTGTAAACCTATTCCTCCGGGTGAAGTGAGGGTGTTAGTTAGTGAAATTCCTAAGAGAAGCTTAGGGACTGGATGTAGGACGAGAGGTCCGAACCAGTATAAAATCCTGGTGTCTCCTTGCATTTACCTACTTTATCTACCTAGACTATTTCATTATTCCATATTACACGATCCTACCGCATAGCCCCCTCCTTCAATTGGTATCAGAGCCTGGTATTCTAGAGATCGTAAAAACATCCTAGAATAAATGGCTATAAAGAGATCTAGTCAAGGCAATAAGAAGAGGAAGAGCAATAAAGAAAAATCAAAGGAGCAAACAAACAAATGCTTCATAGCAAAAGATAATGAGGTTAGTGATCTAACTTTTGATGATATGATAGAAATAAATTCAGAACTTCTAGACACTTTAAAAAATCTCAAAAGAAAATATAAGGAAGCTCTAGAAAATCAGAAGAAAGCAGAATTTGAAAGAGATATGCTTAAAGACGAGAAGAAAATATTAGAAGAAGAACTTGAGAAAATTCAAGATTCACTCTTTGACAATTCTCAACTCGCTCTATTAAGTCAAGAAATAGAAGCTCAAAAAGAAAAGAATAATGCTCTAGCTTCTGAGAATCATGAGTTAAAAATTAAAATTAAAATTGTTGAGTTAGATAACACTAGTCTCAAAACTAAGCTTGATGACATTACTAAAAATATTTTCAATTTTAATAAAGGGAGAGAAAATTTATCCAGGATTATTGAAAATTCTCAACCTGCTTCAAATAAGAAGGGATTATGTTATGTTAAGAATTCAAAAGCTCTCAATGATAAAAGTGGTTTAGGATATAATAAAACTGATCGTAGAAATAGCACTAGATATGCTTTCACGTATAGTAAAATTGATAGTGCTAGTAGTAAATTTCGAGTAAAGCCTAAATCCAATCTTTATAGAAATTCAAATACTACTATGACCTATAATGTTGATAATTTCTTTAGAAGTACAAAATCATTAACAGGAAATATGAATAAAAATTATCTAAGTATATGGGTTCCTGTTAATTGGAAAAATAGAGAAAAATACATTAATGATTATTTTGATATGGTAGTTAATAATGAAAATTATATTTATAAAGGTTCAACCACACCCAAATGGGTATGGTTTCCTAAAAATTAGGAAATTATAAGAACCTTGGGTATCGAATGCTTTAAATGTTAATTTTTTTCTGATACCTTACATTATAAGTAGTAGTTATTTTGTTTTATATTGCTTTATGTTAACACTTATGTAAAATATATTTTATATCATCATATAAACTCTCCTTTTTGTCGATGACAAAGGGGGAGAAAGATATTGCTCTCTAACACAATTTGCGGGAATAAACCATGTAAGCACAGATTAAGGGGAAAAAGATTAAATAGGAATATATAGCATAGATTCAGGGGAAGAAATCGATAACACAATTACGGGAAGATATTCAGTGAGAGAGATATGATCAACAAAGCTTGTCAAAGATTCGTTCATAGAAAATGGAGTTGTCATCATCAAAAAGGGGGAGAATGTTGGATCATAGGTTTTGATTGCTGACAAAAATTCACGAATCTACGACTACGACATCATCCTGACTCAACGACTCAAAGTATGGTTCATATAGTTATATATTTTAACAAGAGTCATCAAATATGTATATAGAGTCTAGTAAGTGCTTTGTTAAAATCTTTCCTCAAGAATCATCATTCACATTCAAATAAACTTGCATGCATATTTTAATCAAAATCAAGTTTTCAAAAAAGGCATGAAGCGGGGCTCGAACCCAGGTCACTAGTTTGGAAGGCATGTATTCTAACCAAATGAGCTACTGCTGTTTTTGTTTAACAATAGAGTTCAGTCGACTGAACAGGAAAAGTCAGTCGACTGAAACTGGAACAAATTTATACACAAGCACAATTTCAGTCGACTGAATTTCCTGCACAGTCGACTGAATTTTTTCCTGAAAATTTTTCTTCATATTTTCAGTCGACTGAATCTCCTGCTCAGTCAACTGAATTTAAACCTGCAAATTTTCTCTGAAAAGACACCTTCTTCTTCTCAAGAGTTTCAACCATTCATCGATGGAAATGGAAGCATCTCTTGTTTGCAACCTTTGACAACTTATGCACCTCTTCTACAAATATATATACATGATTCTAACATCATTTAATTAACCGAATTCTCTTACTCTAATCCATCTATTTCTTGATCATATTTTCTAAACATTATCAAAGCAATCACTACTCTCTTTGCTTGAATCACTGTTTATATTTAATATATTTGATTCATAGCAAATTCATAATTCCTTAATCTTCACAAACACATTGCATGTTCTCGAGGATAAGATTATAGGAATATTGTACTACATTAGACTAATTAGTGTTGATAAGAACACAACAAGTCGAATATTGTATTTTAGTAATTGAGTTGAAGTCCTCTTCGGTAGTTGAGGCAAGAAATCCCGTTCGGTTGTTCGGGTAAGTTGTAAACCTATTCCTCCGGGTGAAGTGAGGGTGTTAGTTAGTGAAATTCCTAAGAGAAGCTTAGGGACTGGACGTAGGACGAGAGGTCCGAACCAGTATAAAATCCTGGTGTCTCCTTGCATTTACCTACTTTATCTACCTAGACTATTTCATTATTCCATATTACACGATCCTACCGCATAGCCCCCTCCTTCACATCCGTCCAGGGAAAACGAGCCCTGTCATTCACTAAAGGGACTAGGTCATCTCCAAACTGAATCCTGTGTTTTGAGCATAGTCTACGGAGAGTGGCCTTACCAATTCTGGAGGCTTGGAATCCATTGGGTTATACATGAATACAATACCTTCTATAATGTCGGGAGCAGGACTTATATCTTCCACTGGAAGGATGGAAATATCAAAGAAAAGGTCAGTTAATGGGCGGAAAACCTTTAGTTTCTCAATTTGATGTTCAGGGAAAAGTCTGGATGAAGAAATTGCAGAACTCGATGTGGCTCTAGGATTGCTAAGTTGTGAAGGTTGTCCGGAAGGCATTGCGGCTAAACGCTCTGAACGTTTGGAGCCCATATCAACTAAACTCAGTAGATAATCGAGATTAGAAAATTTTACCCATTCCCCCATGCTAAGTGTAAGCTAATGTGGTGTAGTGTTGTGCAGTGTAGAGCTAAATAGTTCAAAATTAAAAGCAAGTGATGAGATGTTAGATTTCGACTAGAGTGACCATCGTCGCTGACCGTGTCAACTGGCGTTTAGATTTATTGGTTTTGTAAGATTTGGGATCGAACATTGGCATGTCAAAGTGTGAAGTCCATTATTAAAGTCCATATGTTAAGTTTTAGTTTATATTCTAAGTCCTAGGAGTTTGGTCATTCAATTTTGAGTTCAATAATTGGATATGCAAGTCCTGTTGTTCATTATCATCATATGTTCATGTTCATTGAGATGGGATTGGTTCTAATTGTTCGTGCAAGTGAATATGGATTGGTTTTCAAGTTCAAATAATAAGGCTTATAATTGACCCGTAGTCGAACCCTTCACTTAACAAAACAATCGATCCATCTCCAAAAACCCACAGTCGATCCCTCTCACAAAGCCAATGACCGATCCTTCCATCCTCATACACAAAACCACTAATGCCTCTTCAAGTGTCCACCAACCAATGCCTATACCACATGATTACTTACCGTTCCCTCCTTTTACATTCTTCAAGCAACGACATCACCATTCCCTCCATCTAATCTATGAACCGACCCCTATACTTAGTCATTTTCATGCTTTCCACAAATGTTTTCGCCGATCGCTCAAGCAGCACGCGAAATACCGATCCCTCTCCACCATACTCCTCCACGACCGGCGCATCTGTTTCCATTATCCTTCACTCTTCTCTTTCTCCTCCTCTACTACTTCGCCAAACCCTACATCGCCGTCGTTTATTTCATCTCCTCTAAACTTAATCCATGGTTAACATAAACAAAACCCATTATCTCGTCACAAATCGAATTCTTATGTAAGAAAACCTACATAAATGCATAGAGAAAGAGTTGCTCGGGAGGAGATGTTGGATTTCAATTCAAAATGAAGATGGAATGGCGATCTAAAGCAAGATAGAAAGGCGAGTTTATGAATGAAGGCAGTGTTTGATACGAATGGAAGGGATTGGGTTTTAAGATGGAAATGGGAGGGTTCGCGGGAGAATTTGAAGGAAACAAGAAAGTCAGATAAATGAAGTGAGGGAGGGAAGTCGAATGTTGGTTAATATATGGAGTCTGAGGGTTCGGCCCACTTTCCTATTTATGAATCTAAAAACGTGCAGTCTCCAATATTGGGAGGGATCGGGTACGATCCCTTGATTTGGGGATCCATCCGATCCCTATAAACACCAAAAAAAAGGAGAAAGGAGGAGGGATCGGCTAGAGGAATACCGACCCCTATGAACATAAAAAAAAGAGAAGAAGAAAGAGGGCAGGCGCTAAAAAATGACGATCCCTATATACATAAAGGAAAGAGAGATAAAAAAGGGATCGATTAGGAACCTATGTGCATGCAAATAGGGATATGAAAATTATATAAAGTGCATATACATAAAATGCAATGTAATTGCATCTAATTCAATGAAAGTTGGTGATAACCCCTGAGCAAGAAAACGAATCCAAGAGTAATGACCAAAAAGTGCACATGAATGTTCTAAAAGTTCAATTTTTGAAATCGATAGAATTGAATTCAAACTTGAAGCTTTCAAGGTCGAGACCGGATCACATAGTCAACACTAACTAGTCTCGTAAAATCGGACATAGGTATCAACTGATGGAATGTAATCCTAAATTTATGCTATTGAAAATTAACTAAGTGTCATGACGATCAAAGGGGGATACGATACTTTGGGAAAATAGTTCGATGGAAAGCAGCGACTATTCAGAAAACTGGATAGATTTCTTTTCGATGACTCTAATGTGCTTCGATTCATAGCACGTCATGTTAAGAAAAAGACATACTTTTGGGGGGCAAATGTTATCTGACATTTTAACCTAGCTTTATCCACACCGATTGGACAAGTTAGATTCTACTATCATCAAGGCCTGCTATTCCAAAGCGATGATTTTAGGGTCCAAAGATCAAGTACAAAAGCCATGGTCGAATGGAATTGAGAGATATGCAATGGAGAATATTCAAAGAATGGAATATAGTTTAACATAAAAAGGGATCAGCTAGAATCCCTTTTAATCATAAGGATCGACATATTTCAGCTAAACGAATGCAATTCAATGAAAAATAATCAATATCTCAAGATCCATAAGTTTAATGTATATAAAATTTTAGGAACAAGATGTAGGGACCTTAGGGAGCCTACCCTTGTGATCGCACCTCAAAAGGATTAAGTAAGAGGGATCGGCCCTATTCCCTCAATAGGGATTAGTCAGAAACAAGCAACAACTAACTCACATTGCAGCAAAGATGGAGCAATAACTCAAGTTCTACTAATCTAATTGGCATGAAAATTGAAGGCAAAGTATATTACAACATAGAGAAGCCTTCGCAGGATCGCATCCTCAAATTCCTCCAAAATAAGGATCAGTACAAATCCCTATTCCTTGGGATTTGGGCAATGCGATCCCTTTTATTAGTCCATATGGTTTTGGAGATCCTTCTGCCAATTTTTTAGGAAGACATTTCGCCATCTTCTTCTATAAATACAGGCTTGGTTGTTCATTTTAGGGACATTACGCTGCTTATTGCTTTGTACTCTATTGTGACTAAGGATTTTTGTCTGATTCCTATTATACTCTGTGTAAAGTAATTAATTAAGCCATCTGTTCAAAACGGACGTAGGCAAACATCGCTGAACCACTATAAATCATTGTCTTTCTGTTACTTGCTTGTCTCTTATTGTTTTGATTGTTTGTATCCTCTGTTTTCATTTTATATTCTTCATTTACTTCTCTACAAAATCTCTATTGGATGTTTGTGACAAATTTTGATGCAAATAGGTTACAACTTCTTTCTTCTCAATAAATTCTTTAATGAGGTAGAACTTCTGAAGTATGTCTTGATTTCTTATGTGCTCTGTGTTCCTTTGCGATTTGCAATGCGCATTATTGTCACAAAACAATGTCGCTGGATCTTCCATGTAGGAATATCCCCTAGCCTAGTCATAAATTTTCACATCCAGACTTCTTCTTTAGCTGCTTCATTAACGGCAATGTACTTGGCCTCCATCCTGGAATCATCTACTTTTTCTTATTTGGAACTTTTCTAACTAACAGCCCCATCATTTAAAGTAAAAATGTAACCCTATACAGTTATATTATCATTGATATCATTTTGGAAGCCGAAGCCCATGTATCCCTTCAAAAGGGGGTCTCTATTCCTATATAAAGAATAATTACTTAGTATTTCTTTAATACTTAAGTATACATTTTATAACAGTCCAATTTTTTCTTCCAAAATTAAACTGGTATCGGCTTACACATCCTAATGCATAAGCCAGATGCATCCTAATGCATAAGCCGCATCTGATCTAGGACATAACATGACATGTATTATTGAACCAATTGCCAATTCATATAGCATCCTCTTCATATGCTCGTTTTCTTCATCAAAATGAGTTGCGTCCTTCTTAGAAAAGACAATTCCCGATTGCGTCAGAATATTTCCATGCTTGAAATTTTTCGTACTAGACCTTTTCAGGAGATATCTATGTATAGGGATCAGAACAATCCTAGTAGCCAATTAGATCTATCTCTATAGATATTTATACCTAGTATATACGCTTATTTTCCCAAATCCTTCATGGAGAATTTCTTGGATTACCAAGCCTTTAGTGATTGCATCAACGTAATGTCACTGCCAGTTAGTAACAAATCATCAACGTACAGAACTAAGCACACTATAGCACTTCCTTATTCTTTTTGATATATGCACATTTCCTCTTTGAGATGACAAAAAAAATTATTTGATTACTTTATCAAAGTACTTATTCCAACTTCTTAAGGCTTTTTGAATACCAGAAATGGATCTTAACAACTTGCAAGTTTTACCCTCACTTCCATCAACCTCAAAACTCTCATGTTTATGTCATGTAAACATTTTCTTCTAAATCACCATTTAGAAACGTCGTTTTAATATCCATTTGTCATATTTCATAGACAAAGAACATGGAAATAGCTAGTATTATCCAAAATGACTTAAGCATTGCTATGGAAAAAAAATGTTTTATCATAATCAACACCTTGAATTTGATGAAACCCTTTCACAACTAGCATTGATTTATAAGTCTCTACTTATCCATCTGCATTTAGCTATTTCTTAAAATCCATTTGCAGCCCATAGTTTTTTCCTTTAGTTTACGCCAGTCAAAGTTCATATTTTGTTTTCATACAAGGAATCCATTTCGGATTTCATAGCTCCAAGCTAAAGTGCAGAGTCTTTACTCTATGGTGATTGTTGGAATGAGAGAGGAGTGTCCACTTCTAAGATGCAGTCCTCGTTCTCCCCATCTGTGTGAAAACTATAATATCTCTCTACCGCATGAGATTCTGTTTTAGACCTTCTCATAGATTGCGTCTTCTCATATACTAGTCAATTTAATTCTTCCACTAACTTAGCCTCTTTGTTATCTTCTTGGATCTCATCCAATTTTATAACTTTTTAGTTGATTTCTTCTTACATAAATTCCTTTTCCAAAAAAATAGTATGCCGAGAAACAATAACCTTTTTTCCTTGGTATTGTAGAAAATATATCCCATTTAATTCTTGGGATATACTCTAAATTTGCATAATGTCATCCTTGCCTCAAGTTTATTGGGGCCAACGTTTTTATTATAGGCTGGAAAACCCTAAACCTTCAAATACTTGAGTTGGAGTTTCTTCCCAAACCACATCTATATGGTTTCTTAAGGCATGGATTTAGTAGGCATCAACTCAACATATGCACCTTGGTTTTCGTGCATATCCCCAATAGGAAATAGGTAACTCATCTTTAGTCGTCATGGAACAAACCATATCTAATAGGGTTTTACCCTTCTTTTCGAAACACCATTGTGTTATGGAGTAAGCTGAGAGACAATCTCACTTTCTTTTAAGTACTATTGGAGCTCTTGTCCATGCTCACCTCCTTGATCAGATCAAAGTATTTTAATCATGTGGTCTATTTGTTTCTCAACCTCTTTAGTGTACTCTTTAAATTCCTTACAAATGTCAGATTTGTTCTTTATAAGATACACATATCCTTGTCTTGAGAAATCATTAGTAAAATTTATAAAATAAGAAGTATTATGTTTGGTAACTATAGACATTGGGTCATATACATCAAGATGTATAAGACCCAAGAGTCGATTAACTCTTTCATTGTTCCCACTAAAGGGAAGCTTGGTCGTTTTTCCTTTAAGACACGACTCATATGTATCAAATGATTCAGAATTGAACGATTCAGAATAAACTAGTGGTAAAAAATCCATCAACTTTCAGTTTTTATAGTCGCTTCTCACTTATATGACCTAGCCTGCAATGCCATAAATATTAATTATCAATGTCAACACTAGAAGAATTATTCACAGCATAGATATAAGTAGAATTAATAGCATAAATATTGTTATCCAAACTGCCATCGCAAATTTTATTTCCATCTAACATAACATTCAAAACATTATCAATATAATGAAAAATATATCTAGTCTCAAACAATCTAGATACAAAAATAATTCTCTAAATAAAGTATTTAACATAATAGCAATTATTCAAAATTAAAACCAATCCAGTAGACAAAGCCAAGTGATAGTCTCCAACTACAGTTGCATTAGTTAGAGATCCATCGACAACTTGAATTCTCATCACACACTTTTCAATATGTCGCCTCTTCCTAAATCCTCGAAGTGAATTAAAAATATGATTTGTAGATCCAATATCTCAAACCCAAGATAATTTATTGATCGCAAAACAATTTTAAATCATAAATTCACCTGTATAAGTGGCATAACCACTTTGTTTCTTCTCTTTAATAATATTTATGCTACCTAGACAGTTTCGTTTCTAATGCACCTTCTTGTAACGGTAATGATATTCACTCTGGTCATTTGAAGTGCTCTACTCATTCTTCTTGTCAACCTGTTTCCTCTTGTTCGGACCATTCGAAGATGGCGCTTTCCCTTTTATTGTGAGCACTGCACCTTGATCCTTGGATGAAGACTCCATCTCAACATATTGAGCAACTCCACGAGGCTTGCATTCAACTAGTTCATATTATAGTTTAATATAAACAACTAAAACTATGGAGTAAGTGATCTTAAGGTCAAGGGCACTTGCTCCTTGTTTCTTATCATGGCATCTAATTAAGCAATCCTATCAATATAGCCTTTCATCATCAAGGTTTATTCATCCACTTTTATGCCTTTCGACATCTTCGTGCTGAACAACTTCTTAGTAACATTAGACCTTGTGAAATGAAATTGTGCTCGAAATGTAACTATCCGACTATTCAACCATTGAGTGTCGACGCTAAGTGCATACACGATATTTGTGTGCCAGCACCAGAGTGCTGGAAACTCAAATAGTTTGGGTAAAAAAAAAGAAATAGAACAAGGATGGGGAGAACACAACATTAGAATCTCACAATAGAATGATAACATATAGTATCAAAAGACATTACAAACTATCACTCTAAGATACATAGTGTTTGAGTCAGAACGAAATTAGAATCATTTGCCCGGACAGTTCTAAAAACCTATCCTCACATATGTTGATATAAGCAGTACAATAGTACATCAGAGAAAAGAATACTATGGTAGGTAATCCTCCAGCTCTTCTCCAAAATCTCTAAATCGTCCATATCTAAATCTGGAAATATACTCTAAAAAATGACCCAAGCATTGTAAAGAAATAACACTCGGATCAGTCTAGTAAAGCAGCGTGATAAACTCAAGAAGTATGTGTAACATATAACAACACCTTTTGAGATCGCATGGAATACCATAATGGTTATCCCTTCAAGTGATCCAACATTTATTAAGTCATATCTCGATATAATAGATAATAACTAGGGGTGTAAACCATAGATCAGAATTTAGCTGTTGTGCATATGATATAACAATAATGGGTATACAATAAATACCATTAAGGCGTGTTAATGTATAGATTTTTCCATTGAGATTTCTTCGGCCTAGCTAAATCTAAACTCCATGACAAGGATTAAAAGCTTCCTTTTGAGCATAGTAAATCTCTGGATAGAATACACTATAAGATAAACACAATTGGCCTAACGATGAACTGTGTGGCATTAAGTATCAACAACTCCCACTAGAGACATATCGATAAGTATACTCTAGATCTGGAGTTGATATACCCTCAAGGGCAAGCTAAATCCTAGATTAGGCATCCAACTCTACTTTTAGACATTTTCGATGTCGAAACTGTGTTTGGCTTCTCTCAGATGAGTCTTTATTACTTGAGAACAACACAGATCCCAAAATGGATTCCGTCATCTCGAACAGATCATAGATCGCTATATGGATTTGAGCATCTCGAAAAGATCTTGAATCTTCATATAGATTCATACATAAGTCCTACGATGAATGCTAACGGTATCCTCTCCCTTGGAATACTCCTAAGGATAGACAGTCCCACACAATAACATCATTCAAAATGATAACATTGGCCTCTTCCTTGGATTTGACCTTAGGATAGACAATTTAACTCTATAATGATCCACTTCACAATCGCTTCCAGAACATAGTTCGCGCATATGGTTTTGAAGTGGTTATGGTTGTAAATTATCTCATATAAGTACACTCCCTCTCTTATTAGGCACTCCAAAACCAATCGATGAATTTTTGGTTAACTTAAACCTGGTTGTTTCAGAAATAAATAGATAATACATAAGAGTGAAGATAATCTCCTACCCAGATGGATTTTCTTATCATTTATCCTAAAAAAGCAAGATGAGTTTATATATTTACAGTATAGCATCTCCAAAGTTAACTATACCATATAGACCTTATGTTTCTTCTAGATATTTTCTAAGTTATTTTGGTCAATTTGATAGTCGACTATTAAGTAAAAGATAAATGATCATAAATGGTAACCAAGTCTTATATAATTATCACAAACAAATAACATAACAAGCATGATTAAGTGCATAAGAGACCCCTTTTATTCGTAAAACCACTTTTATTAGTGAAACCTCCTTTTATCTAATAAAAGGAGTTTTATTTAATTAATACTTTTTGTTAATTAAAACATCTTTTATTTGTAAAAACTCCTTTTATCTAATAAAACTCGTTTATCAATCACTATTATTCATTTTTACGCTTTCAATACAACCAAAAATATTCATATACTTATCTCAATATGTTTAAGTATATTCAAAAATATATAACAAGATTTCTTACTTGGACCTTTACTTTTTCCATCTTTTTCCAATAGATTTCATACTTATAATTTCCTTCAAAATATTCGTTTTAAGGATCTAAGTATTTTCACGAATCCATTCAAAAGTTTTAAGACTAATGTTACTTAAACATTGTCAAGACAAAACCCAAAACCATTTCAGTTATGTTTATCTTTAAAACATTCTTTCAAAGATCTATTTATATTCATAAGTATAATCATAAAGGGTAAAGATGATTTTTTTCTAAAACCCTACTCCGAAGAGTAGAGCTAGGGAACTCGACTGCCCACCATACTGGTCCCCCTTTTTTGCTATCCCAACTTAGAGCTTCAATTCCCACCATTTTTAATGGTATTTAAGGCTATAACCTAAGCCATTTGGAAAACATAGCTCAATTTACCAGGTCTCAAATCTGCGACCTTAAGTAACTTTGTTCCATAGTCGCTAAGCAGCCCTGACCAAATGAATTTTATTAGCATATTCTCACATTAAAATCGAAACATTTAATTTATTCCTATCTTTAAAACATTATTTTAAAGATCTAAGTTAATATCCGGTTAAGTTTGATTATCGATTAATCGACTATTCTGTTAAAAACAATTGCTTATAAATATCACCGTTCGTATACTTTTCGACATTCCAATTCATATTATCCCTCATCCAAGAGTAAAGCCAAGAATTTAGAGCACTGCTAGCATATCATAGCCTTGTCTAGATAGTTCATTCTTGAACCTCTTCGATAGATAAGTCTACCTCGTCGTCTTTTAGTGTTAAGTACAATATTAATAACTTTCATGAAAAAGTTAGAAATCAACACGATTAAAATTTTACCTACATTCCCGACATCCTCGACTTAACTATTCCTTGGTCAAGACGAAAGCCGGTAGGTTAGGGTACTATTGATTCTATCCCTACTTGAATATCAATCTTATCGCTCACAAATAAATAATCCTACTTCCTTAGCTTTTAGTGTTAAGCATAATAAATTACTTTTGAAACAAGTAATTAAACAAAACACGATTTAGCCAGTAAGTAATTCATGACCCCTTTCTAAATCCTTTTTGTAATTTAAAACCTTTTAGAAATGGTATTTATAAGTATAGTAATTTATACACAAAAATAGATATTTAATGAAACAATTTAAAAGATATAATATTACATAAGATATTTATACTTTGATAAATAGCTAACGCATTTTCTAGAAACTACATATACTGAAAAAAACTTTTAAAACACTTTAATATACTTATAATAGTTTTAAAATATTTACTCAAAATATTATTGAAAAAACAAGTTTATAATTCACTTAAAACATGGAAAACAATATTTCCTTTATATTTAAAAGTAAACTCGTTTCTTTAAAAATTAATAACTAATTCATAAAAATTCATAAAAATGTCAAACCACTTTTAAAATACTCTAATAAGAGTTATCAAACATTTGAAAAAGAATGAAGCAAAATACATAATTTAGAATTCCTTTCCAAAGCTTTAAAGTTTAAAAACAAAGGCTAAATAGGGGCGGTTTACACAGGTGGATGTTTGACCACTTTTTGATAGGTTACTCAACTTTTCAACATCCAACTTTTTACAATAGTAGGCATAAATAATAAACATAATAAATATGGTGAGAAACCTCTATAGATATCTTTATAAAGTTCCATAGAAATTGCCAAACATAAGACAATTCCTAAGTGCATCTATAACGACTATCGCTATAAGAGAACTTTCAAATCCAAGTCCAATTTAAAAAAATCCAACTAAAACCTCTATACTTTATTTCAAGGCTATGCTACAAGACATTCAATTCCATCTAAGTTCATTCAAGTCCATACATATGGATTACATGTGTCCTTTTATTTCAAAGCAAGAATCAATATCAATATTACAACATATATCAATCAATTCAAACAACATATAAGCAATCAATCATAAGTACGTATGCACAATATTTTCATTCAAGGTATTGAGTAAGTGCACCCTTAACCAAAATAACCATTACACCGAAGCAGAGGACTGCCAGCAACACTTATATGTGTCGCTGTAGGGGCATGGGCATTTATTTGCAATGCTTATAAGCGTTGGAAGATTTTTTTCGCCAACGCTTATAAGCGTTGGAAAAAAAGATCTTCCAATGCTTATAAGCATTGGAAAAAATATATTTTTCAATGCTTATAAGCATTACGAATAAATACAAATAAATAAACACATATCAATAATGTGAATGTTGAAAGATACAATCATTACACCTGAACATGCAATTATTAACATCATATTTGATTCAATACAAAATTTAAAATGCTTTCATATCTCAATTACATCCATTTCATATTTAGATAATACCATAATAAGATCAAAAAAATTTCTAATTTCAAAATATAATAATATCATATCGAAATTACAAAAAATAAAATAAAGTTTCACTAGCGATATGAATTTAGATATTTCAAAGGCTAAAAATGGGCTATATTACAAAGCCTCCATCCGAAAATTCACAAAGTTTGTAATGCCCATTAGGAAGACCATTATGATAGATGCTTGTGCTCTAAAATTTCATCACCCAAACAACTTTCCTTTGTAGATGAACATACCAAAGTGCAAGATCCAACTTCTGTTTTTCTTCCTCCTCCTCCACAAGTACCTACATTCAACATATCATTAGTGAGAATTTAAACATCAAAGTTACTAGTAATTGATAATTAGCTTTCATTATAAGAAAATTATATATAACAAATGAACATCAGTTAATTGGAAATGCAATTAAGTCCAACTCAATGCACACAACAGTTTTATGTGCACTGAGTTGAAATCAGTGCAAGTTTGCACCGAGTCAAACTTGACTTAGTGCAAACTGCACTAAGCTAATGACTCAGTGCAGTGCAAACAAAGCTAATGATTCGGTGGCATTCAAACTGCACCGAGTCTTTGATCCACCAGTGCAGTTTGAATGTGCGGTTCAACCATGCTGAGACTTAGTGCAGTTTGTGTTGAGACCAGTAAAGATCCTTTAAATAAGTTCATATGGCAAATTGAAATTCCATTTTACATTCCCACTATATAACGAAATGCTATGACATGATATTAACATTTAGGTAGTTTAATATGTAGCATGAGTGACTAAATTAACTCAATTTGTGGTCAATGTTATAGTTAAAACTTCCTGAAAGTAATTAAAACCAGAAGTAAACAAAGCCAAACCTCTATAAGGCAGAAATTGGGGAAACCAACTTGCCAAAAAATTACTAAATATGTGAGGTTATTTTGGCACACATAATCACAATGTAACAAATGTTAGAAAGTTAGATGCAAAGCATGGAACATAAGTGAAATCAAGAAGCAAACAATAAAAAACTAAGATGCATAGTACCGTGAAGAATACAAAAGTTGAGGCCACTAGGGAAGTCGATGAATCAACTAAGAGTGGAAAATGTTAATATTTTATAATCAGCTCTTAAGACACTAAATAGATATATCACGACACATCCTTAACAAATACAAATGAGAAACTCATCTGTCTATCGGTGAAACATGAAATTTTAATATTGCTACATTAAACAATATTTCAAAGAAATTATTCTAAATAAAAATACTTGAAATCCTAAAAATCAATTCATATAAAAACCTCTAATCAAGCATGTATGTAACAAATACATAGATAAATTCAACGGATAACATAGATCTCAGACATCCAAGGAAGGATGCTTTTGAGATAAATGGCAAAAGACAACAATGGGTGACCATCAGATTAACTGACAAATTATAATGTACCAATCGATTAATAAATTATAAAGAAATTTTTGTATGCAAAACAAATAAAGAAGACCAAGATTGCTTGGTTAATGCTTGAAAAAGGTTGGCAAATATAACTCAGGCTTATTATTATTCACTGCGAGTGTTCAATGGGTTACAATTGAGATTTTCTGCATTACAAGGATTGCTAAACAACATAAAACTCAGACCACAAATAAACAAGTGTACAGGTAAAGTTCCCACACAAGGTAAAAGAAACAGTAAACATAAATATTAATACATTTTTATGATATTTTCTAAATAATATGTAACTAGTAGATAGTTATTTATTTAGGAAATATATGAACACAACCCAAAGAAACAATACTTAACCAGTCTGTAAACCAGTACACCCAAGACCCATCTAGGTTTATTTGCCAACCAACCCTATGACTACAGTATCATTTTTTGTGTGTTTATTGTCCAATAATCAGTATTTCCAAACTATAAATTATAAATGTAAAAATTTTCACTTAAGTGTGAAATAGTAAACATAAATCAACTACAGTTGGGCTTACGCAAGACAATAGCATGGAAAAAAAGAGAAAAAAGGAGAAGAGGAAAAAAAAAGGAAAAAAAGGAAAAACTAACGAACAACGAATATATGCATCAAATAAATAAACTATATAATTATAGTTGCCACAAGATATATTTTTATTTATAGTTTATTTATAGTTGTCGATGAAAAATCAAACAAATAAGCCAATATTTAGCATCTTATATTTTTTATACGTAAGTCAACAAAATATTTACGACCAATATAAGATATAATTTTATTTATAGTTGATAACTAAAAATCAAATAAGGTGGTATTTTAGTATCTTATATTTTTTTTGTTATTCTTTTATGTAAATCAAATTATAGTTGATATAAGATACTAAATATATAATTGATTACTATAATCGGATTCAAGAAAAACAACGTCTAAAATTATAAGATGCTAAATACCCAATTATTTAAGACAATTCCTTCTATATATGTACATGTATACATATACACATGTATATACAAATATATGTATACATATACATGTATACACTTATATATGCACAGAGCACAAATAAACTTACAATTTAATAAAAAAATAGAATAGTAATAAAAACTAATCTAAAACATTAGGTAGGAGTAAGTAGCATAAGCACTTGATCATGACGAGACAAATTCTCTTAGATCGCCAAAATGTTTTGATTTTGGAGAAACAAGACTCGTTGATTTTTTATTATCATCTTTGCAATATTTTTTTTAAAATAAGGTAACTATACATCCCCATATGGTGAACGCACGAGGACAAAACATTGGCTTGATTTCTCCCAAGATGAATATAAAACTCACCAATTATAATGAAAGTCAATCATTGCAGGGAAAGGATCATAATCTCTAGCACGTATTTCAAATTTAATACAAGTCCAAACAAGTATCCAAAGAATAATGATATAATAATCTCAAACATCCAGGGAAGGATAGAACAATATAAGTACCCAAGCTTAGCAAAGCAAATCCTTTAGGAAGCAATTGTAAATGTTTTGAGAAACAAGCCTTAAGTTGATTATTCTCTTAATATGTTGGTTGATTTTTCTAAAAAATAGTATTTTGATCTGATGAAAAAAAAATATGTGATACATTTTAGTAAAATAAAAAGGAAATAAATTATATGATGCTAGCAAATAGTTTGTTACTTCATTTTCCAGGACCAGCTAAAGATTCAATTTTTTTTAACATAGAACTTAATTTTCTCTCATAAATAAACTAACTTTTTTTGGTATTATATTCAGGCCATGCATGGCGTCTGCTCATTGACAGTGATATGAAACAGATAAAAAATAAAGTGCACAAATGTTTGACATGTCAGGTTTGCATCACGCCATATATGTGACATGCAATGTAATGCATAAACTAAAGTTGCACATGAGCATGATATTCAACTTGTTTTCACCATTATGCATCATTTTCACTTCGCTTCATGTCCATCGAGGAGCTGCAGGTAAAATATATGTTATTTTTCTTCATGATATATTAAAGAAGGAAATTAATCATTAAAAAAATATTATTTTTACTACATATGGCAGCAATTAATAAAGGGACATCAACATTGACAAAAAATGATCATGAAATAGAAAATTAGAATTTAGATATCCCAATGTCTATGAAGAACAAAATTTCAGTGCAAACATGGATATGGATACAAATAAAACATGTTTTTGAAAAAAAGTACAATTTCAGACTAAATTGTGCCAAAGTCTCTGCTCTCTATTATGAGTTTTCCATAAAAATAACAAATTCAAAAATTGAAATGCATAAAAAACATGCAAAAAAGGTTATATATAAATGAATAATGATTTAAACCCGATCAATTTGATGAAGTATGGTTGAGGGAAAGCTGAAAGATTGTTGAAAGAAAACACTTTGACCTTAATTCAAGAAGTAATCAACAATATGATCCAAAAATTAATAATAAAATCATAGTATAATAAGTTAACTCACCTTCTTAGGATGAAATCCCATAATTTAAAGAGGGGATTCTAAATGCAGTTTTCAAAGTGAGCGAGACGAAGAGAATAAATTAGATGAGAATATCAATATTATTGTAGCCACATGAAATAGCTTTATACCAATCTCAAATTAATTTTTTACTGATAAAATCAAAAATTGGTATCCATAGAAAATACAAAAAGTCCAATTAGTAAGTACTAAGCAAAATAGTCATATAAACCAATTTGGTAGAAACTATGAAACTTTGTAAGGGTCAAATTTTACAAAACTGGTTATATCGCCTTATATATTTAACTCAAGCTTGAAACTGAAATAAATGGTAGTGTCATAGTTTTGAACTATAAATACCGGCCTATATGGATACATAAATAAAATTGTGTAATGGTAAACATACACTGTATAGACAGCCTCAGTTTCATATATCCTATGGCTATATGTTTCCCTCTATGAATTGAACTTCTACTGTTTATTATTAGTCTAATTTAGGCTACACATGTTGCACCCTATAAACTATCATATGAACTTTTTATGCTTAAATAGCTTTCTTTTTGTGCTAAAGGGAGTTACTGTCAATACTTCAAATACCATCATATTACTTTTTGTGCTTAAATGAGTTGTTTTAGCCAAGTATAACATGCACAGAATATGACTTTAGTATTTATTTTGAATGCTTGGTAATGAAATCCTTATATTACTACTATTATATGTTTCATTATAACACATGAGAAAAATCATTTCTATGTTATATGAAAGTTACGCTCAGTCAATATTATTATGGTTGCATATTACTAAAAATATGAGTTGCCTCATTGAATGATTTGAAACGAAAGCACTCCATACTGTTTTTGCTATGTAAATAGATATTGGACAATATGATGAGTGAAGTGCTAGTTCATATTTTTCTACAAACATTTTGTGTGCTTGAGTTACAAGAAAAAAACAAAAAACATAAAATAACAACATTAGAAAGGTATGATAAAGCAAGCAGAATTATGATCAATAACAAAAAGGCCAAGTCGTAAATGTTAAATTAACATTTCATACTCAAACTTCGCATTAAAAAAACTCCATATTCTATCAACAATTGAAGAAATAAAATCAAAATGCATACCATTTAACTACAAAGAATCTTTAAAACCCAAACTCCCATCATAATCCCCTGCTTTCCAACACTATCTACGTTGTTTCACTGCCACCGCAACGGTCGGTGCAGTGTTGTCTATCATCGGTAGTGGATCAAGAAAGCCAACAAGCAAAGCTTTATGAGTTTTGCTATTACCAAATCCATCTAAAAGCCTAGACCTCTTAACGGTCCTGCAAAACATACATCAATCGTTCTCACTGCCATGGCTATTCTCGGCTTCGCAGTCGCTACCGTTGCTGCTGCTAAGATCGATGCAGTTAATGGGGTAAGCAGCAGTGGTAGGATTAGGACTTCGGGGAAGAAGTGGGATGTCGTGTTTTGACAACGACTAAATTGAGGAAGCTTTGGATTAGGGTTAGGGATGAGATATGTTACTCATTACAATTTTGCCCAAATACATTATAGTTAATTTTAATTCGACTCCAGCTCACAACGATAAAAAAGCGTTGGCGTCATGAAAAATGTAAATGTGTACTTTTAGTAATGCATTTGTTTTATTGCAATGCTGAGAATGGTGACTAACCTATAATGCAATTAAGTGTTGGCAACTGGAAAAAAATAAGTATTGCAAAATAGTTGTTATGGTATAGTGAAGAAGCAAGTCCAAGCAACCAAGTCCTTCTTCTAGCTTGCAAACACCTTGCTTCCTGCCTTTGACCTTGCTTTGCCTTTGCTCTTGCCCAAAACAACACCCATTGCTCACAACATCTTCTTGGGGTAGGAGTTTTGCTTCACTTCTTCAAGATCCAGGAAGATAGAAGGTGCTGTGATGTTGTTCCAAGGCTCTACTCCAAATTTGATTGAACTAGAAGGTGCTATTTTGAATTTATATTGTCTAGGAATTTTGTGAAGAGGAAGACATAAAAGAGAGCTTATAACTTTGTCTAAACTTGCAAACATAAATCAAGAAGCACACCCTAATGGAAGGCTTACCTTCTCCTCTTGCCTTCATGGAAGGCTTACCTTCCACATCCTCCATTACATCTCCTTTCCACCTCAAAAGAAAAAAGATATTATTTCCTCCTAGCCAATTCCCATTTTACCCTCTTCACAAAATAAGTTTACAATCATTACTTATGATTATAAAGGGGTTAACAAGTATTAAATCAATTTAATAACATTTAGCCCAAAATTCAAATATTTAAATACATAGTATTCGAAATTCCGAGTCGTTACATTCTTCCCTACTTAGAATATTTAATCCTCGAACTTCCAACATGAGCAACTAAAGAAATAATCACACATCAATAATTAATAGTATTATAATTACTAGCAAACAAAGCTCACGAATTTCTCAGGTTCCAAAAATCCTCTTATTGCACCAAAATGATAAACAATCTATTAAGCATACCTTACGCTCAATAGCCTCAAGCGATTACTTAGTCGACGATTCATGCTACCTCATAACAAATCGAAGAGTCAACACCTAAGCTCCCCATAGGCCAATAAAACATAGTATACAATCATACTAAAGTAGTACGATGCGCATGTACCATTCATACGTAGTATCCGATCTGATAACTTGCTCGATCACATAAATCTCACTTCCAAACTAGTATAGATCACTTGACCTCTCTAGTGCAGACTCCTATCTAGTTCCATGATTAGAAACCTCCATCTTCCTTACATAACCGTATATTATGATAGAAAACATCGAGATCATGTCATAAATCCATACCAAGTGTTCTCCATCAAGAACCAAGTGAAAAATCTTTCTTCGGACTGGTGCACATCACCTCGAAACCAGTTACTCGAATACTGGATCAAGAATAGTCATATGAATAGAATGATCTATGTAGAACTTACATACTTAACCTATTGGTTTCTTATCTATAACAATATCCTTTATAACACATTCTTCTATAATTGTATATCACTCCATCCTAAATTCATTTGTGAATCGTTTCATAAACATATAACTTTGAGTTCACAAACATTTTATAACTTAAGTTCATACTCTTGTAATAACCTATTACATCCTAAGAGTATATATAAACATCAAATTCATCTTACTTACCAAGGATGATCAACAATTTAAAATTGTTTTAATTTACTACCTTTTCAAATTCAAGTGTTATATAAACTCAAATTTATATTTTTAAAAACACTTTACTATAAGTTCTATACTGATTCGGAAGTTTCCGACTGTCCAAAATCTTCGAAAATCCCATTTCATTTTTACAAATGAATATCGTATCATGATGCACATACAATATCTGCATGCGTCTATGAAATAACTTAACAAGAAAATTTTAGAGCTAAACTACGAGTTTTTTTTCAAACCATTGAAATAAATAATATATAGATATAACTTTTTTTACATCAAATCATACTTTTAAAGTTTAAATCGAAATCTATTTTTACCAAAACAACTTGTAGCAAACTACTATAGAAGCATCCATACTTAGAACCTAAAACTGAATGTCGATGATGCTGCATTCATCACTAGAATTATTTTCAAGCAATAAGAGTGATTTCAGTACATCTAAATTGTGCCTTTCGGACTTAACCAAATCATTTTCAAAAGGTATCAAATACTTCATAAATATTACTAAGCACCATAATCTTAATTTCATAAACCACTTTTCCAAATATACACTTTCAAATAATACTACTATTATTTTTCCAAAACCTTGAAAAACATTTTCAAAGATACCAGAATATAGGTTATCAAGTTCTCAGTTTAAATCCTCTTTATTCATAAACCATATTTTATAAACCATACTTACATAAAAAATATCTTATATAAAATCCTTTCCAAAATTTTTATTTATAAAATATTTTATCTTTCATTTAGATTAAAATAAACAAATTTTACTAAATTTAACTTTTACAAAAGTTAAATTCTATCCCAACATTATCATTGACGCCCTAGAGTCAAATTGACAAACTCAATTCACAAGTTGTTTGTTTTAATGTATCTACGAATTCTATCTATCCAACCCATGTAGTGAAAAGGTGCAACTACCCATAAAATGGTCGAGCATAAATCAACAATCAACAAGCAATATTTAATGCTCATAAACTGGCGAGCATAGTTTAGGATAATAGATAAACATCATTGATCGACTTACTTTATACATACAACTAATATACAGCGAATACATGCATGCTTTCATATATAAATATACACTACTCATGATAAGGCATTCCATTATCTTATCTCTTAATGATTCATACCCAGCTAAAGCTAAGGTTCACACTTAACCTTAAGCTTTGATACCAGATGTGATGATCTGACTTTTCGACTCTCGAATGTTGATACTAAATACATCTATGGTATTTGTGTGCCAAGCATCCAAGTGCTAGAAACTCAGATAGTTTAGTAAAAAACAAGAAACAGAATAAGGATGGAGAGAACATGGCATCAGAATCCCAAAATGGAACTATAACATATAATATAAAAATACGGTACAAACTGTTACTCTAGGATACATAACATTTCAAAGTGACAATAATAAGTATATTTATCAGCCTGGATAGTTATAACAACGTATCCTCACATATGCTGATATATACAATATAGTAATGCAATGGAAATAAGAATACTATGGTAGGTAATCCTCCAGCTCCTCTCTATAAGTTCTAAAGCTTCCATAGCTAAATATGGAAATATACTCAGAGCTAACCCGAGCATTATAAGAAAATTGCACCTGCATCAGTCTGGTAAACCACCTTCAGAAACTAAAGAAATATGTATGATATATAACAACACCTTTTGAGATCGCATGGAATACCACAATGCTTATCCCCTAAAACGAGCCAACCATATAATAAGTATATATCCAGTTATAATACATAATGTTGAGGTTGTAGAATATAGATAAGAAAATAGTTGTTATGTGTACAACAAAACAATAATAGGTATATAATAAATATCCCTAAGGCGTGTTTGTGTATGGATTTTTCCACATAAATATCTTCAATCTAGCCGAATCCGAACTCCATGACAAGGATCAAAAACTTTCGTCTGAGCAACATATATCTCTAGATAGAATATATTATAAGTTAAAAAATAACTGGCCCAAACGATGAATTGCGTAGCACCAAGTATCAACACCTCTCGCTAGCAACATACCGATAAGCGTACCTTAGATCTAGAGTTGGTATACTCTCATGAATAAGCTAAACCCTAGATTATGCAGCCTACTCCGGGTTTAGACATTTCCGATGTCGAGGCTACATTCGGCATCTCTCACACGAGTCTTCATCATTCAAATAGAAGACGAACCCCCAAATGGATTCTATCATCTCGAACAGATCATGAGTTTCTATAGAATATCAAGAATTTGGATCAGATCTTGAATCTCCATATAGATTCCTACATAGGTCCTTTAATGAATGCTAATGATGTCCTCCCTTCTAGAATACTCCTCAAGATAGATGGTACCGCACGATAGCATCATTCGAAATGTTAACATTGACCTCTCCCTTGGACATAACCTTATAATAGACAGTTCAACTCTATAACATTTCACTTCACAACAGCTTCTAGAATATGTAAGTACATTCCCCCGCTTACCAAAAGCTCAAAAAACAATTGATGAATTTTTGGTTAACTAAACCCTAGTTCTTTTAGAAATAAATATACAACTCATAAAGGTGGAGAAAATCTCCTATTCAGATGGATTTCCTTATCATTTGTCCTAGAAGAGAAAGAAGAGTTTATACATAGAATATAGTATCTCCAAAGATAACCATACCATATAGTCCTCATGTTTCTTCTAGATATTTCCTATGTTATTTTGGTCAATTTCGATAGTCGATTAATCAATTATCAAGTACAAGATAGATGATCACAAATGGAAACCAAGTCTCATATACTTGTCATAAAGGAATAAACACAATAAGCACGATTAAGTCTCATAAGTGACCTCTACTGTAACGACCCAGAATTTTATTTAATTAAAATTTGAATATTTAATTAATTTTAAATATTTATAAGTGAATTTATAAGTCAAATAAATTTTTATTTGAATTTTTGGATTTAATTGAATAATTAAATCGATAATTTAATATGTGAAATTATGGAAATAATTGAAAATATAGTTAAATATGATTAGAAATAATTTGGAAAATTTTATTTAATCATACTGGAGTTATAGAGATATTTTAGAACTTTTAAAATCGAATTAAAAGTTAATTTGTGAAAATTGAATATTTTAATATTTAATTATCGACTGTAAAATAGCCAATTTTTGAACAGTCTCAGAATTGAACGAAACCAGTTCCATTGGATCCGTAATAGTTAGTTATTACCGGATTTCAATTTTCGTGTCAATCGGAGCTATCGTTTGATCGTGGCAGCTCGAAACGCATCGAATCGTTTTTAATTTAAATTTGACGAGTCAAAATAGCCATTTTTCAAAAAGTCACGGATTTCGACGAAACCAGTTTCATCGGATCCGTAATGTGATATTATTGTAAGGTTTCAAATTTTAAGTCAATTGGATTTACCGTTTGTCCGGTACAAATTAAAACGCCTAGAAATCGAGTTAAATCGGTTTAATTCAAATTGAGCGTTTGCAGCCATAACTCGCACATACTTCCGAATTAGCTTCCGAAACCTGTTCCATTGTGTCCGGAACGCGGGATAAACCCTAGGTACACTGGTTACGGCGTCTAAATCGGAGTTCGGAATTTTCGGGATGAATAGTGTCGCTCGTTCCTTATAAATAGACCACCATCTTCATAATATTTGCTAAAATAAGAAACCCTAACCCTAATAATTGCTAGCCGCCACATTCATAACCTATGGCCAGAAATTAATCTCCTCTCCCCCTTGATTTCTCCAAATCCATCAAGAATTAGCAAGAAAGTTCAACTACAAAGTGATAGAACACGACGAGAGCTACGAGATCAACGGTGGAGATCGCGAATGGAGCTATGGATTGTGAGATAAATGAGGCCGAACCTGCAGACTTGCGCACGCCATACGAGGCTGTAGGCATGGCCGAGCTCCACCAGGGTTGGGCCGAACCTAGCTTGGGTCGTGGGCTTCGAAATGGCGGAGGTGTGATGGGATTTAGTGGAGTGTGGTGGCCGAGCTATTTAACCCTAAGTTTGTGCTATGGGTTCAAGGAGGACGACAATAACCTGTAGAGTGTGCGTGAAAGGGGAAGAAAAGGGGGAGGGTCCAGATGTGGAGGCAGCAGATCCAAGGGCCCAGATTTGCTTTGGGTATAAATAATTAAGTTATGTGTGATTTAAGTTATATAAAACGTGTACAAACTTGTAAAATCAATAACTTTTTCATACGAGGTCGAAAAAATGCAAACTCAGTTGCGTTGGAATCGTATGGACGAGTACTACGCGATGGAGTTGGTTTGGAGTCGTTTGGAGTTAGTGAGAATTTCGGGTAAAATTAAACGCGCGTTTAATTTTATTCGAAATAAATAGCTAAAACGGAAATTAAAACCAAGGTGAGAACTTCTCACTCAATCGAATAGATTTCGATTTTATTTTAAATAGTTAGATTTAAAATATTTGAATGCATGTTTGAATGATGACTGTAAATTATTGATTGTTAAAATAGACATTATGCGCCGTTAGTAAGCGGATGTTATTTAATATAAACATATACCGCGAATATTTCATAAACAGTGAAATTGGTATTATATATAATATCAATATATATATATTGGCATATGTATATATTGCAGTTGTTGATTTCCCGCATTTTTTTGTTTAGCGGATGAGACCCTATTACGCCGTTATTAAGCGGATAATATTTATTAAGAACATGTACCGCGATAATTTCGTACTGGAGCGAAATTGGTATTGTGCTAATGTTTTTGGATGCAGGAAACAGGTTGGAGGGATCCAACTGGATTCCTCAACAGTATTTATTTTATTTCAGATATTTTGATATTTGATGGATTATCATATCGATATATGATATCGTTGTTAGTCGTGATTGACTATTTGGTGTGTAGCATCATTGGACCCAGATTTTGGGATTTTAAAATGATTTTTAAAGTGATTTTGAAAATATACTATATTTTTGGAATTGATCCATTATAAATAAATAAACGTTATAATTTTTAAAGTTATAAAAATTATGGTTTTTGTGAAATATAGTTAAAAAGCTGATTTTTAGAAATACGATTAAAAGTCGATTTTTGAGAAATATGAACTAATGATTTTATAAAATAATTTAGATTGGATTTTTGAATATATGATAAAAGTTTAAATATAGGATTTATAAAATTTGATTATTTTATAAATCGAAATGATGAAATTATAAAGGAATTTAAAGACGTTTTAGAATAATAATATAAACTGATTTATATTAAGAGATTTATAAATGGATATTTATAAATTGAAATATAGACATTATAAAACGAGTTTTTATAAGTGTTTGAATGTAGTGAAAATGAATTTCATAAATGAATGAAATTTATAGAATTATAAACTGTGAAGTTATAAATGAAATTTATAAATAGTAAGATTTATAAATTTGTGAAGTTAATTGAAGAATAGATTTGGTTAAATAAATGAATCTTATAAGTTATAAGATTTATAATTATGAAGTTTAAAGAACGATTTTATAAAATAATCGTTTTATAAGTATTTAACTTATAATATAAACATTTAGTTTATAATTGAGTTATAAACTGAAATATGTTAATAAAGGAATTTATAAAAAAAGAAGTTTTTATAAATAAATAGAAATGGAATTTATAAACGTTGTTTTATAAATCCGCAAACGACTTATTTTGATAAGTTAATTGTTATAACTTATAAATGGAGTTATATTCACGTTTTAGACAGTGAATAATCCTTTAAGTTAAAGTGAATAGAAATGATGGAGTTTGTTAACGTAGTTTATTCACGTTTTTGAACAGTGAATAACACGTTAAAGAAATTGTTTAGAATGTGAATGTTTTAAATAGAATTAAAACAATCTAACGATGTTTTTAAACATGTTGAGATTCGAAACCATAGATTTCAACATTTATTGTTGAAATAGATGTTTCGAGAAATGAAAGGAGATGATGGACTATAACACTGTTGTTATAGTAAATGATTTCCGAAAGGAAATGTTTTTGTATAGTATTGGGATTTATATATCTATTTTAATTTCGAATCCCTATACTAGTGATTTTGGGTTGTCGTAACGATGTTTTACGTAACATTCGTTTTGGCCCAAATAAATATGTTTAAGTGAATGATTTTCTTAATAGAATGAAATATATACTTAATTCGATTTAAGTATATTGAATATTTTCTAAGTGTTGAAAATAAAAAGAAATGTTTTCCAATATGAAGTGAAAAATTAGAATTTATCTTTTTAAAGATAAATTGAAATAAATTATTGAAATCGTATATGCACGAATATTTTGAAATACAAATTCATTATGGAATTTATATGTGAAAAGTGAAATTGGTTAAAAATAAATATTGATTTATTTTTGAAGTGTTGAAACTATATATCTAGTAAAGATATTTTGGAAGATAAATAATTTGGAAAATTATTTGGAATCTGGTGATGTATGCATATCCAGTGATAGTTCAATAACCGACTATCAATATTTCCCTTTGAATGGGTATTTGATGTGAATTGATTGAATTTGAATGCACACTTATTTTTGAATAAGCGCTCACTATTCGGGTTAACCGGGAAAGGACCATGGGGTCGTATAACCCATTCCGAATATGTGATACGTCGTTGTGAATTGCATTTGAAGATCGGTGTTGAAGATCGGATATTTGCAAGAGCGATAGGATGACCTATCGATTGTTTCTGCACCGAGTCGCGCCGGTATAGAAACTCCCTAAGTGATGGGAAATCCGATCAGGATTGTGAATATCCGGATTGCAAGGACTTCTTTGTAAGTGCCTTCGGTTTTGTTCGAGCCCGGAACAGACTTGTATGGATTGTATGCCTGACATTACAAGTTGAGATATAAAGCCGATTTCTTTCAAATATATTTCTGTTGGTGGCTGAGAATTTATTCTTTGCTTAACACCCTTCTTTGAGACGTATGTGCTCAAAGGTTATATAGTTGAAGTTATCAGCGATATATTCCCAATTTGGTAATGTGACATGCTGAGTGATGCTGAAATGATCATTGTGTTGATTATTGTGATAGGATCATTTATTTGATCGTCTATCTTAGTGATCATTGTGTTGATCATTTGTTGACCCAAAGCATGGCTTTTGTATAAAGTATGTTTTTGTGGACGTGAATTCGTCGAGCCTCACATCCCGGAAATGGTCAAAACAGGAAAGAAGCAGCAAGGTTATGAGGGGTAGCACCCTTTAGGATGTGTCCATTTCCTTCTGGAAAAGGGTGGTATCATGGTATGGAGCCCAGATACTTACTCATGTTGAAAACACTTTGTTATGATTGTGTGAATTGATTAGAGAGCGCTCTCGGAAAAAGGTCCCAAAGGACCGGGGGATGGCATATTCGGTCAGTTGTTACTCAGTTAGGAGTAACCCGGCCTTGTGTTGGTTGAGATCCGGTTTGGTTCTCGGGGATGTCCATCCAGAGGCATTCTCAGTGGCAATGGGAAGTTCCTTGGCCTGACCATTTGTTGGAAATCCAATTCCCAATACGAAACGTGTACGGTATTAGTTGTAGAACCTGCTATTCACTTATGGTGGTCACCACTGTTTGGATGGTAGCTATAGTAGGCATACGATAATGGTCGTATGTTGGCTAAGATTTATATTCTACTTTCGAAATGAATCTGTTATACACTATGCACTAATAATAATATCAAATGTTATTTTAAATGCGTATCAAGCATCTTTGACTATCATAAGGAGAAATCTCCTCCGATTCTGCGTTTGCATTGTGTGTGTGTGCGGGAGGCCTTATGGTAGTCTCATTTTTAAAAGCATTGCGAATTGATTAAAATATTCCTCTATTTTGATTTTAAAGTTAAATAAACTGTTTTGAGTTCTCACACCAGTCACATGACTGACTCGGAGTTTATTGTTTTCCTTCCTAAACTCTGGGTGCCCACCAATTTCCACACGGGCAGTCAAGAGTTAAGGTTTATCAGGATATTCTGGATATTCTGGAGTTGCTGGAGGCAAGCTGGATTGGCATGGCGTATTACTAGTTTATATAGTATTTCTTTTTCCGCTGCACTGTTTGTTGTTGTATGATGTTGTACACTCTGATGATATGTGATGATATGATGTAATGAAATGTGATGTAATGTAATAACTAATATAGTTCTTTGTTTAAAGATTATTCATTTATTATTATATGTTGTTCCGCTGCGAATTGTGAGATTCTGTTGTTGTTCTTTTTGTTTCCTTTCTGTCCGTTCTATTTTCAAATTCTCTTTTTCTATTTTTAAAATTCTTCTATCTTCTGTTTTTCTAATTCTCTGTTTTCTAAAAATTGTCTATCTTCTTTTCCCTCTATTTTTCTTTTTCTTTCTTCTTTTTCTCTCTTCTTTCTTTTTCTTAATTCTTTTTAAAACCCATAACTATTCGGTTTTTCGGCCACGAAAATCCGTACTGTTACATTTGGTATCAGAGCTCTGATGGTTAAGCGACAACCATGGTTCTGTTGGGTATTACTCATTAGAGATAGAGTCAGTAGTACTCTAGAATGAGTTGAGTGTAATAATAGCTATGAGAGCGTATTTGTTAGTGAATATAAAAATTGTTTTATATTGTGATGATTGGTTTATTGAGTGGCATATGAACTTTCATCAGCGTGGTCCGCAAGACTATGCCGAAGGGGTTTCTAAACACTTGAATAGAACAATTCGGCACAATATTGTTTTAAATTGGATAAATGAAATAATTTTACCTTGAGTATATTTTATATATAAAGAAATAATTTTCAAGAATTATTAAATAGTATATAAGTTGATTGTTAGGTTGTTTGAATAGTCTAAATAAAAGAATAATTGTATAAGTAAAAGAATTATAAGAATAAAATTATAATTAAAGTGTTTACAATTGTGAAATAAACTTATATATATAAGAAGTGAAACTATATAAAATATGAGTTGTAAATAAAGGATGTATAAATGGAATATAACTTAAGTTATGTAAATGAAATTCAACTTTGTAATTGAATTGAAATAATGAATAAATTGAATGTAAATAAGTTGATAAGGAATAATTAATGAAAGTATTAATTCATTAAAATCTAATGTTATTAGAAGTTGAATAAAATTGAATGGAAATCAATTTAATTAAACCAATTGCAAATGATGGTGTTAAATCAAATTGAATGAATATAAGTGAAAAGAATTTGGTTGTAATTAATATAAATTGGTTGTTATATGATTGTTAGTTGATTGTATGTAATTCATTAAGTAGTTAATGAAATGGAAAGCTATGTAATTGAATTCAAATTAAAAGCAAATAAGTTTGAATAAGAATTGAAAGTGAATTAGATTTAAATTAGTAAATGGTAAACTAATTGAATTGAGAATGAATGTTAGTAAATCCAATGTTAATAAATCAAATATGATTTAGAGTGAAAACCAATTCATTAAATATGAATGAATGTTTATTGGATATGGATGTTAGTTGGTTGATGGTTGAATATATATTTCTATTGTTGCATTTGCTATGTGACATATATAGTTATTATGAGATATATGTTGTATATTGAGATTATTTGCAGATGTGCATGATTCTCATGTTGTTTGTTGAGTTTAGTAGGTGCGGATCGCGTTTGCTTCGCATTTGGAGTTCGCTTTAGCGCTATATTAGCTGTATATGCTCGCTAATAAAATATAAGGTACATATCTCGGATTAAATATCGCACTTTTATATTTTTTTCCCTTCGGGATGCCTCATTACTTGATGAGATGTATATTTGTGATATATATACTGTCATTTTTTTTTTCGGATCGAGCCGCGCAAAGGAGACTATGGCGAATTTTTCCGAAAATTTAAGGCGTTAGAAAAATTTGAGAAAATTTTGGAAAAATTTTGAAAACTTTAAACTTTGATTTGGAATTGAAAGTTAAACAATAGTAGTTGTTTTTGAAAAGATAACTAAGTATGATTTGGAAAACTTAGTAAAGTATTGTAAAAAGTTTAACTATTAATTTTGGAAAATTAATAAATTCTGTAATTTTCTTACTTGTAATTTCGAGGACGAAATTCTTTTAAGAGGGAAAGATTGTAACGACCCAGAATTTTATTTAATTAAAATTTGAATATTTAATTAATTTTAAATATTTATAAGTGAATTTATAAGTCAAATAAATTTTTATTTGAATTTTTGGATTTAATTGAATAATTAAATCGATAATTTAATATGTGAAATTATGGAAATAATTGAAAATATAGTTAAATATGATTAGAAATAATTTGGAAAATTTTATTTAATCATACTGGAGTTATAGAGATATTTTAGAACTTTTAAAATCGAATTAAAAGTTAATTTGTGAAAATTGAATATTTTAATATTTAATTATCGACTGTAAAATAGCCAATTTTTGAACAGTCTCAGAATTGAACGAAACCAGTTCCATTGGATCCGTAATAGTTAGTTATTACCGGATTTCAATTTTCGTGTCAATCGGAGCTATCGTTTGATCGTGGCAGCTCGAAACGCATCGAATCGTTTTTAATTTAAATTTGACGAGTCAAAATAGCCATTTTTCAAAAAGTCACGGATTTCGACGAAACCAGTTTCATCGGATCCGTAATGTGATATTATTGTAAGGTTTCAAATTTCAAGTCAATTGGATTTACCGTTTGTCCGGTACAAATTAAAACGCCTAGAAATCGAGTTAAATCGGTTTAATTCAAATTGAGCGTTTGCAGCCATAACTCGCACATACTTCCGAATTAGCTTCCGAAACCTGTTCCATTGTGTCCGGAACGCGGGATAAACCCTAGGTACGCTGGTTACGGCGTCTAAATCGGAGTTCGGAATTTTCGGGATGAATAGTGTCGCTCGTTCCTTATAAATAGACCACCATCTTCATAATATTTGCTAAAATAAGAAACCCTAACCCTAATAATTGCTAGCCGCCACATTCATAACCTATGGCCAGAAATTAATCTCCTCTCCCCCTTGATTTCTCCAAATCCATCAAGAATTAGCAAGAAAGTTCAACTACAAAGTGATAGAACACGACGAGAGCTACGAGATCAACGGTGGAGATCGCGAATGGAGCTATGGATTGTGAGATAAATGAGGCCGAACCTGCAGACTTGCGCACGCCATACGAGGCTGTAGGCATGGCCGAGCTCCACCAGGGTTGGGCCGAACCTAGCTTGGGTCGTGGGCTTCGAAATGGCGAAGGTGTGATGGGATTTAGTGGAGTGTGGTGGCCGAGCTATTTAACCCTAAGTTTGTGCTATGGGTTCAAGGAGGACGGCAATAACCTGTAGAGTGTGCGTGAAAGGGGAAGAAAAGGGGGAGGGTCCAGATGTGGAGGCAGCAGATCCAAGGGCCCAGATTTGCTTTGGGTATAAATAATTAAGTTATGTGTGATTTAAGTTATATAAAACGTGTACAAACTTGTAAAATCAATAACTTTTTCATACGAGGTCGAAAAAATGCAAACTCAGTTGCGTTGGAATCGTATGGACGAGCACTACGCGATGGAGTTGGTTTGGAGTCGTTTGGAGTTAGTGAGAATTTCGGGTAAAATTAAACGCGCGTTTAATTTTATTCGAAATAAATCGCTAAAACGGAAATTAAAACCAAGGTGAGAACTTCTCACTCAATCGAATAGATTTCGATTTTATTTTAAATAGTTAGATTTAAAATATTTGAATGCATGTTTGAATGATGACTGTAAATTATTGATTGTTAAAATAGACATTATGCGCCGTTAGTAAGCGGATGTTATTTAATATAAACATATACCGCGAATATTTCATAAACAGTGAAATTGGTATTATATATAATATCAATATATATATATTGGCATATGTATATATTGCAGTTGTTGATTTCCCGCATTTTTTTGTTTAGCGGATGAGACCCTATTACGCCGTTATTAAGCGGATAATATTTATTAAGAACATGTACCGCGATAATTTCGTACTGGAGCGAAATTGGTATTGTGCTAATGTTTTTGGATGCAGGAAACAGGTTGGAGGGATCCAACTGGATTCCTCAACAGTATTTATTTTATTTCAGATATTTTGATATTTGATGGATTATCATATCGATATATGATATCGTTGTTAGTCGTGATTGACTATTTGGTGTGTAGCATCATTGGACCCAGATTTTGGGATTTTAAAATGATTTTTAAAGTGATTTTGAAAATATACTATATTTTTGGAATTGATCCATTATAAATAAATAAACGTTATAATTTTTAAAGTTATAAAAATTATGGTTTTTGTGAAATATAGTTAAAAAGCTGATTTTTAGAAATACGATTAAAAGTCGATTTTTGAGAAATATGAACTAATGATTTTATAAAATAATTTAGATTGGATTTTTGAATATATGATAAAAGTTTAAATATAGGATTTATAAAATTTGATTATTTTATAAATCGAAATGATGAAATTATAAAGGAATTTAAAGACGTTTTAGAATAATAATATAAACTGATTTATATTAAGAGATTTATAAATGGATATTTATAAATTGAAATATAGACATTATAAAACGAGTTTTTATAAGTGTTTGAATGTAGTGAAAATGAATTTCATAAATGAATGAAATTTATAGAATTATAAACTGTGAAGTTATAAATGAAATTTATAAATAGTAAGATTTATAAATTTGTGAAGTTAATTGAAGAATAGATTTGGTTAAATAAATGAATCTTATAAGTTATAAGATTTATAATTATGAAGTTTAAAGAACGATTTTATAAAATAATCGTTTTATAAGTATTTAACTTATAATATAAACATTTAGTTTATAATTGAGTTATAAACTGAAATATGTTAATAAAGGAATTTATAAAAAAAAGAAGTTTTTATAAATAAATAGAAATGGAATTTATAAACGTTGTTTTATAAATCCGCAAACGACTTATTTTGATAAGTTAATTGTTATAACTTATAAATGGAGTTATATTCACGTTTTAGACAGTGAATAATCCTTTAAGTTAAAGTGAATAGAAATGATGGAGTTTGTTAACGTAGTTTATTCACGTTTTTGAACAGTGAATAACACGTTAAAGAAATTGTTTAGAATGTGAATGTTTTAAATAGAATTAAAACAATCTAACGATGTTTTTAAACATGTTGAGATTCGAAACCATAGATTTCAACATTTATTGTTGAAATAGATGTTTCGAGAAATGAAAGGAGATGATGGACTATAACACTGTTGTTATAGTAAATGATTTCCGAAAGGAAATGTTTTTGTATAGTATTGGGATTTATATATCTATTTTAATTTCGAATCCCTATACTAGTGATTTTGGGTTGTCGTAACGATGTTTTACGTAACATTCGTTTTGGCCCAAATAAATATGTTTAAGTGAATGATTTTCTTAATAGAATGAAATATATACTTAATTCGATTTAAGTATATTGAATATTTTCTAAGTGTTGAAAATAAAAAGAAATGTTTTCCAATATGAAGTGAAAAATTAGAATTTATCTTTTTAAAGATAAATTGAAATAAATTATTGAAATCGTATATGCACGAATATTTTGAAATACAAATTCATTATGGAATTTATATGTGAAAAGTGAAATTGGTTAAAAATAAATATTGATTTATTTTTGAAGTGTTGAAACTATATATCTAGTAAAGATATTTTGGAAGATAAATAATTTGGAAAATTATTTGGAATCTGGTGATGTATGCATATCCAGTGATAGTTCAATAACCGACTATCAATATTTCCCTTTGAATGGGTATTTGATGTGAATTGATTGAATTTGAATGCACACTTATTTTTGAATAAGCGCTCACTATTCGGGTTAACCGGGAAAGGACCATGGGGTCGTATAACCCATTCCGAATATGTGATACGTCGTTGTGAATTGCATTTGAAGATCGGTGTTGAAGACCGGATATTTGCAAGAGCGATAGGATGACCTATCGATTGTTTCTGCACCGAGTCGCGCCGGTATAGAAACTCCCTAAGTGATGGGAAATCCGATCAGGATTGTGAATATCCGGATTGCAAGGACTTCTTTGTAAGTGCCTTCGGTTTTGTTCGAGCCCGGAACAGACTTGTATGGATTGTATGCCTGACATTACAAGTTGAGATATAAAGCCGATTTCTTTCAAATATATTTCTGTTGGTGGCTGAGAATTTATTCTTTGCTTAACACCCTTCTTTGAGACGTATGTGCTCAAAGGTTATATAGTTGAAGTTATCAGCGATATATTCCCAATTTGGTAATGTGACATGCTGAGTGATGCTGAAATGATCATTGTGTTGATTATTGTGATAGGATCATTTATTTGATCGTCTATCTTAGTGATCATTGTGTTGATCATTTGTTGACCCAAAGCATGGCTTTTGTATAAAGTATGTTTTTGTGGACGTGAATTCGTCGAGCCTCACATCCCGGAAATGGTCAAAACAGGAAAGAAGCAGCAAGGTTATGAGGGGTAGCACCCTTTAGGATGTGTCCATTTCCTTCTGGAAAAGGGTGGTATCATGGTATGGAGCCCAGATACTTACTCATGTTGAAAACACTTTGTTATGATTGTGTGAATTGATTAGAGAGCGCTCTCGGAAAAAGGTCCCAAAGGACCGGGGGATGGCATATTCGGTCAGTTGTTACTCAGTTAGGAGTAACCCGGCCTTGTGTTGGTTGAGATCCGGTTTGGTTCTCGGGGATGTCCATCCAGAGGCATTCTCAGTGGCAATGGGAAGTTCCTTGGCCTGACCATTTGTTGGAAATCCAATTCCCAATACGAAACGTGTACGGTATTAGTTGTAGAACCTGCTATTCACTTATGGTGGTCACCACTGTTTGGATGGTAGCTATAGTAGGCATACGATAATGGTCGTATGTTGGCTAAGATTTATATTCTACTTTCGAAATGAATCTGTTATACACTATGCACTAATAATAATATCAAATGTTATTTTAAATGCGTATCAAGCATCTTTGACTATCATAAGGAGAAATCTCCTCCGATTCTGCGTTTGCATTGTGTGTGTGTGCGGGAGGCCTTATGGTAGTCTCATTTTTAAAAGCATTGCGAATTGATTAAAATATTCCTCTATTTTGATTTTAAAGTTAAATAAACTGTTTTGAGTTCTCACACCAGTCACATGACTGACTCGGAGTTTATTGTTTTCCTTCCTAAACTCTGGGTGCCCACCAATTTCCACACGGGCAGTCAAGAGTTAAGGTTTATCAGGATATTCTGGATATTCTGGAGTTGCTGGAGGCAAGCTGGATTGGCATGGCGTATTACTAGTTTATATAGTATTTCTTTTTCCGCTGCACTGTTTGTTGTTGTATGATGTTGTACACTCTGATGATATGTGATGATATGATGTAATGAAATGTGATGTAATGTAATAACTAATATAGTTCTTTGTTTAAAGATTATTCATTTATTATTATATGTTGTTCCGCTGCGAATTGTGAGATTCTGTTGTTGTTCTTTTTGTTTCCTTTCTGTCCGTTCTATTTTCAAATTCTCTTTTTCTATTTTTAAAATTCTTCTATCTTCTGTTTTTCTAATTCTCTGTTTTCTAAAAATTGTCTATCTTCTTTTCCCTCTATTTTTCTTTTTCTTTCTTCTTTTTCTCTCTTCTTTCTTTTTCTTAATTCTTTTTAAAACCCATAACTATTCGGTTTTTCGGCCACGAAAATCCGTACTGTTACATCTACCCTTTTTTATTTAATTAATAATTTTTATTAATTAAAACATCTTTTATTAGTAAAACTCCTTTTATCTAATAAATTTTTGTTTATCAATCACTATTATTCATTTGTACAATTTAAATACTTCCAAAAGTATTCATATACTAATCTCAATTGATATTACTATATTCACAAATCATCAACAAGATTTTCTACTTTAAAATTTTACTTTTTCCATAAGATTCGATACTTATAATTTCCTTCAAAATATCGATTTTAAAGATCTAAGTACTTTCACAAATCCATTCAAAAGGTTTAAAACTAATGTTACTTAAACATTGTCGCTACAAGCCCAAAACCTTTTTCACTTATGCTTATCTTTAAAACATTCTTTTAAAGTCTATTTGCATTCATAAGTATACTAAAAAAGAGTTAAAGACAAATATTATTAACACATTGCCAACACAAACCCAAAGCCATTTCATTTGTGCTTATCTTTAAAACATTCTTTTAAAGATCTAAGTTAATATTTGGTTAAGTTTGATAGTTGACTAATAGACTATCCAGTTAAAAATGATTGCTTACAAAAATCATGGTTTATATACTTAACTCGTTTTCAACATTCTAACTCATACTATCCCTCATCCGAAAGTAAAGCCAAGTAAGTCGGAGCACTGGTAACATATTTAAAGCCTTGCCTAGAAACTTCATCCTTAAAACTCACAGATAGATGAGTCTAACTCGTCGGCTTTTATGTCAAGTATAGTATTAATGACTTTCATAAACAAGTAAGAGATCAACACGATTAACATGTTTACGACATTCTCGACTTAAGTACACCTTGATATAGGGGGAAGCCAGTAGGTTAGAGCACTATATCTTCTATCTCTACTCAAACATCAATCTTAACACTCATAAATAGATAAGCCTACTTTGTCGGTTTTTAATGTTAAGCACAGTTAATTACTGTTCAAAGATATAATTAAACAAAACATAATTAAGCCGCTAAGTAATTCAAAACCCTTTTTTAAATCATTTATTTACAATTCAAAGCCGTTTTAGAAACGATACATATAAGTATAGTAATTTATTCGCAGAACTAGATATTTGATAAAGCAATTTATATGGTATTTTATTACATGATAATTATACTTTGATTAAACAGTCAACATGTTTTCTAAAAACTATGTATACTTAAAAATACTTATAATAGGTTTTAAAATATTTACTCAATATATTACTTGAAAATAACAAGTTTATAATTCAGTTAAAAACTTGAAAAAACTATGTTTCCCTTATATTAAAAACTAAACCTTCTTCTTCAAAAATTCATAATTAATTATTTGAAATTCATAAAAATGTCAAACCACTTTTAAAATACTCTATAATAGTAACCAAACACATGTAAAAAGAATGAAACTAAATACTTAACATATCGAAAAGTGGTCAAACTTCCAACTTTATTGCAAATAAACTTTGCTAATGGTAGCCACTAAACACCAATGACATGACAATTACAAACACAAATCTATCAAAATATGGAATGCACACCAAGTCATAGAAATAGCATTGATTCGGATATGTTCTAATTAAGTACGATAGATTATCATGACACTGCAGACGGACATAACAATGTGCAACACATTAATGACAGATGAAAATTTTGGAAAGAGAAAATAAAAATAAATAAATGAAACCTCACTGGTGGTATTATGAAATTATAGGGGAACAGTGGACTGCAAACCTTACTCCATGCAAAAAAAGAGAATCACCCGTCCAACGCCTCAATGGAGATCCCAGTGAACACTTCAAGTTTTTGAAAAAAAGCTCTCGGCTCGAAACAAACCAACAGAACAAAAAACAAACTAAGGCGTCAATAAATTGATTGATCAAGCAAGCATATATCTATTAAAATAATAGTAAAGTAGAAGAATATCGAGCTCTCTAGTTAGTTTAGAAATTTCTCCACTCTCCTTTGTTCTCTCAAAGTTCAGATATTTTATTTTCAGATCCTATAATTTATGACTTTGTTATTATTGTACTAAATATCTCACATGCTATTTACATTCAAATACTTACTTTTGAATCTACATTAATTTATAAATCTTATCTCAAATCTTTTTGAGTATTTTACATTAAAGATTATACATTGAAATTAACTACATAATCTAAAGTTCAAACTAATTGATAAACCTAGTCAATTAATATTTATTAATACATCAAATAAATTCTAAAAATTCATTGTTTCAATATACATGCCATATGTGTATTAAAAGATTAATAAAATTATTATTTTCATTGGGATACAAATATACAAATCACATAAATATTAATTACATATTTGTAATCGATAATAATAATTTTTTACAGAAGCTATTTACCTAAACAAAAGTTTATCCATTACACTATAAAATTCTATTAACTTCAAATACCTGCATTTTAAGTTATCTACAATTACATGAAAACCCTTCTAAATTCTCTACTAATATTTTACATTCATGTCTATATATTTAACTAATTGTGTAATATTAAATGTTAACTATTTGAGTAAATTCAGTTAACTAATATTCGTTAATTTATCTAACAAATCCTAAAAATATGAAATTTTATTATGTATACAATATTCACACATATGTGAAAATAATAAATTATTTCTTTATTTAGATATAAAATAATTTAAATCACATAATATGAAATGTATACATAAACAACAATAATTCTAAGTATAATTTAAAAAAAACAATAATTCTTTTAATTGCATAATATTAATATATTAAATATGACACCAATTAAAAGATTTAAAAATTAGATTAATATAATATAAAAATAATAATTCTAAATTTATTTTTAACAATCTTTAAAAGATTAATTTTAATTTACAATTTTAGGATGTGATCACACCAATTACACTTATAAAACTTAGATTATATAAACATTCTCACTTTCAGCATAATATTAAGCCTTACCCAAACAACGACTCGACTAAGTGCTGCAAAGCATTATTTTGCAATTATCAAAGTTGTAGATGTAACCTTCCACCAACAACGTAAACCTATGGTTAACTACCAAGATAAAATTGTTTAAATTTGAAAACTAAATAATATATGAAAATTCAAATCAGATCCCCATAGGATGTTCTTTTTAATTTTCTCCAACTTCTTTACATTCAACTCCTCATATTTAATTTGTCATGTTGATTATTAATTTAAATTATTAATATAAATTCAATTATTTAACATTCATTAATTCATTTATAAATCCTTTAAAAAATGACAACATTCATATTAATAGAAATATCAAAGTTAATTTATACTCAAACATGTAATAAAGGAATTTTTAGACTTTAGGCCTATTTTGAAAACTAATCATGCAAATAGGTCATGTTTTTTTTGAAATGGTACTTATATACAACATGTCACCAGTACAACATTTCACATGTCAATAAAAGTTTGAATCACGCTACGTAAGTTTCAAACTTGTGACCTCTCGCACCAAAGCCGAATCACTTAACCACTGGGACTTTGACGCTTGTCCATATTTAAAATTATTGAAAAATATATGTCATTTTTGGCAATGTCAATGCCACGTTGGTAAAAATATACTTACGATATTTCGAATGTCGCTGGTGTACTCACGCACAGGCATACATAGACATAGACATACATACATATAATGTGTGTATATATATAATATAAATGTATGTATGTATATGCATATGTGTGTGCCTGTGCATATTAGGTTTATAGGGGCAATATTTCAAAATGCGCCAGTATTATTCTAGAAAAGAACACGGGTGCATTTTCAAAAGTCGCTTGTATTGGTTATTTGTTTAATATAGATGGTTTCCAAATAGTGCATGTTTTTTTTGGATCCTGTAAAAAATTGGCTACATTTGAAATATCGCTAGTACATTTTCAACATGGCATTGACATGTCCAAACTGTCCTATATTTGTAAATAGTTTTAGAAGTGACATATTTACTTGAACAAGTTTTGAAACTGACCAAAATTTAAAAAATCATCTATAATACATGTATATCACATAAATATATATCACATAACATAAATTATTTACATATACATTATTAATAAAAATATGTATTAGGACATTAATTCACAAGAGATATAAGTTAGCGAAGATTGAACTATCAACCTTATATCTGAGTGTTACATGCCATTTTAATTTTAATTCATATATAGAAATAAATTTATCATATATTGCATACTAAAACTCTATTTTTAGTAATAATTTAAATATAACTACACTATTTGTTAATATTACCATGTGCAATGTACGGGTTACACACTAATTTTATAGATGACTAAAAAAGTACCTTGATATCTCCTAATCAACTCATAATAGAACTTTGGCTTTCTCTCTCTTAGTGCTTCTTATGATAAACATTCGCCACTCATTCTGCACAAAAGTTTCTAGATAAGCCCTACGACAACTCTTCATAACAACACAAAAGGGATCCATAACCCCTCTTCCAAAATCACTTTTGGATCCCACCTACAATAATCGTTGGATTAGAATCAAGTGGATGGATTAGATGATGACCCAACTACGACTTCATTCCTACAACAATGATGCAACTTAGGATTTTCCTAACTTTTCTTATCCATTTTGTATACCTTCTATAATCTCATTCCTATAATGAGTGATGCGACTTAGGATTTTTCATATAGTGAGGTAAGACTATAAAATAAGCATGTCACTAGTAATTTAGTCGAATCTCAACATACTAATATTCAAATTCATTTCATACGTAACCCTCTAGATCCAACATTTCCAACATATTACAATCATTTTACAACCAAATTTGCATAATACAATTTATACAAATTTTTATATTCCAAATCTCTTTTTCCAAATTTTTTAGTTATTTTTACTTTAATATTTAGCAAACTTCACAAACTGCAAAACTATTAATGGTGACAAACATATAGAATTAACAATACTCATAGTAGTTTAAGTGCTGACATCCATACTCCCCTTGTTATTCGATCCTTTTTTTTATTAAATTTGAAATACAAATAAAGAAGGAACTGAAGAAATGTTTTTGCCTTTTTCCTTCTAACCTTCCATTGGTCAAGTTTTTTCTTAAATAATTTTATTTATCCCATGAATTGAAAAGCTAGAATAAAGAGAAATCCTTATTCTAAAGATAATTTTTCTCTAAAAAAATATGATATTCTCCTTGGCAATCAATGATTTGCACCTTATGAATCATGTTGCTCCACTAGTAGAAGCTCGTCGTTGTTTGGCAATGTTGTAAGTCGCATCTCTCATAAGATTTTTATTGATACTAACAGCTTAACTACTACTGTCGTGCTTCCTTCTTTTTATCCTTATCTTTTTTGTTTTGGTTTCTTTGGTGGTAGGAAATGATGTTATGCGAAAAATGATTTTCATGATCTTGTTTTTGTCTCATATTCTCTTAACAAATAAACCATACAACCAATAAAGGTCGACCAGTTCGCTTATGTATATATTTTATGATGGGTAAAAAAAACATTATTCCCAACATAGAAGCTTTTTTCTTTCTATTTTTGATATACAGTAACTTGAGATAATCCTGATAGAACAATGAAAACTAGTTATATCCCTTCAACAGTAAGACATACCAACAAAATATATATAGTAAAGTAGCATATACAAAAAAGGCAAGGAAAAAAGGCGTTATTATTTATACCTACCTAAACACTCACTAGTGACACTTAAACTTTTAATAAAATTAAATCATGAAATTACTTCAAACACCCACCTTAAACTTAAAAGCGGATTTCGAAACAAACGCGTTATAATAAAATAAAATGTAAACCTCAAACACAATTAATTTCCATCCTTTCAAGCAGTCAGTGGAAAAAAAGATAAATAACATAAGTATAGATATTTTACCAATTCATAATAAGAGTTGATAAGTTAAGGTATTTGATTATATTTAGAATAAGCATGTAAATTAATATTTTTGTGACTTCGTTAATGTTATAGGGAATGATGATGAAACTTATTACATTTGACTAGATCATACTGCTCTATTACAATTAATTTCATTATTCGTTTTTCTTTTCTTATTGAAATAGCAACATAAGTAATAATGAACAAATAGTTTTAATTGAAGTGGTAATATAAATGTTTAATATGATTAACAATAGCATCAAATTTGGGTTGCAAATTATTTTTTACTATGTTAGTCTTAGTTGGTTACATAATTTACAAAAAAATTGAAAATAGACACACGATTAAAGTCAATACCACCATTTGTATAATGAAATTAGTTGGATTCATATTTACTAATGAAGCATTAAATGAAAAAAGGACAAGACATGAAAATTTTGGATGAAGAAACTTTTATTCGTCATTTGAAAAGGACAAGTTAAAATACTGTTAAGGAAAAAAAGTGGGTGTAGGTGGGTGGGTGAATGAAGTATTTAAATGGATATGAGGATAAATAAGTGAGAGAAGTGTTTAAGTGGGCATAAATAGTATCACCCAGGACTAAAGTATGATCCAGATGCATATATATATATATATAAATAATGAGTTTGTATGTTAAATAACTCTACATGTTGACATTATATGAATACTGAGTCATTATCCACAAAGATATGCACAATAAATTTGATGTAAGCATAAAAAATTTGATGACAATTTTGAATTTTTAGTATCAAAAGAATAAGAACTAGTACACTGACCTTTGCCTAAAACTTGTCACATTAAGTGGAAAGCGTCCTTTGTTAGTCGTTATATACGAGATCTATTTAACATTACATTATAATCAACAATAAATTTTCTTTTGATGGACGGTTCTACGTGGGATGTATTTTATACGAGACCATGGTTCTGTACTAGAAATTTTGACTATCAAACTCAAAATTTGTTATTGATTATAATGTAATTTTAAATAAATCCCATGCAGAACGGCCAATAGAGGTTGTTTTCTGCTTCATGAAATTTGCTTCCAAATAAGTGAGATAAGTGGACTAGTGCTTATTTTTTAGATGTAGAAAATTCAAAATTATCACTAGAATTTCTGTGCTTATATCAAATTTGTTGTGGAGGTTTCTTACGGATCACAATTCGAGCTGTAATCCAGTTAACATGCTAAAAATGGGAAAAAGAATCTGGAAAGATGAACAGTCTATTTCGGTAACATCAATACGTAGAGGTATTTAAACATAAAACTCAATGTTCATATCTGCATTTGCGTTATACCTTTTTCATGCCTTTTGGTCATGTTCATGCTAATTTATATATGTAAATCTTGTTGGTAGGTCCTCTAGCTGAAGCAATGCAACCCTGCTTTCAAAGTGGTATGTAATCCATTTTTTATTGTAAAATATCAATATCAAGTTAGCAGATCTCGTTATCCTCGATAAATTATTGCCTAAAGTTCATTGGAAAGCTAATGAACACAATTAGTCGTTATTTTTAAGCATTTGTCCTCCACAAAGAATTACAATATCGATAATTTTATATATACAATATAAGCATGTACACACATACATACATACATGTATGTATATGTATATGTATATGTATATGTATATGTATATGTATATGTATATGTATGTGTGTACGCATGTATGTGTATGTATGCACACACACAAGATGTTTATTCTTTACTAGGTATAGGATATGTTTGGCAGGAAGACCTATCAATAAAATTTACATACATAAATTAGCATAAACATGACTGAAAGGCACTGACAAAAGTATAATCTAACTGTAAATATGAATATCGATTTTTATGTTTAAATATCGCCACGTTTTGATTTTACCGAAGTTCCCAAGTAAACTATTCGCCTTTCCAATTTCCTTATCCATCTATTAGCATGCTAATTAGATTATGGCTTGAATCGTGATCCGTAAAGACCTCTACAACAAATTCGATATAAGCATAGAAATTTCAGTGATAATTTTGAGTTTTATTTGAATTTTCAACATCCAGAAAAGCGGCATCAGTGCACTTACCTTATTTGTTTAAAAGTACATTTCATGAATTGAAAACATCCTTTATTAGCAGTTCAACATGAGATTTATTTAAAATTACATTATAATCAACAGTAAATTTTGCTTTTGATAGTCAAAAAATTTCTTTTGATCTTTACTAGCTTCAAAGTATGTTTGTGTAAGAGGATATGAGGGAAAATGAGATCAGCAAAACCATTGTTTGTAAGACTTCACTTTCTACTATAAAAGCAACCAAAATGAAAAAAGAATGATAAAAAGGAAGAAATATAAATGTGGTGGTTAAGCACTTTCTACAATACCATTACTGGGGTTAAAAATCCAAAAACTATTCCTCGGACAATTCCAATCATATTTCAAATTAGAATACACCACATACGTTCTATAGAATACACCTTATTAGAATATGACCTCTAAGATTCGAATTGATCGTTGTTTTCACTATTAAAGGTGTTCGATGTCGAAAGTTGAACTTTCGATAGAGAACACCGGGATTTGCAGTTTAAATCACAATAAAAAACAACCAGCATAAATAGTAGAATGTCAAACCACGTAGATTGAGACATATCGTGCCTTCTGGCGATTGGCGATATATAACGATACTGAAATATATGGATTAAAATAAATGAGGATGATAACTAGTAAATCTGCTATTGCTATATTAAAGAGATGGAAATGTAAAACTATTTGAAATACATATGTGAGTAAAATTGCTTCGGTCCATTTTCTTACTTGCTGAAAACCAAGTCTATGTCCACAGTAAGTTTAAAAAGGGCATACTCCTACAATTAATTTTTTTTTGACACGTAGAATTTGTCATATTTCACCTCCAATGGATTCAAATAGGAAAATATGTATAGAAAAAAAAACAATACAAACTAAGCAGAGGACAATTTTATTAGTAAACAATGCAACATAACACTAAAATATTATATTTGGCAAAATAATGCTTGAGTTTCTTAATTTTGAATCCACGAACATGCTATCATGATAGAACTAGAACTAAAAACATCAAAAGTACTCAATATGAAATTTATTCATGAACCAGAATGTTTGAATAATTAATAATGATATAATCTTCAACAATACCTAAAAGGAAAAGGAAACATTCTAGAATAATCCATTTTATATTAAGACGATGATGATGTTATCGCTACCTGTGGTAAACTAAAATTTCCTTTAAAAATATTTAATGTTTTAGTTATTATGTAAAATGTTTTCTAAGGAGAATTATCTTGCCAATTCTACATATATTGAAGCAAAACAAACATTGTTAAATATTAAACTAAAACATTATAAGTGGGAATATCATCATCATCATATATAAGTATGGTTTTATCATTAAACATAAGTATACTTGCTTTACTAATAAAATTATTTTCAGATCTATCTATATGCTTAAGCTAAATCAACTTTCCATAATAATTGAACCCATTAAAAATGTAAAAGCAGCTCCAAAACGTATACAATCCTATAGAGACATAATCAATTTCTCATTTCACATACTCCCAAAAAAAGGATAAAAATAAGTACGTAATGATGAATATATAAGATAATAGTTAAAGATGCTTTTCATCGACCTCAGAATTATGGTGAAAGATCTCAAAGTGTGGCGTGCAATTCAAGATTTGTTATGTGCGAGTAGTAATGTAAATATAAAAGACAAAAATAGTAAGGAGACACACGATTTTTACCTAAACCTACATCCAATTAATAGGTTTGAATACAAAGTAATACTTTCTATGCTTTCCAAGTGTAGTCCCCTTCTGATTTGCAAGATAAGGTATATTTATATTTGAAAATTATTGATGTGGCCATGCTGATGCGACGTTGATGAGTGGTGGCGATAAGCTATTGGAGCTATTATTGAATGTGGGTTGTTCATCTTGTAACCGATGTTTTTGTAGTCGCGGTTAAATGAAACGTTATGGTTGATTTATGAGCTTTTAAATGGAAGTTAAGTGACAAATATTTATTAAGTGTTTATAGGGAATTTATGAGTATTGCATTGACGTTTATATGTGGACAACCAATATCTATTAAAGAGGAAATGTTATTTATGATGGTGGAAACAGTATTCATACAAAAAAATGACATTTATCATGATATTTATTATACATGAAATGGTAGATGAAAAAATGACGCTTAAACGAATATTTTAGGCTAATTTTTGTTTAGGAATAGAAAATTAATGGTGATTTTTAATGTTTTCATAAAAAGGAATCGAGGAAGAATAAATTGCTACTAAGGGTGAATGGTTACAAGAAATAATTAAGGAGCTAATAATCTTGTAAAGGATGGGTTAATCATCTTTCAGGGGATGCAACAATCATAGGAATGGTCTTAGTACTTATAACATTTGACCTATATAAGGGAGAATCATACATGAGCTTTTATTTTGAAGCATGTGTTGTGAGGGGTTCTGGGAGCACATGTTTATGGGCTTTCACGGGGTAGATCTTTGGGCCAAATACTTGGGCTATTGGACAATGTTGTAGTCTATTGAGAATACCTTATGAAAATGATTTAGAAGTTTAGTCATGTAAAGGATGGGTTAATCGTATTTCATGGGGATGGAACAGTAAGGGTATAGTCTTGGTGCTTATCCTATTTAACTAATATAGGGGAGAACTATACATGAGCTTTTATCAAGAAGCATGTCGTGTGAGGGAATGTAAAGTAGATGTTCATGGGCTTTCACGAGGTAGATCTCTAGGCTAAATACTTGGGCTATTGGACATTGTTCCCGTCTATGGAGAATATCATGTGAAAAAGGGTCCTCGAGGGTGCTTAACGATCATCAACACGACCTATTAATGCACTTTCCATATGTATCTAGCTATTCATGTTATATTATTGATTTGGATTGACTACGCCTTAAATTTGCGATTTCTATTAGTGCATTTGTAATGCGTTGTATAGTATCTACCACTTATAGTTATAGTATATCATGTACTACCACCTAAGTACTCAATTCCATAAAAAAATTGTGGTTAGAAGATTCCAAAATACAACATATGAAAGTATATATTGTGTTGACACGAAAGACCACTAGTAACTTCCATAAAATTAAAACAACCAGAAGAAGTAGTATCAGATTCTTTTAGATAATACCTATTTTATCAAAACCTATATAGTTGTTATGAATCATAAAAATATTCTTAGTCAAACATGCTAAATTTGAAATGATTTGCATATATATGTTGTAATAAATATAGCTTTCTTTAATTGTATGTTTAATGTTGGTTGTTTTATGATAAAGAGAATTTTTCTAACATATTGAAACTCAAAATTATTTCCTAGATATGACACACTTTAGGATTTTGATGCACTATGAAACAATATGTGTACTAATAACTTGTATCGAGTAAATTTTTAGGTTTTTAAGTGGTAGGTGCTATCAATGAGAGTTCGAGGTGTAATTGGATTGGACTGGACTAGATAGACGTGTGTTTATGTCCTATCCTATATGAGATTCGGATAGACACTGATAATACAAGGTATATGTTCGAACATTGTTCGTACGAGCCAATAACGGATGAACAATGCTCAGACAATAGAAAAAATCAAATATTTTCAGACGCACATATTTTTGTACATATATTCTTGTCTTATTGTGTTATAAATGATAAATGTACGACAACGGTCCAGACGGCTTATGACCTTGGACCAAGTCGGACATTAGACAACTGTACAAAATTTACACCATTAATGAGAGTATAAAATTAACGATGAGTCGTCGACAAGACTTTCTACAAACAGATTATAGGTTATTCTTATTATTATTTTTTGAACTGGTACTTTATATACAACAAATCATTGGGACAACATATCCCATGTCAATTAAACGTTCGAAAGCAAGTTTCGAACTTGTGACATCCTGCACCAAAGCCGAATCAATTAACCACTTGGACAAAGGTGCACTACACCAAATCAGTGATTTTGTAACATTTATAATTTTCAATTTCCAACACTTATAAATGTTAGTAATTGCTAACATTGAAAAAGCGTTAGGATGCCTGAAAATGCGTTAGCAAAAATAAATAATTTTCTGAATGAACTTTGCAGCACATTGGTTATATTCGCTGACATAGATAAGTGTTACAATGGTTGGTAAATCAGTAAATAATTCAATAACACTTACCCTCGTTAGTAATTTTGTACAAGTTTATTTTTCTCACGCTTATTCATTCCCATCCCCATTTCGACCGCGTATTCTTTAATTTCAATACTAGGGTTTCTCCTCTTTCGCGGCGGCTTCCCTCGGCGCCTCCAACGACATCGACGGCTTCCTTCGGCGCCTCCAGTGACATTGGTGGCTTTTCTGGGCGCATCCTCATGGACATGTATGTTAAGGAATCTTCGATGTATAGCTGGATCTTTAATTATTTCAATCATAATTTTCTGCTTCCATACCCTTGGATTTTTCATCGTATGCCACAATTTCTCACATCCCTGCATCAATTTTAAGCAACTCTTTTCTGATTGTTAAATCAGGGGAAGACGTTGCTTGAACTTAGCATCTTCTCCAGATCTGCTTGAGTTTGAAGGTAAAGATGCTACCCTTGTCGTAGTTCTGAAATCCTTATGCTTTTTGTTGAGAAAAACTTGTCTTTTTAATCGTAGGTTAAGAAAAAAAACCCGCCTATATAATTAATCTGTGATGATTGTACCATAAAGCAACACGAACCTCTGGTTACGAGCATAGAGTTGAAAACACTTTCAAATCTGGTTTTAACGATGCCATGTTGAGGTTGCTTCAAAGGTTGTTTGGTTCTTACTTTGGTTGCAAGTGTTGAAAAAACATGTAAAAATCATAGATAAGTGTTCCTTCTTGCTGAAAGCATGATTTCGCAGTTTGAAATTTGTATATATCTGATAAATTTGCATATGATTTGCTCAGTTCAATGATGAGCTTGTGAGAATATTTTGGAATTTCTTTCATGCCAGATTGACCATACTGTTGTTGATAAAGCAATATATGTGACGATTTCCCTGAATTGTGATTTTGAAATTGTTTTTCTAACAGTTCCAATTCTGAATTAATCTATGATACTTCTATATGGCCGGGTATAATAATATTGGGTCAATTATCGTTTGCCTTTGGGTGTGCCAGTCTTTAGTAGGATGCGCATCGGTTAGACAATTATTTTTACGCTGGTCGGTGGATACATTTTCTTTGAGATTTGTTTACATGAATGTAAATGCTCCTGAATATCATAGGAAACATGTTGTTCTTCTTGCTGCCTGATGATGATAACTTCTAAATTTGGCTGCACTTGTTTTTGACAAGGTTGACTCCACTTGTTTTTATGTAGCTTTACACAATTAACTTATTGATTTTCTGATTTTCATGTTGCTTCATTCCTAAACTGCTTTAATCACTCTAGCACATAATCTTGCTTATGTTATGTTCTTTTTTAAACACATCGTTATCATTTTGCTTTTGATTTTGTGTGTTTTCTACTGTTATGCTCTCCTTTAGATGATTGTTTTATAACAGTCTCCATTTTTCTTTGCTTTGTGTTACAGAATGCCCGACAACATTATATTTTGAGCATTTAACTGAAATTGCCACGGTGAGCTGATATGTCTAAAGCATTTGCAAATTTCACATTTTTTTGGATAAAATCATATTTCAATTGGTTATACATTTATTTGCCATTTTTATATTTTTGCTCTTACTTGTTCTTTGAGTGTCGATTTTCAGTTCAATAAGAACTCTAGCATAATTTAGCTATTCGTAATTAGTCAGGTATTATATTTAATATATTATATTTACTTTCCTTTTTTGCTTCTGCAGTTATGTTATTGTTATGGAGCATGACTGTAGCGTCCTTGATTACTTGTTAGATTTTATTTGTTGTTTATATAGAAAACCAGGAGCATACAGAGTGGTTACAATGCCTTTCTCAGTTAGAGAAGGAATTAACATTTTTTTAGCTGGTTTTGTGCCAACTGAGAATCTGAGGTTTCGAGAAGAGTCACTAATGTTTAAGGTAAGTTATGTGGTACATGAATTTATAGTTTTATGGTATTTTATGATATCATTTTATTCTTTCTTTAATCATGTCTGCTTTGTACGGGTGTCCGAGACACCTCAAGAAAGTGCTAAAGAAATTCAATCTTACCAGTGTTACAGATATCCTAATATGAGTAAAACTCAGGGAAATTTTAAGTTATCTGTGTGTGAAGGGGAATTCTCAGATTCTTAGACTATTGTGATGTTGGAGGAGAATGGAACTGGGAAGACAACATTTATTCGCATGTTGGGATGCTTTTTTTTAATGCTATGCGTGTAGTTTATTGAAAAGATCAACTTATAATTACCAGATATAGATTTCATGATTTTAAATTTTGATTTAACTAATGCTCAAAGATGAATTACAAAGTAAAATGCCAACAGTGTGTGATTTTTAACAAACCAAATTTATTGTTGCAAGCGTGATGAGTCTGTAATCACGTAGTTTGATCTAAATTTAAGTAATGGTCTTGTTGATTTAGTATGCAAGAATTGCACTGACTGGCCTTTGCCTCAAAGTTTCACAATTTGTTTAGAAGGTTGATAATATTAAATTACATTACATTAAGACTTATCATTTACCTTGATACATTTTTTCCCTCAATCTTCCTATTTTTACTTGTGAGTTCAAACTAAATGTTACCACATCACATGTGGCTTATTTTCATTTATAAATCTGGTGACTACAGGCTGGATTAGTTAAGCCTGATGTGGTGGAAGGCGAAGAGATCGAGATACCTAAGTTTATTGTATCATACAAACGGCAGAAGATAAGCTTTACATTTGAAGGTACTGTGAGGGAAATGCTGGAAAAAAGAATTAGAGAGTTTATTTACATCCTCAGTTTGTCTCCGATGTCATGAAGCCTTTACAAATCGAACAACTAATGGACCAAAAAGTTGCCAATCTCTCTGGTGGGGAGCTGCAAAGAGTTTCTATCTGCCTTTGCCTTGGAAAGGTACCCAAGTTTTAATTTTTCATTTTGTGTCATGGAATGATACACTTTTAATTTTATCATGTTTTAAATTCAAATCATTACTGCAATGCTTGAAACAGTGAAATTGTATGTGCAGCCTGCAGACATATATCTTATTGATGAACTAAGTGCGTATCTAGATTCAGAGCAGCGTATAGTTGCTTATAAAATAATACCTGACTAATTCGTATGTATTAAATATTCATCGTAATTATACATATTGGTATTTTTGAATTTTAAGTAGTAAAGTGATATATTTGTATGAAGTAAAATTAAAATTTACCTTCAACATACATGCATAAATGATTATGTGTATGTATGCATGTTAATAGTTCCTGATCATATTGGTATTATTGATGTTAATAGTTCCTGATCATTGTCGATTATTTGCTTTCTCTTTTCCTTTTACTAATCAGACTTCATCCATTAGACTAATGTTTGTTTGAATCATGAGCAATATGCAAAAGAATGCATAACAGCTTTGCAGTTGCAGTGGGGAGGAAGATCGGTGGGTTTGGTTGAGTGCAGAAGTTTTTGCATGGGTGGATGTCGTTGGTTAGGGTGAAGAGTTCAATGTGAAACAATCGTTTGAAAGGAAGTAGCAGTAGTGGTGATTATGTATGTTGAAGGGCAGCAAGTACTGTGATGAGGCAGGTTTGTAGTTTGTAATGTAGATGTAGGGAGGGTTGTTTTTTGGTTGAATGGTTGAGTTGAAGGCAGCTGCGTGGAGAGGTAGGTGGATGTATATGGTAGAAGAATGCAGTTATCAAGTTGGAGGTTGTGTGTGTTTGAAGTCATTTGTATGGCTATTGTGATGGGTTTGGGATGGTGTTCAGGGGTGTTTGTGAATGGTAGACAAGGGTTTGTAGTAGCAGTTGCGTTGAGGCAATGCTTGTGGTTAGTGTGATGTTGGTTTTTTTGCAAGTTTGTGGTTGGGTTTTGCTGTGGTGAAGTGGCAGTTTAGACAGTTTGCAAGTGTGATGAGCAGAGGCAATGGGAAGTTGATGACTTGATAGGTTGTTTTAAGTATGTATTGGTAATAGTTGATGGTGCTATGGTACCAGAAGTTGGTCAGAGGCTAAATGGTATAGTATTGATGTTGTTTGTTGAAGGGAAAATGAGGGAAAGTGGTAGTGCCTGCTGTTGCTTTGTAGAGCTGCTGTGGTGTGCACTATTGTTTGATTGGCAATGAGGATGTAGATGGTGTTAAGTGGCTGCTTGGTTGATGTTTGATGAACTGCAGTTGGTGGTATGGTGATGACTGGAGTGTATCTGATGGTGGTGCAGAAAAGAGGTGGAGTTGATAGTGGGGTGGTAGTCTGTGCAGAGGGTAGACAGTGAAGTGATGTGGACAGTGTTGTAGTAGCAGTGAGAAATGGTGGAGGTAATTGGGATTCCTTCCCTGATAGAGCAGCACTTCTTGCATTATTTGCTTCTGCGTCTTTTTCTGTAAACGCGGCGACATGCAACAAAGCGGATAGAGCAGCACTTCTTGCATTCAAGGATTCCTTCCCTGATAAAAGCTTTTACCACTCGTATCCAGACTGGGTAGCAAACTCAACAAATGATTGCTGCAATTGGTATTTTATGTTGTAATAATATCTGAATATATGTCATTGTGGTATTTTAGATATGTAAATAATTGTTTATGATATATTATACTACATTTGCAGAGTGTTTAAACTTTGCATTGAATATGTATGATAAATTATTTGTGATATGGAAACCATTATTTGCAGAGTGTTTATATTTAAACTTTGCGTTTAAGTTTTGGTATATATATGCGTTACTAAATAATCATTTTCCAACACTTATAAGCGTTATCGTATATTTCTGTACCAACACTTATAAATGTTACCGTATATTTCGTTACCAACACTTATAAGCGTTACCGTATATTTCGTTACCAACACTTATAAGCGTTACCGTATATTTCTGTACCAACACTTATAAGTTTTACCGTATATTTCGTTACCAACACTTATAAGCGTTACCGTATATTTAGGTACCAACACTTATAAGTGTTAGTAATACATACGTTTGTAACACTTATAAGTGTTACAAATCTGGCCGCTCCATTCCTCACTGTCCATTAGTAACACTTAAAAAGTGTTGCTGAAATTATTTGTAACACTTATAAATGTTAGAATTTTCCTGTTTTGGTGTAGTGGTGCTTGTCATAAGTTATTATTTATAATGCGTAAAAGTAGTTTGTGCGATCATTGTTATCTATTTGAGTGCTATAAAGATACTCATATAATAAACTTTCATATTATGGGTTTGGCATATGTATCCATTGACTTGATTATAAACTGGTATTAACTGGTGACTATGGTAAAATTGATTTCTTATTTTTATATTGTAAGATAAATATTATATTTATCGTTTAAGATGAATATTTGATTTATTTAAATAATATGCATATCGGTAATTTTCTTGACATGCAATAAGGGAACATTTATATTCATTAGTGTTATTAATTATTTGAAATACCTTGTTCCGTTTCTACAGTTTAAGACTCTAAATTTTAGATCCATCCGTATTCATATTACTAGAGGCATTTGTTAATTTCCTTCAACATCTTCGATTCTAATAGCGTATTTCGGGAGGTATGGTACTATATTGGTTGTATATGCAAAGGTAAGTACATATGTGATATCATTGGTTTCTAATTGGTATCTTTCAATAATAATAATATAAGGGGAATTTTTTTAATTTTATGTAGTATTAACGATTTTTGGAGAAATACACAGTATATGATAATACACACATTCAAATTCATAAATCTAATTAAAGAAGTGATTTGTACGATAGGCTCCCATTTCTAATTAAAATAGACAAAAAGCCCGTACTAAAACGAATTTGTAAACAAGTCCTCATTCCACCATCTTCTTCTTTGTTGCATGTTCTTCTTAGACCTATTTTAGCACATCATCCTAGAATTTAATTTGAATCTTTAAATGCAATAATTTTTTTTGGAAGCGTAGGATTAATAAATAGTTTCACTATTAAATTACAAATTTTACTATCTTTCTAGTGATGAACATTAGGCATTATGCATGCATAAAAGATCGCATTTCTAGAATTCCTTTTTTAAAAATTTGATAATTTTTAAATAATTATTGTATTGAAGATCCAACGACACCTTCCAAAGTAATAAAGTAATAAAACAAATAGAAACTAATTCAAAAGGTCAAAAAATTAATTGCTTGGCATTTATGCTATTAATTCCCATATCTTAAAATGTCATTTTAAGGCTTAAAATTTGATAAAATTTACGTAAAACGATATTTAGCTACTTAAAACAACATTCTTTAATTAAAAATATAAGAACAAATCATCTGCATAATTCATATGCAGTTGATTGCTACATCTTACGAAAATGGTTTTAAGGCTTTAAAATCATTAAAATTTACTAAACAATATTATTCAACTTTTTTATGACATTTATTCAAGCGAAGTACTCATAATGACGTCTTAGGTGCTCAAACCCATGACCTTCAAAATCTCTTTTAATGTGTCATACCTTTAAAAACTTATCTGGAGGCTCTAAAATATTAACGCGCTTAAAACAACATTATTACACTAAAAATGACAAACCCCAGATAAATCAAAAACGATATGAACAGATCTAAAAATGATAATGAAAGTATGAATACAGAAGATTTTAGAGTGATTATCTCAACTCATTGCCTACGTTCGGTATTAATTTTATTTTCGATGATTTTGCATAAGTACAATCGAGTTACAAAGCTTTTAGATCAAGAAACCTATTAAAATTCGAGTTCAATGGCACTTCGTGGAAAAATAGAGATAGAAATTCCAAAAATCCCTTTTTCTTTGATAAATGATGGATATTTTTAGGTGAATTAACCAATCAAAGTCACTGGCTTATGGAAGACTGAGTAAAAGGCAGATGCACTCCTTCAGGAATGAAGAACGGGCAAAACTTGTAAGTCAAATAATGTCGATACGATATAATCATGTTGATGCCGATGTTATTTTGCATATAGTATCTTTGATATTTTCTCTGTTCAAGTCTTCAAGTTTCATTAACAAAATTTCTCTTCCAAATCATGTAGGTACTAACGTTATTTGTCCTACATGAATCTTTTCTTTTTCTTTAAAGTACATGCTTTCTTATTCTATAGTGCAAAATAAATACCACTTCACAAGAAAACTCGGTAGTGACGTGATTGATCATGTTGTCACCGACATGATTTGAATTATGCAAATCTTACCAAATTTCTCGTACTTCTTGTTTTCATAATTCCTGACATCTCTTGAGCTTCTCGATCCATTCGTTTATTATCTTAAAGTCTAGATTCATAAAGAATGTTGGTTCAAATGTTGGAGAACACTTACTCCCTAAAGTATGCTTTCGTGTAAACATATCATGCTTTTGATCAAGACAAACGATCAGAAGCTATTTGCAAAGAAATATTGCATCGATCAACTACCATCTTGAAGTGTCGCGTCTATACCAAGAACGTCGGTTCATTTCATTGCATCATTGCCAAATAGCTTCTATCAGCAAAGAAAATCTTCTGGAAGCTACACCCTCTCTTGGTATGGTAGTGTTATCCAGCCTTTTAACCAAGTAATATTTGGGTAGACATGAAGAATTAAACTTGGAAACTATCAAGGTAGAAAGACTAGAGAGATGGCCTAGGATTCCAGAAATCAAATGCAAATAGAATTATGGAGGCAAAGACCAAGCCAACATAAGAAGTAAAGCACAAGGTTCCACCAAAGTGGTGAATTGATACCAATCCAATGTCCTGGATCGGTACCAATCAACAAATCATCCTCCAAAATTGCACCAGCTCCTCTTACTCACTCTACTTGATGCTAGAAGTCTGTTACAAGTGTTATTTTGTTGATCCCATGCAATTCTCTATCGATCTCCATGGGCACTCAAAATCAGCAACTCCATTCTTCTACCGATGCATCATTTGGACTTAGAAACTAGCTAATTATGTTGCAAACAAGTCTTAAATCACGAAGCTGACCATAATCAAAATAAGATAAGGAGTTGAAAATCGTCCATATAGAGAATTTAAGGATCAGTACCAATCTAAGTCCATAGATTGGTATTGATTCGTCATAATTACTGTAGTGTTCACCTATTTTCTTAAGGAAATACTCTATGGTGTGGAAAATGAGGTGGAAATCACGGGGCCGAGATTTAGGCTTCGTATGTCTTTAAATAGAGGGACAGAGCTCATTATTGGGGAAATTTTTTATGGCTCTCTCTACTCTGGTTTCTTGAAATCACCAAGGATTTATATCAATCCATAAGAACAACTGTCTGTAATCCAATGATAGTAGTTATAAAATCACTAAATGGATGTAGGTCAAGATTACCCGAACCACTATAAATGTTGTGTGTTCTTTTCTTTCTTATTTTCGTTTATTTCTTCACTTTTTATTCTCTATGCAATCATTTGGGTATTTGTGCCATTTTTGGTTCAAACATTTTGGTGTTCATCGAAAATTGAACTTAGGTTACTTGGATCCACTATCTACTATTGGATTTCTTAGATCCAAGAGATAGATCAAATCTTCCAACCTTACTACTTTAATATTCAGATTATCAACAATCTAAGTGAAGTTATAGGCCATGGCCCTATCAAGGAAAAAACGTGCGACAACTTCTAAAGCTTCTAATGATGTTGAGAATCAAAACACTTACTGTGTGGATGAATTTACCCAACCAGAACAAGCTAAGATCCAGAATCCAGAACTTACCCAACTAGAACTTATTGAAGTTGTAACCAGAATGGAGATGGATCATATGATGGATCATATGATGTAGCATATGGAGGATAGATTCTAAGAGACTTGAAATGAGATAAACCAAAAGATGCAACCGAGATGGAGGATTCTAAATGAACTAACTTAGAACAACCGTAGGAGGAGTAGGGTGGACTTAAACTATTTAAGTTTAGAATCTAAAAGTTGCTCATCATCCAAGCAAAGAAGGAAAGATAAAATGTAGAAGAAGATGCCAAACACAACTCGAACTTCAAATCAAGGGATGAGATAAAATCATGGTTCAAGTTTGTGAATCGGTACCAATCCAACTTATGTTAGAGATGGACTTCCTTCTTTGGACAGTGGCGTGGATGTGACTTCTGGACATGTTGATGATCATAATTTGGAATATCAAGCTACTTCTAATGATACAATGCATGGGAATCAAATAGGAGGGACAGCTAGATGAATGGATCTCTCGGAATCGAGAGATATTAGGTATCAAGAGCCTACCTAAGAGCATTCTTCGGGGTGAACACTCAGGGTGAACTTCAATTACCACCATTTAGTCGAATTTTTAAACTCGGAGACTTGGAAGATATGGGCAGAAGATTTATAAGTAAAAACTGGTTCAGAAACAATAATGAATGGGGTACTTCTCCTAGTCGGAATCCATTTACTGAGAACATTATGCATGTGAAGTATCCAATGAGGTTTGTTATGCCAACAATGCCACTGTATGGTGGAAAGACAGATCCAAGGCAGCACTTGATGAAGTAAGAATGGCATATTGACTTTTATGGAGGATTTGATGCCGTGAGATGTCGTTGCTTTCTAATTTTTCTAGAGAGAGTAGGGACGATGTGGTTCCCTTAGCTCCTACCAAGATCCATATCATCATTCGTCGAGTTATCGTGAAAACTTATTTAGCAATTTTGTGTACACAGTTCACGTTCGAAGGATGTGATGTCATTATCAAACCTCTTATAGGGAGTGGAAGAATTGTTAAAGGATTTCTTGAACCAGTTTACACGGCTATGATGGAAGTAACAGATCCCAATGATGGTGTGGTGTTGATGGCATTGATTGGGGGATTCATCTCGAGACCGACTTCGGGAAGTGGTTGGAAATAAAATCGTCATCGACGATGCATATTTCTACAAGAAGGCTAACTAGTTCTTACATTTGGAGGAGGCATACAATCATCCTTGAAGAGACGAGGCTAGGAGTTCAGCTGAAGTGTTATAGAGCAACATTGCTATAAAACTATCCAGAGGGAGTTTCGGGAATGTGGATGTAAACATTGGAAATAAGAGTAATGGTCAGAAAGAGAATGAAAATGGGGCAAAAAAGTGAAAGCTTGATAATAGAAATCATCCCAGGATTCCTAAGTATGATAATTATACCGAGTTGAATAACTTAATCGAGAATATCTATCTAGCAACTTAAGGTACCTAGCAGCATAGAAAGCCGGCTTCGAGGGAGTCGATTGAGAAGGAGAAGAGATTTGGCAAGTTCTGCAAATTTCAGAAGACGTGCGGTTATAACACCAATGTGTATGGAGACTTTCATGATATGGTCAAGGAGTTAATCCATAAAAAGAAGTTGCAGTAGTTTGTAAAAGCCCAACAGGGTGGTGGGCAAAGAAATTCTAACCCTCATGAGTCATCTACCCAACGGGAGCAACCTGGGCCTAGTGGTAAAGAGCCTAAGTATGACGACCCACCTTTCTGACCCCTGAGAACGACACTTAATACATCCATCGTATTCATATGCCGTTACCCAAGTATCTGAAAGATGAGTTGTCATGGGACAAAATATAAGAACACAACAATAATCTCACAACGAAACGGTTAAATATAACATAAAAATAAGACAGTACATAAGGTTACTCCCAACATGGAGTTATCAGAGTTACAACGAAAGTACTACTATTAGTCTAGGTAGTTATAACAACTTGCCTTTAAATATACATACATAGAGCCAACATCTCATAACAGCAGAGATAAATAGCTAGATAGATAAGGAGCCTCCTGCTCATCCACCATCTTCAAAAGAGCCTATAGAAATCTATCATTTTTGGACTACTCAAATATAAATGAGTACCCGAAAGTTAAGGGAAAACAAACAATTTGGGTCAGACAATACATCCGGTATGAGTAAACTCCAAAAAATAGAACATACAAAATAACTAGTGTGACCACATTACAAAAACGCAGAACGGATTTTTCCCTCATAAGGACAACATCCTAGTAAACAAGAATGGACACAAATAATTAAACAACGCAAAGAGTGCAAGACGCTTCCCGATGCAATTAAGAAAGGATCAATCCAAAGATTTGAATAAAAAATAAGGAAAAGGAATTTTTCCAACAATGACTAAGAGGGTGCGCCCCCCTTATCGAAAGTATACCTCTAGAAAATATACTTGAGAACTACGATGGCTCTCGAAAACCTCCAAGCCGGACCCCGCCAACCTTATCGAGTATCTGAGTATTTCACATCTCCGTGCACATACAACCGAAACCAATCTATAGTAGATGTGAAAATACCCTAATAGGAGCAAGCCCACATTCCCTGGCCCCTACTCGCTCTTTATTTAGTCATTTTCGATAAAGGATATCAATGCTCTAAACGAGCAACAAATCGTCTTAGATCGACGAAATAAAAACAAAAGAAAGAAGGGTATTGAAACTGATAGTTAAGATATCAACTATCAAGGATAACAAAATGATTTCATATGGAAATTAAATCTTATACTCTTTCAATGCTTGGAAAATATCCATATATTTATCTCATCGGTATAAGTATATTCAAAAAACATTTGGGAGGATTTCATATTTCAAAAGCATACTTAGATGGGTCAAAAACAACTGTCTATAAGAAATGCGAATGTTTTCTATTATAATTATAAAGATCATTTATGGAAATAAAATCTCCTACACTTATCACATTTTTAATATTCTTGACTCACTCTACCGCTCGTCTAGGAACAAAGCCAGGTAAGTCAGGGCACTGCTCCTAGCCTTGCCTAGACACTTCGGTTCCAGATCTCACAAATAAAGGATCAATCTACTCATCGGCTTTTAATGCCAAGTATAGGACTACTTACTTTCCATAAATAACCCACTTAAATCATTATATAAATTTTGAAGCTCTTTTAAAATATTTTAAACAACGATTTAAAACTTCCATTCAAATCATAACATAAACTCATCATTTTAAAAGAAGAATACGACCAAGAGGGTGAAGCTCCCTCTTAATCAAATGAGATGCTAAAAGGGGTGTTATTTCCTTTTAACTAAAAAGTCACTAAATGTCAATCCTAAGTTAAAAGTTGGTGTAAGTTCCCTTTAACTAAACATCAAAGTTATTGCCCATAAACTGGCCGAGCACAAATCAAACAACCAAATAAGAATAATAATAAAATATAATAACAGACTCATTATTATTAACAATTTACAATCAATAGTTAACAAAATGTAACATCCTCGGATTTTAGCCCAGTCTAATTTGATAAATGAATTAATTTTTGAAATTAATTTTTGAATTAAATAGAGTTTTTTCAAAATAAAATAAAATATTAGTTGTTTTTAGATATTAATTTTAAATTTAGTTGAAAATTAATTTGAAGATTTGGGAATAATATCTAAATTGTATTTGAATTTCCAAATTTAATTAGATGTATGTTTATTTATTTAAATAAATGGGTTATCATTTGAAATTTGATTTGAAGTCTAAATATAAATGTATTGAAAATAAATTTGATTTGGAATTCAAGAATGAATATTTTAGAAATAAAATTGGATTTATTAATGTTATATTTCCAAAGGACTAATACATATGGATATATATATATATATATATATAATTATTTTTGTAATGAATAATTTTATTTCAAATCATTTGTTTTAAACTGTACGAGTACAAAATAGAATGTAAGGAAACAAAATAGATAAACATATCACATAATTATGATAAAATAAGGATTAAAAACTAAAATATAAACATATGAAGATATAATTCATAATTAATAAGTAAAAACATGAAACTTATTTCATAAATTAAAATAAAGCAAAGGGCTAAACATAAATCTATAAATAAATTCAAGACAAGGATATAAACATAAATATACAAAATTTTACAAGAGTAAATTATTTAAAATGCATTTAAAACATTTGTAATTAAATTAGCTTGCATAAAGACAAGTGTCAAAGTTATCTATTTTCATTTTTAAAATAATAAGAGAATTCAAGCTATGTATCTATACATCTATACTCTCTTCTCAGTTTTCTTTCTTGCCTCTAAAATTCTTGAAAATAAAAACAAATGATAAATGAAAATCAAAACAACAAAGCAGTTCAAAACAAAAATCAAAATCAGATCAGTGCAACCAGATCAATGCAAAGGTCAAAGAAAATTAAAACTGAAGCATCTCAATATTAAAACCAAACTTCAGGCATTTCAAAGGAATAAAATCAAAATCTGGAAACAAGGAATCAATGCAAAATCAACCTGGAAGCAGTTCATCCTGGAAGAAAATGCAAGTTTCAGACTGGAAATCAAAATACAAAATAAAAGAAAATTTCAACCTGAGTTTAAAGCTTCAGGCAAGCTAAACAAAATCAAAGTTCAAGGCAAATTTCAAGTTTCCAGACTTCCTTTCTGCTTCTCTGTTGGCAAATATACAGATGAGCAAACTAACCTTGAACTTGCTATCGTTTGTGTGTATGAATATGTCTATATATATTGTGTACATATTTGTTTACAGTCATCTTTATCTCTGTTAAACATTTATAGGCTAAAGAACAATATGAAAAAAAATCTATATCTCCTTAAATAGACATTATTAGATTATGATTCTTGAATGAAAAAGGATTGTAATGGTGTAATGTTATTTTTAAAAATAAAAACAAGTAGAGATACTGAGTAATTCACCTGGAAATTTGGAAATACAGTACAAACTCAGAACATCCTAAAATTTGATTATCACATTTCTTAGATTTGATTATATAAATTGAATCATATTCGAAAATGCTAAATTTTGATAATAAAATCAAATTTTTTAGATTAGTATTGGTTGTGAAATCTATAGTTGAACAAAATTGACAATTTTATCAAATTCCAATGATCAACAATGAATTGTGGATTGGGATTAATGGTGATGGAGGCTTGGGTGTTGTAGATTGGGGGGAAAATAGCAAAAAAAAGTTCCTGATGATCGATGCGGCGTGATGTCGATGAACTAGGGTTCATGTTCCAGTTTTGTTCGAAGGGGGAAACACGATAATTTCGTCGTCACCGTTGTGTCGAGTCGCACCAGACCGGGGGGTTTAGATGCATAGGTGTGTGACGAAGTTTTGGTCAGGGTTGTGTGAGTGCTGGCGGTCGGTGGCATCGGGGTGAGGGGGGTTGTTGATCAGATGTTGTTTCCAGGTTTAAGTTGAACAGCTCGATTTTGTTTTCTCGATCGAATAATCAATCTGGGTTGTTAATTGTTTGAGATGATCATAGGCGACTTATGGGAGGTTGTAGTGTTGACCGGAGGTGCTTCGATCGTCGGTGCATATGCACCGGTATCATCGTGTATATGTGATTGTTGAAGGAAGAAGAAGCAATTTGGGTCTCGGGTAAATGGGATCATGGCTCGAGTGAGTTGCCGAGTTCATTCGTGCAAGTTTAATAGTGGCTCGAGTGAGTTACTTGGGGAAGACTCGAAGCATTTTGCCATCTGTTAGGGGAAGACTCGAAGCAGGTTTTGAGCATATATGCAAAACAGTTTTTGTTTTGAAAAAATCTCTAACTTTTAAACATTTTTAAAACATGTTTTCAAATGATGGTTTGATTAAAGCTCGGATTAATTAAGGATTCAAATAAGAGATTTCTAAAGTAATTAAATTTTTATTTATTCAACTTGTTACATTTTTAAGTATTTATATTAAATGAATAATGTAATTAAAAAGGATAATTAAGATAAAATGCTATCTTAACCTTTTAAAGTAATTAATGTGATAAGGATGATTTATTAAATAAAGTTAAAAGATAAACAAAAGTGATTAATAAAGATAAAAAGATTTATCTTTTGAGTTTATCAAATAATTAATGGTTTGTTAATATAATTACTTAAAAGGTAATTACGTAATTAATTACTTAATATTAAGGATTAATTTAATAAGTAATTAAGGTAAATTAATTTGTAATTAATAACTAATTAATTAAGAAGTAATTAATTAATAAAAGTAATTAAGAGTTAATTAATTAACAATTAAGGATAAAATAATTAAGAAATGATTAATTTAATTAAGGTGATTAAGACTTAATCTATAGTAATTAATGATAGTTAATCATTGATTAAAGATAATTAATGAAAGTAATTATGTGGTTAATTAATTTAAACCACACGATTTATTCATCTTAATTGAAGATGTTTTATTGTTATTGAATGTTGTGTATTGGATTGATATCTCTGTTATGTGATTGTGATGCTATGTGATATGAATTGCTTTGTGTTGAGCTGTGATATCTGTGATGAATATGCTGCTGTGTGAATATGAAAACCCCTTGGGCCGTAAAACGACATTTGAATTTTGATGCGACAGGGAGTCGGATTCCAGTTGGTTATCCGAAACCCACATCGAATCGTAATAGTAAATCTTTGTAATTGATAAATTTACTTTATCTGTGAATCTGTGAATGAAGATAAGCGTTATAGATTATACCGCTTATCGATATTGATATGATTGAATCTGTGATGATTAATGTTGTTGCACTATTGTGCAAAACCCCTGGACTACACTATACACACACAAAGATGGATTTCACGAGGAAATCGGTTAAGTCACAAATATTTTTGAAATAGTTTTAAAAGTTTGAATTTTGAATCCAAACGGTTTTGGAAATGGAATTGGCTTAAATCAGAAGAGCTTTTGAAAAGTAGTTTTAAAGATGAAATTATTTTGAACAACTTGTTTAAGTTTTGAAATTTAAATGATTTGTTTTAAATTTAAATTAAAGATTTGGAATTGAGTTCCATAAGTATATGTTTGGAAATTGATAAGAATGTATGTTTTGAAATTTGGTTTGAAAGGTTTTTGCAAATTTTATATAATATATATGGATCATCTTTAAAGTATTTCAAGAGCATTACTTTGGAAGTCTGAATTTAACCCAAGTTTTATACTTGAAAGGCTTTAGCTTGTGCAAATATAATCGAATTTTTCCGAGACAAAAACTATTTGTTTTCAATTAATAATAGATTTCATATAAGGAAAGGATTTCCAATTTGTGTGGAAAGATTTCAAATCGAATTGAAATAGTTTTGAAAACTGTTAACTGATCATTGTGAAAGATAGTCAAACCTTGATTTGAAATTGAAGAGCATTTTAAATGGTGTATCTTTTATATAAAAGATTTGGAATGGAATTGTTTTGTGGAAATGATTTTGAAAGCTATGAATTCAATCTTTGATTTAAAGATTAGATGAGTTAATCCAATTTGAAAGGAAAATTGTTTGGAAAACGGCTATGAATGAATCTTTGTTAAAGATTGGTGAAGTTTGTTTTCAAATTGAAAAGGGGTCTAAAAAGCATATCTTTTGTATAAAAGATTTGAATTGGGAAGATATTAATGAATCTTTGTGAAAGATTGGTAAACTTTGTGAACTTTGTGAAGTGAATCTTTTGTTCAAAAAGATTTGTATATGGTAATTTGTTTAACTATTTGAAAGAAAAGTTTTGGGCAATAAGTTGTGACTTAACTGAAATCCCATATCCATATGTTTTTAAATATTGCGCTCACTATTCGGTTTAGCCGGGAGAGGACTTTGTGTCATATATCCCATTCGGAATTGTGATATGACGTTATGGATAGCAATTGAAGACCGGTGGTGAAGACCAGATATTTTCAAAAGCGAAAGGATAACCCGTCGAATGTCTCTGCGTCGAATGGCCCCCGGTATAGAGATTTGAGCACCCTTTGTGATGGGAAGTATGAACGTGATTAGGGATTATCCGGATTTGCAAGGGCTTCTTTGTTAAGTGCCTTCAGTTCTGTTCGAACCCGGAACAGACTTGTATGGATGTGTGTATGACGTTACACTTTAAGATGTAAAGCTGGTTTCTATCAAATACATTTCTGTTTGGTGGCGGAGATTTATTCTCTTAGCTTAACACCCTTCTCTGAGACGTACAAGCTCAGAGGTTATGTAGTTGATGGTTACTAGTGATACATTCCCAATTTGGTAATGTGGCACACGAAGTGCTGCTGATCATTTGTTGATCGAAGCATGGCTTTGTGGAAAAGTGTAGCTTTGTGGACGAGACTGCATCAGGACCTCACACCCCGGAAATGGTCGAAATAAGAATGTTGCAGCAAGGTTTTTAGGGGTCGCGCCCCTAAGGTATGTCCATTTCCTTCTGGATAAAAGGTGACATCATGGTATGGAGCCCAGATTCTAACCTATGTGGTTGCTACCAACTTATTGCTTTGTGGTTGTTGGTTGAGAGGCGCCTCGAAAAAAGGTCGGTAACGACCGGGGATGGCATACTTGTGTGGTAGTTACCTATGTTATAGCTTGGTTAAAGCGTGAGGTAGCGTCAGCCTTGTTAGCAGAGATCTGGTTACGTTCTCGTGGGCGTCCTTCCAGAGGCGTACCCATTTCGGTAAGCAAGTTCCTTGGCCTGACCATTCATTGGAAACCCAATCATCCAATACGCGCCCTTTACGATTTCAATTGTATAACCTGCCATTCTTAAATGGTAGCTATAGTAGGCATATGACGAAATGTGGTATGCTGGCTAAGATTGATATTATACTTTCGAAATGTTTTCTGCACTATGCACTAATAATAATATCAAAATGGTTTTCGCGTATCAAGCATTTTTGACTGTCATAAGGAGAAATCTCCCCCAAGTGTGTGCTTGCATTGTGTGCGTGGCGGGAGGCCTTATGGCAGTTTCAATTTCCAAAAAGCATTGCGGTTTTCAATATTTTAAAATCTTGGCTGTTGTTTTAAAGATAAAACTGTTTTGTTTACTCATACCAGTCCCATGACTGAACCGGAGTTTATTGTTCCCTTCCTAAACTCTGGGTGCCCATAATTTTCCACACGGGCAATCTAGAGTTGGGTTTTTCAGATAGTAGATATCGATTCAGTAGCTTTCATCTTTCTCTTTGGAATTCTTTGAAGACTTTGGATATTGAAGTCTTTGGTTAGGACGACTGACCGTGCTTAGCTTGGTGCAACTTGATGGTGGTTCGAGCTATCTATAGAGATTGCTGATATTAGTGTTTCTTTTGGAGTTTCAAGTTCTAGTTGTTTCCGCTGCTAGTTCATTGGTGTTTCCACTGTAGAATTTCATTGTATCTCTGATATTGATCATTATTGTACATTTGGATATTGTATCATTGGAGTTGTATATGATATTCATTCTTTTCTTCCGCTGTGTTGTTATACTTAATGTGTTATAATCTCCGACGAGCCCGATTCGACGTTTGAATCTGCGACACTCGAGTACAAGTAAAGTACGGGTGTCGATTTTCGAAGGTCGAGTCAGGATCGTTACAGTGGTATCAGAGATGAAGGTTGAAACTTTAACCCAGGAGTGTAACACATTAGGTAACTCATTAGAGATAGGGTGAAGTATACCCTAGAATGAGTATATCCTTAAGATATTCATTCGTATGCCTCAATAAATTCTCTTACTATCCACTGATAGTGAGTATGTGTGCAAGAAGAGGACGAGATAGGGGATAGGGAAGTACCACTTCATATGGTCAATGCCCTGTAACAACGGAAACAATCTTTTCCTATCAATCTCTTTTGTTCATCATCTTTACTCAATTCTTTGATGGTTCCTGGCAGCTCCAGGAAGAAGCTTTAATATATTTGCATGGGACACAAACTCCAGATGGGTCAGAATTATTTGTTTGGATGAATTGTTTGCTTTGGTTGCTATGGTTGATAGGTATATTTTGGTTGTTTAAACTAAAATTTTTGGATTGCATCCATATATCTGTTTATTTTGTTGGGTCCAGGTATATTCTACGAGTGGTTAGTTATCGTTCGAACTAACCAATGCCCCTGTATATTTCGTAGTTCTGGTGACCTGAGTATCTTGATTTGTTCTTGTATCCATTATTGATATTCTGATTTGGGAAGCCAAATGCAGAATAAATATTCAGTTTAATCTAGTGATTCATCTCTTGATCTTTTTATATTCTTTGTGGTCTCCCTGCTTTCAAATTTCGAGGACGAAATTTTCTTGAGTGGGAATCGATAACATCCTCGAATTTTAGCCCTGTCTAATTTGATAATTGAATCAGTTTTTGAAATTAAATTGTGAATTAAATAGAGTTTTTCAAAATAAAATAAAATATTAGTTGTTTATAGATATTAATTTTAAATTTAATCAAAAATTAATTTGAAGATTTGGGAATAAAATATAAATTGTATTTGAATTTCCAAATTTAATTAAATGTATGTTTATTTATTTATATAAATGGGTTATCATTTGAAATTTGGTTCGAAGTCTAAATATAAATGTGTTGAAAATAAATTTGATTTGGAATTCAAGAATGAATATTTTTGAAATAAAATTGGATTTATTAATTTTATATTTCCAAAGGACTAATATATATGGATATATATATATATATAATAATTTATTTGTAATGAATAATTTTATTTCAAATCATTTGTTTTAAACTGTACGAGTACAATAGAATGTAAGGAAACAAAATAGATAAACATATCACATAATTATGATAAAGTAAGGCTTAAAAACTAAAATATAAACATATGACGATATAATTCAAAATTAATAAGTAAAAACATGAAACTTATTTCATAAATTAAAATAAAGCAAAGGGCTAAACATAAACCTATAAATAAATTCAAGACAAGGATATAAACATAAATATACAAAATTTTACAATTGTAAACTATTTAAAATGCATTTAAAACATTTTTAATTAAATTAGCTTGCATAAAGACAAGTGTCAAAGTTATCTATTTTCATTTTTAAAATAATAAGAGAATTCAAGCTATGTATGTATACATCTATACTCTCTTCTCAGTTTTCTTTCTTGCCTCTAAAAATCTGGAAAATAAAAACAAATGTTAAATGAAAATCAAAACAACAAAGCAGTTCAAAACAAAAATCAAAATCAGATCAGTGCAACCAGATCAATGCAAAGGTCAAAGAAAATTAAAAAACTGAAGCATCTCAATATTAAAACCAAACTTCAGGAAACTCAAAGGAATAAAATCAAAATCTAGAAAAAAGGAATCAATGCAAAATCAACCTGGAAGCAGTTCATCCTGGAAGAAAATGCAAGTTTCAGACTGGAAATCAAAATACAAAATAAAAGAAAATTTCAACCTGAGTTTAAAGCTTCAGGCAAGCTAAACAAAATCAAAGTTCAAGGCAAATTTCAAGTTTCCAATTGTTTTTAAATTCAAGCTTCTAGACTTCCTTTCTGCTTCTCTGTTGGCAAATATACAGATGAGCAAATTAACCTTGAACTTGCTACGATATCTTGATGCTATTGATTGTATGAATGTTAAGATGCTTGCATGTTTGTGTGCATGAATATGTCTATATATATTGTGTACATATTTGTTTACAGGTATCTTTATCTCTATTAAACATTTATAGGCTAAAGAACAACATGAAAGAAATCTATATCTCCTTAAATAGACATTATTAGATTATGATTCTTCAATGAAAAAGGATTGTAATGGTGTAATGTTATTTTTAAAAATAAAAACAAGTAGAGATATTGAGTAATTCACTTGGAAATTTGGAAATATAGTACAAACTCAGAACATCCCAAAATTTGATTATCATATTTCTTAGATTTGATTATATAAATTGAATCGTATTCGAAAATGCTAAATTTTGATAATAAAATCAATTTTTTTTATTAGTATTGGTTATGAAATCTATAGTTGAACAAAATTGACAATTTCATCAAATTCCAATGAAAAATAATGAATTATGGATCAGGATTAATGGTGATGGAGGCTTGGGTGTTGTAGATTGGGGGGAAAATAGCAAAAAAAAATCCCGATGATCGATGCGGCGTGATTTCGATGAACTAGGGTTCATGTTCCAGTTTTGTTCGAAGGGGGAAACATGACAATTTTGTCGTCGCCGTTGTGTCGAGTCGCATCAGACCAGGGGGGTTAGATGCGTAAGTATGTGACAAAGTTTTGGTCAGGGTTGCGTGACTGCTAGTGGTCGGTGGCATCGGGGTGAGGGGGGTTGTTGATCAGATGTTGTTTGCAGGTTTAAGTTGAACAGCTCGATTTTGTTTTCTCGATCGAATCATCGATCTGGGTTGTTAATTGGTTTGAGATGATCATGGGCGACTTGTGGGAGGTTGTAGTGTTGATCGGAGGTGCTCCGATCGTCGGTGCATATGCACCGGTATCATTGTGTATATGTGATTGTTGAAGGAAGAAGAAGCAGTTTGGGTCTCGGGTAAATGGGATTGTGGCTCGAGTGAGTTGCCGAGTTCATTCGTGCAAGTTTAACAGTGGCTCGAGTGAGTTACTCGGGGAAGACTCGAAGCATTCTGCCATCTGTTCGGGGAAGACTCGAAGTAGGTCTCGACAGTTTTTGTTTTGGAAAATCCTCAAACTTTTAAACATTTTTATAACATGTTTTCAAATGATGGTTTGATTAAAGCTCGGATTAATTAAGGATTCAAATAAGAGATTTTCAAAGTAATTAAATTTTTATTTATTCAACTTGTTACATTTTTGAGTATTTATATTAAATGAATAATTTAATTAAAAAGGATAATTAAGATAAAATGTTATCTTAACCTTTTAAAGTAATTAACGTGATAAGGATGATTTATTAAATAGGGTTAAAGGATAAACAAAAGTGATTAATAAAGATAAAAAGATCTATCTTTTGAGTTTATCAAATAATTAATGGTTTGTTAATATAATTACTTAAATGGTAATTACTTAATTAATTACTTAATATTAAGGATTAATTTAATAAGCAATTAAGGTAAATTAATTTGTAATTAATAATTAATCAATTAAGAAGTAATTAATTAATAAAAGTAATTAAGAATTAATTAATTAACAATTAAGGATAAATTAATTAAGATAATTAATTAAGAAATGATTAATTTAATGAAGGTGATTAAGACTTAATCAATAGTAATTAATGATAGTTAATCATTGATTAAAGATAATTAATGAAAGTAATTATGTGGTTAATTAATTTTAACCGCACAATTTATTCATCTTAATTGAAGATGTTTGATTGTTATTGAATGTTGTGTATTGGATTGATATCTCTGTTATGTGATTGTGATGCTATGTGATATGAATTGCTTTGTGCTGAGCTGTGATATCTGTGATGAACATGCTGCTGTGTGAATATGAAAACCCCTTGGGCCGTAAAACGACATTTTGAATTTCGATGCGACAGGGAGTCAGATTCCAGTTGGTCATCCGAAACCCACATCGAATCGTAATGGTGAATCTTTGTAATTGATAAATTTGCTTTATCTGTGAATCTGTGAATGAAGATAAGTGTTATAGATTATACTGCTTATCGATATTGATATGATTGAATCTGTGACGATTAATGCTGCTGCACTATTGTGTAAAATCCATGGACTACACTATAAACACACAAAGATGGATTTCACGAGGAAACCAGTTAGGTCACGGATATTTTTGAAATAGTTTTAAAAGTTTGAATTTTGAATCCAAACGGTTTTGGGAATGGAATCGACTTAAATCAGAAGAGCTTTTGAAAAGTAGTTTTAAAGATGAAATTATTTTGAACAACTTGTTAAAGTTTTGGAATTTAAATGATTTCTTTTAAATTTAAATTAAAGATTTGGAATTGAGTTCCATAAGTATATGTTTGGAAATTGATATGAATATATGTTTGGAAATTTGGTTTGAAAGGTTTTTGCAAATTTTATATAATATATATGGATCATCTTTAAAGTATTTCAAGAGCATTACTTTGGAAGTCTGAATTTAACCCAAGTTTTATACTTGAAAGGCTTTAGCTTGTGCAAATCTAATCGGATTTTTCCGAGACGAAAACTATTTGTTTTCAATTAATAATATCTTTCATATAAGGAAAGGGTTTCCAATTTGTGTTGAAAGATTTCAAATCGAATTGAAATAGTTTTGAAAACTGTTAACTAATCTTTGTGAAAGATAGTCAAACCTTGATTTGAAATTGAAGAGCATTTTAAATGGCGTATCTTTTATATAAAAGTTTTGGAATGGAATTGTTTTGTGGAAATGATTTTGAAAGCTATGGATTGAATCTTTGATTTAAAGATTGGATAAGTTAATCCAATTTGAAGGAAAATTGTTTTGAAAAGGGCTATGAATGAATCTTTGTTAAAGATTGGTGAAGTTTATTTTCAAATTGAAAAGGGATCTGAAAAGCATATCTTTTGTATAAAAGATTTGAATTGGAAAGATATTAATGAATCTTTGTGAAAGATTGGTAAACTTTGTGAACTTTGTGAAGTGAATCTTTTGTTCAAAAAGATTTGTAAATGATAATTTGTCTAACCATTTGAAAGAAAAGTTTTGGGTAATAAGTTGTGACTTAACTGAGATCCCATATCCATATGTTTTTAAATATTGCGCTCACTATTCGGTTTAGCCGGGAGAAGCTTTTGTGTCATATAACCCATTCCGAATAGTGATACGACGTTATGGATAGTAATTGAAGACCGATGGTGAAGACCGAATATTTTCGAAAGCGAAAGGATAACCCGTCGAATGTCTCTACACCGAATGGCCCCCGGTATAGAGATTTGAGCACTCTTTGTGATGGGAAGTCTGAACATGATTAGGGATTATCCGGATTTACAAGGGCTTCTTTGTGAAGTGCCTTCGGTTCTGTTCGAACCCGGAACAGACTTGTATGGATGTGTGTCTGACGTTACACTTTGAGATGTAAAGCTGGTTTCTATCAAATACATTTCTGTTTGATGGCGGAGATTTATTATCTTCGCTTAACACCCTTCTCTGAGACGTACGAGCTCAGAGGTTATGTAGTTGATGGTTACTGGTGATACATTCCCAATTTTTTAATGTGGCACACGAATTTCTGCTGATCATTTGTTGGTCGAAGCATGGTTGTGTGGAAAAGCGTAGCTTTGTGGACGAGACTGCACAGGACCTCACACCCCGGAAATGGTGGAAACAAGAATGTTGCAGCAAGGTTTTTAAGGGTCGCTCCCCTAGGGTATGTCCATTTCCTTCTGGATAAAAGGTGATATCATGGTATGGAGCCCAGATATTTAACCTATGTGATTGCTACCAACTTATTGCTTTATGGTTGTTGGTTGAGAGTCGCCTCGGATAAAGGTCGGTAACGACCGGGGATGGCATACTTGTGTGGTAGTTACCTATGTTATAGCTTGGTTAAAGCGTGAGGTGGCGTCGGCCTTGTTAGCAGAGACCCGTTTAGGTTCTCGAGGGCGTCCTTCCAGAGGCGTACCCATTTCGGTAAGTAAGTTCCTTAGCCTGACCATTTTTTGGAAACCCAATCATCCAATACGCGCTCGTTACGATTCAATTGTATATCCTGCCATTCTTAAGTGGTAGTTATAGTAGGCATACAACGAAATGTGGTATGCTGGCTAAGATTGATATTATACTTTCGAAATATTTTCTGCACTATGCACTAAGAATAATATCAAAATGGTTTTCGCGTACCAAGCATTTTTGACTGTCAAAAGGAGAAATCTCCCCCAAGTGTGCGCTTGCATTGTGTGTGTAGCGGGAGGCCTTATGGCAATTTCATTTTCCAAAAAGCGTTGCAGTTTCAATATTTTAAAATCTTTGTTATTTTTTTAAAGATAAAACTGTTTTTGTTTGCTCATACCAGTCCCACGACTGACCCGGAGTTTATTGTTCCCTTTGTAAACTCTGGGTGCCCATAATTTTCCACAAGGGCAGTCTAGAGTTGGGTTTTTTAGATAGTAGATATCGATTCAGTAGCTTTTATCTTTCTCTTTGGAATTCTTTAAAGACTTTGGATATTGAAGTCTTTGGTTAGAACGATTGACCGTGCTTAGCTTGGTGTAAGTTGATGGTGGTTCGAGCTATCTATGGAGATTGCTGATATTAGTTTCTTTTGGAGTTTCAAGTTCTAGTTGTTTCCGCTACTAGTTCATTGGTGTTTCCACTGTAGCATTTCATTGTATCTCTGATATTGATCATTGTTGTATATTTGGATATTCTATCATTGGTGTTGTATATGATATTTATTCTTTTCTTCCGCTGTGTTGTTATACTTAATGTGTTATAAGCTCCGGCGAGCCAGATTCGACGTTTGAATCTGCAGCATTCGAGTACAAGTGAAGTACGAGTGTCGATTTTCAAAGGTCGAGTCAGGATCATTACACAAAACATTTGTTAAAATGTGAATAATCAAAGGAAAGAGATTAAGATTACACTAACTATAAAATAATTAAATTATACTCACAGAATAAGTTATACCCACTAAATTATGAAAACAAGGAATATACTCACATCCTATTTGCTTTGAAGGAGACTTGGAATTCTTCACCTTTTATAATGAATTTTACTTCTTTTATTTAATTTGTGAATGAATTAAAATGAGATATGGACTTGGCTACTTATAGGTGCAGAGAAGGGTACTTTAGTCATTTGCTATAGCCTGACCAGATTCGACCAGATTTTGGTCTAATAGAAATCAGCCTTATGGCCTAATTTGATTCGACCATATTTTGGTCTAATAGAAAACATCATGATGGCCTAATTTGATTCGACCACATTTTGATCTAATAGAAAACCTTATCAACTATGGCATAACATGATTCGACTAGATTTTGGTCCAATGGCAACCACCCGCATGGCAAAACCAGATTCGACCAGATTTTGGTCCAATAGCGACCATCCGCATGGAATATAATAATCATTATGCTATTTTGTTTCATTAGGAAAGTAATTATACTATTTTATTTTATTAGGCAAGTAATTATACTATTCTGTTTTATCGGGCAAGGTTCATAATTCTCTCTTGTTTTATTGGGCAAGTAATTATACTATTCTGTTTTATTAGGCAGGATTAATAATTCTTTCTTGTTTTATTAGGCAAGTAATTATGCTATTCTGTTTTATTAGGCAATATTATTCTTAAATAAATCGGTACCCTAACCGCCTTATAACTCGTACCATCTCTAAACTAACATTTTACATCGGTTTAAAAAAATCCATTTGAGATGTTTTATCCAAATTTTTATTCTAGATATAAAATCCATTATTTAATCATTTAAAAACATATTAACTATTCAAGTTCAAAGTGATTAAATTATAGGTCGTTACACTAAGTATCCTAGAAAATGTTTGGTGATAAATACATTCATTGGTGGACCACGTTCAGCTAATAAGAGGTAGAACGAGATGAATCGGTACGTTGGTGCTTTGAAGCATATCAAGAATGAGAGCTATTTGGTAGTAGAGGATGGAACTCCGATGACTCTATTCGAAACCATGACAGATGACATTTTTTTCCAAAACAGAGATGTTGATGGGGTGGAAGCCTCGACGATTAAACCATTGGTTATAACAACCAAGATTGGCCCTAAGATTGTACGAAAGGTGATGGTTGACTGTGGGTGTTCGATTAACATTTTATTTAAGAAAGCGTAGGACCAAATTCTTTAGGAAGGGAAGGACTTGAAACCCAATAAATCTTGGATACAGGCTAATGGGATGGATATGGAACCAGTTGGACATGTGAAACTACTAGTGGAGAGGGCAACCGCAAGATAGTGCGGATCGTGGCTTTTGTGGTTCTCTCTGCTTGCAATGCATTTTTGGATTGACCGGCCCTGGCTGAATTTGGAGTGGTTATAGCTCCTTGGTGCTTGACAATGAAGTTTCTTATAGAATACGATGTAGGAGTAGTATAGAGAGATCAGGGGCTGGGCCGTGAATGTTATGTCATCGAGCCAAAGATGGCAAGGCGAAGGGAGAAAGGGAAAAGTGTATAGGGGACACTCTACATTAAAGCTTTGGATGCATAGTGACCACCGCCTGAGCCTTGGCTCAGGCGGCATAACCAGTTCCATATGGTATGGATCCATGGAAAAAGCTGAAAAGTGGAAGAGCAGTTCCTGCCGAGTTGACGATCAACATTCTAGTTAATCAAGATGACCTGACACAAGTCCTAAAGGTCGGATCATAATTCGGCGTGAGAATGATGAAGGATTTGGTTGGTTTCTCTAGGCGAACCTAGATGTGTTCACCTAGGTGCACTATGATATGTGTGAGATCTCACTAGAGATACCGAGCCATGCATTAAGCATAAATCCCAAATGTGTTCTTGTGTGTAACGAACCGTAATTTTCGATAATTTGAATTAGTTAATTTAATAAGTTTTTGGTAATTAAAGATTGAAAGTAATAAAAATTTGGGATTTATTAATAAAATGATAACTACGATGAAACGTAACAATGTTAATTGAAGTCAATTATTAATAAATTGAATGAAATTCCAATCAAGTGAAATGACTAAAATGTATGACTTGGTTATAAAGTGAATATAAGAAAACAAATGTGAATATTGAATTAACCAACAAAATAGTATGTAGTTAATGATAATTGAATAAAACCAGTGTTATGTAAGCAATGTTAACATTTGTTTGAAAACAATAAACCTATAATGTGATTAAAAGTTAATGGTAACAATTATTATAGGTCACCTATTTAATTAGTCTATGAAATTTAATTGGAAATCAATTGAAATTAAATATAAATAAATGTTACATTAATGTGAGTCAAGGAAATAACCATAAACTGTGAATGTAATAAAATGTATAGAAATGTTAATTATATTCATAAGGAAATAAATAATTTAACAAAAGAGTGAAATCAAGATAAATAAATTAATTGGGATTTTAAATCATAATTAATGTGTAAAATTGACAAAAATTCAATATAATGGAAATATAATAGTTAATTCAAATAAAAATGGAAATTGTAGGATATTTGTGAAATAAGATATCAACAAATAGTAACCATGTTAATCGATTGAATAAAAAGAATGGAAATCAAACTTAATCAATTTATTGGAATTAAATTTTAATTAATTGGATTAATTGCAGTGGAAACTGAACACTATATTTAGGAAATTAATTAACACCGAAATTTTAGATAAACTTGTTTTAAGTTACTGTAAATGTTAATGAAATCAAAAATGATAAAAATGGTTAGTTAATTAAATTTGAATTGAAAAGTGATTTAATTAATTTAATATTAATTTATTTAATTAACGCGAAAATAGCCATTTTATCCATTGTCTCGGATTTTGATGAAACCAGTTTCATCGGATCCGTAAAAGTGAATTATTGTAGGATTTCAAGTCTCATAGTGACCGGACTTGTCGTTTGATCGTACGAACTTCAAATGCATAGAAATTAATTTGAGTTATTTAATTAAAATAATTGGATTTTTAAATGCTATCTTTTGAATACAATCGAACCAAGCCTCGAGACTAGTTCCATTATGTTCGGAATAGGGGTAAACATTAGGAATGCCAGGCGACATGCCTCAATTGGAGTTCGGACTGTTTTGGACCTCACTCTATAAATAGCACTCGAAATGAGGAAAAAAATTAAAATAGTTCTGGAAACCCTAATTTTCTCTGGCCGCCGTTTTCAATACTTCAATTGCCGAAAATTCCTTTGCTTTCCCACTTGATTCCTCCTTATCCGTTCAGCGAAATCAAAATCTTCCAAAGGAAAATTTGTAGATCTGACATGCTCTTCGCATCCAATGGTTGATTCATGTCGAAATATCTCAGATTTTCCAAAACCTGACTTTGAAGTGGGCGCGTTTTTGGGTTTTCACGGCGTATGGCTGTGCCGGAGGGGGCGTGCCTACAGGTGGAGGTAGAGTCAGCTCTGGTGATCGTCGTGATGAGTTTTGATTGACCTCTGCTCGCTTCTGATGATGTGCGTGTAGATGTGATCGCACGTGTATGTTGGCTTCTCGGAGCATGATGATGAACGAAGAGGAGAGGCAGCGTTATATTTTTTTATTCAAGTCTTGTAAATTCAAATTTGATTATATGAACGTTTAAAAATCCATATCTTTTACGTACGAGGTCGGTTTTATGTGCGGTTTGTTTTGCCGGGATCATATTGAAATTCCAGACATTTTTACTCTGGTTTGGACGAATTCTGAGATCATTTGAATTTTTGACCTAAATTGGATTTTAATTCGATTTAAAATCGAAGGTGAGTGATTTGACCCACTCACAACTTCTAATTTTTTTATGTTAGTTAAATTAAATATATGATGTGATTAGGAATTTATTTATGACTGTTTGATATATTTTTAATAGATAGTCCTGTTAATTTGTATTATTTTGAATTAAATTATTATTTAATTTATTATTGAATTTAAATTTGCCAGTTAATTACCTGTAAATAATAATCTGTTAATTGTTGATATTTATTGGTTGAATTGTATGATGATTATGATGGATGTGGGATTGTTGATATTTTATGAATGGATGTTATGTTTGATTTATACATTTTATCACTCTGCAAGTTCCTTAGATATTATCAAGAAAATCACTATGAGTTGAAATGATATATACCCAAACGATCTATAGAATAGGAAAAAATAATTGTGGGTTGAAATGATATACTCGAGCGATTTTATGGATTTTTATATTAACTCGGGATTGCGGATTGAAATGATATATATCCATATATATAAAATAATTGTGGGTTGAAATGATAAATATCCATATCACTTGACCCTAGGGTAGAGAATTATATACGGACACTGGGTTGGTTAAATTAAATGATTTTAAACCCTTAATTTTTGAATTTAATTGAAAGATATTTTGAAATAAGAATTTGATTTATATAAATTGAATTATTATTGAAATTCGAGTTTATGCTAAAATTTGAATTGTTTAAAGGAATAAAAATTGAAATCTTAAAGTTGGTTTTGAAGTATAATGGAAATTTATCGGAATTGAGTTATTAAAATTGTTTGAAATATAGCTTTGAAATATATTCAAATTGGATTAATTTAAATTGATATTTCAAAACATGGATTGGAAGCAATATTGAATTAAATAATATGTTGAAAATTTGAATTGAAAATTTTGAAATTGGGTTGTGGAAATTGAAATGGTCCTAATGAGTTGGAATGAAATAGTTTAAATCGATATAAATTTCAAATTTAGGTTTTAATTTAAACTATTTTAAAAATATATTATTTTAAAGATTCTAAATTTTTAAGGTTTTCAAATTTTCAAACTATTCTAACCTATATTAATGTTATATTAAATCATTTTAACCTATTTTAAACAATTTAATTTATTTTAAAACCTAATTTACCCATTTAACTTATTTTAAATCTAATTAATCTATTTTAAAGCTATTCTATTTTAATTATATTTAATCTATTTAACTATCTTAAATTAACTTAAAGGTATTTTTAACCTATAATTAAACTATTTTTGAGTATTTTAACTATTTATAACTATTTAAACTATTTTCTAAATTCCAGACTAAGTGAAGTGGAAGCTTTATATTCAAATTCATTGGTTTAAAAGAAAATACTGTTAAATGATCTTACAACCTAAGTTGGGATTTAAATGTTATAATTAATTGAATATAATGACTTTGAAGTAAAAATTCAACCTATATGGAAATATATTTTTGAAAGAAATTATGATTTCGAAAATGGTATGATTTCAAATGATAATAATTTGAAGGTGAATATAAATTTCGAAAGTGATATGGTTTTAAGAATATGATATTTTGATAAATTGTGATTTGACTCTTGAAATGTAAAAGAAACATCCGGTGTGAAATAAGTGTTTGGTTGATAAGAGACCAGGATCAGATATTGTCATACTCTCTACCAATACCAAAAACCACTTTAACAACTATGTACATGGTAGAGATTCCAGAAATTAAGTAGGATGGTTTGGCGAATGATTTCTATAAAGGTATGACATGACCCTGACTCCCATGAGTCAGCTTAGATGTGACTAAAACAGGAGCCATACCGGGCCAAGTGAGGTCGCACGTCCGAGCGGGCACATTTCTTCGATATCATTCTATTACTTTGTGATTGATTTGGTGGTCACCCTTGATTTTGATTTGGGAGTGTGTCCGAGGTGAGCGGTAGTAGCTACTATGTGTTACCACCAGTCCGGATCCGCAATTGGTATATCTACTCTGGCATTGCCGTGAGTGCCGTGTTCATATGCCCTAGAGCGCCTTCTACGAGTTTGTTTTGTACCATACCTATGAGGTGCCCTCTGGGTAAACCTCCAGTTTACGGAGGAGCTTACGGTACTGTATAGACTTTGTGAATATACAAAATGTGTTAAAGGGGATATGGGTAACACCTTAACGCTATTTTAATACTTTTACTTATTGTAGACATATTATAATAACGTATTGTACAACATAGTAGATAGTTTAATGAATCCTTAGGAGATGTGAATCCCGAATATCTATTAAGTTATTGCACCCACGTTAAACACGGGATAGTAGATGTCAAACCCCGTAAACATCTCTGACACCGTTACACGCATATTTACCGTTGATTTAACTTACATAAGATCTTTTAGTTCTGACTCGAGTGTTTTGTCTTTTCAATTCGTCAGGTAAACCTAACAGTTCAGGGTGGAAGACCTTATTTCTGGAGGATGAAGGCGAAGATTTGTACTATTATTATTATATTTATTCCACTGCATCATGTTGTTCCACTGTATTTATTTATGTATTCATGTTTATGATATTCTAATGTTTGTGTTGTAAAGAATAATCAAATGTATTTATAAAACAGCTTCATGAACTATTATTCGATTATTATATTTTTTCATTTCGTTGCGAAATTCTGTATTTGTTTTATTTCTTTCTCTTTTTCTTATTTACCCCATAACAATTTGCCCTTTTGAATGGTTTGACTCTGGTATGTATGTCTGCTTAAAACATCCAAAAAGGCAGGTCCTTATAGTTGGTATCAGAGCTTTGGTTTAGCGATAACCATAGCTTTGTAGGGCCTTACTCATATTAAATAGGGTAGTAATACCCTAGAATGAGTCGATGAGTGTATATATGTGAAAGAGCATATTTTTTAGTGTTATAAAAGGTTTCTATATTGTGTTAATTTGTTCCGTTTTGTATCTATAAATCCGGGTTGGTGCATAGGACGCTATGGCATCAATAGGGATTTCTAAACACTTAATAGGATAGACCGACATAATATTTGTTTTGAAATATAGGTAAATGAAATAATTTTGCCTATTATATTTTTGTATATAAAATAATAAATTTTATAAATGATATATTTGGTTGTAATATATTTGTTTGTTATGTAGTGAAATTCATAAGTATTGGTTGGAAATGAGATTTGTAAATAAAATGAATATAAATTGGAAGTTTTAGAACTTAAGTTCCGGGATTTTTGAAAATTTCTTTCAAAGGATGTTGGAATATAATAGTAGTATTATTTAGGAGTATGTTCTGAAATAAATATTTCAAAATAATTTGAAAGAAATGTTTTAAAGAAATTTTGGGAAGAAATAAGTTCCGTACTCCCCTCTCTATCGTTGGAAAATAATTTCGGTGATAAGTGCATGCATCATCGACGTTTATTTTTGAGTTTCAAGGTCGGAAGACTGTTGTAGTAGTTATCTAATATTTGTTTGAAAAATAAATCTTGATTTTAATTTTTAGTATGATCTGATATATATAAAAGATATGATATGTATATTTTTAAATAATTTGAAGTGGAATCCGGCATTTTAGTTCTTAAATTTCTATAAATTAGAGATATCAATTATCAAAATGAAATGAAATTTTAACTAATTAATAATTGGAACTTCTAAAATGAAAATAAGAAAGTAAATGCTAAATTGTAAATGAAATACAAGAAATTTGAAATTTGTAACCTTTAAGTCAAAGGATGAAAATCCTGAAGATATGATTATTGAACCTTTTGTTAATCAAAATAAATGAGACAAACTTGTGTAATATTCAATTCCATTCTTAGAAATATATATTTAACTTACCAAAATATTAAAAGTTGTAATGTTAAATAGGAATACGTAAGGAAATATTATACAAATAAAACTTAAAGAAATGTAAGTGTTCAATGAAATTCTTTTATAAGCAAGAACTTTGATATTATAGTTGTTATAAACTTAAGTTATAATATAAATGCTACTAATTAAATGTAATAGAAAAGTAAGTATTATAAATAAATGATTATAAACTTAAGTACATGTTTGATTTAATTTCAAATAAAAATGAGTAGAAAAGATGAATACTATAAGTAGATAATAATAAACTTCAGTTAATCATGGAAACCATATTATAATAAAATGAATACTATATTAAATTAAATGGTATAACTTCGAAAATTATTGAACATTTAAAATTTGGATTTAATATTCAATGGCATTATATAAGAAAGGATGATTGTAAATTAAAAGTAAAAAACTGAAGTATAAACTTTTGCACCACTGAATATCGATATCCAATGGAAATCAAGTATATAAATTTATAAATGCGAACTAAACCGTAATAAAATGTATGTAAGAGTAAAATAATGAAATCATGGATATTTACGAACAAATGAATGGAGATAACTTATGTAAGTGATATTTATTAAATGATAATGAAAGACATATTGAATAAGAAACAATGAATTTTATCACATAGTTCATACATCAGGTTGCATCTATATACAAGATGATTACATATTTTGAATTTTTCAGAATTATTGGACTTGGCGGTATATGAATAAGTGGGCTTTTGGGCCTTGATTGGTTCTTTATGCTTGAATATCCAAACTGATGCTATGATATTCATTTTGATACATTTGACTTGGCTGCTAACTTTCATTCATTCCACAATGTGCACCCATGTGATTTTAGATACATTGTGCCTTGCTATATTCTTCACATGATATCAGATTACACTCCTCCTCAAGTTGGAGAGTATAAATTTTTCATTCCTAACTTGCTGCAAAGATATTCAATACGAGATCCATTCAGTGCTTTTGTAAATATGTCTGCAATTTGCTCTCCAGTTCTAATAAATTGAGTCTCAAGTATTCCTTGTTGTATTTTTTCTCTAATAAAATGACAGTCTACCTCAATATGCTTAGTTCTCTCATGAAACACAGGATTTGATGCAATATGAATTGCAGCTTGATTATTACACCATAACTTTGCTGGTAGCTTCAGATTTAGTCCAACTTCATTTACTAAGTGAGTTATCCACATAATTTCACACAATGCATTTGCCATTGCCCTATATTCCAATTCTGCACTTGAACGAGATACAACAGTTTGTTTCTTCCTTTTCCATGCTACCAAATTTCCTCCAACAAATACACAAAAACTAGATATCGATCTTCTGTCTGTCTCAGAGCCTGCCTAGTCAGCATCACTAAAGCTTTCAGTTTCCATATGTCCATGATTAGTGTATACCAGACCCTGACCTGCTGTGCCTTTGAGATAGCATAGAATTTTTTCTAGTGATGCCCAGTGATGAACCATAGGTTTTGCCATAAATTGACTAATTACACTAACAGAATAAGCTATATCAGGTCTAGTAACACATAGATAATTGAGTTTGCCTACTAGATGTCTATACCTCTCTGGATTGTTGAATAGCTCTCCATCCTCACCTAAGCTCTGGTTAGGCATCATAGGAGTACTACATGGTTTAACAGCTAATTTCCCAGTTTCCTTCAGTAAATCAAGTATATATTTTCTTTGGGAAAGACATATTTCATCATCATTTCTCATAATTTCAATACCTAAAAAATATTTTACTTCCCCGAGGTCTTTGGTATGAAATTGAGTCTGAATAAAGAGTTTGAGAGCACAAATACCACTATCATCACTTCCAGTAATAACAATGTCATCTACATACACTACTAGCAATATAATACCTTTGTCAGATGTCCTATGGAAAACTGAATGATCAGTTTTACTTCTTTGAATACCAAATCTTTCCATAGCCAAGCTAAACTTGCCAAACCATGCTCTTGGACTTTGCATAAGTCCATACAGTGCCTTATTAAGCTGGCACACCATACTTTCCTCCCCCTGAGCAACAAACCCAGGTGGTTACTCCATGAATACCTCTTCAGAGAGATCCCCATGCAAGAATGCATTTTTGATATCAAGTTGATGAAGTTTCCACTTATATTGTGCTGCCAAAGAGATAAAGAGTCTAATTGAAGTCATCTTAGCCACAGGTGAGAATATTTCAGAGAAATCAATCACATATGTTTGAGCATAGCCTTTGGCTACTAACCGGGCCTTCAGTCTTGCCATTGTTCCATCAACATTCATTTTGATAGAATAAACCCACTTGCATCATATTACTTTTTTATTTGGTGGTAACTTAACTAAGTTCCAGGTTTTATTTTTTTCTAGAGCTTTCATTTCTTCCATCATTGCTTCACATCACTGTGGTGAGGCTATGGCTACTTTTATAGATTTAGGTATTGATATAGAGTCAAGATTGGAGATAAAAGCATGAGATGAAGGTGGTAACTTCTTGTAAGACACAAAAGAGGAGATATGATACGTACACTGTCTTTTCCCTTTTCTTATTGCAATAAGTAGGTTCATACTTGGATCTTCTTCACTCTGATGTGTATCATCTGTGTTGTCAACCTGAGAGGTTACACTAGGTATGGTAGAATATACTAAGAACTCTTCATTGTCCTCAAGAGGTATTTTATCTTGATAAAAGGGTATGTCCTCCATAAAAGTCACATCAATTGACACAATATACTTTTATAAACTTGGATAAAAATATCTATATCCTTTTTGAAGTCTTAAATGGCCAACAAAGATGCATTTAAAGACTTATGATCAAGTTTACTCAACTGCTGATTAACATCTCTAACAAAACATGTGCATCCAAATACTCTAGGTTTGATTGAAAATAGACTTTTGTCTGGTTGAAGAACTTGATAAGGAATTTCATTGTTAAGAACAGTTGATGACATTTTATTATAAGAAAACATGCGGTTGAGACTGCATCAGCCCAAAATACCTTTGGTACATTCATTTGAAATAATAGAGCCCTAGAAGTTTCTAACAAGTGTCTATTCTTTCTCCCAGCCACACCATTTTGTGAAGGAGTGTCAACACATGAAGTTTCATGTAGGATACCATTTTGTGCAAGATAGTTGTTAAATTCAGTAAACACATACTCTTTTGCATTGTCACTACCTAAAGTTTGTATAGAGGTTTTAGATTGAGTTTTGATTTCAGTATTGAATTTGCAAAAGATAAAAAAAAAATTAGATCTACATTTCATAAGAAACAACCATGTTATACGAGTCTAATCATCAACAAATGTTACAAAATATCTAAAACCAGGTTTCGATATAGTTGATGATGGCCCCTAAATGTCAGAATGAATTAAAGAGAATGGTTTACTTGCACGTTTATTAACTCTAGGATAAGAAGTGCTTCTCGGGTGTTTCGCATACTGGCATGCTTCACAATTTGTTGAAGATAAGCTGCTAAATTGAGGGCATAATTGTTTGAACAGAGAAAGAGACGGATGACCTAATTGGCAATGTAGTTTGAATGCTGGATCTATACCCAAACAAGCTATAGGTTTGAGAGGAAAAGTATCAAGAGTATATAATCCACCACACTCACTTCCTCTACCAATAATCTGATTTGTCACCAGATCCTGGAACACACAGTGATTAGGGAAGAAAGTAATACTGCAATTAAGGTTCTGAGTAATCTGACTTACAGATAGTAAATTGAATGTTAGAGAGGGTAAGTATAAAACTGATTTCATAATCATAAAAGTGTTTGGTGTAACTTCACCTATTCCTTCAACTAAATACTATGATCCATCAGCTAAAGTGACCTAGTGAGAGGGTCTATTTACCTTCAGATTTGTAAACAGATTTTGATTACCTGTCATATGATATGTTGCTCCTGAATCAATTATCCAGTTTGGAGTAGCTTTGCTCATGTTGGCAGTAGAAGACACTGAAGTTGCTGCCGAAGTTGTTGTAAATTTTAATGAAGTATTATGCATAGACTTTTGGAATTTTGTGTAATTATCAAACTCTTCTGATGTCATTAATACAGTCTTTGAGTTGATATTATTATTTCCCTAAGTCTTGTATTGTAGTTTCCTACATTCAGATATCAAATGACCTATTTTCTTACAATACTTGCAAACTTTGTTTGGATTTGGTGCTCTCCATGCTTGTGTTGATGGTCTCTAGGGTTGTGCATTATTTGATGTATTCTTTCTATAACTGCTAACAAGAGAACTATTATTCATGTTAGTAGATGGTGTGATTTCAGTTCTAAGGAGACGGCTATACACTTCATGTAAAGAGGTTATATCAGCGTTTGTAAGAATCTGTGATTTAACACTATCATACTCAGATGGAAGGCCTGCCAGAAAACCCATAATAGCCATTTGTTCTCTTTGTCTCTGCTGGACTTTAATATCAGTGCTTATAGGTAGAAGAAGATTAAATTCTTCATATGTTTGCTCAAACGACATGAAATAATTCATGAGATTCATATCCTTTTTCTCTGCTCCATAGAATGCCTGACATACATCATACATCTTAGTTAAGTTTCCCTTGCCTGAATACAAGAATTCTAAATACTCCATCAATTCTTTAACAGTTTCACAATGATTAACTGATCCGATCACTTCAGTCTCTATAGATTTTCGAATTTATAAGACTAGACGAGCATCATCTCTAAGCCAATTCTGGTCATCTTTATCTTCAGAATCGGATTGAGGAGGATCCTTAATCAGATGATCATTCTTATCCATGCTTCGAAGATGCAATTTAATTGTCTTACTCCAATCAAGATAGTTTGAACTATTCAATTTCCGATCTGTAATCTTCGGCATCATTGATATTACATCTATGCCTTTAGTTTCCGCCATGATTATTGAGATAAGATATGGATCGAGACAGAGAAATTAAAGGAAAGGAGAATTGAGTTTCAAGATTTTTTTGAAACCCTAGATCGGGATAGCTATGTACCATGATATTTATTAAATGATAATTAAAGACATATTGAATAAGAAACAATGAATTTTATCACATAGTTCATACATCAGGTTGCATCTATATACAAGACGGTTACATATTTTGAATTTTTCAGAATTATTGGACTTGGCGTAGGCCTTGATTGGTTCTTTATGCTTGAATACCCAAACTGATGCTATGCTATTCATTTTGATACATTTGACTTGGCTGCTAACTTTCATTCATTCCTCAATGTGCACCCATGTGATTTTAGATACATTGCGCATTGCTATATTCTTCACATAATATCAGATTACAGTAAGAAATGAATATAAAGTAATGAAAAGAAATTTTCATTAAATGAATAAATGAAATGAATTTTGTAAGTAATGAATGAAAATAAATGAAAATAAGCATTGAATGAATAAATGTGAATTTATTTGCAAAGAAACCTATATAGTACGTTAAGAATTGATTTACATATGTTTAAATTATTATATATGAGTCACATGTGTAAGAAAATATAAATAACATATGTAAATAAATGAATGTAAATAAATGGAATTAAGTACTATATGAATGAATGGGAATTGAATTTGTGAGAAATGAAAGTAAACTAAAGAAAATAATCACTGCACGAATGATAATAGACAAACAATAAATAAGATGAAAAGAAATATGTAGACATAAACTTAAATAATGTTCGGAAGTTGTGTTTGTTTTGGTTTATGGATTGTTTGGGAAAGGATACTTCTAATTGTTTGGGATGTATAAATAAATCTATTGAGTTTATCTAAGATTGTTGAGTAGATGGTATACTTAGGAGTTATTTGTCATTCTATATGATTTAAAAGTGTCTAAACTCGAATAAACCATTTGATTTCATTGCTATGGATGGATGGTTGATTACTTTGATTGCATGTGATGATTGTATGCCTTTGGTTGCAATTGCTTGTTGTATGTTGTTTGCAAGTGAATAGTGCTATGCTGAGTTGATTTGTTTGTTATGAACCGAGACAACTTAAATATTTCTCTTACAAAATTATTAACTCTTTTGGATTATATAAGTGAAACACATGTTATGGAAGCAATTGCTGCTGCTTTTGGTTTCATAAAATAAGCGTTATTTGCCCGATTTATAGGTACATTCTCGGATTACGGTTTTCTAGCGATATTATATTGTTTTCCCGTGGTTTGGAATATATTATTTTGGAAAATATGATATAAATTGTTATTATTGATATTATTATTTCTTCCAGACCTCTCCGTACAAAGGAGACTCTGTCGAAATTTTCCGTAATGTTTGGACTTAGAAAATTTTGTGAAAGGTTTTCCGAACTTTTATTAACTTGAGTATAAAAGGATTAATGGTTATAAATTGATATACTTTGTTTAAATTATTTAATTTTGTAAATTTATTTGTTTATAAATTTAGTATTTTGAATAAGTTGTATTGATTTCTTAATCCCTTCTTTACCCTCCTTTTTATCCTTTTCGTGGACGAAAAGTTTTGAGTGGAGGAGAGTGTAACGACCCGTAATTTTCGATAATTTAAATTAGTCAATTAAATAAGATTTTGGCAATTTAAGATTGAAAGTAATAAAATTTTTGAGATTTATTAATGAAATAATAACTGAGATGAAACATAACAATGTTAATTGAAGTTAATTATTAATAAATTGAACGAAATTCCAATCAATTGAAATGACTGAAATGTATTACTTGGTTATAAAGTGAATATAAGAAAATAAATGTAAATATTGAATTAGCCAATGAAATAATATGTAGTTAATGATAATTGAATAAAATCCATGTTAAGTAAGGAATGGTAACATTTGTTAGTAAATAATAAACCTATAATGTGATTGAAAGTTAACAGTAACAATTATTATAAGTCACCTATTCAATTAATCTATGAAATTTAATTGGAAATCAATTAAAATTAAATGTAAATAAACGTTACATTATTGTGAGTTAAGGCAATAACTGTAAACTTTCAATGTAATAAAATGTATAGAAATGTTAATTATATTCATAAGGAAATAACTGATGTAACGACCCGGTATTTTCAACCATTCGCATCCGCACATGATGGACTTGAATTGCTCAAAATATTAGATTGTTAATTTAAATGTGGAAAACTCAGCATATACAGTAAATAAAACAATCACAGAATCACATACACAGAGAATATAATAATAATGAAGCGGAATAGATAAATAGTAGTTCATGAAGCTACTATATAAACATCAGAGTTAGAAATAAAATACAGCAGAATATCTCAAATACACTGAAGTCTCGAATACAAACAGGTGACGTAGCTGAACAAATCAACTGGAAAAGCTGAAAGCTGAATCGATAGTTGGATCTCCAAGCGAAGCTCCAAACTAAAAAGGTGAGTCTTAAATGTTGAATTACTCTATCTGACCCGAGCGTAAAGCAAAATACAAAACACTCGAGTCTGGATTAACACTCTTATATCAAAATCCAACTCAAGTGAAATATCAACTGAAATACAATTAACTTATAGGATGTTTGGGATAACCATCCTCTAAGGATCCATGTAACCAAACGTCATTATAACACCATGGTCATTTCAAAATAATTTATACTTCAAAACTAAAATATCATTTCCATTTCAATTATATATATTTCCAAATTAGTGCTTTCAAAACTAAATTGATAATTTCATATAATCTTATTTAACTTCATTATTTTTTTGTTTTGAAATATTCACTCAATAAATCCATTATCATTTAAATAACCCTAAATTACACTAACTAAATATTTCCTTCGATTTATTTAAAACTTGAAATATCTATTTAATCACTTTAAATCAAAATCAAGTTATAAAATCATATCTTTAAATTTCAAATTCAATAATTTCATATCGATTTAATTAAATAAAATTCTTAATTAAATACAATTTCAAATACTTTCAAATTTATCTTCCCAACCTTAACTACCTATATATATATATATATATATATATATATATATATATATATATATATATATATATATAAACGTAACTTACATTACAAATAAACAAAATATATAAATACTATATTCAATTTTATGTATATTCATATATTATAAACACTGATATATATACTGATATATAGAAACATTATATAAGTATTTATTGTATAAATATGCATATAAAACTCAAAATATATTCATATATATATATATAATATAATATAAACAACGTAAATAACAATGCTTACTGTTTAGTCATTATCATAGAAGAGGGGAGGTATGCAAGGGGTTCGAGATAGGTGAGTTGTGCTCGGTAGGTGGCAGACTCAGGCGTGGCTAAGGTGGGTAGGGGTCTGGTCGGAAGGAGGAGTGGTGAGGTGGGTTCTAAATGAGGGGAGGTTGCACGGTGGATCTGGGAGGGAGGAGTGGTCGGGAACACTAGGCTCGGACTCAGGTCGTCGAGGCAATCTCATCGCATAGGTCAGGTGGGTGGAGGAATTTGATGTCGATGATGGTGGTGTGACTGCTTTTGGCAAAGGAGTTGATGAGATGGTCGGCACTTGGATAAATTTTGTGGTGGTTCGGCTAGGCAAAGGTAGTGGAGGCTGGTCGTGTTGAGCCTGCTTCTGCTAGAAGGGTAGAGGGCTTCGGCCAAAACATATGTAGTAGTTTCCCTTTTATTTCCAAAGGCCGAACAATGAAGATGGATTTTGGGAGGAAGAGAGCAGGGGAGGGGAAGAGCAAATGAAAACAAATGAAAAGCTGCAAGTATATTTAAAATAGAAAAAAAAAGGACAGCGATAAAACGTGCTGAAAAAAATATGTGAAGTAGTGGGAAGGCTACAGGCACAAAGATGAATAAGCTAAAAGTTGGATTCAAAAAAAATGAGCTGTCAACATAAATGCATTATGTACGTTACATATATTTTGGGACAGAACGACAGATAATAAATTTGAAGTGATGCAAAAAAATAACAGCTGGCCATTGAATCAGCAACAGTTATTAAAGCAATTAATATTTGATTGATTGGATAGCACGTTTCAAATTTGAAAAGGCATGGGAAGTAACGGTTGAAATTTGTGGTACCGATACGACGAACAGTTTATTATATCCATCGCGTACCGGACCTCAAAATATAGAAATAAATATACCGCTGAGATCAGCACGACGAGACGATCAAAACGGTATACAAATATCAGTGGTACGATCTTCCTATCAAAAGTCGATAATCGGTACCGATGTATGTTGCTATTCCGTACGGAAAAATCCAAACGGAGCTAGAAACGTTCGAATTTCGTGAAATAAGTTTCCCAGTCTGATTCAGAGTGTTCTAAACAAATTTTTTCATGTTGAATATTTAGATTATGGAATACTTTTAAATTCAACTGTTATTAACTGATTTAAACTGAAATAGAATTACACAATAAAATAAACTTCCACATTATTTGATGAAACTTTAGCAGTTGCTATGTTTAATTAGATGTATTCGAAATATTAAATTTATATTTCCAAATACAAATATCTAAAATTTCACAAAATTTCAGTTAAATATATTATTAAAACAAATAAAAATTATTAAAAATTCATGGGTCGTTACAGCTGAATTAATAAAAGAGTGAAATCAAGATAAATTAATTGGAATTTAAATTATAATTACTGTGTAAAATTGACAAAAATCCAATATAATTGAAATATAATAGTTAATACAAATAAAAGATAGAAATTGTAGCATATTTGTGAAATAAGATATGAACAAATGTTAATTATGTTATTAGAGTAATAATTGATTGAATAAAAAGAATGAAAATCGAACTTAATCAATTTATTAGAATTAAATTTTAATTAATTGGATTAATCGCAGTGGAAACTGAACACTATATTTTGGAAATTAATTAACACTGAAATTTTAGGTAAACTTGTATTAATTTATTGTAAATGTCTATGAAATCAAAAATGATAAAAATGGTTAGTTAATTAAATTTGAATTGAAAAGTGATTTAATTAATTTAATATTAATTTATTTAATTAACGTAAAAATAGCCATTTTGTCTACTGTCTCGGATATCGACGAAACCAGTTCCATCGGATCCGTAACAGTGAATTATTATACGATTTCAAGTGTCGTAGTGATCGGACTTGTCGTTTGATTGTACGAACTTGAAATGCGTAGAAATTAATTTGAGGAATTTAATTAATATAATTTGATTTTTAAATTCTATCTTTCGAATGCAATCGAACCAAGCCTCGAGACTAGTTCCATTGTGTTCGGAATAGGGGTAAAATATTCAGAACGCCAGGCGCACACGGCATTGGAGTTCGAACTGTTTTGGACCTCACTCTATAAATAAGCACTCGAAACGAGGAAAAATAATATTAAAATATTTCTAGAAACCCTAATTTTCTCTGGCCGCCATTTTCAATACTTCAATGGCCGAAAATTCCTTTGCTTTCCCCCTTGATTCTTCCTTATCCGTTCAGCGAAATCAATATCTTCCAAGGGGAAAGTTGTAGACCATGACATGCTCTTCACATCCAATCGTTGATTCATGCCGAAACATATCAGATTTCCCAGAACCTGACTTTGAAGTGGGCGTGTTTTTTAGGTTTTCACGGCGTATGGGTGTGTCGGAGGGGACGTGCCTGTAGACGGAGGTAGAGTCAGCTCTGGTGATCGTCGCGACGGATTTTGATCGACCTCTGCTCGCTTTTGATGACTGCGTGTAGATGTGATCGTGCGCGTATGTTGGGTTCTCGGTGCGTGATGATGAACGAAGAGGAGTGGTAGCGTTATATTTTTATCTAAGTCTTGTAAATTCAATTTTAATTACATGAATGTTTGAAAATCCATATCTTTTACGTATGAGGTCGGATTTACGCGCGATTTGTTTTGCCGAGATCATATTGAAATTCCGGATATTTTGACGCTGGTTTGGATGAATTCTGAGATAGTTTGGATTTTAGGCCTAAATCGGATTTTAATTCGATTTAAATCGAAGGTGAGTGATTTGACCCACTCACAACTTCTAAATTTTTTTTAGTTAGTTAAATTAAATTTATGATGTGATTAGGAATTTATCTATGGCTGTTTGATATTTTTAAATTGCTATTCCTGTTAATTTGTATTATTTTGAATAAAATTATTATTTAATTTATCATTGAATTTAAATTTTCCAGTTAATTACATGTAAATAATAATCTGTTAATTGTTGATATTTATTTGTTGAATTGTATGATGATTATGATGGATGTTAGATTGTTGATATTGGATGATTGGATGTTATGTTTGATTTATATATTTATCACTCAGCAAGTTCCGTTAGATATTTTCAAGAAAATCACTATGGGTTGAAATGATATATATCCGAATAATCTATAGATTAGGGAAAAATCGTTATGGGTTGAAATGATAGAGCGATTATATTGATTTTTATATTAACTCGGGATTGCGGATTGAAATGATATATATCCGTAAATATAAAATAATTGTGAGTTGAAATGATAAATATATGTATCACTTGACCCTAGGGTAGAGAATTGTATACGGACACCGGGTTAGTTAAATTAAATGATTTTAAAACCCTTAATTTTTTAATTGAATTGAATGATATTTTGAAATAAGAATTTGATTTATATAAATTGAATTATTATTGAAATTCGAGTTTATGCTAAAATTTGAATTGTTTAAAAGAATTTTTTAAAGGAATAAAAATTGAAATCTTAAAGCTGATTTTGAAGTACAATGGAAAATTATCGAAATTGAGTATTAAAATTGTTTGAAATATAGCTTTGAAATATATTAAAATTGGAGTAATTTAAATTGATATTTTAAAACATGGATTGGATGCGATATTGAATTAAATATTTTATTGAGAATTTGAATTGGAAAATTTGAAATTGGGTTGTGGAAATTGAAATGGTCCTAATGAGTTGGAATGAAATAAATAGTTTAAATCAATATAAATTTCAAATTTAGATTTTAATATAAACTATTTTAAAAATATGTTATTTTTAAGATTCAAAATTTTAAACCATTTAATTTATTTTAAAACCTAATTTACTCATTTAACTTATTTTAAATCTAATTAATCTATTTTAAAGCTATTTAATATATTTTAATTATATTTAATCTATTTAACTCTATTTTAAAGCTATTTAATTTTTTAAAATATATTTTAATTATATTTTAATTATATTTAATGATATTTTGATAAACTGTGATTTGACTCTTGAAATGTAAAAGAACCATCCGGTGTGAAATAAACATTTGGTTGTTAAAGAGACCCGGATCAGATATTGTCATACTCTCTGCCAATATCGAAAACCACTTTAACAACTGTGCACATGGTGGAGATTCCAGAGATGAAGTAGGATGGTTTGGGGAAAAATTTCTGTAAAGGTATGACATGACCTTGACTCCCGGGAGTTAGCTTAGATGTGACTAAAACAGGAGCCATGTCGGGCCAAGTAAGGTTGTACCTTCGATCGGGCACATTTCTTCGATACCATTCTATTACTTTATGATTAATTTGGTGGCCACCCTTGATTTTGATTTGGGAGTGTGTCCGAGGTGGGCGGTAGTAACTGTTATGCGTTACCACCGGTCCAGATCCGCAATTGGTATATCTACCCTGGCATTGCCTCGAGTGCCGTATTCACATGCCCTAGAGCGCCTTCTACGAGTTTGTTTTGTATCATACCTATGAAGTGCCCTCTGTGTAAATCTCCAGTTTATGGAGGAGCTTACGGTACTGTATAGACTGTGGGAATATATAAAACGTTTTAAGGGGGATATGAGTAACGCCTTAACGCTATTTTAATACTTTTACTTTACTGTAGACATATTATAATAGCGTATTGTACTACATAGTAAATAGTTTAATGGATCCTTAGGAGGTGTGAATATCGAACATCTCTAAAGTTATTGCACTCACGTTAGACACTGGATAGGAGATGTCAAACCCTGCAAACATCTTTGACGCCGTCACTTGCATATTTACAATTGATTTAACTTACATGAGATCTTTTAGTTCCGACTCGAGTGTTTTGTCTTTTCAATTCGCTCGGGTCAGCCTGAGCATTTTAAGGTGGAAGATCTTAATTCTGGAGGGCGAAGATGAAGATTTGTACTATTATTATTACAATTTTTCCATTGCATCATGTTATTCCGCTGTATTTATTCATGTATTCATGTTTATGTAACTCTGATGTTTGTGTTGTATAGAATAATCAAATGTATTATAAAACAGCTTCATGGGCTGTTATTTGATTATTATATTTTGGCATTCCACTGCGAGATTCTGTATTTGTTTTATTTCTTTCTCTTTTTCTTATTTAACCCATAACAATCTGCCCTTTAGAATGGTTTGAGTCTGGCATGTATGTCTGCTTAAAACGTCCAAAAAGGCAGGTCGTTATACTATGGAATAGAAGCGCCATAGCCTGGGTCTAGAGAGATCCACTGCACTCAAAGAACAGGAGGATAAGCTGAAGGATAATGGATTCATCAACGATGCCGAATACCTGGAATTGGTATCAAATCCTGTCTTGGAGAAAAGTCAACGAGAAGTGGAGGACATGCGTTGACTATTCTGATATGAATAATGCATTCCCAAAGGACAACTTCCCAATCCCAAGGACTGATCAGTTGGTGGACCCAATAACCAGACACAAACTGCTTTCATTCATGGACGCATACTCTGGATACAATCAGATTCCAATGCACGTACTGGACTAGGAGCACAACGAAACCGGGTCGCCCATTGTTATAATGCCAAGATCAGAATTCAGACCTTTGAAGTTGGCGATCTAGTTCTTAAATGGATCTTCCCAGGCCCTAGAAACCTGGTCCCAACATGAGGAGGTCCGTATGCAATAAAGCAAAAGCTTAGAGATGGCACTTTCAAGCTAGCAACAGTTGATGGGATCTCACTCTGGAGGGCATGGAACAACGAGCACTTATGATGCTATTTCACTTAGAAATAAATTTTACATAATTGGATAAACCCTTGTAATAAGACAGAACCTGCCATTTCCCGACCTTCATAAATGAAATGGCTTTCTAGATCTATGTCTCTGTCTTTACATAGCTTAAGAGTAGTGAAATAAGACCAACTTGAATAAATTTTCATGTGTATAATGCAGGTATGCAAGTACCTAAAGTTACGTGCCAACCAAACTTCTATGGTTCATGATAGGATCCTCGGATTTTAACCATTCTTTGGCGCCTAGAGATGAATGCCAACTAACTCATGTTATTGATTCGGGGTAGAAGTCTAAACAAAATAGGAAATGATTTGATCATCCCACGACTATCTCTTGTTTGTAGGGGTAGGATTCTAAACCAAATAAGGTATGATTTGATCGTCCGACGATTAACATTTGTCCTTGATGTGGAGGCAAGAGTATAAAACAAATACGATGTGATTTGACTGTCCACCGACTAACTCTTTTGTTCGATATGGGGCAGGAGTAAAAGCTAAATAGGACATGATTTGACCATCTGTCGGCTAACTTTTGTGAGAAATGCGGATTAAGGATCTTAAGGCTAGGATAAACACTAGAGGGTGGGTGAATAGTGTTTTAGAGAATTGTTGAATCTTTTTGAGTTTTTGTTAATTTGAACACTAATGTATGCAATATTCAGACACAGATATGATCACAGAATCAAACATAAATGCAAATATAAAGTAAAAGCAGTAAAGGAAAGAACATACCGGATTTTATACTGGTTCGGAGTTACCCTACATCCAGTCCCGCACACAAGTACAAATTTCCTTTCAAAAACAATCTTTACAATTACACCCTCGATTTCAAGGTAACGAGTTACACCCTCCACTCTGGGTAGAGATACTAGATTTTCCGGGCAAAAAGTTCACCCAATTGATTTCCAAGGCTACAATCACACCTTATCTCGCTTGATTGATTTCCAAGGCCATAATCACACCTTTTCTCGCTAAGTTGATCACAAAAGCCTACAACTCTGAATAGCACCAAGGATCTTACTGAGATAGTGATAGAGAATCAAACCATGATAATCTAGTTAGATTCAATGTTGATTTTGGAAGAGTAATGGTAAGAATATGTATATAGAAATGTGGAAGAAGAAGAGGAGTAAAAAACCAGAAAATCTGTTATATAAATTCGTTGAAAACATCCCCTATTTATAGAAGAACAACAGCCATGTCTATTCGTGAAGAGATATAACGAATAAACACTTCTTTTGAAATTTAAATTTTGTAACCAACTGACACTATGTCGACATGGGTTCCTTGGGTATGTCGACATGCCAAAGGAAATTTTGCTTATACATTTTTATTTGAAAATAACTTCTATCTTATATTAAACTACTTTAAACTTTATAAATATACTTTTCTATAGTTAAAATACATAAGTAAATATATAGAATAATATATAAAAAAATTTACTATAATTTTATGTTTAAATCTAAGTATAAATTTATAAAAATATATTATTATTTAAAGATAGTTAAAACAACAGATAATTTGATTTTGAAATTAAAGATTATTTTGATGCTAAAAGTATTTGAAATCATGACAGACGTTTTTGATATTTTTAGAAGGAAGGCTTTGAAAACATTATGAAAACAAGATATAATTTTGTAAAAATCATTTTGAATAAAAATTAGCGGATACAAAACAATGTTCCACTAGATTTTTTTGTAGCTTAGGGTTCCATCCCTTTAACAGGCTCGAAGTGGATTCCATTCCACGAATAAATTGGATTTTAAGATGTCAGTGTTTTTCTAGGAGTTTTAACAAAATTTCTAATTAGAAGATAAATTACTTGAACCCTTGAACTCTTGATAATCTTGATACTCATGAGTCTTCAATCTCGATATCTTGAATCTCTATACTGTACAGTCTTCATTCTTGGTACATTCATGGTTAAATCTTGCATATACATATATATCTAAACTTATACTGTTAGTATTTATATTTTATAATCTATTCTAAGGTTGTTGTCATAAAAACCATCATCTCAAGGACTAACAATCTCCCCCCTTTTGATGATGACAACCTTTTTTACAAAATATTACTTCTATCCTAATAACTCACCCTTAATCTATGCCTAACTATCCTATTTTATATTTCTCCCCCTTTGTCATCAACAAAAAAACTAACTCTAAATATATAACTCCAAACTATATAACTCCCCCTAAATCTAATACTCTATGACATGTGATTATAATGATAGTGTTATCATAAATAATCAACACTTAGATCTAAAACTAAAACTTAGTCCTAAACTACTAACTATCCTAACTAAGTATCCATATAATAACATATATAAGAACACAAATTATTCATTAATTATATAGTTATATTTACATTTTCGGGGGAAACGTAAGAAAGAACATACAAAAATAGGGAAAAAGATAAAAGAAACTAATGAATGTCTTTGAAAATGGGAGATCTATGAACCGAACAATTTGTATAGTGGAAACAGAAATTTTCACGTTGTTCGACAAGATTTCCATCTTTGTCAAAGCACACTTCACCAACGCAAATGACTTTGTCGTCATCTTCCATGTGCTCTTCTTCCATAGGGGCTTCTTCTTCTTCTTCTTCGCTGGCCTCTCGTACTTGATCTTCTGAAGAGTCTTTATTAATCAAGATCGGTTTAGCGTGATTGTCCATTAGAAATTTTGTAAATTCCTAATGATTTTGCCTTGCCACTCTTGTTCTTTGGCCATTCGAAGTTGCATCACTTGGATTTCAGTCATTAACTGAAGTGCATCCTTCAGATAATCCTCAATTTTCGTCACACGAGAGAGCGTTGTTCGTAGAAACTGTCCAGAAGTAGGAGAAAGGAAAGAAAAGGTTGAATTTTTGTTTGATTTTGAAGAGGAGGCCGTTGATTATTTGATTTGAGAGGATAGAACAAAGAGATTACAGAAAGAATGAATAAAATTTAGAAAATGAAAAGAATATATAACCAATTATTTTGAATTTGGTGGGAAAATTTAAAAAAAAACGTTATATGTCGACATGGGTTGGAGGAGTATGTCGACATGGTCCTTTAAATTTTTATTAATTGATTTATTTTGATTTAATTTTTAATTATACTTTGTTATTTAACAAATACCTAATTCTCTTTTAAATTTAGTAAATATAGATTCATTTAATGGTTTTATTAATATATCAGTAATTTGATTCTAGGAATTAATATAATCTAGAGTAATTACTTCCTTATTTATATTATCTCTGAGAAAATGATGCCTTATATCAATATGTTTAGTTCGAGCATGTTGAGTAGTATTTTTGGATAAATTTACCGCACTAGTATTATCACAATAAATTGGTGATTTTGAAAATTTTAAACCATAATCTTTTAAAGTTTGTTGCATATATATTACTTGAGAATAAGCCAAAGCAGTAGAAATATATTCTGCTTCAGTTCTTGATAAAGAAACTGTGTTTTGCTTTTTACTAAACCAGGAAATCAGAGAATGCCCAAAAAGTGACAAGTTCCACTTGTACTTTTTCGGTCTGATTTACAACCGGCATAATCAGCATCACAGTAAGATATTAAGTCAAAAAAATCATTTTTAAGGTAAAATAAGCCATAGTCAGAAGTGTGTTTAACATATCTTATGATACATTTTATGGCTTTTAAGTGGGTATCTTTAGGTTGGAATTGATATCTTGCACAGAGACAAACGCTATGCATGATATCAGGTCTACTAGCAGTCATATAGAGTAGTGATCCAATCATTTCTCTATTTAACTTTTGATCTACATCTTTCGAGAGATCTTCTTTACTAAGGTACTCATTGGTTGCCATGGGAGTGGATTTTCCACTCGCAATATTCAAACCAAATTTATTAATTAGGTCTTTAGCATATTTTTCTTGACTAATAAAGATACCATTATCCAATTGTTTTATTTGTAATCCTAAAAAGAAGTTTAACTCACCCATATTACTCATCTCAAACTCTTTTGTCATTATTTCAGAAAATTATTTATTCATTTCAAAGTTAGTTGATCCAAAAAAGACATCATCTATGTAAACTTATACTAGTTGAATATCATTTTTATTTCTTTTAATAAAAAGAGTATTATCTACTTTACCGATTTCGAAATTTGATTGTAATAAGTAAGATCTTAGTCTATCATACCAGGCTCTAAGAGCTTGTTTTAGACCATATAAAGCTTTTTTAAATTTGTAAACATGATTTGGTAATTTTTCATTTTCAAAAAGTGGTGGTTGTTCAACATATACTTCATCTTTTACAAATCCATTTAGAAAGGCACTTTTAACATCCATTTGATATAGTTTAAAATTATTATGATTTGCGAAAGCAAGTAGAATCCTAATGGCTTCTAATCTTGCTACGGGAGCAAAGGTTTCATCAAAATCTATTCCTTCTTCTCGACAAAAACCTTGAGCGACTAATCAGGCTTTATTTCTAACTACCTCTCCTTATTCATTCATTTAATTTTTATAAACCCTTGTAGTTCCAATTATAGTTTTATCCTCAGGTCTAGGAACAAGTTCCCAACATTATTTCTAGTGAATTGATTTAATTCTTCTTGCATGGCCAAAATCCATGAATCATCAGTTGATGCTTCTTTTGGATTTTTGGGCTCAATAATTGATATAAAGCTACATTACTCATTTGACTTAGTTGATTTCTAGTTTTAACAACAGATTGCATAGCTTCTACTATGTTTTCAATAGAGTGATCTTTTAAAAGTTTAGTCCTTTTATTAGGATGATTAATTTCATAATAAGTTTCAGTTGACTCTTGATTTTGAGTGATTAAATCCTCTTCATCATTTGTATCTTCAAAAAATTTAAAACTTTCATCGAACGAAACATGCATTGTTTCTTCGATGGTGTTAGTTCTTAAATTAAATACTCTGTACGCTTTACTTTTATTAGAATATCCGATAAAGATACCTTTGTCGGATTTACGATTAAATTTATCTAAGTTATCTTTGGTATTTAAAATAAAACATTTACTTTCAAAAATTCTAAAACAATATACTTTAGGTTTCTTTCTATGAAGAAGTTCATAAGATGTCTTATCAGTTAAAGGTCTAATTAAAATTCTATTTAAAATATAACAGGCGGTAGCAACTGCTTCTGCCCAAAAATACTTTGGTAAATTACTATCTGAAAGCATGGTTCTCGCACACTCTTGAATCGTCCTATTTTTACGTTCTACTACTCCGTTTTGTTGTGGAGTTCTTGGAAATAAAAAATTATGAGTTATTCTCTTTTTATTGCAGAATTCCTCAAACCTTTGTTTTCAAATTCACCACCGTGATCACTACGAATGTTTATAATCTTTAGAGAAAGTTGATTTTGAATCCTTTTTGTAAAGTTTTTAAAACATTCAAAAGTATCACTTTTATGTTTCAAAAATATTGTCCATGTAAATCTAGAATAACCATCTACAATTACAAAAACATATTTACTATGATTTATTGACAGAATTAGAGATGGACCAAATAAATCAAGGTGAAGTAATTCAAGAGGTTTTGAAGTTGAAATCGTATCTTTTAATTTAAAAGAACTTTTTCTAAGTTTTCCTAATTGACATGCATCACATAGACTATCTACTTTAAAATTCATTTTAGGGAGACCTCTTACTAGATCATGTTTTGATAGTCTAGATGAGAGTTTGAAATTCAAATGCCTAAATCTCTTATGCCAAATCCAAGGGTCACTTGTATTTTCCAAAAGACACAAGTTATCATTTGAAACTTTCATACTAAGAATATAAATATTCTTTTTTCCTGATTCCCTCAAATATTATGGTTGAATTATTATCTTCAATGTGACACTTATCTTTTTCAAATTTAATTTTATATCCTTTATCATAGAGTTGACTTATACTTAGCAGATTATGTTTCAGATTCTTAACTAGCAAAACATTAGTAATAATAGGAGTTTAAGAGTTACTGACTTTGCCGATACAAATCACATATCCTTTTGAGTTGTCTCCGAAGTTAACCGTTCTCTATATTTGTATATTATATCATTCAACTTTTCTGGATTGCCAATCATATGTCTAGAACATCCACTATCGAGTGTCCATTTGTTCTTTTTTATCTGCACAATTTGTCCATTGTGGACTGATTCCTCAATTCCCATAAAGCATGTTTCCTGCACATCAAACAATTTTGGTAGACAACTTGAATTTGAACATTGATTATTTGCAGACTCATGGGACAACGATGATCTGAATATTTCTAAACTAGTATTAACAAACATAGCCATTAAAAAAAATTCAAAAATCAGGTTACGAAACTTTGAAAACCTCGCTCTGATACCAAATGTGAGAAATAAGGATTAAGGATCTTAAGGCTAGGATAAACCCTAGAAGGGGTGAATAGTGTTTTAGAGAATTGTTGAATCTTTTTGAGTTTTTGTTAATTTAAACACAAATGTATGCAATATTCAGACACAGATATGATCACAGAATCAAACACAGATGCAAATATAAAGTAAAAGCAGTAAAGGAAAGAACGCACCGGATTTTATACTGTTCGGAGTTACCCTACATCCAGTTCCGCACACAAGTACGGATTTCCTTTCAAAAACAATCTTTACAATTACACCCTCGATTTTAAGGAAATGAGGTATACCCTCTAGATTCACAATCCTTTGGGTAGAGATACTTGACTTCCCGGGCAACAAGTTCACCCAATTGATTTCCAAGGCTACAATCACACCTTATCTCGCTTGATTGATTTCCAAGGCCACAATCACACCTTTTCTCGCTAAGTTGATTACAAAAAGCCTATAACTTTGAATAGCACTGAGGATCTTGTTGAGATAGTGATACAGAATCTAACTAGAGATAATCTAGCTAGATTCAATGTTGATTTTGGCAGAGTAATGGTAAGAATACATATATAGAAATGTGGAAGAAGAAGAGGAGTGAAAAACCGAAAAATCTGTTATATAAATTCGTTGAAAACATCCCCTATTTGTAGAAGAACAACAACCATGTCTATTCGTGAAGAGATATGACGAATAGACACTTCTTTTGAAATTTAAATTTTGAAACCAACTGACACTATGTCGACATGGGTTCCTTGGGTATGTCGACATGCCAAAGGAAATTTTGGTTATACATTTTTCTTTGAAAATAACTTCTATCTTATATTAAAACTACTTTAAACTTTATAAATATACTTTTCTATAGTTAAAATACATAAGTAAATATATAGAATAATATATACAAAATTTTACTATAATTTTATGTTTAAATCTAAGTATTAATATTTAAAAATATATTATTATTTAAAGATAGTTAAAACTATGGATAATTTGATTTTGAAATTAAAGATTATTTTCAGGCTAAAAGTATTTGAAATCAGGATGGATGTTTTTGATGTTTTTAAAAGGAAGGTTTTGAAAACATTTTGAAAACAAGATATAATTTTGTAAAAAATCATTTTGAATAAAAATCAGCGGATACAAAACAATGTTCCACTAGATTTTTCGTAGGTTCCATCTTACTTAAGTTTTCATCCCTTTAACAGGCTCGAAGTGGATTCCATTCCATGAATAAATTGGATTTTAAGATGCCAGTGCTTTTCTAGGAGTTTTAACAAAATTTCTAATTAAAAGATAAATTACTTGAACTCTTGATAATCTTGATACTCATGAGTCTTCAATCTCGATATCTTGAATCTATATACTGTACAGTCTTCATTCTTGGTACCTGCATGGTTAAATCCTGCATATACATATATATCTAAACTTATACTGTTAGTATTTATATTTTATAATCTATTCTAAGGTTATTGTCATCAAAACCATCATCCCAAGGACTAACAACTTTTACCTTTGGCATGAGGGTAGGATTATAATTCAAAACGAATGTGACATGACAATCCAATCAACAACATCTTGCTCGGAGTAGGAAAGATGAAAGAGCCATGCCTAGTGTAAGGTGGGATCTTACCAAAAAACTTTGATCAATGCCCAGAGTTAAGTGCGATTGAAGGTAAACATCCCAAATGAGGATGTGCAAACTACGATCTTAAGTAGTTTGCTTAAACTAGGGCATGGAGCTTGGTGTGATCAGATGTCACTATCCTAAAAAAGGATACCAAAACTATTATACTAAATGGTTTACTCCAATTGATGCCTTGAGCTTGGCATTTCAATGATTACTTTCCATTCACTTGAATGACAAAAGGCCGGCAAATCATTGAATGGACTGATGACTTAGTCCAACAATGACTATCGAAAGGAATGGATCACGAGTAGATTGAATGGAAAGCACATTTCTTAAATACTTAAACAACTTCCAACAAAGATTGAACAAAACAAAAGTCTTTGTTATTCACATTCTTCACATTCATAATGGAACTTGGAAGGAGAAGTACAAGTTTTATTTATATCTAAACTGAAGAGCAAAATTGAAGGCCGAATCCACATAAAACCAACCGAAAAGACAAAAATAGATTTTTGTGTTGCTTGATGTAGAGTCACACCACCTATTCTCATTAATTTTTGTGCTTATTTGTGCATTGTTCAAATTTATTGCAAAGTTTGTGTCCATGCAACTGTTTAATGTTTTTTGTTCTATCGTATTTCGGTACCCATGTTTATTTTCAAATGCATAATATTTCATTGGGTGCACAAATAAATTACATCTTTGAAACACACCAAATTTCCATTTATACTCAATCGTTTGCATGAAAACTTCATTATTTTCAGTCACAATCGCTACTTTATTTGGAAAAGTAAAGTCATTGTTAATTTCAATCAACACCCGAGTGAATGAAATTTTAATCATTCCTTTAGTTAAGTGTCCCGTCTTTATACGATTTCGTAACACATAGGAAATTCTATTAATACCTTTCTCAGACCAAAAATCTAATTTAATTCTGAAAACCAAGCAAAATCGGAATAGTTTGTAAAATTTCTTTAGTTAGGATAAGTTTTGGAACACAATGCTTCATCTTCGTATGTTTTCTATCATAAAGATAAGAACCCCCTTCCAAAATTCTCATCCTTATTTTCAAATTTAATCGCATAAAAACCATTGCCTTTGGTGTATATGCAGAAATCTCCTATTGGTTTTCACATATTTTTGATACGCTCTAAAAAAATGTTAATATGGACATGAGATAACCACATAAATAATAATCATATTGTCCCAATACCTTTTTATCAAGTAAATCGCAGATGGGTCTTTCTAGCACATCATTTTTTTGCTAAAATCAATGGGATTGTAGAACTTCATGGGAGAGGAAACCGAGATTTCCTCTTAGACCATCATCGCCTTCCATGATCCAGTCGAGGGTCTATAAGGAATCAATGTCTTTGCTTGTGGGTTGGCAGGCGCTGTGGTGAAGGTATCTGTATGGGGAGTAACCTAGCTTGAAAATAGTGGGGGAAACCCGGACTGGTCAACAGATTTAGCTGCATTTATGTAGGGAACATGTATGATTCTCTATGGCAGAACTCTAGATCTTGGTGGAGATTCATTTGCTCTTTCAAAAGTCTGGGCTAATTTCTGACTTCGCCATGAAAGCATTGGAGTAAACCCAAGGTCTTTTGGGTTATTTGGAACATCCCACTTCAAATTTCCATGTAATTACTTCTCCTGCAACAAATCTTAAAACACATCCATAGCTTCTAATATCATCTCAACTTCATTATCTCTCAGAGTGAATCGAATAGTGCTGCGGGTCTTGACTTCCAAGTATAGATACAAGTGTGGTGATAGGTATAAAAATATGACATATCTATCAGACACACAGATGTCACTCACAGCAATTACATCCACAATTCATTTTCACAAATCAATGATAACAAATGTGTCATGACTCTATTAATCATGACTCACAACAGCAACTCTCGTCGACAAGGATATCATAACCTTCCGTATTATATGAGTTGATTTTGTTGTATAAATTCAAACCACCGTAATTAATCATTTATTTTATGAGATTGACATTTCAAGTTTTACTTATAAGAGCATTATTTTATACTCTCATTTGTAAATCCCATCACGATTGCACTTTAATAAATCTCCTCAGTGTATTTACCCTCTACATAGACTATCTGCCTCGACAAGTCACTGCGATCTACACAAATTCAAAATTATATTTCTAAAATATTCTTTATAGTTTAAACTTATATTTAAAAATTTACATAAACAAATATTCAACTTTAACAAAAACACATTGTTTACGATTTAGAATATATACTCTTCGTTATAAAAACACAAGAAGCCTTTGAATCGGTCCAAATTCACATCTAACCTTGTTTAAAAATAAAATTTTTGTTCTGTCAGTTATTAAACAAGTTTTATAGTGAGAACACAAATTAGAATCAATGGCCAAGAGCAAGGCAGTAAGGAAGAAGAAGCAAGAAAGAAGAAAGGGGAAAAAAATCTAGCAATAGTTCAGGGCTTATGATGTGCATGTAAATATATATTTACATACATATTTTATCTATTTTTATTTAAATAAATGTCATAATTGGGTATTTTAACATGTTTAAACCAAAAAATATTTATTTTTAAATCATCATATATTCATCTTCATATGGGGAAAAATGATCATTTTTATGCATGTGTTAATCTGAGAATATTTACTTGGACAATTTTTATGATTTTTATAGGAATTTTGGATTCAAATGGAAGAGGTTTTCATGAAATTATGCATGCATAAGAAGGCATACAAAGGAATGAAGATGGATATAATTCAAACTCACGATCATGGAAGACCCTACCTACCCAATTAACTAAATCTACAATTAGAGGATAATGGACAACTAAGTGGATGTTAAAGCTTCATGCATACTTGATGATGTATTAATTAGAGATTAATGGTTACTTGATGGCCACACTTCCTAAAGGGATTTTGGAAAGCACCCTAAAAATTGAATTAGGGTTTTATGCATTTATAAATAGTCTACTTATGTACATGTAAAGGATCTTCTTTCTCTTTGAACTACTTAGGAAATTAGAAGCAAGTTGTAAACACAAAATTCAAAGTGAAATAAAAATGGCTCCCTAAGCCTTCTCTTTTCTACGTGCTTTTATTTACTTTTATGTTCGTGTTTATTTCTATGCTATCTTCTTTTCATTGTTAGTAGATTAGATTTACATTCATGCAAGTAGTGGAGTTTATTTTTTATGCAAGTAGTTTAGTAGTTAATCTCCTTTTCTTCCTTTGTTTAGTTTCTACTTCTTCTTTTTTATGTTGAAATTTACATGTGTTAATATGATAACACAAATGAGTAGCTAAACTCCTTCAATTTAGGGGTAATGAAGCTCTCTAATATTATGTAAATTCAACATTTATTTTGATTTGTGATCTCATTTGTGCTTCATGAAAGTAATTGTTGATGTAAGTTTATATAAATGAATTTGATAGCCTATGTTGCATTTGCAAACGGGCTATTCTTATTTAACATAAACACAATTTACATCATCATTTACTAATTGATTTTTGGTTTTGAAATGAAAGTAAAAACAAAATTCTATAATCTAATTACTAGTTATAATAGTAAATAGAGCATACTTAAAATATCTTTTGCTTTGACTTCATTTTCATGAGAATTGATAAGTGGTTTATTTGTTGTGTTATAATTTGATGGTTTAAGTTATGTTGATTAATAGCATAAATAAACCATACTTATGATAAATACAACACTTATTTCACTTAATATCAAAAATAGAGAGCGCGGATAATTTATTTGTTGATTTACAAAAATATGACAGTGAATTTGCTCTAAATTGTTTTCTAATCTCATTTTCATTCTAGTGTTAGCTTCATTTTGTTTACAATTTGTAGTTAACAATCTTCTCTCCACTTTAGTCTAATTTGATTGAGTAGAAAATTTTAAAATCTAAAAAATTCCCTGCGGATCGACTCGTACTCGCCACGTACTAAAATTGCACGTTGTGCGCTTGAGGTTAATTTTATTATAAACTTTTAGGCAATTTTCTAAACTGGTAGAAAATTCACCATTAAACAAGTTTTTGGCGCCGTTGCCGGGGAATTGATTTGATTTTTAATTTTCTATTCTTTAATTAGTTTGTTTGATTTTTGTGTATTTTTATTTTGTATGTGTTTGAATTATTTAAAAAAAAAACATTTTGGACTTTTGGTTCATTATTTGCAGTCTTGTGCTTTCATTTAGTGCATGTTTTGCATTGTCTACTTGCATTGAGTCTGCTGGTTATATTTTTTTGTTTCATATTTTTCTGTTTTGCATTGAGTCTGCTGGTTGCATTTAGTGTTTGTTTTGCATTGTCTACTTGCATTGATTCTACTTGCATTGAGTCTACCTTCATTGTCTACTTCTGGTTTATATTTTCTGTTTCATTACCTATTCTCTACTGTCACTTGTTACATTGCATTTCATAAAATAGCCTCTCTCTTTGTTCAACTCATTACACTGCATACACCAAAAAAAAAAAGATTACATTACATTTTAAATCGCTGCCTTAGCCATTTTTCTCCAAATTCAAAACCAACACTCTACACATGCCCCCACCAGAACTACATCCCTCACTTCCATACTTACATACAACCACTGCATACTGCATAGCTTCGACAATCCTGTATTATCAATTCCAGCCATCTACACCCCATCCTGACATAACCGTCTACCACCAGGAACCAAACAGCAGCATATTCGAACTGTCAGTTCTTCCCCTCTTCTCAACTCCCTACCCTCTTCACTGGTCATCATTCAAATGAAACATAGCAACATCTCCTCCTCTGCCATACAAACACTTTAACTGTCTTCCTCATACAACTTCCCCTCATTCACCCTTCTACCTTTCCCAACCAAATTACTTGCACTGTCCTGCAAGTTCAAAAACAACACTGTCCTATACCATTGCTACATCTATTGTTGCCAACATCATACACATCTCCACACCATTAGTACATTTATAGAGCATCAACCATCACCACCTATTCACCAACACTTTTCACAAAACTTCCTCCCTCAATATTCAACTCCACACATCACCGCAATTTGCTGCCCTTCCAAATCTCTGCTACCCCATCTTCTTCTCATACAAACAACTCTTCCACTCACTGTCGAATCCCCAATTGCCACAATTCAAAACCCACTACCACGCAACCCGAAACCCTCTACCACTACAATCGCAACAGCCTGATCAACTGCCTCGCCTAACCAACCAACATCCTGCACAACCACAAACCCAAGCTTCCACCCTCTTTCCTATCAATACTGCAACTCCGACTTCATCTCTATCTTCAGCCACTCGACAAATCGAACCATCAACTTGCCCACAGTTACCATTGCTTTCAGAAGTGCACATAGCCAATCCTCTGGCCAACTCAAATCACCACAGTGCCTTCCTGCTCCTCCTTTAAAAATCACTTCAGTTCGACCACTGCATCCTGCCTTATCAAATCACTATTGAACACATACAGCCAGTCACTATCCAAGCAACCACGACCTCAACCTTGAATAAACCCTAACACTCACTCTAGACTCCCCTCCAAATCACACGAACCCGTAACCATCTGCTTCCTCGACCTCGCGACTACAGACCGCAACCTACTCACAGACCTAGCAACCTACACAACCATCTCCATCTCCAACGCAACCCAAATTAGCAATTGAATCCATTTCAAACCAAATCGCGCTGCATCACCCCCAAATTACATCAAATTATCGCCTGAGATCGCCAGCCATCGATCTGCAATAACCGACTTTAATCAACCATCGAAAGAAACCCACAATTTTCAATTCGCCGCGCAACCTCTGAACTTCAACCGCATCTCATCAATTCCCTAAAAATAATCTGTTGAAGTCGAAATTCATTTTAACTCTAATTGAGGGATTTTGAAATAGGAAATTATTATGGCATACTTTCTCCATTCTTTAAAACAAAAAAAAAAGAGAAATCGGGTTGAATTTGTATTGGCTGGCCAGGCTGATAGGCCTAAGTACATATTTTTTTCTATCTTTTCTTCTTTTAATTTGTTTACATTGTTTTAACTTTTTTGCTTTGTTTAATTTCATTACCAAAAAAAAAATTTCTTATTTATTCAGTTTAATTTGTTTTTTTAGTTTAGTTTTTTTTATTATTAAAAAAAATATTATTTTTAAAATTTCGTTTTGTTTTATTTTGAGTTCCATTTTTATAAAAAAAAAACATTGTATATTTATTGTTTGATTCCTTTCTAGGTTGTCAAAGCAGATTAAAAGGAAGAACTGCTTACCAAAAATAAACGTTTTGCTTTACTTGCTTGCATAGAAAAAATCGCTGCTTAAAAAAATATTTGCTATAATCTGTACACTCTAATACCGCGCTTTCATCTCTAGTTTTATTTTGATTTGCATTATTGGTTGCTTGCATTTTCCTTTATATATAAAAAAATTCAAAAAAACAAAAATAAACTTCATTTTAGTTGCATTATAAATTCACTTTTAATTTTTTCTTTGTATTCATCTCATCTTGTTTTATTTTTTAAGCGTAATACCCAAATTCACATAAGGTAGGAGATTTTATCCCCCTTTCCTTATCCAGCAAATCGCATTTCATCGTAAAATTTAACTAATAATAAAGGTTAGACATTCAACTTAAGGGTGTCGCGAGCTCACCTAGGGCTTAATCTTATTTTGACAATTGTCTTCTTTGAACAAGTTTATTTCTTGGTGTCTAGGCTATGGCAGAGCAATAACTAGTTATAAAAGTTATGGCAATTCATAAATATTATACCCGTTGTTCCTTTGAAGGTACTTAAACCTTTAGCTGCATTGTACGATGATTCGTAGTGCACCGATAACCCCCACCAGTTACCTGGCTAAGAAATATATTTTTTGATTTAAGATAAAGTGTGATCATGCAATTTTGGGTTAGGAGCTACTAAGGATAGAAAACAGTAACTAAGTCCTTTGCATTCATTAGTTGCATTAGTTCATGCATATTTAGAAGAAGAAAAATAAAAAATGCAAAAGCTAAAAAATTGTAAATTGTACTTAACTTGGTTTTTCATCCAAAAAGAAAAATCCTTTCCTTTGAAAATTTTCAATCAAAACAAAAATTCAAAAAAAATTCTTTTCAAAAAAGAAACAAAAATCAAATTCGCGTTTTCTAAAAACAGAAAAAAAATCATTTTAGTAAATGTTTGAAAATTCAAAAAAACATACAAAAACAAAACATATAAAAAAATTGAAAAGCTAAAAAAACAAACAAAAATCAAACTTCTCTTTTGAAAAATAAATTTCACTTGATAAATATTTTTTCTTCCTTTTTTTCCTTTTAAAAAAACAAATTTTCACTTCATTTTTCAAATCTTGGTTTATTTTCTAAACTCGATTCTAACTTTTTTTCTTCTCAACTTTCACTAATGCGTGAGTACTTGGACTCATGACACTTCTACGAATACTTGGATTCAAGACCCTTCTATATTAACCCTTACAAACGTTCCTCTTGAAATGGCGAACGAGAACGCCCCTTGAACTCTTATGGATATAATTTCCGCTATCGAGTTTCTATCCCTTCTTGCACCACCTTGTGGAATATGCGAGTATATGATTTTTGTTTGATGATAATAAACATATATATATTCATTTAAATGTATTTGGTAATATACTATTTTGTTTTTCATAGATTAAATAAATATTTGTTGAATAAAATAAATTACACCGAATTTGAATTCAAACAGAAATTTTATTCAAACAAATATTTATTACAATCTTGAATAGTACAAATTCAAGCTCTCACTATACATATACATTTTTGATTACATCACAATTACATCACAATTCAGTTTACATAAATTCCCCACTACATATCACTCACACTCGTAGTTTTATATTCAACTTCATTCCAGTTTGAATCCAGCATCTGAGCAATCTGCAAAAATATTCACTAACGTAGTAAAATTGAAAAAGAAATATTTTTGCAATATAAAATGAAATATGATTTTTGAAAATATTATTTGCCTCAGTTATTTGGGTTGTTCGTCATCATTCACATTTGAATTCATCATACACGAACAATGTGACATGCACAGTGTATCACTGTACATGCCACAAGGCCGTGCACATCAATATACTCTTGATAATGCTACAGGGACAGGTGAGCACAGGTCAAACCCAAATGAAAAACCGGGTTCAACTCACGTGCAATATATTTAAAATCATGACACGAGCACAAGGTCAAACCCGAGTTTTGAAACTGGATTCAACTCAAGTGAAATTTCAAAAATCAACATGAAAGGATGCAAAGACCAGAAGTCCAATTCCAAAAAACTCAACAGAAGTATGCAGTGCCGAGAAACAATGTACAAAAGATAAGAGACAAAGTATGTACACAAGTATACAACTACAGGTCTCAATGTCAAAGAAACAACTCGGCATTGAATTGAATACATGGAGGCAAGACCAAAGTGCAACAGACACACAATGATAATCAGAGAAAGGATGAAGACAACATGAAGTGAATCAAGTTCGGTGACACAGCAGTCTTTGAACAAGAAAACCAGCGACATAAATGCAGTGTACATGAATGCAACATCAATGAACCAAATACTCAATTTGATTGTAAGCATGTACAACAGGACAGAGAAGTGAACAACAATGCAACAATGTGGAAGTGAAACAGTGGAAGCTGGAAATGCAAAGACCAGTGATGCAATGCAAATCAAAATAGAGAGTTCAACTCACATGTACACCATGATATCAAGCTCAGTGTGACTCAAGCAAGTGCACGACTAAACCAACATAATGCAAACTACAACCCAACAGCAATATGATTGAAGACTACATCACGACCAAGTATGGCAGTGAAGATAACAAGTGCACCAACATTTACAACATACAAACAGGTACACGAGCTAATGAAGACTGCATCATGATGCAAGGCCAGAGACTATAATATCAAGTGCAAGTGCAAACTCAAATAAGTATGTGCAACTGTGAAAACTTCAGTGAGCTAGTGCAATTTGTACAAAATTGCCACCAACATAACAACACAAATGAATACTGCAACAACCAGAGCCAAAGTTCACAAGTGAAGCCAAATATACACAAGTGCATACCAAATGAAGACCACAAGTATACAACAACAAGCAGGAGTGTGCAAGTGCAGATGAACACATATGGCCGAACTCAATGAAGCCAAAGCAAACAGAAGGGATGATCAGACACAGGACAATAAGTGCACAAATGTACACAATCCAGGCAATGCAGCAATGACCACAAATGGAACACAAGTCAGTGGCAAGCTACAAACAACAAGTACAACTGAAATGCAAAACAGTTCGAAGAAGACTACAAGATGAACCACGACCGTGCTACAGGAATACTTGCAGTTAAATGTCAACGCAGTTGTAATTGCAAGTCATGGAGTCACAGTCACAAAATCAGACGACCAAGAAAAAAATAATCAAGTATGTATAAAAATGGAAATTGCCGAAAACAGAAAAGTCTTTGCCGTATTATTCAAGAATAAATCGAACGTTTGAAAATCAAAGCCCTGAGTAACAAGTCGAAGATATATCAGGAAAGCCGTGCGCATCAGGTAATTAACAATTTAGGAAAGTATCGGATTGATAAGAACAAACTCAAGTGTCGAATTCATATAAATACCAAACCCAAGAATTCATCATAGGCATCGAGTCAAGCAAGCAATCAAACCAGCAACGAAAAAGATTACATACCGCAACAGTGAACTCGATCGTCTCGAAGCAACCAAGTCCAAATTTCATAAAACGATCAAAGGAGCAGCTGCAAACGAGGCAAGCAATGCAAACCATCGATCATCAGAGAAGCCGCGAGCAAGAGCAACACCAGAGAATCATATTTGAAGAAAGCCCAATTTGGATCGAAGAACGAAGCCCTAATTTAGTGGCAAAGGGGATCGGCCGACATTTTCAATCACAAGCCAGAAAAGAGAACGGGCTAAAGGAGTAATAAAAGGGCCGGCCTTGTTAAAAGGGTAATTGGTTTTTATGAATTTATTCTTAAGGGTGTTTAATTGTTTTTTATTTGTTGTTTTTACTTTTCAAATCAAAGTATTGGTAAATCACCACCTAGGTTGTAGGTAGTGTCAGATTGTCTAGTTAGAATTAGTTCAGTGAGCAGGGTGTGCGAATTTGCAAAACTCTATAGGCGGGAGCAAGGGTTTGCGAGTTTGCAAAACTCTATAGGTGGGAGCAGGGGGTGCGAGTCGATTAGAGTGTTGGTAAGCGGGAGCAGGGTTTGCGAGTCTGTTAGAGTGTTTGTAAGTGGGAGACTATTTAATTCGAATAGAAATCTGGGAATGCAGCAGTAGGCAGGGGTTGTCGAAGCTGGGTAAATTTTGTGTGTGATTTACTTTTCAGCATATTTATTTCTGCAGTTTGTTTCTGTGTTTAAATCGAGAAAATTTGCTATAACCCTATTCAACCCCCCTCTAGGGTTAATCTAGATCCTACAAGTGGTATCAGAGCACGGTATTTTTCTTTAACTCTAGAGTCATGAATCCACCAAATAATACTTTTGTTGAGGGTTGTTCCAATATTATTCCTTCTATTTTCGATGGAACAGATTTTTTGAACTGAAAATTGAAAATGGAATTTTATTTAAAATCTTTTAATATTAAATGTTGGGATATTATTGAAAATGGGTGTGATATAACAAATAAGGAAATTATCTCGATTAGTGCTCTTGCTATGCATATATTATATTCTCATATTAATCGTGATAATTTTTATTTCGTCTCTCATTGTGAAAATGCACAGAAAATCTGGAATACTTTTGATGCAATATATGGAGCAAAAGTCAACAGCAATGAGATGTCCTCCACAACCGACTCAGTTAAAGAAATGTGCTTAACAGGAGTGGAAAATAGCAGTTGTGATGAGGATGATGATGATGGAGCAGCCGAGCTGGCATTACTAATAAAGAAATTCAAAAGGAGGAACCGCAAATACGGAAATCCAGCTCTAAATCAAAAATTAAAAAACAGAGAGCACAATACGAAGCCAAGTGAGGTATCAAAACTCACTCACTCTGAATTACTTATTTATTTCCACGAAGTGAATGGCTGTTTTGAACGACTTAGGGAGAAATATGCCATACTTGAATCACAAAAAGACACTTTGATAGAATTAAATGAACAACTTGACCAATTAGTTAAAACCTATCAAAGTAGGATCCCTAAGAGTGATAAGCGTCCAACATTCGAAGAAGAAATTAAAAAATCAGAAATTAATATAAAATCACTTGAAAATGAAATTCTGATTTTGAAAAAGAACGAAAATACTAGGAGAGAAAATTCTATCAAAAAGTGCACACAATTATTTAACGAAAATGAATCTCTGAAAATACAAGTCCAACAATTGTCAATAACTTTGGATAAATTTTCAAAAAGTGAGAAATCGTTGAATCTGCTATTAGGGAAGCAAACTGTTAATACAGCTAGACAGGAACTTGGATATAATCAATCTGAAAATGTTGAAAGCGATATTAATCAAGAAAATTCCATGTGCACAATTTGTAGAAAATATGGACACGGTCACAATAATTATTGGTATAGACCCAAACATGTGAAAACCATACCAATTTGGGTTCCAAAAGGCACGAATATAAAATCTCTCAAAGTTAAACAAATTTGGGTGCCAAAAGGAGCATATATAAACAGTTTTGGGTCTCCACAAAATTATTTTTCTAAATCTTCTGCCACTAACAACCATGGACCTATAAAAACAAATAGGACACATAAATCTTTTCCCGTGTAGGTGTGGTGGCAGGCTAAGGAACAACAATAGTGTTTTCTGGATTTTTGGCTCTTCCAGAAACACAACGGGCATCAAAGCAAAGTTCCTTAGCCTAGTACAAAGGTGCAAGAATCACAATGGGCAACCACGAAAAATTATCGTAAAGGTAAAACAGGTGAAGGTATATTAAATGTGATAATCTGCACCGTATTCTGAATGAAATCAGCCAATTTTGAGATGTTGTAAAGATGATAATATTTTTTTGGTTATAATACGGCTAACTCTATATTCACAGTTTCTGATTATTTACACGGCTTCAATTCAAATTCAAAGACTGTCATTTAAATTGTTGTTAAAATTGAGTTTGAATTTTTTGTGCACTCTTCATGGTCTGGTCTATCAAATTTAGTTAGTGATATTTTTGAGTGAAAAAGAAATTCAGATGCAGATTACACTGGTAATCTAGTTGATAGAAAAATTACTAGTTGAACGTGATTTATGGTGAGACATTTAGTAACTGCATCGTTTTTCAAAGAAAATATCTGCATATTTTTCATTACAAATAATTTTCAATTAGCATAAATTTTTCCTCATATAACCCCTTCAAGAAAATCATTTTTGACCATATTTTCAGATTAGTCATTTATTTGATTTTAATGACAAATTTTGACTAATCCGACTCCCTACTAATTATCAAAAAGATAAATAGTGATTGAAAAGGTGATAAGTGTTGATATTTAACATACATTACTCAAGAGAGTATATTTGGAAAATTTCTTTAGGAATTCAAACAAGAGTTATAAAACTTTTTGTTGGGTAAAGATTCCATGATCATTTCTATATCTATCATATTTCTATCGACCATTGTTTTTCAAAAATTCAATATAGTTTGTCGATATGTGGTATTATAATCAGGGATCATTTGTTTTTCATTTCATATTTTTTTGTAAAAATAAATAAATATCCAAAGTATTCACTCTCATTTAAAAGTCCTCACGGTTATGCATGGGTGAATTACTTGGATTTTTGATTATGTGCTTCCATGCTCATTTAAAAATCCTTACGGTTATGCATGTATGGAACACATATCAAAATTAATTGATTAAATAGACAAGTTGATTCTAATCCCATTTAAAAGTCCTCATGGTCATGCGTGGTTAGAAGATACTTGATTTCATTTTTAAAAATTAAATTGGAATACTACTAATCTCATTTAAAAGTCCTAACGGTTATGCATGATTAGTAGATCTTCAAATTCCTGATATAAATGTACCACAAGTTGATACAATTGTATGATTTTATATTAGAACATCATTTCCATTCTTTCTAAAAGTGGAATATGCGCCAAACAAGGGTAGTTATGATTTTTGTTTGATTTTTATTGAAGTTTAATATTTATATTCAATTTGAGTTTAATGTTGGATTAATATCGATCACTCTATCTCTATCTTCTCTAACACTATCATTCTTTTGCTGATAACAAAAGGGAGAGAGAAAAGTTAAGATTTTGTCAAATAAAATCAAGAAAAGGTCAAATAATTTTCCATTTGCATCTAGGCTCATTTGTATATTTCTATTTATATGCATATATGTAGGGGGAGCATCATGTAGAGAGGAAGCATTTAAATAGGGGGAGCAATTAGTGTATATCATTGATCAAATACATTTAACACAGTCAAAATCTTAAATATATGTTTGTTATCATCAAAAGGGGGAGATTGTGGAATATGCTAGTATATGATTTTTGTTTGATGATAATAAACATATATATATATATATATATATATATATATTCATTTAAATGTATTTGGTAATGTACTATTTTGTTTTTCATAGATTAAATAAATATTAGTTGAATAAAATAAATTACACCGAATTTGAATTCAAACAGAAATTTTATTCAAACAAATATTTATTACAATCTTGAATAGTACAAATTCAAGCTCTCACTATACATATACATTTTTGATTACATCACAATTACATCACAATTCATTTTACATAAATTCCTCACTACATATCACTCACACTCGTAGTTTTATATTCAACTTCATTCCAGTTTGAATCCAGCATCTAAGCAATCTGCAAAAATATTCACTAACGCAGTAAAATTGAAAAAGAAATATTTTTGCAATATAAAATGAAATATGATTTTTGAAAATATTATTTGCCTCAGTTATTTGGGTTGTTCGTCATCATTCACATTTGAATTCATCATACACGAACAATGTGACATGCACAGTGTATCACTGTACATGCCACAAGGCCGTGCACATCAATATACTCTTGATAATGCTACAGGGACAGGTGAGCACTGGTCAAACCCAAATGAAAAATCGGGTTCAACTCACATGCAATATATTTAAAACCACTACACGAGCACAAGGTCAAACCCGAGTTTTGAAACTGGATTCAACTCAAGTGAAATTTCAAAAATCAACGTGAAAGGATGCAAAGACCAGAAGTCCAATTCCAAACAACTCAACAGAAGTATGCAATGCCGAGAAACAATGTACAAAAGATAAGAGACAAAGTATGTACACAAGTATACAACTACAGGTCTCAATGTCAAAGAAACAACTCGGCATTGAATTGAATACATGGAGGCAAGACCAAAGTGCAACAGACACACAATGAAAATCAGAGAAAGGATGAAGACAACATGAAGTGAATCAAGTTCAGTGACACAACAGTCTTTGAACAAGAAAACCAGTGACATGAATGCAGTATACATGAATGCAACATCAATGAACCAAATACTCAATTTGATTGTAAGCATGTACAACAGGACAGAGAAGTGAACAACAGTGCAACAGTGTGGAAGTGAAACAGTGGAAGCTGGAAATGCAAAGACCAGTGATGCAATGCAAATCAAAATAGAGAGTTCAACTCACATGTACACCATGATATCAAGCTCAGTGTGACTCAAGCAAGTGCACGACTAAACCGACATAATGCAAACTACAACCCAACAGCAATATGCTTGAAGACTACAGCACGACCAAGTATGGCAGTGAAGATAACAAGTGCACCAACATTTACAACATACAAACAGGTACACGAGCTAATGAAGACTGCATCATGATGCAAGGCCAGAGACTACAATATCAAGTGAAAGTGCAAACTCAAATAAGTATGTGTAGCTGTGAAAACTTCAGTGAGGTAGTGCAATTTGTACAAAATTGCCACCAACATAACAACACAAATGAATACTGCAACAACCAGAGCCAAAGTTCACAAGTGAAGCCAAATATACACAAGTGCAGACCAAATGAAGACCACAAGTATACAACAACAAGCAGGAGTGTGTAAGTGCAGATGAACACATATGGCCGAAGTCAATGAAGCCAATGCAAACAAAAGGGATGATCAGACACAGGACAACAAGTGCACAAATGTACACAATCCAGGCAATACAGCAATGACCACAAATGGAACACAAGTCAGTGGCAAGCTACAAACAACAAGTACAACTGAAATGCAAAACAGTTCGAAGAAGACTACAAGATGAACCACGACCGTGCTACAGGAATACTTGCAGTTAAATGTCAACGCAATTGTAATGGCAAGTCATGGAGTCACAGTCACAAAATTAGATGACCAAGAAAAAAAGTCAAGTATGTATAAAAATGGAAATTGCCGAAAACAGAAAAGTCTTTGCCGTATTATTCAAGAATAAATTGAACGTTTGAAAATCAAAGCCCTGAGTAACAAGTCGAAGATATATCAGGAAAGCCGTGCGCATCAGGCAATTAACAATTTAGGAAAGTATCGGATTGATACGAACAAACTCAAGTGTCGAATTCATATAAATACCAAACCCAAGAATTCATCATAGGCATCGAGTCAAGCAAGCAATCAAACCAGCAACGAAAAAGATTACATACCGCAACAGTGAACTCGATCGTCTCGAAGCAACCAAGTCAAAATTTCATAAAATGATCAAAGGAGTAGCTGCAAACGTGGCAAGCAACGCAAACCATCGATCATCAGAGAAGCCGCGAGCAAGAGCAACACCAGAGAATCATATTTGAAGAAAGACCAATTTGGATCGAAGAACGAAGCCCTAATTTAGTGGCAAAGGGGATCGGTCGATATTTTCAATCACAAGCCAGAAAAGAGAACGGGCTAAAGGAGTAATAAAAGGGCCGGCCTTGTTAAAAGGGGAATTGGTTTTTATGAATTTATTCTTAAGGGTGTTTAATTGTTTTTTATTTGTTGTTTTACTTTTCGAATCAAAGTATTGGTAAATCACCACTTAGGTTGTAGGTAGTGTCAGATTGTCTAGTTAGAATTAGTTCAGTGAGCAGGGTGTGCGAGTTTGCAAAACTCTATAGGCGGGAGCAAGGGTTTGCGAGTTTGCAAAACTCTATAGGCGGGAGCAGGGGGTGCGAGTCTATTAGAGTGTTTGTAAGCGAGAGCAGGGTTTGCGAGTAAGCGGGAGACTGTTTAATTCTAATAGAAATCTGGGAATGCAGCATTAGGCAAGGGTTGCCGAAGCTGGGTAAATTTTGTGTGTGATTTACTTTTCAGCATATTTATTTCTGCAGTTCGTTTCTGTGTTTAAATCGAGAAAATTTTCTATAACGCTATTCACCCCCATCCCTCTAGGGTTAATCTAGATCCTACACACCTTGGCCGCCCTTATAAGCAATCACAATGAGATTCGTTCGAATCACATTAACACGCTTCCGAAATTCGGCAAATCTTGAACATGATGATCCTTATATATCTTTAACCAAATTTGAACAAGTTTGTATAACCATTAAACTCCAACAACTATGTGACGATGGAATCAAACTTAGGTCAATTCCATTCGCGCTTAACTATTACGCTGAAAAATGGTTGTATAATTTGCCTTCGAATTCGAATAAACATTGGGAAGAATTTAGTACAACATTCTTAAAGAAGTTTCACCTTTGGAAAAAAAGAGAAAAGTTCGAAATGAAATTGTAAATTTTCATTAATTCGGGGGTGAACCATTTGCAAAATACTTTGAAAGATTTAAGGAACTTTTAATCAAATGTCCACACCATAATTTTGAAAAATGGACTCTTTGCCAAATTCTATATAATGGACTTGATAATAATTCTCAAACCATGTTCAAATCAATGTGCCAAGGAAATTTTCTTGCAGAAGATCATGATGCCACTTGGAAATTTCTTGAAAATCTTGCCAAAAAATCATGTCAATAGGAACGATCTAATGAGAAATCAACCTATTCTAGAACAAGCGCTCATTTGGCAGGATCCTCTTTGGCCTTAGAAGCGAAAATCGATGCCATGATAACCCAATTTGATAATGTCCTTTCTTCAAATCAAATGAACCACGCTTCTCAAGTCCTGTGTTACAAATGCAACGATCCAAATCAGATTGCCGATCAATGTCCATACTCATTAGAATAAATCAATGCTTTTAATAAAGTTAGAAATGATCCGTTTTCTCCAACGTACAATCCTGATTGGAGAAATCATCCTAACTTCACTTGGAATCAAAACAGTTCGAACATGAGTTCGATTCGACATCTTTTCACTCATTTTCGAACACTGCTTCAAATTCGAATTCTCCTTTCCAACTGAAACAATTTCAACAAATTTTTTTGCCTCCTTCTCAAAACCAAGCATATCAACCTTTCATTCCTCAAGATGACAAACGAATGACCTTCCTTGAAAAGATTATTGAAGCCTTGACAAATGTGACAACGCAATCGCAAAATTTGTTAAAATTCGTATATGCAAAATACGAGCCAAGCGATCTCTAAAACTCGAAATGAAAATGAGTCAATTAGCCGACCTCGTAAGTGAACGAGAAAGAGGTATATTCCCAAGCCAACCAATTACAAACTCTAGGAATCAAAATGCGAACTCGATCCAGGCTCATGTCGTTCATGATAGCAATTTGAATCAAATGAATGTTACCACCACTTTGCGATCTGGTAAGGTAATCAATAACCAAGTTGTCAATCCAAATGACTTACCGATGTTCCACTTGACTCTTCGAAAACCACAAACGATTCCAATCAAAACATCGAGTCGATCCCCGATCCAAATTCTAAGTCTAATTTTTTTCTAAGTCAAGAGGACCGACCTACTGAGTTTCAAAATCCATTTCTGCATCGATTTTGATCTAAGAAATATCCAAAACAAATGGGAAAGATGTTAGAAATCTTCAAACAAGTCAAAGTGAACATTCCCCTCTTATATATCATCCAACAAGTTCCGACCTATGCCAAATTTTTAAAGGACTTGTGTACTCAAAAACAACACACTCAATTGCGAAAGAAAGACCTTTTAGCCGCTGGTCTAACCGAAGTCTTTGTCACAATCCATTCCCATTAAATACAAAGATCCCAGTTGCTCCACGATCTCATGCACAATAGAAGACAAGAGATCAAAAAATGTTTGTTAGACCTAGGTGCTAGCGTAAACTTGCTCCCATATTCAGTTTACTAGCAACTAGGTCCACGTGAGCTTAAACCGATTAAGGTCACCCTTCAATTAGCCGATCGTTTAGTAAAGAAACCGATAGGAGAAATAGATTATGTACTCATTAGAGTGGGGAAATTTATATTCCCCATCGATTTCATTGTCCTTGAAACTTAACTTATAAACAATCTGATGAGCTAAATTTCTTTGGTTCTAGGACAACCTTTCTTAGCCACTTCAAATGCTTTAATTAATTATTGAAATGGTTCAATGAAAATTTCTTTTGGTAACATGACCATCGATCGTAACATCTTTAATTTCGAAAACCAATTGAATGAACCATTCGACAACATGTTGGAAGTTAGTACCATTTAAAAAAAATTTGAAAATGAATTGATGAGTCTTAATGATGAAGCGAGGCTGAGTATGAGAAATTGTTTCAAGATGTTACTCATGAGATGGAAAACACCCTTCCTTTCGAGCCTCTCATGGTTGAGTCCGAATCTCAACCGATTTCTTTGACTGGGCCACCTCTTAGGCTAGAGCTCAAACCTCTTCCTTCTCACCTTAAGTATGCACACTTAAGAGAAATTGAAACATGTCCTGTCATAGTCTCTAATGATCTTTCTCTTGACCAAGAAGCTTCTCTTTACTCTATTCTTACGAAAAAAAGAGAAGCAATTGGGTGGTCCATTACCGATATTATGGGAATTAGCCCTGCTATTGTTCAACATCTCATTCACTTGATTGATGAAGCCAAACCCACTCGTGATGCGCATGGAGGCTTGACCCAAAAATGAAAGATGCGGTTCATGATGAAATTCTTAAGCTCCTCGATAACGGTATCTTATATCCCATCTCCGATAGCCCATGGGTTAGCCCAATTCATGTCATGCCTAAAAGTCCAGACTTACCGTTATAACAAACGATGCTAACAAACTCATTCCTACTCAGACTCAAAATTGTTGGCATGTTTGCATTGATTATCGAAAATTAAATGCTGCAACACGTAAAGACCACTTCCCTCTTCTTTTCATTGACTAAATGCTCGAATGTTTAGCCGGCCACGAATTATACTACTTCCTTAATGGTTACTCCGGCTATAACTGAATTCCAATCGCTCTCGAAGACCAAGAGAATGACTTTCACGTGTCCATTCGGTACCTTTGTTTATTGGTGCATGCCATTTGGACTTTGTAGCGCTTCTGCTACTTTCCAATGATGCATGGTTGGCATCTTTTCTGACATGATTAAACGCTTTCAAGAAGTTTTTATGGATGATTTCTCTATCTTTGGTGATTCTTTTTCCGAATGTTTACATCATCTCGAGTTGGATCTAAATCAATGTAAAGAAAAACATTTGACTTTGAATTGGAAAAAATGCCACTATATGGTCAAACAAGACATTGTCCTTGGACATATCATCTCAAATAAAGGCATTAAAGTAGACAAAGAAAAAGTTGATGTAATTGCAAATCTACCCATTCCAAATCTGTTAAGGGCATTCGATCATTTCTAGGACAAGCTAGTTTTTACCGCCGGTTTGCGAAAGTTTTTGCAAAATCGCTCGTCCTTTGACTACTCTTCTAGGAAAATATGTTCCTTTCAATTTCAATTCTGATTATTTCTTAACTTTTGAAAGTCTTAAAAAACGAACTCATTTCTGCTCTAATCATTTGCGCACCCAATTAGAATCTCCCATTTGAAATAATGTGTGACGCTTGGAACTTTGCACTTGGTGCTGTCTTAGTACAATGCATCAACAAGATCCTTCACGTTATCTACTACTCTAGCATGACTCTGAATGATGCTCTGCTCAATTACACAACAATCGAAAAAGAGCTTCTATTCATCGTTTTTGCGCTCGAAAAGGTTCGACCTTACTTGATAAGTTCAACATCATGGTCTACATGACCATACTACTCTTCGATGCTTTTTCTCTAGAAAGGATGCTAAATCTCATTTGATTCGGTGGATCCTTTTACTTCAAGAATTTGACCTTACAATCAAAGACAAAAAAGGATCCGATAATGCCACAGCCGATCACTTGTCTCGTCTTTCCAATGCACCATCACATTTACCTATCAATGAAAACTTCCCTTATGAACAACTTCTTTCAATTTCTATCGATCCATGGTACACTGATATAGTGAACTACTTAGTCACTAAAGAAACTCCGTCATCTTGGTCCAAACAGGACAACTGCAAATTCATGTCCTAAGTGAAATATTTCTATTGGGACGATTTGTACTTGTTCAAGTATTGTCCCGACCAAATCATTCGATGTTGCATCCCAGATAATGAAATAAAGAGTGTTCTTCTATTTTGCCATGATCAAGCTTGTGGTGAACATTTCGTTCCTCGAAAAACTACAGAAAAGTTGCTTCATTGTGGTTTTTATTGGCTTTCTCTTTTCAAAGACTCGTTCGATTTTTGCAAAACTTATGATCGATATCAAATGCTTAAATGAATTTCTTGACGAAATGCGATGCCTCTAAACCCTATTCTTACAATCGAAATCTTTGATGTTTAGGGTATCGACTTTATGGGACCTTTTCCCAATTCTTTGGGAAATTTTTATATTCTTCTCGTTGCTGATTACGTCTCAAAATGGGTCAAAGCTGTTTCATGCAAAACCAATGAGCATAGATTGTTGTGAATTTTCTCAAAGAAAACATCTTTTCGAGGTTCGACGCACCTCGCACAATAATCAGTGATAATTGAACCTATTTTTGCAACCGTTCTTCTGAAACTTTAATGAAGAAATGCTCAATAATCTATAAGTTATCCATTCCATATCATCCTCTGACTTGTGGCCAAGTTGAAGTTTCAAATTATTAAATAAAACAAATCTTGGAGAAAACTGTTAACAAAAATCAAAAGGATTGGTCTCAGAAATTGACCGATGCGCTTTGGGCTTACCGTACCACTTTTGAAACTAATCTTGGGATGTCCCCATTTCGTTTTGTTTACAAGAAAGCTTGCCATTTACCGGTTGAAGTAGAACACAAAATATTGTGGGCAATAGAGAACTTAAACTTTGAACTCGGGAAAGCTGGCGAAAACCGAAAATTACAACTCGACGAACTAGAAGAACAAAGGAACGACGCGTATGAAAATGAGAAAATTTACAAAAAAACAAAAGTTATTCATGACAAGCCAACCATAAGAAAAACATTTTCACCAAATTTCGAAATTTATTTTATACTACTCTAGACTTTATTTATTTCCCAGGGAAACTTAATCGAGATGGACCGGACCATTTGTGTTACGAACTGTTTTTCCACATGGTGCTATAAAAATACAAACCCAAGGAAGGATCGATTTTCAAAGTTAACGGTCATCATTTGAAACCTTTCTTGGAATTGCTAAGTAACCAAAAGGAGGATCTCATGATTCGTCATGAGCCACGCTATGTTTAGTAAGAAATGTTAACCCTCCTTTGTAAATATGTACATATTTTACCTGTTACACTTATTATATCATGCAGTGACTGTGGGGATACAGTCAAAATTAAATGGGGGGGGGTCTCATTTTCATTTTTTAGCTTTTCATTACATTTTTGATTTTTCATTTTATTTGAACTCGAAAAAAATCTCAAAAATTCTAAATCTCAAAAACATTTTCTTTTTTGCACTTTGATTTATTTTTGAAGAAACACTATAGGATAAGTATAAGTTTTGGTTATTAAATTGAAATTTTTGAAAATTTATTTTCTTAAAAAAAAAATTAATTACAAGTAACAATGGTTTAGCTAGTGTATAGAAAGATTCATGGGTGACAATTATGAAGTATATCCTAATTTAAAATGTTTGCTTAAAAGAGCGGTCGATATAAAGTAAAGGTGACAATATTTTAAATCTTTTAAGTTAAGTGGTACTAAGATGATATTGCGAAACTCTTATATATATATAACATTTGTATATATGTATATATTTTTATTAACACCTAAAGTCATGTGTTCACACTCATGTATTCACTAGCCATGCTTTGTACCCTTCTCACGCAAGCTGAAAAGCAGTGCATGACGCTATATCTGGCCTCATTTTACCTGAGTTAGGTGTATGTATATAAGAATTCTTTTACCAATAATGCCTACAGTCGATACGTGTTCACACTTGTATGTTCACTCGCCATGCTCTGTATTCCCTTCACGTAAGCCCGAAAGGCATTGCATGGGTAATATATTTGAGTTAGGCATATGTAAATATTGTTAATACCAATAATATTTTCAAATAAAGAGAGAGTAGGAAATTGAAATCCAAGCACTATTTTACTTATTCATTTGACTTGTTATTCAAAAGAAATGAAAATACCACTTTGATAAACTATGAAAATCAAATTAAGGATCCATTTCATAGTTACATCGTGTTATCAACCGAAACAACTAGCCAAACTATAGTCTATCTATTATGACAACTTGATTTTTATTGGAAATTTTGATAAATTAAAGGACTTAAATTTCTTAAGAATGACCAGAACTTATATTTAACTTATTCTTGTCGATTTGAAAGTAAATTCTTCATTTATGAATATTTTCAAACTTGCATCCATATCTTTGTAAATAAACTTGCATTATGTAAATATTTTCATGTTGCATTTGGATTTTGTGGGTGTTATCCACTGAAAACCCTCAAGACACAACATTCGTCCTACTAGGGACATCTAAAGGCTTAACAGCTTGTTGCATATGCTCAATGCAATCGTGCTTTCTACGAAAACAGATTTATCTTGGTTTTCTTTATTCGATGACGAATAAAAAGATAAGTGTGGAGATATTTGATGTGCACATAAATGTGCATATATTTAGATACATATTTTATCTATTTTTATTTAATGAATGTCATAATTGGGTATTTTAACATGTTTAAACCAAAATTCAATTATTTTCAAATCATCATATATTCATCTTCATACAGGGGCAAAATGGTCATTTTTGTGCATGTGTTAATTTGAGAATTTTTACTTGGACAACTTTTATGATTTTTATAGGAATTTTGGATTCAAATGGAAGAGACTTTCATGAAAATATGCATGCATAAGGAGGAATACAAAGGAATGAAGATGGAAATAATTCAAACTCATAATCATGGAGGACCCCACCTACCCACTTACTTAAATATACAACTAGAAGCTAATGGGCAACTAAGTGGAGGTTAAAGCTTCATGCATACTTGACGATGGATTAATTAGAGGCTACTGATTACTTGGTGGCCACACTTCCTAAAAGGCATTTTGGGAAGCACCCTAAAAGTTGAATTATGGTTTTATGCATGTATAAATAGCCTACTTATGTATATCTAAAGGATCTTCTTCCTCTTTGAATTACATAGGAAATTAGAAGAAAGTTGTAAACACAAAAATCAAAGTGAAACAAAATGGCTTCCTAAGCCTTCTCTTTTCTACATGATTTTGTTCACTTTTACGTTCATGTTTATTTCTACGTTCTCTTCTATTCATTGTTAATAGAATAGATTTACATTCATGCAAGTAGTGTAGTTCTATTTTTTATGCAAGTAGTTTAGCAGTTAATCTTCTTTTCTTCCTTTATTTAGTTTCTACTTCTTTTGTTTTTTTTTTTTAATATTTACATGTGTTGACATGATAACACAAATGAGTAGCTAAACCACTTCAATTTAAGGGTAATGAAGCTCTCTAATATTATGTAAATTCAACATTTATTTTGATTTATGGTCTCATTTATGCTTCATGAAAGTAAGTGTTGATGTAATTTTATACAAATGAATTTGATAGCCTATGTTGCATTTGAAAATAGGTTATTCCTATTCAACATAAACACAATTTACATCATCATATGCTAATTGATTTTTGATTTTGAAATGAAAGTAATTATAAAATTTGATGATCTATATTACTAATTACAATAGTAAATAGATCATACTTAAAATAGCTTTTTCTTTGACTTCATTTTCATGAGAATTGATAAGTGGTTTATTTGTTGTATCTTAATTTGATGGTTTAAGTTATGTTAATTAATAACACAAATAAACCATAATTATGATAAATACAACACTTATTTCACTTAATATATAAAATAGAGATCATAGATTATTTGTTTGTTGATTTACAAAAATATAAGAGTGGATTTGCCTCTAAATTGTTATTTAATCTCATAGTTTTTAATCTCATTTTCATTCTAGTTTTAGCTTCATTTTGTTTACAATTTGTAGTCCACAATCTTCTCTCCACCTTGGTCTAGTTTGATTGAATAGAAAATTTTAAAATCTAAAAAAATTCCTACGGATGTACCCATTCTCCCACGTACTAAAATTGTATGCCGTGTGCTTGTAGTTAATTTAATTATAAATTTTTCGGTTCAAAACTGATAGAAAATTCATTGTTAAACAGTTTAATTCCCTGAAAATTCGTCACGACCGATCGACTGCTGGTGGCTTGGGCGGTCGATCAATTATGACGATGTTATGACGATGTTCTGGACTGTAATGCCCAGAACCTCATCCATTCCAGTCATCGTTCATGGTGTTTGAAGGCCAACTTTGAAGCTATAACGAGGATGGGTTCAATTGAGCTTTTACCTATATCACATTGAGCTTAGGTCCAATAGAGGCAAAGTGATTGAGCAAGATAGAAGATTATAACATGGTTCACACTGATATTGAAATTTACTAAATATATATACATAAATGATTTATCATGCCGACTTCCTTGTGTGTTGATGAAGAACTAAAGATCTAGCTTTTGATGGAGAAGAAGAAAACTGTTATGTTATTTTGATTTGGTGAGAAGGAATAAAGCAGTAGATGGATAGGGCATTTATAATGGTAGAAGAGTATAACTTAGGGTTTAAGGATTTATATAAGTTAAAATATAACAATTATAAAGGTAAGGATAAAAGGTGTGGTCCAGTGAAAATTTAATTTCATATTTAAATAAATTTGTACCGTTAACCCCCTTATAATCCAAATCGACTTTAGATCATTATTTTATACTTGTTTAAAAACCTAGTCGAGACATCTTTCTAAATTTTGCTTTTGAAAATATTACTTTCCAGTTTCAACAGCTATAAATAATTAGAAAATTTTGAAAATAATTCTAAATTCATAAATATTTTTTTTGCCAAAACTAAATTTCTAAACGACTTTTCTAAGATTTCAAACATCAAATTTGAATTTTAAATCATTATTTTTTAGATTAAATCCCCAAATCACTTTTATTGAATAAATTCAATATGTTCACAATTTTTTCTATATTTGTATATTAATCATTTCAACGTTGTATCAAGTTAAAATAATATTTCAAAATTCAAATCCATATGAAGTTTGTTTTGAATCATTTTAGGTATGGATCGGTTGGGTAGGTATGAGGCTAGAATATTCTGCCAGGATATGGAAATATCACTGAGACACCTTGATAGTTATAATCGAGTGAGAATACTGACCGGAGTGTTAGTACCATGCTTAATGCTATGAAGGTATGAAATGAGTTAAGTTAGGTTTGGGCAGCAAAAGAGTTTGCAGATGTCTTTGAGTCAGTCACTAGACTACCCCCGAAAAGAGCTATTGAGTTTAGAATAGATCTTAAGCCAGGAGCTGAACCTGTAAGTAGATCACCTAACAAGATGACACCAACTGAGATGAAGGAATTGGAGGTGCGGCTAGTGGATCTAGAAGGAAGGAATTTTATTAGACTAAACAATTCCCCTTGGGGAGTGGTCACAGTGTTTGTGAAGAAACCAGTGAGTCATTTAGAATGTGCATCAATTATCGTAAGTTAATTGAAAGTATGATCAAGAATAAGTATCATCTTCCAAGGATAGATGATCTGTTCAATCGGTTGAATGGAGCTAGAGTGTTTTTCCAATTGGATTTAGCGACCGAGTTCCATCAGTTAAGAGTGGCAGAGGACAGTATTCCTTTGACAATATTTCAGACTAGATATGGTTCATATGAGTGGTTTGTGATGCCATTGGGATTGACGAATTCACCTGTTTTCGTAGATTTGATGAACTGAGTTTTCTAAGAGTATTTGGATAGGTTTGTGTTTGTGTTTATAGATAACATTCTAGTCTACCCTAGGGTTAAGAGAGAGCATGAAGTTCATCTTAGAGTAGTACATGAGACGCTGAGGTAGAATAAGCTAAAGGCGAAGTTTACCAAGTGCCATTTCTTGAAGAAAGGGGTAAAATTTCTTGGTCACATAGTTTCAGAGAAAGGATTGTCGGTTGATCCAGATAAGATCGAAGCAGTGAATAATTGGAAGAGACCGGAGACGATGACTGAGATCAGGAGTTTTCTTGGACTTGTTGGCTACTACCGGAGATTCATTAAGGATATCTCATGGATAGCAGAACTTTTACTAAGCTAACCAGGAAGAAAGTGAGATTTTTTCGGTCCGACAAAAGTGAGGAGGCATTCTTTAAGTTAAAGCATTTGTTGACCAATGCACCTATGTTAGTAGTTCCAAATAGAAAACAAGGATTGGTGGTGTATACTGATGCATGTGGAACTGGATTTGGAGCGCTGTTGATGCAGAATGGTAAAGTCATTGCCTATGCATCATGGCATCTTCGACCGCATGAAGTTAGGTATCCTACTCATGATTTGGAGTTGGCAGCTATGATCTTCGAATTGAAGGTTTGTAGACATGATCTCTTAGGGGAGAGATTTGAGTTGTATACTGATCACAAGTCTTTATGGTATTTATTCTTCTAGAAGAAGTTGAATATGAGACAGCAGAGGCAGCTAGAGTTTTTGGCCGCTTACGATTTCGTTATAGAATATACACCAGGAAAAGGTAATAAAGTAGTTGATGCTCTTAGTAGGAAACATCAAAATGTGGTGTTAGCTATGTTGGCATAGTGGAAGGATTTAGAAGCCTTAGTTGTGATGTACAGTTAAGATCGACTATTGGTTCTAGTCAGAATTCTGCTAGATCAACTTGTTTAGAAGTTCAGCCAGTATTGATTGAGAAAATTGCTTCTAAGTAAAAGGAGAATCCAGTATTAGCTGAAAAAATCAGAAGACTGGAGATTGGAATAGAGATCGATGATTAAAGGATTCTAGCCTTAATCAGAAAGGATGGCTAAGAAAGAAGGGGTGGTTTTGTGTTCTGAATGTGGTGGACTTTAAGAAAGAAGGTCTTGAAGAATGTCATCGATCCAAGCTTACGATTCATCCTGGAGGAACCAGGATGTATAAGGATATGAAGAGGAGCTTTTATTAGGAATGCATGACGAGGGATGTTGGCTTGTGGGTTCGATAGTGTGCAAACTATCAACAAGTGAAAGCTGAACATCAGAAGCCTAGTGGGTTACTTTAACCTTTAGATATTCCAGTTTGGAAATGGGATTCAATATCTATGGATTTTAAAGATGAGTTGCTAAGGTCAAATAGAGCTAATGAAAATGTATGGGTTATAGTGGACAGATTGACTAAGAGTGCCCATTTTATTCCAGTTAAGTCAAACAGAACGGTACCAGTTTTAGCTAAGTTGTTCTTGAAGAACATAGTTAGACTGCATGGAGTTCCTAGCAGTATAGTCAGTAACAGAGACGCTTTGTTCACTAGTGAAATTTGGAAGAGTCTAGGGGAAGTGCTGGGTACCAAGTTTAATATGAGTACTGCATATCACCCTCAAACAGATGGGCAGACAGAGAGAGTCAACAAAGTACTCGAGGATCTACCGAGAACTTGTGTATTGGGCTTTGGTGGATCTTGGGAAGATCACCTACATTTGGTTGATTTTTCCTATAACAATAGTTATCAGACAAGTATAGGAATGGCGTCGTTTGATGCTTTATATGGAAGGTCATGCAAATCACCAGCATGTTGTTTGGAAACTGGAGATAGATTAGTCTTAGGCCCCAATTTAGTTAGAGAGGGATCAGAAAAGATTGAGTTGATCTAAGGAAGGATGAAGAAAGCTCGGTCCAGACAGAAGCGTTATGCAGATAAGAAGCGTAAGGACCTAGAATTCTCAGTTGGAGACAAAGTTTTCATTAAGGTATCACCAATGAAGGGTGTGATACAATTTGAAAATTCAGGGAAGTTAGCCCCGAGATATGTAGGCCCATTCCAGATTACAGAGAGGATTGGAAAGCTCGCATACAGAATAGAGTTGCCGAGCAGTTTGGCAGGTGTCCATAATGCATTTCATGTGTCTCACCTTTGCAAGTATGTGCATGATCCAAAGAGTCCTCCGATAGGGTTGAAAGACATAGCAGTAGAGCCTAATTTGACTATGTTAGACAACCAGTTCGGGTTGTAGATAGAGATGAAAATGGATTAAGGAATAAGACAGTTAGGTTGGTGAAAGTTCATTGGAGCGACAACGAGAAGGACTCTACTTGTGAGGCAGAAGATAGGATTAGAGATACTTATGCTGATCTGCTTTTAGGGCATGTCTATATTAGATTTATATAGATAGTTTCTAGTCAGTTAGACTAGTATGGCTGTTAGGAGTTGTTACAGATGATTGCTATGTTTAGTATTTAGTCCTTATAGAATTTCATGGACAAAATTCTTTAAGGGAGAGCTTGTAACATCCCTAATTTTTGATAATATTATTTAAGAATTTAATTAGATAAACTAAATAGAATAATGATGATAAGCGGATTGAGATTTGAATAAAATTATATAATAGGCCATGCTTATAAATTTAATGGGCTTTAAATTGATTTATAAGATAATTAATCTACACGTGGGCATAATGGTAATTAGCTATTCTATTGTACACGGGTATACACATCTAATTCTTGCCCATTCATGTTTCATTTTTTCATTATTCAAAAATGCAAATCAAAACTAAATAGAGCGGGCCATTAACAAGGAGGAAAAAGAGAAATTTCAATCTAAAGCTAAGGATCAAATCTAGAAAGGATTAATTAACAACAAATCTCAAATTCCTTATCAAATCTAAGGTGAATAATAATTCATTCCATCTCTTTTTGTTTCTATAACCCTATGATTTAGGATTTAAGTGTTTATTTCGTTTCTATGATATTTTGGGATGATGATATGCTAAAGTTATGTATTGTTTGATTTGAACAATTTATCTATATGCAAAATTCATATAATTTTAGGGGAAAACCCATGGGTTATTGATTTTAAAATACCAAGGAAAATTTTTATGTTATGTAAAACATGGTTTTGCAAATGGGTTTTAATTTTTGAAATTTTTCAAGCTATGGAAATTTTACTATGAAATTTTGATGATAAATATGATGTCATTATTATAAAATTTAATCTGAATATTTCAGAAAGAAATTGGGTCTAAATTTTTTATAAGTTGGATTACATCAAGGAAATCAAATTTTATGATTTTTGGGGATTTTTCCCAATTGATATGCTAAGAAAAGTAAATTATTTTAAAAGGACTTTTCTAAAATAATTTATTTTGGTATATGGAAGGGTTTAAACATTACATTTTTATGATTTAAATATGATATAAGTGTGGCAGTTTTAAATGTGATGGAGTTGAAAGGGGTCGAGGGTTACGAAGGTGATGGAGTTGAAAGGGGTTTTTGACCTTGTCCTTCGAAGTTTTAATTTTCAAAGGTCTTTGTTTTCGACTAGATGGTTCCAACACCATCAACTTTTCCTAAAATTAATTTTAGTTGGTTTCGAAAGAGATACTTTCGTATATAACCACTTTGACCCAAATTATGTTTTTAAAGAGTAAATTAAATGATTTCGAAAGGGTAATTTATTTATTTCGAAGCTATATTTAAAGAACGTTTTCATGATACCATCGAAAGGTACCATTGGTTTCGAAAGGTATATACTTGGAGTTTTGAAAAGAGGTTTTCTATGCTTTTGATACGGTCATCCAGTGGTTTCATAAGTGATGTTTTAGAGTTTCAAAACAAATAACTCATTCTCTTTTAAAGGAAAAGCCATGGCATAAATAAAGATTTTGAAAATATTATTCACATTGTTATTAACCCATAACTGTATTTTGGGGAAAGGGCAGAATAACCGATTAGTTTGACCCTGTAGTGAATATCACTTAACAGATGTTAAAAATCTTAATTAAAGATATTGAAAGGTGCCAACAGGTTTACAGTAAGCCCATGAAAACTGTATGATATTGGCAGGGGCTAATAGGTTCATAGTCAGCCTTTGAAAATCATTATTCGATACCGGTAGGGGCCTGTAGATTTCTAGTTAGCCCATGAAAACTATATCTGGATTAAGATATTGATAGTCAGTCAATAGGTTCCTAGTTAGCCCATGAAAACTAGGATAAGTGATAAGATATTGGAGTTACCAATAGGTTCTTAATGATTCCATGAAAACTATGATATTGGACTGATAGTCCATAAACATTAAATACATGAATAGTAACCCTAGAAACTATAATTGAGACAGGTAGTCAGAATAAATGGGGATGGGTAATCCAGATTTGATTTACTTGTTCTGCATATCATCATAAAGTTTCGAAATACTATGTTTTAACCATTGTGGACACAGGAGCACAGTATATGGTTTTATAAATGATTTAGGATACTAGTGAGGGGAAAACTCGTTCCACTAAGTGGCGTGGTCTCATTAGATTTTTAAATGGTTTGAGATGGTAAATTATTATTCATACTAGGCTTTATGTCTGGCTTGAAGTTTTTGTTTTCCTCTTAAACTCTCGGACACTCAATTTATTTTGAGTAGGTTGAGAGTAAGGTTTTTAGGTGTTCTTTTAGACGAATAAAGCTTCCGAGGACGTGTAGGAGGAAAGCTTGTTATTAGAGTTTTTATTTCTGCTGTGTGTTTTGTTGTAAAGGTAAAAATTATTTTCTTGCCTATCTATATACTCTGATCTACCAAGGGGGCATCTTCATATATCGCTGTTGGCGTATTTTGTAATAATTATATGTTATTTGAACGTGGTCTACGAGTTGGGATTATGTAATCAATTTGGAATATTTTCAAATGGAATGTGGAATTTGTTTGTTGTTTAAATTTTTTCTATATTCTTATGTTTCGTGTATCAATGTTTCAAATGTTACCATATTTGGTCGTCGGGATTAATAACTATGAATGACTGCAGCATCCGTAGCCGCGAGTTTTGGTCCTTAAAGTAGGCGGATGTTATACGAAATTTTCAAAATAACCATTACTTTAAAAATTTATAATTTTGTCTGCCACACTTAGGTCATTATTTTGATTAATATGGATTTTATCGAACAAGTTTGGTTGAATCTTGGTTAATATAATCCTTCTCTTTTACTCTTTATAATTATAGATACTAGGAAAACAATAATTCCAATATCCTTTATTCTTACAAAATAAGCTTTTTACTTAATTCATTCATTGGTGAAGAAATCTACCGAGTGGTAGAATACTTGGACTGTAATAAAACCTGAATTCAATTTCCTTGTAAGTGATAAACACACATTCTCCAATTAGAAAAATCTCTGGCTACTAAATTATTCTAATCTCATTTTTTCAAGCTTCCATTGTTTTGTAGAAGATAATTCGAATTGAAATTTAATGCTCCAAGTGCAATGACAAATTCATTCTATATAATCAAAATATTGAAAGTAGCCGCTTGTTCTACACTTAGTAGCCGAGTTTGATGAAACTTTAACCAAATCGTTGTAAGAATAATACTTCTACTTGGAATATCACCATGTTGAAGTATCTCATTTTAGAGTTTAGAAACCCATTTGATATGCTGGTCATGCGTACCAACCAAAATTCTTAATCACTTAATGGATAAGTTAACGCAATCAAATCCTAATATTATTTTTTCTATGTAAAACAAAAATATTTTACTCTTGTGGTTTATTGTTGGAAACCGTTAGCTTCTAATTTTACTCAAAAATGGGTTCAATAACTTTGAGTGATGATTTCAACTCAATTCATCACATTTTGGGCTGGACATACACAAAACTAACAAGAAACAATCTTCCATCCAATAAATCAAATAATTAATTATGCATAGCTAGAAGCAATCATTTAGTTTCACCATGCACTCTGATCACTATGGTATCATTCTACCTGTGCAGTTAAAGCCCAGCTAAAGTCTTGTAAAATCCCTATTATGGCGCATAACTCTCTTCAACCGTTACGTTATTTCAATTTAACGCAATTAAACAGTAGATCCGCTTTAAGCCTTGCTACACCCGCTAAATCAAGGCTTATTAGCACTCGCCTTAGCAAAATTAGTATACAAAGATTGATTTGACCAGTTCTCATTTAAATCCAATCAATAAAGTTAGGGTAAAGATCTAATTATAAGGCATAATTGTTTAATATAAGCTAGAAAATTATTGTAGTCATCAAATCTAGTCTTCATAGATCATGAATTTATTCAGTTTTCTTGCATAAGATTAAATAATATTTCTTTTTTCTACACAAATGACATGAGAATGAGAAGAAATTAAGTTTAAATATTTGGTTTTATATTTGATGAAGCTTTTTGTACCTCTGTTATATCTCCACTCTATCCGGGCTATAACATTTTTCACCTCCACCACTATAGAACTATTAAGCTCTTTAACTGCATGCCTTCTACTCAAATCCATTTCATCACACTTATCTTAGTCATGTATCTGTATTATGGAGATTAGATCAGGGTAACATATAGTATTCCTTGTCAAATCATTACCAATTTATTTTAAAATCACCTACGAAAAAATATTCTACCACTAAATCTTATCACCCAAAAAATCATAAAATTTCATTCTTAAGGAAGCATTCCTTTTAAGACTAAGACTTGCTTCCCTTTATCATATATAGGACTAGTTCCACAATCATTTACACCTTGCATTCGGTTTGTCCTCTGGGCTTCTTGCACCGTATTTCTATATGACCAATTTCATCACAATTGTAACATTTCTTTAATTGATCATATTTTATCCTTTTCACTCAGTTGCATAGTGACTCTCATTTCCATAATAGTAACATTTTACCTGAGATTTATCAATAATTCATTCGGGTTGTCTTAGTTGAACATGCTTCTATGGCTTGACCTGTCGTAGTTGAAAAGGCTTCTTGTTCTTTTTTGATTTCCCATCGTTCTTTTGAATGAATAGTCTCTTTCCTTGATGAGGCTGTTGAGTAAGTTGTCTATAATGACCAATATTTTACGTATCGGATAGTCGTAAAATATTATTTTTATATTCACATTGAGTCGTACCAGCTTTACATTTAGGGGTGGGGGTTGAGTAGTGACATTTTTGACCCGGAAAATTTTACTAGATGATCTTAACCTTAAAACTTATTATAGCTATAACTTTTAATAGAAGCCGAATTAGGGCCTAAGATTAGAAAGGTACGATGATTTCCATTTCCATACAGTGACAATAATAGCGATTTGGACTTTCTGGCTAGAAGATATGACATTTTGAAAGTTTTTGAAGCAGCTTAATCAGTAATCATTTAGTTTGACTAGGGATAGGCCCACTAATCATTTTTGGTTTAAAGCCATATCAGGCTGGAATAACCTTCACCAAATCATTTTTCGCATCTCCCAAATTGATCTAAACCTCCATTAACTCCTTCTTTGTCAAGCCTTCTCTTTTCTCTTTCAAATCCATCTTAAAACATAAAGTGAAGGTAAACTATTAAGGGAATTAGCTAGAGACATTCAAATATACATTTTTAGGGAAGAGAAATCAAATCTTTACTGTTTATTCTTGAATATACCGTGGTTTACATACAAAATGAGGATTTCTAGGCATTTGGTGAGTGATTTATCATCTCATACCTTATTATATATGTGTTATAGGTTTTCAAATGTTTTGAATCCATTTTTGACGTCAAAGCAAAATGTTTTAATGCTAATTTAAACTATAACCTGAAGTAAAAACATGAATAAAATGATTTTTGGTGTTATAATCATATTATTTGGATGTGTGATTGCCTATATAGATGTAAGACTATGTTGTCGATACATTATATGGTTGTTATCCAACATTTGGACTAGGATGTATTCGGATGAACTTGATGGGTTTGAAAGTTACTGAGATAGAAAGCCCAGAGAGATCACCAACAGTCCTAAGAACCAAGTATAAAAAAGGTCACAAGGCATGTGCAAAGTCATCATTGAAGTTCAACAATTCAGTCCATTAAAGTAATGGATCGGTATCGATCCATCCCTACGGATCGGTGCCGATACATAAAATCTCACGCAAAATGCCTCAAATCCATTCTACTTCCAAATATTGTTGACAACAATCTATTCCAAGCTCCATGGGATCGATTGCACGCATTTTGTATGCACCAGTTTTTACTTCATTTTCATTTATTTCTACTACAACCTTTTAGGTGTTTGTGCTGCATTTTGGTATAAATATTTTGGTGATTTCACTAAGAGCGTTAATTCTAGGTGGACATCCTGGATAGGGATGTTTAAATCACTATCTCAAGTGGTTAATTCTAACCAATGCCCAGAGTTCGATATGGTCAGAACGTGCATCCTGAAAAAGGATACTTAAATCACCATTTAAAATTAATCATTCGATTGACGCTCAGAGTTAGGCACAATCGCTCTCAAAATTTCCTCGAAAAGGATGCTTAAGTTACCTTTATGCGTGTTGGGATTCGACCAAGTTCCAGAATTGAATATGGTGGTATATTGTTACCTGAAGATAGGTGCCCTAATGATCGCTCTCAAACCATCGAAATAATGATAATAGTAATTCTCATCTTTAGTCGGATAGGGCTAGACTGGTAAATGACAAAATGGACTAATAACTTAATCTGACAATGATGATGAGAAATGGTTTGCAAATGCATGAGCGAGATGATAAGTGCATTTCTCAGAACTTAAGCAAATTCACACAAGATTCGATTGGAACAAAAAATCCTTATTATTCACATCAATTAAAACTTGAGTAATGATACAAGTTTTCTTAACATTGAACCAAAGACAAAAAAGTGAGGGTCGAATCCGCACAAAGCCGGCCAAAAAAAAAAGTCCTATGGCTATATAACCAAAAAGTAGCAAGAAAGTGGATAATTTTTTCTTGTACTTCTTCCTTTTCCCTTCTCCAGAAGGATGTGAGCTAAGCCACTTTGGTTTTTCTTGCTCCTACCCTCACTTCCTTATCCCTTTAATGGGGTGTTCTTTGGCAATCCGATGAGTGCACTTTGAGTACTCTCGAGGGAAGGAAGACTGGCCAAGGTAAAGATAGATTTACTGGGTAGAACTACCAATAAAGGAGGAGAAGTGAATTCAACTGGCTCTTTCTTAATCTCCTTGGTCAATAGAACTTGAGTTTGGAGTAACTCTTGCATACTAAGCCCTAAAGAAGGATCGAAAGTCCCAGTTATAATGACATCCTCCTTCGCTTAGGCTCCTAGGAGGTCACCAGCCATCTCCTCTTCCAAGGCATGAATTATTTACATGCCCGGACCTAGAGTACCACCGACTTGAATGCTTGGGATCATCCTAAAAAAAGTTATGACCGTCGGTTCAATCGTCGTTCTTGTTGTCCCGGTTGGGAGCCTTCCTTCGAGAGGCCAATGATTGCGAGCTGACCTAAAATTTAAGAAAGATGAAAACAAAAATTAGCGACATCAATTGGTGTCATGGGGACCTTCTAAAATATAGGCGAGGTCAGTGAGAACCTTCACCAGACCAAAGATTTATATGTGCAGGAATGACATTAGAATTCCCCTCCAGAATGGGGGACATAGTAGTTATCTTGGCTTTCTAAGAGCATTCGGATCGTACGGGGGATTGGATGGAGTGATAAAGGTAGCTGGGTAGCAGGACCTTGAGGTCTATTCTTGAGGCCCTCATCTTGGGCTTTTGGACCGTGGTAGCCAAAACCGAAAGCAAAATAAGCTCATCAGCTCTGATCACTTCAATCTCACTTGGATTCATTATCTCACGCTCCAACTCTACCAAATTAACCATTCCTCCTCCTAAAGCCTGCTGTTCTTCTCGCAAAATCTTCCCCCATGCTAAAGCTAGAGCTTTGGGCTTATCATTTTCAAGCTACTCCAAGTCTATGAACATGATTACATCGGCGTTATAGCTGATGATGAGTGGCTTAAATCTATCCTTATTTGTTTCTTTGCAGCCGCGACCGATTTATCCTTATTTCTAGCATAGGCCAGCACATCGTTCCTCTCCTTACGCGCATCCAAAAAATCTTAACAATAATTTTGAGCTTGCATGAGAGAATCCTCTTTCTCCTTCTTCGCTTTCTCCAGTTGCTCTTTCATGCCCTTTATGTACTTCCTTTGCTAGATGTTATTTGTCTTCCGACAGAAGAAGATTTCTATAGTAAGTGGAATCGATCTAGCTCAGATTGTATTTCCTCTGTCGTTCGACCGTTTCAGCCAAGTCATTGACTCTTTGCTCGACCTTAACCCACGCCTTCCTCAACTCAGCAACTTCTATGTTAAGATGATCGACAGTCTCTTTGTCTTGGTTAGCCGCAAGCCGCAACTCTCGAGTCTCAATCTTCACACCTTGGAATATTCATAGATCAACTTGGCCAATCTCTTGAATATGAAATACTGATCATACATGTCACCAACTTAGCCACAGTTTGGCATTTGACCACTAGTGGGATCTCCTTTAGATCTGGAGCAAACTTATTGCCGTCAAAACAAATCTTTGGAAGGCAGCACTTTAGTTCAGCCATCAAAGGATTAAGTGCAAAATGTTGCTCTATTGTAACAGATTGAGACTCAATGGCTTTCTTATTAGCCTTATGTGGCGAGAGGAGTCAACGGCAACGAGCTTCGATGATTGCTCAGATTGTCGATGAGCATGAGAAGGCACCGTCTACTTGTCCATGGGTGCGTGTCTGTGAATTATATCTCTTGTAATTAACCATCTGGTCCTCAAAGGAATCAAACATACTACGGTGCTCCATTGAACATGAAAGAAAAATCGAAACAAGTCAACTTTAACAAGATTAGACATAGCACGAAATAAGAAAAGTGTTATGTGTCTACACTGTGTGTCCTAGTATCCCTTTGATGGACTATGGGTTTGAACTTTGCTGATAAGAGTAATCTCCTCTGCGCAAGTGATTGGCAAGTCACTTTATAGGGTCAAGACACCCGAGGATCATGCCATCTAGCTTGAAGAATAGAATTCATCTAGAATCGTAACAAGGCCATGATAGGTGCCATTGGAAGGAAGGATAGGAGTTTTCTCTATTGAGGTATGGGTAGAGGTTGCGTAGAAGTCTGCCTCGTAACCATCTTTATCTTAGATCGTTCCCTTATAAGGGGTTCTTGACCATCGTTGCCATCATTCTTGGAAGGCTCGCGACCTACATCAATGCCATTATGGCATGCTCCGCTACCTTCACTCATTTCAGTGCACTCTTGTACTTCTTTGATTCTAGCCACATGACTTAGAACCGAGGCACCACTGGGTCCTTTCAATTATTCTCGAATGGTGAATCATCCTCATCACTTTCTGAGGCTCCCAAATTTTAACCAACGTTGCGACCTGCTTCTAACAAGTTATAAGCCTAGAAGTTCTCATTGGTGAGCAATGTCTTAAGCTCCATGTCTACATCTAGGACTTCATGAAGCAACTTGAGAGTCTCCGTAGAGCCGCGCTACTAAGCATATTCGACACATTCGAAAGAATAGAGGAAAATTGTCTAACTAAAAAACTATTAAGGGATCTCAAACGAAAAGAATGAGGGTAGAACTTAAGCTACAATAGCCATGCTACGTGAATCCGGGTGGACAATGTACAAAGAAAAACTCATCTTTGAAGAAACTTAGCTTATTCCAGGTGTTAGTTACTATTCTACACCCTCTGGACAGTTCCAAAAAAATGAGGCAATGATTAACCTTGTGGTGTTTGAAGCTATAATGGTACCATATTTCTTCATTACTTAGAACTCGATTTAAATGAGGGTAGGAGATAATGAATACATTGTGTAGAAAAGCATATCTGTTAGGGTGTAGTTGAGCTGGAGCCAGCTTCATGAAATGCAGAATCTTTTGGATAAATTGATTTAATGGTGTGATGCACCCCACCAAACACATATATGGTTGCACTCAAAATACCTAGCTAGAAGTGATGTTCCTATTGATGGCATGTAGTAACTAACACGTCTTCAAATGGGATGCCATGTTGTTCACAAATCCTTTTAAGTGATCCTTCTTTGATTTTTGAAGCAATAGAATCTATGAGATCATCCAATATTTCAATGCCGTCGAGGATATCTAGAGTAGCTTCGACTTTAGGACCTTCTACGGCTCAAGAGGAACTTCTTGGAGAGGCTGTTTGGCTTGTTGATTTGCAGGCTGGTGTACAGATAGCGCTAGAGCATGACTTGTAGAAGGAACAGTGGTTGAGCTTGACTCGTTGTCTAATCCGGCATATTCAGAATGCGATGGACTTGCAGCTAGAGCGGAGAGACACACGGAACATGAATGACCCATAACTATAAAAAACCAACATACAGGTAATATAAAAAATAAATAAATGCAATATCCTCGGGATAAAGTGAAAGCCCAGTGTGGTGTGATGCAAATTAAAGTATTATATAGCCTTGTGCAATCAATGTTTAATTCTATGCAATAGTTCATTTGAAATTCAAAGCATTATCTGTCACGACCCGAATTTCAGCGTTCGAAAATTGACATCCATACTTTACTTGTACTTGAATGCCGCAGATTCAACTGTTGAAATCCAATTCATGTCGGAGCTTATAACACATTAAGTACAACAATGCAGCGGAAGAAAAAGATAATATCATTGATACATAATTGATACAACATCTGATACAACTGAATATCAATATAAATTAGAGCTAGAATATAACATCGGAAAGAATAAAAGCAGTAGCAGAAGAGATAACTCCAACATCATCTTCAAGAGAGAGTGAATCCACAATACTGCAACTCCACAGCCAAGCTCAAAACTTCAAGCCAAGAAGCTCGAACTACCATCTAATAGGACTTGTAGAGAATCCGATCTCGGTAAATGCTATCACCAAAATCCAAAGGCTCTAAAGGATTCAAAATAGAAAGATAGAGGCTACCAAAATCTACATCTACTAGCTGATTATCTGAAAATCCCAACTCTAGACTGCCCGTGTGGAAAATTATGGGCACCAAGAGTTTAGAAAGGGAACAATAAACTCGAGGTCAGTCCTGGGACTCGTATGAGCAAACGAAAACAGTTTTATCTTTAAAACAAACAATAAAAGATTTTAAAGATTGAAATCCACAATGCTTTTTTATGAAAATGAAATTGCCATAAGGCCTCCCGCCACACACACAATGCAAGCGCACACTTGGAGGAGATTTCTCCTTATGACAGTCAAAAATGCTTGATACGTAAAAACCATTTGATATTATTATTAGTGCATAGTGCAGAAAACATTTGCAAGTATAATATTAATCTTAGCCAGCGTAGACATTTCGAACTATGCCTACTATAGCTACCATCTAAATAGTGGGGCGACACCATAAGTAGATGGCAGGTTATACAACTAAAACCATACAAGATGCGTATTGGAGATTGGATTTCCAACAATGGTCAGGCTAAGGAACTTCCTTACCAAATGGAACGCCTTTGGAGGGAAGCCCCCAAGAACCAAATCGGTTCCCTACCAACACAAGGCAGGGTTACCCCTGTCCGGAAGTAACACCTACAAGTAAGCCATCCCCGGTCGTTATCGGCCTTTATCCCGGGATTCACCAACAAATAGCAACAACCACACAGTTAAATATCTAGGCTCCATACCATGATATCACTTTTATCTAGAAGGAAATGGACATACCCTAGGGGCACGACCCCTAAAAACCTTATCGCAACATTCATGTTTCGACCATTTCCAGGTTGTGAAGCTCGACAAAGTCTCTTCCACAAATCTACGCTTTTCACAAAAGCCATGCTTCGATCAACAAATGATTTGCAGCACTTCGTATGCCATATTACCAAATTGGGAGTGTATCACTAGTAACCATCAACTACATAACCTCTGAGCTCGTATGTCTCAGAGAAGGGTGTTAAGCTAAGAGAATAAATTCTCCGCCACCAAACAAAAATGTATTTGATAGAAACTAGCTTTACATCTCAAAGTGTAATGTCAGAGACACATCCATACAAGTCTGTTCCGGGTTCGAACAGAATCGAAGGCACTTCACAAAGAATCCCTTGCAAATCCGTATAATCCCTAATCATGTTCGGACTCCCCATCACAAAGGATGATATAAATCTCTATATCGGGGATCAGCCGGTGCAAAGACATTCGACCAGTTACCCTTTCGCTTTCGAAAATATCCGGTCTTCATCGTCGGTCTTCAAATGCTATCTGTATCGTAGTATCATTATTCGAAATGGGTTATATGACACAAGGTCCTCTCCCGGCTAAACCGAATAATGAGCGCAATATTTAAAAAACATATGGATAATGGGATCTTTGTTAAGTCGCAACTTATTACCCAAAATTTTCTTTCAAATGGTTTAAACAAATTACCATTTTCAAATCTTTAATCAAAAGATTCACTTCACAAAGTTCACTAATCTTTCACGAAGATTCATTCATAGCTTTTCTAAACAATTTCCCTTTCAAATTGGATTAATTCATCCAATCTTTAAACCAAAGACTCAATTCATAGCTATCAATACCATTTCCAGGTTTTCATTCATAACTTTCAAAACAATTTCCATTTCAAATCTTTTATATAAAAGATACACCATCTAAAATCCTCTTCAATTCAAAACAAGGTTCAACCATCTTTCACGAAGATTCATTCATAGATTTCAAAACCATTTCAATTCCATTTCAAACTTGAAATCTTTCAACGCAAATTGGAAATCCTCTCTTTATATGAAAGCTATTATTATTTGAAAACAAATAGTTTCCATTTCAGAAAAATCCAATTACATTTGCACAAGCTAAATCCCTTCCAGTATAAAACTTGGGTTAAATTCAAATTTCCAAGATAATATTTTTAAAACGGTTAAAAACCCATATAAACACATTTATAACTTGTATAACGTTTTTAGACCATAATTTCCAAATATAGAATTCAATTTCAAATCTTAAATTCAAATTTAAATTAAATTTCAAAACTTTATCTAGCTATTTAAAATAACTTTTATTTTCAAAACTCCTTTTCAAAAGCTTTTCATATTTAACCCAATTCCATTTCAAAACCATTTGAATTCAATTTTTAAAACCATTTCAAAAATCTGTGACTTAACCAATTTCCTCATGCAATCCATATTTGTGTGTGTAATGTGTAGTCCAAGGGTTTTACGCAATAGTGCAACATCATCAATCATCACAGATTCAACACAGCAATATCGATAAGCGGTGTAATCTATAACGCTCATCATTGATTCATAGATTCACAGATAATTTAAATTTATCAGAGATAAATAAATTACATTCACCATAGATAATTACATTCATCACAGCTCAAAATCAAACAGACCATCACACATCAGGGATATCAATCAATTCAACATTCAATATAATCCAAACATCCATAAGTAAGATCAATTAATTATCTGATTAATTGAAACTAGATTAATTACAAATCCAGGTTAATTAACATTAATTAATTACAAATCATTTTAATTAATTACCCTTTAATAATAAATTAATTAACCTTAAATTATTAATTAATTATCCTTAATTAATAATTTAATCAATCTTTAATCATTAAATAATTAACCTTCAATTATTTAATTATCCTTAATTAATTAATTATCTCTTAATTACCTTCATTAATTAATTAACCTTTAATTAATTATTCTCAAATTAATTATCCTAATTAATCAATCACATTAATTAATTATCCTTTAATTAATTATCCTTAATTAATTATATTAATTAATTAATTAACCCTTAATTAATTACCATTTAATCAATTATCCTTAATTAATTACAATAAGTGATTATCTCTTAATTACATTAAGTAATTGCAAATTAATTAACTTAAATCACCAATTAATCAACCTTTAATTATTAAGCAATTAACCTTTAATCGCTTAATAAATCTTTAAATTAATCACTTAATTGATGAATCACATGAATTAAATCCTTTTAAGTAATTAAGTAATTAATCCTTCCTTAATTATTTCCATTAAATAACTTTTAATTACTTATATTAAGTAATCATACTTGAATTAACTAAGAGATTATATTTTTTCAATTACAAAAACCTTTCATAATTAAGATAACCCATATTAATCACTTAATTATATTATTACAACTTATTTAAATTGGAATAAATTTATTCGAAATTATTTCTTAATTAAAGTTTCTAATATACTTATTTCAAACACTTGTTTAATTCAAGCATTATCAAACTCCATTTAAAAATACTTAGAAATTTATTCATTATCATCAATAAATTATCTCAAAATCAATTAACTTTCAAAACAATTAACCTTAACATTTTTTTTCTTGAAAACTTTTTCATATCCTTAGTTTTTTAACCTTGGTATAATATTTTGTTTTATAACTTTTAAACCTGGTACAGATTTTTGTTTTAAAATTTTAAAATCTAAAAACATGTTTCCCTTTTAAAATTTTCAAAAATAGGTTAACAAAACAAAAACCCGGGCCTAAACCTCTACTACCCGAAATCTACTTCGAGGAAACTTCCCCTCTATTTTCCATGAGACAATCACGACAAATCCCGAGCTATAACCCGAGCCATGGTCATCTTCCCAAATTCGAATACCACCGGACATAAAAACGTGCACGTGCACGTTGCACATCGCTCTGACCACCTCCGGTCAATCCTACGACTATCGACAAGTCATCATGTAACGACCCGAAAATTTCGATCCCAAAAATTCCAAATAGTTAGGGAAAGAAGAAAGAGATAGAAGAAGAAGAAACAGAAAGCCAAATACAGAGTCTCACACTTGCAGTGGATAAAATATAATATCAATAATATTCTTTACAAAAAGGAAACTGTATCGGTCAATTACATTTTATTACATCAGAGTTACAACATTTCATAATAACTGGACAATTAAAATAACCTATCCCAGAAAAATAACAATATATCACAGCGGAATACTCTCTATACGTTCCTGCCATCCAGCTCGCCTCTTGAGCTTCAGGACGTCCTAACCTGAAAATTCGGTCTGACCCGAGCATTACATCAAGGTGACATCCGGGTCAGGCAGGAAACCAACGTGAGTAAACCCATTTAACATAAATTTCAAAAGCATACAACTTACGTACAACCAGGGTAACTTGTATCAATTACAAATTCACAAATTGTTATAGACATCACTTATTTCATTTACCAATTTCTAAGTGCCAAAACTTGGATTAAATGGTCTAATTCACTTAAATCATTTCGTTCCAGCTCATTGATTTCACATATCAATTTATAAAGAATCGAAGTAAATACCCAATTCTGGTCTCTTCGACTCCAATGTAATCTAAACCCAAGTTATCCAATTAAATACAATTCAACTTTAATTACCGGATAACATTTTTATGCAGCAATTCAGAATTGATAGATAATCACATTATCATCGTCCATCCAACATATCATATCACAAAGCAATTCATATCAGAGATATCAACCGATTCAAAGCACTCATCATCATTCAATCATTCATAAGCAAGATTATAACTTCCATTAATTACATTGTTAATGATCCTCTAATTACTTTCATTAGTTAATTATTGTTAAATTTCATTTAATAATTAACCTTTAACAGAGATGTGGTTTTCGGATAATCATAACTGACACCCGATCCCTGTCTCATCGAAATCCAAACGTATTTTAAAGGCCATGTTGTTTAATAGTTTAAACAATTTAATTCAACACTTTGAATTCACATAGCATTTATTACAGCTAAATCATTCACAATTATCATGGAGACATCCAAAGCATCTCATAGAATATCACCCAATATATCACAAATCCAGATATTCTACTCATACCACATCCTTAAACAAGAATTATTAATCCACGTTATGATTAATTTAATTAGCTTAAATTAATTACTTTAGAATTAATTACTTAATTCTGCTTAATTAATCATTAATTAATTATCCCATTTCAAACCATTTAATTAATTAATCACTTCTTAATTACCCTTTTAAATTAATTTATTAAACCGTAATTACTTAATTAATTATCCCTTAATTACCAATTTACCTAATTAATTAATTAATCATTAATTACTAATTAATTAATCATCGACCCTTAATTAATTAGTTAATTAATTAACTACTGATTATTTATTAATTAATTTTAATTAGCTAATTTAATATACTTAATTACAAATTAATCAAACACTTAATTATTAATTACAAATTGATTAATCTCTAATCACATAATTAATTGCAACCATAAATTAATTAATCATTCTTAATTACCTTTCCAGTTTATTAATCATAATCATTTATCTTAATTATCATCCTACTTAACATTTTAAAAATCCTCCCTAATAGGCTTGAAATCAAATTATTACTAACTAAAAAATCTTTAATGTTAATTAAACTTCAAACACTTATCTTAAATTAACTACTTAATTAAAATATTAATTAAGATTTAAAAATATTCTAAAGTATTAACTTAATTAATGATGTCTTAAAATAAATTCTTAACTTAAATTTTCAGACATTAATCAATTCATTAATACTTAAACTTGTTTTAGATGATTAGCTTAAACTTAATTATATTAGACTTAAAATTTTGAAAACCAAAACCCCATGAAAATCTCAGGTTTACTTCGAGTCCAACCCGAGTTTTCCCACTATCTTCCCCGAGTCTTTATCTTCTACTTTTAATTATCATCAGTAATTTTTTTTAAGAATATGGTACTAAACAGCACACGCAAGCAACCGGGAAACTCGAGTAAAACACTTCCTTTCCCCAAGTATACTCTCGAGAACCCAAAGCTCAAAATACCCAAATGTGCACACAACCAACTGTGCACGTGCACTCACTACCGACTAACCTCCAATGATCTATGCTTCCTTCGGCAAGTCATACGACATCGCCACATACGATTACAATGAACGACTCGATGCCAAAAACTCCAAAGCGAAATCAAGTCTTCCATTCGAAAACTGGAACGTGAGCTCACCCAACAAAATCGCTTCGCCCCACTCACGCCGACCATCGTAGGTGATACGACTTCGGCCTTACATCGCCGATTCCCCATACTACCATCCCTTTAATTTCATGCAGCTCGATCAACCAAAGGTAACGAAATCATTTTGCTTCCGACCACGAAAAACTCGAGCGTTAAACCCTAGATTAGCCTCGTTCCACCATCGCCGGCTATGGAAAAATCACTGAACATTTTTCCCGACTTCATCAATTTTCAAACTAGCCTCGTGCAAAATTTTAGCATCCAGCATTTCTTCGATCGCCGAAAATCAATTAAAACGCATTTTCTGTTAAACTATAAACTGCTCTTCACATACCAAACTAAAGACCACCAATTAAGTCTTAACAATCCTATTTTCTACAGAAGATTCAGGTTATATAATTGAATTAATAATTTATAACATTCGAATTTGACATATATTTAAATTTTGCTTTGTAAAACTAAATTTACAGAGGCAATACATCACCATCATGCTTAAAACAATTTTTAGACCATAATTTGTGTTTAAACAAACTTGTTTGTTTGAAACTCTAAGGCTAACAATGGCTAGATGAAGATATATTGAATCCTTTTGTTTGTTTTCCACTCTGTAACCAAAACAGAGAAGAAACAGGCGCATTCCAAATACACAGAACAATCACATATATATACACAGGTTACATATCTATACATAAACATGCAGCACCATCATCATCAAAAATTTCACATGCATTAACACTTATTACCCTATGCAATTTAGTTAAGTGTTTACTCGCCTGGAAAAAAATTGACCAGAGAAAACAACATCCTGATTCGAAAAAACTGCTAGCTTTCTTGTTTTGTTGATGCCTGTTGAATTGAGTTGTTTTAGCTGCAATGTTATTTATCTTTTTGTTATACTTAGTTTATGTGAAAGAATTTGAAAACGATGGAGATATATATAAGAGGGTATAGAGCTCTGTACATAGCAACTTGTTTTTCTTTTACTCTTTTTTTTTCATGCGTGAATATGAACTATAGAACCATCTATATAAGAGATGGTAAAGAGTAGAGTGTAAGCTATAGGGGATGAAACATTTTATACAGGCTGAGATCTTTTCTTTTTGAAAAGTTTTGATTTTTTTATAAAAAGTTTTGACTTGATTTTGATAAGTTGTTTTGTGTGCCTAGATTTAATGTTTTATGTGCTTGCATTAAATGCTTGCCCCCCTTCTTGTCTACAAATATTTTCATATGAGTTGATATATGTATATATTATTTGTTTGTATGCACGCCTATGTATATATATATATATGTATAGTTATGTATTTTTTTTCATGCTAATCTATACATTGCTTTATTATATATACATTCACATTCATACTTTTACAAACTCTCATATACTTTACTACATGTTTCATACAACAATGTATAACCACTTATATTCTTTTACTCCTATTTCTTAATCATATTTTTATTTTTATTTTTATTTTAAGCCTAATTATCATCACTATTCATATATATATATATATATATATATATACATACTTATATTTAGTGTTCAAAGGTAGAGTTTTATTTTTAATTATTAGAAATTCAGTGGTTAGAACCATTAAAATTAATATTACGATAAATTTAAATCAGTTAATCACCCGATTATCCGACACCAAAAACCCAGGTCGTCACATTCCTTCCCCCTTTGAATCTTTTCGTCCTCGAAAAGGAATGAAGCCAGAATTATTAAAATGCTTAAAATCAGATAAATTTTCTTTGATTATTTAAAAATACTTTAAAAACCTATAAAATATTATTCCAAAGTAGTTTTATAAAAATACTTTTATAACTCAATGTTTCAACCAGTCTATCCTTGTTCTCACAGAAATTCGGTCATACATTGATCAGGCGTAAGACTAAAAATCTATAAGTACTAAGCGGACTCATTTTCAACACCCAGTGAAAATACTTGGAAAATAATTTCATTGAAAATATAGAAAACATTTTTGAAAATAGAGGAAATATCTTTGGTGAGAATGCTCTGGAAATCATCACCCACATCCATGGTCGCAGTTACATCCTGGGTTACGTTGCCATCACAGCAAAAGTCCATGTAACTGTAGGCACTCCGCGCCCCTCGGTTACGCCATGGAACCCACAACAGATTGCAGTTACATTCTAGGGTTACGTTGCCACCACAGCAAAAGTTCATGTAAATGTAGGCATCAGCACCCTCGATTTTCGCTGCCAAAAATGAAACTTCTCCACTCCCACATAGGTCGCAGTCTACCGATGTAAAATCAAACGTAAATTGTTGGCTCTCAGCAGCACACACGATTTTTTCTATGTTACCATAGGTCGCAGTCTACCGATGTAAAATCAAACGTAGATTGTTGGCTCTTAGCGGCATACATGACTTTAGCTATGGTCTGTAGTAGATCGTAGTGACATCGAGTTAAACTATCATCACAGCATAACCCAAATGCCTTTGTAGGCCTCAGCGCCCTCGACTTTCGCTACACAATACACAAAATCCTCAAGAACTAGTTTTGTCTGGACTCCTCATGGGATCAACTTTAGAAATCCCCCTTAGGGCTCAAGGCAGTACCACCCTGTGGTACTCCTGAGAAGTTCATTCAAGGGAGCGCCTTTTTCCCCAAAGCCACTTCAAAATACTTTATACTATACACATATAGTATTTTCTAAATCATACACCTAGTATGAATCTCATATAAATCTTCTTTCTCAAAATCGATTATCCCAAATTCGATACCTTTCAAACTTGGCTTTCCAACTTTCCAAAATTGATTTTTCTCAAAAATCATAAGCCTTTCCAAATCCAAAGGTTCCCAAAACCCTTCCTCAAAATCATTTTCGCAAAATCCTTTTTATATATACATATGTATAATAATCTTGGAAAATCTTTGAATCAATTCATACTTGTATAAATTCTCTTTTTATACTTCAAATACTTCAAAACCCTATTCTTCTAGCTATAGATTCATTAAGGGAAGTTTATTAATATATCACATATATGACTTACTTTCTTCCAAATCAAATATTCAAATTCGATTACCCCTTTCTAAAAAGTCATTAACCACATTACTTTTCTTCATAAGGTGAATCTTTAATCATAGGAATTTCCAGTTTCCATTTTACCTGATCATATATTTCACAAAATATACTTTTCATTTCAAAAGTCATTTCACATTTCTTATCCACAAATTCCCAGTATCAATTTCATTCAAACCCGTACGATGTACACATATCATCCTTATGCTATACCAATCTGATCGCTCACTCGATCACACAATTTCACTTCCGAACTAGTATCGTCCACCCGACTTCCTAGCGCGGACTCAGATCTGGTTTCTTGATCATAAATCGTCATTCTCCTTGCATAGCCATAACTATGATAGAGAATATCCAGAACCAATCAACAATCCATATCCAGGTTCGCCGTCGAAATTCGAGTGAAAAATCCCAACCCGGATCGATAAACTATTTCGAAATTCTGTGCTCGAATCCGGATCAAATCACTACGAAAATAGAATAATATACGTACATCCTACATATTTAACTTCATTGATTATTAGCCAAATCAATTTCCCTTTTCTATTCACATTCACTTATTCACAATTTCTTCAATCCCATATGGATTATTACATTAATTATAAACAGTTTGAACTCTGTCCAACTTAAATTTAGAAAATAGCTTGAAAAGTTTAAAATAGATAAGTAGTTGAAAAATAATTACTAGTTTGTAAAATAGCTGTAAAATAGTTAAGTAATTGTAAAATAGTTGAAAAATAGTAAAATAACTGCAAAATAGTCGTAACATAGTAACTAATTATAAAGTAGTTGGAAAAATAGTAATTAGTTTATAAAATAGTTGTAAAATAGTTAAATAGTTCCCAAAGTAGTTGTTAAATAAATATAAGATAGTTTTGAAATTTGAAAAGAAAAATTGTATAGTAAATAGTTAGGAAAATAGATTTATACTAAAACCATTTATTTTAAAAATAGTCCAGAGCCAAACTGTTCAATTCCCCATCAATTCAGTTTAAATTTCCACTTCCATTTAAATTGACTCAATTCTAATTTGAATTGATCCTAATTCCCACCAATTGCCAATTTCCAATTAACTTTCAATTTCAATTCAAATTAAATTAAGTTCCATTCTCATCCCAAATTCAAATCAACTTCCAATTTGAATTTGAACTCATTCAACTTCAATTTCATTTCAATTTATCCAATTCAAATTTCCATTTGAATTTTTAGACTCATCCATCTTCAATCATAATTCCAATTAATTAAAATAAATTTCAATTTAAACCATCCCAAATTATATAAATTCGAGTTACATTTTTAAATGTTGGTTTAATCCTTTAAATCAAATTAACCTTTATTTTTTTAAATCAATAATCCAAATATTTAAACAATTTAATTCTTAGTCCAATTCTCAAAATTCCATTTTAAATTATCTTTACTTAACCTTTTTTCAAACTTTAATTAAGAGTTCAAAACAATTTTATCTTAAAAATTTAATTTATTACTCAATTTTATCTTCCAATTTGAAACCAGTTCTTAAACAATTTTAATTTACAAATGCAATTTTTCAAATTTTCAATTCAAAGTAATTCCATATCCTTAGTTTTCAAATTAAAGTTTAATTTCCTTTTATCTCAATAATGGATATATTACCACACTTTATTTCTCATTCATTTAAACAAATCCGATCCAAAATTTAAAGATTTTTAATAACAATAGCATGATATCATCCAATTTATTTTAAAACATCCATCCATTTTCAATTTTCAGATCTGAAACCCATTTTGAGATCACACAAACTCCCAATTCAAATTAACCATTTAACTTTCCAAATTTAAATCCCAAATTCATCTTAAAATTTCTAATTCAGGTTGCTTGTTAACTTATTTAACTTTCCCAAAGTCAAATTCCATTTGCTTAATCCAGCCAACCTTACCCTATTTGAATTCCCATTTCAAATTTCAAACTTCACATTAATAATCTTATAAGTTCAAAACTTATCACCTTGGGTATCACATCTCATTCCAAATTTAAAACTCAACATTTAGAGTTTATTCAAACCATTTTTGATATTATGTATATTCCTCATATATACATATTATTTCCTTTACACACTAAGTTATCCTCAAATTTTAAACCACCTTTGGTTTTTAATTCAAAACAAATTTCTCTCAACATTTTGAAACAATTTCAAATGTTTCTAGACTTAGGTTTTAAAATTCCACAATTTAAAACCCACTTCTATTTAGAAGCTATACTCATCTTAAAAGTTTACTTCATTTGGATTACTTATTAACAAATATATCATTATTAAACACAATAACTATTATGATGGTACTCAAGATTATCGTATCTGGATACCAATTTTATTTTTATCTTATTATTACTTCTACAAATTCAGGATTTTAGTTTTAGCTTGGATCTATTTCAAACTTATCTTCATTTAATTTCAATTTGGTTGTATTGCCATTACCACTTAATTTAATTCCAGTAATTTAACAACCAATTACCTTAATATTTAGTAGAAAGATATATTTCTTTATATATCAGAATATATTCTTATATAAAATCATTTAAAATCTTTATATAAGAAAATAACAAGTACGCTCTCATATAAATATACACTCAACTCATTCTAGGGTACCATTGACCCTATCCTTAATGAGTAATCCCACCAAAACCAAGGTTCTCGCTTAACCTGGCTCTGATATCAAATGCAACGACCCAAAAATTTTGATCCCGAAAATTCTAGACAGTTAGGGAAAGAAGAAAGAGATAGAAGAAGAAGAAACAGAAAGCCAAATACAAAGTCTCACATTCGCAGCGGATAAAATATAATATCAATAATATTCTTTACACAAAGGAAACTGTATCAGTCAATTACATTTTATTACATCAGAGTTATAACATTTCACAATAACTAGACAGTTGAAATAACCTATCCCAGATAAATGACAATATATCACAGCGGAGTACTTCCTATATACTCCTGCCATCCAGCTTACCTCTTGAGCTCCAGGATGTCCTAACCTGAAAATATGTAATACTCGGTCTGACTCGAGCATTGCATCAAGGTAACACCTGGGTCAGGTTGGAAACCAGCATGAGTAAACCCATATAACATAAATTTCAAAAGCATACAACTTATGTACAACTAGGGTAACTTGTATCAATTACAAATTCACAAATTGTTATAGACATCACTTATTTCATTTACCAATTTCTAAGTGCCAAAAACGTAGATTAAATGGTTCAATTCACTTAAATCATTTCGTTCCATCTCATTGATTTCGCATATCAATTTATAAAGAATCGAAGTGGTTTCAGGTATTTACTAATACCTGACTCCAGTCTCATCGACTCCAATGTCATCTAAACCTAAGTTATTCAATTAAATACAATTCAACTTTAATTAACGAATAACATTTTTACGCAGCAATTCATAACTGATAGATAATCACATTATCATCTCCATCCAACATATCATATCACAAAGCAATTCATATCAGAGATATCAACTGATTCAAGGCACTCATCATCATTCAATCATTCATAAGCAAGATTGATCACTTCCATTAATTAATGATCCCCTAATTACTTTCGTTAGTTAATTATTCTTAAATATCATTTAATAATTAACCTTTAACCGAGATGTGGTTTTTGGATAATCATAACTGACACCCGATCCCTGTCTCATCGAAATCTAAACGTATTTTAAAGGCCAAGTGTTTAATAGTTTAAACAATTTAATTCAACACTTTGAATTCACATAGCATTTATTACAGCTAAATAATTCACAATTATCATGGAGATATCCAAAGCATCTCATAGAATATCACCGAATATATCACAAATCCAGATATTCTACTCATATCACATCCTTAAACAGGAATTATTAATCCATGCTATAATTAATTTAATTGGCTTAAATTAATTACATAAGAATTAATCACTTAATTCTGCTTAATTAATCATTAATTAATTATCTCATTTCAAACCAATTAATTAATTAATCACTTCTTAATTACCCTTTTAAATTAATTTATTAAACCGTAATTAATTAATTACCCCTTAATTACCAATTTACCTAATTAATTAATTAATCATTAATTACTAATTAATTAATCATCAACCCTTAATTAGTTACTTAATTAATTAACTACTGATTATTTATTAATTAACTTTAATTAGCTAATTTAATATACTTAATTACAAATTAATTAAACACTTAATTATTAATTACAAATTGATTAATATCTAATCACATAATTAATTACAACCATAAATTAATTAATCAATCTTAATTACCTTTCCAATGTATTAATCATAATTATTTATCTTAATTATCTTCCTACTTAACATTTTAAAAATTCTTCCTAATAGGCTTGAAATCAAATTATTACTAACTAAAAAAACTTTAATGTTAATTAAACTTCAAACACTTATCTTAAATTAACTACTTAATTAAAATTTTAATTAAGATTTAAAAACATTCCAAAGTATTAACTTAATTAATGATGTCTTAAAATAAATTCTTAACTTAAATTTTTAGACATTAATCAATTCATTAATACTTAAACTTGTTTTAGAAGATTGGCTTAAACTTAATTATATTAGACTTAAAATTTTGAAAAACAAAAACCCAAGAAAATCACAGGTTTACTTCGAGTCCAACCCGAGTTTTCCCACTATCTTCCCCGAGTCCTTTTCTTCTACTTTTAATTATTGTAAGTAAATTTTTTCGAGAACATGGTACTATACAACACACGCGAGCAACCAGGAAACTCGAGTAAAACACTTCCTTTCCCCAAGTATACTCTCGAGAACCCAAAGCTCAAAATACCCAAACGTGCACACGACCAACTGTGCACGTGCACTCATCGCCGACTAATCTCCAGCAATCTACGCTTCCTCCGGCAAGTCATACGACATCGCCACACACGATTACAACGACTCGATGCCAAAAACTCCAGAGCGAAATCAAGTCTTCCATTCAAAAACTGGAACTCGAACTGACCCAACAAAATTGCTTCGCCCCACTCACACCAACCATCGGAGGTGATACGACTCTGGCCTCACCTCACTGATTCCCCATATTATCGTTCCCTTGAATTTCATGCAGCTCGATCAACCAGAGGTGACGAAATCATCTTGTTTTCGACCACGACAAACTCGAGCGTTAAACCCTAGATTAGGCTCGTTCCACCATAGCCGGCTATGGAAAAATCACTGAACATTTTTCCCGACTTCATCGATTGCCAAACTAGCTTCGTGCAAAATTTCAACATCCAACATTTCTTCAATCGCCAGAAATCGATTAAAACACATTTTCTGTTCAACTAACTACTCTTCATATACCAAACTAAAAACCACCAATTAAGTCTTAACAATCCTATTATCTACAGAAGATTCAGGTTATATAATTGAATCAATAATTTATAACATTCGAATTTAACATATATTTAAATTTTTCTTTGTAAAACTAAATTTACAAAGGCAATACATCACCATCATGCTTAAAACAATTTTTAGACCATAATTTATGTTTAAACAAACTTGTTTGTTTGGAACTCTAAGCCTAACAATGGCTAGATGAAGATATATTGAATTCTTTTGTTTGTTTTCCACTCTGTAACCAGAACAGAAAAGAAACAGGCACATTCCAAATACACAGAACAATCACACACACACACACACACACATATATATATATATATACACACACAGGGTTACATATCTATACATAAGCATGCAACACCATTATCATCAAAAATTTCACATGCATTAACACTTATTACCTTAAGCAATTTAGTTAAGTGTTCACTCACCTGGAAAAAATTAGACCAGAGAAAACAACATCCTGATTTAAAAAAACTGCTAGCTTGCTTGTTTTGTTGATGATCCCTGTTGAGTTGAGTTGTTTTAGCGGCAATTGTTGTTTATCTTTTTGTTATACTTAGTTTGAGTGAAAGAATTTGAAAACAATGAAGACATATATATATATATATATATATATATATATATATAAGAGGGTATACAGCTCTGTACATAGCAACTTGTTTTTCTTTTACTCTTTTTTTTCATGCGTGAATATGAACTATAGAACCATCTATATAAGAGATGGTAAAGAGTACAGTGTACTATAGGGGCTGAAACATTTTGTACAGGCTGAGATCTTTTCTTTTTGAAAAGTTTTGATTTTTTTTATAAAAAGTTTTGACTTGATTTTGATAAGTTGTTTTGTGTGCCTAGATTTGATGTTTTATGTGCTTGCATTAAATGCTTGCCCCCCTTCTTGTCTACAAATGTTTTCATATGAGTTGATATATGTATATATTCTTTGTTTGTATGTATGCCTGTGTATATATATATATATATGTATGTATGTATGTATGTATGTATGTATGTATGTATGTATGTATGTATGTATGTATGTATATAGTTATGTATTTTTTTTCATGCTTATCTATACATTGCTTTATTATATAAACATTCACATTCATACTTTTACAGAATCTCCTATACTTTAATTCATGTTTCATACAACAATGTATAACCACTTATATTCTTTTACTCCTATTGCTTAATCATATATTATTTTTATTTTTATTTTAAGCTTAAGTATCTTCACTATTCATATATATACACACTTATATTTAGTGTTCAAAGGTAGGGTTTTATTTTTAATTATCAGAAATTCAGTGGTTAGACCTATTAAAATTAATATTACGTTAAATTTAAATCGGTTAATCACCTGATTATCTAACACCAAAAACCCGGGTCGTCACACATCGGCAACCACCTCTATCTACCAGACCACTGAACACCATGAGTCGGCGGCCAATTCGAAATCGAGTTATCTAACCACTTCCAGGAGCCACCCTGTTCACCTAAATTTGCTTCGCCTAGCCAAACCCAGTCGCTAGAAACCTCACTGCCGCCACCAGAGGTGCTTCAATAACCCACAAACCCTTTCCCTTGGGTGCGATCGCCTCCGATCCCCCGTGGTTGACGAAAACATTGTATTTTCCCATCGAACCTAACTGGGTTAGAAAACCCTAGTTCATCATCGTCGATTCGCCTCAATCAATAATAAATTCAATTTGCATTTTTCCAATGACCACAAGCCCTCCGACCATCTCCAACATCAACCCTGATGATCACTTCGCCGCCAATCATCAGGAATTGGTAAAAACCCGATTCAGACCATCTTGAAATCCCTCTCTTACTACAATCTTAAAAATCTAGAATTTGCTATTAAAATTCATTATTTTCCATAACTAATCTGATGGTGAAACCCAAATTCGAAATTATGATCATCAAGTTTTTCCTTATATTTGATTATTCCACTGATTTTCCTATTTTCGAATTAATTACTCAATATAAAAGCTTGGATTTATTTTAACATTGATATTATCCAGTTTACATCATCTTTTCTTTAGTGACTATAACTCGAATTAGTATAGATTGTAAGATGTGAATTTTTAAAATAAAATTTCAAGCCTGTAAATATAAGGACAGGCATATATGCCTATTTGCACATAATTTAATTAACATGCAAGCATATTCAACAGCTAGGCAACATTTCATAACATATTCAAACATCAACCACAAACATAAAAGCAGAGATAAGTGAGTTTGCTCACCTTGATGGGAAGAAGCAGAGAAAGTGTTTGTGTGTCTGGAACAGATTTCAAAATATCTGGAAATGAATCTCTGTTTTGATCTGAGCTTTGATTTGTTGAAATAAATCTGAAGCTCGATTCATCAGAATTTGGGTATTTAACTTGCTTTGATTTTTTTTTCTTGTTTGCTTTAGAGTTTTTTTTCAAGCTTTTGAATCAGGTTTTAAACTTCCAGGTTTTTGATTTTCATTTTCCCAGGTCGATTTTGATCTGAGACTTTGCTCGGTTTTTTTCTTTGAATCTTGGTTTACAAGTTTTGAAATTGAAAACTTTCAGACTGCGAATGCTTTTGAATTTTTAACTTGCTTGGTCTTTTGAATTTCCAGGCTTGAAATTATATGTTATAGTTTTTTTCAGGTTTTCATTATTTTTCTTTTGATCTATAGTTTCAAGTTTGAGAAGACAAGAGAAAGAATTCAAAAGGAGCCTAGTTTATTATCTTTTAGTACATGTTAATGTTATTATTAAAGAGAAATAAAAACTTTGCCACTTGTTCTCTTTGTTAACACTTGTTAAGTATGTAGTTCCTTATCCTACAAATGCCATTTATAAAAATTTATGTTTATATCCCTCTTTTAAATAATTTTATAAATTTTGTGTTAGACCTTTATGTTAATATATTTACACTTTTGTATATTCAAGAATCATGTTTATATAGTATGGTTTAAATGTTATGTACTTATAAATATTCATATATAAATACAAACCATTTTCTTTTTCATTTTCAAAAGATATGCTTCTACTTTTAAACTAAAACTTTTCCTTTATATATATATTTATAACTTTAAAGAATGTGATTCAAAATAAATCAAACATTAATAAATAAATATATAAAATGTATATATTTGAATTTAACTTTTTAAATAACCTTTGTAAATCAATTTCAAAATAAAATTTTCAAACATCATATTATAAATACAAACAAATTTTCCTATTAGTATAGAGTTTCCAAATCCAATTTATTTGTAAAATATTTACAATTGAATTCCCAAATTAAATTCAATTTATTTTCAAAAATATTTATTTTAGAGTTTCAGATTCAAAATGAAATTTGAAATCAATCTATATGCATATAAATAAAAAGGCATCTCACCTATTTAATTTGGAAAATTTCAAATTAATTCTCAATTAAATTCTAAAATTTAAATTAATTACCAATTTAATTTTTTTTTAAATCGAGATCGTTATAGATTCCCCCTTAAGAAAATTTCGTCCTCGAAATTTGCTAAACAGGGAGACAACAAAGAGAAGATGAACGCACAGAGGAATGGTTCACCAGATCAAACTGAATATTTATTCTGCATTTGGCTTACCGAATCAGAACATCAACAAAGATATGAGAACAAACTCATTCCATATTTAACCAGATACTCGGGTCACTAGATCTACAAAGATATACAGGGCATTGGTTAGTTCGAAGGGATAACTAACCATTCGTAGAATATATCTGGACCCAAAAGAACAGACAAATGGATACAATCTTCCACAATTCTCAAACACTAGATATGGATTCCAAACTCAAGTTGAAATACACCAAAAATTATATAACTTGTCCCTCCTCGGACTTTGATCTTTCATAAGAAATCACAACAAAATTCTCAAATTTGGTTTTAATCGAAATTGTTTTATCGATACAAATCATTTTTGACTTTATATTTTAATCATCAATTCATTTTAAATAGAATTTCAATTTCATTAAAGTTTAAAACGAAAAGTTGATAGGGAATCGATGAAAAGAATACGAAATAGAAATGTATCTACATGATTCGCAGAGCCGCCACCACACCCACTTCTTCTGTAGTTGCCACGAAGCCATCAAAAAATTCAAAATTGGATCAAAAGAGATTGAGAAGAGTTGTTTCCTTGTTGTTGCAAGGTATTGACCATATGAAGTGGTACTCCCTTGTCCCCTATCTCGTCCTCTTCTTGCACTCATACTCACTATCAGTGGATAGCAAGAAAATTTACTGAGGCATATGGACGGATATTTTAGGATATACTCATTCTAGGGCATTTGTAACCCTATCTCTATTGAGTTACCTAATGTGTTATACTCCTGAGCTAAAGTTTTTACTCAACCTTCAGCTCTGATACCAAATGTCACGACCCGAATTTCAGCTTCGAAAATCAACACCCGTACTTCACTTGTACTCGAATGCCGCAGATTCAACTGTTGAAATCCGATTCGTGCTGGAGCATATAACACATTAAGTACAACAACACAGTGGAAGAAAAAGATAATATCATTGATACATAATTGATACAACATCCAATACAACTGAATATCAATACAAATCAGAGCTAGAATATAACAGCGAAAAGAATAAAAGCAATAGCAGAAGAGATAACTCCAACATCATCTTCAAGAGAAAGTGAATCCACAATACTGTAACTCCAAAGCCAAGCTCCAAACTTCAAGCCAAGAAGCTCAAACCACCATCAAGTAGGACTTGTAGAAAATCCGATCCTGGTAAGTGCTATCACAAAAATCCAAAGTGTAACATCCTAAAATTTATCAATCTAAATTTGGTAATTCATTTGAACTTTTGGAATTTAATTTGAAAAGTTTCAAAACAAATAAAATAAGTGAATTATATGAATAAAATTTCAATTTCTTTTGTGTTTAAAAATTTCAAATAATAAATGTTTTAAAATCATTTGAATTTAAATCTTATATATATGTGAATATATATGTATATGTGCATATATGAGTAGATTTGAATGTATATATTGAATTTGAATTTAAATTATACAAGTATATGTATGAGTATATGTATAGATATAAATGGGTTATAATTCAAGTTTAAATTGGAAATTGAATTTAAATTTTAAAATAAATGTTTTAGAAAAATAATTTGCATTTGAAATCCTAAATGTGTAATTTATATAATGTAAAAGATTGGTTAAAAACATTTCTTCTTATATCATTATATATACAAATGAATAAGGAATGTATTTATTAATAAAGTGAATTTGATATATAATTTACTTAAAATTCTTTATCTTTGTAAAAATACAAGAGTTAACCATGCATGAGAAAGATGGTGTGAAAATGAACAAGTGTAGTAATCTCATGATTGGTTTTAACAAGTGGCATTCAATTAGGTTAATTGAGAAAATAATAATAAAACTTAAATTCATAAAAACATTTCAGCTTCTCTTTTTCATTCCTTAGCTTCTCAAATTTCTGAAAGAAAAGAAGGAAAAATCTTGAACATTACAAATCTCAACACCAAAGAAAATAAGAAAATCTGAAACTGCAACATCTTTTTGAATTCAAAGTTTAAAAAACTAAGAATCATCTCAAGCATCAAAGTAGTTTTAATTCCATATCTCAGGTAAGTTTTAAACTTCATAATTAAGTGAATTAGTAATTTTGAAAATCAAGTTTTAACATCAAAGTTTCAAACTGTAGCTCAACGAAACCAATGCTTCGGTCTTCCCCAAGAAGCATGGCAAGATTCTTTTGAAATAAATTTAAGGAAAGTAAAATTCTTTTTAAAATTTGAGTTGGAATTTGTTAATCAGTAATAAAGCAAGAACTAAGCAAGTTGTATCAATCAGTTGCAGAAAAAAATCAAGTTTCAAGGACTAAATTAGCTTCAGAATTCAAGCTGCAGACCAATGTTATCTGTTGCATTAAAATCAAACTGTAGGTAAATTGAATTTTCGTTTGTTACTGATGAATTAAGTAAACAAATACAACAGAGATTAAGAAAATCTATTAACAAGTTGCAGATAAAATTTCATGATCAAAGTAGAAAAAAAATATCCGGGCTTACATCTTTATTTTAAAACCAATCAGGAAGCTTTTGTTCAAATTTTATCAGGTGAGTAAGCTTCTAATTAATTCAGTTTACTTGTTGTTGTAAGCATGCCTGAAATGATGTTGAAACCCTTTGCATGTGAACAGATCTGTGTGCGTGTGTATATTTGCTTGGGCATGTTTATATTCAAGGTCTTCCATCCTTGTTTTTTTTTGTTTTAGGTTTACAGAGTAAACCCATGTCTAAATCCAAATCTCCCTCTCCCTGTTTTTCCTTAAGAATTGAAATCTAAATAAAATAAATTGTTTGTTTAACATGCATTATGTTTTAAAAATAAATCAAAGCAAAAAAAATTTAGTTTTCCTTGGAAAATTTGAAAACACAGCCACAATTCAAACTATGTAAAAATTCGAATGTCATAAATTTTAATTTCAGGAATACTATCTGAATCGTCATTGAAAATAATGATTTTTGAAAGTAAAATCTAAATTTTTAATACGGTTTTGACTGAGAAATTGTAAGTTGATCAGAAAATGGGATTTCGTAAAATTCTGATGATCTCTGTGTTTATGGGCCTCGAGATCGAGTTGAGTCTTGCTGAAAGCTTGGAGTTCGTCAGAAAAATGCTCAAAAAATTTTCTATTCGTCGTGGCGATCGCATGGCAACGAAGTAGGGTTAGACCCATACTTGAACGAGGACGTTGAAATTTGTACGTCGCGAGTTCATCAAAGGACCGGGATTGATCGCATGTGCGCTAATAGAAGCGTTAGTCATCATTGATGCTTCAGGTACGATCGCACGACCTATGATGGTCAGAGGAGGGGAGACATGGCATTTTTAGGTGAGAAGTGTTTTGTTCCAGTTGGGTTCAAGGATGAAAATTTGATTTCTTCGATAATTTGGTGTTCTGAGTGTTTGAGTGGTTCGTGGAGGTCATCGTTGACACGTCGACGACAGTAGCACCAATCGTAGCCGGCTGGAGGGTTTGTGCATGTGCACAATGACGAAATTGGTGTCAGGTGGCAACAGTTGGGAAAGAAGCCTCGGACTCGAAGTGGCATTAGTAAAATTCGCATGTTAGCTCGAGTTATAGATCGAAGGAAATTGCATATGTGCCGAGTAGATTCAAAACATAAACAAATTTAAGTGGGAAAATTTTTATACAAGTCGATCTTGGTAAAACTCGAAGTAGTGAGCACTTTTTGGGTATGACTCGAGATAGCCTCGGGTTGGTCATTGAGACAGCAATTCCAGTTTTAAATTTTTTAAAATATAAGTTTAAATGATTTCTAAATTCATTCTTTATAAAATGATGATTGTTTGTTAAGTGAAATGTGAAGTTAATGGTATTGAAATAATTATTGGAAATTTATTAAGTTCAAAGATGTTTTAAACAGTATGTTTTTAGATAAAGCTGTTTTAATTTTAACTTAATAAAATAATTGAGAAGTTAATTGAATATTTAAATTGTTAACTTAAAAACAAATTTATTTATAACAATTAAATAATGATTAAATAATTGATGATTTGTAATTACTTTGTGACTAATAATTAATTAATTAAAGAATAAATAATTAATAAAAGAAATTAAGATTTAATTAATTAACAATTAAGAATTAATTAATCAAGATAATTAATTAAGGAATAATTAATTCATAAAGTTGATTAAGATTTAGTTAAATTATAATTAAGAATAGTTAATCATTGATTAAAAATAACTAATGAAAATAATTATGTGGTTAATTAATTTAAACCACATAATTAATTCATCTTAATTGAAGATGATTGACTGTTATCAAATGTTGTGTACTGGTTTGATATTTCTGTTTGTGATTGTGATACTGTGCGATGTGAATTGCTTTGTGCTGAACTGTGATTTGTGATTTGTTTCTGTGTGTATGTGAAAACCCTTTTGCCCGTAAAACGGCCGTTAAACTTCGATGCGACAGGGAGTCGGATTCCAGTTGGTTATCCGAAACCCACATCGAACCCTGAATGTGAATCTTTGTGACTGATACATCCACGTGTTTTAAAATTGACGCTCACTATTCGGTTTAGCCGGGAGAGGACCTTTGTGTCATATAACCCATTCCGAATAGTGATACGACGAAATGAATAGCATTTGAAGATGGTAGTGAAGACCGGGTGTCTTCGAAAATGATAGGATAACCCATCGAATGTCTCTGCACTGAGTTGCTCCAGTATAGAGATCTCCACATATGATGGGCAGTCCGATCGGGATTGTGGATACCCGGATTTGCAAGGGCTTCTTCCTTTATTGGACGAAATGCCTTCGGTTCTGTTCGAACCCGAAACAGACTTATATGGTTGTATGTCTGACACTACACTTTGAGATATAAAGCAAATTTCTTTCAAATACATATCTGTTGGTGGCGGAGAATTTATTCTCTTAGCCTAAAACCCTTCTTTGAGATGACAAGCTCAGAGGTTATGTAGTTGAAGGTTATCTATGATATACTCCCAATTTGGTAGTGTGGCATGCTAAGTGCTGCTGTGTGTTGATGATCGTTTGTGATCAAAGCATGGCTTTCGTGTAAAGCGTAGCTTTGTGGACGAGACCTCATCGGACCTCACGACCCAGAAATGATCGAAACAAGAAAGATGCGGCAATGTTAGGTTGTGCAACTCTTAGGTGTAAATTCAGTCGGTTATTAATATTGAACTATTCGAACATTAATGTTCACGCGTCACTTAGTAGGTGTAGGTGGTGTAACATTTTGACCGAATTTGTCACTTACACATCTTTTGGTAAAATTCAATTTTACTTTATTATAAGCGGTACCTAATGGTGATAATTATTTACATCAATTCTCTTCGTCAAAACTATATCATTTTGGATTATGGAATTTGGTGATGGTCAAAATTCCAATATCATTCACATTCAACTTTATAGTCCAAACACAAAGTCTTTCGTTAAATAATAACAAATATTATTAACCGAAATGCTCTGGCCAGAGACTTTACTTTTGAGTTGACTTCAGTTGACCATGATATTAACCTTATATAACCGAGGAGATGAATCCATGAATAAGTTTCACTTTCAATGCTTCCACTCGACCTAACTATAGTCGTTAGATGGACACTGTTCGAACGACCAATTTTATATTGGATTAGAAAATAGTCGATCAAATTTTAAATAAAAATTACCGCAAGCGCACGGCGTACAATGTTAGTACATGGCAAGTACAGGACAATCCGTAGGAAATAGTTCAGATTCTTAAATCTCTATTCAGTCAAATTAAACCAAGATTTGAGAGTGTTAAGCAAAAAAAGTAATAAAAACTAACAAAAACTAGAATGGATAAAAATGTGAGAGTAAAAGGCAATTTAGAGATAAATCCACTCTCTTGATCACATAAATCAACACAACATTAAATTATGGTTTATTTTTGTGACATTAGTGTGTTTAGTTGATATTTTATCGTAAGTATGGATTTTTATGTTATTAATTAGCCCAATATATCCCATCAAACTATAATACACCCATTAAACCACTTGCTAACTCTCATGAAAATTGAAAATGAACTTGAAAATAAAATCTATTCTATGCATGGCCTATTGACTATTGAATAGAATTATAGACCATCAAAATTTAATTTTAAAATCACTTGATTACCATAATCATATGTAGATAAAGAGGTAATTTTTGTTTTGTATGTTTAAGCATAGCCTATTTGGTGTCAACAACATAGGCTATCAAATTCAAAGCTAAAGCAACAAGTTTAACCACATCAAAAATTCCATCAAGCACAAAAAGAGATAAAAAATTATCAGAATGTTGAATCTACATGATTAAGAGAGTTTCGTTACCCCTAAATTGAAGGGGTTTAGCCACTCATATTTGTCATCATATCAACAAATGTAGATTGCAGCTTGAAACAAAAATAAGAAGCAAAATGCAAGCTAATGAGAAAGAGAGCTAATAAAAAAAAATATAAAAACTAATCTACTTTTATAGATAAAAAATCTACACTACTAGAATGAAAGAAAATAAACAAGAAAAGAACAGAGCTTGTATTAAAATTGCATAAAAAGAAAGTTACATGAAAAAAAGGCAAAGTAGCTATGAAAAGAAAGGAATAGCTTTCAATAATAAACTTGACAGCAGAAAAATTTAAGGGTAGAAAGAAAATAAAGACAAAGCAGAATCTTGCACGAATAGAAAGAAAATAAAGACAAATTTAAATACAAATTAAAATTGCGTAAGAGCATGTATTAAGGGTAGAAAGAAAATAATGACAAAATAGAATCTTGCACGAATAGAATAACATATATTATTTCAATAATAATCTTTACAGTAGAAAAATTTAAATACATGATCAGAGTCTAGCCTAGATACAGCTTGGACAGTTATAACACATGCCCTTACAAATGCTGACAAACAAAAAAAGAAATGCAATAGATGTAAGGGACAATAGAATATGCTTATACGATGATGAAGGTCCCAGCTCTCCTCTGGAAACTTCAAGCATCTTCAGTTAAACCTGAACTACTCTGATCTGACCCAAGTATTAAAAATACCAGATCAGGATTGATAAACCAGCGTGAGATACTCGAAATTTAAAATGACGATGCTATCAAAACCTTTGAAAAGAAGGGTATCTCATAAGACCACGTCCACACATAAATATGAACGGGTTTTTACCTTATGATAACAGAAACAGTTTTATTACCAACATAATTTGATATTATCTTTAATAGCATTCTTTTTGGAAAATGTCTTTTAAATAAATTTATAAAATAATGTATCAATACCCGGACTAAGTCCATGGTAATATATCTGGACCGGTTCAATGGAATATACCGAACAAAATATATGATTCCAAAAGGGGTAGCTAAAATATTTGCAAAGCATTACAGCTATTTTGAGACTACAATCAAAACAATAAAGATCGTATTAGAGTTGGCTTTCCAATATGATCGGGAACTAGTGGCCTTTTTCTTTCTCTAGTCCATGCATAACAAACATAGTTCCTACAGTATCTTAATCGCTTTTCTCAAGCAAGTCACTTGGAACTGTACTTGTTATACTACTACTGATAACCGGTAGTTCCCTGCTTTTCTCAAGCTAACTACTTTATCAAAATGGGGCAATATTTTCCTTGAGGGATGTTTTCCCCCAAAGGGCCCGACATATTGGACTCTACCATACATACTTATTATCCCAAATTTGTGTCTGTCAGACCACATAGTATCCCATATTATCGTCGTGATGTGAGGCTAGTGAGGCTACGCTCAATTTCTTCAAAGCCACACTTTAGATCATAATAAGTTCCACTTTGAATACCACATTACCATTCCTTTGATTAATATCTAAATCCCACAAGCATACAAACTCTGAGCTCATATGTCTCAGAGAAGGGTATTACGCTAAGAGAAGTTGCTTTCTCTGCCCCCAAGCAAATGTACATTTGTAAAAGTCAAATGTTGTTTCTTAGAAACGCAATGTCAGACATTCGTCCATACAAGTTCACTTAGGGATTGAATGGAACCAAAGGCACTTCTCCTACCACATCCTTTTTGGGAATCACCCCTAGGATCAGTAGCGGTTAGTCCTTGTAATTCGAAGATTTCAAAACACGATAGGACCATTGCTATAAAATGTCTCTATTGGGAGCTACCTAGAGAATGTCGACAAGTAGTCCTTCCGCAAATGAAGATCTTTGGTCTTCAATAATCATCATCTTCAACACGTCTTCATTTCCAAACTTATACATTTGTTCGAAGTGGTTTTCGGATAGAAATCACCCAAATCCGACCTCGGGTGCTTCGGAAGCAATTATCGATAAAAAAGATGTTAAGTTCATATGTGGATATTAACCATCAATCAATTATTTCATCCTCTAGATATTCTTCCAATTTATTCCATTTTCTTTTCATGAGTATATGGAATCATTAGGCCTTATTTATTTAAATCATTTGATTTATTAAACCTCTTTAAATCATGGAATGATTCCAATCCTTTTGTCATTTACTTAGGAAAACCTTTCCAAATCATTCATTAAATCTTAATCAAAGATTTATTATATTCAAGTTATAATTTTTAACTTGGCAAAAATATTCCCAAATCATTTATTAAATCCCAATCAAAGATTTCTTTCTTAACTTCAAATCATATTCTTGTAAATCGAAGATTTTCATAACAGCGCACTACTACCACCTTAGATATGGTAAATTTCACTTCAGGGACTATTGGAAAGTATCCTACATCATGAAGATCTTTCTCTTCAATATATTTTATTTCGAAAATTAGTTTGAAGGGATTTTCGGATAGGAATCACCCAAATCCTATCCCGATTCTTCGAAAAGGAATCACCCAAATCTGATCTCGATTCCTTCGTACTAATCATCGATAAAACGATGTTAATTATTTAATTAATATTCTAAAATTTGTTTCTTTTTATCTTGGAAAACTTAAATATATCCCTTTCGATCTTTTCCACCCCTCGTCTAAAAGATAAAGCGAAAGCTAGGTAAGTTCAGGGCACTGGTTGCACCATTTCTAACCTTAGCTATACTCCTTATTTTACCGTTTAGCTCTCATAGACGTGACAAATGTACTAATCATTTCTGCATACTCAATTTGTTATTAGTTTTAAGGAAATGATTTCCATTGTATTGTTTATGTGTTATAAACAATTTCTACTTAACCATTTATTTGAACCTTTCTAAAAACTTATAAAACTTTCAATTTATCTTTAAAAAACTTAATTATTTATTTAAAATCATTTACAAATGATTCCAGAAAGAATTGTTAAGTTTAAATCTTTATTTCAAAAGTTATAGAAATTGCAACAAAAAAGTGCTTAAAACAACTTAGTTGATTAAAAACAACTTTTTTATTGTTTGAAAATTCTTATTTTCTAGTTCAATATTTTTTAAACCATTTTATTAGATTTATCGAATTTATTCATATTTTTAATCATTCAAAAATATCACTAGTAAAGAAATTCTTTTTTTTTCTTATTCCGAGCTGCAAAACCGCTATGTTTTTAGAAAACTGTTTTGGACATATTTCAAAATCTACTTAATGAACTCTTGATTTTCATTCTTCGTTTGAAAACTATTATCATTGTGAACCAAAGATTTTTTATTTCGAAGAAATTTGACTTATAAATCATTCTCTACGTTAATTTGAAGTTACGGGTCAAAATTTACAAACTGTCGCTATGCGACGAGCTCGATTTAGACCAATTTTGTGAATTGCTTTGGAACTTATCCGAAACACTTCGAATTTGTTTTAAACCATATTTGAACTATTTTAACTTATTTAAAGCAATATTTCGCCATTTCAAACTCACTTTTCATTTCATATTATAATATTATATTATTATAATATCATTTTCAATCCTTTTAGATTTTTTGAAATCGTTAAGAGGCTAGATAATTTGCATACACATACCTATATGCATTTGATTTCCATTGAATTAACTATACTTACTAACTATTTCTCTTATCATTTATCAAACCAAGTTATCATCCATATCACAAACATATAATCAACCATAATATCAACCGTGTTATCATCCATTAAATCATCCAACATATACCAAACTTTTCATGTAATTAATTTGAAATATTTTTAGAAATTAGTAACTTTAAAATATGAGTACTTACCTTTAATTTAGCCAATTCTTCCTACCAACATTCATATAACGCTTCACTAAATCATCTTCACTTCACCAAACCATCACTTAAACTCTTCCACCATGCTTCAACGTGCTCGACCACCATCTCCAAACAACCATAAGGCTCAACCATAATAGGTTCTCCACCATCCTCCATATTTCTTAAACTTTTTAGATTCTAAACCATGTTTTGGTGATATTCTAAGGTTTTGGCAAATTTTGGTGGAGTTTTGACTTTGTTTGATGTGGTTTGTAACGACCCGAAAATTTCGAACCCGAAAATTCCAGATAGTTATGAAAAAGAAGAAAGAGATAGAAGAAGAAGAAGAAGAATAAGATGAGAAACATCAACACTCACATTCGCAGCGGATAAAATATAATAATAAATAACAGTTTACAAAAGAATACTATATCTGTTGATTACATTTATTATACATCAGAGTTTCACATATATACAGTCACAGAAAATATACAAATATCATGTCTTAGATTAACAATTATATACAGTGGAAGTACTCTATACGTTCTCGCCATCCAGCTCGCCTCCTAAGCTCCAGAACGTCCTACCTGAAAATCTGTAATACTCGGTCTGACCCGAGCATTACATCAAAGCAACACCCGGGTCAGGCTGGAAACCAGCGTGAGTAAACCCATCTAACATGGAATACAAAAGCATACGACATATATATATATATATATATATATATATATATATATATATATATATATATATATATAACCCGGGTAACTTGTATCAATTACAAATTCACAAATAGATGTAGGCATTGCTTATTTCACTCACAAATTTCTACGTACTAATATTTAGATTAATTAGACCCATCCACTTAAATCATTTCATTCCAGCTCATTGTTTACACATATCAATCTATAAAGATTCGAAGTGGTTTCGGGTATCTACTAATACTTGACTGGAAATACAAGACGTCACTTTTTACCTAGTATTTCATCATCGGTAGTTAACCACAATATCACTGTACATCCAAACATCCATTATGATTTAATTATAACCAATATTAATTTATCACCCGTCTTAATTAATTTAATGAACACAAATAAATTAATTATCTTTAAATCTTCAATTAACACCAAATAAACCATTAAATCAATCATTGAAATTAATTATTCCGTAATTATTCAATTCAATCACATAATTTATTAATTAATTAATTAATGATCTTTTAATTAATTCCATTTAAAAATGTTCTTAGATTTAATTACTCAAACTTACTAACTTACTAATCAATAAAATTACGATCCTTATTTATCCTGTAACTTACTTAGATAAATTAATTATTCCTCAATTAATCAAGTCCTTGCTTAATCTAATATAAGCCATCTATCTTGATTAATTACTTAATTGAATCATTATCAAATTTCATTTGGAACAATAGGAATATAACTAGATAATTGACTTATTCTATAATTATCAGGTTAAACGAATTAAATTTAGAACATTTGATTTATAATTTATATTCGAAACTTGTTCAATATCTATCGTCAAAAAAAAAATCTTGTTGCATTTCCTTTACTTTATAAAACTTCCGTTCTGTGTTTCAAAACTTGTTAACAATTTTTTTTTTCCATTCCAGCCCTTAAAACTTGTTTTATTTTTATCTTAGATCTTAACCCCAATACATGACTAACGCTCGGCATAAACTCAGTTATCACGAAACAAATTTGAGCCGGAATCTCAGGTTCTGATGCTAACATCCAACCGAGCACGTTACTAGATAAAACTAGGCCGATCCTAAAATAAAGTCTCTCATCAACACTCGAGTTCCCCTTCCAGAATCTCGAGATTGAATCTTTGCCAACAATAGAATACTCGAACAATCACCGAGTACCCCGTCCCTTCTCCTTCATCTTCTCCTGGGCCATGATTTCCAGTAAACTAGACACACGATGATACGTGTACACCTGCACATCCATACGCGTTCGCTTTGGCCAACGATTCTTCCTCCAGCAAATCGACATTGATCCACCAAATCGCTTCCAGTACCCAAAACCCGATACCTCCAACCACAATCGAAATCGACATGTCCACCCTACCTGAACCCAACATCGTACCACAAAACTTCACGTTCTGACCATCCATGTCGACTGCAACTCCTATCACCATGATCAAAACTTCGCCAAGAATCTACGATGCCGTTCCTTTATCCCCGATCGAGTTTGACTCGATGACGAAGCCGTACTAGCTTCGTATTCAACCATATCTCAAACAGTGTTGTAAACCCTAAATTTACATCGCCAGGTTGCTCCGGCGATCAGAAAAATGCTAGACTATTTTTCCAAAGGCCCTTGCCACTCAACCCATCTTCACCCACAAGCTCGACCTCCTTCTTATCGTCAATCACTGGAAATTGAACATAGAACCATTTGCGTTCAACTCATAAATTCTCAACATCCCATACCTTAAAAATCACCATACTGTTACTAAAATTAATCAAGTTCGTACACGAGTCCGATTATGCATCCAAAGCATGAAAATCTGAAGATTGAAATTTCGATCTTAATATGTTCCCACTGTAATATTTTATTTCTGAGATAATTGTCAACACCTTTACCTGAATCAAATTTAAAAATTGATGTTGCTCTTATTCAAAAAATTTTTGCTCAGATTCAAGGCGTTATAATCATTTAAGTGAAAGTTTTGAATTATCGAACCAGTTTTAAAAACTTGTTAGGGCTTAAACAGAGGCCTGTTATGCCAACAGAACCATTCAAATAGATATTCACTGACCTATACCAGTATATTCTTATACCAATATATACTTATGGTCATATAAACAATCATGCAGGCACTAATTTACTTCACGAACACAACACGTAACAAGACTAAAAAAAATAGGAGACAGCTTGTTTGCTCACCTGCAAAATCCCTTTCAACAGAAAGCACTTGATAATTTGAAAACCTGTTGTTGAAACTGCCTGTATATTTTCTGTTTTGAATTTAAACTTGAGCTTTGATTCTTTTTCTTGTTTTTATTTTTCTCAGGTTAGCAAAGTTTCTGAACGAACAAAATAGCAAGATGGACACCCATATATATAAAAGGAACAGGATGTTTAAGGGAGGCTTTAACTGGTCAAGTTGCTTTCTTACCTTTGTTTATCTTGATCAGATCTTGTGTCTAAAATGTAAAGATTTTTAATGTTTTGAATTGACTAAAATTAGGCTTGAGAAGATGGCAATTAATGCTTGGTCTCCTAATATGTTTACATTACTATTATTTATCCTGGTCGTATATAGATATTTGTAAGAAGGCACACACTTAGCAAGTATACATGGCTTGTAGATGAAGATATTCTGTATGTAGACATTTGTTGTATTAACTTTTAGCTTACACAACTCATATACATATGTATACACTTTGCCTTATTTCATTTTATTTACACCACTATATATATTTATTTTATACTTTGTTCTTACAATTTTCCAGAGTATGTTGCAAGCATACACTAATAACTTAATTCTTGTTTTTATTTTAGCTATCACTATTTAAATTATATTCAATATGGTTTACTTACACTTTATACTTATATTTATTTCTATTATCAATAATTAAGTTATATTCGTATGTTTGACTTATATCTTATATTGATAGACGTTGATTTTATTTTAACCATTATTATACATATATACATTTACCAAATGCAAACAATGTAATGTATCTTAATTTAATTTATAAGATAAATTTCATTTTAAAATGATCAGTTTACATTTTATTTGATTGGATAAAATATTTATTAAAATAATATGGGAAAATCCAGGGTCGTCACATTCCTCCCCCCTTTGAATCTTTTCGTCCTCGAAAAGAACCGAAGCCATATTCATTCAAATTCAATGATTCGCAACTCAATTTCTTACATTCAATTAATTTTTAATCCAACCAAGCTCATATTCACTTCAAATGATTAAAAATCAATTTTATTTGCTTCTATTAGTTTATAGAATCTCTTTACCTTCATTTACATCAAACGACAATTCATCCCATGCAAATTCGACAATATTCACTTAAAAGAGTATTCATTTTATTTTATAACTACTACAAATCAATTCCAACTCATCCTGTATTTAATTCCATTTCATTTCTAATTTATTCACCAACCATTTATTCCGCCTTGTCTTCATTCAAAACAATTTATTAAACTCGGCCCATTCAATACTTATAAATTAACACCCATTTCCAAATTTATTGAACCCATACTTTCACCTTTGCTCAAAGCCAACTTCTTTTCTCGCTCAAACATAAGTTTTTATTAAAGAAATTTTGCTTCAAATTAATTCGCCCATAACTTAAGTCCATTCTGATAACCCAATTCCAATCATATCTTTGATTTAGTTTTTATTTAATCAGACTTCATCCATTTATTATTTAACTTAATTAACCCATTTTAACTTCTTAATTTACCCACTTAATTCATTATCGAATTTATTTTATTAATACAAGGCCATTCTCAATTATTTCTACTCACCTGGGTTTTGTTTGCAACCCAAACCATTTCTATTATAATCCACTTTCATTTCATTCGACAACACTTTCATTATTTCAAATTTACTTGCAAATTACGTTAAATATTATTCAAATCATACTTGAATTTTATTTATAATTCAAACCATCTCTTCTTATTTAATTCATTATCAAATCCAAATCGAATTCTATTCACAATTCGAATTTATTTCGAAATTCCATTATTAACTTACTATCCATTTTATTTAACCGAGTCAAATTTTATTAACATACTCTATTAAATAATTTATTTAGCTGATTAGCTTTCCTCCAATTAATTTACAAAAATCACTTTATTAAATTTTTCCTGAATTCAGTTTTGTTTTATAATTCCAGTTTGGATTCCCTTTTTACTTGAAGATTTAGAAATGCCTTAAATTCGGATAATACAATTAAAATAGCTTTTTATAAAATATTTCTCATAACTCGATGTCTCAACCAGTCCATCCTTGTTCTCACAGAAATTCAATCATACGTTGATCAGGCGTAGGACTGAAAATCTATAAGTACTTGGCAAACTCGTTTTCAACGTCCAGTAAAAATACTTGGAAAATAATTTTATTGAAAATATAGAAAACAATTTTGAAAGTAGAGGAAATATTTTTATTTTTTTTAGTGAGGATGCTCTGGAAATCATCACCCCCATTCCATGGTCACAATTACATACCAGGGTTACGTTGCAGTCACAACAAAAGTCCATGTAACTGCAGGCTCTCCGCGGCACTCTCGATTACGCCATGGAACCTACACAACAGATCACAGTTACATCCAGGGTTACGTTGCAGTCACAACAAAAGTCCATGTAACTGCAGGCTCTCCGCGGCCTCTGATCTCGCTATCAAAATGAAACTTCTCCACTCTTACGTAGGTTGCAGTCTACCGAGATAAACTCAAACGCGGACTGTTGGCTCTCAGCGGCACACACGACTTTCTCTATGTTATACCATAGGTCGCAGTCTACCGATATAGAATCAAACGTAAACTGTTGGCTCTCCGCGGCACACACGACTTCCGCTATGGTATACACTACTCATAATCCTCAGGAACTAGTTTTGTCCGGACTCCTCACAGGATCAACTTTAGAACCCCCTCGGGCTCCAAGCAGCACCACCCAGTGGCACTCCTGAGAAGTTCATTTCAAGGGGACGCCCTTTTTCCCCAGAGCCATCATCAAAATACTTTATACTATACACATATAGTATCTTTCAAATCATACACCTAGCATGAATTTTATCAAAGCTCCTTTACACAAAATCGATTATTCCCAAAATCGATAGTTCTCAAACTAGACTTTCCAAATTCAATATTGATTTTACCCAAAAATCAAAAGCCTTTCCCAAAATCCTCATAAGATCCTTTATATATATTCAGATATATATATATATATATATATATATATATATAAATTTTTAAACTTTGGATCCTTACTTTCTTGTATAAAACCCTTTTATACTCCAAACACTCTCAAAAACCATAGAAATATCCAATTTCCATCTTTATTTATTTCATATTTCTCAAAATATTCTTTCAGTTCAAAAGAACCATTTCACATTCCTTATTCACCTTTACATTAATCCCCATTTGGATTATTACTTCAATCCTTATCTCAGTTGGGTACTTTAATCAATAACAGTTTGAACTCCGACCAGTTTAGAAAAATAGCTTGAAAATTTTAAAAATAGGTAAGTAGTTGAAAAATAATTATTAGTTGCAAAATAATTGTAAAATAGTTAACTAATTGTAAAATAGTCGAAAAATAGTTGAATAGTTCCAGAGATTTTTAGACAATTGAAAGATAGTAATTTATTTGTAAAGTAGTGGAAAAAATAGTAAGTAGTTTAGGAAACAATTGAAAAATATTTAAATAGCTCCAAAAATAACGGTAAAACAAATATATAATAAATTAGCTTTTTTTTAAAAAAAACTATATATATTTAATAGCTTAGAAAATAAGTTTAGATCAAACAATTTATATTGAAAATAGTCAAGAGCCAACTGTTCACCTTCCCAACAATTCAATTTAAATCTCCATTTAAATTGACCCAATTCCAATCCAAATAACTCCAAATTCCATTGGACTTGATTAATTCCCAATTTAAGTTGAATCAATCTTGGTTCCTTCCCAAATTTAAATCAAATTCTAATTGATTTTAATCCTGTTCAATTTTAATTATAATTTCATATTATTCCAATCAATTTGAATTATTATCAATTTAATTTCAGAATCCAAATCATTTCAATTTAATCCATTCCAATTTCCCATTTAAAATTTTTAAACTTATATATTTTCAATCACCAATCCAATTACTTCAAATCAAATTAAATTTTGAACTAATTCAATTTCAAATCTTGAATTTTAAACTACCTCGAATTATATAAATTCGAGTTAAATCCTCAAAGGTTGATTTAACCTTTTAAACCAAATTAACTTTTATTTAAAGTTTTTAAACAATCTCAAATTTCTGAGTCCAATTCTTCATTTCAACTTATCTCTATTTATATTTTTTATTATTCCATAAACATTTTATCAAGATTCCAGAATTTTCAAATCCAAACCCAGTTAACAAACAATTCCAATTAAAAACATTTCGGTAGCAATTTCTCTTTTAGAAACTTGAAAATAACATCGATGATGCTGCAGTCATTACCGACGTTATTTTCCAGTGACCGAAAGAGTTCAATGCTTTTATTTTTATTTTTAAAAATATTTCCAAATATTTTTAATTTCAAATCTTCCAGATTTTCAAATTCAACACCCAAAATATTTTTGAAATAATACTACTATTTCTCCAAATCCCTTGGAAACCATTTTCAAATCCAAAGGAATTTTAAATTTTCCCAAAAATTCCAAATTCCCAATCCATCCAATTTATATTTAAACAATACTCTGGAATTTCATCTTACTTTATTTTCAAATATCTTCTGGAATTCTATTTGAAATTATAATCTTATTTATTTATGAAGTTTATTTCAACTTATAAATTACATTTACAGTCTATATTTCAAATTCCTTTTTGATTTTAAACCAATTCCACTTAAATTACAATTCCAAAATTATTCTAATTACTTTGGACTAGTGTCCATTCAATAGAACCCACTGTAATTTCAATCATTTCAATTCAATCCAATTCAAATCTTCCATTAAATTTTTGAACTTACACATCTCCCATTCCAAATCCAGTTAATTCAAATCGGATTCAATTTGAATGAGTTCAATTCCAACTTCAAATTTAAACCTTCTCGAATTATATAATTCGAGCTAAACTCTCAAAGATTGGTTAAACCCTTTTAAACCATATTTAACTTTGTTCATTTAAAGTTTCAAACAATTCTAATTTCTGGGTTCTAATTCTAGAATTTCATTTTTAATTAATTTAATTTTAATTTGGTTGTATTATATTCCCACTTAACTTAATTCCAATAATTTAACACCCAATCACCTTAATATTTATTAGAAGGAAATATTGTTTTATATATCAATATATATATTTTTATATAAAATCATTAAAAATCTTTATAAGCAAATAACAAGTACGCTCTCATACATATATATATTCACTCAACTCATTATAGAGTACTACGGACTCTATTAAATGAGAAATCCCCACCAGAGACAAGGTTCTCGCTTAACCTTCAGCTCTGATACCAACTGTAACGACCCGAAAATTTCGAACCCGAAAATTCCAGATAGTTATGAAAAAGAAGAAAGAGATAGAAGAAGAAGAAGAAGAATAAGATGAGAAACATCAACACTCACATTCGCAGCGGATAAAATATAATAATAAATAACAGTTTACAAAAGAATACTATATCTGTTGATTACATTTATTATACATCAGAGTTTCACATATATACAGTCACAGAAAATATACAAATATCATGTCTTAGATTAACAATTATATACAGTGGAAGTACTCTATACGTTCTCGCCATCCAGCTCGCCTCCTAAGCTCCAGAACGTCCTACCTGAAAATCTGTAATACTCGGTCTGACCCGAGCATTACATCAAAGTAACACCCGGGTCAGGCTGGAAACCAGCGTGAGTAAACCCATCTAACATGGAATACAAAAGCATACGACATATATATATATATATAACCCGGGTAACTTGTATCAATTACAAATTCACAAATAGCTGTAGGCATTGCTTATTTCACTCACAAATTTCTACGTACTAATATTTAAATTAATTAGACCCATCCACTTAAATCATTTCATTCCAGCTTATTGTTTACACATATCAATCTATAAAGATTCGAAGTGGTTTCGGGTATCTACTAATACTTGACTGGAAATACAAGACGTCACTTTTTACCTAGTATTTCATCATCGGTAGATAACCACAATATCACTGTACATCCAAACATCCATTATGATTTAATTATAACCAATATTAATTTATCACCCGTCTTAATTAATTTAATGAACACAAATAAATTAATTATCTTTAAATCTTCAATTAACACCAAATAAACCATTAAATTAATCATTGAAATTAATTATTCCGTAATTATTCAATTCAATCACATAATTTATTAATTAATTAATTAATGATCTTTTAATTAATTCCATTTAAAAATGTTCTTAGATTTAATTACTCAAACTTACTAACTTACTAATCAATAAAATTACGATCCTTATTTATCCTGTAACTTACTTAGATAAATTAATTATTCCACAATTAATCAAGTCCTTGCTTAATCTAATATAAGCCATCTATCTTGATTAATTACTTAATTGAATCATTATCAAATTTCATTTGGAACAATAGGAATATAACTAGATAATTGACTTATTCTATAATTATCAGGTTAAACGAATTAAATTTAGAACATTTGATTTATAATTTATATTCGAAACTTGTTCAATATCTATCTTCAAAAAAAAAATCTTGTTACATTTCCTTTACTTTATAAAACTTCCGTTCTGTGTTTCAAAACTTGTTAACAATTTTTTTTCCATTCCAGCCCTTAAAACTTGTTTTATTTTTATCTTAGATCTTAACCCCAATACATGACTAACGCTCGGCATAAACTCAGTTATCACGAAACAAATTTGAGCCAGAATCTCAGGTTCCGATGCTAACATCCAACCGAGCACGTTACTAGATAAAACTAGGCCGATCCTAAGATAAAGTCTCTCATCAACACTCGAGTTCCCCTTCCAAAATCTCGAGATTGAATCTCTGCCAACAATAGAATACTCGAACAATCACCGAGTACCCCGTCCCTTCTCCTTCATCTTCTCCTGGGCCATGATTTCCAGTAAACTAGACACACGATGATACGTGTACACCTGCACATCCATACGCGTTCGCTTTGGCCAACGATTCTTCCTCCAGCAAATCGACATTGATCCCCCAAATCGCTTCCAGTACCCAAAACCCGATACCTCCAACCACAATCGAAATCGACATGTCCACCCTACCTGAACCCAACATCGTACCACAAAACTTCACGTTCTGACCATCCATGTCGACTGCAACTCCTATCACCATGATCAAAACTTCGCCAAGAATCTACGATGCCGTTCCTTTATCCCCGATCGAGTTTGACTCGATGACGAAGCCGTACTAGCTTCGTATTCAACCATATCTCAAACAGTGTTGTAAACCCTAAATTTACATCGCCAGGTTGCTCCGACGATCGGAAAAATGCTAGACTATTTTTCCAAAGGCCCTTGCCACTCAACCCATCTTCACCCACAAGCTCGACCTCCTTCTTATCGTCAATCACTGGAAATTGAACATAGAACCATTTGCGTTCAACTCATAAATTCTCAACATCCCATACCTTAAAAATCACCATACTGTTACTAAAATTAATCAAGTTCGTACACGAGTCCGATTATGCATCCAAAGCATGAAAATCTGAAGATTGAAATTTCGATCTTAATCTGTTCCCACTGTAATATTTTATTTCTGAGATAATTGTCAACACCTTTACCTGAATCAAATTTAAAAAATGATGTTGCTCTTATTCAAACAATTTTTGCTCAGATTCAAGGCGTTATAATCATTTAAGTGAAAGTTTTGAATTATCGAACCAGTTTTGAAAACTTGTTAGGGCTTAAACAGAGGCCTGTTATGCCAACAGAACCATTCAAATAGATATTCACTGACCTATACCAGTATATTCTTATACCAATATATACTTATGGTCATATAAACAATCATGCAGGCACTAATTTACTTCACGAACACAACACGTAACAAGACTAAAAAAAATAGGAGACAGCTTGTTTGCTCACCTGCAAAATCCCTTTCAACAGAAAGCACTTGATAATTTGAAAACCTGTTGTTGAAACTGCCTGTATATTTTCTGTTTTGAATTTAAACTTGAGCTTTGATTCTTTTTCTTGTTTTTATTTTTCTCAGGTTAGCAAAGTTTCTGAACGAACAAAATAGCAAGATGGACACCCATATATATAAAAGGAACAGGATGTTTAAGGGAGGCTTTAACTGGTCAAGTTGCTTTCTTACCTTTGTTTATCTTGATCAGATCTTGTGTCTAAAATGTAAAGATTTTTAATGTTTTGAATTGACTAAAATTAGGCTTGAGAAGATGGCAATTAATGCTTGGTCTCCTAATATGTTTACATTACTATTATTTATCCTGGTCGTATATAGATATTTGTAAGAAGGCACACACTTAGCAAGTATACATGGCTTGTAGATGAAGATATTCTGTATGTAGACATTTGTTGTATTAACTTTTAGCTTACACAACTCATATACATATGTATACACTTTGCCTTATTTCATTTTATTTACACCACTATATATATTTATTTTATACTTTGTTCTTACAATTTTCCAGAGTATGTTGCAAGCATACACTAATAACTTAATTCTTGTTTTTATTTTAGCTATCACTATTTAAATTATATTCAATATGGTTTACTTACACTTTATACTTATATTTATTTCTATTATCAATAATTAAGTTATATTCGTATGTTTGACTTATATCTTATATTGATAGACGTTGATTTTATTTTAACCATTATTATACATATATACATTTACCAAATGCAAACAATGTAATGTATCTTAATTTAATTTATAAGATAAATTTCATTTTAAAATGATCAGTTTACATTTTATTTGATTGGATAAAATATTTATTAAAATAATATTGCCAAAATCCAGGGTCGTCACATGGTTTTAAAAAAGTTAATAAGGAAATAGAAGAGAAGAAGCCATTAAAGCTCTAAAGAAGAAGAAGAAGAGAAGAGAATGGTTTGTGTGAGAATGGAAGAGGCGTGCATGGCTATTTATAGGAAAAAGTTTGGAATAAAATATTATTATGTAAGATGATCAAAATACCCTTACTTACATTTTAAGAAAAGTAACACTTACCATCACCATTTTAAATCATGTTTTATGTCACTTTCACTTAAGAAGTCAGAAAGTAACGTAACAATTATGTTTGGTCTGATTTGATATCTTTTGGAATTTTGTGCTTACTTTTTCTTAATGAAATTCCAGAATATTCTAAGTATGTTTAGTAGAAGTAAACTTGATTAGTGAATTAATTAATACTTATACTATTTGAATATATATGTTCATATAAAATAAAGTAAAGGTGAGACAACGTTGCGACAACTTTTAATCGACAAAACGTTTGTTTTTGACAAATTGTTTTACAGTCACATTTTGACGTTTTAGTTAAACTATTTATTTATGTAAACCAAATTCAAAAATAAATTTATATAATGTTATTTCAAAATATAAACACTTATGAATAAAGTAAAATAATTTATTTAATCATTGAAACTTACTTTTCTGAAATCGACATTTTGTCACTTTTGTCGATATAAGCAAATGTTACTATTATTGAATATACTTTTCATTCCAAATCCTATCTAATATTGTTCAAATCATATAACCGTACCTATTTTATATTTAAAATCTCTTTAAATACTACACTTTAAAGTGGTCAAATTCTAGGTCATTACATTCTTCCATACTTAAAAGAATTTCATCCTCGAAATTACTCAAAATAAAATTTTGCCCAAAACATTTATCTTACAAACTTAATTCCATATAATATACATAGATTATTTATATGAAATATCCTAATCGATCTTCTATTCGGATCCACGACTTTTCTTACGAACTAGTATTGATCCATCGATCCTCTAGTGCAGACACTAATCAGGGTCTTTGCTCAGAAACATTTGCTTTCAGCTCTCAACTATGATAGAAAACTTAAGTACTCAACCATAAACCCTAATCAATGTTCGTTGTCACAAATCAAGTGATAAATCCTTTTTTGGACTGACGTAAACACCTCAAAGTCTTGAACTCGAATCTTAGATCAAAATTTGTTTGACGAAATGATCTGCATATAATATATATATTTATTAACTTTCAAAAAACTTTTTATAAAACTATTATCTTAAGTTCAAACATTTTATAAAGGTGCTTCTTTATATAATCCCTTTAATTATTTATTTTCAAATATTTTTACTAAAGAAAAGTACTCCAAAGGAACCATTTTTCACTCAAAAGATAATTTATCTTTACAAAAAAATTTCCCTGCAATCTTTTAACTCGTTATATTTCCTTTAACACTAATATTATAAAAGAATCATTTCGTAAAACTATTACTAAAGTTTATTACATCTTATAGCTTATGTAAATGAATCACGTTTAAAGACTTAAGTCCAAATCCTTAATTAATAAAACATTTTCCAAGTTATAATTACCTTTTAAAGAGTCATTAGTTTACTTAAGTGTATAAATAGTTCATAACCTAAATCCATATTTATATGATATACTTTTACATCCTAAGAGTATATATATACCAAATCCTAAATTTCAAATTGATTTTACTTAAATCCGTCAGTCTAACAAATTTAAACTTTGTTCTAGTTTACTATTATCTCAAATTCATAAGTTACAAACTTATTTCTTATTTAGTACTATTATTAATTTTCTAGCTTTGAAAAACAAATTTTAAGACCACCCATATTTAAATCCTCAAATCCTCAGCTTTTAAATCCTTCTTATGTATAAATCAAATTTATAAATTATACTTATCTAATTTCATTTATACAAAATATTTCCCAATATTTTATCAAAACTTTTCATCAATTTCTTAGCTTTGAGTTAGGTATGATTCAGAAATTTTCGATGGTCCAAAATCGTTGAAAATTATGCTTTATGTTATCAATTAGCAGTTCCAATTTATCTCTGGTTTAAACACTTTTATAAAGTTGCTTCTTTATTATTAATCAATTAATGGTTCACATTATCTTTTTAACTTAACAAAATTATATAGATCGGGTAACTCTAAAATAATGCCAAGGAATTGGGTACTACCAATAGTATCATATATCCTCTTAATAAGAAGAATGATACTTAAGAGAAGTGTTTACCAACACATCTCCTGCACATTTTTAGTTTATTTTCAAGCCAATTGAATTAGTTATCATAAAATACCGTTTTTATTTGAAATAACACCATTTCAATATCCTTTAGTGATTACTTTTGTTTATAAAACCTATTTTATAAATTCTTTTTATCTTATATTAATTAATTTCATTTGAATTACCACAATTCTTTTACTTGATTTTATATTTTCATTCTTTTTATAAATATCTTTTTTACGCAATCATTTTATATTATTTAACTACATTTTTATCCTATAAGTTCATTCCTTAAAAAATCTTATTACCAAACACTTTATAGTCAAATCATGAAACTTAATTCACAAGATATTTGTATTTGACTTTAAGTCAAACTATTTATCAATTTATGATAATAACTTAACATTATCATTCTTTATTATTTTGGAAAAGATATTAAGGACCTTAATTATCTTAAAACAACTTATAGTCAAACTGTGAAATTCTAATCATAAGATGTTCATATTTAAATTTCACTATTCTGGATTCCTAACTATATAACTTTTCAAAATATTTATTTTATATTCAAAAAATAATCTTAGGTAAAATTATATCATTTATCAATTTTTGAAAATCAATCTGTCACTTCACCTTGTTTAAATGTTTAGGACCCTCATCGACAATGGTGATCTGGTGTATCGATCGGAATCCATAAATCATTCAACAGTACACAAAATAGTTTATTAGTCGCTAACAAATACACACTTATATATAATACTCTCAAACTTAGTCTAGGGTGTTATTAACCCAATCTCTAATGAGTTACTCATTCTAGGGTATTATTAACCCTACCTCTGATGAGTCTTTATCTCACCAAAACTAACGTTCTTGCTTAATCTTCAGCTCTGATACCAAATGTAATGGCCCGCTTTTCCGTACCCTTTGAATTGACAATATACCACACATGTCAAACTCAAACAGCATGAATAAGTGGATCATTAAACGTATAATGAAGATAAAGACGGAATAGAATCTCACAAGAATGTAATAACATATGTTATTTCAATAATAATATTTACATCAGAAAATTCTAAATACAATATCAGAGTCTAACCTAGATTCAGACTGGACAGTTATAACACATGCCCTTACAAATGCTGACAAACAACAAAACAAATGCAATAGATTCAACGGATAATAGAATACGCCCATATAATGATGAAGATCTCCAGCTCTCCTCTGAAAACTCCAAGCGTCTTTAGCTAAACCGGAAACTACTCGGATCTGACCCAAGTATTAAAAATACATCGAGCTTTTGAAAAGAAGGGTATTTCATAAGACCACGTCCACATATAAATACGGACGGAATTTTACCTTATGATAACCAAAACACTTTTATTACCAAAATATTTTGATATTATCTTTAATGAAATTCTTTTTGGAAAACATCATTCAAATAAACTTATTCAAACAAGGTGTCAATACCCGGACTAAGTCTATGGTAATATATCTGAACTGGGTCAACGGAATATACCGAAATGAAATATATGATATCAAAAGGGATAGCTGAAATGTTTGCAAAGCATTACAACTATTTTAGGACCACAATCAAAACCATAAAGCTTGCATTGGAGTTGGAATTCCAACATGATAGGAAACTAGTGGTCTTTTTCTTTCTCTGATCCACGCATAACAAATATAGTTCCTGTGGTTCCTTAATCGCTTTTCTCAAGCAAATCGCTTGAAACTGTACTTGCTACACTACTACTGATAATCAGTAGTTCCCTTCTTTTCTCAAGCTTACCACTTTATCAAAATGGGGCAATATTTGCCTTGAGGGATGTTTTCCGCTAAAGGGCCAATGCATTGGACTCCACCATATATACTTACTTATCCTGATTTGTGTCTGTCGGACCATATAGTATCCCATATCATCTTCAAGGATGTGAGGCTAGTGAGGCTACGCTCAATTTCTTCACAGCTACGCTTTGCTTTTCAAAAAAGCCATGCTTTAGATCATAACAAGTTCCACTTTGAATGCCACATTTTCATTCCTTTGATTACTATTTGACTTCCACAAGCATACAACTTCTGCGCTCGTATGTCTCAGAGAAGGATGTTAAGCTATGAGAAGTTGCCTTCTCCGCCGCCAAGCAGATGTACATTTATAAAAGTCAAATGTTGTGTCTTAGAAATGCAATATCGGACATTCGTCCGTACAAAGTCGCTCCGGGATTGAACAAAACCGAAGGCACTTCTCCTACCACATCCCTTTTGGGAATCACCCCTAGGATAAGTAGCTATTAGTCCTTGTAATCCGGAGATTTCAAAACACGATAGGACAACTGCGATAAATATCTCTATATTGGGAGCTACCCTAAGAATGTCAACAAGCAGTCCTTCCTAAATGAAGATCTCCGGTCTTCAATAATCATCATCTTCAACATGTCTTCATTTTCGAATGTATGCATTGGTTCGAAGTGGTTTTGGATAAGAATCATCCAAATCCGACCCCGGGTCCTTCAGAGCCAATCATTAATAAAAAGATGTTAAGTTCATATGTGGATATTAATCATCAATCAATTACTTCGTCTTTTAGATATATTCTTTCCAATTTATTCCATTTTATTTTCATGAGTATATGGAATCATTCAGCCTTATTTATTTAAATCATTTGATTTATTAAACCTCTTTAAATCATGGAATAATTCCAATGATTTACTCTTTTACTTAGAAAAACCTTTCCAAATCATTCATTAAATCTTAATCAAAGATTTCTTATATTCAAGTTATACCTTTTTACTTATGGAAAATATTCCCAAATCACTCATTAAATCTTAATCAAGATTTTTTTCATCACTTCAAATCATATTCTCGCGAATTGAAAATTTTCATGACAGAGCACTACTACCACCTAAGATATGGTAAATTTCACCTCCAGGGACTAATGGCAAGTAATCCGACATCATGAACATCTTTGTCTTCAATATATTTTATTTCAAAAATTAGTTTGAAGGGGTTTTCGGATAGGAATCACCCAAATCCGATCCCCACAGTTCGGATAAGATTCACCCAAATCTGATCCTAGTTTCTTCATACTAATCATTGATAAAAAGATGTTAATTAGTTAATGAATATTCTATTTTTATCTTGGAAAAACTTAAATATGTCCCTTCGATATGTTCCACCCCTCGCCTAAAAGATAAAGCCAAGGCCAGGTAAGTTCAAGGCACTGTTTGCTCTATAACCTTATTTATACACCTTGTTTTACCGTTTAGCTCTCAAAGGCAGACATATGTGCTAGTCATTTCTGCATACTTAATTTGTTATCACGTTTAAGGAAATGATTTCCTTTTTATTGTTTAAGTGTTATAAACAATTTCTACTTAACCATTTATTTAAAATTTTCTAAAAAATTATAAAACTTACAATTTACATTTAAAAGACTTGATTATTTATTTTAAAAAAATTATAAATGATTCTAGAAAGAATTGTTAAGTTCAAAATTTTTATTTCACTGTAGAAATTTCAACAGAAAAGTGCTGCGAAAAGTGCTTAAGACACTTATTTGATTAAAATAACCTTTTTAATGTTTGAAAATTCTTATTTTCTAATTCAAATATTTTTTAAACCATTTTAATATATTTATCAAATTTATTTCATATTTTTAGTCATTAAAAATATCATTTAAAAAGAAATCCTTTTTTGGATTCCGAACTGCAAAACCATTTATATGAAATCTTTTTAGATTTTTTTAAAATCATTAAGAGACTAAACAATTTTCATACACGTATTTATAGGAATTTAATTTCCATTGAATTAACTATACTTACTAACCATTTCTCTTATCATTTATCAAACCAAGTTATCGTCCATATCACAAACATATAATTAACCATAATATCAACCAAGTTATCATCCATTAAATGATCCAACATATACCAAACTTTTCTTATAACTAAGTTGAAATATTTTAGGAAATTATTAACTTTAAAATTTGAGTACTCACCTTGAACCTAACCAATTCTTTGTACCAACATTTATATGCAATCGCTTCATTAAATCATCTTCATTTCACCAAATCATCACTTAAACTCTTCCACCATGCTTCAAAGTGCTCGGACACGACCTCCAAACATCCATAAGGCTCGGCCATAATTGGTTCTCCACCATCCTCCATCATTCTTTAACTTTTTAGATTCTAACCATGTTTGGGTGATACTCTAAGGTCTTTGGTAAAGTTTGGTGTTGTTTTGACTTTGTTTCATATGGTTTTGAAAAAGTTAGTAAGAAAATGGAAGAGGAGAAGCCATTAAAGCTCTAAAGAAGAAGAAGAAGAAGAAGAGAAGAGAATGGTTTTTATGAGAATGAGAGGTACGCATGGCTATTTATAGAAAAAAGTTTGGAATAAAATACTATTATGTAAAATGACCAAAATATCCTTACTTACATTTTAAGCAAAGTAACACTTACCATCCCCATTTCAAATCTTGCTTTATGTCACTTTTATTTAAGGAGTAAGAAAGCAAAGTAATAATTATGTTTGATTTGATTTGACATGTTTTGGATTTTTGTGTTTACTTTTTCTTAATGAAATTCTAGAATTCTCTAAGTATGTTTAGTAAAAGTAAACTTGATTAGTGAATTAATTAATACTTATACTATTTTAATATATGCTCATATATAAGAAAATAAAGGTGCAACAACGTTGCGGCAACTTTTAATCGACAAAACGTTGATTTTCGACAAAATTTTTATGGATTTTAGTTAAACTATTTATTTATGTAAACCAAATTTAAAATAAATTTGTATAATATTATTTAAAAATATAAACACTTGCAAATAAATTAAAATAATTTTGTTTAACCGTTGAAACTTTTCTGAAATCAGCATTTTGTCACTTTTGTCAGTATAGGCAAATGTTACTAATTCTGCCTATGCATCTCTTTTCAAATCCTATCTAATATTGTTTACATCATATAAGCTTACATATTTTATATTTAAAATCACTTTGAATAGTATATTTCAAAGTAGTCAAATTCTGGGTCGATATAAAGACTCCCCCACACACTTGATTTGACTATATCCCCAAAGTCAACCTAAGTGAAAGGAGAAAATTAAAATAAAATAAAAATATGACCTATATTAACATGAAAATGATAAGTTTATTGTTTACACAACATCAGAAAGTATATCGTCAAGAAGTAAATGAACCGGTCTTCTAAAGACTAATTCATTTGTCTCATCCAGTATGAGAGACATATCTTAAGTACAGGAAACCAAACCATAAAGGATATCGAAGTTAAATGTTGACTTGGAAAAACGAATGTCGTTTTACTAAAAATCGTGTGAGTTGTTTTATTTTCGATGATTTTTGGAGTTGATAAAACAATTGGTTGAAGTTCAAGTTTATTTTCACTAAACTGGAATTCAAACTTATCGTTGAAAATTTCTTCAGAATTATTGATTTCAGAATCAAAATGGTGATTCAACTCTACCCCTTCAGAATTCAACAATTCATCTTCAAAAGTCCAAAAAATTTATGTTCATAAAATTCGTCTTCCTTTGTTGGATTATCAACAACTTCATTGCACGTATCAATTTCAAAATCCAAAGTTGTTATATTCAAATTTTCGATATCGAAAAAAGGTGGATCGAATTTTAAATTTGATTCCACACCCTCAAAAGAATTGAAATCCAACTCAATTACCACATTTTCAACAACTTCATTAAGATTGTCATTTTCAATTTCAAAAAATGTTATTTGAAACTCCTCAATTTTGGTAATATGGATTATTATTTGACTCGTCACATGTTAGGATTTGATTTTGTTTCTCACATTGTTTCATATATATTTCAAACACCAAATCCATGTGTTCTTTGTGAATTTCGTCCATTTGCTCCATGAAATCAAATTTATAATTATTAACTTGAGGATTTTCGATTTGAAATTGGTGAGAATGAAATTATCAATCGCATCGTAGTCGAGATTATTTCCATTGCCATAATCATTTAAAAAGTTGTTTCCATTTCATTTTGACTTTGAAACTCATTTTGAAGTTCGAAATTGAATTGGCATAGGTTAAAATTGAAATCATTTGAATTTTGAAGTGAATTCAAATTTTGATTATTTTGAAAACATTACCTTGAATCATTGCACAAATATGAGTTACACAAATCATTTATCCTTTGTTCATTTTGTGTAGTGAGCTCAAGTAAAGGAGAAATCATTTCAGTGCTTTTTTAAAGATTTGAGGGCTGATCATAATTTTAAAAACTTTATGGTTCAAAATTCAAATAATTTGTATAGTAGTTGTTATTAAAATATCCATAAGAATTTGGCATGAAATTATGTGGATTATATTGATTTTCACAACTACTGTAAAATTCTGACAATTAGGGAAACTAAGACATTTTCAAGAATTTTATTAAAGGAAAAGAAAAAATATTTACCAAACGGAATTTATTTAACAAAGGAAATTTGATTTTTGTTTTTTTTTTTGGTTTTTCCAAATTATTTTATTTTGAAAAGATTGTTATTTTTTTGGATGTTGTTTTTCTAAAAAAACTAACTTAAATTTTTTTTCGTATTTTTAGTTTTGATTTAAAAAATTCAAAAGAAATGATTTAAAAACTAAGTTAAGGAATATATATAATTTTTCTAGTTTTTGATTTTGAATTTTTTTTCCTTTTAAATATGCATAAACTAATGCAACTAAATAAATGCAAGAATTTAATTACAAATTTTCTATCATAAGTAGCTCTTAACCCAAAATTGTATAATCACACTTTGTCTTAATTCAAAAAGATAGTTCTCAACCAGGTAACAGACAGGATTTATCGGTGCACCACAAATCACCATAGCAATGCAGTCGAAGGTTTAAGTATCTTCAGAGAAACAATCATTATAATATTTACAAATCACCGTAATATTTATAAATGGTTATTACTCTGTTGCAGCCTATATACCAAGAAATTAAGTTGTCGAAAGAGAACAACTTGTCAATATACAATTAAGCATTATTCATGTCTAACCGTTATTATTAGCAAACTCTAAGATGAAATGCAAAACTGAAATTAAACGTGTATTAACAATGCAACAACGAATGGATTTTTTTTGTTTTGTTTTTTTTGAATTTTTATTATATGCAACCAAACAACAATGCAAAGCAATTAAAAACAAAGTCTAAGGGCATGATACCAGAGCATGTAGAATTATTAACAAATTTTATTTTAAGCAGCAATTTTTTTTTATACATAAGCAAACAAGTAATTTATTTTTGAAAGCACTTCTACCAACTACAACCTGAAAATTTAAACAAGATATATACAATTATTATATATATATATATATATATATATCAAAGAAGAAACTAAAATAAATGAAAACAAAATAGAAATGCAACTAAAATAAATGAAAAAAATTAAAACAAACAAAAAAAATTTTTAGGAAGGAGAACAATTGGTAAAAACACTCTAAACAAAAGATTCTTTTTTTTATTATTTAAGGATGAAACTTAAAAGGATTTAAAACAATTTTTCTTTTCAAGTGAAATTTCAAAACTAAATTCACTAAAACTAACAAAACTAGCCTGACCCAAATAAACAAGAATTGCACTAATTCACCAATTTCTTTTTTAAACAAGAAGATATCTTAACAAGAGAAAACAAAGGGATATAACATAAGCCAAAACAATTTAATCAACACAGCCCATCGAGCAAGGCCCAAGACCGCGACCTCTTCTTTTAGATAAAAAAAATTCGTCCAATCGAATTGTCCTCAAATTCGTAAAACATAAATTCAATTTCGCAAATTCATTCAACATAAGTTTATTTTCAAATTCGTAAATCAAAGACTTCCCAAATCAATAATATATCAACACAGATTTAAAAATTCGAGAATTGGGTAGAGGCCGTGATTTTTTTTTGGTGGGCCGACATTGTAGTTTCAGGCGATGGGGAAGGTTGTCGGTAATGTTCGTGATTGTTACAGAGGTTGCGATTGGGTCAGGTATCGAAGAATTTGGTCGCGGGTTTCTGGAGGTTTTGTTTGCGGTTGCGGGTGTGATTTCAGGGGATGGAGGCTGTGGGTATGGGTACTTGATTGGAGCAGGAGAGGAAAGTGGTGGTAAAGAGGGTGCAAGGAGATGTGACTAGTTGTCGGGGGTAAGTGTGTGGCTGCTGAGATGATGAGAAGTGGATGTTGGTTATCAGGGGGTAAGTGTGTGGTTGTCAGGAGTTGCACTGTCAGTTGTTGGAGTTGCAGGATGTAGCAAGGCAAGGGATGTTTGATAGTGTCAGTAGAGGAAAGCAAATATATGCAGTAGTGTTTAGATTTGTTTGGTGCGGTCTGTAGTAGTTGTGTATGTGGTTGACTATTATGAGGCAAATGAAGTTTTCAAGTGTGGCTTGATGGTTGCAATGTGATGGGAAGATGGTAAGCAAGGCAGGGGAGATTGTGTCGAGTTGAAGTGGTGATGTTGGGGGTGGTGATTGAAAGATGTGCAGGTACAGTAATGAAAATGAGATGTACAGGGTGATGTTTGTGGGATTGTGATGATACAAGGAGGGTGGAGGGAGGGAGTTTTGTTGATAGAGGTTGGTCCACTGAAGCGCGGTGATGTAGTTGAAGTATGTACTGTGGTTTTGGAGATGGTCAGGCAAGTTGTTGAGTTGATGATGGTTTGTGATGTAGACGATGACTGTAGGAATGTTGTTGTTTTGGATAAAGCAGTAGAAAGTGTTTATGGTAGTGGAAATTGTGTGAGGCAGTAAGCGTGGAAGAGGTGTTGAAGTGTTGTAGCAGTCATTGGCAGTGAAGACTGGTGGTAGTCTGGTTGAGAAGTGGAGTAGTCGAGCTGTCTGGTGGTAGACTGGGGGTAAGACTGTATACTTGTCTGTTGAATGTCGTTTTATTAAAAATCATGTGAGTTGTTTTATTTTCGATGATTTTTGGAGTTGATAAAACAATTAGTTGAAGTTCAAGTTTATTTTCACCAAACTGAAATTTGAACTTATCGTTGAAAATTTCTTCATACTTATTGATTTCAGAATCAAAATGGTGATTTAACTCTACCCCTTCAGAATTCAACAATTCATCTTCGAAAAGTCTAAAAAAATTATGTTCACAATATTCGTCTTCCTTTGTTGGATTATCAATAACTTCATTGCATGTATATATTTCAAAACCCCTTGGTGCCCCAAACACTCATAGGTAATACACTGCCCAACATTTGGAAAGCGTTATGTACTATAGTCTCAATAGATTTATCAATATCCGATCTCGATACATCTTGATTAGGAATATTTAAAATGACATATTTGTTTCATTGCTATAAATTACCACGAATACAATACTTTTTAATTACTATCACAAAACATACAATTTATGGATTTTCTATTGTATATACTTTTAATTAAATTAATTAATTAGTATAACCACATTATATCAAGTATATAATAGAAAGAAAACTCTTTATTTCGAACATTGGTCAACGAGTTAGATATATGTAACAAATTATATAGTTGCCCCTAGGGAATACCCCCCACTCTATCGAAAATGTCCAAAGTTTTGATTTAAAATATATGCACATATACATACAAAGGAAAGGTCAAAAATTAAATTTTATGATTTTTCATACTATTTCATTTATAAAATTTGAATTGTAAACAATACACAAGTAAATAATAGTAAACCATGTCTTAATATAAAAAAAACATATGTATGAAAGGATTACAATCTAATATATATAAATAATGTATATATGTTTGTAAATTTAAAGTTTAATAAAGCCAAATCAAAATTTTAATTAGGAAGAAGTAAAATGATATATGATTTTATATAAAGTCCACTTATCAATTTTTAAATTGAAAAGCTTTATGTTAATGAAAATAACAACTAATCAGAATAAATACAAATCAATAAGCTAGTCAGTTTTTTATTAATCAAAATTGTTTTAAGAAAACATGAAAGATATGTGTGTATACTTATTTAAAAGATTTTCAATCAAAATAGTTTTGATTAAGAAATGGTTTACAGTCAAAATAGTTGAAAGCTAATCAAAATGGGTTTCAATCAAAATAATTTGAAAAAACCATGTAAACTACGTATACACTCACTCTTAAAAAAAAAAAATTAAAATCAAATTTCTTTTTTGAATAATAATTGCAAAACAACATCGGACAAATCAGGTAATTTAGGCACATGTAAATGCACTGTGATGATTTAGATCTAACTACGAATAAAAAAAGGTTAAATGAGATGAAGATACTAAAATATATGTCAACATAAAGATTATACAATCAATCGAGGTGTGGAAAATGGATCTAAATTAAATTAGCATGAAGAGCATGTAATAATTTAGATATAACAAAAGTAGAATTGAAATATTTTGCAATTAAACAAAAGCATGTCATAATCAATTATATAATCATATAAATTTGCAATTATATGTAGTATTTTGCTATTTCCAAAGAGAATACCTTGAATATTGAATCTTTATTGCTCCATTTGAAACCTAGTTCAATACTTTCAATAGACACAACCTAATTGAGAAAGCTACACACCGTTACATTTGATTTTCAATTGAACATGTGTTGTATTTGGCGCTTGAATTTTGAGAAGAGGAGAGGGGTATTTTTGGCCATGGCTAGATAGGGGAGGTTGAGGTACAAACCCTAGAAAGAAATTATGAAAAAAGAGTGGTAAGATGTTTAAATAGAATAGAAAAGAAATGGATCAAAGACAGAACATATCTTTCTTTTCCTTGGCTACTTATACATCTTCTGGAATCAAAATCCTTGCCAGTTCCTCTCCGATCATGGCCGGCCATACATGTCTTCCTATTGGGCCTCAAATCACTTCAAGCTGGATCATATATGTTACATTTAAATCAAATTCAAATGTACATTGATATCATATATCAACAAGTGTGTATATAACTCTTACATACATAATATTACTGATCAACACAATTTAAATAAAAATTATAATTAATATTACATAAATATTAATTAACTCAATTTATTATAATATTTATAATTTAATTAAATCCAATCGTAGATGGGGGATTTAACATTGCGGTTGTATTGACTCTTTAGGTGTAAATTCGATCAGCGATTAATATCAAACAATTTATATATTAACATTCATACATCATCTTAGCTAGTGGTTTAACACTTTGGCCTAATTTATCGCTTACATAGCTATTCTAAAATTCAATTTTATATATAAGCATTAGCCGGCAGTGACAATTATTTTTCCCTTCGTCAAACTCTATCACGATAGGATTTATGGAATTTAGTAGTAGTCAAAAGTCTTATATCATCCACATCAATTTTATAATCCGTACACAAAACTCTTTAGTTCAATAATAACAATTATTATTAATTGAAATGCTCTGGCCAGTGACTTTGAGTTTTAGTTGACTTAAGTTAACCCAAGGAGATGAATTCTCTCTAGAATAGTGTTTCACCTTTAATGCTTCCACTCGACCCAACAATAGTTGTTCAATGGATATCGTACCACGATTTAACTATAATCAAATAAGAGTTTTTATATTGAATCTCGACAGTATTCACAAGTCAAGGGATTATGTAATATTGTTACATTGATATTCTCCGTTTGACCTTAGTTAAAATAACCAACAAAAAAAATCAAGTGAATCATTCCATAGTTATCCGATAATTATAAGTATGTAGCCCCTTGGTGCCCCCAGCAGTAATGCATTACCAAACATTTGGAGAGATTTACGTACTGTAATCTTTACCGATTTATTGATATCAAAGTCTCGAATTTTGTTGACCAGAAGTATTTAAAATGGTATGCTTGTTATATTATGATAAATTATTCATGGTTACAACACATTGTAGCTACTATCACAAAAACATACCATTTACGGATTTTATGTTAAATATACTTAAATTGAATAATCAATTATTTATAACACAATATGACAAGTATACAGTGGAAAGAAAATATATTTTATTTTGAACAAGACTGGCTATTGAATTAGATTTGTGTAACAAATTTCATAACTGCCCCTAGGCATACCCCTAACTCTATCAATGTGTTGGCAAGTTTGACCATTAGACCTACTCTGATTTAGTATGATACTAGTCAAAGATGCGAAACTAGACTAGCATAGATCATGGATAAGATGGAGACTAGATTAGATACTGGAGTAAAGACTGAAGATGTAAAGTAGTATGGACTCGACCAAGATAGTTGGCGCTGCAATAATGGCATATTGTTTATGGCTAATGTTGATGGGTTGAGAGATGACATGCTACGTCAATGACATAATTCAAGATTGACTATACATCCCAAATGAAATAAAATTTATAAAGATATGAAGTAGACATATTATTGGAAAGCGATGAAGAAGTATGTTAGGACATTCATATCAAAGTGTGTGAACCATTAACTAGTGACCAAAAGAAGCAAAGTAGTTTGCTGCAACCACTTGAGTATCCCTAGTAGAAGTAGGAAAAATATTGATATACTTCATCGATAGATTATCAAGGACTAGAGGAGGGTATGATAACATCTGGGTCATAATTGATAGGTTGATGAAGACGATTCATACTCATAAAGTCTAGTATAATGGAACCAAATTTGGCCGAATTATATGTAAAGTGGATAGTATGAGTCCATGATGTGCCAAAGAGCATTGTAAGCGATTGTGACTCATTATTCATAACGTATTTCAGAATAACTTACAACAGGCATTAGGGATAAAGTGGCATTTGAGAACAACATATCACCCACAAACTAGCATATAGGCTGAGAGGTTGAATCGCATCTTAGAGGATCTCTCACGAGCTTTCATTCTTGACTTTGTGGCTCTTGGGATGATCATTTGCATCTGTTATGTTCAAATACAATAATTATCATTCAAGCATTGGTATAACACCTTTGAGGCATTACATAGCCAACCATGCAACGCTCCTTCATGTTGGTGGAAGCATGCGAGAAATTGATATTAGGGCTAGATATAATAAGAGATATTTAGAAAAAGATTGAGTCATTCTGTAATGAATGAAGAGTGCTTAAGACAGACAGAAAAGTCATGCCAATAAGAGAAAGTTGGTACATATATTTGTAGATCCTTTTCTTCTACTTGGAAGGATTAGGAACCTTGCATATAAGGTCGATTTACCACAAAAGACAGTGGGTATGCATAATGTATTCCTTGTTTTGCATCTTAGGATGTTCGTACGTGGCTCAACTAGAACATATAAAAGTTGAACGTGAAGCATCAAGGCATCAAAAGCCGACTCGTATGGTCAAATAGAGTATGAAGCAGCTTAGAAAGCAAATAATACAGTCGGTAAAGTTTCATAGGGTGAAAGTGAGTGCGATAACACATGGGAGACTAAGGAGAGCCTAAGGGCTGTTTATTTGGAGCTGTAACGACCCACCTATTCGACCCCAGATGTCAACACTAATGCATCTGCGGTATTCGTGTGCCGAACATCGAAGTGCCGAAAAGACATATTGGGAGAGTAAAAAAGAAACAGAACAAGAAAGAACACGGCGTCGGAATCTCATAGTGGAACGATAAAATATAATATCAAAAGATAGTATGAAGTGCTACTACAAGATACATAGCATTTTAGAGTTGCAATACTAAGAACTAGCATCAATTAGATAATTATAAGAGCATGTCCTTACAAATGCTAATTATTAACCAAAAAATGGATCAGCACCCTAGATTGAGTGTGAAAGCACCGGCCCTGTTTATCAGGGAAAATAAAATGGAGACAAGGAAAAATAACTCGCAGATAAAGTAAAGAGACAAGAGATTTTTATAGTGGTTCAGTTGTTAACGAAGCCTACATCCACTTTATAACTTTTGTTATCGACTAACTGCAATTACAAGTTGAATCTGATTATAATTTGATTGGATCTTCTAAGTTAGATCAAGTCACGAGTACAAGAGTTCACTAGACAATCAAAGGTGAACCCATATATAACTATTGTATGGGAGAAGAAGAGTGAAGAATAATCTTTACAGAGTTTCAACAGCCAGTCCAAAAGATCATGTTTATGTTGTAGGTAAGAATGTATTTATAGGGGATGGAGAGCACTTAGGCCAAAATTTTAAGTGCAGAAGAGTCCAGTTGTTATGCCAAGTCATCATTGAAAATCTCAAATCAATTTGAGTCATTTCTGTGGATTTCTAGCTATCCATAGGGTATAGATCACTAGCTATCCATCACTTAGCATATTCTTCTACCAGAAGCCTTTACTTAGTGCTATGAAGGAGCTTAGAAATTTTGAGGGTAATTCGACCTATCTAGATGGATTGCTGGCTATCCATATGTGGGTCGCTTTTTATCCATAGAAAATGGATTGCTAGTCATCGATCCACTTAGAATATTATTGAATGATCTTAGTTTGGTTGTCTTCCTATCTTCTATTTAAGTGTCTTGTCCAAATATCAAGTCGTTTGGAGTTTGTTTGATCATCCAACATCATGGGTTACCTAGTCTAGAAGAATCATCCATATCTCACTCAGAACTTAATAAAATCAGATGAAACTTTGCTGGTACACTCTAGAGTGTGTCAGGGACCTACCATAATAATTTCGAGCGGTGGGGCCCACTCTGCATGGGTCTTTAGCGATCCATTTATTTAGGTCACTAACGAACCTTCTAACATTATCTAATCAAGCCCATTTTTTGTGAGTGCCTTCTATTATGTCTTCTAAGTTTTCTCCTAAAATTTCAAGTCAATCGACTTTATATGAGTTCTCTAGTTCCGTTTAAGTTAGATGTTTTGATCAAAAAGCAGGTAAACAGCTTGAATCAGATGAGTCATGAATTCTTGAACTACGCTGCTTGGAATGCTATGAAACTTGGTAAGTATTCTTAGAAGAGGTAGTAGATATTAATGCAAGAGGCTTTGGCAATTCATAATTCTTTCTTTTGGATCGCTGGCGATTTATGGATGATGGATCGCTAGCGATCCATATACCTAGTGGATTTTTGGCTTATTTCTCTTAAGTTTCATTGGCATGTTCTTTTAGACGTCTTGTTCAAGTTTCAAGTCATTCTGGCTTATCTGGATATTCTAACTCCTGTTGAATTCAACTATGTTAAAAACCTAATTAATATTTGCCCTGCAATGTATGCTTTCATTAGAAACAAAGCGCGATCTGGAACAAGACAAGTTTCGGATCACTATTCTATGAATTTCAGTGAATTGTTAGAGTCCATCTCAAGATGTTGTTTTCAATTGACTGACTTATGATAGTCGCTTGTTTTTTGATTTCGATTTGAATTCAATTCCTAGTATTAACAATGTAATCTTTGCTCCGTAGTTTACACAAGGATTTCTGTCAGTAAGTGGGTGCATGATGTAGATTTGGATTCAACCTATGTAGTTTTAACTCGATCGGTAGTGAAGCTAAGTTTTGTCTAGAATAATTATATGTCGTTCTAGAGCGAAGTCTTCCTCTTTGTCTTTAACAGTTTCTTTTTGAGGACTTGGTTAAGTTCCTATCACCGTTTTGAATTCTAATGTGACTATTTGTTCCAAAATCGGATATAATGGATGATTTAATCTCATCGTTTTTCCCGTTTCTGTACTCCAGTGATCCTGAAAAGGAAAGCTTCCCACGTCGCTTCAGACAGCGGCTCCGTTATCGATAACGGGTAAATGTGGAAAAGATAATTTCAAAGGATGATATGGACTGTTTTTCAAATGTAAGCAAGCTATCTATACTAGATTGTCTATTTGCATCACTAGGGATACTAGACTCGTCTCATGTAGATAACATATTACATCAGCCACAGCCTCGGTTAACGCTCAAACCCGACAGGTCAATATACGCTGACTTCCCTAGGATTTCGGGCGTTGGTTATATGTGGGTATTATTTAAAATAAACATACTCGGCAGGGTTGAATGCCAAGTTTTATTGTTGAAAATTCTTTCCGATTATCCAACCATTAGTCTAGCGGAGGGACTTCCACTCCTCCAAAAACTGGGTCCTACCCAACTTAGGCTTTGCTTATTATTCCTGACATATTAGGATGATTGTTTATAGATAAATTACAAGGCATAGTTGCACTTGTAGAGTTGTAGTTGAAGTTCGATCGGGCATAGTTTCAGTCTTCGGAAACTAGCGCATGACTTGTTCGATTGCGATTATCCTTCATCTGCATTTTTCGAAATTCAACCGCATACCAACTTCTATCTTCAGGGACTATTGGTTTATTTTCTCTATTATAAGCATTGCTTTTTCTCACTGTTGCACCTTTTGTGCTAATGTGCAGCATACTCGTTTGTTGTAATTCTATGCATGTAAGTAATACTTCTGCGGTTATTTTGCATATTCTATTTCATAGTTTTGTTAAGAACTATGAGGTAGTTTGGTCAAGCCAGTTCTGTAGCTGATGCCTACTCATTCTCAATTGAGTTCATTTCAACAAAGTGTTGGTGTATCTGCCTTAGTCCATAGTGCTGATTTCTGGATACCAAGTCCACATGTTTTTCGGAAGACTAGGTCTCCTGGGCAATATGTTCGATTAATCCAGTTTGATTGACACGATAACTCCTATCTCCAGGAACTAGGGACTTTGTTGCTTAGTTCCAAGCTTTAATTTTTTCAATGATGTATGTTTCCTGACTGTAATTGAATTCCTTCAGGATGGCATCGTCATCCAATGTCATTCTGGGTACGTGTGCTGCAAAGATGCATCGCCATCATCTTTTGCTAGAATGAATTCTTCCAAGTCCAGTGTTGAGACTCCAATCATTTATCAGTTTCTATCCCCAGAAACTAATGCGCGAATGAATGAACACCATGGATTTTTTCTTGATGTTGTGAATTTTTGGATAGCGTGAGATGCCAGAAGGTAGGGTTGAAGATTCAATCAAACTCTTACTTCTGTTTCCAAAAGCTGATGTATCAATAGTTTTATTCTGAGGGTTTCTTCTTAGTATCACCAAACTTTGGGTAACAACATATTCCTGCAAGTTGATGTATACGTAAATGTGCCTATATTTACAACCCTATTTTTATCTATTTTTTATTTAAATAAAAGTCATATTCGAGCATTTTAACATGTTTAAAACCAAGATTCAATTATTTTCAAATCATCATATATTCATTTTCATTCAGGTGCAAAATGATCATTTTTGTGCATGCGTCAATTTGAGAATTTTTACTATGACATTTTTTATGATTTTTCTAGCAAATTTTAATGCATATGGAAGAGGGATTCATGAAGATATATGCATGCAAAAGAGAATACAAAGGAATGAAGAGGAAATAATTCAAGTTCATGATCATGTAGGACCCCACCCACTTACCTAAATCTACGATTAAAAGATAATGGAAAACTAAGTGAATGTTAAAACTTCATGCACATTAAATGATGGATTAGTCAGTGGCTAATGGTTACTTGGTGGCCACACTCTAAAAATTGAATTAGGGTATTATGCATGTATAAATAGCCCTTTTATGCATATATATCTTCTACTCTTTCACATTAGTTAGGAAACTAAGAAAGCAAGTTGTAATGTCAATGTTTCATAGTATAAAAATGGCTTCCAAGCCTCTTCCTCTTTTCTTTTCTACATTATTTTCATTGTTTTTATGTTAATGTTTATTTCTATGCTCTCTTTCTTTTAATGTTTATAGCTTAGATTTACATTCATGCAAGTAGTGTAGCTTTAATTTTTATGCAAATAGTTAGTAGTTAATCTCTCTTTCTTCCTTTCCTTAGTTTTCATTTCTTTGCTTTTTAATGTTGAAATTTACATGTGTTGATTTGATAACACAAATGAGTAGTTAAACTCCTTCAATTTAAGGGTAATGAAGCTTTCTAACTTTATGTAATTTCAATATTTTTATGATTTGTGATCTCTTTTGGTTTGGCTTCATGAGAATGAATTTTGATGCAAGTTTATACAAGTGGGTTTGATAGCTTATATTGCTTTTGCAAACGAGCTATTCTTATTCAACATAAACACAATTTGCATCATCATTTGCTAATCGATTTTTGATTTTGAAAAGAAAGTAAAAAACAAAATTTGATGACCTATCTTGCTAATTACAATAGTAAATAGATCATACTTAAAATCGCTTTTTCTTTGGCTTCATTTTCATGAGAATTTATGAGTGGTATAATTGTTGTATTATAGTTTAATGGTTTAAGTTATGTTAATTAATAACATAAATAAACCATACGTATGATCAATGCAATAATTATTTCACTTAATATCATAACTAGAGATCATAAATTATTTTTTTGTTGATTTGCAAAAATATGAGAGTGGATTTGCCTCTAAATTGTTCTCTAATCCAATAGTTTAAATCTCATTTTATTTATAGTTTTAGCTCCATTTTGCTTGTAGTTAACAATTTTCTCTCACTTTGGTCTAATTTGATTGAATTGATTTTTAAAATCTAAAACAATTCTCTGCGGATCGATCCGTACTCACCACGTACTAAAATTGTACGACGTGCGCTTGCGATTAAAATTAATTCAAATTTATCGGCATTTTTATAACTTAATAGAAAATTTGTCGTTAAACACAAGTTGGAACCAAATGATCTAATTAGGCCGTAAGTAGGTAATCGATCTTTCTCGTCATCCCTAGACCGCGAGCGATGGTTGATTTTTAAACGTTAAACTGTTCATTTCCTTTGTTGGAATTCTGTTGCTAGAATGCACTTTTTGAAAAACAGAACAATATATAGCCAGCCTCGCGGTTATTCATGTTTGGATTTTGCAACATTTATTTCGATCAAGTATCTATGCGTCTATCTCTACTCAAGGGACTAGCTATTTCGAATGCCTATACTTGGTGGTTGTAATAGATGGAGAGATTTGGGACAAATGATTCGATTTCCCTAGTCAAGCTCTCAATCCTATTCTAGGGTTGAGAAAGTTTGATTGTTTTAGTTCCGACCTTCCATGATTGTCCCTATATGTCATTATTTGTGCAAGTTTTGCTTTATTGCCGTCGTCATTAAAGTTATGTTCATACACCAATTCCTATCTTCGGGAATTGATAACCTGGCTGCTTGGTTCCAAGCATCACTTCCTTGAGGTTTCCTATATATTGGGAGTATCTAAATTCTTTCTAAAATGAATTCAGCAAATTTGGTTGTGCACCAGCTTTCATCCCTAGAAATTACAACATGAGCAATTCAATCCTAGGATTTCCCAACGCTGCTTTTCCTGTGCAGTGGTTGATTCCTATGATGAAGGGTCGAACCATCCGGTTGACCTTCCTGTTATTGCCCATTTTCAGGCAACATTAGTTTTTTGAAGACAAAAGTAGAGTCTTAGTTGAGGGCCAACTTCTATCTCTAGAAGCTACTGTATTGATGGTTTATTACGGTGAGTGTTTCTCGTCGAACCTATAGATTAAAGTTTTACTAGCATTGTCTAGGCAATTCCATTATATAGTGAATATAAAATTTCCCAACACTGCAAAGGCAATGTCGATACTTAGGAAATAGAGGGTTTCCCGATGTTATTGGGGGAATATTGATACTTATGACATAGAAAGCTTATCGATGTTGTCAAGGCAACACCAGTACTTAGGAAATAAGGAAAGGCCTTAGCATTGTCGGGGCGACATAGACACTCAAGAGGTTGGGATCAGGTTTCCCTTCCAATTCGGCAATGCTTTTAATCCAGGGGGCACAAGTTTCGATCTTTTGAAAACATGCACTTCAATGATTAGATTGTATAAGTCATCTTTTAGTGTTGCCTATCTTCGAGCAATGTTAAAGTCATGTTGGTTATGATTGAATCATTCATTCGATCTGTGTAGTTGAGTAGATCCTTATCAACATAATGTGGCTATTTTTCTCAACGTTGCTTAACTTTGGGGCACACCATATTCTAGAAGGATGGGAGTCCTAGGCATTTCTGTTGCCTAGCCTTGTTTATCACCGTCAAATGTTATCCTTGGAACTGCAGGTTTATTTCTTAACCAATTCTAGGGTTATTCTTATTCATGAAAAATTAGATTTTCTCCAACTAGTTTTTGTTATGATATGACTTCTATCTGCGGAACCCTTCATTTCTAGGCGGAACCCTTCATTTCTAGGTGTCAAATTATAGGTCCTTATAGAAAATTAGAAATTATGGAGTGGGTCATCACATTTCCTCCAGTACGACCGTGCTCATTCCTATCCTGATCACAAACCGGTAGAGTTCGATAGTGTTTGTCTTGAATCTATGACACTTTACCTTGCTTATTTCAGACCATATGCGTAATGCTATGTTGATAGCATTATTACGGATATCAACCTTATTCATTGGTTCCAATCTCCGTGAATTAATGGTTTAGGTACTCAATTTCGAATGTTCTCTCCTTATCGTTGTCTATCTTCAGATAATAGCTAGTTTTTTACAAATTGGGGTTCGAGATCTCAGTCAAGCACCTGCTTCTGTCTTTGAAAACTTGTGCATTGATAATTTGATTCTAAAAATGTCTTTTGTCATTGTCTATCTGTGGACGATGATAAGTTCCTCTTATTGCAAATTGGAGCGATTTTCTATCCTGAGCAAGTGTTAATGTGTTGTGTGCCCCTCAGCCCATAGGGCTGCTTATTCTGAACAATTGATGTGAGACTTGATGTTCTAGGCGACTCTCTAGATGCCTCGAGTCAAAGGTGTGTCGCAGCTCTTATTTTTAGCAACTCGTGACTTGGATGTCTTGAATTTAGATATTTTGTCATTAACTTTGGTGAAAGATTAGAATTCTTTGTCGACTTCTTAGTTTGTGAACTTTCCAGCATTACCAAAGCAATGTCAGTTCTTTCAGGGAGCGAAAGTCGATCCCTGTTAATCCTGCAATAGAAAAGTTTCCTGGTGTTGTCGGGACAATGCCGGTACTTAGAAAAGTTTAATGGTTTTTCGATGATTCCTGAGCAACATCAAGCAGTGCTTGCACGACTTTTGAAATGAATGGCTTTTAAGAGTATGCAGCTTACGAAGTGCTCGACTTACGAAATGCATCGCTTTTGAGAGTGCACGACTTATGAAATGTGTGGCTTTTGAGTGTGCACGGCTTACGAAATTCGTAGCTTATGGGATCGATATGAACTGTCGATCTGAAATGGTTTAGGGCATATTGACATTGCCAATCTTCAGATAATGTGAGGAGTTCATGCTTCGAGAGTATGGTTCCACGGTGCAAGAAATGTTGCACGGTGGAGTGCGCGGCTTACGGGATGCACACAATGGTTTTGGCCTTCCCGATGCTGGAGGAGCGATACCAATTATTAAAAGGTAAGGGTCGAGTTTTCCCATCAATCCTGCGATTTGACCTCGCTGGAACACTAGTTCATTAGTTCTAAGAGATAATTGGTTTTTGGATCGGGTAACCATGGCTTGGACGATCCATCCATATTTCAGAAACATGTTCATGGCCAAAAAGATAAGGTTGCCATGGTGGAGAGATCTACAGCCGACCACATGGAGATAATTATGAAGAAAGAGTTTATGGGAGGTCGAGGCAAGACTCTCAATTTTTGGTCCAAACTATTGTAGATGATTGGACTTCAATTGGCATATATTCTAAGAGAAAAAGGATCTTGTCATTAAGGGTGGTATGATTAGTCATGGCCTTCCTTGTGGTTATTCAAGTGTGTGCGGTTCCCCCAATGCCACTCGCTATTGTCGCACTTGAACTGTACCTAGGGTCTCTCCATAACTCATCTAGTTGCCTCCAGTCCAGTGGATACGGTTCTCTCAAGTTCTAAGTCTTGGCTTGATTGGAGTGAGCCTCTAATTAACCACAAGGTCGATTCGGTTTTAGGTAATTCCTTTGAGTGACTTTGAAGCTCTGGAGTTTGGCACTATTTGTTTTTTGTTTCATTGGTCGTTGGAAGTGGTTTCGTTAATTAAGTGGAATGAATGATATGATTGTCGATTTATAACCCCGGAGCATGACTTTGTTAACTTCAGGGGCTCTAGATTTGATGACTACTAAACTTCCAGTTCAATTTCGTGGATATCAGTCTAACATAAATTTCACTAATCTACCGATTCGCCTTCACGGGCTTAAGTTCGTGAAAGACCTTCTCATCCACGAAAGGTATTTTGGATCAGATGACTGCTGGTCTACCTGTTCATTTTCACGATGCTTTAGTTCGTGAAAGACCTTAATGTTTGCAAGGATTTTTTTGATCAGATGACCGCTAATCTATCAGTTTTCCTTCATGATGCTTTATTTCATGAAAGACCTTCACGTTCGTGAAGGGTTTTTTGGATCAAATCACCATAGATCTGTCAGTTCGCCCTCACGACACTTTAGTTTGTGAAAGATCTTTATGTTCATGAAGGGTTTTTTGGATCATATAACCGTTGATCTATCGATTCACCTTCACAATGCTTTAGTTCGTAAAAGACATTCACGTTCCTGAAGGGTTTTTTCGATTAGGCGACCTTCGTAAAGGGTTTTTTCGATCAGATGACCACTGATCTATCAATTCTCCTTCACGATGGTCTAGTTTGTGAAAGATCTTCACGACACTTTAGTTCGAGAATGAGTTTTTGTGGTCGGATGTCCGACGACCAAACGGCCTTGGAATGATAATTTATCGATTCCAAGAGGAATTTTGGTCAGATGTCCGACGACCAAATGGCCTTGGAGTGATAATTCATCTACGCCAAGAAGAGTTTTGGGTCATGTATCTAATGGTTCAACGGTCTTAAAGCATTGATTCAGTGACTTCAAGAGAAATTTTGGTCGGATGTCTGACGACTACAAGGCCTTGGAATGATAATTCAATGACTCCAAGAAGAGTTATGGGTCGTGTGTCTAGTGGCCCAATGATATTAAAGAAATGATTCAATGACTTCAAGAGGATTTTTTTGGATTCAGCCCGTGGGAACACAATTTTATTGGTTCTTGGAGACTAAGGGGTTGGATCTGTTTGCTCGACGATCCTTTGACAACACTTCTCGATGCTACCAGAGCAATGTCGGTTCCCGAAAGGGGGATTGACATGACTCGTCGAGGGCATAGAAGCATTTCTTTCACGAGCTGTCTGCAATGCCCCAAGTGTCTTGGTACGGGTCATTTGGAAAAGGAAAGTAGTAGATTGCTGCCCCATTTCTTAGTTTCTAGCTAGCAAGAGTGTTATTTGTTAATCATCCTTTCATCTGATTTCCTCAGTTAGCTAGGGTGCTTTTCTACTAGGTCTTAGTAGCCCTGCTTAGGAAAATGGTCCCTGAGGTCATGTAGTTCCTTCATCGTTTGGTATGTTCATTGGCAAATTGTCGAGTTTGTCATCCTCTAATTGCAATACTTCTAGTCTTTAGAATCGGTTTGCCTTCCCATTGAATTATTCAAGGGTAGTAGGTTGTTTCATCCTTTAATGATTCCTGAGGGCCTTGCAGTAGACTACATCTGTTGCCCCGCTTCATCCATATGCTGGTCATACCTATAAAATAGTAATTTTGAATTAGTTGTATAGTTGTAAAAAGGTATAGTTAGCGTGATAAACTTCTTGGACATTCTACATGTTGAACGGCTTCGGTGAATTCTGGTAATCACCCATTTGACCCAGTCGAAAGGTTCATCTATTTTTAAAGTTAGCTGTTTCTCCAAGGCTTTTGCAGGGAAGCTTTCGACCTAGGTGGTTACCCATGTCTTGTTAAATATAACCGTAGGCTTCCGAAAGGTTGTTTAGGTATGCTCGAAAGGATATATGAAAATTTTCAAAAGGTTTCTTCAATAAAGATGAAGGTTTTAAAAGACAAGTTTCTAGATTATTTTAAAGTTGAACCAATCATACCATCGAAAGGTTTAGGTTTTAAAAGGTTTTAAGCACCTGAAGGGTTTATTCCCAGTCTGTTTCAACAGGTTTATTAAATGTTTTCGAAAGGTTTTGAAGGAAAGGCTTTCCAAAAGTTTTTTTTTCTATGGCAATGACTTAGAGCGATTTTAAAGAAGGATATCTAAAGCTTATAACTTCCAAAAGGTTTGCTTTGAATGAATTCGAAAGGTTTAAACCTTGAACTTAAATAAGAAAGTTTCAAAGTATGGAAAGAGGTTCTTTCAAATGGTAAAGTGTTTTCATGACCTAGGTTTTAAGTAAAGAATGTATATAGATAACATGGTAATATGATTTGAATAAAGTATAAAGACTTATTTCTTTTCCTTGTTTGAAGTTTGATTTAAAGGTTTAAGTCATTTTGAAATTGTTTTCAAGGAAATTATAGGAGGGGATCCTTAAATATAAACGATTCAGATATTAGAAAACCAGATCAGACTAGTATGGGGTCGCGCCTTATATATTAGCTTGTAGCCCTAGCTAATTGTTGTCTGAAATTCCAGTTTGTAGGGCTTAGTTATAGGTAGAATAAAAAATTTTTTACACACTGAAAGGAATGTATGTTATATACAAATAGGTTGTTGGTAACCCAGAAAACCATTTAGTTCAGAAGGACCTGGGAGATGAGTAAGTTAGGGACAGACTGTCCAGAAGGAAGATATTTGACAGATAGTTTAGGATAGATCGTCCTAACAGGAGATATTAAATAGATAAGTAAGGATAGACAATCCTAAATATGAATATCTAGGTATTGATAGGTTAATTTTGATTATGTTATCTGGTGGGCTCGAGTTAGCCAAGTATTAAAGTTATATATGTTTGAACAGATAGTTAACTATTACCTGATGTTTATATATGTTTACATAATGATTATTTTATTGAGTTTAACCATTTTGGATGCAGGAGCATAGTATATGGTTATATGAAAGGATTTGCAAAGATATATTCTAAAAGAATGTTAGTGAGGGGAAACCTATTCCGCTTAGCGGCGTGGTCTCCCTTAACATAATTAAATCAGGATGTATAGTATTATTCATACTAGGCTTTTCGTCTGACTCGAAGTTTTTGTTTTCCTCATTAAACTCTCGGGTACTCAAAATCAATTTGAGTAGATTGAGAATTAAGGAACTTTACAGGTTGTTAGGTTGTTTGACGAATAAGCTATCGGAGAATGCTGGAGGCAATGGATAGCTATTTAGGAATTACTTCTTTTGCTTATGTTTTGTTGAATTTCTGCTGTGTTATGATGTATTAGGTCTTATATGACCATTTGATCTGATCAATCGAGGGGGTATCTTCATATACCGCTCTCGACATAATTAGTAATAACTATATTTATTCAGTGCCTAGGAAAACGATTAGCTTATGTGATTGGAATATGGAATATTGTTTATTTGGAAATGTAATGAAGTAATCTGTTCTTTTGAAATCTATGTTATGTTTCATATTCAAGTGCTTCTGATATTATTGATACCACATGGTCACATTTAGTTGCCGGAAGCTAATACTATAGATGACTGCAGCATCTGTAGCGCTTAGTTTTGGGCCTCTAGATAGGGGATGTTACACTGGAGGACCGTGGAAGGAGGTCCGTTCTTCACTATGCATAAGAAGATTAGATTGTGCTTCTTAATGGGATGATCAAGATTGGGATTTATGTTTTGAAGATGAAGATTCCCCTAAACGATGACTTATTTTTCGATCATCGTCCCTCTCTCTACGCCTACCCGATTCTGAATCACGTCTGGATCCATATTGCATCGTGGAGCCCCTCAAGCAATCAAAATATCTCAAGATTGAGACATCAAACTCGCAAAAAACCAAATGGAGTATAAGTAACCATTACACAAAAGATAGATGGAAATCATTTGGTGAAGTGCACGTGATTGTGAGTGTCCTAGTATGCCCCAAACGGACCAGTTGCTGCAGCCTTGCTCATGGTAGTTTTCTCCCCTTTGCTAGCAGGAAGAATGCTGTCACCACTTCTGGTGGGAGAATTGAGCCCACCGATGTTGATGTTAGGGAAGTCATAAGTCATAATATCATCGGGAATTTGGAGATTTGAAAACCCTTTCATCGAAGTTTCCAAATGTCAGAAAGATGACTCTTTATCGATAAAAGTGAAAATAAATTACCAATCCTTAGCATTTTTTCTCCTACAAAGCTTATATGCATATTTCTTTCTTCTCTTAGAGGCGAGTTGGATTGCGCGCCTTTTGATTGTTCAACCATAGGCGTCTTGCATGGGCCTGCATTCGTGTCATCGGGCTCATTTATCTGGGTACCCCTAATTTTGCCTTCTTCGGCGTCATCCTGAGTCCCCCTCGATTGGGGGGTAGGACAGGTTTATTGATTTACCTTTCTTATTCTAAAGTGCTTCTTGGAATGCAGCACTTCCATGAAGCTCAATGCTGCAACCTTCTTTAGTAGCCCAAATAGAGATAATAACTAGACGGTTACGAGGAATCTGATGTCCCTACCTTCGATAGGGGTAGCACGAATTGCGAAGATCGCTCTTGAAAAACTATTGCCCTCTGGATATGGGCGAACACCTATAGATATTCAGAATGTTAGTTGATCCAGAATGCTACTCAGATTAGGGAATTTGAAAACAAAAATTAAGATGACACTTACGTCCTTCTAACCATCGCCTTGCAAACCCAGGCAGGTATCGAACGTAGAACCATCGTGTTTGAAGCAGGTAAGTTTGTTCCAAGCACCCATTAAGACTTGACAGTAGGGTGAAGGCTGGAGGAAAACATAAGAAGGATTTCCTGATCGTCGTTTAAAATTATAAATGAACCTTATATCCTTAGGAGTTGGCGTGCATAATAGAACACTCATGAATAGTAAAAATAGTTCCATGGAGAAAGGAGTAGCTATTCGGGTGAAGTTGAGTGGGGGTTATCCCAAGATATCTTAACATTTTTTGAATAAAAAATTGAAGGGCGGCACGCATCCGGCCCAACACATGAATTTGTTACATGTTGTGTACCTTTTCGGGGGGAAGTGAGCCCTGTCATTGACTGAAGGAGCCATGATTGTCTTCGAATGGAGCTCCATGTCTAGAGCATAGTCTACAAGGGCGGCCTCACCACTTCTGGAGGTTTGAGAATCTATCGGGTTATTTAAGAGTACAACACCTTCTACCATGTCGAGCGCGGGACTTACATCTTTCGTCTGGAGGACGGGGACATCAAAAAAATGGTTGGCTGGTGGGCAAGAAACTTCCATTTGTTCAGTTTGATGACCAAGGGAAAGCCTGCCAAATATGGTCATGGAACTCGACTCAGCTTTGGGATTGCTATGTTGCGATGTTGGTCTAGAGGATGTTGCAACTAGATGTTCTGAATATCTGAAGCCATGTCAACTATTCATTAGATAGCCAAGATTTAGAAAAGTTTACATGTCCCCTATGCTAGGTGTGAGCTAGTGTAGTCCAGTGTGGTACACGGTGATGTGCTACAAAAATAAGCAGTGTAAAATAAGAGAGCGAAGTGAAATGACAAGACCTTGGATTCCGACCAGAGTGACCGTCATCACTGACTATCTCAATTAGCGAAGAGATTGATTAGTTGTGAAAGCTTTGGGATCGACTATCGGCATATCAAAGTGTGAAATCTACTATAAGCCCATATGCTAAGTTTTAGTGCATGTTCAAAGTTCCCAAGGATTAGATCGTTCAATTTCGAGTGCAATAATGAATATGCAGGTCCTGTTGTTCATCGTCACCATATGTTCAAATTCATTGAGATGAGATTAGTTGTAATTTCTCAAATAAGTGATTATGGATTAGGTTTCAAGTTCAATTCAAAGTCCAAATATGCCAATCCCAAAATGCCGATCCCTATATGACGAACCATATTTTGCCGATCCCTATCCCAAAGTAGCTTAACCGATCCCTCTCTCCAAACAAAGAGTGCCGACCCTTTTCCTTAGACAAAATTTGCCAATTCCACCATGCTACCCATTTTCATCGATCGATACTTTCCTTTCACAAATTATACCGATCCCACCGTGTCATTCGACTCCATTGATCCTACTCCTACTTCGCCAGTCCTATCAACCCCTCTACTTCACTGTCTTCCACCAAACTCACGATATTGATCCTTCCACGTTGGTCCATTCTACCGATTCCTTCACTCTATTATTTTTAACCTTCTTCCCATCAAGCTTCCACACCGGTCCCTTTCTCACATCATCAAACGAGGGATCGGTATATCCACACCATACAACAAATCCCAAATAGCCCTCCTCTACTCTTCCTTGTTCTTCCTCCTTACTTATTTTGCCAAACCCATTTCACACACCATGGCTCACCTCCTCCAGGCCACTTCGACCACCTTTCATCGCGGCATCAAGAACCATTGTAATCACTGATGATATGGAATCTATTATCTTCATCATGAAATCGAAAGCAATAAACTAAAGATCTACCTACATGAGTGTATGAGTTAGAGTTATGGGTGAGTGATTTTGAGATGTTCGAAATGGAAGGTGAGAGGAATTAGATTCATAAGGCAAGTTAACTTGCAGAAGAATTTCGATTTGAAGCTAAGGGAGGAAGGGAACGAGGATTCGGCTTTGAAAGTAGAACGAGAGGATTCGGTTTCAAGGTGTGGATGCATTCTTGTAGAAAACAATTAATATTTTAAGATCCACAAGTTCAATACATATGAAATTTTGTGATCAAGATATGAGGATCCTAGGGAGCCTACCCTATGGATCGCACCTCAAGGGGATAAATTTGGAGGTCGACAAACTTCCCTTGGAAGGGAACGGCAGAAAACAACATGCAAACTATGTTGAAGCAAAGATCAAGCAATAACTCGAGCTCCATTAATCCAATTGACATGGAATTTGGAGGCTAAGCATATTTTAGCATGAGGAAGCCACCATAGAAATCACACCCCAAAATTCAACCAAATAATGGATCGTTACCTATCCCTCTTCTTTTGGAATTGGGCCATGCGACCCCTCCTATAGGCCCAAATGGTTTGGAAGGCCCTTATGCTGAGTTTTCAAAGAGATATTTGGCCAGCTTCATCTATAAATATCGGCTTAATTGTTCATTTTCAGGACTTCTAAGCTTCTATTTGCTTTATATTCTTTTGTAACTAAGGATTTTAATCTGATCACTCTTGTACTCAGATTATAAAGTTATTAATATAGCAATCTATTAAAGGTGGATGTTGGCAAACAATGTCGAACCACTATAAATCGTTGTCAGTGTTTTTCTTTCAATTAATTGTTGTTTCTTTGTTATTATCTACCTTTTCCATTTTATTCTTCATTTGATCCTCTTCATAAAGTCTTTGTTTGGTATTTGTGCCAATTTTCGGTGCAAATACAATGTGTATGTTTATGTGATTGGGGCTCTCGCATTGTGAACAGTGGCGAAGCTATCTCTTGCCTCTACATGTCCCGACAATTTGGGATAGTTGATAGTCGAGAGGTTGGCTTAAAAACAAGGAAGTTTAGGGTTACCATTTATAGCCATACCCTTTAATGGGTGAACTTTGATTTTTACATTTGGTATCAGAGCTTAGGTTAGTAGATCAGAGGAATTAGGATAAATTGAGATAATGTATTTGTAGTTTCCTATCTACTATTATTATATTTTTACATTAAGTTCTTAGAATTTTGACTATAGAAGTAGTTGTAGTTTCACTCTAAAGGAACGGACAAAGCAACTATGGGTTGGAATTATCTAGGATTTACATTTTTCATGCCGATTTCATAGTTCCCTGCGGAATGTGTGACGACCCGTAAATTTTAGTGGTTTTATTTATTTAATTAACTGAATTTTTGTGAAATTTTAAACCATAAAATTTTGAAATAAAAGTTTGATATTCGAAATACGTCTATTTAAACATAGCAAATGGTAAATTTTAATCTGATGATATGGAAGTTGATTTTTCTATGTAATTTTATTTCAATTTGAATCGGCTAAATATTGATGATAATAAAATATTTTTCATACTTGAATATTTTTATACAACTAATTTGTAAATCATCTTCTGAGTGAGACGTCATATTTCGTTTCTTCAAAATTTGGACTGCTATTGCTCCGTTTATCTTAATTTTAACAAATTTTTGCAGCATTTTTGGGTACCGATATCGACTTTTGATCGGATGATCGTACCATTGATATTTGTGTACCGTTTTGATCGTCTCGTCGTGTCGATCTCTGTGGTATATTCAATTCTATGTTTTGAAGTTTGGAACGAAACGGAATCCATGAAACGGATGACCGTATCGGTAAGGTTTCTAAACCTTTGGTTTCCAGTGCCTTTTATTTTCCATAGTAAAATCTAATAGCCGTTGGCTTTTAAAATTCCCATATATTTTTTCTTGTGACTTTTACTTTTCTCACCTGTTCGCTTATTTCAGTAATTTCGAAATATCAAAGCCTGTTAATATTTTCTTTCTCGTGTTCCTTTTTCTCTGCTGCTTGCTCTTCTTTTTCATTTATTGTGCCAGCAAGCACCAAGTCCTCTCACCATTTGAGCAAGCTTCTCACCAACAAAATCTACATCTCCTCTACCGTTGAACCACTGTTCATACTTCTCCTCTCATACGCAGCCTCTAGCCACGTTCATCAATCTCCACCGAAGAGTCACGGTTCATCTAGCCTTCCTCTGAGCGAAGCCTCATGGCCAGCGCACCTAAAACACTACACCTTGTATACGTTATATATATACGCACGTGTGTGTGTGTGTGTGTGTGTATATATATATCTGCTAATATGTTTATTCTTCTGTTGCCTTATACAAAGGTATATTTTATTATATAGTGTATAATTCTTACCGTGTGCATCCATATACAGTCTGGATTATATTTTTTTAAATTTTTTTATGATTTATACGTGTGTGTGTGTGTGTGTATTAGTAGTCTGGTGTTTACAGTATAAGTTTATATATATGTATATAAAGTTTATATTAGTTACATACTTGTACGTCTGTTCGTATATTTGTATTTTCAGTTTATATATATATATACATTAATTATATTAGTTTGGGCATTACTTGTTGATATATATATAAATTCTGTTGTTTTATGCATAGAGGCTGATTATATATATATATATATGTATGTATGTATGTATATATATATATCAAAATATATGAGTTATAAAGTGTTGTTGTAAGCTTTCTTTTATGATTAGCACCTACTGACTTATGTTACAATAACAAAGTATGGTGTGTGTGTGTGTGTGTGTGTGTGTGTGTATATATATGTTTTGAAATATAGGATATAGACTTATATAGGCTTTGTCAGTTTTATACCAGCTTTTATATATATATTAATTTTATTTAGTGATATACGAATATGTTCTGTATATATATTGATTGTTGTTATAATAATGTTACAATGTATAGCCCGTTGTTTATTTATGATGATTTTAAAACATATATATATATATATATATATATATATATATGACTGTTACATTTTTTTATGATGTAAAAGGTTGTATAAACTTTACCCTATCTGTTTACAGTAACATATTTTCTTGAGTTATATATATCAGTTTATATAAGTACATAAGTTATATATTTTAAACAGTTATATATATGTGTTTGTAATTTGTAGTAAATTTACACAATGTTTGTATATAAGTTTATGTATATATATACTAGGATTTGATTTCAAATAGATATGTATATTTTCATTTGAACAGTATTATACATATTTGTATTATGTTAGTTATGTTATATATATATAATCTTATATATTAGTATATATATTTTTGTTGTTGCATGACTTTTGCTAGCTTTTATATATATTTGAGTATAAACTATGAATTTGTGATAGCCTATATATATATATATATATATATATATATATATCAGTTGCATAACCAATATAGTTTGCATATCATAGAATATATACATATAGGTATATAAAGTTGTTACAATGAATAGATTTTTACTAAATTTTAAGTATACGTTGATTTGGTTTTAAAATATAGTATAGGAGTTTATTTAAAATTTTAATATGTATATAATTGAATATTGGTTTTAGGGAGAATTAATAACATAATAATGTATATTTTTTGTTAATATCAAAATTGATTTGGTTCACTCTCATAGATTTCTTATCTATTAGCTTGACCGTCAAACTCGTGCCAGTCTAGCTTTGCTTTGGGATTTTTGTTTGCATTTCATAACTCAACTCCATTGTCAAACTTCTCTAGCCTCGAAAGGTAAGCAATCGCTCACGATTACCGTTCTTATATTTATTAAATTTGATTTCAATTGAAACGACAATTGAAATATGTTGTTGTTAGTTATTCACATTGCTACATATATGTTGTTATCTGTATCTGTTCGCCTGTGACATCTGACACCATTATCTGTTATTTATATTGATGATATATGTCTGTTATATTATTATTATATCTGTTATCACTCTTCAAGTTCCCTGTTAGTATAGAATTCACTATGGGTTGAAATGATACATACCCGAACGACCTGTGGAATAGGAGAAAATCGTTATGGGTTGAAATGATAAACCCAAGAAATTTTCATTTGAATTGAATTTGGGATTGTGGGTTGAAATGATATATACCCGTATATATTTAAATCTGCGGATTGAAATGATAAATATCTCTATCAGTTGACCATAGGATAGAAAATTATATGCAGACACTGTTGGTTTATATATAAATATTTTGAAAACGATATCTATGGTTTTGCATAGAAATATACGGTTTTATAAATTTATTGATTTTAGATATTATATAAATGTTATTTTATATATAGTTAAATTCTTGATTTTAAGCTATGTATAAACTTGTTTAATATAAAATACGTTTAATAATAAAGTTTGATTTTATTAAAATATAATATGGTTAAGTATTTGTTTAAATTATATTTTAATATAGAGTTTATAATGATTTTAATAAAATTAAGGTTGAGAGGATAAATGTGAAATTTATTTGAAATTGTATTTAATGTAGAATTATATTTAATTAAATCGATCTGAACTTTTGGAATTTGAGATTTTTAAATGATATGATTTTATAACTTGATCTTGGTTAAGGTGATTTAAATGAATATTTCAAGTTTAAATAAATTGAAGGAAGTATATAGTTTATTTGTAATTTGGAGTTTTTATTTAAAGGATATTGGATTTATTAAGTAAATATTTCAAAACTAAATAATAGTTAAGTGAATTTGATATATATATATATATATATATATATATATGAATTATCAAATTTAGTTTTGAAAGGCGTGGAATATTTAAAGCTTTGAAATATATTGAAATTGAAATGGTTTATTTTGTGTTAAAAATCTGTATTTGAAATCGATATAATTTGAAATAGTTTATTGGGAAACTGAAATAAATCAAAATTGATAATTGGAGATTTGGTTAAACTTGAATTTTTGAATTCGAGTTGATTTGAAATTGATTTGTGAAATTTAAGGAAACTATTTTATTATATAAAGTATTTTTAAATTATATTTAAAACTATTTATATATTTTACTTTGTAAATTATTTTCATATATACTATTTCAATATAAATCATTTAATATAAACTATTTTAAAATACTAACTATTCTATTTTAAACCATTTTGACTTATAACTACTTTATATAAACTTTTTTATCTTATAAACTATTTTATTTTATACACTATTTTAATATCTAAACTGGTTAAGTGGGAAGTGTTATGATTTCCAAAGTATTATGATATCTAGGTTATGATATATATATATATATATATATATATATATTGTTATGGTTCTAGAAGCTTTATAATTTTGAAAGTAAGATGACCTTGAAATGATACCATATTTGGCTTTGGAATGGAAATGATATCGTATTTGTATGGTTTTTAAAATGGCAATGATATTTTTGGTTTTGAAGTATAAATTATTTTGAAATGACCGTAGTGTTATAATAACGTTTGGTTGTTAAAAAGACAGGCATCAGAAGTTGTCATACTCTCTGCCAACTCCGAAAACCACTTTAATAATTGTGTGCGTGGTGGAGGTTCCAGAATGAAGTAGGATGGTGGCGACGATCCTATATGAGGTATATACGTGGACCCAACTCCCATGAGTTGGCATAAGGTGGCTAAAACAGAAGCGATTCTCGGGCCAATGAGGTAGCTCCTCTGATCGGACACATTCGTTCGATACTATATTTTGTCTTTGTGATTGATTTGGTGGCCACTTGATTTTTTGATTGGGAGTGTGTTTCGAGGTGGGTGGAAGTGGCTGCTATGCGTTACCACCAGCCCGGATGCGTAATTGATATATCTACCCTGGCATTGCCTAGTTGTGCCGTGTCACCTACCCTAGCGTGCTTTACTACGAGTTTGATTTGTGTCGTACCTATGGAGTATTCTATGGTAGCCTCCCGATCTGGAGGTACGATGGTACTGTATAGACTATTGGCACTATAAAATGTGTTAAGGGGGATATGGGTAATGCCTTAACGCTATTTTTAAATAGTATACTTTACTTTAGACAATATTATAATAGCGTATATTACTACATAGTAGATATTTTAACGGATCCTTAGAGGATGGTTATCCCAAACATCCTTTGAGTTACTTGTACTTCAGTTGATATTTCACTTGAGTGGATTTATTGATATAAGAATGTTAATCCTGACTCGAGTGTTTTGTGTTTTGCGTTACGCTCGGGTCAGACTGAGTGACACAGCTTTTTAGACTCACCTTTGGAGTTGGAGCTTCGTTTGGAATCCATCTACATCTTTTCAGCTTGTAGTTATTCAGTTGATTCCCATGATTTATTCTAATCTTGTATTTGACTATTGTATTTGAAACTTCTGTTGTATCTTATTTAACTCTGTTATATATATAGTGGCTAAAACTACTATTCCTTTGTTTCCGCTGCGTATTGTATATTACTCTATGTCTGTGATTCTGTGATTTATTTATTTACTGTATATGTTGAGTTTTGCCAAATATAAATTAACAATCTGGTATTTGAGCAATTCAAATCCGGTATGTGAGGATGCGAATGGTTGAAAATATTAGCATGTTACAGAGTGCTAGCTATGCGTAAGGCGCTGTTGATGAAGAGCACGAGTACGACATATGGCAAAACCCGGGAGACTGAAGGTGTTCAATTTAATGGTTGAAATTCTAGCTATCTTGTGATTTTGGATTTTTATGATAAGTTCTAGTCGTAGACACACATTTACTACAAATGAGTAGAATATTAGAGTCTATATGTCACAATTATTCGAAAGGCAAGTTTTTGCTAGGGCATATTCATTGATCACCTCTTTGAAGGCAAACTCCATATTAATTCCAATTGTCACATATTCATCTTCATCCAATGGAAAAATAGTCATTTTTGTGCATAAATTATCTTGAGAAAATTTAATTAGAAATTTCCATAATATTTTGTAGAAATTTGATTTCAATTACAAGTTGTTTCATGAAGAAGATATGCATGCACACAAAAACACAAAGGAATGAAGATGGAAATAATTCAAAGTGAAGATTATGGAGGACCCTACCTACCCACCTACCTTAATGAATAAATTAGAGGCTAATGCACATGTTTATGGAGTTTATGGATTCATGTACACTTAAATGATGATTAGTAGAAGCTAATGATTATTTGACCTACATACTTTCTCAATGGTAGTTTGGGCATTCCTCAAATTATGGATTAGGGTTTCATGCATGTATAAATAACCCCTTATGTTTCATGTAACCCTCCTCTCACTTAGTCTCTGTTTAGTTTTAGTTTAGGCTCAAAATAAAACTCAAAGCTCTCTTTCTCTTTTCATGACTACTTAGCCTTTTTTTTAATGTAATTTCTATGCAACTTTAATATATTTCTCTTTTCTTCTCTTGTTTATTTTCTTTTCATGTTTGTAGTGTAGATTTAGTTTCATGTAAATTAGATTAGTGTTAATTCTTGTTAATTAGTTCTCTTCTTTCATTTAGCTTTCATTTTCCTTTCTTTTTGCTTTCATGTTGCAAGCTATATTTTTTGTTTTGATGACAAATATAGGTGGCTAAATCCCTTTAATTTAGGGGTAATGAAGCTCTCTAATTATGTAGCTTTGACTATTTGTTAATTCATGCTCTCTTTTTGTGCTTAATGATGATGATAGAAATGGTTTGCTAGTTGTTTTTGCTTTGAATTTAATAGCCTATATTGTTGACACCAAATAAGCTATGCTTAAACAATCACTAACACAAATGCCTCTTCATCAAAATATGATTATAACATTAGAAAGTGATTTGAAATTCAAATGTGATGGTCTATATTTCTAATCAATAGTTAATAGGCCATACCTAAAATAGATTTCATTTTCATTTTCTTTGTCAAGTTTCATGAAAGTTAGTAAGCGCTTTAAGGGATGTGTTATAGTTTGATGGCTTATGTTGGCTAATCAATAGCACAAATAAGCCATACTTATGATAAGCACATCAATTAATGCACTAATGACCATAAAAGAGATATCGTGATTTCATATATGTTGAACTATGTGATATAAAGAGTGGATTTATTCTCTAAATTGTCATTTAACTCTTATATTTGCATCACTTTTCTTTTAGTTAGTTCATTCTCTAATTCTCTAGCTTAACTTTCACTCGACTTTGGTTTAATATGATTGAATAGAAATTTAAAATTAAACAATTCCCTGCGGATCGATCCGTATTCGCCATGTACTACGATAGTACGCCGTGCGCTTGATTAACAAGTTTTTGGCGCCGTTGCCATGTAATTTATTTTGATTTTATTTTCTATTCTTTGAATTATTTTTGTTTGATTTTTGTGTGTTTTATTTTGTGTGTTTTTTTACATTTAAAAAAAAATTGTGTGTTTGTCGATTGATTTGTGTTGTGTGCTTGTTTTCTAGTGTCATTTGCATTTCCATTGATGAAAAAACACATATACATCATTTCAAAAATAGAAAAAATTTATTCCTTGCATTCGCATTGGCATTTTCTTCACTGGTTTATACAAAAAAAATTCACTGTTTACATTTATACTGCTCCTCTATTGTTTGCTGTTTACAGTGCACCTGCTCATCACAGTTCTGTGCATTTTCCACTACATCTGCCATTCATACAAGCTGTTCTTCCATACTCATTCCAACCACAGCAACCACTTCCCCATACCAACCACTTCAGTTCATCAAACTTTCACCCGATACCATCCTCTTTGCTCCTCACATAACTGCTGCCTTCACTAGAAAATCTCATCACCCCTGTGCACTGTGCATATAATTCCACCACATCCCATTGCCATCTAACTTCTAATCACCATCTTCACTGTTCTAACAACCTGCTCCATCCCATTGCACAACCAATTTCCCTTCATCCTCAACTAACTGGGCACTACAAACAGTCAAAATAACTGACCACATTAAAGCAGCAGTGCCTCGATCAACAGTCATCGACCATAACTAAAGAACTTCGCAGTTGCAAAAACTACCATAACAAACTGCTGAGATCACTGCATATCACACAACAAAATCTCCTGCTCCAAAATCATATATACCATCTCCAAAATAACATACTTCCAACAACCACCACTACACTCCTATCAGCAACCTGATCACTACATTTCATATCACTTACTCAATTACATTTCATCTAACCACCATATCAGAAACTCCTTGTGCACAGTCGTTTTTCTGTGCACATACATACTTTCTATGAATTTCTATAAAAACTGCGTTACCTGAACACAGCAGTCCAAAATACCCCACTGCAAACAATCTTCGTCCCCCCCTGTGCAGGATCTAGATTAACCCTAGAGGGGGGGTGAATAGGGTTATAGCAAATTTTCTCGATTTATACACAGAAAACAAACTGCAGAAATAAATATGCTGTAAAGTAAATCACACACAAAATTTACCCAGCTTCGGCAACCCCTGCCTACTGCTGCATTCCCAGATTTCTATTAGAATTAAACAGTATCCCGCTTACAAACACTCTAACAGACTCGCGAACCCTTGCTCCTGCTCATAAACACTCTACTAGACTTGCACCCCCTGCTCCACCTATAAAGCTTTGCAAACTCGCAAACTCTGCTCCCGCCTATAGAGTTTTGAAAACTCGCACACCCTGCTTACTGAACTAATTCTAACTAGACAATCTGACACTACCTACAACCTAGGTGGTGATTTACCAATTACTTTGATTCGAAAAGTAAAAACAACAAATAAAAAACAATTAAACCCAAAAACCCTATTTGAAATAAAATAAGTTAAATCCCCTTTAAACTAACAAGGCCGGCCCCTGGTTTTCTTTCACCCGATCCACTTCTATTCTTTGACCCGTTCCTTTTGTCTTGTGAGAATAATGACGGTCGTTCTTCTTTGCCACTTAATTAGGGCTTCTGTTCCCTTGTGAAAATTGGGGCTTTGTTCGATATGATTTGTGTTGCTCTTGCTCACGCTCGTTCTCTGATGATTGATTCTGGTTTGCGTTTGCTCCTCTGTTGATCGATTCTCGTTGCTTGGCTCGCTCGTTCTCTGATGATCGAGTTCGTTGTTGATTCGGTATGTAATTTTTTTCGTTGCTGGTTTAACGATTGCTTCAATTGAACTCGATGCCGATGATGATGATTTTTGGGATTGTATTTATATGAATTCGAGACACTTGCATTTGCTCGTATCAATTCGATACTTTCCAAAATTTTCTATTGCTTGATGCGCACGGCTTTCCTGATATAACTTCGACTTATTACTCACGGCTTTGATTATCAAACGTTTGATTTATCTCGTGGATAATGCGGCAGAAACTTTCCCTTTTTTTTGTTTTGACTTTTTCAAAGATGCGAATTTGAACTTTTGACTTGGTCATCTGATTTTGTGAACGCGACTCCATGACTTGCCATTACCATTGCGTTCATTGGTCAATTACTACTTTACTGATTTCTCTGTATTCGATACTTGTTATGTTTAACTGCCACTAGCTTTGACTTGGTTATCCCTTCGAATTTCTTTTGGCTTCACTGTGAACTTTGGCTCTGTTGTAACTGGATATTTTGCTTGAGTCACTTGCACTACTGATGCTACGATGTGGTTATTTCATATTCATTTGAATTTGCATTTGTCTGCACTGTGTATCGAGTACTTTGGTTTCATACATGTGAAATGTTGTTTGCTGAGATTATTGTTTCAATTGTCTTCTGTTCATGTTGGCACTGGCTGTTGTTGAGTTGATATATTTGTGGTGCTCTTGTAGTCGAGTCTGCATTTGTTTGCTTGTACTGTTAGTTCGAATTGCACTTGCTCTTCCATTTAAACTCCACTTGTACTTCTGGTTCTTTGTTTGGTCTGGTCTGGTCTGCATACATGATTATTGCAGTCCATTTCGCTGTTGGTCTTCATTCTGGTTGGCACTTGCATGCATTTTTTCCTATTTTCATGTTCTTGCAGTTGCTATGCCTTTGACACAAATGCTTCACTTGATATAAATATATATATATATATATATGCATTTGTCACTATGTTGCATTACCATCATTGCTGCCTGGTCGACTTGATATTGTTGAACCTGATTTTCATTTTGGGTCTGCTCATTGTGTTGGTTACTACTTGATGCTGTAGTCTTCAAGCATTTTTGATTGCCACGTGCATCACTTGTTCATTCCACTGTAGCAACTTTGTGCATTTCTCTGGCCATTTGTGTTGGGCATTTCTTGCATCACTGGTGCACTTTATATCATGGTGTACATGTGAGTTCATGCTTTGATGTTGTTTCAGTCTTCATGCACTGATGCATTTGGAGTTGGTCTGTTGCACTTTGGTCTTGCATTTGTGATCTGATGCAGTTTTGATTTGTCGAAGCTTTGCATTTGAGTTGAGTCATGACAACAATGACTTGACCTTTGCATTCAGTTTATTGGGCCTTGTGTTGAACCCAGTTTTAAAAACTCGAGTTTGACCTCGTGCTCGTGTCGTGATTTTAAATATATTGCACGTGAGTTGAACCCGGCTTTACATTTGGGTTTGACCTGTGCTCACATGTCCCTGTAGCATTATCAAGTGTATATCGATGTGCACGGCCTTGTGGCATGTACAGTGATACACTGTGCATGTCACATTGTTCGTGTATAATGAATTCAAATGTTAATGATGACGAACAACCCAAATAACTGATGCAAATCATATTTTCAAAAATCATATTTAATTTTATATTGCAAAAATATTTCTTTTTCAATTTTACTGCGTTAGTGAATATTTTTGCAGATTGCTCTGATGCTGGATTCAAACTGGAATGCAGTTGAAGACAAAATACTAGTGTGAGTGATATGTAGTGAGGTTATTAATGTAAAGATAATTGTGATGTAATCAAAATTGTATATGTATAGTGAGAGCTTGAATTTGTACTATTCAAGATTGTAATAAATATTTGTTTGAATAAAATTTCTGTTTGAATTCAAATTCTGTGTAATTTATTTTATTCAACAAATATTTATTTAATCTATGAAAAGCAAAATAGTACATTACCAAATACATTTAAATGAATATATATGTTTATTATCATCAAACAAAAAACATATAAGCGCATATTCATACAATCTCCTCCTTTTGATGATGACAAACATATATTTAAGATTTTGACTGTGTTAAATGTATTTGATCAATGATATACTCTAATTGCTCCCCCTATTTAAATGCTTCCTCTACATGATGCTCCCCCTACATATATGCATACAAATAGAAATATATAAATGAGCCTAGATGCAAATGAAAAATTATTTGACCTTTGCTTGATTCTATTTGACAAAATCTTAACTTTTCTCTCCCCCTTTTGTTATCAGCAAAAGAATAATAGTGTTAGAGAAAATAGAGATAAAGTGATCAATATCAATCCAACGTTAAACTCAAATTGAATATAAATATTTAAACTTCAATAAAAATCAAACAAAAATCATAACTACCCTTGTTAGGTGCATATTCCACTTTTAGAATGATGGAAATGATGTTCTCATTATAAAATCATGCAATTGTATCAACTTGTGGTACATTTATATCAGGAATTTGAATATCTACTAATCATGCATAACCGTTAGGACTTTTAAATAAGATTAGTAGTATTCCAATTTAATTTTAAAAAATGAAATCAAGTATCTTCTAACCACGCATGACCGTGAGGACTTTTAAATGAGATTAGAATCAACTTGTCTATTTAATCAATTAATTTTGATATGCGTTCCATACATCCATAACCGTAAGGACTTTTAAATGAGCACGAAAGCACATAATCAAAAATCCAAGTAATTCACCCATGCATAACCGTGAGGACTTTTAAATGAGAGTGAATACTTTAGATATTTATTTATTTTTCCAAAAAAATATGAAATGAAAAACAAATGATCCCTAATTATAGTACCACATATCGACAAACTATATTTAAGCTTTGATAAACCATGGTCGATAGAAATATGATAGATATAGAAATGGTCATGGAATCTTTACCCAACAAAAAGTTTTATAACTCTTGTTTGAATTCCTAAAGAAATTTTCCAAATATACTCTCTTGAGTAATGTATGTTAAATATCAACACTTATCACCTTTTCAATCACTATTTATCTTTTTGATAATTAGTAGGGAGTCGGATTAGCCAAAATTTGTCATTTAAAATCAAATAAAAATGACTAATCTGAAAATATGGTCAAAAAATGATTTTCTTGAAGGGGTTATATGAGAGAAAAATTTTTGCTATTTGAAAATTATTTAAAATGAAAAATATGCATATATTTTCTATGAAAAACGATGCAGTTACTAAATGTCAAAAATCACGTTCAACTAGTAATTTTTCTATCAACTAGATTACCAGTGTAATCTGCATCTGAATTTCTTTTTCACTCAAAAACATCACTAATTAAATTTGATAGACTAGACCATGAAGTGTGCATAAAAACTCAAACAGCATTTTAAAAAGGCATTCTCTTGAATTTGGATTGAAGCCGTGTAAATAATCGGAAAACCGTGAATATAGAGTTAGCCAATATTATCATCCAACAAAACACTATGTTTAATCCAAACAAATATGTATGAAGTAATTCAAAGAATGGTGTTTTTGGCATCAATATAATTGGCCAACTATGTCCAACAAGTCATCTTTACAACATCTCAATATTGGCTGATTTCATCCAGAATATGGTGCAGATGATCACATTTAATTTATCAATCAAATAAATATACCTTTACCTGTTTTACCTTTACGATAATTTTTCGTGGTTGCCCATTGTGATTCTGTCACCCTTGTACTAGGCTAAGGAACTTTGCTTTGTTGCGCGTTGTGTTTCTGGAACAGCCAAAATCCAGAGAACACTGTTGTTGTTCCTTAGCCTGCCACCATACATACACGATGAAAGATTTTTGTGACCTATTTGTTTTTATAGGTCTATGGTTGTTAGTGGCAAAAGAATTGTGAATAAACAATCCCTTTGGAACCCAAACTTGTTTAGTCTTTTTATTCTTGTTCCAATAGACATGAAATTTGTTTGTAGAATTCTTAGGAACCCAAACTTGTATAAATTTTGTGTTCTTGTTCCTATGTCTACAATTTTCAACACGATGTCCAATTATTTCACATCTATCAAAGACACTCTTACCTTTTGCATTATCCTCAACTTGTATTTTCCCAAAACCTAGTCCTTTTCTGTTGTTAGCAAAAATTTGATTTCTCAATAGCATGTTGAAAGATTTTTCTCCTCTTGAAAAGTTATTCAAAGATTTCTCAAGATTTTGGACTTTGGTTTTTAGTGTTGTGTTTTCAGTGACAAGTGAGGTGCATCTATTTATAAAGTCCTTTTTCCTAGTGTCATTGATTTCCTTGAGACTCAAGTTTTCTTTTTCAAGATTCTTAAAGCTATTCTTAAGTCTTGTCAATTCTGAATCTAAAATTTTACATTTTTTACAGTCTAGGTTTTGAATATTTTCAAGTTCAGTTTCTAACCTAAAATTTTCACGAGCAAGTTCTCTCCTATCAGATTTCAGTTTTTCAATTTTAGATTCAAGAGCATCAACTTCTTTAGTAAGATCAAGACACATAAAAACAAGTTCTTTATAAGAATAGTCACCTGCCTCACTAGATTCCTCTGAGCTTGCTTCTGAATCTAATTTTGCCATAAAACATAAGTTGGCCTACTCTGAGCTACTATTCGAAACTTCCTCTCCTTCTTCATCATCCCAAGTCCCTGCAAAGGCCTTCTTCTTTTTTTCTTCCCTTGGTTGTATTTGAGAAGTGGGCATTCTTGTTTAAAGTGGTCAGGCTTGTTGCAGTTATAGCACGTCAATTCATTATCGGAATTGTTAGACTCTCTTGACCTATTACCAGATGTTTTCTTCTTGCGTGGCTTGAATCTTGACCATCTTCTAAGATTATTGACAGCCATTGCAAGCTCTTCAATCGGATCTTCTTCATCTTCATCGCTCTCTTCTTTGCTCTTTAAGGCAATCGTCTTCTTCTTTGGTTCGGAGTTGTTGCGTTCCTCTTTTGCTTTTAGCTCAAGCTCATATGTCATCAAGTTTCCAATCAACTCATCCATGCTTAGTTTACTCAAATCTTTCGATTCTTGGATTGCCGTGACTTTTGCCTCAGAGTTCATCGGTAAGACTCGTAGCACCTTCCTCACAAGCTCTACCTCAGTGAATACCTTCCCGACCTCTAGCGTTGTACACCAAAGTTGAAAAGCGTCCAAACATGTCTTTTATGCTCTCGCCTTTGTCCATCACAAAGTTCTCGTATTCATTGCTGAGTAGGGCTAGACGAGACTCCTTGACTTGAGAAGTTCCTTCATGAGTCACCTCTAAGGTATGCCAAATTTCCTGTGCTGTTTTACAATGAGAAATTCTATTAAATTCATTCTTATCAAGAGCACAGATTAAAGCATTCATGGCTTTAGCATTTGTGGTTTTTAATTTCTTATCGTTAGCATCCCACCTATCCTTAGGTTTAGGAATCTCAGTATCACCAACAGTTATAGTGGGAGATTTATAGCCAGTTTCAATAATATCCCAAACATCATAATCAACAGAACAAAGATATATACCCATCCTAACTTTCCAATAAGCATAATCATTTCCGTTAAACATGGGTGGCCTAACAATAGATTGCCCCTCAGAAAAAGCATTATTTGATGAATTCATGACTCTAGAGTTAAAGAAAAATACCGTGCTCTGATACCACTTATAGGATCTAGATTAACCCTAGAGGGGGGGGGGTGAATAGGGTTATAGCAAATTTTCTCGATTTAAACACAGAAAACAAACTGCAGAAATAAATATGCTGTGAAGTAAATCACACACAAAATTTACCCAGCTTCGGCAACCCCTGCCTACTGCTGCATTCCCAGATTTCTATTAGAATTAAACAGTATCCCTCTTACAAACACTCTAACAGACTCGCAAACCCTTGCTCCCGCTCACAAACACTCTACTAGACTTGCACCCCCTACTCCGCCTATAGAGCTTTGCAAACTCGCAAACTCTGCTCCCGCCTATAGAGTTTTGCAAACTCGCACACCCTGCTCACTGAACTAATTCTAACTAGACAATCTGACACTACCTACAACCTAGGTGGTGATTTACCAATTACTTTGATTCGAAAAGTAAAAACAACAAATAAAAAAACAATTAAACCCAAAAACCCTATTTGAAATAAAATAAGTTAAATCCCCTTTAAACTAACAAGGTCGGCCCCTTGTGTTCTTTAACCTGATCCACTTCTATTCTTTGACCCGTTCCTTTTGTCTTGTGAGAATAATGACGGCCGTTCTTCTTTGCCACTTAATTAGGGCTTCTGTTCCCTTGTGAAAATTGGGGCTTTGTTCGATCTGATTTGTGTTTCTCTTGCTCGCGCTCGTTCTCTGATGATTGATTCTAGTTTGTGTTGTTCCTCTGTTGATCGATTCTCGTTGCTTGGCTCGCTCGTTCTCTGATGATCGAGTTTGTTGTTGATTCGGTATGTAATTTTTTTCGTTGCTGGTTTAATGATTGCTTCAATTGAACTCGATGCCGATGATGATGATTTTTGGGATTGTATTTATATGAATTCGAGACACTTGCATTTGCTCGCATCAATTCGATACTTTCCAAATTTTTCTATTGCTTGATGCGCACGGCTTTCCTGATATAACTTCGACTTATTACTCACGGCTTTGATTATCAAACGTTTGATTTATCTCGTGGATAATGCGGCAGAAACTTTACCTTTTATTTGTTTTGACTTTTTCAAAGATACGAATTTGAACTTTTGACTTGGTCATCTGATTTTGTGAACGCGACTCCATGACTTGCCATTACCATTGCGTTCACTGGTCAATTACTGCTTTACTGATTTCTCTGTATTCGATACTTGTTATGTTTGACTGCCACTGGCTTTGACTTGGTTATCCCTTCGAATTTCTTTTGGCTTCACTGTGAACTTTGGCTCGGTTGTAACTGGATATTTTGCTTGAGTCACTTGCATTACTGATGCTACGATGTGGTTATTTCATATTCATTTGAATTTGCATTTGTCTGCACTGTGTATCGAGTACTTTGGTTTCATACATGTGAGTTGTTGTTTGCCGAGATTGTTGTTTCAATTGTCTTCTGTTCATGTTGGCACTGGCTGTTGTTGAGTTGATATATTTGTGGTGCTCTTGTAGTCGAGTCTGCATTTGTTTGCTTGTACTGTTAGTTCGAATTGCACTTGCTCTTCCATTTAAACTCCACTTTTACTTCTGGTTCTTTGTTTGGTCTGGTCTGGTCTGCATACATGATTGTTGCATTCCATTTCGCTGTTGGTCATTTTGGTTGGCACTTGCATGCATTTTTTTCCTTTTTTCATGTTCTTGCAGTTGCTATGCCTTTGACACAAATGCTTCACTTGATATATATATATATATATATATATATATATATATATGCATTTGCCACTATGTTGCATTACCATCATTGCTGCCTGGTGGACTTGATATCGTTGAACCTGATTTTCATTATGGGTCTGTTTATTGTGTTGGTTACTACTTGATGCTGTAGTCTTCAAGCATTTTTGATTGCCATGTGCATCACTTGTTCATTCCACTGTAGCAACTTTCTGCATTTCTCTGGCCATTTGTGTTGGGCATTTCTTGCATCACTGGTGCACTTTATATCATGGTGTACATGTGAGTTCATGCTTTGATGTTGTTTCAGTCTTCATGCACTGATGCATTTGGAGTTGGTCTGTTGCACTTTGGTCTTGCATTTGTGATCTGATGCAGTTTTGATTTGTCGAAGCTTTGCATTTGAATTGAGTCATGACAACAATGACTTGACCTTTGCATTCAGTTTATTGTGCCTTGTGTTGAACCCAGTTTTAAAAACTCAGGTTTGACTTTGTGCTTGTGTCGTGATTTTAAATATATTGCACGTGAGTTGAACCCGGCTTTACATTTGGGTTTGACATGTGCTCACCTGTCCCTGTAGCATTATCAAGTGTATATCGATGTGCACGACCTTGTGTCATGTACAGTGATACACTGTGCATGTCACATTGTTAGTGTATAATGAATTCAAATGTGAATGATGAAGAACAACCCAAATAACCGAGGCAAATCATATTTTCAAAAATCATATTTAATTTTATATTGCAAAAATATTTCTTTTTCAATTTTACTGCGTTAGTGAATATTTTTGCAGATTGCTCAGATGCTGGATTCAAACTGGAATGTAGTTGAAGACAAAATACGAGTGTGAGTGATATGTAGTGAGGTTATTAATGTAAAGATAATTGTGATGTAATCAAAATTGTATATGTATAATGAGAGCTTGAATTTGTACTATTCAAGATTGTAATAAATATTTGTTTGAATAAAATTTCTGTTTGAATTCAAATTCTGTGTAATTTATTTTATTCAACAAATATTTATTTAATCTATGAAAAGCAAAATAGTACATTACCAAATACATTTAAATGAATATATATGTTTATTATCATCAAACAAAAAACATATAAGCGCATATTCATACACCCTGAAGCATTTCAAACAGCAACTCACCCATTCTTATACACACTACACCATACAAACTGCCATCTGCCTGCAACGACAACTTTCCCAATCGACCTCCTCTACAACCACGACCAAATCCCCCAAAATCCGAACTCAAGAACATCCTACATCCTGCCAATCGCAAACTTTAACCTCCCTTGTATAAACTTCCTCCACAGCCATACGCCTTATTCACTTCCTTCTTACACCTCAAACCACAACCGTCATCTTATAACACCTCCCTGACCACTACTGCTGCCCCTACACACAAGTGCACTGCATCAACCCTACTCCTCCCCTCTAGCAATTCGCAACCTCCGAGTTCCACGAACTTCGCCTGAATCACCGAGCACCACGACACCCAGTCAGCATCTCTATTGCTTGCTCCTCACCAAGCAACCCGTCGAAAACTCCAGTTCGCCAAATCAGACCCAAGACTCGATCGCGACATTTCCTCCATACTCAAGCAACCCATCTCCTAAGCACCGCAGCCGCCAAACCACAACATCGCCAACCCCAAATTGCAACCTACCACTTTCAATCGCCTGAATCGAACCACAAGCTTCAACCACTCAAACCCATCGCAATTCCCCACGGCAATTCGAGCGCCTCCACCCCATAATCGCGACCCAATCTCCGATTTCCGAACCCCAACCATGACACAAATCAAATCAAATAACTGGTTTGAAAGATTCATTTTGGAGTTGTCAGGAATTCGAAATTACAAAATAATTTGAGAAGCGAGATTCTTCGAAATTATTGCTGGATTTTGATTTCAGGAGCACGAGATTTTGGCATTTGAAAGTTGTATTATTCTTTTCACTTTATTTATTCCATTTTGGCCGGGTTTGTGTGGTTTGGTGAAGTGGCCTCTTTTTACAACAAAAATAAAATAAAATAAAATTTTGTGAATATGTTTTGGTTTTATTTTGTTTTGTTTTAAATCCTTTTGAATTTATGTGTTTCGTTTTTATTTTGTTTTGATTTTAGTCTTGACTCTTGAGTGTGTGTGTTTGCTCTGAGTTTGTGAGTTTGTTTTCGCAATTAAAAAAGAGGGTGTCCGATTAATTTGTTTTTAGTTTAGTTGTGTTTTATTTAAAAAAAAACTGCATATATTTTGTTTTTCTTTTCAGGTTGTCAAAGTAGATAAATGAGGAGTTGCTGCCACAAAGCTGCTTTGCTTGCTTGCTTCGGAAAAAAAATTGCTGCTTTCATCTCTTGTTTTATTTGAATTGCATTGTTGTTTGCTTGCATTTTTAATAAAAATCTACAGCATAGTTGCATTGTTAATACACGTTTATTTTCTGTTTTGCATTTCATTTTAGAATTTGATTAGTAATAATTGTTAGACATCGATAACCTTTAATTGTATATTGACAAGTTGTCTTCTTTGAATAATTTAAATTCTTGGTGTTTAGGTTACGGCAGAGCAATAACCATTTACAAAAATATTACGGTGATTCGTAAATATTACAGTGGTTGTTTCTCTAAGGGTACTTAAACCTTCAGTTGCATTGCTACGGTGATTCGTGGTGCACCGATAAATTCTGTCTGTTACCTGGCAGAGAATTATCTCGTTTATCTAAGACAATGTGTGAGTATAAAATTTTGGGTTAACTTAGGATAAATCATTTGTAATTAACCCTTGCATTAATTTAGTTGCATTAGTTCATGCATATTTAAAAAATTAAAAAATTCAAAATCCAAAACTAAAAAAAATTGTAAATATTTATTAGCTTAGTTTTTTTTCCTTTTCCTTTGAAAATTTTCAAATCAAAATTCCGAAAATTCAAAAAAAAATTACTTATTTTTTTTAAGAAAATCCAAAATCCAAAAAAAAAAAAAAATCTTTTCAAAAAAAAAAATGAAAAATAAAAAACAAAGCAAAAATCAATTTTCCATTTTAAAAAATAAATTCTATCTGTAAATATTTTTCCTTATAAGAAATACCAAAAACATTCTTTAAAATGTCTGAATTTCTATATTCATTTGAATTTTACAATAGTTGTGAAAATCAATATAATTCATATGATTTCACTCCGAATTCATATGGATATTTTAACAACAACTATTATTTGAACAATTTGAATTTTGAACAACAAAATTTTAAAAACGATGACCAACCCCCAACTCTTGAAAATAGCATTTCTTCTTTACTTGAACTCTCTACACAACAAAATCAGAGTATAAATAATTTGTGTAAGTCATATTTGTGTAGTAACTCGAGTCAAGGATTTCAAAACTTGAATTCAATTCAAAATTAAAACGATTTTGATTATAACCCATGCCAATTGAACTTCGAACTCCAAAATGAATTTCAAACTCAAAATGAAAATGGAAATAACTTTTCAAATGAATTTGGCAATTGGAATAATCTTAACCATGTTACGAGTGAAATTTTTTGTTCTCAACAAATCCAAATCGAAAATTCTCGAGTCAATAATAATAAATTGGATTTCGTTGAACAAACGAGATTTACGATGATCACACAGATTTGTTGTTTGAAATATATACGAAACAACGTGAAAAACAAAACCAAATCCCAACGTGTGATGAGTCGAGTGATAATCCATCTTCTACCCAAATCGACGATTTTCAAATAAAAACTTTTGAAATTGAAAACGAAAATCTTAACGAAGTTGTTGAAAAGACGGTAATTGAGTTGGACTTCAATTCTTTTGAGGGTGTGGAACCAAATTTAAAATTCGATCTTCCTTTTCTCGATTTTGAAAATTTTAATACAACAACTTTGGATTTTGAACTTGACATACGCAATGAAGTTGTTGATAATCCAACAAAGGAAGACGAATTTAACAAACACGATTTCTTTGGACTTTTCGAAAACGAGTTATCAAATTCCAAAGGGGAAGATTTACATCACCATTTTGATTTCGAAATCAATAATTTTAAAGAAGTTTTCAATGATTAATTTGAATTTCAATTTGGTGAAGATAAACTTGAATTTAAATCAATCGCTATATTACCCCAAAAAATGATCGAAAATAAAACAACTCGTACAATTTTTAATAAAACGACATTCGTTTTTCCAAATCCACATTCGATTCCAAAATCTTTTACAATTTGGTTATCTGCGCTTAAGCTGTGTCTCGCGTACTTAGCGAGACAAATGAATTGGTTTTTGGAATACCGTTTTATTTACTTTTTAACGATATACTTTCTAAGGCTGTGTAAATACATTTCATTTTCTTGTAAATAATAATAAACGTTCCTTTCACTTGGGTTGACTGTGGGGACACAGTCAAAATCAAGTGTGGGGGGATCTCATCTTCTTCTTGATTTTTCATGGTTTATTTTCTTTCCAAAATTCAAAAAATCCAAAAAAAATTCAAAAAAAATCAAAAACATAAAACTTTATATTAAGCATTTGATTTATTTTTAAAGAAATACTATAGGAAAAATATAAGGTTTTGGTTTATTAAATTGAAAATTTTAAAATTTATTTGTCTTAACAAAAATAAAAATGAAGTTTGATTACAAATAACGATAGTTTAATTAGTATACAGGAAGGTTCATATGTGATAATTATGAAATATATCTTAATTGAAAATTTTTGTTTTCAAAAGTGGTTGGTTTAAAGTAAAGGATATAACATTTTTTGTCTTCTAAGTTAAGTGGTGCTAGGATGATTTTACAAAACTCTCTCTTTCCAAAAAAATTTGAAACAAAACATGTAAAAAAACATTTGTATATAAGTAAATATTTCTTAATAGACACCTACGGTCGACAGGTGTACACACTTGTGTATGCACTCACCATGCTCTGTACCTTTCTCACGTAAGCTCGAAAGGCAGTGCATGATCGGTATATCTGGCCTCAGTTTATCTGAGCTTGGTGTATATATAAAAATTCTTTTAATAACGCCTATAGTCGATAGGTGTTCACACTTATGTGTTCACTCGACATGCTCTGTATTCCCCTCACATAAGTCCGTAAGGCGGTGCATGAGTAATATATCTGGCCTCGGTTTATCTGAGTTAGGCATATGTAAATATTGTAAATATCAATAAAATTTTCAAAAAAATAAGATAGAGTAAGAAAATGAAATCCAAGCACCATTTTAACTTATTTTACTTGTTATTGAAAAGAAATGAAAATACCACTTTGATAAATTTTGATAACCAACTAAGGATTCATTTCATAATTACACCGTGTTATCAACCAAAACAACGAGTTAAACTATCGTTTATTTGTTATGATAACTTTGATTTGATTGAAAATTTTGACGAGTAAATGACTAAAAATTTTCAAGGTAATAACCAAAACCTAAATTTAACTTATTCATGTCAATTTAAAAATAAATCGTTCATTTGTAAATATTTTCAAAAACTCACATTCGTCTCTTTGTAAATAAATCTTGCATTTTGTAAATATTTTCATCCTGCATTTGGATTTTTTGGGTAGTATCCGCTGAAAACCTTCACGAGACAACACTTGTCCTACTGGGGACACCCAGAGGTTTAACGGATTGTTGCATACGCTCAATGCAATCGTGCTCCCTATGAAAAAAGATTTATCTTAGTTTTTCTTTATTCAAGGACGAATAAAAAGATAAGTGTGAGGGTATTGATATGCTTGTAAATATGCTAATTTTTACCACCATATTTATTCTAATTAATTTAAATAAATGATCATATTAGCTATTTTAACTTGTTTTAACCAAAATCCATATTAATTCCAATTGTCACATACTCATCTTCATCCAGGGGCAAAATAGTCATTTTTGTGCATAAATTAACTTGAGAAAATTTAATAGAAATTTCCATACTATTTTATAGGAATCGGATTTCAATTACAAATTGTTTCATGAAGAGGATATGCATGCACAAAAAGAACACAAAGGAATGAAGACGGAAATAATTCAAAGTGAAGATCATGGAGGACCCCACCTACACACCTACTTAGTGAACAAATTAGAGGCTAATGCACATGCTTATGGAGTTTATGGCTTCATGTACACTTAAATGATGATTAGTTTCTACTAATGATTACTTGGCATCCATACTTTCACAAGGGTGGTTTGGGTATTCCCCAAATTATGGATTAGGGCTTCATGCTTGTATAAATAACCCCTTATGTTTCATGTAACCTTCCTCTCTCTTAGTCTTTCTTTAGTTTAGTTTAGGCTCAAAATAAAACTCAAAGCTCTCTTTCTCTTTTCATGGCTACTTAGCCATTTCTTTTATGTAATTTTCGTGCAACTTTAATATATTTCTCTTTTCTTCCCTTGTTTATTTTCTTTTCATGTTTGTAGTGTAGATTTACTTTCATGCAAATTAGATTAGTGTTAATTCTTGTTAATTAATTCTCTTCTTTCATTTAGCTTTCACTTTCCTTTCTTTTTTCTTTCATGTTGCAAACTATTTGTTGTTTTAATGACAAATATGAGAGGCTGAACCCTTCAATTTAGGGGTAATGAAGCTCTCTAATTATGTAGCTTCAACTATTTGTTAATTCTTGCTCTATTTTTTGTGCTTAATGATGATGATAGAAATGGTTTACTGGTTGTTTTTGCTTTGAATTTGATAGCATATATTGTTGACACCAAATAGACTATGCTTAAACAATCATTAACACAAGTGCCTCTTCATCAAAATATGATTATGGCATAAGAAAGTAATTTAAAATTCAAATTTTATGGTCTATATTTCTAATCAATAGTTAATAGGCCATACTTAAAATAGATTTCATTTTCTTTGCCAAGTTTCATGAAAGTTAGTAAGTGCTTTAAGGGATGTGTTATAGTTTGATGGTTTATGTTCGCTAATCAATATCAAAAATATGCCATACTTATGATATGCACATTAATTAAAGCACTAATGACCATAAAAGAAAGATCGTGATTTCATATATATTGAACTATGTGATCTGGAGAGTGGATGTATTGTCTAAATTGTCGTTTAACTCTTATATTTGCATCTCTTTTCTTTTAGTTAGTTCATTCTCTAATTCTCCATCTTAACTTTCACTCGACTTTGGTTTAACTTGATTGAATAGAAATTTAAAATCAAACAACTCCCTGCGGATCGATCTGTATTCGCCATGTACGAGAGTACGCCGTGCGCTTGATTAACAGCAATGCAATGAAAATATATACTATGATAGGTAAAACATCAAACTCCACTATAAGTGCTCAATAAACATCAACGAAAATTTGCTTCTATTTGACTACTCTAAAGAGCACCCATGGGAAAAAGGAAAATATAAAACCATGAGTCAGATAAAAGTCTGGGGTGAGAAACTCAAAAAATATGCGACCAACATATAATAGTACTTTTGAGATCGTATGGAATGCCACAAAGGTAATCCCTTAAAAGTACCACCATCTAATAAGTGCATAATATGATACAATAGATAATATCTATACTGTAGAACATAAATAAGAAAATAGTCTGAATAGTTACATTGATTACATTCAACAGCATATTTAGCAATACAAACAAAACCGCTATGGCGCGTTCACATTATGGATTTTCCACGGAGAAGCCTTCAGCTTAAAAACTGAAGCCGATCTCCATGACAGGATCAAAAAATCACTTTCGAGCATCGTATACCTCTAGATAAAATGTATCATAAGGTAAACATAATAGGCCCACCACCTGAACACTTTCATGAACCACGTGGAACCTGATACCAACAACTCCCTACGCGCAACATATCGATAAGCATACTCTAGATATTGGAGTTGATGTACCCCTTTGGGTTAGCTAAACTCAAGATCGTGCATCCTACTCTTTTTTTAGTCATATACCGATAGTGAAGTAATGTTTAGTATCTCTATACACGAGCCACAACTTGAACATATCAGGAATCCCCAAATGGATTCCAGCAACTCGAACAGATCTCAAAACTACATGCGAATTCCAACATCTTGAAAAGATCCACTTCCGAGAGATATAACACATTCTGAGTCTTGAAGTGGTTTTCAATAAGCATAACATTTGCCAATCCTGGTCTCTTCAAGGCTGAATCAACGATTTTTTGATTATCTCAATTTCGGTTCTTTAAAAAGTATGTGAAAGCTAAAAACATTTTCATATGAATGCATCTCCATGACAATTCTCAAAGCGTATGAAGGTGTGAAGCTTTTTGCTACTTCTTAAGTTAATTTGGTCATATTAAACAATAATGTAACGATCGTATATGAAAACCAAGTCTCGTACACCTATCACGTTTCCAACTTTTTCAACTTCAACTATCCCTCAGTCAAAAGGGAAGTCGGTAAGTTAGAGCATTATCGCTCCATTCTTACTCGAACATCGATCTTGACTTTTACAAATAGAATCAAGTCTGCTTTGTTGGATTTTAGTGTGAAGTACACGACTAAACATTTCCATAAGCAAGTAATCACACAAAGCACAATTAATACGCACAAAGCATGATCATGTCATATGAACGACTTTTAATCCCTTTTTATTTAATTAATACTTCATTGATTAAACCTTCTTTCATTTGATTTAAAACTTTTTCCCTTAAATTAAGACTTCTTAATTATTCAAAAACATCTTTCTTTAATTAAAACTTCTTTTAATTAAACGTCTTTATTAATTAAACTCGTTTATTAATTAAGACTTAACTTTTGAATTACACTTCACTTATTTAATTAAACTTTACCTATTTAATTGATCTTAACTTATATAATTAATCTTATTTGTTAAATAAAATTCACTTATTAATTTAACTTCTTATTTATGTATAGATTCAAATTCCCTTTTATAAAAGAATATATTCTTATATTCCAATATTCATTTATGATGTTTATTTGTACCCTATTTCTATGCTTTAAAAGTATTTATATACCTATCTCAAATATCAAATGGTATAAGTATAATAAAAAAATCATTGACAAGATTTACTTACTTTAAAATATAATCAAAGAGGTTAAAAACAAATGTTACTTAAACATCGTTATTATAAACCCCTTCTCTTTTATAAGTTAGATTTTACTTTTCTACCTTTATATAAAAAGATTTCATACTTTTTATTATCTTTAAAACTTCATTATTAAAGGTTTAAGTATTTTCTTAAGGGTTAAAGACAAGTATTATTTAAACATTTGTCACAACAAACCCAAAACCATTTCACACTTAACCATCTTGTTGAAACTTTATTTATGATTTAATTGCATTTAAGATTTAAAAACAATTGTTTCGTTAACAATGTCAACAATAACTCAAAACCTTTTACTTATAATTATCTTTAAAATAATCATTATTAAATATCTGGTTATATTCCAAAGTACAATTAATAATAAAGGTTAAAAACGTATGTTACTAAAACATTGTTTACTACATTCCAAAACCATTTCTATACTTATTGTTAACTTTAAGACATTCATTATAAAGATCAAAGCACACCCACACTTATTAATTAAGTAAATATACTTCTAATTAATTTCACAAAACTATTTATTTTAACTTAAGTGTTAAAATCCAACTTCCTTTATTATATTTGTTTATAAAATATTTAACTTACTCTTTAAAACTTAAATATATACCTACAATATACTTATAAATATGTTTTAGAAACTTATAAAGATACCACGTAAAAATAACTAAGTTTCAAAATTTAATGACAACAAAAAAATACATATGTTTTACTTAAAAACCTTAACTTTGAAAATTCATAATTAATTATTAAAACTATATTTTTAGCTTGAAACTAATTTTAAAATAGGATTATATATGTTAGAAAGTACTTCTAAAAAGATCACGAAGATACTTAATTCTAAACATGATTTTTCAACTTTTAAAGAAAACAAGTTATTTTAACGAATTCTTTCATAGCAACTCTCTCGCTTTAAACATTCATAAACACACTATTACATTACATACAATATAACAAAACATGTATACATCAATTCCTGCCATATTTCATGTTTTAGAGGGATTGCAAAAAAAGTCATAATACATATATGTTGTCATTTTCTTTTAAAAGCAAGAGAGGTCCAAAAAGTTATAACTTGCATTGTTTTTCACTTAACATTTATATTTTTGCAATCAAACATTTATATCACAACATACATTTGCAAGATGGTGAGATAGCTCACCTTAAAACCAAGTTAACAAACATTACAAGCCACTAAAATCAAGGCAACGCCTCCTACCATCACCCAAAGCCCAAACTACTATATTTGCCTTCAAAATCACAAGCCAATACCTCCCCTCATGCTCCACTGCTCACGGGCCAAGGGTTTTTTCCCAATTCATCATCATTCTTTGACTTTTTAGAAGCTAAAGCATGTTTTCTAGATGACATAAGATCTTTGGTAGAGTTTGGTAGTGATTGGAGTTGGTTTGATATTAGTTTAAGAAAGTTAGAGAGGAGAAAGAGAGGACGAAGACATGTTTCAGTTCATTAGTTTGCAATCCAAATGAAAAGAAGTGATTGTGTATTTATAGACTAGAAAAGAGAAATGGAAAACGACCCTTAATCCCCTCTAGATTCTCTCCATGAGCATGCACACCATGCTTCACTTATACACACCATACCTTGTAAAAGTCTTCTCTTGATTTAAGCCATGATTTAGAGGTCCTTTTGTCCTCTTAACTAAACTTGTGTTTTAAATAATTTGATTAAGAACATTGGTGTTTTAAATTGTTATGAATGTTCTCATGTGTTACTATATAAGTTCCAAAGGGTTCGAACAACTTTTGTGGAATAAAAAGTCGATTTTCAGTCACACTATCGTATTTCAATTCTGTAAACATTTTCAAAAAAAGGTTTCCTTCATTAGTTATTATTTAAAAGGAAATTACTAAGGTAATAAAGTCATATTTATTCACATTAAATCCAAAATAGAAATATTTAAATAATTCAAATATTTAAATACGAAGGGTTCAAAATTCCAGGTCATTACATTCTTTCCTACTTAGAATATTTCGTCATTGAAACTCCAACACAAGCAAAAAAAATCAACCATCGCATATCAATTATTAATAAGACTCAAAAATTAACTAGCAAATATAACCATGGTTTGTCCAGTTTCAAGAATCTTCTCATCGCAAAAGGATGATAATAACCTACTAAACGTACCTTTCACTCGACAACCTTAGGTTATTACTTAGTCGATTATTGGTACTACATCTCACAATTCGAAGAGTCCTTTCCCAAATTCTGCATAAGCCAACAAACATAGTATATAAATATACTAAAACTGGTACGATGCACATGGACCATCTGTATGCAACGTCGAATCTGATTACTTGTTTGAACACATAAATTTCACTTGCAAACTAGTATAGATCTTTTGACCTCTTTAGTGCAGACTTCGATCATATTTCTTAATTAGAAACCTCTGTTCTCCTTATATAGCCATATACTATGATAGAAAACTTTGGAATCATATCAACAATGTGTATCAAGTGTTCGCCATCAAGAATCTAGTGAAAAATCCTTGTTCGGAACGATATAAATCACTTCGAAATCATGTATCGAATCCTATATCTCATGCAAATCAATCATATTTAAGTATATTTATTTTACTTCCCAAAGATGTTCAATAAATTTCAAACTTTCTTTAACTTATTACTTTCCAAATTATGAATTATAAAAATTCAACTTTTATTTCAATTTTAAACTTCTTTCAATAAAACTTCAGAGCTAAACGCTAGGTTTCATTCAAATCATTTGAAATAGTAAAATTTACATATATTCTTTTATATATCAAATCATACGTTTTGGGATTAAACCAATAATCATTTCAAACCAATTTCCAAAATATTTTCTTTAAAATTCATAGAAAATATAAATATAGATCGAGCAACACCAAACCAATACAAGGAACTAGACCTTACTAAATAGTATCATACGTCCCTTTACTAAGAAGGGTAATACTCAAGAGAAGTGCTTACCAAATCAAACACATCTTTTACCCATTTTTAATCACTTTCGAGCCACTCGAAATACTATCATAAAAATACTTTATTCTCGAATTGACTTGTCGATTCCGAGTGCAACCTTGAACTCGGACAAATCTTATAACTCTTTTAAAACATTTAATCTTTTTCAAAGTACTTGCAATTAATATTTTTACTATTTACTCTAAAATCTTCAAAAGCAATTTTCAAAAACACCGGGATTTAGGCTCTCAGATTCTCAGTTTAAATTATTTTTAATATCATATTTTGTAAACCATATTTATAAATTCACTTTCTTAATAAAACCATATCATGAATATCAAAAAAATATCTTGTTTTTCTTTTATTTTAAAATAAACATATTTTATTAAAGTTAACTTTTAACCCAAGATTATCATCGAATGCCCTATAATCAAACTGTAAAACTTAATTCATAAGGTGTTTATTTCAATGTTCCCATAATTAACCCTTATTGTAGAAAGGTAAATTACTTATAAACAAAAACAATAATCAATGCTTATAAACTGGCCGAGCATGATTGGGCTAATAAACGAGGGATAAATAATGAACATTATCAATCCCTACATAAATCAACTACATTACCAACTTATACTATATATTACTAATATATATCAAATAGATATACACTCTTATATACATAATATACTCAACTCATGCTAGGGCGTTCCATTACCCTATCTCTTGATGAGTTATATCCAACCAAAGCCTGGGTTCTCGCCTAACCTTCAGCTTTGATACCAGCTATAACGATATGCCTTTTCGAACTCCATATGTCAACACTAATACATCCACGGTATTTACGTGTCAAGCATATAAGTGTCGGAAAGATAGAAAGTTAGGGTAAAGAAAAGAAGAAAAGAAAAGTAACAAGAAAGAGGAGAACAAAAACATCAGAATCTCATAGTGGAATTATAACATATAATATCAAAAATAATACACAGACTAGCTCTAATATACTTACCATTTCAGAGTCACTGATCAGATACCATCATGAGCCTGGATAGTTATAATAGCTTGTCCTTACAATTGCTGATATATATATATATATATATATATATATATAGAGACACGCATACGCATAAAATAATGCAGTAGAAATAATACTATGGTAGGTAATACATCCAGCTCATCTCCAAGAGTTGAATGAACATCAACAAAAACATGCTTTGCTCGTATTACTCAAAAGAGCACTCGTTGGAATAAGAGAAATATAAAACCACAAGTCAAAATAAGTGCGGTGTGAGAAACTCAAGAAATATGTGATCAACATATAACAGTATCTTTAAGACCGCATGGAATGCCATAACCGAAGTCCCTTCAAAAGAACCACCATTAATAAGTATATAAGGTGATGTAATAGATAATGTTTAGGGTGTAGAATACAAATAAGAAAATAGTGGAAATGGTTAAATCGATTACATTCAACAACATAGTTAGGTACATAAACAAAACTACTAACGCACATTTGTATAGTGGATTATGCATGGAGATGCCTCCAGCTTAAAAACTGAGTGGATCTCTATGACAAGGATCAGAAAATACCTTTCAAGCGTCATATATCTCTTGATATATATCATACGGTGAATATAATATGCCCACCGCCCAAACACTTTTGTGAACCGCATAGAACCCGATACCAATAACTCCCCTTACGCAATATATCAATAAGCATACTCTGGATACTGCAGTTGATGTAACCTTGGGTTAGATAAACCCAAGGTTGTGCAACGCTGTGCAATTAAAGCGCTCAGCGGATTCAATGCGGTGGAGGTGCAAAAAGTCATAGCGGGGATACAGCGAGGATATAGTGGGATATAACGGATGACTCTAAAATAGCATATAAACTCATACTTAATATTTTTACAAATATATAAATGGTAATTAAATAAAAATTTAATATTTAATTGAATTATAATTTATACATAAATAATTTTAAATAAAACATGTGCTAATATATTATACATAAACGTAAAACTATTATATAACATAATTTAATTTAGTAGAATATTAGAGTTTCTATTTCTGATAATATCTTAAAAATTCAATTAAATAAATTAATTTCATAATTTTTATAATGTATAAATATCATTTTTCAATTCATTTCTGTTAAAGAAGATATAGCGAAAATAACAGAATATAGTGGGAATAATGGGATATAGCAGAAACAATGGGGCTTAAAGCGGAAAGGCTATATTTAGGGCTATATGGAAAAATCGTAGCGGTAGAAATCCGCTATGAGATATAGAAGGGTTATAGTGGGATAATAGAGGGTCATTAACTACACATGTGCAACATACTCTGTCTTTGGTCATATACCAATGTGAAGTCACATTCTGCATCTTTATACACGAGCCATAACTGGAATAGATCACGAATTCCTAAATGGATTACAGCACCTCGAATAGATCTCGAAACCACACATGGATTCCAGCATCTCAAAACAAATTCACTTCTAAGAGATAGAAAGTCTTGAAGTAGTTTTTCAGTAAGTAGAACACTTAACGATCCCGTTCTCCTCAAGATTGAATCGATGAATTTTCAATTAACTCGATTCTGGTTCTTTAAAAAGTATATGAAAACTAAAGACATATCATACAAATGCTCCTCCCTAGGGTTCTCTAAGTGTATGAAGCCATGAAGCTTTTTGGTACTTCCTAAGTTAATTTGGTCATATTAAAGAACAATGAGGCAATCGCATATGGAAACCAAGTCTCCTATACCTATCACATTTCCAACCTTTTCAACTTCTACCATCCATCGATCAAGAGTGAGGTTGGTAAGTTAGAGCACTATCGCTCTATCCTTACCAAACATCAATCTTGACTTTCACAGATTGAATCAAGTCTAATTCATTGGCTTTTAGTGCTAAGTACATGGCTAAATGTTTTTCATACGTAGGTAATCACACAAAGCACAATTAACACACATAAAGCATAATCAAGTCACATAAACGATTTTAATCCCTATTTTATTTGGTTTATCTCATTAGTTAAATCTTATTTTATTAGTAAAACTCATTTATCTAATAAAACTTCTTTCTTTTGATTTAAACCTTCTTCCTTCAAATTAAGACTTCTTATTGGTTTAGATACATCATTCTTTAATTAAAACTTCTTTTAATTAAACATCTTTATTAATTAAACTCAATTATCAATTAAGACTAAATTTTCTTAATTAAACTTAACTTATTTAATTCAATTAACTTATTTGATTCAACTTTACTTATTTAATTAATCTTCTTTGTTTAGTAAACTCCAGTTATTAATTAAACTTCTTATAAATTAAAACTTGAATATATATTTAAATTCCCGTTATAAAAGAAGATTAATACTTGTATTCCATTATTCATTTATACTATTTATTTATACTCTTTTCTATGCTTCAAAAGTATTCATATACTTATCTTAAATGGTATAAGGTGTTAATACCCTAGGTATTGATTTTGATGATAACAACCACATAAATATTACTACTTACGTATCTTCGAGTTATGCAGTCATATCAGATATATTATGGAGACATTTACAGAGATAAACAAGAATACAGTGGAAGCAAATGAATTATAGAAGAAAGTTAATCAGAGCAATTGAAGAACTGAACCCAATTAGAGAAGAATGCTAAAGCATAAAGGTGTTTGAAGTGATGAGAAGTTGGTTGAACCTTAGAATCTCTTGTTAAAGATCTCATGGCAATTACACTTCAAGGTCATCAACCATTGACCTCAACCGAATCACAAAAATCCACAAATATAAGGTAATTTGAAATGCTGAAAATTTACGACACTTATTAGTGTTGCTGTTCATTTTGCAACACACCCACGTCGACATGGTGGGTAGGGGGATGTCGACATCCTAGCAGTTTTCAGAATTTCAAATTTTAAATGAAGGGAATTTCACTCCACCTCTTCACCAAAAGACACGCCTGTTCAACCACTATATAAAGTTTGAAAACGAATTTTAACATAAAGAATTCTTATTTTCTCTTACTCCTTTTTCTCCAAACATTTGCAAAAGAAATCCATTGCATACTCTTTCAATCTCCTTGCAAATCGATATTGTTTCACTCCAATTCTTCACTGATTTGCAAACCACACAATATTAGAGTGTTGTACTTGAATTCACATCATTCTCTCTCCGATTTCATCCTATTCCTCAAAGAATTCAAAGATATATTGCCATTAGAGGTCTATAGGATCATTGTATAGAATCTGCAAGAATCTTTATTGAAGAATGAGTGGAAGAAGAGGACGAGATAGGAGACAGGAAAGTACCATTTCAGCTGGTCAAAGCCCTGCAACGACAGATATTCCTATTCAATCTCAATCAAATTTGGGTGATCTACATCGAAGCTTTTCTAGACATGGTGGAAAGCCGTTAACAGACAAGGAAACCGTTATTGAAGCACAAGCCTGGATTCGATCGTGCGAAAGGATTTTCAAGGGACTAAAACTGGAAGATGATCAGATGCGATTGATAGCTTCTTGGCAGCTCCAGGAAGAGGCTTTAATTTGGTGGGAAATAGTTGCATTGGATGAGCCGGCGGATGAATTTACTTGGAGTCGTTTCAAGAAAGTGTTCGAGCAGCGATATATGACGTCTGCTGGTATCTCTAGAATGTACCAGGAATTTGTGGATTTGAAGCAAGGAAGCTTATCATTTGAGGAATACTTAAACAAATTCAATGAATTATCTCGATTTGGTCCACAATTGGTGAATACACCGTTAAAGAAGAATGAAAAGTTTATACGGGGAATGAACAAGGAGTTTCAAGAAAGGATGACTACTCACGTTAAGGAATCGTTTTTTGAATTAATTGATATGAGTTATAGATAAGATACTATGGATAAGCAAAAAGATCCGAAGGAGAATGGAAATACAAGTAATCTGAATTGGAGGAAAAAGAAATTTGGTAAGAAACCGAGAAAAGATAAAGGAAAGAGGAATATACAGAAGAAAAAGGTGAAAGGTGTTACTTGTTTCAATTGCTTGGAGAAAGGCCATTACTTGAAAAATTGTAAGAATCCCAGGAAACAAGGAATGAGAGAGCCATTTATGAAGCCAGAACAGGAATCTAGGGAATGTTTTTACTGCCACAAGCCGAGACATAGGATCATGAATTTCCCAGCACTGAAGCAAGCTCAAGCAGCGAGGGCGTATGCAATCAAAGGTTATTCTTCAAACTCAAAAGCTGATTAAGGAAAGAAGTTTTATAAGGTAACCTTCTCGTTTACGAATAAATTGTTCGAATTTGTTCGACATGTGAACTACCCTTAGTTTTATTTCTCAACGTAACGACCCAATATTTTCAACCATTCGCATCCGCACATGTCGGACTTGAATTGTTCAAAATACCGCGTTGTAAATAAAATTTGGCAAATCTCAAAATATACAGTAAATAATTAATCACAGAATCACAGACACAGAATCAGAATACTCGCAGCGGAATTTAAAAATACTTAGTGGTTCATGAAGCCACTATAAATAGTCTCAATCAAATAAAAATTACATAGTCTTTAATCCAAATATAGTTTTAAATCATCAGTAGAACAATCCAAATGTCCACTAGTCTTGATTTCATAAATTTAGATAAAGAACTGGAAGGGAAGTTTGCCAACAGCTTGAAAGTGATCTACAGAAATCCTAGCTCCGGGATGAAAACTGAACTGCAACTCAGGCTGACCCGAGCGTAAAATAAAACATAAACACTCGAGTCAGGACATACATACTTATATAGTGTAAGCTAATTCAAGTGTATTGTAATATAGAGCAAGTAACTTAAAGGATGCTTGGGACCGCCCATCCTCTAAGGTTCCGTTAAACTATTTACTATGTAGTAATAGTCGCTATTATAATAATGTCTATTAGTAAAATAAACTTACTTTTAAATAGCGTTAAGGCTTTACATTTTCCACCTTAACACGTAATATATTCCCATAGTCTATACAGTACCGTAATCTCCCCCGTACTGGGCGTCGTCAGAGGGCACTCCATAGGTATAGTACAAAACCAAAATCGTATAAGGCGCGCTAGGGTAGGTGACACGGCACAACTAGGCAATGCCAGGGTAGATATACCAATTACGCTTCCGGACCGATGGAAACGCGCAGCACGCAGCTGCCGCCCACCTCGAACAACACTCCCAAATCAAAGGTGCGCACCAAACAATCACAAAAGCAATAGAATGGCATACGAAGAAGTGCGTCCGATCAGAGGTGCTACCTCATTAATCCATCAATCGCTCCTGTTTTAGCCACCTTATGCCAACTCACGGGAGTCGGGTCCACGTATTTACCTCAAGAAAATGTCACCACCATCCTACTTCATTCTGGAATCTCCACTGCGTATACGGTTGTTAAAGTGGTTTTCGGTATCGACAGAGAGTATGCCAGATATTCTATCCCGGTCTCTTTAACAACCAAACGTTAATATAACCCGTGGTTACAACTTTTAGAAAAAATGGTATTTATACTTTAAAAAATAAATTTCAAATACATTTCAATATCATAATATCCTTTCAAACATCATTTATTTAAACATCAGTCATTTCATTTAATATAAAATACCATTTAAATCTATTCAATTTATTTAGGAATTAATTGCCTTTCAACTCACATTTAAAAGTTAAATTCTTCCATTAAAAACCATTTAAAGTCAATTCCTTATTCTTATTTATTCATATTATATTCCAAAATTTAAGCTTTTTTTTTCCAAAGATTATTTCCATAAATTTTATTAAAACAATCAAAATTCAGTTTCTGTAGCACTTATAAAATGCTACCTAAAGTTATAGGTTAAAACGGTCTATTTACAAAAGACAGCATTTAAGTGCTGTAATTTATTAACTTAACCATTAAGTTTTAAATTCCCAAAATAAAACTTAATATCAATTATTTTACTTAACTAAAATATCACTTTTAACAAAAATTCAGAATTTTACAAAATAAGTTATACTCCAAAATTTTACATAAACATTCATTTATTTAACATTTGACTCATTCAAAAATCATTATAAATAAATAAAAAAAATCCTTCAAATACATTTAAACCAGAAAATTATAAACTTTCTATTTAAAAATATTTTTTTAAAACATTTCAAAAAAATATTATATAAACCACGGGTCTGTATATAGTTTTCTAGCGTAGGTCAAGTGATACGGATATATATAATTTCGATGCGCAATTTACAAAAACCCCGGGTTCTATCATTTCAAACCCGCAATCCCAAGTTAAATATTTAAAATTAAACAATTAAATAAATAAATGAATAAATAATTATCGTACAGGCCTATCATTTCAGCCTATAACGATCTCAAATTTACAGGGAACTTGCAGTGATGATTTAACAGTAAATAAGCATTAAATAGTATAACTACAATAATATAAAATAAATAAACAACTGATGATGTGTCAATTAATAATGGGGTTTAACATCATACGCTTATATCACAGGCAGATAAAATTTAAATAAAAGTTTACAATTACACTTGTGATAAATTCACAGATATATAGGTATGTTTGTCTGGTGAGAAATACTCACCTGAATGCTGCAGAAAGTTTGATTTCCAACGATGGTAACACTTGGAAAAAAAAGAAAACGCACAAAAGCACGATCAAACTGATGCAGAGGCTGCGACCAGATTTATATTTCGAAAAGGGAACGAATCAAAACTAAGAAAAATTTTAACCTGAAATTCTCAAAACAAAAGGGAACGAATGGAAATAAATTCGCCCCATAGGCTCGACTACTCCACCACACGGTTAGACTACGTTCTCAAAGCTCGGTTCGAAATTTTTGCCCGTTACTTACTTTCACCCCTTTTTATTTTCACAAGTGGCGGAAACACTAATAATTTAAATCTAATTCTCGGCATCATAAAATAATTTTATGCGCATAACGTTGATAATACATATACACTCATAATACTAATTATATGAACACTTCTTCACTAGTACAAAAACCCTCCTATAGCCGATTCTTATATTTGCTTATTCAATTATTATTATTAATTATTTTCCTTCTCTAACTACTGTTGCAGCCTAGTTTGGACACTTATGACCCACACGCATACTTTCTCATCCATTCATATTTTTTTTATTCTACTCTATTATATTTTGGGTTAAGTTTAAATTTTATTTCTAAAATAAATTAGTCAAATTCACTACTGAAAATCTTGAAGGATGGCTAGATGACATAAAACCTTAGTTATCAGTTTATGAAAAAATTTCATGCAATTTTATTTAGAGGAGAGGCTGACATCAGTGGTAAAGGAGGAGGGCGGGGATATAGTGGTGAAGGAGGAGTCATAGCCTAAGGTGGTGGAGTTTTAAGCCTTTGCGTGAACAAAAAAAAGAGAAAAAATGGAAATAAAGAAGAAGAAAGCAAAGGAGGAAGAAGGAAAAATATAAACATAGGCCATACCTGATGCTGCATGCGAGAAGAAGCTAAGATGAAATGAAAAATTATGTGAGGCTTGAATTTATAGGAGAATATTGGGTTGCTTTGTATGCAAGGAAATGGTGAATGAGATCAGGGAACAAATATATGTAGAGGTTATTGATTTTTCCAGAGGAGATTTTTTTTTCCGTGAATTAAGTGTAGATAAATGGTAAGGTAGGATAAATTTCGAAGCTAAAATGCACATTCTTTTTGATTTCTTCTCAGAGGATATTTGCGTGATTTAAGGTGAACAAAAATAGGAAGGAAATAAATTTTTAAATTAACTGCACGGTGGCTTGGATTTACACAAAGAAACAGACAGGAATATTAGGCAACATTTGTACACGTTTATTTTCTTCTTTAAAAATTTTGAAAATAATTATGTTTATTAAAAAGAAGAAACGGTAAAGTTTTGGCAAAGATTTTATGACAAATTTAAACAGATATTGAATGCGTTGATAAATTTTTGGCAAAGATAAAATTTTGATTTGAACGTGTAAAAGAAGGAAGCTGCACGATTTTCCTTTGATTTTTCAGAAATCTCGTTCTACAGGTGAGGAAATAAATTTCTTTCATTGATTGCAAACGTTTCCAGTGGCAAGCGTTTTATTTTGTAAATGCATTCTTATGTGCACGAATTTAGGAAGAGGAAAAACAAAATATCTAGGAAATATTTGCTCTTGCTTTAAATAAGAAGTAAATGTGACTGGGGTGGAGAAACAGCAAGAATTTATTGCTGAGAATGGTAAAAGGAAATCACAGATTATATACCTTTTAACCAAATAAAGTTGTACATGGATTTGAAATTTTTATAATCAGCATTGATTTATAAAGAAACGGCAAAGTTTTACTAGACAAAGATTTATACCAAATTTAAAGCAAATTGAATGCGTTGATTTTTATTATTAATACGTTTTCCTATATACGTTATTTATACCATTAAATATCGTACCCTCTTAAATGCGAAATTATCAGTTTATTAATATGCTATAAATTCTTAACATTTATTACTAAATTAAAAAGTCAAAACTTTGGTTACATCTCTCCCTGGTTCTTATTACCATTAAAAGGCAATTTATTATCCAAATGGACCAAATATTACAAATTTTTAAAGCAAGTATATAATCCATTTTTTTTATTAAAATTCCCATTTAGAGTTATCCTTAAACAAAGTGAAACTTTCATTTATTATTTAGCATTTTGGAAATGATTTGATCAAATTAAAATATATATAAATTGGGAAGTAAATTTTACTGGAAAAAGAAAAATAAACGTAAGAAATATGGGTAAAGAGAAAAACGCATATGAAATAGGCAAGCAGATAGGAGAATGGATACTGCGCATGACTGAGATTTAGGAGAAAATTGTTTTTTTGAAAAATGCAAGAAATAAATTTTGTTGAATGGAAAAAAAAATCTATGGAAATCAAATTTTTAAAGTAATGCGTTGAATTTAGAGGCAACATACTTGATTTGAACGCTAGAATATTCCTTCCCTCTAAAAACACATGCCATTGATAAATTTACTCATTTACACTAAGGTCATATTTTTAAGAATGTGTACCATAGCCATAATATTTTATGCCCAAAATATACCGAAATAACGGATTAAAATTCTATACGTTTTCTTATATATATACGGTATTTATTCCCTAAATTTACACGCCCTTTAAACGCGTAATTACCCAGTTCATGTATACACTATAAAAATTTAAAATTTACTACTTAAATGGAATAAAATTTGTTTACATTTTTTCTTCTGATCTATTTACCATTGACAAAGAAATGTATTATTCAAAATATTACTTAACTTTAAAAGGTAGATAATCCATTTTATAGCTAAGGTAAAAATTATTGTGTTGTTTTAACAGTCCAAAAAAATAGAAAATTGGCGAACGTTTATAAAATTGAACAAAGAAAAGTGTTGATTCTTAGAGTAAAGAAACGGAAAAGAATATTTGATTTGAACGTTATTGAAAAATCAATGGATTTTATTTATTAAATATAAGTGGAGTCAACGGGAAGAAAATTATTCATTTCCCACTTAAAATGCATGTATACTAATTTATTTGATTATTTATATCCATGGTAATAAATTTAGACGCGTGAAAAACCGATGCAAAACACGCGCCCAGTTTCATAATAAAAGTGACGCTTTTTAAATTTACGCGTTCTCTTATGTAGTAACTATACGTTAAAAATATTGCATCAATAATATGCATTTTAAATGCGTAATTAAATAGTTTATTTATACACTAATTTTTTTTTTCAAATCTTATTTCTTAGTCAAAACTTGATTTTGCTAGAAATTAAGTTATTTACCATCTTTGACAAAAAACCCAAATTCCCAATTAAAGTTAACTCTTAACCACGTCAAAATTTCAGAGATCTTATTATTTAATTAAAAATTTGGTCAATTGTTTTTTTTATAATCACTTTAAAATTTAGATTTTTATATAATAAACCCCAAAGTTTTAAAAATACAAGTGAAAAATACTTGTTAAAAATTTGGGTTGTTACACTCAACAAATCGTAAATGTGTTAAATCTTGAATCTGAAATCGTAATCGAATCTATTTTTGTCTATTTCGTTGGGTTTCGATATATTCTACGAATGGTTAGTTATCCCTTCGAACTAACAAACCCCTGTATACTTCGTAGATCAGATAACCCAATTGTTTCATAGTTGATTGAGTTTGTTCTCATATCTATTGTTGATATTCTGATTTGGTAAGCCAAATGAAGAATAAACATTCGGTTTGATCTGAAAAAAATATTTCTCTATCTTTCATCTATCTTTGTCATCTCCTTGGCAAATTTCGGGGACGAAATCTATTAAGGGGGAATCTGTAACGATCCCGATTTAAAGACGAATTTAATTTGTAATTTAATTTAAATTTTGGGTTAAATTGTGGATCTGTTTGAATTTTTCAAATTAATAAGGTATATATACTTATTTGTTTTAGAATTTGGATTTGAAACTCAATAAATATTTTCAGTTGAATTGGGTTATAAAATAAAATTTCGATTTGGAAATTCAAAATGTATTCAAAATGGATTTTCTTTAAAAGGTTATAAAATGTTTAAAATAAAAACTACCTATCAATATTAAATATAAGTGTAAAATATAAAAATAAAATATATGTTATAAACTTAATGTTTGATCGTTAAACTATAAATAGAAATAAAAATTCACGGATTTATGTTAATAATAAAATTTATATGGTCATATGGCAGCATAAAATCAAACTATAAAATAATAACAAATGAAATACATCTAGAATTATATGTGAGTTATATGAAGCACAAAGGCAAAGAAAAAAACCAAACAAATACGTACATATAAAGGACAAGAAGATAGGTAAAAATGTACATGTATAAAGAACAAAAAGAAAGAAAAAAAATATCTATGTAATAAAGCTTACAAAAGAAGATAATGAAACAAAAGAAAATATCTGCAAAACAACAAAACTGCATATATAAAATCAAATGGATTGTATGGAAACAAAATAGGACACATGCATTTAATAACATCTTCTCAAGCACACCATATATATCATCTCAGCCAAAATAAGAAAAGAAAAAAAATCTTTAGTCAAATAAAAGAAAAAATCTTGTTTAGTCAACAAAAGAGGCAAGGAAAAAAATCTGACCCCAAAGATGAACTCATACCAGTTAAAGCCTTCACTTATACACACTGTTTTCTCTATATCTATATCTTCCTATACTTGTTGTTCATAAGGAAAGAAATTAAGCAAACCAGAGAAAAAATAAGAAGCATCATTCAACTCAAAAGAAAGCAAAACAGGATTCAAAGAAAAAAAATCAATCTGCAGTTTTCAACAACAAAGTGTTCTCTGTCATCTTCTCAAAACAGTGAGCAAACCCCTTCTTTTTGATCCCAAACTTGAATATCCTGATTTCTGTGCTTGCTACTTGAAGTTTTTTTCATGATAACTGTTTATGTAGTTGTTAAGTTATGCTAACATGTATATGTACATGAAAATGACTGTGCATGTCATTGTTTTGATCCTCTGTTTGAATTGCAAGCATGGTCATCTAATACAAATTCATCTCTCCTCTATTGATTTCTCATAGACTTAGGATTTTAAACAAATTATGTTTGATTTAAACTTAAAATTATAAGCCTGGAATTTGTTTGAAGCTGAATAGTGTAACATGGATTTCGCATATCAATTTTACAGTAAAAAAAGGAAAATTTTATGTTAAATTCGAATATTTATATTTGTTGATTTGATTTTATATCTTGAATAAACATTCGAAAACAATATTTTTAAAACAAATATGATGATTTTTAGCTACGTGTGTACGGTGCAGTTCGGAGATGAACCAGAAAAGCATTTTTTATCAATTTCTGATGATTAAACAAATCCTGGATGTTGAAATTTGTTTTGAAGCAAGCTTGATGATCTACGAAGATGGGAAAAATGTCAAAAAAAAATTCTATTGCATGAATTAAGAGGACGAGGTCAATTTAGGGTTTTGTGAGGTGTTTTGGTGGTCAATGTTCTCGGGTAATGGCGAAGTGTTGGATGGATCGGAGGCGATCGCATGTGTAGGGAATGTTGCTGGAGGTCGTGTCGAAGATCGGGGTCGGTTGGCATGAGCTCCGGTGGAATAGATCGCCGTTGGCGAAGAATTTTAGCCCTGGGCCAGTTCAAGTTTTGGGGGTCGAACGACTCAATTTTGGTTTCCGACGAAACATTGGGTTTTGGGTGTTCGCGATGCTTGGGGATGTCGTCGATGACGTGTTGATGGCTCGACGTTGATCAGTGTTGGTGAACGTGCTTGTGCACGTATATGTGCAAACGTTGTATCGGGTGGTTTTCGTGTTTGGGGAGGAAGAAGGTCCAACTCGAAGTGTGCCTCAGGAAATTTACGTGTTCACTCGAGTTTTAACTCGAAGTAAGATTTTGATGCAAGACTAAAGTGCATATAAAAATTTTTAAATTGAAAATTTTGGGGCACTCGGGTTAATTTTTGGAAGAACTCGAAGCAAGACTCGAGTTTGTCAGGGTTTAGCTCGGGGGGCACTCGGGTTGGCTGAAAGTTTTATGTTTTCCAGTATTAACAACTTTAACAAAGTAGTTAAATAAATTTCTAAAATTATTTCTTCTGTAAATGATGATTTTATTATTAAGATAGAAAGTATAAATGTAAGATTTAAAAAAAAGACACATAAGTTTTAAAATTATATTTTTAACAAGTTTTTTAAAATAAAACTTAATAAGTGATTTAGGAAAAAAAAATCAAATGTTCTAAATTTTTAATTTAAAAGTAAGTAATTTATATTGTTAATGATAATCAAGTAATTAATAATTTATGATTAAGATTAATAATTATGAATAATTATTATAAAGGGTAATTAAGAATGGATAATTAATTTAAAATTGTAATTAATTAAGTGACTAGAGATTAGTCGATTTGAAATTAAAGATTTGATTAATTCACAATTAAGGGTTTAATTTATTTGTAATTAAGAATTGTAAATTAGATAATTAAAATTAATTAATTTATCATTAACAATAGTTAATCATTGATTTAAATAAATCAACAAAAATAGTTATGTGGTTAATTCTTTTAAATCACCTTCACCTTAAACTGAAGATGATTGACTATCATCAGATGTTGTGTACTGCATTGATATTTCTGTTTGTGATTGTAATACTATGTGATGTGGATTGTCTTATGCTGAACTGTGATTTGTGGTTCGTTTCTGTATGTATGTGAAAAACCCCTTTGCCCGTAAAACGACATTTGAATTTCGATGCGACAGGGAGACGAATTCTTAGTTGGTTATCCGAAACCCACATCGAATTGTGATGATGAATCTTTGTGATTAATAAATTTACTTTATCTATGAATCTGTGAATGAAGATAAGCGTTATGGGTTATAACGCTTATCGATATATCTGTGATGATTGATGTTGTGCACTATTGTGTAAAACCCCTGGACTATACTATATACACACAATATGGATTGTATGTGGAAATCGGTTAAGTCACAAATATTTGAATTTTTAAAATAGTTTTGAATTTGAATTTTAAATTCAAATAGTTTTGGAAATGGAATTGAATTAAATATAAAGAGCTTCTGAAAAGGGATTTCAAAGATAAAAGTTATTCTCAATTACTTAGTTGAGATTTGAAATTTGAATAATTCGATTTAAATTGGAATTCAATATTTGGAATTGAATTCTAGATTTGGTATTTATGATTTAAAAATGGTATACAAGTTTATATGGGTTTTAACCCATTTTTAAAGTGTTGTTTTGGGAATTTGAATTAACCCCAAAGATGTTAACTTGTATAAATAAAATCGAATTTTTCGAAATGAAAACAGTTTGTTTTCAAACAATAAAGCTTTCATATGAGTAATGAACTTCTAATTTATATTAAAGGAATTCTAAGTTTGAATTGAAAAAGTTTTCCAAATTATGGGTGAATCTTTGAAAACGAGTTTTGAAAGCTATAAGCTAAATCTTTGATTTAAAGATTTAAATGAATTAATCCAATTGAAATGGAAGTTGTTTTGAAATCCGTGAATGGATCTTTGTGAAACTAGGTGAACTTTGTGAAATGAATCTTTTTGTTTAAAAGATTTGAAATGGTAATTGGTTTAAACCATTTGAAAGAAAGTTGGAATTATTAAGTTGTGACTTAATTGAAATCCCATATCCATATGTTTTTAAATATTGCGCTCATTATTCGGTTTAGCCGGAAGAGGACCTTTGTGTCATATAACCCATTTCGAATAATGATACGTCATTATGGATAGCATTTGAAGACCGGTGGTGAAGGCCGGGTATTTGTGAGAACGATAGGATGACCTATTGATTGTCTCTGCACTGAGTAGATACGGTATAGAGATTTCCTAAGTGATGGGAAGTCCGATCGGGATTGTGAATACTCGGATTGCAAGGGCTTCTTCGGAAGTGCCTTCATTTTGTTCGAACCCGGAACAGACTCGTATGGTTGTATGTCTGACATTACACTTTGAGATATAAAGCAGATTTCTTTCAAATACATATCTGTTGGTGGTGGAGAATTTATTCTCTTAGCTTAACACCCTTCTCTATGACGTACGAGCTCAGAGGTTATGTAATTGAAGGTTATCAGCAATATACTCCCAATTTGGCAGTGTGGCATGCTAAGTGTTGCTGTGTGTTGATGATCATTGGTTGATCATTTGTTGATCAAAGCATGGCTTTTGTGTAAAGCGTAGCTTTGTGGATGAAACCTCATCGAGCCCCACAAACCGGTAATGGTCGAAACAGAAAAGATGCGATAAGGTTTCAGGGGTAGCTCCCCTAAGGTGTGACCATTCCTTCTGGAAAAGGGTAGTATCATGGTATGGAGCCCAGATACTAACTCATGTGGGCACTGTAGTATACTTATTACTGTGTGATGTTGTTGGTATAGAGGATCCTCGTATAAAAGTCCCAAAGGACCGGGGGTGGCATATCTTTAGGTATTACTCCCGGGCAGGGAGGAAACCGACCTTGTGTTGGCAGAGAACTGGGTAAGTTCTCGAGGTGTCCCTCCAGAGGCGTTCCCATGTAGCAATAGGAAGTTCCTTAGCCTAACCATTTGTTGGAAGCCAAACAAAACAATACGAGCCTTGTACGGTTTTAGTTGTAGAACCTGCCATTTAAAATGGTAGCTATAGCAGGCATAATATAATGGTACCTATGCTGGCTAAGATTAATATTATACTTTCGAAATGTTTTCCACTATGCACTCATAATAATAATATCCAAATGTTTTTTGCGTAGTAAGCATGTTTGACTATCATAAGGAGAAATCTCCTCCATGTGTGCGATTGCATGGTGTGTGTGCGCCGGAAGGCCTTATGGTAGTTTCATTTTCCAAAAAGCGTTGCGGATTTTCAAAAATATAAATCCTTGTGTTTATTTTGAAAACCAAATGTTTTGTTTGCTCACACCAGTCCCATGACTGACTCGGAGTTTATTGTTCCTTTCCTAAACTCTGGGTGCCCACAATTTTCCACACGGGCAGTCTAGAGTTGGGTTTTTCAGATAGTCAGGTTTAGTAGATTATCTGGAGCTAGTTCAGTCCTTGGTGTACGAGACTTGCTTGTCTAGGTGCAACAGTGATGGTGAATCGAGCTTGAAGTTTTGGAGCTCTAGCTTTGGAGCTTTTGGATCAGAGTTGCAGTATTGGATTCTGTGGAGACTTATCTCATATTGTATCGTGTTCCGCTGTATTCTGTGTTGTATATTCTCGGATGTTGATGATTATCATTGTACCAAATTGATGTATTGGATATTGTATTCATGTTGTATCAGTGATATCATCTTCTATTTCCACTGTGTTATTTATCATCTAATGGCAAGCTCCGGCGATACGAATTTGATGTTGTTTGTCGGACATCGAGTTTGGGTCATGACAAGTGTATACACAAGTATGTACATCTATTGACTATAGGCATTATTAATAAAATAATTTTCATATACATACACCTAACTTAGATAAACTGAGGCCAGATATACCAATCGTGCACTGCCTTTCGAGCTTACATGAGAAGAGTATAGAGCATGGCGAGTGTACACACTTGCGTGTGAACACATGACTCTTGGTGTTAATAAAATATATACATACATATATATATATATATAAACATATATATTGTTTGTTTGTTTTTTTCATATATATACATATATATTCTTTTTGAAGAGAGAGTTTTGTAAAATCATCTTAGCACTATTTAACTTAGAAGATAAAAAATGTTATACCCTTTTCTTTAAATCCACCGCTTTTTTAAACAAAGATTTTCAATTAGGATATACTTCATAATTATCACCATGAATCTTCATATACTAGATAAATCATTGTTACTTGTAATCAAACTTTATTTTTATTTTTGTTGAGACAAATAAATTTTCAATTTAATAACCAAAACCTATCCTATAGTGTTTTTTTCAAAAGTGTAACACCCCAGATTTTTGATAACATTATTTAAGAGATTTAGTTAGATAAACTAAATAAAATAATGTGTTGATGAGGGGATTGAGATTTGATTTAATTAAGGTAGTCATGTCGTTTTAAACTAATAAACTTTATAAAGGGTTAAAATGAATTAGAGGAGGGGTATTATGGAAAAGAAGCCATTCCTATATTGTCTTCCTTAGGCCATGTATTCCAAACACACGGTCATTATCATTTTCAAAATTTTAAAAGCTTGGCCTGCCACCATTAACAAAGGAAGAAGACGAGAAAATAAAAAAGAAGCTTAAGGAAACCAAATTCAAACCAAACTCATTCAAATCTCAAGCTCCTTAATCAATATTGCAAAGGTGAATAATGTTTACATCTCTAAATTTTTAACGTTTTGGTTTTAAGGTTAATTCCGAATGATTTTGCAAATGTTTGCCATGTTTTCGAATAAAAAAAGATTATATATACGTGTTGATGATTTATGTATGTTCATATAGATTTTATGACATGTTTTAAGATGAAAACCTACTAAATGACATCCGATAGCCTTTGGAATTTTTATGATGATCTAAAAAGTTATTTTAGAGATAGGTTTCAATTTTTAGAATTTTCAGAATTTTCGTGGATTTGTGATAATTTTCTAAAGAAGAAAAGGTTAATTTGGATTATAAAAATTATTTACAGGTAAAATAATGTTGTTTGGATTTGAAATTTTTATATGTTGAAGAGAACATATTAATTTACTTTCTGCAATTTTTCCAAAAATTATCGAGGTGTTTTGATGGTTATATAAAATTGTTTAAGGTGTGAGACGTAAATGTTTTATATAATTATAAAGGAGAAATGAGCATTTAAAATTATTCAAATTTCCAAATATGGAAGGCCGACGGCAATTTTCGAATATAAAATTCTGGCAAGCAATCAGATTTAGACAAACAATGCAGGTGGGGTATAAAAGAACTATTTTAAATGGTATTTTCACTATTTCAACTCTTTCGGCAAGAGCTTCCGTCTTAATTCAAGATCTTCCCACAAAGTTGAAAAGTGTCAAACCTTTCAGTGGGTCAAATACCAATGCACATGGTATCGGCAACTGGTACGTAGTGAATTAGACAAAGTCGAAAGGTTTAGAGACAAAAGGTTATAGCTTTTGAAAGAGATAAAGTTTTGTTTTGGTTTAAAGAAAATACGCCTGCTAGCTTTCGAAAAAAGAACTTTCGAAATTGTCAAAAGGTTTCATTTTGTTTGCTTTCTTGTTTTAAATGAAACCTTCCAACAAGGTCGAAAGGTATAGCTTTCGATAAGGTCGAAAGCATATTTGCCGCTTCCTAACCTTTCGACAAAGATGGAGGCAAAGGTTATCTTTTGTTTTCTAAAACTTGCCACCCTCTCTATTGATTTCGAAGGGTTGGTTCCAACACAAACACTTTATTGTTTTCAAATGGTTTCGAAAGATTTTATAAAGGTTTCCAATGTTTTTATTATTCCTTTGCATGACCTAAATGTTTTAAGTCGAAACATTTTAAAGGTTTTAAAGTATTTAACTTTGAATGGGTTTAAAAGGTTTCTACTGTTTTTAAATTAAATCCAATGTCTTCGAAAGGTTTTGAGTTCAATGCTTTTGAAAGGTTTATTATATAGAGGAGGTACCCTAGGCTTTCGACAGAGTTGAAAGGTGAAACCTTTCGACTAGGTTGAAAAGAAACTTTCCGACAAGGTCGAAAGGTAGTGCTTTCGGCAAGGTCGTAAGGTATTGTTTTGTAATGTTTTCAAAAGGCTAAGGTTTAAAGGATTTATAAGGCATATGTCATATGTTTTAATAGCCAAAAAATTTAAATTAAAAATAACTGCAAGCGCACGACGTACAATTCTAGTACATGGCGAGTACGGATTGATCCAAAGGGAATTATATTGATTTTAAAATTCTATTCAATCAAATTAACCAGATTTGAAGTTGCATTAACCTAAAAAAATGTAAAAACTAACAAAAGCTAAAATAGATTAAAAATATATGAGAGTTTGAAGGCAATTTAGAGGCAGATCCTTTTTAATGATCGCATAAATTAACAAAATGAAATTATAATCTCTCTTTTGGTTATTAGTGAATTTAGTTGACATGTTTATCATAGGTATGACCTATTTGTGCTATTAATTAGCCCAATATAAACCATTAAAATTCAATATACCCACTAAACTACTTTTTAATTCTCATGAAAATGACAATGAACTTGAAAATAAAATTCATTCTATGCATGATCTAATAACTATGGATTAGAAATATAGACCATCAAATTTGGAGTTTAAAATCCACTTCATTACCATAATCATATGTGGATGAAGAGGAAATTTTTGTTTGTTCAAGCATAGCCTATTTGGTGTCAACAACATAGGCTATCAAATTCATAGCTAAAACAACAAAATTTAACCTACCCAAATGTTTCTATTAACCACAAAGGGAACAAAATTTATCAAAATGTTGAATCTACATGATTAAGAGAGCTTCATTACCCCTAAATTGAAGAGGTTTAGCCTCTCATATTTATTATCATTTCAACAAATGTAGAGTTCATCATGAAACAAAAACAAGAAGAAAATGCAAGCTAATTAAAAGAGAGCTAATTAACATAAAATAAAAGCTAATCTACTTGCATAAATAAAAAGATCTACACCACTAACATGAAAGAAAAAAGCAAGTAAAAAAAAGAATGAATTAAAATTGCATAAAAGAAAATTACATAAAGGAAAATGGTTAAGTAGCCATGAAATAGAAAATGAGAGCTTATAATTTATTTTTAAGCCTAAAACTAAACTAACTAAAGAGGAGTCTAGAAGCTTAATTACATGAACATTTGGAGTATTTATACATGTTCTGAAACCCTAATCATATTTTTGGGAACTACCCAAATTTCCCTTGAGGAAGTGTGGCCACCAAGTTATCATTAGTATCTAATTAATCCACCATCAAGTATGCATGTAGCTTTAACCTCCACTAACTTGTGCATTAGCTCCTAATTGTAGATTAAGGAAAGTGGGTAGGGGTTGACCCCCATGATACATGAGTTGAATTATTTCGATCTTCATTCCTTTGTTTTCGTCCTTGTGCATGCATGAATACATGAAGCCTCTTGTAATTTCTATCCAGTTTTCCTACAAATAAAAATATGATGTGCAAATAAATATTCTCAAATTAATATATGCACAAAAATGACCATTTTTCCCCTATATGAAGATGAATAAATAATGATCTGATGAGATTTGAAATTTTGGTTTAAACATGTTAAAATACCATATATGCTCATTTATTTAATTTAATTCGATTAAATATGGAAGTAAAAATATCCGCATTTACGTGCACATCAAATACCCCCACACACATCTTTTTATTCATCCTCGGATAAACTAAAAACTAAGATAAATCTGTTTTCGTAGGGTGCACGGTTACATTGAGCATATGCAACAAGCCGTTAAACCTCTAGGTGCCCCTTGTAGGACGAGTTTGCCTCATGAGGGTTTTCAGTGGATACTACCCACAAAATCAAAATGCAAAATAAAAAAATTCCTAAATGCAAGATTTATTTACAAAGATATGAATGCAACATATTGAAAAAGTTTACAAATGAAGAATTTACTTTTAAATTGACACGAATAAGTTAAATATAAGTTTTGGTCATCATCATAAAATTTAAGTTCTTTTACTTGTCAAAATTTCTAATAAAAACTAAGTTATCGTAACAATATAAGTTTAGCTAGTTGCTTCGGTTGATAACATTGTGCAACTATGTAATGGATCCTCAGTTGATTATCAAAGTTTTTCAAAGTGGTATTTTATCTCTTTTGAATAACAAGTCAAATCACATAAGTTAAAATAGTGCTTGGATTTCAATTTCTCACTCTCCCTTATTTGAAAATTTTATTGATATTAACAATATTTATATATGCCTAACTTAGAAAACTGGGGCTAGATATATCACCCATGCACAGCCTGTCGTGCTTACGTGATGGGTATAAAGCATTGCAAGTGTATGCATAGGTATGTACACCTATAGACCGTAGGGCATTATTAATAAAATTATTTCCATATACATACACCTAACTTAGATAAACCGAGGCCAGATATATGAATCGTGCATTGCCTTTCGAGCTTACGTGAGAAGGGTATAGAGCATGGCGAGTGTACACACTTGCGTGTGAACACATGACTCTAGGTGTTAATAAAATATATACATATATAAAAATGTATATATATTATTTTTTTGTTTTTTTCATATATATATATATTGAAGAGAGAGTTTTGCCAAATCATCTTAACACCATTATGTTATATCCTTTTCCTTAAATCCACCACTTTTTTAAACAAAGATTTTTAATTTGGATATACTTCATAATTATCACCATGAATCTTCCTACGTACTAGTTAAATCATCGTTACTTGTAATCAAACTTTATTTTTATATTTGTTGTGCCAAATAAATTTTCAAAAATTTCAATTTAATAACCAAAACCACATATATATATATATCCTATAGTGTTTTTTTTCAAAAGTGTAACACCCCAGATTTTTGATAACATTATTTAGGACATTTAGTTAGATAAACTAAATAAAATAATGTGTTGATATGGGGATTGAGATTTGATTTAATCAAGATAGCCATGCCTTTTTAAATTAATAAACTCAATAAAGGGTTAAAATGAATTAGAGGAGGGGTATTATGGGAAAGAGGCCATTCATATATTTTCTTCCTTAGGCCATATATTCCAAACACACGTTCATTATCGTTTTCAAAAATTTAAAAGCTTGGCCGGCCACCATTAACAAAGGAAGAAGAAGAGGAAACAAAAGAGAAGCTTAAGGAAAGCGAATTCAAACCAAACTCATTCAAATCTCAAACTCCTTAATCAAAGCAAAGGTGATTAAAGTTTACATCTCTAAATTTTTATAGTTTTGGTTTTAAGGTTAATTCTGAAAGATTTTGCAAATGTTCGCCATGTTTTCGAATGATAAAAGATTATATATACATGTTGATGATTTATGTAAGTTCATATAGGTTTTCTGACATGTTTTAAGATGAAAACCCTATTAAATAACATTCGTTTGCCTTGCGATTTTTTATGGTGATCTAAAAAATTATTTTAGAGATGAATTTCAATTTTCAGAATTTTCATGGATTTGTTATAATTTTCTTAAGAAGATGAAATGTTAATTTGGATTTTAAAAACTATTTACGGGGAAAATAATTATTGTTTGGATCTGATATTTTTATTTATTGAAGAGAACATATTAATTTACTTTTTGGAATTTTCTACAATTTTTCAAGGTGTTTTGATGGTTATATAAAATTAGTTAAGGTATGGGACTTAAGTGTTTTATATAATTATAAAGGAGAAAAGGGCTTTTTAAAATTATTCAAATTTCCAAATATGGAAGATCTGCAGCAATTTTCGAATATAAAATTCTAGCAACCAATCGGATTTAGACAAACAAGGTAGGTGAGGTATAAAAAACTATTTTAAACAATATTTTCATTGTTTTAACTCTTTCAACAATAGCTTCCGTCTTCATTCAAGACCTTCCATCAAAGTCGAAAGGTATCAAATCTTTTAGCTAGGTCAAATACCAATGCACAAGGTACCAGCAACTTGTACGTAGTGAATTGGACAAAGTTGAAAGGTTTAGGGACGAAAGGTTATTGCTTTCGAAAGAGATGATGTTTTGTTTTGGTTTAAAGAAAATACGCCTGCTAGCTTTCGACAAAGATCTTTCGATTGTTGAAAGGTTTAAAATAAAAAGGTTTCGATTGGTTTGCTTTCTTGTTTTAAATGAAACCTTCTGATAAGATCGAAAGGTATGGCTTTCGATAAGGCCGAAAGCATATTTGCCGCTTCCTAACCTTTCGACACTGATGGAGTCAAAGGTTATCTTTTGTTTTCTAAAACTTTCCGCCTCTCTTCATTGATTTCAAAGGGTTGGTTTCAACACCAACACTTCATTGTTTTTGAATGGTTTCGAAAGGTTTTATAAAGGTTTCAAGTAGTTGATTTTGACTCCAATGTTTTTATGATCCCTTTGCATAATCCAAATGTTTAATTCGAATCGTTTTAAAGGTTTCAAAGTAGTTAACTTTGAATTGTTTCGAAAGTTTTCCGCTGTTTTTAAATTAAACCTAATGTCTTCGAAAGGTTTTGTGTTTCAATGCTTTTGAAAGGTTTATTATATAAGGGAGGTACCCCAGGCTTTCGACAGAGTTGAAAGGTGAAACCTTTCAACAAGGTCAAAAAGAAACCTTTCGACATGGTCGAAAAGTAGTACCTGTCGGCAAGGTCGTAAGGTATTGTTTTGTAATGTTTTCAATAGGCTAAGGTTTAAAGGATTTATAAGGCGGGTGTCATATGTTTTAAAGCTTGTAAAAGGAAGGCTCTATAAATGGTTTTGAAGGAGATGACTTCAATGATTTTGAAAGGTTTATTAAAGGATACGAAGAGCTTACCTTCAATACTTTTGAAGGATTTTATATTGGATTTCAAGGAGTTACCTTTAATGTTTTTGAAAGGTTGTTTAAAGGATTTAAACAAAGGTTTCGATTGAAAGGTTTTGGAAGTTAGCCTAAGTGTTTTAAGTCATAAAGGACATTAACTTATTTTAAAAGGATAGATAATCCTTATTGAACATCATCAATGAGTAAAGTGTGTGTGTCTATATATATATATATATATATATATATATATATATATATATATATATATATATCGTGGAAAAAATAACTTAGAGTAAAGCTAAAGATATATTCCTTGTATATATGATTTGACGGACTAAATCATTTTGAAAAGATTTTCAAGGGAAATTGAAGAGCAGTTAGCTCAGACATTGTGGAGAGCAGTTAGCTCGGATATTTAAAGGGTAGTTAACCCAAAAGAAAATTTAGGCAATCACATTTTGAGGGTGGTTAGCCCAGAGGACAGTTAGTCTAGAAAGACCAGTCAGCTCTGATATGAACATATAGTTCATTTATTAGCGTACGGATCTTGCTAAATTTTTAAGTACAGTTAGTCCAACCTTTTTACCTATTTTGGACAAATAGCCCATTATCTACCATAAAGATAATATATTTTGGTATAACCAGTTTTAGGACAAATAGTCCAACAAAGAGCAGTTAGCTCAGAATTTAAGACAGATAGTCCAGAAAAGAACAGATAGTTCATATTTAGACAGATAATCTATTTTTCTGGTTTTAGCATGATGGATATTGCTATATTATTATTATTATAATTAGTTGATTAACCAGTTTGATTGCAGGAAAGGATTTACAAAATATATGTTTGAAAAGATAAATTAGTGAAGGGAAACCCGTGCCGCTAAGCGGCGTGGTCTCACTAGTTATTAGTAAACCGAGATGTAACAGATATAATTCATACCAGGCTTTAAGTTTGACTCAAAGTTTTTGTTTCCCCTTAAACTCTCGGGTGCTCAAAATATGATTTGAGTAGGTTGAGGGTTTAGGTTTTAGCAGATTTTGGCGAATAAAGCATCCGAAGACGAGTAGGTGGCTGATGGTTAGCTAATTTAGGGATTTTGTTTTAAATTGTTTCCGCTGTGTATTAAGATAGTTATATCTATGTTTCTTTGATCATCCAAGGGGGCATCTTCATACGTCACTCTTGGCATATGGTTGTAAATTATAATTGATCAATGCTTGGGATTACGTTTGGGATTTTTGTAACTTGGATATGATTTATGTGGAATACAATCACCGAAACTAATTTTTTTGAAAATCTGTGATTTTGTTCATATTAAAGTGCTTCTGATATTATGGATACCATTAACATTGTCAAATTTCATCACCAGAAGTTAACACTGTGGATGACTGCAGCATCCATAGTGCTTGCTTTTGGCCTCCAGATACGGGATGTTACAAAAAGTAAATCAAAATGCTTAATAAAAAATTGGAATATTTTTTTTTTGAGTTTTGGAAAGAAAATGCAAAATAAACCATGAAAAATCAAAAAAAGAAGATTAGACTCCCCCCTCCCTCACACACACTTGATTTTGACTGTGTCCCACAATTAACCCAAGTGAAAAGAGAAAATAAAATAAAAAATAAAAATATGACCTGTATTTACATGATAATGAAAAGATTATTATTTATAAGACATCAGAAACATACTGTTAAAGAATAGATGAAACGGTCTTTCAAAGATCAATTCATTTGTCTCATCAACTATGACAAACACAACTTCAGCAGGGAAAACCAAACCATAAAACATTTTAAACTTGAATGTTGATTTGGGAAAATGAATGTCGTTTTATTAAAAATCATATGAGTTGGTTTGTTTTCAATGATTTTTAGAGTTGATAGAACAATTAGTTGAAATTCAATTATTTTCACCAAATTGAATTCAAAGTTATCATTGTAAACTTCTTCAGAATTATTGGTTTCACAATCAAAATGGTGATTTAAATCTTCCCCTTCAGAATTCAACAACTCATCTTTGAAAAGTCCAAAGGATGATCGAAATTTAAATTTAATTCCACACTTTCAAACAAATTAAAATCCAACTCAATTAATGTATTTTCAACAACTTCTTTAAGATTGTCGCTTTCAATTTCAAAAGCTGTTATTTGAAAATCGCCAATTTTGGTAAAAGGTGGATTATTATTTGACTCGTCACATGTTGGGGTTTGATTTTGTTTTTTGCATTGTTTCATATATGTTTCAAATAACAAATCTGTGTGATCTTTATGAATTTTATTCACTTTTTCAACAAAATCAAATTTATAACTATTAATTTGAGGATTTTCAATTTGAAATCATTGAGAGTAAAAAATTCACCATCAAAACAACTCTCATTACCAAAATCATTTAAACCATTGTTTCCTTTTTAACTTTGAATTTGAAATTCATTTTGAAGTTCGAAATTGAATTGGCATGGGTTACAACCGAAATCATTTGAATTTTTAAGTGACTTCAAATTTTGATTATTTTGAAAACTTTGACTTGAATTATTTCATAAATATGAATTACACAAATCATTTATCCTTTGATTTTGTTGTGTAGAAAGTTCAAGTAAAGACAAAATCATTTCAATGCTATTTTCAAGATTTGAAGTGGTCGTCATTTTGAAAAATTTATGGTTCAAAATACGAATTGTTTGTACAACAGTTGTTAAAATATCCATATGAATTTGGAGTGAAATTATATGGATTATATTGATTTTCACAACTATCGTAAAATTCATGTAAGTAGGGAAACTCGGACATTTTCAAAAACTGTTTTCTTGAAAGAGGGAAAACTATTTAACAAAAAGAATTTATTTTTTTCAAAAAGGGAAATTTGATTTTTGTTTTGTTTTTTGGATTTTCAATTTTTTTCGTTTTTGAAAAGATTTATATTTTTTGGATGTTTGGTTTTCTATAAAAAAAACTAGCTCAATTTTTTTTTTTAATTTTTGATTTTTATTGAAATTTTTTAAAAGAAAGAATTAAATTAAGAAATATTTACAACTTTTTTTGGCTTTTGAATTTTTTTTGAAACATGCATGAACTAATGCAACTAAATGAATGCAATGGACTTAATTACAAATTTGCTGTCCTAAATAGCTCCTAATCCAAAATTGTATAATTACACTTTGTCTTGATCGAACAAGATAGTTCTCCACCAGGTAATGGATAGGATTTATCGGTGCACCACGAATCATCGTATCAACATAGTCGAAGATTTAAGTACCTTCAAAGAAAAAACAACTATAATATTTACGAATTACCATAATATTTATAAATGGTTATTACTCTGTCATAACCTAGACACCAAGAAATTAAATTGTCAAAAGAGGACAAATTGTTAAGATACAATTAAGTCATATGTGAGCTCATGACACCCTTAAGTTTGATGTCAAACTGTTATTATTAGTCAAAATTCTAGGATGAAATGCAATTTGTACGCCAAGGAAGGGGTGATGAAATCCCCCACCTTATATGAATTGGAGTATTGCCCTTAGAAAAATAAGATGAAATGAATGCAAGACAAAAATTCATCAATGCAACTACAAATGAATTTTTGTTTATTTTTGTTTTCGTTTTCGTTTTTTTTTTTTTTAAATGCAAGCCGCCAACAATGCAAATCAAAAAAAAAAAAAAAAGGATAAAGGGCATGATACTAGAGCGTGCAGAATTATTAGTAATTTAGTTGAATGTAGTCCACGGTTGGAGGTTTGATGTTGTTTTAATATGGTAGGAGCGGTGAAGTGCAAATGGTAGGACTGATATGCACTGTTATGCAAATGATGGCTATGATGGTTGTTTCATGTGGTTGTAGTAATGATGATGTTGAAGGCTGGAGGTGACAGTGGATTATGATGGTTAAAGGGTAATGTGAAGCAACAGCAGTAATGTTTGTGGATTAAATGTAAGTGGTCAAGCTTATGCATGCAGCAATTTATTGTGGGGGAAGTTGAAATGGGTGGCAGTTTGGTGGAGGTAGCAGTGGAGGTGAATGGTGCACAGTTAGCAAGTATGGCTTGTATGATGTAGATTGTTTGGACAATGTATGTTTGAGCAAGTAGTTGATGCAGCGGGGATGGTTTCACAGTATGGTATATAGAGAAGTGAAACATTGTTAACAATGGTAACAATGGCAATATTGGTGAGGAGGATATTGTGGTAACAATGGTAACAATGGCAGATAGAAGAGAGGAGGAAAGAGTGACAGTGAACGATTGTTAGTTGAATGTTAATAGTAGTATGGGATGAATGTTAACAGTATGTGAAATATGTGAAGTTTGAATGTGGTTTTCACTTTGGCAGGCAAGTTGACGTAGTTTGGAAGTTTGGATGTGAAAAAGAAATCACACAACAAATATACACATAACGATTTATTTTATAAAATGCAATTCAATACACAAAATAAAAACACACAAAAATCAAACAAAATTAATTCGAATAACAGAAATTAAAATCAAGTTAAATTCCCCGGCAACGGCGCCAAAAACTTATCTAACGACTAATTTCCTATCGGATTAGAAAATAGTCGAAAAATTTAAATTAAAAATAACTACAAACGCACAACGTATAATTCTAGTACATATCGAGTACGGATCGATCCGCAGGGAATTGTATTGATTCTATTCAATCAAATTAACCAAGAATTGAAGTTGCGTTAAACTAAAAAAATATAAAAATTAACAAAAGATAAAATGGACAAAAATATGAGAGTTTGAAGGCATTTTAGAGACAAATCCCTTTTAATGATCGCATAAATTAACAAAATGAAATTATGATCTCTCTTTTGGTTATTAGTAAATTTAGTTGATATGTTTATCATAAGTATGATCTATTTGTGCTATTAATTAGTCCAACATAAACCATCAAACTTTAACATACCCACTAAACCACTTTCTAATTCTCATGAAAATGATAATGAATTTGAAAACAAAATCTATTTTAAGCAGGATCTATTAACTACGGAGTAGAAATATAGACCATCAAATTTTGATTTCAAAATCCACTTCATTACCATAATCATATGTAGATGAAGAGGTAATTTATGTTTGTGTTTGTTCAAGCATAGCCTATTGGTGTCAACAACATAGGGTACAACATATGCTATCAAATTCAAAATTAAAACAACAAGATTTAACCTATACAAATATTTCCATTAAGCACAACAATAGATCAAAAGCTATTAAAATGTTGAATCTGCATGATTAAGAGAGCTTCATTACCCCTAAATTGAAGGGGTTTAGCCTATCATATTAGTTATCATTTCAACAAATATAGAGTCAACATGAAACAAAAACAAGAAGAAAATGCAAGCTAATCAAAAAGAGAGCTAATTAACATAAAATAATATCTAATCTACTTGCATAAATAAAAAGATCTACACTACTAACATGAAAGGAAAAGGCATGTAAATAAAAAACTAAAATTGCATAAAAAGAAAATTACATAAAAGAAAAATGGCTAAGTAGCCATGAATGAGAGAAAGAGAACTTATAATTTATCTTTGAGCCAAAAACTAAACTAACTAAAGAGGAGGCTGGGAACTTAATTACACGAACATATGGGATATTCATACATGTTTTGAAACCTAATCATATTTTTGGGAACTACGCAAATTGCCTTTGAGGAAGTGTGGCCACCAAGTTATCATTAATCTCTAAGTAATACATCATCAAGTACGCATGTAGCTTTAACCTCCACAAACTTGTGCATTAGCTCGTAATTGTAGATTAAGGTAAGTGGGTATGTGGGGTCCTCCATGATGCATGAGTTGAATTATTTCCATCTTCATTCCTTTATTTCCATCCTTGTGCATGCATTAATACATGAAGGCTCTTGTAATTTACATCCAATTTTCCTATAAATAAAAATAAACTATGCAAGTAAATATTCTCAAATTAATATATGCACAAAAATGACCATTTTGCCCCTATATGAAGATGAATAAATGATGATCTGATGACATTTGAAATTTTGGTTTAAACATGTTAAATACCCTATGTGCTCATTTATTTAATTAAATTCGATTAAATATGGAAGTAAAAATATGCACATTTACATGCACATCATTAACATTCGAATAGTTCGATGTTAATCGCTGACCGAATTTACACCCAAGAGTCACACAACCGAAATGATGAATTCTCTTCTGACCAAATGATTTAGTTAGTTTATAATTATTATAAATTAATTAAATTAATTAATATCTATGAAATATTAATTTTGAAATTTAAATATGACTTAGAAATAAAATTGTTGTATATATTTATAATAATTATAGATATATTAATCGTTATGAGATATCGATGACGAATTAAGTTAAATATAATGATATATATTTAATTTGGGTTAAGTGGGCACACAACCCATGATGTTTAGAGATGATAGGGAGCTGGTTTGGCGAGGGTTAGGGGAGGCTGCAACATGGGATTAGGGTTTGGAGATGTGTGGTTAAGATCTAGTGAGAAATTTACATAGTTTCCTCTTTTATCCTACCATTATAAATACTAATCCTAAAACCCTAGTCACATTCCGGTTCATTTTTTTGAGCCCCCATCTCCTTCTTCTTTCATGGCTACAACTTTTCTCTAAGTTAATATGAAAATCTTAAATCCAATTCAAGTTAAAATAAGAAGCTATTTGATAGTGAAAGGTCGTTGATTTTAGACTAGCAATTTGACGAATCAAGAAATTTTAGAGAAAGAGAATTCATTATTTCAATGTGCACCTTAGGGCATCTGTTTCGGGTAATAGTTATCTATATGTTGATCATATTATTTTGTTTTTAGATTTGTTAATAACGTAAACTTATGTATATAATCATATTATTATTATTTTATTAGTTAGGTGAGATTTTTGTATGTACTATTGCTGTCACAATGGAGATTGGATATATGTATAAAATTTGAAGATCTAGTTCCTAATTTATGGTTTTAATCTGATATTAAATATTAGAATAAATTTTATTTTAATATTATATATGTTTATACATATATATGTGTGTGTGTGTGCATTAATTTATGATTTAATATTCACAATCAGTTTGAATTAAAACCTATATTTTCATATTTAATGTATAATATTGATTTGAAAATTTTCATATACTTATTTATGTTTATTATGAATTATAAGCGCTGAAAATAATTTTTTGTCATATATATTATTAATATCTAATGATTATCTGATTCAATAAATTTGTATAAAATAATCCATGTTTCTAAAATTCAAGTTTATATTTTTTTAAATTAATTCATCATGTCAGATGCTTTTGAAAAAAGTTTCAGATTTTTCCGACTTAATTATGTATTTTTTAAATTTAATTTAATTTTGGCTTGTTATCAATTATTTAACTAAAAGTATTATTTAATCAGGAAAATTCCATAAATTTTTCCTTAGCCCTGAAATGTATTTTTAGATTTTTTTTTATAAAATATAAAAGTTTAGTTTTTTGTCTTATACTTATTTTATATTAATTTATTATGGCCAAAGCTGTTTAATACATTATTATATATATATATATATATTAAAATCATTGTAACTTCAGATCTGATGTATTTTCTAACCGATAATTTATATAAATCTTTTTAATTATTTTATTATATATATCTATATATCTTTATTGTTATTTATGGTACAATGTATAGTTATATATATAAATAAATACTTACAGTAATATTTTAATGAAAAACATATTTTACACGTACGAAAATACACACACACAACTAATAATTTTATACATATATGTTTATGCACATATTTAACAACGTACAATACATAAAAAATGAGCTAATGTGTCCACTGCGATATAAATATCCCAGCATCTATATATGGGTATGTTATACCTTACACGGCTTGCTATGTTACACATGCACACACATATAATATATATGTATATGAATATACATATCTACAAACATATATATATATATATTGTATATTTATATAAGCAAAACCAAAACTAAATAAATCTCTAACTACAGTTTGTAAATTTAAATAAAATATATGATTTTACTTAAACTAAATTTAGAAAAGTTCTAAAGAAATTTATACTTCATAGGCCCATTAAAGATCCAAAATGGTAAAAAAAATTGAAATTCATCCATTTCTTCTGCTGCGGTCTGACCCAGTTCCAATACTGTCCACATTGAAGCTTAATAGTATTTTTAAGTAAAGAGAACAGTGTAATATCGTCACTTTAAGATTTTTAATTTGACCTTAGCCATATTAACCAACAGAAAAATCTCAACTGGGTCATTCCATAGTTCTTCAATAACTATTATGATGCAACCTATTAATGCCGCCAACATCTATGAGCAATAAAAATAAATGTTTGGAGAGTTTTACATACCCTAGCCACAACAGATTTATCGATACCCATCTCGAAACATCTTGACTAGGAATATTTATAATGATATGTTATTTTTATTGCAATAAAACACATCGCAATTACGAGAACATAATATATCATTTAAGGATTTTCTATTAAATATACCTAAATTAAATAAATAATTAATATAGCATAACATGACGTATATAATAGAAAGAAAAACACCTTTCATTTTGAACAAGATTTTATTATAGAGTTAGTAATTTATAATAAAGTATATAATTTCCCCTAGGACATACCAATTAGCTCTATCAATCTTCCACTTGCACTTAGGGCATACCGACCCAAGTCCTTCGTAAATGGTTCCACTATGTTGTCCTTTGTATCTACTTTTAGGATTATGTTATCTAGCATTTTAACCTGGCTATATCTGAATTAAATGGACAAGTTGGATTCAATTATCATCAAGGCCGATAAGTCCAAAGCGATGATTGTGCGGTTCAAAGAAAAAGTATAGAAGCCGCGGTCGAATGAATTTGAGAGATATGCAATGCAAAATGTTCAAAGTATGGAATATAGTTTAAAATAGAAAATGGATCAGCTAGAATCCCTCTCAATCATAGGGATCAGCATATTTCAGGCAAACAAGTGCAACTCAATGAAAAAGAATCAATATCTCAAGGTCCATAAGTTCAATGTATATAAAATTTTGGAAACAAGATGTAGGGACCCTAGGGAGCCTACCGTAGGGATCACACCTCAAAAAGATTAAGCAAGAGAGATCAGCCTTCTTCCCTCAATAGGGATTGGTCAGAAACAAGCAATGACTCACATTGCAGCAAAGATGGAGCAATAACTCAAGTTCTACTAATCCAATTGGTATGAAACTTGAAGGCAAAGCATATTACAACATGCAAAAGCTCCCGTAGGGATCCCACCCTCAAATTTCTCCAAAATAAGGATTGGCATCGATCCCTTTTCCTTAGGATTTCGATCATGCGATCCCTCTTATGGGTCCATATGGTTTTGGTGATCCTTGATCCATATAGTTTGCCATCTTCCTCTATAAATACTGATTCGGCTGTTCATTTTGGAGAATTTACGCTGCTTATTGCTTTGTACTGTATTATGGCTAAGGATTTTTATCTGATCCCTGTTGTACTCAATTTACAAAGTAATTAATAAAACTATCTATTCAAGTGGGCATAGGGAAACATTGCCAAACCACTGTAAATCGGCGTTTCTCTGTTACTTGCTTGTTTCATATTTTTTTATTTTCTTGTTTCCTCTGCTTTCATTTTGTATTATTCATTTACTTCTCTGCATAATCTCTATTGGGTGTTCGTGTCGAATTTTTGTGCAAACATTTTGGTGCTTTCATTGAGAATGAGGATTCTCAACCTTATTTGGATCCCTTTGCTGCTGCTAGATTGTATAATCCCCCCGAAAAGATCCGTAATAGTCTTCAAGAAACTTATTTGTTCTATTTACATTTGCAAAAGTCTAAGGAAAACTATCAACAATGGCTAGGAATACCAAATCGATATCTCAAAATGTAGAAGGAAATGAGAACGTTAGCATCCAGCAAGGAGGCCAAAGCAATCTACTGATGGATGTGAATGCTACCATTCTAGTTGATGTCCAGAATTTGGTTGATTCCATCATAAGAGTTGATTTTCAAAATCTGATGAGTAGTGGATAGCCGACAAGAGTTGAATTAGCAAATTCAAGCCAATATCGATCTAATGAACCAACTTAGGCAGCAATAGTGCAGGAAAACTAGAAGGGAGCCAAACCCTTATTCTACATCGAAGAGTTCTAGTTCATTAGATGATTATCATAGATGTAGATGTTCCAGAACTGACATATATCACGCATAAGCTTCTAGACATCAACAGGCAAGCCAACCAGGCTTGCAGAGATTGAACTATACCGATCCCTCTATAAGGATTGGGGTCGATCCCTCCTCCAGAGGAGGAAGCATGCATTTTCATGTCTGGAGCACAAGTCAAAGCTGCTGCAATTGAGTTGGATGCTGGAGTTTAGGTGGATGCAAACCAATTACCTTCCTGAAATGATGATGAAGTGAATGAACGCGATATGCATCGAGAGGATGTTGAGCCAAAAAGGCATGGAACGGCCTGTAGACATCGACTGGACTATTCACATGAGCACGACTACCGCTTGGCTCCAACTATCCAAACACTAGACTTGTCGGCTATAGTTAGGCATCTTGTGAGGGAGAGCTAAGGCTTGGTCAATGATGATTATGGGATCTCGAGAATCCATACCCCGTTCACCGACAATACCTTACATGTTGAGTATCCAAGGGAATTCAGCATGCCATCGATGCCTGCCTATGATGAAAAAACCGACCCTACGTAGCACATCATGAGATATAAAGGACTAATGGATTCCATACGATTTGATGATGCCATAAATACAAATGTTTTCCTATTACTCTCTCTAGCATAGCAATGATGTGGTTTACGAGGTTACCCCCATGGTGACTCAATAGATTTGACGATTTAGCAACGAACTTTGTGGAGCAGTTCCGTATGCATGCAACTCATCTAAAGATGTAATGTCCCTATGATACAGGCTCTCGAAGAATCGCTGAAATATTACTTGGAAAGATTTCATACAACTAACACAAAATTCGGTAATCCAAACGATCATTCAATATTAATGGCAGTAATGAGAGGGATTGATCCAGATTCTAATTTTAATGATTGGTTAGGTAGCAAACCACCCCAACATTGGAACGTTTCCATGCAAAAGCAACTTGATATTTTAGGGAAGTGTAAGCTAGATGCTCTAGGAAGAAGAATATTATGGAACCAAGTGGAGAAGTAGTGCAGAGTAACATTACAGTGAAACAATTCGAGGTGAGTTCCAGAAAATTTCAAGTAAGTGTTCAAAATAAACCGAATTAGCAAAAGAAAGATGGTGATAGGAATCGTGAATGAAAGAGGGATTCCGGAAGAGGAAAACCTAGGATTCCAATATGTAATACCAAGACACTACTAAATACATCTCTGGAGAACATCTACTTATCTACACGCAATACCATGTAGTATAGGAAGCCACCTCCAATAGAATTTATGGAGAAACAGAAACAAACTAGAAAATATTGTCTGGTCCACATATGCTATGGTCATAATATGAATGAATGTAGGCATCTCCAAGATGTTATTGAGAAACTGATTCGAGAGAGAAAATTACAGAAGTTTGTTAAAGCCACATAGGATGGAAAGCATGGGACATCTGACACCAACCAAGGAAAAGCACCGCAAAGGGCAGAGGAGCTTGCATGGACTAGTGGAAGGTTAGCGATCAATACAATAATCGAAGGACCGCATCCAGGGGATAAGAGTTGAAATGAGATGGAGCGCTATGCTAGCACAATGAAGCATATGAATTTTGAGTATTATTCGAGTAAAAAAGATGGAGCTCCGGCAAAACAGCAGCATGCATGGTAGATGACACTATGTTCAAAAACAGAGATACAGACAAGGAGGAGGCACCGACGATCGACCCAATGGTTATTTCAACCATGATCGGCCCTGACTTAGCAAGGAGGATTTTGGTTGATTATGGAAGTTCAGTAAATATAATTTTCAAAAAGGCTTACGATTAGACGAGGATGGAAACCAAGGACCTAAAACTGTCCAAAGCTTGTATTTATGGCTTTAATGGTGCTACAAGCGAAGCTGTTAGATATATCGAATTGCCCATGGAGTTGGAGAAGGCAACTGCAGGAGAATATGGATTTTGCGATTTGTTGTCTTGGATTTGACTCTCTGTACAATGCTTTTCTAGACTGACCAGCCCTAGCTGAATTATGGGCAGCTCTTGCCCCATGATATTTGACTATGAAGTACCTAACTAATAATGGTGTTAGAGTTGTGCATGGTGATCAGGCGACCGGATGTGCTTGTTATGTAGCTGAACTGAGAGATGCTCTATGAAAGAAGAGAGGTAAGGATGTGGATAAGTCTCTCTACATCCAAATTGTTGAAGATTGACACTAGTGCCTAGGCCTTAGCTCGGGCTCCATAGTCGTTTCTATAAAGACAGATCAGAGGGATGACAAGGAGGAGCCCAAAGAGACCAAGGTAGCATTGGTTAAGCCAACGATTAACATCACGGTCAGCCATGACGACCCGTGCTGGGTCCTAAAGAACAGATCACATCTCAGCCCCACGATGATGAAAGAACATGGTGGTTTTCTCCGATGAATCTTGACCTGTTCGCTTGGATTTACTTTGACATGTGTGAGATCTTGTCTGGCATTGCAAGACACACATTAAGTATTAATCCGAGGCATGTCCCGGTGAAACAAAAAAGTTGTGGCATAGATCTGGAGAGATATGCTACCCTTATAGAGAAGTTGGATAAACTCAAAGGCAACGGGTTTATTCACGACGTCCACTACTCGAAATGGGTATCTAATCCTGTACTTATGAGAAAAGTGAATGGAAAATGGCGGACATGCGTTGATTACTCAGACTTGAACAAGACATGCCCCAAAGACAATTTTCCCCATTTATGGAGAGAATTGCTAGTAGATTTAATCATGGGACATGAATTGCTATCTTTCATGGATGCATACTCTGGATGTAACCAAATCCCGATGCACATTCCTAATTAGGAGCATACTAGCTTCATTACTAATAGTGAATTGTATGCCATGTGGTAATGCCATTTGGATTGAAGAATTCCAGAGGGACGTATCAACGCCTAGTCGATAGAATGTTTAAGGATCAGATTGGAATAAACAAAGGAGGTATACGTGGATGATATGCTTGTGAAGTCAAGACGATCAAGCGATCACATTAGAGACTTAGAAGAAATGTTCGATATTCTTAGATATTACAAAATGAAGATCAATCCTCTAAATGTTCTTTTGGCATTGCGTCAAGAAAGTTCTTGGGTTTTATCGTCAATGCTCGTGGAATCAAAGCTAATCCCGAGAAGATTTGAGTAATTCGCAATATCCATGTGCCAAAGACCATCAAATAAGTACAGAGCCTAAATGGGAAGGTTGCCGCCCTAAGTCGATTTATTTTCAGAGCTACCGATAATGCATTCCATTCTTTGACTTGATTAGGGGAGGGAAAAGGAACTTTGAATGGACGTAGGATTATGAGATGCATTCCGAACTTTAGTGAACTATTTAGAGAGGCTCTCATCTTGTCAAAGCCGGTGGATGATGGTGACTTGTATAACTACTTGACCGTATCGGTACACGCTATAAGTGTCGTGCTGCTTTGCGAGGAGAATAGAATCTAGAGACCGGTCTATTATGTTAGCAAGTGATTAATAGGAGCTAAAAGAAATTACCCAAAGATAGAGAAATTGGCATACTGCTTTTTGATTGCTACATGAAAGTTTTTCCCCTATTTTTAGGCTCATCCCATCGACGTTTACACCGATCAGCCGTTACAACAGGTCCTAGAGTGACCTGAGACTTCTAGGAAGTTACACAAGTGCAACATCAAACTGAGTCAATTCAATATCGGTTATTTCCCTCGGAAAGCCATCCAGGGACAAGCATTAGCAGACTTCATAGCAGAATTCACTTCATAAGATGATCTTTCAGAGAGCGGTGGAGTCCCTACCATACGATGGAAAATGTATACGGATGGAGCATCCAATGATCGTTGTTATGAAGCTATAATCATGCTAGTAACTCCAGAGGATCAATCAATTTGTTATGCTTTGAAGCTTAACTTCCCTGCAAAAAATAACGAAGCTGAGCATGAGCTCTAATCACTTGACTTAAACTTGCCAAAGAACTAGGGATAAAATCTCTCAAATTTTTTTTGCGATTCCTAGTTGGTAGTATACCAAGTCATGGGAGATTACCAGGCTAAAGTACAACAACTTACTCCGTATCTTATCCAAGTCCAAGAGCTGTTGACTAGCTTTGAGTATCATGACATCATGCACATTCCTTGAAATCAAATAAAGAGGATGACTCATTGGAAAAGTTTGCAAGCACTCGGGATGCGCAGCAAATGAGCTTGGTTCCAGTCGAAGTACTAGATGCCCTAAGCATAAATCGGATGGAAATCGACTAGGTACTAGAGATGGAGCCTGGGATGGAGTTGTGGATGACCAATTAAAGACTATTTGCTACAAGGAGTCCTTCATCAACGGAGGAATGAAAGGCGACAAGTCCTCCGTAAAGCTTCACGTTATATCATTCAGGAAGGAGTCATTTATAGAAAGGGTTTTTTCATTCCCCTACTTTGTTCTATCACTCTTGATGAAATAAAACGAGTCCTAAAGGAAGTTCATGAAGGGGAATGTGGCGATCACACCGGAGGGCAGATCCTAGAAAAGAAAATACTCCGTTATGGATAATATGGGCCGATTGTCAACCAAGATGTTGCTGATTATGCTAGGCGATGTGATAAGTGCCAAATGTATGCGAAAATTTCGAGAGCTCCACCGATAGAAATCACATAAATGGTCAGTCCATGACCGTTTTCCATATGTTTCATAGACATTATCGGTTTCTTACCGATCTCTAAAGGTGGTGCAAGTACATCATTGTCGTAGTTGATTACTTCACCAAATGGGCCGAAGCGGAACCTTTAGCCATGATCATGATAAAGAAAGTAATCAACTTCATCGTCTAGAACATCGTCTATCATTTTGTCCTTCCACGAACCATTGTAACTGATAATGGGACTAAATTCGACAACGTTGAATTCAAAGACTTCTTCCATCGACATCATATTGAAAAGAGATTTGCGGCAGTTGCAAACTCTCAAGAAAATGGACAACTTGAAGCTGTAAAAAAAAATCATAAAGTCCATTCTGAAGAAGCGTTTGGAAAATGCTAGAGGTAAATGGGTAGATGAACTACCAACATCATTATGGGCTTACAGAACCGCCTACATGTCCACGACCAACTATACCCCATTCGCCCTTGCTTACAGCTCCGAAGCCATTATTTTTATTGAACTTGAAGTTCCTTCTCATCAAGTGACCTACTATGATCCCAGAACGAATAGCGATCTCCTCTTGGAATCTCTACACTGTGTCGTTGAGAGTGCGAGGAAGCTAATTTGAGGGTAGCTACATATCGACACCAAGTCACCCGATACTACAACACTAAAGTTTGACTATGAACCTTTGAAATCAATGATCTTTTCTTAAAACAAGTTTTTCTTGCCTCGTCACACATGAATCCTACTTGGGAAGGATCATATTTCATTGAATAGAGGTTTGGAGAGGGAACTTTTAAGATAGCGACTGTTTATGGCGTCATACTACCAAGGGCGTGGAATAGCAAGCATTTACGATGATATTTCATTTAATTTATGTTCTTTTCATTTAGTTTTATTCAAATTTTGAATTTTCTTTAGCATTTGATTTTCTAGATATGTAATAAGGCAAATTATCTCATTTCTTCCCATTAGGCAAATAAAGTTTTAAATTTCCTTTATTTTGTAATTGCTATAGCATTCCGTATTAGTCATGATACCCAACTAACTAATATTGACATATCCAAGCAAGTTTCCAGAGTTTAGAGCTAGAGGATTTCATAAATTTATGATTGAACTAAGAAAAATAAGAAGTGTATGGTCGTTCATTTGAAGATTCTCGCCCACAACCCGATGGACGAAATACCTAACAAGGAATGGATTTGGCTCGACTATTTAATAACCCAAGTTAATCCTACCGAGCGACGAGACAAACATAAGTCAAAAGCGATCATGATATGACTGATCGCTTGCCAAGTTGAACCCCAAACTTGGGGGAAAAATCGATCGATTAAGGAAGTACAGTCAGACTATTTTTCAAAATAACTCTAAGTCCCCAGAATGTTGACTGGAGTATAAAAAATTGGGTGCGATCTGATAGCCCATCAACTAACTCTTATCCCCAGAGTGTGGATATGAGTATAAACAACTAGATGAGTTTTATAAACAACTAGATGAGCGTGTTTCGACCACTCACCATACCGCAAGCTCTAAACTGAAAACGATAGGAGTATATACTCGGTAAGGAGATAATTCGACCTTCCATTATCTAACTCCACTAACCCAAGACTGGCGGTAGGAGTATACTCACTCAAACAGTTGAATCGGACAACGTAATACTAGGGCTCGAGCCCAATGTTTGATACAGCTTAAGGCCACGACCGCATAGAGGCCTTAAGCAAAAATTAATGGACGATTTTCCGAATTAATGAGCAAGAAGTTATGAATACATTGAATGGAAAAGTAATAGCTCGACTACTTAGAAAAAATTCACATAAGATTTCGATAGAAAATAAAGAATTTTATTTGCAAATTAAACTTGAAATTTGTGGTACAATTTTATTCAAAAGCGAAGGCCGTGCCCGCACAATCACGACAAACGAAAAGAGAAAAGCAGCTATATAGGCTATATATAAATTAAGCAGAAGTGACGGCTATTTCTCTTGACCACTTCTCTTTTGGAATTTTTGGAGGTGGCACCACTTGAGCTTCCGCTTGTTCTTCTTTTTGATCCTTAACATCCTTAGCAGGAGAGCTTTCAGAGGTTGGAGTGAGTTCTTTGAGATCCGACCTACCGGGTGGAATGAACTATAGTGGGACGAGATTTGGATCGTTGATGTCCCATTAGCATGTTCGTCTTTAGCTTTTTTCTTCAATACCTCGTCTCTCTCGATGTATTCCTTTAGGCTGAGCTCATCGGTATGTTCGGAGGCACTGGTGATCACGAAGTCATCTGATTCATCTGGCGACGGCTGGTCGTCAGCTTTTTCAACATCAAATGCTCCAATAACTTGAGTATCGAGCCCTCGAATATTAGTGGCCATTAAAATTTTAGTAGAAGTCGATTGTTGCTCCATGGCGGCACTGCTTTTTGGAATTTAGTTGGGACCCGGAAGACTTGCATATTCATGGAAACAAGAAAATAAGCCCATGGCTATTGGGCATGAGGAACGAAATCTCTAGAATATTGGAGAATAAAGAGAGATACCTATATCTGGCTGACTCTCAGTTGTCGTTGGAATGATCCTCTCTAGCATAGGAGTCAGCACCTTTGATTGATAGTCGGGTCTATCCAGATCATAGCAGCAAGGTTGAAAGGTTCATTTACACGAAGAATCTCCCGTACCAACTTCTCTTCATCTAAATCAGCTTCATGAGGCTTTATTTTTCATTTCAAAAATATATTCCCAAGCCTTGGCGAGCGATTCAAGATAGCCCTCTCCAAGAAAACCCAGATAATGATAAATAGGACTTTAGCATTATATTCAACAATTAAAGTATCAAACATGTCCTTAATCTCATTCTGACCAACTTCTTTGGCATCTTCTAACTGGACCTTCATCTGCTTTCTAACCTCACTTCTCTAGCCTCTTCCTTGAGGATTCCATTTAAACGAGTTGCTCATCAAATTTAATTTCAGTTCCTGGGCTTTGACAGCCTCTTCGCAATATCTTTACGACTCTTCTCGAGCTTCGGGTTTTTCTTATTTCTCTTTTTTAAGGAGTTCTTCGAGTTCCTCAATGCGACAGACTAAAATGTTTTTCTCTTTTTGTAGGGTATTTTTTCCAAAGAAAGCACACCGTTGCGGTTGAGGGCATTATTGTGATCCACTTCTAGATGACTAACTACTTCGGATGTTTCTTTGCACTCTTTCCTGGCGCGATTTGCTTCGCTGTCAACTTCTAAATTCATCATCTTATTGTTTAATTACGTCTTTATCATGGATCGCCTCCGGCTCGAGACAATCGATTTTATGTTGTCTCTCATTAGACACCTCATATATTTTTGTGGCTAAATGTTGGAATGCTTCATACTACACAAAAACATCATTAACGCATGTAAAGGAACTCATTTTAGCACTCCTTGGAATTGTATGGATAGAAGGAAGGAACATAAGCCAATTAAAGATAATTATTGGAAAATTAACCTTAAGTTTGGCCAGTTTTTCTACTGTGGAAGCCTCAGGAGTTGCAGTAGGAAAACATGGATCAGAAGTAATAATTGGGCATTTCCTCGACCTACAGTCGCGGGACTGTCTAGAACCATATGAACTGATACTGCTTAGGCCATAAAGTAATTTAAGGAGCATGGGAAGAAGTCTGATCACACTATGTACAGATAAAGATTAGGCTGAACTTCCTGATGAGATGATTGAGATTGGGACTTATGTTTAGAAGATGAAGACTCCCTCCAACGATGACTTCTTTTCCAGCTGTCATCTTTCTCTCAACGCCTACCTGATTTTGGACCTCTATTGGATCCATACTATGTTGAGGAGCCCCTTAAGCGATCAAAGGCACGGGATCGACACATAGCACATGCAAACCAAATAGGACTGTATAAGCGACCATCAAATGAAAGATAGACTAAATTCGTCAGTGAAGTGCACGTGATTGTGAGTATCCTAGTATTCCCGCGATGGACCAGTTATTGTAGCCTTATTCATAAGAGTTTTCACCCCTTTACTAGTAGGAGGAATGTCGTCACCACTTCTGATGGGAGAATTGAGCTCCCCAATACCGATTTTGGGAAAGTCATAAGTCATGATATCATCAGGGATTATGAGATTCTAGAACCTTTCTATTGAACTTTCTAAATGTTGAGAGGAAGACTGTTCATCAATGGAGGTGATAATAAACGTGGGCTCTTTAGCGATTTTTCTCCTACGGAGTTTATATGCGAGTTTTTTTCCTCTCCATGTTGGCATATGAGATTGTGCGCCTTATGATGGTTTGACCACAAGCACATTTCCCAGACCTGCGTCGGCACCAACAGGCTTATTGGCTTCATCGCCTCTAATTTCACCATTTTCGAAGTTGTACTAAGCCCCCTCAACCAAGGGCATGACAGGGCTATAGGTGTCGTCTTCTTGTTCTACAACATTCCTTAGTGATGTAGTGCTTCCTTGAAGCCTAATGCTACGACCTTCTTGTAATAGCCCAAAAGGAGATAGCCATTCATCAGTTATAAGGGGTCTGATGTCCCTATCCTCAACTGGGGTGGCACGATTGTAGAAACTACCTTTGAGAAACTATCATCTTCCAGATGCAAATGGACACTTGAATTTTTTTGAAGTATTATTTAGTTTAGGATACAACTTGGACTAAAGAATTTGAGAATGAAGTGAAGACATTACTTACATCCTTCTAACCATCGCCTCGCGAAGCCAGGCATATAGTGAACGTTGAATCATCGTGTTTAAAGATGCTAAGCTTGTACCAAGCACCAGTTAGAACTTGGCTTTTGGGCGAAGGCTCAAGGAAAGTGTAAGAAAGGCTTCCTCTCCATTGTTTGAAATTGTGAATAAACCTGATGTCCTCAGGAGATGACAGGCAGAACAGAACTTCTATAAATAGCAGGAATGTGCCATGAATAAAAGCATAGTTATTTAGATGCAATTGAGCAGGAGCTATTCCTTAGATAATTTAGCATCTCTCGAACAAAAGAATTGAAAGGCGGCACACATCCGGCCCAGCATATAAATTTATTGCATGTCATACATCCGTCCAGGGAAAACGAGCCCTGTCATTCACTAAAGGGACTAGGTCATCTCCAAACTGAATCCTATTTTTTGAGCATAGTCTACGGAGAGTGGCCTTACCAATTTTGGAGGCTTAGGAATCCATTGGGTTATCCATGAATACAATACCTTCTATAATGTCGGGAGCAGGACTTATATCTTCCACTGGAAGGATGGAAATATCAAAGAAAAGGTCAGTCAATGGGCCGAAAACCTTTAGTTGCTCAATTTGATGTTCAGGGAAAAGTCTGCATGAAGCAGTTGCGAAACTCGATGTTGCTCTAGGATTGCTAAGTTGTGAAGGTTGTCCGGAAGGCATTGCGGCTAAACGCTCTGAACGTTTGGAGCCTATGTCAACTAAACTTAGTAGATAATCGAGATTAGAAAATTTTACCCATTCCCCCATGCTAAGTGTAAGCTAGTGTGGTGTAGTGTTGTGTAGTGCAAAGCTAAATAGTTCAAAATTAAAAGCAAGTGATGAGATATTAGATTTCGACTACAGTGACCATCGTCGCTGACCGTCTCAACTGGCATTTAGATTGATTGGTTTTGTAAGATTTGAGATCGAACATTGGCATGTCAAAGTGTGAAGTCCATTATTAAAGTCCATATGTTAAGTTTTAGTTTATATTCTAAGTCCTAGGAGTTTTGTCATTCAATTTTGTGTTCAATAATTGGATATGCAAATCCTGTTGTTCATTATCATCATATGTTCATGTTCATTGAGATGAGATTGGTTCTAATTGTTCGTGCAAGTGAATATGGATTGGTTTTCAAGTTCAAATAATATGGCTTATAATTGACCCATAGTCGAACCCTTCACTTAACAAAACAATCGATCCGTCTCCAAAAACCACAGTCGATCCCTCCCGCAAAGCCAATGACCGATCCCTCCATCCTCATACACAAAACCACTAATGCCTCTTTCAAGTGTCCACCAACCGATGCCTATACCACGTGATTACCAACCGTTCCCTCCTTTTACATCCTTCAAGCAACGACATCACCGTTCCCTCCATCTAATCTATGAACCGACCTCTATACTTAGTCATTTTCATGCTTCCCACAAATGTTTTCGCCGATCGCTCAAGCAGAACGCGAAATACTGATCCCTCTCCACCATACTCCTCCACGACCGACCCATCTGTTTCCATTATCCTTCACTCTTCTCTTTCTCCTCCTCTACTACTTCGCCAAACCCTACATCGCCGTCGTTTATTTCATCTCCTCTAAACTTAAACCATGGTTAACGTAAACAAAACCCATTATCTCGTCACAAATCGAATTCTTATGTAAGAAAACCTACATAAATGTATAGAGAAAGAGTTGCTCGGGAGGAGATGTTGGATTTCAATTCAAAATGAAGATGGAATGGTGATCTAAAGCAAGATAGAAAGGCGAGTTTACGAATGAAGGCGGTGTTTGATACGAATGGAAGGGATTGGGTTTTAAGATGGAAAGGGGAGGGTTCGCAGGAGAATTTGAAGGAAATAAGAAAGTCAGATAAATGAAGTGAGGAAGGGAAGTCGAATGTTGGTTAATATATGGAGTCCGAGGGTTCGTCCCACTTTCCTATTTATGAATCTAAAAACGTGCAGTCTCCAATATTGGGAGGGATCGGGTACGATCCCTTGAATTGGGGATCCATCCGATCCCTATAAACACTAAAAAAAAGGAGGAAGGATCGACTAGAGTAATACCGACCCCTATGAACATAAAAAAAGAGAGAAGAAGAAAGAGGGTAGGCGCTAAAAAATGACGATCCCTATATACATAAAGGAAAGAGAGATAAAAAAAGGATCGGTTAGGAACCTTATGTGCGTGCAAACATGGATATGAAAATTATATAAAGTGCGTATACATAAAATGCAATGTAATTGCATCTAATTCAATGAAAGTTGGTGATAACCCCTGAGCAAGATAACGAATCCAAGAGCTATGACCAAAAAGTGCACATGAATGTTCTAAAAGTTCAATTTTCGAAATCGATAGAATTGAATTCAAACTTGAAGCTTTTAAGGTCGAGACCGGATCAGATAGTCAAAACTTACTAGTCTCATAAAATCGGACATAGGTATCAACTGATGGAATGTAATAGTAAATTTATGCTATTGAAAATTGACTAAGTGTCAGGACGATCAAAGGGGGATACGACACTTTAGGAAAATAGTTCGATGGAAAGCAACGACTATTCAGAAAACTGGATGGATTTCTTATCGATGACTCTAACATGCTTCGATTCATAGCACGTCATGTTAAGCAAAAGACATACTTTGGGGGACAAATGTTATCTGACATTTTAATCTAGCTTTATCTACACTGATTGGACAAGTTAGATTCGACTATCATCATGGCCTGTAATTCCAAAGCGATGATTTTAGGGTTCAAAGATCAAGTACAAAAGCCATGGTTGAATGGAATTGAGAGATATGCAATGGAGAATATTCAAAGAATGGAATATAGTTTAACATAGAAAGGGATCAGCTAGAATCCCTTTTAATCATAAGGATAGACATATTTCAGCTAAACAAATGCAATTCAATGAAAAATAATCAATATCTCAAGATCCATAAGTTTAATGTATATAAAATTTTAGGAACAAGATGTAGGGACCCTAGGGAGCCTACCCTTGTGATAGCACCTCAAAAGGATTAAGTAAGAGGGATCGGCCTCTTCCCTCAATAGGGATTAGTCAGAAACAAGCAACAATGAACTCACATTGCAGCAAAGATGGAGCAATAACTCAAGTTCTACTAATCTAATTGGCATGAAAATTAAAGGCAAAGCATATTACAACATAGAGAAGCCCTCACAGGATCGCATCCTCAAATTCCTCCAAAATAAGGATCAGTACAAATCCCTATTCCTTGGGATTTGGGCAATGCGATCCCTTTTATTAGTCCATATGGTTTTGGAGATCCTTCTTCCAAATTTTTAGGAAGACATTTCGCCATCTTCCTCTATAAATACATGCTTGGTTGTTCATTTTAGGAACATTACGCTGCTTATTGCTTTGTACTCTATTGTGACTAAGGATTTTTGTCTGATTCCTATTATACTCTGTGTAAAGTAATTAATTAAGCTATCTGTTCAAAACGGACGTAGGCAAACATCGCCGAACCACTATAAATCGTTGTATTTCTGTTGCTTGCTTGTCTCTTATTGTTTTGATTGCTTGTATCCTCTGTTTTCATTTTATATTCTTCATTTACTTCTCTACAAAATCTCTATTGGATGTTTGTGCCAAATTTTGATGCAAATAGGTTACAACTTCTTTCTTCTCAATAAATTCTCTAATGAGGTATAACTTCTGAAGTATGTCTTGATTTCTTATGTGCTCTGTGTTCCTTTGCGATTTGCAATGCAGCATTATTGTCACAAAACAATGTCACTGGATCTTCCATGTAGGAATATCCCCTAGCCTAGTCATAAATTTTCACATCCAGACTTCTTCTTTAGCTGCTACATTAACGGCAATGTACTTGACCTCCATCCTAGAATCAAATAACATAACAAGCATGATTAAGTAGCATAAGAGATCTCTTTTATTCGTAAAACCACTTTTATTAGTAAACCTCCTTTTATCTAATAAAAGGAGTTTTATTTAATTAATACTTTTTGTTAATTAAAACATCTTTTATTTGTAAAAACTCCTTTTATCTAATAGAACTCGTTTATCAATCACTATTATTCATTTTTACGCTTTCAATACAACCAAAAATATTCATATACTTATCTCAATATGTATAAGTATATTCAAAAATATATAACAAGATTTCTTACTTTGACCTTTACTTTTTCCATCTTTTTCCAATAGATTTCATACTTATAATTTCCTTCAAAATATTCATTTTAAGGATCTAAGTATTTTCACAAATCCATTCAAAAGGTTTAAGACTAATGTTACTTAAACATTGTCAAGACAAAACCCAAAACCATTTCAGTTATGTTTATCTTTAAAACATTATTTTAAAGATCTATTTATATTCATAAGTATAATCATAAAGGGTAAAGATGATTTTTTTCTAAAACCCTACTCCGAAGAGTAGAGCTAGAGAACTCGACTGCCCACCACACTGGTCCCCCTTTTTTGCTGTCCCAACTTAGAGCTTCAATTCCCACCATTTTTATTGGTATTTAAGGCAATAACCACCCCAAGCCATTTGGGAAACACAGCTCAATTTACCAGGTCTCGAATCCGTGACCTTAAGTAACTTTGTTCCATAGTCGTTAAGCAGCTCTGACCAGATGAATTTTATTAACACATTCTCACATTAAAATCGAAACATTTAATTTACGCCTATCTTTAAAACATTATTTTAAAGATCTAAGTTAATATCTGGTTAAGTTTGATTATCGATTAATCGACTATTCTGTTAAACACAATTGCTTATAAATATCAACGTTCGTATACTTTTCGACATTCCAATTCATACTATCCCTCATACAAGAGTAAAATCAAGTATTTAGAGCACTGCTAGCATATCATAGGCTTGTCTAGATAGTTCATTCTTGGACCTCCAAGATAGATAAGTCTACCTCGTCGGCTTTTAGTGTTAAGTACAATATTAATAACTTTCATGAAAAAGTTAGAAATCAACACGATTAAAACTTTATCTACATTCCCGACATCCTCGACTTAACTATTCCATGGTCAAGACGAAAGCCGGTAGGTTAGGTTACTATTGATTCTAACCCTACTTGAATATCAATCTTATCGCTCACAAATAAATAAGCCTACTTCCTTAGCATTTAGTGTTAAGCATAATGAATTACTTTTGAAACAAGTAATTAAACAAAACACGATTTAGCCAGTAAGTAATTCATGACCCCTTTATAAATCCTTTTTTGTAATATAAAAACTTTTAGAAATGGTATTTATAAGTATAGTAATTTATACACAAAAATAGATATTTAATGAAACAATTTAAAAGATATAATATTACGTAAGATATTTATACTTTGATAAATAGCTAACACATTTTCTAGAAACTACATATACTAAAAAAACTTTTAAAACACTTTAATATACTCATAATAGTTTTAAAATATTTACTCAAAATATTACTTGAAAAAACAAGTTTAAAATTCACTTAAAACATGGAAAACAATATTTCCTTTATATTTAAAAGTAAACTCGTTTCTTTAAAAATTAATAACTAATTCATAAAAATTCATAAAAATGTCAAAACAACTTTTAAAATACTCTAATAAGAGTTATCAAACATTTGAAAAAGAATGAAGCAAAATACATAATTTAGAAGTCCTTTTCAAATCTTTAAAGTTTAAAAACAAAGGCTAAATAGGGGCGGTTTACATAGGTGGATGTTTGACCACTTTTTGATAGGTTACTCAACTTTTCAACATCCAACTTTTATAATAGTAAGCATAAATAATAAACATCATAAATATGGTGAGAAACCTCTATAGATATCTTTATAAAGTTCCATAGAAATTGCCAAACATAAGACAATTCCTAAGTGCATCTATAACGACTATCGCTATTAGAGCACTTTCAAATCCAAGTCCAATTTAAAAAAAATCCAACTAAAACCACTATGCTTTATTTCAAGGCTATGCTACAAGACATACAATTCCATCTAAGTTCATTTAAGGTCATACATATGGATTACACGTGTCCTTTTCTATCAAAGCAAGAATCAATACCAATATTACAACATATATCAATCAATTCAAACAACATATAAGCAATCAATCATAAGTACGTATACACAATATTTTCATTCAAGGTATTGAGTAAGTGCACCCTTAACTAAAATAACCATTACACCAAAATAGAGGACTGCCAAGAATTTCAGTAACACTTATATGTGTCGCTATAGGGGCGTGGGCATTTATTTGCAAGGCTTATAAGCGTTGGAAGATTTTTTCCGCCAACGCTTATAAGCGTTGAGAAAAAAGATCTTCCAATGCTTATAAGCATTGGAAAAAATATATTTTTCAATGCTTATAAGCATTATGAATAAATACAAATAAATAAACACATATCAATAATGTGAATGTCGAAAGATATAATCATTACACCTAAACAGCCAATTATCAACATCATATTTGATTCAATACAAAATTTAAAATGCTTTCATATCTCAATTACATCCATTTCATATTTAGATAATACCATAATAAGATCCACAAACTTTCTAATTTCAAAATACAATAATATCATATCGAAATTACAAAAAATAAAATAAAGCTTCACTAGCGATATGAATTTAGATATTTCAAAGGCTAAAAATGGGCTATATTACAAAGCCTCCATCAAAAAATTCACAAAGTTTGTAATGCCCATTTGGAAGACCATTATAATAGATGATTGCGCTCTAAAATTTCATCACCCAAGCAACTTTGCTTTGTAGATGAACATACCAAGTGCAAGCTCCAACTTCTGTTTTTCTTCCTCCTCCACAAGTACCTACATTCAATATATCATTAGTGAGAATTTAAACATCAAAGTTACTAGTAATTGATAATTAGCTTTCATTATAAGAAAATTATATATAACAAATGAACATCAGTTAACTGGAAATGCAATTAAGTCCAACTCAATGCACGCAACAGTTTTATGTGCACTGAGTTGAAATCAGTGCAAGTTTGCAGCGAGTCAAACTTGACTTAGTGCCAACTGTACTGAGCTAATGACTCAGTGCAGTGCAAACAAAGCTAATGATTCGGTGCCTTTTGAACTGCACATTCAAACTACACCGAGTCTTTGATCCACTAGTGCAGTTTGAATGTGCAGTTCAACCATGCTGAGACTTAGTGCAGTTTGTGTTGAGACCAGTAAAGATCCTTTAAATAAGTTCATATGGCAAATTGAAATTCCATTTTACATTCCCACTATATAACGAAATGCTATGACATGATACTAACATTTAGGTAGTTTAATATGCAGCATGAATGACTAAATTAACTCGATTTGTGGTCAATGTTATAGTTAAAACTTCCTGAAAGTAATTAAAACCAGAAGTAAACAAAGTCAAACCTCTATAAGGCAGAAATTGGGGAAACCAACTTGCCAACAAATTAGTAAATATGTGAGGTTATTTTGGCACACCTAATCACAATGTAACAAATGTTAGAAAGTTAGATGCAAAGCATGGAACATAAGTGAAATCAAGAAGCAAACAATAAAAAACCAAGATGCATAGTACCGTGAAGAATACAAAAGTTAAGGCCACTAGGGAAGTCGATGAATCAACTAAGAGTGGAAAATGTTAATATGTTATAATCATCTCTTATGACACTAAATAGATATATCAAGGCACATCCTTAACAAATACAAATGAGAAACTCATCTGTCTATCGGTGAAACATGAAATTTTAATATTGCTACATTAAACAATATTTCAAAGAAATTATTCGAAATAAAAATACTTGAAATCCTAAAAATCAGTTCATATAAAAACCTCTAATCAAGCATGTATGTAACAAAGACATAGATAAATTCAATGGATAACATAGATCTCAGACATCTAAGGAAGGATGTTTTTGAGATAAATGGCAAAAGACAGCAATGGGTGACCATCAAATTAATTGACAAATTATAATGTACCAATCGATTAATAAATTATAAAGAAATTTTTGTATGCCAAATAAATAAAGAAGACCAGGATTGCTTGGTTAATGCTTGAAAAAGGTTGGCAAATATAACTCAGGCTTATTATTATTCACTGCGAGTGTTCAATGGGTTAAAATTGAGATTTTCTGCATTACAAGTATTGCTAAACAACATAAAACTCAAACCACAAATAAATAAGTGTACAGGTAAAGTTCCCGCACAAGGTAAAAGAAACAGTAAACATAAATATTAATACATTTTTATGATATTTTCTAAATAATATGTAACTAGTAGATAGTTATTTATTTAGGAAATATATGAACACAACCCAAAGAAACAATACTTAACCGGTCTGTAAACCAGTACACCCAAGATCCATCTAGGTTTATTTGTCAACCAACCCTATGACTAGAGTATCATTTTTTGTGTGTTTATTGTCCAATAATCAATATTTCCAAACTATAAATTATAAATGTAAATTATTTCACTTAAGTGTGAAATAGTAAACATAAATCAACTACAGTTGGGCTTACGCAAGACAATAGCATGGAAAAAAAGAGAGAAAAGGAGAAAAGGAGAAAAGGAGAAAAAGGGGGAAAAAGGAAAAACTGACCAACAACGAATATATGAATCAAATAAATAAACTATATCATTATAGTTGCTACAAGATATGTTTTTATTTATAGTTTATTTATAGTTGTCGATGAAAAAACAAACAAATAAGCCAATATTTAGCATCTTATATTTTTTATACGTAAGTCAACAAAATACTTATGACCAATATAAGATATAATATTATTTATAGTTGATAACTAAAAATCAAATAAGGCGGTATTTTAGTATCTTATATTTTTTTGTTATTCTTTTATGTAAATCAAATTATAGTTGATATAAGATACCAAATATATAATTGATTACTATAATTGGATTCAAGAAAAACAACGTCTAAAATTATAAGATGCTAAATACTCGATTATTTAAGACACTTCCTTCTATATATGTACATGTATACATATATACATGTATATATAAATATATGTATACATATAAATGTATACACTTATATATGCAAAGAGCGCAAATACACTTACAATTTAATAAAAAAATAGAATAGTAATAAAAACTAATCTAACACATTAGGTAGGAGTAAGTAGCATAAGCACTTGATCATGGCGAGACAAATTCTCTTAGACCGCCAAAATGTTTTGATTTTGGAGAAACAAGACTCGTTGATTTTTTTATCATCTTTGCAATATTTTTTTTAAAATAAGGTAACTATACATCCTCATATAGTGAACGCACGAGAATAAAACATTGGCTTGATTTCTCCCAAGATGAATATAAAACTCACAAATTATAATGAAAGTCAATCATTGCAGGGAAAGGATCATAATCTCTAGCGTGTATTTCAAATTTAATACAAGTCCAAACAAGTATCCAAAGAATAATGATATAATAATCTCAAACATCCAGGGAAGGATAGAACAATATAAGTACCCAAGTTTAGCAAAGCAAATCCGTTAGGAAGCAATTGTAAATGTTTTGAGAGACAAGCCTTAAGTTGATTATTCTCTTAATATGTTGGTTGATTTTTCTAAAAAAATAGTATTTTGATCTAATGAAAAAAAAAATGTGATACATTTTAGTAAAATAAAAAGGAAATAAGTTAAATGTTGCTAGCAAATAGTTGGTTACTTCATTTTCCAGGACCAGCTAAAGAACCAATTTTTTTTTAACATAGAACTTAATTTTCTCTCATAAATAAACTAACTTTATTTGGTATTATATTCCGGCCATGCATGGCGTCTGCTCATTGACAGTGATATGAAACCGATAAAAAATAAAGTGCACAAATGTTTGACATGTCAGGTTTGCATCACGCCACATATGTGACATGCAATGTAATGCATAAACTAAAGTTGCACATGAGCATGATATTCAACTTGTTTTCACCATTATGCATCATTTCACTTTGCTTCATGTCCATCGAGGAGCTGCAGGTAAAATATATGTTATTTTTCTTCATGATATATTAAAGAAGGAAATTAATCATTAAAAAATATTATTTTTACTACATATGGTAGCAATTAATAAAGGGACATCAACATTGACAAAAAATGATCATGAAATAGAAAATTAGAGTTTAGATATCCAAATGTCCATGAAGAACAAAATTTCAGTGCAAACATGGATATGGATACAAATAAAACATGTTTTTGGAAAAAAGTACAATTTCAGACTAAATTCTGCCAAAGTCTCTGCTCTCTATTCTGAGTTTTCCATAAAAATAACAAATTCAAAAATTTAAGTGCATAAAAAACATGCAAAAGAGGTTATATAAAAATGAATAATGATTTAAACCGGATCAATTTGATGAAGTAGGGTTGAGGGAAAGCTGAAGGATTGTTGAAAGAAAACACTTTGACCTTAATTCAAGAAGTAATCAGCAATATGATCCAAAAATTAATAATAAAATCATAGTATAGTAAGTTAACTCACCTTCTTAGGATGAAATCCCATAATTTAAAGAAGGGATTCTAAATGCAGTTTTCGAAGTGAGTGAGACGAAGAGAATAAATTAGATGAGAATATCAATATTATTGTAGCCACATGAAATAGCTTTATACCAATCTCAAATTATTTTTTACTGATAAAATCAAAAATTGGTATCCGTAGAAAATACAAAAAGTCCAATTAGTAAGTACTAAGCAAAATATTCATATAAACCAATGTGGTAGAAACTATGAAACTTTCTAAGGGTCAAATTTTACAAAACTGGTTATATCGCCTTATATATTTAACTCAAGCTTGAAACTGAAATAAATGGTAGTGTCATAGTTTTGAACTATAAATACCGGCCTATAAGGATACATAAATAAAATTGTGTAATGGTAAACATACACTGTATAGACAGCCTCAGTTTCATATATCTTATGGCTATATGTTTCCCTCTATGAACTGAACTTCTATTGTTTATTCTTAGTCTAATTTAGGCTACACATGTTGCACCCTATAAACTATCATATGAACTTTTTATGCTTAAATAGCTTTCTTTTTGTGCTAAAGGGAGTTACTGTCAATACTTCAAATACCATCATATTACTTTTTGTGCTTAAATGAGTTGTTTTAGCCAAGTATAACATGCATAGAATATGACTTTAGACTATACATCAAATTTACTTATTTATTTTGAATGCTTGGTAATCAAACCCTTATATTACTGCTATTATATGTTTCATTATAACACATGAGAAAAATCATTTCTATGTTATATGAAAGTTACGCTCAGTCAATATTATTATGGTTGCATATGATTAAAAATATGAGTTGCCTCATTGAATGATTTAAAACGAAAGCACTCCATACTGTTTTTGCTATGTAAATAGATATTGGACAATACGATGAGTGAAGTGTTAGTTCATATTTTTCTACAAACATTTTGTGTGCTTGAGTTACAAGAAAAAAACAAAAAACATAAAAAAAACAACAACATTAGAATGGCATGATAAAGCAAGTAGAATTATGATCAACAACAAAAACTCCAAACTGTAAATGTTAAATTAACATTTCATACTCAAACTTCCATTAAAAAAATTCCATATTCTACCAATAATTGAAGAAATAAAATCAAAATGCATACCATTTAACTACAAAGAATCTTTAAAACCCAAACTCCCATCATAATCCCCTTCTTTCCAAAACTATCTACGCTGTTTCACTGCCACCGCAACGGTCGGTGCAATGTTGTCTATCATCGGTAGTGGATCAAGAAAGCCAACAAGCAAAGCTTTATGAGTTTTGCTATTACCAGATCCATCTAAAAGCCTGGACCTTTTAACGGTCCTACAAAACATACATCGATCGTTCTCACCGCTACGGCTGTTCTCGGCTTCGCAGTCGCTACCGCTGCTGCTGCTAAGATCGATGCAGTTGATGGGGTAAACAGCAGTGGTAGGATTAGGACTTCGGGAAGAAGTGGGATATCGTGTTTTGACAACGACTAAATTGAGGAAGCATTGGATTAGGGTTAGGGATGAGATATGTTACTTATTACAATTTTGCCCAAATACATTATAGTTAATTTTAATTCGACTCCAGCTCACAACGACAAAAAAGCGTTGGCGTAATCAAAAATGTAAATGTGTATTTTTAGTACTGCATTTTTTTTATTGCGATGCTGCGAATGGTGACTAACCTATGATGCAATTAAGTGTTGAAAACTGGGGAAAAAATAAGTGTAACAGCCCTAGTTTTAGATATTTATTTTATTATTAATTATTTAGTTTCAAAGTATATTTTATATAAATTGTGTCTAAAGATATAGTTTAATTATTTAATTTGAAGATATATTTTATAAAATTGCATATGTCAATAAAATCTAATAATAACTGTGAAATTTTAAGCTAAGTTAAACAGTTGAATTTCGCGTTCAAAAGACGCGTCAATTATAGGGTATAAGTGACGTAATAAAACGTGTGTTTTTAAAATGTTATTTTTATAAAAAAAATTTTTTTTGATGTTTTGGACTGCGTCTGTTTAGCGTGGTGTAAAAATCATGTTTTCGTAAAATTTTGGAGAAAAATATCAGTCAGAGATTTTATAACAAACGTTACGTTGCATTAACTGACAGTCTGATTTTAAATAAATTTGTATACGTTTTTCTAAGCTTTGCATAAATTCTTGCCATTCCATTTATTGTTTTCAAACTAAAATCAAATAAATAAAATGAAGTAAAAACTTAACATGGAAGTAACGTGTGAGACAAAAATCCAAGGAGAAATTTGTGCATGCCTAAATTGATACGATACATATCAACTCTTTCGTTCATCCTCTGATGTATACTTACCTTTATTTCTCCCCATATCAACGTATGCCTTAATTAAACCTTTTGTAAATCAAAACTGAATTGAATATGAGTTTGCCTTTCCTTTTCTCAGAAATAAAATCATGCATTGATAACTTCCCTTGTTTATTTCTTCAATCACGTATAAGCATTTATTCAAAGAGAAAACTGAAGCAAATCTCTCGGCCTTCCAGTAAATTCAAAAACTTATAATTTTTGCAAACTGAAAATAAAAAAAAGAACATAAAGTTACGTACAAACTTTATATCCAGGCTTATATCACGCAACTTTTCATTTTGTACGTTTCTTTTTAAAAAGTTTTGCATTAAGTCTGGCCAGTTTGTTTATTAAATCAAACATAGGAGAATCAAAGCATGCTGAAATCACGCATGCATATTTACATATTTTCAAACTTTATATGTTGTGTAACTGCCTAAATCTTATATCACGTAAACATATTTATAACTTTTGTAACTGAAAGCTTTAAATCTCTACAGCTTCCTCTTTTTCCCCTGTGTTTTTGCCTATGATCTAGTATGGTATCTGCGAACGTCCAAATACATTTGTAAACATATTTAATACAAATCAAAATTTATGTAAATATAAATGAATCATCACACACGTATTCATATTTATATATATAAAACTGATACTTTAAACCATTTAAGCTGCTTGCCCTTTTCTCCCCATTTGTCCATTTGATTCTGCCTCAAACAAATCCTTTTATCTGCAAATCATCAATCTAAAATCACGCCTACATTAAATAGTATAAGATTTTGAAATCAAAGCTTCTCATAAAAATTGCAGTTATCGCATGCATTAAATCTAGATTTCAATTGGCAGTTTTAAATCACGCATTCATACTTAACCTTGCCTATCTTTTCAACTTCTCAATTCCCATGTATATCTCTCTATTTCATCTTTATTATGCAATAAATAAATAAATAAATAAAATTTTCCGTTCCTAATCACACATATATACAAATCCAAGAGCACGGGGAAATTTTAAGTAACGCTCGTAATTTTGTTGTTTATTTTCCTCCACTAATCACGCAAGCTTTGTTTATATAAAGTAACGTGCATATCAACTCCTTTCTCCCATCTTCAATTTTCCAGTCACGCAAACCATTTCGTCCAAAATCAATGCATGTTTTAAATTCCATCAGCATTTATTTCTCCATAATCAAGCTGCCTCATCTTTTGCCTTTAATCACGCAGACTTGAAGGAATTCACAATGAAAAAAAAAGGCTGATACGTTATTCGCAAGCCTTGCCTATATATATCTTTCATTCCTCTACATCTCTTTTATTCTGCCTTTCTTCCTCTATAGCCATCAGGTATATTTTCTTTTCTTCTTCAGTCTTTTTGTTTTTCCTTTCCTTCCAGTTTCTTTTTTTTTCTTTTCACCCTTGTTTGCTCGGCCATTTCTCCCACCATGTGCCAGTAGGAATATAGATGCTAGCTTGAGTCTGCGTAGGTCTTAGAACTGTGTAATCTCTTGGAAAGGCATGTGTTTTGTGAAGGTTAGAAGATTTTATCTATACATTTTAAGGGATTGTCTGTTTTGAATTTGGAGAGGAGTAATGCCCATAATTATTTTGGTGATTGAAGATCTGTGATTAGTAGTCTAGGCAGGTCATATAAAAAGAAAAGAATTATATATAGAAAAACAGGGCAGTGAATATTTTCAGAGGGGAAGTCCTTGTTTTGTTTATCTATCATAATACTGGTTAGCATGAGTGTAAGTGAGTTGCCTGTTTTAGTTTATAATTTGGAGATTGTGGAAACCATTTGTGAAAAGATGAAGGGGTAGGATGTACATGTTGTATCTCTGTGTATATGTTGGTGTCAGTACTCGTATGCATCAGTGGAATTTGCAGTAGAAAGTAAATATAAATAGTAGGTAGGCAAGAAAAACATGCAGGTAGGTTTCAGTAGATGATTCTTTATGTGTACTTGAGGTATCAATAGGAGTTGGACATGTTGAAAGAAGAATACATAAAAAGGCTTCAGTGTTGGTCAAGTAGAAGTGGCCTCAGTTTCGTTCGAAGCAATTATATGATTCCCGAAGAAATTCCCAGATTGTCTCGAAGCAGAGGCGTTCTTGACTCGAAGTCTGGCATGAAATTACTCGAAGCATATAAGGAGGTGACTCGAAGTAATTTGTAGCAGTCACGAAGCAGTGGTTTGCCTGTACAGATGCCTGGGAAGTTATATTTAAGAAAATTTATATTGTCTAGAAATGTTTTAAGTTAAGTTTAAAACTTAAAATGAAACTGAAATGCTTCAGATCTGCCTGGGAAGTTTTGAATCTAAGGAAATCTATCTGTAAAGTGATGTTTTAGAACTAAACCTAAAACGTAAGATTAAAACTGAATACAAGAGTTAAATATATGAATGAAGTAAGATATATATGGATGAAGTATGTGGTATTGTATGGGTTGGTTTGAGCGTGCATATACACGTATCAGTTGATCGGCCTGGGAAGTGTACTGGAAAATTTGAAATGTGGAGTTCGAACATCTTGGTATATAAAGCCACTTTGACATGTTTTGATGCCACGGTGCATGCTTAGCCATGCTGTATTGATGAAGAGGATACCCTGTGACAGTTCGAGCCTGGAAAGGAAAAAGAGATGAAACAAATTTTGCAAGTATATAGGTTAAACTGGAATTTTAGTAAATAAGAGAAAAGAAAACTGGGGAGGTAGGCTGCACATATATGTGCAATGTGCATGAGAAAACTAGGCAGTGGAGTGATGCACGTGCGTGCACGTATCCGTGTCACCGTACATGGAGAAAGAAAAATTTATGTGTACGGGTGTTCGTAGTTAACATCTTGCCGTAATTGTTTAGGGAAAATTTTCGTCGTAAATTTTGTGTGTTAGCACGGGGCACATATTTTGGGTATATTTAGGTCACATTATACGGTGGAGTGGTCGAGCAAGTCAAAACAATTTCCGTTCTATTTTAATCCTTTCTTGACCATACATTCTAAAGTCGCGTTTCAAAATATTTGAATTTGTTCTAGATTTGAATCTAGGCGACATCAGAAGAAATTTGATCGTTATTTTCTGTCGGTCTTTACCGGTGAATCGTCGTTTTGAATTCAAATTTTCTGCAACTTTCAGGTGAGTATTTCTCACCAGACATACGTATTTATATTTCGTAAATTATTGCAAGTGTATGTGTAAAATTTTATGTCACTATTATCTGTCTGTAGTGTAATATAAAATGATGAACCCCATTTAAATTGACACCTCATCAGTTATTATCTGTTGTATTATATCTGCAGTTATATTATGTTATTGTTTATTTACTGCTTAAATCACACTGCAAGTTCCCTGTTATACGTAGATTGTTATGGGCTGAAATGATAGGCCTAAATGATTATTATTGTTAAATTATGCTGTTAACTGTTAAACTGTTAAACTTGGGATTGCGGGTTTGAAATGATAGGACCCGGGATATTTGTAAACTACGGATTGAAATGATATAAATCCGTACCACTTGACCTAGGCTAGAAAACTATATACAGGCCCGTGGTCCTTATAATATTTTCTGAAATATTTAAAATTATTTTGGAAGTTAAATATTTGATTTATATCTTTAAAGGAATTTATATTGATTTTTAATAAGTTATAAATAAAGAAATAAATAAATATTTGAATAAATTTATGGAATATAACTTATTTGGTAAATCGGGATTTTGAAAGAATAAGATTTCAGTTAATAAATGAATAAATAAATAGGTTATATTTGGAAATATTTATCAAGTTAAACAATCTATTACAGCATTTAAATGCTGTCTTTTGAAATTTGACTAGTTTTACCCATAACTTTAGGTAGCATTTCCTAAGTGCTATGGAATCTAGAATTTGATTGCTCTAAAATTTATGGAATTTGATAAATTTTATTTTACCTTAAGTTTTGGAAAAACTTAAGACATAATATTTATAACTGTATTTTCCTAAATAAATTAAAGATAAATATTCTGGTATTAAGTAAATTTTGGGGAAAATTTAATGGTTAAAATTTGGAGTTTTATTTATGGAAATTATGGGAATATTCAAGACTAAAAATATAAAACATTGATTTGTGAAAGAATAAAACCCAAACTAAGTTTTGAATAGTAAATACTCCAATTGGATATATATAAAAATTGAAATGGTTTTGGGAACATAAAGGGATATTTAAATTATGGTTAAACTTTAAATAAAGAAATATATTTGTGAAGCTATGTAAATTATCTTCTTTACAAAGTAACCATAAAGTTAACCCATTTATATATATACCGTTGAATGTCCAAACCATTGTGTTTGGGAGTTATGGATTTAAGTAAAGTTTCCAAAACATTATCCTTTGAAGATATAATTCAAATATTTGGTCTCCAGATATTATAAACAGTATGGTTTTGGAAAGAATTATATTTGAATATAACGATATCCTATTGTTTTGGGTTTTAAAATGATATCGTATCTATAGTTTTGAAATGGAAATGTTTATTCTGATTTAAAGTATAAACTGTTTTTAAATAACCACGGGTTATAATAACGAAGGGTTGGCAAAGAGACCGGGATCGGATATGGACATACTCTCTGTCGATACCGAAAACCACTTTGACTAACCGTGTACGCGGTGGAGATTCCAGAATGAAGTAGGTTGGTGGTGACGGTTTCTTGAAAGGTATATACGTGGACCCGACTCCCGTGAGTTGGCATAAGGTGGCTAAAACAGGAGCGATTCTCGGATTAATGAGGTAGCTCCTCTGATCGAACGCACTTCTTCGTATACCATTCTATTGCTTATGTGATTGTTTGGGTGCACCCTTTGATTTGGGAGTGTTGTTCGAGGTGGGCGGTTGCTGCGGCTTCGCGTTACCACCGGTCCGGATAGCAATTGGTATATCTACCCTGGCATTGCCTAGTTGTGCCGTGTCACCTACCATATCGAGCCTTGTACGAGTTTGGTTTTCTCCCGTAGCCCGTGTGGTATCCTCTAGTTGCTTCCCGAGTAGGAGGAGCTATGATATTGGATGGACTACTGGGACTATTACGTGTTAAGGGCTATATGGGTAACCCCTTAATGCTAAGAAATAAGTATGTTTACTTTATAAATAGACACTATTATAATAGCGCAATATACTACATAGTAAATAGTTTAACGGATCCTTAGAGGATGGGCGGTCCCAGGCATCCTTTGAGTTACTTGCTATATATTACAGTACACTTGATTTAGCTTACATTATATAAGTATGTATGTCCTGACTCGAGTGTTTTGTTTTATTGTACGCTCGGGTCAGCCTGAGTTGCAGCTTCAGTTTCTTCTCCGTAGCTAGGACACTCAATAGATCATTCGTGCTATTGGAAGTTGTTTCAGCCTTTATCCTTTCTGGAATTCAAGACTTTGAAGACTCTCTATCTGTGTATGTTAAAATTTGTATTGAGGATTATAGACAATGTAAGTTCTGTTTTGTAAAGATGTATCAGTGGCTTCATGAACCACTAAATTTTTAATTTCCGCTGCGAGATTCTGATATCTGTGTATGTGATTCTGCGATTTATTTACTGTATATTCCGAGTTTTGCCAAATTTATTCTACAATCTATTATTTTGAACTATTCCAGCTCGACATGTTCTATTATTGTCGAATTCGAATGGTACAAAATAGTGGGTCGTTACAGCTGGTATCAGAGCTTTGGCTCTAGGCAAACTCAGAATATATGGTAAATTTGATTTACAGAATCACCTTCATTTGAGATTGAATCTCTTCCTTTTCGAATTTGGAACATTCCCTGTGGTTCCAAAGTTCACTCGCGTCCCTCACTTTTCATCTACTCAAGATTCTGGAGTATCCCATAACTCCACTTCGGATGATCTTTATAGTGAATTGGCGGTCTCGCCATCGTTCTAATAAAGGGGTGAAACTCCTTTACCATTAGCATTAATTCACCGGAGATTTATATTTATCATCGGTTTATATGCTAGTATCTTTGATTATTCTGAACTCTATCTCTTCGGATCAAATATAGATTTACCCAATCATATCGATCCGACTCTTCAAGTCACGGTTGACCAGATCAAGGTTGTCCGCGATTTATATAGACTTACCCAGTTCCTTATTCTGTTATTTAATCATCGGACCTTCTGATTTTAACTAGCTTGGATTCTATTTGATTTGAGTTCATCAAATTTGAATTTCTATCCTTGTTTTGGAAATTTACTCCTATATTTGAAAGGAAATCTAAAATATATATAAGTATAAATTTTCAGAAATTTTAATATTTAATTTAACTAGTGTCAGGAGATAATAGTTTGATTTTATTTATGGTTTTGTAAACCATGTGTTTGTCTAAATAATTGAATATAAACAATGGTTATAAATTAATTTAGAAACAGAAATGAATATAAAACAAGAACTTGAGAATTCAATTTCTGATGGTTTCAAACTTTGGGACTAAAATTTGAAAAGTATATATTATTTAAAGTATTTTCAAAATAGAAGTTTGTTTCCCAAAGAATTTTAAAAATTTAGTGCTCTTCTCTTTGTCGCTGGAAAATAATTTCGGTGATGACTACAACATCATCGACATTCATTTTCGAGTTTCGAAGTGAAAGACCATTCTGTAGTCTGGCTACAGTATTACCTTGAGATTTTATTTGATTTGAAATTTCTAAAGTATGACTTAATATATATATATATATATAGATATATAATTTAAATTTGATTGACATATTATGAATATATACTTATTTATCTGTAAATGGTTTGAGGGGAATCAGAAATTTAATTCTTAAAATTTTATCTTAAGAAATTTCAATAAATGGAAAATAAAATTCTGAATAAGAAATTCCAACTGGAAATAATTAAATTTGGAAGTTTTAGTTGTATAATACTCAATTTCATTTCAATATAACTTACCTTGATTTTCAAAAGTTAAAAATGAATTTGGAAAATATACAATATAAAAAGGATTTTATAACTAAAATTCGAGTGTATAACATTTATTATAACCACTCAAATTTTATTTATAAAATAGGTATTCCAAATAAAGTGTTAGGTTATTTGTTAAATTAAGAATTAAGAAAAATGTTGAACTAATTAGAAATATTATTATATCTGCTGTAGCATATTTTAAGTGCTGCTGTTCTAAAAATAAAATATTATGGAAATTTATAACTGAATAAATGAAGATTATTTTAAAAAGGTGTTATGATTTTAGTAGTATTTCCAAATAATAATCTATAAATTTTAATGACTTTCAAAGTATTATGATTTCAAATTTATTATCTTATCTTGTTTTCCAGACTATCTTAAATGTCCTTGGTTTCCCTATCTTCTACGGATTGGGATGCTATCGCTTATACCAGTCTATTTAGAAATCTCTCTATAGTCTTTAGAAATCTTTGTTACTCCTCAGGATCGGGACATTGTCCCATAGACTGACAGTCGAACTGGAAGGGTAAAACCGACTCTAGAAGATCTTCTTCGTGCTTTAAAATCCGGAACCATCCGTTTAAAATACTTGTTATCTAGCTTATCTTCTTTGTTTCTCTTCTTTCGTTCCTTTTCGAGGACGAAAAGTTCTTAAGTGGGGGAGAGTGTAACAGCCCTAGTTTTAGATATTTATTTTATTATTAATTATTTAGTTTCAAAGTATATTTTATATAAATTGTGTCTAAAGATATAGTTTAATTATTTAATTTGAAGATATATTTTATAAAATTGCATATGTCAATAAAATCTAATAATAACTGTGAAATTTTAAGCTAAGTTAAACAGTTGAATTTCGCGTTCAAAAGACGCGTCAATTATAGGGTATAAGTGACGTAATAAAACGTGTGTTTTTAAAATGTTATTTTTATAAAAAAAATTTTTTTTAATGTTTTGGACTGCGTCTGTTTAGCGTAGTGTAAAAATCATGTTTTCGTAAAATTTTGGAGAAAAATATCAGTCAGAGATTTTATAACAAACGTTACGTTGCATTAACTTACAGTCTGATTTTAAATAAATTTGTATACGTTTTTCTAAGCTTTGCATAAATTCTTGCCATTCCATTTATTGTTTTCAAACTAAAATCAAATAAATAAAATGAAGTAAAAACTTAACATGGAAGTAACGTGTGAGACAAAAATCCAAGGAGAAATTTGTGCATGCCTAAATTGATACGATACATATCAACTCTTTCGTTCATCCTCTGATGTATACTTACCTTTATTTCTCCCCATATCAACGTATGCCTTAATTAAACCTTTTGTAAATCAAAACTGAATTGAATATGAGTTTGCCTTTCCTTTTCTCAGAAATAAAATCATGCATTGATAACTTCCCTTGTTTATTTCTTCAATCACGTATAAGCATTTATTCAAAGAGAAAACTGAAGCAAATCTCTCGGCCTTCCAGTAAATTCAAAAACTTATAATTTTTGCAAACTGAAAATAAAAAAAAGAACATAAAGTTACGTACAAACTTTATATCCAGGCTTATATCACGCAACTTTTCATTTTGTACGTTTCTTTTTAAAAAGTTTTGCATTAAGTCTGGCCAGTTTGTTTATTAAATCAAACATAGGAGAATCAAAGCATGCTGAAATCACGCATGCATATTTACATATTTTCAAACTTTATATGTTGTGTAACTGCCTAAATCTTATATCACGTAAACATATTTATAACTTTTGTAACTGAAAGCTTTAAATCTCTACAGCTTCCTCTTTTTCCCCTGTGTTTTTGCCTATGATCTAGTATGGTATCTGCGAACGTCCAAATACATTTGTAAACATATTTAATACAAATCAAAATTTATGTAAATATAAATGAATCATCACACACGTATTCATATTTATATATATAAAACTGATACTTTAAACCATTTAAGCTGCTTGCCCTTTTCTCCCCATTTGTCCATTTGATTCCGCCTCAAACAAATCCTTTTATCTGCAAATCATCAATCTAAAATCACGCCTACATTAAATAGTATAAGATTTTGAAATCAAAGCTTCTCATAAAAATTGCAGTTATCGCATGCATTAAATCTAGATTTCAATTGGCAGTTTTAAATCACGCATTCATACTTAACCTTGCCTATCTTTTCAACTTCTCAATTCCCATGTATATCTCTCTATTTCATCTTTTGTAACGACCCACTATTTTGTACCGTTCGAATTCGACAATAATTAAATAAATGTCGAGCTGGAATAGTTCAAAACAATAGATTGTAAAATAGCTAAGGAACAAATGAAATCAAATACACAGAATCACAGACACAGATATCAGAATCTCACAGCGGAATATAAATACTACAGTGGTTCATGAAGCCACTGGAAACTTTCACAAACAGAAAGACATAGTTCAAAACTTTAATACAAAATTTTAAGTCATAATAAAACATAGTCTTCCAAATGTCTTGAATTACAAAATAGATGGAGATGAAGAAGCTTCCAACTAGCAAAGAGTGATCTAGTCCTAGCTCCAGAAAGAAAAACTGAATCTGCAACTCAGGCTGACCCGAGCGTACAATAAAACAAAACACTCGAGTCAGGACATACATACTTATATAATGTAAGCTAAATCAAGTGTACTGTAATGTAAAGAGCAAGTAACTTAAAGGATGCTTGGGATCGCCCATCCTCTAAGGATCCGTTAAACTATTTACTATATAGTATATTGCGCTATTACCATAGTGTCTATAATAAAATAAACTTACTTTTAAATAGCGTTAAGGCTTTACATTTTCCACCTTAACACGTAATAGTCCCAGTAGTCCATCCAATATCATAGCTCCTCCTGATCGGGAAGCAACTAGAGGATACCACACGGGCTACGGGAGAAAACCAAACTCGTACAAGGCGCGATATGGTAGGTGACACGGCACAACTAGGCAATGCCAGGGTAGATATACCAATTGCTATCCGGACCGGTGGAAACGCGTAGCCGCAGTTACCGCCCACCTCGAACAACACTCCCAAATCAAAGGTGCGCACCAAACAATCACAAAAGTAATAGAATGGCAAATGAAGAAGTGCGTTCGATCAGAGGAGCTACCTCATTAATCCGAGAATTGCTCCTGTTTTAGCCACCTTATGCCAACTCACGGGAGTCGGGTCCACGTATATACCTTTCAAGAAACCGCCCCCACCATCCTACTTCATTCTGGAATCTCCACCGCGTACACGGTTGTCAAAGTGGTTTTCGGTATCGACAGAGAGTATGTCCATATCCGATCCCGGTCTCTTTGCCAACCAACCGTTATTATAACCCGTAGTTATAGTTTGAAAAATGGTATTTACTTTTCCAAATCAATATATATTTTCAAATACCTTAAATTTTCAAATCCTTGATTTAAACATTTTCTTTAAAAATATACCATTTCAATTTATTTAATCAAATTTGGAATTTATTTCTTTTATAATAGAAATCATATTTTCCTTTAAAATCTATCCAAACTCAATTTCTAGATTCTTTTATTTATTACATATTTAAATTCCAAAGTTTAACTTATTTCCAAAAATCTTTCATAGATTTATAAATAAATCAATTTCAATTTCTACTGCACCTAGGAAAGGCTGTCTAAAGTTGTGAGTTGAACCTAGTCTAATTTCAAAGATAGCATTTAAATGTTGTTGTAGACCTTTAGATTTAAATCTATTTTCAAATATAACTTGTTGTATATATAATTTTCTAAATTTAAATCTTACTCTTTCAAACTCTAGAATTTCCGGAACAAGTTATACTAAAATTTACTCTATATTTATTTATTTATCATTTAAATCATTATAAGTCCTATAAAATTATTTACTAGAATATCTTCAACTACTTAAAATAATTTAAATATTTTCAGAAAATAATATATATAAACCACGGGCCTGTATAAGATTTTCTAGCCTAGGTCAAGTGAAACGGATCTATATCATTTCAATCCGATATTACACAATTCCGGGTCCTATCATTTCGAACCCGCAATCCCAAGATAATTTACACAGTTAACAGAATAGGTGAACAATAATAATCAATTAGGCCTGTCATTTCAGCCATAACAATATATATATAACAGGGAACTTGCAGTGTGATTTAAACAGTAAATAATAACATAATATAATTGCAGGTATCATATAACATATAAATAACTGATGGGTGTCAATTTAATGGGGTTTATCATTCTATATTACACTACAGACAGATAATAGTAAAATACAAATTTACACATACACTTGTAATAATTTACGAAATATAAATACGTATGTCTGGTGAGAATACTCACCTGGGTGTTGCAGCAAATTCGAGTTCAAAATTGAAAATTTACTGGTACAGACTGACAGAGAATAACAGTCAAATTTTTCGGGCGTCGCCTAGATTTAGATCTAGAACAAATTTCAAAAATATAGGAACGCGGCTTAGATTTTATAGTCAATGAAAATTTAAAGATAGGAAAAGAATTTTTGACTTGCTCGACCAAAATTTTTTTCTAAAACACGATTGCAAAAAAAATCTATATGAATACGAGAACACATGCACCACTTCTTCCTCCTAGCTTGTTCATGCTCATCACATACTTATGCACTGTCTTCCCTTCATTCATTCATCATTTTCACCTTTCTCTCTTTTTTTTTTTTTTTTTTTTTTTTTTTCACAAATGGTTTCCAACATTCTTCAAAAATCATTTCAAATCTCACTGTAATTTCAACAGACCCAACTTACACTAACCCGAGTTCCACCATCTATGCTTCGAGTCAGACCCGGGTTTTCTTCGAGTCACCACTGATGCTGCTTCGGGTAAATCTGCATTTGCTTTGAGTGAGATCTGGAAGTGTTGAAACACTTAAATTTCCAGGAACACACCTTTCTCTGGCCTTCACTGCCCCTGCTTCCCATACCACTGCCTTCACCAGTCTTCTTGTTCATCTCTCACCCATGCACATATATCCAATAAAGTAAAAAGAAGACAAGCACCCCATACTCAACTGGATCAGGCATTCACCAGACCCAACTCCTAATACCCCTTCCCATTCTTCTTCCTCCTTATCCCTGTTTCACCACTAACTCCACTTAACCCAATCAGGCTTTAACTAAACAGCCTTAGACAAACACATGCAAGCCCATCTTTGTCACCTCTACCCCTGATACTCAGGTGCACAGGTGCACACTTGAACATGCACACTGTGACACCACCAGATCCCCAGCCTATCTACAAGTGCAGACTTACCAAATCTCTACATATAAGTAGACTACTCCTATACCCTAACTGCAAACCAAACCCCAACTACTAGCTATTCAACTAAACAACCTATGCTAGATGAATCTTCGGCCATCATATCCATGGTCATGCCTCACTGATACACGTGCACGCAGTGATGCCAAGCCATGCGCAGACTACACAAATTTTTTTTTTTTTTTTATATACAGACAAAAAACAAAAATGCAAACTGAAACCCACTACTATAGTCCCATATTTTTTTTAATGCACTGCCAAATCCTTTTCACTTTAATCCCAGCTTCTAATTCAACTCTTCCCACAACCAACAACCTGCTATCACGAGACTTGTGTCTACTAAACTTCCTATGCCACAGTATTATGAATCTATAGCCTGCCTATGTATCCTATGTGATCCATACAAATCCAAACATCCCTATATGACCACTCTGGAAAAGATATATAGACAGCACACACACATAGATCTAATATCAAAAGATTGGCATGGCCGAGCAAGTCAAAGAATAGAGACAACTTAGGATAGGAAAAGAAAAGAAAGACTATTACCTGATTTGAGCAAAAGAATTGGACTGGGCTTTGCAGAAGAATATGAAGAGAGAGATGCAACATATATAGGTAAAGACTTGATACATGCAGAGGAATCAAAGCAGTTACTTATGCAATGTCTCTGGAAATTTTCGAGAAATATAAAGCTATCAGTTTTTTTTTTTTTAAATGCTTGATTGCTTGATCAAGGCAGTGAATGGTGAGATGGAGATACAAGTAATTTCAGAGCTTTTAATTCCCAACAGAACGTTAAGCCTTTTGCTTAAATTATCAATCAGTTTCAAATATTGAAGTTTATCTGATGCTTTGATTTGGAAAACAATTAATGGCTGTTTAAATTTTAGAAACTGATCAAAGAAATATGCGAGATCAAAGCTTGATATTGAAACTGAAGTTGAAGTTAGGGGAAAGGTTGATATATTTAGCTATAAATTTTCCAGTGCATTTTCTTTCGAGCATAATTTGCAGTTTGCTTTGATTTGGAGAGCATTAAATGGTTGCTTGATTCATTTGTTTGCATAATGTTAGCTTGGTCAGTTTGCAATTTGAACGTACGTCAAAATATATAAAATCAGCTGACCGTTTAAAATACGTACGTTAGTTAAAACGCAGACTGATATTTTATGTTCAAAATTATTTAAAACTTGATTTTTACCCTACGCTAGACAGACGCAGTTAAAAACTTCAGAAATTTTTGTAAAATTATTATTTTAAAAACACACGTTTTATAACGTCACTTTAACCCTTTAAATCACGCGTCTTTCAAACGCGAAATTTAACGGTTCAAACCTAGCTTAAAATTTTACAGTTATTATTAAATTTTATTGTCATATAAAAAAATAAAAAAAAAATTTTTAAAATATATCTCAAATTTTAAATATTCAACTATATTGTTAAACCCAAATTTATAAAATATATTATTTAAAATTGAAAATAGATAAAATAAAATAAATAAAATAACTGGCTGAAACTAGGGTTGTTACACTCTCCCCCACTTAAGAACTTTTCGTCCTCGAAAAGGAACGAAAAAAAGAAACAAAGGAAAGACAAGCTAGATAAACAATGTACCTTAAACGAATAGTTCCGGATTTGAAGCACGAATGCTCTCCTCCGTTTCCCATGTACAATCTCGCTCATCGGTGCTCCATTGCACTTTGACCAAAGGGACAGATTTTCTTCTGAGTTGTTTCGTACCTCGATCGACGATACGAAGTGGCTTCCTCTCAATAGTTAGATCGGGTTCGATGTCCAGACCATCAAGAGCAGTAGGCTGGATGGCAAGAGATGGATCGTGAAGACAGCGACGAAGATGAGACACATGGAATACATTGTGAATCCCGGCAAATTTCTCGGGTAGATCTAGTCTATAAGCAAGAGCTCCAATCCTTTCTGAAATACGGAATGGACCGATGAATCTAGGTGCTAGCTTTCCTCTTCGACCAAACCGAACTACATTTCTTAAAGGAGAGATCTTCAGAAATACCATATCACCAACATCAAACTCCAACTTCCTTCTACGACGATCAGCATACTTCTTTTGTCTATCTTGAGCAACCTTTAATCTCCTCTTAATCTCCTCTACCTTCTCTGAAGCTTCTAGAATCATCTCAGGGCCAAGAACTAAGCGGTTACCAGACTCAATCCAACAAGAAGGAGATCTACACGGTTTCCCGTATAGAGCAGCAAAAGGGGACATCTCAAGGCTAGCCTGAAAAGATAGAATGAGATCGATAGAGAACCAAGATAAAATAAGAACAAATGATTGGAATTTATACCTGATAACTATTGTTATAGGTGAATTCTACAAGATGAAGATGATCTTCCCAAGATCCTCCATAGTCTAAGATGCAAGCACGAAGAAGATCTTCAAGAATCTGATTCACCCTTTCAGTCTGACCGTCAGTTTGTGGGTGGTAAGCAGTGCTCAAGTTCAAACGAGTACCCAAGGATTCTTGGAACGCTTTCCAAAATTGACTAGTGAAAATAGGGTCTCGATCGCAGACAATGCTAAGGGGAACGCCATGGAGGCGGACAATCTCCCTCATATAGATCTCAGATAAACTAGAAGCTGTGCGAGTAGATCTGACTGGAATAAAATGAGCAGACTTAGTCAATCTATCCACAATAACCCAGATGCCTTCATTTCCTCTCCTAGATCTCGGCAATCCATCAATAAAGTCCATAGAAACTTGTTCCCACTTCCAGTTTGGGATCTCCAAAGGCTGCAACAAACCGGGTGTTTTCTGATGGTCTGCTTTGACTTGCTGACAAGTCGCACATCTACTCACATAAATAGAGACATCTCGCTTCATACCTCTCCACCAATATAGTTTCTTCAAATCCTGATACATCTTAGCTACGCCAGGATGAATGGAGAGTCGGGACTGATGATGTTCCCGGAGTAATTCCTGCCTTAAACCGTCAACATTAGGGACACAAATCCTTCCATTTATCCTTAAAACTCCTTTATCATCGATCTGAGCTCCTTTTCCATCAGAATTATTGTTACCTCGGCTACGAACATTCTCCTTAATCAATCTGATGATCCTATCCTCATCTTGTTTAGCTACGATCCGATCCACCAAAGGAGAAGAGACAAAAATCTGACACAACAAAGATTTCTTCCTGCTCAGTGCATCTGCCACTACATTAGCTTTTCCGGGAGTATAGTTGATGTCGAGGTCATAAGAAGCAAGAAACTCGAGCCATCTAACTTGTCTCTGATTTAAGTCTTTCTGGGTAAAGATATATTTCAGAGATTTATGATCAATGAACAGATCAAACTTAGCTCCCAAGAGATGGTGTCTCCAAAGCTTCAAAGCAAATACAACAGCCAGCAATTCTAAATCATGAGCAGCGTAATTAGCTTCATGTGTCTTCAGCTGACGACTAGCATATGCAATTACTCTCCCATCTTGCATTAGCACTGCTCCCAAACCTTCTCGACAAGCATCGGTGAATACCGTTAGTCTTTCACTTCCATTTGGTACAGTAAGTACTGAGGCGGAGGTGAGCTTATCCTTTAACTCTTTGAAAGCAGCTTTACACTTATCGCTCCATACAAACTTGACATTCTTCCGAGTAAGAGCCGTCAGAGGTGCCGAAATCCGAGCAAAGTTCTCAATGAATCTTCGGTAGTAGCCGGCAAGGCCTAGAAAACTACGGATATCGGTGGGAGTCTTAGGTTCTTCCCAATCTTGGATTGTAGCAATCTTGACTGGATCAACAGAAACTCCTTCTTTAGAGACAATGTGTCCAAGGAATCTGACTTCTTCTTCCCAGAAATGGCATTTAGAGAACTTAGCCTTCAATTGGTGGTTCCGAAGAGTCTCTAAAACATACTTCAAATGGGTTCTATGTTCTTCCTCAGATTTGGAGAAAACAAGGATGTCATCAATAAAGACAAGAACAAATTTATTGAGTACATCGCGGAAGACACGGTTCATCAAATCAACGAAGAAGGCAGGGGCATTAGTCAAACCAAAAGGCATCACTAGCCATTCAAAGAAACCATTCTCAGTCCGGAAAGCAGTTTTGGGGATGCTCTCCTCGGCAATTCTAAGCTGATGGAAACCTGTGGCCAAATCAAGCTGAGAGAAAACAGTTGCTCCATAAAGTTGGTCGAACATATCATTTATGCGAGGCATAGGATATCTGTTCTTCATGGTAAGCTTGTTGAGTTCTCTATAATCAACACACATCCGAAGAGAACCATCAGATTTGGTGACAAATACAACAGCTGCTCCCCATTCTGAGAAACTTGGTCTAATCAGTCCTTTAGAAGATAAGTCTTGAATCTGATTCCTTAATTCGCTCTTCTCTCGTGGTGCCATTCTTCTAGGTGGAAGGACTACAGGTCGTGCTCCCGGAATAAGGTCGATACGGAAATCAATTTCCCGTTTTGGAGGTAAAGAAGTGACTTCACCAAACACATCGGGAAATAGTTTGACTACAGGAGTCAAATGGATATCATCTGGGAAAGTGTCAAGAGAATAGATGAAACTACCAGCAAACTCTTGAGGCCACTTACACTGGATTTCTAATGGATTCCCTAAATCATCTTTAAGAGCAACAGTACGAGAACTACAAGAGATATCTGCACCATGCCTATCTAACCAATCGCCTCCGAGTAAAAGGTCGAAAGCGTCGAAACCCAAAACATAAAAGTCTCCAGTGAAGCATTGTTGGAAATGGAGGAGTTTCACATCCCTACAGACTTTACTAAGGTTCGCAGGACCACCGATGGGGTTTGAGACACATAAAGGTATGGGAGAAAGTTCAGGAGAAAGGCGATGTTCAAATTTATTACAGAGATCAGATGAAATGAAGCTGTGGGAAGCTCCGGTATCGAATAAAACTCGAACAGGTAATTTGAACAAAGTAAAAGATCCTTGAAGAGTACCTTGAGAATCATCTGGGGCTGGAGCTGATACTGGTGCAGGTGCAGGCTGCGGAGCTGTAGAAGATGCAGAAGTTACTGCAAAGACTCCGGATGTTGTGCCTCTCTTTTGAGTGGGACAATCCTTCTTGTAGTGTCCTGGCTGGAGGCAGATGTGACATAGATCCCTCCTAGCAAACTGAGCAGGGGGTGGGACAGCAGCACCCAAAGTAGGACAGCGATTTGCAAAATGTCCTTTCTGGTGGCACCTATGGCAGGTGATGGTAGACAGGTCTACAAGTGGCCTCGCAGAAACAGAAGATGATGATGATCCCAACCCTTGAGCCTTGTTCCTCTTATGACGGTAGAAATTTGACTTCCTCTTTCTTGAATTACCGGAAGACCGAGCTGATGCAGACTGGGCAGCTGGAGTGGTCATAGATGTAGGGTTCTCATACCGGAGAGCCATATCCATCAATGCTGTGAAGGACCCATGAACATGAGTAATGAGTCGATCGTAGAACTCAGGTCGAGCTCCAGCGATAAACTTCTCGTTCAGTTTGAGTGGGGTGTCAATCAGGTTCAGACCATACTGTGAGAGTTCGTTAAACTTCCTCTCATACTCCGTGAAGGTCATATTGCCCTGCTTAAGATCCATGAATTCCCTATAGAGTTGAGACTTGCCTGCTTCGGGCATCCACTTGGCCAGAAAGGCCTCCCTAAAGCACGATAAGAGTTTAAAAGATAGATTCAAAGATGGAATTCAAATCCGAATTTTGACAACCAAAAGATACCTAAATTGCTCCCAAGTGAGGTCAGCCTCATTTGTCTGAGCAGTAATAGATAGCCACCAATTTAAGGCAGCGCCCTTCATCTGCCAGGCTGCGAGTTGCCTTTGCTGGGCATTAGTAATCTCGAGGCAGGAGAAAATCCTTTCTAGATCTCGAAGCCATTGCTGAGCTTCTATGATAGTCTCTGTCCCCATAAATTTTGTGCCACCTAGCTCAACATAGTCCTTGCACAATTTAGTGAAACGGACAGGGGCAGCAGGAGGAGGAGCGACTTGCCCTCGACCTTGATTATTTCTTCTATTCATCCTGAAAGATTAAGGATGGATACTAAGGATAGAGGAAAATATTAAGATATTCTAGGATAAGATAAAATTAAGCGACTAACAAAAGCTCGAGTATAACGATGGAGAGAAAGAAGAAGTGTTTGGAAACTTATTTAAAAATAGGAAGTTTCTATACTAAAATACTTCTTAAAAATTCTTTTTGAAAATCATTTTATACTTTTAAAATACGTTCTCTCACAAAGAAAGATTCTGGAATTTGACTTCACTCATTCTAGAGTATTGCTACTCTATCTCTAATGAGTTTTTGTTCCTTAGTCTATGTTTTAAACCTGGCTCTGATACCAACTGTAACGACCCACTATTTTGTACCGTTCGAATTCGACAATAATTAAATAAATGTCGAGCTGGAATAGTTCAAAACAATAGATTGTAAAATAGCTAAGGAACAAATGAAATCAAATACACAGAATCACAGACACAGATATCAGAATCTCACAGCGGAATATAAATACTACAGTGGTTCATGAAGCCACTGGAAACTTTCACAAACAGAAAGACATAGTTCAAAACTTTAATACAAAATTTTAAGTCATAATAAAACATAGTCTTCCAAATGTCTTGAATTACAAAATAGATGGAGATGAAGAAGCTTCCAACTAGCAAAGAGTGATCTAGTCCTAGCTCCAGAAAGAAAAACTGAATCTGCAACTCAGGCTGACCCGAGCGTACAATAAAACAAAACACTCGAGTCAGGACATACATACTTATATAATGTAAGCTAAATCAAGTGTACTGTAATGTAAAGAGCAAGTAACTTAAAGGATGCTTGGGATCGCCCATCCTCTAAGGATCCGTTAAACTATTTACTATATAGTATATTGCGCTATTACCATAGTGTCTATAATAAAATAAACTTACTTTTAAATAGCGTTAAGGCTTTACATTTTCCACCTTAACACGTAATAGTCCCAGTAGTCCATCCAATATCATAGCTCCTCCTGATCGGGAAGCAACTAGAGGATACCACACGGGCTACGGGAGAAAACCAAACTCGTACAAGGCGCGATATGGTAGGTGACACGGCACAACTAGGCAATGCCAGGGTAGATATACCAATTGCTATCCGGACCGGTGGAAACGCGTAGCCGCAGTTACCGCCCACCTCGAACAACACTCCCAAATCAAAGGTGCGCACCAAACAATCACAAAAGTAATAGAATGGCAAATGAAGAAGTGCGTTCGATCAGAGGAGCTACCTCATTAATCCGAGAATTGCTCCTGTTTTAGCCACCTTATGCCAACTCACGGGAGTCGGGTCCACGTATATACCTTTCAAGAAACCGCCCCCACCATCCTACTTCATTCTGGAATCTCCACCGCGTACACGGTTGTCAAAGTGGTTTTCGGTATCGACAGAGAGTATGTCCATATCCGATCCCGGTCTCTTTGCCAACCAACCGTTATTATAACCCGTAGTTATAGTTTGAAAAATGGTATTTACTTTTCCAAATCAATATATATTTTCAAATACCTTAAATTTTCAAATCCTTGATTTAAACATTTTCTTTAAAAATATACCATTTCAATTTATTTAATCAAATTTGGAATTTATTTCTTTTATAATAGAAATCATATTTTCCTTTAAAATCTATCCAAACTCAATTTCTAGATTCTTTTATTTATTACATATTTAAATTCCAAAGTTTAACTTATTTCCAAAAATCTTTCATAGATTTATAAATAAATCAATTTCAATTTCTACTGCACCTAGGAAAGGCTGTCTAAAGTTGTGAGTTGAACCTAGTCTAATTTCAAAGATAGCATTTAAATGTTGTTGTAGACCTTTAGATTTAAATCTATTTTCAAATATAACTTGTTGTATATATAATTTTCTAAATTTAAATCTTACTCTTTCAAACTCTAGAATTTCCGGAACAAGTTATACTAAAATTTACTCTATATTTATTTATTTATCATTTAAATCATTATAAGTCCTATAAAATTATTTACTAGAATATCTTCAACTACTTAAAATAATTTAAATATTTTCAGAAAATAATATATATAAACCACGGGCCTGTATAAGATTTTCTAGCCTAGGTCAAGTGAAACGGATCTATATCATTTCAATCCGATATTACACAATTCCGGGTCCTATCATTTCGAACCCGCAATCCCAAGATAATTTACACAGTTAACAGAATAGGTGAACAATAATAATCAATTAGGCCTGTCATTTCAGCCATAACAATATATATATAACAGGGAACTTGCAGTGTGATTTAAACAGTAAATAATAACATAATATAATTGCAGGTATCATATAACATATAAATAACTGATGGGTGTCAATTTAATGGGGTTTATCATTCTATATTACACTACAGACAGATAATAGTAAAATACAAATTTACACATACACTTGTAATAATTTACGAAATATAAATACGTATGTCTGGTGAGAATACTCACCTGGGTGTTGCAGCAAATTCGAGTTCAAAATTGAAAATTTACTGGTACAGACTGACAGAGAATAACAGTCAAATTTTTCGGGCGTCGCCTAGATTTAGATCTAGAACAAATTTCAAAAATATAGGAACGCGGCTTAGATTTTATAGTCAATGAAAATTTAAAGATAGGAAAAGAATTTTTGACTTGCTCGACCAAAATTTTTTTCTAAAACACGATTGCAAAAAAAATCTATATGAATACGAGAACACATGCACCACTTCTTCCTCCTAGCTTGTTCATGCTCATCACATACTTATGCACTGTCTTCCCTTCATTCATTCATCATTTTCACCTTTCTCTCTTTCTTTTTTTTTTTTTTTTTTTTTCACAAATGGTTTCCAACATTCTTCAAAAATCATTTCAAATCTCACTGTAATTTCAACAGACCCAACTTACACTAACCCGAGTTCCACCATCTATGCTTCGAGTCAGACCCGGGTTTTCTTCGAGTCACCACTGATGCTGCTTCGGGTAAATCTGCATTTGCTTTGAGTGAGATCTGGAAGTGTTGAAACACTTAAATTTCCAGGAACACACCTTTCTCTGGCCTTCACTGCCCCTGCTTCCCATACCACTGCCTTCACCAGTCTTCTTGTTCATCTCTCACCCATGCACATATATCCAATAAAGTAAAAAGAAGACAAGCACCCCATACTCAACTGGATCAGGCATTCACCAGACCCAACTCCTAATACCCCTTCCCATTCTTCTTCCTCCTTATCCCTGTTTCACCACTAACTCCACTTAACCCAATCAGGCTTTAACTAAACAGCCTTAGACAAACACATGCAAGCCCATCTTTGTCACCTCTACCCCTGATACTCAGGTGCACAGGTGCACACTTGAACATGCACACTGTGACACCACCAGATCCCCAGCCTATCTACAAGTGCAGACTTACCAAATCTCTACATATAAGTAGACTACTCCTATACCCTAACTGCAAACCAAACCCCAACTACTAGCTATTCAACTAAACAACCTATGCTAGATGAATCTTCGGCCATCATATCCATGGTCATGCCTCACTGATACACGTGCACGCAGTGATGCCAAGCCATGCGCAGACTACACAAATTTTTTTTTTTTTTTTATATACAGACAAAAAACAAAAATGCAAACTGAAACCCACTACTATAGTCCCATATTTTTTTTAATGCACTGCCAAATCCTTTTCACTTTAATCCCAGCTTCTAATTCAACTCTTCCCACAACCAACAACCTGCTATCACGAGACTTGTGTCTACTAAACTTCCTATGCCACAGTATTATGAATCTATAGCCTGCCTATGTATCCTATGTGATCCATACAAATCCAAACATCCCTATATGACCACTCTGGAAAAGATATATAGACAGCACACACACATAGATCTAATATCAAAAGATTGGCATGGCCGAGCAAGTCAAAGAATAGAGACAACTTAGGATAGGAAAAGAAAAGAAAGACTATTACCTGATTTGAGCAAAAGAATTGGACTGGGCTTTGCAGAAGAATATGAAGAGAGAGATGCAACATATATAGGTAAAGACTTGATACATGCAGAGGAATCAAAGCAGTTACTTATGCAATGTCTCTGGAAATTTTCGAGAAATATAAAGCTATCAGTTTTTTTTTTTTTTAAATGCTTGATTGCTTGATCAAGGCAGTGAATGGTGAGATGGAGATACAAGTAATTTCAGAGCTTTTAATTCCCAACAGAACGTTAAGCCTTTTGCTTAAATTATCAATCAGTTTCAAATATTGAAGTTTATCTGATGCTTTGATTTGGAAAACAATTAATGGCTGTTTAAATTTTAGAAACTGATCAAAGAAATATGCGAGATCAAAGCTTGATATTGAAACTGAAGTTGAAGTTAGGGGAAAGGTTGATATATTTAGCTATAAATTTTCCAGTGCATTTTCTTTCGAGCATAATTTGCAGTTTGCTTTGATTTGGAGAGCATTAAATGGTTGCTTGATTCATTTGTTTGCATAATGTTAGCTTGGTCAGTTTGCAATTTGAACGTACGTCAAAATATATAAAATCAGCTAACCGTTTAAAATACGTACGTTAGTTAAAACGCAGACTGATATTTTATGTTCAAAATTATTTAAAACTTGATTTTTACCCTACGCTAGACAGACGCAGTTAAAAACTTCAGAAATTTTTGTAAAATTATTATTTTAAAAACACACGTTTTATAACGTCACTTTAACCCTTTAAATCACGCGTCTTTCAAACGCGAAATTTAACGGTTCAAACCTAGCTTAAAATTTTACAGTTATTATTAAATTTTATTGTCATATAAAAAAATAAAAAAAAAAAATTTTAAAATATATCTCAAATTTTAAATATTCAACTATATTGTTAAACCCAAATTTATAAAATATATTATTTAAAATTGAAAATAGATAAAATAAAATAAATAAAATAACTGGCTGAAACTAGGGTTGTTACATCTTTATTATGCAATAAATAAATAAATAAATAAAATTTTCCGTTCCTAATCACACATATATACAAATCCAAGAGCACGGGGAAATTTTAAGTAACGCTCGTAATTTTGTTGTTTATTTTCCTCCACTAATCACGCAAGCTTTGTTTATATAAAGTAACGTGCATATCAACTCCTTTCTCCCATCTTCAATTTTCCAGTCACGCAAACCATTTCGTCCAAAATCAATGCATGTTTTAAATTCCATCAGCATTTATTTCTCCATAATCAAGCTGCCTCATCTTTTGCCTTTAATCACGCAGACTTGAAGGAATTCACAATGAAAAAAAAAGGCTGATACGTTATTCGCAAGCCTTGCCTATATATATCTTTCATTCCTCTACATCTCTTTTATTCTGCCTTTCTTCCTCTATAGCCATCAGGTATATTTTCTTTTCTTCTTCAGTCTTTTTGTTTTTCCTTTCCTTCCAGTTTCTTTTTTTTTTCTTTTCACCCTTGTTTGCTCGGCCATTTCTCCCACCATGTGCCAGTAGGAATATAGATGCTAGCTTGAGTCTGCGTAGGTCTTAGAACTGTGTAATCTCTTGGAAAGGCATGTGTTTTGTGAAGGTTAGAAGATTTTATCTATACATTTTAAGGGATTGTCTGTTTTGAATTTGGAGAGGAGTAATGCCCATAATTATTTTGGTGATTGAAGATCTGTGATTAGTAGTCTAGGCAGGTCATATAAAAAGAAAAGAATTATATATAGAAAAACAGGGCAGTGAATATTTTCAGAGGGGAAGTCCTTGTTTTGTTTATCTATCATAATACTGGTTAGCATGAGTGTAAGTGAGTTGCCTGTTTTAGTTTATAATTTGGAGATTGTGGAAACCATTTGTGAAAAGATGAAGGGGTAGGATGTACATGTTGTATCTCTGTGTATATGTTGGTGTCAGTACTCGTATGCATCAGTGGAATTTGCAGTAGAAAGTAAATATAAATAGTAGGTAGGCAAGAAAAACATGCAGGTAGGTTTCAGTAGATGATTCTTTATGTGTACTTGAGGTATCAATAGGAGTTGGACATGTTGAAAGAAGAATACATAAAAAGGCTTCAGTGTTGGTCAAGTAGAAGTGGCCTCAGTTTCGTTCGAAGCAATTATATGATTCCCGAAGAAATTCCCAGATTGTCTCGAAGCAGAGGCGTTCTTGACTCGAAGTCTGGCATGAAATTACTCGAAGCATATAAGGAGGTGACTCGAAGTAATTTGTAGCAGTCACGAAGCAGTGGTTTGCCTGTACAGATGCCTGGGAAGTTATATTTAAGAAAATTTATATTGTCTAGAAATGTTTTAAAGTTAAGTTTAAAACTTAAAATGAAACTGAAATGCTTCAGATCTGCCTGGGAAGTTTTGAATCTAAGGAAATCTATCTGTAAAGTGATGTTTTAGAACTAAACCTAAAACGTAAGATTAAAACTGAATACAAGAGTTAAATATATGAATGAAGTAAGATATATATGGATGAAGTATGTGGTATTGTATGGGTTGGTTTGAGCGTGCATATACACGTATCAGTTGATCGGCCTGGGAAGTGTACTGGAAAATTTGAAATGTGGAGTTCGAACATCTTGGTATATAAAGCCACTTTGACATGTTTTGATGCCACGGTGCATGCTTAGCCATGCTGTATTGATGAAGAGGATACCCTGTGACAGTTCGAGCCTGGAAAGGAAAAAGAGATGAAACAAATTTTGCAAGTATATAGGTTAAAATGGAATTTTAGTAAATAAGAGAAAAGAAAACTGGGGAGGTAGGCTGCACATATATGTGCAATGTGCATGAGAAAACTAGGCAGTGGAGTGATGCACGTGCGTGCACGTATCCGTGTCACCGTACATGGAGAAAGAAAAATTTATGTGTACGGGTGTTCGTAGTTAACATCTTGCCGTAATTGTTTAGGGAAAATTTTCGTCGTAAATTTTGTGTGTTAGCACGGGGCACATATTTTGGGTATATTTAGGTCACATTATACGGTGGAGTGGTCGAGCAAGTCAAAACAATTTCCGTTCTATTTTAATCCTTTCTTGACCATACATTCTAAAGTCGCGTTTCAAAATATTTGAATTTGTTCTAGATTTGAATCTAGGCGACATCAGAAGAAATTTGATCGTTATTTTCTGTCGGTCTTTACCGGTGAATCGTCGTTTTGAATTCAAATTTTCTGCAACTTTCAGGTGAGTATTTCTCACCAGACATACGTATTTATATTTCGTAAATTATTGCAAGTGTATGTGTAAAATTTTATGTCACTATTATCTGTCTGTAGTGTAATATAAAATGATGAACCCCATTTAAATTGACACCTCATCAGTTATTATCTGTTGTATTATATCTGCAGTTATATTATGTTATTGTTTATTTACTGCTTAAATCACACTGCAAGTTCCCTGTTATACGTAGATTGTTATGGGCTGAAATGATAGGCCTAAATGATTATTATTGTTAAATTATGCTGTTAACTGTTAAACTGTTAAACTTGGGATTGCGGGTTTGAAATGATAGGACCCGGGATATTTGTAAACTACGGATTGAAATGATATAAATCCGTACCACTTGACCTAGGCTAGAAAACTATATACAGGCCCGTGGTCCTTATAATATTTTCTGAAATATTTAAAATTATTTTGGAAGTTAAATATTTGATTTATATCTTTAAAGGAATTTATATTGATTTTTAATAAGTTATAAATAAAGAAATAAATAAATATTTGAATAAATTTATGGAATATAACTTATTTGGTAAATCGGGATTTTGAAAGAATAAGATTTCAGTTAATAAATGAATAAATAAATAGGTTATATTTGGAAATATTTATCAAGTTAAACAATCTATTACAGCATTTAAATGCTGTCTTTTGAAATTTGACTAGTTTTACCCATAACTTTAGGTAGCATTTCCTAAGTGCTATGGAATCTAGAATTTGATTGCTCTAAAATTTATGGAATTTGATAAATTTTATTTTACCTTAAGTTTTGGAAAAACTTAAGACATAATATTTATAACTGTATTTTCCTAAATAAATTAAAGATAAATATTCTGGTATTAAGTAAATTTTGGGAAAAATTTAATGGTTAAAATTTGGAGTTTTATTTATGGAAATTATGGGAATATTCAAGACTAAAAATATAAAACATTGATTTGTGAAAGAATAAAACCCAAACTAAGTTTTGAATAGTAAATACTCCAATTGGATATATATAAAAATTGAAATGGTTTTGGGAACATAAAGGGATATTTAAATTATGGTTAAACTTTAAATAAAGAAATATATTTGTGAAGCTATGTAAATTATCTTCTTTACAAAGTAACCATAAAGTTAACCCATTTATATATATACCGTTGAATGTCCAAACCATTGTGTTTGGGAGTTATGGATTTAAGTAAAGTTTCCAAAACATTATCCTTTGAAGATATAATTCAAATATTTGGTCTCCAGATATTATAAACAGTATGGTTTTGGAAAGAATTATATTTGAATATAACGATATCCTATTGTTTTGGGTTTTAAAATGATATCGTATCTATAGTTTTGAAATGGAAATGTTTATTCTGATTTAAAGTATAAACTGTTTTTAAATAACCACGGGTTATAATAACGAAGGGTTGGCAAAGAGACCGGGATCGGATATGGACATACTCTCTGTCGATACCGAAAACCACTTTGACTAACCGTGTACGCGGTGGAGATTCCAGAATGAAGTAGGTTGGTGGTGACGGTTTCTTGAAAGGTATATACGTGGACCCGACTCCCGTGAGTTGGCATAAGGTGGCTAAAACAGGAGCGATTCTCGGATTAATGAGGTAGCTCCTCTGATCGAACGCACTTCTTCGTATACCATTCTATTGCTTATGTGATTGTTTGGGTGCACCCTTTGATTTGGGAGTGTTGTTCGAGGTGGGCGGTTGCTGCGGCTTCGCGTTACCACCGGTCCGGATAGCAATTGGTATATCTACCCTGGCATTGCCTAGTTGTGCCGTGTCACCTACCATATCGAGCCTTGTACGAGTTTGGTTTTCTCCCGTAGCCCGTGTGGTATCCTCTAGTTGCTTCCCGAGTAGGAGGAGCTATGATATTGGATGGACTACTGGGACTATTACGTGTTAAGGGCTATATGGGTAACCCCTTAATGCTAAGAAATAAGTATGTTTACTTTATAAATAGACACTATTATAATAGCGCAATATACTACATAGTAAATAGTTTAACGGATCCTTAGAGGATGGGCGGTCCCAGGCATCCTTTGAGTTACTTGCTATATATTACAGTACACTTGATTTAGCTTACATTATATAAGTATGTATGTCCTGACTCGAGTGTTTTGTTTTATTGTACGCTCGGGTCAGCCTGAGTTGCAGCTTCAGTTTCTTCTCCGTAGCTAGGACACTCAATAGATCATTCGTGCTATTGGAAGTTGTTTCAGCCTTTATCCTTTCTGGAATTCAAGACTTTGAAGACTCTCTATCTGTGTATGTTAAAATTTGTATTGAGGATTATAGACAATGTAAGTTCTGTTTTGTAAAGATGTATCAGTGGCTTCATGAACCACTAAATTTTTAATTTCCGCTGCGAGATTCTGATATCTGTGTATGTGATTCTGCGATTTATTTACTGTATATTCCGAGTTTTGCCAAATTTATTCTACAATCTATTATTTTGAACTATTCCAGCTCGACATGTTCTATTATTGTCGAATTCGAATGGTACAAAATAGTGGGTCGTTACAATAAGTGTTGCAAAATAGTTGTTATGGTGTAGTGAAGAAGCAAGTCCAAGCAACCAAGTCCTTCTTCTAGCTTGCAAACACCTTGCTTCCTGCCTTTGACCTTGCTTTGCCTTTGCTCTTGCCCAAAACAACACCCATTGCTCACAACCTCTTCTTGGGGTGGGAATTTTGCTTCACTTCTTCAATGTCCAAGAAGATATAAGGTGTTGTGATGTTGTTCCAAGGCTCTACTCCAAATTTGATTGAACTGGAGCTATTTTGAATTTATATTGTCTAGGAATTTTGTGAAGAGGAAGACATAAAAAAGAGCTTATAACTTTGTCTAGATTTGCAAACGTAAATCAAGAAGCACACCCTGGTGGAAGGCTTACCTTCTCCTCTTACCTTCATGGAAGGCTTACCTTCCACATCCTCCATTACATCTCCTTTCCACCTCAAAACAAAAAAAAATTATTTCCTCCTAGCCAATTCCCATTTTACCTCTTCACAAAACAAGTTTACAATCGTTACTTATGATTATAAAGGGGTTAACAAGTATTAAATCAATTTAATAACATTTAACCCAAAATTCAAATATTTAAATACATAGTGTTCGAAATTCCGAGTCGTTACATTCTTCCCTACTTAGAATATTTAATCCTCGAAATTCCAACACGAGCAACTAAAGAAATAATCACACATCAATAATTAATAGTATTATAATTACTAGCAAACAAAGCTCACGAATTTCTTTGGTTCCAAAAATCCTCTTATTGCACAAAAATGATAAACAATCTATTAAGCATACCTTACGCTCAATAGCCTCAAGCGATTACTTAGTTGACGATTCGTGCTACCTCATAACAAATCGAAAAGTCAACACCTAAGCTCCACATAGGCCAATAAAACATAGTATACAATCATACTAAAGCAGTATGATGCGCATGGACCATTCATACGCAGTATCCGATCTGATAACTGCTCGATCACATAAATCTCACTTCCAAACTAGTATATATCACTTGACCTCTCTAGTGCAGACTCCTATCTAGTTCCATGATTAGAAGCCTCCATCTTCCTTTCATAACCGTATACTATGATAAAAAATATCGAGACCTTGTCATAAATCCATACCAAGTGTTCTCATCAAGAACCGAGTGAAAAATCTTTCTTCGGACTGGTGCACATCACCTCGAAACCAGTTACTCGAATACTGGATCAAGAATAGTCATATGAATAGAATGATCTATGTAGAACTTATGTACTTAACCTATTGGTTTCTTAGCTATAACAATATCCTTTAGAACACATTCTTCTATAATTGTATATCACTCCATCCTACATTCATTTGTGAATCGTTTCATAAACATATAACTTTAAGTTCACAAACATTTTATAACTTAAGTTAATACTCTTATAGTAACCTATTACATCCTAAGAGTATATATAAACATCAAATTCATCTTACTTACCAAGGATGATCAACAATTTAAACTTGTTTTAACTTACTACCTTTTCAAATTCAAGTGTTATATAAACTCAAATTTATATTTTTAAAAACACTTTACTATAAGTTCTATACTGATTCGGAAGTTTCCGACTGTCCAAAATCTTCAAAAATCCCATTTCATTTTTACAAATGAAAACTACTAAACATATCGTATCATGATGCACATACCATATCTGCATGCGTCTATGAAATAACTTAACAAAAAAACTTTAGAGCTAAACTACGATTTTTTTTTCAAACCATTGAAATAAATAATATATAGATATAACTTTTGTACATCAAATCATACTTTTAGAGTTTAAATCAAAATCTATTTTTACCAAAACAACTTGTAATAAACTACTATAGAAGCATCCATACTTAGAAACCTGAAAATGAACGTTGATGATGCTGCATTCATCACTAGAATTATTTTCAAGCAATAAGAGTGATTTCAGTACATCTAAATTATGCCTTTCGGACTTAACCAAATCATTTTCAAAGTGGTATCAAATACTTCATAAATATTACTAAGCACCATAATCTTAATTTCATAAACCATTTTCCCAAATATACACTTTCAAATAATACTACTATTATTTTTTCAAAACCTTGAAAAACATTTTCAAAGATACCAGAATATAGGTTATAAGTTCTCAGTTTAAATCCTCTTTATTTATAAACCATATTTTATAAACCATACTTATATAAAAAAATGTGTTATATAAAATCCTTTCCAAAAATTTTATTTACAAAATATTTTATCTTTCATTTAGATTAAAATAAACAAATTTTACTAAATCTAACTTTTACAAAAGTTAAATTCTATTCCAACATTATAATTGAACGCCTTAGAGTCAAATTGACAAACTCAATTCACAAGTTGTTTGTTTTAATGTATCTATGAATTCTATCTATCCAACCCATGTAGTAAAAAGGTGCAACTACCCATAAAATGGTCGAGCATAAATCAACAATCAACAAGCAATATTTAATGCTCATAAACTGGCGGGCATAGTTTAGGATAATAGATAAACATCATTGATCAGCTTACTTTATATATACAACTAATATACAGCGAATATATGTATGCTTTCATTATACACTACTCATGATAAGGCATTCCATTATCTTATCTCTTAATGATTCATACCCAGCTAAAGCCAAGGTTCACACTTAACCTTAAGCTTTGATACCAGATGTGATGATCCGACTTTTCGACCCTCGAATGTTGATACTAAATACATCTATGGTATTTGTGTGCCAAGCATCCAAGTGCTAGAAACTCAGATAGTTTAGTAAAAAACAAGAAACAAAACAAGGATGGAGAGAACATGGCATCAGAATCCCAAAATGGAACTATAACATATAATATCAAAAGACGGTACAAGCTGTTACTCTAGGATACATAACATTTCAAAGTGACAGTAATAAGTACAATTATCAGCCTGGATAGTTATAACAACCTATCCTCACATATGCTGATATATACAATATAGTAATGCAATGGAAATAAGAATACAATGGTAGGTAATCCTCCAGCTCCTCTCTATAAGCTCTAAAGCTTCCATAGCTAAATATGGAAATATACTCAGAGCTGGCCCGAGCATTATAAGAAAATTACACCTGCATCAGTCTGGTAAACCACCGTGAGAAACTCAAGAAATATGTATGATATATAACAACAACTTTTGAGATCGCATTGAATACCATAATGCTTATCCCCTCAAACGAGCCAACCAGTTATTAAGTATATATCCCGTTATAATAGATAATGTCAAGGTTGTAGAATATAGATCAGAAAATAGCTGTTATGTGTACAACAAAGCAATAATAGGTATATAATAAATATCGCTAAGGCGTGTTTGTGTATGGATTTTTCCACATAAATATCTTCAATCTAGCCGAATCCGAACTCCATGACAAGGATCAGAAACTTTCGTATGAGTAACATATATCTCTAGATAGAATATATAATAAGTTAAAAATAACTGGCCCAAACGATAAACTGCGTTGCACCAAGTATCAACACCTCTCGCTAGCAACATATCGATAAGCGTACCTTAGATCTAGAGTTGGCATACTCTCATGAATAAGCTAAACTCGAGATTATGCAGCGTACTCCGGATTTAGACATTTCCGATGTCGAGGCTACATTCGGCATCTCACACATGAGTCTTTATCATTCAAATAGAAGACGAATCCCCAAATGGATTCTATCATCTTGAACATATCATGAGTTTCTATAGATATCAAGCATTTCGATCAGATCTTGAATCTCCATATAGATTCCTGCATAGGTCCTTTAATGAATGCTAATGATGTCCTCCCTTCTAGAATAGTCCTCAAGATAGATGGTACCACACGACAACATCATTCGAAATGTTAACATTGACCTCTCCCTTGGACATAACCTTATAATAGACAGTTCAACTCTATAACATTTCACTTCACAACAGCTTCTAGAATATGTAAGTACATTCCCCCGCTTACCAAAAGCTCAAAAAACAATTAATGAATTTTTTGTTAACTAAACCCTAGTTCTTTTAGAAATAAATATACAACTCATAAAGGTGGAGAAAATCTCCTATTCAGATGGATTTCCTTATCATTTGTCCTAGAAGAGCAAGAAGAGTTTATACATACAATATAGTATCTCCGAAGATAACCATATCATATAGTCCTCATGTTTCTTCTAGATATTTCCTATGTTATTTTGGTCAATTTCGATAGTCGATTAATCAATTATCAAGTACAAGATAGATGATCACAAATGGAAACCAAGTCTCATATACTTGTCATAAAGGAATAAACACAATAAGCACGGTTAAGTCTTATAAGTGATCTCTACCCTATTTTATTTAATTAATAATTTTTATTAATTAAAACCTCTTTTATTAGTAAAACTCCTTTTATCTAATAAATTTTTGTTTATTAATCACTATCATTCATTTGTACAATTAAAATACTTCAAAAGGTATTCATATACTAATCTCAATTGATATTAGTATATTCACAAATCATCAACAAGATTTCTACTTTAAAATTTAACTTTTTCCATAAGATTCCATACTTATAATTTCCTTCAAAATATCAATTTTAAAAATCTAAGTACTTTCACAAATCCATTCAAAAGGTTTAAAACTAATGTTACTTAAACATTGTCGCTACAAGCCCAAAACCTTTTTCACTTATGCTTATCTTTAAAACATTCTTTTAAAGTCTATTTGCATTCATAAGTATAATAAAAAAGAGTTAAAGACAAATATTATTAACACATTGCCAACACAAACCCAAAGCCATTTCATTTATGCTTATCTTTAAAACATTCTTTTAAAGATCTAAGTTAATATTTGGTTAAGTTTGATAGTTGACTAATAGACTATCCAGTTAAAAATGATTGCTTACAAAAATAATGGTTTATATACTTAACTCGTTTCCAACATTCTAACTCATACTATCCCTCATCCGAAAGTAAATCCAAGTAAGTCGGAGCACTGGTAACATATTTAAAGCCTTGCCTAGAAACTTCATCCTTAAAACTCACAGATAGATGAGTCTAACTCGTCGGCTTTTATGTCAAGTATAGTATTAATGACTTTCATAAACAAGTAAGAGATCAACACGATTAACATGTTTACGATATTCTCGACTTAAATACTCCTTGACATAGAGGGAAGTCAGTAGGTTAGAGCACTATATCTTTTATCTCTACTCAAACATCAATCTTAACACTCATAAATAGATAAGCCTACTTTGTCGGCTTTTAAGGTTAAGAACAATTAATTATTGTTCAAAGATGTAATTAAACAAAACATAATTAAGCTGCTAAGTAATTCAAAACCCCTTTTTAAATCATTTTTTACAATTCAAAACGGTTTTAGAAACGATACATATAAGTATAGTAATTTATTCACAAAACTAGATATTTGATAAAGCAATTTATACGGTATTTTATTACATGATAATTATACTTTGATTAAACAGTCAACATGTTTTCTAAAAACTATGTATACTTAAAAATACTTATAATAGGTTTTAAAATATTTACTCAATATATTACTTGAAAATAACAAGTTTATAATTCAGTTAAAAACTTGAAAAAGCTATATTTCCCTTATATTTAAAACTAAACCCTCTTCTTTAATAATTCATAATTAATTATTTGAAATTCATAAAAATGTCAAACCACTTTTAAAATACTCTATAATAGTAACCAAACACATGTAAAAAGAATGAAACTAAATACTTTACATATCGAAAAGTGGTCAAACTTCCAACTTTATTACAAATAAACTTTGTTAATGGTAGCCACTAAACACCAATGACATGACAATTACAAACACAAATCTATCAAAATATGGAATGCACACCAAGTCATAGAAATAGCATTGATTCAGATATGTTCTAATTAAGTACGATAGATTACCGTGACACTACAGACGGACATAACAATGTGCAACACATTAATGACAGATGATAAATTTGGAAAGAGAAAATAAAAATAAATAAATGAAACCTCACTGGTGGTATTATGAAATTATAGGGGAACAGTGGACTGCTAACCTTACTCCATGCAAAAAAAGAGAATCACCCGTCCAACGCCTCAATGGAGAGCCCAGTGAACACTTCAAGTTTTTGAAAAAAAGCTCTCGGCTCGAAACTAACCATCAGAACAAAAAACAAACTAAGGCGTCAATAAATTGATTGATCAAGCAAGCATATATCTATTAAAATAATAGTAAAGTATAAGAATATCGAGCTCTCTAGTTAGTTTAGAAATTTTCTCCACTCTCCTTTGTTCTCTCAAAGTTCAGATATTTTATTTTCAGATCCTACAATTTGTCAGTTTATTATTATTGTACTAAATATCTCACATGTTATTTACATTCAAATACTTACTTTTGAATCTACATTAATTTATAAATCTTATCTCAAATCTTTTTGAGTATTTTACATTAAAGATTATACATTGAAATTAACTACATAATCTAAAGTTCAAACTAATTGATAAACCTAGTCAATTAATATTTATTAATACATCAAATAAATTCTAAAAATTCATTGTTTCAATATACATGCCATATGTGTATTAAAAGATTAATAAAATTATTATTTTCATTGGGATACAAATATATAAATCACATAAATATTAATTACATATATGCAATCGATAATAATAATTTTTTTACAGAAGTTATTTACCTAAACAAATGTTCATGCATTACACTATAAAATTCTATTAACTTCAAATACCTGCATTTTAAGTTATCTACAATTACATGAAAACCCTTCTAAATTCTCTACTAATATTTTACATTCATGTCTATATATTTAACTAATGAGGGAATTAATTTAAAGGACAAAAATTTGTATATTTTTTGCCTCAAGGACACGACCTCAATATTTTTACCACAAGGACAAACATTCTTCTAAAATTATTCATAAGGACAAAAAAATTTCAAAATTATTCATAAGGACAACAAAACTGCTACCTAGCTAAAACTGATACCTAAAAACTGTTACCAATAACTACAAACTGATACCTAAAAACTGCTATCAATAACTAAAAACTGATACCTACAGAAAATTGTCCTTCAGGATAAAATATTGAAGGTCTGTCCTTGAGGCTAAAAAGCTGTAAAATTTTGTCCTTGACAATAATTTCCTGTTAACTAATTGTGTAATATTAAATGTTAACTATTTGAGTAAATTCAGTTCACTAATATTCATTAATTTTATCTAACAAATCCTAGAAATATGAAATTTTATTATGTATACAATATTCACATATACGTGAAAATAATAAATTGTTTCTTTATTCAGATATAAAATAATTTAAATCACATAATATAAAATGTATACATAAACAACAATAATTCTAAGTATAATTTCAAAAAAACAATAATTCTTTTAATTGCATAATATTAATATATTAAATATGACACTAATTAAAAGATTTAAAAATTAGATTAATATAATATAAAATAATAATTCTAAATTTATTTTTAACAATCTTTAAAAGATTAATTTTAATTTACAATTTTAGGATGTGATCACACCAATACACTTGTAAAAATTAGATTATATAAACATTCTCACTTTCAGCATAATATTAAGCCTTACCCAAACAACGACCCAACTAAGTGCTACAAAGCATTATTTTGCAATTATCAAAGTTGTAGATGTGACCTTCCACCAACAACGTAAACCTATGGTTAACTGCCAAGATAAAATTGTTTAAATTTCAAAACTAAATAATATATGAAAATTCAAATCTAGATCCCCATAAGATGTTCTTTTTAATTTTCTCTAACTTCTTTACATTTAACTCCTCATATTTAATTAGTCATGTTGATTATTAATTTAAATTATTAATATAAATTCAATTATTTAATATTCATTAATTCATTTATAAATCCTTTAAAGAATGACAACATTCATATTAATAGAAATATCAAAGTTAATTTATACTCAAATATGTAATAAAGGAATTTTTAGACTTTAGGCCTATTTTGAAAACTAATCATGCAAATAGGTCATTTTTTTTTGAAATGGTACTTTATATACAACATGTCACTAGGACAACATTTCACATGTCAATAAAAGTTCGAATCACACTACGCAAGTTTCGAACTTGTGACCTCTCGCACCAAAACCGAATCACTTAACCACTGGGACTTTGGTGCTTGTCCATATTTAAAATTATTGACAAATATATGTCACTTTTGGCAATGTCAATGCCACGTTGGTAAAAATATGCTTGCGATATTTCGAATGTCGCTGGTGTACTCACACACAGGCATACATAGACATATACATACATACATGTAATGTGTGTATATATATAATATAAATGTATGTATGTATATGCATATGTGTGCGCCTGTGCATATTAGGTTTATAGAGGCAATATTTCAAAATGCGCCAGTATTATTCTAGAAAAGAACACGGGTGCATTTTCAAAATTCGCTTGTATTGGTTATTTATTTAATATAGATGGTTTCCAAATAGTGCATGTTTTTTGGATCCTGTAAAAAAATGGCTACATTTGAAATATCGCTAGTACATTTTCAACTTGGCGTTGACATGTCCAAACTGTCCTATATTTGTAAATAGTTTTAGAAGTGACATATTTACTTGAACAAGTTTTGAAACTGACCAAAATTTAAAAAATTATCTATAATACATGTATATCACATAAATATATATCACATAACATAAATTATTTACATATACATTATTAATAAAAAAATTGTATTAGGACATTAATTCACAAGAGATATAAGTTAGCGAAGATTGAACTATCAATCTTATATCTGAGTGTTACATGGCATTTTAATTTTAATTCATATATCAAAATAAATTTATCATATATTGCATACTAAAACTCTATTTTTAGTAATAATTTAAATATAAATACACTATTTGTTAATATTACCATGTGCAATGTACGGGTTACACACTAGTTTTATAGATGACTAAAAAAGTACCTTGATATCTCCTAACCAACTCATAATAGAACTTTGGCTTTCTCTCTCTTAGTGCTTCTTATGATAAACATTCGCCACATATTCTGCACAAAAGTTCTAGATAAGCCCTACGACAACTCTTCATAACAACACAAGAGGGATCCATAACCCCTCTTTTAAAATCACTTTTGGATCCCATCTACAATAATCGTTGGATTAGAATCAAGTGGATGGATTAGATGATGACCCAACTACGACTTCATTCCTACAACAATGATGCAACTTAGGATTTTCCTAACTTTTCTTATCCCTTTTGTATACCTTCTATAATCTCATTCCTATAATGAGTGATGCGACTTAGGATTTTTCATATAGTGAGGTAAGACTATAAAATAAGCATGTCACTAGTAATTTAGTCGAATCTTAACATACTAATATTCAAATTCATTTCATACGTAACCCTCTAGATCTAACATTTCCAACATATTACAATCATTTTACAACCAAATTTGCATAATACAATTTATACAAATTTTTATATTCCAAATCCCTTTTTCCAAATTTTTAATAGTTATTTTTACTTTAATATTTAGCAAACTTCACAAACTACAAAACTATTAATGGTGACAAACACATAGAATTAGCAATACTCATAGTAGTTGAAGTGCTGACATCCATACTCCACTTGTTATTCGATCAAAGCTCCTTTATTTTTATTAAATTTGAAATACAAATAAAGAAGGAACTAAAGAAATGTTTTTGCCTTTTTCCTTATAACCTTCCTTTGGTCAAGTTTTTTCTTAAATAATTTTACTTATCCCATGAATTGAAAAGCTAGAATAAAGAGAAATCCTTATTTTAAAGATAATTTTTCTCTAAAAAAATATGATATTCTCCTTAGCAATCAATGATTTTCACCTTATGAATCATGTTGCTCCACTAGTAGAAGCTCGTCGTTGTTTGGCAATGTTGTAAGTCGCATCTCTCATAAGATTTTTATTGATACTAACAGCTTAACTACTACTGTCGTGCTTCCTTCTTTTTATCCTTATCTTTTTTGTTTTGGTTTCTTTGGTGGTAGGAAATGAAGTTATGCGAAAAATGATTTTCATGATCTTGTTTTTTTCTCATATTCTCTTAACAAATAAACCATACAACCAATAAAGGTCGACCAGTTCGCTTATTTATATATTTTATGATGGGTAAAAAAACATTATTCCCAACATAGAAGCTTTTTTCTTTCTATTTTTGATATACAGTAACTTGAGATAATCCTGGTAGAACAATGAAAACTAGTTATATCCCTTCAACAGTAAGACATACCAACAAAATATATGTAGTAAAGTAGCATATACAAAAAAGGCAAGGAAAATAGGCGTTACTATTTATACCTACCTAAACACTCACTAATGACACTTAAACTTTTAATAAAATTAAATCATGAAATTACTTCAAACACCCACCTTAAAATTAAAAGCGGATTTTGAAACAAACGCATTATAATAAAATAAAATGTAAACCTCAAACATAATTAATTTCCATCCTTTCAAGCTGTCAGTAGAAAATAAGATAAATAACATAAGTATAGATATTTTATCAATTCATAATAAGAGTTGATAAGCTAAGGTATATGATTATATTTAGAATAAGCATGTAAATTAATATTTTTGTGACTTCGTTAATGTTATAGGGAATGATGATGAAACTTAATACATTTGACTAGATCATACTGCTCTATTACAATTAATTTCATTATTCTTTTTTCTTTTCTTATTGAAATAGCAACAGAAGTAATAATGAACAAATAGTTCTAATTGAAGTGGTAATATAAATGTTTAATATAATTAACAATAGCATCAAATTTGGGTTGCAAATTATTTTTTACTATGTTAGTCTTAGTTCGGTTACATAATTTATAAAAAAAATTGAAAATAGACACGAGATTAAAGTCAATAACACCATTTGTACAATGAAATTAGTTGGATTCATATTTACTAATGAAGCAGTAAATGAAAAAAGGACAAGACATGAAAATTTTGGATAAAGAAACTTTTATTCATCATTTGAAAAGGACAAGTTGAAATACTGTTAAGGAAAAAAAGTGGGTGTAGGTGGGTGGGTGAATGAAGTATTTAAATGGATATGAGGATAAATAGGTGAGAGAAGTGTTTAAGTGGGTATAAATAGTATCACCCAGGACTAAAGTATGATCCAGATGCATATATAAATAATGAGTTTGTATGTTAAATAACTCTACATGTTGACATTATATGAATACTGAGTCATTATCCACAAAGACATGCACAATAAATTTGACGTAAGCATAAAAAATTTGGCGACAATTTTGAATTTTTAGTATCAAAAGAATAAGAACTAGTACACTGACCTTTGCCTAAAACTTGTCACATTAAGTGGAAAGCGTCCTCTATTAGCCGTTATATACGAGATCTATTTAACATTACATTATAATCAACAATAAATTTTCTTTTGATAGACGGTTCTACGTGGGATGTATTTTATACGAGTCCATGTTTCTATACTAGAAATTTTTACTATCAAAATCAAAATTTGTTATTGATTATAATGCAATTTTATATAGATCTCATGCAGAACGGCCAACAGAGGATGTTTTCTGCTTCATGAAAATTGCTTCCAAATAAGTGAGATAAGTGGACTATTGCTTATTTTTTAGATGTTGAAAATTCAAAATTATCACTAATATTTCCGTGCTTATATCAAATTTGTTGTGGAGGTTTCTTACGGATCACAATTCGAGCTGTAATCCAGTTAACATGCTAAAAATGGGAAAAAGAATCTGGAAAGACGAACGGTCTATTTCGGTAACATCAATACGTAGAGGTATTTAACATAAATACTCAATGTTCATATATGCATTTGCGTTATACTTTTTTCATGCCTTTTGTTCATGTTTATGCTAATTTATATATGTAAATCTTGTTGGTAGGTCTTCTAGCTGAAGCAATGCAACCATGCTTTTAAAGTGGTATGTAATCCATTTTTTATTGTAAAATATCAATATCAAGTTAGCAGATCTCGTTATCCTCGATAAATTATAGCCTAATGTTCGTTGGAAAGCTAATGAACACAATTAGTCGTTATTTTTAAGCATTTGTCCTCCACAGAGAATTACAATATCGATAATTTTAGATATACAATATAAGCATGTACACACACACATACATACATGTATGTATATGTATATGTATATGTATGTGTGTACGCATGTATGTGTATGTATGCACACACACAAGATGTTTATTCTTTACTAGGTACAGGATATGTTTGGTAGGAAGACCTATCAATAAAATTTACATACATAAATTATCATAAACATGACTGAAAAGCACTGACAAAAGTATAATCTAACTGTAAATATGAATATCGATTTTTATGTTTAAATACCGTTACGTTTTGATTTTACCGAAGTTCCCAAATAGACTATTCGCCTTTCCAATTTCCTTATCCATCTATTAGCATGCTAATTAGATTATGGCTTGAATCGTGATCCGTAAAGACCTCTACAACAAATTCGATATAAGCATAGAAATTTCAGTGATAATTTTGAGTTTTTTTTTTAAATTTTCAACATCCAGAAAAGCGGCACCAGTGCACTTACCTTATTTGTTTAAAAGTACGTTTCATGAGTCGAAAACATCCTTTGTTGGTAGTTCAACATGAGATTTATTTAAAATTACATTATAATCAATAGTAAATTTTGCTTTTAATAGTCAAAAAATTTCTTTTGATCTTTATTAGCTTCAAAGTATGTTTGTCTAACAGGATATGAGGGAAAATGAGATCAGCAAAACCATTGCTTGTAAGACTTCACTTTCTACTATAAAAGCAACCAAAATGAAAAAAGAATGATAAAAAGGAAGAAACATAAATGTGGTAGTTAAGCACTTTCTACAATACCGTTACCGGGGTTAAAAAATCCAAAAACTATTCCTCGGACAATTCCCATCATATTTCAAATTAGAATACACCCCATACATTCTATCGAATACACCTCATTAGAATATAACCTCTAAGACTCGAATTGATCGTTGTTTTCACTATTAAAGGTGTTCGGTGTCGAAAGTTGAACTTTCGATAGAGAACACTGGGATTTTCAGTTTAAATCACAATAAAAAACAACCAGCATAAATAGTAGAATGCCAAACCAGTAGATTGAGACATATCGTGCCTTCTGGCGATTGGCGATATATAACGATACTGAAATATATGGATTAAAATAAATGAGGATGATAACTAGTGAATCTGCTATTGCTATATTAAAGAGATGGAAATGTAAAACTATTTGAAATACATATGTGAGTAAAATTGCTTCAGTCCATTTTCTTACTTGCTGAAAACCAAGTCTATGTCCACAGTAAGTTTAAAAAGGGCCTACTCCTGCAATTAATTTTTTTTATACATAGAATTTGTCATATTTCACCTCCAGTGGATTCTAATAGGAAAATATGTATAGAAAAAAAATCAATACAAACTAAGCAGAGGACAATTTAATTAGTAAACAATGCAACATAACATTAAAATATTATATTTGGCAAAATAATGCTTGAGTTTCTTAATTTGAATGCATGAACATGCTATCATGATAGAACTAGAACTAAAAAAATCAAAAATACTCAATATGAAATTTATTCATGAACCAGAATGTTTGAATAATAATGACATAATCTTCAACAATACCTAAAAGGAAAAGGAATCATTCTAGAATAATCCATTTTATATTAAGATGATGATGCTGTTATCGCTACCTGTGGTAAACTAAAATTTCCTTTAAAAATATTTAATGTTTTAGTTATTATGTAAAATGTTTCTTAAGGAGAATTATCTTGCCAATTCTACATATATTGAAGCAAAACAAACATTGTTAAATATTAAACTAAAACATTATAAGTGGGAATATCATCATCATCATATATAAGCATGGTTTTATCATTAAACATAAGTATACTTACTTTACTAATAAAATTATTTTCAGATCTATCTATATGCTTAAGCTAAATCAACTTTCCATAATAATTGAACCCGTTAAAAATGTAAAAGAAACTCCAAAACGTATACAATCTTATAGAGACATAATCAATTTCTCATTTCACATACTCCAAAAAAAAGGATAAAAATAAGTACGTAATGATGAATATATAAGATAATTGTTAAAGATGCTTTTCACCGACCTCAGAATTATGGTGAAAGATCTCAAAGTGTGGCGTGCAATTCAAGATTTGTTATGTGCAACTAGTAATGTAAATATAAAAGACAAAAACAATAAAGAGACACACGAATTTTACCTGAACCTACGTCCAATTAATAGGTTTGAATACAAAGTAATACTTTCTATGCTTTCCAAGTGTAGTCCCCTTCTGATTTGCAAGATAAGGTATATTTATATTTGAAAATTATTGATGTGGCCATGCTGATGCAATGTTGATGAGTGGTGGCGATGAGCTATTGGAACTATTATTGATTGTGGGTTGTTCATCTTGTAACGATGTTTTTATGGTCGCGGTTAAATGAAATGTTATGGTTGATGTATGAGCTTTTAAATGGAAGTTAAGTGACAAATATTTATTAAGTGTTTATAGGGAATTTATGAGTATTGCACTGACGTTTATATGTGGACAACCAATATCTATTATAGGGGAAATGTTATTTATTATGGTGGAAACAGTATTCATACAAAAAAATGACATTTATTATACATAAAATGGTAGATGAAAAATGACGCTTAAACGAATATTTTAGGCTAATTTTTGTTTAGTAATAGAAAATCAATGGTGATTTTTAATGTTTTCATAAAAAGGAATCAAGGAAGAATAAATTGCTACCAAGGGTGAATGGTTACAAGAAATAATTAAGGAGCTAATAATCGTGTAAAGGATGGGTTAATCATTGACGCAGCGGATTAATCAAAACAAACTTCAATCGGTGAAAGTAGCGATCGATGGAATGAAGATACCGGAATGCCCAAATTCGTTGATCCGAAGGTACCGAATTCTAGCTATCTCAAACACGTTGATAGCGCACTATACCGTGTTCAAAGATCTACGATTCTTCATACGTTGATCTAGCGCACTAGATTCCGTGAATCGGCTTCAACAAACGTGGATTCGAGCGCACTCGAATGACGTAAGTGGAGATAGGAGATTACATTCAACTACCAATTGGAGAAGAAAGCTCAAAGCAATCAACAAGAAATTTTATTTCAAAAATCAACCACTAAAAAGTTACAACACACTCCCTATTTATAGCCTTTTCTCAACACAGCTTCTTAAGTCGTTGCCGACTCACGACTCATCCCTAACACACATTCGTCCGACTCACCTACAGGCCGACCTTCGACTCAGCAGATACACCGACTCATATATACACATAACCGAGACAACTCTTAAGTCGGCACCGACTTAACATGAAGCGACTCAGAAACTACAGACACACAGCCTTCTACCGACTCAACTTCATGCCGACTCACGACCTATGGAGTAACCGACTCAAGAAAATACACTACACAGACACATTGCGGCACAACTCCTTAACGACTCAATTAGGTCGACTCATCATGAGTCGTAACTCGTTGACTCGACACCATTTTCTCTCTGTATCCAGTTATCCCTTCTTTCAGTCTTTCCTTAGGTCGTTGCCGACCTACTTCCGATGCCTTGTTAACTCGGGCTAACTTCCCCCATGGCTTGTTAGATCGTGGCCATCCTTCCTTAGCTCGGAAACGACTCAAGCTTTCATTGAGTCGTGGACGACTCATGAAACTACACCACAAGCTCATGCTTTCAGGAATTAAAGATTGCACAATTTCTTCTCTGGCCTTAGCTGCATCATCCTCCCCTGGTTGAGAAAAATTCGTCCTCGAATTTGTACATTCTTCTTCATCTGATTGTTTACCTCCGTAATATGGAACAAGATGTTTAACATTGAACACGTCAGACGTGTAAACATCTTCTGGCAGCTTCAACTTATAAGCATTTTCATTAATTTTCTTCACAATTTCAATTGGACCAATTTTCCACGCCTTCAACTTGTTATAAGTACCCACTGGAAATCGATCCTTCGCCAATACAACATAAACCAAATCACCTTCGTTAAATTCAACATTTCGTCGCTTCAAATTTGCAGTTCGCTTATACTTCTCATTTGACTTCTCCAATCATTCCTGAACGGTTTTATGACATTCAGTTAATTCATCAACAAAATCAACAGCCCGTTTAACCGTCCCCTTCGGTTGCGGTACTACCGTCAAGTCCAACGGTCCCTTTGGTAAATTTGAATATACAATCTGAAATGGACTGAATCCCGTACTACGATTCACTGCATGATTATGAGCAAACTCTGCCTGGCATAACTTCCTGTCCCAACTCTTCAGATTGTCCTGTACAAGACATCGTAACAAATTTCCCAACGATCTGTTAACAACTTCTGTCTGTCCATCTGTTTGCGGATGATAAGCGCTACTAAATTTCAACTTCGTTCCCACCATCTTCCACAAACTAAGCCAAAAATGACTCAAAAATCTGGTATCCCTGTCTGAAACAATAGACTCCGGCAACCCATGTAAACGATAGATTTCTTTAAAGAACAACTGAGCAACACGAACAACATCCGCCGTCTTCTTACAAGCAATAAAATGTGCCATTTTCGAAAATCTATCCACCACAACACATATAGAATCATTTCCCCTTTGAGTTCTCGGCAAACCCAAAACGAAATCCATGCTGATATCAACCCACGGTTTAGATGGTACAGGTAATGGCATATACAATCCCGCATTTGTCGCTGTTCCCTTCGAAACCTGACATATATGACATCTCCCCACAAACCTCTCTACCACTTTTCTCATCGATGGCCAAAAACAAGATTGAGAAATCAACTGCAATGTACGATCTCTACCCACATGGCCTTCTTCATGCAACTCCTTGATAATTCTCATTCTCAAGCTGCCCTCTGGAATACATAACTGATTTCCTTTAAACAAGAATCCATCAACCAACATAAATTCATCGGTACTCCCATCCTTCACTTTTTCAACATATTTTACAAAGTAAGGAACTTCTTCAATCATCTCTGGCAGTAATTCAAACCCCGTCACTTCAACTTTCAATGTTATTAGCAAATGACTCCGCCTACTCAAAGCATCAGCCACACGGTTCGTCACCCCCGATTTGTGCTTAACAACAAAGGTAAACTGCTGTAAATATGCAATCCACGATGCATGTCTTGCTGAAATCTTATCCTGCCCCTGTAAATGCTTCAAAGCTTCATGATCAGTATAAAGAACAAATTCCTTCTGAAACAGGTAGTGTCTCCAATGCTTAACAGCTTGCACAACAGCGTAAAATTCAACGTCATATGTATTGTATTTCATCTTTGCCCCTGATAACTTTTCACTGAAATATGCAATAAGTCTCCCCTGCTGACTCAACACTCCTCCAATCCCAACCTTTGATGCATCAGTGTATAGCTGAAACAACAACTGAAAATTAGGTAAAACAAGAATTGGTGCTGTCGTCAAAAGTTCTTTGATTCGTTCAAAAGCAACTCCTGCTTCCTCCGACCAAGAAAACTGTTTCCCTTTCATACAATCAGTAACCGGTGCCATCACGCTACTGAAGTGTGGAATAAACCTTCGGTAGAATGATGCCAATCCATGAAAACTTCTAACTTCAGTGATAGTTCTCGGTTGTGGCCAATTTCTAATAGCTTCAACTTTACTCTGATCAACTTGAATTCCTTCCTCCGCAACAACATACCCCAAAAATAAAACACTTCTAGTCATAAACACACATTTCTTTGTAGCAGCATAAAATTGTTCCTCACGAAGAATAATCAACACTTCCCTCAAATGTAGAACATGCTCCTCCATACTCCTGCTATATATCAGAATATCATCGAAATAAACCACCACAAACTTCCCAATGAATGGTCTAAAGATTTGATTCATCACCCGCATGAATGTACTAGGTGCATTTGATAAACCAAATGGCATAACCAACCATTCGTATAACCCCTCTCTCGTCTTAAACGCTGTCTTCCACTCGTCTCCAGGTCTAATTCGAATCTGGTGATAACCACTCTTCAAATCAATCTTCGAAAAGATAATAGCCCCACTCAACTGATCTAGCAAGTCATCCAACATTGGCATGGGAAATCTATATCTCACGGTAATCTTGTTCAATGCTCGACTGTCAGTGCACATCCTCCACGTCCCATCCTTCTTGGGTACCAATACAGCTGGTACAGCACATGGACTCAAACTCTCCTGCACTCGCCCTTGTTCAAGCAACTCTTCCACCTGCCTCCTCAACTCTTCATGTTCCTTCGGACTCATTCGGTAATGTGGTCGATGTGGTAAAACTGCTCCCGAAACAAGATCAATTTGATGTTGAATGTCTCTCAATGGTGGTAACTCCTTAGGCAACTCCTCTGGAAATACAACTTCAAACTCTTTCAAAACTGGCTTTGCTTCTTCAGGAATTTCAACCTTTTCACTGCTCTCTCGCCCAATCAACAAATAGACTTCAGGCTCCTCTTCAACTTCTTTAACAAACTCCTTCAAAGTCAACAGAGTTTTCAATTCCTCAATCTCCTCTAGCTTGCTCTCCTTCTGTTGTTGCTTCTTGGGAACCAAAGTGATTTTAGTACCCTCGAACATGAAACTGTAACAATTGGCACGACCATCATGTTGAACTGATCTATCAAATTGCCACGGTCTGCCCAACAACAGATGACATACGTCCATGTCTACAACGTCACACCAAATTTCATCTTTGTACTTCTTCCCAATAGAAAAATTAACACAAGCCCTTCGACACACCTTCACTTCACCACCCTTCCTTAACCATGCTAGCTTGTACGGTTTAGGATGTTTCTCAGTTTTCAATTTCAACTTCTTCACAGCCTCGGTAGAAATAATATTATCGCAACTTCCAGCATCAATAACGAACTTGCAAACTTTTCCCAGAATAGTGCATGTCGACTGAAAAATATTGCTTCTCAACCAACTACAATCCTCCTCTTGCTTTGGTGTAAGACATGACCTCCTCATCATAAGATTACAACCTTCATCTCCAGACAATTCTTCTTCCTCCTCAACATAAGGTGTATTTGAACATTCTGCCTCCTCATCATCATCCTCCTCAACTTCTGCAACCATTGCTCTCTTCTTCGGCTTCGGACATTCATTGCTTTTATGACCCAACTCCTGACAATTATAACATTTGAAACCTCTGTTAACCTTTGCCTTCTCAGCCTCCTTCACAACTGGCTTTGTAACAGATTTAGGAACATTAGAACTTCCACCAACACCCCTTGCTTGATTATTGGAATTAGTAAACACACCACCTCCATGCCTTCCTTGCTTCTCCCAAGCCAACGCTTTCTGTTGTGCCTCTGCCACGGATCTAGGATCAAACATATTAACCATATCTTGGATCTGCATTCTCAATCCCCCAATGAATCTAGCAGTTAGCTGTTCTTCCGTTTCCATAATATCATTCCTGGCAATGAGTTGGTAAAATTCATCAGCATAATCACTAACAGATTTCGTCCCTTGCCTCAGATTCTGCAACCTATGGTACATAAGTGACTGATAGTTGTAAGGTAAGAAAGTAGATCTCATCAATTTCTTCATCTTCTCCCAAGATTCTATCTTTGACTTCCCCATTCTCTCCCTGGTAAGTTTAGTTTGCTGCCACCACGCCAAAGCTCTCCCCCTCAACCTAGTAGCAACCAACTTTACTCTCCTATGCTCAGGAACCTCCTTGAAATCAAAGATCTCTTCAACATTTGATACCCAATCAAGAAATTCTTCTGCTACCATCCCTCCTTTAAATTCTGGAATTTCTATCTTCATACCTGATTCCCATCGACGATCATCTTCAGCATCCCGATAAGAATTTCGAACTTGGTCTCGATCTCGATAATGAATACTAGCTCTATCACCTTCTTCATCAAAATCAAAAGTATGCCTACATCGATCTCGACCATTATCATCTCTTCGTTCATGCATGCTTCTTTGACTATGTCTCTCTTCCTCTCTATATGCTTCATTGTCAAATTCACGTCGACTTCTTCTCTCTTCATGTGCATAGTCATGATGATCTCTTCGTGATGAAATTGATGTTTCTCTTCTATCTTTACAAGAATGTGGTGATACCCTCCTCGCTTCCGTAACCGATGGCGAAACTCGGTTTCCTCCATGGTTCGAGTTTGGTGATCTCCTCCTTTGATTCAAATCATTCATCAACTTCTCTAACTTTCCAATGCCTTCATCAAACTTCTCATTAATACGTTGTTCCATAAGCTCGGCTACTTCTCTTCGATACAAAGCTTCAACGTTTTGATGACGATTAGCTCTTCTAGGTGGCATGATTCAAACTCACAAACGTCAACAAATTGAACACAAAGAAAACTTCAACACAACAACAATAAGCCACGCTCAAGCTTCAAGACCCTTCACTAGGCTCGGCTACTTCACAAGTATACACGGCCTAACTTCAAATTCAAACACTTCTCCAAATCTAGATCCAAAATGAGATGGATCAAAATCTTCGAACTTGTTGCAACTTCAAGATGAACACAACGAACACAACTTCAAACTTCAACTTCAAATACTTGGCTCCAAGAATCAACTTAGCTATGAATGGCTAAGTATGGCTCTGATACCAAAAAACTGACGCAGCGGATTAATCAAAACAAACTTCAATCGGTGAAAGTAGCGATCGATGGAATGAAGATACTGGAATGCCCAAATTCGTTGATCCGAAGATACCGAATTCTAGCTATCTCAAACACGTTGATAGCGCACTATACCGTGTTCAAAGATCTATGATTCTTCGTACGTTGATCTAGCGCACTAGATTCCGTGAATCGGCTTCAACAAACGTGGATTCGAGCGCACTCAAATGACGTAAGTGGAGATAGGAGATTACACTCAACTACCAATTGGAGAAGAAAGCTCAAAGCAATCAACAAGAAATTTTATTTCAAAAATCAACCACCAAAAAGTTACAACACACTCCCTATTTATAGCCTTTTCTCAACACAGCTTCTTAAGTCGTTGCCAACTCACGACTCATCCCTAACACACATTCGTCCGACTCACCTACAGGCCGACCTTCGACTCAACAGATACACCGACTCATATATACACATAACCGAGACAACTCTTAAGTCGGCACCAACTTAACATGAAGCGACTCAGAAACTACAAACGCACATCCTTCTACCGACTCAACTTCATGCCGACTCACGACCTATGGAGTAACCGACTCAAGAAAATACACTACATAGACACATTGCGGCACAACTCCTTAACGACTCAATTAGGTCGACTCATCATGAGTCGTAACTCGTTGACTCGGCACCGTTTTCTCTCTGTATCCAGTTATCCCTTCTTTCAGTCTTTCCTTAGGTCGTTGCCGACCTACTTCCGATGCCTTGTTAACTCGGGCTAACTTCCCCCATGGCTTGTTAGATCGTGGCCATCCTTCCTTAGCTCGAAAACGACTCAAGCTTTCATTGAGTCGTGGACGACTCATGAAACTACACCACAAGCTCATGCTTTCAGGAATTAAAGATTGCACAATTTCTTCTCTGGCCTTAGCTGCATCAATCATCTTTCAAGGGATGCAAAAACCATAGGGATGGTCTTAGTACTTATAACATTTGACCTATATAAGGGGGAATCATACATGAGCTTTTATTTTGAAGCATGTGTTGTGAGGGGTTGTGGGAGCAGACGTTTATGGGCTTTCACGGGGTAGATCTTTGGGCCAAATACTTGGGCTATTGGACAATGTTGTAGTCTATTGAGAATACCTTATGAAAATGATTTAGAAGTTTAGTCATGTAAAGGATGGGTTAATCGTATTTCATGGGGATGGAATAGTAAGGGTATAGTCTTGGTGCTTATCCTATTTAACTAAAATAGGGGAGAACTATACATGATGTTTTATCAAGAAGCATGTCGTGCGAGGGAATGTAAAGTAGATGTTCATGGGCTTTCACAGGGTATATCTCTGGGCCAAATACTTAGGCTATTGGACATTGTTCCAGTCTGTGGAGAATATCATGTGAAAAAGAGTCCTCGAGGGTGCTTAACGATCATCAACAACTATTTTGCGACCTATTAATGCACTTTCAATATGTATCTAGCTATTCATGTTATATTATTGATTTGGATTGACTACGCCTTAAATTTGCGATTTCTATTAGTGCACTGTAATACGTTGTATAGTATCTACCACTTGTAGTTATAGTACAATCATGTACTACCACTTAAGTACTCAATTCCATAAAAAAATTGTGGTTAGAAGATTCCAAAATACAACATGTGAAAGTATATATTGTGTTGACATGAAAGACCACTTGTAACTTCCATAAAATTAAAACAACCAGAAGAAGTAGTATCAGATTCTTTTAAATAATACCTATTTTATCAAAACCTATATAGTTGTTATAAATCATAAAAATATTCTTAGTCAAACATGCTAAATTTGAAATGATTTGCATATATATGTTGTAATAAATATAGCTTTCTTTAATTGTATGTTTAATGTTGGTTGTTTTATGATAAAGAGAATTTTTCTAACATATTGAAACTCAAAATTATTTCCTAGATATGACACACTTTAGGATTTTGATGCACTATGAAACAATATGTGTACTAATAACTTGTATCGAGTAAATTTGTAGGTTTTTATGTGGTAGGTGCTATCAATGAGAGTTCGAGGTGTAAGTGGATTGGACCGGACTAGATGGATGTGTGTTCATGTCCTGTCCTATATGAGATTCAGATGGACACTGATCATACAAGGTATATGTTCGAACATTGTTCGTACGAGCCAATAACGGATGAACAATGCTCGGACAATAGAAAAAATCAACCATTTTCAGACGCACATATTTTTGTACATATATTCGTGTCTTATTGTGTTTCAAATGATAAATGTACGACAACGGTCCAGACGGCTTACGACCTTGGACCAAGTCGGACATCGGACAATTGTACAAAATTTACACCCTTAATGAGAGTATAAAATTAATGATAAGTCGTCGACAAGACTTTCTACAAACAGATTATAGGTTGTTATTTTTAATGCATAAAAGTAGTTTGTGCGATCATTGTTATCTATTTGAGTGCTATAAAAATACTCATATAATAAACTTTCATATTATGGGTTTGGCATATGTATCCATTGACTTGATTATAAACTGATATCAACTGGTGACTATGGTAAAATTGATTTCTCATTTTTATATTGTAAGATAAATATTATATTTATCTTTTAAGATGAATATTTGATTTATTTAAATAATATGCATATCAGTAATTTTCTTGACATGCAATAAGGGAACATTTAAATTCATTAGTGTTATTAATTATTTGAAATACCTTGTTCGGCTTCTACAGTTTAAGACACTAAATTTTAGATCCATCCTTATTCATATTACTAGAGGCATTTGTTAATTTCCTTTAACATCTTCGATTCTAATAGTGTATTTCGGGAGGTATGATACTATATTGGTTGTATATGCAAAGGTAAGTGCATACGTGATGTCATTGTTTTTTAATTGGTTTCTTTCAATAATAATTAATATAAGAGGAATTTTTTAAACTGTATGTAGTAATAAAGATTTTTGGAGAAATACACAATATATGATAATATACACATTCAAATTCACAAATCTAATTAAAGAAGTGATTTGCATGATAGGCTCCCATTTCTAATTAAAGTAGACAAAAAGCCCGTACTAAAACGAATTTGTAAACAAGTCCTCATTCCACCATCTTCTTCTTTGTTGCATGTTCTTCTTAGACCTATTTTAGCACATCATCCTAGAATTTAATTTGAATCTTTAAATGCAATAATTTTTTTAGAAGCATAGGATTAATAAATAGTTTCACTATTAAATTACAAATTTTACTATCTTTCTAATGATGAACATTAGGCATTATGCATGCATAAAAGATCGCATTTCTAGAATTCTTTTTTTAAAAATTCGATAATTTTTAAATAATTATTGTATTGAAGATCCAATGACACCTTCCAAAGTAATAAAACAAATCGAAACTAATTCAAAAGGTCAAAAAATTAATTGCTTAGCATTTATGCTATTAATTCCCACATCTTAAATGTCATTTTAAAACTTAAAATTTGATAAAATTTACCTAAAACGATATTTAGCTACTTAAAACAACATTCTTTAATTAAAAATATAAGAACAAATCATCTGCATAACTCATATGCAGTTGATTGCTACATCTTACAAAAACGGTTTTAAGGCTTTAAAATCATTAAAATTTACTAAACAATATTATTCCACTTTTTTATGACATTTATTCAAGCGAAGTACTCATAATGACGTCTTAGGGGCTCAAACCCATGACCTTCAAAATCTCTTTTAATGTGTCATACCTTTAAAAACTTATCTGGAGGCTCTTAACAATATTAACGCGCTTAAAACAACATTATTACACTAAAAATGACAAACCCCAGATAAATCAAAAACGATATGAACAGATCTAAAAATGATAATGAAAGTATGAACACAAAAGATTTTAGAGCGATTATCTCAACTCATTGCCTCCGTTCGGTATTAATTTTATTTTCGATGATTTTGCACAAGTACAATCGAATTACAAAGCTTTCAGATCAAGAAACCTATTAAAATTCGAGTTCAATAGCAGTTCGTGGAAAAATAGAGATAGAAATTCCAAAATCCCTTTTTCTTTGCTAAATGGTGGATATTTTTATGTGGATTAACCAATCAAAATCACTGGCTTATGGAAGACCGAGTAAAAGGCAGATGCACTCCTTCAGGAATGAAGAACGGGCAAAACTTGTAACTCAAATAATGTCGATACTGATATAATCATTTTGATGCCGATGTTATTTTGCATATCGTGTCTTTGATATTTTCTCTGTTCAAGTCTTCAAGTTTCATTAACAAAATTTCTCTTCCAAATCATGTAGGTACTAACGTTATTTGTCCTACATGAATCTTTTCTTTTTCTTCAAAGTACATGCTTTCTTATTCTATAGTGAAAAATAAATACCACTTCACAAGAAAACTCGGTACTGACGTGATTGATCAGTTGTTACCGACATGATTTGACTTATGCAAATCTTACCAAATTTCTCGTACTTCTTGTTTTCATAATTCCTGACATCTCTTGAGCTTCTCGATCCATTCATTTATTATCTTAAAGTCTAGATTCATAAAGAAGGTTGGTTCAAATGCTATTGAACACTTACTCCCTAAAGTATGCTTTCGTGAAAACATATCATGCTTTTGATCAAGACAAACGATCAGAAGCTATTTGCAAAGAAATATTGCATCGATCAACTACCATCTTGAAGTGTCGCGTCTATACCAAGAACATCGGTTCATTTCATCGCATCATTGCCAAATAGCTTCTATCAGAAAAGAAAATCTTCTGGAAGCTACACCCTCTCTTGGTATGGTAGTGTTATCCAGCCTTTTAACCAGGTAATATTTGGGTAGACATGATGAATTAAACTTGGAAACTATCAAGGTAGAAAGACTAGAGACATGGCCTAGGAGTCCAGAAATCAAATGCAAATAGAATTATGGAGGCAAAGACCAAGCCAGCATAAGAAGTAAAGCACAAGGTACCACCAAAGTGGTGAATCGATACCAATCCAATGTCCTGGATCGGTACCAATCCACAAATCATCCTCCAAAATTGCGCCAGCTCCTCTTACTCACTCTACTTGATGCTAGAAGTCTGTTACAAGTGTTATTTTGTTGATCCCATGCAATTCTTTATCGATCTCCACGGGCACTCAAAATCAGCAACTCTATTCTTCTGCCGATGCATCATTTGGACTTAGAAACTAGCTAATTCTGTTGCAAACAAGTTTTAAATCACGAAGCTGACCATAATCAAAATAAGATAAGGAGTTGAAAATCATCCATATAGAGAATTTAAGGATCAGTACCGATCTAAGTCCATGGATCGGTATCGATTCGTGATAATTACTGTAGTCTCCACCTATTTTCTTAGGGAAATACTCTATGGTGTGGAAAATGAGGTGGAAATCACGGGGCCGAGATTTAAGGCTTCGTATGTCTTTAAATAGAGGGACAGAGCTCATTATTGGGGAAAATTTTTATGGCTCTCTCTACTCTAGTTTCTTGTAATCACCAAGGATTTATATCAATCCACAAGAACAATTGTCTGTAATCCAATGATAGTAGTAATAAAATCACTAAATGTATGTAGGTCAAGATTACCCGAACCACTATAAATGTTGTATGTTCTTTTCTTTCTTATTTTCATTTATTTCTTCACTTTTTATTCTCTATGCAATCATTTGGGTATTTGTGCCATTTTTGGTTCAAACATTTTGGTGTTCATCGAGAATTGAACTTAGATTACTTGGATCCACTATCTACTATTGGATTTCTTAGATCCAAGAGATAGATCAAATCTTCCAACCTTACTACTTTAATATTCAGATTATCAACAATCTAAGTGAAGTTATAGGCCATGGCCCTATCAAGGAAAAAACGTGCGACAACTTCTAAAGCTACTAATGATGTTGAGAATCAAAACACTTACTGTGTGGATGAATTGACCCAACCGGAACAAGCTGAGATCCAGAATCCAGAACTTACCTAACCAAAACTTACTGAAGTTGTGACCAGAATGGAGATGGATCATATGATGTAGCATATGGAGGATAGATTCTAAGAGACTTGAAATGAGATAAACCAAAAGATGCAACCGAGCTGGAACCGTCTAAATGAACTAACTTAGAACAGCCATAGGAGTAGTAGGGTGGACTTAAACTATTTAAGTTTAGAATCTAAAAGTTGCTCATCATCCAAGCAAAGAAGGAAAGATAAAATGTAGAAGAAGATGCCAAACACAACTGGAACTTCAAATCAAGGGATGAGATAAAATCATGGTTCAAGTTTGTGAATCGGTACCAATCCAATTTATGTTAGAGATGGACTTCCTCCTTTGGACAGTGGCATGGATGTGACTTCTGGACATGTTGATGATCATAATTTGGAATATCAAGCTACTTCTAATGATACAATGCATGGGAATCAAATAGGAGGGACAGCTAGATGAATGGATCTCTCAAAATCTAGAGATATTAGGTATCAAGAGCCTAACTAAGAGCATTCGTCGGGGTGAACACTCCGGGTGAACTTCAATTACCACCATTTAGTCGAATTTTTAAACTCGGAGTACTTGGAAGATATAGGCAGAAGATTTATAAGTAAAAACTAGTTCAGAAACAATGATGAATGGGGTACTTCTCCTAGTCGGAATCCGTTTACTGAGAACATTATGCATGTGAAGTATCCAAAGAGGTTTGTTATGCCAACAATGCCACTGTATGGTGGAAAGACAGATCCAAGGCAGCACTTGATGAAGTAAGAATGGCATATTGACTTTGCTGGAGCATTTGATGCCGTGAGATGTCATTCTTTCTAATTTTTCTAGAGGGAGTAGGGATGATGTGGTTCACTTAGCTCCTACCTAGATCCATATCATCATTCGTCGAGTTATCGTGAAAACTTATTTAGCAATTTTGTCTACACACTTCATGTTCGAAGGATGTGATGTCATTATCAAACCTCTTATGGGGAGTGGAAGAGTCATTAAAGGATTTCTTGAACCAGTTTATACGGCTATGATGGAAGTAACAGATCCCAATGATGGTGTGGTGTTGATGGCATTGATTGGGGGATTCATCTCAAGACCGACTTCGGGAAGTGGTTGGAAATGAAACCGTCATCGACGATGGATATTTCTACGAGAAGGCTAACTAGTTCTTACATTTGGAGGAGGCATACAATCATCCTTGAAGAGACGAGTCTAGAAGTTCGGTTGAAGTGTTATAGAGCAACATTGCTATAAAACTATGCAGAGGGAGTTCCAGGAATGTGGATGTAAACATTGGAAATAAGAGAAATGGTCAGAAAGAGAATGAAAATGGGGCCAAAAGGTGAAAGCTTGATAATAGAAATCATCCTAGGATTCCTAAGTATGATAATTATACTGAGTTGAATAACTTAATCGAGAATATCTATCTAGTAACTTAAGGTACCTAACAGCATAGAAAGCCGGCTTCGAGGGAGTCGATTTAGAAGGTGAAGAGATTTGTCAAGTTCTGCAAGTTTCACAAGACGTGCGGTTATAACACCAATGTGTATGGAGACTTTCATTATATGATCAAGGAGTTAATCCACAAAAAGAAGTTGCAGTAGTTTGTAAAAGCCAATAGGATGGTGGGCAAAGAAATTCTAACCCTCATGAGTCATATACCCAACGGGAGAAACCTGGGCCTAGTGGTAAAGAGCCTAAGTGTGAAGACCCACCTTTTTGACCCCTGAGAACGACACTTAATACATCCATCGTATTCATACGTCGTTAGCCAAGTATCCGAAAGATGAATTGTCATGGGACAAAATATAAGAACACAACAATAATCTCACAACGGAACGGTTAAATATAACATAAAAATAAGACAGTACATAAGGTTACTCCCAACTTTGAGTTATCAGAGTTACAACGAAAGTACTACTATTAGTCTAGGTAGTTATAACAACTTGCCTTTAAATATACATACATAGAGCCAACATCTCATAACAACGAAGATAAATAGCTAGATAGATAAGGAGCCTCCTGCTCGTCCACCATCTTCAAAAGAGCCTATAGAAACCTATCATTTTCGGACTACTTAAATATAAATGAGTACCCGAAAGTTTAGGGAAACCAAACAATTTGGGTCAGACAATACATTTGGTATGAGTAAACTTCAAAAAATAGAACACACAAAATAACTAGTGTGACCACATCACAAAAACGCAGAAAGGATTTTTTCCTCACAAGGACAACATCCTAGTAAAAACGAATGGACACAAATAATTAAACAATGCAAAGAGTGCAAGACGCTTCCCGATGCAATTAAGAAAGGATCAATCCAAAGATTTGAATAAAAAAAATAAGGAAAAGGAATTTTTCCAACAATGACTAAGAGGGTGCGCCCCCTTATCGAAAGTATACCTCTAGAAAATATACTTGAGAACTACGATGGCTCTCGAAAACCTCCAAGCCGGACCCCGCCAACCTTACCGAGTATCCGAGTATTTCACATCTCCGTGCACATACAACCGAAACCAATCTACAATAGATGTGAAAATACCCTAATAGGAGCAACCCCACATTGCTTGGCCCCTACTCGCTCTTTATTTAGTCATTTTTGATAAAGGATATCAATGCTCTAAACGAGCAACAAATCGTCTTAGATCGACGAAGTAAAAACAAAAGAAAGAAGGGTATCGAAACTGATAGTTAAGGTATCAACTATCGAGGATAACAAAACGATTGTATGTGGAAATTAAATCTTATACTCTTTCAATGCTTGGAAAATATCCATATATTTATCTCATCGGTATAAGTATATTCAAAAAACATTTGGGAGGATTTCATATTTCAAAAGCATACTTAGATGGGTCAAAAACAACTGTCTATAAGAAATGTGAATGTTTTCCATTATAATTATAAAGATCATTTATGGAAATAAAATCTCCTACACTTGTCACATTTTCAATATCTTGACTTACTCTACCCCTCATCTAGGAACAAAGCCAGGTAAGTCAGGGCACTGGTTGCTCCTAGCCTTGCCTAGACACTTCGGTTCCAGATCTCACAAATAGAGGATCAATCTACTCATCGGCTTTTAGTGCCAAGTACAGGACTGCTTACTTTCCATAAATAACCCATTTAAATCATTATATAAATTTTGAAGCTCTTTTAAAATATTTTAAACAACAATTTAAAACTTCCATTCAAATCATAACTTAAACTCATCATTTTGAAAGAAGAATACGACCAAGAGGGTGAAGCTCCCTCTTAATCAAATGAGATACTAAAAGGGGTGTTATTTCCTTTTAACTAAAAAGTCTAAAAGGTGGTGTAAGTTCCCTTTAACTAAACATTAAAGTTATTGCTCATAAACTGACCGAGCACAAATCAAACAACCCAATAAGAATAATAAAAAATAATAACAGACTCATTATTATTAACAATTTACAATCAATAGTTAACAAAATGTAACATCCCCGGATTTTAGCCCAGTCTAATTTGATAAATGAATTAATTTTTGAAATTAAATTGTGAACTAAATAGAGTTTTTTCAAAATAAAATAAAATATTAGTTGTTTATAGATATTAATTTTAAATTTAATTGAAAATTAATTTGAAGATTTAGGAATAAAATCTAAATTGTGTTTGTATTTCCAAATTTAATTAGATGTATGTTTATTTATTTATATAAATGGGTTATCATTTGAAATTTGATTCGAAGTCTAATACAAATGTATTGAAAATAAATTTGATTTGGAATTCAAGAATGAATATTTTAGAAATAAAATTGGATTTATTAATTTTATATTTCCAAAGGACTAATATATATGGATTATATATATAATTATTTATTTGTAATGAATAATTTTATTTCAAATCATTTTTTTAAATTGTATGAGTACAAAATAAAATGTAAGGAAACAAAATAGATAAACATATCACATAATTATGATAAAGTAAGGATTAAAAACTAAAATATAAACATATGAAGATATAATTCATAATTAATAAGTAAAAACATGAAACTTATTTCATAAATTAAAATAAAGCAAAGGGCTAAACATAAATCTATAAATAAATTCAGGACATGATATGAACATAAATATACAAAATTTTACAAGTGCAAACTATTTAAAATGCTTTTAAAACATTTGTAATTAAATTAGCTTGCATAAAGACAAGTGTCAAAGTTATCTATTTTCATTTTTAAAATAATAAGAGAATTCAAGCTATGTATGTATACATCTGTACTCTCTTCTCAGTTTTCTTTCTTGCCTCTAAAATTTGGAAAATAAAAACAAATGATAAATGAAAATCAAAACAACAAAGCAGTTCAAAACAAAAATCAAAATCAGATCAGTGCAACCAGATCCATGCAAAGGTCAAAGAAAATTAAAACTGAAGCATCTCAATATTAAAACCAAACTTCAGGCAACTCAAAGGAATAAAATCAAAATCTGGAAACAAGGAATCAATGCAAAATCAATCTGGAAGCAGTTCATCCTGGAAGAAAATGCAAGTTTCAGACTGGAAATCAAAATACAAAATAAAAGAAAATTTCAACCTGAGTTTAAAGCTTCAGGCAAGCTAAACAAAATCAAAGTTCAAGGCAAATTTCAAGTTTCCAGTTGTTTTTAAATTCAAGCTTCCAGACTTCCTTTTTGCTTCTCTGTTGGCAAATATACAGGTGAGCAAACTAACCTTGAACTTGTTATGACATCTTGATGCTATTGTTTGTATGAATGTTAAGATGCTTGCATGTTTGTGTGTATGAATATGTCTATATATATTGTGTACATATTTTTTTACAGGCATCTTTATTTCTGTTAAACATTTATAGGCTAAAGAACAACATGAAAAAAAAATCTATATCTCCTTAAATAGACAGTATTAGATTATGATTTTTGAATGAAAAAGGATTGTAATGGTGTATTGTTATTTTTAAAAATAAAAACAAGTGGAGATATTGAGTAATTCACTTGGAAACTTGGAAATACAGTACAAACTCAGAACATCCCAAAATTTGATTATCATATTTCTTAGATTTGATTATATAAATTGAATCGTATTCGAAAATGCTAAATTTTGATAACAAAATCAAATTTTTTTAGATTAGTATTGGTTGTGAAATCTATAGTTGAACAAAATTGACAATTTCATCAAATTCCAATGATCAACAATGAATTGTGGATCAAGATTAATGGTGATGGAGGCTTGGGTGTTGTAGATTAGGGGGAAAATGGCAAAAAATTCCTAATGATCGATGCGCCGTGATTTCGATGAACTAGGGTTCCGGTTTCAGATTTGTTCGAAGGGGGAAACACGACAATTTTGTCGTCACCGTTGCGTCGAGTCGCACCAGACCGGGGGGGGTTAGATGCGTAGGTGTGTGACAAAGTTTTGGTCAGGGTTGTGTGACTGTTGGTGGTCGGTGGCATCGGGGTCAGGGGGTTGTTGATCAGATGTTGTTTCCAGGTTTAAGTTGAACAGCTCGATTTTGTTTTCTCGATCGAATCATCGATCTGGGTTGTTAATTGGTTTGAGATGATCATAGGCGACTTGCGGGAGGTGGTAGTGTTGACTGGAGGCGCTCCAATTGTCGGTGCATATGCACGGTGTCATCGTGTATATGTGATTGTTGAAGGAAGAAGAAGCAGTTTGGGTCTCGGGTAAATGGGATCGTGGCTCGAATGAGTTGTCGAGTTTATTCGTGCAAGTTTAACAGTGGCTCGAGTGAGTTACTTAGGGAAGACTCGAAGCATTCTGCCATCTGTTTGGGGAAGACTCGAAGTAGGTTTTTAGAATATATGCAAAACAGTTTTTGTTTTGAAAAATTCTCAAACTTTTAAACATTTTTAAAACATGTTTTCAAATGATGGTTTGATTAAAGCTCGGATTAATTAAGGATCCAAATAAGAGATTTTTAAAGTAACTAAATTTTTATTTATTCAACTTTTTACATTTTTAAGTATTTATATTAAATGAATAATGTAATTAAAAAGGATAATTAAGATAAAATGTTATCTTAACCTTCTAAAGTAATTAATGTGATAAGGATGATTTATTAAATAAGGTTAAAAGATACACAAAAGTGATTAACAAAGATAAAAAGATTTATCTTTTGAGTTTATCAAATAATTAATGGTTTGTTAATGTAATTACTTAAAAGGTAATTACTTAATTAATTACTTAATATTAAGGATTAATTTAATAAGTAATTGAGGTAAATTAATTTGTAATTAATAATTAATTAATTAAAAACTAATTAATTAATAAAAGTAATTAAGAGTTAATTAATTAACAATCAAGGATAAATTAATTAAGATAATTAATTAAGAAATGATTAATTTAATGAAGGTGATTAAGACTTAATCGATAGTAATTAATGATAAATAATCATTGATTAAAGATAATTAATGAAAATATTTATTTGGTTAATTAATTTAAACCACATGATTTATTCATCTTAATTGAAGATGTTTGATTGTTATTGAATGTTGTGTATTGGATTGATACCTCTGTTATGTGATTGTGATGCTATGTGATATGAATTGCTTTGTGCTGAGCTATGATATCTGTGATGAATATACTGCTGTATGAATATGAAAACCTCTTGAGCCGTAAAACGACATTTGAATTTCGATGCGATAGGGAGTCGGATTCCAGTTGGTTATCCGAAACCCACATCTAATCGTAATGGTGAATCTTTGTAATTGATAAATTTACTTTATCTGTGAATTTGTGAATGAAGATAAGCGTTATAGATTATACCGCTTATCGATATTGATATGATTGAATCTGTGATGATTAATGTTGTTGCACTATTGTGTAAAACCCCTAGACTACACTATACACACACAAAGATGGATTTCCTGAGGAAATCGGTTAAGTCACAGATTTTTTTGAAATAGTTTTAAAAGTTTGAATTTTGAATCCAAACGGTTTTGGAAATGGAATTGGCTTAAATCAGAAGAGCTTTTGAAAAGTAGTTTTAAAGATGAAATGTTATGAACAACTTGTTAAAGTTTTGAAATTTAAATGATTTGTTTTAAATTTAAATTAAAGACTTGGGATTGAGTTCCATAAGTATATGTTTGGAAATTGATAAGAATATATGTTTGGAAATTTGGTTTGAAAGGTTTTTGCAAATTTTATATAATATATATGGATCATCTTTAAAGTATTTCAAGGGCATTACTTTGGAAGTCTGAATTTAACCTAAGTTTTATACTTGAAAGGCTTTAGCTTGTGCAAATCTAATCGGATTTTTCCGAGACGAAAACTATTTGATTTCAATTAATAATCGATTTCATATAAGGAAAGGATTTCCAATTTGTGTGGAAAGATTTCAAATCGAATTGAAATAGTTTTGAAAACTGTTAACTAATCTTTTTGAAAGATAGTCAAACCTTGATTTGAAATTGAAGAGCATTTTAAATGGTGCATCTTTTATATAAAAGTTTTGGAATGGAATTGTTTTGTGGAAATGATTTTGAAAGCTATGAATTGAATCTTTGATTTAAAGATTGGACGAGTTAATCCAATTCGAAAGGAAAATGTTTGGAAAACGGCTATGAATGAATCTTTGTTAAAGATTGGTGAAGTTTTTTTTCAAATTGAAAAGGGATCTGAAAAGCGTATCTTTTGTATAAAAGATTTGAATTGGAAAGATATTAATGAAACTTTGTGAAAGATTGGTAAACTTTGTGAACTTTGTGAAGTGAATCTTTTGTTCAAAAAGATTTGTAAATGGTAATTTGTTTAACCATTTGAAAGAAAAGTTTTGGGTAATAAGTTGTGACTTAACTGAGATCCCATATCCATATGTTTTTAAATATTACGTTCACTATTCGGTTTAGCCGGAAGAGGACTTTGTGTCATATAACCCATTCCGAATTGTGATACAACTTTATGGATAGCAATTGAAGACCAGTGGTGAAGACCGGATATTTTCGAAAGCGAAAGGATAACCCGTCGAATGTCTCTGCGTCGAATGGCCTCCGGTATAGAGATTTGAGCACCCTTTGTGATGGGAAGTCTGAACGTGATTAGGGATTATCCGAATTTGCAAGGGCTTCATTGTGAAGTGCCTTCAGTTCTGTTCGAACCCGGAACAGACTTGTATGGATGTGTGTCTGACGTTATACTTTGAGATGTAAAGCTGGTTTCTATCAAATACATTTCTGTTTGGTGGCGGAGATTTATTCTCTTAGCTTAATACCCTTCTCTGAGACGTACGAGCTCAGAGGTTATGTAGTTGATGGTTACTAGTGATACATTCCCAATTTGGTAATGTGGAACACGAAGTGCTGCTGATCATTTGTTGATCGAAGCATGGCTTTGTGGAAAAGCGTAGCTTTGTGGACGAGACTGCATCAGGACCTCACACCCCAGAAATGGTCGAAACAAGAATGTTGCAGCAAGGTTTTTAGGGGTCGCGCCCCTAGGGTATGTCCATTTCCTTCTGGATAAAAGGTGATATCATGGTATGGAGCCCAGATATCTAACTCATGTGGTTGCTACCAACTTATTGCTTTGTGGTTGTTGATTGAGAGGCGCCTCGGATAAAGGTCGGGAACGACCGAGGATGGCATACTTGTGTGGTAGTTACCTATGTTATAGCTTGGTTAAAGCGTGAGGTAGCGTCGGCCTTGTTAGCAGAGAACCGGTTAGGTTCTCGTGGGTGTCCTTCCAGAGGCGTACCCATTTCGGTAAGGAAGTTCCATAGCCTAACCATTTGTTGGAAACCCAATCATCCAATACGCGCCTTTTACGATTTCAATTGTATAACCTGCCATTCTTAAATGGTAGCTATAGTAGGCATATGAAAAAATGTGGTATGCTGGCTAAGATTGATATTATACTTTCGAAATATTTTCTGCACTATGCACTAATAATAATATCAAAATGGTTTTCGCGTATCAAGCATTTTTGACTGTCATAAGGAGAAATCTCCCCCAAGTGTGTGCTTGCATTGTGTGTGTGGCGGGAGGCCTTATGGCAGTTTCATTTTCCAAAAAGCATTGCGGTTTTCAATATTTTAAAATCTTTGTTGTTGTTTTAAAGATAAAACTGTTTTTATTTGCTCATACCAGTCCCATGACTGACCCGGAGTTTATTGTTCCCTTCCTAAACTCTGGGTGCCTACAATTTTCCACACGGGCAGTCTAGAGTTGAGTTTTTCAGATAGTAGATATCGATTCAGTAGCTTTCATCTTTCTCCTTGGAATTCTTTGAAGACTTTGGATATTGAAGTCTTTGGTTAGGACGACTGACCGTGCTTAGCTTGGTGCAACTTGATGGTGGTTCGAGCTATATATAGAGATTGCTGATATTAGTGTTTCTTTTGGAGTTTCAAGTTCTAGTTGTTTCCGCTGCTAGTTTATTGGTGTTTCCACTATAGCATTTCATTGTATCTGTGATATTGATCATTGTTGTATATTTGGATATTGTATCATTAGAGTTGCATATGATATTCATTCTTTTCTTCCGCTGTGTTGTTATACTTAATGTGTTATAAGCTCCGGCGAGGCCGATTCGACGTTTGAATCTGCGACATTCGAGTACAAGTAAAATACGGGTGTCGATTTTTGAAGGTCGAGTCAGGATCGTTATAGTGGTATCAGAGCTGAAGGTTGAAACTTTAGCTCAGGAGTGTAACACATTAGGTAACTCATTAGAGATAAGGTGAAGTATGCCCTAGAATGAGTATATCCTTAAGATATCCGTTCGTATGCCTTAGTAAATTCTCTTACTATCCACTGATAGTGAGTATGAGTGCAAGAAGAGGACAAGATAGGCGACAGGGAAGTACCACTTCATATGGTCAATGCCCTGTAACAACAATGGAAACAATCTTTTCCTATCAATCTCTTTTGTTCATCATCTCTACTCAATTCTTTGATGGTTCCTGGCAGCTCCAGGAAGAAGCTTTGATATATTTGCATGGGACACAAACTCCAGATGGGTCAGAATTGTTTGTTTGGATGAATTGTTTGCTTTGGTTGCTATGGTTGATAGGTATATTTTGGTTGTTTAAACTAAATTTTTTGGATTGCATCCATATCTGTTTATTCTGTTGGGTCCAGGTATATTCTATGAGTGGTTAGTTATCTTTCGAACTAACCAATACCCATGTATATTTCATAGTTCTGGTGACCCGAGTATCTTGATTTGTTCTTGTATCCATTATTGATATTCTAATTTGGAAAGCCAAATGCAGAATAGATATTCAGTTTGATCTGGTGATTCATCTCTCGATCTTTCTATATTCTTTATGGTCTCCCTGCTTTCAAATTTCGAGGACGAAATTTTCTTAAGGGGGAATCGGTAAAATCCTCAGATTTCAGCCCAGTCTAATTTGATAATTGAATTAATTTTTGAAATTAAATTGTGAATTAAACAGAGTTTTTTCAAAATAAAATAAAATATTAGTTGTTTATAGATATTAATTTTAAATTTAATTGAAAATTAATTTGAAGACTTGGGAATAAAATCTAAATTGAGTTTGAATTTCCAAATTTAATTAGATGTATGTTTATTTATTTGTATAAATGGGTTATCATTTGAAATTTGATTCGAAGTCTAAATATAAATGTGTTGAAAATAAATTTGATTTGGAATTCAAGAATGAATATTTTAGAAATAAAATTGGATTTATTAATTTTATATTTCCAAAGGACTAATATATATGGATATATATATATATATATATATATAATTATTTATTTGTAATGAATAATTTTATTTCAAATCATTTGTTTTAAATTGTATGAGTACAAAATAGAATGTAAAGAAATAAAATAGATAAACATATCACATAATTATGATAAAGTAAGGATTAAAAACTAAAATATAAACATATGATGATATAATTCATAATTAATAAGTAAAAACATGAAACTTATTTCATAAATTAAAATAAAGCAAATGGCTAAACATAAATCTATAAATAAATTCAAGACAAGGATATAAACATAAATATACAAAATTTTACAAGTGTAAACTATTTAAAATGCATTTAAAACATTTGTAATTAAATTAGCTTGCATAAAGACAAGTGTCAAAGTTATCTATTTTCATTTTTAAAATAATAAGAGAATTCAAGCTATGTATGTATACATCTATACTCTCTTCTCAGTTTTCTTTCTTGCCTCTAAAAATCTGGAAAATAAAAATAAATGATAAATGAAAATCAAAACAACAAAGCAGTTCAAAACAAAAATCAAAATCAGATCAGTGCAACCAGATCAATGCAAAGATCAAAGAAAATTAAAACTGAAGCATCTCAATATTAAAACCAAACTTCAGGCAACTCGAAGGAATAAAATCAAAATCTAGAAACAAGGAATCAATGCAAAAACAATTTGGAAGCAATTCATCCTGGAAGAAAATGCAAGTTTCAGACTGGAAATCAAAATACAAAATAAAATAAAATTTCAACCTGAGTTTAAAGCTTTAGGCAAGCTAAACAAAATCAAAGTTCAAGGCAAATTTCAAGTTTCCAGTTGTTTTTAAATTCAAGCTTCTAGACTTCCTTTCTGCTTCTCTGTTGGCAAATATATAGGTGAGCAAAGTAACCTTGAACTTGCTATGATATCTTGATGCTATTGTTTGTATGAATGTTAAGATGCTTGCATGTTTATGTGTATGAATACGTCTATATATATTGTGTACATATTTGTTTACATGCATCTTTATCTCTGTTAAACATTTATAGGCTAAAGAACAGCATGAAAAAAAAAATATCTCCTTAAATGGACATTATTAGATTATGATTCTTGAATGAAAAAGGATTGTAATGGTGTAATGTTATTTTTAAAAATAAAACAAGTGGAGATATTGAGTAATTCACCTGGAAATTTGGAAATACAGTACAAACTCATAACATCCCAAAATTTGATTATCATATTTCTTAGATTTGATTATATAAATTGAATCGTATTCGAAAATGCTAAATTTTGATAATAAAATCAAATTTTTTTGATTAGTATTGGTTGTGAAATCTATAGTTGAACAAAATTGACAATTTCATCAAATTCCAATGATCAACAATGAATTGTGGATCGAGATTAATAGTGATGGAGGCTTGGGTGTTGTAGATTGGGGGAAAAATAGCAAAAAAAAAATTCCTGATGATCGATGCGGCGTGATTTCGATGAACTAGGGTTCATGTTCCAGTTTTGTTCGAAGGGGGAAACACGACAATTTTGTCATCACCGTTGCGTCGAGTCGCATCAGACCGGGGTGGAGGAGGGTTAGATGCGTAGGTGTGTGACGAAGTTTTGGTTAGGGTTGCGTGACTGATAGTGGTCGGTGGCATCGGGGTGAGGGAGGTTGTTGATCAGATGCTGTTTGCTGGTTTAAGTTGAACAGCTCGATTTTGTTTTCTCGATCAAATCATCGATCTGGGCTGTTAATTGGTTTGAGATGATCATGGGTGACTTGTGGGAGGTTGTAGTGTTGAGTGGAGGTGCTCTGAACGTTGGTGCATATGCACCAGTATCATTGTGTATATGTGATTGTTGAAGGAAGAAGAAGCGGTTTGGGTCTCGGGTAAATGGGATCGTGGCTCGAGTGAGTTGCCGAGTTCATTCGTGCAAGTTTAACAGTGGCTCGAGTGAGTTACTCGGGGAAGACTCGAAGCATTCTACCATCTGTTCGGGGAAGACTCGAAGCAGGTCTCCATTGTTTTTATTTTGGAAAATCCTCAAACTTTTAAACATTTTTAAAACATCTTTTCAAATGATGGTTTGATTAAAGCTCGGATTAATAAGGATTCAAATAAGAGATTTTCAAAGTAATTAAATTTTTATTTATTCAACTTGTTACATTTTTGAGTATTTATATTAAATGAATAATGTAATTAAAAAGGACAATTAAGATAAAATGTTATCTTAACCTTTTAAAGTAATTAACGTGATAAGGATGATTTATTAAATAAGGTTAAAAGATAAACAAAAGTGATTAATAAAGATAAAAAGATCTATCTTTTGAGTTTATCAAATAATTAATGGTTTGTTAATATAATTACTTAAAAGGTAATTACTTAATTAATTACTTAATATTAAGGATTAATTTAATAAGTAATTAAGGTAAATTAATTTGTAATTAATAATTAATTAATTAAGAAGTAATTAATTAATAAAATCAATTAAGAATTAATTAATTAACAATTAAGGATAAATTAATTAAGATAATTAATTAAGAAATGATTAATTTAATGAAGGTGATTAAGACTTAATCAAATAGTAATTAATGATAATTAATCATTGATTAAAGATAATTAATGAAAGTAATTATGTGGTTAATTAATTTAAACCACACGATTTATTCATCTTAATTGAAGATGTTTGATTGTTATTGAATGTTGTGTATTGGATTGATATCTCTGTTATGTGATTGTGATGCTATGTAATATGAATTTCTTTGTGCTGAGCTGTGATATCTGTGATGAATATGCTGTTGTGTGAATATGAAAACCCCTTGGGCCTTAAAACAACATTTGAATTTCGATGCGACAGGGAGTCGGATTCCAGTTGGTTATCCGAAACCCACATCGAATCGTAATAGTGATTCTTTGTAATTGATAAATTTACTTTATCTGTGAATCTGTGAATGAAGATAAGCGTTATAGATTGTACCGCTTATCGATATTGATATAATTGAATCTGTGATGATTAATGTTGTTGCACTATTGTGTAAAACCCCTGGACTACACTATACACACACAAAGATGGATTTCACGAGGAAATCGGTTAAGTCACAGATATATTTGAAATAGTTTTAAAAGTTTGAATTTTGAATCCAAACGGTTTTGGAAATGGAATTGGCTTAAATCTGAAGAGCTTTTGAAAAGTAGTTTTAAAGACGAAATTATTTTGAACAACTTGTTAAAGTTTAGGAATTTAAATGATTTGTTTTAAATTTAAATTAAAGATTTGGGGTTGAGTTCCATAAGTATATGTTTGGAAATTTGATTTTAAAGGTTTTTGCAAATTATATATAATATATATGGATCATCTTTAAAGTATTTCAAGGGCATTACTTTGGAAGTCTGAATTTAACCTAAGTTTTATACTTGAAAGGCTTTAGCTTGTGCAAATCTAATCGGATTTTTCCGACACGAAAACTATTTGTTTTCAATTAATAATAGCTTGCATATAAGGAAAGGGTTTCCAATTTGTGTTGAACGATTTCAAATCGAATTGAAATAGTTTTGAAAACTGTTAACTAATCTTTGTGAAAGATAGTCAAACCTTGATTTGAAATTGAAGAGCATTTTAAACGGTGTATCTTTTATATAAAAGTTTTTGGAATGGAATTGTTTTATGGAAATGATTTTGAAAGCTATGGATTGAATTTTGATTTAAAGATTGGATGAATTAATCCAATTTGAAGGAAAATTGTTTTGAAAAGGGCTATGAATGAAGCTTTGTTAAAGATTGGTTAAGTTTGTTTTCAAATCGAAAAGGGATCTAAAAAGCATATCTTTTGTATAAAAGAATTGAATTAGAAAGATATTATTAATGAATCTTTGTGAAAGATTGGTAAACTTTGTGAACTTTGTGAAGTGAATCTTTTGTTCAAAAAGATTTGTAAATGGTAATTTGTCTAACCATTTGAAAGAAAAGTTTTGGGCAATAAGTTGTGACTTAACTGAGATCCCATATCCATATGTTTTTAAATATTGCGTTCACTATTCGGTTTAGCCGGGAGAAGACTTTGTGTCATATAACCCATTCCGAATAGTGATACGACGTTATGGATAGCAATTGAAGACTGATGGTGAAGACAGAATATTTTCGAAAGCGAAAGGATAACCCGTCGAATGTCTCTGCACCTAATGGCCCCCGGTATAGAGATTTGACCACTCTTTGTGATGGGAAGTCTGAACGTGATTAGGGATTATCTGGATTTGCAAGGGCTTCTTTGTGAAGTGCCTTTGGCTCTGTTCGAACCCGGAACAGACTTGTATGGATGTGTGTTTGACGTTACAGTTTAAGATGTAAAGCTGGTTTCTATCAAATACATTTCTGTTTGGTGACAGAGATTTATTATCTTAGCTTAACACCCTTCTCTGAGACGTATGAGCTCAAAGGTTATGTAGTTGATGGTTACTAGTGATACATTCCCAATTTGGTAATGTGGCACATGAAGTGCTGTTAATCATTTGTTGATCGAAGCATGGCTTTGTGGAAAAGCGTAGCTTTGTGGACGAGACTGCATCAGGACCTCATACCGCGGAAATGGTGGAAACAGGAATGTTGCAGCAAGGTTTTTAGGGGTCGCGCCCCTAGGGTATGTCCATTTCCTTCTGGATAAAAGGTGATATCATGGTATGGAGCCCAGATATTTAACCTATGTGATTGCTACCAACTTATTGCTTTGTGGTTGTTGGTTGAGAGGCGCCTCGGATAAAGGTCAGTAACGACCGGAGATGGCATACTTGTGTGGTAGTTACCTATGTTATAGCTTGGTTAAAGCATGAGGTAGCGTCAGCCTTGTTAGCAGAGATCCGGTTAGGTTCTCGGGGGCGCCCTTCCAGAGGCGTACCCATTTCGGTAAGGAAGTTCCTTAGCGTGACCATTTGTTGGAAACCCAATCATCCAATACGTGCCCTTTACGATTTCAATTATATAACCTGCCATTCTTAAATTGTAATTATAGTAGGCATATGACGAAATGTGGTATGTTGGCTAAGATTGATATTATACTTTGTAAATATTTTCTGCACTATGCACTAATAATAATATCAAAATAGTTTACGCGTATCAAGCATTTTTTACTGTCATAAGGAGAAATCTCCCCCAAGTGTGCGCTTGCATTGTGTGTGTGGAGGGAGGCCTTATGGCAATTTCATTTTCCAAAAAGCATTGCGGTTTCAATATTTTAAAATCTTTGTTGTTTTTTTAAAGATAAAACTATTTTTGTTTGCTCATACCAGTCCCATGACTGACCCGGAGTTTATTGTTCCCTTTCTAAACTCTGGGTGCCCATAATTTTCCACACGGGCAGTCTAGAGTTGGGTTTTTCAGATAGTAGATATCGATTCAGTAGCTTTCATCTTTCTCTTTAGAATTCTTTGAAGACTTTGGATATTGAAGTCTTTGGTTAGGACGACTGGCCGTGCTTAGCTTGGTGCAACTTGATGGTGATTCGAGCTATCTATGGAGATTGCTGATATTAGTGTTTCTTTTGGAGTTTCAAGTTCTAGTTGTTTCCGTTACTAGTTCATTGGTGTTTCCACTGTAGAATTTCATTGTATCTCTGATATTGATCATTGTTTTATATTTGGATATTGTATCATTAGAGTTGTATATGATATTCATTCTTTTCTTCCGCTTTGTTTTATACTTAATGTGTTATAAGCTCCGGCGAGCCAGATTCGACGTTTGAATCTGCGACATTCGAGTACAAGTGAAGTACGGGTGTTGATTTTCGAAGGTCGAGTCAGGATCGTTACACAAAACATTTGTTAAAATGTGAATAAGTCAAAGGAAGGAGATTAATATTACACTAACTATAAAATAATTAAATTATACTCATAGAATAAGTTATACCCACTAAATTATGAAAATAAGGAATATACTCACATCCTATTTGCTTTGATGGAGACTTTGAATTCTTCACCTTTTATAATGAATTTTACTTCTTTTCTTTAATTTGTGAATGAATTAAAGTGAGATATGGACTTGGCTACTTATAGGTGAAGAGAATGGTAATTTAGTCATTTCCTATAGCCTGACCAGATTCGACCAGATTTTGGTCTAATAGAGATCAGCCTTATGGCCTAATTTGATTCGACCACATTTTGGTCCAATAAAAAACATCTTGATGGCCTAATTTGATTTGACCACATTTTGATCCAATAGAAAACCTTATCAACTATGGCATAACATGATTCGACTAGAATTTGGTCCAATGGCAACCATCCGCATGGCAAAACCAGATTCTACCAGATTTTGGTCCAATAGCGACCATCTGCATGGAATATAATAATCATTATGCTATTTTGTTTCGTTAGGAAAGTAACTATACTATTCTATTTTATTAGGCAAGTAATTATACTATTCTGTTTTATCTGGCAAGGTTTATAATTCTCTCTTTTTTATAAGGCAAGTAATTATACTATTCTGTTTTATTAGGCAGGATTAATAATTCTTTCTTGTTTTATTAGGCAAGTAATTATTCTATTCAGTTTTATTAGGCAAAATTATTCTTAAATAAATTGGTACCCCTAACCGCCTTATAACTCGATACATCTTTGAACTAACATTTTACATCAGTTTAAAAAAATCCATTCGAGATGTTTTATCCAAATTTTTATTCTAGATATAAAATCCATTATTTAATCATTTAAAAACATATTAACTATTCAAGTTCAAAGTGATTAAATTATAGATTGTTACACTAAGTATCCTAGAAAATGTTTGGTGATAAATACATTCATTGGTGGACTACGTTCAGCTAATAAGAGTTAGAACGAGATGGATCGGTACGTTGGTGCTTTGAAGCATATCAAGAATGAGAGCTATTTGGCAGTACAGGATGGAACTCCGATGAATCTATTCGAAACCATGACAGATGACATTGTTTTCCAGAACAGAGATGCCGATGGGGTGGAAGCCTCGACGATTAACCCATTGGTTATAACAACTAGGATTGGCTCTAAGATTGTACGAAAGGTGATGGTTGACTGTGGGTGTTCGATTAACGTTTTATTTAAGAAAGCGTAGGACCAAATTCTTTTGGAAGGGAAGGACTTGAAACCCAATAAATCTTGGATACAGGTTAACAGGATGGCTATGGAACCAGTTGGACATGGAAACTACTAGTGGAGAGGGCAACCACAAGATAGTGTGGATCATGGCTTTTGTGGTGTCTCTCTGCTTGCAATGCATTTTTGGATTGACCGGCCCTGGCTGAATTTAGAGTGGTTATAGCTCCTTGGTGCTTGACAATGAAGTTTCTTATAGAATACAATGTAGGAATAGTAGAGAGATCAGGGGCTGGGCCGTGAATGTTATGTCATCGAGGCAAAGATGGCAAGGCGAAGGGAGAAAGGGAAAAGTGTATAGGGGACACTCTGCATTAAATCTTTGGATGCATAGTGACCACCGCCTGAGCCTTGGCTCAAGCGGCATAACCAGTTCCATAAGGTATGGATCCATGGAAAAAGCTGAAAGGTGGAAGAGCAGCTCCTGCTGAGTTGACGATCAACAGTCTAGTTATCAAGATGACCTGACACAGGTCCTAAAGGTCGGATCATAACTCGGCGTGAGAACGATGAAGGATTTGGTTGGTTTTCTCTAGGCGAACCTAGATGTGTTCACCTAGGTGCACTATGATATGTGTGAGATCTCACTAGAGATACCGAGCCATGCATTAAGCATAAATCCCAAATGTGTTCTTGTGTGTAACGACCCGTAATTTTCGATAATTTAAATTAGTTAATTTAATAAGTTTTTGGTAATTAAAGATTGAAAGTAATAAAAATTTGGGATTTATTAATGAAATAATAACTAATATGAAACGTAACAATGTTAATTGAAGTTAATTATTAATAAATTGAATGAAATTCCAATCAAGTGAAATGACTAAAATGTATGACTTGGTTATAAAGTGAATATAAGAAAACAAATGTAAATATTGAATTAACCAACGAAATAATATGTAGTTAATGATAATTGAATAAAACCAGTCTTATGTAAGCAATGGTAACATTTGTTTGTAAACAATAAACCTATAATGTGATTAAAAGTTAATGGTAACAATTATTATAGGTCACCTATTTAATTAGTCTATGAAATTTAATTGGAAATCAATTGAAATTAAATATAAATAAATGTTAAATTAATGTGAGTTAAGAAAATAACTATAAATTGTGAATGTAATAAAATGTATAGAAGTGTTAATTATATTCATAAGGAAATAAATGATTTAATAAAAGAGTGAAATTCAAGATAAATAAATTAATTGGGATTTTAAATTATAATTAATGTGTAAAATTGACAAAAATTCAATATGATGGAAATATAATAGTTAATTCAAATAAAAATGGAAATTGTAGCATATTTATAAAATAAGATATCAACAAATAGTAACCATGTTATTAGAGTAATAATTGATTGAATAAAAAGAATGGAAATCAAACTTAATCAATTTGTTGGAATTAAATTTTAATTAATTGGATTAATTGCAGTGGAAACTGAACACTATATTTTGGAAATTAATTAACACCGAAATTTTAGATAAACTTGTTTTAAGTTACTGTAAATGTTAATGAAATCAAAAATGATAAAAATGGTTAGTTAATTAAATTTGAAGAAAAGTGATTTAATTAATTTAATATTAATTTATTTAATTAACGCGAAAATAGTCATTTTATCTACTGTCTCGGATTTTGACGAAACAGTTTCATCGGATCCGTAAAAGTGAATTATTGTAAGATTTCAAGTTTCATAGTGACCGGACTTGTCGTTTGATCGTACGAATTTGAAATGCGTAGAAACTAATTTGAGTTATTTAATTAAAATAATTGGATTTTTAAATGCTATCTTTTGAATACAATCGAACCAAGCCTCGAGACTAGTTCCATTATGTTCGGAATAGGGGTAAACATTAGGAAAGCCAGGCGACATGCCTCAATTGGAGTTCGGACTGTTTTGGACCTCACTTTATAAATAGCACTCGAAATGAGAAATAAAAATTAAAATAGTTCTAGAAACCCTAATTTGCTCCGGCCGTCGTTTTCAATACTTCAATGGCCGAAAATTCCTTTGCTTTCCCACTTGATTCCTTCTTATCCGTTCAGCGAAATCAAAATCTTCCAAAGGAAAATTTGTAGATCAGACATGCTCTTCGCATCCAATGGTTGATTCATGTCAAAATATCTCAGATTTGCCAAAACCTGACTTTGAAGTGGGCGCAATTTTGGGTTTTCACGGCGTATGGCTCTGCCGGAGGGGGCGTGCCTGCAGGCGGAGGTAGAGTCAGCTCTAGTGATCGTCGTGACGGGTTTTGATTGACCTCTACTCACTTCTGATGATGTGCGTGCAGATGTGATCGCACGCGTATGTTGGGTTCTCGGAGCATGATGATGAACGAAGAGGAGAGGTAGCGTTATATTTTTTAATTTAAGTCTTGTAAATTCAAATTTAATTATATGAATGTTTAAAAATCCATATCTTTTACGTACGAGGTCGGTTTTATGCGCGGTTTGTTTTGCCTGGATCGTATTGAAATTCTAGACATTTTTACTCTGGTTTGGACGAATTCTGAGATCATTTGAATTTTTGGCCTAAATTGGATTTTAATTCGATTTAAAATCGAAGGTGAGTGATTTGACCCACTCACAACTTCTAATTTTTTTTATGTTAGTTAAATTAAATATATGATGTGATTAGGAATTTATTTATGGCCGTTTGATATTTTTTAATTGGTAGTCCTGTTAATTTGTATTATTTTGAATTAAATTGTTATTTAATTTATTATTGAATTTAAATTTGCTAGTTAATTACCTGTAAATAATAATCTGTTAATTGTTGGTATTTATTGGTTGAATTGTATGATGATTATGATGGATGTTGGATTGTTGATATTTGATGAATGGATGTAATGTTTGATTTATAGATCTTATCACCCTGCAATTTCCTTAGATATTATCAAGAAAATCACTATGAGTTGAAATGATATATACCCAAACGATCTATAGAATAGGAAAAAATAATTGTGGGTTGAAATGATAGACTCGACCGATTTTATGGATTTTTATATTAACTCGGGATTGCGGATTGAAATGATATATATCCATAAATATAAAATAATTGTGGGTTGAAATGATAAATATCCGTATCATTTGACCCTAGGGTAGAGAATTATATACGAACGCTAGGTTGGTTAAATTAAATGATTTTAAACCCCTTAATTTTGAATTTAATTGAATGATATTTTGAAATAAGAATTTGATTTATATAAATTGAATTACTATTGAAATTCAAGTTTATGCTAAAATTTGAATTGTTTAAAAGAATTATTTAAAAGAATAAAAATTGAAATCTTAAAGTTGATTTTGAAGTATAATGGAAATTTATCGGAATTGAGTTATTAAATTTTTTTGAAATATAGCTTTGAAATATATTGAAATTAGAGTAATTTAAATTGATATTTCAAAACATGGATTAGAAGCGATATTGAATTAAATAATTTATTGAGAATTTGAATTGAAAAATTTGAAATTGGTTTGTGGAAATTGGAATGGTCCTAATGAGTTGGAATGAAATAGTTTAAATCGATATAAATTTCAAATTTGGGTTTTAATTTAAACTTTTTTAAAAATATATTATTTTAAAAATTATAAATTTTTAAGATTTTCAAATTTTCAAACTATTCTAACCTATATTAATATTATATTAAATCATTTTAACCTATTTTAAACAATTTAATTTATTTTAAAACCTAATTTACCCATTTAACTTATTTTAAATCTAATTAATCTATTTTAAAGCTATTTAATCTATTTTAATTATATTTAATCTATTTAACTATCTTAAATTAACTTAAAGGTATTTTTAACCTATAATTAAACTATTTTTGAGTATTTTAACAATTTATAACTATTTAAACTATTTTCTAAATTCCAGACTAAGTGAAGTGGAAGCTTTTATATTCAAATTCATTGGTTTGAAAGCAAATACTGTTAAATGATGTTACAAACTAAGTTGGGATTTAAATGTTATAATTAATTGAATATAATGACTTTGAAGTAAAAATTTAACCTATATGGAAATACATTTTTGAAAGAAATTATGATTTTGAAAACGGTATGATTTCAAATGTGATAAGAATTTGAAGGTGAATATAAATTTCGAAAGTGATATGGTTTTGAGAATATGAATAAATTGTGATTTGACTCTTCAAATGTAAAGAACCATCCAGTGTGAAATAAATGTTTGGTTGATAAAGAGACCAGGATCGGATATTGTCATACTCTCTACCGATACCGAAAACCACTTTAACAATTGTGTACATGGTGGAGATTCCAGAAATTAAGTAGGATGGTTTGGCGAATGATTTCTATAAAGGTATGACATGACCCTGACTCCCATGAGTCAGCTTAGATGTGACTAAAACAGGAGCCATGCCGGGCCAAGTGAGGTTGCACCTCCAAGCGGGTACATTTCTTCGATACCATTCTATTACTTTGTGATTGATTTGGTGGTCACCCTTGATTTTGATTTCGGAGTGTGTCCGAGGTGAGCGGTAGTAGCTACTATGCGTTACCACCAGTCCGGATCCGCAATTGGTATATCTACCCTGGCATTGCCGTGAGTGTCATGTTCATATGCCCTAGAGCGCCTTCTACGAATTTGTTTTGTACCATACCTATAAGGTGCCCTCTGGGTAAACCTCCAGTTTACGGAGGAGCTTACGGTACTGTATAGACTATGGGAATATATAAATGTGTTAAAGGGGATATGGGTAACACCTTAACGCTATTTTAATACTTTTACTTATTGTAGACATATTATAATAACATATTGTACAACATAGTAGATAGTTTAATGAATTCTTAGGAGATGTGAATCCCGAATATCTATTAAGTTATTGCACTCACGTTAAACACGGAATAGTAGATGTCAAACCCCGTAACATCTCTGACGCCGTCTCACGCATATTTACCGTTGATTTAACTTACATAAGATCTTTTAGTTCTGACTCGAGTGTTTTGTCTTTTCAATTCGTCAGATAAGCCTAACAGTTCAGGGTGGAAGACCTTATTTCTGGAGGATGAAGACGAAGGTTTGTACTATTATTATTATATTTATTCCACTGCATCATGTTGTTCCGCTGTATTTATTTATGTATTCATGTTTATGATATTCTAATGTTTATGTTCTAAAGAATAATCAAATGTATTTATAAAATAGCTTCATGAAATATTATTCGATTATTATATTTTTTCATTTCGCTGCGAGATTCTGTATTTGTTTTATTTCTTTCTCTTTTTCTTATTTACCCCATAACAATTTTGCCCTTTTGAATGGTTTGACTCTGGTATGTATGTCTTCTTAAAACATTCAAAAAGGCAGGTCCTTATAGTTGGTATCAGAGCTATGGTTTAGCGATAATCTTAGCTTTGTGGGGCCTGACTCATATTAAATAGGGTAGTAATACCCTAAAATGAGTCGCTGAGTGTATATATGTGAAAGAGCGTATTTGTTAGTGTTATAAAAGGTTTTCTATATTATGTTAATTTGTTTCGTTTTGTATCTATAAATACAGGTTGGTGCATAGGACGCCATGACATCAATAGAGATTTCTAAACACTTAATAGGATAGACCGACATAATATTTGTTTTGAAATATAGGTAAATGAAATAATTTTGCCTATTATATTTTTGTATATAAAATAATAAATTTTATAAATGATATATTTGGTTGTAATATATTTGTTTGTTATGTAGTGAAATTCATAAGTATTGGTTGGAAATGTGATTTGTAAATAAAATGAATATAAATTAGAAGTTTTAGAACTTAAGTTCCGAGATTTTTGAAAATTTCTTTCAAAGGATGTTGGAATATAATAGTAGTATTATTTAGGAGTATGTTCTGAAATAAATATTTCAAAATAATTTTAAAGAAACATTTTAAAGAAATTTTGGGAAGAAATAAGTTCCGTACTCCCCTCTCTATCGTTGGAAAATAATTTCGTTGATGAGTGCACGCATCATCGACGTTCATTTTCGAGTTTCAAGGTGGGAAGACTATTGTAGTAGTTATCTAATATTTGTTTGAAAAATAAATCTTGATTTTAATTTTTAGTATGATCTTATATATATATATATATATATATATATAAAAGATATGATATGTATATTTTTAAATAATTTGAAGTGGAATCCGGCATTTAGTTCTTAAATTTCTATAAATTAGAGATTTCAATTATCTAAATGAAATGAAATTTTAACTAATTAATAATTGGAACTTCTAAAATGAAAATAAGAAAGTAAATGCTAAATTATAAATGTAATACAAGAAATTTGAAATTTGTAACCTTTAGGTCAAAGGATGAAAATCCTGAAGATATGATTATTGAACCTTTTGTTAATCAAAATAAATGAGATAAACTTGTGTAATATTCAATTCCATTCTTAGAAATATATATTTAACTTACCAAAATATTAGAAGTGGTAATGTTAAATAGGAACACGTAAGGGAATATTATACAAGTAAAACTTAAAGAAATGTACGTGTTCAATGAAATTCTTTTATAAACAAGAACTTTGATACTATAGTTGTTATAAACTTAAGTTATAATTTAAATGCTACTAATTAAATGTAATAGAGAAGTGAGTATTATAAATAAATGATTATAAACTTAAGTAAATGTTTGAAGTTAATTTCAAATAAAAATGAGTAGAAAAGATGAATACTATAAGTAGATAATAATAAACTCTAGTTTATCATGGAAGCCATTTAATAATAAAATGAATACTATATTAAATTAAACGGTTATAACTTCGGAAATTGTTGAAATGATTTAGAATTTGGATTTAATATTCAATGGAATCATATAAGAAAGGATGATGGTAAATTAAAAAGTAAAAAACTTAAGTATAAACTTTTGCACCACTGAATATCGATATCCAATGGAAATCAAGTATATAAATTTATAAATGTGAACTAAACCGTAATAAAATGTATGTAAGAGTAAAATAATGAAATCATGGATATTTACGAACAACTGAATGGAGATAACTTATGTAAGTGATATTTATTAAATGATAATGAATGACATATTGAATAAGAAACAATGAATTTTATCACATAGTTCATACATCAGGTTGCATCTTTATACAAGACAATTACATATTTTGAATTTTTCAAAATTATTGGACTTGGCGGTATATGGATAAGTGGGCTTTTGGGCCTTGATTGGTTCTTCATGCTTGAATACCCAAACTGATGTTATGCTATTCATTTTGATACATTTGACTTGGCTGCTAACTTTCATTCATTCCTCAATGTGCACCCATGTGATTTTAGATATATTGCGCCTTGCTATATTCTTCACATAATATCAGATTACACTCCCCCTCAAGTTGGAGAGTATAAATTTTTCATTCCCAACTTGCTACAAAGATATTCAATACGAGATCCATTCAGTGCTTTTGTAAATATGTTTGCAATTTGCTCTCCGGTTCTAATAAATTGAGTCTCAAGTATTTCTTGTTGTATTTTTTCTCTCATAAAATGACAGTCTACCTCAATATGCTTAGTTCTCTCATGAAACACAGGATTTGATGCAATATGAATTGCAGCTTGATTATCACACCATAACTTTGCTGGTAGCTTCAGATTTAGTCCAACTTCATTTACTAAGTGAGTTATCCACATAATTTCACACAATGCATTTGCCATTGCCTTATATTCCAATTCTGCACTTGAACGAGATACAACAGTTTGTTTCTTGCTTTTCCATGCTACCAAATTTCCTTCAACAAATACATAAAAACCAGATGTTGATCTTTTGTCTGTCGTAGAGCATGCCCAGTCAGCGTCACTAAAGCTTTCAATTTCCATATGTCCATGATTAGTGTATACCAGACCCTGACCTGTTGTGCCTTTGAGATAGCATAGAATTTGTTCAAGTGCTGCCCAGTGATGAACCATAGGGTTTGCCATAAATTGACTAATTACACTAACAGAATAAGCTATATTAGGTCTAGTAACACATAGATAATTGAGTTTGCCTACTAGACGTCTATACCTCTCTGGATTGTTGAATTGCTCTCCATCCTCACCTAAGCTCTGGTTAGGCATCATAGGAGTACTACATGGTTTAACAACTAGTTTCCCGGTTTCCTTAAATAAATCAAGTATATATTTTCTTTGGGAAAGACATATTTCATCCTCATTTCTCATAATTTCAATACCTAAAAAATATTTTAGTTCCCCGAGGTCTTTGGTCTGAAATTGAGTCTGAATAAAGAGTTTGAGAGCACAAATACCACTATCATCACTTCCAGTAATAACAATGTCATCTACATACACTACTAGCAATATAATACCTTTGTCAGATGTCCTATGGAAAATTGAATGATCATTTTTACTTCTTTGAATACCAAATCTTTCCATAGCCAAGCTAAACTTGCCAAACCATGCTCTTGGACTTTTCTTAAGTCCATACAGTGCCTTGTTAAGTTGGCACACCATACTTTCCTCCCCCTGAGCAACAAACCCAGGTGGTTGCTCCATGAATACCTCTTCAGAGAGATCCCTATGCAAGAATGCATTTTTGATATCAAGTTGATGAAGTTTCCACTTATATTGTGCTTCCAAAGAGATAAAGAGTCTAATTGAAGTCATCTTAGCCACAGGTGAGAATGTTTCAGAGTAATCAATCCTATATGTTTGACCATAGTCTTTGGCTACTAACCGGGCCTTCAGTCTTGCCACTGTTCCATCAGCATTCATTTTGATAGAATAAACCCACTTGCATCCTATTACTTTTTTATTTGGTGGTAACTTAACTAAGTTCCACGTTTTATTTTTTTCTAGAGCTTTCATTTCTTCCATCATTGCTTCACACCACTGTGGTGAGGCTATGGCTACTTTTATAGATTTAGGTATTGATATAGAGTCAAGATTGGAGATAAAAGCATGAGATGAAGGTGGTAACTTCTTGTAAGACACAAAAGAGGAGATAGGATACGTACACTGTATTTTCCCTTTTCTTATTGCAATAGGTAGGTTCATACTTGGATCTTCTTCACTCTGATGTGTATCATCTGTGTTGTCAACCTGAGAGGTTACACTAGGTGTAGTAGAATATACTAAGAACTCTTCATTGTCCTTAAGAGGTATTTTATCTTGATAAAAGGGTATGTCCTCCATAAAAGTCATATCAATTGACACAATATACTTTTATAAACTTGGATAAAAACATCTATATCCTTTTTGAAGTCTTGAATAGCCAACAAAGATGCATTTTAAAGACTTATGATCAAGTTTACTCGACTACTGATTAACATCTCTAACAAAACATGTGCATCCAAATACTCTAGGTTTGATTGGAAATTTACTTTTATCTGGTTGAAGAACTTGATAAGGAATTTCATTGTTAAGAACAGTTGATGGCATTCTCTTGATAAGAAAACATGCAGTTGACACTGCATCAGCCCAAAATACCTTTGGTACATTCATTTGAAATAATAGAGCCCTAGCAGTTTCTAACAAGTGTCTATTCTTTCTCTCATCCACACCATTTTGTGAAGGAGTGTCAACGCATGAAGTTTCATGTAGGATACCATTTTGTGCAAGATAGTTGTTAAATTCAGTAGACACATACTCTTTTGCATTGTCACCACGTAAAGTTTGTATAGAGGTGTTGAATTGAGTTTTGATTTCAGTATTGAATTTGCAAAAGATAAAAAAACTATTCAGATCTATATTTCATAAGAAACAACCATGTTATACGAGTGTAATCATCAACAAATGTTACAAAATATCTAAAACCAGGTTTCGATATAGTTGACGATGGCCCCCAAATGTCAGAATGAATTAAAGAGAATGGTTTACTTGCACGTTTATTAACTCTAGGATAAGAAGTGCTTCTCTGGTGTTTTGCAGGCATGCTTCACAATTTGTTGAAGATAAGCTGCTAAATTGAGGGCATAATTGTTTGAAAAGAGAAAGAGACGGATGACCTAATTGGCAATGTAGTTTGAATGCTGGATCTATACCCAAACAAGCTATAGGTTTGAGAGGAAAAGTATCAAGAGTATATAATCCACCACACTCACTTCCTCTACCAATAATCTGATTTGTCACCAGATCCTGAAACACACAGTGATTAGGGAAGAAAGTAATACTGCAATTGAGGTTCTGAGTAATCTGACTTACAGATAGTAAATTGAATGTTAGAGAGGGTAAGTATAAAAATGATTTCATTGTTATTGAAGTGTTTGGTGTAACTTCACCTATTCCTTCAACTAAATACTGTGATCCATCAGCTAAAGCGACCTTGTGAGAGGTTCTATTTACCTTCAGATTTGTAAACAGATTTTGATTACCTGTCATATGATCTGTTGCTCCTGAATCAATTATCCAGTTTGGAGTAGCTTTGCTCATGTTGGCAGTAGAAGACACTTAAGTTGCTATCGAAGTTGTTGTAAATTCTAATGAAGTATTATGCATAGACTTTTGGAATTTTGTGTAATTATCGAACTCTTCTAATGTCATTAATACAGTCTTTGAGTTGGTATTATTATTTCCCTAAGTCTTGTATTGTAGTTTCCTACATTCAGATATCAAATGACCTATTTTCTTACAATACTTGCAAACTTTGTTTGGATTTGGTGCTCTCCATGCTTGTGTTGATGGTTTCTAGGGTTGTGCATTATTTGATGTATTCTTTCTATAACTGCTAACAAGAGCACTATTATTCATGTTAGTAGATGGAGTGATTTCAGTTCTAAGGAGACGGCTATACACTTCATGTAAAGAGGTTATATCAGTGTTTGCAAGAATCTGTGATTTAGCACTATCATACTCAGATGGAAGGCCTGCCAGAAAACCCATAATAGCCATTTGTTCTCTTTGTCTCTGCTGGACTTTAATATCAGTGCTCATAGGTAGAAGAAGATTAAATTCTTCATATGTTTGCTTAAAGGACATGAAATAATTCATGAGATTCATATCCTTTTTCTCTTCTCTATAGAATACCTGACATACATCATACATCTTAGTTAAGTTTCCCTTGCCTGAATACAAGAATTCTAAATACTCCATCAATTCTTTAACAGTTTCACAATGATTAACTAATCCAATCACTTCAGTCTCTACAGAGTTTCAAATTTGCAAGAATAGACGAGCATCATCTCTAAGCCAATTCTAGTAATCTTTATCTTCAGAATCATATTGAGGAGGATCCTTAATCAGATGATCATTCTTATCCATGCTTCGAAGATACAATTTAATTGTCCTACTCCAATCAAGATAGTTTGAACTATTCAATTTTCGATCTGTAATCTTCGGCATCATTGATATTACATCTATGCCTTTAGTTTCCGCCATGATTATTGAGGTGATATATGGATCGAGACAAAGAAATTAAAAGAAAGGAGAATTGAGTTTCAAGATTTTTTTTGAAACCCTAAATCGGGATCGCTCTGATACTATGATATTTATTAAATGATAATGAAAGACATATTGAATAAGAAACAATGAATTTTATCACATAGTTCATACATCAGGTTGCATCTATATACAAGACGATTACATATTTTGAATTTTTCAGAATTATTGGACTTGGCGGTATATGGATAAGTGGGCTTTTGGGCCTTGATTGGTTCTTTATGCTTGAATACCCAAACTGATGCTATGCTATTCATTTTGATACATTTGACTTGGCTGCAAACTTTCATTCATTCCTCAATGTGCACCCATGTGATTTTAGATACATTGCGCCTTGCTATATTCTTCACATAATATCATATTACAGTAAGAAATGAATATAAAGTAATGAAAATAAATTTTCATTAAATGAATAAATGAAATGAATTTTGTAAGTAATGAATGAAAATAAATGAAAATAAGCATTGAATGAATGAATGTGAATTTATTTGCAAAGAAACCTATATAGTACTTCAAGAATTGATTTACATATGTTTAAATTATTATATATGAGTCACATGTGTAAGAAAATATAAATAACATATGTAAATAAATGAATGTAAATAAATGAAATTAAGTACTATATGAATGAATGGGAATTTAATTTGTGAGAAATGAAAGTAAACAAAAGAAAACAATCACTGCACGAATGATAATAGACAAACAATAAGTGAGATGAAAAGAAATATGTAGACATAAACTTAAATAATATTCGGAAGTTGTTGTTTGTTTTGGTTTATGGGTTGTTTGGGAAAGGATACTTCTAATTGTTTGGGATGTATAAATAAATCTGTTGAGTTTATCTAAGATTGTTGAGTAGATGGTATACTTAGTAGTTATTTGTCATTCTATATGATTTAAAAGTGTCTAAACCCGAATAAACCATTTGTTTTCATTGCTATGGATGGATGATTGATTACTTTGATTGCATGTGATGATTGTATGCCTTTGGTTGCAATTGCTTGTTGTATGTTGTTTGCAAGTGAATAGTGCTATGCTGAGTTGATTTGTTTATTATGAATTAAGACAACTTAAATATTTCTCTTATAAAATTATTAACTCTTTTGGATTACATAAGTGAAATACAGGTTATGGAAGCAATTGCTGCTGCTTTTGGTTTCATAAAATAAGCGTTACTTGCTCGACAAATAGGTACGTTCTCGGATTACGGTTTTCTAGCGATATTATATTGTTTTCCCGTGGCTTGGAATATATTATTTTGGAAATAAGATATATATTGTTATTATTGATATTATTATTTCTCCTAGACCTCTCCGTACAAAGGAGATTCTGTCGAAATTTTCCGTAATGTTTGGACTTAGAAAATTTTGTGAAAGGTTTTCCAAACTTTTATTAACTTGAGTATAAAGGGATTAATGGTTATAAATTGATATACTTTATTTAAATTATTTAATTTTGTAAATTTATTTGTTTATAAATTTAGTATTTTGAATAAGTTGTATTAATTGCTTAATTCCTTCTTTTCCCTCCTTTTTATCCTTTTTGGGGACGAAAAGTTTTGAGTGGAGGAGAGTGTAACCACCCGTAATTTTTGATAATTTAAATTAGTCAATTTAATAAGATTTTGGTAATTTAAGATTGAAACTAATAAAATTTTTGAGATTTATTAATGAAATAATAACTGAGATGAAATGTAACAATGTTAATTGAAGTTAATTATTAATAAATTGAATGAAATTCCAATCAATTGAAATGACTGAAATGTATTACTTGGTTATAAAGTGAATATAATAAAACAAATGTAAATATTGAATTAACCAATGAAATAATACGTAGCTAATGATAATTGAATAAAATCCATGTTAAGTAAGCAATGGTAAGATTTGTTAGTAAATACTAAACCTATAATGTGATTGAAAGTTAACAGTAACAATTATTATAAGTCACCTATTCAATTAATTTATGAAATTTAATTGGAAATCAATTGAAATTAAATGTAAATAAACGCTACATTATTATGAGTTAAGGCAATAACTGTAAACCTTCAATGTAATAAAATGTATAGAAATGTTAATTATATTCATAAGGAAATAACTGATGTAACGACCCGGTATTTTCAACCATTCACATCCGCACATGACGGACTTGAATTGCTCAAAATATCAGATTGTTAGTTTAAATGTGGAAAAACTCAACATATACAGTAAATAAATCAATCACAGAATCACAGACACAGAGAATATAATGATAATGAAGCGGAATAGATAAATAGTAGTTCATGAAGCTACTATATAAACATCAGAGTTAGAAATAAAATACAGCAGAAAGTCTCGAATACACTGAAGTCTCGAATACAAACAGGTGACATCGCTGAACAAATCAACTAGAAAAGCTGAAAGCTGAATCGATAGTTGGATCTCCAAGCGAAGCTCCAAACTCCAAAGGTAAGTCTCAAATGCAGAATCACTCAGTCTAACCCGAGCGTAAAGAAAAACACAAAACACTCGAGTCGGGATTAACATTGTTATATACATAAATCCAACTCAAGTGAAATATCAACTGAAATACAATTAACTTAAAGGATGTTGGGGATAACCATCCTCTAAGGATCCATGTAACCAAACGTCATTATAACACCGTGGTCATTTCAAAATAATTTATACTTCAAAACCAAAATATCATTTCCATTTCAATTATATATATTTACAAATTAGTTCTTTCAAAACTAAATTGATAATTTCATATATATCTTATTTAACTTCATTATTTTTTTGTTTTGAAATATTCACTCAATAAATCCATTATCATTTAAATAACCCTAAATTACACGAACTAAATATTTCCTTCGATTTATTTAAAACTTGAAATATCTATTTAATCACTTTAAATCAAAATCAAGTTATAAAATCATATCTTTAAATTCCAAATTCAATAATTTCATATCGATTTAATTAAATAAAATTCTTAATTAAATACAATTTCAAATACTTTCAAATTTATCTTCCCAACCTTAACTTATAAACTCAATATTTAATATTAAAATTTAAATTAATACTTAAACATATGATATATAAATTAAATCAAATTTAATTAAATTAAAGCTTATTATTAAATCTATTTTATATTAGAACTTATTTATATATAAAATATTTCGGTATTAAATAAAAATATATATATTTCATTTCAAAACCATAGAAATCATTTTCAAAATATTTATATATAGACCAACGGTGTCTGTATAAAATTTTCTATCCTATGATCTAGTGATACAAATATTTATCATTTCAATCCGTAGTTTAAATATATACGGGTATATATCATTTGAACCCATCATCCTAAATTCAATGAAAATCACTTAGGCCTATAATTTCAACCCATAACGATTTTCTCCTATTCTACAGATCGTTCGGGTATGTATCATTTCAACCCATAGTGAATTCTATACTAACAGGGAACTTGCCGAGTGATAACAAATATAATAATATAACATCATGCAAATATCATCAGCATAAGTAATAGATAATGATGTCAGATGTCATAGGTGAACTGATACGGATAATAGTATATCTAACAATTTAAATAACTACAATAGCATATTTCAATTGTCGTTTAAATGGAAATCAAATTTAATAAATACAACAACATATTTTGATAATGAAATGAGCTATAAATCCAAGCACGAATTTCAAAGCAAAGCACGACCGACACGGAATCAATGATTAAAGCAAAGCTGAGTTGGTAAATATGAATCGATGGAAATTAATAAAGTCAACTTGATATAAATCGAAACAAAATATATATTAGATGTCATTTCCTTCAAAAAATCAATATTAAATTTATATAAAATAGTATATTTCCCCAAATCATTACATCATAAGTGCATACTAGACTTTGAAACAAGACTCTCCTATTATCTAAATAAAACACTTAAAAATCAATATTTAATGAACATATATATTACCCTTTCAAACTTATATATATTATATTAGAAATAAAAAAAATCAATACAAAATTACTTCATATACGTTTGAAAGCAACAATCAAGTAATATAAAAATACTAATAAAAACTTATACAATGTACACTGTTATATATATTAGAACTGATATAACTTATACTCAACTATAAACACAGATGCAATAAATGTAAACTAGTATATGGGAAACAATCATCATATCAATATGATATATATATATATATATATTTGAAATCAAACTGCATAATTTCAAGTATCCGTAAAATAAAATAAAATATAACATATATTGCAACTAATATATATACATTGCGTACTCTGACATATATAAAATTTATATAAACTATCGTATATAAGACTAGCACAAATATCTTATATTAACTTGTTATGTACATAAATTCTCATATATAAAACTGTGAGATAAAACGAGGAAGACAAAGCAGTACTTAGATTTAAAAGTATAAGCGGTTGCCAAGCTATGCATATATGAAATAAGACGCTAATACAGAACACGATAAACCAAAATATATATTAACTAATATATATATATATATATATGTATGTATCATATAACTTTTTATAAAAATCATATATGCACTTACAGAATATATATATACACACGCGCGCGCGCGGCAGGTAATAAACAAACTTATATACATATGTTTTCCAAATATCAAAATTTTATAATACATATATATAAATCAAACTTATTATAATACTTAAATAGTATTTGCAAATTTAAAATATATAATATAAATGGAACACGTGTATACAAATGTTGTTAACTTATGCACAAACAAATATATAGGTCTGATACGTATAGTAACACCTTTGACATATTATTTAACTAATATATACTAACGTGTATAACAGAAGAGTGCCAAAACCAGGAAACAAATAGCCTACCTATATATATAAACGTAACTTACATTATAAATAAACAAAATATATAAATATTGTATTCAACTTTATGTATCTTCATATATTATAAACACTGATGTGTGTATATATATACCGATATATACAAACATTATATAATATTTACTATATATATAATATAAACAACGTAAATAACAGTGCTTACCGTTTAGTCATTATCATAGAAGAGGGGAGGTACGCAAGGGGTTCGAGCTGGGTGAGTTGTGCTCGGCAGGTGGCAGACTCAGGCGTGGTTGAGGTGGGTAGGGGTCTGGTCGGAAGGGGAAGTGGTGAGGTGGGTTGCTAGATGAGGGGAGGTTGCACGGTGGATCTGGGATGGAGGAGTGGTTGGGAACGCTAGGCTCGGACTCGGGTCGTCGAGGCAATCTCAGCGCATAGGTCAGGTGGGTGGAGGAATTTGATGTCGACGATGGTGGTGTGATTGATTTCGGCGAAGGAGTTTATGAGATGGTCGGCACTTGGATAAATTTTGTGGTGGTTCGGCTAGGCAAAGGTAGTGGAGGCTCGGTCATATTGAGCATGCTTCGGTTGGAAGGGTAGAGGGCTTCGACCAAAACATATGTAGCAGCTTCCCATTTTTTTCCAAAGGCCAAACAATGAAGATGGATTTTGGGAGGAAGAGAGCAGGGGAGGGGAAGAGCAAATGAAAATAAATGAAAAGCTAAAAGTATGTTTAAAATAGAAAAAAACGTACATCGATAATCTTGTGAAATGTACTGAAAAAATATATGTGAAGTAGTGGGAAGGCCACAGGCACAAAGATGAATAAGCCAAAAGTTGGATTCAGAAAAAAAATGAGCTGTCAAACATAAATGCATTATGTATGTTACATATATTTTAGGACATAACGACAAATAATAAATTTGAAGCGATGCAAAAAATAACATCTGGCCATTGAATCAATAACAGTTATTAAAGCAATTAATATTTAATTGATTGGACAACACGTTTCAAATTTGAAAAGGCATGGGAAGTAACGGTTGAAATTTGTGGTACCGATACACGAACAATTTATTATATCCGTCACGTAACGGACCTTAAAATACAGAAATAAATATACCGCTAAGATCGGCACGATGAGACGATCAAAATGGTATATAGATATTAGTGGTACGATCATCACATCAAAAGTCGATAATCGGTACTGATGTACGTTGCTATTCCATACAGAAAAATCCAAACGAAGCTAGAAACGTCTGAATTTCTCGAAATGAATTTCGCTGTCTGATTCAGAGTGTTCTAAATAAATTTTCTCATATTGACATATTTAGATTTCGGAATAGTTTTAAATTCAACTGTTATTAACTGATTTAAACTGAATTAGAATTACACAATAAAATAAACTTTCATATTATCTGATGAAAATTTACCAGTTGCTATGTTTAATTAGACATATTCCAATTATTAAATTTTTATTTCCAAATTCAAATATTTAAAATTTCACAAAATTTCTGTTAAATATATTATTAAAACAAATTATTAAAAATTTACGGGTCGTTACACTCTCCCCCACTCAAAACTTTTCATCCCCGAAAAGGAAGGAGGTAGGAGAATATAAACAACCAAAAAGAAAAATAGATTAAATACAAGGATAAGCCATTAATTTAAAACTATATAAATTTTACTTGAAATATTCATTTGAAAACTTCATTTGCAATTCAATTATCTTTAATACTTTAAAACCTTTCAAAACCCATTTGTAAATTTCTCGCTTCCTTTATATAGTCCATTATATATAATATTTCATTTTCAAATCGAATAAATCATTAGTTTTCGAATCAATTTCATACTTATACAAATCAATTTTATATAAGTTCAATAACCCCCAAATCAAGTATTTAGAAAAATAAGGTTCTCAATGTCAATTCGTTTAATTATCAATTCAGTTTCAAAATCATATACGATTTCACCAAATTATTTCTTCCAAATTAAATATCTTCAATTTCAGAGTTTCTAAAATAATAGGCTTAGAAAATAATCCTAGCTTCCAAATCAACATAATTTAAGTCAAACAAATTCATTTCCAAAATCATCATATAAATACTGGGTTTTAAATTCCAATCTATTTTCGAAACCAAATACTTTTCTCAAAATCAATTATACCAAAAATGATCACCAAGTTTATAACTATCCCTTAAAAACCTTTAAACTATTTATTTCTATTGAAAGATCCAATTTACCTTTTGAAAAATATTATTCTATATGTATATATATACAGCTTTATAAAAAATATTACTAAGTTTGAAACACTTAGAACTAAATTTTATTCAAAACATTTCAAAATCAAATTTCATATTAGTATATTTAAAAATACTCTTATTCAATTACTGAACGAAACAGTTTCAAACTAATTTAAATCATATTACTTCATACATAATGTAACGACCCACTATTTTGACCATTCAAATCGACAATAATCCACACATGTCAGACTTGAATACTTCAAAACAGTGGATTGTTAAGAAATTTGGAGCAAATAAAATCATTTACAGAATCACGACACAAAAATATCAGATTACTCGCAGCGGAAATAAAATACCATAGTAGTTCATGAAGCTACTATATACATACTCTCAAAGAATATATAAAATCTTATAGTAAAATAGATACAATAGAAGTCAGGATACATAAACAACAATACCGAGACAGATACCGAATAGGAACTAACTGGAAGAAGTACACGAATAGATTGACAGATAAGCTCTAGCAAAACTCTAGCTCCATAAGGCGAATCCAGAGCCGTGATTCTCAGGCTGACCCGAGCGTAAAGTAAAACACAAACACTCGAGTCAGGACATACTTATACGAGTTAACTCAAGTGAACTGTAATAGCAATGCATAATAACTTAAAGGGTGCTTGGGATCGCCCATCCTTTAAGGATCAGTCAAACCATCAATTAAGTAGTAATAAACACTATCCTAGAAATATCCATATTAAAGTAGACCATGCAAATAACAGTGTTATTGTGACTAGGGTAGCGTAGAGCTGCAGTAACCTCTAGCCACACTCTTAAAATCAAAGGTGTGCATCAAACAATCACAACAAAATCACATGACACAAAAAGCAGTGTACCCGTGGTTATAAATTTCAAAATGATTTATAATTCTGAATTAAAATCATTCATTTAAACCATTAAAAAGTGAAGTCATTATTCCTTCAAATCAAATATTCAATTCCTAAAAATTTAGCCTTTTCTGAGTTCATTTATTCAGTTAAATACTTCAAATATAGAAATTTCAGCCACAAATAAACTTTGATTTTAACCCTTTGAACATTATAAAAATCATATTTTAACACTCAAAAATGTTCATTAAAATACCTTTAACTTATGATTTTTATAAAGTAAATTTCCTATAAATAAAATCAAATTTTTAATAATTCACTTAATAAATTCAAGTGTACAATTTCCTATTCTTCACATTTTAACAAATTACTTAACACTTAAACTTTCATTACCATTTTCCAAATATAACTTAATTTCCATTTTATTTATATAACTTAAATTCCATTTTTAATTTCTTAACTTAACCTTTAATTTCAAACCAAATTTCACACTTCCAAGTTAAGTTAAATTCCAAAATTTCCATTTAACTATCCATTTATTTAACATTTTAAACTAATTACCAAAATTCAAAATACACTGTAAGTTGCTTAACTTTATTTTACAAATAACTTGATATTTTCTTTTACTTTATATTTATCCAATTCATACATCAATTGTATTAATTACCAAGTTAATCTTGTAGTTCCATTTTTTTTCTTAAATTCCCATTATTTAGTTAAATCAAACTTTCATACTACACTCAACCCATCTATTGACTTATAACATTTAACCTTTTAGAAAATCACTGCTTAACCATTTTAAATCCAATATTAGTCAAATTTCATTTTTTTTCCTTTCATTTACAATACATGAAATTTATAAGAAATCATATTTCGAAATCAACCACAGGTCCGGATAGTATTTCACACCTAAATCAAGTGATACGGAAATTATCATCTAAATCCGTAATCAGTAAAATTTTCGGGTTTTGATTATTCCAAACCTGCAATCCCAAGACAAATACAAATAAATAAAAATCATTCAGGCCTATCATTTCAGCCCATAACGATTTTTCCATATCCTAAAGTCTGTTCTGGTATGTATCGTTTCAACCAATAGTGATTCTATTCTATAGGAAACTTGCAGTATGAGAACGGAATAAAATAAACAGTATAACAACATAAAGCAGTATCAGATGATATGACAGATAAATAAATAGGATTAACATCATATAATTTATAACACAGGCAGGTATAACATTATGTAATAATTTCTACACTTTCACTTGCTATCAATTCACAGTCATATAAGTACAAATGTCAGGTGTGATTACTCACCTTTTAAAGCTGGAGTTCGCAAAACAAACAACACGCATGAATTCCCGAAGGCACGATAACACGACTATAGACTCAAGTAGGAAGAGAGCCAAGCTATTGATCTTGTAGCAACCTATAGAACAAGACAAATATAAATATAAATTCAATACAACATATATTGAAACAATCTTTGAAATAAGAAGAAAAACGAACACAATTGCTTTGGCCATGCTTTCAACAATCAATTGCTCGACCTAGGGGATTAATAAGGTTCAACCGTGACAAGGAATAGCTCGGGTATGGGTCCGGCTTGGACTCAAATGCACGGCTACAAGAGAATAGGAAGAGGTAGTGGAGTTACAACAACAAAATTTAAACTTCTTCATAGCTAGTGATATTATTTGGTTTTGAGAGCAACATGTTTTAATTTTAGAATTTTAGGGATTTGAAAATATTTGTAGTGATACTATTGTAAAGAGGATGGTGAGAGATGAAGGAAGAAAAAAATATATGTTTTTAATTTATTTTCGATTCCTTCCCTTTTATTTCCTATAGTTAGGGTCAAAATCGGATAACTTCCGCCAATTCTGATTAATGTAAAATTAATTGATACCTAAGCAATTAACTTCCCATAATGTTTATATAGTAAATAAATATATATTCAAATTTTGAATAAAATTCCATAATTAAGATATCGAAAATATATATTGTCATTTTTTTTCCGGATCGAGCCGCGCAAAGGAGACTATGGCGAATTTTTCCGAAAATTTAAGGCGTTAGAAAAATTTGAGAAAATTTGGAAAATTTTGAAAACTTTAACTTTGATTTGGAGTTGAAAGTTAAACGATAGTAGTTGTTTTTGAAAAGATAAATAAGTATGATTTGAAAACTTAGTAAAGTATTATAAGAAGTTTGGCTATGAATTTTGGAAAGTTAATAGATTGTGTAACTTTTCTTACTTGATAATTTTGAGGACAAAATTCTTTTAAGGGGGGAAGATTGTAACGACCTAGAATTTTAATTATTTAAAATTTGAATATTTAATAAATTTTAAATATTAATAAGTGAAATTTATAAGTCGAATAAATTTTATTTCGAATAATTGAATTTAATTGGATAATTAAATCAATAATTTAATATGTTAAATTATGGAAATAATTGAAAATCGAGTTAAATATGATTGAAAATGATTTGTAAAATTTTATTTTATCATATTGAAGTTAGAACGATATTTTAGAACTTTTAAAATCGAATTAAGAATTTTTTTGCGAAAATTGAATATTTTAATATTTAATCGACTGTGAAATTAGTCAATTTTTGAACAGTCTCAGAATTGGACGAAACTAGTTCCATTGGATCCGTAATAGTTAGTTATTACCGGATTTCAATTTTCGTAGCAAACGGAGTTGTCGTTTGATCGTAGCAGCTCGAAACGCATCGAATTGTTTTTAATATTAATTTAGCGAGTTAAAATAGCCATTTTTCAAAAAGTCTCGGATTTCGACGAAACCATTTTCATCGGATCCGTAATGTGATATTATTGTAAGGTTTCAAATTTCGTGTCAATTGGATTTACCGTTTGTCCGGTACAAATTAAAATGCCTAGAAAATCGTTTAAATCGGTTTAATTTAAATTGAACGTTTATTGCCATAACTCGCACAGATGTCCGAATTAGCTTTCGAAACCTGTTCCATTGTGTCCGGAACGCGGGGTAAACTCTAAAAATGCTGGTTACGGCGCGTAAATCGGAGTTTGGAAATTCCGGAATGAATAGTGTTTACGTTCGATTTTCTATAAAAGGAGTTGTAACCCTCACAAAGAAAAAAAAATAAAAACCTAATCCAAACCCTAGCCGCCGGCCTCTAAAACAACGGCCAGGAATGCTCGATACTTCCTCCTCTATTATCTCTTAATCCATCATCTATTACCAAAAATCTCCAACTACAACATGGAAGAGGGTGATGAGAGCTTCTATTCCATACGGGTGTGATCGTTTATAGTGGCACGAATCGTTGGCAATCGAAACTGGAAAGGCCGGCATTCATGCACGAAAACCGAGGCGAAGGGGGAGCCGAGTGGGGCCGCTCACTGGCCGTTGGTGCGTGAGGATACGGGCTTCGAGATGGAGTGCTCTGATCATCGTCAAGTTCATCGAAGAGGCGTGCGAAATTCAATGAAAAACGGCGGCGAGTGGGTTCGAAGTCACCTGGATATCATCGTGAGGAAGATAAAGAAAGTGCGGCCGAGATTGCAGATGATGGATTGAACGGCAGTGATCTAGTTTAGGTTTAAATAATTTAATTATGTTGTAAATTTATAAATATAAAATCGTGAAACTTGTAAAAATCATATCTTTTTCATACGAGGTCGAAAACACGTGAAACCAGTTGCGTTGGAATCGTATGGACGAGCACTACGCGATGGAGTTGGATTGGAGTCGTTTGGAGTTAGTGAGAATTTCGGGTAAAATTAAACTCCGTTTAATTTTATTCGAAATAAATCGCTAAAACGAAATTGAAATCAAGGTGAGAACTTCTCACTCAATCGAATCAGTTTCGATTTTATTTTAAATAGTTAGATTTAAAATATTTGAATGCATGTTTGAATGATGATTTTTATCTATTGATTGTTAAAATAGACATTATGCGCCGTTAGTAAGCGGATGCTATTTATTAAAAACATATACCGCGAATATTTCATAAACAATGAAATTGGTATTATATATAATAGTAATATATATATATATTGGCATATGTATATATTGCAGTTATTAATTTCCCGCATTTTTTAGCAGATGAGACCCTATTGCGCCGTCTATTAAGCGGATAATATATTAAATCCCATATACCGCGATAATTCCGTACTGGAGCGGAATTGGTATTGTGCTAATGTTTGTGGATGCAGGAAAACAGGTTGGAGGGATCCAACTGGATTCCTCAACAGTATTTATTTGATTTCAGATATTTTGATATTTGATGGATTATCATATCGATATATGATATCGTTGTTGTCGTGATTGGCTATTTGGTATGTAGCATCATTGGACCAAATTTTGGAATTTTAAAAGGATTTCAAAGTGATTTTTGAAAGTATACACTTATAAAATATTTTTGGAATTGATTTATTTTAAATAAATAAACGTTATAATTTTAATGTTGTGAAAATTATATTTTTGAGAAATATAGTTAAAAAAACTGATTTTTGAAAATATGGGGTTAATGATTTTATAAAATAGTTTAATCGGGATTTTTAGATTTATTATAAAAAGTTGAAAATATAGGATTTATAAAATTTGATTATTTTATAAATCAGAAATGGTGAAATTATAAAGGGGATTAAAGATGTTTTAAAATATAGTATAAATTGATTTTATAAAGGATTTATAAATTAATATTTATAAATTAAAACATTTGAATTATAAAACGAGTTTTTATAAGTGTTTGAATGAAGTGAAAATGGATTGCATAAGTGAATGGAATTTATAAAATTATAAATGGTGAATTTATGAATGAAATTTATAAATAGTAAGATTTATAAATTTTGTGAAGTTATTAAAGAATATATTTGGATAAATAAATGAATCTTATAAGTTATAAGATTTATAATTTGGGAAGTTAAAGGAACGATTTTGCAAAGAAATAAATTATAAGTGTTTAACTTATAATGTGAACTTTTGGTTTATAATTGAGTTATAAATCGAATAGGTTAATAAAGGAGATTTATAAAAAGAAGTTATAAAATAAATAGAAATGGAATTTATAAACATTGTTTTATAAATTCGCAAATGACTTATTTTAAGAAGTAAATTGTTGTAACCTATTAATGGAGTTATATTCAAGTTTTAGACAGTGAATAATCCTTTAGAGCAAAATGTATAGAAATGATAAAATTTGTTAACGTAATATATTCACGTTTTTGAATAGTGAATAATATGTTAAGAAAATGTTTTGAATATGATGTTTTAAGTAGAATTAAAACGATCTAACGATGTTTAAAAATGTGTTGAGATTCGAAACCATAGATTTCAACATTTATTGTTGAAATAGACGTTTTCGAGAAATAGAAGGAAATGGTGGACTATAACACTGTTGTTATAGTAAATGATTTCTGAAAGGAAATGTTTTGTATAGTATTGAGACTTATATATCTATTTTAATTTCGAATCCCTATACTAGTGATTTTGGGTTGTCGTAACGATGTTTTACGTAACATTCGTTTTGGCCCAAATAAACATGTTTAAGAGCATGATTTCCTTAAAGAACGAAATATATACTTAATTTCAATTTAAGTATATTGAATACTTTCCAAAGGTTGAAAATAAATAAAATTTGTGAATTACTTATGAATGAATAAGTATGGGAAATGTTTTCCAACATAAAGTGAATATTAGAGAATTTATCTTTTTGAAGATAAATTGAAATGAATAATTGAAATCGTATATGCATGGATATTTTGGAATGAAAATTCACTATGGAATTTATGAATAAAAAGGGAAGTTGTTTAAAGATAAATATTGATTTATTTTTGAGGTATTGAAATTTTATATCTTGTAAAGATATTTTGGAAAATAAATAATTTGGAAAATTATTTGGAATCTGGTGATGTTGTGCATATCCATTGATAGTTCAATAACCGACTATCAATATTTCCCTTTGAATGGGTAATTGATGTGATTTGTTTGAATTTGAATGCCACACTTATTTTTGAATAAGCGCTCACTATTCGGGTTAACCGGGAAAGGACCATGGGGTCGTATAACCCATTCCGAATATGTGATACGTCGTTATCAATTGCATTTGAAGACCGGTGTTGAAGACCGGATCTTTTTGAAAGCGAAAGGACAACTCGTCGATTGTCTTTGCACCGAGTAGCTACGGTATAGAGACTCCCTATGTGATGGGAAGTCCGAACGTGATTAGAGATTATCCGGATTGCAAGGACTTCTTGTAAGTGCCTTCGGTTCTGTTCGAGCCCGGAACAGACTTGTATGGATTGTATGTCTGACGTTACAAATTGAGATATAAAGCCGATTTCTTTCAAATATATTTCTGTTGGTGGCGGAGAATTTATTCTTTTAGCTTAACACCCTTCTCTGAGACGTACGAGCTCAGAGGTTATGTAGTTGAAGGTTATCAGCGATATATTCCCAATTTGGTAATGTGACATGCTGAGTGTTGCTGTAAATGATCATTGTGTCGATTATTTGTGATAGGATCATTTATTTGATCGTCTATCTTGGTGATCATTTCTATGATCATTTGTTGACCCAAAGCATGGCTTTTGTATAAAGTATGTTTTTGTGGACGAGACTTCGTCGAGCCTCACACCCCGGGAATGGTCAAAACAGGAAAGATGCAGCAAGGTTATGAGGGGTAGCGCCCTTTAGGGTATGTGCATTTCCTTCTGGAAAAGGGTGGTGTCATGGTATGGAGCCCAGATACTTACTCATGTTGAAACACTTTATTTATGATTGTGTGATGATGGTGACGAGCGCTCGGTTAAAGGTCCCAAAGGACCGGGGGATGGCATATTCGGTCAGTTGTTACTTAGTTAGGGGTAACCCGGCCTTGTGTTGGTAGAGATCCGGTTTGGTTCTCGGGGATGTCCTTCCAGAGGCATTCTCATGTGGCAATGGGAAGTTCCTTGGCCTGATCATTCGTTGGAAATCCAATTCCCAATACGAAACTCTGTACAGTTTTAGTTGTAGAACCTGCCATTTACTTATGGTGGTCACCACTGTTTAGATGGTAGCTATAGTAGGCATACGATAATGGTCGTATGTTGGCTAAGATTTATATTCTACTTTCGAAATGAATTTTTCTCTACACTATGCACTAGTAATAATATCAAATGTTCTTTTTAATGCGTATCAAGCATCTTTGACTATCATAAGGAGAAATTTCCTCCGATTCTGCGTTTGCATTGTGTGTGTGTGCGGGAGGCCTTATGGTAGTCTCATTTTTAAAAGCATTGCGAGTTGACTTTAAAAATATTCCTCTATTTTGATTTTAAAGATAAATAAACTGTTTTGAGTTCTCACACCAGTCACATGACTGACTCGGAGTTTATTGTTTTCCTTCCTAAACTCTGGGTGCCGACCAATTTCGACACGGGCAGTCAAGAGTTAAGGTTTATTTTGGATATTCAGGAGTTGCTGGAGGCAAGATGGATGACATGGCGTATTACTAGTATATAGTATTTCTTTTCCGCTGCATTGTTTGTTATTGTTTGATGTTGTACACTCTGATGATATGATGTAATGAAATGAAATGAATGTAATGTAATAACTGATATAGTTCTTTGTTTAAAGATTATTCATTTATTATTATATGTTGTCCGCTGCGATTGTGAGATTCTGTTGTTGTTCTTTGTTTTCTTTCTGTTCCGTTCTATTTTCTTTTCTCTCTATTTTCTATCTTTTTCCCTCTTCTTTTGTCTTTTTCTTTTTCGTAAACATTGAGAATTTGTATTTCTGTTCGTCTTGAGTTAATCTATGGAGATTAGTGTATATTCAAGGAGTACGGATTTGCGGGTCCTCACAGGTGGTATCAGAGCATATGGTTAAGCGACAACCATGGTTCTGTTGGGTAGTACTCATTAGAGATAGAGTCAGTAGTACTCTAGAATGAGTCTGAGTGTAATAATAGCTATGAGAGCGAATTTGTTAGTGAATATAAAATTGTTTTATATTGTGATGATTGGTTTGTTGAGTGGTATATGGATTCTGATTAATACGAGTAATTAACGTTGTTGATAGGGATCTCTAAACACTTTTACAGAACAATTCGACACGATATTGTTTTAAATTGGGTAAATGGAATAATTTTACTTGATTATATTTTTATATATAAAGGAATAATTTTTCAGAATTGTTAAAGTGTATATAAGTTGATTGTTTAGTTGTTTGAATAATCTAAATAAAAGAATAATTGTATAAGCAAAAGAATTATAAGAATTGAATTATAATTAAAGTGATTTACAATTGAGAAATAAACTTATATATATAAGAAGTGAAACTATATGAATATATTTATGAATATGAGTTGTAAATAAAAATGATTAACTAATTGAATATTAATCAATTAAATGTAAATTAAGTTGGTATGAAATAATGAATGTAAGTGTAATTCATTAAAATCTAATGTTATTGAAAGTTGAATAATTGGATTAAAATCAATTTAATCAAACCAATTGAAAGCAAAGGAATTTGGTTGTAATTAATATACATTGGTTGTTAGTTGATTGTATATAATTCATTAAGTGTTAATGAAATTGAGTTAATGAAACTGAAAGCTAAAGAAATTGAAATCCAATTGGAAGTTAAGTGAATCTTAAATAGAATTGAATTTGATTTGGAAGTGAACCAACTTGAATATGAATTAGTGAATATAAACTAATTGAGAATGAATGTTAGTAAACATCCACTGTTAATGAATCAAATGTGATTAAATTGAAAACCTATTTCATTGAATGTTAATGAGAATATGAATGAATATTTATTAGTTGGATGCTAGTTGGTTGATGGTTGAATATATTGCTTTTACTACATTTGCTATATTGACATATATAGTTATTATGTTGCTATATGTTGTATATTAATATTATTTTCATATATACATGTTCTCATGTTGTTTGTTGAGTGTTTAGTAGATGCGGATTGCGTTTGCTTTGCATTTGGAGCTCGCTTTCGCGCTATATTAGCCGTATATGCTCGCTAATAAAATATAAGGTACATATCTCGGATTACATACCATACTTTTACACTTTTTTCCTGGGGGATGCCTCATTACTTGATGAGATGTATATTTGTGATATATATATTGTCACTTTTTTTTCCGGATCGAGCCGCGCAAAGGAGACTATGGCGAATTTTTCCGAAAATTTAAGGCGTTAGAAAAATTTGAGAAAATTTGGAAAATTTTGAAAACTTTAACTTTGATTTGGAGTTGAAAGTTAAACAATAGTAGTTGTTTTTGAAAAGATAACTAAGTATGATTTGAAAACTTAGTAAAGTATTATAAGAAGTTTGGCTATGAATTTTGGAAAGTTAATAGATTCTGTAACTTTTCTTACTTGATAATTTCGAGGACGAAATTCTTTTAAGGGGGGAAGATTGTAATGACCTAGAATTTTAATTATTTAAAATTTTAATATTTAATAAATTTTAAATATTAATAAGTGAAATTTATAAGTCGAATAAATTTTATTTCGAATAATTGAATTTAATTGGATAATTAAATCAATAATTTAATATGTTAAATTATGGAAATAATTGAAAATCGAGTTAAATATGATTGAAAATGATTTGTAAAATTTTATTTTATCATATTGAAGTTAGAACGATATTTTAGAACTTTTAAAATCGAATTAAGAGTTTATTTGTGAAAATTGAATATTTTAATATTTAATCGACTGTGAAATTAGTCAATTTTTGAACAGTCTCAGAATTGGACGAAACTAGTTCCATTGGATCCGTAATAGTTAGTTATTACCGGATTTCAATTTTCGTAGCAAACGGAGTTGTCGTTTGATCGTAGCAGCTCGAAACGCATCGAATTGTTTTTAATATTAATTTAGCGAGTTAAAATAGCCATTTTTCAAAAGTCTCGGATTTCGACGAAACCATTTTCATCGGATCCGTAATGTGATATTATTATAAGGTTTCAAATTTCGTGTCAATTGGATTTACCGTTTGTCCGGTACAAATTAAAACGCCTAGAAAATCGTTTAAATCAGTTTAATTTAAATTGAACGTTTATTGCCATAACTCGCACAGATGTCCGAATTAGCTGTCGAAACCTATTCCATTGTGTCCGGAACGCGGGGTAAACCCTAGGAACGCTGGTTACGGTGCGTAAATCGGAGTTTGGAAATTCCGGAATGAATAGTGTTTTCGTTCGATTTTCTATAAAAGGAGTTGTAACCCTCACAAAGAAAAAAAAATTAAAAACCTAATCCAAACCCTAGCCGCCGGCCTCTATATTAACAGCCAGGAATGCTCGATACTTCCTCCTCTATTATTTCTTAATCCATCATCTATTACCAAAAATCTCCAACTACAACATGGAAGAGGGTGATGAGAGCTTCGATTCCATACTGGTGTGATTGTTTATAGTGGCACGAATCGATGGCAATCGAAGCTGGAAAGGCCGGCATTCATGCACGAAAACCGAGGCGAAGGGGGAGCCGAGTGGGGCCGCTCACTGGCCGTTGGTGCGTGAGGCTACGGGCTTCGAGATGGAGTGCTCTGATCATCGTCAAGTTCATCGAAGAGGCGTGCGAAATTCAATGAAAAACGGCGGCGAGTGGGTTCGAAGTCACCTGGATACCATCGTGAGGAAGATAAAGAAAGTGCGGCCGAGATTGCAGATGATGGATTGAACGGCAGTGATCTAGTTTAGGTTTAAATAATTTAATTATGTTGTAAATTTATAAATATAAAATCGTGAAACTTGTAAAAATCATATCTTTTTCATACGAGGTCGAAAACATGCGAAACTAGTTGCGTTGGAATCGTATGGACGAGCACTACGCGATGGAGTTGGATTGGAGTCGTTTGGAGTTAGTGAGAATTTCGGGTAAAATTAAACGTCCGTTTAATTTTATTCAAAATAAATCGCTAAAACGAAATTGAAATCAAGGTGAGAACTTCTCACTCAATCGAATCAGTTTCGATTTTATTTTAAGTAGTTAGATTTAAAATGTTTGAATGCATGTTTGAATGATGATTTTTATCTATTGATTGTTAAAATAGACATTATGCGCCGTTAGTAAGCGGATGTTATTTATTAAAAACATATACCGCGAATATTTCATAAACAGTGAAATTGGTATTATATATAATAGTAATATATATATATATATTGGCATATGTATATATTGCATTTATTGATTTCCCGCATTTTTTTAGCGGATGAGACCCTATTGCACCGTCTATTAAGCGGATAATATATTAAATCCCATATACCGCGATAATTCCGTACTGGAGCGGAATTGGTATTGTGCTAATGTTTATGGATGTAGGAAAACAGGTTGTAGGGATCCAACTGGATTCCTCAACAGTATTTATTTGATTTCAGATATTTTGATATTTGATGGATTATCATATCGATATATGATATCGTTGTTGTCGTGATTGGCTATTTGGTATGTAGCATCATTGGACCAATTTTTGGAATTTTAAAAGGATTTCAAAGTGATTTTTGAAAGTACACGTTTATAAAATATTTTTGGAATTGATTTATTTTAAATAAATAAACGTTATAATTTTAATGTTGTGAAAATTATATTTTTGAGAAATATAGTTAAAAAAACTGATTTTTGAAAATATGGGGTTAATGATTTTATAAAATAGTTTAATCGGGATTTTTAGATTTATTATAAAAAGTTGAAAATATAGGATTTATAAAATTTGATTATTTTATAAATCAGAAATGGTGAAATTATAAAGGGGATTAAAGATGTTTTAAAATAATAGTATAAATTGATTTCATAAAGGATTTATAAATTGATATTTATAAATTAAAACATTTGAATTATAAAACGAGTTTTTATAAGTGTTTGAATGAAGTGAAAATGGATTGCATAAGTGAATGGAATTTATAAAATTGTAAATGGTGAAGTTATGAATGAAATTTATAAATAGTAAGATTTATAAATTTTGTGAAGTTATTAAAGAATATATTTGGATAAATAAATGAATCTTATAAGTTATAAGATTTATAATTTGGGAAGTTAAAGGAACGATTTTGCAAAGAAATAAATTATAAGTGTTTAACTTATAATGTGAACTTTTGGTTTATAATTGAGTTATAAATCGAATAGGTTAATAAAGGAGATTTATAAAAAGAAGTTATAAAATAAATAGAAATGGAATTTATAAACATTGTTTTATAAATTCGCAAATGACTTATTTTAAGAAGTAAATTGTTGTAACCTATTAATGGAGTTATATTCACGTTTTAGACAGTGAATAATCCTTTAAAGCAAAATGTATAGAAATGATAAAATTTGTTAACGTAATATATTCACGTTTTTGAATAGTGAATAATATGTTAAAGAAAATGTTTTGAATGTGATGTTTTAAGTAGAATTAAAACAATCTAACGATGTTTAAAAATGTGTTGAGATTCGAAACCATAGATTTCAACATTTATTGTTGAAATAGACGTTTTCGAGAAATAGAAGGAAATGGTGGACTATAACACTGTTGTTATAGTAAATGATTTCCGAAAGGAAATGTTTTGTATAGTATTGGGATTTATATATCTATTTTAATTTCGAATCCCTATACTAGTGATTTTGGGTTGTCGTAACGATGTTTTACGTAACATTCGTTTTGGCCCAAATAAATATGTTTAAGAGCATGATTTCCTTAAAGAACGAAATATATACTTAATTTCGATTTAAGTATATTGAATATTTTCCAAAGGTTGAAAATAAATAAAATTTGTGAATTACTTATGAATGAATAAGTATGGGAAATGTTTTCCAATATAAAGTGAATATTAGAGAATTTATCTTTTTGAAGATAAATTGAAATGAATAATTGAAATCGTATATGCATGGATATTTTGGAATGAAAATTCACTATGGAATTTATGAATAAAAAGGGAAGTTGTTTAAAGATAAATAATGATTTATTTTTGAGGTATTGAAATTTTATATCTTGTAAAGATATTTTGGAAAATAAATAATTTGGAAAATTATTTGGAATCTGGTGATGTTGTGCATATCCATTGATAGTTCAATAACCGACTATCAATATTTCCCTTTGAATGGGTAATTGATGTGATTTGTTTGAATTTGAATGCCACACTTATTTTTGAATAAGCGCTCACTATTCGGGTTAACCGGAAAAGGACCATGGGGTCGTATAACCCATTCCGAATATGTGATACGTCGTTATAAATTGCATTTGAAGACCGGTGTTGAAGACCGGATCTTTTTGAAAGCAAAAGGACAACTCGTCGATTGTCTTTGCACCGAGTAGCTACGGTATAGAGACTCCCTATGTGATGGGAAGTCCGGACGTGATTAGAGTTATCCGGATTGCAAGGACTTCTTGTAAGTGCCTTCGGTTCTGTTCGAGCCCGGAACAGACTTGTATGGATTGTATGTCTGACGTTACAAATTGAGATATAAAGCCGATTTCTTTCAAATATATTTATGTTGGTGGCGGAGAATTTATTCTTTTAGCTTAACACCCTTCTCTGAGACGTACGAGCTAAGAGGTTATGTAGTTGAAGGTTATCAACGATATATTCCCAATTTGGTAATGTGACATGCTGAGTGTTGCTGTAAATGATCATTGTGTTGATTATTTGTGATAGGATCATTTATTTGATCGTCTATCTTGGTGATCATTTGTTGACCCAAAGCATGGATTTTGTATAAAGTATGTTTTTGTGGACGAGACTTCGTCGAGCCTCACACCCCGGGAATGGTCAAAATAGGAAAGATGCAGCAAGGTTATGAGGGGTAGCGCCCTTTAGGGTATGTGCATTTCCTTCTGGAAAAGGGTGGTATCATGGTATGGAGCCTAGATACTTACTCATGTTGAAACACTTTATTTATGATTGTGTGATGATGGTGACGAGCGCTCAGTTAAAGGTCCCAAAGGACCGGGGGATGGCATATTCGATCAGTTGTTACTCAGTTAGGGGTAACCCGGCCTTGTGTTGGTAGAGATCCGGTTTGGTTCTCGGGGATGTTCTTCCAGAGGCATTCTCATGTGGCAATGGGAAGTTCCTTGGCCTGATCATTCGTTGGAAATCCAATTCCCAATACGAAACTCTGTACGGTTTTAGTTGTAGAACCTGCCATTTACTTATGGTGGTCACCACTGTTTAGATGGTAGCTATAGTAGGCATACGATAATGGTCGTATGTTGGCTAAGGTTTATATTCTACTTTCGAAATGAATTTTTCTCTACACTATGCACTAGTAATAATATCAAATGTTCTTTTTAATGCGTATCAAGCATCTTTGACTATCATAAGGAGAAATCTCCTCCGATTCTGCGTTTGCATTGTGTGTGTGTGCGGGAGGCCTTATGGTAGTCTCATTTTTAAAAGCATTGCGAATTGACTTTAAAAATATTCCTCTATTTTGATTTTAAAGATAAATAAACTGTTTTGAGTTCTCACACCAGTCACATGACTGACTCGTAGTTTATTGTTTTCCTTCCTAAACTCTGGGTGCCCACCAATTTCGACACGGGCAGTCAAGAGTTAAGGTTTATTCTGGATATTCAGGAGTTGCTGGAGGCAAGATGGATGACATGGCGTATTACTAGTATATAGTATTTCTTTTCCGCTGCATTGTTTGTAGTTGTTTGATGTTGTACACTCTGATGATATGATGTAATGAAATGAAATGAATGTAATGTAATAACTGATATAGTTCTTTGTTTAAAGATTATTCATTTATTATTATATGTTGTCCGCTGCGATTGTGAGATTCTGTTGTTGTTCTGTGTTTTCTTTCTGTTCCGTTCTATTTTCTTTTCTCTCTATTTTCTATCGTTTTCCCTCTTCTTTTGTCTTTTTCTTTTTCGTAAACATTGAGAATTTGTATTTCTGTTCGTCTTGTGTTAATCTATGGAGATTAGTGTATATTCAAGGAGTACGGATTTGCGGGTCCACACAAGATTAATATGGTTCGACCATGACTTGGTATAGCTCGGGTATGGGTCTGGTTTGGACTCAAATGCACGGATACAAGAGAATAGGAAGAGGTAGTGGAGTTACAACAACAAAATTTAAACTTCTTCATAGCTAGTGATATTATTTGGTGTTGAGAGCAACATGTTTTAATTTTAGAATTTTAGGGATTTGATAATATTTATAGTGATACTATTGTAAAGAGGATGGTGAGAGGATGAAGGAAGAAAAAAAAAATGTTTTTAATTTATTTTCGATTCCTTCCCTTTTATTTCCTATAGTTAGGGTCAAAATCGGATAACTTCCGCCAATTCTAATTAATGTAAAATTAATTGATACCCAAGCAATTAACTTCCCACAATGTTTATATAGTAAATAAATATATATTCAAATTTCAAATTTTGAATAAACTTCCATAATTAAGATATAGAAAATATAAACATATATGTATATATTTACACTAAATATGTATATACATATTAGGCCCACAAGTGAAAACTCTAAATATAGAATTGATGCCTATAACCGTATTTGTTAGTTTTCCATAATACATAAAATCAAGGCACATTCATATTATAGACATAATTCCAAAATTAGGATATATGTCTATTAATGCTCAACTAATTGTCAGTCCATTCAATTAATTTACCATAGTATATGTGTAACAACCCTGTATTTTATGATTATTTTAATTGTATACTTTAATTATTTTAAATTTAATTTTCTGATTTAAAAACTTTATTTTATTTATTAAAATGGATAAATTTTTTTATTTTAAATATAAATTTTGATTTTGATATGAATCAGGATTTCAAACATGACTAAATAGAATATTTTCCAAAAAGGTGAATTTTGGTCAATATGTCAACTTTGACTTTTAATTTAAAAATTTAAAAGTTTGAAAATTTTAATTTTATCTTTTATTATGAAAGTAATTAAAATTATAAGAATATTGCTTTTCGTTTCATTGAAATCCGACTTATATTGTGAAAGTTATGCCTTTTTAAATATTGTGTGTAATTTGCTGTATTTAACAAAATTGCTTATTTTAAATTGTACAAGTAATATTTTATTTGGTCATTTAATGTTCTAATTTATATTTATGTGGGTAAGATAACATGTTATGTATATATTTTGGTTTTAAACATTTTAAAAGTGTAATTACATTTTCCAGTGTCAGTCGTATTTTGTTTACAATTTCTAATTTACAGCTTCAATTAATTAAAGGAATTCTTTATTTATTTTTCTGTTTTCTCAAGATCTTATGTTATTCTCATTTCAAATTTATTTTTTTCCTTATTTATTTTATTTATTTGACTTTTATTTGTTTTAAAGCGAAGTAGGAATTTTTCTAGGGGCAATGGTATTTTATTTGTAATTTTCATGTCCTGTTTTCAATTTTTAAACAATTTCTTTAGTTCTTTTCCTATTTTATCTAAATTAAATTATTTATTTCACTTCGAAAATGTTTTAGAAAGTATTTTATTTCAAAAATTTTCTTTATAATATTTTTAAAATGAAGTAGATATTATTCCAAAGCCAGTGATGTTTTAATTGTAAATTTTTGAACATTGTTTTCAATTTTTAAGCAATTTTTTTAATTCTTTTTCTATTTTCTTTAAATTTAATTATTTATTTTCATTTTTTTACTTTATTTCAGTTTGTTTTTATTTTATTTACTGAGTTTTATTTTCTTTATTTTGCATAAAAGATATTGAAAATTTGAAGATACTAAAGCTTTAAACATTTGACTTTTCATGTTCTTGCCTTTTCATATTTTTGGCCGTTCCTTTTCTATTGATTAGCCGTAAGTTTTTATTCATTTTTCACGTGAAAAAGCTTCTCAACATCACAAATTTTCGGCCAAACTCAGATCTGAAAAAGATTGGTAATGGTTTCTCCTTTTCTTTGCTCTTTTCTTCATTTTTTTTCAATGTTTTGCTTGACTTTTGCATTGCCTTTCTCATGTTTATTCGGTCACATCCCCTCACCATCTCCTCCTCTGACCACCACCACTTCTTTCCCACTTCATCCACGACCAAATCATCCCCCTTCTCTGACCTACAGTTGCCTTGACCATCTCATGTTGCAGAATCCACAAAACAATGCCAAACTCCACCAAATACTGCATAGCCGAGCTCCTGTGTGCCATCCACCTTCATTCCTTGCTACGACCACATCCTTGACCTCCACCACTACCATGACATGTCCTCTGACAACCCACCTAACTACTGTCTAGACCCGAACTAGCCCTGGCCGAGCCAAGTGTTCTTGAGGCTGAGCCAAATGTTGTAATCCAAACCCCTTTTGCCTTGCCTTTTGCACTTCCACCCTTTGTATCTTCCAAGACCATTTGTATGCTTGACTTAAACATGTATTTCATATCCAACCTGAACTTTAGCACCTGGTAACATATGTGGCTGAACCAAAATAGCCTTGTGGCCGAGCCTATGTGGGTAGAGGTCAAGCAAATTTGATGGGAAAGCTAGGTGATGTATTTGTCTAGCCTAGTTTCCATTTATTTCAATCAAAACTTTGGTATTGTATTTATATTCATATTTTGCTTTGTTTATTTTGTGAATACAAGATTTACAACTTGGCTCTCTCTCCATCCAAATCTAGTCATGCTTTCGTGCTTTTGGTATTTTTCATTTGTGTGTTTATTTGCAAACTCCAGCGTAGAAAGGTGAGTAATTCTCACCAAACAATTTATACTTATATAACTAGTAAACTGACCGCAGTTGAATCTGTAAACCATATTATCATGTTATAACTGTCTATGCTATGATCATATGATGTTCACCCCTTTTTATACACCTGTTATATCAACTGTTACTGTTATATAATGTTATTCTGTTTATTTATATCAGTTTATCACACTGCAAGTTCCCTGTAGATTAGGATCACTATGGATTGAAATGATACATACCCGAATGGACTTTAGAATAGGGAAAAATCGTTATGGGCTGAAATGATAGGCCTGAACGATTTTTATTTATTTTATTTTACTTGGGATTGCGGGTTTGAAATAATAGAACCCGGATTTTTCCTTTGTAATTTACGGATTGAAATGATATATCATCCGTATCATTTGATTTAGGTTAGAAAATTTTATATACAGACCGTGGTTAATATATTTTTCTAAAATTTATAAAATAGTATAAAAATGTAAATATTATGATAATTTGATTTAAATTTAAATTTAAATTTATTTTGTAAAGTGTTATTGATTTTTTATAAATTAAAAATAGTTAAATAAATAAATGTTTAAAACTTGAAATTTGAAGTATAACTTAACTTGGAAATGTGAAAGTGTTTTAAAAATAAAAGTTAAGTTAAGAAAACAAAATGGAATTTAAATAAAATTATGAAATGGTAAACATAATTAAAATGTTAAGTAAATGAAATGTTATAAAATTTTACATTTATTTTATAAGTGAATTATTAAAGATTTGATAATTATTTGTGAAAATTTCACTTTGTAAAGTCATAAATTAAGGGTTATTTAAATGATTGTTTTTAAAGTGAGAAAATATGATTTTTATAAGATAAACGGATTTAAATAAATTTTAATTGTTTATGAAATTGTAGTGAAAGTTTGGAATTTAAATTGACAGCATTCCTGAAATGCTATCATTTCTAAAGTTAAAGATATTACATCATTATGTAAATGCTGTAATTGATATATATGAACTAAATCGCTAAAATGAACTAAGGGCTATTACAACACTTTGTAGGTGTTGTAGTTGTGAATTTAACTAAAATATTATTTGAAATCTAAAACCTATTACAGCATTTTAAATGCTGTCTTTTGCTAATTGAATTGTTTTAAACATAACTTTCCGTAGCATTTTCTAAATGCTGCGAAAGTTGAATTTTCATTGTTTTAATAAATTTAAGTGAATAAATGAACTTTGAAAGATCTAAAATTTGAAAATTTAATAATTCAATTATTAAGTAAAATAACTTCATTCTAATTATTTAAAATGAAGTAAATTATTTTGAAATATAAACTATTTTGAAATGTGTGTTGAAATGGTATTTTAAATAAAATGAACATGGTTTGGGAAATATTATATTTTGATATTTTGAAATGGATTTTGAATGATATTGAATTTTAAAATGATATTTGATTTCAAAATATAAAATACCATTCTTGAATTTTAACCACAGGATGTATTTAATTTATGATTTAAAGGATCCTTAGAGGATGGACGATCCCAAGCATCCTTTAAGTTATTGTGTATTACTACTACAGTTCACTTGAGTTGATTTACATTATATAAGTATGTATGTCCTGACTCGAGCGTTTTGTTTTTTACTTCACGCTTGGGTCAGCCTGAGTATTTACAGCTTAGCTTTGGATTTCTTTCTGGAGCTAGGAATCACTGGAGATTTTGCTTGTCTAGTTATTTATTCCCTTTCAGTTTCAGTTGTTCTATTGAAGCTCTAGTATTTATAAACTTCTATGTATTTGGGATCTCTATTGTATATGTTTTCAGACTGATATTATGTATTTTGTTTTGAGATTTTGTTATAGTAGCTTCATGAACTACTATGGTATTTTAATTTCAGTTGCGATTTATTCTGATATTTCTGTGATTGTTTTCATTCGCTCCAAATTTATTTACAATGCGGTATTTTGAGCAATTCAAGTCCGGCATGTGTGGATGCGAATGGCTGAAAATATCGGGCTGTTACAATTGGTATCAAAGCTTTGGTTTATTGCAAACCTTAGCCTATGGAGCAAAAACTCATTAGAGATAGGGTAGAAATACTCTAGAATGAGTGAAATCAATCTCAGAATCCTTTCTTTGTGAGAGAACATATTTTCGAAGTATAAGATGATTTCCAAATGATTTTTAAAGGATTTTCAAAGATTATTTTAGTATATATAAAAAAATCTTATTCTGAAACCAATATCTTCTAAACTTCATTTCTTCTGTATCCACCTTGTTAGAAATCTTTTGGTTAGGATTCTTATCGGTTTGGATTCCTTGAACTTTGGAACGCTTCCAATTGTTCTGAAATCCAGTCGTGTCTTCCCTATTTGTGTTCCGTTGATTTTTGGAGCATTCCATAATTCCACTTTGGAATGACCTCTCTAAAGACCGGTGATTCCGCCAATCTTTGAATGATTTGTAAAGGGGTGAAAGTTCTTTACAATTGGCATTGATTCACCGGAGATTTCTATATCCTCTGTTTACTATGCTATCTACCACCTGCTCCACTCGGATTCTATCTCTGACGATCGAATGCCAATTTGCCTTAGATTTTCGAATTGATTATATTCCTGAAGTCACGGTTGACCGGTTAAGGTCGCCCGCGATTTATATAGGCTTATCAATCTTCTATTTGGTAATTATATTATCTCATATTTGTTCAAGCTTTTCTTCGAACCAGAATTCTATTTGATTAGGTTCCTCTAGTTTCGAATCTCTGTTTTTCTAAAATCCATCCTTGAATCATTCTTTGGAAATTTGTGTTTGGTTGTATTTTGAAATAGTGCATACATCGAAATTATTATTTTGATAAGGATGATGCTATTTGGTATATAAAAGTGAAATGTTTTCGGTAAAGATTATGTATCTTTTAAATGAAAATTTGGAATTTCGAAAGGATTTGAAATTTTGAAAATTATAAGAATTTGACTTATTAAAATGATGTATAACTGAAGGGTTTTGAATTTGAATTTCGAGGAAGGTGTTTTGAAATATGTTTTAGGATTTTGGAAAATATATAATAATAATAATAATAATAATATTTAAAGATATTTTCTGAATAAGAAATGTTTCAAATGTATTCGAATGAATTCCAATGATTTCAAAGAGATTTCAAAGAAGTTTCAAGAAAATAAAAGTCCAGAACCCACTTATGTCGCTGGAAAATAATTTCGGTGATGAATGCTTGCATCATCGACATTGATTTTCGAGTTTCTGAGTGGGGAGAGGCCACTCTAGTAGCCTTGTTATGTGAGTGATTTTGTGAAACCAAATTTTGATTTCAGATTTTTGAAGTATGGTTTGATATTCAAAAGATATATATATATATATATATATATATATATATATGTATGAAATGATTTAAAGTAAGCCAGTGTTCAATCCTCGAGATTCAAAATTTGTTTTGGTATAACCTTATCTATTGGAATTGATTTACTGATTTGTTGGTGATTTCCAACTCTTGGATTGAAAATATGATTTCTTCGACTATTTTTAAGATTCGAGCACTTCCAAATCAAGACTAACTTTTCAAAGCTAAGAAATTTTGAAAGGTATAAGGTATTTGATAAATGAATATTTGTAGTTTATATTATTACGAAAGGATATTTTTTAACCGGTAGTTTGAGTTTATTTAAAAATAATGGATTTATGAAATGAATATTTCAAAACTAGGTAATAATGAAGAAAAATTTGAGATGTTTGAAATTATAAAATTTAGTTTTGAAATATGGTAGATTTAAGCTTTGAAATATATTAAAGATTGAATAGTTTATTTTGTGGATCAATCTTTATTTGAAATTTTATAATATTTGAAATGGATTTGTCGGAAAACTAAATTGAATTGAAACTGATGGTTTGAATTTAATTAAAATTGGAAATTTTAGATTTGGGTTTAGTTGAATAAATTTGTGAAATGTAAAGAACTAAAGTAATGTTTTAAGATTTCAAATGTATGATTTCGAAATGTTATGATTTTTCAAAGTGTAATGATTTCAAGTATTTTGGTTTCAAAAGATTTATAACTTTGAAAGTATTATGATTTTTGAAGGTGAATATATGTTTGAAATGGAAATGAATTTTTTTGACCTAAATTTTGTTGATCTGGAAATTTGGATTATTTTCTAAATCTATTGTTTTAAGAAACTTTGAAACTGAATATATGTAATTTGGAAGAAATGATTGGTGAAATCATATATGATTTTGAAACTGAATTGATATTGAACAGTTTGAAATTGAGAACCTTGATTTACTAAATACTTGATTTGGGAGTTATCGAACGTATATAAATTGATTTGTATAAGTATGAAGTTGATTTGAAAATGTTGAATTGAAAAGGTACTCAATTTGGAAATTGAAATGTTATATAATCGAAGTCTATATAAGTGTGATTTGATATAATATTGATTTTAGAAAGTATTCGATTTGAAATGAAATCTTATATATAATGGACTTTATATAAGTATGATATTTGAAAGTGATTTTGAAAGGTACTATATGATACATATTTGCAAAGTAAAGATATGGAAAGTGCCTTCTGCTTGATATCCGCTTTGTGGCCACACTGTGGATTAATTCTATCGATATTATTCTCTCTGATTTGGGTTTTCCGGATATGATACTCGAGTGTCCATCGAATTCCACGGCGATCTCCGTGGTCTTATGAGCGCGACTGCATAGTGCAACTGCCTGGTTGAGCTGGCTTAGGGGTACGGATTGTTTTCTGGGGGATACAGGCGTAACCATTGTGTATCCTGCACTCTATGTTGGTTGCATTAGTAGCGAAACTACCTGGCTGAGACGACCTAGGGGTACGGATTGTTTCCTGGGGGATCCAGGAGTAACCATTGTGTATCATGCACTCTACTAATCATCATGGCGTAACTCGCAGGGCCGAGAAAGGTTACAGATACAGATTGTTTCCTGGGGGATCCAGGCGTAACCATTGTGTATCTACGATCCATGGTTAGACAAATGTTTTGGTTTGGTTGATTTGTTTAGATTGTACTTTCCATATTTGTTTTTAAAAGGTTTTTTCAAGTATTTCCACTGGGTGTTGAAACAAGTCTACTAAGTACCTGGAGAATTCTAGCTTTTCGCCTGATCAATGCATAGCCAGAGTCTACAGGAACGAAAGTAAACATGTTAAGACATCGAGTTATAAAAGTATTTTGATAAAGTATGTTATATAAAGGATATTTTAATCATTTATTTTATTTTTCTAAATAATTTAAAATGTTTTAAATATTGTTTACTTCGAATTATCAAATTTGAATCAAATGACTATTTATCATATTATAAAATGTTTAAAATGTTGTAAATATAAAATTTTAAATTGAAATGTATATGGTTTTAAAATAATGGTTCATCCTTGTCTTTCAACCTACTTTCCTTCCTAGATATTCCTATTCTCCTATTTTCCCTCCTAGCTATCACTATTCCCTACCTTCTCTTCGGGGATGTCTTCCAACAAATTGTTCTGCCTAGTTGCTTCTCCAATTTCTTCCTTTTCGAGGATGAAAAGATTTGAGCGGGGGAGAGTGTAACAACCCTGTATTTTATGATTATTTTAATTGTATATTTTAATTATTTTAAATTTAATTTTTTGATTTAAAAACTTTATTCTATTTATTAAAATGGATAAATTTTGTTATTTCAAATATAAATTTTGATTTTGATATGAATTAGGATTTCAAACATGACTAAATAGAATATTTTTCAAAAAGGTGAATTTTGGTCAATGTGGTCAACTTTGACTTTTAGTTTAAAATTTTAAAAGTTTGAAAATTTGAATTTTATCTTTTATTATGAAAGTAATTAAAATTTTAAGAATATTGCTTTTCGTTTCATTGAAATCCGACTTATATTGTGAAAGTTATGCCTTTTTAAATATTGTGTGTAATTTGCTGTATTTAACAAAATTGCTTATTTTAAATTGTACAAATAATATTTTATTTGGTCATGTAATGTTCTAATTTACATTTATATGGTTAAGATAACATGTTATGTATATATTTTGGTCTTAAACATTTTAAAAGTGTAATTAACATTTTCCAGTGTCAGTCGTATTTTGTTTACAATTTCTAATTTCCAGCTTCAATTAATTAAAGGAATTATTTATTTATTTTTCTATTTTCTCAAGATCTTATTTTATTATCATTTTCAATTTATTTTTTTCCTTATTTATTTTATTTATTTGACTTTTATTTGTTTTAAAGTGAAGTAGGAATTTTTCTAGAGGCAATGGTATTTTATTTGTAATTTTCATGTCCTGTTTCCAATTTTTAAACAATTTCTTTAGTTCTTTTTCTATTTTCTCTACATCAAATTATTTATTTCACTTTGAAAATGTTTTAGAAATTATTTTATTTCAAAATTTTGCTTTATAATATTTTTAAAATGAAGTAGATATTTTTTCAAAGCCAGTGATGTTTTAATTGTAAATTTTTGAACACTATTTTCAATTTTTAAGCAATTTCTTTAATTCGTTTTCTATTTTATTTAAATTTAATTATTTATTTTCATTTTTTTATTTTATTTCAGTTTGTTTTTATTTTATTTATTGAGTTTTATTTTATTTATTTTGCATAAAAGATATGGGAAATTTGAAGAGACTAAAGCTTTAAACATTTGACTTTTCATGTTCTTGCCTTTTCATATTTTTGGCCGTTCCTTTTCTATTGATTAACCATAAGTTTTTATTCATTTTTCACGTGAAAAAGCTTCTCAACATCACAAATTTTCGGCAAAACTCAGATCTGAAAAAGATTGGTAATGGTTTCTCTTTTTCTTTACTCTTTTCTTCATTTTTTTTCAATGTTTTGCTTGATTTTTGCATTGCCTTTCTCATGTTTATTCGGCCACATCCCCTCACCATCTCCTCCTCTGACCACCAACACTTCTTTCCCACTTCATCCACAGCCAAATCATCCCCCTTCTCTAACCTAAAGTTGCCTTGACCATCTCATGTTGCAGAATCCACAAAACAATGCCCAACTCCACCAAATATTGCCTAGCCGAGCTCTTATGTGCCATCACCTTCGTTCCTTGCCAAGACCACCTCCTTGACCTCCACCACTACCATGACATGTCCTATGACAACCCACCTAACTACTTTCTAGACCTGAACTAGCCCTGGCCGAGCCAAGTGTGCTTGAGGCTGAGCCAAATGTTGCAAATCCAAACCCCATTTGCCTTGCCGTTTGCACTTCCACCCTTTGTAACTTCCAAGACCATTTGTATGCTTGACTTAACCATGTATTTCAGATCCAACCTGACCTTTAGCACCTGGAAACATATGTGGCTGAACGAAAATAGCCTTGTGGCCGAGCCTATGTGGGTAGAGGTCAAGCAAATTTGATGGGAAAGCTAGGTGATGTATTTGTCATCCTAGTTTCCATTTGTTTCAATCTAAACTTTGGTATTGTATTTATATTCATATTTTGCTTTGTTTATTTTGTGAATACAAGATTTACATCTTGGCTCTCTCTCCATCCAAATCTAGTCATGCTTTCGTGCTTTTTGGATTTTTCATTTGTGTGTTTATTTGCAAACTCTAGCGTAGAAAGGTGAGTAATTCTCACCAGACAATTTATACTTATATAACTAGTAAACTGACCGCAGTTGAATCTGTAAACCATATTATCATGTTATAACTGTCTATGCTATGATCATATGATGTTCACCCCTTTTTATACACCTATTATATCATCTGTTACAGTTATATAATGCTATTCTATTTATTTATATCAGTTTATCACACTGCAAGTTCCCTGTAGATTAGGATCACTATGGGTTGAAATGATACATACCCGAATGGACTTTAGAATAGGGAAAAATCGTTATGGACTGAAATGGTAGGCCTGAACGATTTTTATTTATTTCATTTTACTTGGGATTGTGGGTTTGAAATAATAGAACCCGGATTTTTCCTTTGTGATTTACGGATTGAAATGATATATCGTCTGTATCATTTGATTTAGGTTAGAAAATTTTAAATACAGACCGTGGTTAATATATTTTTCTAAAATTTATAAAATATTATAAAAATATAAATATTATGATAATTTGATTTAAATTTAAATTTAAAATGATTTTATAAAGTGTTATGGATTTTCTATAAATTAAAAATAGTTAAATAAATAAATGTTTAAAACTTGAAATTTGAAGTATAACTTAACTTAGATATGTGAAAGTGTTTTAAAAATAAAAGTTAAGTTAAGAAAATAAAATGGAATTTAAATAAAATTATGAAATGGTAAACTTAATTAAAATGTTAAGTAAATGAAATGTTATAAAATTTTACATTTATTTTATAAGTGAATTATTAAAGATTTGATAATTATTTGTGAAAATTTCACTTTGTAAAATCATAAATTAAGGGTTATTTAAATGATTGTTTTTAAAGTGAGAAAATATGATTTTTATAAGATAATTGGATTTAAATAAATTTTAATTGTTTATGAAATTGTAGTGAAAGTTTGGAATTTAAATTGACAGCATTCCTGAAATGCTATCATTTTTAAAGTTAAAGATATTACAGCATTATGTAAATGCTGTAATTGATATATATGAACTAAATGGCTAAAATGAACTAAGGGCTATTACAACACTTTGTAGGTGTTGCAGTTGCTGAATTTAACTAAAATATTATTTGAAATCTAAAACCTATTACAGCATTTTAAATGCTGTCTTTTGCTAATTGAATTGATTTAAACATAACTTTCCGTAGCATTTTCTAAATGTTGCGAAAGTTGAATTTTCATTGTTTTAATAAATTTAAGTGAATAAATGAACTTTGAAAGATCTAAAATTTGAAAATTTAATAATTCAATTATTAAGTAAAATAACTTCATTCTAATGATTTAAAATGAAGTAAATTGTTTTGAAATATAAACTATTTTGAAATGTGTGTTGAAATGGTATTTTAAATAAAATGAACATGGTTTGGGAAATATTATATTTTGATATTTTGAAATGGATTTTGAATGATATTGAATTTTAAAATGATATTTGATTTCAAAATATGAAATACCATTCTTGAATTTTAACCACGGGATGTATTTAATTTATGGTTTAAAGGATCCATAGAGGATGGACGATCCCAAGCATCCTTTAAGTTATTGTGTATTACTATTATAGTTCACTTGAGTTGATTTACATTATATAAGTATGTATGTCCGAACTCGAGCGTTTTGTGTTTTACTTCACGCTCGGGTCAGCCTGAGTATTTACAGCTTAGCATTGGATTTCTTTCTGGAGCTAGGAATCACTAGAGATTCTGTTTGTCTAATTATCTATTCCTTTTCAGTTTCAGTTGTTCTATTTAAGATCTGGTATTTATAAACTTCTATGTTTGGGATCTCTATTGTATATGTTTTCAGACTGATATTATGTATTTTGTTTTGAGATTTTGTTATAGTAGCTTCATGAACTACTATGGTATTTTAATTTCCGCCGCGATTTATTCTAATATTTCTGTGTCTGTGATTCTGTGATTGTTTTCATTTACTCCAAAATTATTTACAATGCATTATTTTGAGCAATTCAAGTCCGGCATGTGTGGATGCGAATGGCTGAAAATATCGGGCTGTTACAATATGAAATCAATATATAACCAATCATATACATACTCCAAAATCAAGATATATGTCAATTAATACACAATCCAATTATAATATATTATTTTCATTTTAAGTAATTAAATCTCAATTATATACTAAAATTAAGTGTTTTACAAAATCTAGGGTTATACGGACTCCCCACTTAAGAAAATTGCATCCCCATAATTTCCTCTTAGGAGAAATCTAAAATGTTTACATAAACACATATAATTTTCAAAATACGTATATACATACCTTCAAAGCCATATCTTAAAAAAATTAAGGTATTTTTCAAACATTACATTCCAAAATAAATATATTGCAGTGATTTCCTTTTCAAAATTACTTCACAAAAGATTTTCAAAATCAAGGTTTACAATTGTGGAGTTCTTTTCAAAGCATCACGAAATATATATATATATATATATATATATATATATATATATATATATATATATATATATTGGTGGAGTTTTGTCATAAGGAATGCACGGCCTTGACTGGTAAGAGGAGGTGGAGGTGATAGGCGGTGGATGGTGAAGAGGAGGAGGTGGTGGTGGCTATGGCCGAGCATGGCAAGAGAAGAGCATGGCCAAAACATTGAAAAATCAATAAGAAAAGTGAAGAGAAAAGTAGAAAAAGAAGAAGACATTACCACTTTTTTTTTCTCAGATCTGAACTTGCGTTGCAAAAATGAAGATGGGAAGAGATTTTCACGTGAATATAGTGATATAGGCGGCTAGGGATTAAGGAATAAACGGCAACAAATATGGAGGAGTTATGGTATGAAATTAATGGATGGAAAGATAATTAGGTAATAAATCAAAACATGACGTGTGCCTTTAATTAAAAATAGGTAACGTATCTTTAATTTAATTTGTTTCCCATCTATTTGATAAAATATATGCCAAAGAAATAATTCAATAAATACATACCGTTTATATAAACACTATATAAATAAATAAGAAAACGGTTATAGAAACGTATAAATTAATTGATATTTACATCTTTGTATGTTACTTAATTTACAAAGTATATATCCAAATTAAATGAAACAAAAACGGACAAATGTTGTAAATATATACATAACATGTAATGTTACATATATACACACAATTATAACATGATATATCAAACCAAAAATATTACTTATATTAATTAAAATAAACATTTAAATGTATGCCTTTTAAAACAATATATATATATATATATATATATATATATATATTTGAATTTTCTTTCCATGAAATAAATAGGTTTCTAAATACTTATCCATTTAATTACTAAATGAACGTATAAATAAGAAAAATAAGGTAGAGATAGATATTATGAAGAATAAATGAATAGTTTTAGGAAAAGTAGGAAAGAAATAAAGAAATACTTTATTTAATAGAAACTAGAATTAAAGATTGAAAACAATATACAATCAACATTTGAACATTATAACTATACTTTTAAAAAATATTTTAAAAATAAAATATATGCATAACATATAATGTTACACAAATTAGAACATGATTTTACAAACAAAAATATTATTTATGTAAATTTAAAATAAACAAATTTGTCAAATAAAACAATTTACACACAATATTGTAAAAAGAATAACTTCCACAATATTAATTCGATTTCAACGAAACGAAAAGAAATATTCTTGAAATTAAATCTATTTTCATAATAAAATATAAAATTAAAAAATTCAAATATTTAAATTTTAAATTTAAAAGTCAAAGTTTGACCATTTTGACCAAAATCCAGTTTTTTGGAAATATTCCGTTTATTCAGGTTTTGGAATTATAATTCACATAGAAAATAAAATTTATATTTAAAATAAAAAAATTAATCAATTTTTTTTAAAAAATAAAGTTTTTAAATCAAGAATTTCAGTTAAAATAAATAAAATATAAAATTAAAATAATCACAAAATACATGGTTGTTACACTTAAACACATAAAACTAAACTTATATACTTTATAAAACAGTTTATACTTTCGAAATTACTTATCTTCAAAAATTAAACCTCGATTTCAAAGTGTTCGGACATTCAAAATAGTTGGAGAAATCAAATTTCAAATCCAAGAGTTGGAAATCAGCAACCAATCAGTAAATCCATTTCAATAGATAGGGTTAAATCCGAAACTCGAGGATTGAACACCGGGCTCACTTCAAATCGTTTCAAATATATATACATATATCTTTCGAATATCAAATCGTACTTTAAAATTTGAAATCAAAATTGGTTTCACAAAATCAGTCGCATAGTAAAGCTACTTAAGTGGCATCTCCCTCACTCTGAAACTTGAGAATCAATGTCGATGATGCGTGCACTCATCATAGAAATTATTCTCCAATGATCTAAGTGAGTTATGGACTTCTATTTTCTTGAAAACTTCTTTGAATTTTTTTTCGAAATCATTGGAACTCATTTGAAGTCATTTGAAACATTTCTTATTCAGAAAATACTTTTAAATTGTATTATTATATATTTACAAAATCTTAAAACCAATGTCAAAACACCGAAATTCAACTCCTCGAGTTTCCAATTTAAAATCCTTCAGCTATAAATCATTTTTAGATAAATCAAATTTCTTATATAATTTTCAAAATTTCAAATCCTTTCGAAACATCAAATTCTCATTTTTAAAAGGTATATAATCCATATCGAAAACATTTTCTCTTTTATATATAGAATTTAATCATACTTATCAAAATAATAATTTTGGTATATAAAACTATTTCAAAAATACAAACAAACCCGATTTTTCATAGGACGATTCAAGTATGGATTTCAAAACAAAGATAGAGATTCAAATTAGAGGAACTCTAATCGAATAGAATTTTGATTCGAAGATAGGCTTAAACGAAGATGGGATAATTATATTACAAAATAGAAGGTGGATATACTTATACAAATCGTGGGCGACCTTGACTGGGTCAACCGTGACTTCAGGAATATGATCGATTCGGAATTCTAAGGCAAATCGACATACGATCGCCAGAGATAGAATTCGGCATAACAAGAGATAACGGCATCTAAACCGAGGGTATAGAAATCTCTGATGAATCAATGCCAATTGTAAAGGAGTTTCACCCCTTTACAAATCATTCAAAGATTGGCGGAATCGCCAATTTTTATAGAGATCATTCGAAGTGGAGTTATAGGATGCTCCAAAATCAACAGAATACAAATAGGGGAGACAAGAATGGATTTCAGAATAAGTAGGAGCGTTCCAAAATTCAATGGAAACCGAATCAAAGAGGAAGAGATTCAACCATGAAAGAAAGTAATTCTGTAATTAAATCTACTACATATGCTAAGTTTTGCCTAAAACCAAAGTTTTGATACCAACTGGAACGACCCGGTATTTTCAACCATTCGCATCCGCACATGACGGACTTGAATTGCTAAAAATATCAGATTGTTAATTTAAATTTGGCAAAACTCAGCATATACAGTAAATAAATCAATCACAGAATCACAGACACAGAGTAATATAATAATAATGCAACAAAATAGGTAAATAGTAGTTCATGAAGCTACTATATAAACATTAGAGTTAGAAATAAAATACAGCAGAATATCTCAAATACACTGAAGTCTCGAATACAAATAGGTGACATCACTGAACGAATCATCTGGAAAAGCTGAAAGCTGAATCGATAGTTGGATCTCCAAGCGAAGCTCCAAACTCCAAAGGTAAGTCTCAAATGCAGAATCACTCAGTCTAACCCGAGCGTGAAGCAAAACACAAAACACTCGAGTCGGGATTAACATTCTTATATCAATAAATCCAACTCAAGTGAAATATCAACTGAAATACAATTAACTTAAAGGATGTTTGGGATAACCATCCTCTAAGGATCCGTGTAACCAAACGTCGTTATAACACCATGGTCATTTCAAAATAATTTATACTTCAAAACCAAAATATCATTTCCATTTCAATTATATATATTTCCAAATTAGCGCTTTCAAAACTAAATTGATAATTTCATGTATATCTTATTTAACTTCATTATTTTTTTCTTTTAGAATATTCACTCAATAAATCCATTATCATTTAAATAACCCTAAATTACATTAACTAAATATTTCCTTCGATTTATTTAAAACTTGAAATATCTATTTAATCACTTTAAATCAAAATCAAGTTATAAAATCTATCTTTAAATTTCAAATTCAATAATTTCACATCGATTTAATTAAATAAAATTCTTAATTAAATACAATTTCAAATGCTTTCAATTCCCAACCTCAACTTATAAACTCAATATTTAATATTAAAATTTTAAATAATACTTAAACATATGATATATAAATTAAATCAACTTTAATTAAATGAAAGCTTATTATTAAATATGTTTTATATTAGGACTTGTTAATATATAAAATATTTCAATATTAAATAAACCATATATATTTCATTTCAAAACAATAGAAATCATTTTCAAAATATTTATATATAGACCAACGGTGTCTGCATAAAATTTTCTATCATATGGTCAAGTGATACATATATTTATCATTTCAATCCGTAGTTTAAATATATACGGGTATATATATCATTTCAACTCGCAATCCCAAATTCAATGAAAATCGCTTGGGTCTATCATTTCAACCCATAATGGTTTTCTCCGATTCTACAGATCGTTCGGGTATGTATCATTTCAACCCATAGTGAATTCTATACCAACAGGGAACTTGCCGAGTGATAACAAATATATTAATATAACAACATGCAGATATCATCAGCATATATAACGGATAATGGTTGAACTGATACGGATTATAGTATATATAACAATTTAAATAACTACAGCAACATATTTCAATTGTCGTTTTAATTGAAATCAAATTTAATAAATACAAGAACATTTATCGTGAGTGATTGCTCACCTTTCGAGGCTAAAGGATTTTGATAATGAAATGAGCTAAGAATCCAAGCACGAATTTCAAAGAAAAGCACGATGGACACAAAATCAATGATTAAAGCAAAGCTGAGCTGGTAAATATGAATCGATGGAAATTAATAAAGTCAACTTGATATAAATTGAAACAAAATATATATTATATGACATTTCCTTCGAAAAATCAATATTAAATTTATATAAAATAATATATTTCCTCAAATCATTACATGTGCATACTAGACTTTGAAACAAGACTCTCCTATTATCTTTGTAAATCAACCACATAAATAAAATACTTAAAAATCAGTATTTAATGAACATATATATTACCCTTTCAAACTTATATATATTATATTAGAAATAAAAAAAAGTCAATACAAAATTACTTCATATACGTTTGAAATCAACAATCAGAGTAATATAAAAATACTAATAACATACACTGCTATATATATTAGAACTGATATAACTTATATTCAACTATAAATACAGATGCAATAAATGTAAACTAGTATATGTACAGTCAACCTATCTTCATATATTGGAACAAATCTTCATATCAATATATATATATATATATATATATATATATATTTAAAATCTAACTACATAATTTCAAGTATCTGTAAAATAAAATATAATATAATATATATTGCAACCAATATATATACATTGCGTACTCTAACATATATAAAATTTTATATAAACTATCATATATAAGACCAGCACAAATATCTTATATTAACATGTTCTGTACATAAATTCTCATATATAAAACTATGAGATAAAACGAGGAAGACAAAGTAGTACTTAGATTTAAAAGTATAAGCGGTTGCCAAGCTATGCATAAATGAAATAACACGGTAATACAGAACATGTCAAACCAAAATATATATTAACTAATATATATATGTAACATGTAAATTTTTATAAAAATCATATATGCACTTATAGAATATGTATATATACGCGGCAGGTAATAAACAAACTTATATACATATATTTTCCAAATATCAATGTTTTATAATACATATATATATATAAATCAAACTTATTATAATACTTAAATAGTATTATAATTTAATTTTCATTGCATCCTTTTTGTGTTCAAGTTTTTTAAAAAACTGCCGTGATGTTCTTCAGCTCCTTTTGAATTTTAATGGTGTCGTCCTCTTCTTCTCTTTCATCTTTTTCCCTTGACTCTGCTTCTTTCCCTCCTCTTTCATCTTCTTTTTCATCTTTATCATCTTCTTCATCATCTTTAACATCTTCTTTCATTCCATCGTTATCTTCTTCTAATGCTCTTTCTGTTTCTTCGTCACTTCCTTTTTCTTCCGAATCTTTTCGACTTGGAACTATGGCTCCTGGTATCAAGAATGTTTCATCTTCCGCGAATGCTAATTGGTCTTCCCCTTTCAAGTCTCTTCCTCGTAATGCTGGGTCTTGCAAGCCGATTCAATTTGATATACCTAGGGATAAATCTCATATTCTTTTACCAGATCTAGTCAAAGAGGAAGGTGTAAAGTACTGGAATAATCACCTAGTTGGTTTCTTCTTGGATGGTACTCTTTCTTTTTTAATTGTTGTTAATTTCTTGAAAAGGTATTGGAAGATCAAGGGGGAGGTTGATTTCAAATCAGACGAGTTTAACTTCTATTTTAATTTTTCTAATCAGGAAGATAAAGATCAAATTCTTAATTCTGATCCTATTTTTATAAGAGGTAGAATGTTCATAATTACCAAATGGGATCCGTCTATTGGTATTTCTCAAGCTCAGATTGAAAGAGTTCCTTTGTGGATTCATTTTCATAGAATTCCTCTTTTATTATGGATGCTTGTAGGGATTAATTGGTTAGCTTGTCATGTTGGTAGGTTAATCTGTTTTGATAATAGTACTGAGAAGCTACAAAGATTCAAATATGCCAAGGCTTTAGTTGAGATTTCACCTGAATTTGAAATGCCGGAATCTATTGCAATACCTGATTTGGGTGAAAACTGTCCAGAGGTAAAATTGTCATATGAATGGCGACCAAAAATTTGTACAAATTGTAAAATTTTTGGTCATGATACTGTTAAGTGTGAATTAGTTAACAAGATCAAGGAGAATGATGCACAGAAGATTGTTAATCAAAGTGAGAATGCTGATAGGAATCAAGAGGACTATGGATTTAACAATAGCAACATTATTGATCAGAATTGGAAAAATGTAGACAGGAGGAAAAAGGCAGTATGGAAGAAAAAAATGATAATGGACAAAGGAAAACAACAATTGAGTGTTGATACTATGATAAGTAAGGAAGTTGGAAAAGGAAAAGGTAGTGAAGGTAGTACTATTAACTCTTCATCTCTGTCTACGGTTACCTTAAATCCATTTTCAGTTTTATCAGATCCTTCTCTGGTTTTTACTAAAGAATCAGAAACTACATTGTCATCTTCATCTTTATCTTTTGATACTTTATCCACTTCCTCAATTGACAATGCAGCTAAGGTTTCCATTTCATCTGCTTCTTCTAGTTCTTCCTCATGCAGTTCACAATTTAGCTTTCAATCTCCTTCTTCTAGCTCACCTTATCTCCGTTTATCTCCACCTGATCACATCATCCTTCCACCTCCTTCTAAATCAGATGAAAGTATAAGTAATGCTAATATTCCTGGTGATTTGAATAATGGAAAAGATTATAGAGTTCAGGAAGTACTTCCTTTATCTTCAACAAAAATTAATTCTCATTCTAGACATACAAGGAAAAATCCATCCCCTTTACTTCCCCCTCTCCCATTGAAATGAATAATATTGCTTTTTGGAATATTAGGGGTGCTAACTTGCCTTCTAAACAAGTTGAAATTGGAAATCTTATCAAAGACAATGATATTCACTTGATGTGTGTTTCTGAAACAAAGTTAAATATACAGTCTACTCTTAAGGCTGTTAATTTGATATCTCCTACTTGGTTATTTGATCACAATTTTGATGAATCAAAATATGGTAGACTGTTAACTTTATGGAATCCATCACTTTTTAAACTCTCCAAGATTATTGCCATTGATCAATTCATCCACTATAGCTCTGTTCATTTACCATCAAATTTGAATTTTCTTTTTACTTCAGTTTATGCTCAAAACTCTTTATCATTGAGACAGTCTTTTTTGGATCAACTTCCCACTCTAAATCCATCTTCTCATCCTTGGTTGATAGGTGGTGATTTTAACTGTATGCTTGCTAGTGATCAAAAATATGGTGGTTGTCCCTTGTCTCTAAAGGATATTGCTCCTTTTAATAGTGCTATAAGTCAAGCTAATTTGATTCCAGTTAGATCTTTTGGTCCAATCTTCACTTGGTCAAATAGTAGCAGGAGTGGAAATACAACCCTTTGTAAATTGGATCATATCTTTGTAAACATTCCTTTTCTTCATATCTGGCCCAAACCATTTTATGATGCACTTCAGCCTTCCTTATCCGATCATTGCCCATTAATTTTTCATTGGGGAGTTGATGATAATCGTGGTGGTAATTTTTCTTTTAAATTTTTTAATTTTTGGACAAAGCATGTAAATTATCCTATTATTCTTAAACAGGTTTGGAATATGCAATTTGGCAGGAATCCTTTAGCTAATGTCTTACTCAAGATGAAGGCTCTTAAATTTCAATTAAGGATCTGGTCTGCAGCTAATTTTGGAAAGGACTCAAAGCTATCTACTCACATTAGGAATGAGCTTTTTAAGGTACAGGAAGAATTAAGTGCTAAACCACATGATGTTAGTTTATAACATGCTGAATTGGAAATAAAAAAGTGTCTTGAACAAGTTATTGATAGGGAACTGTTATCACTTAAACAGAAAGCTCACTTGAGAATTGAGAAGGAAGCTGATAGAAACACAAAGTACTTTCATAATCTTCTAAAAGTTAAGAGAGCCAGAGAATCTATACTTCAGATTAATGATATGAATGGTAATGTGGTTAAATCCTCTGATGGTATTAATGATGCTTTTGTTCAATATTTTTCATCCATATTAGCTCCTTCTAATTCTTTTGTTCCCAATATTAAACCTCTCTTTGATATTAATCTTTCTGTCTTAACTTCTTCTCAGTCTGCTTCTCTTATTAATGCCATAAATCATGAGGAAATTAGATCTGCTGTGTTTAGTTTGGATCCTCATAGTTGTGGAGGACCAGATGGATTCAATGCTTTTTTTATACAACAAAGTTGGAATATTATTGGTGTTGATATTGTCAAAGCCATTCAATTCTTTTTTCTCAAAAATTACCTTCCTGTTAGTCTTTCTGCCACTGCAATTGCCTTAATCCCTAAGATTGATAACCCCACTTCTGTTGCTGATTTTAGGCCAATATCTTGTTGTAACATCATTTATAAAATCATTTCAAAAGTATTGGCTAATAGATTGCAGACAGTTCTACCATTCACTATTTCCAATAATCAGGCTGCTTATATTAGGGGAAGATCCATTAGTGATAACATCCTCTTAACTCATGAACTATTGTTAGGGTATGAAAGGAAAAATATTTCTCCTAGATGCATGATAAAGTTGGATATAAAGAAAGCATTTGATTCTACTGCATGGAGTTCTATTTTAGCTATTATGTCTAGGATGAACTTTCCAAAACCTTTTCTAGCTTGGATTTTTACATGTATTTCATCACCTATGTACTCAATCTCGAGAGAGGGTGGTTTGCATGGTTATTTCAATGGTGCACAAGGGGTTAGGCAGGGTGATCCTATATCAGCATACTTGTTCATTATTGTTATGGAATTGCTCAATTCTATTTTAATGGATCTTGTTGTAAAGAAGACTTTTGACTTACATCCTAAATGTAAACATCCCCAAATTACTCATCTTCTTTTTGCTGATGATCTCATAATTTTCACAAAGCCAACTCATAGTAATATTCAGAGTATTTTGTCTTCTCTTCAGTTATTTTGTTTCCATTACTGGACTTCAAATAAATCTTTCAAAATCTAATATTCTTGTTGGTGGTTTGTCTCTTTCAAAGAAGAATGATATTATTAATTGCTTTGGACTTCGGGAATTGCCTAAAAATTCTTATTATCTGGGTTTACCAGTTTTAAGCTCTAGAATTTCAAACCAAAATTGTTTGCCTCTTTTTGAAAAAATTATTGAAAGGTTGCGGCTATGGCCTTGTAATATAATTTCATGAGCTGGAAGGCTCACTATTATTCAATCTATTGCTATGTCTATGACTACATATTGGACAAGACATTACATCCTTCCTATCAAGTTGATTAACATGGTTTCAAGTGCTCTTAATAAATTTCTCTGGCACGGTGATCCTTTCTCGAGGAAGATTATACCCATATCTTTTTTCAAACTGTTTGAACCTAAAAAGTATGGTGGTCTTGGTATCACTAATATTTTTCTCTGGAATAAGACAGCTATCTCTGTTTACTTTAATAAATTTTTTACATCTGATAAAAACTTATGGTCTCAATGGGTGAATCGGAATCTTATTGGTAAAAGGAACTTCTGGAATATGAAAATACCACAAAATTGTAGTTGGAGTTGGAGATGTATACTCAAGCTCAGGGAAACTTTCCTACCTTATATACAATGTAATTATGCAGTGATTAAAGGTCTATCTTTTTGGCATTCTCCATGGGCTAAACAGGGTTTGATTTTAAGTTCTCTAGTGGATTATAATCTAAGAAGAAATTCTGGAATCTCAGAGGATACTATAGTTGAGGAATTTATTCATGATGGTACTTTTGTATTACCATATTCCAGCTCCTTTCAGTTAAGAAAATTGTGGAATATCATCACCAGTTATCAATTTACTACTTGTGACAATGCTTTAATTTGGTCAGGTAAGCATAAAAATCATTCTATCAAACTTGTATATCAGTATCTTTGTAAGTGTGATACGGTCTTCCCATGGCATACAAGAATTTGGAATACTGGTTGTTCAGCTAAACAGAATCTGATGTTGTGGAAGGTAATGGCTAATGCTTTGAATACTAAGGACATGCTTTGTAGAATGGGTATTATCTCTGAAGATTTATGTGTTCTCTGTAAATCAGAATCTGAAACTAATACACATTTATTTTTTCAATGTCCTTTTGTTTATCAAATATGGTATAGGCTGTTATCTATGGTGGTTTTTATAAGCCTTCTACTGTTAGTTCTATTGAATGGTTCGATGTATTCAAAGCAACTAGATGGAAGACACGTTCAACTAGGCTTTTGCTTAAGCTTTTAAAGAATTTGATTCATACTGTGTGGACTGAAAGGAATAACAGGATATTTGGTATTGGAATAAAGAACATGTCTCAGATTTATTCTATGATTCATTGCAGCATTTTGAGGGATGTTAGAATTGACAATATTTGAAGACTGATTGCTATTGGGACTGTTTCCATTCAGCTTTAATATTTTGCAGTATACATTGATTCTCAGGTGCATTTTGGGTCTTGTTTACTGCTGCATGCAGTGATTTATGTTTCTGGTCCAGTTCATTTGTTTTTGTTCATAGTTGTTGTTTCTATGTTTGTATATTGGTTATACTTTAGTCAATGTGTTGTCATGAGCTTGGAGTAGTGTGAGTTGTAATAGTTTGTAACTGAACATTAGTTAATAAAAATGAGCCTTTGCTCTTGCTTTTTCAAAAAAAAATAGTATTTGCAAATTTAAAATATATATATAAATGGAACACATATATACAACTGTTGTAAACTTATGCACAAATATATATATATATATATATATATATATATATATATAGGTATGGTACGTATAGTAACAGCTTTAATATATTGTTTAACTAATATATACTAACGTGTATAATAGCAGAGTGCCAAAACCAGGAAACAAAGAGCCTACCTATATATATATATAAATGTAACTTACATTACAAATAAACAAAATATATAAATACTATATTCAACTTTATGTATCTTCATATATTATAAACACTGATATATATACTGATATATACAAACATTATACAAGTATTTATTGTATAAATATGCATATAAAACTCAAAATATATTCATATATATATACATATATATAATATAAACAACGCAAATAACAATGCTTACTGTTTAGTCATTATCATAGAATAGGGGAGGTACGCAAGGGGTTCGAGATGGGTGAGTTGTGCTCGGTAGGTGGCAGACTCAAGCGTGGCTAAGGTGGGTAGGGCTCTGGTCGGAAGGAGGAGTGGTGAGGTGGGTTCTAAATGAGGGGAGGTTGCACGGTGGATCTGGGAGGGAGGAGTGGTCGGGAACGCTAGGCCCGGACTCGGGTCGTCAAGGCAATCTCAGCGTATAGGTCAGGTGGGTGGAGGAATTTGATGTCGACGATGGTGGTGTGATTGCTTTAGGCGAAGGAGTTGATGAGATGGTCGACACTTGGATAAATTTTGTGGTGGTTCGGCTAGGCAATGGTAGTGGAGGCTGGTCGTGTTGAGCCTGCTTCTGCTAGAAGGGTAGAGGGCTTCGGCCAAAACATATGTAGCAGTTTCCCTTTTCTTTCCAAAGGCCGAACAATGAAGATGGATTTTGGGAGGAAGAGAGCAGGGAAGGGGAAGAGCAAATGAAAACAAATGAAAAGCTGCAAGTATATTTAAAATAGAAAAAAAGAACGGCGATAAAACGTACTGAAAAAAATATATGAAGTAGTGGGAAGGCTACAAGCACAAAGATGAATAAGCTAAAAGTTGGATTCAAAAAAATTGAGCTATCAACATAAATGCATTATGTACGTTACATATATTTTGGGACAGAATGACAAATAATAAATTTGAAGTGATGCAAAAAAAAAATAATAGTTGGCCATTGAATCAGCAACAGTTATTAAAGCAATTAATATTTGATTGATTGGATAGCACGTTTCAAATTTGAAAAGGCACGGGAAGTAACGGTTGAAATTTGTGGTACCGATACGACAAACAGTTTATTATATCCACCGCGTACCGGACCTCAAAATATAGAAATAAATATACCGCTGAGATCAGCACGACGAGACGATCAAAATGGTATACAGATATCAGTGGTACGATCAACCTATCAAAAGTCGATAATCGGTACCGATGTATGTTGTTGTTCCGTACGGAAAAATCCAAACGGAGCTAGAAACGTCCGGATTTCGCGAAACCAATTTCGCAGTCTGATTCAGAGTGTTCTAAACAAAAAATTTCATGTTGACATATTTAGATTATGGAAAACTTTTAAATTCAACTGTTACTAACTGATTTAAACTGAAATAGAATTACACAATAAAATAAACTTCCACGCTATCTGATGAAACTTTAGCAGTTGCTATGTTTAATTAGACGTATTCGAAATATTAAATTTATATTTCCAAATACAAGTATTTAAAATTTCACAAAATTTCAGTTAAATATATTATCAAAACAAATAAAAAAATTTAAAAATTTTCTGGTCGTTACAACTGATTTAATAAAAGAGTGAAATCAAGATAAATTAATTAATTGGAATTTTAAATTATAATTAATGTGTAAAATTGACAAAAATCCAATATAATTGAAATATAATAGTTAATACAAATAAAAGATAGAAATTGTAGCATATTTGTGAAATAAGATATCAACAAATGGTAATCATGTTATTAGAGTAATAATTGATTGAATAAAAAGAATGACAATCGAACTTAATCAATTTATTAGAATTAAATTTTAATTAATTGGATTAATTGCAGTGGAAACTGAACACTATATTTTGGAAATTAATTAACACTGAAATTTTAGGTAACCTTGTTTTAATTTATTGAAATGTCTATGAAATCAAAGATGATAAAAATGGTTAGTTAATTAAATTTGAATTGAGTGATTTAATTAATTTAATATTAATTTATTTAATTAATGTAAAAATATCCATTTTGTCTATTGTCTCGGATATCGACGAAACCAGTTTCATCGGATCCGTAACATGAATTATTATAGGATTTCAAGTGTCGTAGTGATCGAACTTGTCGTTTGATTGTACGAACTTGAAACACGTAGAAATTAATTTGAGGAATTTAATTAAAATAATTTGATTTTTAAATGATATCTTCCGAATACAATCGAACCAAGCCTCGAGACTAGTTCCATTGTGTTCAGAATATGGGTAAAATATTTAAAATGCCAGGCGCACGCCTCATTGGAGTTCGAACTGTTTTGGATCTCACTCTATAAATAAGCACTCGAAACAAGGAAAAATAGTATTAAAATATTTCTAGAAACCCTAATTTTCTTTGGCCGCCGTTTTCAATACTTCAATGGCCGAAAATTCCTTTGCTTTCCTCCTTGATTCCTCCTTATCCGTTCGGCGAAATAAAAATCTTCCAAAGGGAAAGTTGTAGATCACGACATGCTCTTCGCATCCAATGGTTGATTCGTGCCGAAACATATCAGATTTCCCAAAACCTAACTTTGAAGTGGGCGTGTTTTTTAGGTTTTCACGGCGTATGGCTGCGTCGGAGGGGACGTGCCTGCAAACGGAGGTAGAGTCAGCTTTGGTGATCGTCGTGACGGGTTTTGATTGACCTCTGCTCGCTTTTGATGACGTGCGTGTATATGTGATCGTGCGCGTATGTTGGGTTCTCGGTGCGTGATGATGAACGAAGAGGAGTGGTAACGTTATATTTTTTTATCTAAGTCTTGTAAATTCAATTTTAATTATATGAATGTTTAAAAATTCATATCTTTTACGTTTGAGGTCGGATTTACGTGCGATTTATTTTGCCGAGATCATATTGAAATTCCGGGTATTTTGACGTTGGTTTGGATGAATTCAGAGATAGTTTGGATTTTAGGCCTAAATTTGATTTTAATTCGATTTAAATCGAAGGTGAGTGATTTGACCCATTCACAACTTCTAAATTTTTTTTAGTTAGTTAAATTAAATTTATGATGTGATTAGGAATTTATTTATGGCTGTTTGATATTTTTAAATTGCTAGTCCTGTTAATTTGTATTATTTTGAATAAAATTATTATTTAATTTATTATTGAATTTAAATTTTCCAGTTAATTACATGTAAATAATAATCTGTTAATTGTTGATATTTATTGGTTGCATTGTATGATGATTATGATGGATGTTGGATGATTGGATGTTATGTTTGATTTATATATTTTATCACTCAGCAAGTTCCGTTAGATATTGTCAAGAAAATCACTATGGGTTGAAATGATATATACCCGAACAATATATAGATTAGGGAAAAATCGTTATGGGTTGAAATGATAGACTCGAGCGATTATATGGATTTTATATTAACTCGGGATTGCAGATTGAAATGATATATATCCGTAAATATAAAATAATTGTGAGTTGAAATGATAAATATCCGTATCACTTGACCAAAGGGTAGAGAATTGTATACGGACACCGAGTTGGTTAAATTAAATTATTTTAAAACCCTTAATTTTTTAATTGAATTGAGTGATATTTTGAAATAAGAATTTGATTTATATAAATTGAATTATTATTGAAATTCGAGTTTATGCTAAAATTTGAATTGTTTACAAGAATTGTTTAAAGGAATAAAAATTGAAATCTTAAAGCTGATTTTGAAGTATAATGGAAAATTATCGAAATTGAGTTATTAAAATTGTTTGAAATATAGCTTTGAAATATATTAAAATTGGAGTAATTTAAATTGATATTTTAAAACATGGATTGGATGCGATATTGAATTAAATACTTTATTGAGAATTTGAATTGGAAAATTTGAAATTGGGCTGTGGAAATTGAAATGTTCCTAATGAGTTGGAATGAAATAAATAGTTTAAATCGATATAAACTTCAAATTTAGGTTTTAATATAAACTGTTTTAAAAATATATTATTTTTAAAATTCTAAATTTTAAGATTTTCAAATTTTCAAACTATTATAACCTATACTAACTATATTAAACCATTTTAACCTATTTTAAACCATTTAATTTATTTTAAAACCTAATTTACTCATTTAACTTATTTTAAATCCAATTAATCTATTTTAAAGCTATTTAGTATATTTTAATTATATTTAATCTATTTAACTATCTTAAATCAACTTAAAAGTATTTTTAACCTATAATTAAACTATTTTTGAGTATTTTAACTATTTATAACTATTTAAACTATTTTCTAAATTTCCAGACTAAGTGAAGTGGAAGCGTATATATTCAAATTCATTGGTTTAAAAGCAAATACTGTTAAATGATGTTACACCCTAAGTTGGGATTTAAATATTATAATTTATTGAATATGATGACTTTGAAGTAAGATTTAACCTATTTGGAAATAAGATTTTTGAAAGAAATTATGATTACGAAAACGATATGATTTCAAATGTGATAAGAATTTGAAGGTGATATAAATTTCAAAAGTGATATGGTTTTGAGAATATGATATTTTGATAAATTGTGATTTGACTCTTGAAATGTAAAAGAACCATCCGGTGTGAAATAAGCGTTTGGTTGTTAAAGAGACCAGGATCAGATATTGTCACTCTCTGCCAATATCGAAAACCACTTTAACAACTATGCACATGGTGGAGATTCCAGAGATGAAGTAGCATGGTTTGGCGAAAAATTTCTGTAAAGGTATGACATGACCTTGACTCTCGGGAGTCAGCTTAGATGTGATTAAAACAGGAGCCATGTCGGGCCAAGTAAGGTCGTACCTTCGATCGGGTACATTTCTTCGATGCCATTCTATTACTTTATGATTGATTTGGTGGCCACCCTTGATTTTGATTTGGGAGTGTGTCCGAGATGGACGGTGGTATCTATTATGCGTTACCACCAGTCCAGATCCGCAATTGGTATATCTACCATGTCATTGCCTCGAGTGCCGTATTCACATGCCCTAGAGCGCCTTCTGCGAGTTTGTGTTGTACCATACCTATGAAGTGCCCTCTGTGTAAATCTCCAGTTTACGGAAGAGCTTACGGTACTGTATAGACTGTGGGAATATATAAAATGTTTCAAGGGGGATATGAGTAATGCCTTAACACTATTTTAATATTTTTACTTTATTGTAGACATATTATAATAGCGTATTGTACTACATAGTAGATAGTTAAACGGATACTTAGAAGATGTGAATATCGAACATCTCTAAAGTTATTGCACCCACGTTAGACACTGGATAGGAGATGTCAAACCCTGCAAATATCTCTGACGCCGTCACATTCATATTTATCGTTGATTTAACTTACATAAGATCTTTTAGTTCCGACTCGAGTGTTTTGCCTTTTCAATTCGCTCGGGTCAGCCTGAGCATTTTAGGGTGGAAGACCTTAATTCTGAAGGACGAAGATGAAGATTTGTACTATTATTATTACAATTTTTCCATTGCATCATGTTGTTCCGCTATATTTATTCATGTATTCATGTTTATGTAACTCTGATGTTTATGTTGTATAGAATAGTCAAATGTATTATAAAACAGCTTCATGAGCTGTTATTTGATTATTATATTTTGTCATTCCGCTGCGAGATTCTGTATTTGTTTTATTTCTTTCTCTTTTTCTTATTTACGCCATAACAATCTGCCCTTAGAATGGTTTGAGTTTGGCATCTATGTCTGCTTAAAACGTCCAACAAGGCAGGTCGTTATACTGTGGAATAGAAGCGCCATAGCCTGGGTCTAGAGAGATCCAATGCACTCAAAGAAGAGGAGGATAAGCTGAAGGATAATGGATTCATCAACGATGCCGAATACCTGGAATGGGCATCAAATCCTGTCTTGGAGAAAAGTCAACTGAGAAGTGGAGGACATGCGTTGACTATTCTGATCTGAATAATGCATTCCCGAAGGACAACTTCCCACTCCTAAGGATTGACCAGTTGGTGGACACAATAACCAGACACAAACTGCTTTCATTCATGGACGCGTACTTTGGATACAATCAGATTCCAATGCATGTACTGGACTAGTAGCACACCGAAACTGGGTCGCCCGTTGTTATATTGCCAAGGTCAGAATTCAGACCTTTGAAGTTGGCGATCTAGTTCTTAAATGGATCTTCCCAGGCCCTAGAAACCTGGGCCCAACATGAGGAGGCCCGTATGCAATAAAACAAAAGCTTAGAGATGGCACTTTCAAGCTAGCAACAGTTGATGGGATCTCACTCTGGAGGGCATGGAATAGCGAGCACTTATGATGCTATTTCACTTAGAAATAAATTTTACATAATTGGATAAACCCTTGTAATAAGACAAAACCTATCATTTCCCGACCTTCATAAATGAAATGGCTTTCTAGATCTATGTCTCTGTCTTTACATAGCTTAAGAGTAGTGAAATAAGACCAACTTGAATAAATTTGCATGTGTATAATGCAGGTATGCAAGTACCTAAAGTTACGTGCCAACCAAACTTCTATGGTTCTGATAGGATCCTCGGATTTTAACCATTCTTTGGCGCCTAGAGATGAATGCCAACTAACTCATGTCATTGATTCGGGGTAGAAGTCTAAACAAAATAGGAAATGATTTGATCATCCGACGAATAACACTTGTCTGTAGGGTTAGGATTCTAAACCAAATAAGATATGATTTGATCGTCCGACGACTAACACTTGTCCTTGATGTGGAGGCAAGAGTATAAAACAAATACGATGTGATTTGACTGTCCACCGACTAACTCTTGTGTTCGATGTAGGGCAGGAGTAAAAGCTAAATAGGACATGATTTGACCATCTGTCAGCTAACTTTTGTAAGAAATGCGGATTAAGGATCTTAAGGCTAGGATAAACACTAAAGGGGGGTGAATAGTATTTTAGAGAATTGTTGAATCTTTTTGAGTTTTTGTTAATTTGAACATAAATGTATGCAATATTCAGACACAGATATGATCACAGAATCAAACACAGATGCAAATATAAAGTAAAAGCAGTAAAGGAAAGAACATACCGGATTTTATACTGGTTCGGAATTACCCTACATCCAGTCCCGCACACAAGTACAGGTTTCCTTTCAAAAACAATCTTTACAATTACACCCTCGATTTCAAGGCAACGAGTTACACCCTTCAGATTCACAATCCTCTGGATAGAGATACTTGATTTCCCGGGCAAAAAGTTCACCCAATTTATTTCCAAGGCTGCAATCACACCTTATCTCGCTTGATTGATTTCCAAGGCCACAATCACACCTTTTCTCGCTAAGTTGATTACAAAAAGCCTATAACTCTGAATAGCACCGAGGATCTTATTGAGATAGTGATAGAAAATCAAACCAGAGATAATCTAGTTAGATTCAATGTTGATTTTAGCAGAGTAATGGTAAGAATATGTATATAGAAATGTGAAAGAAGAAGAGGAGTGAAAAACCAGAAAATCTGTTATATAAATTCGTTGAAAACATCCCCTATTTATAGAAGAACAACAGCCATGTCTATTCGTGAAGAGATATGACGAATAGACGCTTCTTTTGAAATTTAAATTTTGAAACCAAATGACGCTATGTCGACATGGGTTCCTTGGGTATGCCGACATGCCAAAGGAAATTTTGCTTATACATTTTTCTTTGAAAATAACTTCTATCTTATATTAAAACTATTTTAAACTTTATAAATATACTTGTCTATAGTTAAAATACATAAGTAAATATATAGAATAATATATACAAAATTTTACTATAATTTTATGTTTAAATCTAAGTGTAAATTTTTAAAAATATATTATTATTTAAAGATAGTTAAAACTACGGGTAATTTTGAAATTAAAGATTATTTTGAGGCTAAAAGTATTTGAAATCAAGATAGATGTTTTTGATGTTTTTAAAAGGAAGGTTTTGAAAACATTTTGAAAACAAGATATAATTTTGTAAAAATCATTTTGAATAAAAATTAGCGGATACAAAACAATGTTCCACTATATTTTTTGTAGGTTCCATCATACTTAGGGTTCCATCCCTTTAACGGCTCGAAGTGGATTTCATTCCACGAATAAATTGGATTTTAAGATGTCAGTGCTTTTCTAGGAGTTTTAACAAAATTTCTAATTAGAAGATAATTACTTGAAGTCTTGAACTCTTGATAATCTTGATACTCATGAGTCTTCAATCTCGATACCTTGAATCTCTATACTGTACAGTCTTCATTCTTGGTGCATTCATGGTTAAATCATGCATATACATATATATCTAAACTTATACTGTTAGTATTTATATTTTATAATCTATTCTAAGGATGTTGTCATCAAAACCATCATCTCAAGGACTAACAATCTCCCTCTTTTTGATGATGAAAACTTTTTTATAAAATATTACTTCTATCCTAATAACTCCCTCTTAATCTATGCCTAACTATCCTATTTTATATTTCTCCCCCTTTGTCATCAACAAAAAAACTAACTCTAAATATATAACTCCAAACTATATAACTCCCCCTAAATCTAATACTCTATGACATGTGATTATAATGATGGTGTTATCATAAATAATCATCACTTAGATCTAAAACAAAACTTAGCCCTAAACTACTAACTATCCTAACTATCCATATAATAACATATATAAGAACAAAAATTATTAATTAATTATATAGTTATATTTACATTTCGTGGGAAATGTAAGAAAGAACATACAAAAATAGGGAAAAGGAGAAAAGAAACTAATGAATGTCTTTGAAAATGGGAGATCTATGAACCAAACAATTTGGATAGTGGGAACAGAAATTTCCACGTTGTTCGACAAGATTTCCATCTTTTTCAAAGCACACTTCACCAACGCAAATGACTTTGTCGTCATCTTCCGCGTGCTCTTCTTCCATGGGGGCTTCTTCTTCTTCTTCGCTGGCCTCTCGTACTTGATCTTGTAGCGATCCGACTTCCTAACACCAGAAAGTTGCATCGCTAATGAAGAAAGAAAGGGATAGAAGAAGAAAAGAAAGAGAAAGAAGAACACAACAACATCAGAGAACTCACAGCGGAACGAATGAAATATAAGTTATCACATAAAATATTACATAGTATCATATTACATCAGAGTACACAACTTATACAACAGATATTAGACAGTTATAAACATCTTTCTAACTATACAACTCAAGACACAAGATACAGATACCAAACAAACACAGCGGAACCATAATATATCTACACGTGGAAGCCTCCTGCTCCATATCTCCTCCAGAATTCGTCAAGCTAACCTGAATCACTTGACTACTCATACATATATGAGTACCCAAGAGTTTAATAAAACAGAAAATAAACACTCGGGTCAGACAGGGGTCTGGTGTGAGTAAACGAGTTAAAATTGCTTAACTTTAGAAAAACCTTTGAAAAGAAAAGGTATCACGTAAGACTTCCCACACATAAACATGGAAAAGTTTTTACCTTACGCTAACCAAAACATTTGATAGGAAATCCAGTGATATTATAATAGTGCCTAGGGTTTTCAAGTAAATATGAAATAGCTGAAATTGTTACATTATTAAATTCCAGCTACTAGCCACAAAAGTGGGTAATACAAACAAAACCGTAGGGTCTCGTAGGAAGAATGGGTTTCCATCAATGGCAGGGCTACTGGGGTACCACCCGTCACAGTACGTGGCCTAGATCAACGTACCGAGGAGTACACCCGCTCCCCTGCAACACAAGGCCGGAACCATCCCTTACTGGACAGTCCCGAACAAGACCACCCCGTGGTTGGCGCGACCAACCACACACTAAGCCGAAATAGAAAGGGACCTCTAGACAGGGGTAAATCTCACTCTCAAGTGGGGGCTACCCACGAAGCCTTGCTGTACCTCCCCTGTTTTAGCCATTCCCGGTTGATGTGGCTTGAGGCTGCAATTACCTTTATAGAACATATCTATCTTGGAATGATCATTGTCCACCTGATGATGTTATGAAAGCATTCAATCCATACAAGTTCGTTCCAGGTTCGAACGAAACCGAATGCATTATCACGTTACACTCATTTTGGAATCACCCTCAGGGTCAACGACCATAGCCCTTGCACTCTAAATCACCATCTCGAACCTATAAGTACTATTCCGTCAACTCATTACGGAATCACCTCCAGAGTTATACTGACGAATAGTTCTTACACCTCGAGTCTTCACTAAGCTCCACTTGGATTCACGAGCTAACGTTTAATTGGAATCGATGTGGTTTTCGGATTATCCAAATATGGAAACCCGATCCAGGTCTCATCGAAACCAAACGCCATTTTAATGTCCAAGTTGTTTAAGGGTTTTAAACAGTTAAACTTATATTCAGGATGATATAAACAGATAGATGAATCACATTATCACAATAGATAATTCATATCAAACATTCATCTCACAAAGCAGCATACCACATATCAGAGATATCCAAATCATCCAGTATCAACCAATCACCCAATATCAATCAATCATCCAACATTGGTCAATCAATAACAATCCATCATCCATCAACAGAATTGATCAACTCTAAATCAATTGGATTAACCTTAATCCTTCCTTATTTATTCATTCCAAATAAATAAATTAATCATCTCTTAATGATCTTCCTTAATTAATCTTCTTCGATTAATTATCATTTAATTACATTCAAGTAATTATCCTTAACCATATACAGTAATTAACCTTTAATTACTATCATTAATTACAATAATTAATGATCCTTTATTTAATTACATTAATTAATCAATTATAATTAATTACATTAAACTTCAATTAATTACAATTAATTAATCACACTTAAATTTATTACTTTTATTAATCAACCCTTATTAATTCATTAATTACATTAACTAATGATCCTTATTAATTAATAATTCTCTTAATTAATTAACTTATAATTAATCATCTCATTAATCATAAACAGTAATTAATAACCTATAATTATCATCTTAATTAATTATATTAACCCTTGATTAATTAATCTAATTAATTAATCTTTAATTACTCCATTAAGTAATTATTATTCAATTTAAATTAATAAATAAATCCTTAATTAATTATTTTATTAATTAATTACAAATTTAATTAATTACCCTTAGTAATTAATCTTAAAATAAATCACATTCATTAATTAATTAATCATATAAATTAATTAAGTAATTAACCCTTAATTACTTAACAAGTAATTATCTTCTAATTACCTTCATAGGTGATTACTCTTTAATTAATTGCTTAACAAGTAGTTAATCCCATCATTAAATAATCTTAATTTCATTAATTAATTACTCCGTAATTAATTAACTTCAACAATTACACAAATCAGTTCCTAGATTAATAACATCTAGTGATTATCCAATAATCACTCCAACTTTAATTACTCCCATAAGTAACCTCTATTAGTTACTTCCATAAGTAATTATTCCTTACTTAATTACATTCAATAATTAACCATTGATTACTTCATTAAGTAATCACACTTAATTAATCCATAATTAAGTGATTATTTAAAATTATACAAAAAATTAACTAATTATTTAAAAGTAATTAAATAGTTAATTAACTTCTGATATTTCAAAATCCTTAATTAATTAAGAAATCTAAGTATTCTTAAGTTAATTATCCAAATAATTAACCTTATTTATCTTTAAAAATGAATTATTCAAATTTCAATAACTTAAAATCAAATTATTCTATTTGGATTTCAAAATTATAATAATAACCATATTTGAAAATAAGGCTTTTAGAATCAAATTTAAAATTTAAAACACTTCTTTAAATTGAAGTTCAAAATCTACTTAAATAATTTCTTTCAAATTCAAACTTCTTAACAATTTAAATTTAAAATAAATTCAATTAGTTTTTGCTTTCAAGGAAATCATTTAAAACATTTTCAATTTTGAAAATAAATTGAATCATTTATAAAGTTTGATTTAACTTTATTTCTAAACGACAAGTTTTAAATCTTGTTTTCTTTTATCAAACTCAAGCTTGATTTCATTTTTATCTACAACAAGTTAAATCTGAAACTACTTTATTAAATTTTACAGAACTAACATTATACAGTACATACAAAAACACCACAATCCTAAAACTCGAGACAATCTCGACAACATCACGCGTCTTTGCCGAAGCAACCTAGCACCTCCCCTCTTCGAGTCGAACCAGAGAAAACACAAGCTCGACTTCGAGATAACCTTCTTCCCCAACTCAAAATCCCTAGCTCCCCATTCTAGTGCACAAGCAAAATCTCGTGCACGTGCCCCATCAACTACGGCCGAATTTGGTCATGGCGACCATAGACGTCGGCCACACTAATGCTCCCAAACCCCAAACCAAACCCAGATTCCAGCATATATCATCGAATCGAAATTTCGTACTCGAGCACGAAAACTGCAGACACACTCGACACAAAACCGCTCGCCGCCATCAACTCCCACGCCGTTGACCATCGCCGACCCCACCATCGAAGCGCCACATCCCCGAGCATCGTCCCCTAAAGAAGTGATCAAACCCGAACCCTTATCCCCGTCTCAAATTCCTCGACAATTAAGACAACCAAAACTCAATACTAAACCCTAGTTCGATCGATTACGAACAAATTACTCATTGGAAAAATTCGAAAGTATTTTTCCCCTAATCCTTGATCCATAAACAAGCTTCGAACAAAATTACAGCTGCAACCATCATGTTGTTCTTCGACAATTCACCAAAACAACCCAAATGTTCAAACCCCAAATTCTCACTAATTACACAATTAAAAATTATGATATAAGCACTAAAAATCATAATTTTCCAATTGTAATCCAATTATAAAATCAAAACTAGAATTTGAATTCATAACAAATTTCCCAAATTTGATTTTTTACTGTAATTTGAAAAATATGAGTTAATCATTCATTTTAAAATCCTATAACTATTTTTAGATGATAAATTACATGATTACAACCAACTTCCATTTACAAATCAAAGTCCAGTTCGTGTTCAAAATCAAGTTATTGAAATTATTATAGGATTTGGAACTGTTTTATAAACACAGTAACAATTTAAAATTTTTACAGGCATTCAATACATCCAATTCAACATGCATTCAATTTAAAACAAATATTTCATGATATCATCACAAAATCAAGATGAATCTAGAATCAAACGATTTTAAAATTCCATTTACTCACCTGAAATATTGCAGAGCAGTTTTGATTCCAGGCTTTTGAACATCTTTAAATTTGAAAAAAAGGTGCTTTGATTTTGCTGAGTAATTGAATGCATGCTTCCAATTTGATGTTGAACTGCAAGTTACTTGCTGTTGATCATTATTCCTTGAATTGCAGGTTGCATTTGTAGCTTTAATTGTTGATTTTAAACTGCTGAACTAATGTTGAAATTTTTCTGAGTAGCTCATCCATTGCATTACAGGTTGATACAAATGTTGATTTGCAATTTGAAGTTTGCAGATATTAGTTTTCAGATTATACTTTGCTTTTGGGTTTTGATTTTGCAGATTTGAAAAAAATTTACTGGTTTGAGTTAAGGAAAGTGAACAAAGAAAATGAAAGTGTTATGAAAGAAACTTGTTTTCTTCTAAAAAAATATTTATTAAAAATTAAAATGAAAATAATGCCACTTGTTTGATAACTTACATTTGTCACTTAATACTTAATTTCTTTACAAGTGTTTATGAGAGGATTAACATGTTTACACATGTTTTAAGTGTTTTTAATCAAATTTTTATTTAATTTAAAATGTAATATAAGCTTAATTATTTAAATTACTTTATAAATGAACACTTATGTATGAATATACAAGTTACATCTCTTAAAGAAAATTATTATGAAACTAGTTATAATATAAATACACATCTATAACCATTTTATTTTAAACATTTTTAAAAGAAAGACAAAATAAACTTTGATTAAATCCTCTTTAACTATCATATTTAAAAATAAATAACTATCTTATATTTTTAAAACAATTGAATTAATCTAAAATTATCTTTAGAAAAATATAAATTAAACAAAGTTTTAAATTACAATTCATAAATTATAAATTAAATTAAATTTCAAAACAACTCAAATTATAACATATACACACATATATTACAATTTGAAAATTCAATGTTTATTTAAAACAAAAGATATTCTATTCACAATATATATCAAATATATATTATAAACAGAATAAAATTTTATTAGATTTAACAAATAATTCTTATCAATTTTAAATTGTTAAAAAGATATTGATCACAATTACCAGATTAAATATTTAATAACTTTTAAAAGATTAAATTCACCAATTTAAATTAAAATTATAAAGAAAAATTATCAAACCAGTTAAACTATTAATACAGATTATTAAATTGATATTGCCTAAAATTCCGGGTCGCTACAATCCTCCCCTCTTAAAAGAATTTCGTCCCCGAAATTTAAAAGCAAAGGTAATTTAATAACCCAGCAAAGATTTCAATTTCAAACAGCAAAGCATTCCTACCATCCAGTTGCTAACATCCATAGCAATCAATCAAACAAATAAACTTAACTAATTATTCTGACACAAATCAGAATAAATCTTACTAACACTATCTCGAGTTTTCTAGGTATAAATCACCGGACTCACTCTACAAAAGCTAAACAAACTACACCACCAAAATCCAGAGCTCAACTCATCTCTAGATCCATCAATATGAACAGAACATCAGACTATACTCAAGTCTAGCTCAACTTCCAAAATCCAACTGGACTGCAGATTTAACAACCAATGATGAATCATACACGTACTCCCTCAGAGATACGTGAAATACAATGAATTCCAACTATCCAAACTGGAAATTCAATCTTATCTTATCAAAAACACAGATAAGAAATCCCAAATGTCTCAGAACTAACCATCCAATTAGTGCTTTCTTAACCAGAGAAATCTTAACAACAATGAAGTCTCCAACTTCGAATTCCAAACTTCTTATCTCATATCTGCATAACTCGACAGACAATCCTGGGCTACCAATCTTCTTCCAGACCAGCTCAACTTATGCTGATGCTTCCAGAAACAACTAGATCAAAGCAAACTAGTTTCGGGATCCTATCCAACAGAAAAGTCTTCCAAAATCCGTCGAAATCCAGAACACAAGCTCTACTTCCCATGCAATAGCAAACTGAACTTACTTCCTTCCTTGCACAGTTGCTACTTCGCTTCTGCTGCACAACTCTGATTCTGAAATAGATGAGAATACTGTTGATGAACACGAATACAAACTTATCCAATATATCCGGAAAACTTTGTTCATCAAATCCATAAAATCTGAGTGACCCATCAGACTCGGTCACACAACCTTACTACAGAATCCAAACTCAAAAATTAGATCTAACCAATCCAAATTCCAAAAAATATTTCTGAGCTGCTATACCAACTCTTCCTTCTACAAGAACCATCCAACTTCCAGGCTAACTACCAGTATCGCTTCTGGAACCAAAACAATATGGAACTCAACTCCAGATGCAGACAGACTTCTGATTACCTCAGTAGCTCCTAATTCCACATGAGAATCCTCAACTTCAAACAAAAGATTGCTCAAGAAAATTCCCAAATTAATCGCAAGTCACTTTTGCGATCCAACCTAATTCGGATTCCAAAGAAACTGTCCTCTCTTTACCAATTAGAACGGCCTTAAGCTTTTCCAAACAAAGTTAACCTTCAAGAAAACTTCCACCAACTGCCCGGACTGTTGAAAGAAGAACTACCAAGACTCCTGAACCATCGGAGAAACAACCACACTACTGCTGCTTCCAAACTCTACCTCAATGATACTGCAAAGCTAAAAGACCTTCTCGACAGCACATCAAACACTTTGAGTTGCACTGCTCCACAGCTAACCAAAGACTTCTAATCCAAAGGCTCCTCAAAAACCAAAATAATCAACAAACCACGTAATAAACCTTCGAGATGGCAGACAACCTCTCAAGAAACTCACGCTCCAAACCTAGCATCCCATCTCGCTCTCCTTAAGAAATGACAAATGAGACCATGCCAAAGCGAAACAACTTATAGACCTTAGTCTCATATTCCAGAACAGTAGACCTCCTTACTAGAGATCCAGACAACTTCTACACAGACGAATCTTCCCTGTGGCAGGTAAAACTGCTCCTCAACTACTTCTAAAGCTGCTTCAAGAGAAAACATCTTCTAAAATATCCAGGGATACTGCATCTCATCACACAGTTATTAAAATACCATCACTTACTTCTGCACTTCCAACAGATCCAAACTCACACTTCCAAGTTAAACTCCAAATCTTTAAAAAAAATTCCTTCAGATATCAGAGAAATCCTTACTCCAAACTACAAATCTCACTCAAGACCGGTATTAGGTCTACAGTCTCAACAATATACTTCCAACCTCAAACATATGGACCTCTTCCATCAGTGGTAGTCGTGTTACACACACACACCACTACTCCATCTACCTCTAAAATTTATGTTGGAAAATCCGAACAGTTAACCCAACAGATCAGGTGTGTGTGTGTGTGTGTGTATAGTTATATATAAAAATACAAGCACGCTCTCTCAAGAAAGACACCACTCCAGAGCCTAGGTATTCACTCAACCTAATGCTCTGATACCAACTGTAGCGACCCGACTTGCTAACACCAGAAAGTCACATCACTAATGAAGAAAGAAAGGGATGGAAGAAGAAAAGAAAGAGAAAGAAGAACACAACAACATCAGAGAACTCACAGCGGAACGAATGAAATATAAGTTATCACATAAAATATTACACAGTATCATATTACATCAGAGTACACAACTTATACAATAGAAATTAGACAGTTATAAACATCTGTCTAACTATACAACTCAAGATACAAGATACAGAGACCAAACAAACACAGCAGAACCATAATATATCTACACGTGGAAGGCTCTTGCTCCATATCTCCTCTAGAATTCGTCGAGCTAACCTAAATTACTTGACTACTCATACATAATATGAGTACCCAAGAGTTTAATAAAACAGAAAATAAACACTCGGGTCAGACAGGTGTCTGGTGTGAGTAAACGGGTTAAAATTGCTTAACTTTAGAAAAACCTTTGAAAAGAAAATGTATCATGTAAGACTTCCCACGCATAAACATGGAAAAGTTTTTACCTTGCGCTAACCAAAACATTTGATAGGAAATCCAGTGATATTATAATAGTGTCTATGGTTTTCAAATAAATATGAAATAGCCGAAATTGTTACATTATTAAATTCCAGCTACTGGCCACAAAAGTGGGTAATACAAACAAAACCGTAGGGTCTCGTAGGAAGAATGGGCTTCCATCAATGGCAGGGCTACTTGGGTACCGCCCGTCACAGTACGTGGCCTAGATCAACGTACCGAGGAGTACGCCCGCTCCCTTGCAACACAAGGCCGGAACCATCCCTTACTGGACAGTCCCGAACAAGACCACCCCGTGGTTGGCGTGACCAACCACACACTAAGCCGAAATAGAAAGGGACCTCTAGACATGGGTAAATCTCACTCTCAAGTGGGGGCTAACCACGAAGCCTTGCTGCACCTCCCCTGTTTTAGCCATTCCGGTTGATGAGGCTTGAGGCTGCGATTACCTTTATAGAACATATCTATCTTAGAATGCTCATCGTCCACCTAATGATGTTCTAAAAGCATTCAATCCATACAAGTTCGTTTCGGGTTCGAAAGAAACCGAAGGCACTATCTCGTTACACTCATTTTAGAATCACCCTCAGAGTCAACGACCATAGCCCTTGCACTCTAAATCACCATCTCGAACCTATAAGTACTATTCCGTCAACTCATTACGGAATCACCCCCAGAGTTATACTGACGAATTGTTCTTACACCTCGAGTCTTCACTAAGCTCCACTTGGATTCACGAGCTAACGTTTAATTGGAATCGATGTGGTTTTCGGATTATCCAAATATGGAAACCCGATCTAGGTCTCATCGAAACCAAACGCCATTTTAATGTCCAAGTTGTTTAAGGGTTTTAAACAGTTAAACTTATATTCAGGATGATATAAACAGATAGATGAATCACATTATCACAATAGATAATTCATATCAAACATTCATCTCACAAAGCAGCATACCACATATCAGAGATATCCAAATCATCCAGTATCAACCAATCACCCAATATCAATCAATCATCCAACTTCGATCAATCAATAACAATCCATCATCCATCAACAGAATTGATCAACTCTAAATCAATTGGATTAACCTTAATCCTTCCTTATTTATTCATTCCAAATAAATAATTAATCATCTCTTAATGATCTTCCTTAATTAATCTTCTTCGATTAATTATCATTTAATTACATTCAAGTAATTATCCTTAACCATATACAGTAATTAACCTTTAATTACTATCATTAATTACAATAATTAATGATCCTTTATTTAATTACATTAATTAATCAATTATAATTAATTACATTAAACTTCAATTAATTACAATTAATTAATCACACTTAAATTTATTACTTTATTAATCAACCCTGATTAATTCATTAATTACATAAACTAATGATCCTTATTAATTAATAATTCTCTTAATTAATTAACTTATATAATTAATCATCTCATTAATCATAAACAGTAATTAATAACTTATAATTACTTATCTTAATTAATTATCATCTTAATTAGGTATATTAGCCCTTGATTAATTAATCTAATTAATTAATCTTTAATTATTTCATTAAGTAATTATTATTCAATTTAAATTAATAAATAAATCATTAATTAATTATTTTATTAATTAATTACAAATTTAATTAACTACCCTTAGTAATTAATCTTAAAATTAATCACATTCATTAATTAATTAATCATATAAATTAATTAACTAAATTAATTAAGTAATTAACCCTTAATTACTTAACGAGTAATTATCTTCTAATTACCTTCATAGGTGATTACTCTTTAATTAATTACTTAACAAGTGGTTAATCCCATCATTAAATAATCTTTAATTTCATTAATTAATTACTCCATAATTAATTAACTTCAACAATTACATAAATCAATTCCCAGATTAATAACATTTAGTGATTATCCAATAATCACTCCAACATTAATTACTCCCATGAGTAACCTCTATTAGATACTTGCATAAGTAATTATTCCTTACTTAATTACATTCAATAATTAACCATTGATTACTTCATTAAGTAATCACACTTAATTAATCCATAATTAAGTGATTATTTAAAATTATACAAACAATTAACTAATTATTTAAAATTAATTAAATAATTAATTAACTTCTGATATTTCAAAATCGTTAATCTTAATTAAACCCTTTACATATTAACAAACCATATTAAATAAGTATTCTTAAGTTAATTATCCAAATAATTAACCTTATTTATATTTAAAAATAAATGATTCAAATTTCAATAACTTAAAATCAAATTATTCTATTTGGATTTCAAAATTATAATAATAACCACATTTGAAAATAAGGCTTTTAGAATCAAATTTAAACTTTAAAACACTTCTTTAAATTGAAGTTCAAAATCTACTTAGATAATTTCTTTCAAATTCAAACTTCTTAACAATTTAAATTTAAAATAAATTCAATTATTCTTTGCTTTCAAGGAAATCATTTAAAACATTTTAAATTTTGAAAATAAATTGAATCATTTATAAAGTTTGATTTAACTTTATTTCTAAACGACAAGTTTTAAATCTTGTTTTCTTTTATCAAACTCAAACTTGATTTCATTTTTATCTACAACAAGTTAAATCTGAAACTACTTTATTAAATTTTACAGAACTAACATTATACAGTACATACAAAAACACCACAACCCTAAAACTCGAGAAAATCTCGGCAACATCACGCGTCTTTCCCGAAGCAACCTAGCACCTCCCCTCTTCGAGTCGAACCAGAGAAAACACGAGCTCGACTTCGAGATAACCTTCTTCCCCAACTCAAAATCCCCAGCTCCCCATTCCAGCGCACAAGCAAAATCTCGTGCACGTGCCCCATCAACTACGGTCGAATTTGGTCGTGGCGACCATCGACGTCGGCGACACTAATGCTCCCGAACCCCAGACCAAACCCAGATTCCAGCATATATCATCGAATCAAAATTTCGTACTCGAGCACGAAAACTGCAGAAACACTCGACACAAAACCACTTGCCACCGTCAACTCCCACGCCATTGACCATCGCCGACCCTACCATCGAAGCGCCACATCCCCGAGCATCGTCCCCTAAAGAAGTGATCAAACCCGAACCCTTATCCCCGTCTCAAATTCCTCGGCAACTAAGACAACCAAAACTCAATACTAAACCCTAGTTCGATCGATTACGATCAAATTACTCATTGGAAAAATTCGAAAGTATTTTTCCCATAATCCTTGATCCATAAACAAGCTTCGAACAAAATTACAGCTGCAACCATCATGTTGTTCTTTGACAATTCACCAAAACAACCCAAATGTTCAAACCCCAAATTCTCACTAATTACACAATTAAAAATTATGATACAAGCACTAAAAATCATAATTTTCCAATTATAATCCAATTATAAAATCAAAACTAGAATTTGAATTCATAAAATTTTTCCCAAATTTGATTTTTTACTGTAATTTGAAAAATATGAGTTAATCATTCATTTTAAAATCCTATAACTATTTTTAGATGATAAATTACATGATTACAACCAACTTCCATTTACAAATCAAAGTCCAGTTCGTGTTCAAAATCAAGTTATTGAAATTATTATAGGATTTGGAACTGTTTTATAAACACGGTAACAATTCTAAATTTTTACAGGCATTTAATACACCCAATTCAACATGCATTCAATTTAAAACAAATATTTCATATAATCATCATGATATCATCACAAAATCAAGATGAATCTAGAATCAAACTGTTTTAAAATTCCATTTACTCGCCTGAAATATTGCAGAGCAGTTTTGATTCCAGACTTTTGAACATCTTTAAATTTGAAAAAAAGGTGCTTTGATTTTGCTGAGTAATTGAATGCATGCTTCCAATTTGATGTTGTACTGCAAGTTACTTGCTGTTGATCATTATTCCTTGAATTGCAGGTTGCATTTGTAGCTTTAATTGTTGATTTTAAACTGCTGAACTAATGTTGACATTGTTCTGAGTAGCTCATCCATTTGCATTACAGGTTGATACAAATGTTGATTTGCAGTTTGAAGTTTGCAGATATAAGTTTTCATATTATACTTTGCTTTTGGATTTTGATTTTGCAGATTAGAAATTTTTTTACTGGTTTCAGTTAAGGAAAGTGAACAAAGAAAATGAAAGTGTTATGAAAGAAACTTCTTTTCTTCTACAAAAAATATTTATTAAAAATTAAAATGAAAACAATGCCACTTGTTTGATAACTTACATTTGTCGCTTAATACTTAATTTCTTTACAAGTGTTTATGAGAGGATTAACATGTTTACACATGTTTTAAGTGTTTTTAATCAGATTTTTATTTAATTTAAAATGTAATGTAATCTTAATTATTTAAGTTACTTTATAAATGAATACTTATGTATGAATATACAAGTTAAATCTTTTAAAGAAAATTATTTTGAAACTAGTTATAATATAAATATACATCTATAACCATTTTATTTTAAACATTTTTAAAAGAAAGACAAAATAAACTTGTATTAAATCATCTTTAACTATCATATTTGAAAATAAATAACTATCTTATATTTTTAAAACAATTGAATTAATCTAAAATTATCTTCAGAAAAATATAAATTAAACAAAGCTTTAAATTACAATTCATACATTATAAATTATCAATAAATTAAATTTCAAAAAAACTCAAATTATAACATATACACATATATATTACAATTTGAAAATTCAATGTTTATTTAAAACAAAATATATTCTATTCATAATATATATCAAATATATATATATTATAAACAGAATAAAATTTTATTAGCTTTGACAAATAATTCTTATCAATTTTAAATTGTTAAAAAGATATTGATCACAATTACCAGATTAAATATTTGTTAACTTTTAAAAGATTAAATTCACCAATTTAAATTAAAATTATAAAGAAAAATTATCAAACCAGTTAAATTATTAATACAGATTATTAAATTGATATTGCCTAAAATTCTGGGTCGTTACAATCTTCTGAAGAGTCTTTATTAATCAAGATCGATTTAACGTGATTGTCCATTAGAAATTTTTGTAAATTCCTAATGATTTTTCCTTGACTCTCTTGTTCTTTGGCCATTCGAAGTTGCATCACTTGGATTTCAGTCATTAACTGAAGTGAATCCTTCAGAGAATCCTCCATATTCGTCACACGAGAGAGCGTTGTTCGTAGAAACGGTCCAGAAGTAGGAGAAAGGAAAGAAAAGGTTGAATTTTTGTTTCATTTTGAAGAGGAGGCCATTGATTATTTGATTTGAGAGGATAGAACAAAGAGGTTACAGAAAGAATAAACAAAATTTCGAAAATGAAAAGAATATATAACCAATTATTTTGAATTTTGGTGGGGAAAAAATTAAAAAAAAAAACGTTATATGTCGACATGGGTTGAGGGAGTATGTCGACATGGTCCTTTAAATTTTTATCAATTGATTTATTTTGATTTAATTTTTAATTATACTTTGTTATTTAACAAATACCTAATTCTCTTTTAAATTTAGTAAATATAGATTCATTTAATGGTTTTGTTAATATATCAGTAATTTGATTCTAGGAATTAATATAATCTAGAGTACTTACTTCCTTATTTATATTATCTCTGAGAAAATGATGTCTTATATCAATATGTTTAGTTCGAGCATGTTGAGTATTATTTTTGGATAAATTTATCGCACTAGTATTATCACAATAAATTGGTGATTTTGAAAATTTTAAACCATAATCTTTTAAAGTTTGTTGCATATATATTACTTGAGAATAAGCCAAAGCAGCAGAAATATATTCTGCTTCAGTTCTTGATAAAGAAACTGTGTTTTGCTTTTTACTAAATCAGGAAATCAAAGAATGCCCAAAAAGTGACAAGTTCCACTTGTACTTTTTCGGTCTGATTTACAACCAGCATAATCAGCATCACAGTAAGATATTAAGTCAAAAGAATTATTTTTAAGGTAAAATAAGCCATAGTCAGAAGTGTGTTTAACATATCTTATGATACATTTTACGGCTTTTAAGTGGGTCTCTTTAGGTTGGGATTGATATCTTGCACAGAGACAAACACTATGCATGATATTAGGTCTACTAGCAGTCATATAGAGTAGTGATCCAATCATTCCTCTATATAACTTTTGATCTACATCTTTCGAGAGATCTTCTTTACTAAGGTACTCATTGGTTTCCATGGGAGTGGATTTTCCACTCGCAATAGTCAAATCAAATTTATTAATTAGGTCTTTAGCATATTCTTCTTAACTAATAAAGATACCATTATCCAATTATTTTATTTGTAATCCTAAAAAGAAGTTTAATTCACCCATATGACTCATCTCAAACTCTTTTGTCATTATTTCAGAAAATTCTTTATGCATTTCAAAGTTAGTTGATCCAAAAAAGATATCATCTATGTAAACTTGTACTAGTTGAATATCATTTTTATTTCTTTTAATAAAAAGAGTATTATCTACTTTACCGATTTCGAAATTTGATTGTAATAAGTAAGATCTTAGTCTATCATACCAGGCTCTAGGAGCTTGTTTTAGACCATATAAAGCTTTCTTAAGTTTGTAACATGATTTGGTAATTTTTCATTTTCAAAAAGTGGTGGTTATTCAACATATACTTCATCTTCTACAAATCCATTTAAAAAGGAACTTTTAACATCCATTTGATATAGTTTAAAATTATTATGATTTCTGAGAGCAAGTAAAATCTTAATGGCTTCTAATCTTGCTACGGGAGCAAAGGTTTCATCAAAATCTATTCCTTCTTCTTGACAAAAACCTTGAGCGACTAATCAGGCTTTATTTCTAACTACCTCTCCTTGTTCATTCATTTTATTTTTATAAACCCATTTAATTCCAATTATAGTTTTATCCTCAGGTCTAGGAACAAGTTCCCAGCATTATTTCTAGTGAATTGATTTAATTCTTCTTGCATGGCCAAAATTCATGAATCATCAGTTGATGCTTCTTTTGGATTTTTGGGCTCAATAGTTGATATAAAAGCTATATTACTCATTTGACTTAGTTGATTTCTAGTTTTAACAACAGATTTCATAGCTTCTAGTATGTTTTCAATAGGGTGATCTTGTAAAAGTTTAGTCCTTTTATTAGGATGATTAATTTCATAATAAGTTTCAGTTGACTCTTGATTTTGAGTGATTAAATCCTCTTCATCATTTGTATCTTCAAATTTTTTAAAACTTTCATCGAACGAAACATGCATTGTTTCTTCGATGGTGTTAGTTCTTAAATTAAATACTATGTATGCTTTACTTTTATTAGAATATCCGATAAAGATACCTTTGTCGGATTTAGGATCAAATTTATCTAAGTTATCTTTGGTATTTAAAATAAAACATTTACTTCCAAAAATTCTAAAACAATATACTTTAGGTTTCTTTCTATGAAGAAGTTCATAAGATGTCTTATCAGTTAAAGGTCTAATTAAAATTCTATTTGAAATATAACAGGCGGTAGCAACTGCTTCTGCCTTAAAATACTTTGGTAAATTACTATCTGAAAGCATGGTTCTCGCACACTCTTGAATCATCTTATTTTTACGTTCTACTACCCCGTTTTGTTGTGGAGTTCTTGGAAATGAAAAATTATGAGTTATTCTCTTTTTATTGCAGAATTCCTCAAACTTTTTATTTTCAAATTCACCACCGTGATCACTATGAATGTTTATAATCTTTAGAGAAATATGATTTTGAATCCTTTTTGTAAAGTTTTTAAAACATTCAAAAGTATCACTTTTATGTTTCAAAAATATTGTCCATGTAAATCTAGAATATTCATCTACAATTACAAAAACATATTTACTATGATTTATTGACAGAATTTGAAATGGACCAAATAAATCAAGGTGAAGTAAGTCAAGAGGTTTTGAAGTTGAAATCATATCTTTTAATTTAAACGAACTTTTTCTAAGTTTTCCTAATTGACATGCATCACATAGACTATCTACTTTAAAATTCATTTTAGGGAGACCTCTTACTAGATCATGTTTTGGTAGTCTAGATAAGATTTTGAAATTCAAATGCCCAAATCTCTTATGCTAAATCCAAGGGTCACTTGTATCTGCCAAAAGACACAAGTTATCATTTGAAACTTTCATACTAAGAATATAAATATTCTTTTTCCTGATTCCCTCAAATATTATGGTTGAATTATTATCTTCAATGTGACACTTATCTTTTTCAAATTTAATTTTATATCCTTTATCACAGAGTTGACTTATACTTAGCAGATTATGTTTCAGATTCTTAACTAGCAAAACATTAGTAATAATAGGAGTTTCAGAGTCACCGACTTTGTCGATACTAATCACATATCCTTTTGAGTTGTCTCCGAAGTTAACCGGTTCTCCATATTTGTATATTATATCATTCAACGTTTCTGGATTGTCAGTCATATGTCCAAAACATCCACTATTGAGTATCCATTTGTTCTTTTTTATCTGCACAATTTGCCCATTGTGGATTGATTCCTCAATTCCCATAAAGCATGTTTTCTGCACATCAAATAATTTTGGTAGACAACTTGAATTTGAACATTGATTATATGCAGACTCATGAGACAACGATGATCTGAATATTTCTAAACTAGTATTAACTAATATAGCCATTAAAAAAAATTCAAAAATCAGATTATGAAACTTTGAAAACCTCGCTCTGATACCAAATGTGAGAAATGCGGATTAAGGATCTTAAGGCTAGGATAAACACTAGAGGGGGGTGAATAGTGTTTTAGAGAATTCTTGAATTTTTTTGAGTTTTTGTTAATTTGAAAACAAATGTATGCAATATTCAGGCACAGATATGATCATAGAATCAAACACAGATGCAAATATAAAGTAAAAGCAGTAAAGGAAAGAACACACCGGATTTTATACTGTTCGGAGTTACCCTACATCCAGTTCTGCACACAAGTACGGATTTCCTTTCAAGAACAATCTTTACAATTACACCCTCAATTTTAAGGCAACAAGGTACACCCTCCAGATTCACAATCCTCTGGGTAGAGATACTTGATTTCCCGGGCAACAAGTTCACCCATTTGATTTCCAAGGCTACAATCACACCTTATCTCGCTTGATTGATTTCCAAGGCCACAATCACACCTTTTCTCGCTAAGTTGATTACAAAAAGCCTATAACTCCAAATAGCACCGAGGATCTTGTTGAGATAGTGATAGAGAATATAACCAGGGATAATCTAGTTAGATTCAATATTGATTTTGGCAGGGTAATGGTAAGAATATGTATATAGAAATGTGGAAGAAGAAGAGGGGTGAACAACCAGAAAATCTGCTATATAAATTCGTTGAAAACATCCCCTATTTATAGAAGAACAACAGCCATGTCTACTAGTGAAGAGATATGACGAATAGACACTTCTTTTGAAATTTAAATTTTGAAACCAACTGACACTATGTCGACATGGGTTCCTTGGGTATGTCGACATGCCAAAGGAAATTTTGGTTATACATTTTTCTTTGAAAATAACTTCTATCTTATATTAAAACTACTTTAAACTTTATAAATATACTTTTCTATAGTTAAAATACATAAGTAAATATATAGACTAATATATACAAAATTTTACTATAATTTTATGTTTAAATCTAAGTATTAATATTTAAAAATATATTATTATTTAAATATAGTTAAAACTACGGATAATTTGATTTTGAAATTAAAGATTATTTTTGAGGCTAAAAGTATTTGAAATCAGGATAGATTTTTTTGATGTTTTTAAAATGAAGGTTTTGAAAACATTTTGAAAACAAGATATAATTTTGTAAAAAAACATTTTGAATAAAAATTAGCGGATACAAAACAATTTTCCACTAGATTTTTTTTAGGTTCCATCTTACTTAAGATTTCATCCCTTTAACAGGCTCGAAGTGGATTCCATTTCATGAATAAATTGGATTTTAAGATGTCAGTGCTTTTCTAGGAGTTTTAACAAAATTTCTAATTAAAGATAAATTACTTGAACTCTTGATAATCTTGATACTCACGAGTCTTCAATCTCGATATCTTGAATCTCTATACTATACAATGTTCATTCTTGGTACCTACATGGTTAAATCCTTCATATACATATATATCTAAACTTATACTGTTAGTATTTATAATCTATTCTAAGGTTGTTGTCATCAAAACCATCATCCCAAGGACTAACAACTTTTACCCTTGGCATGAGGGTAGGATTATAATTCAGAACGAATGTGACATGACAATCCAATCAACAACATCTTGCTCGGAGTAGGAAAGATGAAAGAGCCATGCCTAGTGTAAGGTGGGATCTTACCAAAAAACTTTGATTAATGCCCAAAGTTAAGTGAGATTGAAGGTAAACATCCCAAATGAGGATGTGCAAACTACGATCTTAAGTAGTTTGCTTAAACTAGGGCATGGAGCTTGGTGCGATCAGATGTCACTATCCTAAAAAAGGATACCCAAACTATTATACTAAATGGTTTACTCCAATTGATGCCTTGAGCTTGGCACTTCAATGATTACTTTGCATTCACTTGAATGACAAAAGGCCAGCAAATCATTGAATGGACCGATGACTTAGTCCAACAATGACCATCAAAAGGAATGGATCACGAGTAGATTGAATGGAAAGCGCATTTCTTAAATACTTACACAACTTCCAACAAAGATTGAACAAAACAAAAGTCTTTGTTATTCACATTCTTCACATTCATAATGGAACTTGGAAGGAGAAGTACAAGTTTTATTTATATCTAAACTGAAGAGCAAAAGCGAAGGCCGAATCCACATAAAACCAACCGAAAAGACAAAAATAGATTTTTGTCTTGCTTGATGTAGAGTCACACCACCTATTCTCATTAATTTTTGTGTTTTTTTGTGCATTGTTCAAATTTATTGCAAAGTTTGTGTCCATGCAACCGTTTAATGTTTTTTGTTCTGTCGTATTTCGGTACCCATGTTTATTTTCAAATGCATAATATTTCATTGGGTGCACAAATCAATTACATCTTTGAAACACACCAAATTTCCATTTATACTCAATCGTTTGCACGAAAACTTCATTATTTTCAGTCACAATCGCTACTTTATTTGGAAAAGTAAAGTCATTGTTAATTTCAATCAACACCCGAGTGAATGAAATTTTAATCATTCCTTTAGTTAAGCGGTCCGTCTTTATAGGATTACCTAGCACATAGGAAATTCTATAAATAACTTTCTCAGACCAAAAATCTAATTTAATTCCGAAAACCACGCAAAGTCGGAATAGTTTGTAAAATTTCCTTAGTTAGGATAAGTTTTGGAACACAATGCTTCATCTTCGTATGTTTTCTATCATAAAGATAAGGACCCCCTTCCAAAATTCTCATACCTATTTTCAAATTTAATCGCATAAAAACCATTTCCTTTGGTGTATATGCAGAAATCTCCTATTGGTTTTCACATATTTCCGATACGCTCCAAAAAAATGTTAATATAGACATGAGATAACCACATAAATAATAATCATATTGTCTCAATACCTTTTTATCAAGTAAATCGCAGATTGGTCTTTCTAGCGCATCATTTTTTGCTAAAATCGATGGGATTGTAGAACTTCATGGGAGAGGAAACTGAGATTTCCTCTTAGACCATCATTGCCTTCCATGATCCAGTCGAGGGTCTATAAGGAATCAATGACTTTGCTTGTGGGTTGGCAAGGCGCTGTGGTGAAGGTACCTGTATGAGGAGTAACCTAGCTTGAAAATAGTGGGGGAAACCCTGACTGGTCAACAGATTTAGCTGCATCTATGTAGGGAACATGTATGATTCTTTGTGGCAGAACTCTAGATCTTGGTGGAGATTCATTTGCTCTTTCAAAAGCCTGGGCCAATTTCTGACTTCGCCATGAAAGCACTGGAGTAAACCCAAGGTCTTTTGGGTTATTTGGAACATCCCACTTCAAATTTCCATGTAATTACTTCTCCTGCAACAAAACTTAAAACACATCCATAGCTTCTAATATCATCTCAACTTCATCATCTCTCAGAGTGAATCGAATAGTGCTGCGGGTCTTGACTTCCAAGTAAAGATACAAGTGTGGTGATAGGTATAAGAATATGACATATCTATAAGACACACAGATGTCACTCACAGCATAAAAATTACATCCACAATTCATTTTCACAAATCAATGATAATAAATATGTCATGACTCTATTAATCATGACTCACAACAGCAACTCTCGTCAACAAGGATATCATAACCTTCCGTATTATATGAGTTGATTTTTGTTGTATAAATTCAAACCACCGTAATTAATCATTTATTTTATGATATTGACATTTCTAGTTTTATTTATGAGAGCATTATTTTATACTCTCATTTGTGAATCCCATCACGATTGCACTTTAATAAATCTCCTCAGTGTATTTACCCTCTACATAGACTATCTTCCTTGACAAGTCACCGCGATCTACACAAATTCAAAATTATATTTCTAAAATATTCTTTATAGTTTAAACTTATATTTAAAAATTTACATAACCAAATATTCAACTTTAATAAAAACACATTGTTTACGATTTAGAATATAGACTCTTCGTTATAAAAACACAAGAAGCCTTTGAATCGGTCCAAATTCACATCTAACCTTGTTTAAAAATAAAATTTTTGTTCTGTCAATCATTAAACAAGTTTTATAGTGAGAATACAAATTAGAATCAATGGCCAAGAGCAAGGCAGTAAGGAAGAAGAAACAAGAAAGAAGAAAGGGAAAAAAATCTAGCAATAGTTCAGGGCTTATGATGTGCATGTAAATATGCATATATTTACATACATATTTTATCTATTTTTATTTAAATAAATGTCATAATTGGGTATTTTAACATGTTTAAACCAAAAATTATTTATTTTCAAATCATCATATGTTCATCTTCATATAGGGGGAAAATGATCATTTTTATGCATGTGTTAATCTGACAATATTTACTTGGACAATTTTTATGATTTTTATACGAATTTTGGATTCAAATGGAAGAGGTTTTCATGAAATTATGCATGCAAAAGAAGGAATACAAAGGAATGAAGATGTATATAATTCAAACTCACGATCATGGAGGACCCTACCTACCCAATTAACTAAATCTACAATTAGAGGATAATGGACAACTAAGTGGAGGTTAAAGCTTCATGCATACTTGATGATGTATTAATTAGAGGTTAATGGTTACTTAATGACCACACTTTCTAAAAGGGATTTTGGAAACCACCCTAAAAATTGGATTAGGGTTTTATGCATTTATAAATAGCCTACTTATGTACATGTAAAGGATCTTCTTCCTCTTTGAATTACTTAGGAAATTAGAAGCAAGTTGTAAACACAAAATTCAAAGCAAAGTAAAAATGGCTCCCTAAACCTTCTTTTTCTATGTGCTTTTATTTACTTTTATGTTTGTGTTTATTTCTATGTTATCTTCTTTTCATTGTTAGTAGATTAGATTTACATTCATGCAAGTAGTGGAGTTTATTTTTTATGCAAGTAGTTTAGTAGTTAATCTCCTTTTCTGTCTTTGTTTAGTTTCTACTTCTTATTTTTTATGTTGAAATTTACATGTGTTGATACGATAACACAAATGAGAAGCTAAACCCCTTCAATTTAGGGGTAACGAAGCTCTCTAATATTATGTAAATTCAACATTTATTTTGATTTGTGGTCTAATTTGTGCTTCATGAAAGTAATTGTTGATGTAAGTTAATATAAATGAATTTGATAGCCTATGTTGCATTTGCAAACGGGTTATTCTTATTTAACATGAACACAATTTACATCATCATTGACTAATTGATTTTTGGTTTTAAAATGAAAGTAAAAACAAAATTCTATAATCTAATTACTAGTTATAATAGTAAATAGAGCATACTTAAAATAGCTTTTGCTTTGACTTCATTTTCATGAGAATTGATAAGTGGTTTATTTGTTGTATTATAATTTGATGGTTTAAGTTATGTTAATTAATAGCATAAATAAACCATACTTATGATAAATACAACACTTATTTCACTTAATATCAAAAATAGAGAGCGTAGATAATTTGTTTGTTGATTTACAAAAATATGAGAGTGAATTTGCCTCTAAATTGTTTTCTAATCTCATTTTAATTCTAGTGTTAGCTTCACTTTGTTTACAATTTGTAGTTAACAATCTTCTCTCCACTTTAGTCTAATTTGATTGAATAGAAAATTTTAAAATCTAAAAATAAAATAAAAAACATTTTGTGCTTTCATTTAGTGTATGTTTTGCATTGTCTACTTGCATTGAGTCTGCTGGTTATATTTTTCTGTTTCATAATTTCTGTTTTGCATTGAGTCTGCTCTTTGCATTTAGTGTTTGTTTTGCATTGTCTACTTGCATTGAGTCTACTTTCATTGTCTACTTCTGGTTTATATTTTCCGTTTCATTACCTATTCTCTGTTACTTTGGTTTCTACATTGCAACTGTCACTTGTTACATTGCATTTCATAAAATAGCCTTTCTCTTTGTTCAACTCATTACACTGCATATACAAAAAAAAATTACATTACATTTTAAATCACTTCCTTAGCCATTTTTCTCCAAATTCAAAACCAACACTCTACACATGCCCCCACCAGAACTACATCCCTCACTTCCATACTTACATACAACCACTGTATACTGCATAGCTTCGACAATCCTGTATTATCACTTCCAGCCATCTACACCCCATCCTGACATAACCGTCTACCACCAGGAACCAAACAGCAGCATATTCGAACTGTCAGTTCTTCCCCTCTTCTCAACTCCCTACCCTCTTCACTGGTCATCATTCAAATGAAACATAGCAACATCTCCTCCTCTGCCATACAAACACTTTAACTGTCTTCCTCATACAACTTCCCCTCATTCACCCTTCTACCTTTCCCAACCAAATTACTTACACTGTCCTGCAAGTTCAAAAACAACACTGTCCTATACCATTGCTACATCTATTGTTGCCAACATCATACACATCTCCACACCATTACTACATTTACAGAGCATCAACCATCACCACCTATTCACCAACACTTTTCACAACACTTCCTCCCTCAATATTCAACTCCACACTTCACCGCAATTTGCCGCCCTTCCAAATCTCTGCTACCCCATCTTCTTCTCATACAAATAACTCTTCCACTCACTGTCGAATCCCCAATTGCCACAATTCAAAACCCACTACCACGACAACCCGAAACCCTCTACCACTACAATCGCAACAGCCTGATCGACTGCCTCACCTGATCAACCAACATCTCGCACAACCACAAACCCAAGCTTCCACCCTCTTCCCTATCAATACTGCAACTCCGACTTCATCTCTATCTTCAGCCACTCGACAAATCGAACCATCAACTTGCCCGTAGTTACCATTGCTTTCAGAAGTGCACATAGCCAATCCTCTGGCCAACTCAAATCACCACAGTGCCTTCCTGCTCCTCCTTTAAAAATCACTTCAGTTCGACCACTGCATCCTGCCTTATCAAATCACTATTGAACACATACAGCCAGTCACTATCCAAGCAACCACGACCTCAACCTTGAATAAACCCTAACACTCACTCAAGACTCCCCTCCAAATCACACGAACCCGTAACCATCTGCTTCCTCGACCTCGCGACTACAGACCGCAACCTACTCACAGACCTAGCAACCTACACAACCAGCAACCATCTCCATCTCCAACGCAACCCAAATTAGCAATTGAATCCACTTCAAACCAAATCGCGCTGCATCACCCCCAAATTACATCAAATTATCGCCTGAGATCGCCAGCCATCGATCTGCAATACCCGACTTTAATCAACCATCGAACGAAACCCACAATTTTCAATTCGCCGCGCAACATCTGAACTTCAACCGCATCTCATCAATTCCCTAAAAACAATCTGTTGAAGTCGAAATTGATTTTAACTCTAATTGAGGGATTTTGAAATGAGAAATTATTATGGCATACTTTCTCCATTCTTTAAAACAAAAAAAAGAGAAATCGGGTTGAATTTGTATTGGCTGGCCAGGCTGATAAGCCTAAGTACATTTTTTTTCTATCTTTTCTTCTTTTAATTTGTTTACATTGTTTTAACTTTTTTGCTTTGTTTAATTTTATTACCAAAAAAAGAGTTTCTTATTTATTCAGTTTAATTTGTTTATTTAGTTTAGTTTTGTTTTATTATTAAAAAAATATTATTTTTAAAATTTTGTTTTGTTTTATTTTGAGTTCCATTTTTATAAAAAAAACATTGTATATTTATTGTTTGATTCCTTTCTAGGTTGTCAAAGCAGATTAAAAGGAAGAACTGCTTACCAAAAATAAACGTTTTGCTTTACTTGCTTGCATAGAAAAAATCGCTGCTTAAAAAAATATTTGCTACAATCTGCACACTCTGATACCGTGCTTTCATCTCCAGTTTTATTTTGATTTGCATTATTGGTTTCTTGCATTTTCCTTTATATATAAAAAAATTCAAAAAAACAAAAATAAACTTCATTTTAGTTGCATTATAAATTCACTTTTAATTTTTTCTTTGTATTCATCTCATCTTGTTTTATTTTTTAAGGGTAATACCCAAATTCACATAAGGTAGGAGATTTTATCCCCCTTTCCTTATCCTGCAAATCGCATTTCATCGTAAAATTTAACTAATAATAAAGGTTAGACATTCAACTTAAGGGTGTCGCGAGCTCACCTAGGGCTTAATTGTATTTTGACAATTGTCTTCTTTGAACAAGTTTATTTCTTGGTGTCTAGGCTATGGCAGAGCAATAACTAGTTATAAAAGTTATGGTAATTCATAAATATTATACCCGTTGTTCCTTTGAAGGTACTTAAACCTTTAGCTGCATTGTACGATGATTCGTGGTGCACCGATGACCCCCACCAGTTACCTGGCTAAGAAATATTTTTGTTGATTTAAGACAAAGTGTGATCATGCAATTTTGGGTTAGGAGCTACTAAGGATAGAAAACAGTAACTAAGTCCTTTGCATTCATTAGTTGCATTAGTTCATGCATATTTAGAAGAAGAAAAAAAAACAAAAGCTAAAAAATTGTAAATTGTACTTAACTTGGTTTTTCATCCAAAAAGAAAAATCCTTTCCTTTGAAAATTTTCAATCAAAACAAAAATCCAAAAAAATTTCTTTTCAAAAAAGAAACAAAAATCAAATTCCCGTTTTCTAAAAACAAAAAAAATATCATTTTAGTAAATGTTTGAAAATTCAAAAAAACATACAAAAACAAAACATATAAAAAAATTGAAAAGCTAAAAAAACAAACAAAAATCAAACTTCTCTTTTGAAAAATAAATTTCACTTGATAAATATTTTTTCTTCCTTTTTTTTCTTTAAAAAAACCAAATTTTCACTTCATTTTTCAAATCTTGGTTTATTCTCTAAACTCGATTCTAACTTCTTTTTCTTCTCAACTTTCACTAATGCGTGAGTACTTGGACTCATGACACTTCTACGAATACTTGGATTCAAGACCCTTCTATATTAACCCTTACAAACGTTCCTCTTGAAATGGCGAACGAGAACACCCCTCGAACTCTTATGGATATAATTTCCGCTATCGAGTTTCTATCCCTTCTTGCACCACCTTGTGGAATATGCGAGTATATGATTTTTGTTTAATGATAATAAACATATATATATTCATTTAAATGTATTTGGTAATGTACTATTTTGTTTTTCATAGATTAAATAAATATTTGTTGAATAAAATAAATTACACCAAATTTGAATTCAAACAGAAATTTTATTCAAACAAATATTTATTACAATCTTGAATAGTACAAATTCAAGCTCTCACTATACATATACATTTTTGATTACATCACAATTACATCACAATTCAGTTTACATAAATTCCTCACTACATATCACTCACACTCATAGTTTTATATTCAACTTCATTCCAGTTTGAATCCAGCATCTGAGCAATCTGCAAAAATATTCACTAACGCGGTAAAATTGAAAAAGAAATATTTTTGCAATATAAAATGAAATATGATTTTTGAAAATATTATTTGCCTCAGTTATTTGGGTTGTTCGTCATCATTCATTTGAATTCATCATACACGAACAATGTGACATGCACAGTGTATCACTGTACATGCCACAAGGCCGTGCACATCAATATACTCTTGATAATGCTACAGGGACAGGTGAGCACAGGTCAAACCCAAATGAAAAACCGAGTTCAACTGACGTGCAATATATTTAAAATCACGACATGAGCACAAGGTCAACCCGAGTTTTGAAACTGGATTCAACTCAAGTGAAATTTCAAAAATCAACATGAAAGGATGCAAAGACCAGAAGTCCAATTCCAAACAACTCAACAGAAGTATGCAATGCTGAGAAACAATGTACAAAAGATAAGAGACAAAGTATGTACACAAGTATACAACTACAGGTCTCAATGTCAAAGAAACAACTCGGCATTAAATTGAATACATGGAGGCAAGACCAAAGTGCAACAGACACACAATGAAAATCAGAGAAAGGATGAAGACAACATGAAGTGAATCAAGTTCAGTGACACAGCAGCCTTTGAACAAGAAAACCAGTGACATGAATGCAGTGTACATGAATGCAACATCAATGAACCAAATACTCAATTTGATTGTAAGCATGTACAACAGGACAGAGAAGTGAACAACAATGCAACAGTGTGGAAGTGAAACAGTGGAAGCTGGTAATGCAAAGACCAGTGATGCAATGCAAATCAAAATAGAGAGTTCAACTCACATGTACACCATGATATCAAGCTCAGTGTGACTCAAGCAAGTGCACGACTAAACCAACATAATGCAAACTACAACCCAACATCAATATGCTTGAAGACTACATCACGACCAAGTAGGGCAGTGAAGATAACAAGTGCACCAACATTTACAACATACAAACAGGTACACGAGCTAATGAAGACTGCATCATGATGCAAGGCCAGAGACTACAATATCAAGTGCAAGTGCAAACTCAAATAAGTATGTGCAACTGTGAAAACTTCAGTGAGCTAGTGCAATTTGTACAAAATTGCCACCAACATAACAGCACAAATGAATACTGCAACAACCAGAGCCAAAGTTCACAAGTGAAGCCAAATATACACAAGTGCAGACCAAATGAAGACCACAAGTATACAACAACGAGCAGAAGTGTGCAAGTGCAGATGAATACATATGGCCGAAGTCAATGAAGCCAAAGCAAACAGAAGGGATGATCAGACACAGGACAACAAGTGCACAAATGTACACAATCCAGGCAATATAGCAATGACCACAAATGGAACACAAGTCAATGGCAAGCTACAAACAACAAGTACAACTGAAATGCAAAATAGTTCGAAGAAGACTACAAGATGAACCACGACCGTGCTACAAGAATACTTGCAGTTAAATGTCAACGCAATTGTAATGGCAAGTCATGGAGTCACAGTCACAAAATCAGATGACCACGAAAAAAATAATCAAGTATGTATAAAAATGGAAATTGCCGAAAACAGAAAAGTCTTTGCCGTATTATTCAAGAATAAATCGAACGTTTGAAAATCAAAGCCATGAGTAACAAGTTGAAGATATATCAGGAAAGCGTGCGCATCAGGCAATTAACAATTTAGGAAAGTATCATATTGATACGAACAAACTCAAGTGTCGAATTCATATAAATACCAAACCCAAGAATTCATCATAGGCATCGAGTAAAGCAAGAAATCAAACCAGCAACGAAAAAGATTACATACCGCAACAGTGAACTCGATCGTCTCGAAGCAACCAAGTCCAAATTTCATAAAACGATCAAAGGAGCAGCTGCAAACGAGGCAAGCAACGCAAATCATCGATCATCAGAGAAGCCGCGAGCAAGAGCAACACCAGAGAATCATATTTGAAGAAAGCCCAATTTGGATCGAAGAACGAAGCCCTAATTTAGTGGCAAAGGGGATCGGCCGATATTTTCAATCACAAGCCAGAAAAGAGAACGGGCTAAAGGAGTAATAAAAGGGCCGGCCTTGTTAAAAGGGGAATTAATTTTTATGAATTTATTCTTAAGGGTGTTTAATTGTTTTTTATTTGTTGTTTTTACTTTTCGAATCAAAGTATTAGTAAATCACCACCTAGGTTGTAGGTAGTGTCAGATTGTCTAGTTAGAATAAGTTCAGTGAGCAGGGTGTGCGAGTTTGCAAAACTCTATAGGCGGGAGCAAGGGTTTGCGAGTTTGCAAAACTCTATAGGCGGGAGCAGGGGGTGCGAGTCTATTAGAGTGTTTGTAAGCGGGAGCAGGGTTTGCGAGTCTGTTAGAGTGTTTGTAAGCGGGAGACTGTTTAATTCTGATAGAAATCTAGGAATGCAGCAGTAGGCAGTGGTTGCCGAAGCTGGGTAAATTTTGTGTGTGATTTACTTTCAGCATATTTATTTCTGCAGTTTGTTTCTGTGTTTAAATCGAGAAAATTTGCTATAACCCTATTCACCCCCCCTCTAGGGTTAATCTAGATCCTACAAGTGGTATCAGAGCACGGTATTTTTCTTTAACTCTAGAGTCATGAATCCACCAAATAATACTTTTGTTGAGGGTCGTTCCAATATTATTCCTTTTATTTTCGATGGAACGGATTTTTTGAACTGGAAATTGAAAATGGAATTTTATTTAAAATCTGTTAATATTCAATGTTGGGATATTACTGAAAATGGGTGTGATATAACAAATACGGAAATTATCTCGATTAATGCTCTTGCTATGCATATATTATATTCTTATATTAATTGTGATAATTTTTATTTCGTCTCTCATTGTGAAAATGCAAAGAAAATCTGGAATACTTTTGATGCAATATATGGAGCAAAAGTCAACAGCAATGAGATGTCCTCCACAACCGACTCAGTTAAAGAAATGTGCTTAACAGGAGTGGTAAATAGCAGTTGTGATGAGGATGATGATGATGGAGCAGCCGAGCTGGCATTACTAATAAAGAAATTCAAAAGGAGGAACCGCAAATACGGAAACCCAGCTCTAAATCAAAAATTAAAAAACAGAGAGCACAATATGAAGCCAAGCGAGGTATCAAAACTCACTCACTTTGAATTACTTATTTATTTCCACGAAGTGAATGGCTGTTCTGAACGACTTAGGGAGAAGTATGCCAAACTTGAATCACAAAAAGACACTTTGATAGAATTAAATGAACAACTTGACCAATTAGTTAAAACCTATCAAAGTAGGATCCCTAAGTGTGATAAGCGTCCAACATTCAAAGAAGAAATTAAAAAATCAGAAATTAATATAAAAAAACCACTTGAAAATGAAATTCTGATTTTGAAAAAGAACGAAAATACTAGGAGAGAAAATTCTATCAAAAAGTGCACACAATTGTTGAATGAAAATGAATCTCTCAAAATACAAGTCCAACAATTGTCAATAACTTTAGATAAATTTTCAAAAAGTGAGAAATCGTTGAATCTGCTATTAGGGAAGCAAACTGTTAATACAGCTAGACAAGGACTTGGATATAATCAATCTGAAAATGTTGAAAGCGATATTAATCAAGAAAATTCCATGTGCACAATTTGTAGAAAATATGGACACGATCACAATAATTGTTGGTATAGACCCAAACATATGAAAACCATACCAATTTGGGTTCCAAAAGGCACGAATATAAAATCTCTCAAAGTTAAACAAATTTGGGTGCCAAAAGGAACATATATAAACAGTTTTGGGTCTCCACAAAATTATTTTTCTAAATCTTCTGCCACTAACAACCATGAACCTATAAAAGCAAATAGGTCACATAAATCTTTTCCCGTGTAGATGTGGTGGTAGGCTAAGGAACAACAACAGTGTTTTTTGGATTTTTGGCGGTTCCAGAAACACAACGGGCATCAAAGCAAAGTTCCTTAGCCTAGTACAAAGGTGCAAGAATCACAATGGGAAACCACGAAAAATTATCGTAAAGGTAAAATAGGTGAAGGTATATTAAATGTGATAATCTGCACCGTATTCTGAATGAAATCAGCCAATTTTGAGATGTTGTACAGATGATAATATTTTTTTGGTTATAATACGGCTAACTCTATATTCACAGTTTCTGATTATTTACACGGCTTCAATTCAAATTCAAAGAATGCCATTTAAATTGTTGTTAAAATTGAGTTTGAAATTTTTGTGCACTCTTCATGGTCTGGTCTATCAAATTTAGTTAGTGATATTTTGGAGTGAAAAAGAAATTCAGATGCAGATTACACTGGTAATCTAGTTGATAGAAAAATTATTAGTTGAACGTGATTTATGGTGAGACATTTAGTAATTGCATCGTTTTTCAAAGAAAATATCTGCATATTTTTGATTACAAATAATTTTCAATTAGCAGAAATTTTTCCTCATATAACCCTTCCAAGAAAATCATTTTTGACCATATTTTCATATTAGTCATTTATTTGATTTTAAATGGCAAATTTTGCCTAATCCGACTCCCTACTAATTATCAAAATGATAAATAGTGATTGAAAAGGTGATAAGTGTTGATATTTAACATACATTACTCAAGAGAGTATAGTTGGAAAATTTCTTTAGGAATTCAAACCAGAGTTATAAAACTTTTTGTTGGGTAAAGATTCCATGATCATTTCTATATCTATCATATTTCTATCGACCATTGTTTTTCAAAAATTCAATATAGTTTGTCGATATGTGGTATTATAATCAGGGATCATTTGTTTTTCATTTCATATTTTTTTGTAAAAATAAATAAATATCCAAAGTATTCACTCTCATTTAAAAGTCCTCACCGTTATGCATGGGTGAATTACTTGGATTTTTGATTATGTGCTTCCATGCTCATTTAAAAATCCTTACGGTTATGCATGTATGGAACACATATCAAAATTAATTGATTAAATAGACAAGTTGATTCTAATCCCATTTAAAAGTCCTCACGGTCATGCGTGGTTAGAAGATACTTGATTTCATTTTCTAAAATTAAATTAGAATACTACTAATCTCATTTAAAAGACCTAACGGTTATGCATGATTAGTAGATATTCAAATTCCTGACATAAATGTACCACAAGTTGATACAATTGTATGATTTTATATTAGAACATCATTTCCATTCTTTCTAAAAGTGGAATATGCGCCTAACAAGGGTAGTTATGATTTTTGTTTGATTTTTATTGAAGTTTAATATTTATTCAATTTGAGTTTAATGTTGGATTAATATCGATCACTCTATCTCTATTTTCTCTAACACTATCATTCTTTTGCTGATAACAAAAGGGGGAGAGAAAAGTTAAGATTTTGTCAAATAAAATCAAGCAAAGGTCATAATTTTCCATTTGCACCTAGGCTCATTTGTATATTTCTATTTATATGCATATATGTAGGGGGAGCATCATGTAGAGAGGAAGCATTTAAATAGGGGGAGCAATTAGTGTATATCATTGATCAAATACATTTAACACAGTCAAAATCTTAAATATATGTTTGTTATCATCAAAAGGGGGGAGATTGTGGAATATGCGAGTATATGATTTTTTTTTAATGATAATAAACATATATATATATATATATTCATATAAATGTATTTGGTAATGTACTATTTTGTTTTTCATAGATTAAATAAATATTTGTTGAATAAAATAAATTACACCGAATTTGAATTCAAACAGAAATTTTATTCAAACAAATATTTATTACAATCTTGAATAGTACAAATTCAAGCTCTCACTATACATATACATTTTTGATTACATCACAATTACATCACAATTCAGTTTACATAAATTCCTCACTACATATCACTCACACTCGTAGTTTTATATTCAACTTCATTCCAGTTTGAATCCAGCATCTGAGCAATCTGCAAAAATATTCACTAACGCAGTAAAATTGAAAAAGAAATATTTTTGCAATATAAAATGAAATATGATTTTTGAAAATATTATTTGCCTCAGTTATTTGGGTTGTTCGTCATCATTCACATTTGAATTCATCATACACGAACAATGTGACATGCACAGTGTATCACTGTACATGCCGTAAGGCCGTGCACATCAATATACTCTTGATAATGCTACAGGGACAGGTGAGCACAGGTCAAACCCAAATGAAAAACCGGGTTCAACTCACGTGTAATATATTTAAAATCACGACACGAGCACAAGGTCAAACCCGAGTTTTGAAACTGGATTCAACTCAAGTGAAATTTCAAAAATCAACATGAAAGGATGCAAAGACCAGAAGTCCAATTCCAAACAACTCAACAGAAGTATGCAATGTCGAGAAACAATGTACAAAAGATAAGAGACAAAGTATGTACACAAATATACAACTACAGGTCTCAATGTCAAAGAAACAACTCGGCATTGAATTGAATACATGGAGGCAAGACCAAAGTGCAACAGACACACAATGAAAATCAGAGAAAGGATGAAGACAACATGAAGTGAATCAAGTTCAGTGACACAGCAGCCTTTGAACAAGAAAACCAGTGACATGAATGCAGTGTACATGAATGCAACATCAATGAACCAAATACTCAATTTGATTGTAAGCATGTACAACAGGACAGAGAAGTGAACAACAATGCAACAGTGTGGAAGTGAAACAGTGGAAGCTGGAAATGCAAAGACCAGTGATGCAATGCAAATCAAAATAGAGAGTTCAACTCACATGTACACCATGATATCAAGCTTAGTGTGACTCAAGCAAGTGCACGACTAAACCAACATAATGCAAACTACAACCCAGTAGCAATATGCTTGAAGACTACAGCACGACCAAGTATGGCAGTGAAGATAACAAGTGCATCAACATTTACAACATACAAACAGGTACACGAGCTAATGAAGACTGCATCATGATGCAAGCCCAGAGACTACAATATCAAGTGCAAGTGCAAACTCAAATAAGTATGTGCAACTGTGAAAACTTCAGTGAGCTAGTGCAATTTGTACAAAATTGCCACCAACATAACAGCACAAGTGAATACTGCAACAACCAGAGCCAAAGTTCATAAGTGAAGCCAAATATACACAAGCGCAGACCAAATGAAGACCACAAGTATACAACAACAAGCAGGAGTGCAAGTGCAGATGAACACATATGGCCGAAGTCAATGAAGGCAAAGCAAACAGAAGGGATGATCAGACATAGGACAACAAGTGCACAAATGTACACAATCCAGGCAATACAGCAATGACCACAAATGGAACACAAGTCAGTGGCAAGCTACAAACAACAAGTACAACTGAAATGCAAAACAGTTCGAAGAAGACTACAAGATGAACCATGACCGTGCTACAGGAATACTTGCAGTTAAATGTCTATGCAATTGTAATGGCAAGTCATGGAGTCACAATCACAAAATCAGATGACCAAGAAAAAAATAATCAAGTATGTGTAAAAATGGAAATTGCCGAAAACAGAGAAGTCTTTGTCGTATTATTCAAGAATAAATCGAACGTTTGAAAATCAAAGTCGTGAGTAACAAGTCGAAGATATATCAGGAAAGCCGTGCGCATCAGGCAATTAACAATTTAGGAAAATATCGGATTGATACGAACAAACTCAAGTGTCGAATTCATAGAAATACCAAACCCAAGAATTCATCATAGGCATCGAGTCAAGCAAGCAATCAAACCAGCAACGAAAAAGATTACATACCGCAACAGTGAACTCGATCAGCTCGAAACAACCAAGTCCAAATTTCATAAAACGATCAAAGGAGCAGCTGCAAACGAGGCAAGCAACGCAAACCATCGATCATCTGAGAAGCCGCGAGCAAGCGCAACACCAGAGAATCATATTTGAAGAAAGACCAATTTGGATCGAAGAACGAAGCCCTAATTTAGTGGCAAAGGGGATCGACCGACATTTTCAATCACAAGCCAGAAAAGAGAACGGGCTAAAGGAGTAATAAAAGGGACGGCCTTGTTAAAAGGGGAATTGGTTTTTAAGAATTTATTCTTAAGGGTGTTTAATTGTTTTTTATTTGTTGTTTTTACTTTTCGAATTAAAGTATTGGTAAATCACCACTTAGGTCGTTGGTAGTGTCAGATTGTCTAGTTAGAATTAGTTCAGTGAGCAGGGTGTGCGAGTTTGCAAAACTCTATAGGCGGGAGCAAGGGTTTGCGAGTTTGCAAAACTCTATAGGCAGGAGCAGGGGGTGCGAGTCTACTAGAGTGTTTGTAAGCGGGAGCAGGGTTTGCGAGTCTATTAGAGTGTTTGTAAGCGGGAGACTGTTTAATTCTAATAGAAATCTGGGAATGCAGCAGTAGGCAGGGGTTGCCGAAGCTGGGTAAATTTTGTGTGTGATTTACTTTTCAGCATATTTATTTCTGCAGTTTGTTTCTGTGTTTAAATCGAGAAAATTTGCTATAACCCTATTCACCCCCCTCTAGGGTTAATCTAGATCCTACACACCTTGCCCGCCCTAATAGGCAACCACAATGAGATTCGTTCGAATCACATTAACACGCTTCCGAAATTCGGCAATCTTGAACATGATGATCCTTATATATCTTTAACCAAATTTGAAAAAGTTTGTGTAACCATTAAACTCCAACAACTATGTGACGATGGAATCAAACTTAGGTCAATTCCATTCGCATTTAACTATTACGCTGAAAAATGGTTGTATAATTTGCCTTCGAATTCGAATAAAACTTGGGAAGAATTTAGTACAACATTCTTAAAGAAGTTTCACCTTTGGAAAAAACGAGAAAAGTTCGAAATGAAATTGTAAATTTTCATCAATTCGGGGGTGAACCATTTGCAAAATACTTTGAAAGATTTAAGGAACTTTTAATCAAATGTCCACACCATAACTTTGAAAAATGGACTCTTTGCCAAATTCTATATAATGGACTTGATAATAATTCTCAAACCATGTTCAAATCAATGTGCCAAGGAAATTTTCTTACAAAAGATCGTGATGCCACTTGGAAATTTCTTGAAAATCTTGCCAAAAAATCATCTCAATGGGAACGATCTAATGAGAAAGCAACCTATTCTAGAACAAGCGCTCATTTGGCAGGATCCTCTTTGGCCTTAGAAGTGAAAATCGATGCCATGATAACCAAATTTGATAATGTCCTTTCCTCAAATCAAATGAACCACGCTTCTCAAGTCCTGTGTTACAAATGCAACGATCCAAATCAGATTGCCGATCAATGTCCATACTCATTAGAATAAATCAATGCTTTTAATAAAGTTAGAAATGATCCGTTTTCTCCAACGTACAATCCTGATTGGAGAAATCATCCTAACTTCACTTGGAATCAAAACAATTTGAACATGAGTTCGATTCGACCATCTTTTCACTCATTTTCGAACACTGCTTCAAATTCGAATTCTCCTTTCCAACTGAAACAATTTCAACAAATTTTTTTGCCTCCTTCTCAAAACCAATCATAACAACCTTTCATTCTTCAAGATGACAAACGAATGACCTTCCTTGAAAAGATTATTGAAGCCTTGACAAATGTGACAATGCAATCGCAAAATTTGTTAAAATTCGTATATGCAAAATATGAGCCAAGCGATCTCTAAAACTCGAAATGAAAATGAGTCAATTAGCCGACCTCGTAAGTGAACGAGAAAGAGGTATATTCCCGAACCAACCAATTACAAACCCTAGGAATCAAAATGCGAACTCGATCTAGGCTCATGTCGTTCATTATAGAAATTTGAATCAAATGAATGTTACCACCACTTTGCGATCCGGTAAGGTAATCAATAACCAAGTTGTCAATCCAAATGACTTACCGGATGTTCCACTTGACTCTTCGAAAACCACAAACGATTCTAATCAAAACATCGAGTCGATCCCCGATCCAAATTCTAAGTCTAATTTTTTTTCTAAGTCAAAAGGACCGACCTACTGAGTTTCAAAATCCATTTCTACATCGACTTTGATCTAAGAAATATCCAGAACAAATGGGAAAGATGTTAGAAATCTTCAAACAAGTCAAAGTGAACATTCCCCTCTTATATATCATCCAACAGGTTCCGACCTATGCCAAATTTTTAAAGGACTTGTGTACTCAAAAACAACACACTCAATTGCGAAAGAAAGACCTTTTAGCCGCTGGTCTAACCGATATCTTTGTCTCAATCCATTCCCATTAAATACAAAGATCCCAGTTGCTCCACGATCTCATGTACAATAGAAGACAAGAGATCAACAAATGTTTGTTAGACCTAGGTGCTAGCGTAAACTTGCTCCAATATTCAGTTTACTAGAAATTAGGTCCAGGTGAGCTTAAACTGATTAAGGTCACCCTTCAATTAGCCGATTGTTTAGTAAAGAAACCGATAGGAGAAATAGATTATGTACTCATTAGAGTGGGGAAATTTATATTCCCCGTCGATTTCATTGTCCTTGAAACTCAACTTATAAACAATCCGATGAGCTAAATTTCTTTGGTTCTAGGACAACCTTTCTTTGACACTTCAAATGCTTTAATTAATTATTGAAATGGTTCAATGAAAATTTCTTTTGGTAACATGACCATCGATCGTAACATCTTTAATTTCGAAAACCAATTGAATGAACCATTCGACAACATGTTGGAAGTTAGTACCATTTAAGAAAATTTTGAAAATGAATTGATGAGTCTTAATGATTAAAGCGAGGCTGAGTATGAGAAATTTTTTCAAGATGTTCCTCATGAGATGGAAAACACACTTCCTTTCGAGCCTCTCACGGTTGAGTCCGAATCTCAATCGATTTCTTTGACTGGGCCACCTCTTAGGCTAGAGCTCAAACCTCTTCCTTCTCACCTTAAATATGCACACTTAAGCGAAATTGAAACTTGTCCTGTCATATTCTCTAATGATCTTTCTCTTGACCAAGAAGCTTCTCTTCTCTCTATTCTTACGAAAAAAAGAGAAGCAATTGGGTGGTCCGTTACCGATATTATGGGAATTAGCCCTACTATTGTTCAACATCTCATTCACTTGATTGATGAAGCCAAACCCACTCGTGATGCGCATGGAGGCTTAACCCAAAAATGAAAGATGCGGTTTATGATGAAATTCTTAAGCTCCTCGATAATGGTATCTTATATCTCATCTCCGATAGCCCGTTGGTTAGCCCAATTCATGTCATTCCTAAAAGTCCAGACTTACCGTTATAACAAACGATGCTAACAAACTCATTCCTACTCAGACTCAAAATTGTTGGCATGTTTGCATTGATTATCGAAAATTAAATGCTGCAACACGTAAAGACCACTTCCCTCTTCTTTTCATTGACTAAATGCTCGAATGTTTAGCCGGTCACGAATTATACTACTTCCTTAATGGTTACTCCGGCTATAACCAAATTCTAATCGCTCTCGAAGATCAAGAGAATGACTTTCACGTGTCCATTCGGTACTTTTGCTTATTGGTGCATGCCATTTGGACTTTATAGCGCTTCTGCTACTTTCCAATGATGCATGGTTGGCATCTTTTCTGACATGATTAAACGCTTTCAAGAAGTTTTTATGGATGATTTCTCTATCTTTGGTGATTCTTTTTCCGAATGTTTACATCATCTCGAGTTGGATCTAAATCAATGTAAAGAAAAACATTTGACTTTGAATTGGAAAAAATGCCACTATATGGTCAAACAAGACATTGTCCTTGGACATATCATCTCAAATAAAGGCATTAAAGTAGACAAAGCAAAAGTTGATGTAATTGCAAATCTACCCATTCCAAATCTGTTAAGGACATTCGATCATTTCTAGGACAAGCTAGCTTTTACCGCCGGTTTGCGAAAGATTTTTGCAAAATCGCTCGTCCTTTGACTACTCTTCTAGGAAAATATGTTCCTTTCAATTTCAATTCTGATTATGTCTTAACTTTTGAAAATCTTAAAAAACGAACTTGTTTCTGCTCCAATCATTTGCGCACCCAATTAGAATCTCCCATTTGAAATAATGTGTGACGCTTGGAACTTTGCAGTTGGTGCTGTCTTAGCACAATGCATCAACAAGATCCTTCACGTTATCTACTACTCTAGCATGACTCTGAATGATGCTCTGCTCAATTACACAACAACCGAAAAAGAGCTTCTATTCATCGTTTTTGCGCTCGAAAAGGTTCGACCTTACTTGATAGGTTCAACATCATGGTCTACATGATCATACTACTCTTCGATGCCTTTTTTCTAGAAAGGGTGCTAAATCTCGTTTGATTTGGTGGATCCTTTTACTTCAAGAATTTGACCTTACGATCAAAGACAAAAAAGGATCTGATAATGCCACAGCCGATCACTTGTCTCGTCTTTCCAATGCACCATCACATTTACCTATCAATGAAAACTTCCCTTATGAACAACTTCTTTCAATTTCTATCGATCCATGGTACACTGATATAGTGAACTACTTAGTCACTAAAGAAACTCCATCATCTTGGTCCAAACAGGACAACTGAAAATTCATGTCCCAAGTGAAATATTATTATTGGGACGATTTGTGCTTGTTCAAGTATTGTCCCGACTAAATCATTCGATGTTGCATCCCAGATAATGAAATAAAGAGTGTTCTTCTGTTTTGCCATGATCAAGCTTGTGGTGAACATTTCGTTCCTCAAAAAACTACAGAAAAGTTGCTTCATTGTGGTTTCTATTGGCTTTCTCTTTTCAAAGACTCGTTCGATTTTTGCAAAACTTGTGATCGATATCAAATGCTTAAATGAATTTCTCGACGAAATATGATGCCTCTAAACCCTATTGTTACAATCGAAATCTTTGACGTTTAGGGTATCGACTTTATGGGACCTTTTCCCAATTCTTTGGGAAATTTTTATATTCTTCTCGTTGCCGATTACGTCTCAAAATGGGTCAAAGCTGTTTCATGCAAAACCAATGAGCATAGATTGTTGTGAATTTTCTCAAAGAAAACATCTTTTCGAGGTTCGACGCACCTCGCACAATAATCAGTGATAATTGAACCTATTTTTGCAACCGTTCTTCTGAAACTTTAATGAAGAAATACTCAATAATCTATAAGTTATACATTCCATATCATCCTCTGACTTGTGGCCAAGTTGAAGTTTCAAATTATTAAATAAAACAAATCTTGGAGAAAACTGTCAACAAAAATCAAAAGGATTGGTCCCAGAAATTGACCGATGCGCTTTGGGCTTACCGTACCACTTTTGAAACTAATCTTAGGATGTCCCCATTTCGTTTTGTTTACAAGAAAGCTTGCCATTTATCGGTTGAAATAGAACATAAAATATTGTGGGCAATAAAGAACTTAAACTTTGAACTCGGGAAAGCTGGCGAAAACATAAAACTACAACTCGACGAACTAGAAGAACTAAGGAACGACGCGTATGAAAATGAGAAAATTTACAAAAAAACAAAAGTTTTTAATGACAAGCCAATCATAAGAAAAACATTTTCACCAAATTTCGAAATTTATTTTATACTACTCTAGACTTTATTTATTTCCCAGGGAAACTTAATCGAGATGGACCAGACCATTTGTGTTACGAACTGTTTTTCCACATGGTGCTATAAAAATACAGACCCAAGGAAGGATCGATTTTCAGAGTTAACGGTCATCATTTGAAACCTTTCTTGGAATTGCCAAGTAACCAAAAGGAGGATCTCATGATTCGTCATGAGCCACGCTATGTTTAGTAAGAAATGTTAACCCTCCTTTGTAAATATGTACATATTTTACCTGTTACACTTATTATATCATGCAGTGACTGTGGGGATACAGTCAAAATTAAATGGGGGGGGGGTCTCATTTTCATTTTTTAGCTTTTCATTACATTTTTGAATTTTCATTTTATTTAAACTCGAAAAAAATCTCAAAAATTCTAAATCTCAAAAACATTTTCTTTTTTGCACTTTGATTTATTTTTGAAGCAACACTATAGGATAAGTATAAGTTTTGGTTATTAAATTGAAATTTTTGAAAATTTATTTTCTTAAAAAAAATAAAAAAATAATAATTACAAGTAACAATGGTTTAGCTAGTGTATAGAAAGATTCATGGGTGACAATTATGAAGTATATCCTAATTTAAAAATTTTGCTTAAAAGAGCGGTCGATATAAAGTAAAGGTGACAATATTTTAAATCTTTTAAGTTAAGTGGTACTAAGATGATATTGTGAAACTCTTATATATATATATATATATAACATTTGTATATATGTATATATTTTTATTAACACCTAAAGTCATGTGTTCACACTCATGTGTTCACTAGCCATGCTTTGTACCCTTCTCACGCAAGCTGAAAAGCAGTGCATGACGCTATATCTGGCCTCATTTTACCTGAGTTAGGTGTATGTATATAAGAATTCTTTTATCAATAATGCCTACAGTCGATAAGTGTTCACACTTGTATGTTCACTCGCCATGCTCTGTATTCCCCTCACGTAAGCCCGAAAGGCAGTGCATGGGTAATATATTTGAGTTAGGCATATGTAAATATTGTTAATACCAATAATATTTTCAAATAAAGAGAGAGTAGGAAATTGAAATCCAAGCACTATTTTACTTATTCATTTGACTTGTTATTCAAAAGAAATGAAAATACCACTTTGATAAACTATGAAAATCAAATTAAGTATCCATTTCATAGTTACATCGTGTTATCAACCGAAACAACTAGCCAAACTATAGTCTATCTATTATGACAACTTGATTTTTATTGGAAATTTTGATAAATTAAAGGACTTAAATTTCTTAAGAATGACCAGAACTTATATTTAACTTATTCTTGTCGATTTGAAAGTAAATTCTTCATTTATGAATATTTTCAAACTTGCATCCATATCTTTGTAAATAAACTTGCATTATGTAAATATTTTCATGTTGCATTTGGATTTTGTGGGTGTTATCCACTGAAAACCCTCAAGACACAACATTCGTCCTACTAGGGACATCTAAAGGCTTAACAGCTTGTTGCATATGCTCAATGCAATCGTGCTTTCTACGAAAACAGATTTATCTTGGTTTTCTTTATTCGATGACGAATAAAAAGATAAGTGTGGAGATATTTGATGTGCACATAAATATGCATATATTTAGATACATATTTTATCTATTTTTATTTAATGAATGTCATAATTGGGTATTTTAACATGTTTAAACCAAAATTTAAGTATTTTCAAATCATCATATATTCATCTTCATACAGGGGCAAAATGGTCATTTTTGTGCATGTGTTAATTTGAGAATTTTTACTTGGACAATTTTTATGATTTTTTTAGGAATTTTGGATTCAAATGGAAGAGACTTTCATGAAAATATGCATGCATAAGGAGGAATACAAAGGAATGAAGATGGAAATAATTCAAACTCATAATCATGGAGGACCCCACCTACCCACTTACTTAAATATACAACTAGAAGCTAATGGGCAACTAAGTGGAGGTTAAAGCTTCATGCATACTTGACGATGGATTAATTAGAGGCTACTGATTACTTGGTGGCCACACTTCCTAAAAGGCATTTTGGGAAACACCCTAAAAGTTGAATTATGGTTTTATGCATGTATAAATAGCCTACTTATGTATATCTAAAGGATCTTCTTCCTCTTTGAATTACATAGGAAATTAGAAGAAAGTTGTAAACACAAAAATCAAAGTGAAACAAAATGGCTTCCTAAGCCTTCTCTTTTCTACATGATTTTGTTCACTTTTACGTTCATGTTTATTTCTACGTTCTCTTCTATTCATTGTTAATAGAATAGATTTACATTCATGCAAGTAGTGTAGTTCTATTTTTTATGCAAGTAGTTTAGCAGTTAATCTTCTTTTCTTCCTTTATTTAGTTTCTACTTCTTTTGTTTTTTTATTAATGTTGATATTTACATGTGTTGACATGATAACACAAATGAGTAGCTAAACCACTTCAATTTAAGGGTAATGAAGCTCTCTAATATTATGTAAATTCAACATTTATTTTGATTTATGGTCTCATTTATGCTTCATGAAAGTAAGTGTTGATGTAATTTTATACAAATGAATTTGATAGCCTATGTTGCATTTGAAAATAGGTTATTCCTATTCAATATAAACACAATTTACATCATCATATGCTAATTGATTTTTGATTTTGAAACGAAAGTAATTATAAAATTTGATGATCTATATTACTAATTACAATAGTAAATAGATCATAATTAAAATAGATTTTTCTTTGACTTCATTTTCATGAGAATTGATAAGTGGTTTATTTGTTGTATCTTAATTTGATGGTTTAAGTTATGTTAATTAATAACACAAATAAACCATAAGTATGATAAATACAACACTTATTTCACTTAATATATAAAATAGAGATCATAGATTATTTGTTTGTTGATTTACAAAAATATGAGAGTGGATTTGCCTCTAAATTGTTTTTTAATCTCATAGTTTTTAATCTCATTTTCATTCTAGTTTTAGCTTCATTTTGTTTACAATTTGTAGTCCACAATCTTCTCTCCACCTTGGTCTAGTTTGATTGAATAGAAAATTTTAAAATCTAAAAAAATCCCTAAGGATGTACCCGTTCTCCCACGTACTAAAATTGTACGCCGTGTGCTTGTAGTTAATTTAATTATAAATTTTTTGGTTCAAAACTGATAGAAAATTCATTGTTAAACAGTTTAATTCCCTGAAAATTCGTCACGACCGATCGACTGCTGGTGGCTTGGGCGGTCGATCAATTATGACGATGTTATGACGATGTTCTGGACTGTAATGCCCAGAACCTCATCCATTCCAGTCATCGTTCATGGTGTTTGAAGGCCAACTTTGAAGCTATAATGAGGATGGGTTCAATTGAGCTTTTACCTATATAACATTGAGCTTAGGTCCAATAGAGGCAAAGTGATTGAGCAAGATAGAAGATTATAACATGGTTCACACTGATATTGAAATTTACTAAATATATATACATAAATGATTTATCATGCCGACTTCCTTGTGTGTTGATGAAGAACTAAAGATCTAGCTTTTGATGGAGAAGAAGAAAACTGTTATGTTATTTTGATTTGGTGAGAAGGAATAAAGTAGTAGATGGATAGGGCATTTATAATGGTAGAAGAGTATAACTTAGGGTTTAAGGATTTATATAAGTTAAAATATAACAATTATAAAGGTAAGGATAAAAGGTGTGGTCCAGTGAAAATTTAATTTCATATTTAAATAAATTTGTACCGTTAACCCCCTTATAATCCAAATCGACTTTAGATCATTATTTTATACTTGTTTAAAAACCTAGTCGAGACATCTTTCCAAATTTTGTTTTTGAAAATATTACTTTCCAGTTTCAACAGCTATAAATAATTAGAAAATTTTGAAAATAATTCTAAATTCGTAAATAATTTTTTTGCCAAAACTAAATTTCTAAACTACTTTTCTAAGATTTCAAACATCAAATTTGAATTTTAAATCATTATTTTTTAGATTAAATCCCCAAATCACTTTTATTGAATAAATTCAATAAATTCGCAATTTTTTCTATATTTGTATATTAATCATTTCAACGTTGTATCAAGTTAAAATAATATTTCAAAATTCAAATCCATATGAAGTTTGTTTTGAATCATTTTAGGTATGGATTGGTTGGGTAGGTATGAGGCTAGAATATTCTGTCAGGATATGGAAATATCACTGAGACACCTTGATAGTCATAATCGAGTGATATTCTCAATGGAGAATACTGACCGGAGTGTTAGTACCATGCTTAATGCTATGGAGGTATGAAATGAGTTAAGCTAGGTTTGGGCAGCAAAAGAGTTTGCAGATGTCTTTGAGTCAGTCACTGGACTACCCCCGAAAAGAGCTACTGAGTTTAGAATAGATCTTAAGCCAGGAGCTGAACCTGTAAGTAGATCACCTAACAAGATGACACCAACTGAGATGAAGGAATTGGAGGTGCAGCTAGTGGATCTAGAAGGAAGGAATTTTATTAGACTAAACAATTCCCCTTGGGGAATGGTCATAGTGTTTGTGATGAAACCAGATGAGTCATTTAGAATGTGCATCAATTATCGTAAGTTAATTGAAAGGATGATCAAGAATAAGTATCATCTTCCAAGAATAGATGATCTGTTTGAACGGTTGAATGGAGCTAGAGTGTTTTTCCAATTGGATTTAGCGACCGAGTTCCATCAGTTAAGAGTGGCAGAGGACAGTATTCCTTTGACAACATTTCAGACTAGATATGGTTCATATGAGTGGTTTGTGATGCCATTGGGATTGACGAATTCACATGTTTTCGTAGATTTGACGAACTGAGTTTTCTAAGAGTATTTGGATAGGTTTGTGTTTGTGTTTATAGATAACATTCTAGTCTACCCTAGGGTTAAGAGAGGACATGAAGTTCATCTTAGAGTAGTACATGAGACGCTGAGGTAGAATAAGCTAAAGGCGAAGTTTACCAAGCGCCATTTCTTGAAGAAAGAGGTAAAATTTCTTGGTCACATAGTTTCAGAGAAAGGATTGTCGGTTGATCCAGATAAGATCGAAGCAGTGAATAATTGGAAGAGACCGGAGACGATGACTGAGATCATGAGTTTTCTTGGACCTGTTGGCTACTACCGGAGATTCATTAAGGATATCTCGTGGATAGCAGAGAAACCCTGGAACTAAAAATGGGCAATCCTGAACCAAATCTTTATTTTTTGAAAAACAAGGGTTTAAAGAAGAGAATAAAAAAGGATAGGTGCAGAGACTCTTACTTAGTGGAATTTGTACCAGTTCTCGACATACCTTGAAGAGTTAACGGAGTGCATCCGATGGCCCTTGTCGTTAGATTAGCTAAAGTGAGTCGTGCATTCCTTAAGTTAAAGCATTTCTTGACCAATGCACCTATGTTAGTAGTTCCAAATAGAAACCAAGGATTGGTGATGTATACTGATGCATGTGGAACTGAATTTGGAGCGTTGTTGATGCAGAATGGTAAAGTCATTGCCTATGCATCATGGCATCTTCGACCGCATGAAGTTAGGTATCCTACTCATGATTTGGAGTTGGCAGCTATGATCTTCGAATTGAAGTTTTGTAGACATGATCTCTTAGGGGAGAAATTTGAGTTGTATACTGATCACAAGTCTTTATGGTATTTATTCTTCTAGAAGAAGTTGAATATGAGACAGCAGAGGCAGCTAGAGGTTTTGGCCGCTTACGATTTCGTTATAGAATATACACCAGGAAAAGGTAATAAAGTAGTTGATTCTCTTAGCAGGAAACATCAAAATGTGGTGTTAGCTATGTTGGCACAGTGGAAGGATTAGTTGTGATGTACAGTTAAGATCGACTATTGGTTCTAGTCAGAATTCTGCTAGATCAACTTGTTTAGAAGTTCAGCCAGTATTGATTGAGAAAATTGCTTCTAAGTAAAAGGAGAATCCAGTATTAGCTGAAAGAATCAGAAGACTGGAGATTGGAATAGAGATCGATGATTTAAAGGATTCTAGCCTTAATCAGAAAGGATGGCTAAGAAAGAAGGGGGTGGTTTTGTGTTCTGAATGTGGTGGACTTGAAGAAAGAAGGTCTTGAAGAATGTCATCGATCCAAGCTTACGATTCATCCTGGAGGAACCAGGATGTATAAGGATATGAAGAGGAGCTTTTATTAGGAATGCATGACGAGGGATGTTGGCTTGTGGGTTCGGTAGTGTGCAAACTATCAACAAGTGAAAGCTGAACATCAGAAGCCTAGTGGGTTACTTTAACCTTTAGATATTCCAGTTTGGAAATGGGATTCAATATCTATGGATTTTAAAGATGAGTTGCTAAGGTCAAATAGAGGTAATGAAAATGTATGGGTTATAGTGGACAGATTGACTAAGAGTGCCCATTTTATTCCAGTTAAGTCAAACAGAACGATACCTGTTTTAGCTAAGTTGTTCTTGAAGAAGATAGTTAGACTGCATGGAGTTCCTAGCAGTATAGTCAGTAACAGAGACGCTTTGTTCACTAGTGAAATCTGGAAGAGTCTACAGGAAGTGCTGGGTACCAAGCTTAATATGAGTACTACGTATCACCCTCAAACAGATGGGCAGACAGAGAGAGTCAACAAAGTACTCGAGGATCTACCGAGAACTTGTATATTGGGCTTTGGTGGATCTTGGGAAGATCACCTACATTTGGTTGATTTTTCCAATAACAATAGTTATCAGACAAGTATAGGAATGGCATTGTTTGATGCTTTATATCGAAGGCCATGCAAATCACCAGCATGTTTTTTGGAAACTGGAGATAGATTAGTCTTAGGCCCCAATTTAGTTAGAGAGGGATCAGAAAAGATTGAGTTGATCTAAGGAAGGATGAAGAAAGCTCGGTCCAGACAGAAGAGTTATGCAGATAAGAAGCATAAGGACCTAGAATTCTCAGTTGGAGACAAAGTTTTCATTAAGGTATCACCAATGAAGGGTGTGATACGATTTGAAAATTCTGGGAAGTTAGCCCCGAGATATGTAGGCCCATTCCAGATTACAGAGAGGATTGGAAAGCTCGCATACAGAATAGAGTTGCCGACCAGTTTGGCAGGTGTCCATAATGCATTTCATGTGTCTCACCTTTACAAGTATGTGCATGATCCAGAGAGTCCTCCGATAGGGTTGAAAGACATAGCAATAGAGCCTAATTTGAATTTGTTAGACAACCAGTTCGGGTTGTAGATAGAGATGAAAATGGGTTAAGGAATAAGACAGTTAGGTTGGTGAAAGTTCATTGGAGCAACAACGAGAAGGATTGTACTTGGGAGGTAGAAGATAGGATTAGAGATACTTATGCTGATCTGCTTTTAGGGCATGTCTATATTAGATTTATATAGATAGTTTCTAGTCAGTTAGACTAGTATGGCTGTTAGGAGTTGTTACAGATGATTGCTATGTTTAGTATTTAGTCCTTATAGAATTTCATGGACAAAATTCTTTAAGGGAGAGCTTGTAACATCCCTAATTTTCGATAATATTATTTAAGAATTTAATTAGATAAACTAAATAGAATAATGATGATAAAGGGATTGAGATTTGAATAAAATTATATAATAGGCCATGCTTAATAAATTTAATGGGCTTTAAATTGATTTATAAGATAATTAATCTACACGTGGGCATAATGGTAATTTGCCATTCTATTATACACGGGTATACACATCTAATTCTTGCCCATTCATGTTTCATTTTTTCATTATTCAAAAACGCAAATCAAAACTAAATAGAGCGGGCCATTAACAAGTAGGAAAAGGAGAAATTTCAATATAAAGCTAAGGATCAAATCTAGAAAGGATTAATTAACAACAAATCTCAAATTCCTTATCAAATCTAAGGTGAATAATAATTCATTCCATCTCTTTTTGTTTCTATAACCCTATGATTTAGGATTTAAGTGTTTATTTCGTTTCTATGATATTTTGGGATCATGATATGCTAAAGTTATGTATTGTTTGATTTGAACAATTTATCTATATGCAAAATTCATATAATTTTAGGGGAAAAACCATGGGTTATTGATTTTAAAATACCACGAAATTTTTTTATGTTATGTAAAACATGGTTTTGCAAATGGGTTTTAATTTTGGAATTTTCCAAGCTATGGAAATTTTACTATGAATTTTTGATGATAAATATGATGTCATTATTATAAAATTTAATCTGAATATTTCAGAAAGAAATTGGGTCTAAATTTTTTGTAAGTTGGATTACATTAAGAAATCAAATTTTATGATTTTTGGGGATTTTTCCCAATTGATATACTAAGAAAAGTAAATTATTTTAAAAGAAGGACTTTTCTAAAATAATTTATTTTGGTATATGGAAGGGTTTAAACTTTACATTTTTATGATTTAAATATGATATAAGTGTGGCAGTTTTAAATGTGATGGAGTTGAAAGGGGTCGAGGGTTACGAAGGTGATGGAGTTGAAAGGGGTTTTCGACCTTGTCCTTCGAAGTTTTAATTTTCAAAGGTCTTTGTTTTCGACTAGATGGTTCCAACACCATCAACTTTTCCTCAAATTAATTTTAGTTGGTTTCGAAAGAGATACTTTCGTATATAACCACTTTGACCCAAATGATGTTTTTAAAGAGTAAACTAAATGATTTCGAAAGGGTAATTGATTTATTTCGAAGCTATATTTAAAGAACGTTTTAATGATACCATCGAAAGGTACCATTGGTTTCGAAAGGTATATACTTGGAGTTTTGAAAAGAGGTTTTCTGTGCTTTTGATACGGTCATCCAGTGGTTTCATAAGTGATGTTTTAGAGTTTCAAAACAAATAACTCATTCTCTTTTAAGGAAAAGCCATGGCATAAATAAAGATTTTGGAAATATTATTCACATTGTTATTAACCCATAACTGTATTTTGGGGAAAGGGCAGAATAACCGATTAGTTTGACCCTGTAGTGAATATCACTTAACAGATGTTAAAAATCTTAATTAAAGATATTGGAAGGTGCCAACAGGTTTACAGTAAGCCCATGAAAACTGTATGATATTGGCAGGGGCTAATAGGTTCGTAGTCAGCCCTTGAAAATTATTATTTGATACCGGTAGGGGCCTGTAGATTTCTAGTTAACCCATGAAAACTATATCTGGATTAAGATATTGATAGTCAGTCAATAGGTTCCTAGTTAGCCCATGAAAACTAGGATAAGTGATAAGATATTGGAGTTACCAATAGGTTCTTAATGATTCCATGAAGACTATGATATTGGACTGATAGTCCATAAACATTAAATACATGAATAGTAACCCTAGAAACTATAATTGAGACAGGTAGTCAGAATAAATAGGGATGGGTAATCCATATTTGATTTACTTGTTCTGCATATCATCGTAAAGTTTCGAAATACTATGTTTTAACCATTGTGGACACAGGAGCACGGTATATGGTTTTATAAATGATTTAGGATACTAGTGAGGGAAAAACTTGTTCCACTAAGCGGCGTGGTCTCATTAGATTTTTAAATGGTTTGAGATGGTAAATTATTATTCATACTAGGATTTATGTCTGGCTTGAAGTTTTTGTTTTCCTCTTAAACTCTCGGACACTCAATTTATTTTGAGTAGGTTGAGAGTAAGGTTTTTAGGTGTTCTTTTAGACGAATAAAGCTTCCGAGGACGTGTAGGAGGAAAGCTTGTTATTAGAGTTTTTATTTCTGCTGTGTGTTTTGTTGTAAAGGTAAAAATTATTTTCTTGCCTATCTATATACCCTGATCTACCAAGGGGGCATCTTCATATATCGTTGTTGGCGTATTTTGTAATAATTATATGTTATTTGAACGTGGTCTACGAGTTGGGATTATGTAATCAATTTGGAATATTTTCAAATGGAATGTGGAATTTGTTTGTTGTTTATATTTTTTCTATATTCTTATGTTTCGTGTATCAATGTTTCAAATGTTACCATATTTGGTCGTCCAGGATTAATAACTATGGATGACTGCATCATCTGTAGCCGTGAGTTTTGGTCCTTAAAGTAGGCGGATGTTATACGAAATTTTCAAAATAACCATTACTTTAAAAATTTATAATTTTGTCTGCCACACTTAGGTCATTATTTTGATTAATATGGATTTGATCGAACAAGTTTGGTTGAATCTTGGTTAATATAATCCTTCTCTATCTTTTACTCTTTATAATTATAGATATTAGGAAAACAATAATTCCAATATCCTTTATTCTTAAAAAATAAGCTTTTTACTTAATTCATTCATTGGTGAAGAAATCTACCGAGTGGTAGAATACTTGGAGTTTAATAAAACCTGAATTCAATTTCCTTGTAAGTGATAAACACACATTCTCCAATTAGAAAAATCTCTGGCTACTAAATTATTCTAATCTCATTTTTTCAAGCTTCCATTGTTTTGTAGAAGATAATTTGAATTGAAATTTAATGCTCCAAGTGCAATGAAAAATTCATTCTATATAATCAAAATATTGAAAGTAGCCGCTTGTTCTACACTGAGTAGCCGAGTTTGATGAAACTTTATCCAAATCGTTGTAAGAATAATACTTCTACTTGGAATATCGCCATGTTGAAGTATCTCATTTTAGAGTTTAGAAATCCATTTGATATGCTGGTCATGCGTACCAACCAAAATTCTTAGTCACTTAATGGATAAGTTAACACAATCAAATCCTAATATTATTTTTTCTATATAAAACAAAAATATTTTACTCTTGTGGTTTATTGTTGGAAACCGTTAGCTTCTAATTTTACTCAAAAATGGGTTCAATAACTTTGAGTGATGATTTCAGCTCAATTCATCACATTTTAGGCTGGACATACACAAAACTAACAGGAAACAATCTTTCATCCAATAAATCAAATAATTAATTATGCATAGCTAGAAGCAATCATTTAGTTTCACCATGCACTCTGATCACTATGGTATCATTCTACCTGTGCAGTTAAAGCCCGGCTAAAGTCTTGTAAAATCCCTATTATGGCGCATAACTCTCTTCAACCGTTACGTTATTTCAATTTAACGCAATTAAACAGTAGATCCGCTTTAAGCCTTGCTACACCCGCTAAATCAAGGCTTATTAGCACTCGCCTTAGCAAAATTAGTATACAAAGATTGATTTGACCAGTTCTCATTTAAATCCAATCAATAAAGTTAGGGTAAAGATCTAATTATAAGGCATAATTGTTTAATATAAGCTAGATAATTATTGTAGTCATCAAATCTAGTCTTCATAGATCATGAATTTATTCAGTTTTCTTGTATAAGATTAAATAATATTTATTTTTTCTACACAAATGACATGAGAATGAGAAGAAATTAAATTTAAATATTTGGTTTTATATTTGATGAAGCTTTTTGTACCTCTGTTATATCTCCACTCTATCCGGGCTATAACATTTTTCACCTCCACCACTATAGAACTACTAAGCTCTTTAACCGCACGCCTTCTACTCAAATCCATTTCATCACACTTATCTTAGTCATGTATCTGTATTACGGAGATTAGATCAGGGTAATATATAGTATTCCTTGTCAAATCATTACCAATTTATTTTAAAATCACCTACGAAAAAATATTCTACCACTAAATCTTATCACCCAAAATATCATAAAATTTCATTCTTAAGGAAGCATTCCTTTTAAGACTAAGACTTGCTTCCCTTTATCCTATATAGGACTAGTTCCACAATCATTTACACCTTGCCTTTGGTTTGTCCTCTAGGCTTCTTGCACCGTCTTTCTATAAGACCAATTTCATCACAATTGTAACATTTCTTTAATTGATCATATTTTATCCTTTTCACTCAGTTTCATAGTGACTCTCGTTTCCATAATAGTAACATTTTACCTGAGATTTATCAATAATTCATTCGGGTTGTCTTAGTTGAACATGCTTCTATGGCTTGACCTGTCGTAGTCGAAAAGGCTTCTTGTTCTTTTTTGATTTCCCATCGTTCTTTTGAATGAATAGTCTCTTTCCTTGATGAGGCTGTTGAGTAAGTTGTCTATAATGACCAATATTTACGTATCGGATAGTCGTAAAATATTATTTTTATATTCATATTGAGTCGTACCAGCTTTACATTTAGGGGTGGGGGTTGAGTAGTGGCATTTTTGACCTGGAAACTTTTACTAGATGATCTTAACCTTAAAACTTGTTATAGCTATAACTTTTAATAGAAGCCGAATTAGGGCCTAAGATTAGAAAGGTACGATGATTTCCATTTCCATACAGTGACAATAATAACGATTTGGACTTTCTGGCTAGAAGATATGACATTTTGAAAGTTTTTGAAGCAGCTTAATCAGTAATCATTTAGTTAGACTAGGGATAGGCCCACTAATCATTTTTGGTTTAAAGCCATATCAGGTTGGAATAACCTTCACCAAATCATTTTTCGCATCTCCTAGATAGATCTAAACCTCCATTAACTCCTTCTTTGTCAAGCCTTCTCTTTTCTCTTTCAAATCCATCTTAAAACATAAAGTGAAGGTAAACTATTAAGGGGATTAGCTAGAGACATTCAAATATACATTTTTAGGGAAGAGAAATCAAATCTTTACTGTTTATTCTTGAATATACCGCGGTTTACATACAAAATAAGGATTTTTAGGCATTTGGTGAGTGATTTATCATCTCATACCTTATTATATATGTGTTATAGGTTTTCACATGTTTTGAATCCATTTTTGACGTCAAAGCAAAATGTTTTAATGCTAATTTATACTATAACCTGAAGTAAAAACATGAACAAAATGATTTTTGGTGTTATAATCATATTATTTGGATGTGCGATTGCCTATATAGATGTAAGACTATGTTGTCGATACATTATATGGTTGTTATCCAACATTTGGACTTGGATGTATTTGGATGAACTTGATGAGTTTGAAAGTTATTGAGATAGAAAGCCCAGAGAGATGACCAACAGTCCTAAGAACCAAGTATAAAAAAGGTCACAAGGCATGTGCAAAGTCATCATTGAAGTTTAACAATTCAGTCCATTAAAGTAATGGATCGGTATCGATCCATCCCTACGGATCAGCGCCGATACATAAAATCTCACGCAAAATGCCTCAAATCCCTTCTACTTCCAAATATTGTTGACAACAATCTATTCCAAGCTCCATAGGATCGATTGCATGCATTTTGTACGCTCCAGTTTTTTACTTCATTTTCATTTATTTCTACTACAACCTTTTGGGTATTTGTGCTGCATTTTGGTATAAATATTTTGGTGATTTCACTAAGAGCGTTAATTCTAGGTGGACATCCTGGATACGGATGTTTAAATCACTATCTCAAGTGGTTAATTATAACCAATGCCCAGAGTTCGATATGGTCAGAACATGCATCCTGAAAAAGGATACCTAAATCACCATTTAAAATTAATCATTCGATTGACGCTCAGAGTTAGGCACAATCTCTCTCAAAATTTCCTCGAAAAGGATGCTCAAGTTATCTTTATGCGTGTTGGGATTCGACCAAGTTCCAGAATTGAATATGGTGGTATATTGTTACCCGAAGATAGGTGCCCTAAGATCGCTCTCAAATCATCGAAATAATGATAAAAATGATTCTAATCTTTAGTCAGGTAGGGCTAGACTGGTAAATGACAAAATGGACTAATAACTTAATCTGACAATGATGATGAGAAATGGTTTGCAAATGCATGAGCGAGATGATAAGTGCATTTCTCAGAACTTAAGCAAATTCGCACAAGATTTGATTGGAACAAAAAGTCCTTATTATTCACATCAATTAAAACTTGAGTAATGATACAAGTTTTCTTAACATTGAGCCAAAGACAAAAAAGTGAGGGTCGAATCCGCACAAAGCCGGCCAAAAAAAAACAAGTCCTATGGCTATATAACCAAAAAGTAGCAAGAAAGTGGATAATTTTTTCTTGTACTTCTTCCTTTTCCCATCTCCAGAAGGATGTGAGCTAAGCCACTTTGGTTTTTCTTGCTCCTACCCTCACTTCCCCATCCCTTTAATGGGGTGTTCTTTGGCAATCCGATGAGTGCACTTTGAGTACTCTCGAGGGAAGGAAGACTGACCATGGTAAAGATAGATTTACTGGGTAGAACTACCAATAAAGGAGGAGAAGTGAATTCAAGTGGCTCTTTCTTAATCTCCTTGGTCAATAGAACTTGAGTTTGGAGTAACTCTTGCATACTAAGCCCTAAAGAAGGATCGAAAGTCCCAGTTATAATGACATCCTCCTTCGCTTGGGCTCCTAGGAGGTCACCAGCCATCTCCTCTTCCAAGGCATGAATTATTTACATGCCCGGACCTAGAGTACCACCGACTTGAATGCTTGGGATCATCCTAAAAAAAGTTATGACCGTCGGTTCAATCGTCGTTCTTGTTGTCTCGGTTGGGAGCCTTCCTTCGAGAGGCCAATGATTGCGAGCTGACCTAAAATTTAAGAAAGATGAAAACAGAAATTAGCGACATCAATTGGTGTCATGGGGACGTTCTAAAATATAGGCGAGGTTAGTGATAATCTTCACCAGACCAAAGATTTATATGGGCAGGAATGACATTAGAATTCCCCTTCAGAATGGGGGACATAGTGGTTATCTTGGCTTTCTAAGAGCATTCGGATCGTACGGGGGATTGGATGGAGTGATAAAGGTAGCTGGGTAGCAGGATCTTGAGGTCTATTCTTGAAGCCCTCGTCTTGGGCTTTTGGACCGTGGTAGCCAAAACCGAAAGCAAAATAAGCTCACCAGCTCTGATCACTTCAATCTCACTTGGATTCAGAATCTCACGCTCCAACTCTACCAAATTAACCATTCCTCCTCCTAAAGCCTGCTGTTCTTCTCGCAAAATCTTCCCCCATGCTAAAGCTAGAGCTTTGGGCTTATCATTTTCAAGCTACTCCAAGTCTCTGAACATGAATTACATTGGCATTATAGCTGATGATGAGTGGGCTTAAATCTATCCTTATTTGTTTCTTTGCAGCCGCAACCGATTTATCCTTATTTCTAGCATAGGCCAGCACATCGTTCCTCTCCTTACGCGCATCCAAAAAATCTTAACAATAATTTTGAGCTTGCATGAGAGAATCATCTTTCTCCTTCTTCGCTTTCTCCAGTTGCTCTTTCATGCCCTTTATGTACTTCCTTTGCTAGATGTTATTTGTCTTCCGACAGAAGAAGATTTCTATAGTAAGCGGAATCGATCTAGCTCAAATTGTATTTCCTCTGTCGTTCGACCGTTTCAGCCAAGTCTTTGACTCTTTGCTCGACCTTAACCCATGCCTTCCTCAACTCAGCAACTTCTATGTTAAGATGATCGATAGTCTCTTTGTCTTGGTTAGCCGCAAGCCGCAACTCTCGAGTCTCAATCTTCACACCTTGGAATATTCATAGATCAACTTGGCCAATCTCTTGAATATGAAATACTGATCGCACATGTCACCAACTTAGCCACAGTTTGGCATTTGACCACCAGCGGGATCTCCTTTAGATCTGGAGCAAACTTATTGCCGCCAAAACAAATCTTTGGAAGGCGGCACTTTAGTTCAGCCATCAAAGGATTAAGTGAAAAATGTTGCTCTATTGTAACAGATTGAGACTCAATGGCTTTCTTATTAGCCTTATGTGGCGAGAGGAGTCAAAGGCAACAAGCTTCGATGATTGCTAAGATTGTCGATGAGCATGAGAAGGCACCGTCTACTTGTCCATGGGTGCGTGTCTGTGAATTATATCTCTTGTAATTAACCATCTGGTCCTCAAAGGAATCAAACATACTACGGTGCTCCATTGAACATGAAAGAAAAATCGAAACAAGTCAACTTTAACAAGATTAGACATAGCACGAAATAAGAAAAGTGTTATGTGTGTACACTATGTGTCCTAGTATCCCTTTGATGGACTATGGGTTTGAACTTTGCTGATAAGAGTAATCTCCTCTGCGCAAGTGATTGGCAAGTCACTCTATAGAGTCAAGACACCCGAGGATCATGCCATCTAGCTCGAAGAATAGAATTCATCTAGAATCGAAACAAGGCCATGATAGGTGCCATTGGAAGGAAGGATATGAGTTTTCTCTATTGAGGTATGGGTAGAGGTTGCGTAGAAGTCTGCCTCGTAACCATCTTTATCTTAGATCGTTCCCTTATAAGGGGTTCTTGACCATCATTGCCATCATTCTTGGAAGCTCGCGACCTACATCAACGCCATTATGGCATGCTCCGCTACCTTCACTCATTTCAGTGCACTCTTGTACTTCTTTGATTCTAGCCACATGACTTAGAACCGAGGCACCACTGGGTCCTTTCAATTATTCTCTAATGGTGAATCATCCTCATCACTTTCTGAGGTTCCCAAATTTTAACCAACGTTGCGACCTGCTTCTAACAAGTTATAAGCCTAGAAGTTCTCATTGGTGAGCAATGTCTTAAGCTCCATGTCTACATCTAGGACTTCATGAAGCAACTTGAGAGTCTCCGTAGAGCCGCGCTACTAAGCATATTCGGCACATCCGAAAGAATAGAGGAAAATTGTCTAAGTAAAAAACTATTAAGGGATCTCAAACGAAAAGAATAAGGGTAGAACTTAAGCTACAATAGCCATGCTACGTGAATCCGGGTGGACAATGTACAAAGAAAAACTCATCTTTGAAGCAACTCAGCTTATTCCAGGTGTTAGTTACTATTCTACACCTTCTGGACAGTTCCAAAAAAAATGAGGCAATGATTAACCTTGTGGTGTTGAAGCTATAATGGTACCATATTTCTTCATTACTTGGAACTCGATTTAAATAAGGGTAGGAGATAATGAATACATTGTGTAGAAAAGCATATCTGTTAGGGTGTAGTTGAACTGGAGCCAGCTTCAAGAAATGCAGAATCTTTTGGATAAATTGATTAATGGTGTGATGCACCCCACCAAACACATATATGGTTGCACTCAAAATACCTAGCTAGAAGTGATGTTCCTATTGATGGCATGTAGTAACTAACACGTCTTCAAATGGGATGCCATTTTGTTCACAAATCCTTTTAAGTGATCCTTCATTGATTTTTAAAGCAATAGAATGTATGAGATCATCCAATATTTCAATGTCGTTGAGGATATCTAGAGTAGCTTCGACTTTAGGACCTTCTACGGCTCAAGAGGAACTTCTTGGAGAGGCTGTTTGGCTTGTTGATTTGCAGGCTGGTGTACAGATAGCGCTAGAGCATGACTTGTAGAAGGAACAGTGGTTGAGCTTGACTCGTTGTCTAATCCGGCATATTCAGAATGCGATGGACTTGCAGCTAGAGCGGAGAGACACACGGAACATGAATGACCCATAACTATAAAAAATCAACATACAGGTAATATAAAAAATAAATAAATGCTATATCCTCGGGATAAAGTGAAAGCCCAGTGTGGTGTGATGCAAATTAAAGTATTATATAGCCTTGTGCAATGTCAATGTTTAATTCTATGCAATAATTCATTTGAAATTCAAAGCATTATCTGTCACGACCCAACTTTCAGCGTTCGAAAATCGACATCCATACTTCACTTGTACTTGAATGCCGCAGATTCAACTGTTGAAATCCAATTCGTGTCGGAGCTTATAACACATTAAGTACAACAACGCAGCGGAAGAAAAAGATAATATCATTGATACATAATTGATACAACATCTGATACAACTGAATATCAATATAAATTAGAGCTAGAATATAACATCGGAAAGAATAAAAGCAGTAGCAGAAGAGATAACTCCAACATCATCTTCAAGAGAGAGTGAATCCACAATACTGCAACTCCACAGCCAAGCTTAAAACTTCAAGCCAAGAAGCTCGAACTACCATCTAGTAGGACTTGTAGAGAATGCGATCTCGGTAAATGCTATCACCAAAATCCAAAGGCTCTAAAGGATTCAAAATAGAAAGATGAAGGCTACCAAAATCTACATCTGCTAGTTGATTATCTGAAAATCCCAACTCTAGACTGCCCGTGTGGAAAATTATGGGCACCCAAAGTTTAGAAAGGGAACAATAAATTCGAGGTCAGTCCCGGGACTGGTATGAGCAAACGAAAACAGTTTTATCTTTAAAACAAACAATAAAAGATTTTAAAGATTGAAATCCACAATGCTTTTTTTTGAAAATGAAATTGCCATAAGGCCTCCCGCCACACACACAATGCAAGCGCACACTTGGAGGAGATTTCTCCTTATGACAGTCAAAAATGCTTGATACGTAAAAACCATTTGATATTATTATTAGTGCATAGTGCAGAAAACATTTGCAAGTATAATATTAATCTTAGCCAGGACATTTCGAACTATGCCTACTATAGCTACCATCTAAACAGTGGGGCGACACCATAAGTAGATGGCAGGTTATACAACTAAAACCATACAAGACGTGTATTGGAGATTGGATTTCCAACAATGGTCAGGCAAAGGAACTTCCTTACCAAATGGAACGCCTCTGGAGGGAAGCCCCCAAGAACCAAATCGGTTCCCTACCAACACAAGGCAGGGTTACCCCTGCCCGGAAGTAACACCTACAAGTAAGCCATCCCCGGTCGTTATCGACCTTTATCCCAGGATTCACAAACAAATAGAAACAACCACACAGTTAAATATCTGGGCTCCATACCATGATATCACTTTTATCTAGAAGGAAATGGACATACCCTAGGGGCACGACCCCTAAAAACCTTACCGCAACATTCATGTTTCGACCATTTCCAGGTTGTGAAGCTCGACAAAGTCTCGTCCACAAATCTACGCTTTTCACAAAAGCCATGCTTCGATCAACAAATGATTTGCAGCACTTCGTATGCCACATTACCAAATTGGGAGTGTATCACTAGTAACCATCAACTACATAACCTCTGAGCTCATATGTCTCAGAGAAGGGTGTTAAGCTAAGAGAATAAATTCTCCGCCACCAAACAGAAATGTATTTGATAGAAACCAGCTTTACATCTCAAAGTGTAATGTCAGAGACACATCCATACTAGTCTGTTCCGAGTTCGAACAGAATCGAAGGCACTTCACAATGAATCCCTTACAAATCCGTATAATCCCTAATCATGTCCGGACTCCCCATCATAAAGGATGATATAAATCTTTATACCGGGGATCAGCCGGTGCAAAGACATTCGACCAGTTATCCTTTCGCTTTCGAAAATATCTGGTCTTCACCATCGGTCTTCAAATGCTATCCGTATCGAAGTATCATTATTCGAAATGGGTTATATGACACAAGGTCCTCTCCTGGCTAAACCGAATAATGAGCGCAATATTTTAAAAACATATGGATAATGGGATCTTTGTTAAGTCGCAACTTATTACCCAAAACTTTTCTTTCAAATGGTTTAAACAAATTACCATCTTCAAATCTTTAATCAAAAGATTCACTTCACAAAGTTCACTAATCTTTCACGAAGATTCATTCATAGCATTTCTAAATAATTTCCCTTTCAGATTGGATTAATTCATCCAATCTTTAAATCAAAGACTCAATTCATAGCTATCAATACCATTTCCAGGTTTTCATTCATAACTTTCAAAAAAAATTCCATTTCAAATCTTTTATATAAAAGATACACCATCTAAAATCCTCTTCAATTTCAAAACAAGGTTCAACCATCTTTCACGAAGATTCATTCATAGCTTTCAAAACCATTTCAATTCCATTTCAAACTTGAAATCTTTCAACGCAAATTGGAAATCCTCTCTTTATATGAAAGCTATTATTATTTGAAAACAAATAGTTTTCATTTCAGAAAAATCCAATTACATTTGCACAAGCTAAAGCCCTTCCAGTATAAAACTTGGGTTAAATTCAAATTTCCAAGATAATATTTTTAAAACGGTTAAAAACCCATATAAACACATTTATAACTTGTATAACGTTTTTAAACCATAATTTCCAAATATAGAATTCAATTTCAAATCTTAAATTCAAATTTAAATTAAATTTCAAAACTTTATCTAGTTATTTAAGATAACTTTTATTTTCAAAACTCCTTTCCAAAAGATTTTCATATTTAACCCAATTCCATTTCAAAACCATTTGAATTCAAAATTCAATTTTTAAAACCATTTCAAAAATCTATGACTTAACCAATTTCCTCATGCAAACCATATTTGTGTGTGTAAGGTGTAGTCCAAGGGTTTTACACAATAGTGCAACATCATCAATCATCACAGATTCAAACACAGCAATATCGATAAGCGTTGTAATCTATAATGCTTATCATTTATTTATAGATTCACAAATAATTTAAATTTATCAGAGATAAATAAATTACATTCAGCACAGATAATTACATTCATCGCAGCTCAAAATCAAACAGACCATCACACATCAGGGATACCAATCAATTCAACATTCAATATAATCCAAACATCCATAAGTAAGATCAATTAATTATCTGATTAATTGAAACCAGATTAATTACAAATCTAGGTTAATTAAAATTAATTAATTACAAATCATTTTAATTAATTACCCTTTAATAATAAATTAATTAACCTTAAATTATTTATTAATTATCCTTAATTAATAATTTAATCAATCTTTAATCATTAAATAATTAACCTTTAATTATTTAATTATCCTTAATTAATTATTTATCTCTTAATTACCTTCATTAATTAATTAACCTTTAATTAATTATTCTCAAATTAATTATCCTAATTAATCATTCACATTAATTAATTATCCTTTATTTAATTATCCTTAATTAATTATATTAATTAATTAATTAACCCTTAATTAATTACCATTTAATCAATTATCCTTAATTAATTACAATAAGTGATTATCTCTTAATTACATTAAGTAATTGCAAATTAATTAACTTTAATCATCAATTAATCAACCTTTAATTATTAAGTAATTAACCTTTAATCGCTTAATAAATCTTCAAATTAATCACTTATTGATGAATCACATGAATTAAATCCTTTTAAGTAATTAAGTAATTAATCATTCCTTAATTATTTCCATTAAATAACTTTTAATTACTTATATTAAGTAATCATACTTGAATTAACTAAGAGATTATATTTTTTCAATTACAAAAACCTTTCATAATTAAGATAACCCATATTAATCATTTAATTATATTATTACAACTTATTTAAATTGGAATAAATTTATTCGAAATTATTTCTTAATTAAAGTTTCTAATATACTTATTTCAAACACTTGTTTAATTCAAGCATTATCAAACTCCATTTAAAAATACTTAGAAATTTATTCATTATCATCAATAAATTATCTCAAAATCCATTTAAAAATACTTTATACTATACACATATAGTATTTTCTAAATCGTACACCCAGTATGAATCTCATATAAATCTTCTTTCTCAAAATCGATTATCCCAAAATCGATACCTTTCAAACTTGGCTTTCCAACTTTCCAAAATTGATTTTTCTCAAAAATCAAAAGCCTTTCCAAATCCAAAGGTTCCCAAAACCCTTCCTCAAAATCATTTTCGCAAAATCCTTTTTATATATACATATGTATAATAATCTTGGAAAATCTTTGAATCAACTCATACTTGTATGAATTCCCTTTTTATACTTCAAATACTTCAAAACCCTATTCTTCCGGCTATAGATTCATTAAGGGAAGTTTATTAATATATCACATATATGACTTACTTTCTTCCAAATCAAATATTCAAATTCGATTACCCCTTTCTAAAAAGTCATTAACCACAATACTTTTCTTCATAAGGTGAATCTTTAATCATAGGAATTTCCAATTTCCATTTTACCTGATCATATATTTCACAAAATATACTTTTCATTTCAAAAATCATTTCACATTTCTTATCCACAAATTCCCAGTATCAATTTCATTCAAACCCGTACGATGTACACATATCATACTTATGCTATACCAATCTGATCGCTCACTCGATCACACAATTTCACTTCCGAACTAGTATCGTCCACCTGACTTCCTAGTGCGGACTCAGATCTGGTTTTTTGATCATAAATCGTCATTCCCCTTGCATAGCCATAACTATGATAGAGAATTTCCAGAACCAATCAACAATCCATATCCAGGTTCGCCGTCGAAATTCGAGTGAAAATTTCCAACCTGGATCGATAAACTATCTCGAAATTCTGTGCTCGAATCCGGATCAAATCACTACGCAAATAGAATAATATACGTACATCCTACGTATTTAACTTCATTGATTATTAGCCAAATCAATTTCCCTTTTCTATTCACATTCACTTATTCATAATTTCTTCAATCCCATATAGATTATTACATTAATTATAAACAGTTTAAACTCTGTCCAGCTTAAATTTAGAAAATAGCTTGAAAAGTTTAAAATAGATAAGTAGTTGAAAAATAATTACTAGTTTGTAAAATAGCTGTAAAATAGTTAAGTAATTGTAAAATAGTTGAAAAATAGTAAAATAACTGCAAAATAGTCGTAGCATAGTAACTAGTTATAAAGTAGTTGGAAAAATAGTAATTAGTTTATAAAATAGTTGTAAAATAGTTAAATAGTTCCCAAAGTAGTTGTTAAATAAATACAAGATAGTTTTGAAATTTGAAAAGAAAAATTGTATAGTAAATAGTTAGGAAAATAGATTTATACTAAAACCATTTATTTTAAAAATAGTCCAGAGCCAAACTGTTCAATTCCCCATCAATTCAGTTTAAATTTCCACTCCCATTTAAATTAACTCAATTCTAATTTGAATTGATCCTAATTCCCACCAATTGCTAGTTTCCAATTAACTTTCAATTTCAATTCAAATTAAATTAACTTCCATTCTCATCCCAAATTCAAATCAACTTCCAATTTGAATTTGAACTCATTCAACTTCAATTTCATTTCAATTTATCCAATTCAAATTTCCATTTGAATTTTTAGACTCATCCATCTTCAATCATAATTCCAATTAATTAAAATAAATTTCAAATTTAAACCATCCTGAATTATATAAATTCGAGTTACATTTTTAAATGTTGATTTAATCCTTTAAATCAAATTAACCTTTATTTTTTTAAATCAATAATCCAAATATTTAAACAATTTAATTCTGAGTCCAATTATCAAAATTCCATTTTAAATTATCTTTACTTAACCTTTTTTCAAACTTTAATTAAGAGTTCAAAACAATTTTATCTTAAAAATTTAATTTATCACTTAATTTTATCTTCCAATTTGAAACCAGTTCTTAAACAATTTTAATTTACAAACGCAATTTTTCAAATTTTCAGTTCAAAGTATTTCCATATCCTTAGTTTTCAAATTAAAGTTTAATTTCCTTTTATCTCAATAATGGATATATTACCACACTTTATTTCTTATTCATTTAAACAAATCCGATCCAAAATTTAAAGATTTTTAATAACAATAGCATGATATCATCCAATTTATTTTAAAACATCCATCCATTTTCAATTTCAGATCTGAAACCCATTTTGAGATCACACAAACTCCCAATTCAAATTAACCATTTAACTTTCCAAATTTAAATCCCAATTTCATCTTAAAATTTCTAATTCAGGTTGCTTGTTAACTTATTTAACTTTCCCAAAGTCAAATTCCATTTGCTTAATCCAGCCAACCTTACCCAATTTGAATTCCCATTTCAAATTTCAAACTTCACATTAATAATCTTATAAGTTCAAAACTTATCACCTTGGGTATCACATCTCATTCCAAATTTAAAACTCAACATTTAGAGTTTATTCAAACCATTTTTGATATTATGTATATTCCTCACATATACATATTATTTCCTTTACACACTAAGTTATCCTCAAATTTTAAACCACCTTTGGTTTTTAATTCAAAACAAATTTCTCTCAACATTTTGAAACAATTTCAAATGTTTCTAGACATAGGTTTTAAAATTCCACAATTTAAAACCCACTTCTATTTAGAAGCTATACTCATCTTAAAAGTTTACTTCATTTGGCTTACTTATTAACAAATATATCATTATTAAACACAATAACTATTATGATGGTACTCAAGATTATCGTATCTGGATACCAATTTTATTTTTATCTTATTATTACTTCTACAAATTCAGGATTTTAGTTTTAGCTTGGATCTATTTCAAACTTATCTTCATTTAATTTCAGTTTGGTTGTATTTCCATTACCACTTAATTTAATTCCAGTAATTTAACAACCAATTACCTTAATATTTAGTAGAAAGATATATTGCTTTATATATCAGAATATATTCTTATATAAAATCATTTAAAATCTTTATATAAAAAATAACAAGTACGCTCTCATATAAATATACACTCAACTCATTCTAGGGTACCATTGACCCTATCCTTAATGAGTAATCCCACCAAAATCAAGGTTCTCGCTTAACCTGGCTCTGATATCAAATGCAACGACCCAAAAAATTTGTTCCCGAAAATTCTAGACAGTTAGGGAAAGAAGAAAGAGATAGAAGAAGAAGAAACAGAAAGCCAAATACAAAGTCTCACATTCGCAGCGGATAAAATATAATATCAATAATATTCTTTACACAAAGGAAACTGTATCAGTCAATTACATTTTATTACATCAGAGTTACAACATTTCACAATAACTAGACAGTTGAAATAACCTATCCCAGATAAATAACAATATATCACAGCGGAGTACTCCCTATATACTCCTGCCATCCAGCTCGCCTCTTGAGCTCCAGGACGTCCTAACCTGAAAATATGTAATACTCGGTCTGACCCGAGCATTACATCAAGGTAACACCCGGGTCAGGTTGGAAACTAGCATGAGTAAACCCATCTAACATAAATTTCAAAAGCATACAACTTATGTACCACCAGGGTAACTTGTATCAATTACAAATTCACAAATTGTTATAGACATCACTTATTTCATTTACCAATTTCTAAGTGCCAAAAACTTAGATTAAATGGTCTAATTCACTTAAATCATTTCGTTCCATCTCATTGATTTCGCATATCAATTTATAAAGAATCGAAGTGGTTTCAGGTATTTACTAATACCTGACTCCGGTCTCATCGACTCCAATATCATCTAAACCTAAGTTATTCAATTAAATAAAATTCAACTTTAATTAACGGATAACATTTTTACGCAGCAATTCATAACTGATAGATAATCACATTATCATCTCCATCCAACATATCATATCACAAAGCAATTCATATCAGAGATATCAACCGATTCAAGGCACTCATCATCATTCAATCATTCATAAACAAGATTAATCACTTCCATTAATTACATTAATTAATGATCCCCTAATTACTTTCATTAGTTAATTATTCTTAAATATCATTTAATAATTAACCTTTAACCGAGATGTGGTTTTTAGATAATCATAACTGACACCCGATCCCTGTCTCATCGAAATCCAAACGTATTTTAAAGGCCAAGTGTTTAATAGTTTAAACAATTTAATTCAACACTTTGAATTCACATAGCATTTATTACAGCTAAATAATTCACAATTATCATGGAGATATCCAAAGCATCTTATAGAATATCACCGAATATATCATAAATCCAGATATTCTACTCATATCACATCCTTAAACAGGAATTATTAATCCATGCTATAATTAATTTAATTGGCTTAAATTAATTACTTAAGAATTAATCACTTAATTCTGCTTAATTAATCATTAATTAATTATCTCATTTCAAACCATTTAATTAATTAATCACTTCTTAATTACCCTTTTAAATTAATTTATTAAACCGTAATTACTTAATTAATTACCCCTTAATTACCAATTTACCTAATTAATTAATTAATCATTAATTACTAATTAATTAATCATCAACCCTTAATTAATTACTTAATTAATTAACTACTAATTATTTATTAATTAACTTTAATTAGCTAATTTAAAATACTTAATTAAAAATTAATTAAACACTTAATTATTAATTACAAATTGATTAATCTCTAATCACATAATTAATTACAACCATAAATTAATTAATCATTCTTAATTACCTTTCCAATGTATTAATCGTAATTATTCATCTTAATTATCTTCCTACTTAACATTTTAAAAATCCTTCCTAATAGGCTTGAAATCAAATTATTACTAACTAAAAAAACTTTAATGTTAATTAAACTTCAAACACTTATCTTAAATTAACTACTTAATTAAAATATTAATTAAGATTTAAAAACATTCTAAAGTATTAACTTAATTAATGATGTCTTAAAATAAATTCTTAACTTAAATTTTTAGACATTAATCAATTCATTAATACTTAAACTTGTTTTAGATGATTGGTTTAAACTTAATTATATTAGACTAAAAATTTTGAAAACCAAAAACCCAAGAAAATCACAGGTTTACTTCGAGTCCAACCCGAGTTTTCCCACTATCTTCCCCGAGTCTTTTTCTTCTACTTTTAATTATCGTAAGTAAATTTTTTTGAGAACATGGTACTAAACAACACACGTGAGCAACCAGGAAACTCGAGTAAAACACTTCCTTTCCCCAAGTATACTCTCGAGAACCCAAAGCTCAAAATACCCAAACGTGCACACGACCAACTGTGCACGTGCACTCATCGCCGACTAATCTCCAGCAATCTACGCTTCCTCCGGCAAGTCATACGACATCGCCACACATGATTACAATGAACGACTCGATGCCAAAAACTCCAGAGCGAAATCAAGTCTTCCATTCAAAAACTGGAACTCGAACTCACCCAACAAAATCGCTTCGCCCCGCTCACACCAACCATCGGAGGTGATACGACTCTGGCCTCACCTCACCGATTCCCCATATTATCGTTCCCTTGAATTTCATGCAGCTAGATCAACCAGAGGTGACGAAATCATCTTGTTTTCGACCACGACAAACTCGAGCGTTGAACCCTAGATTAGGCTCGTTCCACCATAGCCGGCTATGGAAAAATCACTGAACATTTTGCCAAACTAGCTTCGTGCAAAATTTCAACATCCAACATTTCTTCAATCGCCAGAAATCGATTAAAACGCATATTCTGTTCAACTAACTGCTCTTCACATACCAAACTAAAAACCACCAATTAAGTCTTAACAATCCTATTTTCTACAGAAGATTCAGGTTATATAATTGAATCAATAATTTATAACATTCGAATTTAACATATATTTAAATTTTTCTCTGTAAAACTAAATTTACAGAGGCAATACATCACCATCATGCTTAAAACAATTTTTAGACCATAATTTATGTTCAAACAAACTTGTTTGTTTGGAACTCTAAGCCTAACAATGGCTAGATGAAGATATATTGAATTCTTTTGTTTGTTTTCCACTCTGTAACCAAAACATAAAAGAAACAGGCACATTCCAAATACATAGAACAATCACATATATATATACACACACACACAGGGTTACATATCTATACATAAGCATGCAACACCATTATCATCAAAAATTTCACATGCATTAACACTTATTACCTTAAGCAATTTAGTTAAGTGTTCACTCACCTGGAAAAAATTAGACCAGAGAAAACAACATCCTGATTTAAAAAAACTGCTAGCTTGCTTGTTTTGTTGATGATCCCTGTTGAGTTGAGTTGTTTTAGTGGCAATGTTGTTTATCTTTTTGTTATACTTAGTTTGAGTGAAAGAATTTGAAAACAATGAAGACACACACACACACACACACACATATATATATAAGAGGGTATACAGCTCTGTACATAGCAACTTGTTTTTCTTATACTCTTTTTTTTCATGCGTGAATATGAACTATAGAACCATCTATATAAGAGATGGTAAAGAGTACAGTGTAAACTATAGGGGCTGAAACATTTTGTACAGGCTGAGATCTTTTCTTCTTGAAAAGTTTTGATTTTTTTTATAAAAAGTTTTGACTTGATTTTGATAAGTTGTTTTGTGTGCCTAGATTTGATGTTTTATGTGCTTGCATTAAATGCTTGCCCCCCTTCTTGTCTACAAATGTTTTCATATGAGTTGATATATGTATATATTCTTTGTTTGTATGTATGCCTGTATATATATATATATATGTATATGTATATGTATATAGTTATGTATTTTTTTCATGCTAATTTATACATTGCTTGATTATATAAACATTCACATTCATACTTTTACAAAATCTCCTATACTTTAATTCATGTTTCATACAACAATGTATAACCACATATATTCTTTTACTCCTATTGCTTAATCATATATTTATTTTTATTTTTATTTTAAGCTTAAGTATCATCACTATTCATATATATATATACACACACTTATATTTAGTGTTCAAAGGTAGGGTTTTATTTTTAATTATCAGAAATTCAGTGGTTAGACCTATTAAAATTAATATTACGTTAAATTTAAATCGGTTAATCACCTGATTATCTGACACCAAAAACCCGGGTCGTCACACATCGGCAACCACCTCTATCTACCTGACCACCCAACACCACGAGTCGACGGCCAATTCGAAATCGAGTTATCTAACCACTTCCAGGAGCCACCCTGTTCACCTAAATTTGCTTCGCCTAGCCAAACCCAGTCGCTAGAAACCTCACTGCCGCCACCAGAGGTGCTTCAATAACCCACGAACCCTTTCCCTTAGGTGCGATCGCCTCCGATCCCCCGTGGTTGACGAAAACGTTGTATTTTCCCATCGAACCTAACTGGGTTAGAAAACCCTAGTTCATCATCGCCGATTTGCCTCGATCAATGATAAATTCAATTTGCATTTTTCCAATGACCACGAGCCCTCCGACCATCTCCAACATCAACCCTGATGATCACTTCGCCACCAATCATCAGGAATTGGTAAAAACCCGATTCAGACCATCTTGAAATCCCTCTCTTACTACAATGTTAAAAATCTAGAATTTGCTATTAAAATTCATTATTTTCCATAACTAATCTGATGGTGAAACCCAAATTCGAAATTATGATCATCAAGTTTTTCCTTATATTTGATTATTCCACTAATTTTCCTATTTTTGAATTAATTACTCAATACAAAAGCTTGGATTTATTTTAACATTGATATTATCCAGTTTACATCATCTTTTCTTTAGTAACTATAACTCGAATTAGTATAAATTGTAAGATGTGAATTTTTAAAATAAAATTTCAAGCCTGTAAATATAAGGATATGCATATATGCCTATTTGCACATAATTTAATTAACATGCAAGCATATTCAACAGCTAGGCAACATTTCAAAACATATCCAAACGTCAATCACAAACATAAAAGCAAAGATAAGTGAGTTTTCTCACCTTGATGGGAAGAAGCAAAGAAAGTGTTTGTGTGTCTGGAACAGATTTCAAAATATCTGGAAATGAATCTCTGTTTTGATCTGAGCTTTGATTTGTTGAAATAAATCTGAAGCTCGATTCACCAGAGTTTGGGTCTTTAACTTGCTTTGATTTTTTTCTTGTTTGCTTCGGAGTTTTTTTTCAAGCTTTTGAATCAGGTTTTAAACTTCCAGGTTTTTGATTTTCATTTTCCCAAGTCGATTTTGATCTGAGACTTTGCTCAGTTTTTTTCTTTGAATCTTGGTACACAAGTTTTGAAATTGAAAACTTTCAGACTGGGAATGCTTTTGAATTTTTAACTTGCTTGGTCTTTTGAATTTCCAGGCTTGAAATTATATGTTATAGCTTTTTTTCAGGTTTTCGTTGTTTTTCTTTTGATCTGTAGTTTCAAGTTTGAGAAGACAAGAGAAAGAATTCAAAAGGAGCCTAGTTTATTATCTTTTAGTACATGTTAATGTTATTATTAAAGAGAAATAAAAACTTTGCCACTTGTTCTCTTTGTTAACACTTGTTAAGTATGTAGTTCCTTATCCTACAAATGTCATTTATAAAAATTTATGTTTATATCCCTCTTTTAAATAATTTTATAAATTTTGTGTTAGACCTTTATGTTAATATATTTACACTTTTGTATATTCAAGAATCATGTTTATATAGTATGGTTTAAATGTTATGTACTTATAAATATTCATATATAAATACAAACCATTTTCTTTTTCATTTTCAAAAGATATGCTTCTACTTTTAAACTAAAACTTTTCCTTTATATATATATTTATAACTTTAAAGAATGTGATTCAAAATAAATCAAACATTAATAAATAAATATATAATATGTATATATTTGAATTTAACTTTTTAAATAACCTTTGTAAATCAATTTCAAAATAAAATTTTCAAACATCATATTATAAATACAAACAAATTTTCCTATTAGTATAGAGTTTCCAAATCTAATTTATTTGTAAAATATTTACAATTGAATTCCCAAATTAAATTCAATTTATTTTCAAAAATATTTATTTTAGAGTTTCAAATTCAAAATGAAATTTGAAATCAATCTATATGCATATAAATAAAAAGGCATCTCACCTATTTAATTTGAAAATTTTCAAATCAATTCTCAATTAAATTCTAAAATTTAAATTAATTACCAATTTGAATTTTTTTTTAAATCGAGATCGTTACAGATTCCCCCTTAAGAAAATTTCGTCCTCGAAATTTGCTTGACAGGGAGACAACAAAGAGCAGATGAACGCACAGAGGAATGGTTCACCAGATCAAACTGAATATTTATTCTGCATTTGGCTTACCAAATCAGAACATCAACAAAGATATGAGAACAAACTCATTCCATATTTAACCAGACACTCGGGTCACTAGATCTACAAAGATATACAGGGCATTGGTTAGTTCGAAGGGATAACTAGCCATTCGTAGAATATATCTGGACCCAAAAGAACAGACAAATGGATACAATCTTCCACAATCCTCAAACACTAGATATGGATTCCAAACTCAAGTCGAAATACACCAAAAAATATATAACATGTCCCTCCTCGGACTTTGATCTTTCATAAGAAATCACAACAAAATTCTCAAATTTGGTTTTAATCGAAATTGTTTTATCGATACAAATCATTTTTGACTTTATATTTTATTCATCAATTCATTTTAAATAGAATTTCAATTTCATTAAAGTTTAAAACGAAAAGTTGATAGGGAATCGATGAAAAGAATATGAAATAGTAATGTATCTACATGATTCGTAGAGCCACCACCACACCCACTTCTTCTGTAGTTGCCACGAAGCCATCAAAAAAATCGAAATTGGATCAAAAGAGATTGAGAAGAGTTGTTTCCTTGTTGTTGCAAGGTATTGACCATATGAAGTGGTACTCCCTTGTCCCCTATCTCGTCCTCTTCTTGCACTCATACTCACTATCAGTGGATAGCAAGAAAATTTACTGAGGCATGTGGACGGATATTTTAGGATATACTCATTCTAGGGCATTTGTAACCCTATCTCTATTGTGTTACCAAATGTGTTATACTCCTGAGCTAAAGTTTTTACTCAACCTTCAGCTCTGATACCAAATGTCACGACCCGAATTTCAGCTTCGAAAATCAACACCCGTACTTCACTTGTACTCGAATGCCGCAGATTCAACTGTTGAAATCCGATTCGTGCCGGAGCATATAACACATTAAGTACAACAACACAGTGGAAGAAAAAGATAATATCATTGATACATAATTGATACAACATCCAATACAACTGAATATCAATACAAATCAGAGCTAGAATATAACAGCGAAAAGAATAAAACCAATAGCAGAAGAGATAACTCCAACATCATCTTCAAGAGAAAGTGAATCCACGATACTACAACTCCAAAGCCAAGCTCCAAACTTCAAGCCAAGAAGCTCAAACCACCATCAAGTAGGACTTGTAGAAAATCCGATCCTGGTAAGTGCTATCACAAAAATCCAAAGTGTAACATCCTAAAATTTATCAATCTAAATTTGGTAATTCATTTGAACTTTTGGAATTTAATTTGAAAAGTTTCGAAAAAAATAAAATAAGTGATAATTTATATGAATAAAATTTCAATTTCTTTTGTGTTTAAAAATTTCAAATAATAAATGTTTTAAAATCATTTGAATTTAAATCTTATATATATGTATATGTGCATATATGAGTAGATTTGAATGTATATATTGAATTTGAATTTAAATTATACAAGTATATGTATGAGTATATGTATAGATATAAATGGGTTATAATTCAAGTTTAAATTGGAATTTGAATTTAAATTTTAAAATAAATGTTTTAGAAAAATAATTTGCATTTGAAATCCTAAATGTGTAATTTATATAATGTAAAAGATTGGTTAAAAACATTTCTTCCTATATCATTGTATATACAAATGAATAAGGAATGTAATTATTAATAAAGTGAATGTGATATAGAATTTACTTAAAATTCTTTATCTTTGTAAAAATAAAAGTGTTAAGCATGCATGAGAAAGATGGTGTGAAAATGAACAAGTGTAGTAATCTCATGATTGGTTTTAACAAGTGGCATTCAATTAGGTTAATTGAGAAAATAATAATAAAACTTAAATTCATAAAAACATTTCAGCTTCTCTTTTTCATTCCTTAGCTTCTCAAATTTCTGAAAGAAAAGAAGGAAAAATCTTAAACATTACAAATCTCAACACCAAAGAAAATAAGAAAATCTGAAACTGCAACATCTTTTTGAATTCAAAGTTTAAAAAACTAAGAATCATCTCAAGCATCAAATTAGTTTTAATTCCATATCTCAGGTAAGTTTTAAACTTCATAATTAAGTGAATTAGTAATTTTGAAAATCAAGTTTTAACATCAAAGTTTCAAACTATAGCTCAACGAAACCAATGCTCCAGTCTTCCCCAAGAAGCATAGCAGGAGTCATTTGAAATAAATTTAAGGCATTCTTTTTAAAATTTGAGTTTGAATTTGTTAACCAGTAATAAAGCAAGAACTAAGCAAGTTGTATCAATAAGTTGCAGAAAAAAAATCAAGTTTCAAGGACTAAATTAGCTTCAGAATTTCAAGCTGCATACCAATGTTATCTGTTGCATTAAAATCAAACTGTAAGTAAATTGAATTTTCGTTTGTTATTGATGAATTAAATAAACAAATACAACAGAGTTTAAGAAAATGTATTAACAAGTTGCAGATAAAATTTCATGATCAAAGTAGAAAAAAATATCCGGGCTTGCATCTTTATTTTAAAACCAGTCAGGAAGCTTTTGTTCAAATTTTATCAGGTGAGTAAGCTTCTAATTAATTCAGTTTACTTGTTGTTGTAAGCATGCCTGAAATGATGTTGAAACCCTTTGCATGTGAACAGATCTGTGTGCGTGTGTATATTTGCTTGGGCATGTTTATATTCAAGGTCTTCCATCCCTGTTTCTTTTTAGTTTTAGGTTTACAGAGTAAACCCATGTCTAAATCCAAATCTCCCTCTCCCCGTTTTTTCTCAAGAATTGAAATCTAAATAAAATAAATTGTTTGTTTAACATGCATTATGTTTTAAAAATAAATCAAAGCAAAAAAATTTAGTTTTCCTTGTGAAAACACAGCCACAATTCAAACTATGTAAAAATTCGAATGTCATAAATTTTAATTTCAGGAATACTATCTGAATCGTCATTGAAAATAATGATTTTTGAAAGTTAAATCTAAATTTTTAATACAATTTTGACTGAGAAATTGTAAGTTGATCAGAAGATGGGATTTCGTAAAATTCTGATGATCTCTGTGTTTATGGGCCTCGAGATCGAGTCGAGTCTTGCTGAAAGCTTGGAGTTCGTCAGAAAAATGCTCAAAAAATTTTCTATTCGTCATGGCGATTGCATGGAAGCGAAGTAGGGTTAAACCCATACTTGAACGTGGACGACGAAATTTGTACGCCGCGAGTTCATCAAAGGACCGGGATTGATCGCATGTGCGCTAATAGAAGCGTTAGTCATCATTGATGCTTCAGGTACGATCGCACGACCTCTGATGGTCAGAGGAGGGGAGACATGGCATTTTTAGGTGAGCAGTGTTTTGTTCCAGTTGGGTTCAGGGATGAAATTTTGATTTCTTCGATAATTTGGTGTTTTGGGTGTTTGAGTGGTTCGTGGAGGTCATCGTTGACACGTCGACGACAGTAGCACCAATCGTAGCCGGTCGGAGGGTTTGTGCATGCGCACAATGACGAAATTGGTGTCAGGTGGCAACAGTTGGGGAAGAAGCCTCAGACTCGAAGTGGCATTAGTAAAATTCGCGTGTTAGCTCGAGTTATAGATGGAAGGAAATTGCATATGTGCCGAGTAGATTCAAAACATAAACAAATTTAAGTGGGAAATTTTTTATACGAGTCGATCTTGGTAAAACTCGTAGTAGTGAGCACTTTTTGGGTATGACTCGAGATAGCCTCAGGTTGGTCATTGAGACAGCAATTCCAGTTTTAAATTTTTTAAAATATAAGTTTAAATGATTTCTAAATTCATTCTTTATAAAATGATGATTGTTTGTTAAGTGAAATGTGAAGTTAATGGTATTGAAATAATTATTGGAAATTTATTAAGTTCAAAGATGTTCTAAACAGTATGTTTTTAGATAAAGTTGTTTTAATTTTAACTTAATAAAATAATTGAGAAGTTAATTGAATATTTAAATTGTTAACTTAAAAAAAATTATTTATAACGATTAAATAATGATTAAATAATTGATGATTTGTAATTACTTTGTGACTAATAATTAATTAATTAAAGAATAATTAATTAATAAAAGAAATTAAGATTTAATTAATTAACAATTAAGAATTAATTAATCAGGATAATTAATTAAGGAATAATTAATTCATAAAGTTGATTAAGTTTTAGTTAAATTATAATTAAGAATAGTTAATCATTGATTAAAAATAACTAATGAAAATAATTATGTGGTTAATTAATTTAAACCACATAATTAATTCGTCTTAATTGAAGATGATTGACTGTTATCAAATGTTGTGTACTGGATTGATATTTCTGTTTGTGATTGTGATATTGTGTGATGTGAATTGCTTTGTGTTGAACTATGATTTATGATTTGTTTCTGTGTGTATGTGAAAACCCTTTTGTCCGTAAAACGGCCTTTAAACTTCGATGCGACAGGGAGTCAGATTCCAGTTGGTTATCTGAAACCCACATCGAACCCTGAATGTGAATCTTTGTGACTGATACATCCACGTGTTTTAAAATTGACGCTCACTATTCGGTTTAGCCGGGAGAGGACCTTTGTGTCATATAACCCATTCCGAATAGTGATACGACGAAGTGAATAGCATTTGAAGATGGTAGTAAAGACCGGGTGTCTTCGAAAATGATAGGATAACCCATCGAATGTCTCTGCACTGAGTTGCTCCGGTATAGAGATCTCCACATGTGATGGACAGCCCGATCGGAATTGTGGATACCCGGATTTGCAATGGCTTCTTCCTTTATTGGACGAAATGCCTTCGGTTCTGTTCGAACCCGAAACAGACTTATATGGTTGTATGTCTGACACTACACTTTGAGATATAAAGCAAATTTCTTTCAAATACATATGTGTTGGTGGCGGAGAATTTATTCTCTTAGCCTAAAACCCTTCTCTGAGATGACGAGCTCAGAGGTTATGTAGTTGAAGGTTATCTATGATATACTCCCAATTTGGTAGTGTGGCATGCTAAGTGCTGCTGTGTGTTGATGATCATTTGTGATCAAAGCATGGCTTTCGTGTAAAGCGTAGCTTTGTGGACGAGACCTCATCAGACCTCACACCCCGGAAATGGTCGAAACAAGAAAGATGCAGCAATGTTAGGTTGTGCAACTCTTAGGTGTAAATTCAGTCGGTGATTAATATCGAACTATTCAAACATTAATGTTCACGCGTCACTTAGTAGGCGTAGGTGGTGTAACATTTTGACCGAATTTGTCACTTACACATCTTTTGGTAAAATTCAATTTTACTTTATTATAAGCGGTACCTAATGGTGATAATTATTTACATCAATTCTCTTCGTCAAAACTATATCATTTTGGATTATGGAATTTGGTGATGGTCAAAATTCCAATATCATTCACATTCAACTTTATAGTCCAAACACAAAGTCTTTCGTTCAATAATAACAAATATTATTAACCGAAATGCTCTGGCCAGAGACTTTACTTTTGAGTTGACTTCAGTTGACTATGATATTAACCTTATATAACTGAGGAGATGAATACATGAATAAGTTTCACTTTCAATACTTCCACTCGACCTAACTATAGTCGTTCGATGGACACTGTTCGAACGGCCAATTTTATATCGGATTAGAAAATAGTCGATCAAATTTTAAATAAAAATTACCGCAAGCACACGGCATACAATGTTAGTACATGGCAAGTATAGGACGATCCGTAGGAAATAGTTTAGATTCTTAAATCTCTATTCAGTCAAATTAAACCAAGATTTGAGAGTGTTAAGCAAAAAAAGTAATAAAAACTAACAAAAACTAGAATGGATAAAAATGTGAGAGTAGAAGGCAATTTAGAGATAAATCCACTCTCTTGATCACATAATTCAACACAACATTAAATTATGGTTTATTTTTGTGACATTAGTGAGTTTAGTTGATATTTTATCGTAAGTATGGATTTTTATGTTATTAATTAGCCTAATATATCCCATCAAACTATAACACACCCATTATACCACTTGCTAACTCTCATGAAAATTGAAAATGAACTTGAAAATAAAATCTATTCTATGCATGGCCTATTGACTATTGAATAGAATTATAGACCATCAAAATTTAATTTGAAATCACTTGATTACCATAATCATATGTAGATAAGAGGTAATTTGTGTTTTGTATGTTTAAGCATAGCCTATTTGGTGTCAACAACATAGGCTATCAAATTCAAAGCTAAAGCAACAAGTTTAACCACATCAAAAAATTCCATCAAGCACAAAAAGAGATCAAAAATTATCAGAATGTTGAGTCTACATGATTAAGAGAGTTTCGTTACCCCTAAATTGAAGGGGTTTAGCAGAGAGAGAACATCATATATAATATGATGTTCTCTCCACTCATATTTGTCATCATATCAACAAATGTAGATTGCAGCTTGAAACAAAAATAAGAAGAAAAATGCAAGCTAATGAAAAAGAGAGCTAATAAAAATAATATAAAAATTAATCTACTTTTATAGATAAAAAATCTACACTACTAGAATGAAAGAAAATAAACAAGAAAAGAACAGAGCTTGTATTAAAATTGCGTAAAAAGAAAGTTACATGAAAGAAAAGGCAAAGTAGCCATGAAAAGAAAGGAATAGCTTTCAATAATAATCTTGACAGCAGAAAAATTTAAGGGTAGAAAGAAAATAAAGACAAAGCAGAATCTTGCACGAATAGAAAGAAAATAGACACAAATTTAAATACAAATTAAAATTGCGTAAGAGCATGTATTAAGGGTAGAAAGAAAATAAAGACAAAATAGAATCTTGCACGAATAGAATAACATATATTATTTCAATAATAATCTTTACAGTAGAAAAATTTAAATACAAGATCAGAGTCTAACCTAGATACAGCTTGGACAGTTATAACACATGCCCTTACAAATGCTGACAAACAACAAAAGAAATGCAATAGATGTAAGGGACAATAGAATATGCTTATACGATAATGAAGATCCCAGCTCTCCTCTGGAAACTTCAAGCATCTTCAGTTAAACCTGAACTACTCTGATCTGACCCAAGTATTAAAAATACCAGATCAGGATTGATAAACCAGCGTGAGATACTCGAAATTTAAAATGACGATGCTATCAAAACCTTTGAAAAGAAGGGTATCTCATAAGACCACGTCCACACATAAATACGAACGGGTTTTTACCTTATGATAACCGAAACAGTTTTATTACCAACATAATTTGATATTATCTTTAATAGCATTCTTTTTGGAAAATGTCTTTTAAACAAACTTATAAAATAATGTATCAATACCCGGACTAAGTCCATGGTAATATATCGGGACCGGATCAATGGAATATACCGAACGAAATATATGATACCAAAAGGGGTAGCTAAATATTTGCAAAGCATTACAGCTATTTTGAGACTACAATCAAAACCGTAAAGATCGTATTAGAGTTGGCTTTCCAATATGATCGGGAACTAGTGGCCTTTTTCTTTCTCTAGTCCATGCATAACAAACATAGTTCCTACAGTACCTTAATCGCTTTTCTCAAGCAAGTCACTTGGAACTGTACTTGTTAGACTACTACTGATAACCGGTAGTTCCCTGCTTTTCTCAAGCTAACTACTTTATCAAAATGGGGCAATATTTTCCTTGAGGGATGTTTTCCCCCAAAGGGCCCGACATATTGGACTCCACCATACATACTTATTATCCCAAATTTGTGTCTGTCAGACCACATAGTATCCCATATTATCGTCGGGATGTGAGGCTAGTGAGGCTACGCTCAATTTCTTCAAAGCCACACTTTAGATCATAATAAGTTCCACTTTGAATACCACATTACCATTCCTTTGATTAATATCTAAATCCCACAAGCATACAAACTCTGAGCTCATATGTCTCAGAGAAGGGTGTTACGCTAAGAGAAGTTGCCTTCTCCGCCACCAAGCTGATGTACATTTGTAAAAGTCAAATTTTGTTTCTTAGAAACGCAATGTCAGACATTCGTCCATACAAGTTCACTTCGGGATTGAATGGAACCAAAGGCACTTCTCCTACCACATCCTTTTTGGGAATCACCCCTAGGATCAGTAGCGGTTAGTCCTTGTAATTCGAAGATTTCAAAACACGATAGGACCATTGCTATAAATATGTCTATATTGGGAGCTACCTAGAGAATGTCGACAAGTAGTCCTTCCGCAAATGAAGATCTTTGGTCTTCAATAATCATCATCTTCAACACGTCTTCATTTCCAAACTTATACATTGGTTCGAAGTGGTTTTCGAATAGAAATCATCCAAATCCGACCTCGGGTGCTTCGGAGCCAATTATCGATAAAAAGATGTTAAGTTCATATGTGGATATTAACCATCAATCAATTATTTCATCCTTTAGATATTCTTCCAGTTTATTCCATTTTCTTTTCATGAGTATATGGAATCATTAGGCCTTATTTATTTAAATCATTTGATTTATTAAACCTCTTTAAATCATGGAATGATTCCAATCCTTTTGTCATTTACTTAGGAAAACCTTTCCAAATCATTCATTAAATCTTAATCAAAGATTTATTATATTTAAGTTATAATTTTTAACTTGGCAAAAATATTCCCAAATCATTTATTAAATCCCAATCAAAGATTTCTTTCTTAACTTCAAATCATATTCTTGTAAATCGAAGATTTTCATAACAGAGCACTACTACCACCTTAGATATGGTAAATTTCACTTCAGCGACTATTGGAAAGTATCCTACATAATGAAGATATTCGTCTTTAATATATTTTATTTCGAAAATTAGTTTGAAGGGATTTTCGGATAGGAATCACCCAAACCCTATCTCGATTCTTCGAAAAGGAATCACCCAAATCTGATCTCGATTCCTTCGTACTAATCATCGATAAAACGATGTTAATTATTTAATTAATATTCTAAAATTTGTTTCTTTTTATCTTGGAAAACATAAATATATCCCTATCGATCTGTTCCACCCCTCGTCTAAAAGATAAAGCGAAAGCTAGGTAAGTTCAGGGCACTGGTTGCACCATTTCTAACCTTAGTTATACTCCTTATTTTACCGTTTAGCTCTCATAGACGGGACAAATGTATTAATCATTTCCGCATACTCAATTTGTTATTATTTTTAAGGAAATGATTTCCATTGTATTGTTTATGTGTTATAAACAATTTCTACTTAACCATTTATTTGAACTTTTCTAAAAACTTATAGAACTTTCAATTTATCTTTAAAAAACTTAATTATATATTTAAAATCATTTACAAATGATTCCAGAAAGAATTGTTAAGTTTAAATCTTTATTTCAAAAGTTATAGAAATTGCAACAAAAAAGTGCTTAAAACAACTTATTTGATTAAAACAACTTTTTTAATGTTTGAAAATTCTTATTTTCTAATTCAATATTTTTTAAACCATTTTATTAGATTTATCAAATTTATTCATATTTTTAATCATTCAAAAATATCACTGGTAAAGAAATTCTTTTTTTTCTTATTTCGAGCTGCAAAACCGCTATGTTTTTAGAAAACTGTTTTGGACATATTTCAAAATCTACTTAATGAATTCTTGATTTTCATTCTTCGTTTGAAAACTATTATCATTTTGAACCAAAGATTTTTTATTTTGAAGAAATTTGACTTATAAATCATTCTCTACGTTAATTTGAAGTTACGGGTCGAAATTTACAAACTGTCGCTATGCGACGAGCTCGATTTAGACCAATTTTGTGAATTGCTTTGGAACTTATCCGAAACATTTCGAATTTGTTTTAAACCATATTTGAAATATTTTAACTTATTTAAAGCAATATTTCGTCATTTCAAACTCACTTTTCATTTCATATTATAATATTATATTATTATAATATCATTTTGAATCCTTTTAGATTTTTTGAAATCGTTAAGAGGCTAAATAATTTGCATACACCTACCTATATGCATTTGATTTCCATTTAATTAACTATACTTACTAACTATTTCTCTTATCATTTATCAAACCAAGTTATCATCCATATCACAAACATATAATCAACCATAATATCAACCGTGTTATCATCCATTAAATCATCCAACATATACCAAACTTTTCATGTAATTGATTTGAAATATTTTTAGAAATTAGTAACTTTAAAATATGAGTACTTACCTTTAATTTAGCCAATTCTTCCTACCAACATTCATATAACGCTTCACTAAATCATCTTCACTTCACCAAACCATCACTTAAACCTTCCACCATGCTTCAAAGTGTTCGACCACCATCTCCAAACAACCATAAGGCTCAGCCATAATAGGTTCTCCACCATCCTCCATATTTCTTAAACTTTTTAGATTCTAAACCATGTTTTGGTGATATTCTAAGGTTTTTGGCAAATTTTGGTGGAGTTTTGACTTTGTTTGATGTGGTTTTAAAAAAGTTAGTAAGGAAATAGAAGAGAAGAAGCCATTAAAGCTCTAAAGAAGAAGAAGAAGAGAAGAGAATGGTTCGTGTGAGAATGGAAGAGGCGTGCATGGCTATTTATAGGAAAAAGTTTGGAATAAAATATTATTACGTAAGATGACCAAATACCCTTACTTACATTTTAAGAAAAGTAACACTTACCATCACCATTTTAAATCATGTTTTATGTCACTTTCACTTAAGAAGTCAGAAAGTAAAGTAACAATTATGTTTGGTCTGATTTGATATATTTTGGAATTTTGTGCTTACTTTTTCTTAATGAAATTCAGAATATTCTAAGTATGTTTAGTAGAAGTAAACTTGATTAGTGAATTAATTAATACTTATACTATTTGAATATATATGTTCATATAAAATAAAGTAAAGGTGAGACAACGTTGCGACAACTTTTAATCGACAAAACGTTTGTTTTTGACAAATTGTTTTATAGTCACATTTTGACGTTTTAGTTAAACTATTTATTTATGTAAACCAAATTCAAAAATAAATTTATATAATGTTATTTCAAAATATAAACACTTATGCGTAAAGTAAAATAATTTATTTAATCATTGAAACTTACTTTTCTGAAATCAACATTTTGTCACTTTTGTCGATATAAGCAAATGTTACTATTATTGAATATACTTTTCACTCCAAATCCTATCTAATATTGTTCAAATCATATAACCGTACCTATTTTATATTTAAAATCACTTTAAATACTATACTTTAAAGTGGTCAAATTCTAGGTCATTACATTCTTCCATACTTAAAAGAATTTCGTCCCCGAAATTACTCAAAATAAAAGTTTGCCCAAAACAATTATTTTACAAACTTAATTCCATATAATATATACAGATTATTTATATGAAATATCCTAATCGATCTTCTATTCGGATCCACAACTTTTCTTACGAACTAGTATCGATCCATCGATCCTCTAGTGCAGACACTAATCAGGGTCTTTGCTCAAAAACATTTGCTTTCAGCTCTCAACTATGATAGAAAACTTAAGTACTCAACCATAAATCCTAATCAATGTTCGCTGTCACAAATCAAGTGATAAATCCTTTTTTGGACTGACGTAAACACCTCAAAGTCTTGAACTCGAATCTTAGATCAAAATTTGTCTGATGAAATGATCTGCATATAATATATATATTTATTAACTTTCGAAAAACTTTTTATAAAATTATTATCTTAAGTTCAAACATTTTATAAAGGTGCTTCTTTATATAATCCCTTTAATTATTTATTTTCAAATATTTTTACTAAAGAAAAATACTCCAAAGGAACCATTTTTCACTCAAAAGATAATTTATCTTTACAAAAAAAATTCCCTGCAATCTTTTAACTCGTTATATTTCCTTTAACACTAATATTATAAAAGAATCATTTCGTAAAACTATTACTAAAGTTTATTACGTCTTATAGCTTATGTAAATCAATCACGTTTAAAGACTTAAGTCCAAATCCTTAATTAATAAAACATTTTCCAAGTTATAATTACCTTTTAAAGAGTCATTAGTTTACTTAAGTATATAAATAGTTCATAACCTAAATCCATATTTATATGATATACTTTTACATCCTAAGAGTATATATATACCAAATCCTAAATTTCAAATTGATTTTACTTAAATCCGTCAGTCTAACAAATTTAAACTTTGTTGTAGTTTACTATTATCTCAAATTCATAAGTTACAAACTTATTTCTTATTTAGTACTATTATTAATTTTCTAGCTTTGAAAAACAAATTTTAAGACCACCCATATTTAAATCCTCAAATCCTCAGCTTTAAATCCTTTTTATGTATAAATCACATTTATAAATTATACTTATCTAATTTCATTTATACAAAATATTTCCCAATATTTTATCAAAACTTTTCATCGATTTCTTAGCTTTGAGTTAGGTATGATTCAGAAATTTTCGACGGTCTAAAATCGTTGAAAATTATGCTTTATGTTATCAATTAGCAGTTCCAATTTATCTTTGGTTTAAACACTTTTATAAAGTTGCTTCTTTATTATTAATCAATTAATGGTTCACATTATCTTTTATAAAGTTCCTTCTATATAACCTTTATCTATGCTCACAATGCTGTTGCCTCTAGGCAACCTCTTCTCAACATTCTCCCTTCACTTCGACAAAACACCCATCCTTGGATTGTTCTAGGGGACTTCAACTGCTGTTTGAACCTAACTGATAAGGTTGGTGGTCTGCCACTGTTGCCTAGGGATATTGCCCCATTAAACATTTCTATATCTGATGCTGACCTACAACCTGTTGTTAGAAATGGTGTTCCCTTTTCTTGGAATAACAGAAGCCGTTCTGGTGCTCGTACTTTCTCCAATATTGACCATACCTTTTGTAACGCTGCTGCTATCTCTAGTTGGCCTTCCCTCTCGACTTTCATGCCTCACCCAATCTTGTCTGACCATTCCCCCATCATCCTTACCCTTTCTTGTATGGCTAATGGAGGAAAAAGAGCTTTTAAATTTTATAATGCTTGGGTTTCTGACCCTGAGTATAATAATATTATATCATCATCTTGGTCTATTAATGTGTATGGCAACCCGATGTTTGTTCTATGCAGGAAGTTGAAAGCAACTAGGTTAGCTCTACAGCAATGGGCACATAAAAAGTATGGAGATGGTACTCAACAAATCAATAACATCAAAATTCAGCTGAAGCTTGCTCAAGATATGCTTAATGAAGATCCCACCAACTGTATCCTTGCTAATAATGAATCCAATCTCTTTCTTCAGCTCAATGAAGCGCTTAAAACTGAGGCTAGTATGAGGAAGCAGCAGTTACATCAGAAGTGGGTTGCTGAAGGGGATAGAAACACTAAATTTTTCCATGCTTCAATCAAAGACAAGCGTGCTAGAAGCTATATCTCCACTCTCTGGGATGAGGAAGGAAATCTTCTTACAACTGCTGGAGAGATAGACAGTTATCTCCTTCATTCCTTTACTTACCAGCTTGGTAACGGATCTAGCTTTAATCCTCATCTTGATGATCTCAATAATATTCCCCTACCCAAGTTACAAAATGATATGAAGGTCATGCTTGTTGACAAAGTAACTGATAATGAAATTAAAAAAGCTTTATTTTCCTTAAAATCGACCTCCTGCGGAGGGCCAGATGGTTTCAACACTGTTTTTTTCAAGCATAGCTGGGAAATAGTGCAAAATGACTTTTTGGCAGCTGTTCATAACTTTTTTGAGAAATTTAAAATGTTGAGGGAAGTTAATGAAACTAACCTCGTTCTTATACCTAAGGTTAAGCCCACAATTAATGCTGCTTCCTTCAGACCGATTTCTTGCTGCAACATAGTTTATAAATGCATATCTAAAATCCTTGCTGCTAGGCTTGTTCAAGTTCTGCCAACAATAATTTCCCCCAATCAAGCTGCCTTCATTCCTGGTAGAAACATATTAGACAATGTTTTGTTAGCTCATGAGTTAATTAATGGCTATGGCAGAAGCCAGATTTCTCCACGTGCTATGATGAAGCTTGACTTAAGTAAAGCCTATGATAGTTTGCAATGGTCTTCTATTGTTCGAATAATGTCAGTAATGCGATTTCCTAAGGTGTTCGTCGCCTGGGTGTATGTGTGCATTTCCACTCCTACGTACTCTCTGAGTTATAATGGGTTATCTAAAGGGTACTTCAGAGGGAAGCAAGGTGTGAGGCAAGGGGACCCAATTTCTTCTTATTTGTTTATCATTGTTATGGAGGCTCTCACCTGCATGCTTTCCTCCAAGTATGAAGACAAAAGTGTTGCATACCATCCGAAATGTCAGTACCTTTGCATTTCATCCCTATTTTTTGCCGATGATATAATGATCTTCACGAAGCCGTCTGAACAGTCCATTCAGCATATCCACGATATATTGAACAGGTTCCACAGAGCCACTGGCCTCAAACTGAACACTTCCAAATCCCATATTCTGATTGCTGGTTTATGCAGCAATGAGAGGAACAGAATTGAGGATCTTTCTGGTTTGCAACCAATGTCTAATAGCATGACTTATCTGGGTCTTCCTTTGTGTACGTCTAGAATCTCCAAATCTGCTTGCCTTCCTCTTTTTGAGAGAATCACAAGACGGTTGTCGTATTGGACAACTAAACTTCTATCCTTCGCTGGGCGTCTTGTGTTGATTAAAGCTGTTTGTTTTTCTATGACTGTTTATTGGGCAAGAAGTTACATTCTTCCATCCAAGCTTCTCCACATGATCAGAGCTGCAATGATGAGATTCCTATGGACTGGTTCCATTCACAATAGGAAAATAATACCTGTTTCATATTCAATCTTGGAAAAGCCGATAAGAAGAGGTGGCCTTGGTATCATTAACATCAAACAGTGGAATATTGCTGCTATTAGCACTCATGTTAATGCCATATTAGTGAAGAAGGACAGTCAATGGGTGAGGTGGACATGGAGATATCATATAAAGGAAAATGACTTCTGGTCTATGGAGGTTGCTCAGGGTAGTAGCTGGATTTGGCGGAAAATTATGTGCATAAGGCCACTTTTACTTCCCATTCTTAAATTCAGTTTAACCCTTAACAGTAATGTGAGCTTTTGGAAGGATCCTTGGGTTAAAAATGGTTGCATCTTAGCCAATCTGTTGACTGCTCAAGATTTGCAGCAATCCGGTATTGGTGCTAAGGCAAAGGCAATTAATTATATAACTGATGAGAAGTTGTGTGCTCCGAATACTAGTAATCATTCTGTTAACACCCTGTGGAGAAGCTTGGCTAACCGCAAAGTAATTATAGAAAATGAACATGCTCTTTCCTGGTGTGGGAAACCGCATAGCATCAGATTAGTTTACAATCACATTGCTAACGTAGACGAGTTGCCTGCTTGCATTTGGGTCAAAGTTGTTTGGACTGCGTATTCGACTTCCTCTGATAATGTGTTTCTTTGGAGAGCTATTAACAAAGCTATGAAGACAAGGGATAAGCTTATTGCTCTAGGCATGAACGTGGATGACCTCTGTGTCTTTTGCAATGCATCACCTGAATCGGTTGATCACATTCTTTTTGAATGCAGATTTCTTGTTAACATGTGGATGTCTGTCATGAATAAAGCTGGAGTCGTTGATATTCAAGGTATCTCCTCTGCTGACTGGAATGTCCTTCGTAAAGCAACTAGGTGGCGACCGAGTAGATGGGATATAGTGTTCTACGTGCTAAAAGTTTATATACGCAACGTATGGTTGGAGAGGAATACGCGTTGCTTCAAAAATGTGGCATTGTCAGCTTCGAGCTTTTGGATTAAATTGATGAACGAGATAAAGTGTGGGTTACGTGATTCTGGTCATTGTTTCTCCCCACATCAAAATGACTTGTGGGGATAGCCTGATGCTTTTTCTTGTGCTTGGGTTTATGTCTTGCATTTGTGGGGTTGTGTTCTGTGGTGGTCCCTTTTTTTTTTTTTTTTTTTTTTTTTTTTTTTTTTTGGTCTTTGCTTTCTGTTGTTCTTCTCTTCCAATTTTGTTTTCCTTCTTCTGTTGTGTGTGTGTGTTTGTTATCTTCTTTTTTCTTATTTATAAAAATCTGGTAGGGGTCCAGTCAACCCCGCTGTCTTCTCCAAAAAAAAAAAAAATTATATAGATCGGGTAACTCTAAAATAATGCCAAGGAATTGGATACTACCAATAGTATCGTATATCCTCTTAATAAGAAGAATGATACTTAAGAGAAGAGTTTACCAACACATATCCTTCCCATTTTTAGTTTATTTTCAAGCCAATTGAATTAGTTATCATAAAATACCGTTTTTATTTGAAATAACACCATTTCAATATCCTTTAGTGATTACTTTTGTTTATAAAACCTATTTTATAAATTCTTTTTATCTTATATTAATTAATTTCATTTGAATTACCACAATTCTTTTACTCGATTTTAAATTCTCATTCTTTTTATATATATCTTTTTACACAATCATTTTATATTATTTAACTACATTTTTATCCTATAAGTTCATTCCTTAAAAAATCTTATTATCAAACACTTTATAGTCAAATCATGAAACTTAATTCACAAGGTATTTGTATTTGACTTTAAGTCAAACTATTTATCAATTTACGATAATAACTTAACATTATCATTCTTTATTATTTTGGAAAAGATATTAAGGACCTTAATTATCTTAAAACATCTTATAGTCAAACTGTGAAATTATAATTATAAGATGTTCATATTTAAATTTCACTATTCTGGATTCCTAACTATATAACTTTTCAAAAATATTTATTTTATATTCAAAATATAATCTTAGGTAAAATTATATCATTTATCAATTTTTTAAAATCAATCTGTCACTTCACCTTGTCTAAATGTTTAGGAACCCTCATCGACAACGGTGATCTGGTGTATCGATTGGAATCCATAAATCATTCAACAGTACACAAAATAGTTTATTAGTCACTAACAAATACACACTTATATATATTACACTCAAACTTAGTCTAGGGTGTTACTAACCCAATCTCTAATGAGTTACTCATTCTAGGGTATTATTAACCCTACCTCTGATGAGTCTTTATCTCACCAAAACTAACATTCTTGCTTAATCTTCAGCTCTGATACCAAATGTAATGGCCCGCTTTTCCGTACCCTTTGAATTGACAATATACCACACTAAGTGGATCATTAAACGTATAATGAAGATAAAGACGGAATAGAATCTCACAAGAATGTAATAACATATGTTATTTCAATAATAATCTTTACAGCGGAAAATTCTAAATACAATATCAGAGTCTAACCTAGATTCAGACTGGACAATTATAACACATGCCCTTACAAATGCTGACAAACAACAAAACAAATGCAATAGATTCAACGGATAATAGAATACGCCCATATGATGATGAAGATCTCTAGCTCTCCTCTGAAAACTCCAAGCGTCTTCAGCTAAACCGAAAACTACTCGGATCTGACCCAAGTATTAAAAATACATCGAGCTTGATAAACCAGCACGAGATACTCAAAATTTAAAATGATGATGTTATCATAGCCTTTGAAAAGAAGGGTATTTCATAAGACCACGTCCACATATAAATACGGACGGATTTTTACCTTATGATAACCAAAACACTTTTATTACCAAAATATTTTGATATTATCTTTAATGAAATTCTTTTTGGAAAACATCATTCAAATAAACTTATTCAAATAAGGTATCAATACCCGGACTAAGTCTATGGTAATATATCCGAACTGGGTCAACGGAATATACCGAAATGAAATATATGATACCAAAAGGGATAGCTGAAATGTTCGCAAAGCATTACAACTATTTTAGGACCACAATAAAAACCATAAAGCTTAAATTGGAGTTGGAATTCCAACATGATAGGAAACTAGTGGTCTTTTTCTTTCTCTGATCCACGCATAACAAACATAGTTCCTGTGGTTCCTTAATCGCTTTTCTCAAGCAAGTCGCTTGAAACTGTACTTGCTACACTACTACTGATAATCAGTAGTTCCCTTCTTTTCTCAAGCTTACCACTTTATCAAAATGGGGCAATATTTGCCTTGAGGGATGTTTTCCGCTAAAGGGCCCAACGCATTGGACTCCACCATATATACTTACTTATCCTGAATTTGTGTCTGTCGGACCATATAGTATCCCATATCATCTTCAAGGATGTGAGGCTAGTGAGGCTACGCTCAATTTCTTCACAGCCACGCTTTGCTTTTCAAAAAAGCCATGCTTTAGATCATAACAAGTTCCACTTTGAATGCCACATTTTCATTCCTTTGATTACTATTTGACTTCCACAAGCATACAACTTCTGAGCTCGTATGTCTCAGAGAAGGGTGTTAAGCTATGAGAAGTTGCCTTCTCCGCCACCAAGCAGATGTACATTTATAAAAGTCAAATGTTGTGTCTTAGAAATGCAATATCGGACATTCGTCCGTACAAAGTCGCTCCGGGATTGAACAAAACCGAAGGCACTTCTCCTACCACATCCGTTTTGGGAATCACCCCTAGGATAAGTAGCGATTAGTCCTTGTAATCCGAAGATTTCAAAACACGATAGGACAACTGTGATAAATATCTGTATATTGGGAGCTACCCTGAGAATGTCGACAAGCAGTCCTTCCGTAAATGAAGATCTACAGTCTTCAATAATCATCATCTTCAACATGTCTTCATTTTCGAACGTATACATTGGTTCGAAGTGGTTTCGGATAAGAATCATCCAAATCCGACCCCGGGTCCTTCAGAGCCAATCATCAATAAAAAGATGTTAAGTTCATATGTGGATATTAATCATCAATCAATTACTTCGTCTTTTAGATATATTCTTTCCAATTTATTCCATTTTATTTTCATGAGTATATGGAATCATTCAGCCTTATTTATTTAAATCATTTGATTTATTAAACCTCTTTAAATCATGGAATAATTCCAATGATTTACTCTTTTACTTAGAAAAACCTTTCCAAATCATTCATTAAATCTTAATCAAAGATTTCTTATATTCAAGTTATACCTTTTTACTTATGGAAAATATTCCCAAATCACTCATTAAATCTTAATCAAGATTTCTTTCATCACTTCAAATCATATTCTTGCGAATCGAAAATTTTCATGACAGAGCACTACCACCACCTAAAATATGGTAAATTTCACCTCCAGGGACTAATGGCAAGTAATCCGACATCATGAAGATCTTTGTCTTCAATATATTTTATTTCAAAAATTAGTTTGAAGGGGTCTTCGGATAGGAATCACGCAAATCCTATCCCTACTGTTCGGATAAGATTCACCCAAATCCGATCCTAGTTTCTTCGTACTAATCATCGATAAAAAGATGTTAATTAGTTAATGAAATTCTATTTTTATCTTGGAAAAACTTAAATATGTCCCTTCGATCTGTTCCACCCCTCGCCTAAAAGATAAAGCAAAGGCCAGGTAAGTTCAAGGCACTGTTTGCTCTATAACCTTATTTATACACCTTGTTTTACCGTTTAGCTCTCAAAGGCAGGACACATGTGCTAGTCATTTCTGCATACTTAATTTGTTATTACGTTTAAGGAAATGATTTCCTTTGTATTGTTTAAGTGTTATAAACAATTTCTACTTAACCATTTATTTAAAATTTTCTAAAAAATTATAAAACTTACAATTTACATTTAAAAGAATTGATTATTTATTTTTTTAAAATTATAAATGATTCTAGAAAGAATTGTTAAGTTCAAAATTTTTATTTTAACAAGTTGTAGAAATTTCAACAGAAAAGTGCTTAAGACACTTATTTGATTAAAATAACCTTTTTAATGTTTGAAAATTCTTATTTTCTAATTCAAATATTTTTTAAACCATTTTAATATATTTATCAAATTTATTTCATATTTTTAGTCATTAAAAATATCATTTAAAAAGAAATCCTTTTTTGGATTCCGAACTGCAAAACCATTTATATGAAATCTTTTTAGATTTTTCAAAATCATTAAGAGACTAAATAACTTTCATACACGTATTTATAGGAATTTAATTTCCATTGAATTAACTATACTTACTAACCATTTCTCTTATCATTTATCAAACCAAGTTATCGTCCATATCACAAACATATAATTAACCATAATATCATCCATTAAATGATCCAACATATACCAAACTTTTCTTATAACTAGTTGAAATATTTTAGGAAATTAGTAACTTTAAAATTTGAGTACTCACCTTGAACCTAACCAATTCTTTGTACCAACATTTATATGCAATCGCTTCATTAAATCATCTTCATTTCACCAAATCATTACTTAAACTCTTCCACCATGCTTCAAAGTGCTCAGCCACGACCTCCAAACATCCATAAGGCTCGGCCATAATTGGTTCTCCACCATCCTCCATCATTCTTTAACTTTTTAGATTCTAACCATGTTTTGGTGATACTCTAAGGTCTTTGGTAAAGTTTGGTGTTGTTTTGACTTTGTTTCATATGGTTTTGAAACAGTTAGTAAGAAAATGGAAGATAAGAAGCCATTAAAGCTCTAAGGAAGAAGAAGAAGAAGAGAAGAGAATGGTTTTTATGAGAATGAGAGGTATGCATGGTTATTTATAGGAAAAAGTTTGGAATAAAATACTATTATGTAAAATGACCAAAATATCCTTACTTACATTTTAAGCAAAGTAACACTTACCATCCCCATTTCAAATCTTGCTTTATGTCACTTTTATTTAAGGAGTAAGAAAGCAAAGTAATAATTATGTTTGATTTGATTTGACATGTTTTGGAATTTTGTGTTTACTTTTTCTTAATGAAATTCTAGAATTTTCTAAGTACGTTTAGTAAAAGTAAACTTGATTAGTGAATTAATTAATACTTATACTATTTTAATATATGCTCATATATAAGAAAATAAAGGTGCAACAACGTTGCGGCAACTTTTAATCGACAAAACGTTGATTTTCGACAAAAAATTTACGGATTTTAGTTTAACTGTTTATTTATGTAAAACAAATTTAAAAATAAATTTGTATAATATTATTTAAAAATATAAACACTTACAAATAAATTAAAATAATTTTGTTTAACCGTTGAAACTTTTCTGAAATCAGCATTTTGTCACTTTTGTCAGTATAGGCAAATGTTACTAGTTTTGCATATGCATCTCTTTCCAAATCCTATCTAATATTGTTTAAATCATATAAGCTTACATATTTTATATTTAAAATCACTTTAAATAGTATATTTCAAAGTAGTCAAATTCTGGGTCGATATAAAGACTCCCCCACACTTGATTTGACTATATCCCCAAAGTCAACCTAAGTGAAAGGAGAAAAATAAAATAAAATAAAAATATGACCTATATTAACATGAAAATGAAAAGTTTATTGTTTACACAACATCAGAAAGTATATCGTCAAGAAGTAAATGAACCGGTTTTCAAAGACTAATTCATTTGTCTCATCCAGTATGAGAGACATATCTTAAGTACAGGAAACCAAACCATAAAGGATATCGAAGTTAAATGTTGACTTGGAAAAACGAATGTCGTTTTACTAAAAATCGTGTGAGTTGTTTTATTTTCGATGATTTTTGGAGTTGATAAAACAATTGGTTTAAGTTCAAGTTTATTTTCACTAAACTGGAATTCAAACTTATCGTTGAAAATTTCTTCAGAATTATTGATTTCAGAATCAAAATGGTGATTCAACTCTACCCCTTCAGAATTCAACAATTCATCTTCAAAAGTCCAAAAATTTTATGTTCATAAAATTCGTCTTCCTTTGTTGGATTATCAACAACTTCATTGCACGTATCAATTTCAAAATCCAAAGTTGTTATATTCAAATTTTCGATATCGAAAAAAGGTAGATCGAATTTTAAATTTGATTCCACACCTTCAAAAGAATTGAAATCCAACTCAATTGCCACATTTTCAACAACTTCATTAAGATTGTCATTTTCAATTTCAAAAAATGTTATTTGAAACTCCTCATTTTGGTAATATGGATTATTATTTGACTCGTTACATGTTAGGATTTGATTTTGTTTCTCACAATGTTTCATATATATTTCAAACACCAAATCCGTGTGTTCTTTGTGAATTTCGTCCATTTGCTCCATGAAATCAAATTTATAATTATTAACTTGAGGATTTTCGATTTGAAATTGGTGAGAATGAAATTATCAATCGCATCGTAGTCGAGATTATTTCCATTGCCATAATCATTTAAAAAGTTGTTTCTATTTCATTTTGACTTTGAAACTCATTTTGAAGTTCGAAATTGAATTGGCATAGGTTAAAATTGAAATCATTTGAATTTTGAAGTGAATTCAAATTTTGATTATTTTGAAAACATTACCTTGAATCATTGCACAAATATGAGTTACACAAATCATTTATCCTTTGTTCATTTTGTGTAGTGAGCTCAAGTAAAGGAGAAATCATTTCAATGCGTTTTTAAAGATTTGAGGGCTGATCATAATTTTAAAAACTTTATGGTTCAAAATTCAAATAATTTGTATAGTAGTTGTTATTAAAATATCCATAAGAATTTGGCATGAAATTATGTGGATTATATTGATTTTCACAACTACTGTAAAATTCTGACGATTAGGGAAACTCAGACATTTACCAAACGGAATTTATTTAACAAAGGAAATTTTATTTTTGTTTTTTTTGTTTTTTCCAAATTATTTTATTTTGAAAAGATTGTTATTTTTTAGATGTTGTTTTTCCAAAAAAACTAACTTAAATTTTTAGTTTTGATTTAAAAAATTCAAAAGAAAGGATTTAAAAACTAAGTTAAGGAATATATATAATTTTTCTAGTTTTTGATTTTGAATTTTTTTCTCCTTTTAAATATGCATAAACTAATGCAACTAAATAAATGCAAGAATTTAATTACAAATTTTCTATCATAAGTAGCTCTTAACCCAAAATTGTATAATCACACTTTATCTTAATTCAAAAAGATAGTTCTCAACCAGGTAACAGACAGGATTTATCGGTGCACCACAAATCACCATAGCAATGCAGTCGAAGGTTTAAGTACCTTCAGAGAAACAATCATTATAATATTTACAAATCACCATAATATTTATAAATGGTTATTACTCTGTTGCAGCCTAGATACCAAGAAATTAAGTTGTCGAAAGCGAACAACTTGTCAATATACAATTAAGCATTATTCATGTCTAACCGTTATTATTAGCAAACTCTAAGATGAAATGCAAAACTGAAATTAAATGTGTATTAACAATGCAACAACGAATGAATTTATTTATTTTATTTTTTGAATTTTTATTATATGCAACCAAACAACAATGCAAAGCAATTAAAAACAAAGCCTAAGGGCATGATACCAGAACATGTAGAATTATTAGCAAATTTTATTTTAAGCAGCAAATTTTTTTTATACATAAGCAAACAAGTAATTTATTTTTGAAAGCACTTCTACCACCTACAACCTGAAAATTTAAACAAGATATATACAATTATTATATATATATATATATATATATCAAAGAAGAAACTAAAATAAATGAAAACAAAATAGAAATGCAACTAAAATAAATGAAAAAAATTAAAACAAACAAAAAAAAATTTAGGAAGGAGAACAATTGGTAAAAACACTCTAAACAAAAGATTCTTTTTTTTATTATTTAAGGATGAAACTTAAAAGGATTTAAAACAATTTTTTTTTTCAAGTGAAATTTAAAACTAAATTCACTAAAACTAACAAAACTAGCCTGACCCAAATAAACAAGAATTGCACTAATTCACCAATTTCTTTTTTTTATTGTTGTTTTTTATTAAACAAGAAGATATCTTAACAAGAGAAAACAAAGGGATATAACATAAGCCAAAACAATTTAATCAACACAGCCCATCGAGCAAGGCCCAAGACCGCAACCTCTTCTTTTAGATAAAAAAAATTCGTCCAATCGAATTGTCCTCAAATTCGTAAAACATAAATTCAATTTCGCAAATTCATTCAACATAAGTTTATTTTCAAATTCGTAAATCAAAGACTTCCCAAATCAATAATATATCAACACAGATTTAAAAATTCGAGAATTGGGTAGAGGCCGTGATTTTTTTTTGGTGGGCCGACATTGTAGTTTCAGGCGATGGGGAAGGTTGTCGGTAATGTTCGTGATTGTTACATAGGTTGCGATTGGGTCAGGTATCGAAGAATTTGGTCGCGGGTTTCTGGTGGTTTTGTTTGCGGTTGCGGGTGTGATTTCAGGGGATGGAGGCTGTGGGTATGGGTACTTGATTGGAGCAGGAGAGGAAAGTGGTGGTAAAGAGGGTGCAAGGAGATGTGACTAGTTGTCGAGGGTAAGTGTGTGGCTGCTGAGATGATGAGAAGTGGATGTTGGTTATCAGGGGGTAAGTGTGTGGTTGTCAGGAGTTGCACTGTCAGTTGTTGGAGTTGCATGATGTAGCAAGGCAAGGGATGTTTAATAGTGTCGGTAGAGGAAAGCAAATATATGCAGTAGTGTTTAGATTTGTATGGTGCGGTCTGTAGTAGTTGTGTATGTGGTTGACTATTATGAGGCAAATGAAGTTTTCAAGTGTGGCTTGATGGTTGCAATGTGATTGGAAGATGGTAAGCAAAGCAGGGGAGATTGTGTCGAGTTGAAGTGGTGATGTTTGGGGTGGTGATTGAAAGATGTGCAGGTACAGTAATGAAAATGAGATGTACAGGGTGATGTTTGTGGGATTGTGATGATACAAGGAGGGTGGAAGGAGGGAGTTTTGTTGATAGAGGTTGGTCTAGTGAAGCGCAGTGATGTAGTTGATGGCAGCAGCAGTGTAGGGGGATGGTTGGAATGTGGTGTGATGATATTGGATGGATTTGAAGAATGTACTGTGGTTTTGGAGATGGTCAGGCAAAGTTGTTGAGTTGATGATGGTTTGTGATGTAGAGGATGACTGTAGGAATGTTGTTGTTTTGGATAAAGCAGTAGAAAGTGTTTATGGTAGTGGAAATTGTGTGAGGCAGTAAGCGTGGAAGAGGTGTTGAAGTATTGTGGCAGTCATTGGCAGTGAAGACTGGTGGTAGTCTGGTTGAGAAGTGGAGCAGTCAAGCTGTCTGTTGATGCAGGGTGATGCAACTGATTTGCTGTGCACTTTAATGAAGTTGATGGTTCAGGTAAGAGGTAGAAAGTAGGGTGTGTGAGGTTGCACTGTAGTTGCAAGGACAGGCAGCAGTATAAATGTAATGAACTGGAGGTGGTTAAGATACGTGACGGTGGCTATTTGAAGCACTATGTGTTGATGTAATATGTAAGAAGTGTGGGTTGATGACTGTTTTGTTGAATTGCAGATATGGCTGAAGTGCACAGAAGCACAGAGGCACAGAGGAGTGTGTACAGGGGGTTGTAGAGGTTGAAATGGTGGAGTTGAACTAGAGATTGACGATGCAAATTGTAAATATAATGTGTAAATGTAATGTGTAAATTGTAAGTAAAAATGAAATGCAAATTGTAATTGAAAATGAAATATGAGTAAAAAATTGTTTTCTTTTTCAAATAAAGTTGTGTGTGTGTATTTTACTTTTCAAAATATGCAAATGCAAATGCAAATAGAAAAATAGAACAACATGCATACAAACAAATGCAACCAAAAATCACACAAACACACAATATTTTTTTTCTTTTTGTAAAATGCAATACGCATACAAAATAAATACAAAAAAATCAAACAAAAATAATTCAAAGAATATAAATTAAAATCAAAGCAAATTCCTCGGCAATGGTGCCAAAAACTTGTTCCAACGGCCAATTTTCTATCAGATTGAAAAATAGCCAATCATGTTTTAACTATAAATTACCACAAGCGCGCGACGTACAATGTTAGTACGTGGCGAGTACGGTTCGATACGCAGGGAGTTGTTTTGATTTTTATATTTCTATTCAATCAAATTAAGCCAAGATTTGAGAGTGTTAAGCTAAAAAAATTGTAAAAACTAAAAAAAAACTAGAATGGATAAAAATATGAGAATAGACAGCAATTTGGAGATAAATCCACTCTCTTGGTCACATGAATCAACACTACATGAAATTATGATTTCTTTTTTTGGTCATTAGTGAGTTTAACCGATGTGTTTATCATAAGTACGGAATATTTTTGTTATTAATTAGCCCAATAAAACTCATCAAACTGTAATACATCCATTAAACCACTTGCTAACTCTCATGAAATTGACAATGAACTTGAAAATAAAATCTATTATAAGCATGGTCTATTGACTATTGATTAGAAAATGTAGACCATCAAATTTTGATTTTAAAATCACTTCATTGCCATAATCATATGTAGATGAAGAGGTAATTTGTGTTTTGTTTGTTTAAGCATAGCTTATTTGGTGTCAACAACATAGGCTATCAAATTCAAAGCTAAAACAATAAGTTTAACCACATCAAAAAATTCCATCAAGCACAAAAAGAGATAAAAAATTATCAAAATGTTGAATCTACATGATTAAGAGAGCTTCATTACCCCTAAATTGAAGGGGTTTAGTCTCTCATATTTGTTATCGTATCAACAAATGTAGATTTCAACTTGAAACAAAAATAAGAAGAAAAATGCAAGCTATTGAAAAAGAAAGCTAATAAAAATAATATAAATACTAATCTACTTCTATAGATAAAAAAATCTACACTACTAGCATGAAAGGAAATAAGCAAGAAATGAAAAGGGCATGTATTAAAATTGCATAAAAAGAAAGTTACATGAAAGAAAATGACTAAGTAGCCATGAAAAGAAAGGAAAAGCATTTGTTTATTTTTGAGTCTAAAACTAAAGTAACTAAAATGAGGCTCAATGGAGGCTAAGAGAGGAGGCTTAGTTACATGAACATATGAGGTGTTTATACATGTTAGGAAACTCTAATCGTATTTTTGAAAAATACCCAAATTGCCCTTGAGGAAGTGTGACTACCAAATTATCATTAGCATAAGATAATCCTTCACTTAAATGTGCATGTAGCTTTAATCTTCATTAGCATGTCATTAGCTTCAAATAGATGATCATGGTAAGTGGTTAGGTAGAGTCCTCCATGATTCATGAAATGAATTATTTCCATCTTCATTTGCTTGTATTCTCTTATGTTTGCATATTTCTTCATGAAGCCTGTTGCATTTTCATTTAAATTCCTACAAATAAAAATAAATGCACAAATAAATATTCTCGAAATTAATATATGCACAAAAATGATAATTTTGCCCCTATATGAAGATGAATGTATGATGATTTGAAAATAATTTGAATTTTTGTTTTAACATGTTAAAATACCCTACATGCTTAATTATTTAATTAAATTCGACAAAATATGAAAATAAAAATATACACATTTACGTACACATCAAATATCTCACATTTGTCATTTTATTTGCCCTCGAATAAACTAAGACTGAGATAAATCCATTTTAATAGGAAGCATGATTGCATTGAGCGTGTGCAACAAGCCTTTAAACCTTTAGATGTCCCTAGTAGGACGAGTGTTGTCTCGTGAGGGTTTTCAGCGAATACCACCAACAAAATCCAAACGCAAATTGAATATTTCCTAAATGTAAGATTTATTTACAATGATATGAGTGCATGTTTTTTTTGAAAATATTTACAAATAAAAAATTTACTTTTAAATCGACATGAATAAGTTGAATATAAGTTTTGGTCATTATCAAGAAATTTAAGTCCTTTTACTTGTCAAAATTTCTAATAAAAATTAAGTTATCGTACCAAATTGACTATAGTCTAACTCGTTGTTTCGGTTGATAACCCAGTGTAACTATGAAATGAATCTTTAGTTGATTATCAGAGTTTTTCAAAGTGGTATTTTCTTTTTTTGAATAACAATTCAAATCAAATAAGTGAAATTAGTGCTTGGATTTCAATTGCTTACTCTCTCTATTTATGAAAATTTATGCCTAACTTAGAAAACTTAGGCCAGATACATGACCCATGCTCTGCCTTTTGGGCTTACGTGAGGGGAATACAGAACAAGGCGAGTGAACATACAAGTGTGAACACCTATTGATTGTAGGCATTATTAATAAAAGAATTTTTTTATATATATGTACCTAAGTCTGATAAACTGTGGCCAGATATACCAATCGTGTACTGCCTTTCGGTCTTACATGAGAAGGGTACAGAGCATGACAAGTGTACATACAAGTGTGTATACATGACTCTAGGTGTTAATAATATACACACACACACACAAATATTTTTTATTTTATTTTTTTCCTTTGTTTGTTTTTTGAAGAGGGAGTTTTGCAACATCATCTTAGCACCATTTAACTTAGAAGATCATAATCGTTGTATTCTTTTTTCTTTAAATCAACCACTTTTTTAAACAAAGATTTTCAACTAGGATATACTTCATCATTAACACGTATGAACCTTCCTATATACTAGTTAAACCATCATTATTTTTAATCAAACTTTATTTTTCTTTTTGTTGAGAAAAAATAAATTTTCAAAAATTTCAATTTAATAACCAAAAACATATATTTATCCTATAATTTTTTTCAAAAGTAAATCAAAAGGTTAAAAAGAAATTTTTGTTTTTGAGATTTTTGTTTTTAATTTTTTGAGTTTTGGAAAGAAAATGCAAAAAATAAACCATGAAAAATAAAAAATGGAGATGAGACTCCCCCACACACTTGATTTTGACTGTGTCTCCAAAGTCAACTCAATTTTAAGGAGAAAAATAAATACGACATATATTTACATGAAAATGAAAAGTTTATTGTTTACACGACATCAGAAAGTATATCATCAAGAACTAAATGTACTAGTCTTCCACAGACCAATTCATTTGTCTTATCCAGTATGAGAGACACAGCTTAAGTACAGAAAACCAAACAATAAAAGATTTCAAGGTTGAATGTTGACCTGGAAAAACTAATGTCGTTTTATTAAAAATCATGTGAGTTGTTTTATTTTCGATGATTTTTGGAGTCGATAAAACAATTAGTTGAAGTTCAAGTTTATTTTCACCAAACTGAAATTTGAACTTATCGTTGAAAATTTCTTGATACTTATTGATTTCAGAATCAAAATGGTGATTTAACTCTACCCCTTCAGAATTCAACAATTCATCTTCGAAAAGTCTAAAAAAATTATGTTCACAATATTCGTCTTCCTTTGTTGGATTATCAATAACTTCATTGCATGTATATATTTCAAGACCCCTTGGTGCCCCAAGCACTCATAGGTAATACACTGCCCAACATTTGAAAAGCGTTATGTACTATAGTCTCAATAGATTTATCAATATCCGATCTCGATACATCTTGATTAGGAATATTTAAAATGGCATATTTGTTTCATTGCTATAAATTACCACGGATACAATACTTTGTAATTACTATCACAAAACATACAATTTATGGGTTTTCTATTATATATACTTTTAATTAAATTAATTAATTAGTATAACCACATTATATCAAGTATATAATAGAAAGAAAACTCTTTATTTCGAACATTGGTCAACGAGTTAGATATATGTAACAAATTATATAGTTGCCCCTAGGGAATACCCCCCACTCTATCGAAACTGTCCAAAGTTTTGATTTAAAATATATGCACATATACATACAAAGGAAAGGTCAAAAATTAAATTTTATGATTTTTCATAAAATTTCATTTATAAAATTTGAGTTGTAAACAATACACAAGTAAATAATAGTAAACCATGTCTTAATATAAAAAAAACATATGTATGAAAGGATTACAATCTAAATATAAATAATGTATATATGTTTGTAAATTTAAAGTTTAATAAAGCCAACTCAAAATTTTAATTAGGAAGAAGTAAAATGATATATGATTTTATATAAAGTCCACTTATCAATTTTTAAATTGAAAAGCTTTAGGTTAATGAAAATAACAACTAATCGGAATAAATACAAATCAATAAGCTAGTCAGTTTTTTATTAATCAAAATTGTTTTAAGAAACAATGAAAGATATGTGTGTATACTTATTTAAAAGATTTTCAATCAAAATAGTTTTGATTAAGAAATGGTTTACAATCAAAATAGTTGAAAGCTAATCAAAATGGGTTTCAATCAAAATAATTTGAAAAAACCATGTAAACTACGTATACACTCACTCTTAAACAAAATTTAAAATCAAATTTCTTTTTTGAATAATAATTGCAAAACAATATCGGACAAATCAGGTAATTTAGGCACATGTTAATGCACTGTGATGATTTAGATCTAACTACGAATAAAAAAATAGTTAAATGAGATGAAGATACTAAAATATATGTCAACATAAAGATTATACAATCAATCGAGGTGTGGAAAATGGATCTAAATTAAATTAGCATGAAGAGCATGTAATAATTTAGATATAACAAAAGTAGAATTGAAATATTTTGCAATTAAACAAAAGCATGTCATAATCAATTATATAATCATATAAATTTGCAATTATATATAGTATTTTGCTATTTCCAAAGAGAATACCTTGAATATTGAACCTTTATTGCTCCATTTGAAACCTAGTTCAATACTTTCAATAGACACAACCCAATTCAGAAAGCTACACACCGTTACATTTGATTTTCAATTGAACATGTGTTGTATTTGGCGCTTGAATTTTGAGAAGAGGAGAGGGGTATTTTTGGCCATGGCTAGATAGGGGAGGTTGAGGTACAAACCCTAGAAAGAAATTATGAAAAAAGAGTGGTAAGAGATGTTTAAATAGAATAGAAAAGAAATGGATCAAAGACAGAACATATCTTTCTTTTCCTTGGCTACTTATACATCTTCTGGAATCAAAATCCTTGCCAGTTCCTCTCCGATCATGGCTGGCCATACATGTCTTCCTATTGGGCCTCAAATCACTTCAAGCTAGATCATATATGTTACATTTAAATCAAATTCAAATGTACATTGATATCATATATCAACAAGTGTGTATATAACTCTTACATACATAATATTACTGATCAACACAATTTAAATAAAAATTATAATTAATATTACATAAATATTAATTAACTCAATTTATTATAATATTTATAATTTAATTAAATCCAATCGTAGATGGGGGATTTAACATTGCGGTTGTATTGACTCTTTAGGTGTAAATTCGATCAGCGATTAATATCAAACAATTTATATATTAACATTCATACATCATCTTAGCTAGTGGTTTAACACTTTGGCCTAATTTATCGCTTACATAGCTATTCTAAAATTCAATTTTATATATAAGCATTAACCGGCAGTGACAATTATTTTTCCCTTCGTCAAACTCTATCACGATAGGATTTATGGAATTTAGTAGTGGTCAAAAGTCTTATATCATCCACATCAATTTTATAATCCATACACAAAACTCTTTAGTTCAATAATAACAGTTATTATTAATTGAAATGCTCTGGCCAGTGACTTTGAGTTTTAGTTGACTTAAGTTAACCCAAGGAGATGAATTCTCTCTAGAATAGTGTTTCACCTTTAATGCTTCCACTCGACCCAACTATAGTTGTTCAATGGATATCGTACCACGATTTAACTATAATCAAATAAGAGTTTTTATATTGAATCTCGACAGTATTCACAAGTCAAGGGATTACGTAATATTGTTACATTGATATTCTCCGTTTGACCTTAGTTAAAATAACCAACAAAAAAAATCAAGTGAATCATTCCATAGTTATCCGATAATTATAAGTATGTAGCCCCTTGGTGCCCCCAGCAGTAATGCATTACCAAACATTTGGAGAGATTTACGTACTGTAATCTTTACCGATTTATTGATATCAAAGTCTCGAAATTTTTTGACCAGAAGTATTTAAAATGGTATGCTTGTTATATTATGATAAATTATTCATGGTTACAACACATTGTAGCTACTATCACTGTAACGACCCGTAAATTTTAACGGAATTAGTAACAAATTTAACTGGAATTTTGTGGAATTTTAAACGATAAAATTTTAAAATATAAATTTGATATTTGGAATGCGTCTAGTTAAACATAGCAACTGGCAAATTTTCGTCCGAAAATACGAAAGTTTATTTCGCGCGTAAATTTACTTCAATCTAATCAGTTAAAAAGCGATGAAAATAAAACATTTTCAAAACCAAAATATTTTTACATAGAAAAATTCTAAACCATCTTCTAAGCAAGATGTCAGTTGGTCATTTTTCCAAATTCGGACATTTCTGGCTCCGTTGATCTTATTTTTCTGCGATTTTCTTGCATTTTTCGTAGTAGAAAATTTAAAATTCTTATAATTCGACCGTGCCACTAACATCTGTATACCGTTTTGATTGTCTCGTCGTAATGATCTTTACGATATAATTATTTCTGTGTTTCGTTGTCCGGTTCGCGGTGAAAATCGCGAACCGTATCGGTACATAATTCACATCCTTTCGGTTTGCTTGATTATTTGTTTCCTCTGTGGGATAACCAATGGTCATTAGCTGTTCGAAATTCACAGAACTCATTTACTCGTTTGGCTATCCAATACTTCATTTCCACTAACCCATTCCTTTTCCAATGCAAAATAAAAACAAAGAAAAAGGTTCTCGCAGCAAACGTTGAGATATATAATTTAATCAACCTGTACATTTGCTTCTTCCTCTCTCATCTTATTTTCTTCAAAAGGCTTCACCCACTGTAACATTCACTTTGGCCACCCAGACTCATCGTAGAAGCCAACGCGCCAACTCATCCTCATTTAGCTCCGGCCGAGTCCGCCTTGTTGGCCACTCCGCTGCTTCACCGCCACAACCCACTACTCCAACCTCACGTGCAAGCCTCCATAAGTCACTCACCTCCAGTCGCAACCACCTGCAACATCTTCTCCTTCCACGTTTTGCATGGCTACAACCGAATCCATAGCCTCGGCTCCCCATACCACCGAAAACCCACCGGCAACACGACAAACCCTCAAACCCGTCCCTTTCTCATACCCCATCTCCAAGTAGCAGTCCATAGCTCACTGACTCACCACCACGTGCCTCACCACCCGAACGTCACCAGCCCAACACCATGCCAAACATGAACCCAAGTCCACAGCCTTCCATCGGGTGTCGACCCCTTCTTCCCTTCCATCGTGTTTCTAGTCCATCCACTGCAAGCCCCATAGAAGACCCATCCACTGACCACACCCCAAGCACCTCGAGAACCTGCTCCTCCTCTTGCCGCAGTCGCCGTGCAGCTTCCCTTTTTCAAGCCTGCGACCTCTATAGAAAATATATATTAAAACTTGTATGGGCTTGTAGTAACCTATTCTCGCCTATCTCTTTGCTCGAGACTGTTCATGTCATAAGACCAGGTAAATATATATTATAATATTTATATATTTGCGTTTATAAAATAAGTTAAATCTGTATACATATATGGTACTCTGTTTTGATGTTTAAAAGCATATATATATATATATATATATATATATCTTCAATTGGATCTATTGAGGTTTATTGCTGAGGTTTATAATAGTTACATTTATAATAAGGTGGTTGCAGTATGATTTTTCTTAGAATATACTGGTGTACAAGATTTAATATATGAGTTCAGTGGGTATTGTTTAAATTAGATACATGTATAATTCATACGTCAGTCCAATTATATGTCTACATTTTTTCGTATATTTTGGCATGCATATGTATATTACCGTCTACTATATATTAGTTAAATTATTCTGTAGAGTTTGAAATAGTCATGTTATTGTAGTTTAGACATATATGAAAGTTTACTTGATAATTTGTATAATAAGTATATTGTCTATATATATATATCATATAGCATGTATGCGTTTTGTGTAGCTGTACTAGTATGGGCTATACGAAATGTTCATTGATACATAATAAAATATGTTTAAAATCTTGATCAATGTGTCATTTTATAATAATTGTTGTACTATATCCTATCAAACTTATTATATTCTATTATAGGTTTTGTTGCTATAGTATAGGTATAGAGGAAATAGCTTATTTACTTACAAGCTGATATGTTTAAACTTAGATCAAGTGGGTTCAGGTTTTTATATTCTCTGTTAACATAGTATGTATATAATATTGTTTTGTACGCAATGTTTGTATAAAAAATTTAGCGGTTAATATATGTAGAGTATATATAGTTATTTGAAATTAAAGATATACACACTTTACAGTATATTTTAAGTATATAAGTTATTTTATACATATTTACTGAAATGTGTATATTGCGTCAGAAAATTACTTTATATGGATATCATATGTTAAGAATACATTTATATGTCCTATTGAGATCATGTTAAAACATTTTTTTGAGTTTAAAGGTTTATATGTATACGGAAAATTGAGACATGTGTTCTGGTTTAATACAATTGTATTTTAAGAAAAGTACAAGTTAAAAAAAAAGAATTATATATATATATATATATATATATTCTAAGTTGAATACATATGTAAGCTATATTTGTGCACATTTTAATATATTTTAGAGCATATGAGTTTATATTGGTTTTATAATATGGATTTTTAAATATAGTAAGTGTTTTAAATTAAATATTGACTTCTATAAGATAATGTATAAATTTCATGTTTATATCAAGATTGATTGAATTGTTTTCATCAATTTCTGTAATCAGCTCTATACATCGAATTCATGCCTGAATTTCAGTGTCCGTATCAGTGTGCGTATCCGTGTCATCTCCTATTCTCTCTAGCCTCGGAAGGTGAGCAATCACTCATGATTAATATTCTTATATTTATTAAATTTGATTTCAATTGAAACGACAATTGAAATATGCTGTTGCTAGTTATTTACACTGTTAAATATATGTTATTACCTGTATCAGTTCACCTGTGACATCTGACACCATTATCTGTTATGTATGCAAAATAATCTAGTTTGGTTGATAATTTGATTGATTGTGTGATGTTGACATTGAACGTAAAACCGTTAATGTTGTAAGTGATCAATAACTTGAAATTGAAATTGTCATTGGATAGTTAGGTTTGATATATGGGTTAAGTTTGATTGGTGACATTTGCATAATATTACCCCTTAAATGTATAAATGAATCGACACGTAGAAATAGTGTTAACGACAACTTGAACCATTTAAATGTATGTTGTATAAATTGATGTAGTTTGAAATTGAATAATAAATATCGTGAAGAACCATATAAATATTAATATAATAATCTTTAATCTACATGAAATGATAGTGTAGATTCTAGAAATAATTATATTAATTCGCACAAACAACAATGTGAATTAATATGATTATTTCGGGATTATTTGAATTAATTATTGGATTGTTATTGACTGTTGTTATTGCTTGTTTATTTACTTTGACACCATCCCAGTTATCACGCTGCAAGTTTCCTTTATTATGCTTGATCTTGAATTGAAATTGGAATCGGGTTGAAATGATATATACCCAAATGAAATTGACCTAGTATAGAGAATTAAATAAATCTGATTGGTCAATAATTTGATTTTAAAAAAAATGATTTTATTCGAGTAAAGAATAAGTTTGAAATGAAGTTGGAATTTGAATTTTGAAAGGAAAATGTAAAGATTGAAATATGAAGCAAATATTAACATAGTAATTGATGAAGAACGTTGTTTGAAATTTAATTATTTAATAATTAAATTTGGAATTATTAATAAATAATTTGGAATTAGTAATAATCGGGTTTTGAAATTATTAAGTTTGAAATCATTTAATAATTAATTTGAAACTATAATTAAGTTTGGAATTATAATTAAGTTTGAAATTATTAAGTTGAATTTATAATTAAGTTGAAATGATTTGATAATTAAGTTTGAATTCAAAATTAAGTGGAAATGATTTAATAATTAAGTTTGAATTTATAATCAAGTTTGTAAGTATTAAATTTTGAAATTATTAATAATTAAGATTGAAATTATTTAATAATTGAAAAGATTGAATTACTTGATAATTGAATAAAAATTGAATTCTTTGATAAGAGAAATTGAACTTTTGAATAAGTGAAAATGAAATTGGGTTTCTTATTTAATTAAGTTTTTGGAAAATAATTTAAGTAAGTTAATTAGTGAAATTGAACTCCTCGAATATGTGAAATTTAGTTTCTTATTTAATTGAGTTTTGAATTTGTAACTATGAAAAGAAATAAGTGAAATTGAATTTCTTTAACAAGAAATAAAATGTGATTTATTGGAAAAAATATAAGACTTGACGAATCTAATTTAATTAAATTTGTAAGTTGATTTAATGAAGTTGAACTTGAGAAATTGATTTAATGAAATGTAAATTTAACAGAAATTATTTTGAATGATAAATTAATTTAATGAATATTGAATAAAATCGATCAATGAATTTAAATTGGTTTGAATGTTAAATAAATTAATTTGAATGATTTCGGAATGAAATTTATATACGAACTTGAATCAATATTTGTTTTGTTAAATAAAAAGTTGAAATCAAATTATAGAATTTGAAATGGAAATTTGGAAGTTTTGAAACGTAAATTTTGGAAAATTGATAGTGAAAGACAAATGAAATGTTGATGTATAAATTCGAATTGGAATTGAAATTGATTTAGTTTTGAAAATTATTAAACGACCAATCGGTGTAATAATTACAAAAGTTATTACAGAAACCGGAATCGGTTATGGATATACTCTCTATCTAAGCCGAAAACCACTTTAATAACTATACGCGGAGTGATGATCCAGAATGAAGTGGTTGGAATGATGTACGTGATGACTGAAGAAAGAGAACGATAATGGATAGCCTTGACACTTGTGTCAAATTGGAAATGACTAAAACAGGAGCCGTGCCGGGCCAAATGGGGTTAGCCACCTCGAGCGAACACACTTCTTCGTAACTACTATTCATTACTTGTGATTGATTGGTGCACCCTCGTACTTTCAGGGGTGTTGTTTCACGGTGTTGCGATCGCTGCGGCGATGCGTTCTCACCAGTCCGGATCAGGCGAACGGTAGTTTCACTACCTTGGGTATTGCCTCATGTGCCTTGTCATACTTGTATCCCTATATACACGACCACTACGAATTTGTTTTGTGTTATACCTATGGAGTAATCCCTGATATCCCACTAGTTTACGATGGAGTTTACAGTGCTGTATAGACTATGACATTTATATAAAAATGTGTTAAGGGGGATAATCGTAACGCCTTAACACTATTTTGATACTTTATATTATTGATAGACATTACCTATTTGTTGAATATGCGCTTTGCGCTTATATGATTTTTGTTTGATGATAATAAACATATATACATTCGTTTAAATGTATTTGTTAATGTACTATTTTATTTTTCATAGAATAAATAAATATTTGCTGAATAAAATTAAATGACACAGAATTTGAATTCAAAAAGAAATTTTATTCAAACAAATATTTATTATAATCTTGAATAGTACAATTTCATGCTCTCACTATACATATACGGTTTTGAATACATCACAATTCAATTTACATTTATAACCTCACTACATATCACTCACGCTCGTATTTTGTCTTCAACTGCATTCCAGTCAGATTCCAGCATCCGAGTAATCTGCAAAAATATTCTCAAACGCAGTAAAATTGAAAAAGAAATATTTTTGCAATATAAAATGAAATATGATTTTTGAAAATATGATTTGCCTCGGTTATTTGGGTTGTTCGTCATCATTTAAATTTGAATTCATCATACACGAACAACTTGTGACATACACAGTGAATTACTGTATATGCCACAAGGCCGTGCACGCCGATATATACACTTGATTGATTTACAGGGACAGGCGAGCACAGGTCAAACCCAAATGAAAAACCGGGTTCAACTCACGTGCAATAAATTCAAAAATACGACACGAGCACAAGGTCAAATCCGAGTTTTGAAACTGGATTCAACACAAGGCTAAAAAAAATCAGCTGCAACATGAAGAGAGTCATATGTGCTAAGGTCAGACCAAACATGAAAGCTACATGAAGTATGCAAGTTCAACCTCTTCATTAAACAACCAAACCAACATGATACTGTTCAATATCCAAGACTCAAGAATGCATCACCATGACACAGTTCCAAACTATATAGAGCTGTGACAACCAAGAACTCAACAAATAAGACATCAAGTGATACAAGGTCAGGGAAGCAACCAGAATGAAGCAGAGACAAGTAATGCATCAAAAGTGCACAGCAACCATCAAGTAGTGTACATAATACAACTACAACAATGACCAAAAGTGTACAGCAATGCAAGTGAAGACAAAACAACTCAAAGGCAAATGCATGTACAAAATGTAGTGAATGCAGACAGTAAACCAGTGTCAATATAAATGCAAGTGAATGCAACTCAAGGAGATAGTCGACCAACAGTATCAAACTCATGTATGCAACAGCAACAAAGAAACAGACATGAAGCAACAAACTACACAGCCAACATGACCCAAATGCCAAAGCTCAATGAAGACCACTAGTAAATGCAACTACAAGATGAATCATGAAGAATGCAAGAACAAGCCAGCAGTTACATGAAAAAACTCAGCAATGAATTTAACCATCATGAACACAGTGAAGACCACAAAGGCAAGTATGGACAGAGCTCGAGCACAGTTAAAACTCAAGCAAATGAAAACATCACAGTGACATGCTACAACTTCAAACAGGCAGTGCACATGTGAATCAAGTGACCCACCAGAAGCTACTGAAGGAAACCACAAGTACAGGTTAAACCAACAAAGAAATGCACAAGCACAAAGTAGTGGAACTCCAACATATCCAACTAGAAATGCAGACAACAAGTGTCAAGTTGCAAACAATATTAAACAGTGACAATGCAGCCAACAAATACACTATGAATCTGAGATTACAAACTCGAGTGTGCAAGTGAACATGACAAGAAACAGTTCAATGTGAACTGATGAACATGCAGTCAAACTCAGTGACAACATACTACAATAAATCATCAAAGATTGCAACAGATGGAGCTACAGGAAAGTACAGCAAGCTACAAGTTATACGAAATCAAAGTGACCAAAGTCAAAGCATCAGAGGGAATCATAAATATCCAAACTGCAGATACAAAAATGTATCAAAGCCGTGTGTTTTAACAAGTCAACAGAAAAAGGAACGAAAACCGTGGTCATCACGAAATTGATTCAAAAGCCGCGTCAACCAAAAATGCCAGCAAAAATCGAAGTTGAACAAGTCAGAATTAAATACCGTGGTGGCCAAGCAAAGCCGTAATCATCAATATACGTTTTTGATCAAGTCAAAATCATCTCAATCATCAATACAAAATCAAGCGGCCAGAGAAATCGATTGACAAATTCAAACATGTTTATACGAACGCAAATATAGGAATTCGACCTATAATAAAAGCCCAATCATCATCGGCAATTTATCCATCGAGTTCAAGTAAACAATTCAGAAGAAGAAAAGAGATAAATCACATACCACTCAGATAACTCGATCGAAAATTGGGAGAACCGTGTGCTAAGCAGAGAGATCATCGATTGATGAAGCAACAACGCCAATCCATTCATTCAATCGAGAAATAGAAGTCGACAGCCCCAGTTTTCACAAGCCCTAATTCAGTTGCAAAGGAACGAACGAAAGAAGGAACTGAAGCCGACATTGATAAGAGAAGATAACAGGGCCGTGTTTTACTTGAGTAATAATATTTTAAGGGCCGGCCTTGTTTTATTTCTAAAGGCTTTAGTTTAATTTTTAATTAGGGTTATTGTAACTTTTATTTGTGTTTTAATTGTTGTTTTTATTTTTCAAGTCAAAGGAGTTGTAAATCACCACCTAGGGATTAGGTCGTGCCAGATTGTCTAGTTAGAATTAGTTCAGTGAGTAGGGTGTGCGAGTTTGCAAATCTCTATAGGCGGGAGCAGAGTTTGCGAGTAAGCGAAGCTCTATGGGCGGGAGCAAAGTTTGCGAGTAAACGAAACTCTATAGGCGGGAGCAGGGTGTGCGAGTCTAGTAGGGTGTTTGTGAGCGGGAGCAAATGTTTGCGAGCAGGGTGTGCGAGTCTAGTAGAGTGTTTGTGAGCGGGAGCAAATGTCTACGAGTCTAGTAGAGTGTTTGTAAGCGTGATACTGTTTAATTCTAATAGAAATCTGTGAATGCAGCAGTAGGCAGGGGTTGCCGAAGCTAGGTAAATTTTGTGTGTGATTTACTTTACAGCATATTTATTTCTGTAGTATATTTCTGTGTTTAAATCGAGAAAATTTGCTATAACCCTATTCACCCCCCCTCTAGGGTTAATCTAGATCCTACAAGTGGTATCAGAGCCCGGTATATTTTATTTAACTCTAGAGTCATGAGTCTACAAAATAATGCTTTTTCTGAGGGGCAATCTATTGTTAGGCCACCCATGTTTAACGGGAATGATTATGCTTATTGGAAAGTTAGGATGAGTATTTACCTTAGTTCCGTTGATTATGATGTTTGGGATATTATTGAAACTGGCTATAAATCTCCCACTATAATCGTTGGTGATACTGAGATTCCTAAACCTAAGGATAGGTGGGATGCTAACGATAAGAAATTGAAAACGACAAATGCTAAAGCCATGAATGCTTTGATATGTGCTCTTGATAAAAATGAATTTAATAGAATTTCTCATTGTACAACAGCACAGGAAATATGGCATACTTTGGAGGTGACACACGATGGAACTTCTCAAGTCAAGGAGTCTCGGCTAGCCCTATTCAGCAATGAATACGAAAACTTTGTGATGGACAAAGGCGAGAGCATAAAAGACATGTTTGGACGCTTTTCAACCTTGGTATACAATGCTAGAGCGCTTGGGAAGGTATTCACTGAGGTAGAGCTTGTGAGGAAGATACTACGAGTTTTACCAATGAACTTTGAGGCAAAAGTCACAGCAATTCAAGAATCGAAAGATCTGAGTAAGCTAAGCATGGAGGAGTTGATTGGTAACTTGATGACATATGAGCTTGAGTTAAAAGCAAAGGAAGAACGCAACAACTCTGAACCAAAGAAGAAGACGATTGCCTTAAAGAGCAAAGAAGAAAGCGATGAAGAAGATCCAATTGAAGAGCTTGCAATGGCTGTCAATAATCTTAGAAGATGGTCTAAATTCAAGCCACGCAAGAAGAAAACAAAGGGCAATAGGTCAAAAGATTCCGAAAATTCTGATAATGAACTGACGTGTTATAACTGCAACAAGCCTGGCCACATCAAACCAAAATGCCCGCTTCTCAAAGACAATAAAGGAAAGAAAAAGAAGAAGAAGGCCTTTGCAGCAACTTGGGATGATGAAGAAGGAGAGGAAGTTTCGGATAGCAGCTCGGAGGAGGCTAACTTGTGTCTTATGGCGGAATCAGATTCAGAAGCAAGCTCCGAGGAATCTAGTGAGGCAGGTGAGTATTCCTATAGAGATCTTGTTTTTATATGTCTTGATCTTACTAAGGTAGTGGATACTCTTGAATCTAAAATTGAAAAACTGAAATCTGATAGGAGAGAATTTGCTCGTGAAAATTTTAGGTTAAAAACTAAACTTGAAAATATTCAAAACCTAGAATGTAACCAATGTAAAATTTTAGATTCAGAATTGACAAGACTTAAGAATAACTCTGAGAATCTTGAAAAAGAAAACTTGAGTCTTAAGGAAAACATTGACACTAGGAAAAAGGATTTTATAAATCGATGCACCTCACTTGTCACTGAAAACTCAACATTAAAAACCAAAGTCCAAAATCTTGAGAAATCCCTGAATAATTTTTCAAAAGGAGAAAAATCATTCAAAATGTTATTGGGAAATCAAATTTTTGCTAACAATAGAAAAGGACTAGGTTTTCGAAAATCACAAGATGATGATAAAGGTAAAAGTGTTGCTCGATCTGAAATAATTGGACATCATAGTCATAGGAACACAAAATTTAATCAAGTCAATTTAATGTGCTCGATTTGCAGAAAATTTGGACATAATCAAAATAATTGTTGGTATAGAACCAAACATGTAAAAACTATACCGATTTGGGTTCCAAAAGGCACAAATATAAAATCTTTGAAAGTCAAACAAATTTGGGTGCCAAAAGGAACATATATAAATAGTTTTGGGTCTCCAAAATCATATTTTTCATGTTCTGCCACTAACAACAATGGACCTATAAAAACAAATAGGTCACATAAATCTTTCATCGTGTAGGTGTGGTGGCAGGCTAAGGAACAACAACAGTGTTCTTTGGATTTTGGCTGTTCCAGAAACACAACGGGCGACAAAGCAAAGTTCCTTAGCCTAGTACAAAGGTGACAGAATCACAATGGACAATGACGAAAAATTATCGTAAAGGTAAAACAGGTAAATTTATTTTTAAACGATATATCAAATGTGATAATCTGCACCATAATATGAATTAAATCAGCCAATATTGAGATGTACAAAAGATGATGATTTTGATGCTATGATTCCTTTTCAAAATATTGACCAACCATCTTTAAATAGAATTACTTGGAGTAATTATGATGGTTGACTGATTCGGACTTAATTGATATGATTTTTTTTGACTTGTTCTTATTTATGACATTGTTTTGTGTTTAAATAACGACCAATCAGATTTTCAACTTTGAATTTGTTCGGTCAAATGATGGTTACTCATGCTACACGTATATATATTTGTTTTGACATTTCGGTCACTGCTTGAAAATTTGCACGATTTCAAATTTCATGTGAAAGCTGTTAAAAAGGATTTTTTTTTTAAAAAAAAAAATTGTTGAAACCTTGAGAAATTGTTTTTGAAATAATCATGATGTTGATTGACTATTGATTACTCATGAATATAATTGTTTATCCTACAGCTTCTGAAATTAACACCATGATGTTTGTTTGAGTGTGAACATGGCTTCATTTCAAATTTCATTCTGAGATAGCTTGTTAAAATTTCATAATCTGGTCTTTGAAATCCAACGAGTGAATATTGAGTGAAATTTAAATTCAGATGCAGATTACACTGGTAATATAGTTGATAGAAAAATTACTAGTGGAACATGATTAATTTTTTTAAAACATACATTTGCTGCATCGTTTTTCGAAGAAAATATCTGCATATTTTTCACTTGAAATAATTTTCAAATAGCAGAAAATTTTCTTATAAAACCCCTCGAGAAAATCATGTGTTGACCATATTTTCAGATTAGACATTCTTATTTGATTTTAAATGACAAATTTTGACTAATCTGACTCCCTTTGATTATCGAAAAGATGAATAGTGATTGAAAAAGAGATGAGTGTTGATATCTATCATATATTATAACTCGAGAAAGTATAATTAGAAAATTTCTTTAGAATTTCATAACAAGAGTTATAAAAACTTTTTGTTGGGTAAAAATTACATGATCATTTCTATTTCTATCATCTTTCTATCGACCATCACTCATCAAAATCATACACGGTATGTAAATTTGTGGTAGTTTACAAAGGAAATCATTCGTTCTTCAATATCTTTAAATCTGTGAAGGAAATTATTTGTGCTTCAACTTATTATATTTAGCAATAAAAATAAATATCCAAAGTATTCACTCTCATTTAAAAGTCCTCACGGTTATGCATGGGTGAATTACTTGGATTTTTGATTATGTGCTTCCATGCTCATTTAAAAGTCCTCACGGTTATGCATGTATGGAACGCATATCAAAATTAATTGATTCAAATAGACAAGTTGATTCTAATCCCATTTAAAAGTCCTCACGGTCATGCGTGGTTAGAAGATACTTGATTTCATTTTTTAAATAAAAATTGTGAATACTACTAATCTCATTTAAAAGTCCTAACGGTTATGCGTGGTTAGTAGATATTCAAATTTCCTGAAATAAATATACCACAAATAGACAGAATTGTATGATTTTTGATGATTTTATCCCCATCACTTCTGAAAGTGGAATATGCGCTTGACAAGGGTAATTATGATTTTTGTTTGAGTTTTATTGAAATTTGATATTTATATTCAATTGAGTTAAATGTTTGATTCATGTCTATCATTTCATCCCTATTTTTGTAACACAGTTTTTCTTTTGCTGATAACAAAAGGGGGAGAGAAAAGTTAAGATTTTGTCAAATAGAATCAAGCAAAGGTCAAATAATTTTCATAATTTTCAATTTGCATATAGGCTCATTTACATATTTTTATTTGTATGCATATATGTAGGGGGAGTATTATGTAGAGAGGAGCATTCAAATAGGGGGAGCAAATTGAACGATCAAATACATTTAATACATTCAAAATCTTAAATATATGTTTGTTATCATCAAAAGGGGGAGATTGTTGAATATGCGCTTTGCGCTTATATGATTTTTGTTTGATGATAATAAACATATATACATTCGTTTAAATGTATTTGTTAATGTACTATTTTATTTTTCATAGAATAAATAAATATTTGCTGAATAAAGTTAAATGACACAGAATTTGAATTCAAACAGAAATTTTATTCAAACAAATATTTATTACAATCTTGAATAGTAAAATTTCATGCTCTCACTATACATATACGGTTTTGAATACATCACAATTCAATTTACATTTATAACCTCACTACATATCACTCACGCTCGTATTTTGTCTTCAACTGCATTCCAGTCAGATTCCAGCATCCGAGTAATCTGCAAAAATATTCTCAAACGCAGTAAAATTGAAAAAGAAATATTTTGCAATATAAAATGAAATATGATTTTTGAAAATATGATTTGCCTCAGTTATTTGGGTTGTTCGTCATCATTTAAATTTGAATTCATCATACACGAACAACTTGTGACATACACAGTGTATTACTGTATATGCCACAAGGCCTTGCACGCCGATATATACACTTGATTGATTTACAGGGACAGGCGAGCACAGGTCAAACCCAAATGAAAAACCGGGTTCAACTCACGTGCAATAAATTCAAAAATACGACACGAGCACAAGGTCAAATCCGAGTTTTGAAACTGGATTCAACACAAGGCTAAAAAAAAATCAGCTGCAACATGAAGAGAGTCATATGTGCTAAGGTCAGACCAAACATGAAAGCTACATGAAGTATGCAAGTTCAACCTCTTCATTAAACAACCAAACCAACATGATACTGTTCAATATCCAAGACTCAAGAATGCATCACCATGACACAATTCCAAACTATATAGAGTTGCGACAACCAAGAACTCAACGAACAAGACATCAAGTGATACAAGGTCAGGGAAGCAACCAGAATGAAGCAGAGACAAGTAATGCATCAAAAGTGCACAGCAACCATCAAGTAGTGTACATAATACAACTACAACAATGACCAAAAGTGTACAGCAATGCAAGTGAAGACAAAACAACTCAAAGGCAAATGCATGTACAAAATGTAGTGAATGCAGACAGTAAACCAGTGTCAATATAAATGCAAGTGAAGACAACTGAAGGAGATAGTCGACCAACAGTATCAAACTCATGTATGCAACAGCAACAAAGAAACAGACACGAAGCAACAAACTACACAGCCAACATGACCCAAATGCCAAAGCTCAATGAAGACCACTAGTAAATGCAACTACAAGATGAATCATGAAGAATGCAAGAACAAGCCAGCAGTTACATGAAAAAACTCAGCAATGAATTTAACCATCATGAACACAGTGAAGACCACAAAGGCAAGTATGGACAGAGCTAGAGCACAGTTAAAACTCAAGCAAATGAAAACATCACAGTGACATGCTACAACTTCAAACAGGCAGTGCACATGTGAATCAAGTGACCAACCAGAAGCTACTGAAGGCAACCACAAGTACAGGTTAAACCAACAAAGAAATGCACAAGCACAAGTAGTGGAACTCCAACATATCCAACTAGAAATGCAGACAACAAGTGTCAAGTTGCAAACAATATTAAACAGTGACAATGCAGCCAACAAATACACTATGAATCTGAGATTACAAACTCGAGTGTGCAAGTGAACATGACAATAAACAGTTCAATGTGAACTGATGAACATGCAGTCAAACTCAGTGACAACATACTACAATAAATCATCAAAGATTGCAACAGATGGAGCTACAGGAAAGTACAGCAAGCTACAAGTTATACGAAATCAAAGTGACCAAAGTCAAAGCATCAGAGGGAATCATCAATATCCAAACTGCAGATACAAAAATGTATCAAAGCCATGTGTTTTAACAAGTCAACAGAAAAAGGAACGAAAACCGTGGTCATCACGAAATTGATTCAAAAGCCGTGTCAACCAAAAATGCCAGCAAAAATCGAAGTTGAACAAGTCAGAATTAAATACCGTGGTGGCCAAGCAAAGCCGTAATCATCAATATACGTTTTTGATCAAGTCAAAATCATCTCAATCATCAATACAAAATCAAGCGGCCAGAGAAATCGATTGACAAATTCAAACATGTTTATACGAACGCAAATATAGGAATTCAACCTATATAAAAGCCCAATCATCATCGGCAATTTATCCATCGAGTTCAAGCAAACAAATCAGAAGAAGAAAAGAGATAAATCACATACCACTCAGATAACTCGATCGAAAATTGGGAGAACCGTGTGCTAAGCAGAGAGATCATCGATTGACGAAGCAACAACGCCAATCCATTCATTCAATCGAGAACTAGAAGTCGACAGCCCCAGTTTTCACAAGCCCTAATTCAGTTGCAAAGGAACGAACGAAAGAAGGAACTGAAGCCGACATTGATAAGAGAAGATAACAGGGCCGTGTTTTACTTGAGTAATAATATTTTAAGGGCTGGCCTTGTTTTATTTCTAAAGGCTTTAGTTTAATTTTTAATTAGGGTTATTGTAACTTTTATTTGTGTTTTAATTGTTGTTTTTATTTTTCAAGTCAAAGGAGTTGTAAATCACCACCTAGGGATTAGGTCATGTCAGATTGTCTAGTTAGAATTAGTTCAGTGAGCAGGGTGTGCGAGTTTGCAAAGCTCTATAGGCGGGAGCAGAGTTTGCGAGTAAGCGAAGCTCTATAGGCGGGAAGCAAAGTTTGCGAGTAAACGAAACTCTATAGGCAGGAGCAGGGTGTGCGAGTCTAGTAGAGTGTTTGTGAGCGGGAGCAAACGTTTGCGAGCAGGGTGTGCGAGTCTAGTAGAGTGTTTGTGAGCGGGAGCAAATGTCTGCGAGTCTAGTAGAGTGTTTGTAAGCGTGATACTGTTTAATTCTAATAGAAATCTGTGAATGCAGCAGTAGGCAGAGGTTGCCGAAGCTGGGTAAATTTTGTGTGTGATTTACTTTACAGCATATTTATTTCTGTAGTATATTTCTGTGTTTAAATCGAGAAAATTTGCTATAACCCTATTCACCCCCCCTCTAGGGTTAATCTAGATCCTACACTATTTAGCGTACACTACTACATAGTAGATAGTTTAACGGATCCTTAGAGGATGGTGATTCCAACATCCTTTGAGTTACTTGTAGTTCGATTGCTATTTCACTTGAGTTGGATTTATTGATATGAGAATATTAATACTGACTCGAGTGTTTCGTGTTTTGCTTTACGCTCGGGTCAGACTGAGTGGTTCAGCTTTTGAGACTCACCTTTGGAGTTGGAGCTTCGCCTGGAGATCCAGCTATCTATCCAGCTTTCAGATATTCGATGATTCCAGTGATGTATTCTGATTCTTATATTTGACTATTGTATTCGAGACTTCTGTTGTAACTTATTTAACTCTGATGTATCTTATATATTTACATAGTAGCTTCATGAACTACTATCTCTTTTATTTCCGCTGCATATTATTACTCTGTGTTTGTGTTCTGTGATTATTTATTTACTGTGTATCTGAGTTTTTGCCAAATTTAAATTAACAATTCGGTAATTTGAATTATTCAAGTCCGACATGTGCGTATGCGAATAGTCCAAAATAGTGGGTCGTTACAGTTGGTATCAGAGCTTTGGTAGCTCTAGGCAAAACTTAGCATATAGGGTAAATGTATTTACAAACCACTCCCACTCGAGTTTCAATCTCTTCATTTTGACTCAATTCCTTTGGATTTTGGAACGTTCCCTCGGTTCCGAAATTCATTCGTGTCCCTCACTATTCGTCTTCTTTCAATTCTGGAGTATACCATAACTCCACTTCGAATGACCTTTATAATGAATCGGCGGTCTCGTTAATCTTCGAATTATTTGTAAATGGGCGAAACTCCTTTACAATAGACATCGATTTACCGAAGATTTCTGTATCATCGGTTTACGATACTATCTATTCCCTGCTATACCTGAATTTTATCTCTTGAGATCGAATGTTGATTTACCTCGGAATTTAGCGTCGATCTTATTCTTGAAGTTACGGTCGATCCGGCTAAGGTTGTCCGTGAATTAAATAAGCTCATCCACCTCCCGATTTTGATAAATTGAATTATCTTATCTTCTGTTTCGAACTCATTATTGAATCAAAATTCTCTTCGATTGGATTTCCATCAATTTAAATCTTTATACTTATTTTGAAATCCATCCTTGTATCGTCGAGCGAGGAAGTGTATTTGAAAATTAAAATTTAAAATGTTTTATGAATCTTGTGTTGTTTGAGTTGTTGATGTTGATTTGGGTTTTCGATCGATTCGTCTGATCAACGCTATCGATAGGATTTCCAAAACACTTTAACAGAGCAAACTGACACAATATTATTTTCAAATTTGGTAAATAAAATGGTTTTGTATGATTATATTATATATAAGTCTAAGTTTTCTGAAATTAAAATGTTAATGAATCTGTTGTTTGAAAGGTTAAAATTTAACTTTCATTTATTTCTTTATAAACCATTGACTATTTCATAATATAAATAAATGAATTTATAAAATTTGGTTATAATTTGATTTGGAGTTTGTAATGAATTTAAATCAAGAATTTAAGAATTTAATTTCCGACGATTTCAACTTTGATTCAGAAGTTTCAAAGTTTGTAGTTTTAAAATATTTTCAAATTGAAATCATTTCGAAGAATTTAAAGTTTTAAAATCAGTGCTCTTCTCTTTTGTCGCTGGGAAATAATTTCGGTGATGACGGCCGCATCATCGACATTCATTTTCGAGTTTCGAAGTGGAGAGACAAATTCGTAGCTTTGCTACTGCTTTGTTTTGGAAATTAAAATGATTTTAATTTCTTAAGTATGATTTGATTTATTTATATATAGGTATATTATTTTAAATTTAATTGGATTTGATATCTATAGTATATATATAATTATCTCTAAATGGTTTGAAGTGAAATCGGAAATTTAAATTCTTAAATGTATGATTAAAGATGATTTCAAGATATAAATCGAGGCAAGGATTTTGAATAACTATTTAACTGAAGTATAAATTTTATTTGGATAATACTCAATTGCATTATATATAACTTACCTAAATTTTCAAAATTTAATTATGTAATTGAATATTATACAATATATATGATATCAAGGGAATTTATAAACAAATTTGAGTAGTTATAACAAAAGTAAACATATTTAATCTATATGTGATAAGATATATTAAGTAGAATAAATTTAATAATAATTTGGGATAAAGAAGAATTAAATTTGTCAAAAGAAGGTATGATTATAATAAATGACTATTCAAATTTATGATCTTTGAAATTGTTAATTTAAGAAAATGGGATAATATACAATATAAATCGTCTTTATAAATAAAATGTGAATGCGTATAATAAATGTTATTCACTTAAATTTTAATTATAAAATGTTATGGAAATGAATAGAATAATAAGTTAAATAATAGGTGTGATTAATAGAAGAAAAATTTGTTTTGAAAGTTAATAAATTGAATTAAATCAACTTAAGGGAGTATCGTGAATTAATTGAATTTAAATTGAATTTCATTTGCAAGGAACCTTTTGTACCTAACATTAATATATGTGAAAACAAATCAATTTAATGAAAATCTTGAGTTTAAAAACAAATTGTAAATATAAATTATTTCAATTGAAACTTATATGGTCTAAATTAATTGTTTATTATGTAACTCAAGTTTATTTTCTTGGTTGTCTCTATTCTCCTACTTCCTTCCTTTTCGAGGACGAAAAGTTTTGAGTAGGGGAGAATGTAACGACCCGTAAATTTTAACGGTATTAGTAACAAATTTAACTGGAATTTTGTGGAATTTTAAACGATAAAATTTTGAAATATAAATTTGATATTTGGAATGCGTCTAGTTAAACATAGCAACTGGCAAATTTTCGTCCGAAAATACGAAAGTTTATTTCGCGCGTAAATTTACTTCAATCTAATCAGTTAAAAAGCGATGAAAATAAAACATTTTCAAAACCAAAATATTTTTACATAGAAAAATTCTAAACCATCTTCTGAGCAAGATGTCAGTTGGTCATTTTTCCAAATTCGGACATCTTTGGCTCCGTCAATCTTATTTTTCTGCGATTTTCTTGCATTTTTCGTAGTAGAAAATTTAAAATTCTTATAATTCGACCGTGCCACTAACATCTGTATACCGTTTTGAGTGTCTCGTCGTAATGATCTTTACGGTAATTATTTCTGTGTTTCGTTGTCCGGTTCGCGGTGAAAATCGCGAACCGTATCGGTACCCAATTCACATCCTTTCGGTTTGCTTGATTATTTGTTTCCTCTGTGGGATAACCAATGGTCACTAGCTGTTTGAAATTCACAGAACTCATTTACTCGTTTGGCTATCCAATACTTCATTTCCACTAACCCATTCCTTTTCCAATGCAAAATAAAAACAAAGAAAAAGGTTCTCGCAGCAAAGGTTGAGATATATAATTTTATCAACCTGTACATTTGCTTCTTCCTCTCTCATCTTATTTTCTTCAAAAGGCTTCACCCACTGTAACATTCACTTTGGCCACCCAGACTCATCGTAGAAGCCAACGCGCCAACTCATCCTCACCTAGCTCCGGCCGAGTCCGCTTTGTTGGCCACTTCGCTGCTTCACCGCCACAACCCACTACTCCAACCCCATGTGCAAGCCTCCATAAGTCACTCACCTCTAGCCGCAACCACCTGCAACATCTTCTCCTTCCACGTTTTGCATGGCTACAACCGAACCCATAGCCTCGGCTCCCCATACCACCGAAAACCCACCGGCACCACGACAAACCCTCAAACCCGTCCCTTTCTCATACCCCATCTCCAAGTAGCAGTCCATAGCTCACTGACTCACCACCACGTGCCTCACACCCGAACGTCACCAGCCCAACACAATGCCAAACTTGAACCCAAGTCCACACCCTTCCATCGGGTGTCGACCCCTTCTTCCCTTCCATCGTGTTTCTAGTCCATCCACTGCAAGCCCCATCGAAGACCCATCCACTGACCACATCCCAAGCACCTCGAGAACCTGCTCCTCCTCTTGCCACAGTCGCCGTGCAGCTTCCCTTTTTCAAGCCTGCGACCTCTATAGAAAATATATATTAAAACTTGTACGGGCTTGTAGTAACCTATTCTCGCCTATCTCTTTGCTCGAGAATGTTCATGTCATAAGACCAGGTAAATATATATTATAATATTTATATATTTGCGTTTATAAAATAAGTTAAATCTGTATACATATATGGTACTCTGTTTTGATGTTTAAAAGCATATATATATATATATATATATATATATCTTCAATTGGATTTATTGAGGTTTATTGCTGAGGTTTATAATAGTTACATTTATAATAAGGTGGTTGCAGTATGATTTTTCTTAGAATGTACTGGTGTACAAGATTTAATATATGAGTTCAGTGGGTATTGTTTAAATTAGATACATGTATAATTCATACGTCAGTCCAATTATATGTCTACATTTTTTCATATATTTTGGCATGCATATGTATATTACCGTCTACTATATATTAGTTAAATTATTCTGTAGAGTTTGAAATAGTCATGTTATTGTAATTTAGACATATATGAAAGTTTACTTGATAATTTGTATAGTAAGTATATTGTCTATATATATCATATAGCATGTATGTGTTTTGTGTAGCTGTACTAGTATGGGCTATACGAAATGTTCATTGATACATAATAAAATATGTTTAAAAGCTTGGTCAATGTGTCATTTTATAATAATTGTTGTACTATATCCTATCAAACTTATTATATTCTATTATAGGTTTTGTTGCTATAGTTTAGGTATAGAGGAAATAGCTTATTTACTTACAAGCTGATATGTTTAAACTTAGATCAAGTGGGTTCAGGTTTTTATATTCTCTGTTAACATAGTATGTATATAATATTGTTTTGTACGCAGTGTTTGTATAAAAAATTTAACGGTTAATATATGTAGAGTATATATAGTTATTTGAAATTAAAGATATACACACTTTACAGTAAATTTTAAGTATATAAGTTATTTTATACATATTTACTGAAATGTGTATATTGCGTATGCTGTCAGAAAACTACTTTATATGGATATCAAATGTTAAGAATACATTTATATGTCCTATTGAGATCATGTTAAAACATTTTTTTGAGTTTAAAGGTTTATATGTATACGGAAAATTGAGACATGTGTTCTGGTTTAATACAATTGTATTTTAAGAAAAGTACAAGTTTTGAAAAAAAGAATTATATATATATATTCTAAGTTGAATACATATGTAAGCTATATTTGTGCACATTTTAATATATTTGAGAGCATATGAGTTTATATTGGTTTTATAATATGGATTTTTAAATATAGTAAGTGTTTTAAATTAAATATTGACTTCTATAAGATAATGTATAAATTTCCTGTTTATATCAAGATTGATTGAATTGTTTTCATCAATTTCTGTAATCAGCTCTACCCATCGAATTCGTGCCTGAATTTCAGTGTCTGTATCAATGTGTGTATCCGTGTCATCTCCTATTCTCTCTAGCCTCGGAAGGTGAGCAACCACTCACGATTAATATTCTTATATTTATTAAATTTGATTTCAATTGAAACGACAATTGAAATATGTTGTTGCTAGTTATTTACACTGTTAAATATATGTTATTGCCTGTAACAATTCACCTGTGACATCTGACACCATTATCTGTTATGTATGCAAAATAATCTAGTTTGGTTGATAATTTGATCGATTGTGTGATGTTGACATTGAACGTAAAACAGTTAATGTTGTAAGTGATAAATAACTTGAAATTGAAATTGTCGTTGGATAGTTAGGTTTGATATATGGGTTAAGTTTGATTGGTGACATTTGCATAATATTACCCCTTAAATGTTTAAATGAATCGACACGTAGAAATAGTGTTAACGACAACTTGAACCACTTAAGTGTATGTTGTATAAATTGATGTAGTTTGAAATTGAATAATAAATATCGTGAAGAACCATATAAATATTAATGTAATAATCTTTAATCTACATGAAATGATAGTGTAGATTCTAGAAATAATTATATTAATTCGCACAAACAACAATGTGAACTAATACGATTATTTCGGGATTATTTGAATTAATTATTGGATTGTTATTGACTGTTGTTATTGCTTGTTTATTTAATTTGACACCATCTCAGTTATCACGCTTCAAGTTTCCTTTATTATGCTTGATCTTGAATTGAAATTGAAATCGGGTTGAAATGATATATACCCAAATGAAATTGACCTAGTATAGAGAATTAAATAAATCCGATTGGTCAATAATTTGATTTTAAAAAAAATGATTTTATTCGAGTAAAGAATAAGTTTGAAATGAAGTTGGAATTTGAATTTTGAAAGGAAAATGTAAAGATTGAAATATGAAGCAAACATTAACATAGTAATTGATGAAGAACGTTGTTTGAAATTTAATTATTTAATAATTAAATTTGGAATTATTAATAAATAATTTGGAATTAGTAATAATCGGGTTTTGAAATTATTAAGTTTGAAATCATTTAATAATTAAATTTGGAACAATAATTAAGTTTGGAATTATAATTAAGTTTGAAATTATTAAGTTGAAATGATTTGATAATTAAGTTTGAATTCAAAATTAAGTGGAAATGATTTAATAATTAAGTTTGAATTTATAATCAAGTTTGTAAGTATTAAATTTTGAAATTATTAATAATTTAGATTGAAATTATTTAATAATTGAAAAGATTGAATTACTTTATAATTGAATAAAAATTGAATTCTTTGATAAGAGAAATTGAACTTTTGAATAAGTGAAAATGAAATTGGGTTTCTTATTTAATTAAGTTTTTGGAAAATAATTTAAGTAAGTTAATTAGTGAAATTGAACTCCTCGAATATGTGAAATTTAGTTTCTTATTCAATTGAGTTTTGAATTTGTAACTATGAAAAGAAATAAGTGAAATTGAATTTCTTTAACAAGAAATAAAATGTGATTTATTGGAAAAAATGTAAGACTTGATGAATCTAATTTAATTAAATTTGTAAGTTGATTTAATGAAGTTGAACTTGAGAAATTGATTTAATGAAATGTAAATTTAACAGAAATTATTTTGAATGATAAATTAATTTAATGAATATTGAATGTAATCGATCAATGAATTTAAATTGGTTTGAATGTTAAATAAATTAATTTAAATGATTTCGGAATGAATTTTATATACGAACTTGAATCAATATTTGTTTTGTTAAATAAAAAGTTGAAATCAAATTATTGAATTTGAAATGGAAATTTGGAAGTTTTAAAACGTAAATTTTGAAAAATTGATAGTGAAAGACAAATGAAATGTTGATGTATAAATTCGAATTGAAATTGAAATTGATTTGGTTTTGAAATTTATTAAACGACCAATCGGTGTAATAATTACGAAAGTTATTAAAGAAATCGGAATCGGTTAGGGATATACTCTCAATCTAAGCCGAAAACCACTTTAATAACTATACGCGGAGTGATGATCCAGAATGAAGTGGTTGGAATGATGTACATGATGACTGAAGAAAGAGAACGATAATGGATAGCCTTGACACTTGTGTCAAATTGGAAATGACTAAAACAGGAGCCGTGCCGGGCCAAATGGGGTTAGCCACCTCGAGCGAACACACTTCTTCGTAACTACTATTCATTACTTGTGATTGATTGGTGCACCCTCGTACTTTCAGGGGTGTTGTTTCGCGGTGTTGCGATCGCTGCGGCGATGCGTTCTCACCAGTCCGGATCAGGCGAACGGTAGTTTCACTACCTTGGGTATTGCCTCATGTGCCTTGTCATACTTGTATCCCTATATACGCAACCACTACGAATTTGTTTTGTGTTATACCTATGGAGTACTCCCTGATATCCCACTAGTTTACGATGGAGTTTACAGTGCTGTATAGACTATGACATTTATATAAAAATGTGTTAAGGGGGATAATGGTAACGCCTTAACACTATTTTGATACTTTATATTACTGATAGACATTACCTATTTAGCGTACACTACTACATAGTAGATAGTTTAACAGATCCTTAGAGGATGGTGATTCCAACATCCTTTGAGTTACTTGTATTTCGATTGCTATTTCGCTTGAGTTGGATTTATTGATATGAGAATATTAATACTGACTCGAGTGTTTCGTGTTTTGCTTTACGCTCGGGTCAGACTGAGTGGTTCAGCTTTTGAGACTCACCTTTGGAGTTGGAGCTTCGCCTGGAGATCCAGCTATCTATCCAGCTTTCAGATATTCGATGATTCCAGTGATGTATTCTGATTCTTATATTTGACTGTTGTATTCGAGACTTCTGTTGTAACTTATTTAACTCTGATGTATCTTATATATTTATATAGTAGCTTCATGAACTACTATCTCTTTTATTTCCGCTGCATATTATTACTTTGTGTTTGTGTTCTGTGATTATTTATTTACTGTATATCTGAGTTTTTTCCAAATTTAAATTAACAATTCGGTATTTTGAATTATTCAAGTCCGACATATGCGTATGCGAATAGTCCAAAATAGCGGGTCGTTACAATCACAAAAACATACCATTTATGGATTTTATGTTAAATATACTTAAATTGAATAATCAATTATTTATAACACAATATGACAAGTATACAGTGGAAAGAAAATATATTTTATTTTGAACAAGATTGGCTATTGAATTAGATTTGTGTAACAAATTTCATAACTGCCCCTAGGCATACCCCTAACTCTATCAATGTGTTGGCAAGTTTGACCATTAGACCTACTCTGATTTAGTATGATACTAGTCAAAGATGCGAAACTAGACTAGCATAGATCATGGATAAGATGGAGACTAGATTAGATATTGGAGTAAAGACTGAAGATGTAAAGTAGTATGGACTCGACCAAGATAGTTGGCGCTGCAATAATGGCATATTGTTTATGGCTAATGTTGATGGGTTGAGAGATGACATGCTACGTCAATGCCATAATTCAAGATTGACTATACATCCCAAATGAAATAAAATTTATAAAGATATGAAGTAGACATATTATTGGAAAGCGATGAAGAAGTATGTTAGGACATTCATATCAAAGTGTGTGAACCATTAACTAGTGACCAAAAGAAGCAAAGTAGTTTGCTGCAACCACTTGAGTATCCCTAGTAGAAGTAGGAAAAATATTGATATACTTCATCGGTAGATTATCAAGGACTAAAGGAGGGTATGATAACATCTGGGTCATAATTAATAGGTTGATGAAGACGATTCATACTCATAAAGTCTAGTATAATGGAACCAAATTTGGCCGAATTATATGTAAAGTGGATAGTATGAGTCCATGATGTGCCGAAGAGCATTGTAAGCGATTGTGACTCATTATTCATAACGTATTTCAGAATAACTTACAACAGGCATTAGGGATAAAGTGGCATTTGAGAACAACATATCACCCACAAACTAGCATATAGGCTGAGAGGTTGAATCGCATCTTAGAGGATCTCTCACGAGCTTTCATTCTTGACTTTGTGGCTCTTGGGATGATCATTTGCATCTGTTATGTTCAAATACAATAATTATCATTCAAGCATTGGTATAACACCTTTGAGGCATTACATAGCCAACCATGCAACGCTCCTTCATGTTGGTGGAAGCATGCGAGAAATTGATATTAGGGCTAGATATAATAAGAGATATTTAGAAAAAGATTGATTCATTCTGTAATGAATGAAGAGTGCTTAAGACAGACAGAAAAGTCATGCCAATAAGAGAAAGTTGGTACATATATTTGTAGGTCCTTTTCTTCTACTTAGAAGGATTAGGAACCTTGCATGTAAGGTCGATTTACCACAAAAGATAGTGGGTATGCATAATGTATTCCTTGTTTTGCATCTTAGGATGTTCGTACGTGGCTCAACTAGAACATATAAAAGTTGAACGTGAAGCATCAAGGCATCAAAAGCCGACTCGTATGGTCGAATAGAGTATGAAGCAGCTTAGAAGGCAAATAATACAGTCGGTAAAGTTTCATAGGGTGAAAGTGAGTGCGATAACACATGGGAGACTAAGGAGAGCCTAAGGGCTGTTTATTTGGAGCTGTAACGACCCACCTATTCGACCCCAGATGTCAACACTAATGCATCTGCGGTATTCGTGTGCCGAACATCCAAGTGCCGAAAGGACATATTGGGAGGGTAAAAAAGAAACAGAACAAGAAAGAACACGGCGTCGGAATCTCATAGTGGAACGATAAAATATAATATCAAAAGATAGTATGAAGTGCTACTACAAGATACATAGCATTTTAGAGTTGCAATACTAAGGACTAGCATCAAATAGATAGTTATAAGAGCATGTCCTTACAAATGCTAATTATTAACCAAAAAATGGATCAGCACCCTAGATTGAGTGTGAAAGCACCGGCCCTGTTTATCAGGGAAAATAAAATGGAGACAAGGAAAAATAACTCGCAGATAAAGTAAAGAGACAAGAGATTTTTATAGTGGTTCGGTTGTTAACGAAGCCTACATCCACTTTATAACTTTTGTTATCGACTAACTGCAATTACAAGTTGAATCTGATTATAATTTGATTGGATCTTCTAAGTTAGATCAAGTCACGAGTACAAGAGTTCACTAGACAATCAAAGGTGAACCCATATATAACTATTGTATGGGAGAAGAAGAGTGAAGAATAATCTTTACAGAGTTTCAACAGCCAGTCCAAAAGATCATGTTTATGTTGTAGGTAAGAATGTATTTATAGGGGATGGAGAGCACTTAGGCCAAAATTTTAAGCGCAGAAGAGTCCAGTTGTTATGCCAAGTCATCATTGAAAATCTCAAATCAATTTGAGTCATTTCTGTGGATTTCTAGCTATCCATAGGGTATAGATCACTAGCTATCCATCACTTAGCATATTCTTCTACCAGAAGCCTTTACTTAGTGCTATGAAGGAGCTTAGAAATTTTGAGGGCAATTCAACCTATCTAGATGGATTGCTGGCTATCCATAGGTGGGTCGCTAGTTTCCATAGAAAATGGATTACTAGTCATCGATCCACTTAGAATATTATTGAATGATCTTAGTTTGGTTGTCTTCCTATCTTCTATTTAAGTGTCTTGTCCAAATATCAAGTCGTTTGGAGTTTGTTTGATCATCCAACATCATGGGTTACCTAGTCCAGAAGAATCATCCATATCTCACTCAGAACTTAATAAAATCAGATGAAACTTTGCTGGTACACTCTAGAGTGTGTCAGGGACCTACCATAATAATTTCGAGCGGTGGGGCCCACTCTGCATGGGTCTTTAGCGATCCATTTATTTAGGTCACTAACGAACCATCTAGCTTTATCTAATCAAGCCCATTTTTTTTGAGTGCCTTCTATTATCTCTTCTAAGTTTTCTCCTAAAATTTCAAGTCAATCGACTTTATATGAGTTCTCTAGTTCCGTTTAAGTTAGATGTTTTGATCAAAAAGCAGGTAAACAACTTGAATCAGATGAGTCATGAATTCTTGAACTACGCTGCTTGGAATGCTATGAAACTTGGTAAGTATTCTTAGAAGAGGTAGTAGATATTAATACAAGAGGCTTTGGCAACTCATAATTCTTTCTTTTGGATCGCTGGCGATTTATGGATGATGGATCGCTAGCGATCCATATACCTAGTGAATTTTTGGCTTATTTCTCTTAAGTTTCATTGGCATGTTCTTTTAGATGTCTTGTTCAAGTTTCAAGTCATTCTGGCTTATCTGGATATTCTAACTCCTGTTGAATTCAACTATGTTAAAAACCTAATTAATATTTGTCCTGCAATGTATGCTTTCATTAGAAACAAAGCGCGATCTGGAACAAGACAAGTTTCGGATTACTATTCTATGAATTTCAGTGAATTGTTAGAGTCCATCTCAAGATGTTGTTTTCAATTGACTGACTTATGATAGTCGTTTGTTTTTTGATTTCGATTTGAATTCAATTCCTAGCATTGACAATGTAATCTTTGCTCCGTAGTTTACACAAGGGTTTCTGTCAGTAAGTGGGTGCATGACGTAGATTTGGATTCAACCTATGTAGTTTTAACTCGATCGGTAGTGAAGCTAAGTTTTGTCTAGAATAATTATATGTCGTTCTAGAGCGAAGTCTTCCTCTTTGTCTTTAACAGTTTCTTTTTGAGGACTTGGTTAAGTTCCTATCACCGTTTTGAATTCTAATGTGACTATTTGATCCAAAATCGGATATAATGGATGATTTAATCACATCGTTTTTCCCGTTTCTGTACTCCAGCGATCCTGAAAAGGAAAGCTTCCCACGTCGCTTCAGACAGCGGCTCCGTTATCGATAACGGGTAAATGTGGAAAAGATAATTTCAAAGGATGATATGGACTGTTTTTCAAATGTAAGCAAGCTATGTATACTAGATTGTCTATTTGCAGCACTAGGGATACTAGACTCGTCTCATGTAGAAACATATTACATCAGCCACAGCCTCGGTTAACGCTCAAACCCGACAGGTCAATATACGCCGACTTCCCTAGGATTTCGGGCGTTGGTTATATGTGGGTATTATTTAAAATAAACATACTCGGCAGGGTTGAATGCCAAGTTTTATTGTTGAAAATGCTTTCCGATTATCCAACCATTAGTCTAGCGGAGGGACTTCCACTCCTCCAAAAACTGGGTCCTACCCAACTTAGGCTTTGCTTATTATTCCTGACATATTAGGATGATTGTTTATAGATAAATTACAAGGCATAGTTGCACTTGTAGAGTTGTAGTTGAAGTTCGATCAGGCATAGTTTCAGTCTTCGGAAATTGCGCATGACTTGTTCGATTGCGATTATCCTTCATCTGCATTTTTCGAAATTCAACCGCATACCAACTTCTATCTTCAGGGACTATTGGTTTATTTTCTCTATTATAAGCATTGCTTTTTCTCACTGTTGCACCTTTTATGCTAATGTGCAGCATACTCGTTTGTTGTAATTCTATGCATGTAAGTAATACTTCTACGGTTATTTTGCATATTCTATTTCATAGTTTTGTTAAGAACTATGAGGTAGTTTGGTCTAGCCAGTTCTGTAGCTGATGCCTACTCATGCTCAATTGAGTTCATTTCAACAAAGTGTTGGTGTATCTGCCTTAGTCCATAGGGCTGATTTCTGGATACCAAGTTCACATGTTTTTCGAAAGACTAGGTCTCCTGGGCAATACGTTCGATTAATCCAGTTTGATTGACACGATAACTCCTATCTCCAGGAACTAGGGACTTTGTTGCTTAGTTCCAAGCTTTAATTTTTTCAATGATGTATGTTTCCTGACTGTAATTGAATTCCTCCAGGATGGCATCGTCATCCAATGTCATTCTGGGTACGTGTGCTGCAAAGATGCGTCGCCATCATCTTTTGCTAGAATGATTTCTTCCAAGTCCAGTGTTGAGACCCCAATCATTTATCAGTTTCTATCCCCAGAAACTAATGCGCGAATGAATTAACACCATGGATTTTTTCTTGATGTTGTGAATTTTTGGATAGCGTGAGATGCCAGAAGGTAGGGTTGAAGATTCAATCAAACTCTTACTTCTGTTTCCAAAAGCTGATGTATCAATAGTTTTATTCTGAGGGTTTCTTCTTAGTATCACCAAACTTCGGGTAACGGCATATTCCTGCAAGTTGATGTACACGTAAATGTGCATATATTTACAACCCTATTTTTATCTATTTTTTATTTAAATAAAAGTCATATTCGAGCATTTTAACATGTTTAAAACCAAGATTCAATTATTTTCAAATCATCATATATTCATTTTCATTCAGGTGCAAAATGATCATTTTTGTGCATGCGTCAATTTGAGAATTTTTACTATGACATTTTTTATGATTTTTCTAGCAAATTTTAATGCATATGGAAGAGGGATTCATGAAGATATATGCATGCAAAAGAGAATACAAAGGAATGAAGAGGAAATAATTCAAGTTCATGATCATGTAGGACCCCACCCACTTACCTAAATCTACGATTAAAAGCTAATGGAAAACTAAGTGAATGTTAAAACTTCATGCACATTAAATGATGGATTAGTTAGTGGCTAATGGTTACTTGGTGGCCACACTCTAAAAATTGAATTAGGGTATTATGCATGTATAAATAGCCTTTTTATGCATATATATCTTCTACTCTTTCACATTAGTTAGGAAACTAAGAAAGCAAGTTCTAATGTCAATGTTTCATAGTATAAAAATGGCTTCCAAGCCTCTTCCTCTTTTCTTTTCTACATTATTTTCATTGTTTTTATGTTAATGTTTATTTCTATGCTCTCTTTCTTTTAATGTTTATAGCTTAGATTTACATTCCTGCAAGTAGTGTAGCTTTAATTTTTATGCAAATAGTTAGTAGTTAATCTCTCTTTCTTCCTTTCCTTAGTTTTCATTTCTTTGCTTTTTAATGTTGAAATTTACATGTGTTGATTTGATAACACAAACGAGTAGTTAAACTCCTTCAATTTAAGGGTAATGAAGCTTTCTAACTTTATGTAATTTCAATATTTTTATGATTTGTGATCTCTTTTGGTTTGGCTTCATGAGAATGAATTTTGATGCAAGTTTATACAAGTGGGTTTGATAGCTTATATTGTTTTTGCAAACGAGCTATTCTTATTCAACATAAACACAATTTGCATCATCATTTGCTAATCGATTTTTGATTTTGAAAAGAAAGTAAAAACAAAATTTGATGACCTATCTTGCTAATTACAATAGTAAATAGATCATACTTAAAATCGCTTTTTCTTTGGCTTCATTTTCATGAGAATTTATGAGTGGTATAATTGTTGTATTATAGTTTGATGGTTCAAGTTATGTTAATTAATAACATAAATAAACCATACGTATGATCAATGCAATAATTATTTCACTTAATATCATAACTAGAGATCATAAATTATTTTTTTGTTGATTTGCAAAAATATGAGAGTGGATTTGCCTCTAAATTGTTCTCTAATCCAATAGTTTAAATCTCATTTTATTTATAGTTTTAGCTCCATTTTGCTTGTAGTTAACAATTTTCTCTCACTTTGGTCTAATTTGATTGAATTGATTTTTAAAATCTAAAACAATTCTCTGCGGATCGATCCGTACTCACCACGTACTAAAATTGTACGACGTGCGCTTGCGATTAAAATTAATTCAAATTTATCGGCATTTTTATAACTTAATAGAAAATTTGTCGTTAAACACAAGTTGGAACCAAATGATCTAATTAGGCCGTAAGTAGGTAATCGATCTTTCTCGTCATCCCTAGACCGCGAGCGATGGTTGATTTTTAAACGTTAAACTGTTCATTTCCTTTGTAGGAATTTTGTTGCTAGAATGCACTTTTTGAAATACAGAACAATATATAGCCAACCTCGCGGTTATTCATGTTTGGATTTTGCAACATTTATTTCGATCAAGTATTTATGCGTCTATCTCTACTCAAGGGACTAGCTATTTCGAATGCCTATACTTGGTGGTTGTAATAGATGGAGAGATTTGGGACAAATGATTCGATTTCCCTAGTCAAGCTCTCAATCCTATTCTAGGGTTGAGAAAGTTTGATTGTTTTAGTTCCGACCTTCCATGATTGTTTTAGTTCCGACCTTCCATGATTGTCCCTACATGTCATTATTTGTGCAAGTTTTTCTTTATTGTCGTCGTCATTAAAGTTATGTTCATACACCAATTCCTATCTTCGGGAATTGATAACCTGGCTGCTTGGTTCCAAGCATCACCTCCTTGAGGTTGCCTATATATTGGGAGTATCTAAGTTCTTTCTAAAATGAATTCAGCAAATTTGGTTGTGCACCAGCTTTCATCCCTAGAAATTACAACACGAGCAATTCAATCCTAGGATTTCCCAACGCTGCTTTTCCTGTGCAGTGGTTGATTCCTATGATGAAAGGTCGAACCATCCGGTTGACCTTCCTGTTATTGCCCATTTTCAGGCAACATTAGTTTTCTGAAGACAAAAGTAGAGTCTTAGTTGAGGGCCAACTTCTATCTCTAGAAGCTACTGTATTGATGGTTTACTACGGTGAGTGTTTCTCGTCGAACCTATAGATTAAAGTTTTACTAGCGTTGTCCAGGCAATTCCAGTATATAGTGAATATAAAATTTCCCAACACTGCAAAGGCAATGTCGATACTTAGGAAATAGAGGGTTTCCCGATGTTATTGGGGGAATATTGATACTTATGAAATAGAAAGCTTCTCGATGTTGTCAAGGCAACACTAGTACTTAGGAAATAAGGAAAGGCCTTAGCATTGTCGGGGCGACATAGACACTCAAGAGGTTGGGATCAGGTTTCCCTGCCAATTCGGCAATGCTTTTAATCCAGGGGGCACAAGTTTCGATCTTTTGAAAACATGCACTTCAATGATTAGATTGTATAAGTCATCTTTTAATGTTGCCTATCTTCGAGAAATGTTAAAGTCATGTTGGTTATGATTGAATCATTCATTCGATCTGTGTAGTTGAGTAGATCCTTATCAACCTAATGTGGCTATTTTTCTCAACATTGCTTAACTTTGGGGTACACCATGTTCTAGAAGGATGGGAGTCCTAGGCATTTCTGTTGCCTAGCCTTATTTATCACCATCAAATGTTATCCTTGGAACTGCAGGTTTATTTCTTAACCAATTCTAGGGTTATTCTTATTCATGAAAAATTAGATTTTCTCCAACTAGTTTTTGTTATGATCTGACTTCTGTCTGCGGAACCCTTCATTTCTAGGCGGAACCCTTCATTTCTAGGTGTCAAATTATAGGTCCTTATAGAAAATTAGAAATTATGGAGTGGGTCATCACATTTCCTCCAGTACGACCGTGCACATTCCTATCCTGATCACAAACCGATAGAGTTCGATAGTGTTTGTCTTGAATCTATGACACTTTACCTTGCTTATTTTAGACCATATGCGTAATGCTATGCTGATAGCATTATTACGGATATCAACCTTATTCATTGGTTCCAATCTCCGTGAATTAATGGTTTAGCCACTCAATTTCGAATGTTCTCTCCTTATCGTTGTCTATCTTCGGATAATAGCTAGTTTTTTACAAATTGGGGTTCGAGATCTCAGTCAAGCACCTGCTTCTGTCTTTGAAAACTTGTGCATTGATAATTTGATTCTAAAAATGTCTTTTGTCATTGTCTATCTATGGACGATGATAAGTTCCTCTTATTGCAAATTGGAGCGATTTTCTATCCTGAGCAAGTGTTAATGTGTTATGTGCCCCTCAGCCCATAGGGCTGCTTATTCTGAACAATTGATGTGAGACTTGATGTTCTAGGCGGCTCTCTAGATGCCTCGAGTCAAAGGTGTGTCGCAGCTCTTATTTTTGGCAACTCGTGACTTGGATGTCTTGAATTTAGATATTTTGTCATTAACTTTGGTGAAAGATTAGAATTCTTTGTCGACTTCTTAGTTTGTGAACTTTCCAGCATTACCAAAGCAATGTCAGTTCTTTCAGGGAGCGGAAGTCGATCCCTGTTAATCCTGCAATAGACAAGTTTCCCGGTGTTGTCGGGACAATGCCGGTACTTAGAAAAGTTTAATGGTTTTTCGATGATTCCTGAGCAACATCAAGCAGTGCTTGCGCGGCTTTTGAAATGAATGGCTTTTAAGAGTATGCAGCTTACGAAGTGCTCGACTTACGAAATGCATCGCTTTTGAGAGTGCACGACTTATGAAATGTGTGGCTTTTGAGTGTGCACGGCTTACGAAATTCGTAGCTTATGGGATCGATATGAACTGTCGACCTGAAATGGTTTAGGGCATATTGACATTGCCAATCTTCAGATAATGTAAGGAGTTCATGCTTCGAGAGTATGGTTCCACGGTGCAAGAAATGTTGCACGGTGGAGTGCGCGGCTTACGGGATGCACACAATGGTTTTGGCCTTCCCGATGCTGAAGGAGCGATACCAATTCTTAATCGAGTTTTCCTATCAATCCTGCGATTTGACCTCGCTGGAACGCTAGTTCATTAGTTCTAAGAGATAATTGGTTTTTGGATCGGGTAACCATGGCTTGGACGATCCTTCCATATTTCAGAAACATGTTCATGGCCAAAAAGATAAGGTTGTCATGGTGGAGAGATCTACAGCCGACCACATGGAGATAATTATGAAGAAAGAGTTTATGGGAGGTCGAGGCATGACTCTCAATTTTTGGTCCAAACTATTGTAGATGATTGGACTTCAATTGGCATATATTCTAAGAGAAAAAGGATCTTGTCATTAAGGGTGGTATGATTAGTCATGGCCTTCCTTGTGGTTATTCAAGTGTGTGTGGTTCCCCCAATGCCACTCGCTATTGTCGCACTTGAACTGTACCTAGGGTCTCTCCATAACTCATCTAGTTGCCTCCAGTCCAGTGGATACGGTTCTCTCAAGTTCTAAGTCTTGGCTTGATTGGAGTGAGCCTCTGATTAACCACAAGGTCGATTCGGTTTTAGCTAAGTTCCTTTGAGTGACTTTGAAGCTATGGAGTTTGGCACTGTTTGTTTTTTTATTTCATTTGTCGTTGGAAGTGGTTCCGTTAATTAAGCGGAATGAATGATATGATTGTCGATTTATAACCCCGGAGCATGACTTTGTTAACTTCAGGGGCTCTGGATTTGATGGCTACTAATCTTCCAGTTCAATTTAGTTTGTGAAAGATCTTTATGTTCATAAAGGGTTTTTTGGATCATATAACCGCTGATCTATCGATTCACCTTCACAATGCTTTAGTTCGTAAAAGACATTCACGTTCCTGAAGGGTTTTTTCGATTAGGCGACCATCGTAAAGGGTTTTTTCGATCAGATGACCACAGATCTATCAATTCTCCTTCACGATGGTCTAGTTTGTGAAAGATCTTCACGACACTTTAGTTCGAGAATGAGTTTTTGTGGTCGGATGTCCGACGACCAAACGGCCTTGGAATGATAATTTATCGATTCCAAGAGGAATTTTGGTTAGATGTCCGACGACCAAATGGCCTTGGAGTGATAATTCATCTACGCCAAGAAGAGTTTTGGGTCATGTATCTAATGGTCCAACGGTCTTAAAGCATTGATTCAGTGACTTCAAGAGAAATTTTGGTCGGATGTCTGACGACTACAAGGCCTTGGAATGATAATTCAATGACTCCAAGAAGAGTTATGGGTCGTGTGTCTAGTGGCCCAATGATATTAAAGCAATGATTCAATGACTTCAAGAGGATTTTTTTTGGATTCAGCCCGTGGGAACACAATTTTATTGGTTCTTGGAGACTAAGGGGTTGGATCTGTTTGCTCGACGATCCTTTGACAACACTTCTCGATGCTACCAGAGCAATGCCGGTTCTCGAAAGGGGGATTGACATGACTCGTCGAGGGCATAGAAACATTTCTTTCATAAGCTGTCTGCAATGCACCAAGTGTCTTGGTACGGGTCATTAGGAAAAGGAAAGTAGTAGATTGCTGCCCCATTTCTTAGTTTCTAGCTAGCAAGAGTGTTATTTGTTAATCATCCTTTCGTCTGATTTCCTCAGTTTGCTAGGGTGCTTTTCTACTAGGTCTTAGTAGCCCTGCTTAGGAAAATGGTCCCTGAGGTCATGTAGTTCCTTCATCGTTTGGTATGTTCATTGGCAAATTGTCGAGTTTGCCATCCTCTAATTGCAATACTTCTAGTCTTTAGAATCGGTTTGCCTTCCCATTGAATTATTCTAGGGTAGTAGGTTGTTTCATCCCTTAATGATTCCTGAGGGCCTTGCAGTAGACTACATCTATTTCCCCGCTTCATCCATATGCTGGTCATACCTATAAAATAGTAATTTTGAATTAGTTGTATAGTTGTAAAAAGGTATAGTTAGCGTGATAAACTTCTTGGACATTCTACATGTTGAACGACTTCGGTGAATTCTGGTAATCACCCATTTGACCCAGTCGAAAGGTTCATCTATTTTTAAAGTTAACTGTTTCTCCAAGGCTTTTGGAGGGAAGCTTTCGACCTAGGTGGTTACCCTTGTCTTGTTAAATATAACCGTAGGCTTCCGAAAGGTTGTTTAGGTATGCTCGAAAGGATATATGAAAATTTTCAAAAGGTTTCTTCAATAAAGATGAAGGTTTTAAAAGACAACTTTCTAGATTATTTTAAAGTTGAACCAATCATACCATCGAAAGGTTTAGGTTTCAAAAGGTTTTAAGCACCTGAAGGGTTTATTCCTAGTCTGTTTCAATAGGTTTATTAAATGTTTTCGAAAGGTTTTGAAGGAAAGGCTTTCCAAAAGTTTTTTTTCTATGGCAATGACTTAGAGCGATTTTAAAGAAGGATATCTAAAGCTTATAACTTCCAAAAGGTTTGCTTTGAATGAATTCGAAAGGTATTAGAGATGATCTTCGAAAGGTTTAAACCTTGAACTTAAATAAGAAAGTTTCAAAGTATGGAAAGAGGTTCTTTCAAATGGTAAAGTGTTTTCATGACCTAGGTTTTAAGTAAAGAATGTATATATATAACATGGTAATATGATTTGAATAAAGTATAAAGACTTATTTCTTTTCCTTGTTTGAAGTTTGATTTAAAGGTTTAAGTCATTTTGAAATTGTTTTCAAGGAAATTATAGAAGGGGATCCTTAAATATAAATGATTCAGATATTAGAAAACCAGATCAGACTAGTGTGGGGTCGCGCCTTATACATTAGCTTGTAGCCCTAGCTAATTGTTGTCCGAAATTCCAATTTGTAGGGCTTAGTTATAGGTAGAATAAAATTTTATTCACACACTGAAAGGAATGTATGTTGTATACAAATAGGTTGTTGGTAACCCAGAAAACCACTTAGTTCAGAAGGACCTTGGAGATGAGTAAGTTAGGGACAGACCGTCCAAAAGGAAGATATTTGACATATAGTTTAGGATAAATCGTTCTGACAGGAGATGTTAAATAGATAAGTAAGGATAGACAATCCTAAATATGAATATCTAGGTATTGTTAGGTTAATTTTGATTATGTTATCTGGTGGGATCGAGTTAGCCAAGTATTAAAGTTATATATGTTTGAACAGATAGTTAATTATTACCTGATGTTTATATATGTTTACATAATGATTATTTTATTGAGTTTAACCATTTTGGATGCAGGAGCATAGTATATGGTTATATGAAAGGATTTGCAAAGATATATTCTAAAAGAATGTTAGTGAGGGGAAACCTATTCCGCTTAGCGGCGTGGTCTCCCTTAACATAATTAAATCGGGATGTATAGTATTATTCATACTAGGCTTTTTGTCCGACTCGAAGTTTATGTTTTCCTCATTAAAATCTCGGGTACTCAAAATCAATTTGAGTAGATTGAGAATTAAGGAACTTTACAGGTTGTTAGGTTGTTTGACGAATAAGCTATCGGAGAATGCTGGAGGCAATGGATAGCTATTTAGGAATTACTTCTTTTGCTTATGTTTTGTTGAATTTCTGCTGTGTTATGATGTATTAGGTCTTCTATGACCATTTGATCTGATCAATCGAGGGGGTATCTTCATATACCGCTCTCGACATAATTAGTAATAACTATATTTATTCAGTGCCTAGGAAAACGATTAGCTTATGTGATTGGAATATGGAATATTGTTTATTTGGAAATGTAATGAAGTAATCTGTTCTTTTGAAATCTATGTTATGTTTCATATTCAAGTGCTTCTGATATTATTGATACCACATGGTCACATTTAGTTGCTGGAAGCTAATACTATAGATGACTGCAGCATCTGTAGCGCTTAGTTTTGGGCCTCTAGATAGGGGATGTTACACTGGAGGACCGTGAAAGAAGGTCCGTTCTTCACTATGCATAAGAAGGTTAGATTGTGCTTCTTAATGGGATGATCAAGATTGGGATTTATGTTTTGAAGATGAAGATTCCCCTAAACGATGACTTATTTTTCGATCATCGTCCCTCTCTCTACGCCTACCCGATTCTGAATCACGTCTGGATCCATATTGCGTCGTGGAGCCCCTCAAGCAATCAAAATATCTCAAGATTGAGACATCAAACTCGCAAAAAACCAAATGGAGTATAAGTAACCATTACACAAAAGATAGATGGAAATCATTTGGTGAAGTGCACGTGATTGTGAGTGTCCTAGTATGCCCCCAACGGACCAGTTGCCGCAGCCTTGCTCATGGTAGTTTTCTCCCCTTTGCTAGCAGGAAGAATGCTGTCACCACTTCTGGTGGGAGAATTGAGCCCACCGATGTTGATGTTAGGGAAGTCATAAGTCATAATATCATCGGGAATTTGGAGATTTGAAAACCCTTTCATCGAAGTTTCCAAATGTCAGAAAGATGACTCTTTATCGATAAAAGTGAAAATAAATTACCAATCCTTAGCAGTTTTTCTCCTACAAAGCTTATATGCAAATTTCTTTCTTCTCTTAGAGGCGTGTTGGATTGCGCGCCTTTTGATTGTTCAACCATAGGCGTCTTGCATGGGCCTGCATTCGTGTCGTCGGGCTCATTTATCTGGGTACCCCTAATTTTGCCTTCTTCGGCGTCATCCTGAGTCCCCCTCGATTGGGGGGTAGGACAGGTTTATTGATTTACCTTTCTTATTCGAAAGTGCTTCTTGGAATGCAGCACTTCCATGAAGCTCAATGCTGCAACCTTCTTTAGTAGCCGAAATAGAGATAATAACTAGACGGTTACAAGGAATCTGATGTCCCTACCTTCGATAGGGGTAGCACGAATTGCGAAGATCGCTCTTGAAAAACTATTGCCCTCTGGATATGGGCGAACACCTATAGATATTCAGAATGTTAGTTGATCCAGAATGCTACTCAGATTAGGGAATTTGAAAACAAAAATTAAGATGACACTTACGTCCTTCTAACCATCGCCTTGCAAACCCAGGCAGGTATCGAACGTAGAACCATCGTGTTTGAAGCGGGTAAGTTTGTTCCAAGCACCCATTAAGACTTGACAGTAGGGTGAAGGCTGGAGGAAAACATAAGAAGGATTTCCTGATCGTCGTTTAAAATTATAAATGAACCTTATATCCTTAGGAGTTGGCGTGCATAATAGAACACTCATGAATAGTAAAAATAGTTCCATGGAGAAAGGAGTAGCTATTCGGGTGAAGTTGAGTGGGGGTTATCCCAAGATAACTTAACATTTTTTGAATAAAAAATTGAAGGGCGGCACGCATCCGGCCCAACACATGAATTTGTTACATGTTGTGTACCTTTTCGGGGGGAAGTGAGCCCTGTCATTGACTGAAGGAGCCATGATTGTCTTCGAATGGAGTTCCATGTCTAGAGCATAGTCTACAAGGGCGGCCTCACCACTTCTGGAGGTTTGAGAATCTATCGGGTTATTTAAGATTACAACACCTTCTACCATGTCGAGCGCGGGACTTACATCTTTCGTCTGGAGGATGGGGACATCAAAAAAATGGTTGGCTGGTGGGCAAGAAACTTCCATTTGTTTAGTTTGATGACCAAGGGAAAGCCTGCCAAATATGGTCATGGAACTCGACTCGGCTTTGGGATTGCTATGTTGCGATGTTGGTCTAAAGGATGTTGCAGCTAGATGTTCTGAATATCTGAAGTCCATGTCAACTATTCATTAGATAGTCAAGATTTAGAAAAGTTTACATGTCCCCTATGCTAGGTGTGAGCTAGTGTAGTCCAGTGTGGTACACGGTGATGTGCTACAAAAATAAGCAGTGTAAAATAAGAGAGCGAAGTGAAATGACAAGATCTTGGATTCCGACCAGAGTGACCGTCATCACTGACTATCTCAATTAGCGAAGAGATTGATTAGTTGTGAAAGCTTTGGGATCGACTATCGGCATATCAAAGTGTGAAATCTACTATAAGCCCATATGCTAAGTTTTAGTGCATGCTCAAAGTTCCCAAGGATTAGATCGTTCAATTTCGAGTGCAATAATGAATATGCAGGTCCTGTTGTTCATCGTCACCATATGTTCAAATTCATTGAGATGATATTAGTTGTAATTTCTCAAATAAGTGATTATGGATTAGGTTTCAAGTTCAATTCAAAGTCCAAATATGCCAATCCCAAAATGCCGATCCCTATATGACGAACCATATTTTGCCGATCCCTATCCCAAAGTAGCTTAATCGATCCCTCTCTCCAAACAAAGAGTGCCGACCCTTTTCCTTAGACAAAATTTTCCAATTCCACCATGCTACCCATTTTCATCGATCAATACTTTCCTTTCACAAATTATACCGATCCCACCGTGTCATTCGACTCCATTGATCCCACTCCTACTTCGCCAGTCCTATCAACCCCTCTACTTCACTGTCTTCCACCAAACTCACGATATTGATCCTTCCACGTTGGTCCATTCTACCGATTCCTTCACTCTATTATTTTTAACCTTCTTCCCATCAAGCTTCCACACCGATCCCTTTCTCACATCATCAAATGAGGGATCGGTATATCCACACCATACAACAAATCCCAAATAGCCCTCCTCTACTCTTCCTTGTTCTTCCTCCTTACTTATTTTGCCAAACCCATTTCACACACCATGGCTCACCTCCTCCAGGCCACTTCGACCACCTTTTCATCGCGGCATCAAGAACCATTGTAATCACTGATGATATGGAATCTATTATCTTCATCATGAAATCGAAAGCAATAAACTAAAGATCTACCTACATGAGTGTATAAGTTAGAGTTATGGGTGAGTGATTTTGAGATGTTCGAAATGGAAGGTGAGAGGAAGCAGATTCAAAAGGCAAGTTAACTTGCAGAAGAATTTCGATTTGAAGCTAAGGGAGGAAGGGAACGAGGATTCGGCTTTGAAAGAAGAACGAGAGGATTCGGTTTCAAGGTGTGGATGCATTCTTGTAGAAAACAATTAATATTTTAAGATCCACAAGTTCAATACATATGAAATTTTGTGATCAAGATATGAGGATCCTTGGGAGCCTACCCTATGGATCGCACCTCAAGGGGATAAATTTGGAGGTCGATAAACTTCCCTTGGAAGGGAACGGCAGAAAACAACATGCAAACTATGTTGAAGCAAAGATCAAGCAATAACTCGAGCTCCATTGATCCAATTGACATGGAATTTGGAGGCTAAGCATATTTTAGCATGAGGAAGCCACCATAGAAATCACACCCCAAAATTCAACCAAATAATGGATCGGTACCTATCCCTCTTCTTTTGGAATTGGGCCATGCGACCCCTCCTATAGGCCCAAATGGTTTGGAGGGCCCTTATGCTGAGTTTTCAAAGAGATATTTGGCCAGCTTCATCTATAAATATCGGCTTAATCGTTCATTTTCGGGACTTCTAAGCTTCTATTTGCTTTATATTCTTTTGTAACTAAGGATTTTAATCCGATCACTCTTGTACTCAGATTATAAAGTTATTAATATAGCAATCTATTAAAGGTGGATGTTGGCAAACAATGTCGAACCACTATAAATCGTTGTCAGTGTTTTTCTTTCAATTAATTGTTGTTTATTTGTTATTATCCACCTTTTCCATTTTATTCTTCATTTGATCCTCTTCATAAAGTGTTTGTTTGGTATTTGTGCCAATTTTCGGTGCAAATACAATGTGTATGTTTATGTGATTGGGGCTCTCGCATTGTGAACAGTGGCGAAGCTATCTCTTGCCTCTACATGTCCCGACAATTTGGGTTAGTTGATAGTCGAGAGGCTGGCTTAAAAACAAGGAAGTTTAGGGTTACCATTTATAGCCATACCCTTTAATGGGTGAACTTTGATTTTTACATTTGGTATCAGAGCTTAGGTTAGTAGATCAGAGGAATTGGGATAAATTGAGAGAATGTATTTGTAGTTTCCTATCTACTATTATTATATTTTTACATTAAGTTCTTAGAATTTTGACTATAGAAGTAGTTGTAGTTTCACTCTAAAGGAACGGACAAAGCAACTATGGGTTGGAAATATCTAGGATTTACATTTTTCATGCCGATTTCATAGTTCCCTGAGGAATGTGTGACGACCCGTAAATTTTAGTGGTTTTATTTATTTAATTAACTGAATTTTTGTGAAATGTTAAACCATAAAATTTTGAAATAAAAGTTTGATATTCGAAATACGTCTATTTAAACATAGCAAATGGTAAATTTTAATCTGATGATATGGAAGTTGATTTTTCTATGTAATTTTATTTCAATTTGAATCGGCTAAATATTGATGATAATAAAATATTTTCATACTTGAATATTTTTATACAATTAATTTGTAAATCATCTTCTGAGTGAGACGTCATATTTCGTTTCTTTAAAATTTGGACTGCTATTGCTCCGTTTATCTTAATTTTGACAAATTTTTGCAGCATTTTTGGGTACCGATATCGACTTTTGATCGAATGATCGTACCACTGATATTTGCATACCGTTTTGATCGTCTCGTCGTGTCGATCTCTATGATATATTCAATTCTATGTTTTGAAGTTTGGAACGAAACAGAATCCATGAAACGGATGACCGTATCGGTAAGGTTTCTAAACCTTTGGTTTCCAGTGCCTTTTATTTTCCATAGTAAAATCTAATAGCCGTTGGCTTTTAAAATTCCCATATATTTTTTGTTGTGACTTTTACTTTTCTCACCTGTTCACTTATTTCAGTAATTTCGAAATATCAAAGCCTGTTAATATTTTCTTTCTCGTGTTCCTTTTTCTCTGCTGCTTGCTCTTCTTTTTCATTTATTGTGCCAGCAACCACCAAGTCCTCTCACCATTTGAGCAAGCTTCTCACCAACAAAATCTACATCTCCTCTACCGTTGAACCACTGTTCATACTTCTCCTCTCATACGCAGCCTCTGGCCACGTTCATCAATCTCCACCGAAGAGTCACGGTTCATCTAGCCTTCCTCTGAGCGAAGCCTCACGGCCAGCGCACCTAAAACACTACATCTTGTATACGTTATATATATACGCACGTATATATATATATCTGCTAATATGTTTATTCTTCTGTTGCCTTATACAAAGGTATATTTTATTATATAGTGTATAATTCTTACTGTGTGCATCCATATACAGTCTGGATTATATTTTTTTAAATTTTTTTATGATTTATACGTGTGTGTGTGTGTGTGTGTATTAGTAGTCTGGTGTTTACAGTATAAGTTTATATATATGTATATAAAGTTTATATTAGTTACATACTTGTACGTCTGTTCGTATATTTGTATTTTCAGTTTATATATATATATACACACACACACACACACATCAATTATATTAGTTTGGGCATTACTTGTTGATATATATATAAATTCTGTTGTTTTATGCATAAAGGCTGATTATATATATATGTATGTATGTATGTATGTATATCAAAATATATGAGTTATAAGTGTTGTTGTAAGCTTTCTTTTATGATTAGCACCTACTGACTTATGTTACAATAACAAAGTATGGTGTGTGTGTGTATATATATGTTTTGAAATATAGGATATAGACTTATATAGGCTATGTCAGTTTTATACCAGCTTTTATATATATATTAATTTTATTTAGTGATATACGAATATATTCTGTATATATATTGATTGTTGTTATAATAATGTTACAATGTATAGCCCGTTGTTTATTTATGATGATTTTAATATATATATATATATATATATATATATATATATATATATGACTGTTATATTTTTTTATGGTGTAAAAGGTTGTATAAACTTTACCCTATCTGTTTACAGTAACATATTTTCTTGAGTTATATATATCAGTTTATATAAGTACATAAGTTATATATTTTAAACAGTTATATATATGTGTTTATAATTTGTAGTAAATTTACACAATGTTTGTATATAAGTTTATGTATATATATACTAGGATTTGATTTCAAATAGATATGTATATTTTCATTTTAACAGTATTATACATATTTGTATTATGTTAGTTATGTTATATATATATCATCCTATATATTAGTATATATATTTTTGTTGTTGCATGACTTTTGCTAGCTTTTATATATATATGAGTATAAACTATGAATTTGTGATAGCCTATATATATATATATATATATATATATATATATATCAGTTGCATAACCAATATAGTTTGCATATAATAGAATATATACATATAGGTATATAAAGTTGTTACAATGAATAGATTTTTACTAAATTTTAAGTATACGTTGATTTGGTTTTAAAATATAGTATAGGAGTTTATTTAAATATTTAATATGTATATAATTGAATATTGGTTTTAAGGAGAATTAATAACATAATAATGTATATTTTTTTGTTAATATCAAAATTTATTTGGTTCACTCTCATAGATTTCTTATCTATTAGCTTGACCGTCGAACTCGTGCCAATCTAGCTTTGCTTTGGGATTTTTGTTTGCATTTCATAACTCAACTCCATTGTCAAACTTCTCTAGCCTCGAAAGGTAAGCAATCGCTCACGATTACCGTTCTTATATTTATGAAATTTGATTTCAATTGAAACGACAATTGAAATATGTTGTTGTTAGTTATTCACATTGCTACATATATGTTGTTATCTGTATCTGTTCGCCTGTGACATCTGACACCATTATCTGTTATTTATATTGATGATATATGTCTGTTATATTATTATTATATCTGTTATCACTCTGCAAGTTCCTTGTTAGTATAGAATTCACTATGGGTTGAAATGATACATACCCGAACGACCTGTGGAATATGAGAAAATCGTTATGGGTTGAAATGATAAACCCAAGAAATTTTCATTTGAATTGAATTTGGGATTGCGGGTTTAAATGATATATACCCGTATATATTTAAATCTGCGGATTGAAATGATAAATATCTCTATCACTTGACCATAGGATAGAAAATTATAAACAGACACAGTTGGTTTATATATAAATATTTTGAAAATGATATCTATGGTTTTGCATAGAAATATACGGTTTTATATATTTATTGATTTTAGATATTATATAAGTGTTATTTTATATATAGTTAAATTCTTGATTTTAAGCTATGTATAAACTTGTTTAATATAAAATAATTTTAATAATAAAGTTTGATTTTATTAAAATATAATATGGTTAAGTATTTGTTTAAATTATATTTTAATATAGAGTTTATAATGATTTTAATAAAATTAAGGTTGAGAGGATAAATGTGAAATTTATTTGAAATTGTATTTAATGTAGAATTATATTTAATTAAATCGATCTGAACTTTTGGAATTTGAGATTTTTAAATGATATGATTTTATAACTTGATCTTGGTTAAGGTGATTTAAATGAATATTTCAAGTTTAAATAAATTGAAGGAAGTATATAGTTTATTTGTAATTTGGAGTTTTTATAAGGATATTGGATTTATTAAGTAAATATTTCAAAACTAAATAATAGTTAAGTGAATTTAATACATACATACATACATATATATATATATGAATTATCAAATTTAGTTTTGAAAGGCGTGGAATATTTAAAGCTTTGAAATATATTGAAATTGAAATGGTTTATTTTGTGTTAAAAATCTGTATTTGAAATCGATATAATTTGAAATAGTTTATTAGGAAACTGAAATAAATCAAAATTGATAATTGGAGATTTGATTAAACTTGAATTTTTGAATTCGAGTTGATTTGGAATTGATTTGTGAAATTTAAGGAAACTATTTTATTATATAAAGTATTTTTAAATTATATTTAAAACTATTTATATATTTTACTTTGTAAATTATTTTCATATAAACTATTTCAATATAAATCATTTAATATAAACTATTTTAAAATACTAACTATTCTATTTTAAACTATTTTAACTTATAACTACTTTATATAAACTTTTTTATCTTATAAACTATTTTATTTTATACACTATTTTAATATCTAAACTGGTTAAGTAGGAAGTGTTATGATTTCCAAAGTATTAGGATATCTAGGTTATGATATATATATATATATATATATATATATATTGTTATGGTTCTAGAAGCTTTATAATTTTGAAAGTAAGATGACCTTGAAATGATACCATATTTGGCTTTGAAATGGAAATGATATCGTATTTGTATGGTTTTTAAAATGGCAATGATATTTTTGGTTTTGAAGTATAAATTATTTTGAAATGACCGTAGTGTTATAATAACGTTTGGTTGTTAAAAAGACAGGCATAAGAAGTTGTCATACTCTCTGCCAACTCCGAAAACCACTTTAATAACTGTGTGTGGTGGAGATTCCAGAATGAAGTAGGATGGTGGCGACGATCCTATATGAGGTATATACGTGGACCCAACTCCCATGAGTTGGCATAAGGTGGCTAAAACAGAAGCGATTCTCGGGCCAATGAGGTAGCTCCTCTGATCGGACACATTCGTCTGATACTATATTTTGTCTTTGTGATTGATTTGGCGGCCACTTGATTTTTTGATTTGGGAGTGTGTTTCGAGGTGGGTGGAAGTGGCTGCTATGCGTTACCACCAACCCGGATGCGTAATTGATATATCTACCCTGGCATTGCCTAGTTGTGCCGTGTCACCTACCCTAGCGTGCTTTACTACGAGTTTGATTTGTGTCGTACCTATGGAGTATTCTATGGTAGCCTCCCGATCTGGAGGTACGATGGTACTGTATAGATTATTGGCACTATAAAATGTGTTAAGGGGGATATGGGTAATGCCTTAACGCTATTTTTAAATAGTATACTTTACTTTAGACAATATTATAATAGCGTATATTACTACATAGTAGATATTTTAACGGATCCTTAGAGGATGGTTATCCCAAACATCCTTTGAGTTACTTGTACTTCAGTTGATATTTCACTTGAGTGGATTTATTGATATAAGAATGTTAATCCTGACTCGAGTGTTTTGTGTTTTGCGTTACGCTCGGGTCAGACTGAGTGACACAGCTTTTGAGACTCACCTTTGGAGTTGGAGCTTCGTTTGGAATCCATCTACATCTTTTCAGCTTGTAGTTATTCAGTTGATTCCCATGATGTATTCTAATCTTGTATTTGACTATTGTATTTGAAACTTCTGTTGTATCTTATTTTACTCTGTTATATATATAGTGGCTAAAACTACTATTCCTTTGTTTCCGCTGCGTATTGTATATTACTCTATGTCTGTGATTCTGTGATTTATTTATTTACTGTATATGTTGAGTTTTGCCAAATATAAATTAACAATCTGGTATTTTGAGAAATTCAAATCCGGTATGTGTGGATACGAATGGTTGAAAATATTAGGATGTTACAGAGTGCTAGCTATGCGTAAGGCGCTGTTGATGAAGAGCACGAGTACGACATATGGCAAAACCCGGGAGACTGAAGGTGTTCAATTTAATGGTTGAAATTCTAGTTATCTTGTGATTTTGGATTTTGATGATAAGTTCTAGTCGTAGACACACATTTACTCCAAATGAGTAGAATATTAGAGTCTATATGTCGCAATTATTCGAAAGGCAAATTTTTGCTAGGGAATATTCATTGATCACCTCTTTGAAGGCAAACTCCATATTAATTCCAATTGTCACATATTCATCTTCATCCAATGGAAAAATAGTCATTTTTGTGCATAAATTATCTTGAGAAAATTTAATTAGAAATTTCCATACTATTTTATAGAAATTTGATTTCAATTACAAGTTGTTTCATGAAGAAGATATGCATGCACACAAAAACACAAAGGAATGAAGATGGAAATAATTCAAAGTGAAGATTATGGAGGACCCCACCTACCCACCTACCTTAATGAATAAATTAGAGGCTAATGCACATGTTTATGGAGTTTATGGATTCATGTACACTTAAATGATGATTAGTAGAAGCTAATGATTATTTGACCTCCACACTTTCTCAATGGTAGTTTGGGCATTCCTCAAATTATGGATTAGGGTTTCATGCATGTATAAATAACCCCTTATGTTTCATGTAACCCTCCTCTCACTTAATCTCTGTTTAGTTTTAGTTTAGGCTCAAAATAAAACTCAAAGCTCTCTTTCTCTTTTCATGGCTACTTAGCCTTTTTTTTAATGTAATTTCTATGCAACTTCAATATATTTCTCTTTTCTTCTCTTGTTTATTTTCTTTTCATGTTTGTAGTGTAGATTTAGTTTCATGTAAATTAGATTAGTGTTAATTCTTGTTATTTAGTTCTCTTCTTTCATTTAGCTTTCATTTTCCTTTCTTTTTGCTTTCATGTTGCAAGCTATATTTGTTGTTTTGATGACAAATATGGGAGGCTAAATCCCTTTAATTTAGGGGTAATGAAGCTCTCTAATTATGTAGCTTTGACTATTTGTTAATTCATGCTCTCTTTTTGTGCTTAATGATGATGATAGAAATGGTTTGCTAGTTGTTTTTGCTTTGAATTTAATAGCCTATATTGTTGACACCAAATAAGCTATGTTTAAACAATCACTAACACAAATGCCTCTTCATCAAAATATGATTATGACATTAGAAAGTGATTTGAAATTCAAATGTGATGGTCTATATTTCTAATCAATAGTTAATAGGCCATACCTAAAATAGATTTCATTTTCATTTTCTTTGTCAAGTTTCATGAAAGCTAGTAAGCGCTTTAAGGGATGTGTTATAGTTTGATGGCTTATGTTGGCTAATCAATAGCACAAATAAGCCATACTTATGATAAGCACATCAATTAATGCACTAATGACCATAAAAGAGATATCGTGATTTCATATATGTTGAACTATGTGATATAAAGAGTGGATTTATTCTCTAAATTGTCATTTAACTCTTATATTTGCATCACTTTTCTTTTAGTTAGTTCATTCTCTAATTCTCTAGCTTAACTTTCACTCGACTTTGGTTTAATATGATTGAATAGAACTTTAAAATTAAACAATTCCCTACGGATCGATCCGTATTCTCCACGTACTACGATAGTATGCCGTGCGCTTGATTAACAAGTTTTTGGCGCCGTTGCCATGTAATTTATTTTTATTTTATTTTCTATTCTTCGAATTATTTTTGTTTGATTTTTGTGTGTTTTATTTTGTGTGTTTTTTTTTACATTTAAAAAAAATTGTGTGTTTGTCGATTGATTTGTGTTGTGTGCTTGTTTTCTAGTGTCATTTGCATTTCCATTGATGAAAAAACACATATACATCATTTCAAAAGTAGAAATATTTTATTCCTTGCCTTCGCATTGGCATTTTCTTCACTGGTTTATACAAAAAAAAATTCACTGTTTACATTTATACTGCTCCTCTATGGTTTGCTGTTTACAGTGCACCTGCTCATCACAGTTCTGTGCATTTTCCACTGCATCTGCCATTCATACAAACTGTTCTTCCATACTCATTCCAACCATAGCAACCACTTCCCCATACCAACCACTTCAGTTCATCAAACTTTCACCCGATACCATCCTCTTTACACCTCACATAACTGTTGCCTTCACTAGAAAATCTCATCACCCCTGTGCACTGTGCATATAATTCCACCACATCCCATTGCCATCTAACTTCTGATCACCATCTTCATTGTTCTAACAACCTGCTCCATCCCATTGCACAACCAATTGCCCTTCATCCTCAACTAACTGGGCACTACAAACAGTCAAAACAACTGACCACATTAAAGCAGCAGTGCCTCGATCAACAGTCATCGACCATAACTAAAGAACTTCGCAGTTGCAAAAACTACCATAACAAACTGCTGAGATCACTGCATATCACTCAACAAAATCTCCTACTCCAAAATCAGATATACCATCTCCAAAATAACATACTTCCAACAACCACCACTACACTCCTATCTGCAACCTGATCACTACATTTCATATCACTTACTCAACCACTTCATCACTTACTCAATTACATTTCATATAACCACCATATCAGAAACTCCTTGTGCACAGTCGTTTTTCTGTGCACATACATACTTTCTGTGAATTTCTATAAACACTGCGTTACCTGAACACAGCAGTACAAAATACCCCACTGCAAACAATCTTCGTCCCCCCCCCCCCCTGTGTAGGATCTAGATTAACCCTAGAGGGGGGGTGAATAGGGTTATAGCAAATTTTCTCGATTTAAACACAGAAAACAAACTGCAGAAATAAATATGCTGTAAAGTAAATCACACACAAAAATTACCCAGCTTCGGCAACCCCTGCCTAATGCTGCATTCCCAGATTTCTATTAGAATTAAACAGTATCCCACTTACAAACACTCTAATAGACTCGCAAACCCTTGCTCCCGCTCACAAACACTCTACTAGACTTGCACCCCCTGCTCCGCCTATAGAGCTTTGCAAACTCGCAAACTCTGCTCCCGCCTATAGAGTTTTGCAAACTCGCACACCCTGCTCACTGAACTAATTCTAACTAGACAATCTAACACTACCTACAACCTAGGTGGTGATTTACCAATTACTTTGATTCGAAAAGTAAAAACAACAAATAAAAAAACAATTAAACCCAAAAACCCTATTTGAAATAAAATAAGTTAAATCCCCTTTAAACTAACAAGGTCGGCCCCTTGTTTTCTTTCACCCGATCCACTTCTATTCTTTGACCCGTTCCTTTTGTCTTGTGAGAATAATGACGGCCGTTCTTCTTTGCCACTTAATTAGGGCTTCTGTTCCCTTGTGAAAATTGGGGCTTTGTTCGATCTGATTTGTGTTTCTCTTGCTCGCGCTCGTTCTCTGATGATTGATTCTGGTTTGCGTTGCTCCTCTGTTGATCGATTCTCGTTGCTTGGCTCGCTCGTTCTCTGATGATCCAGTTCGTTGTTGATTCGGTATGTAATTTTTTTCGTTGCTGGTTTAATGATTGCTTCAATTGAACTCGATGCTGATGATGATGATTTTTGGGATTGTATTTATATGAATTCGAGACACTTGCATTTGCTCGCATCAATTCGATACTTTCCAAATTTTTCTATTGCTTGATGCGCACGGCTTTCCTGATATAACTTCGACTTATTACTCACGGCTTTGATTATCAAACGTTTGATTTATCTCGTGGATAATGCGGCAGAAACTTTACCTTTTATTTGTTTTGACTTTTTCAAAGATACGAATTTGAACTTTTGACTTGGTCATCTGATTTTGTGAACGCGACTCCATGACTTGCCATTACCATTGCGTTCACTGGTCAATTACTGCTTTACTGATTTCTCTGTATTCGATACTTGTTATGTTTGACTGCCACTGGCTTTGACTTGGTTATCCCTTCGAATTTCTTTTGGCTTCACTGTGAACTTTGGCTCGGTTGTAACTGGATATTTTGCTTGAGTCACTTGCATTACTGATGCTACGATGTGGTTATTTCATATTCATTTGAATTTGCATTTGTCTGCACTGTGTATCGAGTACTTTGGTTTCATACATGTGAGTTGTTGTTTGCCGAGATTGTTGTTTCAATTGTCTTCTGTTCATGTTGGCACTGGCTGTTGTTGAGTTGATATATTTGTGGTGCTCTTGTAGTCGAGTCTGCATTTGTTTGCTTGTACTGTTAGTTCGAATTGCACTTGCTCTTCCATTTAAACTCCACTTGTACTTCTGGTTCTTTGTTTGGTCTGGTCTAGTCTGCATACATGATTGTTGCATTCCATTTCGCTGTTGGTCTTCATTCTGGTTGGCACTTGCATGCATTTTTTCCTTTTTTCATGTTCTTGCAGTTGCTATGCCTTTGACACAAATGCTTCACTTGATATATATATATATATATATATATATATATACATATATATATGTATGCATTTGCCACTATGTTGCATTACCATCATTGCTGCCTGGTCGACTTGATATTGTTGAACCTGATTTTCATTGTGGGTCTGCTCATTGTGTTGGTTACTACTTGATGCTGTAGTCTTCAAGCGTTTTTGATTGCCATGTGCATCACTTGTTCATTCCACTGTAGCAACTTTGTGCATTTCTCTGGCCATTTGTGTTGGGCATTTCTTGCATCACTGGTGCACTTTATATCATGGTGTACATGTGAGTTCATGCTTTGATGTTGTTTCAGTCTTCATGCACTGATGCATTTGGAGTTGGTTTGTTGCACTTTGGTCTTGCATTTGTGATCTGATGCAGTTTTGATTTGTCGAAGCTTTGCATTTGAGTTGAGTCATGACAACAATGACTTGACCTTTGCATTCAGTTTATTGTGCTTTGTGTTGAACCCAGTTTTAAAAACTCGGGTTTGACCTTGTGGTCGTGTCGTGATTTTAAATATATTGCACGTGAGTTGAACCCGGCTTTACATTTGGGTTTGACCTGTGCTCACCTGTCCCTGTAGCATTATCAAGTGTATATCGATGTGCACGGCCTTGTGGCATGTACAGTGATGCACTGTGCATGTCACATTGTTCGTGTATAATGAATTCAAATGTGAATGATGACGAACAACCCAAATGACTGAGGCAAATCATATTTTCAAAAATCATATTTAATTTTATATTGCAAAAATATTTCTTTTTCAATTTTACCGCGTTAGTGAATATTTTTGCAGATTGCTCCGATGCTGGATTCAAACTGGAATGCAGTTGAAGACAAAATACGAGTGTGAGTGATATGTAGTGAGGTTATTAATGTAAAGATAATTGTGATGTAATCAAAATTGTATATGTATAGTGAGAGCTTGAATTTATACTATTCAAGATTGTAATAAATATTTGTTTGAATAAAATTTCTGATTGAATTCAAATTTTGTGTAATTTATTTTATTCAACAAATATTTATTTAATCTATGAAAAGCAAAATAGTACATTACCAAATACATTTAAATGAATATATATGTTTATTATCATCAAACAGAAAACATATAAGCGCATATTCATACAATCTCCCCCTTTTGATGATAACAAACATATATTTAAGATTTTGACCGTGTTAAATGTATTTGGTCAATGATATACTCTAATTGCTCCCCCTATTTAAATGCTTCCTCTACATGATGCTCCCCCTACATATATGCATACAAATAGAAATATATAAATGAGCCTAGATGCAAATGGAAAATTATTTGACCTTTGCTTGATTCTATTTGACAAAATCTTAACTTTTCTCTCCCCCTTTTGTTATCAGCAAAAGAATAATAGTGTTAGAGAAAATAGAGATAAAGTGATCAATATCAATCCAACATTAAACTCAAATTGAATATAAATACTTAAACTTCAATAAAAATCAAACAAAAATCATAACTACCCTTGTTAGGTGCATATTCCACTTTCAGAATGATGGAAATGATGTTCTCATTATAAAATCATGCAATTGTATCAACTTGTGGTACATTTATATCAGGAATTTGAATATCTACTAATCATGCATAACCGTTAGGACTTTTAAATGAGATTAGTAGTATTCCAATTTAATTTTAAAAAATGAAATCAAGTATCTTCTAACCACGCATGACCGTGAGGACTTTTAAATGGGATTAGAATCAACTTGTCTATTTAATCAATTAATTTTGATATGCGTTCCATACATGCATAACCGTAAGGACTTTTAAATGAGCACGGAAGCACATAATCAAAAATCCAAGTAATTCACCCATGCATAACCGTGAGGACTTTTAAATAAGAGTGAATAATTTGGATATTTATTTATTTTTCCAAAAAAATATGAAATGAAAAGCAAATGATCCCTAATTATAGTACCACATATCGACAAACTATATTTAAGCTTTGATAAACCATGGTCGATAGAAATATGATAGATATAGAAATGGTCATGGAATCTTTACCCAACAAAAAGTTTTATAACGCTTGTTTGAATTCCTAAAGAAATTTTCCAAATATACTCTCTTGAGTAATGTATGTTAAATATCAACACTTATCACCTTTTCAATCACTATTTATCTTTTTGATAATTAGTAGGGAGTCGGATTAGTCAAAATTTGTTATTTAAAATCAAATAAAAATGACTAATCTGAAAATATGGTCAAAAAATGATTTTCTTGAAGGGGTTATATGAGAGAAAAATTTCTGCTATTTGAAAATTATTTAAAATGAAAAATATGCAGATATTTTCTATGAAGAACGATGCAGTTACTAAATGTCAAAAATCACGTTCAACTAGTAATTTTTCTATCAACTAGATTACCAGTGTAATCTGCATCTGAATTTCTTTTTCACTCAAAAACATCACTAATTAAATTTGATAGACTAGACCATGAAGTGTGCATAAAAACTCAAACAGCATTTTAAAAAGGCATTCTCTTGAATTTGGATTGAAGCCGTGTAAATAATCAGAAAACCGTGAATATAGAGTTAGCCAATATTATCATCCAACAAAACACTATGTTTAATCTAAACAAATATGTATGAAGTAATTCAAAGAATGGTGTTTTTGGCATCAATATAATTGGCCAACATGTCCAACAAGTCATCTTTACAACATCTCAATATTGGCTGATTTCATCCAGAATATGGTGCAGATGATCACATTTAATTTATCAATCAAATAAATATACCTTTACCTGTTTTACCTTTACGATAATTTTTCGTGGTTGCCCATTGTGATTCTGTCGCCCTTCTACTAGGCTAAGGAACTTTGCTTTGTTGCGCGTTGTGTTTCTGGAACAGCCAAAATCCAGAGAACACTGTTGTTGTTCCTTAGCCTGCCACCATACATACACGATGAAAGATTTTTGTGACCTATTTGTTTTTATAGGTCTATGGTTGTTAGTGGCAGAAGCATAGTGAATAAACAATCCCTTTGGAACCCAAACTTGTTTAGTCTTTTTATTCTTGTTCCAATAGACATGAAATTTGTTTGTAGAATTCTTAGGAACCCAAACTTGTATAAATTTTGTGTTCTTGTTCCTATGTCTACAATTTTCAACACGAAGTCCAATTATTTCACATCTATCAAAGACACTCTTACCTTTTGCATTATCCTCAACTTGTATTTTCCCAAAACCTAGTCCTTTTCTGTTGTTAGCAAAAATTTAATTTCCCAATAGCATGTTGAAAGATTTTTCTCCTCTTGAAAAGTTATTCAAAGATTTCTCAAGATTTTGGACTTTGGTTTTTAGTGTTGTGTTTTCAGTGACAAGTGAGGTGCATCTATTTATAAAGTCCTTTTTCCTAGTATCAATGATTTCCTTGAGACTCAAGTTTTCTTTTTCAAGATTCTCAAAGCTATTCTTAAGTCTTGTCAATTCTGAATCTAAAATTTTACATTTTTTACAGTCTAGGTTTTGAATATTTTCAAGTTCAGTTTCTAACCTAAAATTTTCACGAGCAAGTTCTCTCCTATCAGATTTCAGTTTTTCAATTTTAGATTCAAGAGCATCAACTTCTTTATCAAGACACATAAAAACAAGTTCTTTATGAGAATAGTCACCTGCCTCACTAGATTCCTCTGAGCTTGCTTCTGAATCTAATTTTGCCATAAAACATAAGTTGGCCTCCTCTGAGCTACTATTCGAAACTTCCTCTCCTTCTTCATCATCCCAAGTCGCTGCAAAGCCTTCTTCTTCTTTTTCTTTCCTTGGTTGTATTTGAGAAGTGGGCATTCTTGTTTAAAGTGGCCAGGCTTGTTGCAGTTATAGCACGTCAATTCATTATCGGAATTGTTAGACTCTCTTGACCTATTACCAGATGTTTTCTTCTTGCGTGGCTTGAATCTTGACCATTTTCTAAGATTATTGACAGCCATTGCAAGCTCTTCAATCGGATCTTCTTCATCTTCATCGCTCTCTTCTTTGCTCTTTAAGGCAATCGTCTTCTTCTTTGGTTCGGAGATGTTGCGTTCCTCTTTTGCTTTTAGCTCAAGCTCATATTTCATCAAGTTTCCAATCAACTCATCCATGCTTAGTTTACTCAAATCTTTCGATTCTTGGATTGCCGTGACTTTTGCCTCAAAGTTCATCGGTAAGACTCGTAGCACCTTCCTCACAAGCTCTACCTCAGTGAATACCTTCCCGAGCGCTCTAGCGTTGTACACCAAAGTTGAAAAGCGTCCAAAAATGTCTTTTATGCTCTCGCCTTTGTCCATCACAAAGTTCTCGTATTCATTGCTGAATAGGGCTAGACGAGACTCCTTGACTTGAGAAGTTCCTTCATGAGTCACCTCTAAGGTATGCCAAATTTCCTGTGCTATTTTACAATGAGAAATTCTATTAAATTCATTCTTATCAAGAGCACAGATCAAAGCATTCATGGCTTTAGCATTTGTGGTTTTTAATTTCTTATCGTTAGCATCCCACCTATCCCTAGGTTTAGGAATCTCAGTATCACCAACAGTTATAGTGGGAGATTTATAGCCAGTTTCAATATCCCAAACATCATAATCAACAGAACTAAGATATATACCCATCCTAACTTTCCAATAAGCATAATCATTCCCGTTAAACATGGGTGGCCTAACAATAGATTGCCCCTTAGAAAAAGCATTATTTGATGAATTCATGACTCTAGAGTTGAAGAAAAATACCGTGCCCTGATACCACTTATAGGATCTAGATTAACCCTAGAGGTGGGGTGAATAGGGTTATAGCAAATTTTCTCGATTTAAACACAGAAAACAAACTGCAGAAATAAATATGCTGTAAAGTAAATCACACACAAAATTTACCCAGCTTCGGCAACCCCTGCCTACTGCTGCATTCCCAGATTTCTATTAGAATTAAACAGTATTCCGCTTATAAAAACTCTAACAGACTCGCAAACCCTTGCTCCCGCTCACAAACACTCTACTAGACTTGCACCCCCTGCTCCGCCTATAGAGCTTTGCAAACTCGCAAACTCCGCTCCCGCCTATAGAGTTTTGCAAACTCGCACACCCTGCTCACTGAACTAATTCTAACTAGACAATCTGACACTACCTACAACCTAGGTGGTGATTTATCAATTACTTTGATTCGAAAAGTAAAAACAACAAATAAAAAAACAATTAAACCCAAAAACCCTATTTGAAATAAAATAAGTTAAATCCCCTTTAAACTAACAAGGCCGGCCCCTTGTTTTCTTTCACCCGATCCACTTCTATTCTTTGACCCGTTCCTTTTGTCTTGTGAGAATAATGACGGCCGTTCTTCTTTGCCACTTAATTAGGGCTTCTGTTCCCTTATGAAAATTGGGGCTTTGTTCGATCTGATTTGTGTTTCTCTTGCTCGCGCTCGTTCTCTGATGATTGATTCTGGTTTGCGTTGCTCCTCTGTTGATCGATTCTCGTTGCTTGGCTCGCTCGTTCTCTGATGATCCAGTTCGTTGTTGATTCGGTATGTAATTTTTTTCGTTGCTGGTTTAATGATTGCTTCAATTGAACTCGATGCTGATGATGATGATTTTTGGGATTGTATTTATATGAATTCGAGACACTTGCATTTGCTCGCATCAATTCGATACTTTCCAAATTTTTCTATTGCTTGATGCGCACGGCTTTCCTGATATAACTTCGACTTATTACTCACGGTTTTGATTATCAAACGTTTGATTTATCTCGTGGATAATGCGGCAGAAACTTTACCTTTTATTTGTTTTGACTTTTTCAAAGGTACGAATTTGAACTTTTGACTTGGTCATCTGATTTTGTGAACGCGACTCCATGACTTGCCATTACCATTGCGTTCATTGGTCAATTACTGCTTTACTGATTTCTCTGTATTCGATACTTGTTATGTTTGACTGCCACTGGCTTTGACTTGGTTATCCCTTCGAATTTCTTTTGGCTTCACTGTGAACTTTGGCTCGGTTGTAACTGGATATTTTGCTTGAGTCACTTGCATTACTGATGCTACGATGTGGTTATTTCATATTCATTTGAATTTGCATTTGTCTGCACTGTGTATCGAGTACTTTGGTTTCATACATGTGAGTTGTTGTTTGCCGAGATTGTTGTTTCAATTGTCTTCTGTTCATGTTGGCACTGGCTGTTGTTGAGTTGATATATTTGTGGTGCTCTTGTAGTCGAGTCTGCATTTGTTTGCTTGTACTGTTAGTTCGAATTGCACTTGCTCTTCCATTTAAACTCCACTTGTACTTCTGGTTCTTTGTTTGGTCTGGTCTGGTCTGCATACATGATTGTTGCATTCCATTTCGCTGTTTGTCTTCATTCTGGTTGGCACTTGCATGCATTTTTTCCTTTTTTCATGTTCTTGCAGTTTCTATGCCTTTGACACAAATGCTTCACTTGATATATATATATATATATATATATATATATATATATATATATATGCATTTGCCACTATGTTGCATTACCATCATTGCTGCCTGGTCGACTTGATATTGTTGAACCTGATTTTCATTATGGGTTTGTTCATTGTGTTGGTTACTACTTGATGTTGTAGTCTTCAAGCATTTTTTATTGCCATGTGCATCACTTGTTCATTCCACTGTAGCAACTTTGTGCATTTCTCTGGCCATTTGTGTTGGGCATTTCTTGCATCACTGGTGCACTTTATATCATGGTGTACATGTGAGTTCATGCTTTGATGTTGTTTCAGTCTTCATGCACTGATGCATTTGGAGTTGGTCCGTTGCACTTTGGTCTTGCATTTGTGATCTGATGCAGTTTTGATTTGTCGAAGCTTTGCATTTGAGTTGAGTCATGACAACAATGACTTGACCTTTGCATTCAGTTTATTGTGCCTTGTGTTGAACCCAGTTTTAAAAACTCGGGTTTGACTTTGTGCTCGTGTCGTGATTTTAAATATATTGCACGTGAGTTGAACCCGGCTTTACATTTGGGTTTGACCTGTGCTCACCTGTCCTTGTAGCATTATCAAGTGTATATCGATGTGCACGACCTTGTGTCATGTACAGTGATACACTGTGCATGTCACATTGTTCGTGTATAATGAATTCAAATGTGAATGATGACGAACAACCCAAATAACCGAGGCAAATCATATTTTCAAAAATCATATTTAATTTTATATTGCAAAAATATTTCTTTTTCAATTTTACTGCGTTAGTGAATATTTTTGCAGATTGCTCAGATGCTGGATTCAAATTGGAATGCAGTTGAAGACAAAATACGAGTGTGAGTGATATGTAGTGAGGTTATTAATGTAAAGATAATTGTGATGTAATCAAAATTGTATATGTATAGTGAGAGCTTGAATTTGTACTATTCAAGATTGTAATAAATATTTGTTTGAATAAAATTTCTGCTTGAATTCAAATTCTGTGTAATTTATTTTATTCAACAAATATTTATTTAATCTATGAAAAGCAAAATAGTACATTACCAAATACACTTAAATGAATATATATGTTTATTATCATCAAACAAAAAACATATAAGCGCATATTCATACACCCTGAAGCATTTCAAACAGCAACTCACCCATTCTTATACACACTACACCATACAAACTGCTATCTGCCTGCAACGACAACTTTCCCAATCGACCTCCTCTGCAACCACGACCAAATCCCCCAAAATCCGAACTCAAGAACATCCTACATCCTGCCAATCGCAAACCTTAGCCTCCCCTGTATAAACTTCCTCCAGAGCCATACGCCTTATTCACTTCCTTCTTACACCTCAAACCACAACCGTCATCTTATAACACCTCCCTGACCACTACTGCTGCCCCTACACACCAGTGCACTGCATCAACCCTACTCCTCCCCTCTAGCAATTCGCAACCTCCGACTTCCACGAACTTCGCCTGAATCACCGAGCACCACGACACCCAGTCAGCATCTCTATTGCTTGCTCCTCACCAAGCAACCCGTCGAAAACTCCAGTTCGCCAAATCAGACCCAAGACTCGATCGCGACATCTCCTCCATACTCGAGCAACCCATCTCCTAAGCACCGCAGTCGCCAAACCACAACATCGCCAACCCCAAATTTCAACCTACCACTTTCAATCGCCTGAATCGAACCACAACCTTCAACCACTCAAACCCATCGCAATTCCCCACGGCAATTCAAGCGCCTCCACCCCATCAATCGCGACCCAATCTCCGATTTTCGAACCCCAACCATGACACAAATCAAATCAAATAACTGGTTTGAGAGATTCATTTTGGAGTTGTCAGGAATTCGAAATTACAAAATAATTTGAGAAGCGGGATTCTTCGAAATTATTGCTGGATTTTGATTTCAGGAGCACGAGATTTTGGCTTTTGAAAGTTGTATTATTCTTTTCACTTTATTTATTCCATTTTGGCCGGGTTTGTGTGGTTTGGTGAAGTGGCCTCTTTTTTCAACAAAATAAAATAAAATAAAATTTTGTGAATATGTTTTGGTTTTATTTTGTTTTGTTTTAAATCCTTTTAAATTTATGTGTTTCGTTTATATTTTGTTTTGATTTTAGTCTTGACTCTTGAGTGTGTGTGTTTGCTGCCACAAAGCTGCTTTGCTTGCTTGCTTCGGAAAAAAAAATTGCTGCTTTCATCTCTAGTTTTATTTGAATTGCATTGTTGTTTGCTTGCATTTTTAATAAAAAACTACAGCATAGTTGCATTGTTAATACACGTTTATTTGCATTTCATCTTAGAATTTGATTAGTAATAATTGTTAGACATCGATAACCTTTAATTGTATATTGACAAGTTGTCTTCTTTGAATAATTTAAATTCTTGGTGTCTAGGTTACGACAGAGCAATAACCATGTACAAAAATATTACGGTGATTCGTAAATATTACAGTGGTTGTTTCTCTAAGGGTACTTAAACCTTCAATTGCATTGCTACGGTGATTCGTGGTGCACCGATAAATCATGTCTGTTATCTTGCGGAGAATTATCTTGTTTATCTAAGACAATGTGTGAGTATAAAATTTTGGGTTAACTTAGGATAAATCATTTGTAATTAACCCTTGCATTAATTTAGTTGCATTAGTTCATGCATATTTAAAAAGTTAAAAAATTCAAAATCCAAAACTAAAAAAAATTGTAAATATTTATTAGCTTAGTTTTTTTCCTTTTCCTTTGAAAATTTTCAAATCAAAATTCTGAAAATTCAAAAAAAAATTACTTATTTTTTTTAAGAAAATCCAAAATCCAAAAAAATATACAAAATCTTTTCAAAAAACAAAAAAAAATTGAAAAATAAAAAACAAAGCAAAAATCAATTTTCCATTTTAAAAAATAAATTCAATCTGTAAATATTTTTCCTTATAAGAAATACCAAAAACATTCTTTAAAATGTCTGAATTTCTATATTCATTTGAATTTTGCAATAGTTGTGAAAATCAATATAATTCATATGATTTCACTCCGAATTCATATGGATATTTTAACAACAACTATTCTTTGAACAATTCGAATTTTGAACAACAAATTTTTCAAAACGATGACCAACCCTCAACTCTTGAAAATAGCATTTCTTCTTTACTTGAACTCTCTACACAACAAAATCAGAGTATAAATAATTTGTGTAAGTCATATTTGTGTAGTAACTCGAGTCAAGGATTTCAAAACTAGAATTCAATTCAAAATTAAAACGATTTTGATTATAACCCATGCCAATTGAACTTCGAACTCCAAAATGAATTTCAAACTCAAAATGAAAATGGAAGTAACTTTTCAAATGAATTTGGCAATTGGAATAATCTTAACCATGTTACGAGTGAAAATTTTTGTTCTCAACAAATCCAAATCGAAAATTCTCAAATCAATAATAATAAATTGGATTTCGTTGAACAAACGAGATTTACGATGATCACAAAGATTTGTTGTTTGAAATATATATGAAACAACGTGAAAAACAAAACCAAATCCCAACGTGTGATGAGTCGAGTGATAATCCATCTTCTACCCAAATCGACGATTTTCAAATAAAAACTTTTGAAATTGAAAACGAAAATCTTAACGAATTTGTTGAAAAGACGGTAATTGAGTTGGATTTCAATTCTTTTGAGGGTGTGGAACCAAATTTAAAATTCGATCTTCCTTTTCCCGATTTTGAAAATTTTAATACAAAAACTTTGGATTTTGAACTTGACATACGCAATGAAGTTGTTGATAATCCAACAAAGGAAGACGAATTTAACAAACACGGTTTCTTTGGACTTTTCGAAAACGAGTTATCAAATTCCAAAGGAGAAGATTTACATCACCATTTTGATTTCGAAATCAATAATTTTAAAGAAGTTTTCAATGATAAATTTGAATTTCAATTTGGTGAAGATAAACTTGAATTTAAATCAATCGCTATATTACCCCAAAAAATCATCGAAAATAAAACAACTCGTACGATTTTTAATAAAACGACATTCGTTTTTCCAAATCCACATTCGATTCCAAAATCTTTTACGATTTGGTTATCTGCGCTTAAGCTGTGTCTCGCGTACTTAGCGAGACAAATGAATTGGTTTTTGGAATACCGTTTCATTTACTTTTTAACGATATACTTTCTAAGGCTGTGTAAATACATTTCATTTTCTTGTAAATAATAATAAACGTTCCTTTCACTTGGGTTGACTGTGGGGACACAGTCAAAATCAAGTGTGGGGGGATCTCATCTTCTTCTTGATTTTTCATGGTTTATTTTCTTTCCAAAATTCAAAAAATCCAAAAAAAATTCAAAAAAAATCAAAAACATAAAACTTTATATTAAGCATTTTGATTTATTTTTAAAGAAATACTATAGGAAAAATATAAGGTTTTGGTTTATTAAATTGAAATTTTTAAAATTTATTTGTCTTAACAAAAATAAAATGAAGTTTGATTACAAATAACGATAGTTTAATTAGTATACAGGAAGGTTCATATGTGATAATTATGAAATATATCTTAATTGAAAATTTTTGTTTTCAAAAGTGGTTGGTTTAAAGTAAAGGATATAACATTTTTTGTCTTCTAAGTTAAGTGGTGCTAGGATGATTTTACAAAACTCTCTCTTTCCTAAAAAATTTGAAACAAAACATATAAAAAAACATTTGTATATATGTAAATATTTCTTAATAGACACCTACGGTCGACAGGTGTACACACTTGTGTATGCACTCACCATGCTCTGTACCTTTCTCACGTAAGCTCGAAAGGCAGTGCATGATCGGTATATCTGGCCTCAGTTTATCTGAGATAGGTGTATATATAAAAATTATTTTAATAACGCCTACAGTCAATAGGTGTTTACACTTATGTGTTCACTCTCCATGCTCTGTATTCCCCTCACATAAGTCCGTAAGGCAGTGCATGAGTAATATATCTGGCCTCGGTTTATCTGAGTTAGGCATATGTAAATATTGTAAATATCAATAAAATTTTCAAAAAAATAAGATAGAGTAAGAAAATGAAATCCAAGCACCATTTTAACTTATTTGACTTGTTATTGAAAAGAAATGAAAATACCACTTTGATAAATTTTGATAACCAACTAAGGATTCATTTCATAATTACACCGTGTTATCAACCAAAACAACGAGTTAAACTATCGTCTATTTGTTATGATAACTTTTATTTGATTGAAAATTTTGACGAGTAAATGACTAAAATTTTCAAGATAATAACCAAAACCTAAATTTAACTTATTCATGTCAATTTAAAAATAAATCGTTCATTTGTAAATATTTTTAAAAACTTACATTCGTCTCTTTGTAAATAAATCTTGCATTTTGTAAATATTTTCATCCTGCATTTGGATTTTTTGGGTAGTATCCGCTGAAAACCTTCACGAGTCAACACTTGTCCTACTGGGGACACCCAGAGGTTTAACGGATTGTTGCATACGCTCAATGCAATCGTGCTCCCTATGAAAACAGATTTATCTTAGTTTTTCTTTATTCAAGGACGAATAAAAAGATAAGTGTGAGGGTATTTGATATGCTTGTAAATATGCTTATTTTTACCACCATATTTATTCTAAATAATTTAAATAAATGATCATATTAGCTATTTTAACTTGTTTTAACCAAAATCCATATTAATTCCAATTGTCACATATTCATCTTCATCCAGGGGAAAAATAGTCATTTTTGTGCATAAATTAACTTGAGAAAATTTAATTAGAAATTTCCATACTATTTTATAGGAATCGGATTTCAATTACAAATTGTTTCATGAAGAGGATATGCATGCACAAAAAGAACACAAAGGAATGAAGATGGAAATAATTCAAAGTGAAGATCATGGAGGACCCCACCTACACACCTACTTAGTGAACAAATTAGAGGCTAATGCACATGCTTATGGAGTTTATGGCTTCATGTACACTTAAATGATGATTAGTTTCTACTAATGATTACTTGGCATCCATACTTTCACAAGGGTGGTTTGGGTATTCCCCAAATTATGGATTAGGGCTTCATGCTTGTATAAATAACCCCTTATGTTTCATGTAACCTTCCTCTCTCTTAGTCTTTCTTTAGTTTAGTTTAGGCTCAAAATAAAACTCAAAGCTCTCTTTCTCTTTTCATGACTACTTAGCCATTTCTTTTATGTAATTTTTATGCAACTTTAATATATTTCTCTTTTCTTCCCTTGTTTACTTTCTTTTCATGTTTGTAGTGTAGATTTACTTTCATGCAAATTAGATTAGTGTTAATTCTTGTTAATTAATTCTCTTCTTTCATTTAGCTTTCACTTTCCTTTCTTTTTTCTTTCATGTTGCAAACTATATTTGTTGTTTTGATGACAAATATGAGAGGCTAAACCCTTCAATTTAGGGGTAATGAAGCTCTCTAATTATGTAGCTTCAACTATTTGTTAATTCTTGCTCTATTTTTGTGCTTAATGATGATGATAGAAATGGTTTACTGGTTGTTTTTGCTTTGAATTTGATAGCATATATTGTTGACACCAAATAGGCTATGCTTAAACAATCATTAACACAAGTGCCTCTTCATCAAAATATGATTATGGCATAAGAAAGTAATTTAAAATTCAAATTTGATGGTCTATATTTCTAGTCAATAGTTAATAGGCCATACTTAAAATAGATTTCATTTTCTTTGCCAAGTTTCATGAAAGTTAGTAAGTGCTTTAAGGGATGTGTTATAGTTTGATGGTTTATGTTTGCTAGTAGATATCAAAAATATGCCATACTTATGATATGCACATTAATTAAAGCACTAATGACCATAAAAGAGAGATCGTGATTTCATATATATTGAACTATGTGATCTGGAGAGTGGATGTATTGTCTAAATTATCGTTTAACTCTTATATTTGCATCTCTTTTCTTTTAGTTAGTTCATTCTCTAATTCTCTAGCTTAACTTTCACTCGACTTTGGTTTAACTTGATTGAATAGAAATTTAAAATCAAACAACTCCCTGCGGATCGATCCGTATTCGCCATGTACGAGAGTACGCCGTGCGCTTGATTAACAGCAATGCAATGGAAATATATACTATGATAGGTAAAACATCAAACTCCACTATAAGTGCTCAATAAACATCAACGAAAATTTGCTTCTATTTGACTACTCTAAAGAGCACCCATGGGAAAAAGGAAAATATAAAACCATGAGTCAGATAAAAGTCTGGGGTGAGAAACTCAAAAAATATGCGACCAACATATAATAGTACTTTTGAGATCGTATGGAATGCCACAAAGGTAATCCCTTAAAAGTACCACCATCTAATAAGTGCATAATATGATACAATAGATAATATCTATAGTGTAGAACATAAATAAGAAAATAGTCTGAATAGTTACATTGATTACATTCAACAGCATATTTAGCAATACAAACAAAACCGCTATGGCGAGTTCACATTATGGATTTTGCACGGAGATGCCTTCAGCTTAAAAAATGAAGCGAATCTCCATGACAGGATCAAAAAATCACTTTCGAGCATCGTATACCTCTAGATAAAATGTATCATAAGGTAAACATAATAGGCCCACCACCTGAACACTTTCATGAACCACGTGGAACCTGATACCAACAACTCCCTACGTGCAACATATCGATAAGCATACTCTAGATATTGGAGTTGATGTGCCCCTTTGGGTTAGCTAAACACAAGATCGTGCATCCTACACTTTTTTTAGTCATATACCGATAGTGAAGTAATGTTTAGTATCTCTATACACGAGCCACAACTCGAACATATCAGGAATCCCCAAATGGATTCCAGCAACTCGAACAGATCTCAAAACTACATGCGAATTCCAACATCTTGAAAAGATCCACTTCCGAGAGATATAACACATTCTGAGTCTTGAAGTGGTTTTCAATAAGCATAACATTTGCCAATCCTGGTCTCTTCAAGGCTGAATCAACGATTTTTTGATTATCTCAATTTCGGTTCTTTAAAAAGTATGTGAAAGCTAAAAACATTTTCATATGAATGCATCTCCATGACAATTCTCAAAGCGTATGAAGGTGTGAAGCTTTTTGCTACTTCTTAAGTTAATTTGGTCATATTAAACAATAATGTAACGATCGTATATGAAAACCAAGTCTCGTACACCTATCACGTTTCCAACTTTTTCAACTTCAACTATCCCTCGGTCAAAAGGGAAGTCGGTAAGTTAGAGCATTATCGCTCCATTCTTACTCGAACATCGATCTTGACTTTTACAAATAGAATCAAGTCTGCTTTGTTGGCTTTTAGTGTGAAGTACACGACTAAACATTTCCATAAGCAAGTAATCACACAAAGCACAATTAATATGCATAAAGCATGATCATGTCATATGAACGACTTTTAATCCCTTTTTATTTAATTAATACTTCATTGATTAAACCTTCTTTCATTTGATTTAAAACTTTTTCCCTTAAATTAAGACTTCTTAATTATTCAAAAACATCTTTCTTTAATTAAAACTTCTTTTAATTAAACGTTTTTATTAATTAAACTCGTTTATTAATTAAGACTTAACTTTTGAATTACACTTCACTTATTTAATTAAACTTTACCTATTTAATTGATCTTAACTTATATAATTAATCTTATTTGTTAAATAAAATTCACTTATTAATTTAACTTCTTATTTATGTATAGATTCAAATTCCCTTTTATAAAAGAATATATTCTTATATTCCAATATTCATTTATGATGTTTATTTGTACCCTATTTCTATGCTTTAAAAGTATTTATATACCTATCTCAAATATCAAATGGTATAAGTATAATAAAAAAATCATTGACAAGATTTACTTACTTTAAAATATAATCAAAGAGGTTAAAAACAAATGTTACTTAAACATCGTTATTATAAACCCCTTCTCTTTTATAAGTTATATTTTACTTTTCTACCTTTATATAAAAAGATTTCATACTTTTTATTATCTTTAAAACTTCATTATTAAAGGTTTAAGTATTTTCTTAAGGGTTAAAGACAAGTATTATTTAAACATTTGTCACAACAAACCCAAAACCATTTCACACTTAACCATCTTATCGAAACTTTATTTATGATTTAATTGCATTTAAGATTTAAAAACAATTGTTTCTTTAATAATGTCAACAATAACTCAAAACCTTTTACTTATAATTATCTTTAAAATAATCATTATTAAATATCTGGTTATATTCCAAAGTATAATTAATAATAAAGGTTAAAGACATATGTTACTAAAACATTGTTTACTACATTCCAAAACCATTTCTATACTTATTGTTAACTTTAAGACATTCATTTTAAAGATCAAAGCACACCCACACTTATTAATTAAGTAAATATACTTCTAATTAATTTCACAAAACTATTTATTTTAACTTAAGTGTTAAAATCCAACTTCCTTTATTATATTTGTTTATAAAATATTTAACTTACTCTTTAAAACTTAAATATATACCTACAATATACTTATAAATATGTTTTAGAAACTTATAAAGATACCACGTAAAAATAACTAAGTTTCAAAATTTAATGACAACAAAAAAATACATATGTTTTACTTAAAAACCTTAACTTTGAAAATTCATAATTAATTATTAAAAATATATTTTTAACTTGAAACTAATTTTAAAATAGGATTATATATGTTAGAAAGTACTTCTAAAAAGATCACGAAGATACTTAATTCTAAACATGATTTTTCAACTTTTAAAGAAAACAAGTTATTTTAACGAATTCTTTCATAGCAACTCTCTCGCTTTAAACATTCATAAACACACTATTACATCACATACAATATAACAAAACATGTATACATCAATTCCTGCCATATTTCATGTTTTAGAGGGATTGCAAAAAAAGTCATAATACATATATGTTGTCATTTTCTTTTAAAAGCAAGAGAGGTTCTAAAAGTTATAACTTGCATTGTTTTTCACTTAACATTTATATTTTTGCAATCAAACATTTATATCACAACATACATTTGCAATATGGTGAGATAGCTCACCTTAAAACCAAGTTAACAAACATTACAAGCCACTAAAATCAAGGCAACGCCTCCTACCATCACCCAAAGCCCAAACTACTATATTTGCCTTCAAAATCACAAGCCAATACCTCCCCTCATGCTCCACTGCTCACAGCCCAAAGGTTTTTTTCCCAATTCATCATCATTCTTTGACTTTTTAGAAGCTAAAGCATGTTTTCTAGATGACATAAGATCTTTGGTAGAGTTTGGTAGTGATTGGAGTTGGTTTGATATTAGTTTAAGAAAGTTAGAGAGGAGAAAGAGAGGACGAAGACATGTTTCAGTTCATTAGTTTGCAATCCAAATGAAAAGAAGTGATTGTGTATTTATAGACTAGAAAAGAGAAATGGAAAACGGCCCTTAATCCCCTCTAGATTCTCTCCATGAGCATGCACACCATGCTTCACTTATACACACCATACCTTGTAAAAGTCTTCTCTTGATTTAAGCAATGATTTAGAGGTCCTTTTGTCCTCTTAACTAAACTTGTGTTTTAAATAATTTGATTAAGAACATAGGTGTTTTAAATTGTTATGAGTGTTCTCATGTGTTACTATATAAGTTCCAAAGGGTTCGAACAATTTTTGTAGAATAAAAAGTCGATTTTCAGTCACACTATCGTATTTCAATTCTGTAAACATTTTCAAAAAAAAGGTTTCCTTCATTAGTTATTATTTAAAAGGAAATTACTAAGGTTATAAAGTCATATTTATTCACATTAAATCCAAAATAGAAATATTTAAATAATTCAAATATTTAAATACGAAGGGTTCAAAATTCCAGGTCATTACATTCTTTCCTACTTAGAATATTTCGTCATTGAAACTCCAACACAAGCAAAAAAAATCAACCATCACATATCAATTATTAATAAGACTCAAAAATTAACTAGCAAATATAACCACGGTTTGTCCAGATTCAAGAATCTTCTCATCGCAAAAGGATGATAATAACCTACTAAACGTACCTTTCAGTCGACAACTTTAGGTTATTACTTAGTCGATTATTGGTACTACATCTCACAATTCGAAGAGTCCTTTCCCAAATTCTGCATAAGCCAACAAACATAGTATATAAATATACTAAAACCGGTACGATGCACATGGACCATATGTATGCAACGTCGAATCTGATTACTTGTTTGAACCCATAAATTTCACTTGCAAACTAGTATAGATCTTTTGACCTCTTTAATGCAGACTTCGATCATATTTCTTAATTAGAAACCTCTATTCTCCTTATATAGCCATATACTATGATAGAAAACTTTGGAATCATATCAACAATGTGTATCAAGTGTTCGCCATCAAGAATCTAGTGAAAAATCCTTGTTCGGAACGGTATAAATCACTTCGAAATCATGTATCGAATCTTATATCTCATGCAAATCAATCATATTTAAGTATATTTATTTTACTTCCCAAAGATGTTCAATAAATTTCAAACTTTCTTTAACTTATTACTTTCCAAATTATGAATTATAAAAATTCAACTTTTATTTCAATTTTAAACTTCTTTCAATAAAACTTTAGAGCTAAACGCTGGGTTTCATTCAAATCATTTGAAATAGTAAAATTTACATATATTCTTTTATATATCAAATCATACTTTTTGGGATTAAACCAATAATCATTTCAAACCAATTTCCAAAATATTTTCTTTAAAATTCATAGAAAATATAAATATAGTTCGAGCAACACCAAACCAATACAAGGAACTAGACCTTACTAAATAGTATCATACGTCCCTTTACTAAGAAGGGTAATACTCAAGAGAAGTGCTTACCAAATCAAACACATCTTTTACCCATTTTTAATCACTTTCGAGCCACTCGAACTACTATCATAAAAAAACTTTATTCTCGAATTGACTTGTCGATTCCGAGTGCAACTTTGAACTCGGACAAATCTTATAACTCTTTTAAAACATTTAATCTTTTTCAAAGTACTTGCAATTAATATTTTTACTATTTACTCTAAAATCTTGAAAAGCAATTTTCAAAAACACCGGGATTTAGACTCTCAGATTCTCAGTTTAAATTATTTTTAATATCATATTTTGTAAACCATATTTATAAATTCACTTTCTTAATAAAACCATATCATGAATATGAAAAAATATCTTGTTTTTCTTTTATTTTAAAATAAACATATTTTATTAAAGTTAACTTTTAACCCAAGATTATCATCGAATGCCCTATAATCAAACTGTAAAACTTAATTCATAAGGTGTTTATTTCAATGTTCCCATAATTAACCCTTATTGTAGAAAGGTAAATTACTTATAAACCAAAAAACAATAATCAATGCTTATAAACTGGCCGAGCATGATTGGGCTAATAAACGAGGGATAAATAATGAACATTATCAATCCCTACATAAATCAACTACATTACCAACTTATACTATATATTACTAATATATATCAAATAGATATACACTCTTATATACATAATATACTCAACTCATGCTAGGGCGTTCCATTACCCTATCTCTTGATGAGTTATATCCAACCAAAGCCTGGGTTCTCGCCTAACCTTCAGCTTTGATACCAGCTATAACGATATGCCTTTTCGAACTCCAAATGTCAACACTAATACATCCACGGTATTTACGTGTCAAGCATATAAGTGCCGGAAAGATAGAAAGTTAGGGTAAAGAAAAGAAGAAAAGAAAAGTAACAAGAAAGAGGAGAACAAAAACATCAGAATCTCATAGTGGAATTATAACATATAATATCAAAAATAATACACAGACTAGCTCTAATATACTTACCATTTCAGAGTTACTGATCAGATACCATCATGAGCTTGGATAGTTATAATAGCTTGTCCGTACAATTGCTGATATATATATAGAGAGAGAGACACACATACGCATAAAATAATGCAGTAGAAATAATACTATGGTAGGTAATACATCCAGCTCATCTCCAAGAGCTGAATGAACATCAACAAAACATGCTTTGCTCGTATTACTCAAAAGAGCACTCATTGGAATAAGAGAAATATAAAACCACAAGTCAAAATAAGTGCGGTGTGAGAAACTCAAGAAACATGTGATCAACATATAACAGTATCTTTAAGACCGCATGGAATGCCATAACCGAAGTCCCTTCAAAAGAACCACCATTAATAAGTACATAAGGTGATGTAATAGATAATGTTTAGGGTGTAGAATACAAATAAGAAAATAGTGGAAATGGTTAAATCGATTACATTCAACAACATAGTTAGGTACATAAACAAAACTACTAACGCACATTTGTATAGTGGATTTTGCACGGAGATGCCTCCATCTTAAAAACTGAGTGGATCTCTATGACAAGGATCAGAAAATACCTTTCAAACGTCATATATCTCTTGATATATATCATACGGTAAATATAATATGCCCACCGCCCGAACACTTTTGTGAACCGCATAGAACCCGATACCAATAACTCCCCTTACGCAATATATCAATAAGCATACTCTGGATACTGCAGTTGATGTAACCTTGGGTTAGCTAAACCCAAGGTTGTGCAACGCTGTGCAATTAAAGCGCTCAGCGGATTCAATGCGGTGGAGGTGCAAAAAGTCATAGCGGGGATACAGCGAGGATATAGTGGGATATAGCGGATGACTCTAAAATAGCATATAAACTCGTACTTAATGTTTTTACAAATATATAAATGGTAATTAAATAAAAATTTAATATTTAATTGAATTATAATTTATACATAAATAATTTTAAATAAAAACATGTGCTAATATATTATACATAAACGTAAAACTATTATATAACATAATTTAATTTAGTAGAATATTAGAGTTTCTATTTCTGATAATATCTTAAAAATTCAATTAAATAAATTAATTTCATAATTTTTGTAATGTATAAATATCATTTTCAATTCATTTCTGTTAAAGAAGATATAGCGGAAATAACATAATATAGTGGGAATAATGGGATATAGCAGAAACAATGGGGCTTAAAGCGGAAAGGCTATATTTAGGGCTATATGGAAAAATCGTAGCGGTAGAAATCCGCTATGAGATATAGAAGGGTTATAGTGGGATAATAGCGGGTCATTAACTACACATATGCAGCATACTCTGTCTTTGGTCATATACCAATGTGAAGTCACATTCTGCATCTTTATACACGAGCCATAACTGGAATAGATCACGAATTCCTAAATGGATTACAGCACCTCGAATAGATCTCGAAACCACACATGGATTCCAGCATCTCAAAACAAATTCACTTCTAAGAGATAGAAAGTCTTGAAGTAGTTTTTCAGTAAGTAGAACACTTAACGATCCCGTTCTCCTCAAGATTGAATCGATGAATTTTCAATTAACTCGATTCTGGTTCTTTAAAAAGTATATGAAAACTAAAGACATATCATATAAATGCTCCTCCCTGGGGTTCTCTAAGTGTATGAAGCCATGAAGCTTTTTGGTACTTTCTATGTTAATTTGGTCATATTAAAGAACAATGAGGCAATCGCATATGGAAACCAAGTCTCCTATACCTATCACATTTCCAACCTTTTCAACTTCTACCATCCATCGATCAAGAGTGAGGTTGGTAAGTTAGAGCACTGTCGCTCTATCCTTACTCAAACATCAATCTTGACTTTCACAGATTGAATCAAGTCTAATTCATTGGCTTTTAGTGCTAAGTACACTTCTAAATGTTTTTCATACGTAGGTAATCACACAAAGCACAATTAACACACATAAAGCACAATCAAGTCACATAAACGATTTTAATCCCTTTTTTATTTGGTTTATCTCATTAGTTAAATCTTATTTTATTAGTAAAACTCATTTATCTAATAAAACTTCTTTCTTTTGATTTAAACCTTCTTCCTTCAAATTAAGACTTCTTATTGGTTTAGATACATCATTCTTTAATTAAAACTTCTTTTAATTAAACATCTTTATTAATTAAACTCAATTATCAATTAAGACTAAATTTTCTTAATTAAACTTAACTTATTTAATTCAATTAACTTATTTGATTCAACTTTACTTATTTAATTAATCTTCTTTGTTTAGTAAACTCCAGTTATTAATTAAACTTCTTATAAATTAAAACTTGAATATATATTTAAATTCCCGTTATGAAAGAAGATTAATACTTGTATTCCATTATTCATTTATACTATTTATTTATACTCTTTTCTATGCTTCAAAAGTATTCATATACTTATCTTAAATGGTATAAGGTGTTAATACCCTAGGTATTGATTTTGATGATAACAACTACATAAATATTACTACTAACGTATCTTCGAGTTATGCAGTCATATCAGATATATTATGGAGACATTTACAGAGATAAACAAGAATACAGTGGAAGCAAATGAATTATAGAAGAAAGTTAATCAGAGCAATTGAAGCACTGAACCCAATTAGAGAAGAATGCTAAAGCATAAAGGTGTTTGAAGTGATGAGGAGTTGGTTGAACCTTAGAATATCTTGTTAAAGATCTCATGGCAATTATACTTCAAGGTCATCAACCATTGACCTCAACTGAATCCCAAAAATCCACAAATATAAGGTAATTTGAAATGCTGAAAATTTACAACACTTATTAGTGTTGCTGTTCATTTTGCAACACACCTACGTCGACATGGTGGGTAGGGGGATGTCGACATCCTAGCAGTTTTCAGAATTTCAAATTTTAAATGAAGGGAATTTCCCTCCACCTCTTCACCAAAAGACACGCCTGTTCAACCACTATATAAAGGCCTTTGAAAACGAATTTTAACATGAAGAATTCTTATTTTCTCTTACTCCTTTTTCTCCAAACATTTGCAAAAGAAATCCATTGCATACTCTTTCAATCTCCTTGCAAATCGATACTGTTTCACTCCAATTCTTCACTGATTTGCAAACCACACAATATTAGAGTGTTGTACTTGAATTCACATCATTCTCTCTCCGATTTCATCCTATTCCTCAAAGAATTCAAAGATATATTGCCATTAGAGGTCTATAGGATCATTGTATAGAATCTGTATTGAAGAATGAGTGGAAGAAGAGGACGAGATAGGAGACAGGAAAGTACCATTTCAGCTGGTCAAAGCCCTGCAACGACAGATATTCCTATTCAGTCTCAATCAAATTTGGCTGATCTACATCGAAGCTTTTCTAGACATGGTGGAAAGCCGTTAACAGGCAAGGAAACCGTTATTGAAGCACAAGCCTGGATTCGATCGTGCGAAAGGATTTTCAAGGGACTAAAACTGGAAGATGATCAGATGCGATTGATAGCTTCTTGGCAGCTCCAGGAAGAGGCTTTAATTTGGTGGGAAATAGTTGCATTGGATGAGCCGGCGGATGAATTTACTTGGAGTCGTTTAAAGGAAGTGTTCGAGCAGCGATATATGACGTCTGCTGGTATCTCTAGAATGTACCAGGAATTTGTGGATTTGAAGCAAGGAAGGCTATCATTTGAGGAATACTTAAAAAAATTCAATGAATTATCTCGATTTGGTCCACAATTGGTGAATACACCGTTAAAGAAGAATGAAAAGTTTATACGGGGAACGAACAAGGAGTTTCAAGAAAGGATGACTACTCACGTTAAGGAATCGTTTTTTAAATTAATTGATATGGGTTATAGATAAGATACTATGGATAAGCAAAAAGATCCGAAGGAGAATGGAAATACAAGTAATCTGAATTGGAGGAAGAAGAAATTTGGTAAGAAACCGAGGAAAGATAAAGGAAAGAGGAATATACAGAAGAAAAAGGTGAAAGGTGTTACTTTTTCAACTACTTGGAGAAAGGCCGTTACTTGAAAAATTGTAAGAATCCCAGGAAACAAGGAATGAGAGAGCCATTTATGAAGCCAGAACAGGAATCTAGGGAATGTTTTTACTGCCACAAGCCGAGACATAGGATCATGAATTTCCCAGCACTGAAGCAAGCTCAAGCAGCGAGGGTGTATGCAATCAAAGGTTATTCTTCAAACTAAAAAGCTGATTAAGGAAAGAAATTTTATAAGGTAACCTTCTCGTTTACGAATAAATTGTTCGAATTTGTTCGACATGTGAACTACCCTTAGTTTTATTTCTCAATGTAACGACCCGATATTTTCAACCATTCGCATCCGCACATGTCGGACTTGAATTGTTCAAAATACCGCGTTGTAAATAAAATTTAGCAAATCTCAAAATATAAAGTAAATAATTAATCACAGAATCACAGACACTGAATCAGAATACTCGCAGCGGAATTTAAAAATACTTAGTGGTTCATGAAGCCACTATAAATAGTCTCAATCAAATAAAATTACATAGTCTTTAATCCAAATATAGTTTTAAATCATCAGTAGAACAATCCAAATGTCCACTAGTCTTGATTTCATAAATTTAGATAAAGAACTGGAAGGGTAGTTTGCCAGCAGCTTGAAAGTGATCTACAGAAATCCTAGCTCCGGGATGAAAACTGAACTGCAACTCAGGCTGACCCGAGCGTAAAATAAAACATAAACACTCGAGTCAGGACATACATATACTTATATAGTGTAAGCTAATTCAAGTGTACTGTAATATAGAGCAAGTAACTTAAAGGATGCTTGGGACCGCCCATCCTCTAAGGATCCGTTAAACTATTTACTATGTAGTAATATTCGCTATTATAATAATGTCTATTAATAAAATAAACTTACTTTTAAATAGCGTTAAGGCTTTACATTTTCCACCGTAACACGTAATATATTCCCATAGTCTATACAGTACCGTAATCTCCCCCGTACTAGGCGTCGTCAGAGGGCACTCCATAGGTATGGTACAAAACCAAAATCGTATAAGGCGCGCTAGGGTAGGTGACACGGCACAACTAGGCAATGCCAGGGTAGATATACCAATTACGCTTCCGGACCGATGAAAATGCACAGCACGCAGCTGCCGCCCACCTCGAACAACACTCCCAAATCAAAGGTGCGCACCAAACAATCACAAAAGCAATAGAATGGCATACGAAGAAGTGCGTCCGATCAGAGGTGCTACCTCATTAATCCGTCAATCGCTCCTGTTTTAGCCACCTTATGCCAACTCACGGGAGTCGGGTCCACGTATTTACCACAAGAAAACGTCACCACCATCCTACTTCATTCTGGAATCTCCACCGCGTACACGGTTGTTAAAGTGGGTTTCGGTATCGACAGAGAGTATGCCAGATATCTGATCCCGGTCTCTTCAACAACCAAACGTTATTATAACCCGTGGTTACAACTTTTAGAAAAAATGGTATTTATACTTTAAAAAATAAATTTCAAATACATTTCAATATCATAATATCCTTTCAAATATCATTTATTTAAACATCAGTCATTTCATTTAATATAAAATACCATTTAAATCTATTCAATTTATTTAGGAATTAATTGCCTTTCAACTCACATTTAAAGGTTAAATTCTTCTATTTAAAACCATTTAAAGTCAATTCCTTATTCTTATTTATTCATATTATATTCCAAAATTTAAGCTTTTTTTTTCCAAAGATTATTTCCATAAATTTTATTAAAAAAATCGAAATTCAGTTTCCGTAGCACTTATAAAATGCTACCTAAAGTTATAGGTTAAAACAGTCTATTTACAAAAGACGGCATTTAAGTGCTGTAATTTATTAACTTAACCATTAAGTTTTAAATCCCAAGATAAAACTTAATATCAATTATTTTACTTAACTAAAATCTCACTTTTAACAAAAATTCAGAATTTTCCAAAATAAGTTATACTCCAAAATTTTACATAAACATTCATTTATTTAACATTTGACTCATTCAAAAATCATTATAAATAAATAAAAAAAATCCTTCAAATACATTTAAACCAGAAAATTATAAACTTTCTATTTAAAAATATATTTTTTAAACATTTCAAAAAAATATTATATAAACCACGGGTCCGTATATAGTTTTCTAGCCTAGGTCAAGTGATACGGATATATATCATTTCAATCCACAATTTACAAAAACCCCGGGTTCTATCATTTCAAACCCGCAATCCCAAGTTAAATATTTAAAATTAAATAAATAAATAAATAAATGAATAAATAATTATCGTACAGGCCTATCATTTCAGCCTATAACGATCTCAAATTTACAGGGAACTTGCAGTGATGATTTAACAGTAAATAAGCATTAAATAGTATAACTGTAATAATATAAAATAAATAAACAACTGATGATGTGTCAATTAATAATGGGGTTTAACATCATACGCTTATATCACAGGCAGATAAAATTTAAATAAAAGTTTACAATTACACTTGTGATAAATTCACAGATATATAGGTATGTTTGTCTGGTGAGAAATACTCACCTGAATGCCGCAGAAAGTTTGATTTCCAATGATGGTAACACTTGGAAAAAAAAGAAAACGCACAGAAGCACGATCAAACTGATGCTGAGGCTGCGACTAGATTTATATTTTGAAAAGGGAACGAATCAAAACTAAGAAAAATTTTAACCCGAAATTCTCAAAACAAAAGGGAACGAATGGAAATAAATTCGCCCCATAGGCTCGACTACTCCACCACACGGTTAGACTACGTTCTCAAAGCTCGGTTCAAAAATTTTGCCCGTTACTTACTTTCACCCCTTTTTATTTCTACAAGTGGCGGAAACACTAATAATTTAAATCTAATTCTCGGCATCATAAAAGAATTTTATGCGCATAACGTTGATAATACATATACACTCACAATACTAATTATATGAACACTTCTTCACTAGTACAAAAACCCTCCTACAGCCGATTCTTATATTTGCTTATTCAATTATTATTATTAATTATTTTCCTTCTCTAACTACTGTTGCAACCTAGTTTGGACACTTATGACCCACACGCATACTTTCTCCTCCATTCATATTTTTTTTATTCTACTCTATTATATTTTGGGTAAAGTTTAAATTTTATTTCTAAATAAATTGGTCAAATTCACTACTGAAAATCTTGAAGGATGGCTAGATGACATAAAACCTTAATTATCAGTTTATGAAAAAATTTCAAGCAATTTTATTTGGAGGAGAGGCTGACATCAGTGGTAAAGGAGGAGGGCAGGGATATAGTGGTGAAGGAGGAGTCATAGCCTAAGGTGGTGGAGTTTTAAGCCTTTGCGTGAACAAAAAAAAAGAGAAAAAAATGGAAATAAAGAATAAGAAAGCAAAGGAGGAGGAAGGAAAAATATAAACATAGGCCATACCTGATGCTGCATGCGAGAAGAAGCAGAGATGAAATGAAAAATTATGTGAGGCTTGAATTTATAGGAGAATATTGGGTTGCTTTGTATGCAAGGAAATGGTGAATGAGATCAGGGAACAAATATATGCAGAGGTTATTGATTTTTCCAGAGGAGACTTTTTTTTCCGTGAATTAAGTGTAGATAAATGGTAAGGTAGGATAAATTTCGAAGCTAAAATGCACATTCTTTTTGATTTCTTCTCAGAGGATATTTGCGTGATTTAAGGTGAACAAAAATAGGAAGGAAATAAATTTTTAATTTAACTGCACGGTGGCTTGGATTTACATAAAGAAACAGATAGGAATATTAGGCAACATTTGTACACGTTTCTTTTTTCCTTTAAAAATTTTGAAAATAATTACGTTTATTAAACAGAAGAAACGGTAAAGTTTTGGCAAAGATTTTATGACAAATTTAAACAGATATTGAATGCGTTGATAAATTTTTGGCAATGAAATTTTTTTGATTTGAACGTGTAAAAGAAGTAAGCTGCACGATTTTCCTTTGATTTTTCAGAAATCTCGTTCTACAGGTGAGGAAATAAATTTCTTTCATTGATTGCAAACGTATCCAGTGGCAAGCGTTTTATTTTGTAAATGCATTCTTACGTGCACGAATTAGGAAGAGGAAAAACAAAATATCTAGGAAATATTTGCTCTTGCTTTAAATAAGAAGTAAATGTGACTGGGGTGGAGAAACAACAAGAATTTATTGCTGAGAATGGTAAAAGGAAATCACAGATTATATACCTATTAACCAAATGAAGTTGTACATGGATTTGAAATTTTTATAATCAGCATTGATTTATAAAGAAACGGCAAAGTTTTACTAGACAAAGATTTATACCAAATATAAAGCAAATTGAATGCGTTGATTTTTATTATTAATACGTTTTCTATATACGTTATTTATACCATTAAATATCGTACCCTCTTAAATGCGAAATTATCAGTTTATTAATATGTTATAAATTCTTAACATTTATTACTAAATTAAAAAGACAAAACTTTGGTTACATCTCTCTCTGATTCTTATTACCATTAAAAGGCGATTTATTATCCAAATGGACCAAATATTACAAATTTTTAAAGCAAGTATATAATCCATTTTTTTTATATTAAAATTCCCATTTAGAGTTATCCTTAAACAAAGTGAAACTTTCATTTATTATTTAGCATTTTGGGAATGATTTGATCAAATTAAAATATATATAAATTGGGAAGTAAATTTTACTGGAAAGAGAAAAATAAACGTAAGAAACATGGGTAAAGAGAAAAACACATATGAAATAGGCAAGCAGATAGGAGAATGGATACTGCGCATGACTAAGATTTAGGAGAAAATTGTTTTTTTGAAAAATGAAAGAAATAAATTTTGTTGAATGGAAAAAAAAAATCTATGAAAATCAAAATTTTAAAGTAATGCGTTGAATTTAAAGGCAACATACTTGATTTGAACGCTAGAATATTCCTTCCCTCTAAAAACACATGCCACTGATAAATTTACTCATTTACACTAAGGTCATATTTTTAAGAATGTGCACCATAGCCATAATATTTTATGTCCAAAATATACCGAAATAACGGATTAAAATTCTATACGTTTTCTTATATATATATATACGGTATTTATTCCCTAAATTTACGCGCCCTTTAAACGCGTAATTATCCAGTTCATTTATACACTATAAAAATTTAAAATTTACTACTTAAATGGAATAAAATTTGTTTACATTTTTTCTTCTGATCTATTTACCATTGACAAAGAAATGTATTATTCAAAATATTACTTAACTTTAAAAGGTAGATAATCCATTTTATAGCTAAGGTAAAAATTATTGTGTTGTTTTAACAGTTCAGAAAAATAGAAAATTGGCGAACGTTTATAAAATTGAACAAAGAAAAGTGTTGATTCTTAGAGTAAAGAAACGAAAAAGAATATTTGATTTGAACGTTATTGAAAAATCAATGGGTTTTATTTATTAAATAAGTGGAGTCAACGGAAAGAAAATTTATTCATTTCCCACTTAAAATGCATGTATACTGATTTATTTGATTATTTATATCCAAGGTAATAAATTTAGACGCGTGAAAAACCGATGCAAAACACGCGCCCAGTTTCATAATAAAAGTGACGCTTTTTAAATTTACGCGTTCTCTTATGTAGTAAATATACGTTAAAAATATTCCATCAATAATACGCATTTTAAACGCGTAATTAAATAGTTTATTTATACACTAATTTTTTTTTCAAAATCTTATTTCTTAATCAAAACTTGATTTTGCTAGAAATTAAGTTATTTACCATCTTTGACAAAAAAACCAAATTCCCAATTAAAGTTAATTCTTAACCACGTCAAAATTTCAGAGATCTTATTATTTAATTAAAAATTTGGTCAATTATTTTTTTTATAATCACTTTTAAATTTAGATTTTTATAAAATAAACCCCAAAGTTTTAAAAATACTTGTTAAAAATTTGGGTTGTTACACTCTCCTCCACTCAGAACTTTTCGTCCTCGAAAAGGAAGAAGGTAGGGGAATAGAAACAACCTGAAGAAAACTAAATTGAAACTTAAATTAGAATCATTAATCTAAATAATAAAAATTCAATTTTAAATTAATAATTGATTTCATCTATTTATACTTAAAATTTTAACATTTATTTATTTACATATTTACTTGTACAATATCCCTATACTTATAAAATCATTTTTTTTAATCCAAATTTTACACAAGGTATTATAACATTCTAATTTAAAAATGTTTAATTTTAATCCAAATTTGAAATGGTAATTTAACTTAATTGTTAAAGTAAATTTGCCATTTCCCAAAATAAACTAAATTCCCCATTTAGTTTCTTCTTTTTTCCAAACTATAATTAAATTTATTTCTCTCAATATATTTTTCTCATCTATGTCAAATATGTTTACACTTATTACAACCGTTTAAATTTATTCTTAGTTCCTTAACATCATTTTATATTGAAAATTATTCCATTACCCTTTTATTTTATTTACCTCTGTAAATCTTTTCATAAATAGAATTTAAGTGTATAACATTTATTATAACCACTCAAATTTTATTTATAAATCTTTTTATATTGTATATTATCCAATTACATTGTTAACTTCTGAAAATCAAAGTAAGTTATATTGAAATGAAATTGATTATTATACAAATAAAACATTCAAATTCAATTATCTCAAGTTGGAATTATTTATTCAAAAATTTGATTTTTTTTTAAAATTGAAATTATTCCTCAAGATAAAATTTAATAATTAAATTTCTAATTCCCTTCAACCCATTTAGAGATAAATAAATATATGTACATAATATGTCAAATCAAATTTAAATCATATATATCTATATATTATAAATCAAATCATATTTAGAGATTCAAATCAATTAAATTCTTAAGGTAACACTGTAGCAAGACTACAGAATGGTCTTTTCAGTTCGAAACTCGAAAATGAATGTCGATGATGTTGCTGTCATCACCGAAATTATTTCCTAGCGACAAGGAGAAGAGCACTGATTTTTAAACCTTAAAAATTCTTTGGAAACAAATTTTTATTCGAAAAGAATTTAAATAATATCTCCCTTTAAAATTTTAAACACAAGGTTTGAAACCATCGAAAATTGAATTCTCAAGTTTTGGTTTTAAATTCATTTATGTTTCCAAATTAATTTATAACCATTTGTTTATATTCAATTATTTATATTAGACAAAACACATGGTCCATAAAACCATAAATAAAATCAAAACTATTATCTCTTGATAACTAGTTAAATTAATTATAAAATTCTGAAAATTATACTTATATATAATATTAGATTTTTCCCAAATACAGGAATAAATTTTTCAAACAAGGATAGAGATTCAAATTTGATGGATTCAAATCAAAGAGAATTTTGATTTAAAGATAAATTGGAATCAGAAGATCCGATGATTAAATAACAGAACAAGGAACTAGATAAGTTTATATAAATCGCGGGCAACCTTAACCTGGTCAACCGTGACTTAAAGAGTCAGATCGAATGTAGATTTACCATTCGATCTGAAGAGATAGAGTTCGGAATAACCAAAGATACTAGCATCTAAACCGAGGTTAAATATAAATCTCTGGTGAATCAATGCTAATTGTAAAGGAGTTTCACCCCTTTATTAGAATATTGGCGAAACCGCCAATTCACTGTAAGGATCATCCGAAATGGAGTTATGGGATACTCCAGAAATCGAAAGAAGATGAATAGTGAGGGACATGAATGAACTTTGGAACCGCAGAGAATGTTCCAAAATTCAAAGGAAGAGATTCAAGCTCAAATGAAAGTGATTCTGTAAATCAAATTTACCATACATTCTAAGTTTTGCCTAGAGCCAAAGCTCTGATACCAAATGTAACGACCCGATATTTTCAACCATTCGCATCCACACATGTAGGACTTGAATTGTTCAAAATACCGCGTTGTAAATAAAATTTGGCAAATCTCAAAATATACAGTAAATAATTAATCACAGAATCACAGACACAGAATCAGAATACTCGCAACGGAATTTAAAAATACTTAGTGGTTCATGAAGCCACTATAAATAGTCTCAATCAAATAAAAATTACATAGTCTTTAATCCAAATATAATTTTAAATCATCAGTAGAACAATCCAAATGTCCACGAGTCTTGATTTCATAAATTTAGATAAAGAACTGGAAGGGAAGTTTGCCAGCAGCTTGAAAGTGATCTACAGAAATCCTAGCTCCGGGATGAAAACTGAACTGCAACTCAGGCTGACCCGAGCGTAAAATAAAACATAAACACTCGAGTCAGGACATACATACTTATATAGTGTAAGCTAATTCAAGTGTACTGTAATATAGAGCAAGTAACTTAAAGGATGCTTGGGACCGTCCATCCTCTAAGGATCCGTTAAACTATTTACTATGTATTAATATTCGCTATTACAATAATGTCTATTAGTAAAATAAACTTACTTTTAAATAGCATTAAGGCTTTACATTTTCCACCTTAACACGTAATATATTCTCATAGTCTATACAGTACTGTAATCTCCCCCGTACTGGGCGTCGTCAGAGGGCACTCCATAGGTATGGTACAAAACCAAAATCGTATAAGGCGCGCTAGGGTAGGTGACACGGCACAACTAGGCAATGCCAGGGTAGATATACCAATTACGCTTCCGGACCGATGGAAACGCGCAGCGCGCAGCTGCCGTCCACCTCGAACAACACTCCCAAATCAAAGGTGCGCACCAAACAATCACAAAAGCAATAGAATGGCATACGAAGAAGTGCGTCCGATCAGAGGTGCTACCTCATTAATCCGTCAATCGCTCCTGTTTTAGCCACCTTATGCCAACTCACGGGAGTCGGGTCCACGTATTTACCTCAAGAAAACGTCACCACCATCCTACTTCATTCTGGAATCTCCACCGCGTATACGGTTGTTAAAGTGGTTTTCGGTATCGACAGAGAGTATGCCAGATACCCGATCTCGGTCTCTTTAACAACCAAACGTTATTATAACCCGTGGTTACAACTTTTAGAAAAAATGGTATTTATACTTTAAAAAATAAATTTCAAATACATTTCAATATCATAATATCCTTTCAAACATCATTTATTTAAACATCAGTCATTTCATTTAATATAAAATACCATTTAAATCTATTCAATTTATTTAGGAATTAATTGCCTTTCAACTCACATTTAAAAGTTAAATTCTTCCATTTAAAACCATTTAAAGTCAATTCCTTATTCTTATTTATTCATATTATATTCTAAAATTTAAGCTTTTTTTTCCAAAGATTATTTCCATAAATTTTATTAAAACAATCAAAATTCAGTTTTCGTAGCACTGATAAAATGCTACCTAAAGTTATAGGTTAAAACAGTCTATTTACAAAAGACAGCATTTAAGTGCTGTAATTTATTAACTTAACCATTAAGTTTTAAATTCCCAAAATAAAACTTAATATCAATTATTTTACTTAACTAAAATCTCACTTTTAACAAAAATTCAGAATTTTCCAAAATAAGTTATACTCCAAAATTTTACATAAACATTCATTTATTTAACATTTGTCTCATTCAAAAATCATTATAAAAAAATAAAAAAAATCCTTCAAATACATTTAAACCAGAAAATTATAAACTTTCTATTTAAAAATATTTTTTTAAAACATTTCAAAAAAAATATTATATAAACCACGGGTCTGTATATAGTTTTCTAGCCTAGGTCAAGTGATACGGATATATATCATTTCAATCCGCAATTTACAAAAACCCTGGGTTCTATCATTTCAAACCCGCAATCCCAAGTTAAATATTTAAAATTAAACAATTAAATAAATAAATGAATAAATAATTATCGTACAGGCCTATCATTTCAGCCTATAACGATCTCAAATTTACAGGGAACTTGCAGTGATGATTTAACAGTAAATAAGCATTAAATAGTATAACTGTAATAATATAAAATAAATAAACAACTGATGATGTGTCAATTAATAATGGGGTTTAACATCATACGCTTATATCACAGGCAGATAAAATTTAAATAAAAGTTTACAATTACACTTGTGATAAATTCACAAATATATAGGTATGTTTGTCTGGTGAGAAATACTCACCTGAATGCTGCAGAAAGTTTGATTTCCAACGATGGTAACACTTGGAAAAAAAGAAAACACACAGAAGCACGATCAAACTGATGCAGAGGCTGCGACCAGATTTATATTTTGAAAAGGGAACGAATCAAAAATAAGAAAAATTTTAACCCGAAATTCTCAAAACAAAAGGGAACGAATGGAAATAAATTCGCCCCATAGGCTCGACTACTCCACCACACGGTTAGACTACGTTCTCAAAGCTCGGTTCAAAAATTTTGCCCGTTACTTACTTTCACCCCTTTTTATTTCTACAAGTGGCGGAAACACTAATAATTTAAATCTAATTCTCGGCATCATAAAAGAATTTTATGCGCATAACGTTGATAATACATATACACTCACAATACTAATTATATGAACACTTCTTCACTAGTACAAAAACCCTCCTACAGCCGATTCTTATATTTTCTTATTCAATTATTATTATTAATTATTTTCCTTCTCTAACTACTGTTGCAACCTAGTTTGGACACTTATGACCCACACGCATACTTTCTCCTCCATTCATATTTTTTTATTCTACTCTATTATATTTTGGGTAAAGTTTAAATTTTATTTCTAAAATAAATTGGTCAAATTCACTACTGAAAATCTTGAAGGATGGCTAGATGACATAAAACCTTAGTTATCAGTTTATGAAAAAATTTCATGCAATTTTATTTGGAGGAGAGGCTGACATCAGTGGTAAAGGAGGAGGGCAGGGATATAGTGGTGAAGGAGAAGTCATAGCCTAAGGTGGTGGAGTTTTAAGCCTTTGCATGAACAAAAAAAAGAGAAAAAAATGGAAATAAAGAAGAAGAAAGCAAAGGAGGAAGAAGGAAAAATATAAACACAGGCCATACCTGATGCTGCATGCGAGAAGAAGCTGAGATGAGATGAAAAATTATGCGAGGCTTGAATTTATAGAAGACTATTGGGTTGCTTTGCATGCAAGGAAATGGTGAATGAGATCAGGGAACAAATATATGCAGAGGTTATTGATTTTTCCAGAGGAGATTTTTTTTCCGTGAATTATGTGTAGATAAATGGTAAGGTAGGATAAATTTCGAAGCTAAAATGCACATTCTTTTTGATTTCTTCTCAGAGGATATTTGCGTGATTTAAGGTGAACAAAAATAGGAAGGAAGTAAAATTTTAAATTAACTGCACGGTGGCTTGGATTTACACAAAGAAACAGACAGGAATATTAGGCAACATTTGTACACGTTTTTTTCTCCTTTAAAATTTTTGAAAATAATTACGTTTATTTAAAAGAAGAAACGGTAAAGTTTTGGCAAATATTTTACGACAAATTTAAACAGATATTGAATGCGTTGATAAATTTTTGGCAAAGATAAAATTTTGATTTGAACGTGTAAAAGAAGGAAGCTGCACGATTTTCCTTTGATTTTTCATAAATCTCGTTCTACAGGTGAGGAAATAAATTTCTTTCATTGATTGCAAACGTATCCAGTGGCAAGCGTTTTATTTTGTAAATGCATTCTTACGTGCACGAATTTAGGAAGAGGAAAAACAAAATATCTAGGAAATATTTGCTCTTGCTTTAAATAAGAAGTAAATGTGACTGGGGTGGAGAAACAGCAAGAATTTATTGTTGAGAATGGTAAAAGGAAATCACAAATTATATACCTATTAACCAAATGAAGTTGTACATGGATTTGAAATTTTTATAATCAGCATTGATTTATAAAGAAACGGCAAAGTTTTACTAGACAAAGATTTATACCAAATTTAAAGCAAATTGAATGCGTTGATTTTTATTATTAATACGTTTTCCTATATACGTTATTTATACCATTAAATATCGTACCCTCTTAAATGCGAAATTATCAGTTTATTAATATGCTATAAATTCTTAACATTTATTACTAAATTAAAAAGACAAAACTTTGGTTACATCTCTCTCTGATTCTTATTACCATTAAAAGGCGATTTATTATCCAAATGGACCAAATATTACAAATTTTTAAAGCACGTATATAATCCATTTTTTTTATATTAAAATTCCCATTTAGAGTTATCCTTAAACAAAGTGAAACTTTCATTTATTATTTAGCATTTTGGAAATGATTTGATCAAATTAAAATATATATAAATTGGGAAGTAAATTTTACTGGAAAGAGAAAAATAAACCTAAGAAATATGGGTAAAGAGAAAAACACATATGAAATAGGCAAGCAGATAGGAGAATGGATACTGCGCATGACTAAGATTTAGGAGAAAATTGTTTTTTTGAAAAATGAAAGAAATAAATTTTGTTGAATGGAAAAAAAAAATCTATGGAAATCAAATTTTTAAAGTAATGCGTTGAATTTAGAGGCAACATACTTGATTTGAATGCTAGAATATTCCTTCCCTCTAAAAACACATGCCACTGATAAATTTACTCATTTACACTAAGGTCATATTGTTAAGACTGTGTACCATAGCCATAATATTTTATGCCCAAAATATACCAAATAACGGATTAAAATTCTATACGTTTTCTTATATATATAAACGGTATTTATTCCCTAAATTTACGCGCCCTTTAAACGCGTAATTATCCAGTTCATTTATACACTATAAAAATTTAAAATTTACTACTTAAATGGAATAAAATTTGTTTACATTTTTTCTTCTGATCTATTTACCATTGACAAAGAAATGTATTATTCAAAGTATTACTTAACTTTAAAAGGTAGATAATCCATTTTATAGCTAAGGTAAAAATTATTGTGTTGTTTTAACAGTTCAGAAAAATAGAAAATTGGCGAACGTTTATAAAATTGAATAAAGAAAAGTGTTGATTCTTAGAGTAAAGAAACGGAAAAGAATATTTGATTTGAACGTTATTGAAAAATCAATGGGTTTTATTTATTAAATAAGTGGAGTCAACGGAAAGAAAATTTATTCATTTCCCACTTAAAATGCATGTATACTGATTTATTTGATTATTTATATCCAAGGTAATAAATTTAGACGCGTGAAAAACCGATGCAAAACGCGCGCCCAGTTTCATAATAAAAGTGACGCTTTTTAAATTTACGCGTTCTCTTATGTAGTAAATATACGTTAAAAATATTCCATCAATGATACGCATTTTAAACGCGTAATTAAATAGTTTATTTATACACTAAATTTTTGTTTCAAATCTTATTTCTTAATCAAAACTTGATTTTGCTAGAAATTAAGTTATTTACCATCTTTGACAAAAAACCCAAATTCCCAATTAAAGTTAATTCTTAACCACGTCAAAATTTCAGAGATCTTATTATTTAATTAAAAATTTGGTCAATTGTTTTTTTTATATAATCACTTTAAAATTTAGATTTTTATATAATAAACCCCAAAGTTTTAAAAATACAAGTGAAAAATACTTGTTAAAAATTTGGGTTGTTACACTCAACAAATCGTAAATGAGTTAAATCTTGAATCTGAAATCGTAATCGAATCTATTTTTGTCTATTTCGTTGGGTTTCGATATATTCTACGAATGGTTAGTTATCCCTTCGAACTAACAATACTCCTGTATACTTCGTAGATCAGATAACCCAATTGTTTCGTAGTTGATTGAGTTTGTTCTCATATCTATTGTTGATATTCTGATTTGGTAAGCCAAATGAAGAATAAACATTTGGTTTGATCTGAAAAAAATATTTCTCTATCTTTGTCATCTCCTTGGCAAATTTCGGGGATGAAATTTATTAAGGGGGAATCTGTAACGATCCCGATTTAAAGACGAATTTAATTTGTAATTTAATTTAAATTTTGGGTTAAATTGTGGATCTGTTTGAATTTTTCAAATTAATAAGGTATATATACTTATTTGTTTTAGAATTTGGATTTGAAACTCAATAAATATTTTCAGTTGAATTGGGTTATAAAATAAAATTTCGATTTGGAAATTCAAAATGTATTCAAAATGGATTTTCTTTAAAAGGTTATAAAATGTTTAAAATAAAAACTACCTTTCAATATTAAATATAAGTGTAAAATATAAAAATAAAATATATGTTATAAACTTAATGTTTGATAGTTAAACTATAAATAGAAATAAAAATTCACGGATTTATGTTAATACTAAAATTTATATGGTCATATGGCAACATAAAATCAAACTATAAAATAATAACAAATGAAATACATCAAGAATTATATGTGAGTTATATGAAGCAAAAAGGCAAAGCAAAAAAACAAACAAATACGTACATATAAAGGACAAGAAGATAGATAAAAATGTACATGTATAAAGAACAAAAAAAAGAAAAAAATATCTATGTAATAAAGCTTACAAAAGAAGATAATGAAACAGAAGAAAATATTTGCAAAACAACAAAACTGCATATATAAAATCAAATGGATTGTATGGAAACAAAATAGGACACATGCATTTAATAACATCTTCTCAAGCACACCATATATATCATCTCAGCCGAAATAAGAAAAGAAAAAAAATCTTTAGTCAAATAAAAGAAAAAATCTTGTTTAGTCAACAAAAGAGGCAAGGAAAAAAATCTGACCCCAAAGATGAACTCATACCAGTTAAAGCCTTCACTTATACACACTGTTTTCTCTATATCTATATCTTCCTATACTTGCTGTTCATAGGGAAGAAATTAAGCAAACCAGAGAAAAAATAAGAAGCATCATTCAACTCAAAAGAAAGCAAAACAGGATTCAAAGAAAAAAAAATCAATCTGCAGTTTTCAACAACAAAGTGTTCTCTGTCATCTTCTCAAAACAGTGAGCAAACCCCTTCTTTTTGATCCCAAACTTGAATATCCTGATTTCCGTGCTTGCTACTTGAAGTTTTTTTCATGATAACTGTTTATGTAGTTGTTAAGTTATGCTTACATGTATATGTACATGAGAATGACTGTGCATGTCATTGTTTTGATCCTCTATTTGAATTGCAAGCATGGTCATCTAATACAAATTCATCTCTCCTCTATTGATTTCTCATAGACTTATAATTTTAAACAAATTATGTTTGATTTAAACTTAAAATTATAAACCTGGAATTTGTTTGAAGCTGAATAGTGTAACATGGATTCCGCATATCAATTTCACAGTAAAAAAAAGAAAATTTTATGTTAAATTCGAATATTCATATTTGTTGATTTGATTTTATATCTTGAATAAACATTCGAAAACAATATTTTTAAAACAAATATGATGATTTTTAGCTACGTGTGTAAGGTGCAATTCGGAGATGAACCAGAAACGCATTTTTTATCAATTTCTGATGATTAAACAAATCCTGGATGTTGAAATTTGTTTTGAAGCAAGCTTGATGATCTACGAAGATGGGAAAAATGTCAAAAAAAATTTCTATTGCGTGAATTAAGAGGACGAGGTCAATTTAGGGTTTTGTGAGGTGTTTTGGTGGTCAATGTTCTCGGGTAATGGCGAAATGTTGGATGGATCGGAGGCGATCGCATGTGTAGGGAATGTTGCTGGAGGTCGTGTCGAAGATCGGGGTCGGTTGGCATGAGCTCCGGTGGAATAGATCGCCGTTGGCGAAGAATTTTAGCTCTGGGCCAGTTCCAGTTTTGGGGGTCGAACGACTCAATTTTGGTTTCCGACGAAACATTGGGTTTTGGGTGTTCGCGATGCTTGGGGATGTCGTCGATGACGTGTTGATGGCCTCGACGTTGATCAGTGTTGGTCAACGTGCTTGTGCACGTATATGTGCAAACGTTGTATCAGGTGGTTTTCGTGTTTGGGAAGGAAGAAGGTCCAACTCGAAGTGTGCCTCGGGAAATTTACGTGTTCACTCGAGTTTTAACTCGAAGTAAGATTTTGATGCAAGACTAAAGTACGTAGAAAAATTTTTAAATTGAAAATTTTGGGGCACTCGGGTTAATTTTTGGAAGAACTCGAAGTAAGACTCGAGTTTGTCAGGGTTTAGCTCGGGGGGGACTCGGGTTGGCTGAAAGTTTTATGTTTTCCAGTATTAACAACTTTAACAAAGTAGTTAAATAAATTTCTAAAATTATTTCTTCTCTAAATGATGATTTTATTATTAAGATAGAAAGTATAAATGTAAGATTTAAAAAAAAAGATTTAAAAAAAAGACACATAAGTTTTAAAATTATATTTTTAACAAGTTGTTTAAAATAAAACTTAATAAGTGATTTAGGAAAAAAACAAATCAATTGTTCTAAATTTTTAATTTAAAAGTAAGTAATTTATATTGTTAATGATAATCAAGTAATTAATAATTTATGATTAAGATTAATAATTATGAATAATTATTATAAAGGGTAATTAAGAATGGATAATTAATTTAAAATTGTAATTAATTAAGTGACTAGAGATTAGTCGATTTGAAATTAAAGATTTGATTAATTCACAATTAAGGGTTAATTTATTTGTAATTAAGAATTGTAAATTAGATAATTAAAATTAATTAATTTATCATTTACAATAGTTAATCATTGATTTAAATAAATCAACAAAAATAGTTATGTGGTTAATTCTTTTAAATCACCTTCACCTTAAATTGAAGATGATTGACTATCATCAGATGTTGTGTACTACATTGATATTTCTGTTTGTGATTGTAATACTATGTGATGTGGATTGTCTTATGCTGAACTGTGATTTGTGATTCGTTTCTGTATGTATGTGAAAAACCCCTTTGCCCGTAAAACGACATTTGAATTTCGATGCGACAGGGAGACGGATTCGTATCCGAAACCCACATCGAATTGTGATGATGAATCTTTGTGATTAATAAATTTACTTTATCTATGAATCTGTGAATGAAGATAAGCGTTATGGGTTATAACGCTTATCGATATATCTGTGATGATTGATGTTGTGCACTATTGTGTAAAACCCCTGGACTACACTATACACACACAATATGGATTGTACGTGGAAATCGGTTAAGTCACAGATATTTGAATTTTTAAAATAGTTTTGAATTTGAATTTGAATTTTAAATTCAAATAGTTTTGGAAATGGAATTGAATTAAATATAAAGAGCTTTTGAAAAGGGATTTCAAAGATAAAAGTTATTCTCAATTACTTAGTTGAGATTTGAAATTTGAATAATTCGATTTAAATTGGAATTCAATATCTGGAATTGAATTCTAGATTTGGTATTTATGATTTAAAAACGGTATACAAGTTTATATGGGTTTTAACCCATTTTTTAAAGTGTTGTTTTGGGAATTTGAATTAACCCCAAAGATGTTAACTTGTATAAATAAAATCGAATTTTCCGAAATGAAAACAGTTTGTGAATTGAAATAGTTTTCCAAATTATGGGTGAATCTTTGAGAACGAGTTTTGAAAGCTATAAGCTAAATCTTTGATTTAAAGATTTAAATGAATTAATCCAATTGAAATGGAAGTTGTTTTGAAATCCGTGAATGGATCTTTGTGAAACTGGGTGAACTTTGTGAAATGAATCTTTTTGTTTAAAAGATTTGAAATGGTAATTGGTTTAAACCATTTGAAAGAAAGTTGGAATTATTAAGTTGTGACTTAATTGAAATCCCATATCCATATGTTTTTAAATATTGCGCTCATTATTCGGTTTAGCCGGAAGAGGACCTTTGTGTCATATAACCCATTTCGAATAATGATACGTCATTATGGATAGCATTTGAAGACCGGTGGTGAAGGCCGGGTATTTGTGAGAATGATAGGATGACCTATCGATTGTCTCTGCACTGAGTAGATACGGTATAGAGATTTCCTAAGTGACGGGAAGTCCGATCGGGATTGTGAATACTCGGATTGCAAGGGCTTCTTAGGAAGTGCCTTCGTTTTGTTCGAACCCGGAACAGACTCGTATGGTTGTATGTCTGACATTACACTTTGAGATATAAAGCAGATTTCTTTCAAATACATATCTGTTGGTGGCAGAGAATTTATTCTCTTAGCTTAACACCCTTCTCTATGACGTACAAGCTCAGAGGTTATGTAATTGAAGGTTATCAGCAATATACTCCCAATTTGGTAGTGTGGCATGCTAAGTGTTGCTGTGTGTTGATGATCATTGGTTGATCATTTGTTGATCAAAGCATGGCTTTCGTGTAAAGCGTAGCTTTGTGGATGAAACCTCATCGAGCCTCACAAACCGGTAATGGTCGAAACAGGAAAGATGCGATAAGGTTTCAGGGGTAGCTCTCCTAAGGTGTGACCATTCCTTCTGGAAAAGGGTAGTATCATAGTATGGAGCCCAGATACTAACTCATGTGGGCACTGTAGTATACTTATTACTGTGTGATGTTGTTGGTATAGAGGATCCTCGTATAAAGGTCCCAAAGGATCGGGGGTGGCATATCTTTAGGTATTACTCCCGGGCAGGGAGGAAACCGACCTTGTGTTGGCAGAGAACTGGGTAAGTTCTCGAGGCGTCCCTCCAGAGGCGTTCCCATGTAGCAATAGGAAGTTCCTTAGCCTAACCATTTGTTGGAAGCCAAACAAAACAATACGAGCCTTGTACGGTTTTAGTTGTAGAACCTGCCATTTAAAATGGTAGCTATAGCAGGCATAATATAATGGTACCTATGCTGGCTAAGATTAATATTATACTTTCGAAATGTTTTCCACTATGCACTCATAATAATAATATCCAAATGTTTTTTGCGTAGTAAGCATGTTTGACTATCATAAGGAGAAATCTCCTCCATGTGTGCGATTGCATTGTGTGTGTGCGCCGGAAGGCCTTATGGTAGTTTCATTTTCCAAAAAGCGTTGCGGATTTTCAAAAATATAAATCCTTGTGTTTATTTTGAAGACCAAATGCTTTGTTTACTCACACCAGTCCCATGACTGACTCAGAGTTTATTGTTCCTTTCCTAAACTCTGGGTGCCCACAATTTTCCACACGGGCAGTCTAAAGTTGGGTTTTTCAGATAGTCAGGTTTAGTAGATTATCTGGAGCTAGTTCAGTCCTTGGTGTACGAGACTTGCTTGTCTAGGTGAAACCGTGATGGTGAATCGAGCTTGAAGTTTTGGAGCTCTAGCTTTGGAGCTTTTGGATCAGAGTTGCAGTATTGGATTCTGTGGAGACTTATCTCATATTGTATCGTGTTCCGCTGTACTCTGTGTTGTATATTCTCTGATGTTGATGATTATCATTGTACCAAATTGATGTATTGGATATTGTATTCATGTTGTATCAGTGATATCATCTTCTATTTCCACTGTGTTATTTATCATCTAATGGTGTTGCAAGCTCCGGCGATACGAATTTGATGTTGTTTGTCGGACATCGAGTTTGGGTCATGACAAGTGTATACACAAGTATGTACATCTATTGACTATAAGCATTATTAATAAAATAATTTTCATATACATACACCTAACTTAGATAAACTGAGGCCAGATATACCAATCGTGCACTGCCTTTCGAGCTTACATGAGAAGAGTATAGAGCATGGCGAGTGTACACACTTGCGTGTGAACACATGACTCTTGGTGTTAATAAAAATATATACATACATATATATATATATATATAAACATATATATTGTTTGTTTGTTTTTTTCATATATATACATATATATTCTTTTTGAAGAGTGAGTTTTGTAAAATCATCTTAGCACTATTTAACTTAGAAGATAAAAAATGTTATACCCTTTTCTTTAAATCCACCGCTTTATTAAACAAAGATTTTCAATTAGGATATACTTCATAATTATCACCATGAATCTTCCTATACTAGATAAATCATTGTTACTTGTAATCAAACTTTATTTTTATTTTTGTTGAGACAAATAAAATTTCAAAAATTTCAATTTAATAACCAAAACCTATCCTATAGTGTTTTTTTCAAAAGTGTAACACCCCAGATTTTTGATAGCATTATTTAAGAGATTTAGTTAGATAAACTAAATAAAATAATGTGTTGATGAGGGGATTGAGATTTGATTTAATTAAGGTAGTCATGTCGTTTTAAACTAATAAACTTTATAAAGGGTTAAAATGAATTAGAGGAGGGGTATTATGGAAAAGAAGCCATTCCTATATTGTCTTCCTTAGGCCATGTATTCCAAACACACGGTCATTATCATTTTCAAAATTTAAAAGCTTGGCTTGCCACCATTAACAAAGGAAGAAGAAGAGAAAATAAAAAAGAAGCTTAAGGAAACCAAATTCAAACCAAACTCATTCAAATCTCAAGCTCCTTAATCAATATTGCAAAGGTGAATAATGTTTACATCTCTAAATTTTTAACGTTTCGGTTTTAAGGTTAATTCCGAATGATTTTGCAAATGTTTGCCATGTTTTCGAATAAAAAAAGATTATATATACGTGTTGATGATTTATGTATGTTCATATAGATTTTATGACATGTTTTAAGATGAAAACCCTATTAAATGACATCTGATAGCCTTTGGAATTTTTATGATGATCTAAAAAGTTATTATAGAGATAGGTTTCAATTTTTAGAATTTTTAGAATTTTCGTGGATTTGTGATAATTTTCTAAAGAAGAAAAGGTTAATTTGGATTATAAAAATTATTTACAGGTAAAATAATGTTGTTTGGATCTGAAATTTTTATATGTTGAAGAGAACATATTAATTTACTTTCTGGAATTTTTCCAAAAATTATCGAGGTGTTTTGATGGTTATATAAAATTGTTTAAGGTGTGAGACGTAAATGTTTTATATAATTATAAAGGAGAAATGAGCATTTAAAATTATTCAAATTTCCAAATATGGAAGGCCGACGGCAATTTTCGAATATAAAATTCTGGCAAGCAATTAGATTTAGACAAACAATGCAGGTGGGGTATAAAAGAACTATTTTAAATGGTATTTTCACTATTTCAACTCTTTCGGCAAGAGCTTCCGTCTTAATTCAAGATCTTCCCACAAAGTTGAAAAGTATCAAACCTTTCAGTGGGTCAAATACCAATGCACATGGTATCGGCAACTGGTACGTAGTGAATTAGACAAAGTCGAAAGGTTTAGAGACAAAAGGTTATAGCTTTTGAAAGAGATAAAGTTTTGTTTTGGTTTAAAGAAAATACGCCTGCTAGCTTTCGAAAAAAGAACTTTCGAAATTGTCAAAAGGTTTCATTTTGTTTGCTTTCTTGTTTTAAATGAAACCTTCCGACAAGGTCGAAAGGTATAGCTTTCGATAAGGTCGAAAGCATATTTGTCGCTTCCTAACCTTTCGACAAAGATGGAGGCAAATGTTATCTTTTGTTTTCTAAAACTTGCCACCCTCTCTATTGATTTCGAAGGGTTGGTTCCAACACAAACACTTTATTGTTTTCAAATGGTTTCGAAAGATTTTATAAAGGTTTCCAATGTTTTTATTATTCCTTTGCATGACCCAAATGTTTTAAGTCGAAACATTTTAAAGGTTTTAAAGTATTTAACTTTGAATGGGTTCAAAAGGTTTCCACTGTTTTTAAATTAAACCCAATGTCTTCGAAAGATTTTGAGTTCAATGCTTTCGAAAGGTTTATTATATAGAGGAGGTACCCCAGGCTTTCGACAGAGTTGAAAGGTGAAACCTTTCGGCTAGGTTGAAAAGAAACTTTCCGACAAGGTCGAAAGGTAGTGCTTTCGGCAAGGTCGTAAGGATTGTTTTGTAATGTTTTCAAAAGGCTAAGGTTTAAAGGATTTATAAGGCAGATGTCATATGTTTTAATAGCCAAAAAATTTAAATTAAAAATAACTGCAAGCGCACAACGTACAATTCTAGTACATGGTGAGTACGGATTGATCCAAAGGGAATTATATTGATTTTAAAATTCTATTCAATCAAATTAACCAGATTTGAAGTTACATTAACCTAAAAAAATGTAAAAACTAACAAAAGCTAAAATAGATTAAAAATATATGAGAGTTTGAAGGCAATTTAGAGGCAGATCCTTTTTAATGATCGCATAAATTAACAAAATGAAATTATAATCTCTCTTTTGGTTATTAGTGAATTTAGTTGACATGTTTATCATAGGTATGACCTATTTGTGCTATTAATTAGCCAATATAAACCATTAAAATTCAATATACCCACTAAACTACTTTTTAATTCTCATGAAAATGACAATGAACTTGAAAATAAAATTCATTCTATGCATGATCTAATAACTATGGATTAGAAATATAGACCATCAAATTTGGAGTTTAAAATCCACTTCATTACCATAATCATATGTGGATGAAGAGGAAATTTTTGTTTGTTCAAGCATAGCCTATTTGGTGTCAACAACATAGGCTATCAAATTCATAGCAAAAACAACAAAATTTAACCTACTCAAACGTTTCTATTAAGCAAAAAGGGAACAAAATTTATCAAAATGTTGAATCTACATGATTAAGAGAGCTTCATTAGCCCTAAATTGAAGAGGTTTAGCCTCTCATATTTATCATCATTTCAACAAATGTAGAGTTCATCATGAAACAAAAACAAGAAGAAAATGCAAGCTAATTAAAAGAGAGCTAATTAACATAAAATAAAAGCTAATCTACTTGCATAAATAAAAAGATCTACACCACTAACATGAAAGAAAAAAGCAAGTAAAAAAAATGAATTAAAATTTCATAAAAAGAAAATTACATAAAGGAAAATGGTTAAGTAGCCATGAAATAGAAAATGAGAGCTTACAATTTATTTTTAAGCCTAAAACTAAACTAACTAAAGAGGAGTCTAGAAGCTTAATTACATGAACATTTGGAGTATTTATACATGTTCTGAAACCCTAATCATATTTTTGGGAACTACCCAAATTGCCCTTGAGAAAGTGTGGCCACCAAGTTATCATTAGTCTCTAATTAATCCACCATCAAGTATGCATGTAGCTTTAACCTCCACTAACTTGTGCATTAGCTCCTAATTATAGATTAAGGAAAGTGGGTAGGGGTTGACCCCCATGATACATGAGTTGAATTATTTCGATCTTCATTCCTTTGTTTTCGTCCTTGTACATGCATGAATACATGAAGCCTCTTGTAATTTCTATACAGTTTTCCTACAAATAAAAATATGATGTGCAAATAAATATTCTCAAATTAATATATGCACAAAAATGACCATTTTTCCCCTACATGAAGATGAATAAATAACGATCTGACGACATTTGAAATTTTGGTTTAAACATGTTAAAATACCATATATGCTCATTTATTTAATTTAATTCGATTAAATATGGAAGTAAAAATATCCGCATTTACGTGCACATCAAATACCCTCACACACATCTTTTTATTCATCCTCGGATAAACTAAAAACTAAGATAAATCTGTTTTCGTAGGGTGCACGGTTACATTGAGCATATGCAACAAGCCGTTAAACCTCTGGGTGCCCCTTGTAGGACGAGTGTGGCCTCGTGAGGGTTTTTAGTGGATACTACCCACAAAATCCAAATGCAAAATAAAAAAATTCCTAAATGCAAGATTTATTTACAAAGATATGAATGCAACATATTGAAAAAGTTTACAAATGAAGAATTTACTTTTAAATTGACACGAATAAGTTAAATATAAGTTTTGGTCATCATCATAAAATTTAAGTTCTTTTACTTGTCAAAATTTCTAATAAAAACTAAGTTATCGTAACAATATAAGTTTAGCTAGTTGCTTCGGTTGATAACATTGTGCAACTATGTAATGGATCCTCAGTTGATTATCAAAGTTTTTTAAAGTGGTATTTTATCTCTTTTGAATAACAAGTCAAATCACATAAGTTAAAATAGTGCTTGGATTTCAATTTCTCACTCTCCCGTATTTGAAAATTTTATTGATATTAACAATATTTATATATGCCTAACTTAGAAAACTGGGGCTAGATATATCACTCATGCACAGCCTGTCGTGCTTACGTGATGGGTATAAAGCATTGCAAGTGTATGCATAGGTATGTACACCTATAGACCGTAGGGCATTATTAATAAAATTATTTCCATATACATACACCTAACTTAGATAAACCGAGGCTAGATATATGAATCGTGCATTGCCTTTCGAGCTTACGTGAGAAGGGTACAGAGCATGGCGAGTGTACACACTTGCGTGTGAACACATGACTCTAGGTGTTAATAAAATACATACATATATAAAAATGTATATATATTATTTGTTTTTTTTTCATATATATATATTGAAGAGAGAGTTTTGCCAAATCATCTTAACACCATTATGTTATATCCTTTTCCTTAAATCCACCACTTTTTTAAACAAAGATTTTTAATTCGGATATACTTCATAATTATCACCATGAATCTTCCTACGTACTAGTTAAATCATCGTTACTTGTAATCAAACTTTATTTTTATTTTTGTTGTGACAAATAAATTTTCAAAAATTTCAATTTAATTACCAAAACCATATATATATATATATATATATATCCTATAGTGTTTTTTTCAAAAGTGCAACACCCCAGATTTTTGATTACATTATTTAGGACATTTAGTTAGATAAACTAAATAAAATAATGTGTTGATATGGGGATTGAGATTTGATTTAATCAAGATAGCCATGCCTTTTTAAATTAATAAACTTAATAAAGGGTTAAAATGAATTAGAGGAGGGGTATTATGGGAAAGAGGCCATTCATATATTTTCTTCCTTAGGCCATATATTCCAAACACACGTTCATTATCGTTTTCAAAAATTTAAAAGCTTGGCCGGCCACCATTAACAAAGGAAGAAGAATAGGAAACAAAAGAGAAGCTTAAGGAAAGCGAATTCAAACCAAACTCATTCAAATCTCAAACTCCTTAATCAAAGCAAAGGTGATTAAAGTTTACATCTCTAAATTTTTATAGTTTTGGTTTTAAGGTTAATTATGAAAGATTTTGCAAATGTTCGCCATGTTTTCGAATGATAAAAGATTATATATACATGTTGATGATTTATGTAAGTTCATATAGGTTTTCTGACATGTTTTAAGATGAAAACCCTATTAAATAACATTCGTTTGCCTTGCGATTTTTTATGGTGATCTAAAAATTTATTTTAGAGATGAATTTCAATTTTCAGAATTTTCATGGATTTGTTATAATTTTCTTAAGAAGACGAAATGTTAATTTGGATTTTAAAAATTATTTACGGGAAAAATAATTATTGTTTGGATCTGATATTTTTATTTATTGAAGAGAACATGTTAATTTACTTTTTGGAATTTTCTAGAATTTTTCAAGGTGTTTTGATGGTTATATAAAATTAGTTAAGGTATGGGACTTAAATGTTTTATATAATTATAAAGGAGAAAAGGGCTTTTTAAAATTATTCAAATTTCCAAATATGGAAGATCGGCAGCAATTTTCGAATATAAAATTCTAGCAACCAATCGGATTTAGACAAACAAGGTAGGTGAGGTATAAAAAACTATTTTAAACAATATTTTCATTGTTTTAACTCTTTCAACAATAGCTTCCGTCTTCATTCAAGACCTTCCATCAAAGTCGAAAGGTATCAAACCTTTTAGCTAGGTCAAATACCAATGCACATGGTACCAGCAACTGGTACATAGTGAATTGGACAAAGTTGAAAGGTTTAGGGACGAAAGGTTATTGCTTTCGAAAGAGATGATGTTTTGTTTTGGTTTAAAGAAAATACGCCTGCTAGCTTTCGACAAAGATCTTTCGAAATTGTCGAAAGGTTTAAAATAAAAAGGTTTCGATTGGTTTGCTTTCTTGTTTTAAATGAAACCTTCTGATAAGATCGAAAGGTATGGCTTTCGATAAGGCCGAAAGCATATTTGTCGCTTCCTAACCTTTCGACGCTGATGGAGTCAAAGGTTATCTTTTGTTTTCTAAAACTTTCCTCCTCTCTTCATTGATTTCAAAGGGTTGGTTCCAACACCAACACTTCATTGTTTTTGAATGGTTTCGAAAGGTTTTATAAAGGTTTCAAGTAGTTGATTTTGACTCCAATGTTTTTATGATCCCTTTGCATAATCCAAATGTTTTAAGTCGAATCGTTTTAAAGGTTTCAAAGTAGTTAACTTTGAATTGTTTCGAAAGGTTTCCGCTGTTTTTAAATTAAACCTAATGTCTTCGAAAGGTTTTGTGTTTCAATGCTTTTGAAAGGTTTATTATATAGGGGAGGTACCCCAGGCTTTCGACAGAGTTGAAAGGTGAAACCTTTCAACAAGGTCAAAAAGAAACCTTTCGGCATGGTCGAAAAGTAGTACCTGTCGGCAAGGTCGTAAGGTATTGTTTTTAATGTTTTCAATAGGCTAAGGTTTAAAGGATTTATAAGGCGGGTGTCATATGTTTTAAAGCTTGTAAAAGGAAGGCTCTATAAATGGTTTTGAAGGAGATGACTTCAATGATTTCGAAAGGTTTATTAAAGGATACGAAGAGCTTACCTTCAATACTTTTGAAGGATTTTATATTGGATTTCAAGGAGTTACCTTTAATGTTTTTGAAAGGTTGTTTAAAGGATTTAAACAAAGGTTTCGATTGAAAGGTTTTTGAAGATAGCCTAAGTGTTTTAAGTCATAAAGGACATTAACTTATTTTAAAAGGATAGATAATCCTCATTGAACATCATCAACATTATTTTGAGTAAAGTGTGTGTGTCTATATATATATATATATATATATATATATATATATATATATATATCGTGGAAAAAATAACTTAGAGTAAAGCTAAAGATATTTTCCTTGTATATATGATTTGACGGACTAAATCATTTTGAAAAGATTTTCAAGGGAAATTGAAGAGCAGTTAGCTCAGACATTGTGGAGAGCAGTTAGCTCGGATATTTAAAGGGTAGTTAACCCAAAAGAAAATTTGGGCAATCACATTTTGAGGGTGGTTAGCCCAGAGGACAGTTAGTCTAGAAAGACCAGTCAGCTCTGATATGAACATATAGTTCATTTATTAGCGTACGGATCTTGCTAAATTTTTAAGTACAGTTAGTCCAACCTTTTTACCTATTTTGGACAAATAGCCCATTATCTACCATAAAGATAATATATTTTGGTATAACCAGTTTTAGGACAAATAGTCCAGCAAAGAGCAGTTAGCTCAGAATTTAAGACAGATAGTCCAGAAAAGAACAGATAGTTCATATTTAGACAGATAATCTATTTTTCTGGTTTTAGCATAATGGATATTGCTATATTATTATTATTATTAGTTGATTAACCAGTTTGATTGCAGGAAAGGATTTACAAAATATATGTTTGAAAAGATAAATTAGTGAAGGGAAACCCGTGCCGCTAAGCGGCGTGGTCTCACTAGTTATCAGTAAACCGAGATGTAACAAATATAATTCATACCAGGCTTTAAGTCTGACTCAAAGTTTTTGTTTCCCCTTAAACTCTCGGGTGCTCAAAATATGATTTGAGTAGGTTGAGGGTTTAGGTTTTAGCAGACTTTGGCGAATAAAGCATCCGAAGACGAGTAGGTGGCTGATGGTTAGCTAATTTAGGGATTTTGTTTTAAATTGTTTCCGCTGTGTATTAAGATAGTTATGTCTATGTTTCTTTGATCATCCAAGGGGGCATCTTCATACGTCACTCTTGGCATATGGTTGTAAATTATAATTGATCAATGCTTGGGATTACGTTTGGGATTTTTGTAACTTGGATATGATTTATGTGAAATACAATCACCGAAACTAATTTTTTTGAAAATCTGTGATTTTGTTCATATTAAAGTGCTTCTGATATTATGGATACCATTAACATTGTCAAATTTCATCACCAGAAGTTAACACTGTGGATGACTACAGCATCCATAGTGCTTGCTTTTGGCCTCCAGATACGGGATGTTACAAAAAGTAAATCAAAATGCTTAATAAAAGAATTGGAATTTTTGTTTTTTTAATTTTTTTGAGTTTTGGAAAGAAAATGCAAAATAAACCATGAAAAATCAAAAAAAGAAGATTAGACTCCCCCCCTCCTCACACACACTTGATTTTGACTGTGTCCCACAATTAACCCAAGTGAAAAGAGAAAATAAAATAAAAAATAAAAATATGACCTGTATTTACATGAAAATGAAAAGATTATTATTTATAAGACATCAGAAACATACTGTTAAAGAATAGATGAAACAGTCTTTCAAAGATCAATTCATTTGTCTCATCAACTATGACAAACACAATTTCAGCAGGGAAAACCAAACCATAAAACATTTTAAACTTGAATGTTGATTTGGGAAAATGAATGTCGTTTTATTAAAAATCATATGAGTTGGTTTGTTTTCAATGATTTTTAGAGTTGATAGAACAATTAGTTGAAATTCAATTTATTTTCACCAAATTGAATTCAAAGTTATCATTGTAAACTTCTTCAGAATTATTGGTTTCACAATCAAAATGGTGATTTAAATCTTCCCCTTCAGAATTCAACAACTCATCTTTGAAAAGTCCAAAGAAATCATGTTCATTAAATTTGTCTTCCTTTGTTGCATTATTCACAAAATCATTGCATATATCAAGTTCAAAATCCAAAGTTGTTGTATTCAAATTTTCAAAATTGGAAAAAGGATGATCGAAATTTAAATTTAATTCCACACTTTCAAACAAATTAAAATCCAACTCAATTAATATATTTTCAACAACTTCTTTAAGATTGTCGCTTTCAATTTTAAAAGCTGTTATTTGAAAATCGCCAATTTTGGTAAAAGGTGGATTATTATTTGACTCGTCACATGTTGGGGTTTGATTTTGTTTTTTGCATTGTTTCATATATGTTTCAAATAACAAATCCGTGTGATCTTTATGAATTTTATTCATTTTTTCAACAAAATCAAATTTATAACTATTAATTGGAGGATTTTCAGTTTGAAATCATTGAGAGTAAAAAATTCACCATCAAAACAACTCTCATTACCAAAATCATTTAAACCATTGTTTCCTTTTTAACTTTGAATTTGAAATTCATTTTGAAGTTCGAAATTGAATTGGCATGGGTTATAACCGAAATCATTTGAATTTTTAAGTGAATTCAAATTTTGATTATTTTGAAAACTTTGACTTGAATTATTTCATAAATATGAATTACACAATTCATTTATCCTTTGATTTTGTTGTGTAGAAAGTTCAAGTAAAGACAAAATCATTTCAATGCTATTTTCAAGATTTGAAGGTTGGTCGTCATTTTGAAAACTTTATGGTTCAAAATACGAATTGTTTGTACAACAGTTGTTAAAATATCCATATGAATTTGGAGTGAAATTATATGGATTATATTGATTTTCACAACTATCGTAAAATTCATGTAAGTAGGGAAACTCGGACATTTTCAAAAACTGTTTTTCTTGAAAAAGGGAAAACTATTTAACAAAAAGAATTTATTTTTTTCAAAAAGGGAAATTTGATTTTTGTTTTGTTTTTTGGATTTTCAATTTTTTTCGTTTTTGAAAAGATTTATATTTTTTGGATGTTTGCTTTTCTATAAAAAAAACTAGCTCAATTTTTTTTTAATTTTTGATTTTTATTGAAATTTTTTAAAAGAAAGAATTAAATTAAGAAATATTTACAATTTTTTTTGAAACATGCATGAACTAATGCAACTAAATGAATGCAATGGACTTAATTACAAATTTGCTGTGACGACCCTGAATTTTTAAGCATTTAAAATCAGAAAATTTAATTGATTTTAAATATTTAAAAGTTAATTATCGGCTTAAATTACGAATACCATAATTTATTTGGCAATTAGATTGTTGAATTAAATAATTTGAATTGGATAAAATATGAAACCTGAGATTTTAAGCTTGTTAAAAATAATTTGAAGGCTTATAAAATTTATATTCGTATTACTGAGGATAATAGAAGTTGTAAAATTCGAAATAAACAGTGGGTTGTTCAATTTTAAAATTTATATCGTTTTAATTGAATTTAAAAATAGCCTTTTGAGGTACAGTCTCGGAATTCGACGAAACCAGTTCCATTGGGTCCGTAATATTGAATTATTATCGGATTTCAAATTTCGTATTGATCGAAGTTAGTGTGTGAGCGTACGATATATAAACGCGCTGGAAATTTCATTGATAATAGTCGATTTAAATTGACATTTGAAATTAAATTGAAACATGATTTAACCCGTTAACCTTCAGTTTATCCATCAAGCACTGTAGTAAGTTTATCCCTATACGCAAGGGTCACGTTCATTCTTTTCTTACTTCGGAAGCCTTTCAAAGCTTCTACTCGAATCCATTGCGTTTCTTTATTTCATTGGTTCTCTTCGTTCCTCAATTCATCAATTTCCGTTCTCAGAAGAAAAAAAAATGGCCGCAGTCAATTGCATTTTCTTCTCGTCTAAAATCAAAACTTTTTGTTTCCTTTCCTCACGCGAACTCGAATCTGATGGAATGAAGAACATTCTCGACTTGTTCGAAGCCGATAGGTGAAATTCGTATACGAATCGAGTGGCACGGCTTCAATCGAGTTTTCCTCTGTAGATCAAAATTCCTATTTCAGTGAGAGAGCGGTCGCGATTCCTTCTGATGCAAGCTCGAGGCGGCGACCGCGTAGAGGGGAGGCGATGTTGAGCGAGGCGCTCGGGGTTGGAGGAGGAGGCAAGTCACGAGAAGGATGTGTAGTGGGTGCGCGCGCAGTTGGGAATGACGGCGGGTAGAGGGTTGGTGATCGTCTCAGATGGTTGAGGCTAGGGTTGGGAAGCAGGGATGCTGCGTTAACGTCGGCATCCTAAAAGATGCTGGATTTTAGGCTTCTTCTTGCTGTGAGTATCCTCTATCTCGATTAAATCTTCTATGTAAATATATATACAGGTTTCAGAGTACATGTATATATGTATATTATAACTGAAGTTGAAGTTTTAAAATACAGTAAGATATTTACAGTGAGGTATTTATTGATTTAATTTTTGAATTACTGAATATATATAAGTATATATATGTTTTAAAGAGAAGTTATCAGTTTAATTAAATAGTTAGTTTTTAAATGATAAAGTTTTTGTAGAATTAGACTTTTGAAGTCTATAAATTATTTAGAAAAATATGAAGGGATTTTGTATGTTGAAGTCAGTATAAAAATATATTTTTAAATCAATGTAAATAATTTTTATAAGTAGATAAAATAATCTCAGAAGAAATAAATATAACAAGTACACATTTTGAAGTTACTAGTTTAACTTTAAAGTAATATATTTGTTTAGTTAACTTAATTAAAATCTATTTTAGTCACTAAAGGATTATTCAAAGGGAAATTAGTTCGAAATTTAATTATCCATTAAAAATTGCAAATCATTGGTTAAAATTAAATGAAATTGTAAAACGGAAATTTATTGTTCGATTAATGCAAAATATTAATAAATTGAATAATGTTTATCCAAGGTAAAAATTTGAAGAAGTAAGACGAATTGGGTCGGATTGCAAATGCAAAGGTGAGCTAATCTCACTCAGTTAAATTTTTAATTTAAATTTAAAGGATTAAATTTAAATAATTGTTTGAATGGCTTAATTGATTGATGTGCTATAATTTGGTATATTCTAGATTTGGCAGATTATATTGTGCTAACATCTGTGGATGCAGGGAAAACAGGTTGGAGGGATCCAACTGGATCCCTCACCATTTATTTAAATTATCTAATACCCCCGATATGATTACTTTATATTCTGTGTTGAATAATTACTGATAATTGGAAGTATTGAATGCTATGGCTTGGGTGATATAATTGGATATAGTGGATTACCAAAATAATATATATAAAAAATTGGATTTTGAAAGAAAATAAAAGAAGTGAATCTGTAAGTAAAGTAATTATAGAATAAATTTAAGAATGAATTGGAGAAGAAATAAAGTGACTATAAATTTCTAATCAATAAATTGTGAGTATAGAAAGGAAAATTTAAATAAACAGGAAGTTAATAAATTTTAAAATTTAGTGTTACTATTTTAAAAAGAACAAAACATTTATTTAAAATTCAGGATTTAAACTACTGGAAAGAATGAAGAAGGAATTGGGAATAACCTGAAATTTTGTATACTTCAGTTAAAAGGAATTGAAATCAAATAGAAAATAATAATAATAAAGTCCATAACTAACGAATTTTTAAATGAACTGATAAGTAAAGAAATTTATTTCAAGTGGAATAATTTGGAAATCAATTTGGGAAAATTGATTTAAGTGATTGAGATTTGAAATTCTCCCTGAATAACCAAGTACGTTTTCAAAGTAAATTTGTAGATGTAAGTTAAACGTTTAAAATTGTTTTTAAAGGTATGTTTCGAAAAATTTATTATTTCTAATATTTATAGTCTAAAGTAAGTATTTTCTCAAATATGTTATAGCAAGTAATTATTTAAAAAAGTGACTTAGTATTTTGTTTTTAAAAGTATAAATCTAGTTTTATATTTATTAAGTAACGTTATTTTCAAATATTCATATAATATGTATTTTTAACAAATTATTGAAGTAGTTTTAATTTAAATGTTTTAAAGGTATATATTTCAAAGTAAAGTGTTTAAAAATTATTTTTAAAATCTAGTTTTGTGCTTGGTAATTTCAGTGGAGATAGAAAGTTTATTCTGGAAAGAAAGATGGTTTTGAAACTGTTTTCAAAGGATTGAAATAGAAATATATCTTGTAAAGATATTTTGAAGGTAATAAATAATTTGGGGAATTATTTATTGTTGGATGTTTGATTGTGAATATTAATTGATAGTTAAATAACCGACTATCAATATTGGCCAAACTGCGTTGATCGTTTCGAAGAGACCGGGATCGAGATTTATTTCTCGAAAACCACTTCGATCCGGTTTGTACGTTTCGTACGAAAAATGATTTTGGATTCAAAGATGGAGCAATGAAGTGCAAGGGCTAATCACTACTAATCCTGAGGATATTTCCAAAATGGATGTAGTAGGAATAGTGCCTTCAGTTCCGTTCGAACCCGGGACGGACTTATATGGACGAATGCTTGCGAAACATCGTCGGATGGACGATGGGCATTCTAAGTGAAACGTTCTAAAAGGTAACGCTTAGCCTCAAGCCTCATCAAATGGGAATGACTGAAAATCAGGGGATATGCAGCAAGGTTAGGTGGGTCATGCCCAAGCAGGACAAGATATTTCCCCTGTCTAGATGTCCCTTTTTATATATTTCGGCTTAGTGGGTGGTTGGTCGCGCCAACCACGGGGTTTATCTTGTTCGGGACTGTTTAGTAAAGAATGGTTCCGGCCTTGTGTTGCAGGGGATGAAGGGAGTAATCCTCGGTACGGTGATCTAGGCCCCGTACTGTGACAGGTGGTACCCCAGTGCCTAGTCATTGTTGGAAATCCATTTTCCCTACGAGCCTTGTACGAGTTTTGTTTGTATTACCCACTTCGGTGGCTAGTAGCTGGAATTTAATCGTAACAATTTCGGCTATTTTAATAGTATTTGTACATAGACCCTATTATAATATCAGAGGATTTCTATAAAAATTGTTTTAGCTATCGTAGGTAAAAACCCGACATGTTTATTTATGGCGTGGTCTTACGAGATGCTTTTGTTTTCAAAGGATTTTTGAAACTTTAATAATCAATTGGGTGTGATTTTCTCACACTGGTATTCCAGACTGACTCGGGTATTATTTAACTGTAATGCTCGGGTCAGACCGAGTATTATAGAATACAGGATATGATGCTGTGGAGCTCAGGAGACGAGCTGGATGACGATACGTATTCTCGTACTTGTATATATATATATATTTCGCTGTGTTGAGTTGTTGTGTACCCATTGTATGTTATTGATGTGAGCTGTGACTGATGTACTCTGATGATGTAATGTATGTAAACGGATATATTTGATTTTGTGTAAAGATTATTTACTATCTATTATATTTTATTCCGCTGCGATGGTTAGATTCTGATGTTGATTTTGTTTTCTTTTCTTCTATGTCTTCTTCTTAAACCCAAATGGTTCGTATTTCTGTGCAACTTGAGTTGATTGTTGTTGAATAGTGTTGACTCAAGGGGTACGGATTTGCGGGCTGTTACATTTGGTATCAGAGCATAGGTTGGTGATAACCTTGGCTCTGGTGGGAATTACTCATTTAAAATAGAGTCTATAGGACTCTAAAATGAGTTTGAGCGTATTAATGGATATGAGCGCGTATTTGTTAGTGAATATAAATTGTTTTAATATTGTGTTGATTTGTTTATTGAGTGGCATATGAACCTTCGTCGACATAGTCTGCGCAACTGTATCGAAGGGGTTTCTAAACACTTGAATAGAACAATTGACACGGTATTGTTTTAAATATGGGTAAATGAAATAATTTTACCCAAAAATATATTTTCGATATAAAGAAAATTTTTGTAAGCTATTTAGCTAATATATGGTTGCTTGGATGTTAGAAAAGATAATATTAAAGTATTATCATTATTAAATGAAAATTTAACTAGAAATTGGAAAAAAATACCCAAAGTTTGAAGAAAATAAATTCATTATGAAATGAAACATATAAATATGAATTATAATTGTAATTTATAAATTGAAATATAATCAAATAAGAATTTGTATTAGCATAAGCTGTGCAAATGAATCGTAGTAAAATTGATTTAAGCAGGATTGGAAAATTTAAATCCTGGAGATTTTGGTAGTGTTTTGAAAATAAATAATAGCACAATTGTTTTGGAGATATTTCTGAAAGGAAATTGTTTTAAAGGGATTTTGAAAGTGATATAGCATTGAAATCATTTGGATTATTGGAAAATAATTCTGATGATGACGGCCGCATCATCAGTATTCATTTTTGAATTCCTAAGTGATGGATTGCTGCCAAAAAATTGATTTGCTCTGAAAACCTAGTTGTTTTGAAAATTTTAAAGGAAATTTGTTGGGAATAAAACAGGATTGGTTTAATTTTTGAGAAATGTGATGTGATGTGAGATAATGGAGATTTCAAATCAATTTGAAACTAAAGCCGGAAGTTTAAAAATCCTAATAGGATGGGTTGTAAGCTTATAAAATTGAGATGAGTTTTAAATCAGGAAGGAAATATAGGCTTTGAATGTTGGAATTAAATAAAGAGAGAAGTTGTAAAATTGAAATTAACTTGGATTGGGAGAACAAAATTTGACTGGATTAAAATAAATTGAATAAGCTGAAATAATATCCAATTATATTCAAATTAAGTTGAAATTGAATTGAGTTGAATAAATCAGAGTTGAAATAAAATTGAATTGGAATAAAAATTCAGCTGAATTATTGAATGGAATTAAATTCTTACCTGGATAAATGAAAATAAATTGGGTAAGACATGAGAATTTAAATAAATAAACCAGAATAACTTATAAGAGAGTTAAAAATCCATAGAAATAAAATATGCTTGGACTATAAATAAATAGCAGGCTTGAGTTAAAAATAATGGATGAATATATTCAAGCCTAGAATGAGTGTGATTGCATGACATATAAGTTGTGACTTATAAAATTTAAAATGGAATACAATGCCCAAAATCAATATTTTGATAAATTGAAAAATGAAATGAGGATCCAAACTTGAAGTATAAAATAAATATTGAACTTAAGAAAATTAAATGGGGTGATATTTGGAATAAAAATTCAAGTGTTGGATTATGAATAAGGGGAGAACTAATTGGATAATAAATTAGTTAAGGGAATTGAATTGTAAGTTTATGATGAAGTTGGAAATAAACTCAAGTTATAAGTTAAAATTGATTCAAATTGTTGATGAAGTGAAAGTAATTGAGGATAAAGCTGAATTATGAGTTAATAAATTGGGTGGCAAATTAAAAGTGAATACTAGAATCAGAACTTGAGTTATTAATTAAAATTTAACTTGAAGTGTTAACAAATTAAATATAATTGGGAATGTACCAAATAAAAATGTAAATGGATTAAAATAGCAATGGTTTGAATGTGCAAATAAAATCCAAATAAGTGAAGATAACCTGCAAAATAGCCAGGTAATAAATTGAATGAGTTGAATCTGGGAAGTTAAATTCGATAATAACCAATCAAATGAAATTGCAAATTTAAAATGAGATTGGATTGAAATAAAATCAAGTTAAATTGGAAAGAGAACTTGATTGCAAAATGAAAATGAGCTTAAGTTTGAAATTTGAATAAATTGAAGGAAATTGACTTAAGTTTGATGAATGAAAGAGAGTTGAATTGAATTGAACTTAACCAAATTTAATAATATTGGATTGGTTTTAAATCAAGTGAAAATAAATTTTTAATCGAAATAAAATTCGGTGAGTTATGAATAATATTAATGGAATGAAATTCCAGAATAAATAATTGTAAACCATTTAAAATTATTAAAGGATTGAAATAACTTGAGACAATAAGGAAAATATAACGTTTCAAGTTTGTTAGAATGGTTTAAGTGAATGTGGATGAACTAATTATATCGAATAAATAAATGATGGAATAAATAAGTATCAAATGAAATGTGGTTTAAATAAGTTGAGAAATGGTTATTGAATGAAATAGCTTGGATTGTTTTTGAGCTAAATAAAATAGTTGGAATAAACAAATATGGAATGAAATGTAAATGAATGAATTGTAAATAAAATTTAAATGGAATGTGTCGAGCTAAATAAATAATTGTGAATGGATTAAAATAAAAGGGAAGTTTAATTGGTAAATAAGATGGACCTAAATTGTTAATGGTTTTGAATGGAACTTGTTTGAATAATGGAACTAGTTGGGTTAATAAATTAAATGTAAGCAATTGAGTTTTAAACCATTCAAATTAATGAAGTTATATACAAATGGATTGAAAAACATTCACATTGGATGAGAATGGTTTATAAATTAATTGAAACAGTTGAATTAGCATGAAACTATATTAATTGCTTACGGAAAAATGTTTGGTATGAGTTTCTTTTAGAATTCATATGTTTTAACTATTACAAATAAGTGATATGCTATTAAACTTCATATATTTGGCACTTACATGTTTAAATTGAGTAAGTACAGGTACCTGGAAGCCGTATGGCTGGATTTGGGTTGTGCTATTTGCTAAAAATAATAAGCCGCTTGCTTAAAAATGCTAAATAAGGTACGTCTATGCAATTAATTAGGAAATATGAACTGTTTTTGGTTTTTCCGACCGTGTGGGTCGATGTATATATATTTATCTCTTTTGTCAAATTGCAAAAGCTCCTCCGTACAAAGGGGACTCTGCCAAAAAATTTCAGAAATTTTTGGAGTTAGAAATTTTTGGAAAATTTTGTTAACGACAAAACTATTTAGAATTGGAAACTAAAATAAATTAGCAAATGAAGCTAATTAAAATTTTGACATAAACTAGTTATAAATGGAAGATAAAATTTAAATGTTCAAAGTTGAAAATAAATAAAATTCATATGGAATGTGAAAACTAAATTAAATAGGAATAGATATAAACTTAAGTGGTGAGGTGAAAAGGAATATAAGAAGCATAAAAATTGCTTATACTAAACTTAAGAAAGGAATGGTGAATCCTCTATTGGTAATTGATATTGCAAATATATTCCTAGTTGATATTTGAATGAATAAATAATGACATTTTGTGAGAAAGTCGATAAAATATTTTGGGATGTTGTGTTTGGATATGGGTGCTAAGCAGGTATGCAGGTATTATAAAGGAAAAAAAGAAAATTGGGTTTGATATGAAAAGATAAAAATTGAAATGCTCGACAAAAGGTTATGTATTTAAATTTGGTATAGAATTTGACTGGGATTGGATTTGGATTGAGCCATTTGGCCTTTCGTTTTCTTTTTGGATCTGGGAGGCCGTAGAGCCATTTTTGTAGTAGTACCGAGCTAGCCGCGCAAAGGAGACGCTGGCGAAATTTTTCGGGAATTTAGGGAGTTAGAAAAATTTTTGAGAAATTTTGATAATTCAAAATTTGGTTTTAAATTGAAACTTGAATGGTTAAACAAATGGTATAGTTTGGAACTAGAGAAAGGTTTGGAAGTTAGTAAGAAAGATAATTAGTCTTTTACATAAAAGATAATTGGTAAGATGTTGAATTGTTAGAAAATTGTTTGGTTTAGGGAAAATAGTAACGGGTATTGGAACATTCTTCCTAACTAGTAATTTCGGGGACCAAATTCTTTTAAGGGGGAAGGAATGTGACGACCCTGAATTTTTAAGCATTTAAAATCAGAATATTTAATTGATTTTAAATATTTAAAAGTTAATTATCGGCTTAAATTACGAATACCATAATTTATTTGGCAATTAGATTGTTGAATTAAATAATTTGAATTGGATAAAATATGAAACCTGAGATTTTAAGCTTGTTAAAAATAATTTGAAGGCTTATAAAATATATATTTGTATTACTGAGGATAATAGAAGTTGTAAAATTCGAAATAAACAGTGGGTTGTTCAATTTTAAAATTTATATCGTTTTAATTGAATTTAAAAATAGCCTATTGAGGTACAGTCTCGGAATTCGACGAAACCAGTTCCATTGGGTCCGTAATATTGAATTATTATCGGATTTCAAATTTCGTATTGATCGAAGTTAGTGTGTGAGCGTACGATATATAAATGAGCTGGAAATTTCATTGATAATAGTCGATTTAAATTGACATTTGAAATTAAATTGAAACATGATTTAACCCGTTAACCTTCAGTTTATCCATCAAGCACTGTAGTAAGTTTATCCCTATACGCAAGGGTCACGTTCATTCTTTTCTTACTTCGGAAGCCTTTCAAAGCTTCTACTCGAATCCATTGCGTTTCTTTATTTCATTGGTTCTCTTCGTTCCTCAATTCATCAATTGCCGTTCTCAGAAGAAAAAAAATGGCCGTAGTCAATTGCTTTTCTTCTCGTCCAAAATCAAAACTTTTTGTTTCCTTTCCTCACGCGAACTCGAATCTGATGGAATGAAGAACATTCTCGACTTGTTCGAAGCCGATAGGTGAAATTCGTATACGAATCGAGTGGCACGGCTTCAATCGAGTTTTCCTCTGTAGATCAAAATTCCTATTTCAGTGAGAGAGCGGTCGCGATTCCTTCTGATGCAAGCTCGAGGCGGCGACCGCGTAGAGGGGAGGCGATGTTGAGCGAGGCGCTCGGGGTTGGAGGAGGAGGCAAGTCACGAGAAGGATGTGTAGTGGGTGCGCGCGCAGTTGGGAATGACGGCGGGTAGAGGGTTGGTGATCGTCTCAGATGGTTGAGGCTAGGGTTGGGAAGCAGGGATGCTGCGTTAACGTCGGCATCCTAAAAGATGCTGGATTTTAGGCTTCTTCTTGCTGTGAGTATCCTCTGTCTCGATTAAATCTTCTATGTAAATATATATATATACAGGTTTCAGAGTACATGTATATATGTATATTATAACTGAAGTTGAAGTTTTAAAATACAGTAAGATATTTACAGTGAGGTATTTATTGATTTAATTTTTGAATTACTGAATATATATAAGTATATATATGTTTTAAAGAGAAGTTATCAGTTTAATTAAATAGTTAGCTTTTGAATGATAAAGTTTTTGTAGAATTAGACTTTTGAAGTCCATAAATTATTTAGAAAAATATGAAGGGATTTTGTATGTTGAAGTTAGTATAAAAATAGATTTTTAAATCTATGTAAATAATTTTTATAAGTAGATAAAATAATCTCAGAAGAAATAAATATAACAAGTACACATTTTGAAGTTACTAGTTTAACTTTAAAGTAATATATTTGTTTAGTTAACTTAATTAAAATCTATTTTAGTCACTAAAGGATTATTCAAAGGGAAATTAGTTCGAAATTTAATTATCCATTAAAAATTGCAAATCATTGGTTAAAATTAAATGAAATTGTAAAACGGAAATTTATTGTTCGATTAATGCAAAATATTAATAAATTGAATAATGTTTATCCAAGGTAAAAATTTGAAGAAGTAAGACGAATTGGGTCGGATTGCAAATGCAAAGGTGAGCTAATCTCACTCAGTTAAATTTTTAATTTAAATTTAAAGGATTAAATTTAAATAATTGTTTGAATGGCTTAATTGATTGATGTGCTATAATTTGGTATATTCTAGATTTGGCAGATTATATTGTGCTAACATCTGTGGATGCAGGAAAAACAGGTTGGAGGGATCCAACTGGACCCCTCACCATTTATTTAAATTATTTAATACCCCTGATATGATTACTTTATATTCTGTGTTGAATAATTACTGATAATTGGAAGTATTGAATGCTATGGCTTGGGTGATATAATTGGATATAGTGGATTACCAAAATAATATATATAAAAAATTGGATTTTGAAAGAAAATAAAAGAAGTGAATCTGTAAGTAAAGTAATTATAGAATAAATTTAAGAATGAATTGGAGAAGAAATAAAGTGGCTTTAAATTTCTAATCAATAAATTGTGAGTATAGAAAGGAAAATTTGAAAAAACAGGAAGTTAATAAATTTTAAAATTTAGTGTTACTATTTTAAAAAGAACAAAACATTTATTTAAAATTCAGGATTTAAACTACTGGAAAGAATGAAGAAGGAATTGGGAATAACCTGAAATTTTGTATACTTCAGTTAAAAGGAATTGAAATCAAATAGAAAATAATAATAATAAAGTCCATAACTAACGAATTTTTAAATGAACTGATAAGTAAAGAAATTTATTTCAAGTGGAATAAATTGGAAATCAATTTGGGAAAATTGATTTAAGTGATTGAGATTTGAAATTCTCCCTGAATAACCAAGTACGTTTTCAAAGTAAATTTGTAGATGTAAGTTAAACGTTTAAAATTGTTTTTAAAGGTATGTTTTGAAAAATTTATTATTTCTAATATTTATAGTCTAAAGTAAGTATTTTCTCAAATCTATTATAGCAAGTAATTATTTAAAAAAGTGACTTAGTATTTTGTTTTTAAAAGTATAAATCTAGTTTTATATTTATTAAGTAACGTTATTGTCAAATATTCATATAATATGTATTTTTAACAAATTATTGAAGTAGTTTTAATTTAAATGTTTTAAAGGTATATATTTCAAAGTAAAGTGTTTAAAAATTATTTTTAAAATCTAGTTTTGTGCTTGGTAATTTCAGTGGAGATAGAAAGTTTATTCTGGAAAGAAAGATGGTTTTGAAACTGTTTTCAAAGGATTGAAATAGAAATATATCTTGTAAAGATATTTTGAAGGTAATAAATAATTTGGGAAATTATTTATTGTTGGATGTTTGATTGTGAATATTAATTGATAGTTAAATAACCGACTATCAATATTGGCCAAACTGCGTTGATCGTTTCGAAGAGACCGGGATCGAGATTTATTTCTCGAAAACCACTTCGATCCGGTTTGTACGTTTCGTGCGAAAAACGATTTTGGATTCGAAGATGGAGCAATGAAGTGCAAGGGCTAATCACTACTAATCCTGAGGATATTTCCAAAATGGATGTAGTAGGAATAGTGCCTTCGGTTCCGTTCGAATCCGGGACGGACTTGTATGGACGAATGCTTGCGAAACATCGTCGGGTGGACGATGGGCATTCTAAGTGAAACGTTCTAAAGGTAACGCTTAGCCTCAAGCCTCATCAAATGGGAATGACTGAAAATCAGGGGATATGCAGCAAGGTTAGGTGGGTCATGCCCAAGCAGGACAAGATATTTCCCCTGTCTAGATGTCCCTTTTTATATATTTCGGCTTAGTGGGTGGTTGGTCGCGCCAACCACGGGGTTTATCTTGTTCGGGACTGTTCAGTAAGGAATGGTTCCGGCCTTGTGTTGCAGGGGATGAAGGGAGTAATCCTCGGTACGGTGATCTAGGCCCCGTACTGTGACAGGTGGTACCCCAGTGCCTAGTCATTGTTGGAAATCCATTTTCCCTACGAGCCTTGTACGAGTTTTGTTTGTATTACCCACTTCGGTGGCTAGTAGCTGGAATTTAATCATGTAACAATTTCGGCTATTTTAATAGTATTTGTACATAGACCCTATTATAATATCAGAGGATTTCTATAAAAATTGTTTTAGCTATCGTAAGGTAAAAACCCGACATGTTTATTTGTGGCGTGGTCTTACGAGATGCTTTTGTTTTCAAAGGATTTTTGAAACTTTAATAATCAATTGGGTGTGATTTTCTCACGCTGGTATTCCAGACTGACTCGGGTATTATTTAACTGTAATGCTCGGGTCAGACCGAGTATTATAGAATACAGGATATGATGCTGTGGAGCTCAGGAGACGAGCTGGATGACGATACGTATTCTCGTACTTGTATATATATATATATATTTCGCTGTGTTGAGTTGTCGTGTACCCATTGTATGTTATTGATGTGAGCTGTGACTGATGTACTCTTTTGATGTAATGTATGTAAACGGATATATTTGATTTTGTGTAAAGATTATTTACTATCTATTATATTTTATTCCGCTGCGATGGTTAGATTCTGATGTTGATTTTGTTTTCTCTTCTTCTATCTCTTCTTCTTAAACCCAAATGGTTCGTATTTCTGTGCAACTTGAGTTGATTGTTGTAGAATAGTGTTGACTCAAGGGGTACGGATTTGCGGGCTGTTACATTTGCTGTCCTAAATAGCTCCTAATCCAAAATTGTATAATTACACTTTGTCTTGATCGAACAAGATAGTTCTCGACCAGGTAATGGATAGGATTTATCGGTGCATCACGAATCACCGTATCAACATAGTCGAAGATTTAAGTACCTTCAAAGAAAAAACAACTATAATATTTACGAATTACCATAATATTTATAAATGGTTATTACTCTGCCATAGTCTAGACATCAAGAAATTAAATTGTCAAAAGAGGACAAATTGTTAAGATATAATTAAGTCATATGTGAGCTCATGACACCCTTAAGTTTGATGTCAAACTGTTATTATTGGTCAAAATTCTAGGATGAAATGCAATTTGTACGCCAAGGAAGGGTTGATGAAATCACTCACCTTATATGAATTGGAGTATTGCCCTTAGAAAAATAAGATGAAATGAATGCAAGGCAAAAATTAATCAATGCAACTACAAATGAATTTTTGTTGATTTTTGTTTTCGTTTTCGTTTTGTTTTTTTTAAATGCAAGCCGCCAACAATGCAAATCAAAAAAAAAAGGATAAAGGGCATGATACTAGAGCGTGCAGAATTATTAGTAATTTATTTTAAAAGCGGCAATTTTTTTATATAAGCAAGCAACCAATTTATTTTTGGCAACAGTTGTTCTCCTTCTAAATTTCTACTTTTGTAACCTAAAACTTTGTACATGGCATATACATTTTTTTAATATATAAGAATGAAACGTAAAACAAATTAAAACAAAACAAAATTAATTTTTTTCTAAGGATAAAACAAAACTAAACAAAACTTAAAATAAAGCAAACTTATTTTTTTTTTAAAGACAAAAGAAGGTCAAATTAAAACAAAGACAAACAAAACAATTTAATAAAAAACTAAAACAAAAAATGGACTAAAACAATTGAAAACAAGATATATACTTGTTGTTTATTTTTTCGTTTTATTTTTATTTTTTTTATTTTTTTTCTTTCTTCCTTGGTTTCCCCTTTTTTATCTTTTTTTTATAACACAGCCTAGCCCAAACCCGATACTAACCCTAACCACAACCAGTCTTCTCGTTCCTAAAATAAACGCGTTAAAAATAATTATTCAAATCAATTCCAACCTTTTCAATCAGTTCCAATCTCGTTCTCCACATGTTCAAATGGTTTTGTGTTCCCAAATTCGTAAATCAGAGAAACTGCTTCAGAGTTGTCGTTTCAGGTTCAAATGGTGTTTGAGGGGAGGAGTTGATTCGTAGGGAATTCAGTAATGGTTGATAGGGTTGTGGAATTTGTGCTTCTGGTCGCCGTGAGTTGAGGTGTTGAAGGATACGATTAAATCTTCTATGTAAATATATATATATGCGGTGGTTTTTTCTCGATTTTCATGGCCTTCGTGGTGAAGCTCGGTCAGGTGGATGAAGCAGGTTGGTGATGTTTGTATGAGTTGAAGGCCAATGGATGTAAAGAAGAGGTTGAAACTGTGCAGGGGGTAGGGGAAAATATTTGTGTAAGTTAATGTAGTAATATCGGGGAATGAATGTGTGAGTAGGGGAATGAATGATGTGAGTAGGATGGTTGAAGTAGTGTAGACAGTGGGGTGCGATGGTGGTAAATGCTTCGAAGTCATATAGGGGTAATGAAATGGAAAGGCAGTATGAAATTTAAGGTGCTAAGATATATGGTATTCAAGTCGATGCGGTAATATGGGATATTGAAGGAGGTTGGAAATTATGGGGATGGTGACTGGTTTGGCAATGTAACAAAAACTGTTATGGATGTTGTATGGAAATGGTAGCTTGTGGTGATAATGGTGTTGTCGTGAAGTTATGGCAGGGATTCTTGTTGCTCCATGTAGGGGTTTGACAGTAGGATGGTTAGGTGTGTTGTTGATGAGTTGTGAGTGACAGCAGGTTGGAGGTATGTGCACATTGAAATGAGAATGGTGGCAGAGAAGTATTTGGGGGGATTTTTTTGTAAGTGGTTACTGGTATGGCTGAAGTGTGTAACAGTAGGATGTTGTATATATGGGCAGTGTTCTAGTTGAAGTAGTGATGGGAAAGTGAATTGTTATGGTAGCAGTAGAATGTTTAATAGTGTGGATATGAATGTTTGATGTTGCAGTAGAAAAGGCCTGAAATCAGTGGCAGTTGAATGTAGTCCACGGTTGGAGGTTTGATGTTGTTTTAATATGGTAGGAGCAGTGAAGTGCAAATGGTAGGACTGATATGCACTGTTATGCAAATGATGGCTATGATGGTTGTTTCATGGGGTTGTAGTAATGATGATGTTGAAGGCTGGAGGTGACAGTGGATTATGATGGTTAAAGGGTAATGTGAAGCAACAACAGTAATGTTTGTGGATTAAATGTAAGTGGTCAAGTGCACAGATTGAATGTGATGGATGATAGTGGGTGATATGAATGCATGCAGCAATTTATTGTGGGGGAAGTTGAAATGGGTGGCAGTTTGGTGGAGGTAGCAGTGGAGGTGAATGGTGCACAGTTAGCAAGTATGGCTTGTATGATGTAGATTGTTTGGACAATGTATGTTTGAGCAAGTAGTTGATGCAGCGGGGATGGTTTCACAGTATGGTATATAGAGAAGTGAAACAGAGATGCAATGTGTGCACATGTGATATGCACAGGCAACATTGGTGAGGAGGATATTGTGGTAACAATGGTAAAGGCAGTGAATAAAGGGGAAATGTGAAATGGCAGATAGCAGAGAGGAGGAAAGAGTGACAGTGAACGATTGTTAGTTGAATGTTAATAGTAGTATGGGATGAATGTTAACAGTATGTGAAATATGTGAAGTTTGGATGTGGTTTTCACTTTGGCAGGCAAGTTGACGTAGTTTGGAAGTTTGGATGTGAAAAAGAAATCACACAACAAATATACACAACGATTTATTTTATAAAATGCAATTCAATACACAAAATAAAAACACACAAAAATCAAACAAAATTAATTCGAAGAACAGAAATTAAAATCAAGTTAAATTCTCCGGCAACGGCGCCAAAAACTTATCTAACGACTAATTTCCTATCGGATTAGAAAATAGTCAAAAATTTAATTTAAAAATAACTACAAACGCACAACGTATAATTCTAGTACATATCGAGTACGGATCGATCCGCAGGGAATTGTATTGATTCTATTCAATCAAATTAACCAAGAATTGAAGTTGCGTTAAACTAAAAAAAATATAAAAATTAACAAAAGATAAAATGGACAAAAATATGAGAGTTTGAAGGCATTTTAGAGACAAATCCCTTTTAATGATCGCATAAATTAACAAAATGAAATTATGATCTCTCTTTTGGTTATTAGTAAATTTAGCTGATATGTTTATCATAAGTATGGTCTATTTGTGCTATTAATTAGTCCAACATAAACCATCAAACTTTAACATACCCACTAAACCACTTTCTAATTCTCATGAAAATGATAATGAATTTGAAAACAAAATCTATTTTAAGCAGGATCTATTAACTACGGAGTAGAAATATAGACCATCAAATTTTGATTTCAAAATCCACTTCATTACCATAATCATACGTAGATGAAGAGGTAATTTGTGTTTGTGTTTGTTCAAGCATAGCCTATTGGTGTCAACAACATAGGCTACAACATATGCTATCAAATTCAAAATTAAAACAACAAGATTTAACCTATACAAATATTTCCATTAAGCACAACAATAGATCAAAAGCTATTAAAATGTTGAATCTGCATGATTAAGAGAGCTTCATTACCCCTAAATTGAAGGGGTTTAGCCTATCATATTAGTTATCATTTCAACAAATATAGAGTCAACATGAAACAAAAACAAGAAGAAATGCAAGCTAATCAAAAAGAGAGCTAATTAACATAAAATAATATCTAATCTACTTGCATAAATAAAAAGATCTACACTACTAACATGAAAGGAAAAGGCATGTAAATAAAAAACTAAAATTGCATAAAAAGAAAATTACATAAAAGAAAAATGGCTAAGTAGCCATGAATGAGAGAAAGTGAACTTATAATTTATCTTTGAGCCAAAAACTAAACTAACTAAAGAGGAGGCTGGGAACTTAATTACACGACATATGGGATATTCATACTTGTTTTGAAACCTAATCATATTTTTGGAAACTACGCAAATTGCCTTTGAGGAAGTGTGGCCACCAAGTTATCATTAATCTCTAATTAATATATCATCAAGTACGCATGTAGCTTTAACCTCCACAAACTTGTGCATTAGCTCGTAATTGTAGATTAAGGTAAGTGGGTATGTGGGGTCCTCCATGATGCATGAGTTGAATTATTTCCATCTTCATTCCTTTATTTCCATCCTTGTGCATGCATTAATACATGAAGGCTCTTGTAATTTACATCCAATTTTCCTATAAATAAAAATAAACTATGCAAGTAAATATTCTCAAATTAATATATGCACAAAAATGACCATTTTGCCCCTATATGAAGATGAATAAATGATGATCTGATGACATTTGAAATTTTGGTTTAAACATGTTAAATACCCTATGTGCTCATTTATTTATTTAAATTCGATTAAATATGGAAGTAAAAATATTCACATTTACATGCACATCATTAACATTCGAATAGTTCGATGTTAATCGCTGACCGGATTTACACCCAAGAGTCACACAACCGAAATGATGAATTCTCTTCTGACCAAATCATTTAGTTAGTTTATAATTTTTATAAATTAATTAAATTAATTAATATCTATGAAATATTAATTTTGAAATTTAAATATGACTTAGAAATAAAATTGTTGTATATATTTATAATAATTATAGATATACTAATCGTTATGAGATATCGATGACGAATTAAGTTAAATATAATGATATATATTTAATTTGGGTTAAGTGGGCACACAACCCATGATGTTTAGAGATGATAGGGAGCTGGTTTGGCGAGGGTTAGGGGAGGTTGCAACATGGGATTAGGGTTTGGAGATGTGTGGTTAAGATCTAGTGAGAAATTTACATAGTTTCCTCTTTTATCCTACCATTATAAATACTAATCCTAAAACCCTAATCACATTCCGGTTCATTTTTTTGAGCCCCCATCTCCTTCTTCTTTCATGGCTACAACTTTTCTCTAAGTTAATACGAAAATCTTAAATCCAATTCAAGTTAAAATAAGAAGCTATTTGATAGTGAAAGGTCGTTGATTTTAGACTAGCAATTTGACGAATCAAGAAATTTTAGAGAAAGAGAATTCATTATTTCAATGTGCACCTTAGGGCATCTGTTTCGGGTAATAGTTATCTATATGTTGATCATATTATTTTGTTTTTAGATTTGTTAATAACGTAAACTTATGTATATAATCATATTATTATTATTTTATTAGTTAGGTGAGATTTTTGTATGTACTATTGCTGTCACAATGGAGATTGGATATATGTATAAAATTTGAAGATCTAGTTCCTAATTTATGGTTTTAATCTGATATTAAATATTAGAATAAATTTTATTTTAATATTATATATGTTTATACATATATATATGTGTGTGTGTGTGTGCATTAATTTATGATTTAATATTCACAATCAGTTTGAATTAAAACCTATATTTTCATATTTAATGTATAATATTGATCTGAAAATTTTCATATACTTATTTATGTTTATTATGAATTATAAGCGCTGAAAATAATTTTTTGTCATATATATTATTAATATCTAATGATTATCTGATTCAATAAATTTGTATAAAATAATCCATGTTTCTAAAATTCAAGTTTATATTTTTTTAAATTAATTCATCATGTCAGATGCTTTTGAAAAAAGTTTCAGATTTTTCCGACTTAATTATGTATTTTTTAAATTTAATTTAATTTTGGCTTGTTATCAATTATTTAACTAAAAGTATTATTTAATCGGGAAAATTCCATAAATTTTTCCTTAGCCCTGAAATGTATTTTTAGATTTTTTTTATAAAATATAAAAGTTTAATTTTTTGTCTTATACTTATTTTATATTAATTTATTATGGCCAAAGCTGTTTAATACATTATTATATATATATATATATATATATATATATTAAAATCATTGTAACTTCAGATCTGATGTATTTTCTAACCGATAATTTATATAAATCTTTTTAATTATTTTATTATATATGTTTGCGCCAAAATTGGTCACAAACCTCGAATACCGTGAAAGCACCAGTGTATGAATACAAATCAATGATATTCAAACACAAATCTCAGATTTCAGCAAATATTCAACAGTAATCCAGAAGTAATGAACAAAAACACAAGTTTTTATAGTGGTTCGGCTATCTCCGGCCTACGTCCACTCCAAAGTTTTATCCTTTTTATTGATTATCCTTGAAGATTACAGATGCTTACAGATGATTACAGCAATTTCGAAGTCCAAATCCAAAATTAAATAGCAGTAGTGATGGTATGAAATGATCCTAACGGCGTCCGGGCGTGCTTGCTTTTCCTAAATTTTCCGACCCCTTTTCTGAATGACCAGGGGCTCTATTTATAAGCGTAGGAGGCTGATATTTCTCCTAAAATCCGGGAAGACCGCTTCAGGCACGTGAGGGAGGCCCACATGCCCGAAATCTGGAGGTCCGGGCCCACATCAGGATCGATTCGAAGTAAGGTTCGAATCGATCAAGAATTCATCCAATTGAGCTGAAATTTGGTGAGAACATTCTTCAACATGTATGTAAGCTCCTGTAAAAATTTCATTGCATTTGGATCAACAGTTTGGAAGATATGATCGTTTCAAGTTCAAGGATCCGTGCGTTCTAAATGGTTCGAACCCATGCTTCGAACCCACACTCTTCGAAACCACCCTCTTCGAATCCATGCTCTTTGAATCCATCCTCTTTCGAATCCACGTCCTTCGAATCCATGTCCTTCGAATCCACGAAGCTGACTCCCCTCCTTCGAATCCCTCTCCTTCGAATCCCTCTCCTTCGAATCCCTCTCCTTCGAATCCATGGAGTTCTCATGGATTCGAACCACCATCGATGCGAACTAACCAGTATACACCTTTATGCCTCTCCATCGAGTCGAAGTCCATCGATTCGAAGAACCATCGATGCGAACTTTATCAAGCCGAAACCATGCCATTCGATACGAAGCGTATCGGTTCGAACTGTCCTTGCGCAACGCCTCTTGATCGATGCGAACCTGTTGGGTTCGAATCCATCTTGGTGGGTTCGAATCTGATCGATTCGAACCGAGCACCACTTTGTCCCTTTTGATGGATTCGAACAACATGCATCCCCCACCTTGAATCCATCATATTTCCTCCAAACGAACTCCGATTACCTTGAAATTTGAAACATAGCCTTTCCTAGTCCTTATTATCATCTCCAATCAATTTCGTCCCGATCGGAGTTCAACAAAATTTTGACGATATCGATCGTAGCCTTGATTCCAACCGATCTCCAATCCTGGTATTCATAATTCCTTGCCAATTTGTCGATATTCCAGATTTGACCAAAAAATGGGATAACAATATATATCTATATATCTTTATTGTTATTTATGGTACAATGTATAGTTATATATATAAATAAATACTTACAGTAATATTTTAATGAAAAACATATTTTACACATACGAAAATACACACACACAACTAATAATTTTATACATATATGTTTATGCACATATTTAACAACGTACAATACATAAAAAATGAGCTAATGTGTCTGCTGCGATATAAATATCCCAGCATCTATATATGGGTATGTTATACCTTACACGGCTTGCTATGTTACACATGCACACACATATAATATATATGTATATGATATATACATATCTACAAACATATATATATATATATATATATATATATATATTGTATATTTATATAAGCAAAACCAAAACTAAATAAATCTCCAACTACAGTTTGTAAATTTAAATAAAATATATGATTTTACTTAAACTAAATTTAGAAAAGTTCTAAAGAAGTTTATACTTCATAGGCCCATTAAAGATCCAAAATGGTAAAAAAAAAATGAAATTCATCCATTTCTTCTGTTGCGGTCTGACCCAGTTCCAATACTGTCCACATTGAAGCTTAATAGTATTTTTAAGTAAAGAGAACAGTGTAATATCGTCACTTTAAGATTTTTAATTTGACCTTAGCTATATTAACCAACAGAAAAATCTCAACTGGGTCATTCCATAGTTCTTCAATAACTATTATGATGCAACCTATTAATGCCGCCAACATCTATGAGCAATAAAAATAAATGTTTGGAGAGTTTTACATACCCTAGCCACAACAGATTTATCGATACCCATCTCGAAACATCTTGACTAGGAATATTTATAATGATATGTTATTTTTATTGCAATAAAACACATTGCAATTACGAGAACATAATATATCATTTAAGGATTTTCTATTAAATATACCTAAATTAAATAAATAATTAATATAGCATAACATGACGATATAATAGAAAGAAAAACACCTTTCATTTTGAACAAGATTTTATTATAGAGTTAGTAATTTATAATAAATTATATAATTTCCCCTAGGACATACCAATTAGCTCTATCAATCTTCCACTTGCACTTAGGGCATACCGACCCAAGTCCTTCGTAAATGGTTCCACTATGTTGTCCTTTGTATCTACTTTTAGGATTATGTTATCTAGCATTTTAACCTGGCTATATCTGAATTAAATGGACAAGTTGGATTCAATTATCATCAAGGCCGATAAGTCCAAAGCGATGATTGTGGGGTTCAAAGAACAAGTATAGAAGCCGCGGTCGAATGAATTTGAGAGATATGCAATGCAAAATGTTCAAAGTATGGAATATAGTTTAAAATAGAAAATGGATCAGCTAGAATCCCTCTCAATCATAGGGATCAACATATTTCAGGCAAACAAGTGCAACTCAATGAAAAAGAGTCAATATCTCAAGGTCCATAAGTTCAATGTATATAAAATTTTGGAAACAAGATGTAGGGACCCTAGGGAGCCTACCGTAGGGATCACACCTCAAAAAGATTAAGAAAGAGAGATCAGCCTTCTTCCCTCAATAGGGATTGGTCAGAAACAAGCAATGACTCACATTGCAGCAAAGATGGAGCAATAACTCAAGTTCCACTAATCCAATTGGCATGAAACTTGAAGGCAAAGCATATTACAACATGCAAAAGCTCCCGTAGGGATTCCACCCTCAAATTTCTCCAAAATAGGGATTGGCATCGATCCCTTTTCCTTAGGATTTCGATCATGCGATCCTTCTTATGGGTCCATATGGTTTTGGTGATCCTTGGTCCATATAGTTTGCCATCTTCCTCTATAAATACTGATTCGGCTGTTCATTTTGGAGAATTTACGCTGCTTATTGCTTTGTACTGTATTATGGCTAAGGATTTTTATCTGATCCCTGTTGTACTCAATTTACAAAGTAATTAATAAAACTATCTATGCAAGTGGGCATAGGGAAACATTGCCAAACCACTGTAAATCGGCGTTTCTCTGTTACTTGCTTATTTCATATTTTTTATTTTCTTGTTTCCTCTGCTTTCATTTTGTATTATTCATTTACTTCTCTGCATAATCTCTATTGGATGTTCGTGTCGAATTTTTGTGCAAACATTTTGGTGCTTTCATTGAGAATGAGGATTCTCAACCTTATTTGGATCCCTTTGCTGCTGCTAGATTGTATAATCCCCTCGAAAAGATCCGTAATAGTCTTCAAGAAACTTATTTGTTCTATTTACATTTGCAAAAGTCTAAGGAAAACTATCAACAATGGCTAGGAATACCAAATCGATATCTCAAAATGTAGAAGGAAATGAGAACGTTAGCATCCAGCAAGGAGGCCAAAGCAATCTACTGATGGATGTGAATGCTACCATTCTAGTTGATGTCCAGAATTTGGTTGATTCCATCATAAGAGTTGATTTTCAAAATCTGATGAGTAGTGGATAGCCGACAAGAGTTGAATTAGCAAATTCAAGCCAATATCGATCTAATGAACCAACTTAGGCAGCAATAGTGCAGGAAAACTAGAAGGGAGCCAAACCCTTATTCTACATCGAAGAGTTCTAGTTCATTAGATGATTATCATAGATGTAGATGTTCCAGAACTGACATATATCACGCATAAGCTTCTAGACATCAACAGGCAAGCCAACCAGGCTTGCAGAGATTGAACTATACCGATCCCTCTATAAGGATTGGGGTCGATCCCTCCTCTAGAGGAGGAAGCATGCATTTTCATGTCTGGAGCACAAGTCAAAGCTGCTGCAATTGAGTTGGATGCTGGAGTTTAGGTGGATGCAAACCAATTACCTTCCTGAAATGATGATGAAGTGAATGAACGCGATATGCATCGAGAGGACGTTGAGCCAAAAAGGCATGGAACGGCCTGTAGACATCGACTGGACTATTCACATGAGCACGACTACCGCTTGGCTCCAACTATCCAAACATTAGACTTGTCGGCTATAGTTAGGCAGCTTGTGAGGGAGAGCTAAGGCTTGACCAATGATGATTATGGGATCTCGAGAAGCCATACCCCGTTCACCGACAATACCTTACATGTTGAGTATCCAAGGGAATTCAGCATGCCATCGATGCCTGCCTGTGATGAAAAAATCGACCCTACGTAGCACATCATGAGATATAAAGGACTGATGGATTCCATACGATTTGATGATGCCATAAATACAAATGTTTTCCTATTACTCTCTCTAGCATAGCAATGATGTGGTTTACGAGGTTACCCCCATGGTGACTCAATAGATTTGACGATTTAGCAACGAACTTTGTGGAGCAGTTCCGTATGCATGCAACTCATCTAAAGATGTAATGTCCCTATGATACAGGCTCTCGAAGAATCGCTAAAATATTACTTGGAAAGATTTCATACAACTAACACAAAATTCGGTAATCCAAACGATCATTCAATATTAATGGCAGTAATGAGAGGGATTGATCCAGATTCTAATTTTAATGATTGGTTAGGTGGCAAACCACCCCAACATTGGAACGTTTCCATGCAAAAGCAACTTGATATTTTAGGAAAGTGTAAGCTAGATGCTCTAGGAAGAAGAATATTATGGAACCAAGTGGAGAAGTAGTGCAGAGTAACATTACAGTGAAACAATTCGAGGAGAGTTCCAGAAAATTTCAAGTAAGTGTTCAAAATAAACCGAATTAGCAAAAGAAAGATGGTGATAGGAATCGTGAATGAAAGAGGGATTCCGGAAGAGGAAAACCTAGGATTCCAATATGTAATACCAAGACACTACTAAATACATCTCTGGAGAACATCTACTTATCTACATGCAATACCATGTAGTATAGGAAGCCACCTCCAATAGAATTTATGGAGAAACGGAAACAAACTAGAAAATATTGTCTGGTCCACGTATGTTATGGTCATAATATGAATGAATGTAGGCATCTCCAAGATGTTATTGAGAAACTGATTCGAGAGAGAAAATTACAGAAGTTTGTTAAAGCCACATAGGATGGCAAGCATGGGACATCTGACACCAACCAAGGAAAAGCACCGCAAAGGGCGGAGGAGCTTGCATGGACTAGTGGAAGGTTAGCGATCAATACAATAATCGAAGGACCGCATCCAGGGGATAAGAGTTGAAATGAGATGGAGCGCTATGCTAGCACAATGAAGCATATGAATTTTGAGTATTATTCGAGTAAAAAAGATGGAGCTCCGGCAAAACAGCAGCATGCATGGTAGATGACACTATGTTCAAAAACAGAGATATAGACAAGGAGGAGGCACTGACGATCGATCCAATGGTTATTTCAACCATGATCGGCCCTGACTTGGCAAGGAGGATTTTGGTTGATTATGGAAGTTCAGTAAATATAATTTTCAAAAAGGCTTACGATTAGACGAGGATGGAAACCAAGGACCTAAAACTGTCCAAAGCTTGTATTTATGGCTTTAATGGTGCTACAACCGAAGCTGTTAGATATATTGAATTGCCCATGGAGTTGGAGAAGGCAACTGCATGAGAATATGGATTTTGCGATTTGTTGTCTTGGATTTGACTCTCTATACAATGCTTTTCTAGACTGACCAGCCCTAGCTGAATTATGGGCAGCTCTTGCCCCATGATATTTGACTATGAAGTACCTAACTAATAATGGTGTTAGAGTTGTGCATGGTGATCAGGCGACCGGATGTGCTTGTTATGTAGCTGAACTGAGAGATGCTCTATGAAAGAAGAGAGGTAAGGATGTGGATAAGTCTCTCTACATCCAAATTGTTGAAGATTGACACTAGTGCCTAGGCCTTAGCTCGGGCGCCATAGTCGTTTCTATAAAGACAGATCAGAGGGATGACAAGGAGGAGCCCAAAGAGACCAAGGTAGCATTGGTTAAGCCAACGATTAACATCACGGTCAGCCATGACGACCCGTGCTGGGTCCTAAAGAACAGATCACATCTCAGCCCCACGATGATGAAAGAACATGGTGGTTTTCTCCGATGAATCTTGACCTGTTCGCTTGGATTTACTCTGACATGTGTGAGATCTTGTCTGGCATTGCAAGACACACATTAAATATTAATCCGAGGCATGTCCCGGTGAAACAAAAAAGTTGTGGCATAGATCTGGAGGGATCTGCTACCCTTATAGAGAAGTTGGATAAACTCAAAGGCAACGGGTTTATTCACGACGTCCACTACTCGAAATGGGTATCTAATCCTGCACTTATGAGAAAAGTGAATGGAAAATGGCGGACATGCGTTGATTACTCAGACTTGAACAAGACATACCCCAAAGACAATTTTCCCCATTTATGGAGAGAATTGCTAGTAGATTTAATCATGGGACATGAATTGCTATCTTTCATGGATACATACTCTGGATGTAACCAAATCCCGATGCACATTCCTAATTAGGAGCATACTAGCTTCATTACTAATAGTGAATTGTATGCCATGTGGTAATGCCATTTGGATTGAAGAATTCCATAGGGACGTATCAACGCCTAGTCGATAGAATGTTTAAGGATCAGATTGGAATAAACAAAGGAGGTATACGTGGATGATATGCTTGTGAAGTCAAGACGATCAAGCGATCACATTAGAGACTTAGAAGAAATGTTCGATATTCTTAGATATTACAAAATGAAGATCAATCCTCTAAATGTTCTTTTGGCATTGCGTTAAGAAAGTTCTTGGGTTTTATCGTCAATGCTCGTGGAATCAAAGCTAATCCCGAGAAGATTTGAGTAATTCGCAATATCCATGTGCCAAAGACCATCAAATAAGTACAGAGCCTAAATGGGAAGGTTGCCGCCCTAAGTCGATTTATTTTCAGAGCTACCGATAATGCATTCCATTCTTTGACTTGATTAGGGGAGGGAAAAGGAATTTTGAATGGACGTAGGATTACGAGATGCATTCCGAACTTTGGTGAACTATTTAGAGAGGCTCTCATCTTGTCAAAGCCGATGGATGATGGAGACTTGTATAACTACTTGACCGTATCGGTACACGCTATAAGTGTCGTGCTGCTTTGCGAGGAGAATAGAATCTAGAGACCGGTCTATTATGTTAGCAAGTGATTAATAGGGGTTAAAAGAAATTACCCAAAGATAGAGAAATTGGCATACTTCTTTTTGATTGCTACATGAAAGTTTTTCCCCTATTTTTAGGCTCATCCCATCGACGTTTACACCGATCAGCCGTTACAACAGGTCCTACAGTGACCTAAGACTTCTAGGAAGTTACACAAGTGCAACATCAAACTGAGTCAATTCAATATCAGTTATTTCCATCGGAGAGCCATCCAGGGACAAGCATTAGCAGACTTCATAGCAGAATTCACTTCATAAGATGATCTTTCAGAGAGCGGTGGAGTCCCTACCATTCGATGGAAAATGTATACGGATGGAGCATCCAATAATCGTTGTTCTGAAGCTATAATCATGCTAGTAACTCCAGAGGATCAATCAATTTGTTACGCTTTGAAGCTTAACTTCCCTGCAAAAAATAACGAAGCTGAGCATGAGCTCTAATCACTTGACTTAAACTTGCCAAAGAACTAGGGATAAAATCTCTCAAATTTTTTTGCGATTCCTAGTTGGTAGTATACCAAGTCATGGGAGATTACCAGGCTAAAGTACAACGACTTACTCCGTATCTTATCCAAGTCCAAGAGTTGTTGACTAGCTTTGAGTATCATGACATCATGCACATTCCTTGAAATCAAATAAAGAGGATGACTCATTGGAAAAGTTTGCAAGCACTCGGGATGCGCAGCAAATGAGCTTGGTTCCAGTCGAAGTACTAGATGCCCCAAGCATAAATCGGACGGAAATCGACTAGGTACTAGAGATGGAGCCTGGGATGGAGTTGTGGATGACCAATTAAAGACTATTTGGTACAAGGAGTCCTTCATCAACGGAGGAATGAAAGGCGACAAGTCCTCCGTAAAGCTTCACGATATATCATTCAGGAAGGAGTCATTTATAGAAAGGGTTTTTTCATTCCCCTACTTTGTTCTATCACTCTTGATGAAATAAAACGAGTCCTAAAGGAAGTTCATGAAGGGGAATGTGGCGATCACACTGGAGGGCAGATCCTAGAAAAGAAAATACTCCGTTATGGATAATATGGGCCGATTGTCAACCAAGATGTTGCTGATTATGCTAGGCGATGTGATAAGTGCCAAATGTATGCAAAAATTTCGAGAGCTCCACCGATAGAAATCACATAAATGGTCAGTCCATGACCGTTTTCCATATGTGTCATAGACATTATCGGTTTCTTACCGATCTCTAAAGGTGGTGTAAGTACATCATTGTCGTAGTTGATTACTTCACCAAATGGGCCGAAGCGGAACCTTTAGCCATGATCATGATAAAGAAAGTAATCAACTTCATCGTCTAGAACGTCGTCTATCGTTTTGTCCTTCCACGAACCATTGTAACTGATAGTGGGACTAAATTCGACAACGTTGAATTCAAAGACTTCTGCCATCGACATCATATTGAAAAGAGATTTGCGGCAGTTGCAAACTCTCAAGAAAATGGACAACTTGAAGCTGTAAAAAAAAATCATAAAGTCCATTTTGAAGAAGCATTTGGAAAATGCTAGAGGTAAATGGGTAGATGAACTACCAACATCATTATGGGCTTACAGAACCGCCTACATGTCCACGACCAACTATACCCTATTCGCCCTTGCTTACAGCTCTGAAGCCATTATTCTTATTGAACTTGAAGTTCCTTCTCATCAAGTGACCTACTATGATCCCAGAACGAATAGCGATCTCTTGGAATCTCTACACTGTGTCGTTGAGAGTGCGAGGAAGCTAATTTGAGGGTAGCTACATATCGACACCAAGTCACTTGATACTACAACACTAAAGTTTGACTATGAACCTTTGAAATCAATGATCTTTTCTTAAAACAAGTTTTTCTTGCCTCGTCACACATGAATCCTACTTGGGAAGGATCATATTTCATTGAATAGAGGTTTGGAGAGGGAACTTTTAAGCTAGCGACTGTTTATGGTGTCACACTACCAAGGTCGTGGAATAGCAAGCATTTACGATGATATTTCATTTAATTTATGTTCTTTTCATTTAGTTTTATTCAATTTTTGAATTTTCTTTAGCATTTGATTTTCTAGATATGTAATAAGGCAAATTATCTCATTTCTTCCCATTAGGCAAATAAAGTTTTAAATTTCCTTTATTTTGTAATTGCTATAGCATTACGTATTAGTCATGATACCCAACTAACTAATATTGACATATCCAAGCAAGTTTCCAGAGTTTAGAGCTAGCGGATTTCATAAATTTATGATTGAACTAAGAAAAATAAGAATTGTATGGTCGTTCATTTGAAGATTCTCGCCCACAACCCGATGGACGAAATACCTAACAAGGAATGGATTTGACTCGACTATTCAATAACCCAAGTTAATCCTACCGAGCGACGAGACAAACATAAGTCAAAAGCGATCATGATATGACTGATCGCTTGCCAAGTTGAACCCCAAACTTGGGGGAAAAATCGATCGATTAAGGAAGTACAGTCAGACTATTTTTCAAAATAACTCTAAGTCCCCAGAATGTTGACTGGAGTATAAAAAATTGGGTGCGATCTGATAGCCCATCAACTAACTCTTATCCCCAGAGTGTGGATATGAGTATAAACAACTAGATGAGTTTTATAAACAACTAGATGAGCGTGTTTCGACCACTCACCATACCGCAAGCTCTAAACTGAAAACGATAGGAGTATATACTCGGTAAGGAGATAATTCGACCATCCATTATCTAACTCCACTAACCCAAGACTGGCGGTAGGAGTATACTCACTCAAACAGTTGAATCGGACAACGTAATACTAGGGCTCGAGCCCAATGTTTGATACAGCTTAAGGCCACGACCGCATAGAGGCCTTAAGCAAAAATTAATGGACGATTTTCCGAATTAATGAGCAAGAAGTTATGAATACATTGAATGGAAAAGTAATAGCTCGACTACTTAGAAAAAATTCACATAAGATTTCGATAGAAAATAAAGAATTTTATTTGCAAATTAAACTTGAAATTTGTGGTACAATTTTATTCAAAAGCGAAGGTCGTGCCCGCACAATCACGACAAACGAAAAGAGAAAAGCAGCTATATAGGCTATATATAAATTAAGCAGAAGTGACGGCTATTTCTCTTGACCACTTCTCTTTTGGAATTTTTGGAGGTGGCACCACTTGAGCTTCCGCTTGTTCTTCTTTTTGATCCTTAACATCCTTAGCAGGAGAGCTTTCAGAGGTTGGAGTGAGTTCTTTGAGATCCGACCTACCGGGTGGAATGAACTATAGTGGGACGAGATTTGGATCGTTGATGTCCCATTAGCATGTTCGTCTTTAGCTTTTTTCTTCAATACCTCCTCTCTCTCGATGTATTCCTTTAGGTTGAGCTCATCGGTATGTTCGGAGGCACCGGTGATCACGAAGTCATCTGATTCATCTGGCGACGGCTGGTCGTCAGCTTTTTCAACATCAAATGCTCCAATAACTTGAGTATCGAGCCCTAGAATATTAGTGGCCATTAAAGTTTTAGTAGAAGTCGATTGTTGTTCCATGGCGGCACTGCTTTTTGGAATTTAGTTGGGACCTAGATGACTTGCATATTCATGGAAACAAGAAAATAAGCCCATGGCTATTGGGCATGAGGAACGAAATCTCTAGAATATTGGAGAATAAAGAGAGATACCTATATCTGGCTAACTCTCAGTTGTCGTTGGAATGATCCTCTCTAGCATAGGAGTCAGCACCTTTGATTGATAGTCGGTTCTATCCAGATCATAGCAGCAAGGTTGAAAGGTTCATCTACACGAAGAATCTCCCATACCAACTTCTCTTCATCTAGCTTCATGAGGCTTTATTTTTCATTTCAAAAATATATTCCCAAGCCTTGGCGAGCGATTCAAGATAGCCCTCTCCAAGAAAACCCAGATAATGATAAATAGGACTTTAGCATTATATTCAACAATTAAAGTATCAAACATGTCCTTAATCTCATTCTGACCAACTTCTTTGGCATCTTCTAACTGGACCTTCATCTGCTTTCTAACCTCACTTCTCTAGCCTCTTCCTTGAGGATTCCATTTAAACGAGTTGCTCATCAAATTTAATTTCAGTTCCTGGGCTTTGACGGCCTCTTCGCAATATCTTTACGACTCTTCTCGAGCTTCGAGTTTTTCTTATTTCTCTTTTTTAAGGAGTTCTTCGAGTTCCTCAATGCGACGGACTAAAATGTTTTTCTCTTTTTGTAGGGTATTTTTTCCAAAGAAAGCACACCGTTGCGGTTGAGGGCATTATTGTGATCCACTTCTAGATGACTAACTACTTCGGATGTTTCTTTGCACTCTTTCCTGGCGCGATTAGCTTCGCTGTCAACTTCTAAATTCATCATCTTATTGTTTAATTACGTCTTTATCATGGATCGCCTCTCGCTCGAGACAATCGATTTTATGTTGTCTCTCATTAGACACCTCATATATTTTTATGGCTAAATGCTGGAATGCTTCATACTACACAAAAACATCATTAACGCATGTAAAGGAACTCATTTTAGCACTCCCTGGAATTGTATGGATAGAAGGAAGGAACATAAGCCCATTAAAGATAATTATTGGAAAATTGACCTTAAGTTTGGCCATTTTTTCTACTGTGGAAGCCTCAGGAGTTGCAGTAGGAAAACATGGATCAGAAGTAATAATTGGGCATTTCCTCGACCTACAGTCGCGGGACTGTCTAGAACCATATGAACTGATACTGCTTAGGCCATAAAGTAATTTAAGGAGCATGGGAAGAAGTCTGATCGCACTATGTACAGATAAAGATTAGGCTGAACTTCCTGATGAGATGATTGAGATTATGACTTATGTTTAGAAGATGAAGACTCCCTCCAACGATGACTTCTTTTCCAGCTGTCATCTTTCTCTCAACGCCTACCTGATTTTGGACCTCTATTGGATCCATACTATGTTGAGGAGCCCCTTAAGCGATCAAAGGCACGGGATCGACATATAGCACATGCAAACCAAATAGGACTGTATAAGCGACCATCAAATGAAAGATAGACTAAATTCATCAGTGAAGTGCACGTGATTGTGAGTATCCTAGTGTTCCCGCGATGGACCAGTTATTGTAGCCTTATTCATAAGAGTTTTCACCCCTTTACTAGTAGGAGGAATGTCGTCACCACTTCTGATGGGAGAATTGAGCTCCCCAATACCGATTTTGGGAAAGTCATAAGTCATGATATCATCAGGGATTATGAGATTCTAGAACCTTTCCATTGAACTTTCTAAATGTTGAGAGGAAGACTGTTCATCAATGGAGGTGATAATAAACGTGGGCTCTTTAGCGATTTTTCTCCTACGGAGTTTATATGCGAGTTTTTTTCCTCTCCATGTTGGCATATGAGATTGTGCGCCTTATGATGGTTTGACCACAAGCACATTTCCCAGACCTGCGTCAGCACCAACAGGCTTATTGGCTTCATCGCCTCTAATTTCACCATTTTCGAAGTTGTCCTAAGCCCCCTCAACCAAGGGCATGATAGGGCTATAGGTGTCGTCTTCTTATTCTACAACATTCCTTAGTGATGTAGCGCTTCCTTGAAGCCTAATGCTATGACCTTCTTCTAATAGCCCAAAAGGAGATAGCCATTCATCAGTTATAAGGGATCTGATGTCCCTATCCTCAACTAGGGTGGCACGATTGCAAAAACTACCTTTGAGAAACTATCATCTTCCAGTTGCAAATGGACACTTGAATTTTTTTGAAGTATTATTTAGTTTAGGATACAACTTGGACTAAAGAATTTGAGAATGAAGTGAAGACATTACTTACATCCTTCTAACCATCGCCTCGCGAAGCCAGGCATATAGTGAACGTTGAATCATCGTGTTTAAAGATGCTAAGCTTGTACCAAGCACCAGTTAGAACTTGGCTGTTGGGCGAAGGCTCAAGGAAAGTGTAAGAAAGGCTTCCTCTCCATTGTTTGAAATTGTGAATAAACCTGATGTCCTCAGGAGATGACAGATAGAACAGAACTTCTATAAATAGCAGGAATGTGCCATGAATAAAAGCATAGTTATTTAGATGCAATTGAGCAGGAGCTATTCCTTAGATAATTTAGCATCTCTCGAACAAAAGAATTGAAAGGCGGCACACATCCGGCCCAGCATATAAATTTATTGCATGTCATACATCCGTCCAGGGAAAACGAGCCCTGTCATTCACTAAAGGGACCAGGTCATCTCCAAACTGAATCCTGTTTTTTGAGCATAGTCTACGGAGAGTGGCCTTACCAATTCTGGAGGCTTAGGAATCCATTGGGTTATCCATGAATACAATACCTTCTATAATGTCGGGAGTAGGACTTATATCTTCCACTGGAAGGATGGAAATATCAAAGAAAAGGTCAGTCAATGGGCTGAAAACCTTTAGTTGCTCAATTTGATGTTCAGGGAAAAGTCTGCATGAAGCAGTTGCAGAACTCGATGTTGCTCTAGGATTGCTAAGTTGTGAAGGTTATCCGGAAGGCATTGCGGCTAAACGCTCTGAACGTTTGGAGCCATGTCAAATAAACTTAGTAGATAATCGAGATTAGAAAATTTTACCCATTCCCCCATGCTAAGTGTAAGCTAGTGTGGTGTAGTGTTGTGCAGTGCAAAGCTAAATAGTTCAAAATTAAAAGCAAGTGATGAGATATTAGATTTCGACTACAGTGACCATCGTCGCTGACCGTCTCAACTGGCATTTAGATTGATTGGTTATGTAAGATTTGAGATCGAACATTGGCATGTCAAAGTGTGAAGTCCATTATTAAAGTCCATATGTTAAGTTTTAGTTTATATTCTAAGTCCTAGGAGTTTGGTCATTCAATTTTGTGTTCAATAATTGGATATGCAAATCCTGTTGTTCATTATCATCATATGTTCATGTTCATTGAGATGAGATTGGTTCTAATTGTTCGTGCAAGTGAATATGGATTGGTTTTCAAGTTCAAATAATATGGCTTATAATTGACCCATAGTCGAACCCTTCACTTAACAAAACAATCATCCGTCTCCAAAAACCACAGTCGATCCCTCTCACAAAGCCAATGACCGATCCTTCCATCCTCATACACAAAACCACTAATGCCTCTTTCAAGTGTCCACCAACCGATGCCTATACCACGTGATTACTAACCGTTCCCTCCTTTTACATCCTTCAAGCAACGACATCACCGTTCCCTCCATCTAATCTATGAACCGACCTCTATACTTAGTCATTTTCATGCTTCCCACAAATGTTTTCGCCGATCGCTCAAGCAGCACGCGAAATACTGATCCCTCTCCACCATACTCCTCCATGACCGACCCATCTGTTTCCATTATCCTTCACTCTTCTCTTTCTCCTCCTCTACTACTTCGCCAAACCCTACATCGCCGTCGTTTATTTCATCTCCTATAAACTTAAACCATGGTTAACGTAAACAAAACCCATTATCTCGTCACAAATCGAATTCTTATGTAAGAAAACCAACATAAATGTATAGAGAAAGAGTTGCTCGGGAGGAGATGTTGGATTTCAATTCAAAATGAAGATGGAATGGTGATCTAAAGCAAGATAGAAAGGCGAGTTTACGAATGAAGGCGGTGTTTGATACGAATGGAAGGGATTGGGTTTTAAGATGGAAAGGGGAGGGTTCGCAGAAGAATTTGAAGGAAATAAGAAAGTCAGATAAATGAAGTGAGGGAGGGAAGTCGAATGTTGGTTAATATATGGAGTCCGAGGGTTCGGCCCACTTTCCTATTTATGAATCTAAAAACGTGCAGTCTCCAATATTGGGAGGGATCGGGTACGATCCCTTGAATTGGGGATCCATCCGATCCCTATAAACACTAAAAAAAAGGAGGAAGGATCGGCTAGAGGAATATCGACCCCTATGAACATAAAAAAAAAAAAAAAAGAGGGTAGGCGCTAAAAAATGACGATCCCTATATACATAAAGGAAAGAGAGATAAAAAAAGGATCGGTTAGGAACCCTATGTGCGTGCAAACATGGACATGAAAATTATATAAAGTGCATATACATAAAATGCAATGTAATTGCATCTAATTCAATGAAAGTTGGTGATAACCCCTGAGCAAGAAAACGAATCCAAGAGCTATGACCAAAAAGTGCACATGAATGTTCTAAAAGTTCAATTTTTGAAATCGATAGAATTGAATTCAAACTTGAAGCTTTTAAGGTCGAGACCGGATCAGATAGTCAAAACTTACTAGTCTCGTAAAATCGGACATAGGTATCAACTGATGGAATGTAATACTAAATTTATGCTATTGAAAATTGACTAAGTGTCAGGACGATCAAAGGGGGATACGACACTTTAGGAAAATAGTTCGATGGAAAGCAACGACTATTCAGAAAACTGGATGGATTTCTTATCGATGACTCTAACATGCTTCGATTCATAGCACGTCATGTTAAGCAAAAGACATACTTTGGGGGACAAATGTTATCTGACATTTTAATCTAGCTTTATCTACACTGATTGGACAAGTTAGATTCGACTATCATCAAGGCCTGTAATTCCAAAGCGATGATTTTAGGGTTCAAAGATCAAGTACAAAAGCCATGGTCGAATGGAATTGAGAGATATGCAATGGAGAATATTCAAAGAATGGAATATAGTTTAACATAGAAAGGGATCAGCTAGAATCCCTTTTAATCTTAAGGATCGACATATTTCAGCTAAACAAATGCAATTCAATGAGAAATAATCAATATCTCAAGATCCATAAGTTTAATGTATATAAAATTTTAGGAACAAGATGTAGGGACCCTAGGGAGCCTACCCTTGTGATAGCACCTCAAAAGGATTAAGTAAGAGGGATCGGCCTCTTCCCTCAATAGGGATTAGTCAGAAACAAGCAACATTGAACTCACATTGCAGCAAAGATGGAGCAATAACTCAAGTTCTACTAATCTAATTGGCATGAAAATTAAAGGCAAAGCATATTACAACATAGAGAAGCCCTCACAGGATCGCATCCTCAAATTCCTCCAAAATAAGGATCAGTACAAATCCCTATTCCTTGGGATTTGGGCAATGCGATCCCTTTTATTAGTCCATATGGTTTTGGAGATCCTTCTGCCAAATTTTTGGGAAGACATTTCGCCATCTTCCTCTATAAATACATGCTTGGTTGTTCATTTTAGGAACATTACGCTGCTTATTGCTTTGTACTCTATTGTGACTAATGATTTTTGTCTGATTCCTATTATACTCTGTGTAAAGTAATTAATTAAGCTATCTGTTCAAAACGGACGTAGGCAAACATCGTCGAACCACTATAAATCGTTGTATTTCTATTGCTTGCTTGTCTCTTATTGTTTTGATTGCTTGTATCCTCTGTTTTCATTTTATATTCTTCATTTACTTCTCTACAAAATCTCTATTGGATGTTTGTGCCAAATTTTGATGCAAATAGGTTACAACTTCTTTCTTCTCAATAAATTCTCTAATGAGGTATAACTTCTGAAGTATGTCTTGATTTCTTATGTGCTCTGTGTTCCTTTGCGATTTGCAATGCAGCATTATTGTCACAAAATAATGTCACTGGATCTTCCATGTAGGAATATCCCCTAGCCTAGTCATAAATTTTCACATCCAGACTTCTTCTTTAGCTGCTACATTAACGGCAATGTACTTGGCCTCCATCCTAGAATCAACTACTTTTTCTTATTTGGAACTTTTCTAACTAACAGCCCCATCATTTAAAGTAAAAATGTAAGCCTATACAGTTATATTATCATTGATATCATTTTGGAAGCCGAAGCCCATGTATCCGTTCAAAAGGGGGTCTCTATTCCCATATAAAGGAATAATTACTTAGTATTTATTTAATACTTAAGTATACATTTTATAACAGTCCAATTTTTTCTTCCAAAATTAAACTGGTATCGGCTTACACATCCTAATGCATAAGCCGGATGCATCCTAATGCATAAGCTGCATCTGGTCTAGGACATAACATGACATGTATTATTGAACCAATTGCCAATTCATATAGCATCCTCTTCATATGCTCTTTTTCTTCATCAAAATGAGTTGCATCCTTCTTAGAAAAGACAATTCCCGATTGCGTCGGAATATTTCCATGCTTGAAATTTTCCATACCACACCTTTTTAGGAGATATCTATGTATAGGGATCAGAACAATCCTAGTAGCCAATTAGATCTATCTCTATAGATATTTATACCTAGTATATAGGCTTATTTTCCCAAATCCTTCATGGAGAATTTCTTGGATTACCAAGCCTTTAGTGATTGCATCAACGTAATGTCACTGCCAATTAGTAACAAATCATCAACATACAAAACTACGCACACTATAGCACTTCCTTGTTCTTTTTGATATATGCACATTTCCTCTTTGAGATGACAAAAAATATATATTTGATTACTCTATCAAAGTACTTATTCCAACTTCTTAAGGCTTTTTGAATACCAGAAATGGATCTTAACAACTTGCAAGTTTTACCCTCACTTCCATCAACCTCAAAACTCTCATGTTTATGTCATGTAAACATTTTCTTCTAAATCACCATTTAGAAACGTCATTTTAATATCCATTTGTCATATTTCATAGACAAAGAATGTGGAAATAGCTAGTATTATCCAAAATGACTTAAGCATTGCTACGGGAAAAATATATTTTATCATAATCAACACCTTGAATTCGATGAAACCCTTTCACAACTAGCATTCATTTATAAGTCTCTACTTATCCATCTTCATTTAGCTATTTCTTAAAATCCATTAGCAGCCCATAGTTTTTTCCTTTAGTTTACGCCAGTCAAAGTTCATATTTTGTTTTCATACAAGGAATCCATTTCGGATTTCATAGCTCCAAGCTAAAGTGCAGAGTCTTTACTCTATGGTGATTGTTGGAATGAGAGAGGAGTGTCCACTTCTAAGATGCAGTCCTCGTTCTCCCCATCTATGTGAAAACTATAATATCTCTCTACCGCATGAGATTCTGTATTAGACCTTCTCATAGATTGCGTCTTCTCATATACTAGTCAATTTAATTCTTCCACTAACTTAGCATCTTTGTTATCTTCTTGGATCTCATCCAATTTTATAACTTTTTAGTTCATTTCTTCTTACATAAATTCCTTTTCCAAAAAAATAGTATGCCGAGAAACAATAACCTTTTTTCCTTGGTATTGTAGAAAATATATCCCATTGAATTCTTGGGATATACTCTAAATTTGCATAATGTCATTCTTGCCTCAAGTTTATTGGGGCCAACGTTTTTATTATAGGCTGGAAAACCCTAAACCTTCAAATACTTGAGTTGGAGTTTCTTCCCACACCACATCTATATGGTGTCTTAAGGCATGGATTTAGTAGGCATCAACTCAACATATGCACCTTGGTTTTCGTGCATATCCCCAATAGGAAAGAGGTAACTCATCTTTACTCGTCATGGAACAAACCATATCTAATAGGATTTTACCCTTCTTTTCGAAACACCATTGTGTTGTGGAGTATACCATAGAGTAAGCTGAGAGACAATCTCACTTTCTTTTAAGTACTATTGGAGCTCTTGTCCATGCTCACCTCCTTGATCAGATCAAAGTATTTTAATCATATGGTCTATTTTTTTTTCAACCTCTTTATTGTACTCTTTAAATTCCTTACAAATGTCAGATTTGTTCTTTATAAGATACACATATCCTTGTCTTGAGAAATCATTAGTAAAAATTATAAAATAAGAAGTATTATGTTTGGTAACTATAGACATTGGGTCACATACATCAAGATGTATAAGACCCAAGAGTCGATTAACTCTTTCATTATTCCCACTAAAGGGAAGCTTGGTCGTTTTTCCTTTAAGACACGACTCATACGTATCAAATGATTTAGAATTAAACGATTCAGAATAAACTAGTGGTAAAAAATCCATCAACTTTCAGTTTTTATAGTCGCTTCTCACTTATATGACCTAGCCTACAATGCCATAAATATTAATTATCAATGTCAACACTAGAAGAATTATTCACAGCATAGATCTAAGTAGAATTAATAGCATAAATATTGTTATCCAAACTGCCATCGTAGATTTTATTTCCATCTAACATAACATTCAAAACATTATCAATATAATGAAAAATATATCTAGTCTCAAACAATCTAGATACAAAAATAATTCTCTAAATAAAGTATTTAACATAATAGCAATTATTCAAAATTAAAACCAATCCAGTAGACAAAGCCAAGTGATAGTCTCCAACTACAGTTGCATTAGTTAGAGATCCATCGGCAACTTGAATTCTCATCACACACTTTTCAATATGTAAATCCTCGAAATGAATTAAAAATATGATTTATAGATCCAATATCTAAAACCCAAGATAATTTATTGATTGCAAAACAATTTTGAATCATAAATTCACCTGTATAAGTGGCATAACCATTTTCTTCTCTTTAATAATATTTATGTTACCCAGACAGTTTCGTTTCTAATGCACCTTCTTGTAACAGTAATGATGTTCACTCTAGTCATTTGAAGCGCTCTTCTCATTCTTCTTGTCAACCTATTTCCTCTTGTTCGAACCATTCGAAGATGGTGGTTTCCCTTTTACTGTGAGCACTGCACCTTGATCCTTAGATGAAGACTCCATCTCAACATATTGAGTAACTCCACGAGGCTTGCATTCAACTAGTTCATACTATAGTTTAATATTAACAACTAAAAATATGGAGTAAGTGATCTTAAGGTCAAGGGCACTTGCTCCTTATTTCTTATCATGGCATCTAATTAAGCAATCCTATCAATATAGCCTTTCATCATCAAGGTTTATTCATCCACTTTTATGCCTTTCGACATCTTCGTGCTGAACAACTTCTTAGTAACATTATACCTTGTGAAATGAAATTGTGCTCGAAATGTAACTATCCAACTTTTCAACCATTGAGTGTCGACGCTAAATGCATACACGATATTTGTGTGCCAGCACTAGAGTGCTGGAAACTCAAATAGTTTGGGTAAAAAAATAAGAAATAGAACAAGGATGGGGAGAACACAACATTAGAATCTCACAATAGAACGATAACATATAGTATCAAAAGACATTACAAACTATCACTCTAAAATACATAGCGTTTGAGTCAGAACGAAATTACAATCATTTGCCCGGACAGTTCTAAAAACCTATCCTCACATATGTTGATATAAGCAGTACAATAGTACATCAGAGAAAAGAATACTACGGTAGGTAATCCTCCATCTCTTCTCCAAAATCTCTAAGTCATCCATATCTAAATCTAGAAATATACTCGGAAAAATGACCCGAGCATTGTAAGAAAATAACACTCGGATCAGTCTAGTAAAGCAGCGTAAGAAACTCAAGAAGTATGTGTGACATATAACAACACCTTTTGAGATCGCATGAAATACCATAATGGTTATCCCTTCAAGTGATCCAACATTTATTAAGTACATATCTCGATATAATAGATAATGTCTAGGGGTGTAAACCATAGATCAGAATTTAGCTGTTGTGCATATGATACAACAATATGGGTATACAATAAATACCATTAAGGCGTGTTAATGTATAGATTTTTCCATTGAGATTTCTTCGGTCTAGCTAAATCTAAACTCCATGACAAGGATTAAAAGCTTCCTTTTGAGCATAGTAAATCTTTGGATAGAATACACTATAAGATAAACACAATTGGCCCAACGATGAACTGTGTGGCATTAAGTATCAACAACTCCCACTAGAGACATATCGATAAGTATACTCTAGATCTGGAGTTGATATACCCTCAAGGGAAAGCTAAATCCTAGATTACGCATCCAACTCTACTTTTAGACATTTTCGATGTCGAGGCTGTGTTTGGCATCTCTCAGATGAGTCTTTATTACTTGAGAACAACACGGATCCCAAAATGGATTCCGTCATCTCGAACAGATCACGGATCGCTATATGGATTTGAGCATCTCGAAAAGATCTTGAATCTTCATATAGATTCATACATAAGTCCTACGATGAATGCTAACGCTATCCTCTCCCTTGGAATATTCCTAAGGATAGACAGTCCCACACAATAACATCATTCAAAATGTTAACATTGACCGCTTCCTTGGATTTGACCTTAGGATAGACGGTTTAACTTTATAACGATCCACTTCACAATCGCTTGCAGAACATAGTTCGCGCATATAGTTTTGAATTGGTTATGGTTTTAAGTTATCTCATATAAGTACACTCCCTCTCTTATTAGGCACTCCAAAACCAATCGATGTATTTTTGGTTAACTTAAACCTGGTTGTTTCAGAAATAAATAGATAATACATAAGAGTGGAGATAATCTCTTACCCAGATGGATTTTCTTATCATTTATCCTAAAAGAGCAAGATGAGTTTATATATACAGTATAGCATCTCCGAAGTTAACTATACCATATAGACCTCATGTTTCTTCTAGATATTTTCTAAGTTATTTTGGTCAATTTGATAGTCGACTAATCGACTATTAAGTAAAAGTTAAATGATCATACATGGTAACCAAGTCTTATATAATTATCACAAACAAATAACATAACAAGCATGATTAAGTAGCATAAGAGATCTCTTTTATTCGTAAAACCACTTTTATTAGTAAACCTCCTTTTATCTAATAAAAGGAGTTTTATTTAATTAATACTTTTTGTTAATTAAAACATCTTTTATTTGTAAAAACTCCTTTTATCTAATAGAACTCGTTTATCAATCACTATTATTCATTTTTACGCTTTCAATACAACCAAAAATATTCATATACTTATCTCAATATGTATAAGTATATTCAAAAATATATAACAAGATTTCTTACTTTGACCTTTACTTTTTCCATCTTTTTCCAATAGATTTCATACTTATAATTTCCTTCAAAATATTCGTTTTAAGGATCTAAGTATTTTCACAAATCCATTCAAAAGGTTTAAGACTAATGTTACTTAAACATTGTCAAGACAAAACCCAAAACCATTTCAGTTATGTTTATCTTTAAAACATTATTTTAAAGATCTATTTATATTCATAAGTATAATCATAAAGGGTAAAGATGATTTTTTTCTAAAACACTACTCCGAAGAGTAGAGCTAGGGAACTCGACTGCCCACCACACTGGTCCCCCTTTTTTGCTGTCCCAACTTAGAGCTTTAATTCCCACCATTTTTATTGGTATTTAAGGCAATAACCACCCCCAAGCCATTTGGGAAACACAGCTCAATTTACCAGGTCTCGAATCCGTGACCTTAAGTAACTTTGTTCCATAGTCGCTAAGCAGCCCTGACCAGATGAATTTTATTAACACATTCTCACATTAAAATCGAAACATTTAATTTACGCCTATCTTTAAAACATTATTTGCAGGATCTAGATTAACCCTAGAGGGGGGGTGAATAGGGTTATAGCAAATTTTCTCGATTTAAACACAAAAATAAACTGCAGAAATAAATATACTGAAAAGTAAATCACACACAAAATTTACCCAGCTTCGGCAACCCCTGCCTACTGCTGCATTCCCAGATTTCTATTAGAATTAAACAGTATCACGCTTACAAACACTCTAACAGACTTGCAAACCCTGCTACCGCCTTTAGAGTTTTGCAAACTCGCAACCCCTGCTTACTGAACTAACTCTAAATAGACAATCAGACACAACCTAAACCTAGGTGGTGATTTACCAAGATTCTTTGATTCGTAAAATAAAAAAAATAATTAAAAACAATAGAAAATAACCCTAAAACTAATTAACAATATAATAAAGCCTTAAATTAAAAAAAAACAAAACCCCTTTTTTTTTAATAGGACCGGCCCACTTCCTTATTTCACCCGATCCTTTTGTCTCGTTCGTGAGAATAATGGCGGCTTCGTTCTGATTAGGGCTTCGTTCCCTTTGTTCCAGTTAGGGCTTCGGCTTTTTGTTCCAATTAGGGCTTTGGTTTCTTCAATCGATCTGAGATATGTTGCCCTAGCTCACTGCTTCTCTGATGGTTGACTATTGCTCGTTTGCAGTTGCTCGATCGAGTTCGTTGTTTGTGAATTCGGTATGTACTGTCTCCTTTTGCTTTACTAAGTTGATGCTTGAACTCGATGATTTAATTTGCCAGTGATGATTGGGTTATATATGCGTTCGAACTCCTTGAATTACGTTCGTCTGAATATAGTTGAATTTGTCAATAGTCGTTCGATCTTGCATTGATGCTTGGGATTGATCTGACTTTGTCAATTTCGTATTTTGGTAGCTTGATTCACACGATATTGATTTGATTTCGAGATCAATTTGCCTTGCTTATCACGGTTTTGAATTTGCTGGTTCGACTTGGCATTGACTGTTTCAATTTGTTTCACACTTGATTTCTGATTTGTGAATTATTCAACCTTGTTCATCACGGTGCTGACATTTGCTTTGATCAGTTGATTTACTTTGGCCATACTGTTGAAATAGTGTTCTCTGACCATCTTTTCTATCATTTGGTACTGCCATGCATTTTCATAGTACCATAGTTTTTTTTTTGTTGCACTCGAGTTAGTTCAAACATGAACTTGTTGCTTGGTTCACTGTATTACTCATTGATTAGTTTGCATTGTCATATTTTATTCCTGTTGCCTTCATTTCCATTGAGTTTTGTAGCTTGGTGTCATGTTTGCTTTGAGTCTGCAACTTGTAGCTGGACTTGATTTGTGTCTTGTCCATACTCATGTGTTCATCCCTGTAGTATATGTTAGTGATACATTTTGGAGTTGGTTCATGTTGCACTGCACTTTGATGTTGTAGTCTCTGACTTTGCTGTATCCATGCTTTTATGCTTGTGATATTCCTCTGCCTTGTTGAGTTCCTGTGTTTGGTCACTGATGCATTCATGTACACTGCATTCATGTTCAAAGGCTGCTACTTGTTTTTGTACCCTTTGTTGTTCATCTGCATTGTTGCCTTGTTGACTGTTGCATACATGAACTGTTTTGTTCTTTGTGCTTCGACTCTGCCATTTTCTTTTATGTTCACTGGCCTGTACATTTGCATTGTATATATTCTTGAATTTGGATTTGAACTGCTTCATTGTTGTTGCTTTACCACTGAACATTTGTCACTTCACTGTTGTGCTTTGAGTCAGTTTCATTGTTGCTGTACTGATCCTATGTTCATGCACTTTTGCACTTTGACTGTACTGTTGCAGTCGAGTTGTATTCATGTACACTTGTGGCTTGAACTTGATTCACTTCATGTTGTTGTTTGGACATTTGCATTTGTACACTCCATACTTGGTCGTGCTGGAGTCTTCAAGCATGTTGCTGTTGCATTTGTTAGTGGCTTTAGTCTTGAACTGTTTGTAGTCAATTGCTTTGTCTATTTGCCTTGAGTTGAACCTATCTTGGGTTTGACCTTGTTTTTGATTTCTGTGCTTTTGTTTGATTTTTTGCACACGAGTTGGCGAGGCAGTGCACACGTATACGAATGTACACGTGTGTACTGCAGCCACTTATAGTTACCTGTCCCTGATAAAAATACTGATATGCACAGATATTGCACAGTCAAAAATGATGACGAACAACCCAAATAACTGAGGCAAACAATGTTTTCAAAATCATCGTTTCTTTCAAATTTCAAAAATATTTCTCTTTCAATTTTACTGCGTTTGAAAATATTTTTGCACATTACTCAGATGCTGGATTCAAACCGGAATGCAGTTGAAGACAAAAATACGAGTGTGAGTGATATGTAGTGAGGTTAACTGTAAATGTGAAATGTGATGTGATTGTAATCAAAAATGTATATGTATAGTGAGAGCATGAAATTGTACTATTTAAAATTGTAATAAATATTAGTTTGAATAAAATATTCGTTTGAATTCAAAATCAAATTCTGTGTAATTTATTTTATTCAACAAATATTTATTTATTCAACAAATATTTATTTAATCTATGAAAAACAAAATAGTACATTACCAAATACATTTAAATGAATATATATGTTTATTATCATCAAACAAAAACATACAAGCGCATATTTAACAATCTCCCCCTTTTGATGATAACAAACATATATTTAAGATTTTGAATGTATTAAATGTATTTGATCGTTCAATTTGCTCCCCCTATTTGAATGCTCCCTCTCTACACAATACTCCCCCTACATATATGCATAGAAATATATAAATGAGCCTATATGCAAAGTGAAAATTATTTGACCTTTGCTTGACCTTTGCTTGATTCTATTTGACAAAATCTTAACTTTTCTCTCCCTCTTTTGTTATCAGCAAAAGAATAATAGTTTATAAAAAATAGGGATGAAGTGATAGACATGAATCAAACAGTTAACTCAATTAAATATAAACAACAAATTTCAATACAACTCAAACAAAAATCATAATTACCCTTGTCAAGCGCATATTCCACTTTCAGAAGTGATGAGGATAAAATCATCAAAAAAATCATACAATTCTGTCTATTTGTGGTATATTTATTTCAGGAAATTTGAATATCTACTAACCCTGCATAACCGTTAGGACTTTTAAATGAGATTAGTCGTATTCCAATTTAATTTAAAAAATGAAATCAAGTATCTTCTAACCACGCATGACCGTGAGGACTTTTAAATGGGATTAGAATCAACTTGTCTATTTGAATCAATTAATTTTGATATGTGTTCCATACATGCATAACCGAGAGGACTTTTAAATGAGCATGGAAGCACATAATCAAAAAATCCAAGTAATTCACCCATGCATAACCGTGAGGACTTTTAAATGAGAGTGAATACTTTGGATATTTAATTTTTTATTGCTAATTATAATAAGTTGAAGCACAAATAATTTCCTTTACAGATTTAAAGATATTGAAGAACAAATGATTTCCTTTGTAAACTACCACAAATTTACATACTAAATATGATCTTGATGAGTGATGGTCGATAGAAAGATGATAGAAATAGAAATGGTCATGGAATTTTTACCCAACAAAAAGTTTTTATAACTCTTGTTATGAAATTCTAAAGAAATTTTCTAATTATACTTTCTCGAGTTATAATATATGATAAATATCAACACTCATCTTTTTTTCAATCACTATTCATCTTTTTGATAAACAAAGGGAGTCAGATTAGTCAAAATTTGTCATTTAAAAATCAAATAATTTTTTAAAAAAAATGATTAGTCAATCTCTATAATTCCCAAATCCAAACGTAATTTGGAAAATCTGTCTTCGGGGAGAGGTTTTGTGAAAATATCAGCAAGTTGAGTTTCAGCTGAAATATATTCAATGCAAATGTCTTCTTTAGCAATGTGATCTCTAAGAAAGTGGTGTCTCACATCAATGTGTTTTGTGCGTGAATGATGAACAGGATTATTTGACAAATCTATAGCACTCCTACTATCACATTTTAATGGAACTTGTTTATAGACTAAGCCAAAATCAGAAAGAGTTTGCATCATCCATAGAATTTGAGCACAACAACTTCCCAAAGCAATATATTCTGCTTCAGTGGTGGATAATGCAACACAATTCTGTTTCTGACTTGACCATGAGACTAATGAATGTCCTAGCATGAAACATGTCCCACTAGTGCTTTTTCTATCAACTAATGAACTAGCATAATCAGCATCGGAATAACCTACTAAATCAAAATTTTCACAAGAAGGGTACCATAGTCCAAATTTGTGTGTGTGTGAAAGATATCTCAAAATTCGTTTAGTAGCTTTTAAATGAGATTCTTTGGGATTAGCTTGAAAACGTGCATACAAGCACACAGAAAACATAATATCAGGTCTAGAAGCAGTAAGATAGAGAAGTGAACCGATTATCCCTCGATATTTCTTTTGATCAATTGCAATTCCTTTCTCATCTTTGTCCAACTTTGTTGATGGGCTCATAGGAGTTCTCAATGGTTTGGAATTTTCGACTCCAAATTTCTTCAATAGCTCCAACACATATTTGGATTGTGAGATGAAAATACCATCACTGCTTTGCTTAATTTGAAATCCAAGAAAGTATTTCAATTCACCAACCAAACTCATCTCAAATTTAGTCTGCATGACTTGTTCAAAATTCTCACACAAGAGCTCATTAGTAGCACCACAGATAATATCATCCACATAAATCTGAACAATCAAAAAATCACTTTCTTTATGTAATAGAAACAGTGTCGTGTCAGCACTTCCCTTTTTAAAACCATTTTCCAAAAGATATGTACAGAGGCAGTCATACCAAGCTCTTGGAGCTTGCTTAAGACCATATAATGCTTTTTCTAGCTTATACACATGATTTGGAAATTCATGATTTTCAAAACCGGGTGGTTGTTCAACAAAAACTTCTTCTTTTAAATCACCATTCAAAAAAGCACTTTTTACATCCATTTGTTTAAGTTTGAAACCCTTGTAACATGCAAAACTTAGCAAGATTCTAATGGCTTCTAACCTAGCAACTGGAGCAAATGTTTCATCAAAGTCTATGCCTTCTATTTGGTTATAATCTTTTGCAACCAACCAAGCCTTGTTTCTAATTACATTTCCTGATTCATCAAATTTATTTTTAAACACCCATTTAGTCCCTACAATTGGATAGTCATTAGGCCTAGGAACTAAATTCCAAACTTTGTTTCTCTCAAATTGATTAAGTTCATTTTGCATTGCTAAAATCCAATTTTCATCATTAAGAGCCATTTCAACAGAATCAGGTTCAATCTCAGAAATAAAACCACTATGACAACAAAACGCACACAAATTTTCATCAAATGAAGAACGAGTACGTATACCTTCCGTAGGATCACCAATAATTAATTCAGGAGGATGATTAGGTTTGAACCTTAATTTATCAGCATCAACAGTCCTTCTTTCAGTTTTCTCACTAAATGTCCCTTCTTCAGTGCCTTCAGGATCTACTCCATCGTCAACCATCTTTTCAGTCGTTTTTTCCAGATCAGATTCATCAAATTTCACATTGATTGACTCAACAATTTTCTTTGTTCGTTTGTTGTATATCCTGTAAGCCTTACTCCTTGTTGAATAGCCCATGAAAATTCCCTCATCAGCCTTTGATTCAAATTTTCCAAGTTGATCACCTGTGTTAAGAATGAAACAAGGACATCCAAATATACGAAAATAAGAAATGTTAGGTTTCCTTTCATGCCACAATTCATAAGACGTTTTGCCAAGTATTGGTCTAATCATTACTCTATTCATTACATAGCACGAAGTATTCACTGCCTCTGCCCAAAAGATTAGAGGTAGCTTATACTCACTTAACATGGATCTAGCCAATTCCTGTAATGTACGATTTTTCCTTTCAACCACCCCATTTTGTTGAGGTGTTCGTGGAGCAGAAAATTCATGTTTTAAACCATTTTCTTCACAAAAATTTTCAAATTCAAAATTTTCAAATTCGCCTCCATGATCACTTCTCAAGGTTTTAATTGTAACTCCTTTTTCATTTTGAACAAGTTTTGCAAATTTTGAAAAATAGTCGAAAGATTCAGACTTTTTGGCTAAAAAGTAAACCCATGTAAATCTAGAATAATCATCAACCAATAAATAACAATAACGTTTTCCATTTAAGCTTGAAATTTCATTTGGTCCAAATAAGTCCATGTGAATTAGTTCAAGGACCCTTGATGTGCTAACAATGTTTTTAGGACGAAATGATGATCGACTAAGCTTGCCCAAGGAACATGCTTTACACACTTTATTATTTTTAAATTTCTGATGTGGTAACCCTCTGACTAATTCTTTTGATTCAAGTTTTTCTAAGAGACTCATGCTAACATGTCCAAGTCTCCTATGCCATAAATATGCCTCTTCGTCAGTGGCTACCAAACATCTAGAAAGATTTAGATTATCAAATGAAAGTGAGTAAACATTCCCTTTTCTTTTGCCCATAAAAACAATGTTATTAGAAGATTTATCAATGATTTTGCAACTATCACTATCAAAAATCATGTTCATACCTTTGTCACATAGTTGGCTAATAGAAATGAGATTGTGATGCAGATTTTCAACGTATAAAACATTAGTCAAGGAAAAAATACCGTTACCAACTTCACCTTTGCCAATAATCTTACACTTGCTATTGTCTCCCATGATCACATTTCCACCTTTAATATTCTCTAAGCTAAGGAACTTCGATTTGTCACCTGTCATATGTCTAGAACAACCTGAATCTAGAAACCATTCTTGTTGTTCCTTAGCCCGCCAACAGACCTACATAAAAAGAGAGGAAGATGACCTAGAGAAACTCTTAGGTCCAATGTTATTAGTGATAGAAGCATTGTGAATAAACAATCCCTTTGGAACCCATACTTTTTTAGTCCTTTTATTTTTATTCCAATAGACATGAAATTTGTTTGTAGAATTCTTAGGAACCCAAACTTGTATAAATTTTGTGTTCTTGTTCCTATGACTATAATTTTTAGCACGACATCTAAATATTTCACATCTATCAAAAACATTCTTATATTTTGCATTATCATCAACTTGTGTTTTCCCAAAACCTAGTCATTTTCCGTTGTTAGCAAAAATTTGATTTCTCAATAACATGTTGAATGATTTTTCTCCTCTTGAAAAGTTATTTAGAGATTTTTCAAGATTTTGGACATTGGTTTTTAGTGTTGTGTTTTCAGTTGCAAGTGAGGTGCACCTATTTATAAAATCCTTTTTCCTAGTGTCAAGGTTTTCCTTAAGACTTAAATTTTCTTTTTCAAGATTTACAAAGCTATTTCTAAGTCTTGATAATTCTGAATCTAAAGTTTTACATTTTTTACAGTCTAGGTTTTTAATATTTTCAATTTCAGTTTCTAACCTAGAATTTTCATAGACAAGTTCTCTCCTATCAGATTTTAGTTTTTCAATTTTAGATTCAAGAGTATCAATCATTTTAGTAAAATCACAACACATTGAAACAAGTTCTTTATAAGAATAGTCACTTACCTCACTAGATTCCTCTAAGCTTGCTTCTGAATCCGATTTTGACATAGGACACAAGTTAGCCTCTTCTGAGCTATTATTCGAAACTTCCTCTCCTTCTTCATCATCCCAAGTTGCTGCAAAGGCCTTCTTTTTCTTTTTCTTTCCTTTGTTGTTTTTGAGAAGTGGACATTTTTGTTTGAAGTGGCCAGGCTTCTTGCAGTTATAGCATGTCAATTCATTATCGGAATCGTCAGAATTCTTTGACCTATTACCACTTATTTTCTTCTTTCGTGACTTGAATCTTGACCATTTTTTAAGATTATTGACAGCCATTGCAAGCTCTTCAATTGGATCTTCTTCTTCTTCATCGCTTTCTTCTTTGCTCTTTAAGGCAATCGTCTTCTTCTTTGCTTCGGAGTTGTTGCGTTCTTCCTTTGCTTTTAGCTCAAGCTCATATGTCATCAAGTTGCCAATCAACTCCTCCATGCTTAGCTTACTCAGATCTTTCGATTCTTGTATTGCCGTGACTTTTGCCTCAAAGTTCATCGGTAGGACTCGTAGTATCTTCCTCACAAGCTCTACCTCAGTGAATACCTTCCCAAGTGCTCTAGCGTTGTATACCAAGGTTGAAAAGCGTCCAAACATATCCTTTATGCTTTCGCCTTTGTCCATCACAAAGTTTTCGTATTCATTGCTGAATAGGGCTAGACGAGACTCCTTGACTTGAGAAGTTCCTTCGTGTGTCACCTCCAAAGTGTGCCAAATTTCCTGTGCTGTTGTACAATGAGAAATTCTATTAAATTCATTTTTATCAAGAGCACATATCAAAGCATTCATGGCTTTAGCATTTGTCGTTTTCAATTTCTTATCGTTAGCATCCCACCTATCCTTAGGTTTAGGAATCTCAGTATCACCAACGATTATAGTGGGGGGTTTATAGCCAGTTTCAATAATATCCCAAACATCATAATCAACAGAACCGAGATAGATACCCATCCTAACTTTCCAATAAGCATAATCGTTCCCGTTAAACATGGGTGGCCTAGCAATAGATTGCCCCTCAGAAAAAGCATTATTTTGTAGACTCATGACTCTAGAGTTAAATAAAAAAAATATACCGGGCTCTGATACCACTTGTAGGATCTAGATTAACCCTAGAGGGGGGGAGGGGGGAATAGGGTTATAGCAAATTTTCTCGATTTAAACACAAAAATAAACTGCAGAAATAAATATACTGAAAAGTAAATCACACACAAAATTTAACCAGCTTCGGCAACCCCTGCCTACTGCTGCATTCCCAGATTTCTATTAGAATTAAACAGTATCACGCTTACAAACACTCTAACAGACTTGCAAACCCTGCTACCGCCTTTAGAGTTTTGCAAACTCGCAACCCCTGCTTACTGAACTAACTCTAAATAGACAATCAGACACAACCTAAACCTAGGTGGTGATTTACCAAGATTCTTTGATTCGTAAAATAAAAACAATAATTAAAAACAATAGAAAATAACCCTAAAACTAATTAACAATATAATAAAGCCTTAAATTAAAAAAAAACAAAACCCCTTTTTTTTTAATAGGACCGGCCCACTTCCTTATTTCACCCGATCCTTTTGTCTCGTTCGTGAGAATAATGGCGGCTTCGTTCTGATTAGGGCTTCGTTCCCTTTGTTCCAGTTAGGGCTTCGGCTTTTTATTCCAATTAGGGCTTTGGTTTCTTCAATCGATCTGAGATATGTTACCCTAGCTCACTGCTTCTCTGATGGTTGACTATTGCTCGTTTGCAGTTGCTCGATCGAGTTCGTTGTTTGTGAATTCGGTATGTACTATCTCCTTTTGCTTTACTAAGTTGATACTTGAACTCGATGATTTAATTTGCCAGTGATGATTGGGTTATATATGCGTTCGAACTCCTTGAATTACGTTCGTCTGAATATAGTTGAATTTGTCAATAGTCGTTCGATCTTGCATTGATGCTTGGGATTGATCTGACTTTGTCAATTTCGTATTTTGGTAGCTTGATTCACACGATATTGATTTGATTTCGAGATCAATTTGCCTTGCTTATCACGGTTTTGAATTTGCTGGTTCGACTTGGCATTGACTGTTTCAATTTGTTTCACACTTGATTTCTGATTTGTGAATTATTCAACCTTGTTCATCACGGTGCTGACATTTGCTTTGATCAGTTGATTTACTTTGGCCATACTGTTGAAATAGTGTTCTCTGACCATCTTTTCTATCATTTGGTACTGCCATGCATTTGCATAGTACCATAGTTTTTTTTTTGTTGCACTCGAGTTAGTTCAAACATGAACTTGTTGCTTGGTTCACTGTGTTACTCATTGATTAGTTTGCATTGTCATATTTTATTCCTGTTGCCTTCATTGCCATTGAGTTTTGTAGCTTGGTGTCATGTTTGCTTTGAGTCTGCAACTTGTAGCTGGACTTGATTTGTGTCTTGTCCATACTCATGTGTTCATCCCTGTAGTATATGTTAGTGATACATTTTGGAGTTGGTTCATGTTGCACTGCACTTTGATGTTTTAGTCTCTGACTTTGCTGTATCCATGCTTTTATGCTTGTGATATTCCTCTGCCTTGTTGAGTTCCTGTGTTTGGTCACTGATGCATTCATGTACACTGCATTCATGTTCAAAGACTGCTACTTGTTTTTGTACCCTTTGTTGTTCATCTGCATTGTTGCCTTGTTGACTATTGCATACATGAACTGTTTTGTTCTTTGTGCTTCGACTCTGCCATTTTCTTTTATGTTCACTGGCCTGTACATTTGCATTGTATATATTCTTGAATTTGGATTTGAACTGCTTCATTGTTGTTGCTTTACCACTGAACATTTGTCAATTCACTGTTGTGCTTTGAGTCAGTTTCATTGTTGCTGTACTGATCCTATGTTCATGCACTTTTGCACTTTGACTGTACTGTTGCAGTCGAGTTGTATTCATGTACACTTGTGGCTTGAACTTGATTCACTTCATGTTGTTGTTTGGACATTTGCATTTGTACACTCCATACTTGGTCGTGCTGGAGTCTTCAAGCATGTTGCTGTTGCATTTGTTAGTGGCTTTAGTCTTGAACTGTTTGTAGTCAATTGCTTTGTCTATTTGCCTTGAGTTGAACCTATCTTGGGTTTGACCTTGTTTTTGATTTCTGTGCTTTTGTTTGATTTTTTGCACACGAGTTGGCGAGGCAGTGCACACGTATACGAATGTACACGTGTGTACTGCAGCCACTTATAGTTACCTGTCCCTGATAAAAATACTGATATGCACAGATATTGCACAGTCAAAAATGATGACGAACAACCCAAATAACTGAGGCAAACAATGTTTTCAAAATCATCGTTTCTTTAAAATTTCAAAAATATTTCTCTTTCAATTTTACTGCGTTTGAAAATATTTTTGTAGATTACTCAGATGCTGGATTCAAACCGGAATGCAGTTGAAGACAAAAGTACGAGTGTGAGTGATATGTAGTGAGGTTAACTGTAAATGTGAAATGTGATGTGATTGTAATCAAAAATGTATATGTATAGTGAGAGCATGAAATTGTACTATTTAAAATTGTAATAAATATTAGTTTGAATAAAATATTCGTTTGAATTCAAAATCAAATTCTGTGTAATTTATTTTATTCAACAAATATTTATTTATTCAACAAATATTTATTTAATCTATGAAAAACAAAATAGTACATTACCAAATACATTTAAATGAATATATATGTTTATTATCATCAAACAAAAACATACAAGCGCATATTTAACAATCTCCCCCTTTTGATGATAACAAACATATATTTAAGATTTTGAATGTATTAAATGTATTTGATCGTTCAATTTGCTCCCCCTATTTGAATGCTCCCTCTCTACACAATACTCCCCCTACATATATGCATAGAAATATATAAATGAGCCTATATGCAAAGTGAAAATTATTTGACCTTTGCTTGACCTTTGCTTGATTCTATTTGACAAAATCTTAACTTTTCTCTCCCCCTTTTGTTATCAGCAAAAGAATAATAGTTTATAAAAAATAGGGATGAAGTGATAGACATGAATCAAACAGTTAACTCAATTAAATATAAATAACAAATTTCAATACAACTCAAACAAAAATCATAATTACCCTTGTCAAGCGCATATTCCACTTTCAGAAGTGATGAGGATAAAATCATCAAAAAAATCATACAATTCTGTCTATTTGTGGTATATTTATTTCAGGAAATTTGAATATCTACTAACCCTGCATAACCGTTAGGACTTTTAAATGAGATTAGTAGTATTCCAATTTAATTTAAAAAATGAAATCAAGTATCTTCTAACCACGCATGACCGTGAGGACTTTTAAATGGGATTAGAATCAACTTGTCTATTTGAATCAATTAATTTTGATATGTGTTCCATACATGCATAATCGAGAGGACTTTTAAATGAGCATGGAAGCACATAATCAAAAAATCCAAGTAATTCACCCATGCATAACCGTGAGGACTTTTAAATGAGAGTGAATACTTTGGATATTTAATTTTTTATTGCTAATTATAATAAGTTGAAGCACAAATAATTTCCTTTACAGATTTAAAGATATTGAAGAACAAATGATTTCCTTTGTAAACTACCACAAATTTACATACTAAATATGATCTTGATGAGTGATGGTCGATAGAAAGATGATAGAAATAGAAATGGTCATGGAATTTTTACCCAACAAAAAGTTTTTATAACTCTTGTTATGAAATTCTAAAGAAATTTTCTAATTATACTTTCTCGAGTTATAATATATGATAAATATCAACACTCATCTTTTTTTCAATCACTATTCATCTTTTTGATAAACAAAGGGAGTCAGATTAGTCAAAATTTGTCATTTAAAAATCAAATAATTTTTTTTAAAAAAATGATTAGTCAATCTCTATAATTCCCAAATCCAAACGTAATTTGGAAAATCTGTCTTCGGGGAGAGGTTTTGTGAAAATATCAGCAAGTTGAGTTTCAGCTGAAATATATTCAATGCAAATGTCTTCTTTAGCAATGTGATCTCTAAGAAAGTGGTGTCTCACATCAATGTGTTTTGTGCGTTAATGATGAACAGGATTATTTGACAAATCTATAGCACTCCTACTATCACATTTTAATGGAACTTGTTTATAGACTAAGCCAAAATCAGAAAGAGTTTGCATCATCCATAGAATTTGAGCACAACAACTTCCCAAAGCAATATATTCTGCTTCAGTGGTGGATAATGCAACACAATTCTGTTTCTGACTTGACCATGAGACTAATGAATGTCCTAGCATGAAACATGTCCCACTAGTGCTTTTTCTGTCAACTAATGAACCAGCATAATCAGCATCGGAATAACCTACTAAATCAAAATTTTCACAAGAAGGGTACCATAGTCCAAATTTGTGTGTGTGTGAAAGATATCTCAAAATTCGTTTAGTAGCTTTTAAATGAGATTCTTTGGGATTAGCTTGAAAACGTGCACACAAGCACACAGAAAACATAATATCAGGTCTAGAAGCAGTAAGATAGAGAAGTGAACCGATTATCCCTCGATATTTCTTTTGATCAATTGCAATTCTTTTCTCATCTTTGTCCAACTTTGTTGATGGGCTCATAGGAGTTCTCAATGGTTTGGAATTTTCGACTCCAAATTTCTTCAATAGCTCCAACACATATTTGGATTGTGAGATGAAAATACCATCACTGCTTTGCTTAATTTGAAATCCAAGAAAGTATTTCAATTCACCAACCAAACTCATCTCAAATTTAGTCTGCATGACTTGTTCAAAATTCTCACACAAGAGCTCATTAGTAGCACCACAGATAATATCATCCACATAAATCTGAACAATCAAAAAATCACTTTCTTTATGTAATAGAAACAGTGTCGTGTCAGCACTTCCCTTTTTAAAACCATTTTCCAAAAGATATGTACAGAGGCAGTCATACCAAGCTCTTGGAGCTTGCTTAAGACCATATAATGCTTTTTCTAGCTTATACACATGATTTGGAAATTCATGATTTTCAAAACCGGGTGGTTGTTCAACAAAAACTTCTTCTTTTAAATCACCATTCAAAAAAGCACTTTTTACATCCATTTGTTTAAGTTTGAAACCCTTGTAACATGCAAAACTTAGCAAGATTCTAATGGCTTCTAACCTAGCAACTGGAGCAAATGTTTCATCAAAGTCTATGCCTTCTATTTGGTTATAACCTTTTGCAACCAACCTAGCCTTGTTTCTAATTACATTTCCTGATTCATCAAATTTATTTTTAAACACCCATTTAGTCCCTACAATTGGATAGTCATTAGGCCTAGGAACTAAATTCCAAACTTTGTTTCTCTCAAATTGATTAAGTTCATTTTGCATTGCTAAAATCCAATTTTCATCATTAAGAGCCATTTCAACAGAATCAGGTTCAATCTCAGAAATAAAACCACTATGACAACAAAACGCACACAAATTTTCATCAAATGAAGAACGAGTACGTATACCTTCCGTAGGATCACCAATAATTAATTCAGGAGGATGATTAGGTTTGAACCTTAATTTATCAGCATCAACAGTCCTTCTTTCAGTTTTCTCACTAAATGTCCCTTCTTCAGTGCCTTCAGGATCTACTCCATCGTCAACCATCTTTTCAGTCGTTTTTTCCAGATCAGATTCATCAAATTTCACATTGATTGACTCAACAATTTTCTTTGTTCGTTTGTTGTATATCCTGTAAGCCTTACTCCTTGTTGAATAGCCCATGAAAATTCCCTCATCAGCCTTTGATTCAAATTTTCCAAGTTGATCACCTGTGTTAAGAATGAAACAAGGACATACAAATATACGAAAATAAGAAATGTTAGGTTTCCTTTCATGCCACAATTCATAAGACATTTTGCCAAGTATTGGTCTAATCATTACTCTATTCATTACATAGCACGAAGTATTCACTACCTCTGCCCAAAAGATTAGAGGTAGCTTATACTCACTTAACATGGATCTAGCCAATTCCTGTAATGTACGATTTTTCCTTTCAACCACCCCATTTTGTTGAGGTGTTCGTGGAGCAGAAAATTCATGTTTTAAACCATTTTCTTCAAAAAAAATTTCAAATTCAAAATTTTCAAATTCGCCTCCATGATCACTTCACAAGGTTTTAATTGTAACTCCTTTTTCATTTTGAACAAGTTTTGCAAATTTTGAAAAATAGTCGAAAGATTCAGACTTTTTGGCTAAAAAGTAAACCCATGTAAATCTAGAATAATCATCAACCAATAAATAACAATAACGTTTTCCATTTAAGCTTGAAATTTCATTTGGTCCAAATAAGTCCATGTGAATTAGTTCAAGGACCCTTGATGTGCTAACAATGTTTTTAGGACGAAATGATGATCGACTAAGCTTGCCCAAGGAACATCCTTTACACACTTTATTATTTTTAAATTTCTGATGTGGTAACCCTCTGACTAATTCTTTTGATTCAAGTTTTTCTAAGAGACTCATGCTAGCATGTCCAAGTCTCCTATGCCATAAATATGCCTCTTCGTTAGTGGCTACCAAACATCTAGAAAGATTTAGATTATCAAATGAAAGTGAGTAAACATTCCCTTTTCTTTTGCCCATAAAAACAATGTTATTAGAAGATTTATCAATGATTTTGCAAGTATCACTATCAAAAATCATGTTCATACCTTTGTCACATAGTTGGCTAATAGAAATGAGATTGTGATGCAGATTTTCAACGTATAAAACATTAGTCAAGGAAAAAATACCGTTACCAACTTCACCTTTGCCAATAATCTTACACTTGCTATTGTCTCCCATGATCACATTTCCACCTTTAAAATTCTCTAAGCTAAGGAACTTCGATTTGTCACCTGTCATATGTCTAGAACAACCTGAATCTAGAAACCATTCTTGTTGTGCCTTAGCCCGCCAACAGACCTACATAAAAAGAGAGGAAGATGACCTAGAGAAACTCTTAGGTCCAATGTTATTAGTGATAGAAGCATTGTGAATAAACAATCCCTTTGGAACCCATACTTATTTAGTCCTTTTATTTTTATTCCAATAGACATGAAATTTGTTTGTAGAATTCTTAGGAACCCAAACTTGTATAAATTTTGTGTTCTTGTTCCTATGACTATAATTTTCAGCACGACATCTAAATATTTCACATCTATCAAAAACATTCTTATATTTTGCATTATCATCAACTTGTGTTTTCCCAAAACCTAGTCATTTTCCGTTGTTAGCAAAAATTTGATTTCTCAATAACATGTTGAATGATTTTTCTCCTCTTGAAAAGTTATTTAGAGATTTTTCAAGATTTTGGACATTGTTTTTAGTGTTGTGTTTTCAGTTGCAAGTGAGGTGCACCTATTTATAAAATCCTTTTTCCTAGTGTCAAGGTTTTCCTTAAGACTTAAATTTTCTTTTTCAAGATTTACAAAGCTATTTCTAAGTCTTGATAATTCTGAATCTAAAGTTTTACATTTTTTACAGTCTAGGTTTTTAATATTTTCAATTTCAGTTTCTAACCTAGAATTTTCATGGACAAGTTCTCTCCTATCAGATTTTAGTTTTTCAATTTTAGATTCAAGAGTATCAATCATTTTAGTAAAATCACAACACATTGAAACAAGTTCTTTATAAGAATAGTCACTTACCTCACTAGATTCCTCTAAGCTTGCTTCTGAATCCGATTTTGACATAAGACACAAGTTAGCCTCTTCTGAGCTATTATTCGAAACTTCCTCTCCTTCTTCATCATCCCAAGTTGCTGCAAAGGCCTTCTTTTTCTTTTTCTTTCCTTTGTTGTTTTTGAGAAGTGGACATTTTTGTTTGAAGTGGCCAGGCTTCTTGCAGTTATAGCATGTCAATTCATTATCGGAATCGTCAGAATTCTTTGACCTATTACCACTTATTTTCTTCTTTCGTGACTTGAATCTTGACCATTTTTTAAGATTATTGACAGCCATTGCAAGCTCTTCAATTGGATCTTCTTCTTCTTCATCGCTTTCTTCTTTGCTCTTTAAGGCAATCGTCTTCTTCTTTGCTTCGGAGTTGTTGCGTTCTTCCTTTGCTTTTAGCTCAAGCTCATATGTCATCAAGTTGCCAATCAACTCCTCCATGCTTAGCTTACTCAGATCTTTCGATTCTTGTATTGCCGTGACTTTTGCCTCAAAGTTCATCGGTAGGACTCGTAGTATCTTCCTCACAAGCTCTACCTCAGTGAATACCTTCCCAAGTGCTCTAGCGTTGTATACCAAGGTTGAAAAGCGTCCAAACATATCCTTTATGCTTTCGCCTTTGTCCATCACAAAGTTTTCGTATTCATTGCTGAATAGGGCTAGACGAGACTCCTTGACTTGAGAAGTTCCTTCGTGTGTCACCTCCAAAGTGTGCCAAATTTCCTGTGCTGTTGTACAATGAGAAATTCTATTAAATTCATTTTTATCAAGAGCACATATCAAAGCATTCATGGCTTTAGCATTTGTCGTTTTCAATTTCTTATCGTTAGCATCCCACCTATCCTTAGGTTTAGGAATCTCAGTATCACCAACGATTATAGTGGGGGGTTTATAGCCAGTTTCAATAATATCCCAAACATCATAATCAACAGAACCGAGATAGATACCCATCCTAACTTTCCAATAAGCATAATCGTTCCCGTTAAACATGGGTGGCCTAGCAATAGATTGCCCCTCAGAAAAAGCATTATTTTGTAGACTCATGACTCTAGAGTTAAATAAAAAAAATATACCGGGCTCTGATACCACTTGTAGGATCTAGATTAACCCTAGAGGGGGGGAGGGGGGAATAGGGTTATAGCAAATTTTCTCGATTTAAACACAAAAATAAACTGCAGAAATAAATATACTGAAAAGTAAATCACACACAAAATTTAACCAGCTTCGGCAACCCCTGCCTACTGCTGCATTCCCAGATTTCTATTAGAATTAAACAGTATCACGCTTACAAACACTCTAACAGACTTGCAAACCCTGCTACCGCCTTTAGAGTTTTGCAAACTCGCAACCCCTGCTTACTGAACTGACTCTAAATAGACAATCAGACACAACCTAAACCTAGGTGGTGATTTACCAAGATTCTTTGATTCGTAAAATAAAAACAATAATTAAAAACAATAGAAAATAACCCTAAAACTAATTAACAATATAATAAAGCCTTAAATTAAAAAAAAAACAAAACTCTTTTTTTTTTAATAGGACTGGCCCACTTCCTTATTTCACCCGATCCTTTTGTCTCGTTCGTGAGAATAATGGCGGCTTCGTTCTGATTAGGGCTTCGTTCCCTTTGTTCCAGTTAGGGCTTCGGCTTTTTGTTCCAATTAGGGCTTCGGTTTCTTCAATCGATCTGAAATATGTTGCCCTAGCTCACTGCTTCTCTGATGGTTGACTATTGCTCGTTTGCAGTTGCTCGATCGAGTTCGTTGTTTGTGAATTCGGTATGTACTGTCTCCTTTTGCTTTACTAAGTTGATACTTGAACTCAATGATTTAATTTGCCAGTGATGATTGGGTTATATATGTGTTCGAACTCCTTGAATTACGTTCGTCTGAATATAGTTGAATTTGTCAATAGTCGTTCGATCTTGCATTGATGCTTGGGATTGATCTGACTTTGTCAATTTCGTATTTTGGTAGCTTGATTCACACGATATTGATTTGATTTCGAGATCAATTTGCCTTGCTTATCACGGTTTTGAATTTGCTGGTTCGACTTGGCATTGACTGTTTCAATTTGTTTCACACTTGATTTCTGATTTGTGAATTATTCAACCTTGTTCATCACGGTGCTGACATTTGCTTTGATCAGTTGATTTACTTTGGCCATACTGTTGAAATAGTGTTCTCTGACCATCTTTTCTATCATTTGGTACTGCCATGCATTTGCGTAGTACCATAGTTTTTTTTTGTTGTTGCACTCGAGTTAGTTCAAACATGAACTTGTTGCTTGGTTCACTGTGTTACTCATTGATTAGTTTGCATTGTCATATTTTATTCCTGTTGCCTTCATTGTCATTGAGTTTTGTAGCTTGGTGTCATGTTTGCTTTGAGTCTGCAACTTGTAGCTGGACTTGATTTGTGCCTTGTCCATACTCATGTGTTCATCCCTGTAGTATATGTTAGTGATACATTTTGGAGTTGGTTCATGTTGCACTGCACTTTGATGTTGTAGTCTCTGACTTTGCTGTATCCATGCTTTTATGCTTATGATATTCCTCTGCCTTGTTGAGTTCCTGTGTTTGGTCACTGATGCATTCATGTACACTGCATTCATGTTCAAAGACTGCTACTTGTTTTTGTACCCTTTGTTGTTCATCTGCATTGTTGCCTTGTTGACTGTTGCATACATGAACTGTTTTGTTCTTTGTGCTTCGACTCTGCCATTTTCTTTTATGTTCACTGGCCTGTACATTTGCATTGTATATATTCTTGAATTTGGATTTGAACTGCTTCATTGTTGTTGCTTTACCACTGAACATTTGTCACTTCACTGTTGTGCTTTGAGTCAGTTTCATTGTTGATGTACTGATCCTATGTTCATGCACTTTTGCACTTTGACTGTACTGTTGCAGTCGAGTTGTATTCATGTACACTTGTGGCTTGAACTTGATTCACTTCATGTTGTTGTTTGGACATTTGCATTTGTACACTCCATACTTGGTCGTGCTGGAGTCTTCAAGCATGTTGCTGTTGCATTTGTTAGTGGCTTTAGTCTTGAACTGTTTGTAGTCAACTGCTTTGTCTATTTGCCTTGAGTTGAACCTATCTTGGGTTTGACCTTGTTTTTGATTTCTGTGCTTTTGTTTGATTTTTTGCACACGAGTTGGCGAGGCAGTGCACACGTATACGAATGTACACGTGTGTACTGCAGCCACTTATAGTTACCTGTCCCTGATAAAAATACTGATATGCACAGATATTGCACAGTCAAAAATGATGACGAACAACCCAAATAACTGAGGCAAACAATGTTTTCAAAATCATCGTTTCTTTCAAATTTCAAAAATATTTCTCTTTCAATTTTACTGCGTTTGAAAATATTTTTGCAGATTACTCAGATGCTGGATTCAAACCGGAATGCAGTTGAAGACAAAAATACGAGTGTGAGTGATATGTAGTGAGGTTAACTGTAAATGTGAAATGTGATGTGATTGTAATCAAAAATGTATATGTATAGTGAGAGCATGAAATTGTACTATTTAAAATTGTAATAAATATTAGTTTGAATAAAATATTCGTTTGAATTCAAAATCAAATTCTGTGTAATTTATTTTATTCAACAAATATTTATTTATTCAACAAATATTTATTTAATCTATGAAAAACAAAATAGTACATTACCAAATACATTTAAATGAATATATATGTTTATTATCATCAAACAAAAACATACAAGCGCATATTTAACATTATTTTAAAGATCTAAGTTAATATCTGGTTAAGTTTGATTATCGATTAATCGACTATTCTGTTAAACACAATTGCTTATAAATATCACCGTTCGTATACTTTTCGACATTCCAATTCATACTATCCCTCATACAAGAGTAAAGCCAAGTATTTAGAGTACTGCTAGCATATCATAGGCTTGTCTAGATAGTTCATTCTTGGACCTCCAAGATAGATAAGTCTACCTCGTCGGCTTTTAGTGTTAAGTACAATATTAATAACTTTCATGAAAAAGTTAGAAATCAACACGATTAAAACTTTACCTACATTCCCGACATCCTCGACTTAACTATTCCATGGTCAAGACGAAAGCCGGTAGGTTAGGTTACTATTGATTCTAACCCTACTTGAATATCAATCTTATCGCTCACAAATAAATAAGCCTACTTCCTTAGCATTTAGTGTTAAGCATAATGAATTACTTTTGAAACAAGTAATTAAACAAAACACGATTTAGCCAGTAAGTAATTCATGACCCCTTTATAAATCCTTTTTTGTAATATAAAACCTTTTAGAAATGGTATTTATAAGTATAGTAATTTATACACAAAAATAGATATTTAATGAAACAATTTAAAAGATATAATATTACGTAAGATATTTATACTTCGATAAATAGCTAACACATTTTCTAGAAACTACATATACTAAAAAAACTTTTAAAACACTTTAATATACTCATAATAGTTTTAAAATATTTACTCAAAATATTACTTGAAAAAACAAGTTTATAATTCACTTAAAACATGGAAAACAATATTTCCTTTATATTTAAAAGTAAACTCGTTTCTTTAAAAATTAATAACTAATTCATAAAAATGTCAAAACAACTTTTAAAATACTCTAATAAGAGTTATCAAACATTTGAAAAAGAATGAAGCAAAATACATAATTTAGAAGTCCTTTTCAAATCTTTAAAGTTTAAAAACAAAGGCTAAATAGGGGCGGTTTACATAGGTGGATGTTTGACCACTTTTTGATAGGTTACTCAACTTTTCAACATCCAACTTTTTATAATAGTAAGCATAAATAATGAACATCATAAATATGGTGAGAAACCTCTATAGATATCTTTATAAAGTTCCATAGAAATTGCCAAACATAAGACAATTCCTAAGTGCATCTATAACGACTATCGCTATTAGAGCACTTTCAAATCCAAGTCCAATTTAAAAAAAATCCAACTAAAACCACTATGCTTTATTTCAAGGCTATGCTACAAGACATACAATTTCATCTAAGTTCATTTAAGTCCATACATATGGATTACACGTGTCCTTTTCTATCAAAGCAAGAATCAATACCAATATTACAACATATATCAATCAATTCAAACAACATATAAGCAATCAATCATAAGTACTTATACACAATATTTTCATTCAAGGTATTGAGTAAGTGCACCCTTAACTAAAATAACCATTACACCAAAATAGAGAACTGCCAAGAATTTCAGTAACACTTATATGTGTCGCTATAGGAGCGTGGGCATTTATTTGCAAGGCTTGTAAGCGTTGGAAGATTTTTTTCCGCCAACGCTTATAAGCGTTGAGAAAAAAGATCTTCCAATGCTTATAAGCATTGGAAAAAATATATTTTTCAATGCTTATAAGCATTACGAATAAATACAAATAAATAAACACATATCAATAATGTGAATGTCGAAAGATATAATCATTACACCTAAACAGGCAATTATCAACATCATATTTGATTCAATACAAAATTTAAAATGCTTTCATATCTCAATTACATCCATTTCATATTTAGATAATACCATAATAAGATCCACAAACTTTCTAATTTCAAAATACAATAATATCATATCAAAATTACAAAAAATAAAATAAAGTTTCACTAGCGATATGAATTTAGATATTTCAAAGGCTAAAAATGGGCTATATTACAAAGCCTCCATCAAAAAATTCACAAAGTTTGTAATGCCCATTTGGAAGACCATTATAATAGATGATTGTGCTCTAAAATTTCATCACCCAAACAACTTTGCTTTGTAGATGAACATACCAAGTGCAAGCTCCAACTTCTGTTTTTCTTCCTCCTCCACAAGTACCTACATTCAATATATCATTAGTGAGAATTTGAACATCAAAGTTGCTAGTAATTGATAATTAGCTTTCATTATAAGAAAATTATATATAACAAATGAACATCAGTTAATTGGAAATGCAATTAAGTCCAACTCAATGCACGCAACAGTTTTATGTGCACTGAGTTGAAATCAGTGCAAGTTTGCAGCGAGTCAAACTTGACTTAGTGCCAACTGCACTGAGCTAATGACTCAGTGCAGTGCAAACAAAGCTAATGATTCGGTGCCTTTTGAACTGCACATTCAAACTGCACTGAGTCTTTGATCCACCAGTGCAGTTTGAATGTGCAGTTCAACCATGCTGAGACTTAGTGCAGTTTGTGTTGAGACCAGTAAAGATCCTTTAAATAAGTTCATATGGCAAATTGAAATTCCATTTTACATTCCCACTATATAACGAAATGCTATGACATGATATTAACATTTAGGTAGTTTAATATGTAGCATGAATGACTAAATTAACTCGATTTGTGGTCAATGTTATAGTTAAAACTTCCTGAAAGTAATTAAAACCAGAAGTAAACAAAGCCAAACCTCTATAAGGCAGAAATTGGGGAAACCAACTTGCCAACAAATTAGTAAATATGTGAGGTTATTTTGGCACACCTAATCACAATGTAACAAATGTTAGAAAGTTAGATGCAAAGCATGGAACATAAGTGAAATCAAGAAGCAAACAATAAAAAACCAAGATGCATAGTACCGTGAAGAATACAAAAGTTAAGGCCACTAGGGAAGTCGATGAATCAACTAAGAGTGGAAAATGTTAATATGTTATAATCAGCTCTTATGACACTAAATAGATATATCAAGGCACATCCTTAACAAATACAAATGAGAAACTCATCTGTCTATCGGTGAAACATGAAATTTTAATATTGCTACATTAAACAATATTTCAAAGAAATTATTCGAAATAAAAATACTTGAAATCCTAAAAATCAGTTCATATAAAAACCTCTAATCAAGCATGTATGTAACAAAGACATAGATAAATTCAATGGATAACATAGATCTCAGACATCTAAGGAAGGATGTTTTTGAGATAAATGGCAAAAGACAGCAATGGGTGACCATCAAATTAATTGACAAATTATAATGTACCAATCGATTAATAAATTATAAAGAAATTTTTGTATGCCAAATAAATAAAGAAGACCAGGATTGCTTGGTTAATGCTTGAAAAAGGTTGGCAAATATAACTCAGGCTTATTATTATTCACTGCGAGTGTTCAATGGGTTAAAATTGAGATTTTCTGCATTACAAGTATTGCTAAACAACATAAAACTCAAACCACAAATAAACAAGTGTACAGGTAAAGTTCCCGCACAAGGTAAAAGAAACAGTAAACATAAATATTAATACATTTTTATGATATTTTCTAAATAATATGTAACTAGTAGATAGTTATTTATTTAGGAAATATATGAACACAACCCAAAGAAACAATACTTAACCAGTCTGTAAACCAGTACACCCAAGATCCATCTAGGTTTATTTGTCAACCAACCCTATGACTAGAGTATCATTTTTTGTGTGTTTATTGTCCAATAATCAATATTTCCAAACTATAAATTATAAATGTAAATTATTTCACTTAAGTGTGAAATAGTAAACATAAATCAACTACAGTTGGGCTTACGCAAGACAATAGCATGGAAAAAAAGAGAAAAAAGGAGAAAAGGAGAAAAAGGGGGAAAAAGGAAAAACTGACCAACAACGAATATATGAATCAAATAAATAAACTATATCATTATAGTTGCCACAAGATATGTTTTTATTTATAGTTTATTTATAGCTGTCGATGAAAAAACAAACAAATAAGCCAATATTTAGCATCTTATATTTTTTATACGTAAGTCAACAAAATACTTATGACCAATATAAGATATAATTTTATTTATAGTTGATAACTAAAAATCAAATAAGGCGGTATTTTAGTATCTTATATTTTTTTGTTATTCTTTTATGTAAATCAAATTATAGTTGATATAAGATACCAAATATATAATTGATTACTATAATTGGATTCAAGAAAAACAACGTCTAAAATTATAAGATGCTAAATACTCGATTATTTAAGACACTTCCTTCTATATATGTACATGTATACATATATACATGTATATATAAATATATGTATACATATAAATGTATACACTTATATATGCAAAGAGCGCAAATACACTTACAATTTAATAAAAAATAGAATAGTAATAAAAACTAATCTAACACATTAGGCAGGAGTAAGTAGCATAAGCACTTGATCATGGCGAGACAAATTCTCTTAGACCGCCAAAATGTTTTGATTTTGGAGAAACAAGACTCGTTGATTTTTTTATCATCTTTGCAATATTTTTTTTAAAATAAGGTAACTATACATCCTCATATAGTGAACGCACGAGAATAAAACATTGGCTTGATTTCTCCCAAGATGAATATAAAACTCACAAATTATAATGAAAGTCAATCATTGCAGGGAAAGGATCATAATCTCTAGCGTGTATTTCAAATTTAATACAAGTCCAAACAAGTATCCAAAGAATAATGATATAATAATCTCAAACATCCAGGGAAGGATAGAACAATATAAGTACCCAAGCTTAGCAAAGCAAATCCGTTAGGAAGCAATTGTAAATGTTTTGAGAGACAAGCCTTAAGTTGATTATTCTCTTAATATGTTGGTTGATTTTTCTAAAAAAATAGTATTTTGATCTAATGAAAAAAAAAAAAATGTGATACATGTTAGTAAAATAAAAAGGAAATAAGTTAAATGTTGCTAGCAAATAGTTGGTTACTTCATTTTCCAGGACCAGCTAAAGAACCAATTTTTTTTAAACATAGAACTTAATTTTCTCTCATAAATAAACTAACTTTTTTTGGTATTATATTCAGGCCATGCATGGCGTCTGCTCATTGACAGTGATATGAAACCGATAAAAAATAAAGTGCACAAATGTTTGACATGTCAGGTTTGCATCACGCCATATATGTGACATGCAATGTAATGCATAAACTAAAGTTGCACATGAGCATGATATTCAACTTGTTTTCACCATTATGCATCATTTTCACTTCGCTTCATGTCCATTGAGGAGCTGCAGGTAAAATATATGTTATTTTTCTTCATGATATATTAAAGAAGGAAATTAATCATTAAAAAATATTATTTTTACTACATATGGTAGCAATTAATAAAGGGACATCAACATTGACAAAAAATGATCATGAAATAGAAAATTAGAGTTTAGATATCCAAATGTCCATGAAGAACAAAATTTCAGTGCAAACATGGATATGGATACAAATAAAACATGTTTTTGAAAAAAAAGTACAATTTCAGACTAAATTCTGCCAAAGTCTCTGCTCTCTATTCTGAGTTTTCCATAAAAATAACAAATTCAAAAATTTAAATGCATAAAAAACATGCAAAAGAGGTTATATAAAAATGAATAATGATTTAAACCGGATCAATTTGATGAAGTAGGGTTGAGGGAAAGCTGAAAGATTGTTGAAAGAAAACACTTTGACCTTAATTCAAGAAGTAATCAACAATATGATCCAAAAATTAATAATAAAATCATAGTATAGTAAGTTAACTCACCTTCTTAGGATGAAATCCCATAATTTAAAGAGGGGATTCTAAATGCAGTTTTCGAAGTGAGTGAGACGAAGAGAATAAATTAGATGAGAATATCAATATTATTGTAGCCACATGAAATAGCTTTATACCAATCTCAAATTATCTTTTACTGATAAAATCAAAAATTGGTATCCATAGAAAATACAAAAAGTCCAATTAGTAAGTACTAAGCAAAATATTCATATAAACCAATGTGGTAGAAACTATGAAACTTTGTAAGGGTCAAATTTTACAAAACTGGTTATATCGCCTTATATATTTAACTCAAGCTTGAAACTGAAATAAATGGTAGTGTCAGAGTTTTGACCTATAAATACTGGCCTATAAGGATACATAAATAAAATTGTGTAATGGTAAACATACACTGTATAGACAGCCTCAGTTTCATATATCTTATGGCTATATGTTTCCCTCTATGAACTGAACTTCTATTGTTTATTATTAGTCTAATTTAGGCTACACATGTTGCACCCTATAAACTATCATATGAACTTTTTATGCTTAAATAGCTTTCTTTTTGTGCTAAAGGGAGTTACTGTCAATACTTCAAATACCATCATATTACTTTTTGTGCTTAAATGAGTTGTTTTAGCCAAGTATAACATGCATAGAATATGACTTTAGACTATACATCAAATTTACTTATTTATTTTGAATGCTTGGTAATCAAACCCTTATATTACTGCTATTATATGTTTCATTATAACACATGAGAAAAATCATTTCTATGTTATATGAAAGTTACGCTCAGTCAATATTATTATGGTTGCATATGATTAAAAATATGAGTTGCCTCATTGAATGATTTGAAACGAAAGCACTCCATACTCTTTTTGCTATGTAAATAGATATTGGACAATACGATGAGTGAAGTGTTGGTTCATATTTTTCTACAAACATTTTGTGTGCTTGAGTTACAAGAAAAAAACAAAAAACATAAAAAAAAACAACGACATTAGAATGGCATGATAAAGCAAGCAGAATTATGATCAACAACAAAAACTCCAAACTGTAAATGTTAAATTAACATTTCATACTCAAACTTCCATTAAAAAAATTCCATATTCTACCAATAATTGAAGAAATAAAATCAAAATGCATACCATTTAACTACAAAGAATCTTTAAAACCCAAACTCCCATCATAATCCCCTTCTTTCCAAAACTATCTACGCTGTTTCACTGCCACCGCAACGGTCGGTGCAGTGTTGTCTATCATCGGTAGTGGATCAAGAAAGCCAACAAGCAAAGCTTTATGAGTTTTGCTATTACCAGATCCATCTAAAAGCCTGGACCTTTTAACGGTCCTGTAAAACATACATCGATCGTTCTCACCGCCACGGCTGTTCTCGGCTTCGCAGTCGCTACCGCTGCTGCTGCTAAGATCGATGCAGTTGATGGGGTAAACAGCAGTGGTAGGATTAGGACTTCGGGAAGAAGTGGGATATCGTGTTTTGACAACGACTAAATTGAGGAAGCATTGGATTAGGGTTAGGGATGAGATATGCTACTTATTACAATTTTGCCCAAATACATTATAGTTAATTTTAATTCGACTCCAGCTCACAACGATAAAAAAGCGTTGGCGTAATCAAAAATGTAAATGTGTACTTTTAGTAATGCATTTTTTTTATTGCAACGCTGCGAATGGTGACTAACCTATGATGCAATTAAGTGTTGACGACTGGGGAAAAAACAAGTGTTGCAAAATAGTTGTTATGGTGTAGTGAAGAAGCAAGTCCAAGCAACCAAGTCCTTCTTCTAGCTTGCAAACACCTTGCTTCCTGCCTTTGACCTTGCTTTGCCTTTGCTCTTGCCCAAAACAACACCCATTGCTCACAACCTCTTCTTGGGGTGGGAATTTTGCTTCACTTCTTCAATATCCAAGAAGATATAAGTTGTTGTGATGTTGTTCCAAGGCTCTACTCCAAATTTGATTGAACTGGAGCTATTTTGAATTTGTATTGTCTAGGAATTTTGTGAAGAGGAAGACATAAAAAAGAGATTATAACTTTGTCTAAATTTGCAAACGTAAATCAAGAAGCACACCCTGGTGGAAGGCTTACCTTCTCCTCTTGCCTTCATGGAAGGCTTTACCTTCCACATCCTCCATTACATCTCCTTTCCACCTCAAAAGAAAAAAGATATTATTTCCTCCTAGCCAATTCCCATTTTACCTCTTCACAAAACAAGTTTACAATCGTTACTTATGATTATAAAGGGGTTAACAAGTAACAAATCAATTTAATAACATTTAACCCAAAATTCAAATATTTAAATACATAGTGTTCGAAATTCCGAGTCGTTACATTCTTCCCTACATAGAATATTTAATCCTCGAAATTCCAACACGAGCAACTAAAGAAATAATCACACATCAATAATTAATAGTATTATAATTACTAGCAAACAAAGCTCACGAATTTCTCTGGTTCCAAAAATCCTCTTATTGCACAAAAATGATAAACAATCTATTAAGCATACCTTACGCTCAATAGCCTCAAGCGATTACTTAGTCGACGATTCGTGCTACCTCATAACAAATCGAAGAGTCAACACCTAAGCTCCACATAGGCCAATAAAACATAGTATACAATCATACTAAAGCAGTATGATGCGCATGGACCATTCATACGCAGTATCCGATCTGATAACTGCTCGATCACATAAATCTCACTTCCAAACTAGTATAGATCACTTGACCTCTCTAGTGCAGACTCCTATCTAGTTCCATAATTAGAAACCTCCATCTTCCTTTCATAACTGTATACTATGATAAAAAATATCGAGAACTTGTCATAAATCCATACCAAGTGTTCTCATCAAGAACCGAGTGAAAAATCTTTCTTCGGACTGGTGCACATCACCTCGAAACCAGTTACTCGAATACTGGATCAAGAATAGTCATATGAATAGAATGATCTATGTAGAACTTATGTACTTAACCTATTGGTTTCTTATCTATAACAATATCCTTTAGAACACATTCTTCTATAATTGTATATCACTCCATCCTACATTCATTTGTGAATCGTATCATAAACATATAACTTTAAGTTCACAAACATTTTATAACTTAAGTTAATACTCTTATAGTAACCTATTACATCCTAAGAGTATATATAAACATCAAATTCATCTTACTTACCAAGGATGATCAACAATTTAAACTTGTTTTAACTTACTACCTTTTCAAATTCAAGTGTTATATAAACTCAAATTTATATTTTTAAAAACACTTTACTATAAGTTCTATACTGATTCGGAAGTTTCCGACTGTCCAAAATCTTCGAAAATCCCATTTCATTTTTACAAATGAAAACTACTAAACATATCGTATCATGATGCACATACCATATCTGCATGCGTCTATGAAATAACTTAACAAAAAAACTTTAGAGCTAAACTACGAGTTTTTTTTCAAACCATTGAAATAAATAATATATAGATATAACTTTTGTACATCAAATCATACTTTTAGAGTTTAAATCAAAATCTATTTTTACCAAAACAACTTGTAATAAACTACTATAGAAGCATCCATACTTAGAAACCTGAAAATGAACGTTGATGATGCTGCATTCATCACTAGAATTATTTTCAAGCAATAAGAGTGATTTCAGTACATCTAAATTATGCCTTTCGGACTTAACCAAATCATTTTCAAAACGGTATCAAATACTTCATAAATATTACTAAGCACCATAATCTTAATTTCATAAACCATTTTCCCAACACTTTCAAATAATACTACTATTATTTTTCCAAAACCTTGAAAAACATTTTCAAAGATACCAGAATATAGGTTATCAAGTTCTCAGTTTAAATCCTCTTTATTTATAAACCATACTTATATAAAAAAATGTGTTATATAAAATCCTTTCCAAAAATTTTATTTACAAAATATTTTATCTTTCATTTAGATTAAAATAAACAAATTTTACTAAATCTAACTTTTACAAAAATTAAATTCTATTCCAACATTATAATTGAACGCCTTAGAGTCAAATTGACAAACTCAATTCACAAGTTGTTTGTTTTAATGTGTCTATGAATTCTATCTATCCAACCCATGTAGTGAAAAGGTGCAACTACCCATAAAATGGTCGAGCATAAATCAACAATCAATAAGCAATATTTAATGCTCATAAACTGGCGAGCATAGTTTAGGATAATAGATAAACATCATTGATCAGCTTACTTTATATATACAACTAATATACAGCGAATACATGTATGCTTTCATATATAAATATACACTACTCATGATAAGGCATTCCATTATCTTATCTCTTAATGATTCATACCCAGCTAAAGCCAAGGTTCACACTTAACCTTAAGCTTTGATACCAGATGTGATGATCCGACTTTTCGACCCTCGAATGTTGATACTAAATACATCTATGGTATTTGTGTGCCAAGCATCCAAGTGCTAGAAACTCAAATAGTTTAGTAAAAAACAAGAAACAAAACAAGGATGGAGAGAACATGGCATCAGAATCCCAAAATGGAACTATAACATATAATATCAAAAGACGGTACAAGCTGTTACTCTAGGATACATAACATTTCAAAGTGACAATAATAAGTACAATTATCAGCCTGGATAGTTATAACAACCTATCCTCACATATGCTGATATATACAATATAGTAATGCAATGGAAATAAAAATACTATGGTAGGTAATCCTCCAGCTCCTCTCTATAATCTCTAAAGCTTCCATAGCTAAATATGGAAATATACTCAGAGCTGGCCCGAGCATTATAAGAAAATTACACCTGCATCAGTCTGGTAAACCACCGTGAGAAACTCAAGAAATATGTATGATATATAACAACAACTTTTGAGATCGCATTGAATACCATAATGCTTATCCCCTCAAACGAGCCAACCAGTTATTAAGTATATATCCCGTTATAATAGATAATGTCAAGGTTGTAGAATATAGATCAGAAAATAGCTGTTATGTGTACAACAAAACAATAATAGGTATATAATAAATATCGCTAAGGCGTGTTTGTGTATGGATTTTTCCACATAAATATCTTCAATCTAGCCGAATCCGAACTCCATGACAAGGATCAGAAACTTTCGTATGAGCAACATATATCTCTAGATAGAATATATTATAAGTTAAAAATAACTGGCCCAAACGATAAACTGCGTCGCACCAAGTATCAACACCTCTCGCTAGCAACATATCGATAAGCGTACCTTAGATCTAGAGTTGGCATACTCTCATGAATAAGCTAAACTCGAGATTATGCAGCCTACTCCGGGTTTAGACATTTCCGATGTCGAGGCTACATTCGGCATCTCACACATGAGTCTTCATCATTCAAATAGAAGACGAATCCCCAAATGGATTCTATCATCTTGAACAGATCATGAGTTTCTATAGATATCAAGCATTTCGATTAGATCTTGAATCTCCATATAGATTCCTGCATAGGTCCTTTAATGAATGCTAATGATGTCCTCCCTTCTAGAATAGTCCTCAAGATAGATGGTACCACACGATAGCATCATTCGAAATGTTAACATTGACCTCTCCCTTGGACATAACCTTATAATAGACAGTTCAACTCTATAACATTTCACTCCACAACAGCTTCTAGAATATGTAAGTACATTCCCCCGCTTACCAAAAGCTCAAAAAACAATTAATGAATTTTTTGTTAACTAAACCCTAGTTCTTTTAGAAATAAATATACAACTCATAAAGGTGGAGAAAATCTCCTATTCAGATGGATTTCCTTATCATTTGTCCTAGAAGAGCAAGAAGAGTTTATACATACAATATAGTATCTCCGAAGATAACCATATCATATAGTCCTCATGTTTCTTCTAGATATTTTCTATGTTATTTTGGTCAATTTCGATAGTCGATTAATCAATTATCAAGTACAAGATAGATGAACACAAATGGAAACCAAGTCTCATATACTTGTCATAATGGAATAAACACAATAAGCACGGTTAAGTCTTATAAGTGACCTCTACCCTTTTTTATTTAATTAATAATTTTTATTAATTAAAACCTCTTTTATTAGTAAAACTCCTTTTATCTAATAAATTTTTGTTTATTAATCACTATCATTCATTTGTACAATTAAAATACTTCAAAAGGTATTCATATACTAATCTCAATTGATATTAGTATATTCACAAATCATCAACAAGATTTTCTACTTTAAAATTTAACTTTTTCCATAAGATTCCATACTTATAATTTCCTTCAAAATATCAATTTTAAAAATCTAAGTACTTTCACAAATCCATTCAAAAGGTTTAAAACTAATGTTACTTAAACATTGTCGCTACAAGCCCAAAACCTTTTTCACTTATGCTTATCTTTAAAACATTCTTTTACAGTCTATTTGCATTCATAAGTATAATAAAAAAGAGTTAAAGACAAATATTATTAACACATTGCCAACACAAACCCAAAGCCATTTCATTTATGCTTATCTTTAAAACATTCTTTTAAAGATCTAAGTTAATATTTGGTTAAGTTTGATAGTTGACTAATAGACTATCCAGTTAAAAATGATTGCTTACAAAAATAATGGTTTATATACTTAATTCGTTTCCAACATTCTAACTCATACTATCCCTTATCCGAAAGTAAATCCAAGTAAGTCGGAGCACTGGTAACATATTTAAAGCCTTGCCTAGAAACTTCATCCTTAAAACTCACAGATAGATGAGTCTAACTCGTCGGCTTTTATGTCAAGTATAGTATTAATGACTTTCATAAACAAGTAAGAGATCAACACGATTAACATGTTTACGATATTCTCGACTTAAATACTCCTTGACATAGAGGGAAGCCAGTAGGTTAGAGCACTATATCTTTTATCTCTACTCAAACATCAATCTTAACACTCATAAATAGATAAACCTACTTTGTCGGCTTTTAATGTTAAGAACAATTAATTATTGTTCAAAGATGTAATTAAACAAAACATAATTAAGCCGCTAAGTAATTCAAAACCCCTTTTTAAATCATTTTTTACAATTCAAAACCGTTTTAGAAACGATACATATAAGTATAGTAAATTATTCGCAAAACTAGATATTTGATAAAGCAATTTATATGGTATTTTATTACATGATAATTATACTTTGATTAAACAGTCAACATGTTTTCTAAAAACTATGTATACTTAAAAATACTTATAATAGGTTTTAAAATATTTACTCAATATATTACTTGAAAATAACAAGTTTATAATTCAGTTAAAAACTTGAAAAAACTATATTTCCCTTATATTTAAAACTAAACCCTCTTCTTTAATAATTCATAATTAATTATTTGAAATTCATAAAAATGTCAAACCACTTTTAAAATACTCTATAATAGTAACCAAACACATGTAAAAAGAATGAAACTAAATACTTTACATATCGAAAAGTGGTCAAACTTCCAACTTTATTACAAATAAACTTTGTTAATGGTAGCCACTAAACACCAATGACATGACAATTACAAACACAAATCTATCAATATATGGAATGCACACCAAGTCATAGAAATAGCATTGATTCAGATATGTTCTAATTAAGTACGATAGATTACCGTGACACTACAGACGGACATAACAATGTGCAACACATTAATGACAGATGATAAATTTGGAAAGAGAAAATAAAAATAAATAAATGAAACCTCACTGGTGGTATTATGAAATTATAGGGGAACAGTGGACTGCTAACCTTACTCCATGCAAAAAAAGAGAATCACCCGTCCAACGCCTCAATGGAGAGCCCAGTGAACACTTCAAGTTTTTGAAAAAAAGCTCTCGGCTCGAAACTAACCATCAGAACAAAAAACAAACTAAGGCGTCAATAAATTGATTGATCAAGCAAGCATATATCTATTAAAATAATAGTAAAGTAGAAGAATATCGAGCTCTCTAGTTAGTTTAGAAATTTTCTCCACTCTCCTTTGTTCTCTCAAAGTTCAGATATTTTATTTTCAGATCCTACAATTTATCAGTTTATTATTATTGTACTAAATATCTCACATGTTATTTACATTCAAATACTTACTTTTGAATCTACATTAATTTATAAATCTTATCTCAAATCTTTTTGAGTATTTTACATCAAAGATTATACATTGAAATTAACTACATAATCTAAAGTTCAAACTAATTGATAAACCTAGTCAATTAATATTTATTAATACATCAAATAAATTCTAAAAATTCATTGTTTCAATATACATGCTATATGTGTATTAAAAGATTAATAAAATTATTATTTTCATTGGGATACAAATATATAAATCACATAAATATTAATTACATATATGCAATCGATAATAATAATTTTTTTACAGAAGTTATTTACCTAAACAAATGTTTATGCATTACACTATAAAATTCTATTAACTTCAAGTACCTGCATTTTAAGTTATCTACAATTACATGAAAACCCTTCTAAATTCTCTACTAATATTTTACATTCATGTCTATATATTTAACTAATGAGGGAATTAATTTAAAGGACAAAAATTTATACATTTTTTGCCTCAAGGACACGACCTCAATATTTTTACCACAAGGACAAACATTCTTCTAAAAATTATTCATAAGGACAAAAAAAATTCAAAATTATTCATAAGGACAACAAAACTGCTAGCTAGCTAAAACTGATACCTAAAAACTGTTACCAATAACTACAAACTGATACCTAAAAACTGCTATCAATAACTAAAAACTGATACCTACAGAAAGTTGTCCTTCAGGATAATATATTGAAGGTCTGTCCTTGAGGCTAAAAAGCTGTAAAATTTTGTCCTTGACAATAATTTCCCGTTAACTAATTGTGTAATATTAAATGTTAACTATTTGAGTAAATTCATTTAACTAATATTCATTAATTTTATCTAACAAATCCTAGAAATATGAAATTTTATTATGTATACAATATTCACATATACGTGAAAATAATAAATTGTTTCTTTATTCAGATATAAAATAATTTAAATCACATAATATAAAATGTATACATAAACAACAATAATTCTAAGTATAATTTCAAAAAAACAATAATTCTTTTAATTGCATAATATTAATATATTAAATATGACACTAATTAAAAGATTTAAAAATTAGATTAATATAATATAAAATAATAATTCTAAATTTATTTTTAACAATCTTTAAAAGATTAATTTTAATTTACAATTTTAGGATGTGATCACACCAATTACACTTGTAAAAATTAGATTATATAAACATTCTCACTTTCAGCATAATATTAAGCCTTACCCAAACAACGACTCAACTAAGTGCTACAAAGCATTATTTTGCAATTATCAAAGTTGTAGATGTGACCTTCCACCAACAACGTAAACCTATGGTTAACTGCCAAGATAAAATTGTTTAAATTTGAAAACTAAATAATATATGAAAATTCAAATCTAGATCCCCATAAGATGTTCTTTTTAATTTTCTCCAACTTCTTTACATTTAACTCCTCATATTTAATTAGTCATGTTGATTATTAATTAAAATTATTAATATAAATTCAATTATTTAATATTCATTAATTCATTTATAAATCCTTTAAAGAATGACAACATTCATATTAATAGAAATATCAAAGTTAATTTATACTCAAATATGTAATAAAGGAATTTTTAGACTTTAGGCCTATTTTGAAAACTAATCATGCAAATAGGTCATTTTTTTTTTGAAATGGTACTTTATATACAACATGTCAATAGGACAACATTTCACATGTCAATAAAAGTTCGAATCACACTACGCAAGTTTCGAACTTGTGACCTCTCGCACCAAAGCCGAATCACTTAACCACTGGGACTTTGGTGCTTGTCCATATTTAAAATTATTGACAAATATATGTCACTTTTGGCAATGTCAATGCCACATTGATAAAAATATGCTTGCGATATTTCGCATGTCGCTGGTGTACTCACACACAGGCATACATAGACATATACATACATACATATAATGTGTGTATATATATAATATAAATGTATGTATATGCATATGTGTGCGCCTGTGCATATTAGGTTTATAGAGGCAATATTTCAAAATGCGCCAGTATTATTCTAGAAAAGAACACGGGTGCATTTTCAAAAGTCGCTTGTATTGGTTATTTATTTAATATAGATGGTTTCCAAATAGTGCATGTTTTTTGGATCCTGTAAAAAAATGGCTACATTTGAAATATCGCTAGTACATTTTCAACTTGGCGTTGACATGTCCAAACTGTCCTATATTTGTAAATAGTTTTAGAAGTGACATATTTACTTGAACAAGTTTTGAAACTGACCAAAATTTAAAAAATTATCTATAATACATGTATATCACATAAATATATATCACATAACATAAATTATTTACATATACATTATTAATAAAAAAATTATATTAGGACATTAATTCACAAGAGATATAAGTTAGCGAATATTGAACTATCAATCTTATATCTGAGTGTTACATGGCATTTTAATTTTAATTCATATATCAAAATAAATTTATCATATATTGCATACTAAAACTCTATTTTTAGTAATAATTTAAATATAAATACACTATTTGTTAATATTACCATGTGCAATGTACGGGTTACACACTAGTTTTATAGATGACTAAAAAAGTACCTTGATATCTCCTAACCAACTCATAATAGAACTTTGGCTTTCTCTCTCTTAGTGCTTCTTATGATAAACATTCGCCACTTATTCTGCACAAAAGTTTCTAGATAAGCCCTACGACAACTCTTCATAACAACACAAGAGGGATCCATAACCCCTCTTTTAAAATCACTTTTGGATCCCATCTACAATAATCGTTGGATTAGAATCAAGTGGATGGATTAGATGATGACCCAACTACGACTTCCTTCCTACAACAATGATGCAACTTAGGATTTTCCTAACTTTTCTTATCCCTTTTGTATACCTTCTATAATCTCATTCCTATAATGAGTGACGCGACTTAGGATTTTTCATATAGTGAGGTAAGACTATAAAATAAGCATGTCACTAGTAATTTAGTCGAATCTCAACATACTAATATTCAAATTCATTTCATACGTAACCCTCTAGATCTAACATTTCCAACATATTACAATCATTTTACAACCAAATTTGCATAATACAATTTATACAAAATTTTATATTCCAAATCCCTTTTTCCAAATTTTTAATAGTTATCTTTACTTTAATATTTAGCAAACTTCACAAACTACAAAACTATTAATGGTGACAAACATATAGAATTAACAATACTCATAGTAGTTGAAGTGCTGACATCCATACTCCACTTGTTATTCGATCAAAGCTCCTTTATTTTTATTAAATTTGAAATACAAATAAAGAAGGAACTAAAGAAATGTTTTTGCCTTTTTCCTTCTAACCTTCCTTTGGTCAAGTTTTTTCTTAAATAATTTTACTTATCCCATGAATTGAAAAGCTAGAATAAAGAGAAATCCTTATTTTAAAGATAATTTTTCTCTAAAAAAATATGATATTCTCCTTAGCAATCAATGATTTTCACCTTATGAATCATGTTGCTCCACTAGTAGAAGCTCGTCGTTGTTTGGCAATGTTGTAAGTCGCATCTCTCATAAGATTTTTATTGATACTAACAGCTTAACTACTACTGTCGTGCTTCATTCTTTTTATCCTTATCTTTTTTGTTTTGGTTTCTTTGGTGGTAGGAAATGAAGTTATGCGAAAAATGATTTTCATGATCTTGTTTTTGTCTCATATTCTCTTAACAAATAAACCATACAACCAATAAAGGTCGACCAGTTCGCTTATTTATATATTTTATGATGGGTAAAAAAACATTATTCCCAACATAGAAGCTTTTTTCTTTCTATTTTTGATATACAGTAACTTAAGATAATCCTGATAGAACAATGAAAACTAGTTATATCCATTCAATAGTAAGACATACCAACAAAATATATGTAGTAAAGTAGCATATACAAAAAAGGCAAGGAAAAAAGGCGTTACTATTTATACCTACCTAAACACTCACTAATGACACTTAAACTTTTAATAAAATTAAATCATGAAATTACTTCAAACACCCACCTTAAAATTAAAAGCGGATTTCGAAACAAACGCATTATAATAAAATAAAATGTAAACCTCAAACATAATTAATTTCCATCCTTTCAAGCTGTCAGTAGAAAAAAAGATAAATAACATAAGTATAGATATTTTATCAATTCATAATAAGAGTTGATAAGCTAAGGTATATGATTATATTTAGAATAAGCATGTAAATTAATATTTTTGTGACTTCGTTAATGTTATAGGGAATGATGATGAAACTTAATACATTTGACTAGATCATACTGCTCTATTACAATTAATTTCATTATTCTTTTTTCTTTTCTTATTGAAATAGCAACAGAAGTAATAATGAACAAATAGTTCTAATTGAAGTGGTAATATAAATGTTTAATATAATTAACAATAGCATCAAATTTGGGTTGCAAATTATTTTTTACTATGTTAGTCTTAGTTCGGTTACATAATTTATAAAAAAATTGAAAATAGACACGAGATTAAAGTCAATAACACCATTTGTACAATGAAATTAGTTGGATTCATATTTACTAATGAAGCAGTAAATGAAAAAAGGACAAGACATGAAAATTTTGGATAAAGAAACTTTTATTCATCATTTGAAAAGGACAAGTTGAAATACTGTTAAGGAAAAAAAGTGGGTGTAGGTGGGTGGGTGAATGAAGTATTTAAATGGATATGAGGATAAATAGGTGAGAGAAGTGTTTAAGTGGGTATAAATAGTATCACCCAGGACTAAAGTATGATCCAGATGCATATATAAATAATGAGTTTGTATGTTAAATAACTCTACATGTTGACATTATATGAATACTGAGTCATTATCCACAAAGACATGCACAATAAATTTGACGTAAGCATAAAAAATTTGGAGACAATTTTGAATTTTTAGTATCAAAAGAATAAGAACTAGTACACTGACCTTTGCCTAAAACTTGTCACATTAAGTGGAAAGCGTCCTCTATTAGCCGTTATATACGAGATCTATTTAACATTACATTATAATCAACAATAAATTTTCTTTTGATAGAGGGTTCTACGTGGGATGTATTTTATACGAGTCCATGGTTCTGTACTAGAAATTTTTACTATCAAAATCAAAATTTGTTATTGATTATAATGTAATTTTAAATAGATCTCATGCAGAACGGCCAACAGAGGATGTTTTCTGCTTCATGAAAATTGCTTCCAAATAAGTGAGATAAGTGGACTATTGCTTATTTTTTAGATGTTGAAAATTCAAAATTATCACTAATATTTCCGTGCTTATATCAAATTTGTTGTGGAGGTTTCTTACGGATCACAATTCGAGCTGTAATCCAGTTAACACGCTAAAAATGGGAAAAAGAATCTGGAAAGACGAACGGTCTATTTCGGTAACATCAATACGTAGAGGTATTTAACATAAAAACTCAATGTTCATATATGCATTTGCGTTATACTTTTTTCATGCCTTTTGGTCATGTTTATGCTAATTTATATATGTAAATCTTATTGGTAGGTCTTCTAGCTGAAGCAATGCAACCATGCTTTTAAAGTGGTATGTAATCCGTTTTTTATTGTAAAATATCAATATCAAGTTAGCAGATCTCGTTATCCTCGATAAATTATAGCCTAATGTTCGTTGGAAAGCTAATTAACACAATTAGTCGTTATTTTTAAGCATTTGTCCTCCACAGAGAATTACAATATCGATAATTTTAGATATACAATATAAGCATGTACACACACACATACATACATGTATGTATATGTATATGTATATGTATGTGTGTACGCATGTATGTGTATGTATGCACACACATAAGATGTTTATTCTTTACTAGGTACAGGATATGTTTGGCAGGAAGACCTATCAATAAAATTTACATACATAAATTATCATAAACATGACTGAAAGGCACTGACAAAAGTATAATCTAACTGTAAATATGAATATCGATTTTTATGTTTAAATACCGTTACGTTTTGATTTTACCGAAATTCCCAAATAGACTATTCGCCTTTCCAATTTCCTTATCCATCTATTAGCATGCTAATTAGATTATGGCTTGAATCGTGATCCGTAAAGACCTCTACAACAAATTCGATATAAGCATAGAAATTTCAGTGATAATTTTGAGTTTTTTTTTAATTTTCAACATCCAGAAAAGCGGCACCAGTGCACTTACCTTATTTGTTTAAAAGTACGTTTCATGAGTCGAAAACATCCTTTGTTGGCAGTTCAACATGAGATTTATTTAAAATTACATTATAATCAATAGTAAATTTTGCTTTTAATAGTCAAAAAATTTCTTTTGATCTTTATTAGCTTCAAAGTATGTTTGTCTAACAGGATATGAGGGAAAATGAGATCAGCAAAACCATTGCTTGTAAGACTTCACTTTCTACTATAAAAGCAACCAAAATGAAAAAAGAATGATAAAAAGGAAGAAACATAAATGTGGTGGTTAAGCACTTTCTACATACCGTTACCGGGGTTAAAAATCCAAAAACTATTCCTCGGACAATTCCCATCATATTTCAAATTAGAATACACCCCATACATTCTATCGAATACACCTCATTAGAATATAACCTCTAAGACTCGAATTGATCGTTGTTTTCACTATTAAAGGTGTTCGGTGTTGAAAGTTGAACTTTCGATAGAGAACACCGGGATTTTCAGTTTAAATCACAATAAAAAACAACCAGCATAAATAGTAGAATGCCAAACCACGTAGATTGAGACATATCGTGCCTTCTGGCGATTGGCGATATATAACGATACTGAAATATATGGATTAAAATAAATGAGGATGATAACTAGTAAATCTGCTATTGCTATATTAAAGAGATGGAAATGTAAAACTATTTGAAATACATATGTGAGTAAAATTGCTTCAGTCCATTTTCTTACTTGCTGAAAACCAAGTCTATGTCCACAGTAAGTTTAAAAAGGCCTACTCCTGCAATTAATTTTTTTTTATACATAGAATTTGTCATATTTCACCTCCAGTGGATTCTAATAGGAAAATATGTATAGAAAAAAAATCAATACAAACTAAGCAGAGGACAATTTAATTAGTAAACAATGCAACATAACATTAAAATATTATATTTGGCAAAATAATGCTTGAGTTTCTTAATTTTGAATGCATGAACATGCTATCATGATAGAACTAGAACTAAAAACATCAAAAATACTCAATATGAAATTTATTCATGAACCAGAATGTTTGAATAATAATGACATAATCTTCAACAATACCTAAAAGGAAAAGGAATCATTCTAGAATAATCCATTTTATATTAAGACGATGATGATGTTATCGCTACCTGTGGTAAACTAAAATTTCCTTTAAAAATATTTAATGTTTTAGTTATTATGTAAAATGTTTCTTAAGGAGAATTATCTTGCCAATTCTACATATATTGAAGCAAAACAAACATTGTTAAATATTAAACTAAAACATTATAAGTGGGAATATCATCATCATCATATATAAGCATGGTTTTATCATTAAACATAAGTATACTTACTTTACTGATAAAATTATTTTCAGATCTATCTATATGCTTAAGCTAAATCAACTTTCCATAATAATTGAACCCGTTAAAAATGTAAAAGCAACTCCAAAACGTATACAATCCTATAGAGACATAATCAATTTCTCATTTCACATACTCCAAAAAAAAGGATAAAAATAAGTACGTAATGATGAATATATAAGATAATTGTTAAAGATGCTTTTCACCGACCTCAGAATTATGGTGAAAGATCTCAAAGTGTGGCGTGCAATTCAAGATTTGTTATGTGCAACTAGTAATGTAAATATAAAAGACAAAAACAATAAAGAGACACACGAATTTTACCTGAACCTACGTCCAATTAATAGGTTTGAATACAAAGTAATACTTTCTATGCTTTCCAAGTGTAGTCCCCTTCTGATTTGCAAGATAAGGTATATTTATATTTGAAAATTATTGATGTGGCCATGCTGATGCGACGTTGATGAGTGGTGGCGATGAGCTATTGGAACTATTATTGATTGTGGGTTGTTCATCTTGTAACCGATGTTTTTGTGGTCGCGGTTAAATGAAACGTTATGGTTTATTTATGAGCTTTTAAATGGAAGTTAAGTGACAAATATTTATTAAGTGTTTATAGGGAATTTATGAGTATTGCACTGACGTTTATATGTGGACAACCAATATCTATTATAGAGGAAATGTTATTTATTATGGTGGAAACAGTATTCATACAAAAAAATGACATTTATTATACATAAAATGGTAAATGAAAATGACGCTTAAACGAATATTTTAGGCTAATTTTTGTTTAGTAATAGAAAATCAATGGTGATTTTTAATGTTTTCATAAAAAGGAATCAAGGAAGAATAAATTGCTACCAAGGGTGAATGGTTACAAGAAATAATTAAGGAGCTAATAATCGTGTAAAGGATGGGTTAATCATCTTTCAAGGGATGCAACAACCATAGGGATGGTCTTAGTACTTATAACATTTGACCTATATAAGGGGGAATCATACATGAGCTTTTATTTTGAAGCATGTGTTGTGAGGGGTTGTGGGAGCAGACGTTTATGGGCTTTCACGGGGTAGATCTTTAGGCCAAATACTTGGGCTATTGGACAATGTTGTAGTCTATTGAGAATACCTTATGAAAATGATTTAGAAGTTTAGTCATGTAAAGGATGGGTTAATCGTATTTCATGGGGATGGAACAGTAAGGGTACAGTCTTGGTGCTTATCCTATTTAACTAAAATAAGGGAGAACTATACATGATCTTTTATCAAGAAGCATGTCGTGCGAGGGAATGTAAAGTAGATGTTCATGGGCTTTCACAGGGTAGATCTCTGGGCCAAATACTTAGGCTATTGGACATTGTTCCAGTCTGTGGAGAATATCATGTGAAAAAGAGTCCTCGAGGGTGCTTAACGATCATCAACAACTATTTTGCGACCTATTAATGCACTTTCAATATGTATCTAGCTATTCATGTTATATTATTGATTTGGATTGACTACACCTTAAATTTGCGATTTCTATTAGTGCACTGTAATACGTTGTATAGTATCTACCACTTATAGTTATAGTACAATCATGTACTACCACCTAAGTACTCAATTCCATAAAAAAATTGTGGTTAGAAGATTCCAAAATACAACATATGAAAGTATATATTGTGTTGACATGAAAGACCACTTGTAACTTCTAAAATTAAAACAACCAGAAGAAGTAGTATCAGATTCTTTTAAATAATACCTATTTTATCAAAACCTATATAGTTGTTATGAATCATAAAAATATTCTTAGTCAAACATGCTAAATTTGAAATGATTTGCATATATATATATATATATATATATATATATGTTGTAATAAATATAGCTTTCTTTAATTGTATGTTTAATGTTGGTTGTTTTATGATAAAGAGAATTTTTCTAACATATTGAAACTCAAAATTATTTCCTAGATATGACACACTTTAGGATTTTGATGCACTATGAAACAATATGTGTACTAATAACTTGTATCAAGTAAATTTTTAGGTTTTTAAGTGGTAGGTGCTATCAATGAGAGTTCGAGGTGCAAGTGGATTGGACTGGACTAGATGGATGTGTGTTCATGTCCTGTCCTATATGAGATTCAGATGGACACTGATCATACAAGGTATATGTTCGAACATTGTTCGTACGAGCCAATAACGGATGAACAATGCTCGGACAATAGAAAAAATCAACCATTTTCAGACGCACATATTTTTGTACATATATTCGTGTCTTATTGTGTTCCAAATGATAAATGTACGACAACGGTCCAGACGGCTTACGACCTTGGACCAAGTCGGACATCGGACAATTGTACAAAATTTACACCCTTAATGAGAGTATAAATTAATGATAAGTCGTCGACAAGACTTTCTACAAACAGATTATAGGTTGTTATTTTTAATGCATAAAAGTAGTTTGTGCGATCATTGTTATCTATTTGAGTGCTATAAAAATACTCATATAATAAACTTTCATATTATGGGTTTGGCATATGTATCCATTGACTTGATTATAAACTGATATCAACTGGTGACTATGGTAAAATTGATTTCTTATTTTTATATTGTAAGATAAATATTATATTTATCTTTTAAGATGAATATTTGATTTATTTAAATAATATGCATATCAGTAATTTTCTTGACATGCAATAAGGGAACATTTAAATTCATTAGTGTTATTAATTATTTGAAATACCTTGTTCGGCTTCTACAGTTTAAGATACTAAATTTTAGATCCATCCTTATTCATATTACTAGAGGCATTTGTTAATTTCCTTTAACATCTTCGATTCTAATAGTGTATTTCGGGAGGCATGATACTATATTGGTTGTATATGCAAAGGTAAGTGCATACGTGATGTCATTGTTTTTTAATTGGTTTCTTTCAATAATAATTAATATAAGAGGAATTTTTTAAATTGTATATAGTAATAAAGATTTTTGGAGAAATACACAATATATGATAATATACACATTCAAATTCACAAATCTAATTAAAGAAGTGATTTGCATGATAGGCTCCCATTTCTAATTAAAGTAGACAAAAAGCCCGTACTAAAACGAATTTGTAAACAAGTCCTCATTCCACCATCTTCTTCTTTGTTGCATGTTCTTCTTAGACCTATTTTAGCACATCATCTTAGAATTTAATTTGAATCTTTAAATGCAATAATTTTTTTAGAAGCATAGGATTAATAAATAGTTTCACCATTAAATTACAAATTTTACTATCTTTCTAATGATGAACATTAGGCATTATGCATGCATAAAAGATCACATTTCTAGAATTCTTTTTTTAAAAATTCGATAATTTTTAAATAATTATTGTATTGAAGATCCAATGACACCTTCCAAAGTAATAAAACAAATCGAAACTAATTCAAAAGGTCGAAAAATTAATTGCTTAGCATTTATGCTATTAATTCCCACATCTTAAATGTCATTTTAAAACTTAAAATTTGATAAAATTTACCTAAAACGATATTTAGCTACTTAAAACAACATTCTTTAATTAAAAATATAAGAACAAATCATCTGCATAACTCATATGCAGTTGATTGCTACATCTTACAAAAACGGTTTTAAGGCTTTAAAATCATTAAAATTTACTAAACAATATTATTCCACTTTTTTATGACATTTATTCAAGCGAAGTACTCATAATGACGTCTTAGGGGCTCAAACCCATGACCTTCAAAATCTCTTTTAATGCGTCATACCTTTAAAAACTTATCTGGAGGCTCTTAACAATATTAACGCGCTTAAAACAACATTATTACACTAAAAATGACAAACCCCAGATAAATCAAAAACGATATGAACAGATCTAAAAATGATAATGAAAGTATGAACACAAAAGATTTTAGAGTGATTATCTCAACTCATTGCCTCCGTTCGGTATTAATTTTATTTTCGATGATTTTGCACAAGTACAATCGAGTTACAAAGCTTTCAGATCAAGAAACCTATTAAAATTCGAGTTCAATAGCACTTCGTGGAAAAATAGAGATAGAAATTCCAAAATCCCTTTTTCTTTGCTAAATGGTGGATATTTTTATGTGAATTAACCAATCAAAATCAACTGCTTATGGAAGACCGAGTAAAAGGCAGATGCACTCCTTCAGGAATGAAGAACGGGCAAAACTTGTAACTCAAATAATGTCGATACTGATATAATCATGTTGATGCCAATGTTATTTTGCATATCGTGTCTTTGATATTTTCTCTGTTCAAGTCTTCAAGTTTCATTAACAAAATTTCTCTTCCAAATCATGTAGGTACTAACGTTATTTGTCCTACATGAATCTTTTCTTTTTCTTCAAAGTACATGCTTTCTTATTCTATAGTGAAAAATAAATACCACTTCACAAGAAAACTCGGTACTGACGTGATTGATCATGTTGTTACCGACATGATTTGACTTATGCAAATCTTACCAAATTTCTCGTACTTCTTGTTTTCATAATTCCTGACATCTCTTGAGCTTCTCGATCCATTCGTTTATTATCTTAAAGTCTAGATTCATAAAGAAGGTTGGTTCAAATGCTGTTGAACACTTACTCCCTAAAGTATGCTTTCGTGAAAACATATCATGCTTTTGATCAAGACAAACGATCAGAAGCTATTTGCAAAGAAATATTGCATCGATCAATTACCATCTTGAAGTGTCGCGTCTATACCAAGAACATCGGTTCATTTCATCGCATCATTGCCAAATAGCTTCTATCAGAAAAGAAAATCTTCTGGAAGCTACACCCTCTCTTGGTATGGTAGTGTTATCCAGCATTTTAACCAGGTAATATTTGGGTAGACATGATGAATTAAACTTGGAAACTATCAAGGTAGAAAGACTAGAGACATGGCCTAGGAGTCCAGAAATCAAATGCAAATAGAATTATGGAGGCAAAGACCAAGCCAGCATAAGAAGTAAAGCACAAGGTACCACCAAAGTGGTGAATCGATACCAATCCAATGTCCTGGATCGGTACCAATCCACAAATCATCCTCCAAAATTGCGCCAGCTCCTCTTACTCACTCTACTTGATGCTAGAAGTCTGTTACAAGTGTTATTTTGTTGATCCCATGCAATTCTCTATCGATCTCCACGGGCACTCAAAATCAGCAACTCTATTCTTCTGCTGATGCATCATTTGGACTTAGAAACTAGCTAATTCTGTTGCAAACAAGTTTTAAATCACGAAGCTGACCATAATCAAAATAAGATAAGGAGTTGAAAATCATCCATATAGAGAATTTAAGGATCAGTACCGATCTAAGTCCATGGATCGGTATCGATTCGTGATAATTACTGTAGTGTCCACTTATTTTCTTAGGGAAATACTCTATGGTGTGGAAAATGAGGTGGAAATCACGGGGCCGAGATTTAAGGCTTCGTATGTCTTTAAATAGAGGGACAGAGCTCATTATTGGGGGAAATTTTTATGGCTCTCTCTACTCTAGTTTCTTGTAATCACCAAGGATTTATATCAATCCACAAGAACAATTGTCTGTAGTCCAATGACAGTAGTAATAAAATCACTAAATGTATGTAGGTCAAGATTACCCGAACCACTATAAATGTTGTATGTTCTTTTCTTTCTTATTTTCATTTATTTCTTCACTTTTTATTCTCTATGCAATCATTTGGGTATTTGTGCCATTTTTGGTTCAAACATTTTGGTGTTCATCGAGAATTGAACTTAGGTTACTTGGATCCACTATCTACTATTGGATTTCTTAGATCCAAGAGATAGATCAAATCTTCCAACCTTACTACTTTAATATTCAGATTATCAACAATCTAAGTGAAGTTATAGGCCATGGCCCTATCAAGGGAAAAACGTGCGACAACTTCTAAAGCTACTAATGATGTTGAGAATCAAAACACTTACTGTGTGGATGAATTTACCCAACCGGAACAAGCTGAGATCCAGAATCCAGAACTTACCTAACCAAAACTTACTGAAGTTGTGACCAGAATGGAGATGGATCATATGATGTAGCATATGGAGGATAGATTCTAAGAGACTTGAAATGAGATAAACCAAAAGATGCAACCGAGCTGGAGTCGTCTAAATGAACTAACTTAGAACAGCCATAGGAGTAGTAGGGTGGACTTAAACTATTTAAGTTTAGAATCTAAAAGTTGCTCATCATCCAAGCAAAGAAGGAAAGATAAAATGTAGAAGAAGATGCCAAACACAACTGGAACTTCAAATCAAGGGATGAGATAAAATCATGGTTCAAGTTTGTGAATCGGTACCAATCCAACTTATGTTAGAGATGGACTTCCTCCTTTGGACAGTGGCATGGATGTGACTTCTGGACATGTTGATGATCATAATTTGGAATATCAAGCTACTTCTAATGATACAATGCATGGGAATCAAATAGGAGGGACAGCTAGTTGAATGGATCTCTCGAAATCTAGAGATATTAGGTATCAAGAGCCTAACTAAGAGCATTCGTCGGGGTGAACACTCCGGGTGAACTTCAATTACCACCATTTAGTCGAATTTTTAAACTCGGAGTACTTGGAAGATACGGGCAGAAGATCTATAAGTAAAAACTAGTTCAGAAACAATGATGAATGGGGTACTTCTCCTAGTCGGAATCCGTTTACTGAGAACATTATGCATGTGAAGTATCCAAAGAGGTTTGTTATGCCAACAATGCCACTGTATGGTGGAAAGACAGATCCAAGGCAGCACTTGATGAAGTAAGAATGGCATATTGACTTTGCTGGAGCATTTGATGCCATGAGATGTCATTCTTTCTAATTTTTCTAGAGGGAGTAGGGACGATGTGGTTCACTTAGCTCCTACCAAGATCCATATCATCATTCGTCGAGTTATCGTGAAAACTTATTTAGCAATTTTGTCTACACACTTCATGTTCGAAGGATGTGATGTCATTATCAAACCTCTTATGGGGAGTGGAAGAGTCATTAAAGGATTTCTTGAACCAGTTTATATGGCTATGATGGAAGTAACAGATCCCAATTGTTTGCGCAAAAAATGGGCAAACACCTCCAAGTCGTGTGATTTAGTTGATTTTATGTGATTCTTAATGATTTAGATGAGTTATGTAAATATGAAAAAAGCAGGGGCTGAAATATAAAAGACATGCAGATTTATAGTGGTTCGGCCAGAACGTGCCTACGTCCACTTTATATGTTATTATCTTCTTTGTTTCAGATTACAAGTACAATGCTTTGTGTACAAGTATATGAAAGTAGTTTGAAAGTTCCTTCCGTGCTTGAGCTATCAAACTTGTCTGCCATTGTTGTACCCCTGCCCCTCTATTTATAGAATGAGGTAGGGGGCAGGGGTCTTGGAAGTATATAGCTGCTGGTGGGCCCGGGCTGAAGCAATCTGGACTGGCAATCATCTGGTTCGGCGGAGCTTCATTCGGTGGTGAGGTATGTGTTTGGCTCGGTGGCATTGGTCCGGCCATGAATGATTTGGTGTTGGTGGTCCGGTTGTGGAGTTGTGGTGGACCGGTGGTAGGAGCATGGTCTGGTCCGGTATTGGCTTGTAGGTTGGTCCGGTGTTGGCTGTCTAGACCGGTTGTGTGACTGGTTCGGCCAAGATGGGGATGGGTTTGGTCCGGTGGCCGAATACGAAGGAGGCCGAATGGAGATGACCGAATGTTGGTTCGGTAATGGAAGCTTGGGGCCGAATGAAAGCTTGGGGCCGAATGAGCTTCTTCATGGAGAATGTTGGATGGACTTCTAGGTTAGTATTGAGCTTCTTGGCTGTCGAACGAAGTGGAGGTTGCGAGCCCGGGTGAAACTGGGACTTCTCGGTCTCGAGATCTTCTGGGTGAGAATTCGCCCAACACCAATGATGGTGTGGTGTTGATGGCATTGATTGGGGGATTCATCTCAAGACCGACTTCGGGAAGTGGTTGGAAATGAAACCGTCATCGACGATGGATATTTCTACGAGAAGGCTAACTAGTTCTTACATTTGGAGGAGGCATACAATCATCCTTGAAGAGACGAGGCTAGGAGTTCGGTTGAAGTGTTATAGAGCAACATTGCTATAAAACTATGCAGAGGGAGTTCCAGGAATGTGGATGTAAACATTGGAAATAAGAGCAATGGTCAGAAAGAGAATGAAAATGGGGCCAAAAGGTGAAAGCTTGATAATAGAAATCATCCTAGGATTCCTAAGTATGATAATTATACTGAGTTGAATAACTTAATCGAGAATATCTATCTAGTAACTTAAGGTACCTAACAGCATAGAAAGCCGGCTTCGAGGGAGTCGATTTAGAAGGTGAAGAGATTTGTCAATTTCTGCAAGTTTCACAAGACGTGCGGTTATAACACCAATGTGTATGGAGACTTTCATGATATGATCAAGGAGTTAATCCACAAAAAGAAGTCGCAGTAGTTTGTAAAAGCCAACAGGATGGTGGGCAAAGAAATTCTAACCCTCATGAGTCATATACCCAACGGGAGAAACCTGGGCCTAGTGGTAAAGAGCCTAAGTGTGACGACCCACCTTTCTGACCCCTGAGAACGACACTTAATACATCCATCGTATTCATATGTCGTTACCCAAGTATCCGAAAGAAGAATTGTCATGGGACAAAATATAAGAACACAACAATAATCTCACAACGGAACGGTTAAATATAACATAAAAATAAGACAGCACATAAGGTTACTCCCAACTTGGAGTTATCAGAGTTACAACGAAAGTACTACTATTAGTCTAGGTAGTTATAACAACTTGCCTTTAAATATACATACATAGAGCCAACATCTCATAACAACGGAGATAAATAGCTAGATAGATAAGGAGCCTCCTGCTCGTCCACCATCTTCAAAAGAGCCTATAGAAACCTGTCATTTTCGGACTACTCAAATATAAATGAGTACCCGAAAGTTTAGGGAAAACAAACAATTTGGGTCAGACAATACATCTGGTATGAGTAAACTCCAAAAAATAGAACACACAAAATAACTAGTGTGACCACATCACAAAACGCAGAAAGGATTTTTTCCTCACAAGGACAACATCCTAGTAAAAAAGAATGGACACAAATAATTGAACAATGCAAAGAGTGCAAGACGCTTCCCGATGCAATTAAGAAAGGATCAATCCAAAGATTTGAATAAAAAAATAAGGAAAAGGAATTTTTCCAACAATGACTAAGAGGGTGCGCCCCCTTATCGAAAGTATACCTCTAGAAAATATACTTGAGAACTACGATGGCTCTCGAAAACCTCCAAGCCGGACCCCGCCAACCTTACCGAGTATCCGAGTATTTCACATCTCCGTGCACATACAACCGAAACCAATCTACAATAGATGTGAAAATACCCTAATAGGAGCAACCCCACATTGCTTGGCCCCTACTCGCTCTTTATTTAGTCATTTTTGATAAAGGATATCAATGCTCTAAACGAGCAACAAATCGTCTTAGATCGACGAAGTAAAAACAAAAGAAAGAAGGGTATCGAAACTGATAGTTAAGGTATCAACTATCGAGGATAACAAAACGATTGTATGTGGAAATTAAATCTTGTACTCTTTCAATGCTTGGAAAATATCCATATATTTATCTCATCGGTATAAGTATATTCAAAAAACATTTGGGAGGATTTCATATTTCAAAAGCTTCTGACTTTCGCTGGTGGAGACAACGTCATTCGGTGTTTGGTTGGTCCGGATGGATGTTTTCATTCGGCATATGGTTGGTCCGGTATGCCGAACCATCTGGTCCGGTGGTGTTCCTCCAGTCTATATATAGGGGCTATACCCCCTTAGGTTTTCTTCACCGAATCAACAAGCGCCGAACCAACACTATACCGAGCCAACACACTTGCCGAATCAAACGAAAGCCGAACCACTTCGTGCCAAACCAACTTGCCTACCGAATCAGGTATACACTTATTGCCGAATGGACTCACTACCGAATGGGCCTTAGGCCTTAGTACCGAATGGATGTATACCGAATGAACTCTTAGTGCCGAATGACATGTATACCGAATGAACTCTTGTACTTGGACTTTGAGTGGAATTCTGGACTTATGCATTCTTTTTCGCTTACATCTCCGTACTCCTTGTTCTAACAACCTGTCTTTTCACTTTTGTGTATGCAGATAAATGTCTCGCAAGGCGGAAACACGATCAGACAGACGGAAATCCAAGGATGGAGGCGAGCCTTCCTCCGTGCCTCCAGCCCAATCGGGGTCCGGGGAGCATGGAACTGCTTCGAGATCGCTGGTGGAGGGGTATGGACCCCAGGAGCTCCTGGTCTCCCCTCCCGACTGCTTCCCTAGTTCTCTAAAGGAGGAGCAGCTTGATGCTATATCCCGTTCTTTTGGGATAGATAGGGCGCTTATGTTGCTTCCGGGAGTCGGGGTGATGCCATACGACCCTCCCGAAGGGTATTTCGCCTACAGCCGGTACCATTGCATGTGCGGGGCCATTCCCCCTATCAACGCCTGGGTTGTTAGCTTCCTTACATATCTAAAGGTGGCGCCTTTCCAGCTGCAGCCCAACTCGTATGCCATCTTGGTGTGCTTATATTCTATCTTCCAGAAGAGGTACGGGCGTTCTCCATCCAACCGGGAAATCCGGTATCTATATAATCTGAGGGGCTATAGGAAGGGGTCCCCCTACATTAGCTTAGAGTCGGCCGTCTCCTTCAAGCCGGTCCTGGACCTGTACTCAAAGTACATCATGTTCAAGAAGGAGTGGTTCTTTGTGAGGGACGATTCTGTCTCCATTCGTCGCTTCACTTCCGGATGTAAGTTAACTCTTTATTCGTAATTCCTGTCTTGATTGCAATTCCTTTCCTTATGTGCTTCTGTTGATTGTCAGCGACAGGTGGTTTTGCGGTGGTGGAGAGCGATCGCCTAGTCCATATGGCAGCAGAAGTTAAGGCTATCTCCGAGAGGGACAGGTCAGCCACCTATCTGATCAGGAACGCTACCCTCCTGGAGTACAATTTGATCCTGCCGCACCAGTCTGTGGTTAAGCAGAGGGACACGGCCGAGGAGAAGGCTGCCAAAGCTAAGGAGGGGGTCACGGTGAAGAGTGGAAAGAGAAAACCCTTCGCACAGCATCCCGTCGCGGGGGGCAAGAAGCTTAAAGAATCGGAGGGTCCCTCTCCTAGTACTTGCCCGATCATTCCGGAGGAGGAAGGTGTGGAAGAGGGCGAAGGAGGTGATATGGAAGGAGAGTCGGAAGGCGGAGGAGATGGAGATGGTCAGGGTGGTAGTGGTGCTGGTGCCTTAACTTCTGGGCAAGATTCTGAGCTGGATGAGGCCCTCCGCCAGGCCTTCGGGGAATCGGAAGGGGAATCGGGAGCGGAGAAGGCGAAGGAGACTGGCAAGGTCGGGGCTGGTGCCGATCTATCCCCCAGGGGTTCCTCAGCCAGGGTGGCTTTGGCGGTGCAAGGTGAACTTTTGTCCTCTGTCGATTCCATTTTCGATAAGGACTTAGAAATATTTTATGGTTCACTCCCGTCCTGGAATGAGATTCAGGACTTATTGCAGTACCCCACTTCTCCACAGGGTTTGTATAGTAGACGTGCCTTCACACTTTTCTTTTCTTTTTATTTAACATGTTTCCTGAATTGTGGACCATTGTATGTTCGTAACACTTGTTCTTTATTCCAGGGGCAGGCCAGGTGGTTAAAACGTCAGACGTTCGACACCGCCTCGAACAATTCAAGTCGATGAGAGCTTCTGCGAAGCCTCCCACTGGTCGCACTGGAGACGTGGTCAAATACCGTCCTCTTCTTGGGGTCATCGAAGAGAGCATTCAGAAAAAGAAGAGGAGTCGTTCTTTATTTGAGCCTTCCCCTGGTCCGCAGCTTCCTGTTCAGCCTCCTCGTGATGCCACGGAGGAGAGCACGGAGTTTATCCCCCCTCCACCTCCTTCCAAGAATCCCACAGTTATCCGTATTAGGCGTCCTGATGTGCCTCGTGACCCCTTTGCTGGTCATCCTGATTTAGACCCAAGTTCTCAGGATATTTCATTTGATGAGGCCACGGGTGAACACCTCCTTCCCCGCAACCCCATGGTACGAGTGTTAGACGAGGCTAAGTCTCTAGATCTTGATCTGCTTACCACTCGGGTAGTTACCATGGGAGACGAGGCCAAGGCTAATATTGATCGGGTGGCTGAGGAGACCAAGAAGTTAATGAAGTATCATGCTCAATTGGTCAAGGCTGGGGAGGAGATTGGAAGTGCTAATATTCGGTTGCGGCTGAAGGTTGCTGATCAGGCCCAACAGCTTGCCGGTCAAGCCGTTCAGATTTCTCGGCACGAGGAAGCCTCCAGGCGTCTGAAAGAGACCATGGAAAAGGCTAGTAGGGCGGAATTACGGAAGATGGAGGCCGCCTGTAAGGAGCGGATCGACATGGCCATTGCGACAGTGGATGAGGTTCGGAATGCGGATCTCGAGCAGGTAGAGGAGTTGTCTGGGAGGCTTGAGGCCGCGGAGATGGCTCAAGTCAAGTTAAAGGAGGAGATGGAGGAGATGAGGAGGTCTCTCCAGGCTGACTGCTCGAGATACCGATCAGAGAGGGATGCCGCTGTCGCCAAGTTGCAGGCTTCCGAGGCCAGGGTGAGGGAGTTCGAGGAGAATGAGGGGATGATGGACGAGATGCTGCAGGACATGTACTTCCGCACTTGGAAGGAGGGCAGCTTGTCTTGGATGGATGACTATCCCCGGGTCATGGCTAAGATATATCTCCGGGCTTTAGAGGAGGCCAGGGTCGATGCGGGTAAGGAAGGTGGAGTGGCTTTTAGTCTGGATGTGGTCACTGCTCAGTTCTCGAAAGAGGAGCAAGTGGCGGTGAAGGAGGGGATGCGGTTGCTCGCTGCGGAGGAAGCGGGTGTGCAACTGGAGGATGAGGATCAAGCGGCGGACGCTGGTGAGTTATTCTTCTCTTTTCCTTTTCTTTCTGGGTTTCCATGACTTGATTGTTTATCGTTTGCTTAATGGATTCCTCTTCTGAATTGGACAGGTGGAACTTCCGATCAACATGCTGGGGGTTCCGGCCCTGCGGCCAAATAGGCTTGGGAAGTCGGTGATGGAGTGTGGACGCAGCTGGTTACTCGTCCGAATTCGGCCGCTTTTTATTTCTTTTTTACTGTTGTTTACGTTAGTCCAAAACATTGATATGACTGTAATAATATTATTTGCAGAGAATAACTTGGTGTGATTTCATAATATAAGCTGATTTTGTTATGTTTAAACGTTGTTGTCATTTTGATGTGCTGCGTGAGAAGTATAACCATGTATATGCCTGTGATTTTAGTTGTGTTTGATGTTAAGCCTTTGCTTGAAATATAATTTCATGTTTTGCAATGTTGGTGTGACATATGACTAAGCTATAGTTATGCATCTATGTACAAGAGAAGAGAGTACCGCCCTTCATGTTTTATTTGCAGGCGGTAGTTTTGAGCATCTTGTGTAACTGATCATGAATATATCTGAGTACCTTGCCACCCAGTACGCGAGCTTAGATTCTCATGAGTGAATGCTCCCTGTTCGGTTTCCTGTACTTTAGAGTTTGTTATACAGGATAAGGGAAAAGTATTTAAATGAAATGGAAATATAGAAAAAGTAAAACTTCTAGTCACGGAAGGCCGTCGATGTGCTTAAGTTCGTGGCAAACGGGTTTTGTAGTCACTTTCCCTAGCTGTGGGTCTTGGAGACATTTGTCACCCATCTTACGCCTCCGCGGGGAGTTTTCTTTTTTACCACAGCCGCACTTAAGACACATCGGAGCCGAGATCGCGCACGGTAACTACCCGAACCATTATGGTCCATAATCGTGGGTATTATTCGATTTACCGTGGCCGGCTAGCGTGGGTGCCGTTGGCCGTGAACTACCCCTGGCTGGCCACACCTTATGTTGGGGCTTAAAGTAGGTTCACAGTTGCCGGCGAGCCGAACGCCGTAATGAGCTGCCATCGGCTATAGTCGGCCTTTATGATGACTTATAATCGGCTTATTACAGTTGGCTTTGAGGGCAGGCGCGAGCAATGAGTTAACCCGCAGCAGAGGGATGCTGGAGCAAAAGAGTCTCATTGGCGAGTGCATAGAATCGTAGCGTACCTGTTAGGCCTTGTCCAGATGAGGCCGTGGTGCGTCTTGAGTGGAGATGCCATAAGATTTTGTCCAACAGAAAAGGATAAAGCTTAACAAGCAGCCAAGATATAAAGGAACGAGTTAAAAAGAGACAAGATTTTTTAAAGTGGTTCGGCATGAAAATGCCTACGTCCACTGATTCTCTTTGTTAATTCACTTCATATGGGCAGTACAAGTTAAGAAAAGTATCGACGGAGGTGTCGGATGTTCCATGCCCTCTGGAACACCTCTCCGTCCACTGTCGACAAAATATAAGCTCCGTTGTGGAGGTCTTTATGAATTACATATGGTCCGTCCCAGATGGGGTCCAGTGCCCCGGGACGTGGAAAGATTCGCCTGAGGACAAGATCTCCTTCTTGTAAGATGCGATGTTTGACTTTGGAGTTGTATAGTGCTGCCACCTTTTGTTTGTGAGCTGCTGCTTTGAGAGCTGCATCGTTTCTCCTTTCCTCAATCAGATCCAAAGACATGAGGAGGAGTTCTTCGTTTTCTTCTGGATTGTAGTGGATCCTACGATGGGAAGGAACAATAGTCTCAACAGGGAGCATTGCCTCCGATCCGTATGCCAAAGAGAAAGGAGTATGTCCTGTTGATGTTCTGAAAGATGTGCGGTAGGCCCAAAGTGCCGTAGGAAGTTCGTCCACCCAAGCGCCTTTTGACTTTTCGAGTTTCTTCTTGATTAGGGTTTTGAGAATTTTGTTGACAGCTTCGACTTGTCCGTTTGCCTGAGGATAAGCTACCGATGAGAAGCTTTTATGAATTCCATGCTCTTGGCACCAGTCGGCGAATTCTTCGCTGTCAAATTGGAGTCCGTTGTCTGATATGATCTTGAGTGGTACTTCGTACCTGCACAGAATATTTTTGATCAAGAAGTTGATAACTTTTGCTGAAGATATTTTATTTAGGGGTTCCGCTTCCACCCATTTGGTGAAATAATCGACTGCCACTATAGCATATTTGGCCCCGCCCTTGCCCGTTGGCTGTTCGCCAATTAAATCAATTCCCCATACAGCAAAGGGCCAAGGGCTGGTCATTTGAGTAATCTCATTTGTGGGTAGTCGAGGAATCTTGGCAAATTTCTGACATCTGTCGCATCTCTTGACGAAGTCTAAGGCATCTTTGTTTAGTGTGGGCCAGTAATATCCATATCGGAGTATCTTTTTCGCCAGAGTCTGCCCTCCAGTGTGATCTCCGCAACTACCTTGATGGATGTTGAATAAGATTTCCTTGGCTTCCCTTCCAGCGACGCATCTGAATAAGGGGCTAGAGAAGCCACGCCGATAGAGGATGCCTTCTTGTATTGTGTAGTGGGGAGCTTTCCTCAAAATTCTCCTGACTTCATCACGTTTGTCTGGTAGTGTGCCGTCCTGCAAATATTTCCGGATAGGAGTCATCCAAGTTGCTTCTTCAATTGCAGTTATCAGATTCACTTGTTCAAAACTTGGGGCTAGCTGCCTTGAGATGGCTAGTGCTCCGGAAATGGTGCTATTCATCATACTAGCTTGCTTTGCTAGTTCATCGGCCTCTTGGTTATCTTCTCGAGGAATGTGTTTGATTAGATAATGGTCCAATTAGTCGAGCAGCAGTTTGGTTTTCTTTAGATATGCTGTGAGTCGTTCTCCTCGTGTCTGGAATTCTCCTAGTACTTGGTTTACGATAAGTTGAGAATCACTATGAAGACATAAAGAATTGATTCCAATTTCTAAGGCAAGCTCCAATCCCGCTATTACTGCCTCATACTCCGCATCGTTGTTAGTGGCCGCGAATTCCAACCTTAATGCATAGTACAGCTTTCTTCCCCTGGGGGTGATTATCACAATACCTGCCCCCGAGCCTTGTTCGTTTGATGCTCCATCTACAAAGAGGTTCCACTTGATGTTTTTTGCTATTTCAAACTGATCCTTGCCTTCGTTATTGGTGAATTCGGCAATGAAATCGGCCAGGGCTTGCCCCTTGATAGCAGTGCGAGGATGGTAGGTGACGTCATACTGACTTAGTTCAATGCACCATTTGAGGAGTCGTCCAGAAGTGTCGGGACGATGGAGCACCTGTCTTAGTGGCTGATCGGTTAGAACTCTGATGGAGTGAGATTGGAAGTAGTGTCGTAGTTTTCGTGATGCGATCAATAAACAATATGCCAATTTCTCAAGTTTAGGATATCTGGCTTCTGCCCCTGTAAATCTCTTACTTATAAAGTACACCGGGCGTTGTGTGCGGTCTTCTTCTCTTACCAGGGCAGCGCTTAGAGCATGAGATGATACAGCGAGGTATAGGTATAGCTCTTCGCCTTCGTTTGGAGTTGAGAGTACTGGTGGTTTCTGAAGGTGTTCGATCAGGTTAAGGAAGGCTTTTAAGCATTCATCGGTCCACTCGAACTTTCCTTTGTCTTTCTTGAGAGCTTCGAAGAAAGGGACGCACTTGTCAGTTGCTTTGGAAATGAATCTGCTTAGGGCGGCTACCTTTCCGTTTAAGCTCTGCATTTTTTTTCGGGTGGAAGGTATCCTTATTTCTTTTAGAGCCCGGATTTGTTCAGGGTTTGCTTCGATTCCTCTGGAATGGACAATGAACCCTAAGAATTTTCCCGATGACACTCCGAAGGAGCACTTTAGAGGGTTCAGTTTCATTCCATATCGGCGAAGTACCTGAAACATCTCGCTCAGGTGGCTTACATGATCGTCGGCTTTTCTGGACTTTACCAACATGTCATCCACATATACTTCCATAGTTCGTCCTATTAATTCCGCGAACATCTTGTTGACGAGGCGCTGATAGGTGGCTCCGGCATTTTTGAGTCCAAAAGGCATGACTTTGTAACAATATAATCCCCGGTCAGTGATGAAGCTAGTGTGGTCTTGATCGGGAGCGTGCATGGGAATCTGGTTGTATCCGGAGTATGCGTCCATAAAAGATAAAAGTTCGTGCCTGGCAGTGCTGTCCATAAGTTGATCGATTCGGGGGAGCGGGAAGCAGTCTTTCGGGCAAGCGTCATTTAAGTTGGAGAAATCAATGCATGTTCGCCACTTCCCATTAGCTTTATTTACTAGTACCGGGTTAGCTATCCACTCGGGGTAGATGGCTTCTCGTATGAAGTCATTAGCAAGTAGGTTCTTTACTTCCTCGTCGAGGGCTGCTGATCGTTCTGCTCCCATGCTTCTCTTTTTCTGCTTTATCGGTGCCCTGGTGGGATCGATGTTCAGCATGTGGCATGCTATGTCTGGGGAGATTCCTGTCATATCGGCATGTGTCCACGCAAATACATCTAAGTTGTGGTGGAGAAAGTCGATGAGTTGATCCTTCAATTCTGTTTTTAGCTGAGATCCTATTTTTAATAGTCTGTTTGAATCATGTTTGTCTACAGATACGAATTCCATGGCCTCTGCAGGCTCAGCGGTAGCCTCCTCCTCCTTATCCCTGGGGTCTAGTTCATTGAAAGGATCGCTGGTGTATCGAAGAGGAGGGGCTTTCTTTAGTTGCTACGCTTCCAAGCTTTTCATGCAGAGAGTAGTCTCTGCATCTTTCCCTTTATTCTTTCTATGGTTATTGCGAAGTTCAGTTACATAGCAATCTCGAGCGGCGTCTTGATCTCCTTCAACTTCTCCTATTCCGTCATCTGTTGGGAATTTCATCTTTAGGCACCACGGGGCTAGGACAATTTGGAAGTCAGACAAGGCTGGTCTTCCCAAGAAGGCGTTGTAGGCCGAGTGGTTTTCTATTAGTACGAACGTTTGTTTTCGCACAACGGAGCGGGGATGACTTCCTATTTCGACGAAGAGGTCAAGTTTCCCGAGGGGCATTTTCGCATCTCCAGTGAAACCGTGCAGGGGTTTGTTGCAGGGAGACACATCCTTCATTGACAGTTTCATTTTGTCGAAAGCATGCTTGAACAGGATATTTACGGAGCTTCCTGTGTCTATTAGAATTTGGAAAACTTTAGCTGGATCGAACCAGGCAGAGATGACCATGGGATCCATATGCGGATACTGTCTTCCTTCTAAATCACGCTTACTGAATACGATGTCCTCACTCTCTTTCCGTGTCGGGTGGCGTTCTTCCATAATGGAGTTAACATAGCCTTCAGCATTTCTAAGTGACTTGCCGTATCTTTCCATCTCTGCCCAGCTTCTGTCGGCGATGTGTGGTCCTCCCGAGATGGTATGGACCACTATCTTCTCTTGACTAGAGCCACTGGTGTTGCGATTCCCTCCGCTTACTTCTGGGAGGGGTCGCTTTGAGTTCTCATTGGCAGGAGTTGGAGTCCTGTTCTGACCTTTCACATAGCGTTCCAGCCTTCTTCTCCTGATGTGTTCTTCGATCAAGTCCCGGAGATGGTGGCATTCATTGGTGTCATGTCCGTGGGATTCGTGGAAGCGGCAGAACTTTCCAGACTTGAGTGCGTTATCAGATTCTTTCTTGTGCGGGGGGTGCTTGTATCCGAGTTCGCCCTGAGTGGCTAGAAAGATGTTTTCGATTGTTTCATTCAAAGGAGTGTAGGAGTCAAATCGTGGTCCTGGCCGATATTGGCGTTTTTCAACCTTCTTGCCCCCAGCATTGTCTCTAGATTCATTTCTTCGAATGTCCTTGGTTGCAGCGGGAACCTTGTCTGAAGTTGTCTTACCTTGTTGCCCTGACTGCCTCTCAGTGGCGGCGTCTTCAAGTCTCATATACTTTCCAGCTTCATGGAAGAAATCAGGTAAAGTAGCTGGTTTTTCCTTAGTTAGTCTTCTTGCGAACTTGGTATCTGAATGTACACCGCTACAGAGGGCCATTAGGGTGAGTTTCTCATCGGCATCTTGGACTGCGACCGCTGCGGCGTTGAACCGAGTTAGATATTGTTGCAGTGTCTCTCCGGATTTCTGTTTAACATTGGATAGAGAATAAGCATCCTTGGGTTGTTCTACATGGATGCGGAACTGGCTAATGAACCTTTCTTTCAACATCTCCCATGAGCTGATAGATCCTTGGGGTAGATGGCAGAACCAGGAGGTAGCTAGATCTGCTAGGAATAGCGGAAAGCATTTACACAGTACCCCTTCTGTTGCTCCGCTCATGAGCATATGCTGGGTGTATCTTTGTAAGTGTACGATGGGGTCGGAAGTTCCCTTGTAAGGTTCCATGGTTGGCATTTTCCATTCCCGGGGGGTGATGGCAGTTTCGATATTGCGGGTAAAGGGGCTGGTGACCCTAGCGCCTATTCCTCGGTCCCTTTGCTCCCGTTGGACGCATTCCCTGAATAGTCGTGCCATTCTTTCGTCAGAATTTGGAGCGGATAGAAATGAATTTGGTTCTTCCCTACGGGATCGATCTCGTCCAGATGACCTGTAGGGATGGTATAGTCTATCGCTTCTGGCGTTATCCAGTGGTTGCCTCTGGCTGCTCGGATGCATGCTAGGATCAGCTACAGTTGCCCCCTGCCTTGATCTTCCCCTGTGGGGCTCTGTTTCGGGCATTTCCATGGGGTCAACTTCGGGCTGGGTTCTAGCTCGGCTCCGTTCAGCGGGGTTTCTATGATTAGGTGGCATGACTGGCTCAGCTACATCCGACCCTCGCCTGGCGCCTCCCCCGCTGGGTTCGGTTCCAAGCGCTTCCTCGAGTCGGAGTTCGGGCTGAGTCCGGGCGCGGCCCCTATCATTGTTGTTCCTGTTGATGGCTTCCTCGAAGAGGGAAGACCTTTGCTGTCTCCGAGATCCTCCAGATTGAGATTCATCCCATGATTCAGTGTTGCGGTTGGATTCTTCGACATCCCTCAAGCGTGACATGAGTTGGTTCACCAAAGCTTCTTGTTGGGATGCGAAGCGGTTAGTTACTTCCACCACAACTCTGTCTATGTCTGCTCTAGTGATTACTGCCGGTTGTTCCGCGGCAGGGGCTGTTGGAATTGCCTGATCTACATGTGGCACTGCTGCTGTAGTGGGTTGGTTCTCTTGATCTGGATCCACTGGATTTGGAGCGCTGCTAGTTGTAGCGTTCTTTCCCTTGTTGGCGTCTTTTCTTGGTCTGGAAGTCATGTTTCCTAGGCAATGAAGGATGCTATTGGGAAAGAAGGTTTGAATGAGGGAAGCTGAAGCTTCGAGTTCGAGATTCTCAGTGAAAGCACCAAAAATGTTTGCGCAAAAAATGGGCAAACACCTCCAAGTCGTGTGATTTAGTTGATTTTATGTGATTCTTAATGATTTAGATGAGTTATGTAAATATGAAAAAAGCAGGGGCTGAAATATAAAAGACACGCAGATTTATAGTGGTTCGGCCAGAACGTGCCTACGTCCACTTTATATGTTATTATCTTCTTTGTTTCAGATTACAAGTACAATGCTTTGTGTACAAGTATATGAAAGTAGTTTGAAAGCTCCTTCCGTGCTTGAGCTCTCAAACTTGTCTGCCATTGTTGTACCCCTGCCCCTCTATTTATAGAATGAGGTAGGGGGCAGGGGTCTTGAAAGTATATAGCTGCTGGTGGGCCCGGGCTGAAGCAATCTGGACTGGCAATCATCTGGTTCGGCGGAGCTTCATTCGGTGGTGAGGTATGTGTTTGGCTCGGTGGCATTGGTCCGGCCATGACTGATTTGGTGTTGGTGGTCCAGTTGTGGAGTTGTGGTGGACCGGTGGTAGGAGCATGTTCTGGTCCGGTATTGGCTTGTAGGTTGGTCCGGTGTTGGCTGTCTGGACCGGTTGTGTGACTGGTTCGGCCAAGATGGGGATGGGTTTGGTCCGGTGGCCGAATACGAAGGAGGCCGAATGGAGATGACCGAATGTTGGTTCGGTAATGGAAGCTTGGGGCCGAATGAAAGCTTGGGGCCGAATGAGCTTCTTCATGGAGAATGTTGGATGGACTTCTAGGTTAGTATTGAGCTTCTTGGCTGTCGAACGAAGTGGAGGTTGCGAGCCCGGGTGAAACTGGGACTTCTCGGTCTCGAGATCTTCTGGGTGAGAATTCGCCCAACACCAATGATGGTGTGGTGTTGATGGCATTGATTGGGGGATTCATCTCAAGACCGACTTCGGGAAGTGGTTGGAAATGAAACCGTCATCGACGATGGATATTTCTACGAGAAGGCTAACTAGTTCTTACATTTGGAGGAGGCATACAATCATCCTTGAAGAGACGAGGCTAGGAGTTCGGTTGAAGTGTTATAGAGCAACATTGCTATAAAACTATGCAGAGGGAGTTCCAGGAATGTGGATGTAAACATTGGAAATAAGAGCAATGGTCAGAAAGAGAATGAAAATGGGGCCAAAAGGTGAAAGCTTGATAATAGAAATCATCCTAGGATTCCTAAGTATGATAATTATACTGAGTTGAATAACTTAATCGAGAATATCTATCTAGTAACTTAAGGTACCTAACAGCATAGAAAGCCGGCTTCGAGGGAGTCGATTTAGAAGGTGAAGAGATTTGTCAATTTCTGCAAGTTTCACAAGACGTGCGGTTATAACACCAATGTGTATGGAGACTTTCATGATATGATCAAGGAGTTAATCCACAAAAAGAAGTCGCAGTAGTTTGTAAAAGCCAACAGGATGGTGGGCAAAGAAATTCTAACCCTCATGAGTCATATACCCAACGGGAGAAACCTGGGCCTAGTGGTAAAGAGCCTAAGTGTGACGACCCACCTTTCTGACCCCTGAGAACGACACTTAATACATCCATCGTATTCATATGTCGTTACCCAAGTATCCGAAAGAAGAATTGTCATGGGACAAAATATAAGAACACAACAATAATCTCACAACGGAACGGTTAAATATAACATAAAAATAAGACAGCACATAAGGTTACTCCCAACTTGGAGTTATCAGAGTTACAACGAAAGTACTACTATTAGTCTAGGTAGTTATAACAACTTGCCTTTAAATATACATACATAGAGCCAACATCTCATAACAACGGAGATAAATAGCTAGATAGATAAGGAGCCTCCTGCTCGTCCACCATCTTCAAAAGAGCCTATAGAAACCTGTCATTTTCGGACTACTCAAATATAAATGAGTACCCGAAAGTTTAGGGAAAACAAACAATTTGGGTCAGACAATACATCTGGTATGAGTAAACTCCAAAAAATAGAACACACAAAATAACTAGTGTGACCACATCACAAAACGCAGAAAGGATTTTTTCCTCACAAGGACAACATCCTAGTAAAAAAGAATGGACACAAATAATTGAACAATGCAAAGAGTGCAAGACGCTTCCCGATGCAATTAAGAAAGGATCAATCCAAAGATTTGAATAAAAAAATATGGAAAAGGAATTTTTCCAACAATGACTAAGAGGGTGCGCCCCCTTATCGAAAGTATACCTCTAGAAAATATACTTGAGAACTACGATGGCTCTCGAAAACCTCCAAGCCGGATCCCGCCAACCTTACCGAGTATCCGAGTATTTCACATCTCCGTGCACATACAACCGAAACCAATCTACAATAGATGTGAAAATACCCTAATAGGAGCAACCCCACATTGCTTGGCCCCTACTCGCTCTTTATTTAGTCATTTTTGATAAAGGATATCAATGCTCTAAACGAGCAACAAATCGTCTTAGATCGACGAAGTAAAAACAAAAGAAAGAAGGGTATCGAAACTGATAGTTAAGGTATCAACTATCGAGGATAACAAAACGATTGTATGTGGAAATTAAATCTTGTACTCTTTCAATGCTTGGAAAATATCCATATATTTATCTCATCGGTATAAGTATATTCAAAAAACATTTGGGAGGATTTCATATTTCAAAAGCATACTTAGATGGGTCAAAAACAACTGTCTGTAAGAAATGTGAATGTTTTCCATTATAATTATAAAGATCATTTATGGAAATAAAATCTCCTACACTTGTCACATTTTCAATATCTTGACTTACTCTACCCCTCATCTAGGAACAAAGCCAGGTAAGTCAGGGCACTGGTTGCTCCTAGCCTTGCCTAGACACTTCGGTTCCAGATCTCACAAATAGAGGATCAATCTACTCATCGGCTTTTAGTGCCAAGTATAGGACTGCTTACTTTCCATAAATAACCCATTTAAATCATTATATAAGTTTTGAAGCTCTTTTAAAATATTTTAAACAACAATTTAAAACTTCCATTCAAATCATAACTTAAACTCATCATTTTGAAAGAAGAATACGACCAAGAGGGTGAAGCTCCCTCTTAATCAAATGAGATACTAAAAGGGGTGTTATTTCCTTTTAACTAAAAAGTCTAAAAGGTGGTGTAAGTTCCCTTTAATTAAACATTAAAGTTATTGCTCATAAACTGGCCGAGCACAAATCAAACAACCCAATAAGAATAATAAAAAAATAATAACAGACTCATTATTATTAACAATTTACAATCAATAGTTAACAAAATGTAACATCCCCGGATTTTAGCCCAGTCTAATTTGATAAATGAATTAATTTTTGAAATTAAATTGTGAACTAAATAGAGTTTTTTCAAAATAAAATAAAATATTAGTTGTTTATAGATATTAATTTTAAATTTAATTGAAAATTAATTTGAAGATTTAGGAATAAAATCTAAATTGTGTTTGTATTTCCAAATTTAATTAGATGTATGTTTATTTATTTATATAAATGGGTTATCATTTGAAATTTGATTCGAAGTCTAATACAAATGTATTGAAAATAAATTTGATTTGGAATTCAAGAATGAATATTTTAGAAATAAAATTGGATTTATTAATTTTATATTTCCAAAGGACTAATATATATGGATATATATATATATATATAATTATTTATTTGTAATGAATAATTTTATTTCAAATCATTTTTTTAAATTGTATGAGTACAAAATAAAATGTAAGGAAACAAAATAGATAAACATATCACATAATTATGATAAAGTAAGGATTAAAAACTAAAATATAAACATATGAAGATATAATTCATAATTAATAAGTAAAAACATGAAACTTATTTCATAAATTAAAATAAAGCAAAGGGCTAAACATAAATCTATAAATAAATTCAGGACATGATATAAACATAAATATACAAAATTTTACAAGTGCAAACTATTTAAAATGCTTTTAAAACATTTGTAATTAAATTAGCTTGCATAAAGACAAGTGTCAAAGTTATCTATTTTCATTTTTAAAATAATAAGAGAATTCAAGCTATGTATGTATACATCTATACTCTCTTCTCAGTTTTCTTTCTTGCCTCTAAAATTTGGAAAATAAAAACAAATGATAAATGAAAATCAAAACAACAAAGCAGTTCAAAACAAAAATCAAAATCAGATCAGTGCAACCAGATCCATGCAAAGGTCAAAGAAAATTAAAACTGAAGCATCTCAATATTAAAACCAAACTTCAGGCAACTCAAAGGAATAGAATCAAAATCTGGAAACAAGGAATCAATGCAAAATCAATCTGGAAGAAGTTCATCCTGGAAGAAAATGCAAGTTTCAGACTGGAAATCAAAATACAAAATAAAAGAAAATTTCAACCTGAGTTTAAAGCTTCAGGCAAGCTAAATAAAATCAAAGTTCAAGGCAAATTTCAAGTGTCCAGTTGTTTTTAAATTCAAGCTTCCAGACTTCCTTTCTGCTTCTTTGTTGGCAAATATACAGGTGAGAAAACTAACCTTGAACTTGTTATGACATCTTGATGCTATTGTTTGTATGAATGTTAAGATGCTTGCATGTTTGTGTGTATGAATATGTCTATATATATTGTGTACATATTTTTTTACAGGCATCTTTATCTTTGTTAAACATTTATAGGCTAAAGAACAACATGAAAAAAAATCTATATCTCCTTAAATAGACATTATTAGATTATGATTTTTGAATGAAAAAGGATTGTAATGGTGTAATGTTATTTTTAAAAATAAAAACAAGTAGAGATATTGAGTAATTCACTTGGAAACTTGGAAATACAGTACAAACTCAGAACATCCCAAAATTTGATTATCATATTTCTTAGATTTGATTATATAAATTGAATCGTATTCGAAAATGCTTAATTTTGATAATAAAATCAAATTTTTTTAGATTAGTATTGGTTGTGAAATCTATAGTTGAACAAAATTTACAATTTCATCAAATTCCAATGATCAACAATGAATTGTGGATCAGGATTAATGGTGATGGGGGCTTGGGTGTTGTAGATTGGGGGGAAAATGGCAAAAAAAATTCCTAATGATCGATGCGCTGTGATTTCGATGAACTAGGGTTCCTGTTTCAGATTTGTTCGAAGGGGGAAACACGACAATTTTGTCGTCACCGTTGCATCGAGTCGCACCAGACCGGGGGGGTTAGATGCGTAGGTGTGTGACGAAGTTTTGGTCAGGGTTGTGTGACTGTTGGTGGTCGGTGGCATCGGGGTCAGGGGGTTGTTGATCAGATGTTGTTTCCAGGTTTAAGTTGAACAGCTCGATTTTGTTTTCTCGATCGAATCATCGATTTGGGTTGTTAATTGGTTTGAGATGATCATAGGCGACTTGCGGGAGGTGGTAGTGTTGACCGGAGGCGCTCCAATTGTCGGTGCATATGCACGGTATCATCGTGTATATGTGATTGTTGAAGGAAGAAGAAGCAGTTTGGGTCTCGGGTAAATGGGATCGTGGCTCGAATGAGTTGCCGAGTTTATTCGTGCAAGTTTAACAGTGGCTCGAGTGAGTTACTTAGGGAAGATTCGAAGCATTCTGCCATCTGTTTGGGGAAGACTCGAAGCAGGTTTTTAGAATATATGCAAAACAGTTTTTGTTTTGAAAAATTCTCAAACTTTTAAACATTTTTAAAACATGTTTTTAAATGATGGTTTGATTAAAGCTCGGATTAATTAAGGATCCGAATAAGAGATTTTTAAAGTAACTAAATTTTTATTTATTCAACTTGTTACATTTTTAAGTATTTATATTAAATGAATAATGTAATTAAAAAGGATAATTAAGATAAAATGTTATCTTAACCTTCTAAAGTAATTAATGTGATAAGGATGATTTATTAAATAAGGTTAAAAGATACACAAAAGTGATTGATAAAGATAAAAAGATTTATCTTTTGAGTTTATCAAATAATTAATGGTTTGTTAATGTAATTACTTGAAAGGTAATTACTTAATTAATTACTTGATATTAAGGATTAATTTAATAAGTAATTAAGGTAAATTAATTTGTAATTAATAATTAATTAATTAAAAAGTAATTAATTAATAAAAGTAATTAAGAGATAATTAATTAACAATCAAGGATAAATTAATTAAGATAATTAATTAAGAAATGATTAATTTAACGAAGGTGATTAAGACTTAATCGATAGTAATTAATGATAAATAATCATTGATTAAAGATAATTAATGAAAATATTTATGGGGTTAATTAATTTAAACCACATGATTTATTCATCTTAATTGAAGATGTTTGATTGTTATTGAATGTTGTGTATTGGATTGATACCTCTGTTATGTGATTGTGATGCTATGTGATATAAATTGCTTTGTGCTGAGCTATGATATCTGTGATGAATATACTGCTGTATGAATATGAAAACCTCTTGAGCCGTAAAACGACATTTGAATTTCGATGCGATAGGGAGTCGGATTCCAGTTGGTTATCCGAAACCCACATCGAATCGTAATGGTGAATCTTTGTAATTGATAAATTTACTTTATCTGTGAATTTGTGAATGAAGATAAGCGTTATAGATTATACCGCTTATCGATATTGATATGATTGAATCTGTGATGATTAATGTTGTTGCACTATTGTGTAAAACCCCTGGACTACACTATACACACACAAAGATGGATTTCCCGAGGAAATCGGTTAAGTCACAGATATTTTTGAAATAGTTTTAAAAGTTTGAATTTTGAATCCAAACGGTTTTGGAAATGGAATTGGCTTAAATCAGAAGAGCTTTTGAAAAGTAGTTTTAAAGATGAAATTGTTATGAACAACTTGTTAAAGTTTTGAAATTTAAATGATTTGTTTTAAATTTAAATTAAAGACTTGGGATTGAGTTCCATAAGTATATGTTTGGAAATTGATAAGAATATATGTTTGGAAATTTGGTTTGAAAGGTTTTTGCAAATTTTATATAATATATATGGATCATCTTTAAAGTATTTCAAGGGCATTACTTTGGAAGTCTGAATTTAACCTAAGTTTTATACTTGAAAGGCTTTAGCTTGTGCGAATCTAATCGGATTTTTCCGAGACGAAAACTATTTGATTTCAATTAATAATCGATTTCATATAAGGAAAGGATTTCCAATTTGTGTGGAAAGATTTCAAATCGAATTGAAATAGTTTTGAAAACTGTTAACTAATCTTTTTGAAAGATAGTCAAACCTTGATTTGAAATTGAAGAGCATTTTAAATGGTGCTTCTTTTATATAATAGTTTTGGAATGGAATTGTTTTGTGGAAATGATTTTGAAAGCTATGAATTGAATCTTTGATTTAAAGATTGGACGAGTTAATCCAATTTGAAAGGAAAATTGTTTGGAAAACGGCTATGAATGAATCTTTGTTAAAGATTGGTGAAGTTTTTTTTCAAATTGAAAAGGGATCTGAAAAGCGTATCTTTTGTATAAAGGATTTGAATTGGAAAGATATTAATGAAACTTTGTGAAAGATTGGTAAACTTTGTGAAATTTGTGAAGTGAATCTTTTGTTCAAAAAGATTTGTAAATGGTAATTTGTTTAACCCTTTGAAAGAAAATTTTGGGTAATAAGTTGTGACTTAACTGAGATCCCATATCCATATGTTTTTAAATATTACGTTCACTATTCGATTTAGCCGGAAGAGGACTTTGTGTCATATAACCCATTCCGAATTGTGATACAACTTTATGGATAGCAATTGAAGACCAGTGGTGAAGACCGGATATTTTCGAAAGCGAAAGGATAACCCGTCGAATGTCTCTGCGTCGAATGGCCCCCGGTATAGAGATTTGAGCACCCTTTGTGATGGGAAGTCTGAACGTGATTAGGGATTATCCGAATTTGCAAGGGCTTCTTTGTGAAGTGCCTTCAGTTCTGTTCGAACCCGGAACAGACTTGTATGGATGTGTGTCTGACGTTACACTTTGAGATGTAAAGCTGGTTTCTATCAAATACATTTCTGTTTGGTGGCGGAGATTTATTCTCTTAGCTTAATACCCTTCTCTGAGACGTACGAGCTCAGAGGTTATGTAGTTGATGGTTACTAGTGATACATTCCCAATTTGGTAATGTGGAACACGAAGTGCTGCTGATCATTTGTTGATCGAAGCATGGCTTTGTGGAAAAGCGTAGCTTTGTGGACGAGACTGCATCAGGACCTCACACCCCAGAAATGGTCGAAACAAGAATGTTGCAGCAAGGTTTTTAGGGGTCGCACCCCTAGGGTATGTCCATTTCCTTCTGGATAAAAGGTGATATCATGGTATGGAGCCCAGATATCTAACTTATGTGGTTGCTACCAACTTATTGCTTTGTGGTTGTTGGTTGAGAGGCGCCTCGGATAAAGGTCGGGAACGACCGAGGATGGCATGCTTGTGTGGTAGTTACCTATGTTATAGCTTGGTTAAAGCGTGAGGTAGCGTCGACCTTGTTAGCAGAGAACCGGTTAGGTTCTCGTGGGTGTCCTTCCAGAGGCGTACCCATTTCGGTAAGGAAGTTCCATAGCCTAACCATTTGTTGGAAACCCAATCATCCAATACGCGCCTTTTACGATTTCAATTGTATAACCTGCCATTCTTAAATGGTAGCTATAGTAGGCATATGACAAAATGTGGTATGCTGGCTAATATTGATATTATACTTTCGAAATGTTTTCTGCACTATGCACTAATAATAATATCAAAATGGTTTTCGCGTATCAAGCATTTTTGACTGTCATAAAGAGAAATCTCCCCCAAGTGTGTGCTTGCATTGTGTGTGTGGCGGGAGGCCTTATGGCAGTTTCATTTTCCAAAAAGCATTGCGGTTTTCAATATTTTAAAATCTTTGTTGTTGTTTCAAAAATAAAACTTTATTTGCTCATACCAGTCCCATGACTGACCCGGAGTTTATTGTTCCCTTCCTAAACTCTGGGTGCCCACAATTTTCCACATGGGCAGTCTAGATTTGAGTTTTTCAGATAGTAGATATCGATTCAGTAGCTTTCATCTTTCTCTTTGGAATTCTTTGAAGACTTTGGATATTGAAGTCTTTGGTTAGGACGACTGACCGTGCTTAGCTTGGTGCAACTTGATGGTGGTTCGAGCTATCTATAGAGATTGCTGATATTAGTGTTTCTTTTGGAGTTTCAAGTTCTAGTTGTTTCTGCTGCTAGTTTATTGGTGTTTCCACTATAGCATTTCATTGTATCTGTGATATTGATCATTGTTGTATATTTGGATATTGTATCATTGGAGTTGCATATGATATTCATTCTTTTCTTCCGCTTTGTTGTTATACTTAATGTGTTATAAGCTCCGGCGAGGCCGATTCGACGTTTGAATCTGCGACATTCGAGTACAAGTGAAATACGGGTGTCGATTTTTGAAGGTCGAGTCAGGATCGTTATAGTGGTATCAGAGCTGAAGGTTGAAACTTTAGCTCAGGAGTGTAACACATTAGGTAACTCATTAGAGATAGGGTGAAGTATGCCCTAGAATGAGTATATCCTTAAGATATCCGTTCGTATGCCTTAGTAAATTCTCTTACTATCCACTGATAGTGAGTATGAGTGTAAGAAGAGGACAAGATAGGCGACAGGGAAGTACCACTTCATATGGTTAATGCCCTGTAACAACAAAGGAAACAATCTTTTCCTATCAATCTCTTTTGTTCATCATCTCTACTCAATTCTTTGATGGTTCCTGGCAGCTCCAGGAAGAAGCTTTGATATATTTGCATGGGACACAAACTCCAGATGGGTCAGAATTGTTTGTTTGGATGAATTGTTTGCTTTGGTTGCTATGGTTGATAGGTATATTTTGGTTGTTTAAACTAAATTTTTTGGATTGCATCCATATATCTGTTTATTCTGTTGGGTCTAGGTATATTCTATGAGTGGTTAGTTATCTTTCGAACTAACCAATACCCATGTATATTTCATAGTTCTGGTGACCCGAGTATCTTGATTTGTTCTTGTATCCATTATTGATATTCTAATTTGGGAAGCCAAATGCAGAATAGATATTCAGTTTGATCTGGTGATTCATCTCTCGATCTTTCTATATTCTTTGTGGTCTCCCTACTTTCAAATTTCGAGGACGAAATTTTCTTAAGGGGGAATCGGTAAAATCCTCAGATTTCAGCCCAGTCTAATTTGATAATTGAATTAATTTTTGAAATTAAATTGTGAATTAAACAGAGTTTTTTCAAAATAAAATAAAATATTAGTTGTTTATAGATATTAATTTTAAATTTAATTGAAAATTAATTTGAAGATTTGGGAATAAAATCTAAATTGAGTTTGAATTTCCAAATTTAATTAGATGTATGTTTATTTATTTATATAAATGGGTTATCATTTGAAATTTGATTCGAAGTCTAAATATAAATGTGTTGAAAATAAATTTGATTTGGAATTCAAGAATGAATATTTTAGAAATAAAATTGGATTTATTAATTTTATATTTCCAAAGGACTAATATATATGGATATATATATATATATAATTATTTATTTGTAATGAATAATTTTATTTCAAATCATTTGTTTTAAATTGTATGAGTACAAAATAGAATGTAAAGAAATAAAATAGATAAACATATCACATAATTATGATAAAGTAAGGATTAAAAACTAAAATATAAACATATGATGATATAATTCATAATTAATAAGTAAAAACATGAAACTTATTTCATAAATTAAAATAAAGCAAATGGCTAAACATAAATCTATAAATAAATTCAAGACAAGGATATAAACATAAATATACAAAATTTTACAAGTGTAAACTATTTAAAATGCATTTAAAACATTTGTAATTAAATTAGCTTGCATAAAGACAAGTGTCAAAGTTATCTATTTTCATTTTTAAAATAATAAGAGAATTCAAGCTATGTATGTATACATCTATACTCTCTTCTCAGTTTTCTTTCTTTCCTCTAAAAATCTGGAAAATAAAAATAAATGATAAATGAAAATCAAAACAACAAAGCAGTTCAAAACAAAAATCAAAATCAGATCAGTGCAACCAGATCAATGCAAAGATCAAAGAAAATTAAAACTGAAGCATCTCAATATTAAAACCAAACTTCAGGCAACTCGAAGGAATAAAATCAAAATCTAGAACACAAGGAATCAATGCAAAAAACAATTTGGAAGCAGTTCATCCTGGAAGAAAATGCAAGTTTCAGACTGGAAATCAAAATAAAAAATAAAATAAAATTTCAACCTGAGTTTAAAGCTTCAGGCAAGCTAAACAAAATCAAAGTTCAAGGCAAATTTCAAGTTTTCAGTTGTTTTTAAATTCAAGCTTCTAGACTTCCTTTCTGCTTCTCTGTTGGCAAATATATAGGTGAGCAAAGTAACCTTGAACTTGCTATGATATCTTGATGCTATTGTTTGTATGAATGTTAAGATGCTTGCATGTTTATGTGTATGAATACGTCTATATATATTGTGTACATATTTGTTTACAGGCATCTTTATCTCTGTTAAACATTTATAGGCTAAAGAACAGCATGAAAAAAAATCTATATCTCCTTAAATAGACATTATTAGATTATGATTCTTAAATGAAAAAGGATTGTAATGGTGTAATGTTATTTTTAAAAATAAAACAAGTGGAGATATTGAGTAATTCACCTGGAAATTTGGAAATACAGTACAAACTCATAACATCCCAAAATTTGATTATCATATTTCTTAGATTTGATTATATAAATTGAATCGTATTCGAAAATGCTAAATTTTGATAATAAAATCAAATTTTTTTGATTACTATTGGCTGTGAAATCTATAGTTGAACAAAATTGACAATTTCATCAAATTCCAATGATCAACAATGAATTGTGGATCGAGATTAATGGTGATGGAGGCTTGGGTGTTGTAGATTGGGGGAAAAATAGCAAAAAAAAAATCCTGATGATCGATGCGGCGTGATTTCGATGAACTAGGGTTCATGTTCCAGTTTTGTTCGAAGGGGGAAACACGACAATTTTGTCGTCACCGTTGCGTCGAGTCGCATCAGACCGGGGGGAGGGGGGTTAGATGCGTAGGTGTGTGACGAAGTTTTGGTTAGGGTTGCGTGACTGATAGTGGTCGGTGGCATCGGGGTGAGGGAGGTTGTTGATCAGATGCTGTTTGCTGGTTTAAGTTGAACAGCTCGATTTTGTTTTCTCGATCAAATCATCGATCTGGGCTGTTAATTGGTTTGAGATGATCATGGGTGACTTGTGGGAGGTTGTAGTGTTGATTGGAGGTGCTCCGATCGTTGGTGCATATGCACCAGTATCATTGTGTATATGTGATTGTTGAAGGAAGAAGAAGCAGTTTGGGTCTCGGGTAAATGGGATCGTGGCTCAAGTGAGTTGCCGAGTTCATTCGTGCAAGTTTAACAGTGGCTCGAGTGAGTTACTCGGGGAAGACTCGAAGCATTCTACCATCTGTTCGGGGAAGACTCGAAGCAGGTCTCCATAGTTTTTATTTTGGAAAATCCACAAACTTTTAAACATTTTTAAAACATGTTTTCAAATGATGGTTTGATTAAAGCTCGGATTAATAAGGATTCAAATAAGAGATTTTCAAAGTTATTAAATTTTTATTTATTCAACTTGTTACATTTTTGAGTATTTATATTAAATGAATAATGTAATTAAAAAGGATAATTAAGATAAAATGTTATCTTAACCTTTTAAAGTAATTAACGTGATAAGGATGATTTATTAAATAAGGTTAAAAGATAAACAAAAGTGATTAATAAAGATAAAAAGATCTATCTTTTGAGTTTATCAAATAATTAATGGTTTGTTAATATAATTACTTAAAAGGTAATTACTTAATTAATTACTTAATATTAAGGATTAATTTAATAAGTAATTAAGGTAAATTAATTTGTAATTAATAATTAATCAATTAAGAAGTAATTAATTAATAAAATCAATTAAGAATTAATTAATTAACAATTAAGGATAAATTAATTAAGATAATTAATTAAGAATTGATTAATTTAATGAAGGTGATTAAGACTTAATCAATAGTAATTAATGATAATTAATCATTGATTAAAGATAATTAATGAAAGTAATTATGTGGTTAATTAATTTAAACCACACGATTTATTCATCTTAATTGAAGATGTTTGATTGTTATTGAATGTTGTGTATTGGATTGATATCTCTGTTATGTGATTGTGATGCTATGTAATATGAATTTCCTTGTGCTGAGCTGTGATATCTGTGATGAATATGCTGCTGTGTGAATATGAAAACCCCTTGGGCCTTAAAACAGCATTTGAATTTTGATGCGACAGGGAGTCAGATTCCAGTTGGTTATCCGAAACCCACATCGAATCGTAATAGTGATTCTTTGTAATTGATAAATTTACTTTATCTGTGAATCTGTGAATGAAGATAAGCGTTATAGATTGTACCGCTTATCGATATTGATATAATTGAATCTGTGATGATTAATGTTGTTTCACTATTGTGTAAAACCCCTGGACTACACTATACACACACAAAGATGAATTTCACGAGGAAATCGGTTAAGTCACAGATATATTTGAAATAGTTTTAAAAGTTTGAATTTTGAATCCAAACGGTTTTGGAAATGGAATTGGCTTAAATCTGAAGAGCTTTTGAAAAGTAGTTTTAAAGACGAAATTATTTTGAACAACTTGTTAAAGTTTAGGAATTTAAATGATTTGTTTTAAATTTAAATTAAAGATTTGGGATTGAGTTCCATAAGTATATGTTTGGAAATTGATATGAATATATGTTTGGAAATTTGATTTGAAAGGTTTTTGCAAATTTTATATAATATATATGGATCATCTTTAAAGTATTTCAAGGGCATTACTTTGGAAGTCTGAATTTAACCTAAGTTTTATACTTGAAAGGCTTTAGCTTGTGCAAATCTAATCGAATTTTTCCGACACGAAAACTATTTGTTTTCGATTAATAATAGCTTTCATATAAGGAAAGGGTTTCCAATTTGTGTTGAAAGATTTCAAATCGAATTGAAATAGTTTTGAAAATTGTTAACTAATCTTTGTGAAAGATAGTCGAACCTTGATTTGAAATTGAAGAGCATTTTAAATGGTGTATCTTTTATATAAAAGTTTTGGAATGGAATTGTTTTATGGAAATGATTTTGAAAGCTATGGATTGAATTTTGATTTAAAGATTGGATGAATTAATCCAATTTGAAGGAAAATTGTTTTGAAAAGGGCTATGAATGAAGCTTTGTTAAAGATTGGTTAAGTTTGTTTTCAAATTGAAAAGGGATCTGAAAAGCATATCTTTTGTATAAAAGATTTGAATTAGAAAGATATTATTAATGAAACTTTGTGAAAGATTGGTAAACTTTGTGAACTTTGTGAAGTGAATCTTTTGTTCAAAAAGATTTGTAAATGGTAATTTGTCTAACCATTTGAAAGAAAAGTTTTGGGCAATAAGTTGTGACTTAACTGAGATCACATATCCATATGTTTTTAAATATTGCGTTCACTATTCGGTTTAGCCGGGAGAAGACTTTGTGTCATATAACCCATTCCGAATAGTGATACGACGTTATGGATAGCAATTGAAGACCGATGGTGAAGACCGAATATTTTCGAAAGCGAAAGGATAACCCGTCGAATGTCTCTGCACCGAATGGCCCCCGGTATAGAGATTTGAGCACTCTTTGTGATGGGAAGTCTGAACGTGATTAGGGATTATCTGGATTTGCAAGGGCTTCTTTGTGAAGTGCCTTTGGCTCTGTTCGAACCCGGAACAGACTTGTATGGATGTGTGTTTGACGTTACAGTTTGAGATGTAAAGCTGGGTTCTATCAAATACATTTCTGTTTGGTGATAGAGATTTATTATCTTAGCTTAACACCCTTCTCTGAGACGTATGAGCTCAGAGGTTATGTAGTTGATGGTTACTAGTGATACATTCCCAATTTGGTAATGTGGCACATGAAGTGCTGTTAATCATTTGTTGATCGAAGCATGGCTTTGTGGAAAAGCGTAGCTTTGTGGACGAGACTGCATCAGGACCTCACACCGCGGAAATAGTGGAAACAGGAATGTTGCAGCAAGGTTTTTAGGGGTCGCGCCCCTAGGGTATGTCCATTTCCTTCTGGATAAAAGGTGATATCATGGTATGGAGCCCAGATATTTAACCTATGTGATTGCTACCAACTTATTGCTTTGTGGTTGTTGGTTGAGAGGCACCTCGGATAAAGGTCAGTAACGACCGGGGATGGCATACTTGTGTGGTAGTTACCTATGTTATAGCTTGGTTAAAGCATGAGGTAGCGTCAGCCTTGTTAGCAGAGATCCGGTTAGGTTCTCGGGGGCGCCCTTCCAGAGGCGTACCCATTTCGGTAAGGAAGTTCCTTAGCCTGACCATTTGTTGGAAACCCAATCATCCAATACGCGCCCTTTGCGATTTCAATTATATAACCTGCCATTCTTAAATTGTAATTATAGTAGGCATACGACGAAATGTGGTATGTTGGCTAAGATTGATATTATACTTTCTAAATATTTTCTGCACTATGCACTAATAATAATATCAAAATAGTTTACGCGTGTCAAGCATTTTTTACTGTCATAAGGAGAAATCTCCCCCAAGTGTGCGCTTGCATTGTGTGTGTGGAGGGAGGCCTTATGGCAATTTCATTTTCCAAAAAGCATTGCGGTTTCAATATTTTAAAATCTTTGTTGTTTTTTTAAAGATAAAACTATTTTTGTTTGCTCATACCAGTCCCATGACTGACCCGGAGTTTATTGTTCCCTTTCTAAACTCTGGGTGCCCATAAGTTTCCACACGGGCAGTCTAGAGTTGGGTTTTTCAGATAGTAGATATCGATTTAGTAGCTTTCATCTTTCTCTTTAGAATTCTTTTAAGACTTTGGATATTGAAGTCTTTGGTTAGGATGACTGACCGTGCTTAGCTTGGTGCAACTTGACGGTGATTCGAGCTATCTATGGAGATTGCTGATATTAGTGTTTCTTTTGGAGTTTCAAGTTCTAGTTGTTTCCGCTACTAGTTCATTGGTGTTTCCACTGTAGAATTTCATTGTATCTCTGATATTGATCATTGTTGTATATTTGGATATTGTATCATTAGAGTTGTATATGATATTCATTCTTTTCTTCCGCTTTGTTTTATACTTAATGTGTTATAAGCTCCGGCGAGCCAGATTCGACGTTTGAATCTGCGACATTCGAGTACAAGTGAAGTACGGGTGTTGATTTTCGAAGGTCGAGTCAGGATCGTTACACAAAACATTTGTTAAAATGTGAATAAGTCAAAGGAAGGAGATTAATATTACACTAACTATAAAATAATTAAATTATACTCATAGAATAAGTTATACACACTAAATTATGAAAGTAAGGAATATACTCACATCCTATTTGCTTTGATGGAGACTTGGAATTCTTCACCTTTTATAATGAATTTTACTTCTTTTCTTTAATTTGTGAATGAATTAAAATGAGATATGGACTTGGCTACTTGTAGGTGAAGAGAATGGTAATTTAGTCATTTCCTATAGCCTGACCAGATTTGACCAGATTTTGGTCTAATAGAGATAGCCTTATGGCCTAATTTGATTCGACCGCATTTTGGTCCAATAGAAAACATCTTGATGGCCTAATTTGATTTGACCACATTTTGATCCAATAGAAAACCTTCTCAACTATGGCATAACATGATTCGACTAGAATTTGGTCCAATGGCAACCATCCGCTTGGCAAAACCAGATTCTACCAGATTTTGGTCCAATAGCGACCATCTGCATGGAATATAATAATCATTATGCTATTTTGTTTCGTTAGGAAAGTAATTATACTATTCTATTTTATTAGGCAAGTAATTATACTATTCTTTTTTATCTGGCAAGGTTTATAATTCTCTCTTTTTTATAAGGCAAGTAATTATACTATTTTGTTTTATTAGGTAGGATTAATAATTCTTTCTTGTTTTATTAGGCAAGTAATTATTCTATTCAGTTTTATTAGGCAAAATTATTCTTAAATAAATTGGTACCCCTAACCGCCTTATAACTCGATCCATCTTTGAACTAACATTTTACATCAGTTTAAAAAAATCCATTCGAGATGTTTTATCCAAATTTTTATTCTAGATATAAAATCCATTATTTAATCATTTAAAAACATATTAACTATTCAAGTTCAAAGTGATTAAATTATAGATCGTTACACTAAGTATCCTAGAAAATGTTTGGTGATAAATACATTCATTGGTGGACTACGTTCAGCTAATAAGAGTTAGAACGAGATGGATCGGTACGTTGGTGCTTTGAAGCATATCAAGAATGAGAGCTATTTGGCAGTACATGATGGAACTCCGATGAATCTATTCGAAACCATGACAGATGACATTGTTTTCCAAAACAGAGATGCTGATGGGGTGGAAGCCTCGACGATTAACCCATTGGTTATAACAACTAGGATTGGCTCTAAGATTGTACGAAAGGTGATGGTTGACTGTGGGTGTTCGATTAACGTTTTATTTAAGAAAGCGTAGGACCAAATTCTTTTGGAAGGGAAGGACTTGAAACCCAATAAATCTTGGATACAGGTTAACAGGATGGCTATGGAACCAGTTGGACATGTGAAACTACTAGTGGAGAGGGCAACCACAAGATAGTGTGGATCATGGCTTTTGTGGTGTCTCTCTGCTTGCAATGCATTTTTGGATTGACCGGCTCTGGCTGAATTTAGAGTGGTTATAGCTCCTTGGTGCTTGACAATGAAGTTTCTTATAGAATACAATGTAGGAATAGTAGAGAGATCAGGGGCTGGGCCGTGAATGTTATGTCATCGAGCCAAAGATGGCAAGGCGAAGGGAGAAAGGGAAAAGTGTATAGGGGTCACTCTGCATTAAATCTTTGGATGCATACTGACCACCGCCTGAGCCTTGGCTCAAGCGGCATAACCAGTTCCATAAGGTATGGATCCATGGAAAAAGCAGAAAGGTGGAAGAGCAGCTCTTGCCGAGTTGACGATCAACAGTCTAGTTATCAAGATGACCTGACACAGGTCCTAAAGGTCGGATCATAACTCGGCGTGAGAATGATGAAGGATTTGGTTGGTTTTCTCTAGGTGAACCTAGATGTGTTCACCTAGGTGCACTATGATATGTGTGAGATCTCACTAGAGATACCGAGCCATGCATTAAGCATAAATCCAAATGTGTTCTTGTGTATAACGACCCGTAATTTTCGATAATTTAAATTAGTTAATTTAATAAGTTTTTGGTAACTAAAGATTGAAAGTAATAAAAATTTGGGATTTATTAATGAAATAATAACTAATATGAAACGTAACAATGTTAATTGAAGTTAATTATTAATAAATTGAATGAAATTCCAATCAAGTGAAATGACTAAAATGTATGACTTGGTTATAAAGTGAATATAAGAAAACAAATGTAAATATTGAATTAACCAATGAAATAATATGTAGTTAATGATAATTGAATAAAACCAGTCTTATGTAAGCAATGGTAACATTTGTTTGTAAACAATAAACCTATAATGTGATTAAAAAGTTAATGGTAACAATTATTATAGGTCACCTATTTAATTAGTCTATGAAATTTAATTGGAAATCAATTGAAATTAAATATAAATAAATGTTACATTAATGTGAGTTAAGAAAATAACTATAAATTTTGAATGTAATAAAATGTATAGAAGTGTTAATTATATTCATAAGGAAATAAATGATTTAATAAAAGAGTGCAATTCAAGATAAATAAATTAATTGGGATTTTAAATTATAATTAATGTGTAAAATTGACAAAAATTCAATATAATGGAAATATAATAGTTAATTCAAATAAAAATGGAAATTGTAGCATATTTATAAAATAAGATATCAACAAATAGTAACCATGTTATTAGAGTAATAATTGATTGAATAAAAATAATGGAAATCAAACTTAATCAATTTGTTGGAATTAAATTTTAATTAATTGGATTAATTGCAGTGGAAACTGAACACTATATTTTGGAAATTAATTAACACCGAAATTTTAGATAAACTTGTTTTAAGTTACTGTAAATGTTAATGAAATCAAAAATGATAAAAATGGTTAGTTAATTAAATTTGAAGAAAAGTGATTTAATTAATTTAATATTAATTTATTTAATTAACGTGAAAATAGTCATTTTATCTACTGTCTCGGATTTTGACGAAACAGTTTCATCGGATCCGTAAAAGTGAATTATTGTAGGATTTCAAGTTTCATAGTGACCGGACTTGTCGTTTGATCGTACGAACTTGAAATGCGTAGAAATTAATTTGAGTTATTTAATTAAAATAATTGGATTTTTAAATTCTATCTTTTGAATACAATCGAACCAAGCCTCGAGACTAGTTCCATTATGTTCGGAATAGGGGTAAACATTAGGAAAGCCAGGCGACATGCCTCAATTGGAGTTCGGACTGTTTTGGACCTCACTTTATAAATAGCACTCGAAATGAGGAATAAAAATTAAAATAGTTCTAGAAACCCTAATTTGCTCCGGCCGTCATTTTCAATACTTAAATGGCCGAAAATTCCTTTGCTTTCCCACTTGATTCCTTCTTATCCGTTCAGCGAAATCAAAATCTTCCAAAGGAAAATTTGTAGATCAGACATGCTCTTCGCATCCAATGGTTGATTTATGTCAAAATATCTCAGATTTGCCAAAACCTGACTTTGAAGTGGGCGCAATTTTGGGTTTTCACGGCGTATGGCTCTGCCGGAGGGGGCGTGCCTGCAGGCGGAGGTAGAGTCATCTCTAGTGATCGTCGTGACGGATTTTGATTGACCTCTGCTCGCTTCTGATGATGTGCGTGCAGATGTGATCGCACGCGTATGTTGGGTTCTCGGAGCATGATGATGAACGAAGAGGAGAGGTAGCGTTATATTTTTTTTATTCAAGTCTTGTAAATTCAAATTTAATTATATGAATGTTTAAAAATCCATATCTTTTACGTACGAGGTCGATTTTATGCGCGGTTTGTTTTGCCTGGATCGTATTGAAATTCTAGACATTTTTACTCTGGTTTGGACGAATTCTGAGATCATTTGAATTTTTGGCCTAAATTGGATTTTAATTCGATTTAAAATCGAAGGTGAGTGATTTGACCCACTCACAACTTCTAAATTTTTTTATGTTATTTAAGTTAAATATATGATGTGATTAGGAATTTATTTATGGCCGTTTGATATTTTTTTATTGGTAGTCCTGTTAATTTGTATTATTTTTAATTAAATTGTTATTTAATTTATTATTGAATTTAAATTTTCTAGTTAATTACCTGTAAATAATAATCTGTTAATTGTTGGTATTTATTGGTTGAATTGTATGATGATTCTGATGGATGTTGGATTGTTGATATTTGATGAATGGATGTAATGTTTGATTTATAGATCTTATCACCCTGCAATTTCCTTAGATATTATCAAGAAAATCACTATGAGTTGAAATGATATATACCCAAACGATCTATAGAATAGGAAAAAATCATTATGGGTTGAAATGATAGACTCGACCGATTTTATGGATTTTTATATTAACTCGGGATTGCGGATTGAAATGATATATATCCATAAATATAAAATAATTGTGGGTTGAAATGATAAATATCCGTATCGTTTGACCCTAGGGTAGAGAATTATATACGAACGCTGGGTTGGTTAAATTAAATGATTTTAAAACCCTTAATTTTGAATTTAATTGAATGATATTTTGAAATAAGAATTTGATTTATATAAATTGAATTATTATTGAAATTCGAGTTTATGCTAAAATTTGAATTGTTTAAAAGAATTATTTAAAAGAATAAAAATTGAAATCTTAAAGTTGATTTTGAAGTATAATGGAAATTTATCGGAATTGAGTTATTAAAATTGTTTGAAATATAGCTTTGAAATATATTGAAATTAGAGTAATTTAAATTGATATTTCAAAACATGGATTAGAAGCGATATTGAATTAAATAATTTATTGAGAATTTGAATTGAAAATTTTGAAATTGGTTTGTGGAAATTGGAATGGTCCTAATGAGTTGGAATGAAATAGTTTAAATCGATATAAATTTCAAATTTGGGTTTTAATTTAAACTGTTTTAAAAATATATTATTTTAAAAATTCTAAATTTTTAAGATTTTCAAATTTTCAAACTATTCTAACCTATATTAATATTATATTAAATCATTTTAACCTATTTTAAACAATTTAATTTATTTTAAAACCTAATTTACCCATTTAACTTATTTTAAATCTAATTAATCTATTTTAAAGCTATTTAATCTATTTTAATTATATTTAATCTATTTAACTATCTTAAATTAACTTAAAGGTATTTTTAACCTATAATTAAACTATTTTTGAGTATTTTAACAATTTATAACTATTTAAACTATTTTCTAAATTCCAGACTAAGTGAAGTGGAAGCTTTTATATTCAAATTCATTGGTTTGAAAGCAAATACTGTTAAATGATGTTACAACCTAAGTTGGGATTTAAATGTTATAATTAATTGAATATAATGACTTTGAAGTAAAAATTTAACCTATATGGAAATACATTTTTGAAAGAAATTATGATTTTGAAAACGGTATGATTTCAAATGTGATAAGAATTTGAAGGTGAATATAAATTTCGAAAGTGATATGGTTTTGAGAATATGAATAAATTGTGATTTGACTCTTCAAATGTAAAAGAACCATCCAGTGTGAAATAAATGTTTGGTTGATAAAGAGACCAGGATCGGATATTGTCATACTCTCTACCGATACCGAAAACCACTTTAACAATTGTGTACATGGTGGAGATTCCAGAAATTAAGTAGGATGGTTTGGCGAATGATTTCTATAAAGGTATGACATGACCCTGACTCCCATGAGTCAGCTTAGATGTGACTAAAACAGGAGCCATGCCGGGCCAAGTGAGGTCGCACCTCCGAGCAGGTACATTTTTTCGATACCATTCTATTACTTTGTGATTGATTTGGTGGTCACCCTTGATTATGATTTCGGAGTGTGTCCGAGGTGAGCGGTAGTAGCTACTATGCGTTACCACCAGTCCGGATCCGCAATTGGTATATCTACCCTGGCATTGCCGTGAGTGTCATGTTCATATGCCCTAGAGCGCCTTCTACGAATTTGTTTTGTACCATACCTATGAGGTGCCCTCTGGGTAAACCTCCAGTTTACGGAGGAGCTTACGGTACTGTATAGACTATGGGAATATATAAATGTGTTAAAGGGGATATGGGTAACACCTTAACGCTATTTTAATACTTTTACTTATTGTAGACATATTATAATAACGTATTGTACAACATAGTAGATAGTTTAATGAATTCTTAGGAGATGTGAATCCCGAATATCTATTAAGTTATTGCACTCACGTTAAACACGGAATAGTAGATGTCAAACCCCGTAACATCTCTGATGCCGTCACACACATATTTACCGTTGATTTAACTTACATAAGATCTTTTAGTTCTGACTCGAGTGTTTTGTCTTTTCAATTCGTCAGATAAGCCTAACAGTTCAGGGTGGAAGACCTTATTTCTGGAGGATGAAGACGAAGGTTTGTACTATTATTATTATATTTATTCCACTACATCATGTTGTTCCGCTGTATTTATTTATGTATTCATGTTTATGATATTCTAATGTTTATGTTGTAAAGAATAATCAAATGTATTTATAAAATAGCTTCATGAAATATTATTCGATTATTATATTTTTTCATTTCGCTGCGAGATTCTGTATTTGTTTTATTTCTTTCTCTTTTTCTTATTTACCCCATAACAATTTTGCCCTTTTGAATGGTTTGACTCTGGTATGTATGTCTGCTTAAAACATTCAAAAAGGCAGGTCCTTATAGTTGGTATCAGAGCTTTGGTTTAGCGATAACCTTAGCTTTGTCGGGCCTGACTCATATTAAATAGGGTAGTAATACCCTAAAATGAGTCGCTGAGTGTATATATGTGAAAGAGCGTATTTGTTAGTGTTATAAAAGGTTTTCTATATTATGTTAATTTGTTTCGTTTTGTATCTATAAATACGGGTTGATGCATAGGACGCCATGACATCAATAGAGATTTCTAAACACTTAATAGGATAGACCGACATAATATTTGTTTTGAAATATAGGTAAATGAAATAATTTTGCCTATTATATTTTTGTATATAAAATAATAAATTTTATAAATGATATATTTGGTTGTAATATTTTTTTTTGTTATGTAGTGAAATTCATAAGTATTGGTTGGAAATGTGATTTGTAAATAAAATGAATATAAATTAGAAGTTTTAGAACTTAAGTTCCGGGATTTTTGAAAATTTCTTTCAAAGGATGTTGGAATATAATAGTAGTATTATTTAGGAGTATGTTCTGAAATAAATATTTCAAAATAATTTGAAAGAAACATTTTAAAGAAATTTTGGGGAGAAATAAGTTCCTTACTCCCCTCTGTATCGTTGGAAAATAATTTCGTTGATGAGTGCACGCATCATCGACGTTCATTTTCGAGTTTCAAGGTGAGAAGACTGTTGTAGTAGTTATCTAATATTTGTTTGAAAAATAAATCTTGATTTTAATTTTTAGTATGATCTTATATATATATTTATATATATATAAATATATATATATATATATATAAAAGATATGATATGTATATTTTTAAATAATTTGAAGTGGAATCCGGCATTTAGTTCTTAAATTTCTATAAATTAGAGATTTCAATTATCTAAATGAAATGAAATTTTAACTAATTAATAATTGGAACTTCTAAAATGAAAATAAGAAAGTAAATGCTAATTATAAATGTAATACAAGAAATTTGAAATTTGTAACCTTTAGGTCAAAGGATGAAAATCCTGAAGATATGATTATTGAACCTTTGTTAATCAAAATAAATGAGATAAACTTGTGTAATATTCAATTCCATTCTTAGAAATATATATTTAACTTACCAAAATATTAAAAGTGGTAATGTTAAATAGGAACACGTAAGGGAATATTATACAAGTAAAACTTAAAGAAATGTACGTGTAATGAAATTCTTTTATAAACAAGAACTTTGATACTATAGTTGTTATAAACTTAAGTTATAATTTAAATGCTACTAATTAAATGTAATAGAAAAGTGAGTATTATAAATAAATGATTATAAACTTAAGTAAATGTTTGAAGTTAATTTCAAATAAAAATGAGTAGAAAAGATGAATACTATAAGTAGATAATAATAAACTCTAGTTTATCATGGAAGCCATTTAATAATAAAATGAATACTATATTAAATTAAATGGTTATAACTTCGGAAATTGTTGAAATGATTTAGAATTTGGATTTAATATTCAATGGAATCATATAAGAAAGGATGATGGTAAATTAAAAAGTAAAAAACTTAAGTATAAACTTTTGCACCACTGAATATCGATATCCAATGGAAATCAAGTATATAAATTTATAAATGTGAACTAAACCGTAATAAAATGTATGTAAGAGTAAAATAATGAAATCATGGATATTTACGAACAACTGAATGGAGATAACTTATGTAAGTGATATTTATTAAATGATAATGAATGACATATTGAATAAGAAACAATGAATTTTATCACATAGTTCATACATCAGGTTGCATCTTTATACAAGACGATTACATATTTTGAATTTTTCAAAATTATTGGACTTGGCGGTATATGGATAAGTGGGCTTTTGGGCCTTGATTGGTTCTTTATGCTTGAATACCCAAACTGATGTTATGCTATTCATTTTGATACATTTGACTTGGCTGCTAACTTTCATTCATTCCTCAATGTGCACCCATGTGATTTTAGATATATTGCGCCTTGCTATATTCTTCACATAATATCAGATTACACTTCCCCTCAAGTTGGAGAGTATAAATTTTTCATTCCCAACTTGCTGCAAAGATATTCAATACGAGATCCATTCGGTGCTTTTGTAAATATGTTTGCAATTTGCTCTCCGGTTCTAATAAATTGAGTCTCAAGTATTTCTTGTTGTATTTTTTCTCTCATAAAATGACAGTCTACCTCAATATGCTTAGTTCTCTCATGAAACACAGGATTTGATGAAATATGAATTGCAGCTTGATTATCACACCATAACTTTGCTGGTAGCTTCAGATTTAGTCCAACTTCATTTACTAATTGAGTTATCCACATAATTTCACACAATGCATTTGCCATTGCCTTATATTCCAATTCTGCACTTGAACGAGATACAACAGTTTGTTTCTTGCTTTTCCATGCTACCAAATTTCCTTCAACAAATACATAGAGACCAGATGTTGATCTTTTGTCTGTCGTAGAGCATGCCCAGTCAGCGTCACTAAAGCTTTCAATTTCCATATGTCCATGATTAGTGTATACCAGACCCTGACCTGCTGTGCCTTTGAGATAGCATAGAATTTGTTCTAGTGCTGCCCAGTGATGAACCATAGGGTTTACCATAAATTGACTAATTACACTAACATAATAAGCTATATCAGGTCTAGTAACACATAGATAATTGAGTTTGCCTACTAGACGTCTATACCTCTCTGGATTGTTGAATTGCTGTCCATCCTCACCTAAGCTCTGGTTAGGCATCATAGGAGTACTACATGGTTTAACAGCTAGTTTCCCGGTTTCCTTAAGTAAATCAAGTATATATTTTCTTTGGGAAAGACATATTTCATCCTCATTTCTCATAATTTCAATACCTAAAAAATATTTTAGTTCCCCGAGGTCTTTGGTCTGAAATTGAGTCTGAATAAAGAGTTTGAGAGCACAAATACCACTATCATCACTTCCAGTAATAACAATGTCATCTACATACACTACTAGCAATATAATACCTTTGTCAGATGTCCTATGGAAAATTGAATGATCATTTTTACTTCTTTGAATACCAAATCTTTCCATAGCCAAGCTAAACTTGCCAAACCATGCTCTTGGACTTTTCTTAAGTCCATACAGTGCCTTATTAAGCTGGCACACCATACTTTCCTCCCCCTGAGCAACAAACCCAGGTGGTTGCTCCATGAATACCTCTTCAGAGAGATCCCCATGCAAGAATGCATTTTTGATATCAAGTTGATGAAGTTTCCACTTATATTGTGCTTCCAAAGAGATAAAGAGTCTAATTGAAGTCATCTTAGCCACAGGTGAGAATGTTTCAGAGTAATCAATCCTATATGTTTGACCATAGCCTTTGGCTACTAACCGGGCCTTCAGTCTTGCCACTATTCCATCAGCATTCATTTTGATAGAATAAACCCACTTGCATCCTATTACTTTTTTATTTGGTGGTAACTTAACTAAGTTCCAGGTTTTATTTTTTTCTAGAGATTTCATTTCTTCCATCATTGCTTTACACCACTGTGGTGAGGCTATGGCTACTTTTATAGATTTAGGTATTGATATAGAGTCAAGATTGGAGATAAAAGCATGAGATGAAGGTGGTAACTTCTTGTAAGACACAAAAGAGGAGATAGGATACGTACACTGTATTTTCCCTTTTCTTATTGCAATAGGCAGGTTCATACTTGGATCTTCTTCACTCTGATGTGTATCATCTATGTTGTCAACCTGAGAGGTTACACTAGGTGTAGTAGAATATACTAAAAACTCTTCATTGTCCTTAAGAGGTATTTTATCTTGATAAAAGGGTATGTCCTCCATAAAAGTCATATCAATTGACACAATATACTTTTATAAACTTGGATAAAAACATCTATATCCTTTTTGAAGTCTTGAATAGCCAACAAAGATGCATTTTAAAGACTTATGATCAAGTTTACTCAACTCCTGATTAACATCTCTAACAAAACATGTGCATCCAAATACTCTAGGTTTGATTGGAAATTGACTTTTATCTGGTTGAAGAACTTGATAAGGAATTTCATTGTTAAGAACAGTTGATGTCATTCTCTTGATAAGAAAACATGCAGTTGACACTGCATCAGCCCAAAATACCTTTGGTACATTCATTTGAAATAATAGAGCCCTAGCAGTTTCTAACAAGTGTCTATTCTTTCTCTCAGCCACACCATTTTGTGAAGGAGTGTCAACGCATGAAGTTTCATGTAGGATACCATTTTGTGCAAGATAGTTGTTAAATTCAGTAGACACATACTCTTTTGCATTGTCACCACGTAAAGTTTGTATAGAGGTGTTGAATTGAGTTTTGATTTCAGTATTGAATTTGCAAAAGATAAAAAAACTATTCAGATCTACATTTCATAAGAAACAACCATGTTATACGAGTGTAATCATCAACAAATGTTACAAAATATCTAAAACCAGGTTTCGATATAGTTGACGATGGCCCCCAAATGTCAGAATGAATTAAAGAGAATGGTTTACTTGCACGTTTATTAACTCTAGGATAAGAAGTGCTTCTCTGGTGTTTTGCAGGCATGCTTCACAATTTGTTGAAGATAAGCTGCTAAATTGAGGGCATAATTGTTTGAAAAGAGAAAGAGACGGATGACCTAATTAGCAATGTAGTTTGAATGCTGGATCTATACCCAAACAAGCTATAGGTTTGAGAGGAAAAGTACCAAGAGTATATAATCCACCACACTCACTTCCTCTACCAATAATCTGATTTGTCACCAGATCCTGAAACACACAGTGATTAGGGAAGAAAGTAATACTGCAATTGAGGTTCTGAGTAATCTGACTTACAGATAGTAAATTGAATGTTAGAGAGGGTAAGTATAAAACTGATTTCATTGTTATTGAAGTGTTTGGTGTAACTTCACCTATTCCTTCAACTAAATACTGTGATCCATCAGCTAAAGCGACCTTGTGAGAGGTTCTATTTACCTTCAGATTTGTAAACAGATTTTGATTACCTGTCATATGATCTGTTGCTCCTGAATCAATTATCCAGTTTGGAGTAGCTTTGCTCATGTTGGCAGTAGAAGACACTGAAGTTGCTGTCGAAGTTGTTGTAAATTCTAATGAAGTATTATGCATAGACTTTTGGAATTTTGTGTAATTATCGAACTCTTCTAATGTCATTAATACAGTCTTTGAGTTGGTATTATTATTTCCCTAAGTCTTGTATTGTAGTTTCCTACATTCAGATATCAAATGACCTATTTTCTTACAATACTTGCAAACTTTGTTTGGATTTGGTGCTCTCCATGCTTGTGTTGATGGTCTCTAGGGTTGTGCATTAGGTTGTGCATTATTTGATGTATTCTTTCTATAACTGCTAACAAGAGCACTATTATTCATGTTAGTAGATGGAGTGATTTCAGTTCTAAGGAGACGGCTATACACTTCATGTAAAGAGGTTATATCAGTGTTTGCAAGAATCTGTGATTTAGCACTATCATACTCAGATGGAAGGCCTGCCAGAAAACCCATAATAGCCATTTGTTCTCTTTGTCTCTGCTGGACTTTAGTACCAGTGCTCATAGGTAGAAGAAGATTAAATTCTTCATATGTTTGCTTAAAGGACATGAAATAATTCATGGGATTCATATCCTTTTTCTCTTCTCTATAGAATACCTGACATACATCATACATCTTAGTTAAGTTTCCCTTGCCTGAATACAAGAATTCTAAATACTCCATCAATTCTTTAACAGTTTCACAATGATTAACTAATCCAATCACTTCAGTCTCTACAGAGTTTCAAATTTGCAAGAATAGACGAGCATCTTCTCTAAGCCAATTCTGGTCATCTTTATCTTCAGAATCATATTGAGGAGGATCCTTAATCAGATGATCATTCTTATCCATGCTTCGAAGATACAATTTAATTGTCCTACTCCAATCAAGATAGTTTGAACTATTCAATTTTCGATCTGTAATCTTCGGCATCATTGATATTACATCTATGCCTTTAGTTTCCGCCATGATTATTGAGGTAATATATGGATCGAGACAGAGAAATTAAAAGAAAGGAGAATTGAGTTTCAAGATTTTTTTTGAAACCCTAGATCGGGATCGCTCTGATACTGTGATATTTATTAAATGATAATGAAAGACATATTGAATAAGAAACAATGAATTTTATCACATAGTTCATACATCAGGTTGCATCTATATACAAGACGATTACATATTTTGAATTTTTTAGAATTATTGGACTTGGCGGTATATGGATAAGTGGGCTTTTGGGCCTTGATTGGTTCTTTATGCTTGAATACCCAAACTGATGCTATGCTATTCATTTTGATACATTTGACTTGGCTGCAAACTTTCATTCATTCCTCAATGTGCACCCGTGTGATTTTAGATACATTGCGCCTTGCTATATTCTTCACATAATATCATATTACAGTAAGAAATGAATATAAAGTAATGAAAATAAATTTTCATTAAATGAATAAATGAAATGAATTTTGTAAGTAATGAATGAAAATAAATGAAAATAAGCATTGAATGAATGAATGTGAATTTATTTGCAAAGAAACCTATATAGTACGTCAAGAATTGATTTACATATGTTTAAATTATTATATATGAGTCACATGTGTAAGAAAATATAAATAACATATGTAAACAAATGAATGTAAATAAATGAAATTAAGTACTATATGAATGAATGGGAATTTAATTTGTGAGAAATGAAAGTAAACAAAAGAAAACAATCACTGCACGAATGATAATAGACAAACAATAAATGAGATGAAAAGAAATATGTAGACATAAACTTAAATAATATTCGGAAGTTGTTGTTTGTTTTGGTTTATGGGTTGTTTGGGAAAGGATACTTCTAATTGTTTGGGATGTATAAATAAATCTGTTGAGTTTATCTAAGATTGTTGAGTAGATGGTATACTTAGTAGTTATTCGTCATTCTATATGATTTAAAAGTGTCTAAACCCGAATAAACCATTTGTTTTCATTGCTATGGATGGACGATTGATTACTTTGATTGCATGTGATGATTGTATGCCTTTGGTTGCAATTGCTAGTTGTATGTTGTTTGCAAGTGAATAGTGCTATGCTGAGTTGATTTGTTTATTATGAATTAAGACAACTTAAATATTTCTCTTATAAAATTATTAACTCTTTTGGATTACATAAGTGAAATACAGGTTATGGAAGCAATTGCTGCTGCTTTTGGTTTCATAAAATAAGCGTTACTTGCTCGACAAATAGGTACGTTCTCGGATTACGGTTTTCTAGCGATATTATATTGTTTTCCCGTGGCTTGGAATATATTATTTTGGAAATATGATATATATTGTTATTATTGATATTATTATTTCTCCTAGACCTCTCCGTACAAAGGAGATTCTGTCGAAATTTTCCGTAATGTTTGGACTTAGAAAATTTTGTGAAAGGTTTTCCAAACTTTTATTAACTTGAGTATAAAGGGATTAATGGTTATAAATTGATATGCTTTATTTAAATTATTTAATTTTGTAAATTTATTTGTTTATAAATTTAGTATTTTGAATAAGTTGTATTAATTGCTTAATTCCTTCTTTTCCCTCCTTTTTATCCTTTTTGGGGACGAAAAGTTTTGAGTGGAGGAGAGTGTAACGACCCGTAATTTTTGATAATTTAAATTAGTCAATTTAATAAGATTTTGGTAATTTAAGATTGAAAATAATAAATTTTTTGAGATTTATTAATGAAATAATAACTGAGATGAAATGTAACATTGTTAATTGAAGTTAATTATTAATAAATTGAATGAAATTCCAATCAATTGAAATGACTGAAATGTATTACTTGGTTATAAAGTGAATATAATAAAACAAATGTAAATATTGAATTAACCAATGAAATAATACGTAGTTAATGATAATTGAATAAAATCCATGTTAAGTAAGCAATGGTAAGATTTGCTAGTAAATAATAAACCTATAATGTGATTGAAAGTTAACAGTAACAATTATCATAAGTCACCTATTCAATTAATCTATGAAATTTAATTGGAAATCAATTGAAATTAAATGTAAATAAACGCTACATTATTGTGAGTTAAGGCAATAACTGTAAACCTTCAATGTAATAAAATGTATAGAAATGTTAATTATATTCATAAGGAAATAACTGATGTAACGACCCGGTATTTTCAACCATTCACATCCGCACATGACGGACTTGAATTGCTCAAAATATCAGATTGTTAATTTAAATGTGGAAAAACTCAGCATATACAGTAAATAAATCAATCACAGAATCACAGACACAGAGAATATAATAATAATGAAGCGGAATAGATAAATAGTAGTTCATGAAGCTACTATATAAACATCAGAGTTAGAAATAAAATACAGCAGAAAGTCTCGAATACACTGAAGTCTCGAATACAAACAGGTGACATCGCTGAACAAATCAACTAGAAAAGCTGAAAGCTGAATCGATAGTTGGATCTCCAAGCGAAGCTCCAAACTCCAAAGGTAAGTCTCAAATGCAGAATCACTCAGTCTAACCCGAGCGTAAAGAAAAACACAAAACACTCGAGTCGGGATTAACATTGATATATACATAAATCCAACTCAAGTGAAATATCAACTGAAATACAATTAACTTAAAGGATGTTGGGGATAACCATCCTCTAAGGATCCATGTAACCAAACGTCATTATAACACCGTGGTCATTTCAAAATAATTTATACTTCAAAACCAAAATATCATTTCCATTTCAATTATATATATTTACAAATTAGTTCTTTCAAAACTAAATTGATAATTTCATATATATCTTATTTAACTTCATTATTTTTTCGTTTTGAAATATTCACTCAATAAATCCATTATCATTTAAATAACCCTAAATTACACTAACTAAATATTTCCTTCGATTTATTTAAAACTTGAAATATCTATTTAATCACTTTAAATCAAAATCAAGTTATAAAATCATATCTTTAAATTCCAAATTCAATAATTTCATATCGATTTAATTAAATAAAATTCTTAATTAAATACAATTTCAAATACTTTCAAATTTATCTTTAAAATTTAAATTAATACTTAAACATATGATATATAAATTAAATCAACTTTAATTAAATTAAAGCTTATTATTAAATCTATTTTATATTAGAACTTATTTATATATAAAATATTTCGGTATTAAATAAACAATATATATTTCATTTCAAAACCATAGAAATCATTTTCAAAATATTTATATATAGACCAATGGTGTCTGTATAAAATTTTCTATCCTATGATCTAGTGATACAAATATTTATCATTTCAATCCGTAGTTTAAATATATACGGGTATATATCATTTGAACCCATCATCCTAAATTCAATGAAAATCACTTGGGCCTATAATTTCAACCCATAACGATTTTCTCCTATTCTACAGATCGTTCGGGCATGTATCATTTCAACCCATAGTGAATTCTATACTAACAGGGAACTTGCCGAGTGATAACAAATATAATAATATAACATCATGCAAATATCATCAGCATAAGTAATAGATAATGATGTCAGATGTCATAGGTGAACTGATATGGATAATAGTATACATAACAATTTAAATAACTACAATAGCATATTTCAATTGTCGTTTAAATGGAAATCAAATTTAATAAATACAACAACATATTTTGATAATGAAATGAGCTATAAATCCAAGCATGAATTTCAAAGCAAAGCACGACCGACACGGAATCAATGATTAAAGCAAAGCTGAGTTGGTAAAAATGAATCGATGGAAATTAATAAAGTCAACTTGATATAAATCGAAACAAAATATATATTAGATGTCATTTCCTTCAAAAAATCAATATTAAATTTATATAAAATAGTATATTTCCCCAAATCATTACATCATAAGTGCATACTAGACTTTGAAACAAGACTCTCCTATTATCTAAATAAAACACTTAAAAATTGATATTTAATGAACATATATATTACCCTTTCAAACTTATATATATTATATTAGAAATAAAAAAAATCAATACAAAATTACTTCATATACGTTTGAAAGCAACAATCAAGTAATATAAAAATACTAATAAAAACTTATACAATGTACACTGTTATATATATTAGAACTGATATAACTTATACTCAACTATAAACACAGATGCAATAAATGTAAACTAGTATATGGGAAACAATCATCATATCAATATGATATATATATATATATATATATATATATATTTGAAATCAAACTGCATAATTTCAAGTATCCGTAAAATAAAATAAAATATAACATATATTGCAACTAATATATATACATTGCGTACTCTGACATATATAAAATTTATATAAACTATCGTATATAAGACTAGCACAAATATCTTATATTAACTTGTTATGTACATAAATTCTCATATATAAAACTGTGAGATAAAACGAGGAAGACAAAGCAGTACTTAGATTTAAAAGTATAAGCGGTTGCCAAGCTATGCAATAACACGCTAATACAGAACACAGCAAACCAAAATATATATTAACTAATATATATATATATATATATATATGTATGTGTCATATAAATTTTTATAAAAATCATATATGCACTTACAGAATATATATATATACACACACACGCGCACGCGGCAGGTAATAAACAAACTTATATACATATGTTTTCCAAATATCAAAATTTTATAATACATATATATAAATCAAACTTATTATAATACTTAAATAGTATTTGAAAATTTAAAATATATAATATAAATGGAACACATGTATACAAATGTTGTTAACTTATGCACAAACAAATATATAGGTCTGATACGTATAGTAACACCTTTAACATATTATTTAACTAATATATACTAACGTGTATAACAGAAGAGTGCCAAAACCAGGAAACAAATAGCCTACCTATATATATAAACGTAACTTACATTATAAATAAAAAAAAAATATAAATACTGTATTCAACTTTATGTATCTTCATATATTATAAACACTGATGTGTATATATATATACCGATATATACAAACATTATATAAGTATTTACTATATAAATGTTCATATAAAACTCAATATATATATACATACATATATATATAATATAAACAACGTAAATAACAGTGCTTACCGTTTAGTCATTATCATAGAAGAGGGGAGGTACGCAAGGGGTTCGAGCTGGGTGAGTTGTGCTCGGCAGGTGGCAGACTCAGGCGTGGTTGAGGTGGGCAGGGGTCTGGTCGGAAGGGGAAGTGGTGAGGTGGGTTGCTAGATGAGGGGAGGTTGCACGGTGGATCTGGGATGGAGGAGTGGTTGGGAACGCTAGGCTCGGACTCGGGTCGTCGAGGCAATCTCAGCGCATAGGTCAGGTGGGTGGAGGAATTTGATGTCGACGATGGTGGTGTGATTGCTTTCGGCGAAGGAGTTTGTGAGATGGTCGGCACTTGGATAAATTTTTTGGTGGTTCGGGTAGGCAAAGGTAGTGGAGGCTCGGTCATATTGAGCATGCTTCGGTTGGAAGGGTAGAGGGCTTTGGCCAAAACATATGTAGCAGCTTCCCATTTTTTTCCAAAGGCCGAACAATGAAGATGGATTTTGGGAGGAAGAGAGCAGGGGAGGGGAAGAGCAAATGAAAATAAATGAAAAGCTAAAAGTATGTTTAAAATAGAAAAAAACGTACATCGATAATCTTGTGAAATGTACTGAAAAAATATATGTGAAATAGTGGGAAGGCTACAGGCACAAAGATGAATAAGCCAAAAGTTGGATTCAGAAAAAAAATGAGCTGTCAACATAAATGCATTATGTATGTTACATATATTTTAGGACATAACGACAAATAATAAATTTGAAGCGATGCAAAAAATAACAGTTGGCCATTGAATCAGTAACAGTTATTAAAGCAATTAATATTTAATTGATTGGACAGCACGTTTCAAATTTGAAAAGGCATGGGAAGTAACGGTTGAAATTTGTGGTACCGATACACGAACAATTTATTATATCTGTCACGTACCGGACCTTAAAATACAGAAATAAATATACCGCTAAGATCGGCACGATGAGACGATCAAAATGGTATATAGATATTAGTGGTACGATCATCACATCAAAAGTTGATAATCGGTACCGATGTACGTTGCTATTCCATACAGAAAAATCCAAACGAAGCTAGAAACGTCTGAATTTCTTGAAATGAATTTCGCTGTCTGATTCAGAGTGTTCTAAATAAATTTTCTCATATTGACATATTTAGATTTTGGAATAGTTTTAAATTCAACTGTTATTAACTGATTTAAACTGAATTAGAATTACACAATAAAATAAACTTTCATATTATCTGATGAAAATTTACCAGTTGCTATGTTTAATTAGACATATTCCAATTATTAAATTTTTATTTCCAAATTCAAATATTTAAAATTTCACAAAATTTCTGTTAAATATATTATTAAAACAAATTATTAAAAATTTACGGGTCGTTACACTCTCCCCCACTCAAAACTTTTCATCCCCGAAAAGGAAGGAGGTAGGAGAATATAAACAACCAAAAAGAAAAATAGATTAATTACAAGGATAAGCCATTAATTTAAAACTATATAAATTTTACTTGAAATATTCATTTGAAAACTTCATTTGCAATTCAATTATCTTTAATACTTTAAAACCTTTCAAAACCCATTTGTAAATTTCTCGCTTCCTTTATAAAGTCCATTATATATAATATTTCATTTTCAAATCGAATAAATCAGTAGTTTTCGAATCAACTTCATACTTATACAAATCAATTTTATATAAGTTCAATAACCCCCAAATCAAGTATTTAGAAAAATAAGGTTCTCAATGTCAATTCGTTTAATTATCAGTTCAGTTTCAAAATCATATACGATTTCACCAAATTATTTCTTCCAAATTAAATATCTTCAATTTCAGAGTTTCCAAAATAATAGGCTTAGAAAATAATACTAGCTTCCAAATCAACATAATTTAAGTCAAACAAATTCATTTCCAAAATCATCATATAAATACTGGGTTTTAAATTCCAATCTATTTTCGAAACCAAATACTTTTCTCAAAATCAATTATACCAAAAATGATCACCAAGTTTATAACTATCCCTTAAAAACTTTTAAACTATTTATTTCTATTGAAAGATCCAATTTACCTTTTGAAAAATATTATTCTATATGTATATATATATATAGCTTTATAAAAAATATTACTAAGTTTGAAACACTTAGAACTAAATTTTATTCAAAACATTTCAAAATCAAATTTCATATTAGTATATTTAAAAATAGTCTTATTCAATTACTGAACAAAACAGTTTCAAACTAATTTAAATCATATTACTTCATACTTAATGTAACGACCCACTATTTTGACCATTCAAATCGACAATAATCCACACATGTCAGACTTGAATACTTCAAAACAGTGGATTGTTAAGAAATTTGGAGCAAATAAAATCATTTACAGAATCACGACACAAAAATATCAGATTACTCGCGGAGGAAATAAAATACCATAGTAGTTCATGAAGCTACTATATACATACTCTCAAAGAATATACAAAATCTTATAGTAAAATAGATACAATAGAAGTCAGGATACATAAACAACAATACCGAGACAGATACCGAATAGGAACTAACTGGAAGAAGTACACGAATAGATTGACAGATAAGCTCCAGCAAAACTCTAGCTCCATAAGGCGAATCCAAAGCCGTGATTCTCAGGCTGACCCGAGCGTAAAGTAAAACACAAACACTCGAGTCAGGACATACATACTTATACGAGTTAACTCAAGTGAACTGTAATAGCAATGCATAATAACTTAAAGGGTGCTTGGGATCGCCCATCCTTTAAGGATCAGTCAAACCATCAATTAAGTAGTAATAAACACTATCCTAGAAATATCCATATTAAAGTAGACCATGCAAATAACAGTGTTATTGTGACTAGGGTAGCGTAGAGCTGCAGTAACCTCTAGCCACACTCTTAAAATCAAAGGTGTGCATCAAACATTCACAACAAAATCACATGAGACAAAAAGCAGTGTACCCGTGGTTATAAATTTCAAAATGATTTATAATTCTGAATTAAAATCATTCATTTAAACCATTAAAAGGTGAAGTCATTATTCCTTCAAATCAAATATTCAATTCCTAAAAATTTAGCCTTTTCTGAGTTCATTTATTCAGTTAAATACTTCAAATATAGAAATTTCAGCCACAAATAGACTTTGATTTTAACCCTTTAAACATTATAAAAATCATATTTTAACACTCAAAAATGTTCATTAAAATACCTTTAACTTATGATTTTTATAAAGTAAATTTCGTATAAATAAAATCAAATTTTCAATAATTCACTTAATAAATTCAAGTGTACAATTTCCTATTCTTCACATTTTAACAAATTACTTAACACTTAAACTTTCATTACCATTTTCCAAATATAACTTAATTTCCATTTTATTTATATAACTTAAATTCCATTTTTAATTTCTTAACTTAACCTTTAATTTCAAACCAAATTTCACACTTCCAAGTTAAGTTAAATTCCAAAATTTCCATTTAACTATCCATTTATTTAACATTTTAAACTAATTACCAAAATTCAAAATACACTGTAAGTTGCTTAACTTTATTTTACAAATAACTTGATATTTTCTTTTACTTTATATTTATCCAATTCATACATCAATTATATTATTACCAAGTTAATCTTGTAGTTCCATATTTTTTCTTAAATTCCCATTATTTAGTTAAATCAAACTTTCATACTACACTCAACCCATCTATTGACTTATAACATTTAACCTTTTAGAAAATCACTGCTTAACCATTTTAAATCCAATATAAGTCAAATTTCATTTTTTTCCTTTCATTTACAATACATGAAATTTATAAGAAATCATATTTCGAAATCAACCACGGGTCCGGATAGTATTTCACACCTAAATCAAGTGATATGGAAATTATCATCTAAATCCGTAATCAGTAAAATTTCCGGGTTTTGATTATTCCAAACCTGCAATCCCAAGACAAATACAAATAAATAAAAATCATTCAGGCCTATCATTTCAGCCCATAACGATTTTTCCATATCCTAAAGTCCGTTCTGGTATGTATCGTTTCAACCCATAGTGATTCTATTCTGTAGGAAACTTGCAGTATGAGAACAGAATAAAATAAACAGTATAACAACATAAAGCAATATCAGATGATATGATAGATAAATAAATAGGATTAACATCATATAATTTATAACACAGGCAGGTATAACATGATGTTATAATTTCTACACTTTCACTTGCTATCAATTCACAGTCATATAAGTATAAATGTCAGCTGTGATTGCTCACCTTTTAAAGCTGGAATTCGCAAAACAAACAACACGCATGAATTCCAGAAGGCACGATAACACGACTATAGACTCAAGTGGGAAGAGAGCCAAGCTATTGATCTTGTAGCAACCAATAGAACAAGACAAATATAAATATAAATTCAATACAACATATATTGAAATAATCTTTGAAATAAGAAGCAAAATGAACACAATTGCTTTGTCTATGCTTTCAACAATCAATTGCTCGACCTAGGGGATTAATATGGTTCGACCATGACATGGTATAGCTCGGGTATGGGTCTGGTTTGGACTCAAATGTACGGCTACAAGAGAATAGGAAGAGGTAGTGGAGTTACAACAACAAAATTTAAACTTCTTCATAGCTAGTGATATTATTTGGTGTTGAGAGCAACATGTTTTAATTTTAGAATTTTAGGGATTTGAAAATATTTATAGTGATACTATTGTAAAGTGGATTGTGAGAGGATGAAGGAAGAAAAAAATATATGTTTTTAATTTATTTTCGATTCCTTCCCTTTTATTTCCTATAGTTAGGGTCAAAATCGGATAACTTCCGCCAATTCTAATTAATGTAAAATTAATTGATACCCAAGCAATTAACTTCCCACAATGTTTATATAGTAAATAAATATATATTAAAATTTCAAATTTTGAATAAAATTCCATAATTAAGATATAGAAAATATAAACATATATGTATATATTTACACTAAATATGTATATACATATTAGGCCCACAAGTGAAAACTCTAAATATAGAATTTGATGCCTATAACCGTATTTGTTAGTTTTCCATAATACATGAAATCAAGGCACGTTCACATTATAGACATAATTCAAAAATTAGGATATATGTCTATTAATGCTCAACTAATTGTCAGTCCATTCAATTAATTTACCATAGTATATGTGTAACAACCCTGTATTTTATGATTATTTTAATTGTATATTTTAATAATCTTAAATTTAATTTTCTGATTTAAAAATTTTATTTTATTTATTAAAATGGATAAATTTTGTTATTTTAAATATAAAATTTGATTTTGATATGAATCAGGATTTCAAACATGACTAAATAGAATATTTTCCAAAAAGGTGAATTTTGGTCAATATGGTCAACTTTGACTTTTAATTTAAAATTTTAAAAGTTTGAAAATTTTAATTTTATCTTTTATTATGAAAGTAATTAAAATTATAAGAATATTGCTTTTCGTTTCATTGAAATCCGACTTATATTGTGAAAGTTATACCTTTTCAAATATTGTGTGTAATTTGCTGTATTTAACAAAATTGCTTATTTTAAATTGTACAAGTAATATTTTATTTGGTCATTTAATGTTCTAATTTATATTTATGTGGGTAAGATAACATGTTATGTATATATTTTGGTTTTAAACATTTTAAAAGTGTAATTAACATTTTCCAGTGTCAGTCGTATTTTGTTTACAATTTCTAATTTACAACTTCAATTAATTAAAGGAATTCTTTATTTATTTTTCTGTTTTCTCAAGATCTTATTTTATTCTCATTTCAAATTTATTTTTTTCCTTATTTATTTTATTTATTTGAATTTTATTTGTTTTAAAGTGAAGTAGGAATTTTTCTAGAGGCAATGGTATTTTATTTGTAATTTTCATGTCCTGTTTCCAATTTTTAAACAATTTCTTTAGTTCTTTTCCTATTTTCTCTAAATTAAATTATTTATTTCACTTTGAAATGTTTTAGAAAGTATTTTATTTCAAAAAATTTCTTTATAATATTTTTAAAATGAAGTAGATATTATTCCAAAGCCAGTGATGTTTTAATTGTAAATTTTTGAACATTGTTTTCAATTTTTAAGCAATTTTTTTAATTCTTTTTCTATTTTCTTTAAATTTAATTATTTATTTTCATTTTTTTACTTTATTTCAGTTTGTTTTTATTTTATTTACTGAGTTTTATTTTATTTATTTTGCATAAAAGATATTGAAAATTTGAAGAGACTAAAGCTTTAAACATTTGACTTTTCATGTTCTTGCCTTTTCATATTTTTGGCCGTTCCTTTTCTATTGATTAGCCGTAAGATCTGAAAAAGATTGGTAATGGTTTCTCCTTTTCTTTACTCTTTTCTTCATTTTTTTCAATGTTTTGCTTGACTTTTGCATTGCCTTTCTCATGTTTATTCGGCCACATCCCCTCACCATCTCCTCCTCCGACCACCACCACTTCTTTCCCACTTCATCCACGGCCAAATCATCCCCCTTCTCCGATCTACAGTTGCCTTGGCCATCTCATGTTGCAGAATCCACAAAACAATGCCAAACTCCACCAAATATTGCATAGCCGAGCTCCTATGTGCCATCCACCTTCATTCCTTGCTACGACCACCTCCTTGACCTCCACCACTACCATGACATGTCCTCTGACAACCCACCTAACTACTGTCTAGACCCGAACTAGCCCTGGTCGAGCCAAGTGTGCTTGAGGCTGAGCCAAATGTTGTAATCCAAACCCCTTTTGCCTTGCCTTTTGCACTTCCACCCTTTGTATCTTCCAAGACCATTTGTATGCTTGACTTAAACATGTATTTCATATCCAACCTGAACTTTAGCACCTGGTAACATATGTGGCTGAACCAAAATAGCCTTGTGGCCGAGCCTATGTAGGTAGAGGTCAAGCAAATTTGATGGGAAAGCTAGGTGATGTATTTTTCTAGCCTAGTTTCCATTTATTTCAATCAAAACTTTGGTATTGTATTTATATTCATATTTTGCTTTGTTTATTTTGTGAATACAAAATTTACAACTTGGCTCTCTCTCCATCCAGATCTAGTCATGCTTTCGTGCTTTTGGTATTTTTCATTTGTGTGTTTATTTGCAAACTCCAGCGTAGAAAGGTGAGTAATTCTCACCAGACAATTTATACTTATATAACTAGTAAACTGACCGCAGTTGAATCTGTAAACCATATTATCATGTTATAACTGTCTATGCTATGATCATATGATGTTCACCCCTTTTTATACACCTGTTATATCAACTGTTACTGTTATATAATGTTATTCTGTTTATTTATATCAGTTTATCACACTGCAAGTTCCCTGTAGATTAGGATCACTATGGATTGAAATGATACATACCCGAATGGACTTTAGAATAGAGAAAAATCGTTATGGGCTGAAATTATAGGCCTGAACGATTTTTATTTATTTTATTTTACTTGGGATTGCGGGTTTGAAATAATAGAACCCGGATTTTTCCTTTGTAATTTACGGATTGAAATGATATATCATCCGTATCATTTGATTTAGGTTAGAAAATTTTATATACAGACCGTGGTTAATATATTTTTCTAAAATTTATAAAATATTATAAAAATGTAAATATTATGATAATTTGATTTAAATTTAAATTTAAATTTATTTTATAAAGTGTTATTGATTTTTTATAAATTAAAAATAGTTAAATAAATAAATGTTTAAAACTTGAAATTTGAAGTATAACTTAACTTGGAAATGTGAAAGTGTTTTAAAAATAAAAGTTAAGTTAAGAAAACAAAATGGAATTTAAATAAAATTATGAAATGGTAAACTTAATTAAAATGTTAAGTAAATGAAATGTTATAAAATTTTACATTTATTTTATAAGTGAATTATTAAAGATTTGATAATTATTTGTGAAAATTTCACTTTGTGAAGTCATAAATTAAGGGTTATTTAAATGATTGTTTTTAAAGTGAGAAAATATGATTTTTATAAGATAAATGGATTTAAATAAATTTTAATTGTTTATGAAATTGTAGTGAAAGTTTGGAATTTAAATTGACAGCATTCCTGAAATGCTATCATTTCTAAAGTTAAAGATATTACAGCATTATGTAAATGCTGTAATTGATATATATGAACTAAATGGCTAAAATGAACTAAGGGCTATTACAACACTTTGTAGGTGTTGTAGTTGTGAATTTAACTAAAACATTATTTGAAATCTAAAACCTATTACAGCATTTTAAATGCTGTCTTTTGCTAATTGAATTGTTTTAAACATAACTTTCCGTGGCATTTTCTAAATGCTGCGAAAGTTGAATTTTCATTGTTTTAATAAATTTAAGTGAATAAATGAACTTTGAAAGATCTAAATTTTGAAAATTTAATAATTCAATTATTAAGTAAAATAACTTCATTCTAATGATTTAAAATGAAGTAAATTTTTTTGAAATATAAACTATTTTGAAATGTGTGTTGAAATGGTATTTTAAATAAAATGAACATGGTTTGGGAAATATTATATTTTGATATTTTGAAATGGATTTTGAATGATATTGAATTTTAAAATGATATTTGATTTCAAAATATAAAATACCATTCTTGAATTTTAACCACGGGATGTATTTAATTTATGGTTTAAAGGATCCTTAGAGGATGGACGATCCCAAGCATCCTTTAAGTTATTGTGTATTATTATTACAGTTCACTTGAGTTGATTTACATTATATAAGTATGTATGTCCTGACTCGAGCGTTTTGTGTTTTACTTCACGCTCGAGTCAGCCTGAGTATTTACAGCTTAGCATTGGATTTCTTTCTAGAGCTAGGAATCATTAGAGATTCTGCTTGTCTAGTTGTCTATTCCTTTTCAGTTTCAGTTGTTCTATTTAAGCTCTGGTATTTATAAACTTCTATGTATTTGGGATCTCTATTGTATATGTTTTCAGACTGATATTATGTATTTTGTTTTGAGATTTTGTTATAGTAGCTTCATGAACTACTATGGTATTTTAATTTCAGCTGCGATTTATTCTGATATTTCTGTGATTGTTTTCATTCGCTCTAAATTTATTTACAATGCGGTATTTTGAGAAATTCAAGTCCGGCATGTGTGGATGCGAATGGCTGAAAATATCGGGCTGTTACAATTGGTATCAAAGCTTTGGTTTATTGCAAACCTTAGCCTGCGGAGCAAAAACTCATTAGAGATAGGGTAGAAATACTCTAGAATGAGTGAAATCAATCTCAGAATCCTTTCTTTGTGAGAGAACGTATTTTCGAAGTATAAGATGATTTCCAAATGATTTTTAAAGGATTTTCAAAGATTATTTTGGTATATATAAAAAAATCTTATTCTGAAACCAATATCTTCTAAACTTCATTTCTTCTGTATCCACCTTGTTAGAAATCTTTTGGTTAGGATTCTTATCGGTTTGGATTCCTTAAACTTTGGAACGCTTCCAATTATTCTGAAATCCAGTCGTGTCTTCCCTATTTGTGTTCCGTTGATTTTTGGAGCATTCCATAATTCCACTTTGGAATGACCTCTCTAAAGACCGGTGATTCCGCCAATCTTTGAATGATTTGTAAAGGGGTGAAAGTTCTTTACAATTGGCATTGATTCACCGGAGATTTCTATATCCTCTGTTTACAATGCTATCTACCACCTGCTCTACTCGGATTCTATCTCTGACGATCGAATGCCAATTTGCCTTAGATTTCCGAATTGATTATATTCCTGAAGTCACGGTTGACCGGTTAAGGTCGCCCACGATTTATATAGGCTTATCAATCTTCTATTTGGTAATTATATTATCTCATATTTGTTCAAGCTTTTCTTCGAACCAGAATTCTATTTGATTAGGTTCCTCTAGTTTCGAATCTCTGTTTTTCTAAAATCCATCCTTGAATCATTCTTTGGAAATTTGTGTTTGGTTGTATTTTGAAATTGTGCATACATCGAAATTATTATTTTGATAAGGATGATGCTATTTGGTATATAAAAGTGAAATGTTTTCGGTAAAAATTATGTATCTTTTAAATAAAAATTTGGAATTTCGAAAGTATTTGAAATTTTGAAAATTTATAAGAATTTGACTTATTAAAATGATGTATAACTGAAGGGTTTTGAATTTGAATTTCGAGGAATCGAACTCCGGTGTTTTGAAATATGTTTTAGGATTTTGGAAAATATAATAATAATAATAATAATAATATTTAAAGATATTTTTGAATAAGAAATGTTTCAAATGTATTCGAATGAATTCCAATGATTTCAAAGAGATTTCAAAGAAGTTTCAAGAAAATAAAAGTCCAGAACCCACTTATGTCGCTGGAAAATAATTTCGGTGATGAATGCATGCATCATCTACATTGATTTTCGAGTTTCTGAGTGGGGAGAGGCCACTCTAGTAGCCTTGCTATGTGAGTGATTTTGTGAAACCAAATTTTGATTTCAGATTTTTGAAGTATGGTTTGATATTCAAAAGATATATATATATATATATATATATATATATATATATATATATATATATATATATATATATATATGAAATGATTTAAAGTAAGCCAGTGTTCAATCCTCGAGATTCAAAATTTGTTTTGGTATAACCTTATCTATTGGAATTGATTTACTGATTTGTTGGTGATTTCCAACTCTTGGATTGAAAATATGATTTCTTCGACTATTTTTAAGATTCTAGCACTTCCAAATCAAGGCTAACTTTTCAAAGCTAAGAAATTTTGAAAGGTATAAGGTATTTGATAAATGAATATTTGTAGTTTATATTATTACGAAAGGATATTTTTTTAACCGGTAATTTGAGTTTATTTAAAAATAATGGATTTACGAAATGAATATTTCAAAACTAGGTAATAATGAAGAAAAATTTGAGATGTTTGAAATTATAAAATTTAGTTTTGAAATATGGTAGATTTAAGCTTTAAAATATATTAAAGATTGAATAGTTTATTTTGTGGATCAATCTTTATTTGAAATTTTATAATATTTGAAATGGATTTGTCGGAAAACTAAATTGAATTGAAACTGATGGTTTGAATTTAATTAAAATTGGAAATTTTAGATTTGGGTTTAGTTGAATAAATTTGTGAAATGTAAAGAACTAAAGGAATGTTTTAAGATTTCAAATGTATGATTTTGAAATGTTATGATTTTTCAAAGTGTAATGATTTCAAGTATTTTGGTTTCAAAAGATTTATAACTTTGAAAGTATTATGATTTTTGAAGGTGAATATATGTTTGAAATGGAAGTGAATTTTTTTGACCTAAATTTTGTTGATCTGGAAATTTGGATTATTTTCTAAATCTATTGTTTTAAGAAACTTTGAAACTGAATATATGTAATTTGGAAGAAATGATTGGTGAAATCATATATGATTTTGAAACTGAATTGATATTGAACAGTTTGAAATTGAGAACCTTGATTTACTAAATACTTGATTTGGGAGTTATCGAACGTATATAAATTGATTTGTATAAGTATGAAGTTGATTTGAAAATGTTGAATTGAAAAGCTACTCAATTTGTAAATTGAAATGTTATATAATCGAAGTCTATATAAGTGTGATTTGATATAGTATTGATTTTAGAAAGTAATCGATTTGAAATGAAATCTTATATATAATGGACTTTATATACGTATGATATTTGAAAGTGATTTTGAAAGGTACTATATGATACATATTTTCAAAGTAAAGATATGGAAAGTGCCTTCTGCTTGATATCCGCTTTGTGGCCACACTGTGGATTAATTCTATCGATATTATTCTCTCTGATTTGGGTTTTCCGGATATGATACTCGAGTGTCCATCGAATTCCACGGCGATCTCCGTGGTCTTATGAGCGCGACTGCATAGTGCAACTGCCTAGTTGAGCTGGCTTAGGGGTATGGATTGTTTTCTGGGGGATCCAGGCGTAACCATTGTGTATCCTGCACTCTATGTAGGTCGCATTAGTAGCGAAACTACCTGGCTGAGACGACCTAGGGGTACGGATTGTTTCCTGGGGGATCCAGGAGTAACCATTGTGTATCATGCACTCTACTAATCATCATGGCGTAACTCGCAGGGCTGAGAAAGCTTACGGATACAGATTGTTTCCTGGGGGATCCAGGCGTAACCATTGTGTATCTACGATCCATAGTTAGACAAATGTTTTGGTTTGGTTGATTTGTTTAGATTGTACTTTCCATATTTGTTTTTAAAAGGTTTTTTCAAGTATTTCCACTGGGTGTTGAAACAAGTCTACTAAGTACCTGGAGAATTCTAGCTTTTCGCCTGATCAACGCATAGCCAGAGTCTACAGGAACGAAAGTAAACATGTTAAGACATCGAGTTATAAAAGTATTTTGATAAAGTATGTTATATAAAGGATATTTTAATCATTTATTTTATTTTTCTAAATAATTTAAAATGTTTTAAATATTGTTTACTTCGAATTATCAAATTTGAATCAAATGACTATTTATCATATTATAAAATGTTTAAAATGTTGTAAATATAAAATTTTAAATTGAAATGTATATGGTTTTAAAATAATGGTTCATCCTTGTCTTTCAACCTACTTTCCTTCCTAGATATTCCTATTCTCCTATTTTCCCTCCTAGCTATCACTATTCCCTACCTTCTCTTCGGGGATGTCTTCCAACAAATTGTTCCGCCTAGTTGCTTCTCCAATTTCTTCCTTTTCGAGGATGAAAAGATTTGAGTGGGGGAGAGTGTAACAACCCTGTATTTTATGATTATTTTAATTGTATATTTTAATTATTTTAAATTTAATTTTTTGATTTAAAAACTTTATTCTATTTATTAAAATGGATAAATTTTGTTATTTTAAATATAAATTTTGATCTTGATATGAATTAGGATTTCACACATGACTAAATAGAATATTTTTCAAAAAGGTGAATTTTGGTCAATATGGTCAACTTTGACTTTTAGTTTAAAATTTTAAAAGTTTGAAAATTTGAATTTTATCTTTTATTATGAAAGTAATTAAAATTTTAAGAATATTGCTTTTCATTTCATTGAAATCCGACTTATATTGTGAAAGTTATGCCTTTTTAAATATTGTGTGTAATTTGCTGTATTTAACAAAATTGCTTATTTTAAATTGTACAAATAATATTTTATTTGGTCATGTAATGTTCTAATTTACATTTATATGGTTAAGATAACATGTTATGTATATATTTTGGTTTTAAACATTTTAAAAGTGTAATTAACATTTTCCAGTGTCAGTCGTATTTTGTTTACAATTTCTAATTTCCAGCTTCAATTAATTAAAGGAATTATTTATTTATTTCTCTATTTTCTCAAGATCTTATTTTATTATCATTTTCAATTTATTTTTTTCCTTATTTATTTTATTTATTTGACTTTTACTTGTTTTAAAGTGAAGTAGGAATTTTTCTAGAGGCAATGGTATTTTATTTGTAATTTTCATGTCCTGTTTCCAATTTTTAAACAATTTCTTTAGTTCTTTTTCTATTTTCTCTACATCAAATTATTTATTTCACTTTGAAAATGTTTTAGAAATTATTTTATTTCAAAATTTTTCTTTATAATATTTTTAAAATGAAGTAGATATTTTTTCAAAGTCAGTGATGTTTTAATTGTAAATTTTTGAACACTATTTTCAATTTTTAAGCAATTTCTTTAATTCGTTTTCTATTTTATTTAAATTTAATTATTTATTTTCATTTTTTTACTTTATTTCAGTTTGTTTTTATTTTATTTATTGAGTTTTATTTTATTTATTTTGCATAAAAGATATGGGAAATTTGAAGAGACTAAAGCTTTAAACATTTGACTTTTCATGTTCTTGCCTTTTCATATTTTTGGCCGTTCCTTTTCTATTGATTAACCATAAGTTTTTATTCATTTTTCACGTGAAAAAGCTTCTCAACATCACAAATTTTTGGCCAAACTCAGATCTGAAAAAGATTGGTAATGGTTTCTCTTTTTCTTTACTCTTTTCTTCATTTTTTTTCAATGTTTTGCTTGATTTTTGCATTGCCTTTCTCATTTTTATTCGGCCACATCCCCTCACCATCTCCTCCTCTGACCACCACCACTTCTTTCCCACTTCATCCACGGCCAAATCATCCCCCTTCTCTAACCTAAAGTTGCCTTGACCATCTCATGTTGCAGAATCCACAAAACAATGCCTAACTCCACCAAATATTGCCTAGCCGAGCTCTTATGTGCCATCCACCTTCATTCCTTGCCCCGACCACCTCCTTGACCTCCACCACTACCATGACATGTCCTATGACAACCCACCTAACTACTTTCTAGACCTGAACTAGCCCTGGCCGAGCCAAGTGTGCTTGAGGCTGAGCCAAATGTTGCAAATCCAAACCCCTTTTGCCTTGCCTTTTGCACTTCCACCCTTTGTAACTTCCAAGACCATTTGTATGCTTGACTTAACCATGTATTTCAGATCCAACCTAACCTTTAGCACCTGGAAACATATGTGGCTGAACGAAAATAGCCTTGTGGCCGAGCCTATGTGGGTAGAGGTCAAGCAAATTTGATGGGAAAGCTAGGTGATGTATTTGTCTATCCTAGTTTCCATTTGTTTCAATCTAAACTTTGGTATTGTATTTATATTCATATTTTGCTTTGTTTATTTTGTGAATACAAGATTTACATCTTGGTTCTCTCTCCATCCAAATCTAGTCATGCTTTTTGGATTTTTCATTTGTGTGTTTATTTGCAAACTCCAGCGTAGAAAGGTGAGTAATTCTCACCAGACAATTTATACTTATATAACTAGTAAACTGACCGCAGTTGAATCTGTAAACCATATTATCATGTTATAACTGTCTATGCTATGATCATATGATGTTCACCCCTTTTTATACACCTGTTATATCATCTGTTACAGTTATATAATGCTATTCTATTTATTTATATCAGTTTATCACACTGCAAGTTCCCTGTAGATTAGGATCACTATGGGTTGAAATGATACATACCCGAATGGACTTTAGAATAGGGAAAAATCATTATGGGCTGAAATGATAGGCCTGAACGATTTTTATTTATTTCATTTTACTTGGGATTGTGGGTTTGAAATAATAGAACCCGGATTTTTCCTTTGTGATTTACGGATTGAAATGATATATCATCTGTATCATTTGATTTAGGTTAGAAAATTTTATATACAGACCGTGGTTAATATATTTTTTTAAAATTTATAAAATATTATAAAAATGTAAATATTATGATAATTTGATTTAAATTTAAATTTAAAATGATTTTATAAAGTGTTATGGATTTTCTATAAATTAAAAATAGTTAAATAAATAAATGTTTAAAACTTGAAATTTGAAGTATAACTTAACTTAGATATGTGAAAGTGTTTTAAAAATAAAAGTTAAGTTAAGAAAATAAAATGGAATTTAAATAAAATTATGAAATGGTAAACTTAATTAAAATGTTAAGTAAATGAAATGTTATAAAATTTTACATTTATTTTATAAGTGAATTATTAAAGATTTGATAATTATTTGTGAAAATTTCACTTTGTAAAATCATAAATTAAGGGTTATTTAAATGATTGTTTTTAAAGTGAGAAAATATGATTTTTATAAGATAATTGGATTTAAATAAATTTTAATTGTTTATGAAATTGTAGTGAAAGTTTGGAATTTAAATTGACAGCATTCCTGAAATGCTATCATTTCTAAAGTTAAAGATATTACAGCATTATGTAAATGCTGTAATTGATATATATGAACTAAATGGCTAAAATGAACTAAGGGCTATTACAACACTTTGTAGGTGTTGCAGTTGCTGAATTTAACTAAGATATTATTTGAAATCTAAAACCTATTACAGCATTTTAAATGCTATCTTTTGCTAATTGAATTGATTTAAACATAACTTTCCGTAGCATTTTCTAAATGCTGCGAAAGTTGAATTTTCATTGTTTTAATAAATTTAAGTGAATAAATGAACTTTGAAAGATCTAAAATTTGAAAATTTAATAATTCAATTATTAAGTAAAATAACTTCATTCTAATGATTTAAAATGAAGTAAATTTTTTTGAAATATAAACTATTTTGAAATGTGTGTTGAAATGGTATTTTAAATAAAATGAACATGGTTTGGGAAATATTATATTTTGATATTTTGAAATGGATTTTGAATGATATTGAATTTTAAAATGATATTTGATTTCAAAATATAAAATACCATTCTTGAATTTTAACCACGGGATGTATTTAATTTATGGTTTAAAGGATCCATAGAGGATGGACGATCCCAAGCATCCTTTAAGTTATTGTGTATTATTATTACAGTTCACTTGAGTTGATTTACATTATATAAGTATGTATGTTCTGACTCGAGCGTTTTGTGTTTTACTTCACGCTCGAGTCAGCCTGAGTATTTACAGCTTAGCATTGGATTTCTTTCTAGAGCTAGGAATCATTAGAGATTCTGCTTGTCTAGTTGTCTATTCCTTTTCAGTTTCAGTTGTTCTATTTAAGCTCTGGTATTTATAAACTTCTATGTATTTGGGATCTCTATTGTATATGTTTTCAGACTGATATTATGTATTTTGTTTTGAGATTTTGTTATAGTAGCTTCATGAACTACTATGGTATTTTAATTTCCGCTGCGATTTATTCTAATATTTCTGTGTCTGTGATTCTGTGATTGTTTTCATTTGCTCCAAAATTATTTACAATGCGGTATTTTGAGCAATTCAAGTCCGGCATGTGTGGATGCGAATGGCTGAAAATATCGGGCTGTTACAATATGAAATCAATATATAACCAATCATATACATACTCCAAAATCAAGATATATGTCAATTAATACACAATCCAATTATAATATATTATTTTCATTTTAAGTAATTAAATCTCAATTATATACTAAAATTAAGTGTTTTACAAAATCTAGGGTTATACGGACTCCCCACTTAAGAAAATTGCATCCCCATAATTTCCTCTTAGGAGAAATCTAAAATGTTTACATAAACACATATAATTTTCAAAATACGTATATACATACCTTCAAAGCCATATCTTAAAAAAATTAAGGTATTTTTCAAACATTACGTTCCAAAATAAATATATTGCAGTGATTTCCTTTTCAAAATTACTTCACAAAAGATTTTCAAAATCAAGGTTTACAATTGTGGAGTTCTTTTCAAAGCATCACGAAATATATATATATATATATATATATATATATATATATATTGGTGGAGTTTTGTCATAAGGAGTGCACGACCTTGACTGGTAAGAGGAGGTGGAGGTGATAGGCGGTGGATGGTGAAGAGGAGGAGGTGGTGGTGGCTATGGCCAAGCATGGCAAGAGAAGAGCATGGCCAAAACATTGAAAAATCAATAAGAAAAGTGAAGAGAAAAGTAGAAAAAGAAGAAGACATTACCACTTTTTTTTTCTCAGATCTGAACTTGCGTTGCAAAAATGAAGATGGGAAGAGATTTTCACGTGAATATAGTGATATAGGCGGCTAGGGATTAAGGAATAAACGGCAACAAATATGGAGGAGTTATGGTATGAAATTAATGGATGGAAAGATAATGAGGTAATAAATCAAAACGTGACGTGTGCCTTTAATTAAAAATAGGTGACGTATCTTTAATTTAATTTGTTTCCCATCTATTTGATAAAATATATGCCAAAGAAATAATTCAATAAATACATACCGTTTATATAAACACTATATAAATAAATAAGAAAACGGTTATAGAAACGTATAAATTAAATTATATTTACATCTTTGTATGTTACTTAATTTACAAAGTATATATCCAAATTAAATGAAACAAAAACGGACAAATGTTGTAAATATATACATAACATGTAATGTTACATATATATACACAATTATAACATGATATATCAAACCAAAAATATTACTTATATTAATTAAAATAAACATTTAAATGTATGCCTTTTAAAACAATATATATATATATATATTTGAATTTTCTTTCCATGAAATAAATAGGGTTCTAAATACTTATCCATTTAATTACTAAATGAATGTATAAATAAGAAAAATAAGGTAGAGATAGATATTATGAAGAATAAATGAATATTTTTAGGAAAAGTAGGAAAGAAATAAAGAAATACTTTATTTAATGGAAACTAGAATTAAAGATTGAAAACAATATACAATCAACATTTGAACATTATAACTATACTTTTAAAAAATATTTTAAAAATAAAATATATGCATAACATATCATGTTACACAAATTAGAACATGATTTTACAAACAAAAATATTATTTATGTAAATTTAAAATAAACAAATTTGTCAAATAAAACAATTTACACACAATATTGTAAAAAGAATAACTTCCACAATATTAATTCGATTTCAACGAAACGAAAAGCAATATTCTTGAAATTAAATCTATTTTCATAATAAAAGATAAAATTAAAAAATTAAAATTTTTAAATTTTAAATTTAAAAGTCAAAGTTTGACCATTTTGACCAAAATCCAGTTTTTTGGAAATATTCCGTTTATTCAGGTTTTGGAATTATAATTCACATAGAAAACAAAATTTATATTTAAAATAAAAAAATTATTCAATTTTTTTTTAAAAAATAAAGTTTTTAAATCAGGAATTTCAGTTAAAATAAATAAAATATAAAATTAAAATAATCACAAAATACATGGTTGTTACACTTAAACACATAAAACTAAATTTATATACTTTATAAAACAGTTTATACTTTCGAAATTACTTATCTCAAAAATTAAACCTCGATTTCAAAGTGTTCGGACATTCAAAATAGTTGGAGAAATCAAATTTCAAATCCAAGAGTTGGAAATCAGCAACCAATCAATAAATCAATTTCAATAAATAGGGTTAAATCCGAAACTCGAGGATTGAACACTGGGCTCACTTCAAATCGTTTCAAATATATATACATATATCTTTCGAATATCAAATCGTACTTTAAAATTTGAAATCAAAATTGGTTTCACAAAATCAATCGCATAGTAAAGCTACTTAAGTGGCATCTCCCTCACTCTGAAACTTGATAATCAATGTCGATGATGCATGCACTCATCATAGAAATTATTCTCCAACGATCTAAGTGAGTTATGGACTTCTATTTTCTTGAAAACTTCTTTGAATTTTTTTTCGAAATCATTGGAACTCATTTGAAGTCATTTGAAACATTTCTTATTCAGAAAATACTTTTAAATTGTATTATTATATATTTACAAAATCTTAAAACCAATGTCAAAACACCGAAATTCAACTCCTCGAGTTTCCAATTTAAATCCTTCAGCTATAAATCATTTTTAGATAAATCAAATTTCTTATATAATTTTCAAAATTTCAAATCCTTTCGAAACATCAAATCCTCATTTTTAAAAGGTATATAATCCATATCGAAAACATTTTCTCTTTTATATATAGAATATAATCATACGTATCAAAATAATAATTTCGGTATATAAAACTATTTCAAAAATACAAACAAACCCGATTTTTCATAGGACGATTCAAGTATGGATTTCAAAACAAAGATAGAGATTCAAATTAGAGGAACTCCAATCGAATAGAATTTTGATTCGAAGATAGGCTTAAACGAAGATGGGATAATTATATTACAAAATAGAAGGTGGATATACTTATACAAATCGTGGGCGACCTAGACTGGGTCAACCGTGACTTCAGGAATATGATCGATTCGGAATTCTAAGGCAAATCGACATACGATCGCTAGAGATAGAATTCGGCATAACAAGAGATAACGGCATCTAAACCGAGGGTATAGAAATCTCCAATGAATCAATGCCAATTGTAAAGGAGTTTCACCCCTTTACAAATCATTCAAAGATTGGCGGAATCACCAATTTTTATAGGGATCATTCGAAGTGGAGTTATGGGATGCTCCAAAATCAACAGAATACAAATAGGGGAGACAAGAATGGATTTCAGAATAAGTAGGAGCGTTCCAAAATTCAATGGAAACCGAATCAAAGAGGAAGAGATTGAACCATGAAAGAAAGTAATTCTGTAATTAAATCTACTACATATGCTAAGTTTTGCCTAAAACCAAAGTTTTGATACCAACTGGAACGACCCGGTATTTTCAACCATTCGCATCCGCACATGACGGACTTGAATTGCTAAAAATATCAGATTGTTAATTTAAATTTGGCAAAACTCAGCATATACAGTAAATAAATCAATCACAGACATAGAGTAATATAATAATAATGCAACAAAATAGGTAAATAGTAGTTCATGAAGCTACTATATAAACATTAGAGTTAGAAATAAAATACAGCAGAATATCTCAAATACACTGAAGTCTCGAATACAAATAGGTGACATCACTGAACGAATCATCTGGAAAAGCTGAAAGTTGAATCGATAGTTGGATCTCCAAGCGAAGCTCCAAACTCCAAAGGTAAGTCTCAAATGCAGAATCACTCAGTCTAACCCGAGCGTAAAGCAAAACACAAAACACTCGAGTCGGGATTAACATTCTTATATCAATAAATCCAACTCAAGTGAAATATCAACTGAAATACAATTAACTTAAAGGATGTTTGGGATAACCATCCTCTAAGGATCCGTGTAACCAAACGTCGTTATAACACCATGGTCATTTCAAAATAATTTATACTTCAAAACCAAAATATCATTTCCATTTCAATTTTATATATTTCCAAATTAGCGCTTTCAAAACTAAATTGATAATTTCATGTATATCTTATTTAACTTCATTATTTTTTTGTTTTAGAATATTCACTCAATAAATCCATTATCATTTAAATAACCCTAAATTACATTAACTAAATATTTCCTTCGATTTATTTAAAACTTGAAATATCTATTTAATCACTTTAAATCAAAATCAAGTTATAAAATCTATCTTTAAATTTCAAATTCAATAATTTCACATCGATTTAATTAAATAAAATTCTTAATTAAATACAATTTCAAATGCTTTCAATTCCCAACCTCAACTTATAAACTCAATATTTAATATTAAAATTTTAAATAATACTTAAACATATGATATATAAATTAAATCAACTTTAATTAAATGAAAGCTTATTATTAAATCTGTTTTATATTAGGACTTGTTAATATATAAAATATTTCAATATTAAATAAACCATATATATTTCATTTCAAAACCATAGAAATCATTTTCAAAATATTTATATATAGACCAACGGTGTCTGCATAAAATTTTCTATCATATGGTCAAGTGATACATATATTTATCATTTCAATCCGTAGTTTAAATATATACGGGTATATATCATTTCAACTCGCAATCCCAAATTCAATGAAAATCGCTTGGGTCTATCATTTCAACCCATAATGGTTTTCTCCGATTCTACTGATCGTTCGGGTATGTATCATTTCAACCCATAGTGAATTCTATACCAACAGGGAACTTGCCGAGTGATAACAAATATATTAATATAACAACATGCAAATATCATCAGCATATATAACGGATAATGGTTGAACTGATACGGATAATAGTATATATAACAATTTAAATAACTACAACAACATATTTCAATTGTCGTTTTAATTGAAATCAAATTTAATAAATACAAGAACATTTATCGTGAGTGATTGCTCACCTTTCGAGGCTAAAGGATTTTGATAATGAAATGAGCTAAGAATCCAAGCACGAATTTCAAAGAAAAGCACGATGGACACAAAATCAATGATTAAAGCAAAGCTGAGCTGGTAAATATGAATCGATGGAAATTAATAAAGTCAACTTGATATAAATTGAAACAAAATATATATTATATGACATTTCCTTCGAAAAATCAATATTAAATTTATATAAAATAATATATTTCCTCAAATCATTACATGTGCATACTAGACTTTGAAACAAGACTCTCCTATTATCTTTGTAAATCAACCACATAAATAAAACACTTAAAAATCAATATTTTATGAACATATATATTACCCTTTCAAACTTATATATATTATATTAGAAATCAAAAAAAGTCAATACAAAATTACTTTATATACGTTTGAAATCAACAATCAAGTAATATAAAAATACTAATAACATACACTGCTATATATATTAGAACTGATATAACTTATATTCAACTATAAATACAGATGCAATAAATGTAAACTAGTATATGTATAGCCAACATATCTTCATATATTGGAACAAATCTTTATATCAATATATATATATATATTTAAAATCTAACTACATAATTTCAAGTATCTGTAAAATAAAATATAATATAATATATATTACAACCAATATATATATACATTGCGTACTCTAACATATATAAAATTTTATATAAACTATCATATATAAGACCGGCACAAATATCTTATATTAACATGTTCTGTACATAAATTCTCATATATAAAACTATGAGATAAAACGAGGAAGACAAAGTAATACTTAGATTTAAAAGTATAAGCGGTTGCCAAGCTATGCATAAATGAAATAACACGGTAATACAGAACATGTCAAACCAAAATATATATTAACTAATATATATATGTAACATGTAACTTTATATAAAAATCATATATGCACTTATAGAATATGTATATATACGCGGCAGGTAATAAACAAACTTAGATACATATATTTTCCAAATATCAATGTTTTATAATACATATATATATAAATCAAACTTATTATAATACTTAAATAGTATTATAATTTAATTTTCATTGCATCCTTTTTGTGTTCAAGTTTTTTAAAAAACTGCCGTGATGTTCTTCAGCTCCTTTTGAATTTTAATGGTGTCGTCCTCTTCTTCTCTTTCACCTTTTTCCCTTGACTCTGCTTCTTTCCCTCCTCTTTCATCTTCTTTTTCATCTTTATCATCTTCTTCATCATCTTTAACATCTTCTTTCATTCCATCGTTATCTTCTTCTAATGTTCTTTCTGTTTCTTCGTCACTTCCTTTTTCTTCCGAATCTTTTCGACTTGGAACTATGCTCCTGGTATCAAGAATGTTTCATCTTCCGCGAATGCTAATTGGTCTTCCCTTTTCAAGTCTCTTCCTCGTAATGCTGGGTCTTGCAAGCCGATTCAATTTGATATACCTAGGGATAAATCTCATATTCTTTTACCAGATCTAGTCAAAGAGGAAGGTGTAAAGTACTGGAATAATCACCTAGTTGGTTTCTTCTTGGATGGTACTCTTTCTTTTTTAACTGTTGTTAATTTCTTGAATAGGTATTGGAAGATCAAGGGTGAGATTGATTTCAAATCAGACGAGTTTAACTTCTATTTTAATTTTTCTAATCAGGAAGATAAAGATCAAATTCTTAATTCTGATCCTATTTTTATAAGAGGTAGAATGTTCATAATTACCAAATGGGATCCATCTATTGGTATTTCTCAAGCTCAGATTGAAAGAGTTCCTTTGTGGATTCATTTTCATAGAATTCCTCTTTTATTATGGATGCTTGTAGGGATTAATTGGTTAGCTTGTCATGTTGGTAGGTTAATCTGTTTTGATAATAGTACTGAGAAGCTACAAAGATTCAAATATGCCAAGGCTTTAGTTGAGATTTCACCTGAATTTGAACTGCCGGAATCTATTGCAATACCTGATTTGGGTGAAAACTATCCAGAGGTAAAATTGTCATATGATTGGCGACCAAAAATTTGTACAAATTGTAAAATTTTTAGTCATGATACTGTTAAGTGTGAATTAGTTAACAAGATCAAGGAGAATGATGCACAGAAGATTGTTAATCATAGTGAGAATGCTGATAGGAATCAAGAGGACTGTGGATTTAACAATAGCAACATTATTGATCGGAATTGGAAAAATGTAGACAGGAGGAAAAAGGCAGTATGGAAGAAAAAAATGATAATGGACAAAGGAAAACAACAATTGAGTGTTGATACTATGATAAGTAAGGAAGTTGGAAAAGGAAAAGGTAGTGAAGGTAGTACTATTAACTCTTCATCTCTGTCTACGGTTACCTTAAATCCATTTTCAGTTTTATCAGATCCTTCTCTGTTTTTACTAAAGAATCAGAAACTACATTGTCATCTTCATCTTTATCTTTTGATACTTTATCCACTTCCTCAATTGACAATGCAGCTAAGGTTTCCTTTTCATCTGCTTCTTCTAGTTCTTCCTCATGCAGTTCACAATTTAACTTTCAATCTCCTTCTTCTAGCTCACCTTATCTCCGTTTATCTCCACCTGATCACATCATCCTTCCACCTCCTTCTAAATCAGATGAAAGTATAAGTAATGCTAATATTCCTGGTGATTTGAATAATGGAAAAGATTATAGAGTTCAGGAAGTACTTCCTTTATCTTCAACAAAAATTAATTCTCATTCTAGACATACAAGGAAAAATCCATCCCCTTTACTTCCCCCTCTCCCATTGAAATGAATAATATTGCTTTTTGGAATATTAGGGGTGCTAACTTGCCTTCTAATCAAGTTGAAATTGGAAATCTTATCAAAGACAATGATATTCACTTGATGTGTGTTTCTGAAACAAAGTTAAATATACAGTCTACTCTTAAGGCTGTTAACTTGATATCTCCTACTTGGTTATTTGATCACAATTTTGATGAATCAAAATATGGTAGACTGTTAACTTTATGGAATCCATCACTTTTAAACTCTCCAAGATTATTGCCATTGATCAATTCATCCACTATAGCTCTGTTCATTTACCATCAAATTTGAATTTTCTTTTTACTTCAGTTTATGCTCAAAACTCTTTATCATCGAGACAGTCTTTTTTGGATCAACTTCCCACTCTAAATCCATCTTCTCATCCTTGGTTGATAGGTGGTGATTTTAACTGTATGCTTGCTAGTGATCAAAAATATGGTGGTTGTCCCTTGTCTCTAAAGGATATTGCTCCTTTTAATAGTGCTATAAGTCAAGCTAATTTGATTCCAGTTAGATCTTTTGGTCCAATCTTCACCTGGTCAAATAGTAGCAGGAGTGGAAATACAACCTTTTGTAAATTGGATCATATCTTTGTAAACAATCCTTTTCTTCATATCTGGCCCAAACCATTTTATGATGCACTTCAGCCTTCCTTATCCGATCATTGCCCATTAATTTTTCATTGGGGAGTTGATGATAATCGTGGTGGTAATTTTTCTTTTAAATTTTTTAATTTTTGGACAAAGCATGTAAATTATCCTATTATTCTTAAACAGGTTTGGAATATGCAATTTGGAAGGAATCCTTTAGCTAATGTCTTACTCAAGATGAAGGCTCTCAAATTTCAATTAAGGATCTGGTCTGCAGCTAATTTTGGAAAGGACTCAAAGCTATCTACTCACATTAGGAATGAGCTTTTTAAGGTACAGGAAGAATTAAGTGCTAAACCACATGATGTTAGTTTACAACATGCTGAATTGGAAATAAAAAAGTATCTTGAACAAGTTATTGATAGGGAACTGTTATCACTTAAACAGAAAGCTCACTTGAGAATTGAGAAGGAAGCTGATAGAAACACAAAGTACTTTCATAATCTTCTAAAAGTTAAGAGAGCCAGAGAATCTATACTTCAGATTAAAGATATGAATGGTAATGTGGTTAAATCCTCTGATGGTATTAATGATGCTTTTGTTCAATATTTTTCATCCATATTAGCTCCTTCTAATTCTTTTGTTCCCAATATTAAACCTCTCTTTGATATTAATCTTTCTATCTTAACTTCTTCTCAGTCTGCTTCTCTTATTAATGCCATAAATCATGAGGAAATTAGATCTGCTGTGTTTAGTTTGGATCCTCATAGTTGTGGAGGACCAGATGGATTCAATGCTTTTTTTATACAACAAATTTGGAATATTATTGGTGTTGATATTGTCAAAGCCATTCAATTCATTTTTCTCAAAAATTACCTTCATGTTAGTCTTTCTGCCACTGCAATTGCCTTAATCCCTAAGATTGATAACCCCACTTCTGTTGCTGATTTTAGGCCAATATCTTGTTGTAACATCATTTCAAAAGTATTGGCTAATAGATTGCAGACAGTTCTACCATTCACTATTTCCAATAATCAGGCTGCTTATATTAGGGGAAGATCCATTAGTGATAACATCCTCTTAACTCATGAACTATTGTTAGGGTATGAAAGGAAAAATATTTCTCCTAGATGCATGATAAAGTTGGATATAAAGAAAGCATTTGATTCTACTGCATGGAGTTCTATTTTAGCTATTATGTCTAGGATGAACTTTCCAAAACCTTTTCTAGCTTGGATTTTTACATGTATTTCATCACCTATGTACTCAATCTCGAGAGAGGGTGGTTTGCATGGTTATTTCAATGGTGCACAAGGGGTTAGGCAGGGTGATCCTATATCATCATACTTGTTCATTATTGTTATGGAATTGCTCAATTCTATTTTAATGGATCTTGTTGTGAAGAAGACTTTTGACTTACATCCTAAATGTAAACATCCCCAAATTACTCATCTTCTTTTTGCTGATGATCTCATAATTTTCACAAAGCCAACTCATAGTAATATTCAGAGTATTTTGTCTTCTCTTCAGTTATTTTATTCCATTACTGGACTTCAAATAAATCTTTCAAAATCTAATATTCTTGTTGGTGGTTTGTCTCTTTCAAAGAAGAATGATATTATTAATTGCTTTGGACTTTGGGAATTGCCTAAAAATTCTTATTATCTGGGTTTACCAGTTTTAAGCCCTAGAATTTCAAACCAAAATTGTTTGCCTCTTTTTGAAAAAATTATTGAAAGGTTGCGGTTATGGCCTTGTAATATAATTTCACGAGCTGGAAGGTTCACTATTATTCAATCTATTGCTGTGGCTATGACTACATATTGGACAAGACATTACATCCTTCCTATCAAGTTGATTAACATGGTTTCAAGTGCTCTTAATAAATTTCTCTGGCATGGTGATCCTTTCTCGAGGAAGATTATACCCATATCTTTTTTCACACTGTTTGAACCTAAAAAGTATGGTGGTCTTGGTATCACTAATATTTTTCTGTGGAATAAGGCAGCTATCTCTGTTTACTTTAATAAAAAATTTACATCTGATAAAAACTTATGGTCTCAATGGGTGAATCAGAATCTTATTGGTAAAAGGAACTTCTGGAATATGAAAATACCACAAAATTGTAGTTGGAGTTGGAGATGTATACTCAAGCTCAGGGAAACTTTCCTACCTTATATACAATGTAATTATGTAGTGATTAAAGGTCTATCTTTTTGGCATTCTCCATGGGCTAAACATGGTTTGATTTTAAGTTCTCTAGTGGATTATAATCTAAGAAGAAATTCTGGAATCTCAGAGGATACTATAGTTGAGGAATTTATTCATGATGGTACTTTTGTATTACCATATTCCAGCTCCTTTCAGTTAAGAAAATTGTGGAATATCATCACCAGTTATCAATTTACTACTTGTGACAATGCTTTAATTTGGTCAGGTAAGCATAAAAGTCATTCTATCAAACTTGTATATCAGTATCTTTGTAAGTGTGATACGGTCTTCCCATGGCATACAAGAATTTGGAATACTGGTTGTTCAGCTAAACAGAATCTGATGTTGTGGAAGGTAATGGCTAATGCTTTGAATACTAAGGACAGGCTTTGTAGAATGGGTATTATCTCTGAAGATTTATGTGTTCTCTGTAATTCAGAATCTGAAACTAATACCCATTTATTTTTTCAATGTCCTTTTGTTTATCAAATATGGTATAGGCTGTTATCTAATGGTGGTTTTTATAAGCCTTCTACTGTTAGTTCTATTGAATGGTTCGATGTATTCAAAGCAACTAGATGGAAGACACGTTCAACTAGGCTTTTTCTTAAGCTTTTAAAGAATTTGATTCATACTGTGTGGAATGAAAGGAATAACAGGATATTTGGAATTGGAAGAAAGAACATGTCTCAGATTTATTCTATGATTCATTGCAGCATTTGAGGGATGTTAGAATTGACAATATTTGAAGACTGATTGCTATTGGGACTGTTTCCATTCAGCTTTAATATTTTGCAGTATACATTGATTCTCAGGTGCATTTTGGGTCTTGTTTACTGCTGCATGCAATGATTTATGTTTCTGGTCCAGTTCATTTGTTTTTGTTCATAGTTGTTGTTTCTATGTTTGTATATTGGTTATACTTTAGTCAATGTGTTGTCATGAGCTTGGAGTAGTGTGAGTTGTAATAGTTTGTAACTGAACATTAGTTAATAAAAATGAGCCTTTGCTCTTGCTTTTTCAAAAAAAAAAAATAGTATTTGCAAATTTAAAATATATATATAAATGGAACACATATATACAACTGTGGTAAACTTATGCACAAACAAATATATATATATATATATATATATATATATATATATATATATAGGTATGGTACGTATAGTAACACCTTTAATATATTGTTTAACTAATATATACTAATGTGTATAACAGCAGAGTGCCAAAACCAGGAAACAAAGAGCCTACCTATATATATATATATAAATGTAACTTACATTACAAATAAACAAAATATATAAATACTATATTCAACTTTATGTATCTTCATATATTATAAACACTGATATATATACTGATATATACAAACATTATACAAGTATTTATTGTATAAATATGCATATAAAACTCAAAATATATTCATATATATATATATATACATATATATAATATAAACAACGCAAATAACAATGCTTACTGTTTAGTCATTATCATAGAATAGGGGAGGTACGCAAGGGGTTCGAGATGGGTGAGTTGTGCTCGGTAGGTGGCAGACTCAAGCGTGGCTAAGGTGCGTAGGGCTCTGGTTGGAAGAAGGAGTGGTGAGGTGGGTTCTAAATGAGGGGAGGTTGCACGGTGGATCTGGGAGGGAGGAGTGGTCGGGAACGCTAGGCCCGGACTCGGGTCGTCAAGGCAATCTCAGCGTATAGGTCAGGTGGGTGGAGGAATTTGATGTCGACGATGGTGGTGTGATTGCTTTAGGCGAAGGAGTTGATGAGATGGTCGACACTTGGATAAATTTTGTGGTGGTTCGGCTAGGCAATGGTAGTGGAGGCTGGTCGTGTTGAGCCTGCTTCTGCTAGAAGGGTTGAGGGCTTCGGCCAAAACATATGTAGCAGTTTCCCTTTTCTTTCCAAAGGCCGACCAATGAAGATGGACTTTGGGAGGAAGAGAGCAGGGGAGGGGAAGAGCAAATGAAAACAAATGAAGAGCTGCAAGTATATTTAAAATAGAAAAAACGAACGGCGATAAAACGTACTGAAAAAAATATATGAAGTAGTGGGAAGGCTACAAGCACAAAGATGAATAAGCTAAAAGTTGGATTCAAAAAAATTGAACTATCAACATAAATGCATTATGTACGTTACATATATTTTGGGACAGAATGACAAATAATAAATTTGAAGTGACGCAAAAAAAATAACAGTTGGCCATTGAATCAGCAACAGTTATTAAAGCAATTAATATTTGATTGATTGGATAGCACGTTTCAAATTTGAAAAGGCACGGGAAGTAACGGTTGAAATTTGTGGTACCGATACGACAAACAGTTTATTATATCCACCGCGTACCGGACCTCAAAATATAGAAATAAATATACCGCTGAGATCAGCACGACGAGACGATCAAAATGGTATACAGATATCAGCGGTACGATCAACCTATCAAAAGTCGATAATCGGTACCGATGTATGTTGCTGTTCCGTACGGAAAAATCCAAACGGAGCTAGAAACGTCCGGATTTCGCGAAACTAATTTCGCAGTCTGATTCAGAGTGTTCTAAACAAAATTTTTCATGTTGACATATTTAGATTATGGAATACTTTTAAATTCAACCGTTATTAACTGATTTAAACTAAAATAGAATTACACAATAAAATAAACTTCCACGCTATCTGATGAAACTTTAGCAGTTGCTATGTTTAATTAGACGTATTCGAAATATTAAATTTATATTTCCAAATACAAGTATTTAAAATTTCACAAAATTTCAGTTAAATATATTATCAAAACAAATAAAAATTATTAAAAATTTTATGGTCGTTACAACTGATTTAATAAAAGAGTGAAATCAAGATAAATTAATTAATTGGAATTTTAAATTATAATTAATGTGTAAAATTGACAAAAATCCAATATAATTGAAATATAATAGTTAATACAAATAAAAGATAGAAATTGTAGCATATTTGTGAAATAAGATATCAACAAATGGTAATCATGTTATTAGAGTAATAATTGATTGAATAAAAAGAATGAAAATCGAACTTAATCAATTTATTAGAATTAAATTTTAATTAATTGGATTAATTGCAGTGGAAATTGAACACTATATTTTGGAAATTAATTAACACTGAAATTTTAGGTAACCTTGTTTTAATTTATTGAAATGTCTATGAAATCAAAGATGATAAAAATGGTTAGTTAATTAAATTTGAATTGAGTGATTTAATTAATTTAAATTAATTTATTTAATTAATGTAAAAATATCCATTTTGTCTATTTCTCGGATATCGACGAAACCAGTTTCATCGGATCCGTAACAGTGAATTATTATAGGATTTCAAGTGTCGTAGTGATCGAACTTGTCGTTTGATTGTACGAACTTGAAACACGTAGAAATTAATTTGAGGAATTTAATTAAAATAATTTGATTTTTAAATGCTATCTTCCGAATAGAATCGAACCAAGCCTCGAGACTAGTTCCATTGTGTTCAGAATATGGGTAAAATATTTAAAACGCCAGGCGCACGCCTCATTGGAGTTCGAACTGTTTTGGATCTCACTCTATAAATAAGCACTCGAAACAAGGAAAAATAGTATTAAAATATTTCTAGAAACCCTAATTTTCTTTGGCCGCCGTTTTCAATACTTCAATGGCCGAAAATTCCTTTGCTTTCCTCCTTGATTCCTCCTTATCCGTTCAGCGAAATAAAAATCTTCCAAAGGGAAAGTTGTAGATCACGACATGCTCTTCGCATCCAATGGTTGATTCGTGCCGAAATATATCATATTTCCCAAAACCTAACTTTGAAGTGGGCGTGTTTTTTAGGTTTTCACGGCGTATGGCTGTGTCGGAGGGGACGTGCCTGCAAACGGAGGTAGAGTCAGCTTTGGTGATCGTCGTGACGGGTTTTGATTGACCTCTGCTCGCTTTTGATGACGTGCGTGTAGATGTGATCGTGCGCGTATGTTGGGTTCTCGGTGCGTGATGATGAACGAAGAGGAGTGGTAGCGTTATATTTTTTATCTAAGTCTTGTAAATTCAATTTTAATTATATGAATGTTTAAAAATCCATATCTTTTACGTATGAGGTCGGATTTACGCGCGATTTATTTTGCTGAGATCATATTGAAATTCCGGATATTTTGACGTTGGTTTGGATGAATTCAGAGATAGTTTGGATTATAGGCCTAAATTGGATTTTAATTCGATTTAAATCGAAGGTGAGTGATTTGACCCATTCACAACTTCTAAATTTTTTTTAGTTAGTTAAATTAAATTTATGATGTGATTAGGAATTTATTTATGGCTGTTTGATATTTTTAAATTGCTAGTCCTGTTAATTTGTATTATTTTGAATAAAATTATTATTTAATTTATTTTTGAATTTAAATTTTCCAGTTAATTACATGTAAATAATAATCTGTTAATTGTTGATATTTATTGGTTGCATTGTATGATGATTATGATGGATGTTGGATGATTGGATGTTATGTTTGATTTATATATTTTATCACTCAGCAAGTTCCGTTAGATATTGTCAAGAAAATCACTATGGGTTGAAATGATATATACCCGAACAATATATAGATTAGGGAAAAATCGTTATGGGTTGAAATGATAGACTCGAGCGATTATATGGATTTTACATTAACTCGGGATTGCAGATTGAAATGATATATATCCGTAAATATAAAATAATTGTGAGTTGAAATGATAAATATCCATATCACTTGACCAAAGGGTAGAGAATTGTATACGGACACCGAGTTGGTTAAATTAAATTATTTTAAAACCCTTAATTTTTTAATTGAATTGAGTGATATTTTGAAATAAGAATTTGATTTATATAAATTGAATTATTATTGAAATTCGAGTTTATGCTAAAATTTGAATTGTTTAAAGGAATAAAAATTGAAATCTTAAAGCTGATTTTGAAGTATAATGGAAAATTATCGAAATTGAGTTATTAAAATTGTTTGAAATATAGCTTTGAAATATATTAAAATTGGAGTAATTTAAATTGATATTTTAAAACATGGATTGGATGCAATATTGAATTAAATATTTTATTGAGAATTTGAATTGGAAAATTTGAAATTGGGCAGTGGAAATTGAAATGTTCCTAATGAGTTGGAATGAAATAAATAGTTTAAATCGATATAAACTTCAAATTTAGGTTTTAATATAAACTGTTTTAAAAATATATTATTTTTAAAATTCTAAATTTTAAGATTTTCAAATTTTCAAACTATTATAACCTATACTAACTATATTAAACCATTTTAACCTATTTTAAACCATTTAATTTATTTTAAAACCTAATTTACTCATTTAACTTATTTTAAATCCAATTAATCTATTTTAAAGCTATTTAATATATTTTAATTATATTTAATCTATTTAACTATCTTAAATCAACTTAAAAGTATTTTTAACCTATAATTAAACTATTTTTGAGTATTTTAACTATTTATAACTATTTAAACTATTCTCTAAATTTCCAGACTAAGTGAAGTGGAAGTGTATATATTCAAATTCATTGGTTTAAAAGCAAATACTGTTAAATGATGTTACACCCTAAGTTGGGATTTAAATATTATAATTTATTGAATATGATGACTTTGAAGTAAGATTTAACCTATTTGGAAATAAGATTTTTGAAAGAAATTGTGATTACGAAAACGATATGATTTCAAACGTGATAAGAATTTGAAGGTGATATAAATTTCGAAAGTGATATGGTTTTGAGAATATGATATTTTGATAAATTGCGATTTGACTCTTGAAATGTAAAAGAACCATCCGGTGTGAAATAAGCATTTGGTTGTTAAAGAGACCAGGATCAGATATTGTCATACTCTCTGCCAATATCGAAAACCACTTTAACAACTATGCACATGGTGGAGATTCCAGAGATGAAGTAGCATGGTTTGGCGAAAAATTTCTGTAAAGGTATGACATGACCTTGACTCTCGGGAGTCAGCTTAGATGTGATTAAAACAGGAGCCATGTCGGGCCAAGTAAGGTCGTACCTTCGATCGGGTACATTTCTTCGATGCCATTCTATTACTTTATGATTGATTTGGTGGCCACCCTTGATTTTGATTTGGGAGTGTGTCCGAGGTGGGCGGTGGTATCTATTATGCGTTACCACCAGTCCAGATCCGCAATTGTATATCTACCCTGTCATTGCCTCGAGTGCCGTATTCACATGCACTAGAGCGCCTTCTGCGAGTTTGTTTTGTACCATACCTATGAAGTGCCCTCTGTGTAAATCTCTAGTTTACGGAGGAGCTTACGGTACTGTATAGACTGTGGGAATATATAAAATGTTTCAAGGGGGATATGAGTAATGCCTTAACACTATTTTAATACTTTTACTTTATTGTAGACATATTATAATAGCGTATTGTACTACATAGTAGATAGTTTAACGGATCCTTAGAAGATGTGAATATCGAACATCTCTAAAGTTATTGCACCCACGTTAGACACTGGATAGGAGATGTCAAACCCTGCAAATATCTCTGACGCCGTCACATTCATATTTATCGTTGATTTAACTTACATAAGATCTTTTAGTTCCGACTCGAGTGTTTTGCCTTTTCAATTCGCTCGGGTCAGCCTGAGCATTTTAGGGTGGAAGACCTTAATTCTGAAGGACGAAGATGAAGATTTGTACTATTATTATTACAATTTTTCCATTGCATCATGTTGTTCCGCTGTATTTATTCATGTATTCATGTTTATGTAACTCTGATGTTTATGTTGTATAGAATAATCAAATGTATTATAAAACATCTTCATGAGCTGTTATTTGATTATTATATTTTGTCACTCCGCTGCGAGATTCTGTATTTGTTTTATTTCTTTCTCTTTTTCTTATTTACGCCATAACAATCTGCCCTTAGAATGGTTTGAGTTTGGCATCTATGTCTGCTTAAAACGTCCAAAAAGGCAGGTCGTTATACTGTGGAATAGAAGCGCCATAGCCTGGGTCTAGAGAGATCCACTGCACTCAAAGAAGAGGAGGATAAGCTGAAGGATAATGGATTCATCAACGATGCCGAATACCTGGAATGGGTATCAAATCCTGCCTTGGAGAAAAGTCAACTGAGAAGTGGAGGACATGCGTTGACTATTCTGATCTGATTAATGCATTCCCGAAGGACAACTTCCCACTCCTAAGGATTGACCAGTTGGTGGACACAATAACCAGACACAAACTGCTTTCATTCATGGACGCGTACTTTGGATACAATCAGATTCCAATGCATGTACTGGACTAGTAGCACAACGAAACTGGGTCGCCCGTTGTTATATTGCCAAGGTCAGAATTCAGACCTTTGAAGTTGGCGATCTAGTTCTTAAATGGATCTTCCCAGGCCCTAGAAACCTGGGCCCAACATGAGGAGGCCCGTATGCAATAAAACAAAAGCTTAGAGATGGCACTTTCAAGCTAGCAACAGTTGATGGGATCTCACTCTGGAGGGCATGGAATAGCGAGCACTTATGATGCTATTTCACTTAGAAATAAATTTTACATAATTGGATAAACCCTTGTAATAAGACAAAACCTATCATTTCCCGACCTTCATAAATGAAATGGCTTTCTAGATCTATGTATCTGTCTTTACATAGCTTAAGAGTAGTGAAATAAGACCAACTTGAATAAATTTGCATGTGTATAATGCAGGTATGCAAGTACCTAAAGTTACGTGCCAACCAAACTTCTATGGTTCTGATAGGATCCTCGGATTTTAACCATTCTTTGGCGCCTAGAGATGAATGCCAACTAACTCATGTCATTGATTCGGGGTAGAAGTCTAAAAAAAATAGGAAATGATTTGATCATCCGACGACTAACACTTGTCTGTAGGGTTAGGATTCTAAACCAAATAAGATATGATTTGATCATCCGACGACTAACACTTGTCCTTGATGTGGAGGCAAGAGTATAAAACAAATACGATGTGATTTGACTGTCCACCGACTAACTCTTGTGTTCGATGTGGGGCAGGAGTAAAAGCTAAATTGGACATGATTTGACCATCTGTCAGCTAACTTTTGTAAGAAATGCGGATTAAGGATCTTAAGGCTAGGATAAACACTAGAGGGGGGTGAATAGTATTTTAGAGAATTGTTGAATCTTTTTGAGTTTTTGTTAATTTGAACACAAATGTATGCAATATTCAGACACAGATATGATCACAGAATCAAACACAGATGCAAATATAAAGTAAAAGCAGTAAAGGAAAGAACATACCGGATTTTATACTGGTTCGGAATTACCCTACATCCAGTCCCGCACACAAGTACAGGTTTCCTTTCAAAAACAATCTTTACAATTACACCCTCGATTTCAAGGCAACGAGTTACACCCTTCAGATTCACAATCCTCTGGATAGAGATACTTGATTTCCCGGGCAAAAAGTTTACCCAATTTATTTCCAAGGCTACAATCACACCTTATCTCGCTTGATTGATTTCCAAGGCCACAATCACACCTTTTCTCGCTAAGTTGATTACAAAAAGCCTATAACTCTGAATAGCACTGAGGATCTCATTGAGATAGTGATAGAAAATCAAACCAGAGATAATCTAGTTAGATTCAATGTTGATTTTAGCAGAGTAATGGTAAGAATATGTATATAGAAATGTGGAAGAAGAAGAGGAGTGAAAAACCAGGAAATCTGTTATATAAATTCGTTGAAAACATCCCCTATTTATAGAAGAACAACAGCCATGTCTATTCGTGAAGAGATATGACGAATAGACGCTTCTTTTGAAATTTAAATTTTGAAACCAAATGACACTATGTCGACATGGGTTCCTTGGGTATGCCGACATGCCAAAGGAAATTTTGCTTATACATTTTTCTTTGAAAATAACTTCTATCTTATATTAAAACTATTTTAAACTTTATAAATATACCTGTCTATAGTTAAAATACATAAGTAAATATATAGAATAATATATACAAAATTTTACTATAACTTTATGTTTAAATCTAAGTGTAAATTTTTAAAAATATATTATTATTTAAAGATAGTTAAAACTACGGATAATTTTAAAATTAAAGATTATTTTGAGGCTAAAAGTATTTGAAATCAAGATAGATGTTTTTGATGTTTTTAAAAGGAAGGTTTTGAAAACATTTTGAAAACAAGATATAATTTTGTAAAAATCATTTTGAATAAAAATTAGCGGATACAAAACAATGTTCCACTATATTTTTTGTAGGTTCCATCATACTTAGGGTTCCATCCCTTTAACGGCTCGAAGTGGATTTCATTCCACGAATAAATTGGATTTTAAGATGTCAGTGCTTTTGTAGGAGTTTTAATAAAATTTCTAACTAGAAGATAATTACTTGAACTCTTGATAATCTTGATACTCATGGGTCTTCAATCTCGATACCTTGAATCTCTATACTGTACAGTCTTCATTCTTGGTACATTCATGGTTAAATCATGCATATACATATATATCTAAACTTATACTGTTAGTATTTATATTTTATAATCTATTCTAAGCATGTTGTCATCAAAACCATCATCTCAAGGACTAACAATCTCCCTCTTTTTGATGATGAAAACCTTTTTTATAAAATATTACTTCTATCCTAATAACTCTCCCTTAATCTATGCCTAACTATCCTATTTTATATTTCTCCCCCTTTGTCATCAATAAAAAAACTAACTCTAAATATATAACTCCAAACTATATAACTCCCCCTAAATCTAATACTCTATGACATGTGATTATAATGATGGTGTTATCATAAATAATCATCACTTAGATCTAAAACAAAACTTAGCCCTAAACTACTAACTATCCTAACTATCCATATAATAACATATATAAGAACACAAATTATTAATTAATTATATAGTTATATTTACATTTCGTGGGAAATGTAAGAAAGAACATACAAAAATAGGGAAAAAGAGAAAAGAAACTAATGAATGTCTTTGAAAATGGAAGATCTATGAACCAAACAATTTGGATAGTGGAAACAGAAATTTCCACGTTGTTCGACAAGATTTCCATCTTTTTCAAAGCACACTTCACCAACGCAAATGACTTTGTCGTCATCTTCCGCGTTCTCTTCTTCCATGGGGGCTTCTTCTTCTTCTTCGCTGGCCTCTCGTACTTGATCTTGTAGCGACCCGACTTCCTAACACCAGAAAGTTGCATCGCTAATGAAGAAAGAAAGGGATAGAAGAAGAAAAGAAAGAGAAAGAAGAACACAACAACATCAGAGAACTCACAGCGGAACGAATGAAATATAAGTTATCACATAAAATATTACATAGTATCATATTACATCAGAGTACACAACTTATACAACAGATATTAGACAGTTATAAACATCTTTCTAACTATAGAACTCAAGACACAAGATACAGATACCAAACAAACACAGCGGAACCATAATATATCTACACGTGGAAGCCTCCTGCTCCATATCTCCTCCAGAATTCGTCAAGCTAACCTGAATCACTTGACTACTCATACATATATGAGTACCCAAGAGTTTAATAAAATAGAAAATAATCACTCGGGTCAGACAGGGGTCTGGTGTGAGTAAATGAGTTAAAATTGCTTAACTTTAGAAAAACCTTTGAAAAGAAAAGGTATCACGAAAGACTTCCCACACATAAACATGGAAAAGTTTTTACCTTACGCTAACCAAAACATTTGATAGGAAATCCAGTGATATTATAATAGTGTCTAGGGTTTTCAAGTAAATATGAAATAGCTGAAATTGTTACATTATTAAATTCCAGCTACTAGCCACAAAAGTGGGTAATACAAACAAAACCGTAGGGTCTCGTAGGAAGAATGGGTTTCCATCAATGGCAGGGCTACTGGGGTACCACCCGTCATAGTACGTGGCCTAAATCAACGTACCGAGGAGTATGCCCGCTCCCCTGCAACACAAGGCCGGAACCATCCCTTACTGGACAGTCCCGAACAAGACCACCCCGTGGTTAGCGCGACCAACCACACACTAAACCGAAATAGAAAGGGACCTCTAGACAGGGGTAAATCTCACTCTCAAGTGGGGGCTACCCACGAAGCCTTGCTGCACCTCCCCTGTTTTAGCCATTCCCGGTTGATGAAGCTTGAGGCTACAATTACCTTTATAGACATATCTATCTTAGAATGATCATTGTCCACCTGACGATGTTATGAAAGCATTCAATCCATACAAGTTCGTTCCAGGTTCGAACGAAACCGAAGGCATTATCACGTTACACTCATTTTGGAATCACCCTCAGAGTCAACGACCATAGCCCTTGCACTCTAAATCACCATCTCGAACCTATAAGTACTATTCCGTCAACTCATTACGGAATCACCTCCAGAGTTATACTGACGAATAGTTCTTACACCTCGAGTCTTCACTAAGCTCCACTTGGATTCACGACCTAACGTTTAATTGGAATCGATGTGGTTTTCGGATTATCCAAATATGGAAACCCGATCCCGGTCTCATCGAAACCAAACGCCATTTTAATGTCCAAGTTGTTTAAGGGTTTTAAACAGTTAAACTTATATTCAGGATGATATAAACGGATAGATGAATCACATTATCACAATAGATAATTCATATCAAACATTCATCTCACAAAGCAGCATACCACATATCAGAGATATCCAAATCATCCAGTATCAACCAATCACCCCATATCAATCAATCATCCAACATCGGTCAATCAATAACAATCCATCATCCATCAACAGAATTGATCAACTCTAAATCAATTGGATTAACCTTAATCCTTCCTTATTTATTCATTCCAAATAAATAAATTAATCATCTCTTAATGATCTTCCTTAATTAATCTTCTTCGATTAATTATCATTTAATTACATTCACGTAATTATCCTTAACCATATACAATAATTAATCTTTAATTACTATCATTAATTACAATAATTAATGATCCTTTATTTAATTACATTAATTAATCAATTATAATTAATTACATTAAACTTCAATTAATTACAATTAATTAATCACACTTAAATTTATTACTTTTATTAATCAACCCTTATTAATTCATTAATTACATTAACTAATGATCCTTATTAATTAATAATTCTCTTAATTAATTAACTTATAATTAATCGTCTCATTAATCATAAACAGTAATTAATAACCTATAATTATCATCTTAATTAATTATATTAACCCTTGATTAATTAATCTAATTAACTAATCTTTATTTACTTCATTAAGTAATTATTATTCAATTTAAATTAATAAATAAATCCTTAATTAATTATTTTATTAATTAATTACAAATTTAATTAATTACCCTTAGTAATTAATCTTAAAATAAATCACATTTATTAATTAATTAATCATATAAATTAATTAACTAAATTAATTAAGTAATTAACCCTTAATTACTTAACAAGTAATTATCTTCTAATTACCTTCATAGGTGATTACTCTTTAATTAATTACTTAACAAGTAGTTAATCCCATCATTAAATAATCTTAATTTCATTAATTAATTACTCCGTAATTAATTAACTTCAACAATTACATAAATCAATTCCTAGATTAATAACATCTAGTGATTATCCAATAATCACTCCAACTTTAATTACTCCCATGAGTAACCCCTATTAGTTACTTCCATAAGTAATTATTCCTTACTTAATTACATTCAATAATTAACCATTGATTACTTCATTAAGTAATCACACTTAATTAATCCATAATTAAGTGATTATTTAAAATTATACAAACAATTAACTAATTATTTAAAATTAATTAAATAATTAAGTAACTTCTGATATTTCAAAATCCTTAATTAATTAAGAAATCTAAGTATTCTTAAGTTAATTATCCAAATAATTAACCTTATTTATCTTTAAAAATGAATTATTCAAATTTCAATAACTTAAAATCAAATTATTCTATTTGGATTTCAAAATTATAATAATAACCATATTTGAAAATAAGGCTTTTAGAATCAAATTTAAAATTTAAAACACTTCTTTAAATTGAAGTTCAAAATCTACTTAAATAATTTCTTTCAAATTCAAACTTCTTAACAATTTAAATTTAAAATAAATTCAATTATTTTTTGCTTTCAAGGAAATCATTTAAAACATTTTCAATTTTGAAAATAAATTGAATCATTTATAAAGTTTGATTTAACTTTATTTCTAAACGACAAGTTTTAAATCTTGTTTTCTTTTATCAAACTCAAGCTTGATTTCATTTTTATCTACAACAAGTTAAATCTGAAACTACTTTATTAAATTTTACAGAACTAACATTATAAAGTACATACAAAAACACCACAATCCTAAAACTCGAGACAATCTCGACAACATCACGCGTCTTTGCCGAAGCAACCTAGCACCTCCCCTCTTCGAGTCGAACCAGAGAAAACACGAGCTCGACTTCGAGATAACCTTCTTCCCCAACACAAAATCCCTAGCTCCCCATTCTAGTGCACAAGCAAAATCTCGTGCACGTGCCCCATCAACTACGGCCGAATTTGGTCATGGCGACCATAGACGTCGGCCACACTAATGCTCCCGAACCCCAAACCAAACCCAGATTCCAGCATATATCATCGAATCGAAATTTCGTACTCGAGCACGAAAACTACAGAAACACTCGACACAAAACCGCTCGCCGCCGTCAACTCCCACGAGTTGACCATCGCCGACCCCACCATCGAAGCGCCACATCCCCGAGCATCGTCCCCTAATGAAGTGATCAAACCCGAACCCTTATCCCTGTCTCAAATTCCTCGACAATTAAGACAACCAAAACTCAATACTAAACCCTAGTTCGATCGATTACGATCAAATTACTCATTGGAAAAATTCGAAAGTATTTTTCCCCTAATCCTTGATCCATAAACAAGCTTCGAACAAAATTACAGCTGCAACCATCATGTTGTTCTTCGACAATTCACCAAAACAACCCAAATGTTCAAACCCCAAATTCTCACTAATTACACAATTAAAAATTATGATATAAGCACTAGAAATCATAATTTTCCAATTGTAATCCAATTATAAAATCAAAACTAGAATTTGAATTCATAAAAAATTCCCAAATTTGATTTTTTACTGTAATTTGAAAAATATGAGTTAATCATTCATTTTAAAATCCTATAACTATTTTTAGATGATAAATTACATGATTACAACCAACTTCCATTTACAAATCAAAGTCCAGTTCGTGTTCAAAATCAAGTTATTGAAATTATTATAGGATTTGGAACTGTTTTATAAACACAGTAATAATTTTAAATTTTTACAGGCATTCAATACACCCAATTCAACATGCATTCAATTTAAAACAAATATTTCATATAATCATCATGATATCATCACAAAATCAAGATGAATCTAGAATCAAATGATTTTAAAATTCCATTTACTCACCTGAAATATTGCAGAGCAGTTTTGATTCCAGGCTTTTGAACATCTTTAAATTTGAAAAAAAGGTGCTTTGATTTCGCTGAGTAATTGAATGCATGCTTCCAATTTGATGTTGAACTGCAAGTTACTTGCTGTTGATCATTATTCCTTGAATTGCAGGTTGCATTTGTAGTTTTAATTGTTGATTTTAAATTGCTGAACTAATGTTGAAATTTTTCTGAGTAGCTCATCCATTTGCATTACAGGTTGATACAAATGTTGATTTGCAATTTGAAGTTTGCAGATATAAGTTTTCGGATTATACTTTGCTTTTGGATTTTGATTTTGCAGATTTGAAAAAAAATTACTGGTTTGAGTTAAGGAAAGTGAACAAAGAAAATGAAAGTGTTATGAAAGAAACTTGTTTTCTTCTAAAAAAATATTTATTAAAAATTAAAATGAAAATAATGCCACTTGTTTGATAACTTACATTTGTCACTTAATACTTAATTTCTTTACAAGTGTTTATGAGAGGATTAACATGTTTACACATGTTTTAAGTGTTTTTAATCAAATTTTTATTTAAGTTAAAATGTAATATAAGCTTAATTATTTAAATTACTTTATAAATGAACACTTATGTATGAATATACAAGTTAAATCTCTTAAAGAAAATTATTATGAAACTAGTTATAATATAAATACACATCTATAACCATTTTATTTTAAACATTTTTAAAAGAAAGACAAAATAAACTTTGATTAAATCCTCTTTAACTATCATATTTAAAAATAAATAACTATCTTATATTTTTAAAACAATTGAATTAATCTAAAATTATCTTTAGAAAAATATAAATTAGACAAAGTTTTAAATTACAATTCATAAATTATAAATTATCTATAAATTAAATTAAATTTCAAAACAACTCAAATTATAACATATACACACATATATTACAATTTGAAAATTCAATCTTTATTTAAAACAAAAGATATTCTATTCACAATATATATCAAATATATATATTATAAACAGAATAAAATTTTATTAGCTTTAACAAATAATTCTTATCAATTTTAAATTGTTAAAAAGATATTGATCACAATTACCAGATTAAATATTTAATAACTTTTAAAAGATTAAATTCACCAATTTAAATTAAAATTATAAAGAAAAATTATCAAACCAGTTAAATTATTAATACAGATTATTAAATTGATATTGCCTAAAATTCCGGGTCGCTACAATCCTCCCCACTTAAAAGAATTTCGTCCCCGAAATTTAAAAGCAAAGGTAATTTAATAACCCAGCAAAGATTTCAATTTCAAACAGCAAAGCATTCGTACCATCCAGTTACTAACATCCATAGCAATCAATCAAACAAATAAACTTAACTAATTATTCTGACACAAATCAGAATAAATCTTAGTAACACTATCTCGAGTTTTCCAGGTATAAATCACCGGACTCACTCTACAAAAGCTAAACAAACTACACCACCAAAATCCAGAGCTCAACTCATCTCTAGATCCATAATCTGAACAGAACATCAGACTATACTCAAGTCTAGCTCAACTTCCAAAATCCAACTGGACTGCAGATTCAACAACCAATGATGAATCATACACGTACTCCCTCAGAGATACGTGAAATACAATGAATTCCAACTTTCCAAACTGGCAATTCAATCTTATCCTATCAAAAACACAGATAAGAAATCCCAAATGTATCAGAACTAGCCATCCAATTAGTGCTCTCTTAACCAGAGAAATCTTAACAACAATGAAGTCTCCAACTTCGAATTCCAAACTTCTTATCTCATATCTGCATAACTCGACAGACAATCCTGGGCTGCCAATCTTCTTCCAGACCAGCTCAACTTATGCTGATGCTTCCAGAAACAACTAGATCAAAGCAAACTAGTTTCGGGATCCTATCCAACAGAAAAGTCTTCCAAAATCCGTCGAAATCCAGAACACAAGCTCTACTTCCCATGCAATAGCAAACTGAACTTACTTCCTTCCTTGCACAGTTGCTACATCGCTTCTGCTGCACAACTCTGATTCTGAAATAGATGAGAATACTGTTGATGAACACGAATACAAACTTATCCAATATATCCGGAAAACTTTGTTCATCAAATCCATAAAATCTGAGTGACCCATCAGACTCGGTCACACAACCTTACTACAGAATCCAAACTCAAAAATTAGATCTAACCAATCCAAATTCCAAAAAATATTTCTGAGCTGCTACACCAACTCTTCCTTCTACAAGAACCATCCAACTTCCCAGCTAACTACCAGTATCGCTTCTGGAACCAAAACAATATGGAACTCAACTCCAGATGCAGACAAACTTCTGATTACCTCAGTAGCACCTAATTCCACATGAGAATCCTCAACTTCAAACAAAAGATTGCTTAAGAAAATTCCCAAATTAATCGCAAGTCACTTTTGCGATCCAACCTAATTCGGATTCCGAAGAAACTGTCCTCTCTTTACCAATTAGAACAGCCTTAATCTTTTCCAAACAAAGTTAACCTTCAAGAAAACTTCCACCAACTGCCCGGACTGTTGAAAGAAGAACTACCAAGATTCCTGAACCATCGGAGAAACAACCGCACTACTGCTGCTTCCAAACTCTACCTCGATGATACTGCAAAGCTAAAAGACCTTCTCGATAGCACATCGAACACTTCGAGTTGCACTGCTCCACAGCTAACCAAAGACTTCTAATCCAAAGGCTCCTCAAAAACCAAAATGATCAATAAACCACATAATAAACCTTCGAGATGGCAGACAACCTCTCAAGAAACTCACGCTCCAAACCTAGCATCCCATCTCGCTCTCCTTAAGAAATGACAAATGAGACCATGCCAAAGCGAAACAACTTATAGACCTTAGTCTCATATTCTAGAACAGCAGACCTCCTTACTAAAGATCCAGACAACTTCTACACAGACGAATCTTCCATGTGGCAGGTAAAACTGCTCCTCAACTACTTCTAAAGCTGCTTCAAGAGAAAACATCTTCTAAAATATCCAGGGATACTGCATCTCATCACACAATTATTAAAATACCATCACTTACTTCTGCACTTCCAACAGATCCAAACTCACACTTCCAAGATAAACTCCGAATCTTTAAAAAAAATTCCTTCAGATATCAGAGAAATCCTTACTCCAAACTACAAATCTTACTCAAGACGGTATTAGGTCTACAGTCTCGACAATATACTTCCAACCTCAAACATATGGACCTCTTCCATCAGTGGTAGTCGTGTTACACACACACATCACTACTCCATCTACCTCTAAAATTTATGTTGGAAAATCCGAACAGATAACCCAACAGATCAGGTGTGTGTGTGTGTGTGTGTGTGTGTAGTTATATATAAAAATACAAGCACGCTCTCTCAAGAAAGACACCACTCCAGAGCCTAGGTATTCACTCAACCTAATGCTCTGATACCAACTGTAGCGACCCGACTTGCTAACACCAGAAAGTCACATCGCTAATGAAGAAAGAAAGGGATGGAAGAAGAAAAGAAAGAGAAAGAAGAACACAACAACATCAGAGAACTCACAGCGGAATGAATGAAATATAAGTTATCACATAAAATATTACACAGTATCATATTACATCAGAGTACACAACTTATACAATAGAAATTAGACAGTTATAAACATCTGTCTAACTATACAACTCAAGATACAAGATACAGAGACCAAACAAACACAGCGGAACCATAATATATCTACACGTGGAAGGCTCCTGCTCCATATCTCCTCTAGAATTCATCAAGCTAACCTAAATTACTTGACTACTCATACATAATATGAGTACCCAGGAGTTTAATAAAACAGAAAATAAACACTCGGGTCAGACAGGTGTCTGGTGTGAGTAAACGGGTTAAAATTGCTTAACTTTAGAAAAACTTTTGAAAAGAAAATGTATCACGTAAGACTTCCCACATATAAACATGGAAAAGTTTTTACCTTACGCTAACCAAAACATTTGATAGGAAATCCAATGATATTATAATAGTGTCTACGGTTTTCAAATAAATATGAAATAGCCGAAATTGTTACATTATTAAATTCCAGCTACTAGCCACAAAAGTGGGTAATACAAACAAAACCGTAGGGTCTCGTAGGAAGAATGGGCTTCCATCAATGGCAGGGCTACTGGGGTACCGCCCGTCACAGTACGTGGCCTAGATCAACCTACCGAGGAGTACGCCCGCTCCCTTGCAACACAAGGCCGGAACCATCCCTTACTGGACAGTCCCGAACAAGACCACCCCGTGGTTGGCGTGACCAACCACACACTAAGCCGAAATAGGAAGGGACCTCTAGACATGGGTAAATCTCACTCTCAAGTGGGGGCTAACCACGAAGCCTTGCTGCACCTCCCCTGTTTTAGCCATTCCGGTTGATGAGGCTTGAGGCTGCGATTACCTTTATAGAACATATCTATCTTAGAATGCTCATCATCTACCTAATGATGTTCTGAAAGCTTTCAATCCATACAAGTTCGTTCCGGGTTCGAAAGAAACCGAAGGCACTATCTCGTTACACTCATTTTAGAATCACCCTCAGAGTCAACGACCATAGCCCTTGCACTCTAAATCACCATCTCGAACCTATAAGTACTATTCCGTCAACTCATTACGGAATCACCCCCAGAGTTATACTGACGAATTGTTCTTACACCTCGAGTCTTCACTAAGCTCTACTTGGATTCACGACCTAACGTTTAATTGGAATCGATGTGGTTTTCGGATTATCCAAATATGGAAACCCGATCCCGGTCTCATCGAAACCAAACGCCATTTTAATGTCCAAGTTGTTTAAAGGTTTTAAACAGTTAAACTTATATTCAGGATGATATAAACAGATAGATAAATCACATTATCACAATAGATAATTCATATCAAACATTCATCTCACAAAGGAGCATATCACGTATCAGAGATATCCAAATCATCCAGTATCAACCAATCACCCAATATCAATCAATCATCCAACATCGATCAATCAATAACAATCCATCATCCATCAACAGAATTGATCAACTCTAAATCAATTGGATTAACCTTAATCCTTCCTTATTTATTCATTCCAAATAAATAATTAATCATCTCTTAATGATCTTCCTTAATTAATCTTCTTCGATTAATTATCATTTAATTACATTCAAGTAATTATCCTTAACCATATACAGTAATTAACCTTTAATTACTATCATTAATTACAATAATTAATGATCCTTTATTTAATTACATTAATTAATCAATTATAATTAATTACGTTAAACTTCAATTAATTACAATTAATTAATCACACTTAAATTTATTACTTTTATTAATCAACCCTGATTAATTCATTAATTACATAAACTAATGATCCTTATTAATTAATAATTCTCTTAATTAATTAACTTATAATTAATCATCTCATTAATCATAAACAGTAATTAATAACTTATAATTACTTATCTTAATTAATTATCATCTTAATTAGGTATATTAACCCTTGATTAATTAATCTAATTAATTAATCTTTAATTATTTCATTAAGTAATTATTATTCAATTTAAATTAATAAATAAATCCTTAATTAATTATTTTATTAATTTATTACAAATTTAATTAACTACTCTTAGTAATTAATCTTAAAATTAATCACATTCATTAATTAATTAATCATATAAATTAATTAACTAAATTAATTAAGTAATTAACCCTTAATTACTTAACAAGTAATTATCTTCTAATTACCTTCATAGGTGATTACTCTTTAATTAATTACTTAACAAGTAGTTAATCCCATCATTAAATAATCTTTAATTTTATTAATTAATTACTCCATAAATAATTAACTTCAACAATTACATAAATCAATTCCCAGATTAATAACATCTAGTGATTATCCAATAATCACTCCAACTTTAATTACTCCCATGAGTAACCTCTATTAGTTACTTGCATAAGTAATTATTCCTTACTTAATTACATTCAATAATTAACCATTGATTACTTCATTAAGTAATCACACTTAATTAATCCATAATTAAGCGATTATTTAAAATTATACAAACAATTAACTAATTATTTAAAATTAATTAAATAATTAATTAACTTCTAATATTTCAAAATCGTTAATCTTAATTAAACCCTTTACATATTAACAAATCATATTAAATAAGTATTCTTAAGTTAATTATCCAAATAATTAACCTTATTTATCTTTAAAAATAAATGATTCAAATTTCAATAACTTAAAATCAAATTATTCTATTTGGATTTCAAAATTATAAAAATAACCACATTTGAAAATAAGGCTTTTAGAATCAAATTTAAACTTTAAAACACTTCTTTAAATTGAAATTCAAAATCTACTTAGATAATTTCTTTCAAATTCAAACTTCTTAACAATTTAAATTTAAAATAAATTCAATTATTCTTTGCTTTCAAGGAAATCATTTAAAACATTTTAAATTTTGAAAATAAATTGAATCATTTATAAAGTTTGATTTAACTTTATTTCTAAATGACAAGTTTTAAATCTTGTTTTCTTTTATCAAACTCAAGCTTGATTTCATTTTTATCTACAACAAGTTAAATCTGAAACTACTTTATTAAATTTTACAGAACTAACATTATACAGTACATACAAAAACACCACAACCCTAAAACTCGAGACAATCTCGGCAACATCACGCGTCTTTCCCGAAGCAACCTAGCACCTCCCTTCTTCGAGTCGAACCAGAGAAAATACGAGCTCGACTTCGAGATAACCTTCTTCCCCAACTTAAAATCCCTAGCCCCCCATTCCAGCGCACAAGCAAAATCTCGTACACGTGCCCCATCAACTACGGTCGAATTTGGTCGTGGCGACCATCGACGTCGGCCACACTAATGCTCCCGAACCCCAGACCAAACCCAGATTCCAGCATATATCATCGAATCAAAATTTCGTACTCGAGCATGAAAACCGCAGAAACACTCGACACAAAACCACTCGCCGCCGTCAACTGCCACGCCATTGACCATCACCGACCCTACCATCGAAGCGCCACATCCCCTAGCATCGTCCCCTAAAGAAGTGATCAAACCCGAACCCTTATCCCCGTCTCAAATTCCTCGGCAACTAAGACAACCAAAACTCAATACTAAACCCTAGTTCGATCGATTACGATCAAATTACTCATTGGAAAAATTCGAAAGTATTTTTCCCATAATCCTTGATCTATAAACAAGCTTCGAACAAAATTACAGCTGCAACCATCATGTTGTTCTTTGACAATTCACCAAAACAACCCAAATGTTCAAACCCCAAATTCTCACTAATTACACAATTAAAAATTATGATACAAGCACTAAAAATCATAATTTTCCAATTATAATCCAATTATAAAATCAAAACTAGAATTTGAATTCATAAAAAAAATTTCAAATTTGATTTTTTACTGTAATTTGAAAAATATGAGTTAATCATTCATTTTAAAATCCTATAACTATTTTTAGATGATAAATTACATGATTACAACCAACTTCCATTTACAAATCAAAGTCCAGTTCGTGTTCAAAATCAAGTTATTGAAATTATTATAGGATTTGGAACTGTTTTATAAACACAGTAACAATTCTAAATTTTTACAGGCATTTAATACACCCAATTCAACATGCATTCAATTTAAAACAAATATTTCATATAATCATCATGATATCATCACAAAATCAAGATGAATCTAGAATCAAACTGTTTTAAAATTCCATTTACTCGCCTGAAATATTGCAGAGCAGTTTTGATTCCAGACTTTTGAACATCTTTAAATTTGAAAAAAAGGTGCTTTGATTTTGCTGAGTAATTGAATGCATGCTTCCAATTTGATGTTGTACTGCAAGTTACTTGTTGTTGATCATTATTCCTTGAATTGCAGGTTGCATTTGTAGCTTTAATTGTTGATTTTAAACTGCTGAACTAATGTTGAAATTGTTCTGAGTAGCTCATCCATTTGCATTACAGGTTGATACAAATGTTGATTTGCAGTTTGAAGTTTGCAGATATAAGTTTTCAGACTATACTTTGCTTTTGGATTTTGATTTTGCAGATTTGAAAAAAAATTACTGGTTTGAGTTAAGGAAAGTGAACAAAGAAAATGAAAGTGTTATGAAAGAAACTTCTTTTCTTCTAAAAAAAATATTTATTAAAAATTAAAATGAAAATAATGCCACTTGTTTGATAACTTACATTTGTCACTTAATACTTAATTTCTTTACAAGTGTTTATGAGAGGATTAACATGTTTACACATGTTTTAAGTGTTTTTAATCAAATTTTTATTTAATTTAAAATGTAATGTAATCTTAATTATTTAAGTTACTTTATAAATGAATACTTATGTATGAATATACAAGTTAAATCTTTTAAAGAAAATTATTTTGAAACTAGTTATAATATAAATAAACATCTATAACCATTTTATTTTAAACATTTTTAAAAGAAAGACAAAATAAACTTTGATTAAATCCTCTTTAACTATCATATTTGAAAATAAATAACTATCTTATATTTTTAAAACTATTGAATTAATCTAAAATTATCTTCAGAAAAATATAAATTAAACAAAGCTTTAAATTACAATTCAAACATTATAAATTATCAATAAATTAAATTAAATTTCAAAAAAACTCAAATTATAACATATACACATATATATTACAATTTGAAAATTCAATGTTTATTTAAAAAAAAATATATTCTATTCATAATATATATCAAATATATATATTATAAACAAAATAAAATTTTATTAGCTTTGACAAATAATTCTTATCAATTTTAAATTGTTAAAAAGATATTGATCACAATTACCAGATTAAATATTTATTAACTTTTAAAAGATTAAATTCACCAATTTAAATTAAAATTATAAAGAAAAATTATCAAACCAGTTAAATTATTAATACAGATTATTAAATTGATATTGCCTAAAATTCTGGGTCGTTACAATCTTCTGAAGAGTCTTTATTAATCAAGATCGATTTAACGTGATTGTCCATTAGAAATTTTTGTAAATTCCTAATGATTTTTCCTTGACTCTCTTGTTCTTTGGCCATTCGAAGTTGCATCACTTGGATTTCAGTCATTAACTGAAGTGAATCCTTCAGAGAATCCTCCATATTCGTCACACGAGAGAGCGTTGTTCGTAGAAACGGTCCAGAAGTAGGAGAAAGGAAAGAAAAGGTTGAATTTTTGTTTCATTTTGAAGAGGAGGCCATTGATTATTTGATTTGAGAGGATAGAACAAAGAGATTACAGAAAGAATAAACAAAATTTCGAAAATGAAAAGAATATATAACCAATTATTTTGAATTTTGGTGGGGAAAAAATTAAAAATAAAAAAAACGTTATATGTCGACATGGGTTGAGGGAGTATGTCGACATGGTCCTTTAAATTTTTATCAATTGATTTATTTTGATTTAATTTTTAATTATACTTTATTATTTAACAAATTCCTAATTCTCTTTTAAATTTAGTAAATATAGATTCATTCAATGGTTTTGTTAATATATCAGCAATTTGATTCTAGGAATTAATATAATCTAGAGTACTTACTTCCTTATTTGTATTATCTCTGAGAAAATGATGTCTTATATCAATATGTTTAGTTCGAGCATGTTGAGTATTAATTTTGGATAAATTTATCGCACTAGTATTATCACAATAAATTGGTGATTTTGAAAATTTTAAACCATAATCTTTTAAAGTTTGCTGCATATATATTACTTGAGAATAAGCCAAAGCAGCAGAAATATATTCTGCTTCAGTTCTTGATAAAGAAACTGTGTTTTGCTTTTTACTAAATCAGGAAATCAAAGAATGCCCAAAAAGTGACAAGTTCCACTTGTACTTTTTCGGTCTGATTTACAACCAGCATAATCAGCATCACGGTAAGATATTAAGTCAAAAGAATTATTTTTAAGGTAAAATAAGTCATAGTCAGAAGTGTGTTTAACATATCTTATGATACATTTTACGGCTTTTAAGTGGGTCTCTTTAGGTTGGGATTGATATCTTGCACAGAGACAAACACTATGCATGATATTAGGTCTACTAGCAGTCATATAGAGTAGTGATCCAATCATTCCTCTATATAACTTTTGATCTACATCTTTCGAGAGATCTTCTTTACTAAGGTACTAATTGGTTTCCATGGGAGTGGATTTTCCACTCGCAATAGTCAAACCAAATTTATTAATTAGGTCTTTAGCATATTTTTCTTAACTAATAAAGATGCCATTATCCAATTGTTTTATTTGTAATCCTAAAAAGAAGTTTAATTCACCCATATGACTCATCTCAAACTCTTTTGTCATTATTTCAGAAAATTCTTTATGCATTTAAAAGTTAGTTGATCCAAAAAAGATATCATCTATGTAAACTTGTACTAGTTGAATATCATTTTTATTTCTTTTAATAAAAAGAGTATTATCTACTTTACCGATTTCGAAATTTGATTGTAATAAGTAAGATCTTAGTCTATCATACCAGGCTCTAGGAGCTTGTTTTAGACCATATAAAGCTTTCTTAAGTTTGTAACATGATTTGGTAATTTTTCATTTTCAAAAAGTGGTGGTTATTCAACATATACTTCGTCTTCTACAAATCCATTTAAAAAGGAACTTTTAATATCCATTTGATATAGTTTAAAATTATTATGATTTGCGAGAGCAAGTAAAATCTTAATGGCTTCTAATCTTGCTACGGGAGCAAAGGTTTCATCAAAATCTATTCCTTCTTCTTGACAAAAACCTTGAGCGACTAATCAGGCTTTATTTCTAACTACCTCTCCTTGTTCATTCATTTTATTTTTATAAACCCATTTAGTTCCAATTATAGTTTTATCCTCAGGTCTAGGAACAAGTTCCCAGCATTATTTCTAGTGAATTGATTTAATTCTTCTTGCATGGCCAAAATTCATGAATCATCAGTTGATGCTTCTTTTGGATTTTTGGGCTCAATAGTTGATATAAAAGCTATATTACTCATTTGACTTAGTTGATTTCTAGTTTTAACAACAGATTGCATAGCTTCTAGTATGTTTTCAATAGGGTGATCTTGTAAAAGTTTAGTCCTTTTATTAGGATGATTAATTTCATAATAAGTTTCAGTTGACTCTTGATTTTGAGTGATTAAATCCTCTTCATCATTTGTATCTTCAAAATTTTTAAAACTTTCATCGAACGAAACATGCATTGTTTCTTCGATGGTCTTAGTTCTTAAATTAAATACTATGTATGCTTTACTTTTATTAGAATATCCGATAAAGATACCTTTGTCGGATTTAGGATCAAATTTATCTAAGTTATCTTTGGTATTTAAAATAAAACATTTACTTCCAAAAATTCTAAAACAATATACTTTAGGTTTCTTTCTATGAAGAAGTTCATAAGATGTCTTATCAGTTAAAGGTCTAATTAAAATTCTATTTAAAATATAACAGGCGGTAGCAACTGCTTCTGCCTTAAAATACTTTGGTAAATTACTATCTGAAAGCATGGTTCTCGCACACTCTTGAATCATCTTATTTTTACGTTCTACTACCCCGTTTTGTTGTGGAGTTCTTGGAAATGAAAAATTATGAGTTATTCTCTTTTTATTGCAGAATTCCTCAAACTTTTTATTTTCAAATTCACCACCGTGATCACTATGAATGTTTATAATCTTTAGAGAAATATGATTTTGAATCCTTTTTGTAAAGTTTTTAAAACATTCAAAAGTATCACTTTTATGTTTCAAAAATATTGTCCATGTAAATCTAGAATATTCATCTACAATTACAAAAACATATTTACTATGATTTATTGACAGAATTTGAAATGGACCAAATAAATCAAGGTGAAGTAAGTCAAGAGGTTTTGAAGTTGAAATCATATCTTTCAATTTAAAAGAACTTTTTCTAAGTTTTCCTAATTGACATGCATCACATAGACTATCTACTTTAAAATTCATTTTAGGGAGACCTCTTACTAGATCATGTTTTGGTAGTCTAGATAAGATTTTGAAATTCAAATGCCCAAATCTCTTATGCTAAATCCAAGGGTCACTTGTATCTGCCAAAAGACACAAGTTATCATTTGAAACTTTCATGCTAAGAATATAAATATTCTTTTTCCTGATTCCCTCAAATATTATGGTTGAATTATTATCTTCAATGTGACACTTATCTTTTTCAAATTTAATTTTATATCCTTTATCGCAGAGTTGACTTATACTTAGCAGATTATGTTTCAGATTCTTAACTAGCAAAACATTATTAATAATAGGAGTTTCAGAGTCACCGACTTTGTCGATACTAATCACATATCCTTTTGAGTTGTCTCCGAAGTTAACCGGTTCTCCATATTTGTATATTATATCATTCAACATTTCTGGATTGTCAGTCATATGTCCAAAACATCCACTATCGAGTATCCATTTGTTCTTTTTTATCTGCACAATTTGCCCATTGTGGATTGATTCCTCAATTCCCATAAAGCATGTTTTCTGCACATCAAATAATTTTGGTAGACAACTTGAATTTGAACATTGATTATATGCAGACTCATGAGACAACGATGATCTGAATATTTCTAAACTAGTATTAACAAACATAGCCATTAAAAAAATTCAAAAATCAGATTATGAAACTTTGAAAACCTCGCTCTGATACCAAATGTGAGAAATGCGGATTAAGGATCTTAAGGCTAGGATAAACACTAGAGGGGAGTGAATAGTGTTTTAGAGAATTCTTGAATCTTTTTGAGTTTTTGTTAATTTGAACACAAATGTATGCAATATTCAGGCACAGATATGATCATAGAATCAAACACAGATGCAAATATAAAGTAAAAGCAGTAAAGGAAAGAACACACCGGATTTTATACTGTTCGGAGTTACCCTACATCCAGTTCTGCACACAAGTACGGATTTCCTTTCAAGAACAATCTTTACAATTACACCCTCGATTTTAAGGCAACAAGGTACACCCTCCAGATTCACAATCCTCTGGGTAGAGATACTTGATTTCCCGGGCAACAAGTTCACCCAATTGATTTCCAAGGCTACAATCACACCTTATCTCGCTTGATTGATTTCCAAGGCCACAATCACACCTTTTCTCGCTAAGTTGATTACAAAAAGCCTATAACTCCAAATAGCACCGCGGATCTTGTTGAGATAGTGATAGAGAATATAACCAGAGATAATCTAGTTAGATTCAATATTGATTTTGGCAGAGTAATGGTAAGAATATGTATATAGAAATGTGGAAGAAGAAGAGGGGTGAACAACCAGAAAATCTGTTATATAAATTCGTTGAAAACATCCCCTATTTATAGAAGAACAACAGCCATGTCTATTCGTGAAGAGATATGACGAATAGACACTTCTTTTGAAATTTAAATTTTGAAACCAACTGACACTATGTCGACATGGGTTCCTTGGGTATGTCGACATGCCAAAGGAAATTTTGGTTATACATTTTTCTTTGAAAATAACTTCTATCTTATATTATAACTACTTTAAACTTTATAAATATACTTTTCTATAGTTAAAATACATAAGTAAATATATAGACTAATATATACAAAATTTTACTATAATTTTATGTTTAAATCTAAGTATTAATATTTAAAAATATATTATTATTTAAATATAGTTAAAACTACGGATAATTTGATTTTGAAATTAAAGATTATTTTTGAGGCTAAAAGTATTTGAAATCAGGATAGATTTTTTTGATGTTTTTAAAATGAAGGTTTTGAAAACATTTTGAAAACAAGATATAATTTTGTAAAAAACATTTTGAATAAAAATTAGCGGATACAAAACAATTTTCCACTAGATTTTTCTTAGGTTCCATCTTACTTAAGATTTCATCTCTTTAACAGGCTCGAAGTGGATTCCATTCCATGAATAAATTGGATTTTAAGATGTCAGTGCTTTTCTAGGAGTTTTAACAAAATTTCTAATTAAAAGATAAATTACTTGAACTCTTGAACTCTTGATAATCTTGATACTCACGAGTCTTCAATCTCGATATCTTGAATCTCTATACTATACAATCTTCATTCTTGGTACCTACATGGTTAAATCCTTCATATACATATATATCTAAACTTATACTGTTAGTATTTATAATCTATTCTAAGGTTCTTGTCATCAAAACCATCATCCCAAGGACTAACAACTTTTACCCTTGGCATGAGGGTAGGATTATAATTCAGAACGAATGTGACATGACAATCCAATCAACAACATATTGCTCGGAGTAGGAAAGATGAAAGAGCCATGCCTAGTGTAAGGTGGGATCTTACCAAAAAACTTTGATCAATGCCCAAAGTTAAGTGAGATTGAAGGTAAACATCCCAAATGAGGATGTGCAAACTATGATCTTAAGTAGTTTGCTTAAACTAGGGCATGGAGCTTGGTGCGATCAGATGTCACTATCCTAAAAAAGGATACCCAAACTATTATACTAAATGGTTTACCCCAATTGATGCCTTGAGCTTGGCACTTCAATGATTACTTTGCATTCACTTGAATGACAAAAGGCCGGCAAATCATTGAATGGACTGATGACTTAGTCCAACAATGACCATCAAAAGGAATGGATCACGAGTAGATTGAATGGAAAGCGCATTTCTTAAATACTTACACAACTTCCAACAAAGATTGAACAAAACAAAAGTCTTTGTTATTCACATTCTTCACATTCATAATGGAACTTGGAAGGAGAAGTACAAGTTTTATTTATATCTAAACTGAAGAGCAAAAGCGAAGGCCGAATCCACATAAAACCAACCGAAAAGACAAAAATAGTTTTTTGTCTTGCTTGATGTAGAGTCACACCACCTATTCTCATTAATTTTTGTGTTTTTTTGTGCATTCTTCAAATTTATTGCAAAGTTTGTGTCCATGCAACCGTTTAATGTTTTTTGTTCTGTCGTATTTCGGTACCCATGTTTATTTTCAAATGCATAATATTTCATTGGGTGCACAAATCAATTACATCTTTGAAACACACCAAATTTCCATTTATACTCAATCGTTTGCACGAAAACTTCATTATTTTCAGTCACAATCGCTACTTTATTTGGAAAAGTAAAGTCATTGTTAATTTCAATCAACACCCGAGTGAATGAAATTTTAATCATTCCTTTAGTTAAGCGGTCCGTCTTTATAGGATTACCTAGCACATAGGAAATTCTATAAATACCTTTCTCAGACCAAAAATCTAATTTAATTCCGAAAACCACGCAAAGTCGGAATAGTTTGTAAAATTTCCTTAGTTAGGATAAATTTTGGAACACAATGCTTCATCTTCGTATGTTTTCTATCATAAAGATAAGTACCCCCTTCCAAAATTCTCATACTTATTTTCAAATTTAATCGCATAAAAACCATTGCCTGTGGTGTATATGCAGAAATCTCCTATTGGTTTTCACATATTTCCGATACGCTCCAAAAAAATGTTAATATAGACATGAGATAACCATATAAATAATAATCATATTGTCTTAATACCTTTTTATCAAGTAAATCGCAAATTGGTCTTTCTAGCACATCATTTTTTGCTAAAATCGATGGGATTGTAGAACTTCATGGGAGAGGAAACTGAGATTTCCTCTTAGACCATCATTGCCTTCCATGATCCAGTCGAGGGTCTATAAGGAATCAATGACTTTTCTTGTGGGTTGGCAAGGCGCTGTGGTGAAGGTACCTGTATGAGGAGTAACCTAGCTTGAAAATAATGGGGGAAACCCTGACTGGTCAACAGATTTAGCTGCATCTATGTAGGGAACATGTATGATTCTTTGTGGCAGAACTCTAGATCTTGGTGGAGATTCATTTGCTCTTTCAAAAGCCTGGGCCAATTTCTGACTTCGCCATGAAAGCACTGGAGTAAACCCAAGGTCTTTTGGGTTATTTGGAACATCCCACTTCAAATTTCCATGTAATTACTTCTCCTGCAACAAAACTTAAAACACATCCATAGCTTCTAATATCATCTCAACTTCATCATCTCTCAGAGTGAATCGAATAGTGCTGCAGGTCTTGACTTCCAAGTAAAGATACAAGTGTGGTGATAGGTATAAGAATATGACATATCTATCAGACACACAGATGTCACTCACAGCATGAAAATTACATCCACAATTCATTTTCACAAATCAATGATAATAAATATGTCATGACTCTATTAATCATGACTCACAACAGCAACTCTCGTCAACAAGGATATCATAACCTTCCGTATTATATGAGTTGATTTTTGTTGTATAAATTCAAACCACTGTAATTAATCATTTATTTTATGATATTGACATTTCTAGTTTTATTTATGAGAGCATTATTTTATACTCTCATTTGTGAATCCCATCACGATTGCACTTTAATAAATCTCCTCGGTGTATTTACCCTCTACATAGACTATCTTCCTTGACAAGTCACCGCGATCTACACAAATTCAAAATTATATTCTAAAATATTCTTTATAGTTTAAACTTATATTTAAAAATTTACATAACCAAATATTCAACTTTAATAAAAACACATTGTTTACGATTTAGAATATAGACTCTTCGTTATAAAAACACAAGAAGCCTTTGAATCGGTCTAAATTCACGTCTAACCTTGTTTAAAAATAAAATTTTTGTTCTGTCAATCATTAAACAAGTTTTATAGTGAGAATACAAATTAGAATCAATGGCCAAGAGCAAGGCAGAAAGGAAGAAGAAGCAAGAAAGAAGAAAGGGAAAAAAAATCTAGCAATAGTTCAAGGCTTATGATGTGCATGTAAATATGCATATATTTACATACATATTTGACCTATTTTTATTTAAATAAATGTCATAATTGGGTATTTTAACATGTTTAAACCAAAAATTATTTATTTTTAAAACATCATATGTTCATCTTCACATAGGGGGAAAATGATCATTTTTATGCATGTGTTAATCTGAGAATATTTACTTGGACAATTTTTATGATTTTTATAGGAATTTTGGATTCAAATGGAAGAGGTTTTCATGAAATTATGCATGCAAAAGAAGGAATACAAAGGAATGAAGATGTATATAATTCAAACTCACGATCATGGAGGACCCTACCTACCCAATTAACTAAATCTACAATTAGAGGATAATGGACAACTAAATGGAGGTTAAAGCTTCATGCATACTTGATGATGTATTAATTAGAGGTTAATGGTTACTTAATGACCACACTTTCTAAAAGGGATTTTGGAAAGCACCCTAAAAATTGGATTAGGGTTTTATGCATTTATAAATAGCCTACTTATGTACATGTAAAGGATCTTCTTCCTCTTTGAATTACTTAGGAAATTAGAAGCAAGTTGTAAACACAAAATTCAAAGCGAAGTAAAAATGGCTCCCTAAACCTTCTTTTTCTACGTGCTTTTATTTACTTTTATGTTCGTGTTTATTTCTATGTTATCTTCTTTTCATTGTTAGTAGATTAGATTTACATTCATGCAAGTAGTGGAGTTTATTTTTTATGCAAGTAGTTTAGTAGTTAATCTCCTTTTCTTTCTTTGTTTAGTTTCTACTTCTTATTTTTTATGTTGAAATTTACATGTGTTGATACGATAACACAAATGAGAAGCTAAACCCCTTCAATTTAGGGGTAACGAAGCTCTTTAATATTATGTAAATTCAACATTTATTTTGATTTGTGGTCTCATTTGTGCTTCATGAAAGTAATTGTTGATGTAAGTTAATATAAATGAATTTGATAGCCTATGTTGCATTTGCAAACGGGCTATTCTTATTTAACATGAACACAATTTACATCATCATTGACTAATTGATTTTTGGTTTTAAAATGAAAGTAAAAACAAAATTCTATAATCTAATTACTAGTTATAATAGTAAATAGAGCATACTTAAAATAGCTTTTGCTTTGACTTCATTTTCATGAGAATTGATAAGTGGTTTATTTGTTGTATTATAATTTGATGGTTTAAGTTATGTTAATTAATATCATAAATAAACCATACTTATGATAAATACAACACTTATTTCACTTAATATCAAAAATAGAGAGCGTAGATAATTTGTTTGTTGATTTACAAAAATATGAGAGTGAATTTGCATCTAAATTGTTTTCTAATCTCATTTTCATTCTAGTGTTAGCTTCACTTTGTTTACAATTTGTAGTTAACAATCTTCTCTCCACTTTAGTCTAATTTGATTGAATAGAAAATTTTAAAATCTAAAAATAAAATAAAAAACATTTTGTGCTTTCATTTAGTGTATGTTTTGCATTGTCTACTTGCATTGAGTCTGCTGGTTATATTTTTCTGTTTCATAATTTCTGTTTTGCATTGAGTCTGCTGGTTGCATTTAGTGTTTGTTTTGCATTGTCTACTTGCATTGAGTCTACTTTCATTGTCTACTTCTGGTTTATATTTTCTGTTTCATTACCTATTCTCTGTTACTTTTGTTTCTACATTGCAACTGTCACTTGTTACATTGCATTTCATAAAATAGCCTTTCTCTTTGTTCAACTCATTACACTGCATATACAAAAAAAAGATTACATTACATTTTAAATCACTGCCTTAGCCATTTTTCTCCAAATTCAAAACCAACACTCTACACATGCCCCCACCAGAACTACATCCCTCACTTCCATACTTACATACAACCACTGTATATTGCATAGCTTCGACAATCCTGTATTATCACTTCCAGCCATCTACACCCCATCCTGACATAACCGTCTACCACCAGGAACCAAACAGTAGCATATTCGAACTGTCAGTTCTTCCCCTCTTCTCAACTCCCTACCCTCTTCACTGGTCATCATTCAAATGAAACATAGCAACATCTCCTCCTCTGCCATACAAACACTTTAACTGTCTTCCTCATACAACTTCCCCTCATTCACCCTTCTACCTTTCCCAACCAAATTACTTGCACTGTCCTGCAAGTTCAAAAACAACACTGTCCTATACCATTGCTACATCTATTGTTGCCAACATCATACACATCTCCACACCATTACTACATTTACAGAGCATCAACCATCACCACCTATTCACCAACACTTTTCACAACACTTCCTCCCTCAATATTCAACTCCACACATCACCGCAATTTGCTGCCCTTCCAAATCTCTGCTACCCCATCTTCTTCTCATACAAACACCTCTTCCACTCACTGTCGAATCCCCAATTGCCACAATTCAAAACCCACTACCACGACAACCCGAAACCCTCTACCACTACAATTGCAACAGCCTGATCGACTGCCTCACCTGATCAACCAACATCATGCACAACCACAAACCCAAGCTTCCACCCTCTTCCCTATCAATACCGCAACTCCGACTTCATCTCTATCTTCAGCCACTCGACAAATCGAACCATCAACTTGCCCGTAGTTACCATTGCTTTCAGAAGTGCACATAGCCAATCCTCTGGCCAACTCAAATCACCACAGTGCCTTCCTGCTCCTCCTTTAAAAATCACTTCAGTTCGACCACTGCATCCTGCCTTATCAAATCACTATTGAACACATACAGCCAGTCACTATCCAAGCAACCACGACCTCAACCTTGAATAAACCCTAACACTCACTCTAGACTCCCCTCCAAATCACACGAACCCGTAACCATCTGCTTCCTCGACCTCGCGACTACAGACCGCAACCTACTCACAGACCTAGCAACCTACACAACCAGCAACCATCTCCATCTCCAATGCAACTCAAATTAGCAATTGAATCCACTTCAAACCAAATCGCGCTGCATCACCCCCAAATTACATCAAATTATCGCCTGAGATCGCCAGCCATCGATCTGCAATACCCGACTTTAATCAACCATCGAACGAAACCCACAATTTTCAATTCGCCGCGCAACCTATGAACTTCAACCGCATCTCATCAATTCCCTAAAAACAATCTGTTGAAGTCGAAATTGATTTTAACTCTAATTGAGGGATTTTGAAATGAGAAATTATTATGGCATACTTTCTCCATTCTTTAAAACAAAAAAAAAGAGAAATCGGGTTGAATTTGTATTGGCTGGCCAGGTTGATAGGCCTAAGTACATTTTTTTTCTGTCTTTTCTTCTTTTAATTTGTTTACATTGTTTTAACTTTTTTGCTTTGTTTAATTTTATTACCAAAAAAAGAGTTTCTTATTTATTCAGTTTAATTTTTTTATTTAGTTTAGTTTTGTTTTATTATTAAAAAAAATATTATTTTTAAAATTTTGTTTTGTTTTATTTTGAGTTCCATTTTTGTAAAAAAAACATTGTATATTTATTGTTTGATTCCTTTCTAGGTTGTCAAAGCAGATTAAAAGGAAGAACTGCTTACCAAAAATAAACGTTATGCTTTACTTGCTTGCATAGAAAAAATCGCTGCTTAAAAAAATATTTGCTACAATCTACACACTCTGATACCGTGCTTTCATCTCTAGTTTTATTTTGATTTGCATTATTGGTTGCTTGCATTTTCCTTTATATATAAAAAAAATTCAAAAAAACAAAAATAAACTTCATTTTAGTTGCATTATAAATTCACTTTTAATTTTTCCTTTGTATTCATCTCATCTTGTTTTATTTTTTAAGGGTAATACCCAAATTCACATAAGGTAGGAGATTTTATCCCCCTTTCCTTATCCTGCAAATCGCATTTCATCGTAAAATTTAACTAATAATAAAGGTTAGACATTCAACTTAAGGGTGTTGCGAGCTCACCTAGGGCTTAATTGTATTTTGACAATTGTCTTCTTTGAACAAGTTTATTTCTTGGTGTCTAGGCTATGGCAGAGCAATAACTAGTTATAAAAGTTATGGTAATTCATAAATATTATACCCGTTGTTCCTTTGAAGGTACTTAAACCTTTAGCTGCATTGTACGATGATTCGTGGTGCACCGATAACCCCCACCAGTTACCTGGCTAAGAAATATTTTTGTTGATTTAAGACAAAGTATGATCATGCAATTTTGGGTTAGGAGCTACTAAGGATAGAAAACAGTAACTAAGTCCTTTGCATTCATTAGTTGCATTAGTTCATGCATATTTAGAAGAAGAAAAATAAAAAATCCAAAAGCTAAAAAATTGTAAATTGTACTTAACTTGGTTTTTCATCCAAAAAGAAAAATCCTTTCCTTTGAAAATTTTCATTCAAAACAAAAATCCAAAAAAATTTCTTTTCAAAAAAGAAACAAAAATCAAATTCCCGTTTTCTAAAAAAAAAAATCATTTTAGTAAATGTTTGAAAATTCAAAAAAACATACAAAAACAAAACATATAAAAAAATTGAAAAGCTAAAAAAACAAACAAAAATCAAACTTCTCTTTTGAAAAATAAATTTCACTTGATAAATATTTTTTCTTCCTTTTTTTTCTTTAAAAGAACCAAATTTTCACTTCATTTTTCAAATCTTGGTTTATTCTCTAAACTCGATTCTATCTTCTTTTTCTTCTCAACTTTCACTAATGCGTGAGTACTTGGACTCATGACACTTCTACGAATACTTGGATTCAAGACCCTTCTATATTAACCCTTACAAACGTTCCTCTTGAAATGACGAACGAGAACGCCCCTCGAACTCTTATGGATATAATTTCCGCTATCGAGTTTCTATCCCTTCTTGCACCACCTTGTGGAATATGCGAGCATATGATTTTTTTTAATGATAATAAACATATATATTCATTTAAATGTATTTGCTAATGTACTATTTTGTTTTTCATAGATTAAATAAATATTTGTTGAATAAAATAAATTACACCAAATTTGAATTCAAACAGAAATTTTATTCAAACAAATATTTATTACAATCTTGAATAGTACAAATTCAAGCTCTCACTATACATATACATTTTTGATTACATCACAATTACATCACAATTCAGTTTACATAAATTCCTCACTACATATCACTCACACTCATAGTTTTATATTCAACTTCATTCCAGTTTGAATCCAGCATCTGAGCAATCTGCAAAAATATTCACTAACGCAGTAAAATTGAAAAAGAAATATTTTTGCAATATAAAATGAAATATGATTTTTGAAAACATTATTTGCCTCGGTTATTTGGGTTGTTCGTCATCATTCACATTTGAATTCATCATACACGAACAATGTGACATGCACAGCGTATCACTGTACATGCCACAAGGCCGTGCACATCAATATACTCTTGACAATGCTACAGGGACAGGTGAGCACAGGTCAAACCCAAATGAAAAACCGGGTTCAACTCACGTGCAATATATTTAAAATCACGACATGAGCATAAGGTCAAACCCGAGTTTTGAAACTGGATTCAACTCAAGTGAAATTTCAAAAATCGACATGAAAGGATGCAAAGACCAGAAGTCCAATTCCAAACAACTCAACAGAAGTATGCAATGCCGAGAAACAATGAACAAAAGATAAGAGACAAAGTATGTACACAAGTATACAACTACAGGTCTCAATGTCAAAGAAACAACTCGGCATTAAATTGAATACATGGAGGCAAGACCAAAGTGCAACAGACACACAATGAAAATTAGAGAAAGGATGAAGACAACATGAAGTGAATCAAGTTCAGTGACACAGCAGCCTTTGAACAAGAAAACCAGTGACATGAATGCAGTGTACATGAATGCAACATCAATGAACCAAATACTCAATTTGATTGTAAGCATGTACAACAGGACAGAGAAGTGAACAACAATGCAACAATGTGGAAGTGAAACAGTGGAAGCTGGAAATGCAAAGACCAGTGATGCAATGCAAATCAAAATAGAGAGTTCAACTCACATGTACACCATGATATCAAGCTCAGTGTGACTCAAGCAAGTGCACGACTAAACCAACATAATGCAAACTACAATCCAACAGCAATATGCTTGAAGACTACAACACGACGAAGTATGGCAGTGAAGATAACAAGTGCACCAACATTTACAACATACAAACAGGTACACGAGCTAATGAAGACTGCATCATAATGCAAGGCCAGAGACTACAATATCAAGTGCAAGTGCAAACTCAAATAAGTATGTGCAACTGTGAAAACTTTAGTGAGCTAGTGCAATTTGTACAAAATTGCCACCAACATAACAGCACAAATGAATACTGTAACAACCAGAGCCAAAGTTCACAAGTGAAGCCAAATATACACAAGTGCAGACCAAATGAAGACCACAAGTATACAACAACAAGCAGGAGTGTGCAAGTGCAGATGAACACATATGGCCGAAGTCAATGAAGCCAAAGCAAACAGAAGGGATGATCAGACACAGGACAACAAGTGCACAAATGTACACAATCCAGGCAATACAGCAATGACCACAAATGGAACACAAGTCAGTGGCAAGCTACAAACAACAAGTACAACTGAAATGCAAAATAGTTCGAAGAAGACTACAAGATGAACCACGACCGTGCTACAAGAATACTTACAGTTAAATGTCAACGCAATTGTAATGGCAAGTCATGGAGTCACAGTCACAAAATCAGATGACCAAGAAAAAAATAATCAAGTATGTATAAAAATGGAAATTGCTGAAAACAGAAAAGTCTTTGCCATATTATTCAAGAATAAATCGAACGTTTGAAAATCAAAGCCATGAGTAACAAGTCGAAGATATATCAGGAAAGCGTGTGCATCGGGCAATTAACAATTTAGGAAAGTATCAGATTGATACGAACAAACTCAAGTGTCGAATTCATATAAATACCAAACCCAAGAATTCATCATAGGCATCGAGTCAAGCAAGCAATCAAACCGGCAACGAAAAAATTACATACCGCAGCAGTGAACTCGATCGTCTCGAAGCAACCAAGTCCAAATTTCATAAAACGATCAAAGGAGCAGCTGCAAACGAGGCAACCAAGGCAAACCATCGATCATCAGAGAAGCCGTGAGCAAGAGCAACACCAGAGAATCATATTTGAAGAAAGCCCAATTTGGATCGAAGAACGAAGCCCTAATTTAGTGGCAAAGGGGATCGGCCGATATTTTCAATCACAAGCCAGAAAAGAGAACGGGCTAAAGGAGTAATAAAAGGGCCGGCCTTGTTAAAAGGGGAATTGGTTTTTGTGAATTTATTCTTAAGGGTGTTTAATTGTTTTTTATTTGTTGTTTTTACTTTTCGAATCAAAGTATTGGTAAATCACCACCTAGGTTGTAGGTAGTGTCAGATTGTCTAGTTAGAATTAGTTCAGTGAGCAGGGTGTGCGAGTTTGCAAAACTCTATAGGCGGGAGCAAGGGTTTGCGAGTTTGCAAAACTCTATAGGCGGGAGCAGGGGGGTGCGAGTCTATTAGAGTGTTTGTAAGCGGGAGCAGGGTTTGCGAGTCTGTTAGAGTGTTTGTAAGCGGGAGACTGTTTAATTCTAATAGAAATCTAGGAATGCAGCAGTAGGCAGTGGTTGCCGAAGCTGGGTAAATTTTGTGTGTGATTTACTTTTCAGCATATTTATTTCTGCAGTTTGTTTCTGTGTTTAAATCGAGAAAATTTGCTATAACCCTATTCACCCCCCCTCTAGGGTTAATCTAGATCCTACAAGTGGTATCAGAGCACGGTATTTTTCTTTAACTCTAGAGTCATGAATCCACCAAATAATACTTTTGTTGAGGGTCGTTCCAATATTATTCCTTTTATTTTCGATGGAACGGATTTTTTGAACTGGAAATTGAAAATGGAATTTTATTTAAAATCTGTTAATATTCAATGTTGGGATATTATTGAAAATGGGTGTGATATAACAAATAAGGAAATTATCTCGATTAATGCTCTTGCTATGCATATATTATATTCTTATATTAATCGTGATAATTTTTATTTCGTCTCTCATTGTGAAAATGCAAAGAAAATCTGGAATACTTTTGATGCAATATATGGAGCAAAAGTCAACAGCAATGAGATGTCCTCCACAACCGACTCAGTTAAAGAAATGTGCTTAACAGGAGTGGTAAATAGCAGTTGTGATGAGGATGATGATGATGGAGCAGCCGAGCTGGCATTACTAATAAAGAAATTCAAAAGGAGGAACCGCAAATACGGAAACCCAGCTCTAAATCAAAAATTAAAAAACAGAGAGCACAATATGAAGCCAAGCGAGGTATCAAAACTCACTCACTTTGAATTACTTATTTATTTCCACGAAGTGAATGGCTGTTCTGAACGACCTAGGGAGAAGTATGCCAAACTTGAATCACAAAAAGACACTTTGATAGAATTAAATGAACAACTTGACCAATTAGTTAACACCTATCAAAGTAGGATCCCTAAGTGTGATAAGCGTCCAACATTCAAAGAAGAAATTAAAAAATCAGAAATTAATATAAAAAAACCACTTGAAAATGAAATTCTGATTTTGAAAAAGAACGAAAATACTGGGAGAGAAAATTCTATCAAAAAGTGCACACAATTGTTGAATGAAAATGAATCTCTCAAAATACAAGTCCAATAACTTCAAAAAGTGAGAAATCGTTGAATCTGCTATTAGGGAAGCAAACTGTTAATACAGCTAGACAAGGACTTGGATATAATCAATCTGAAATGCTGAAAGCGATATTAATCAAGAAAATTCCATGTGCACAATTTGTAGAAAATATGGACACGATCACAATAATTGTTGGTACAGACCCAAACATGTGAAAACCATACCGATTTGGGTTCCAAAAGGCACGAATATAAAATCTCTCAAAGTTAAAAAAATTTGGGTGCCAAAAGGAACATATATAAACAGTTTTGGGTCTCCACAAAATTATTTTTCTAAATCTTCTGCCACTAACAACCATGAACCTATAAAAGCAAATAGGTCACATAAATCTTTTCCCGTGTAGATGTGGTGGCAGGCTAAGGAACAACAACAGTGTTTTTTGGATTTTTGGATGTTCCAGAAACACAACGGGCATCAAAGCAAAGTTCCTTAGCCTAGTACAAAGGTGCAAGAATCACAATGGGCAACCACGAAAAATTATCGTAAAGGTAAAACAGGTGAAGGTATATTAAATGTGATAATCTGCACCGTATTTTGAATGAAATCAGCCAATTTTGAGATGTTGTAAAGATGATAATGTAACGGCCCTGAATTTTGAACAATTTAAATTGTGAATATTTAATTAATTTTAAATATTTGAATGATAATTTAAATTGAATTCCAATAAAACTATGAAATTTGGCGATTAAAATTTTGAATTTAATCTATTTTTAAAGTTGAATAGAAATTTGAATTTTTACTTTGAAGTTTGAAATTGAATATTGAAATTGTATTTTAAATTCAAACAAATGACTTAGAAGAAAAATAAGTTTAGATACAAGAATTATTATTTATATTTATAAATTTGTGGTTAGTTTAATAACATTTTCTTAAATAAAAGAATCAAATTTTAATCAATATAAAATGAAATGAGAAACACGTTCTCCTTTCTATTTTATACCCGACCAAACCCCTCCCTATCATTTCATTATCAAAAAAAAAAAAGGGGCGAACGATAATGGCGGCCGCTTTCCTCTTCGTCTTCGTTTCAAGTTAGGGCTTTTCAAAATCGAAAGCGACAACTTCAATTTGCTCGACTTTCCCTTGCTTCAGCTTCAACTCGCTCGCGACACCTTCAGGAAATTAGGGCTTCGGCTTCATTTTTGTTTCGACTCGCGTGCGCTCCATTTTGATTCGGTGAAAGGTGAGTCTTTTGGCTCACGATTTATTTTAATGCAAGTATTTAAATTTGTTTGAATTTGAATCTTGGTTGCATGCTATGATTTGGGGGTTATTCATTATCATTTGCTCAGCTACTTTGAATTCTAAACTGATAGGAACAGATAACACACTGCATGTTGGTTGTTGGTTGTTATTCGCTATCATTTGCTCTGATATTTTGATTTTTATACTGATAAGAACAGATGTTATTTGAAACTGGTTTTTTTTCTACTGATAAGAACAAATACTATGTGAAATTTGTTTTTAAACCAATAAGAACAGATGCTACCAAGTACTTGATTTAAATTGATAAGAACAGATGCTATATCAAAACTTTGCTTGCTTGTTGTTGCTGCATGTGATGATCTTGGATGGAATATATTTGCAAGTATATATGTGTAAATTTATGGATGCATGCCTGTATAGTGAAGATGCTCCTTTCTGTTTTGAATTAACAGTTTAGATTTCAAGTTTCAATTTAAAACTGCTATAAATAAAACTTATCTGTATATTTCAAGTTTCAATTTAAAAGTGTATGTTTTGTATGGCTGTTTTATGATGATATTCTGTGTATACAATGAAGTAAATATGTATCTGGGTTAGTTTAAATATACAGATTTGCAATATACTATATAGTTTTGCATGTATTAGTTTATGAGTATAGGTTACTGTTTTATGATTATGACAGTCTTTCTAAATTTCAGGTCCAAAATTTAGTAAAACTTGAGTGCTGTTGAATCAATCTTTAATAGTATATGAATCTTGAACAAAGTATGTTTTAAAAAAAATATATATATATATATATGGTTTAAAATTTTGTTAAGTTAAAAAGAAACTTTAGTTTACTGGAAAATAAGAAAATAACAGGTAGAAGAAAATAGGTGAGTAAACTACCACTTAAAAAGGTTTAAGTGATAATTAATCTGTTGCTTGATAAACTTCTGAAATGATGAATGCTTGCATGTTTATAAGTTGGTGATTTACCTGTGTATATGAATGAGTTAGTATGCATGCTAGTTAGACTGTTCCTCTCTGATATTTTTAGATACAGAGATTTTAAATGAATCAAGTCCAAACCTTCTTATCAAATCACTTAGTGAATTATGATCCTAAACAAGTTAATTTGGGTAAACAACATATAGTTTTAAATGACAAGTTCAAGTATAAACTGAGAAAAAAAGAAAGAAGATCAAAGTCACTGGATTTTGAAATTTGTCTGGAAACAGATAACACAGTAGCAAATTTTTATCAATGTTTGAAAACAAATGTTAATTTATATTGATTCAAGCTTATATCTTGAATCATCACTGAAAGTTAGGAATTTCAAAATCAAAATTTCAATTTTTAGTAGAGTATAATATGTGTAATTGGGATTTTAGTGAAATTTGGGTTTTTGCCAAATCCTGAACCCACTCTTTTATGTCTGAAGCTTAGTTAGAAGTTATTATAAAATCAAATTTGAGTTGTGTTGCATAGATTTAGGTTTGAAAAATTTAAGTTTAGGAAAGCAAAATCTGTTACTATTGGAAATAAGTAACAGCAGACAAAAGTTTTCAAAGAAAAAAAAAATTTAAGTAGTTGAGGTGCATGATTGTTCTGGTAATAAAGACAGGTATTGAGTATTGCATGCATGATGTTGTTCCAGTCTTCATATCCATATATGACTTCCCATTCACCTGTTGGACCTAGTTGTCTTGTCCACTGTTCTATATGTTTGCATAGTTGATGTTCTTTGTAATTGCATTCACTTGGCATTGACTTGTAGTATAATTGTTGCATTTGTATCACTGTTGAGTTGCTGTACATATGAACTTGCATTCATTCGAGTTGTATTTATATTCTAGTCATTGTAGTATGTCATCACTTAAGTCTGCCTTGTTAAGTTCTGTTGCACTTGTTCATTTTCACTATGTTGCACATTTGTGTCTGCTGTCATGGTTGCTGTGATGTCATCACTTAAGTCTACCTTGTTGAGTTCTGTGCACTTATTTTTTTTTCCAAACTACCACACCATTGACGTGGGCCAGAAAGTATTTTCAGGAAAGTATAAGGCTTTGTTGGTTTGCGGTTTTCAGTTTTGGATTTTCGTAACAACCGCAATGCATTCAGTTAATTATTTCTGAAAGTTTTGGAAAAAAACCGATTTAGAAAATGATTTTTACATATAAAAATTTAATATCACTTATTCTTATTTTCTGCATTTTGGGAAACATAAAGATCTCTCCCCTTTACTATTTTCCCCTTTTGTTGTAATGGCTATGATTTTTCCACTTTCTGCTCCTCTTCCATGTTTTTTTAAAATACATACTGAAAATGCAAAACACAAAACTTGAAGTCCAAACCAAACGGGTCCCAAGGATTTAAAACAATTTTCCCCAAAAGGTCTGTGCTAGCATGCACGTAGTAATTTTATGTTTGTACAGGCAAATCATTATCGCCTCATTTTATAGACTTAACAAATAACTGAAAGACGTAACACAATTTTAGTCAGAACCAACAGTTGCAGGAGCGCTGCTGCTTTGCCATATTAAATTTTTATATGTTCATCTCCAATGATTTCATTTTGGGATTTAAGTGGCACATTCCACCTGCTAATATTTGATGCTTCATGACACTGTCAATTACAGCTGATTTATTTTGTAAACTCCCTGATGCATTTCCATATGCTCTGCCGTGAGCTGTTGTGTTGACTGCATTGTTGTGCCTGGGTTTTTTTCTCACTGATCATTTGTATACACACAGTTGTGTGCTTCTCAGTTGCACTGTAGTTGGCCTGCATTTGTGTCACTATACTTGCTTCACTGCCCTGTACACGAAAATTCTACAGGCTTCATTTGATGCACTTGCTTCGCTGTTGCCTCTGTGTTACCTCTGTTGTTTGTCTTTGACCTTATATCTCCATACTGTTTTTTTTAATTTGGCACTGGTTTTGCCTTGAGCCTTTTCTTTGCAGTGATTTGTCTGATTTGCGCTTGCAGCCACACGGGATTGACAGATTTTAAAAATTAGAGTTGTTAATATGAGAATCCATAATAGATTTTGAATTGATTCATGTGATCCATTTTATTCAGTTCATTGCAAATTTATTTACTTGAGTTAAGATTAATCCTGACTCGAGTGTTTTTGTGTTTGCAATTAACGCTCGGGTCAGACCGAGTATTTTTGCAGCTTGGAGATTTTCTCGCAGCGAAGTTAGAGAGAGAGGGGAAAGCACTTCATTAAAGTTTTCAGCAAAATTTTTCTTGTACTTAATAAAATAAATTGTTTCCGCTGTATAAAATGTAATGTATTGTATAACTCTGATATTTGTATACAAAAGAAAAGTTTATTTATAAAATATATTATTGTTTCTGTGATTCTGTGACTGATTCTGTTTAAGCGTCATAAACTAAATAACAATCCGTCATTTTGAACGTTTCTAGTTGGTTTAATTACCGACTAGAGACGGTCAGAGCGGCGGGTCGTTACAAAAGTGGTATCAGAGCTTTGGTTTACACAAAGCTTAGTTTATGGCGTTTAATATGAATAGTTACTAGAATCACTTTAAAGGAAGTGTTTTCAAATCTAAAGAAGTTTAAAATTGTTTTCTTTAAAATAAAAAGTATTTTGAAAATTAGAATTATTTTGAAGATTCCCCTCTCTAAATTTAGGTTTGCGACTGTTTCTCTTCGGTGAGGTCTCGTTAGACTTGAGTTTCGATCATTCGGAAACTCATTATTGAATTTTTGAGAGTTATGGAAAATGAAACATGAGTTAAGAGAATTAATGAATTGGTTTAAATTGGCTTAAATCAAATATTTTGAATATCTTCAAAGTAGTAATTGGAAAATAAAATGATATGTCAATTTGATTATAATCAAATGGATTATTGAACTATAACTTGGAAATTTAATTTTGAATTCTTTTGAAAATTGATTTCAAATGTTGTGAAGAACGATTTAGTAAATAAATGGATTATAAGTATTTAACTTATAATATGGATTTTGGGTATATAACTAAGTTATATGAATTGAATTGAATCAAATTAGTAAAGGAGATTATAAAACAAAGTTTATAAATAGAAATGTAATTTCTAAAGATGTTTATAAAATCCGTAAATGACTTATTTTGATAAGTAAATTGTTGTAACTTATTAAAGGTGTTATATCTATGGTTTTGGACAATAAATGAGATATAAAAGGAGATATGAATCTAATGAAAATTTATAAGAGATTTAAATAGATTCAATGAAGAATTTGAATTTGAATGGGCATGGAAATAAGTTAAGTGGAAAACTTAATATTGGGAATTTGAAGTTGGTTTAAAACCAATATTTTGAAATGTATGCAGAATTCAAACTATGAATTAAGTTGAAGTTGAAAAACTTAAATGGGAATGTTTTTGGGAAGCAACACTATGAAATGAAGTAAATTCATTTTAAGTTGTTTTGAAATGTGTTTAAAAGAATGATTTCTTTTAAGAATGAAATATATACTTGATTTTGGTTTAAGTATATCGAATATTTTCAAAATTGTTGAAAATAAATTGATTTGTAAATTACTTATTATTGAATAAGTATGGAAATATTTTCCAATATGAAATGAAAGGTTTGAAATTTTATCTTTTCAAGATAAAGTGAAAAGTAAATGTTTTGAGATTTTATCTTTTAAAGATAAATTGAAAAGTGAATATTTGAAATTAATTTCAAATGGTTAAGTGTGAAAATTTTTATATCTTGTAAAGATATTATTTTTGGGAAATTTGAACACTTAGTTCAACTTGGAAATTTTTCAAAAAGATTGAATCTTGAGTTAAAATTGAGTTTAACTTTGACACCCAAAAACAATGTAAGTTGAACTTTGAATTTTAAATGGATGATTTGGATTGTATGTCTAACGTCGTGAATTGACGACATATCAATTGATCTCTATTAAATATATATCTGCGGTGGCGGAGAATTTATTCTTTTAGCTTAACACCCTTCTCTGAGACGTACGAGCTCAGAGGTTATATATCGATAGACATCAATTATGTGTTGAGGATTGACGATGTAACGTGAAATCCAAATCGAGTGTGAAGTCGATAATAAATTGGATTATGAATGTGAATTAGGTTTGAGATAACCTTAAATTTCCAAATCGGCTTAGAGGAAAATTTTAAATGGATGATGAAATGAAAAAAATTTGTGAAACCTCTATTTGTTATGGGTATGAAATGTTGTGGTTTTCATAACGTATATTTGTGAATACGATTAATTCGAAAACCAATTAGTTTGGAAAAGTAATTGTTGTGGAAAACTTATGTAAGTACATGAGTATGATATGTACTAAATGTGAAATGAAATATTATATATGTATGTATGATATTATGTTTTCCAAATTGAGGATATGGAAAAGTACCTTCCATTTAAACATTTGTGAAGGTTGTTGGAACTCGAGAAGAGTGTCCATTTGAAAATCGTAGCTACGTTGTATTTCCATTAGTTGGAATGTCCTTTTGGACTGGTATAGTGTGCTAGCGTAATTCGAGGGGCGAGATGCCTACGGTTACAAGCGATTCCACTGGGATAGTGGCGTAACCGCCGTGTATACCGCGATCTAGTTACACTCGGGTGGTAGCGTAATTTGAGGGGCGTGATGCCTACAGTTACAAGCGATTCCACTGGGATAGTGGCGTAACCGCTGTGTAAACTGCAATCTACAAACCAAAGCGTAATTCGAGGGGCGAGATGCCTACGGTCACGAGCGATTCTACTGGGATAGTAGCGTAACCGCCGTGTGAACAGCGATCTTTGGCAACAACCATGGCGAAATTCAAGGGATGAGATATCCACAGTTACAAGCGACTCTACTGGGATAGTAGCGGAACCGCCGAGTAAACTGTGATCCATGGGGGAATGTGCTTTCCATATCTATTTTTTTTAAAAAGAATTTTTAAAAACTATTTTCACTGGGAATTGAAGCAAGTATATTTAGTACTTGGAGATTGTTAGACTTGCGCCTGGCCAACGTATGCCTAATGTCTTTAAGAACGACAGTAGACTTGTTAAATTTCGAGTTAGCAAGTATTTTCAAACTTTAAATAGAAAATCAATTATCTGAAATTAAAGTGATATAAATTCCAACCTAATAAATTAAGGAAGAGGATTTTTGGAATGTTTTGAAAAGTCCACAGCTTTGGAAAAGTTATGCTATGTAAATTTCTTAAATGAAGAAGTTCAAATTTAAAATTTGGGTTTTTGTAAGTTGGAAATTTTAGTAAAGATTTTTGCGTCTTGATTGTAGAAAATAATAGACAAATGAGTTAATAAACAAAGCTAGTGAGATAAAACAAATGGAATGAATCCTATATTCATTTATTTCTAATAAGTTTCGAACTAGATAAAATTGTTAAAATATAAATATTAGTGAAATTTCAACAATCATTTCTCCTTACTTGTAATTTCGGGACGAAATTCTTTTAAGGAGGGAAGATTGTAACGGCCCTGAATTTTGAACAATTTAAATTGTGAATATTTAATTAATTTTAAATATTTGAATGATAATTTAAATTGAATTCCAATAAAACTATGAAATTTGGCGATTAAAATTTTGAATTTAATCTATTTTTAAAGTTGAATAGAAATTTGAATTTTTACTTTGAAGTTTGAAATTGAATATTGAAATTGTATTTTAAATTCAAACAAATGACTTAGAAGAAAAATAAGTTTAGATACAAGAATTATTATTTATATTTATAAATTTGTGGTTAGTTTAATAACATTTTCTTAAATAAAAGAATCAAATTTTAATCAATATAAAATGAAATGAGAAACACGTTCTCCTTTCTATTTTATACCCGACCAAACCCCTCCCTATCATTTCATTATCAAACAAAAAAAAAAGGGGCGAACGATAATGGCGGCCGCTTTCCTCTTCGTCTTCGTTTCAAGTTAGGGCTTTTCAAAATCGAAAGCGACAACTTCAATTTGCTCGACTTTCCCTTGCTTCAGCTTCAACTCGCTCGCGACACCTTCAGGAAATTAGGGCTTCGGCTTCATTTTTGTTTCGACTCGCGTGCGCTCCATTTTGATTCGGTGAAAGGTGAGTCTTTTGGCTCACGATTTATTTTAATGCAAGTATTTAAATTTGTTTGAATTTGAATCTTGGTTGCATGCTATGATTTGGGGGTTATTCATTATCATTTGCTCAGCTACTTTGAATTCTAAACTGATAGGAACAGATAACACACTGCATGTTGGTTGTTGGTTGTTATTCGCTATCATTTGCTCTGATATTTTGATTTTTATACTGATAAGAACAGATGTTATTTGAAACTGGTTTTTTTTCTACTGATAAGAACAAATACTATGTGAAATTTGTTTTTAAACCAATAAGAACAGATGCTACCAAGTACTTGATTTAAATTGATAAGAACAGATGCTATATCAAAACTTTGCTTGCTTGTTGTTGCTGCATGTGATGATCTTGGATGGAATATATTTACAAGTATATATGTGTAAATTTATGGATGCATGCCTGTATAGTGAAGATGCTCCTTTCTGTTTTGAATTAACAGTTTAGATTTCAAGTTTCAATTTAAAACTGCTATAAATAAAACTTATCTGTATATTTCAAGTTTCAATTTAAAAGTGTATGTTTTGTATGGCTGTTTTATGATGATATTCTGTGTATACAATGAAGTAAATATGTATCTGGGTTAGTTTAAATATACAGATTTGCAATATACTATATAGTTTTGCATGTATTAGTTTATGAGTATAGGTTACTGTTTTATGATTATGACAGTCTTTCTAAATTTCAGGTCCAAAATTTAGTAAAACTTGAGTGCTGTTGAATCAATCTTTAATAGTATATGAATCTTGAACAAAGTATGTTTTAAAAAATATATATATATATATATGGTTTAAAATTTTGTTAAGTTAAAAAGAAACTTTAGTTTACTGGAAAATAAGAAAATAACAGGTAGAAGAAAATAGGTGAGTAAACTACCACTTAAAAAGGTTTAAGTGATAATTAATCTGTTGCTTGATAAACTTCTGAAATGATGAATGCTTGCATGTTTATAAGTTGGTGATTTACCTGTGTATATGAATGAGTTAGTATGCATGCTAGTTAGACTGTTCCTCTCTGATATTTTTAGATACAGAGATTTTAAATGAATCAAGTCCAAACCTTCTTATCAAATCACTTAGTGAATTATGATCCTAAACAAGTTAATTTGGGTAAACAACATCTAGTTTTAAATGACAAGTTCAAGTATAAACTGAGAAAAAAAGAAAGAAGATCAAAGTCACTGGATTTTGAAATTTGTCTGGAAACAGATAACACAGTAGCAAATTTTTATCAATGTTTGAAAACAAATGTTAATTTATATTGATTCAAGCTTATATCTTGAATCATCACTGAAAGTTAGGAATTTCAAAATCAAAATTTCAATTTTTAGTAGAGTATAATATGTGTAATTGGGATTTTAGTGAAATTTGGGTTTTTGCCAAATCCTGAACCCACTCTTTTATGTCTGAAGCTTAGTTAGAAGTTATTATAAAATCAAATTTGAGTTGTGTTGCATAGATTTAGGTTTGAAAAATTTAAGTTTAGGAAAGCAAAATCTGTTACTATTGGAAATAAGTAACAGCAGACAAAAGTTTTCAAAGAAAAAAAAAATTTAAGTAGTTGAGGTGCATGATTGTTCTGGTAATAAAGACAGGTATTGAGTATTGCATGCATGATGTTGTTCCAGTCTTCATATCCATATATGACTTCCCATTCACCTGTTGGACCTAGTTGTCTTGTCCACTGTTCTATATGTTTGCATAGTTGATGTTCTTTGTAATTGCATTCACTTGGCATTGACTTGTAGTATAATTGTTGCATTTGTATCACTGTTGAGTTGCTGTACATATGAACTTGCATTCATTCGAGTTGTATTTATATTATAGTCATTGTAGTATGTCATCACTTAAGTCTGCCTTGTTAAGTTCTGTTGCACTTGTTCATTTTCACTATGTTGCACATTTGTGTCTGCTGTCATGGTTGCTGTGATGTCATCACTTAAGTCTACCTTGTTGAGTTCTGTGCACTTATTTTTTTTTCCAAACTACCACACCATTGACGTGGGCCAGAAAGTATTTTCAGGAAAGTATAAGGCTTTGTTGGTTTGCGGTTTTCAGTTTTGGATTTTCGTAACAACCGCAATGCATTCAGTTAATTATTTCTGAAAGTTTTGGAAAAAAACCGATTTAGAAAATGATTTTTACATATAAAAATTTAATATCACTTATTCTTATTTTCTGCATTTTGGGAAACATAAAGATCTCTCCCCTTTACTATTTTCCCCTTTTGTTGTAATGGCTATGATTTTTCCACTTTCTGCTCCTCTTCCATGTTTTTTTAAAATACATACTGAAAATGCAAAACACAAAACTTGAAGTCCAAACCAAACGGGTCCCAAGGATTTAAAACAATATTCCCCAAAAGGTCTGTGCTAGCATGCACGTAGTAATTTTATGTTTGTACAGGCAAATCATTATCGCCTCATTTTATAGACTTAACAAATAACTGAAAGACGTAACACAATTTTAGTCAGAACCAACAGTTGCAGGAGCGCTGCTGCTTTGCCATATTAAATTTTTATATGTTCATCTCCAATGATTTCATTTTGGGATTTAAGTGGCACATTCCACCTGCTAATATTTGATGCTTCATGACACTGTCAATTACAGCTGATTTATTTTGTAAACTCCCTGATGCATTTCCATATGCTCTGCCGTGAGCTGTTGTGTTGACTGCATTGTTGTGCCTGGGTTTTTTTCTCACTGATCATTTGTATACACACAGTTGTGTGCTTCTCAGTTGCACTGTAGTTGGCCTGCATTTGTGTCACTATACTTGCTTCACTGCCCTGTACACGAAAATTCTACAGGCTTCATTTGATGCACTTGCTTCGCTGTTGCCTCTGTGTTACCTCTGTTGTTTGTCTTTGACCTTATATCTCCATACTGTTTTTTTTAATTTGGCACTGGTTTTGCCTTGAGCCTTTTCTTTGCAGTGATTTGTCTGATTTGCGCTTGCAGCCACACGGGATTGACAGATTTTAAAAATTAGAGTTGTTAATATGAGAATCCATAATAGATTTTGAATTGATTCATGTGATCCATTTTATTCAGTTCATTGCAAATTTATTTACTTGAGTTAAGATTAATCCTGACTCGAGTGTTTTTGTGTTTGCAATTAACGCTCGGGTCAGACCGAGTATTTTTGCAGCTTGGAGATTTTCTCGCAGCGAAGTTAGAGAGAGAGGGGAAAGCACTTCATTAAAGTTTTCAGCAAAATTTTTCTTGTACTTAATAAAATAAATTGTTTCCGCTGTATAAAATGTAATGTATTGTATAACTCTGATATTTGTATACAAAAGAAAAGTTTATTTATAAAATATATTATTGTTTCTGTGATTCTGTGACTGATTCTGTTTAAGCGTCATAAACTAAATAACAATCCGTCATTTTGAACGTTTCTAGTTGGTTTAATTACCGATTAGAGACGGTCAGAGCGGCGGGTCGTTACAGATAATATTTTTTTGGTTATAATACGGCTAACTCTATATTCACAGTTTCTGATTATTTACACAGCTTCAATTCAAATTCAAAGAATGCCATTTAAATTATTGTTAAAATTGAGTTTGAAATTTTTGTGCACTCTTCATGGTCTGGTCTATTAAATTTAGTTAGTGATATTTTGGAGTGAAAAAGAAATTCAGATGCAGATTACACTGGTAATCTAGTTGATAGAAAAATTATTAGTTGAACGTGATTTATGGTGAGACATTTAGTAACTGCATCGTTTTTCAAAGAAAATATCTGCATATTTTTCATTACAAATAATTTTCAATTAGCAGAAATTTTTCCTCATATAACCCTTTCAAGAAAATCATTTTTGACCATATTTTCATATTAGTCATTTATTTGATTTTAAATGGCAAATTTTGACTAATCCGACTCCCTACTAATTATCAAAAAGATAAATAGTGATTGAAAAGGTGATAAGTGTTGATATTTAACATACATTACTCAAGAGAGTATAGTTGGAAAATTTCTTTAGGAATTCAAACAAGAGTTATAAAACTTTTTGTTGGGTAAAGATTCCATGATCATTTCTATATCTATCATATTTCTATCGACCATTGTTTTTCAAAAATTCAATATAGTTTGTCGATATGTGGTATTATAATCAGGGATCATTTGTTTTTCATTTCATATTTTTTTTTGTAAAAATAAATAAATATCCAAAGTATTCACTCTCATTGAAAAGTCCTCACGGTTATGCATGGGTGAATTACTTGGATTTTTGATTATGTGCTTCCATGCTCATTTAAAAATCCTTACTGTTATGCATGTATGGAACGCATATCAAAATTAATTGATTAAATAGACAAGTTGATTCTAATCCCATTTAAAAGTCCTCACGGTCATGCATGGTTAGAAGATACTTGATTTCATTTTTTAAAATTAAATTGGAATACTACTAATCTCATTTAAAAGACCTAACGGTTATGCATGATTAGTAGATATTCAAATTCCTGACATAAATGTACCACAAGTTGATACGTATGATTTTATATTAGAACATCATTTCCATTCTTTCTAAAAGTGGAATATGTGCCTAACAAGGGTAGTTATGATTTTTGTTTGATTTTTATTGAAGTTTAATATTTATTCAATTTGAGTTTAATGTTGGATTAATATCGATCACTCTATCTCTATTTTCTCTAACACTATCATTCTTTTGCTGATAACAAAAGGGGGAGAGAAAAGTTAAGATTTTGTCAAATAAAATCAAGCAAAGGTCATAATTTCCATTTGCACCTAGGCTCATTTGTATATTTCTATTTATATGCATATATGTAGGGGGAGCATCATGTAGAGAGGAAGCATTTAAATAGGGGGAGCAATTAGTGTATATCATTGATCAAATACATTTAACACAGTCAAAATCTTAAATATATGTTTGTTATCATCAAAAGGGGGGAGATTGTGGAATATGCGAGTATATGATTTTTTTTAATGATAATAAACATATATATATATATATATATTCATATAAATGTATTTGGTAATGTACTGTTTTGTTTTTCATAGATTAAATAAATATTTGTTGAATAAAATAAATTACACCGAATTTGAATTCAAACAGAAATTTTATTCAAACAAATATTTATTACAATCTTGAATAGTACAAATTCAAGCTCTCACTATACATATACATTTTTGATTACATCACAATTCAGTTTACATAAATTCCTCACTACATATCACTCACACTCGTAGTTTTATATTCAACTTCATTCTAGTTTGAATCCAGCATCTGAGCAATCTGCAAAAATATTCACTAATGAAGTAAAATTGAAAAAGAAATATTTTTGCAATATAAAATGAAACATGATTTTTGAAAATATTATTTGCCTCAGTTATTTGGGTTGTTCGTCATCATTCACATTTGAATTCATCATACACGAACAATGTGACATGCACAGTGTATCACTGTACATGCCGTAAGGCCGTGCACATCAATATACTCTTGATAATGCTACAGGGACAGGTGAGCACAGGTCAAACCCAAATGAAAAACCGGGTTCAACTCACGTGCAATATATTTAAAATCACGACACGAGCACAAGGTCAAACCCGAGTTTTGAAACTGGATTCAACTCAAGTGAAATTTCAAAAATCAACATGAAAGGATGCAAAGACCAGAAGTCCAATTCCAAACAACTCAACAGAAGTATGCAATGCCGAGAAACAATGTACAAAAGATAAGAGACAAAGTATGTACACAAGTATACAACTACAGGTCTCAATGTCGAAGAAACAACTCGGCATTGAATTGAATACATGGAGGCAAGACCAAAGTGCAACAGACACATAATGAAAATCAGAGAAAGGATGAAGACAACATGAAGTGAATCAAGTTCAGTGACACAGCAGTCTTTGAACAAGAAAACCAGTGACATGAATGCAGTGTACATGAATGCAACATCAATGAACCAAATACTCAATTTGATTGTAAGCATGTACAACAGGACAGAGAAGTGAACAACAATGCAACAGTGTGGAAGTGAAACAGTGGAAGCTGGAAATGCAAAGACCAGTGATGCAATGCAAATCAAAATAGAGAGTTCAACTCACATGTACACCATGATATCAAGCTTAGTGTGACTCAAGCAAGTGCACGACTAAACCAACATAATGCAAACTACAACCCAATAGCAATATGCTTGAAGACTACAGCACGACCAAGTATGGCAGTGAAGATAACAAGTGCACCAACATTTACAACATACAAATAGGTACACGAGCTAATGAAGACTGCATCATGATGCAAGGCCAGAGACTACAATATCAAGTGCAAGTGCAAACTCAAATAAGTATGTGCAACTGTGAAAACTTTAGTGAGCTAGTGCAATTTGTACAAAATTGCCACCAACATAACAGCACAAATGAATACTGCAACAACCAGAGCCAATGTTCATAAGTGAAGCCAAATATACACAAGCCCAGACCAAATGAAGACCACAAGTATACAACAACAAGCAGGAGTGTGCAAGTGCAGATGAACACATATGGCCGAAGTCAATGAAGCCAAAGCAAACAGAAGGGATGATCAGACACAGGACAACAAGTGCACAAATGTACACAATCCAGGCAATACAGCAATGACCACAAATGGAACACAAGTCAGTGGCAAGCTACAAACAACAAGTACAACTGAAATGCAAAACAGTTCGAAGAAGACTACAAGATGAACCACGACCGTGCTACAGGAATACTTGAAGTTAAATGTCAATGCAATTGTAATGGCAAGTCATGGAGTCACAATCACAAAATCAGATGACCAAGAAAATAATAATCAAGTATGTATAAAAATGGAAATTGCCGAAAACAGAAAAGTCTTTGCCGTATTATTCAAGAATAAATCGAACGTTTGAAAATCAAAGCCGTGAGTAACAAGTCGAAGATATATCAGAAAAGCCATGCGCATCAGGAAATTAACAATTTAGGAAAGTATCGGATTGATACAAACAAACTCAAGTGTCGAATTTATAGAAATACCAAACCCAATAATTCATCATAGGCATCGAGTCAAGCAAGCAATCAAACCAGCAACGAAAAAGATTACATACCGCAATAGTGAACTCGATCGTCTCGAAGCAACCAAGTCCAAATTTCATAAAACGATCAAAGGAGCAACTGCAAACGAGGCAAGCAACACAAACGATCGATCATCAGAGAAGCCGCGAGCAAGAGCAACACCAGAGAATCATATTTGAAGAAAGCCCAATTTGGATCGAAGAACGAAGCCCTAATTTAGTGGCAAAGGGGATCGGCCGATATTTTCAATCACAAGCCAGAAAAGAGAACGGGCTAAAGGAGTAATAAAAGGGCCGGCCTTGTTAAAAGGGGAATTGGTTTTTGTGAATTTATTCTTAAGGGTGTTTAATTGTTTTTTATTTGTTGTTTTTACTTTTCGAATCAAAGTATTGGTAAATCACCACCTAGGTTGTAGGTAGTGTCAGATTGTCTAGTTAGAATTAGTTCAGTGAGCAGGGTGTGCGAGTTTGCAAAACTCTATAGGCGGGAGCAAGGGTTTGCGAGTTTGCAAAACTCTATAGGCGGGAGCAGGGGGGTGCGAGTCTATTAGAGTGTTTGTAAGCGGGAGCAGGGTTTGCGAGTCTGTTAGAGTGTTTGTAAGCGGGAGACTGTTTAATTCTAATAGAAATCTGGGAATGCAGCAGTAGGCATGGGTTGCCGAAGCTGGGTAAATTTTGTGTGTGATTTACTTTTCAGCATATTTATTTCTGCAGTTTGTTTCTGTGTTTAAATCAAGAAAATTTGCTATAACCCTATTCACCCCCCCTCTAGGGTTAATCTAGATCCTACACACCTTGCCCGCCCTAATAGGCAATCACAATGAGATTCGTTCGAATCACATTAACACGCTTCCGAAATTCGGCAATCTTGAACATGATGATCCTTATATATCTTTAACCAAATTTGAACAAGTTTGTGTAACCATTAAACTCCAACAACTATGTGACAATGGAATCAAACTTAGGTCAATTCCATTCGCACTTAACTATTACGCTGAAAAATGGTTGTATAATTTGCCTTCGAATTCGAATAAAACTTGGGAAGAATTTAGTACAACATTCTTAAAGAAGTTTCACCTTTGAAAAAAACGAGAAAAGTTCGAAATGAAATTGTAAATTTTCATCAATTCGGGGGTGAACCATTTGCAAAATACTTTGAAAGATTTAAGGAACTTTTAATCAAATGTCCACACCATAACTTTGAAAAATGGACTCTTTGCCAAATTCTATATAATGGACTTGATAATAATTCTCAAACCATGTTCAAATCAATGTGCCAAGGAAATTTTCTTACAGAAGATCATGATGCCACTTGGAAATTTCTTGAAAATCTTGCCAAAAAATGATCTCAATGGGAACGATCTAATGAGAAAGCAACCTATTCTAGAACAAGCGCTCATTTGGCAGGATCCTCTTTGGCCTTAGAAGCGAAAATCGATGCCATGATAACCAAATTTGATAATGTCCTTTCCTCAAATCAAATGAACCACGCTTCTCAAGTCCTGTGTTACAAATGCAACGATCCAAATCAGATTGCCGATCAATGTCCATACTCATTAGAATAAATCAATGCTTTTAATAAAGTTAGAAATGATCCGTTTTCTCCAACGTACAATCCTGATTGGAGAAATCATTCTAACTTCACTTGGAATCAAAACAATTCGAACATGAGTTCGATTCGACCATCTTTTCACTCATTTTCGAACACTGCTTCAAATTCGAATTCTCCTTTCCAACTGAAACAATTTCAACAAATTTTTTTGCCTCCTTCTCAAAACCAAGCATAACAACCTTTCATTCCTCAAGATGACAAACGAATGACCTTTCTTGAAAAGATTATTGAAGCCTTGACAAATGTGACAACGCAATCGCAAAATTTGTTAAAATTCGTATATGCAAAATATGAGCCAAGCGATCTCTAAAACTCGAAATGAAAATGAGTCAATTAGCCGACCTCGTAAGTGAACGAGAAAGAGGTATATTCCCGAGCCAACCAATTACAAACCCTAGGAATCAAAATGCGAACTCGATCCAGGCTCATGTCGTTCATGATAGCAATTTGAATCAAATGAATGTTACCACCACTTTGCGATCCGGTAAGGTAATCAATAACCAAGTTGTCAATCCAAATGACTTACCGGATGTTCCACTTAACTCTTCGAAAACCACAAACGATTCCAATCAAAACATCGAGTCGATCCCCGATCCAAATTCTAAGTCTAATTTTTTTTCTAAGTCAAGAGGACCGACCTACTGAGTTTCAAAATCCATTTCTACATCGACTTTGATCTAAGAAATATCCAGAACAAATGGGAAAGATGTTAGAAATCTTCAAACAAGTCAAAGTGAACATTCCCCTCTTATATATCATCCAACAGGTTCCGACCTATGCCAAATTTTTAAAGGACTTGTGTACTCAAAAACAACACACTCAATTGCGAAAGAAAGACCTTTTAGCCGCTGGTCTAACCGAAATCTTTGTCTCAATCCATTCCCATTAAATACAAAGATCCCAGTTGCTCCACGATCTCATGTACAATAGAAGACAAGAGATCAACAAATGTTTGTTAGACCTAGGTGCTAGCGTAAACTTGCTCCCATATTCAGTTTACTAGCAATTAGGTCCAGGTGAGCTTAAACCGATTAAGGTCACCCTTCAATTAGCCGATTGTTTAGTAAAGAAATCGATAGGAGAAATAGATTATGTACTCATTAGAGTGGGGAAATTTATATTCCCCGTCGGTTTCATTGTCCTTGAAACTCAACTTATAAACAATCTGATGAGCTAAATTTCTTTGGTTCTAGGACAACCTTTCTTAGCCACTTCAAATGCTTTAATTAATTATTGAAATGGTTCAATGAAAATTTCTTTTGGTAACATGACCATCGATCGTAACATCTTTAATTTCGAAAACCAATTGAATGAACCATTCGACAACATGTTGGAAGTTAGTACCATTTAAGAAAATTTTGAAAATGAATTGATGAGTCTTAATGATTAAAGCGAGGCTGAGTATGAGAAATTGTTTCAAGATGTTCCTCATGAGATGGAAAACACACTTCCTTTCGAGCCTCTCACGGTTGAGTCCGAATCTCAATCGATTTCTTTGACTGGGCCACCTCTTAGGCTAGAGCTCAAACCTCTTCCTTCTCACCTTAAGTATGCACACTTAAGCGAAATTGAAACTTGTCCTGTCATAGTCTCTAATGATCTTTCTCTTGACCAAGAAGCTTCTCTTCTCTCTATTCTTACGAAAAAAAGAGAAGCAATTGGGTGGTCCGTTACCGATATTATGGGAATTAGCCCTGCTATTGTTCAACATCTCATTCACTTGATTGATGAAGCCAAACCCACTCGTGATGCGCATGGAGGCTTAACCCAAAAATGAAAGATGCGGTTTATGATGAAATTCTTAAGCTCCTCGATAACGGTATCTTATATCCCATCTCCGATAGCCCATTGGTTAGCCCAATTCATGTCATTCCTAAAAGTCCAGACTTACCGTTATAACAAACGATGCTAACAAACTCATTCCTACTCAGACTCAAAATTGTTGGCATGTTTGCATTGATTATCGAAAATTAAATGCTGCAACACGTAAAGACCACTTCCCTCTTCTTTTCATTGACTAAATGCTCGAATGTTTAGCCGGCCATGAATTATACTACTTCCTTAATGGTTACTCCGGCTATAACCAAATTCTAATCGCTCTCGAAGATCAAGAGAATGACTTTCACGTGTCCATTCGGTACCTTTGCTTATTGGTGCATGCCATTTGGACTTTATAACGCTTCTGCTACTTTCCAATGATGCATGGTTGGCATCTTTTCTGACATGATTAAACGCTTTCAAGAAGATTTTATGGATGATTTCTCTATCTTTGGTGATTCTTTTTCCGAATGTTTACATCATCTCGAGTTGGATCTAAATCAATGTAAAGAAAAACATTTGACTTTGAATTGGAAAAAATGCCACTATATGGTCAAACAAGACATTGTCCTTGGACATATCATCTCAAATAAAGGCATTAAAGTAGACAAAGCAAAAGTTTATGTAATTGTAAATCTACCCATTCCAAATCTGTTAAGGACATTCGATCATTTCTAGGACAAGCTAGCTTTTACCGCCGGTTTGCGAAAGATTTTTGCAAAATCGCTCGTCCTTTGACTACTCTTCTAGGAAAATATGTTCCTTTCAATTTCAATTCTGATTATGTCTTAACTTTTGAAAGTCTTAAAAAACGAACTCATTTCTGCTCCAATCATTTGCGCACCCAATTAGAATCTCCCATTTGAAATAATGTGTGACGCTTGGAACTTTGCAGTTGGTGCTGTCTTAGCACAATGCATCAACAAGATCCTTCACGTTATCTACTACTCTAGCATGACTCTGAATGATGCTCTGCTCAATTACACAACAACCGAAAAAGAGCTTCTATTCATCGTTTTTGCGCTCGAAAAGGTTCGACCTTACTTGATAGGTTCAACATCTTGGTCTACATGACCATACTACTCTTCGATGCCTTTTTCCTAGAAAGGATGCTAAATCTCGTTTGATTCGGTGGATCCTTTTACTTCAAGAATTTGACCTTACGATCAAAGACAAAAAAGGATCCGATAATGCCACAGCCGATCACTTGTCTCGTCTTTCCAATGCACCATCACATTTACCTATCAATGAAAACTTCCCTTATGAACAACTTCTTTCAATTTCTATCGATCCATGGTACACTGATATAGTGAACTACTTAGTCACTAAAGAAACTCCATCATCTTGGTCCAAACAGGACAACTGAAGATTCATGTCCCAAGTGAAATATTTCTATTGGGACGATTTGTGCTTGTTCAAGTATTGTCCCGACCAAATCATTCGATGTTGCATCCCAGATAATGAAATAAAGAGTGTTCTTCTGTTTTGCCATGATCAAGCTTGTGGTGAACATTTCGTTCCTCAAAAAACTACAGAAAAGTTGCTTCATTGTGGTTTCTATTGGCTTTCTCTTTTCAAAGACTCGTTCGATTTTTGCAAAACTTGTGATCGATATCAAATGCTTAAATGAATTTCTCGACGAAATACGATGCCTCTAAACCCTATTGTTACAATCGAAATCTTTGATGTTTAGGGTATCGACTTTATTGGACCTTTTCCCAATTCTTTGGGAAATTTTTATATTCTTCTCGTTGCCGATTACGTCTCAAAATGGGTCAAAGCTGTTTCATGCAAAACCAATGAGCATAGATTGTTGTGAATTTTCTCAAAGAAAACATCTTTTCGAGGTTCGACGCACCTCGCACAATAATCAGTGATAATTGAACCTATTTTTGCAACCGTTCTTCTGAAACTTTAATGAAGAAATACTCAATAATCTATAAGTTATCCATTCCATATCATCCTCTGACTTGTGGCCAAGTTGAAGTTTCAAATTATTAAATAAAACAAATCTTGGAGAAAACTGTCAACAAAAATCAAAAGGATTGGTCTCAGAAATTGACCGATGCGCTTTGGGCTTACCGTACCACTTTTGAAACTAATCTTAGGATGTCCCCATTTCGTTTTGTTTACAAGAAAGCTTGCCATTTATCGGTTGAAATAGAACACAAAATATTGTGGGCAATAAAGAACTTAAACTTTGAACTCGGGAAAGCTGGCGAAAACCTAAAACTACAACTCGACAAGCTAGAAGAACTAAGGAACGACGCGTATGAAAATGAGAAAATTTACAAAAAAACAAAAGTTTTTAATGACAAGCCAATCATAAGAAAAACATTTTCACCAAATTTCGAAATTTATTTTATACTACTCTAGACTTTATTTATTTCCCAGGGAAACTTAATCGAGATGGACCGGACCATTTGTGTTACGAACTATTTTTCCACATGGTGCTATAAAAATACAAACCCAAGGAAGGATCGATTTTCAGAGTTAACGGTCATCATTTGAAACCTTTCTTGGAATTGCCAAGTAACCAAAAGGAGGATCTCATGATTCGTCATGAGCCACGCTATGTTTAGTAAGAAATGTTAACCCTCCTTTGTAAATATGTACATATTTTACCTGTTACACTTATTATATCATGCAGTGACTGTGGGGATACAGTCAAAATTAAATGGGGGGGGGGGGTCTCATTTTCATTTTTTAGCTTTTCATTACATTTTTGAATTTTCATTTTATTTAAACTCGAAAAAAATCTCAAAAATTCTAAATCTCAAAAACATTTTCTTTTTTGCACTTTGATTTATTTTTGAAGAAACACTATAGGATAAGTATAAGTTTTGGTTATTAAATTGAAATTTTTGAAAATTTATTTTCTTAAAAAAAATAAAAAAAATTAATTACAAGTAACAATGGTTCAGCTAGTGTATAGAAAGATTCATGGGTGACAATTATGAAGTATATCCTAATTTAAAAATTTTGCTTAAAAGAGCGGTCGATATAAAGTAAAGGTGACAATATTTTAAATCTTTTAACTTAAGTGGTACTAAGATGATATTGTGAAACTCTTATATATATATAACATTTGTATATATGTATATATTTTTATTAACACCTAAAGTCATGTGTTCACACTCATGTGTTCACTAGCCATGCTTTGTACCCTTCTCACGCAAGCTGAAAAGCAGTGCATGACGCTATATCTGGCCTCATTTTACCTGAGTTAGGTGTATGTATATAAGAATTCTTTTATCAATATTGCCTACAGTCGATAAGTGTTCACACTTGTATGTTCACTCGCCATGCTCTGTATTCTCCTCACGTAAGCCCGAAAGGCAGTGCATGGGTAATATATTTGAGTTAGGCATATGTAAATATTGTTAATACCAATAATATTTTCAAATAAAGTGAGAGTAGGAAATTGAAATCCAAGCACTATTTCACTTATTCATTTGACTTGTTATTCAAAAGAAATGAAAATACCACTTTGATAAACTATGAAAATCAAATTAAGGATCCATTTCATAGTTACATCGTGTTATCAACCGAAACAACTAGCCAAACTATAGTCTATCTATTATGACAACTTGATTTTTATTGGAAATTTTGATAAATTAAAGGACTTAAATTTCTTAAGAATGACCAGAACTTATATTTAACTTATTCTTGTCGATTTGAAAGTAAATTCTTCATTTATGAATATTTTCAAACTTGCATCCATATCTTTGTAAATAAACTTGCATTATGTAAATATTTTCATGTTGCATTTGGATTTTGTGGGTGTTATCCACTGAAAACCCTCAAGACACAACATTCGTCCTACTAGGGACATCTAAAGGCTTAACAGCTTGTTGCATATGCTCAATGCAATCGTGCTTTCTACGAAAACAGATTTATCTTGGTTTTCTTTATTCGATGACGAATAAAAAGATAAGTGTGGAGATATTTGATGTGCACATAAATGTGCATATATTTAGATACATATTTTATCTATTTTTATTTAATGAATGTCATAATTGGGTATTTTAACATGTTTAAACCAAAATTCAATTATTTTCAAATCATCATATATTCATCTTCATACAGGGGCAAAATGGTCATTTTTGTGCATGTGTTAATTTAAGAATTTTTACTTGGACAATTTTTATGATTTTTATAGGAATTTTGGATTCAAATGGAAGAGACTTTCATGAAAATATGCATGCATAAGGAGGAATACAAAGGAATGAAGATGGAAATAATTCAAACTCATAATCATGGAGGACCCCACCTACCCACTTACTTAAATATACAACTAGAAGCTAATGGGCAACTAAGTGGAGGTTAAAGCTCCATGCATACTTGACGATGGATTAATTAGAGGCTACTGATTACTTGGTGGCCACACTTCCTAAAAGGCATTTTGGGAAACACTCTAAAAGTTGAATTATGGTTTTATGCATGTATAAATAGCCTACTTATGTATATCTAAAGGATCTTCTTCCTCTTTGAATTACATAGGAAATTAGAAGAAAGTTGTAAACACAAAAATCAAAGTGAAACAAAATGGCTTCCTAAGCCTTCTCTTTTCTACATGATTTTGTTCACTTTTACGTTCATGTTTATTTCTACGTTCTCTTCTATTCATTGTTAATAGAATAGATTTACATTCATGCAAGTAGTGTAGTTCTATTTTTTATGCAAGTAGTTTAGCAGTTAATCTTCTTTTCTTCCTTTATTTAGTTTCTACTTCTTTTGTTTTTTTATTAATGTTGATATTTACATGTGTTGACATGATAACACAAATGAGTAGCTAAACCACTTCAATTTAAGGGTAATGAAGCTCTCTAATATTATGTAAATTCAACATTTATTTTGATTTATGGTCTCATTTATGCTTTATGAAAGTAAGTGTTGATGTAATTTTATACAAATGAATTTGATAGCCTATGTTGCATTTGAAAATAGGTTATTCCTATTCAACATAAACACAATTTACATCATCATGTGCTAATTGATTTTTGATTTTGAAATGAAAGTAATTATAAAATTTGATGATCTATATTACTAATTACAATAGTAAATAGATCATACTTAAAATAGCTTTTTCTTTGACTTCATTTTCATGAGAATTGATAAGTGGTTTATTTGTTGTATCTTAATTTGATGGTTTAAGTTATGTTAATTAATAACACAAATAAACCATAAGTATGATAAATACAACACTTATTTCACTTAATATATAAAATAGAGATCATAGATTATTTGTTTGTTGATTTACAAAAATATGAGAGTGGATTTGCCTCTAAATTGTTTTTTAATCTCATAGTTTTTAATCTCATTTTCATTCTAGTTTTAGCTTCATTTTGTTTACAATTTGTAGTCCACAATCTTCTCTCCACCTTGGTCTAGTTTGATTGAATAGAAAATTTTAAAATCTAAAAAAAATCCCTAGGGATGTACCCGTTCTCCCACGTACTAAAATTGTACGCCGTGTGCTTGTAGTTAATTTAACTATAAATTTTTTGGTTCAAAACTGATAGAAAATTCATTGTTAAACAGTTTAATTCCTTGAAAATTCATCACGACCGATCGACTGCTGGTGGCTTGGGCGGTCGATCAATTATGACGATGTTCTGGACTGTAATGCCCAGAACCTCATCCATTCCAGTCATCATTCATGGTGTTTGAAGGCCAACTTGGAAGCTATAATGAGGATGGGTTCAATTGAGCTTTTACCTATATAACATTGAGCTTAGGTCCAATAGAGGCAAAGTGATTGAGCAAGATAGAAGATTATAACATGGTTCACACTGATATTGAAATTTACTAAATATATATATACATAAATGATTTATCATGCCGACTTCCTTGTGTGTTGATGAAGAACTAAAGATCTAGCTTTTGATGGAGAAGAAGAAAACTGTTATGTTATTTTGATTTGGTGAGAAGGAATAAAGCAGTAGATGGATAGGGCATTTATAATGGTAGAAGAGTATAACTTAGGGTTTAAGGATTTATATAAGTTAAAATATAACAATTATAAAGGTAAGGATAAAAGGTGTGGTACAGTGAAAATTTAATTTCATATTTAAATAAATTTGTACCGTTAACCCCCTTATAATCCAAATCGACTTTAGATCATTATTTTATACTTGTTTAAAAACCTAGTCGAGACATCTTTCCAAATTTTGTTTTTGAAAATATTACTTTCCAGTTTCAACAGCTATAAATAATTAGAAAATTTTGAAAATAATTCTAAATTCGTAAATAATTTTTTTGCCAAAACTAAATTTCTAAACGACTTTTCTAAGATTTCAAACATCAAATTTGAATTTTAAATCATTATTTTTTAGATTAAATCCCCAAATCACTTTTGTTGAATAAATTCAATAAATTCGCAATTTTTTCTATATTTTCATATTAATCATTTCAACGTTGTATCAAGTTAAAATAATATTTCAAAATTCAAATCCATATGAAGTTTGTTTTGAATCATTTTAGGTATGAATTGGTTGGGTAGGTATGAGGCTAGAATATTCTGTCAGGATATGGAAATATCACTGAGACACCTTGATAATCATAATCGAGTGATATTCTCAATGGAGAATACTGACCGGAGTGTTAGTACCATGCTTAATGCTATGGAGGTATGAAATGAGTTAAGTTAGGTTTGGGCAGCAAAAGAGTTTGCAGATGTCTTTGAGTCAGTCATTGGACTACCCCCGAAAAGAGCTATTGAGTTTAGAATAGATCTTAAGCCAGGAGCTGAACCTGTAAGTAGATCACCAAACAAGATGACACCAACTGAGATGAAGGAATTGGAGGTGCAGCTAGTGGATCTAGAAGGAAGGAATTTTATTAGACTAAACAATTCCCCTTGGGGAGTGGTCATAGTGTTTGTGAAGAAACCAGATGAGTCATTTAGAATGTGCATCAATTATCGTAAGTTAATTGAAAGGATGATCAAGAATAAGTATCATCTTCCAAGAATAGATGATCTGTTTGATCGGTTGAATGGAGCTAGAGTGTTTTTCCAATTGGATTTAGCGACCGAGTTCCATCAGTTAAGAGTGGCAGAGGACAGTATTCCTTTGACAACATTTCAGACTAGATATGGTTCATATGAGTGGTTTGTGATGCCATTGGGATTGACGAATTCACATGTTTTCGTAGATTTGATGAACTGAGTTTTCTAAGAGTATTTGGATAGGTTTGTGTTTGTGTTTATAGATAACATTCTAGTCTACCCTAGGGTTAAGAGAGGAAATGAAGTTCATCTTAGAGTAGTACATGAGACGCTGAGGTAGAATAAGCTAAAGGCAAAGTTTACCAAGCGCCATTTCTTGAAGAAAGAGGTAAAATTTCTTGGTCACATAGTTTCAGAGAAAGGATTGTCGGTTGATCCAGATAAGATCGAAGCAGTGAATAATTGGAAGAGACCGGAGACGATGACTGAGATCAGGAGTTTTCTTGGACTTGTTGGCTGCTACCGGAGATTCATTAAGGATATCTCGTGGATAGCAGAGAAACCCTGGAACTAAAAATGGGCAATCCTGAGCCAAATCTTTATTTTTTGAAAAACAAGGGTTTAAAAATGAGAATAAAAAAGGATAGGTGCAGAGACTCTTACTTAGTGGAATTTCTACCAGTTCTCGACATACCTTGAAGAGTTAACGAAGTGCATCCGATGGCCCTTGTCGTTAGATTAGCTAAAGTGAGCCGTGCATTCCTTAAGTTAAAGCATTTCTTGACCAATGCACCTATGTTAGTAGTTCCAAATAGAAACCAAGGATTGGTGATGTATACTGATGCATGTGGAACTGAATTTGGAGCGCTGTTGATGCAGAATGGTAAAGTCATTGCCTATGCATCATGGCATCTTCGACCGCATGAAGTTAGGTATCCTACTCATGATTTGGAGTTGGCAGCTATGATCTTCGAATTGAAGGTTTGTAGACATGATCTCTTAGGGGAGAGATTTGAGTTGTATACTGATCACAAGTCTTTATGGTATTTATTCTTCTAGAAGAAGTTGAATATGAGACAGCAGAGGCAGCTAGAGTTTTTGGCCGCTTACGATTTCGTTATAGAATATACACTAGGAAAAGGTAATAAAGTAGTTGATTCTCTTAGCAGGAAACATCAAAATGTGGTTTTAGCTATGTTGGCACAGTGGAAGGATTTAGAAGCCTTAGTTGTGATGTACAGTTAAGATCGACTATTGGTTCTAGTCAGAATTCTACTAGATCAACTTGTTTAGAAGTTCAGCCAGTATTGATTGAGAAAATTGCTTCTAAGTAAAAGGAGAATCCAGTATTAGCTGAAAGAATCAGAAGACTGGAGATTGGAATAGAGATCGATGATTTAAAGGATTCTAGCCTTAATCAGAAAGGATGGCTAAGAAAGAAGGGGGTGGTTTTGTGTTCTGAATGTGGTGGACTTGAAGAAAGAAGGTCTTGAAGAATGCCATCGATCCAAGCTTACGATTCATCTTGGAGGAACCAGGATGTATAAGGATATGAAGAGGAGCTTTTATTAGGAATGCATGACGAGGGATGTTGGCTTGTGGGTTCGGTAGTGTGCAAACTATCAACAAGTGAAAGCTGAACATCAGAAGCCTAGTGGGTTACTTTAACCTTTAGATATTCCAGTTTGTAAATGGGATTCAATATCTATGGGTTTTAAAGATGAGTTGCTAAGGTCAAATAGAGGTAATGAAAATGTATGGGTTATAGTTGACAGATTGACTAAGAGTGCCCATTTTATTCCAGTTAAGTCAAACAGAACGGTACCTGTTTTAGCTAAGTTGTTCTTGAAGAACATAGTTAGACTGCATGGAGTTCCTAGCAGTATAGTCAGTAACAGTTCACTAGTGAAATCTGGAAGAGTCTACAGGAAGTGCTGGGTACCAAGCTTAATATGAGTACTGCGTATCACCCTCAAACAGATGGGCAGACAGAGAGAGTCAACAAAGTACTCGAGGATCTACCGAGAACTTGTATATTGGGCTTTGGTGGATCTTGGGAAGATCACCTACATTTGGTTGATTTTTCCTATAACAATAGTTATCAGACAAGTATAGGAATGGCGTTGTTTGATGCTTTATATGGAAGGCCATGCAAATCATCAGCATGTTGTTTGAAAACTGGAGATAGATTAGTCTTAGGCCCCAATTTAGTTAGAGAGGGATCAGAAAAGATTGAGTTGATCTAAGGAAGGATGAAGAAAGCTCGGTCCAGACAGAAGAGTTATGCAGATAAGAAGCATAAGGACCTAGAATTTTCAGTTGGAGACAAAGTTTTCATTAAGGTATCACCAATGAAGGGTGTGATACGATTTGAAAATTCTGGGAAGTTCGCCCCGAGATATGTAGGCCCATTCCAGATTACAGAGAGGATTGGAAAGCTCGCATACAGAATAGAGTTGCCGACCAGTTTGGCAGGTGTCCATAATGCATTTCATGTGTCTCACCTTTGCAAGTATGTGCATGATCCAGAGAGTCCTCCGATAGGGTTCAAAGACATAGCAATAGAGCCTAATTTGAATTTGTTAGACAACCAGTTCGGGTTGTAGATAGAGATGAAAATGGATTAAGGAATAAGACAGTTAGGTTGGTGAAAGTTCATTGGAGCGACAACGAGAAGGACTGTACTTGGGAGGCAGAAGATAGGATTAGAGATACTTATGCTGATCTGCTTTTAGGGCATGTCTATATTAGATTTATATAGATAGTTTCTAGTCAGTTAGACTAGTATGGCTGTTAGGAGTTGTTACAGATGATTGCTATGTTTAGTATTTAGTCCTTATAGAATTTCATGGACAAAATTCTTTAAGGGAGAGCTTGTAACATCCCTAATTTTTGATAATATTATTTAAGAATTTAATTAGATAAACTAAATAGAATATTGATGATAAGGGGATTGAGATTTGAATAAAATTATATAATAGGCCATGCTTAATAAATTTAATGGGCTTTAAATTGATTTATAAGATAATTAATCTACACGTGGGCATAATGGTAATTTGCCATTCTATTATACATGGGTATACACATCTAATTCTTGCCCATTCATGTTTCATTTTTTCATTATTCAAAAACGCAAATCAAAACTAAATAGAGCGGGCTATTAACAAGGAGGTAAAAGAGAAATTTCAATATAAAGCTAAGGATCAAATCTAGAAAGGATTATTAACAACAAATCTCAAATTCCTTATCAAATCTAAGGTGAATAATAATTCATTCCATCTCTTTTTGTTTCTATAACCCTATGATTTAGGATTTAAGTGTTTATTTCGTTTCTATGATATTTTGGGATCATGATATGCTAAAGTTATGTATTGTTTGATTTGAACAATTTATCTATATGCAAAATTCATATAATTTTAGGGGGAAAACCATGGGTTATTGATTTTAAAATACCACAAAAAATTTTTATGTTATGTAAAACATGGTTTTGCAAATGGGTTTTAATTTTTGGAATTTTCCAAGCTATGGAAATTTTACTATGAATTTTTGATGATAAATATGATGTCATTATTATAAAATTTAATCTGAATATTTCAGAAAGAAATTGGGTCTAAATTTTTTGTAAGTTGGATTACATTAAGAAATCAAATTTTATGATTTTTGGGGATTTTTCCCAATTGATATACTAAGAAAAGTAAATTATTTTAAAAGAAGGACTTTTCTAAAATAATTTATTTTGGTATATGGAAGGGTTTAAACTTCACATTTTTATGATTTAAATATGATATAAGTGTGGCAGTTTTAAATGTGATGGAGTTGAAAGGGGTCGAGGGTTACGAAGGTGATGGAGTTGAAAGGGGTTTTCGACCTTGTCCTTCGAAGTTTTAATTTTCAAAGGTCTTTGTTTTCGACTAGATGGTTCCAACACCATCAACTTTTCCTCAAATTAATTTTAGTTGGTTTCGAAAGAGATACTTTCGTATATAACCACTTTGACCCAAATGATGTTTTTAAAGAGTAAACTAAATGATTTCGAAAGGGTAATTGATTTATTTCGAAGCTATATTTAAAGAACGTTTTCATGATACCATCGAAAGGTACCATTGGTTTCGAAAGGTATATACTTAGAGTTTTGAAAAGAGGTTTTCTATGCTTTTGATACGGTCATCCAGTGGTTTCATAAGTGATGTTTTAGAGTTTCAAAACAAATAACTCATTCTCTTTTAAGGAAAAGCCATGGCATAAATAAAGATTTTGGAAATATTATTCACATTGTTATTAACCCATAACTGTATTTTGGGGAAAGGGCAAAATAACCGATTAGTTTGACCCTGTAGTGAATATCACTTAACAGATGTTAAAAACTTAATTAAAGATATTGGAAGGTGCCAACAGGTTTACAGTAAGCCCATGAAAACTGTATGATATTGGCAGGGGCTAATAGGTTCGTAGTCAGCCCTTGAAAATTATTATTTGATACCGGTAGGGGCCTGTAGATTTCTAGTTAACCCATGAAAACTATATCTGGATTAAGTTATTGATAGTCAGTCAATAGGTTCCTAGTTAGCCCATTAAAGCTAGGATAAGTGATAAGATATTGGAGTTACCAATAGGTTCTTAATGATTCCATGAAGACTATGATATTGGACTGATAGTCCATAAACAGTAAATACATGAATAGTAACCCTAGAAACTATAATTGAGACAGGTAGTCAGAATAAGTAGGGATGGGTAATCCAGATTTGATTTACTTGTTCTGCATATCATCGTAAAGTTTCGAAATACTATGTTTTAACCATTGTGGACACAGGAGCACGGTATATGGTTTTATAAATGATTTAGGATACTAGTGAGGGAAAAACTTGTTCCACTAAGTGGCATGGTCTCATTAGATTTTTAAATGGTTTGAGATGGTAAATTATTATTCATACTAGGATTTATGTCTGGCTTGAAGTTTTTGTTTTCCTCTTAAACTCTCGGACACTCAATTTATTTTGAGTAGGTTGAGAGTAAGGTTTTTAGGTGTTCTTTTAGACGAATAAAGCTTCCGAGGACGTGTAGGAGGAAAGCTTGTTATTAGAGTTTTTATTTCTGCTGTGTGTTTTGTTGTAAAGGTAAAAATTATTTTCTTGCCTATCTATATACCCTGATCTACCAAGGGGGCATCTTCATATATCGTTGTTGGCGTATTTTGTAATAATTATATGTTATTTGAACGTGGTCTACGAGTTGGGATTATGTAATCAATTTGGAATATTTTCAAATGGAATATGGAATTTGTTTGTTGTTTATATTTTTTCTATATTCTTATGTTTCGTGTATCAATGTTTCAAATGTTACCATATTTGGTCGTCCAGGATTAATAACTATGGATGACTGCATCATCCGTAGCCGTGAGTTTTGGTCCTTAAAGTAGGCGGATGTTATACGAAATTTTCAAAATAACCATTACTTTAGAATTTTATAATTTTGTCTGCCACACTTAGGTCATTATTTTTATTAATATGGATTTGATCGAACAAGTTTGGTTGAATCTTGGTTAATATAATCCTTCTCTATCTTTTACTCTTTATAATTATAGATATTAGGAAAACAATAATTCCAATATCCTTTATTCTTAAAAAATAAGCTTTTTACTTAATTCATTCATTGGTGAAGAAATCTACCGAGTGGTAGAATACTTGGAGTTTAATAAAACCTAAATTCAATTTCCTTGTAAGTGATAAACACACATTCTCCAATTAGAAAAATCTCTGGCTACTAAATTATTCTAATCTCATTTTTTCAAGCTTCCATTGTTTTGTAGAAGATAATTTGAATTGAAATTTAATGCTCCAAGTGCAATGAAAAATTCATTCTATATAATCAAAATATTGAAAGTAGCCGCTTGTTCTACACTGAGTAGCCGAGTTTGATGAAACTTTATCCAAATCGTTGTAAGAATAATACTTCTACTTGGAATATCGCCATGTTAAAGTATCTCATTTTAGAGTTTAGAAATCCATTTGATATGCTGGTCATGCGTACCAACTAAAATTCTTAATCACTTAATGGGTAAGTTAACACAATCAAACCTGATATTATTTTTTCTATATAAAACAAAAATATTTTACTCTTGTGGTTTATTGTTGGAAACCGTTAGCTTCTAATTTTACTCAAAAATGGGTTCAATAACTTTGAGTGATGATTTCAGCTCAATTCATCACATTTTAGGCTGGACATACACAAAACTAACAGGAAACAATCTTTCATCCAATAAATCAAATAATTAATTATGCATAGCTAGAAGCAATCATTTAGTTTCACCATGCACTCTGATCACTATGGTATCATTCTACCTGTGCAGTTAAAGCCCGGCTAAAGTCTTGTAAAATCCCTATTATGGCGCATAACTCTCTTCAACCGTTACGTTATTTCAATTTAACGCAATTAAACAGTAGATCCGCTTTAAGCCTTGCTACACCCGCTAAATCAAGGCTTATTAACTCGCCTTAGCAAAATTAGTATACAAAGATTGATTTGACCAGTTCTCATTTAAATCCAATCAATAAAGTTAGGGTAAAGATCTAATTATAAGGCATAATTGTTTAGTATAAGCTAGATAATTATTATAGTCATCAAATCTAGCCTTCATAGATCATGAAATTATTCAGTTTTCTTGTATAAGATTAAATAATATTTATTTTTTCTACACAAATGACATGAGAATGAGAAGAAATTAAATTTAAATATTTGGTTTTATATTTGATGAAGCTTTTTGTACCTCTGTTATATCTCCACTCTATCCGGGCTATAACATTTTTCACCTCAACCACTATAGAACTACTAAGCTCTTTAACCGCACGCCTTCTACTCAAATCCATTTCATCACACTTATCTTAGTCGTGTATCTGTATTATGGAGATTAGATCAGGGTAATATATAGTATTCCTTGTCAAATCATTACCAATTTATTTTAAAATCACCTACGAAAAAAAAATTCTACCACTAAATCTTATCACCCAAAATATCATAAAATTTCATTCTTAAGGAAGCATTCCTTTTAATACTAAGACTTGCTTCCCTTTATCCTATATAGGACTAGTTCCACAATCATTTACACCTTGCCTTTGGTTTGTCCTCTGGGCTTCTTGCACCGTCTTTCTATATGACCAATTTCATCACAATTGTAACATTTCTTTAATTGATCATATTTTATCCTTTTCACTCAGTTGCATAGTGACTCTCGTTTCCATAATAGTAACATTTTACCTGAGATTTATCAATAATTCATTCGGGTTGTCTTAGTTGAACATGCTTCTATGGCTTGACCTGTCGTAGTTGAAAAGGCTTCTTCTTCTTTTTTGATTTCCCATCGTTCTTTTGAATGAATAGTCTCTTTCCTTGATGAGGCTGTTGAGTAAGTTGTCTATAATGACCAATATTTACGTATCGGATAGTCGTAAAATATTATTTTTATATTCATATTGAGTCGTACTAGCTTTACATTTAGGGGTGGGGGTTAAGTAGTGACATTTTTGACCCGGAAAATTTTACTAGATGATCTTAACCTTAAAACTTGTTATAGCTATAACTTTTAATAGAAGCCGAATTAAGGCCTAAGATTAGAAAGGTACGATGATTTCCATTTCCATACAGTGACAATAATAGCGATTTGGACTTTCTGGCTAGAAGATATGACATTTTGAAAGTTTTTGAAGCAGCTTAATCAGTAATCATTTAGTTAGACTAGGGATAGGCCCACTAATCATTTTTGGTTTAAAGCCATATCAGGCTGGAATAACCTTCACCAAATCATTTTTCGCATCTCCCAGATAGATCTAAACCTCCATTAACTCCTTCTTTGTCAAGCCTTCTCTTTTCTCTTTCAAATCCATCTTAAAACATAAAGTGAAGGTAAACTATTAAGGGGATTAGCTAGAGACATTCAAATATACATTTTTAGGGAAGAGAAATCAAATCTTTACTGTTTATTCTTGAATATACCGTGGTTTACATACAAAATGAGGATTTTTAGGCATTTGGTGAGTGATTTATCATCTCATACCTTATTATATATGTGTGATAGGTTTTCACATGTTTTGAATCCATTTTTGACGTCAAAGCAAAATGTTTTAATGCTAATTTAAACTATAACCTGAAGTAAAAACATGAATAAAATGATTTTTGGTGTTATAATCATATTATTTGGATGTGCGATTGCCTATATAGATGTAAGACTATGTTGTCGATACATTATATGGTTGTTATCCAACATTTGGACTAGGATGTATTTGGATGAACTTGATGAGTTTGAAAGTTATTGAGATAGAAAGCCCAGAGAGATGACCAACAGTCCTAAGAACCAAGTATAAAAAAGGTCACAAGGCATGTGCAAAGTCATCATTGAAGTTCAACAATTCAGTCCATTAACGTAATGGATCGGTATCGATCCATCCCTATGGATCGGCGCCGATACATAAAATCTCACGCAAAATGCCTCAAATCCCTTCTACTTCCAAATATTGTTGACAACAATCTATTCCAAGCTCCATAGGATCGATTGCATGCATTTTGTACGCACCAGTTTTTTACTTCATTTTCATTTATTTCTACTACAACATTTTGGGTATTTGTGCTGCATTTTGGTATAAATATTTTGGTGATTTCACTAAGAGCGTTAATTCTAGGTGGACATCCTGGATACGGATGTTTAAATCACTATCTCAAGTGGTTAATTCTAACCAATGCCCAGAGTTCGATATGGTCAGAACATGCATCCTGAAAAAGGATACCTAAATCACCATTTAAAATTAATCATTCGATTGACGCTCAGAGTTAGGCACAATCGCTCTCAAAATTTCCTCGAAAAGGATGCTCAAGTTACCTTTATGCGTATTGGGATTCGACCAAGTTCCAGAATTGAATATGGTGGTATATTGTTACCCGAAGATAGGTGCCCTAAGATCGCTCTCAAATCATCGAAATAATGAAAACAATGATTCTCATCTTTAGTCGGGTAGGGCTAGACTGGTAAATGACAAAATGGACTAATAACTTAATTTGACAATGATGATGAGAAATGGTTTGCAAATGCATGAGCGAGATGATAAGTGCATTTCTCAGAACTTAAGCAAATTCACACAAGATTTGATTGGAACAAAAATTCCTTATTATTCACATCAATTAAAACTTGAGTAATGATACAAGTTTTCTTAACATTGAACCAAAGACAAAAAAGTGAGGGTCGAATCCGCACAAAGCCGGCCAAAAAAAAACAAGTCCTATGGCTATATAACCAAAAAGTAGCAAGAAAGTGGATAATTTTTTCTTGTACTTCTTCCTTTTCCCTTCTCCAGAAGGATGTGAGCTAAGCCACTTTGGTTTTTCTTGCTCCTACCCTCACTTCCCCATCCCTTTAATGGGGTGTTCTTTGGCAATCCGATGAGTGCACTTTGAGTACTCTCGAGGGAAGGAAGACTGACCAAGGTAAAGATAGATTTACTGGGTAGAACTAACAATAAAGGAGGAGAAGTGAATTCAAGTGGCTCTTTCTTAATCTCCTTGGTCAATAGAACTTGAGTTTGGAGTAACTCTTGCATACTAAGCCCTAAAGAAGGATCGAAAGTCCTGTTTATAATGACATCCTCCTTCGCTTGGGCTCCTAGGAGGTCACCAGCCATCTCCTCTTCCAAGGCATGAATTATTTACAAGCCCGGACCTAGAGTACCACCGACTTGAATGCTTGGGATCATCTTAAAAAAAGTTATGACCGTCGGTTCAATCGTCGTTCTTGTTGTCCCGGTTGGGAGCCTTCCTTCGAGAGGCCAATGATTGCGAGCTGACCTAAAATTTAAGAAAGATGAAAACAGAAATTAGCGACATCAATTGGTGTCATGGGGACCTTCTAAAATATAGGCGAGGTCAGTGATAACCTTCACCAAGTCTTTCAGATCGTACGGGGGATCGTATGGGGGACATAGTGGTTATCTTGGCTTTCTAAGAGCATTCAGATCGTACGGGGGATTGGATGGAGTGATAAAGGTAGCTGGGTAGCAGGATCTTGAGGTCTATTCTTGAAGCCCTCGTCTTGGGCTTTTGGACCGTGGTAGCCAAAACCGAAAGCAAAATAAGCTCACCAGCTCTGATCACTTCAATCTCACTTGGATTCAGAATCTCACGCTCCAACTCTACCAAATTAACCATTCCTCCTCCTAAAGCCTGCTGTTCTTCTCGTAAAATCTTCCCCCATGCTAAAGCTAGAGCTTTGGGCTTATCATTTTCAAGCTACTCCAAGTCTCTGAACATGAATTACATTGGCATTATAGCTGATGATGAGTGGGCTTAAATCTATCCTTTTTTGTTTCTTTGCAGCCGCAACCGATTTATCCTTATTTCTAGCATAGGCCAGCACATCGTTCCTCTCCTTACGCGCATCCAAAAAATCTTAACAATAATTTTGAGCTTGCATGAGAGAATCATCTTTCTCCTTCTTCGCTTTCTCCAGTTGCTCTTTCATGCCCTTTATGTACTTCCTTTGCTAGATGTTATTTGTCTTCCGACAGAAGAAGAATTCTATAGTAAGCGGAATCGATCTAGCTCAAATTGTATTTCCTCTGTCGTTTGACCGTTTCAGCCAAGTCTTTGACTCTTTGCTCGACCTTAACCCATGCCTTCCTCAACTCAGCAACTTCTATGTTAAGATGATCGATAGTCTCTTTGTCTTGGTTAGCCGCAAGCCGCAACTCTCGAGTCTCAATCTTCACACCTTGGAATATTCATAGATCAACTTGGCCAATCTCTTGAATATGAAATACTGATCGCACATGCCACCAACTTAGCCACAGTTTGGCATTTGACCACCAGTGGGATCTCCTTTAGATCTGGAGCAAACTTATTGCCGTCAAAACAAATCTTTGGAAGGCGGCACTTTAGTTCAGCCATCAAAGGATTAAGTGAAAAATGTTGCTCTATTGTAACAGATTGAGACTCAATGGCTTTCTTATTAGCCTTATGTGGCGAGAGGAGTCAAAGGCAACAAGCTTCGATGATTGCTCAGATTGTCGATGAGCATGAGAAGGCACCGTCTACTTGTCCATGGGTGCGTGTCTGTGAATTATATCTCTTGTAATTAACCATCTGGTCCTCAAAGGAATCAAACATACTACGGTGCTCCATTGAACATAAAAGAAAAATCAAAACAAGTCAACTTTAACAAGATTAGACATAGCACGAAATAAGAAAAGTGTTATGTGTGTACACTATGTGTCCTAGTATCCCTTTGATGGACTATGGGTTTGAACTTTGCTGATAAGAGTAATCTCCTCTGCGCAAGTGATTGGCAAGTCACTCTATAGAGTCAAGACACCCGAGGATCATGCCATCTAGCTCGAAGAATAGAATTCATCTAGAATCGAAACAAGGCCATGATAGGTGCCATTGGAAGGAAGGATAGGAGTTTTCTCTATTGAGGTATGGGTAGAGGTTGCGTAGAAGTCTGCCTCGTAACCATCTTTATCTTAGATCGTTCCCTTATAAGGGGTTCTTGACCATCATTGCCATCATTCTTGGAAGGCTCGCGACCTACATCAACGCCATTATGGCATGCTCCGCTACCTTCACTCATTTCAGTGCACTCTTGTACTTATTTGATTCTAGCCACATGACTTAGAACCGAGGCACCACTGGGTCCTTTCAATTATTCTCGAATGGTGAATCATCCTCATCACTTTCTGAGGCTCCCAAATTTTAACCAACGTTGCGACCTTCTTCTAACAAGTTATAAGCCTAGAAGTTCTCATTGGTGAGCAATGTCTTAAGCTCCATGTCTACATCTAGGACTTCATGAAGCAACTTGAGAGTCTCCGTAGAGCCGCGCTACTAAGCATATTCGGCACATTCGAAAGAATAGAGGAAAATTGTCTAAGTAAAAAACTATTAAGGGATCTCAAACGAAAAGAATGAGGGTAGAACTTAAGCTACAATAGCCATGCTACGTGAATCCCGGTGGACAATGTACAAAGAAAAACTCATCTTTGAAGCAACTCAGCTTATTCCAGGTGTTAGTTACTATTCTACACCCTCTGGACAGTTCCAAAAAAATGAGGCAATGATTAACCTTGTGGTGTTTGAAGCTATAATGGTACCGTATTTCTTCATTACTTGGAACTCGATTTAAATGAGGGTAGGAGATAATGAATACATTGTGTAGAAAAGCATATCTGTTAGGGTGTAGTTGAACTGGAGCCAGCTTCATGAAATGCAGAATCTTTTGGATAAATTGATTAATGGTGTGATGCACCCCACCAAACACATATATGGTTGCACTCAAAATACCTAGCTAGAAGTGATGTTCCTATTGATGGCATGTAGTAACTAACACGTCTTCAAATGGGATGCCATTTTGTTCACAAATCCTTTTAAGTGATCCTTCATTGATTTTTGAAGCAATAGAATGTATGAGATCATCCAATATTTCAATGTCGTCGAGGATATCTAGAGTAGCTTCGACTTTAGGACCTTCTACGGCTCAAGAGGAACTTCTTGGAGAGGATGTTTGGCTTGTTGATTTGCAGGCTGCTGTACAGATAGCGCTAGAGCATGACTTGTAGAAGGAACAGTGGTTGAGCTTGACTCGTTGTCTAATCCGGCATATTCAGAATGCGATGGACTTGCAGCTAGAGCGGAGAGACACACGGAACATGAATGACCCATAACTATAAAAAATCAACATACAGGTAATATAAAAAATAAATAAATGCTATATCCTCGGGATAAAGTGAAAGCCCAGTGTGGTGTGATGCAAATTAAAGTATTATATAGCCTTGTGCAATGTCAATGTTTAATTCTATGCAATAATTCATTTGAAATTCAAAGCATTATCTGTCACGACCCAACTTTCAGCGTTCGAAAATCGACATTCATACTTCACTTGTACTTGAATGCCGCAGATTCAACTGTTGAAATCCAATTCGTGTCGGAGCTTATAACACATTAAGTACAACAACGCAGCGGAAGAAAAAGATAATATCATTGATACATAATTGATACAACATCTGATACAACTGAATATCAATATAAATTAGAGCTAGAATATAACATCGGAAAGAATAAAAGCAGTAGCAGAAGTGATAACTCCAACATCATCTTCAAGAGAGAGTGAATCCATAATACTGCAACTCCACAGCCAAGCTCAAAACTTCAAGCCAAGAAGCTCGAACTACCATCTAGTAGGACTTGTAGAGAATCCGATCTCGGTAAATGCTATCACCAAAATCCAAAGGCTCTAAAGGATTCAAAATAGAAAGATGAAGGCTACCAAAATCTACATCTACTAGCTGATTATCTGAAAATCCCAACTCTAGACTGCCCGTGTGGAAAATTATGGTCACCCAGAGTTTAGAAAGGGAACAATAAACTAGAGGTCAGTCCCGGGACTGGTATGAGCAAACGAAAACAGTTTTATCTTTAAAACAAACAATAAAAGATTTTAAAGATTGAAATCCACAATGCTTTTTTTTGAAAATGAAATTGCCATAAGGCCTCCCGCCACACACAAAATGCAAGCGCACACTTGGAGGAGATTTCTCCTTATGACAGTCAAAAATGCTTGATACGTAAAAACCATTTGATATTATTATTAGTGCATAGTGCAGAAAACATTTGCAAGTATAATATTAATCTTAGCCAGCATAGACATTTCGAACTATGCCTACTATAGCTACCATCTAAACAGTGGGGCGACACCATAAGTAGATGACAGGTTATACAACTAAAACCATACAAGACGTGTATTGGAGATTGGATTTCCAACAATGGTCAGGCTAAGGAACTTCCTTACCAAATGGAACGCCTCTGGAGGGAAGTCCCCAAGAACCAAATCGGTTCCCTACCAACACAAGGCAGGGTTACCCCTGCCCGGAAGTAACACCTACAAGTAAGCCATCCCCGGTCGTTATCGACCTTTATCCCAAGATTCACAAACAAATAGAAACAACCACACAGTTAAATATCTGGGATCCATACCATGATATCACTTTTATCTAGAAGGAAATGGACATACCCTAGGGGCACGACCCCTAAAAACCTTACCGCAACATTCATGTTTCGACCATTTCCAGGTTGTGAAGCTCGACAAAGTCTCGTCCACAAATCTACGCTTTTCACAAAAGCCATGCTTCGATCAACAAATGATTTGCAGCACTTCGTATGCCACATTACCAAATTGGGAGTGTATCACTAGTAACCATCAACTACATAACCTCTGAGCTCATATGTCTCAGAGAAGGGTGTTAAGCTAAGAGAATAAATTCTCCGCCACCAAACAGAAATGTATTTGATAGAAACCAGTTTTACATCTCAAAGTGTAATGTCAGAGACACATCCATACAAGTCTGTTCCGGGTTCGAACAGAATCGAAGGCACTTCACAATGAATCCCTTGCAAATCCGTATAATCCCTAATCATGTCCGGACTCCCCATCACAAAGGATGATATAAATCTCTATACCGGGGATCAGCCGGTGCAAAGACATTCGACCAGTTATCCTTTCGCTTTCGAAAATATCTGGTCTTCACCGTCGGTCTTCAAATGCTATCCGTATCGTAGTATCATTATTCGAAATGGGTTATATGACACAAGGTCCTCTCCCGGCTAAACCGAATAATGAGTGCAATATTTTAAAAACATATGGATAATGGGATCTTTGTTAAGTCGCAACTTATTACCCAAAACTTTTCTTTCAAATGGTTTAAACAAATTACCATCTTCAAATCACTTCACAAAGTTCACTAATCTTTCACGAAGATTCATTCATAGCTTTTCTAAACAATTTCCCTTTCAAATTGGATTAATTCATCCAATCTTTAAATCAAAGACTCAATTCATAGCTATCAATACCATTTCCAGGTTTTCATTCATAACTTTCAAAAAAATTTCCATTTCAAATCTTTTATATAAAAGATACACCATCTAAAATCCTCCACAATTTCAAAACAAGGTTCAACCATCTTTCACGAAGATTCATTCATAGCTTTCAAAACCATTTCAATTCCATTTCAAACTTGAAATCTTTCAACGCAAATTGGAAATCCTCTCTTTATATGAAAGCTATTATTATTTGAAAAAAAATAGTTTTCATTTCAGAAAAATCCAATTACATTTGCACAAGCTAAAGCCCTTCCAGTATAAAACTTGGGTTAAATTCAAATTTCCAAGATAATATTTTTAAAACGGTTAAAAACCCATATAAACACATTTATAACTTGTATAACGTTTTTAAACCATAATTTCCAAATATAGAATTCAATTTCAAATCTTAAATTCAAATTTAAATTAATTTTCAAAACTTTATCTAGTTATTTAAGATAACTTTTATTTTCAAAACTCCTTTCCAAAAGCTTTTCATATTTAACCCAATTCCATTTCAAAACCATTTGAATTCAAAATTCAATTTTTAAAACCATTTCAAAAATCTGTGACTTAACCAATTTCCTCATGCAATCCATATTTGTGTGTGTAAGGTGTAGTCCAAGGGTTTTACACAATAGTGCAACATCATCAATCATCACAGATTCAAATACAGCAATATCGATAAGCGTTGTAATCTATAATGCTTATCATTTATTTATAGATTCACAGATAATTTAAATTTATCAGAGATAAATAAATTACATTCAGCACAGATAATTACATTCATCGCAGCTCAAAATCAAACAGACCATCACACATCAGGGATATCAATCAATTCAACATTCAATATAATCCAAACATCCATAAGTAAGATCAATTAATTATCTGATTAATTGAAACCAGATTAATTACAAATCCAAGTTAATTAAAATTAATTAATTACAAATCATTTTAATTAATTACCCTTTAATAATAAATAAATTAACCTTAATTATTAATTAATTATCCTTAATTAATAATTTAATCAATCTTTAATCATTAAATAATTAACCTTTAATTATTTAATTATCCTTAATTAATTATCCTTAATTAATTATTTATCTCTTAATTACCTTCATTAATTAATTAACCTTTAATTAATTATTCTCAAATTAATTATCCTAATTAATCATTCACATTAATTAATTATCCTTTAATTAATTATCCTTAATTAATTATATTAATTAATTAATTAACCCTTAATTAATTACCATTTAATCAATTATCCTTAATTAATTACAATAAGTGATTATCTCTTAATTACATTAAGTAATTGCAAATTAATTAACTTTAATCATCAATTAATCAACCTTTAATTATTAAGTAATTAACCTTTAATCGCTTAATAAATCTTTAAATTAATCACTTATTGATGAATCACATGAATTAAATCCTTTTAAGTAATTAAGTAATTAATCATTCCTTAATTATTTCCATTAAATAGCTTTTAATTACTTATATTAAGTAATCATACTTGAATTAACTAAGAGATTATATTTTTTCAATTACAAAAACCTTTCATAATTAAGATAACCCATATTAATCATTTAATTATATTATTACAACTTATTTAAATTGGAATAAATTTATTCAAAATTATTTCTTAATTAAAGTTTCTAATATACTTATTTCAAACACTTGTTTAATTCAAGCATTATCAAACTCCATTTAAAAATACTTAGAAATTTATTCATTATCATCAAAAAATTATCTCAAAATCAATTAACTTCCAAAACAATTTTAAAACAATCAACCTTAACATTTTTTTTCTTGAAAACTTTTTCATATCCTTAGTTTTTTAACCTTGGTATAATATTTTGTTTTATAACTTTTAAACCTGGTACAGATTTTGTTTTAAAATTTTAATATCTAAAAACATGTTTCCCTTTTAAAATTTTCAAAAATAGGTTAACAAAACAAAAACCCGGGCCTAAACCTCTACTACCCGAAATCTACTTCGAGGAAACTTCCCCTCTATTTTCCATGAGACAATCACGAAAAATCCCGAGCTATAACCCGAGCCATGGTCATCTTCCCAAATTCGAATACCACCGGACATAAAAACGTGCAGTGCACGTTGCACATCGCTCTGACCACCTCCGGTCAATCCTACGACTATCGACAAGTCATTGTGTAACGACCCGAAAATTTCGATCCCGAAAATTCCAAATAGTTAGGGAAAGAAGAAAGAGATAGAAGAAGAAGAAACAGAAAGCCAAATACAGTGTCTCACACTTGCAGTGAATAAAATATAATATCAATAATATTCTTTACAAAAAGGAAACTGTATCGGTCAATTACATTTTATTACATCAGAGTTACAACATTTCACAATAACTGGACAATTAAAATAACATATCCCAGATAAATAACAATATATCACAGCGGAATACTCTCTATACGTTCCTTCCATCCAGCTCGCCTCTTGAGCTTCAGGACGTCCTGACTTGAAAATTCGGTCTGACCCAAGCATTACATCAAGGTGACACCCGAGTCAGGCAGGAAACCAACGTCAGTAAACCCATTTAACACAAATTTCAAAAGCATACAACTTATGTACAACCATGGTAACTTGTATCAATTACAAATTCACAAATTGTTATAGACATCACTTATTTCATTTACCAATTTCTAAGTGCCAAAACTTAGATTAAATGGTCTAATTCACTTAAATCATTTCGTTCCAGCTCATTGATTTCACATATCAATTTATAAAGAATCGAAGTAAATACCCGATTCTGGTCTCTTCGACTACAATGTAATCTAAACCCAAGTTATCCAATTAAATACAATTCAACTTTAATTACCGGATAACATTTTTACGCAGCAATTCAGAATTGATAGATAATCACATTATCATCGTCCATCCAACATATCATATCACAAAGCAATTCATATCAGAGATATCAACCGATTCAAAGCACTCATCATCATTCAATCATTCATAAGAAAGATTATCACTTCCATTAATTACATTAATTAATGATCCTCTAATTACTTTCATTAGTTAATTATTCTTAAATTTCATTTAATAATTAACCTTTAACAGAGATGTGGTTTTCGGATAATCATAACTGACACCGATCCCTGTCTCATCGAAATCCAAACGTATTTTAAAGGCCATGTTGTTTAATAGTTTAAACAATTTAATTCAACACTTTGAATTCACATAGCATTTATTACAGCTAAATCATTCACAATTATCATGGAGATATCCAAAGCATCTCATAGAATATCACCCAATATATCACAAATCCAGATATACTACTCATACCACATCCTTAAACAAGAATTATTAATCCACGTTATAATTAATTTAATTGGCTTAAATTAATTACTTTAAATTAATCACTTAATTCTGCTTAATTAATCATTAATTAATTATCCCATTTCAAACCATTTAATTAATTAATCACTTCTTAATTACCCTTTTAAATTAATTTATTAAACCGTAATTACTTAATTAATTACCCCTTAATTACCAATTTACCTAATTAATTAATTAATCATTAATTACTAATTAATTAATCATTAACCCTTAATTAATTAGTTAATTAATTAACTACTGATTATTTATTAATTAACTTTAATTAGCTAATTTAATATTCTTAATTACAAATTAATTAAACACTTAATTATTAATTACAAATTGATTAATCTCTAATAACATAATTAATTACAACCATAAATTAATTAATCATTCTTAATTACCTTTCCAATTTATTAATCATAATCATTTATCTTAATTATCTTCCTACTTAACATTTTAAAAATTCTCCCTAATAGGCTTGAAATCAAATTATTACTAACTAAAAAATCTTTAATGTTAATTAAACTTCAAACACTTATCTTAATTAACTACTTAATTAAAATATTAATTAAGATTTAAAAACATTCTAAAGTATTAACTTAATTAATGATGTCTTAAAATAAATTCTTAACTTAAATTTTCAGACATTAATCAATTCATTAATACTTAAACTTGTTTTAGATGATTAGCTTAAACTTAATTATATTAGACTTAAAATTTTGAAAACCAAAACCCCAAGAAAATCTCAGGTTTACTTCGAGTCCAACCCGAGTTTTCCCACTATCTTCCCCGAGTCTTTATCTTCTACTTTTAATTATCGTTAGTAATTGAGAATATGGTACTAAACAGCACACATGAGCAACCAGGAAACTCGAGTAAAACACTTCCTTTCCCCAAGTATACTCTCGAGAACCCAAAGCTCAAAATACCCAAACGTGCACACGACCAACTATGCACGTGCACTAACTGCCGACTAACCTCCAACGATCTACGCTTCCTTCGGCAAGTCATACGACATCGCCACACACGATTACAATGAACGACTCGATGCCAAAAACTCCAGAGCGAAATCAAGTCTTCCATTCGAAAACTCGAACTCGAACTCACCCAACAAAATTTCTTTGCCCCACTCACGCCGACCATCGTAGGAGATACGACTTCGGCCTTACCTCGCCGATTCCCCGTACTACCATTCCCTTTAATTTCATGCAGCTCGATCAACCAGAGGTAACGAAATCATCTTGTTTCCGACCATGAAAAACTCGAGCGTTAAACCCTAGATTAGCCTCGTTCCACCATCGCCGGCTATGGAAAAATCACTGAACATTTTTCCCGACTTCATTAATTTTCAAACTGACCTCGTGCAAAATTTCAACATCCAGCATTTCTTCGATCGCCGAAAATCACTTAAAACCATTTTCTGTTAAACTATAAACTTCTCTTCACATACCAAACTAAATACCACCAATTAAGTCTTAACAATCCTATTTTCTACAGAAGATTCAGGTTATATAATTGAATTAATAATTTATAACATTCGAATTTGACATATATTTAAATTTTGCTCTGTAAAACTAAATTTACAGAGGCAATACATCACCATCATGCTTAAAACAATTTTTAGACCATAATTTGTGTTTAAACAAACTTGTCTGTTTGAAACTCTAAGGCTAACAATGGCTAGATGAAGATATATTGAATCCTTTTGTTTGTTTTCCACTCTGTAACCAAAACAGAGAAGAAACAGGCACATTCCAAATACACAGAACAATCACATATATATATATATACACAGGGTTACAAATCTATACATAAACATGCAGCACCATCATCATCAAAAATTTCACATGCATTAACACTTATTACCCTATGCAATTTAGTTAAGTGTTTACTCGCCTGGAAAAAATTTGACCAGAGAAAACAACATCCTGATTCGAAAAAACTGATAGCTTTCTTGTTTTGTTGATGCCTGTTGAATTGAGTTGTTTTAGTTGCAATGTTATTTATCTTTTTGTTATACTTAGTTTATGTGAAGAATTTGAAAACGATGGAGATATATATAAGAGGGTATAGAGCTCTGTACATAGCAACTTGTTTTTCTTTTACTTTTTTTTTCATGCATAAATATGAACTATAGAACCATCTATATAAGAGATGGTAAAGAGTAGAGTGTAAGCTATAGGGGCTGAAACATTTTATACAGGCTGAGATCTTTTCTTTTTGAAAAGTTTTGATCTTTTTATAAAAAGTTTTGACTTGATTTTGATAAGTTATTTTGTGTGCCTAGATTTGATGTTTTATGTGCTTGCATTGAATGCTTGCCCCCCTTCTTGTCTACGAATGTTTTCATATGAGTTGATATATGTATATATTCTTTGTTTGTATGCACGCCTATGTGTGTGTGTATATATATATATATGTATGTATGTATATAGTTATGTATTTTTTTCATGCTAATCTATACATTGCTTTATTATATATACATTCACATTCATACTTTTACAAACTCTCATATACTTTACTACATGTTTCATACAACAATGTATAACCACTTATATTCTTTTACTCCTATTTCTTCATCATATTTTTATTTTTATTTTTATTTTAAGCCTAATTATCATCACTATTCATATATATATATATATATATACACACACACATACACATACTTATATTTAGTGTTCAAAGGTTGAGTTTTATTTTTAATTATTAGAAATTCAGTGGTTAGAACCATTAAAATTAATATTACGATAAATTTAAATCAGTTAATCACCCGACTATCCGACACCAAAAACCCAGGTCGTCACATTCCTTCCCCCTTTGAATCTTTTCGTTCTCGAAAAGGAATGAAGCCAGAATTATAAAAATGCTTAAAATCAGATAAATTTTCTTTGATATTTTTAAATACTTTAAAAACCTATAAAATATTATTCTAAAGTAGTTTTATAAAAATACTTTTATAACTCAATGTTTCAACCAGTCCATCCTTGTTCTCACAGAAATTCCGTTATACATTGATCAGGCGTAAGACTAAAAATCTATAAGTACTAAGCGGACTCATTTTCAACACCCAGTGAAAATACTTGGAAAATAAATTTATTGAAAATATAGAAAACATTTTTGAAAATAGAGGAAATATCTTTGGTGAGAATGCTCTGGAAATCATCACCCACATCCATGGTCGCAGTTACATCCTGGGTTACGTTGCCATCACAGCAAAAGTCCATGTAACTGTAGGCACTCCGCGCCCCTCGGTTACGCCATGGAACCCACAACAGATTGCAGTTACATTATAGGGTTACGTTGCCATCACATCAAAAGTTCACGTAAATGTAGGCATCAGCGCCCTCGATTTTCGCTGCCAAAAATGAAACTTCTCCACTCCCACATAGGTCGCAGTCTACTGATGTAAAATCAAACGTAGATTGTTGGCTCTCAGCGGCACACACGACTTTTTCTATGTTACTATAGGTCGCAGTCTACCGATGTAAAATCAAACGTAGATTGTTGGCTCTCAGCGGCATACATGACTTTAGCTATGGTCTGTAGTAGCTCGCAGTGGCATCGAGTTAAACTATCGTCACAGCATAACCCAAATGCCTTTGTAGGCCTCAGCGCCCTCGACTTTCACTACACAATACACAAAATCCTCAAGAACTAGTTTTGTCTGGACTCCTCATGGGATCAACTTTAGAAACCCCCCTTAGGGCTCAAGGCAGTACCACTCTGTGGCATTCCTGAGAAGTTCATTCAAGGGAGCACCTTTTTACCTAAAGCCACTTCAAAATACTTTATACTATACACATAGAGTATTTTCTAAATCATACACCTAGTATGAATCTCATATAAATCTTCTTTCTCAAAATCGATTATCCCAAAATCGATACCTTTCAAACTTGGCTTTCCAACTTTCCAAAATTGATTTTTCTCAAAAATCAAAAGCCATTCCAAATCCAAAGGTTCCCAAAACCCTTCCTCAAAATCATTTTCGCAAAATCCTTTTTATATATACATGTGTATAATAATCTTGGAAAATCTTTGAATTAATTCATACTTGTATAAATTCCCTTTTTATACTTCAAATACTTCAAAACCCTATTCTTCTGGCTATAGATTCATTAAGGGAAGTTTATTAATATATCGCATATATGACTTACTTTCTTCCAAATCAAATATTCAAATTCGATTACCCCTTTCTAAAAAGTCATTAACCACATTACTTTTCTTCATCAGGTGAATCTTTAATCATAGGAATTTCCAATTTCCATTTTACCTGATCATATATTTCACAAAATATACTTTTCATTTCAAAAATCATTTCACATTGCTTATCCACAAATTCCCAGTATCAATTTCATTCAAACCCATACGATGTACACATATCATACTTACGCTATACCAATCTGATCGCTCACTCGATCACACAATTTCACTTCCGAACTAATATCGTCCACCTGACTTCCTAGTGCGGACTCAGATCTGGTTTCTTGATCATAAATCGTCATTCTCCTTGCATAGCCATAACTATGATAGAGAATTTCCAGAACCAATCAACAATCCATATCCAGGTTCGCCGTCGAAATTCGAGTGAAAAATTCCAACCCGGATCGATAAACTATCTCGAAATTCTATGCTCGAATCCGAATCAAATCACTACGCAAATAGAATAATATACATACATCCTACGTATTTAACTTCATTGATTATTAGCCAAATCAATTTCCCTTTTCTATTCACATTCACTTATTCACAATTTCTTCAATCCCATATAGATTATTACATTAATTATAAACAGTTTGAACTCTGTCCAGCTTAAATTTAGAAAATAGCTTGAAAAGTTTAAAATAGATAAGTAGTTGAAAAATAATTACTAGTTTGTAAAATAGCTGTAAAATAGTTAAGTAATTGTAAAATAGTTGAAAAATAGTAAAATAGCTGCAAAATAGTCGTAACATAGTAACTAGTTATAAAGTAGTTGGAAAAATAGTAATTAGTTTATAAAATAGTTGTAAAATAGTTAAATAGTTCCCAAAGTAGTTGTTAAATAAATATAAGATAGTTTTGAAATTTGAAAAGAAAAATTGTATAGTAAATAGTTGGGAAAATAGATTTATACTAAAACCATTTATTTTAAAAATAGTCCAGAGCCAAACTGTTCAATTCCCCATCAATCCAGTTTAAATTTCCACTTCCATTTAAATTAACTCAATTCTAATTTGAATTGATCCTAATTCCCACCAATTGCCAATTTCCAATTAACTTTCAATTTCAATTCAAATTAAATTAACTTCCATTCTCATCCCAAATTCAAATCAACTTCCAATTTGAATTTGAACGCATTCAACTTCAATTTCATTTCAATTTATCCAATTCAAATTTCCATTTGAATTTTTAGACTCATCCATCTTCAATCATAATTCCAATTAATTAAAATAAATTTCAAATTTAAACCATCCTGAATTATATAAATTCGAGTTACATTTTTAAATGTTGATTTAATCCTTTAAATCAAATTAACCTTTATTTTTTTAAATCAATAATCCAAATATTTAAACAATTTAATTCTGAGTCCAATTATCAAAATTCCATTTTAAATTATCTTTACTTAACCTTTTTTCAAACTTTAATTAAGAGTTCAAAACAATTTTATCTTAAAAATTTAATTTATTACTTAATTTTATCTTCCAATTTGAAACCAGTTCTTAAACAATTTTAATTTACAAACGCAATTTTTCAAATTTTCAGTTCAAAGTATTTCCATATCCTTAGTTTTCAAATTAAAGTTTAATTTCCTTTTATCTCAATAATGGATATATTACCACACTTTATTTCTCATTCATTTAAACAAATCCGATCCAAAATTTAAAGATTTTTAATAACAATAGCATGATATCATCCAATTTATTTTAAAACATCCATCCATTTTCAATTTCAGATCTGAAACCCATTTTGACATCACACAAACTCCCAATTCAAATTAACCATTTAACTTGCCAAATTTAAATCCCAATTTCATCTTAAAATTTCTAATTCAGGTTGCTTGTTAACTTATTTAACTTTCCCAAAGTCAAATTCCATTTGCTTAATCCAGCCAACCTTACCCAATTTGAATTCCCATTTCAAATTTCAAACTTCACATTAATAATCTTATAAGTTCAAAACTTATCACCTTGGGTATCACATCTCATTCCAAATTTAAAACTCAACATTTAGAGTTTATTCAAACCATTTTTGATATTATGTATATTCCTCACATATACATATTATTTCCTTTACACACTAAGTTATCCTCAAATTTTAAACCACCTTTGGTTTTTAATTCAAAACAAATTTCTCTCAACATTTTGAAACAATTTCAAATGTTTCTAGACATAGGTTTTAAAATTCCATAATTTAAAACCCACTTCTATTTAGTAGCTATACTCATCTTAAAAGTTTACTTCATTTGGCTTACTTATTAACAAATATATCATTATTAAACACAATAACTATTATGATGGTACTCAAGATTATCGTATCTGGATACCAATTTTATTTTTATCTTACTATTACTTCTACAAATTCAGGATTTTAGTTTTAGCTTGGATCTATTTCAAACTTATCTTCATTTAATTTCAGTTTGGTTGTATTGCCATTACCACTTAATTTAATTCCAGTAATTTAACAACCAATTACCTTAATATTTAGTAGAAAGATATATTGCTTTATATATCAGAATATATTCTTATATAAAATCATTTAAAATCTTTATATAAAAAAATAACAAGTACGCTCTCATATAAATATACACTCAACTCATTCTAGGGTACCATTGACCCTATCCTTAATGAGTAATCCCACCAAAATCAAGGTTCTCGCTTAACCTGGCTCTGATATCAAATGCAACGACCCAAAAATTTTGATCCCGAAAATTCTAGACAGTTAGGGAAAGAAGAAAGAGATAGAAGAAGAAGAAACAGAAAGCCAAATACAAAGTCTAACATTCGCAGCGGATAAAATATAATATCAATAATATTCTTTACACAAAGGAAACTGTATCAGTCAATTACATTTTATTACATCAGAGTTACAACATTTCACAATAACTAGACAGTTGAAATAACCTATCCCAGATAAATAACAATATATCACAGCGGAGTACTCCCTATATACTCCTGCCATCCAGCTCGCCTCTTGAGCTCCAGGACGTCCTAACCTGAAAATATGTAATACTCGGTCTGACCCGAGCATTACATCAAGGTAACACCCGGGTCAGGTTGGAAACTTGTATCAATTACAAATTCACAAATTGTTATAGACATCACTTATTTCATTTACCAATTTCTAAGTGCCAAAAACTTAGATTAAATGGTCCAATTCACTTAAATCATTTTGTTCCAGCTCATTGATTTCGCATATCAATTTATAAAGAATCGAAGTGGTTTCAGGTATTTACTAATACCTGACTCCGGTCTCATCGACTCCAATATCATCTAAACCTAAGTTATTTAATTAAATAAAATTCAACTTTAATTAACGGATAACATTTTTACGCAGCAATTCATAACTGATAGATAATCACATTATCATCTCCATCCAACATATCATATCACAAAGCAATTCATATCAGAGATATCAACCGATTCAAGGCACTCATCATCATTCAATCATTCATAAACAAGATTAATCACTTCCATTAATTACATTAATTAATGATCCCCTAATTACTTTCATTAGTTAATTATTCTTAAATATCATTTAATAATTAACCTTTAACCGAGATGTGGTTTTTAGATAATCATAACTGACACCCGATCCCTGTCTCATCGAAATCCAAACGTATTTTAAAGGCCAAGTGTTTAATAGTTTAAACAATTTAATTCAACACTTTGAATTCACATAGCATTTATTACAGCTAAATAATTCACAATTATCATGGAGATATCCAAAGCATCTTATAGAATATCACCGAATATATCACAAATCCAGATATTCTACTCATATCACATCCTTAAACAGGAATTATTAATCCATGCTATAATTAATTTAATTGGCTTAAATTAATTACTTAAGAATTAATCACTTAATTCTGCTTAATTAATCATTAATTAATTATCTCAATTCAAACCATTTAATTAATTAATCACTTCTTAATTACCCTTTTAAATTAATTTATTAAACCGTAATTACTTAGTTAATTACCCCTTAATTACCAATTTACCTAATTAATTAATTAATCATTAATTACTAATTAATTAATCATCAACCCTTAATTAATTACTTAATTAATTAACTACTAATTATTTATTAATTAACTTTAATTAGCTAATTTAAAATACTTAATTACAAATTAATTGAACACTTAATTATTAATTACAAATTAATTAATCTCTAATCACATAATTAATTACAACCATAAATTAATTAATCATTCTTAATTACCTTTCCAATGTATTAATCATAATTATTTATCTTAGTTATCTTCCTACTTAACATTTTAAAAATCCTTCCTAATAGGCTTGAAATCAAATTATTACTAACTAAAAAAACTTTGATGTTAATTAAACTTCAAACACTTATCTTAAATTAACTACTTAATTAAAATATTAATTACGATTTAAAAACATTCTAAAGCATTAACTTAATTAATGATGTCTTAAAATAAATTCTTAACTTAAATTTTTAGACATTAATCAATTCATTAATACTTAAACTTGTTTTAGATGATTGGTTTAAACTTAACTATATTAGACTTAAAATTTTGAAAACCAAAAACCCAAGAAAATCACAGGTTTACTTCGAGTCCAACCCGAGTTTTCCCACTATCTTCCCCGAGTCTTTTTCTTCTACTTTTAATTATCGTAAGTAAAAATTTTTGAGAACATGGTACTAAACAACACACGCGAGCAACCAGGAAACTCGAGTAAAACACTTCCTTTCCCCAAGTATACTCTCGAGAACCCAAAGCTCAAAATACCCAAACGTGCACACGACCAACTGTGCACGTGCACTCATCGCCGACTAATCTCCAGCAATCTATGCTTCCTCCGGCAAGTCATACGACATCGCCACACACGATTACAATGAACGACTCGATGCCAAAAACTCCAGAGCGAAATCAAGTCTTCCATTCAAAAACTGGAACTCGAACTCACCCAACAAAATCGCTTCGCCCCACTCACACCAACCATCGGAGGTGATACGACTCTGGCCTCACCTCACCGATTCCCCATATTATCGTTCCCTTGAATTTCATGCAGCTAGATCAACCAGAGGTGACGAAATCATCTTGTTTTCGACCACGACAAACTCGAGCGTTGAACCCTAGATTAGGCTCGTTCCACCATAGCCGGCTATGGAAAAATCACTGAACATTTTTCCCGACTTCATCGATTGCCAAACTAGCTTCGTGCAAAATTTCAACATCCAACATTTCTTCAATCGCCAGAAATCGATTAAAACGCATATTCTGTTCAACTAACCGCTCTTCACATACCAAACTAAAAACCACCAATTAAGTCTTAACAATCCTATTTTCTACAGAAGATTCAGGTTATATAATTGAATCAATAATTTATAACATTCGAATTTAACACATATTTAAATTTTTCTCTGTAAAACTAAATTTACAGAGGCAATACATCACCATCATGCTTAAAACAATTTTTAGACCATAATTTATGTTTAAACAAACTTGTTTGTTTGGAACTCTAAGCCTAACAATGGCTAGATGAAGATATATTGAATTCTTTTGTTTGTTTTCCACTCTGTAACCAAAACATAAAAGAAACAGGCACATTCCAAATACATAGAACAATCACATATATATACACACACACAGGGTTACATATCTATACATAAGCATGCAACACCATTATCATCAAAAATTCACATGCATTAACACTTATTACCTTAAGCAATTTAGTTAAGTGTTCACTCACCTGGAAAAAATTAGACCAGAGAAAACAACATCCTGATTTAAAAAAACTGCTAGCTTGCTTGTTTTGTTGATGATCCCTGTTGAGTTGAGTTGTTTTAGTGGCAATGTTGTTTATCTTTTTGTTATACTTAGTTTGAGTGAAAGAATTTGAAAACAATGAAGACACACACACACACACACACACACAAACACACACACACACATATATATATATAAGAGGGTATACAGCTCTGTACATAGCAACTTGTTTTTCTTTTACTCTTTTTTTTCATGCGTGAATATGAACTATAGAACCATCTATATAAGAGACGGTAAAGAGTACAGTGTAAACTATAGGGGCTGAAACATTTTGTACAGGCTGAGATCTTTTCTTTTTGAAAAGTTTTGATTTTTTTTATAGAAAGTTTTGACTTTATTTTGATAAGTTGTTTTGTGTGCCTAGATTTGATGTTTTATGTGCTTGCATTAAATGCTTGCCCCCCTTCTTGTCTACAAATATTTTCATATGAGTTGATATATGTATATATTCTTTGTTTGTATGTATGCCTGTATATATATATATATATATATATATATATATATATATATATGTATGTATGTATGTATGTATGTATGTATATAGTTATGTATTTTTTTCATGCTAATTTATACATTGCTTTATTATATAAACATTCACATTCATACTTTTACAAAATCTCCTATACTTTAATTCATGTTTCATACAACAATGTATAACCACATATATTCTTTTACTCCTATTGCTTAATCATATATTTATTTTTATTCTTATTTTAAGCTTAAGTATCATCACTATTCATATATATATACACACACTTATATTTAGTGTTCAAAGGTAGGGTTTTATTTTTAATTATCAGAAATTCAGTGGTTAGACCTATTAAAATTAATATTACGTTAAATTTAAATCGGTTAATCACCTGATTATCTGACACCAAAAACCCGGGTCGTGACACATCGGCAACCACCTCTATCTACCAGACCACCCAACACCACGAGTCGGCGGCCAATTCGAAATCGAGTTATCTAACTACTTCCAGGAGCCACCCTGTTCACCTAAATTTGCTTCGCCTAGCCAAACCCAGTCGCTAGAAACCTCACTGCCGCCACCAGAGGTGCTTCAATAACCCACGAACCCTTTCCCTTGGGTGCGATCGCCTCCGATCCCCCGTGGTTGACGAAAACGTTGTATTTTCCCATCGAACCTAACTGGGTTAGAAAACCCTAGTTCATCATTGCCGATTTGCCTCGATCAATGATAAATTCAATTTGCATTTTTCCAATGACCACGAGCCCTCCGACCATCTCCAACATCAACCTTGATGATCACTTCGCCGCCAATCATCAGGAATTGGTAAAAACCCGATTCAGACCATCTTGAAATCCCTCTCTTACTACAATGTTAAAAATCTAGAATTTGCTATTAAAATTCATTATTTTCCATAACTAATGTGATGGTGAAACCCAAATTCGAAATTATGATCATCAAGTTTTTCCTTATATTTGATTATTCCACTAATTTTCCTATTTTTGAATTAATTACTCAATACAAAAGCTTGGATTTATTTTAACATTGATATTATCCAGTTTACATCATCTTTTCTTTAGTAACTATAACTCGAATTAGTATAGATTGTAAGATGTGAATTTTAAAAATAAAATTTCAAGCCTGTAAATATAAGGATAGGCATATATGCCTATTTGCACATAATTTAATTAACATGCAAGCATATTCAACAGCTAGGCAACATTTCAAAACATATTCAAACATCAATCACAAACATAAAAGCAGAGATAAGTGAGTTTTCTCACCTTGATGGGAAGAAGCAAAGAAAGTGTTTGTGTGTCTGGAACAGATTTCAAAATATCTGGAAATGAATCTCTGTTTTGATCTGAGCTTTGATTTGTTGAAATAAATCTGAAGCTCGATTCACCAGAGTTTGGGTCTTTAACTTGCTTTGATTTTTTTCTTGTTTGCTTCAGAGTTTTTTTTCAAGCTTTTGAATCAGGTTTTAAACTTCCAGGTTTTTGATTTTCATTTTCCCAAGTCGATTTTGATCTGAGACTTTGCTCAGTTTTTTTCTTTGAATCTTGGTACACAAGTTTTGAAATTGAAAACTTTCAGACTGGGAATGCTTTTGAATTTTTAACTTGCTTGGTTTTTTGAATTTCCAGGCTTGAAATTATATGTTATAGCTTTTTTTCAGGTTTTCATTGTTTTTCTTTTGATCTGTAGTTTCAAGTTTGAGAAGACAAGAGAAAGAATTCAAAAGGAGCCTAGTTTATTATCTTTTAGTACATGTTAATGTTATTATTAAAGAGAAATAAAAACTTTGCCACTTGTTCTCTTTGTTAACACTTGTTAAGTATGTAGTTCCTTATCCTACAAATGTCATTTATAAAAATTTATGTTTATATCCCTCTTTTAAATAATTTTATAAATTTTGTGTTAGACCTTTATGTTAATATATTTACACTTTTGTATATTCAAGAATCATGTTTATATAGTATGGTTTAAATGTTATGTACTTATAAATATTCATATATAAATACAAACCATTTTCTTTTTCATTTTCAAAAGATATGCTTCTACTTTTAAACTAAAACTTTTCCTTTATATATATATTTATAACTTTAAAGAATGTGATTCAAAATAAATCAAACATTAATAAATATATATATAATATGTATATATTTGAATTTAACTTTTTAAATAACCTTTGTAAATCAATTTCAAAATAAAATTTTCAAACATCATATTATAAATACAAACAAATTTTCCTATTAGTATAGAGTTTCCAAATCCAATTTATTTGTAAAATATTTACAATTGAATTCCCAAATTAAATTCAATTTATTTTCAAAAATATTTATTTTAGAGTTTCAAATTCAAAATGAAATTTGAAATCAATCTATATGCATATAAATAAAAAGGCATCTCACCTATTTAATTTGAAAATTTTCAAATTAATTCTCAATTAAATTCTAAAATTTAAATTAATTACCAATTTGAATTTTTTTCAAATCGAGATCGTTACAGATTCCCCCTTAAGAAAATTTCGTCCTCGAAATTTGCTAGACAGGGAGACAACAAAGAGCAGATGAACGCACAGAGGAATGGTTCACCAGATCAAACTGAATATTTATTCTGCATTTGGCTTACCAAATCAGAACATCAACAAAGATATGAGAACAAACTCATTCCATATTTAACCAGAGACTCGGGTCACTAGATCTACAAAGGTATACAGGGCATTGGTTAGTTCGAAGGGATAACTAGTCATTCGTAGAATATATCTGGACCCAAAAGAACAGACAAATGGATACAATCTTCCACAATCCTCAAACACTAGATATGGATTTCAAACTCAAGTCGAAATACACCAAAAAATATATGACATGTCCCTCCTCGGACTTTGATCTTTCATAAGAAATCACAACAAAATTCTCAAATTTGGTTTTAGTCGAAATTGTTTTATCGATACAAATCGTTTTTGACTTTATATTTTATTCATCAATTCATTTTAAATAGAATTTCAATTTCATTAAAGTTTAAAACAAAAAGTTGATAGGGAATCGATGAAAAGAATACGAAATAGTAATGTATCTACATGATTCGTAGAGCCACCACCACACCCACTTCTTCTGTAGTTGCCACGAAGCCATCAAAAAATTCGAAATTGGATCAAAAGAGATTGAGAAGAGTTGTTTCCTTGTTGTTGCAAGGTATTGACCATATGAAGTGGTACTCCCTTGTCGCCCATCTCGTCCTCTTCTTGCACTCATACTCACTATCAGTGGATAGCAAGAAAATTTACCGAGGCATGTGGACGGATATTTTAGGATATACTCATTCTAGGGCATTTGTAACCCTATCTCTATTGTGTTACCAAATGTGTTATACTCCTGAGCTAAAGTTTTTACTCAACCTTCAGCTCTGATACCAAATGTCACGACCCGAATTTCAGCTTCGAAAATCAACACCCGTACTTCACTTGTACTCGAATGCCGCAGATTCAACTATTGAAATCCGATTCGTGCCGGAGCATATAACACATTAAGTACAACAACACAGTGGAAGAAAAAGATAATATCATTGATACATAATTGATACAACATCCAATACAACTGAATATCAATACAAATCAGAGCTAGAATATAACAGCGAAAAGAATAAAACCAATAGCAGAAGTGATAACTCCAACATCATCTTCAAGAGAAAGTGAATCCACAATACTGCAACTCCAAAGCCAAGCTCCAAACTTCAAGCCAAGAAGCTCAAACCACCATCAAGTAGGACTTGTAGAAAATCTGATCCTGGTAAGTGCTATCACAAAAATCCAAAGTGTAACATCCTAAAATTTATCAATCTAAATTTGGTAATTCATTTGAACTTTTGGAATTTAATTTGAAAAGTTTCAAAAAAAATAAAATAAGTGATAATTTATATGAATAAAATTTCAATTTCTTTTGTGTTTAAAAATTTCAAATAATAAATGTTTTAAAATCATTTGAATTTAAATCTTATATATATGTGAATATATATGTATATGTGCATATATGAGTAGATTTGAATGTATATATTGAATTTGAATTTAAATTATACAAGTATATGTATGAGTATATGTATAGATATAAATGGGTTATAATTCAAGTTTAAATTGGAATTTGAATTTAAATTTTAAAATAAATGTTTTAGAAAAATAATTTGCATTTGAAATCCTAAATGTGTAATTTATATAATGTAAAAGATTGGTTAAAAACATTTCTTCTTATATCATTGTATATACAAATGAATAAGGAATGTAATTATTAATAAAGTGAATGTGATATAGAATTTACTTAAAATTCTTTATCTTTGTAAAAATACAAGTGTTAAGCATGCATGAGAAAGATGGTGTGAAAATGAACAAGTGTAGTAATCTCATGATTGGTTTTAACAAGTGGCATTCAATTAGGTTAATTGAGAAAATAATAATAAAACTTAAATTCATAAAAACATTTCAGCTTCTCTTTTTCATTCCTTAGCTTCTCAAATTTCTGAAAGAAAAGAAGGAAAAATCTTGAACATTACAAATCTCAACACCAAAGAAAATAAGAAAATTTGAAACTGCAACATCCTTTTGAATTCAAAGTTTAAAAAACTAAGAATCATCTCAAGCATCAAAGTAGTTTTAATTCCATATCTTAGGTAAGTTTTAAACTTCATAATTAAGTGAATTAGTAATTTTGAAAATCAAGTTTTAACATCAAAGTTTCAAACTGTAGCTCAACGAAACCAATGCTCCAGTCTTCCCAAAGAAGCATAGCAGGATTCTTTTGAAATAAATTTAAGGCAAGTAAAATTCTTTTTAAAATTTGAGTTTGAATTTGTTAATCAGTAATAAAGCAAGAACTAAGCAAGTTGTATCAATCAGTTGCAGAAAAAAATCAAGTTTCAAGGACTAAATTAGCTTCAGAATTTCAAGCTGCAGACAAATGTTATCTGTTGCATTAAAATCAAACTGTAAGTAAATTGAATTTTCGTTTGTTGTTGATGAATTAAGTAAACAAATACAACAGAGTTTAAGAAAATGTATTAACAAGTTGCAGATAAAATTTCATGATCAAAGTAGAAAAAAATATCCAGGCTTGCATCTTTATTTTAAAACCAGTCAGGAAGCTTTTGTTCAAATTTAATCAGGTGAGTAAGCTTCTAATTAATTCAGTTTACTTGATGTTGTAAGCATGCCTGAAATGATGTTGAAACCCTTTGCATGTGAATAGATCTGTGTGCGTGTGTATACTTGCTTGGGCATGTTTATATTCAAGGTCTTCCATCCCTGTTTCTTTTTAGTTTTAGGTTTACAGAGTAAACCCATGTCTAAATCCAAATCTCCCTCTCCCCGTTTTTTCTCAAGAATTGAAATCTAAATAAAATAAATTGTTTGTTTAACATGCATTATGTTTTAAAAATAAATCAAAGCAAAAAGAATCTAGTTTTCCTTGTGAAAACACAGCCACAATTCAAACTATGTAAAAATTCGAATGTCATAAATTTTAATTTCAGGAATACTATCTGAATCGTCATTGAAAATAATGATTTTTGAAAGTTAAATCTAAATTTTTAATACAGTTTGACTGAGAAATTATAAGTTGATCAGAAGATGGGATTTCGTAAAATTCTGATGATCTCTGTGTTTATGGGCCTCGAGATCGAGTCGAGTCTTGCTGAAAGCTTGGAGTTCATCAGAAAAATGCTCAAAAAATTTTCTATTCGTCGTGGCGATTGCATGGGAGCGAAGTAGGGTTAAACCCATACTTGAACGTGGACGACGAAATTTGTATGCTGCGAGTTCATCAAAGGACCGGGATTGATCGCATGTGCGCTAATAGAAGCGTTAGTCATCATTGATGCTTCAGGTACGATCGCACGACCTCTGATGGTCAGAGGAGGGGAGACATGGCATTTTTAGGCGAGCAGTGTTTTGTTCCAGTTGGGTTCAGAGATGAAATTTTGATTTCTTCGATAATTTGGTGTTCTGGGTGTTTGAGTGGTTCGTGGAGGTCATCGTTGACACGTCGATGACAGTAGCACCAATCGTAGCCGGCCGGAGGGTTTGTGCATGCGCACAATGACGAAATTGGTGTCAGGTGGCAACAGTTGGGGAAGAAGCCTCAGACTCGAAGTGGCATTAGTAAAATTCGCGTGTTAGCTCGAGTTATAGATGGAAGGAAATTGCATATGTGCCGAGTAGATTCAAAACATAAACAAATTTAAGTGGGAAATTTTTTATACGAGTCGATCTTGGTAAAACTCGTAGTAGTGAGCACTTTTTGGGTATGACTCGAGATAGCCTCAGGTTGGTTATTGAGACAGCAATTCCAGTTTTAAATTTTTTAAAATATAAGTTTAAATGATTTCTAAATTCATTCTTTATAAAATGATGATTGTTTGTTAAGTGAAATGTGAAGTTAATGGTATTGAAATAATTATTGGAAATTTATTAAGTTCAAAGATGTTTTAAACAGTATGTTTTTAGATAAAGTTGTTTTAATTTTAACTTAATAAAATAATTGAGAAGTTAATTGAATATTTAAATTGTTAACTTGAAAAAAAAAATTATTTATAACGATTAAATAATTGATGATTTGTAATTACTTTGTGACTAATAATTAATTAATTAAAGAATAATTAATTAATAAAAGAAATTAAGATTTAATTAATTAACAATTAAGAATTAATTAATCAAGATAATTAATTAAGGAATAATTAATTCATAAAGTTGATTAAGTTTTAGTTAAATTATAATTAAGAATAGTTAATCATTGATTAAAAATAACAAATGAAAATAATTATGTGGTTAATTAATTTAAACCACATAATTAATTCATCTTAATTGAAGATGATTGACTGTTATCAAATGTTGTGTACTGGATTGATATTTCTGTTTGTGATTGTGATATTGTGGGATGTGAATTGCTTTGTGCTGAACTATGATTTATGATTTGTTTCTGTGTGTATGTGAAAACCCTTTTGTCCGTAAAACGGCCTTTGAACTTCGATGCGACAGGGAGTCGGATTCCAGTTGGTTATCCGAAACCCACATCGAACCCTGAATGTGAATCTTTGTGACCGATACATCCACGTGTTTTAAAATTGACACTCACTATTCGGTTTAGCCGAGAGAGGACCTTTGTGTCATATAACCCATTCCGAATAGTGATACGACGAAGTGAATAGCATTTGAAGATGGTAGTGAAGACCGGGTGTCTTCGAAAATGATAGGACAACCCATCGAATGTCTCTGCACTGGGTTGCTCCGGTATAGAGATCTCCACATGTGATGGACAGTCCGATCGGGATTGTGGATACCCGGATTTGCAAGGGCTTCTTCCTTTATTGGACGAAATGCCTTCGGTTTTGTTCGAACCCGAAACAGACTTATATGGTTGTATGTCTGACACTACACTTTGAGATATAAAGCAAATTTCTTTCAAATACATATCTGTTGGTGGCGGAGAATTTATTCTCTTAGCCTAAAACCCTTCTCTGAGATGACGAGCTCAGAGGTTATATAGTTGAAGGTTATCTATGATATACTCCCAATTTGGTAGTATGGCATGCTAAGTGCTGCTGTGTGTTGATGATCATTTGTGATCAAAGCATGGCTTTTGTGTAAAGCGTAGCTTTGTGGACGAGACCTCATCAGACCTCACACCTCGAAAATGGTCGAAACAAGAAAGATGCGGCAATGTTAGGTTGTGCAACTCTTAGGTGTAAATTCATTCGGTGATTAATATCGAACTATTCAAACATTAATGTTCACGCGTCACTTAGTAGGCGTAGGTGGTGTAACATTTTGACCGAATTTGTCACTTACACATCTTTTGGTAAAATTCAATTTTACTTTATTATAAGCGGTACCTAATGGTGATAATTATTTACATCAATTCTCTTCGTCAAAACTATATCATTTTGGATTATGGAATTTGGTGATGGTCAAAATTCCAATATCATTCACATTCAACTTTATAGTCCAAACACAAAGTCTTTCGTTCAATAATAACAAATATTATTAACCGAAATGCTCTGGCCAGAGACTTTACTTTTGAGTTGACTTCAGTTGACCATGATATTAACCTTATATAACTGAGGAGATGAATACATGAATAAGTTTCACTTTCAATGCTTCCACTCGACCTAACTATAGTCGTTCGATGGACACTGTTCGAACGGCCAATTTTATATCGGATTAGAAAATAGTCGATCAAATTTTAAATAAAAATTACCGCAAGCGCACGGCATACAATGTTAGTACATGGCAAGTATAGGACGATCCTTAGGAAATAGTTTAGATTCTTAAATCTCTATTCAGTCAAATTAAACCAAGATTTGAGAGTGTTAAGCAAAAAAAGTAATAAAAACTAACAAAAACTAGAATGGATAAAAATGTGAGAGTAGAAGGCAATTTAGAGATAAATCCACTCTCTTGATCACATAAATCAACACAACATTAAATTATGGTTTATTTTTGTGACATTAGTGAGTTTAGTTGATATTTTATCGTAAGTATGGATTTTTATGTTATTAATTAGCCCAATATATCCCATCAAACAATAACACACCCATTATACCACTTGCTAACTCTCATGAAAATTGAAAATGAACTTGAAAATAAAATCTATTCTATGCATGGCCTATTGATTATTGAATAGAATTATAGACCATCAAAATTTAATTTTAAAATCACTTGATTACCATAATCATATGTAGATAAAGAGGTAATTTGTGTTTTATATGTTTAAGCATAGCCTATTTGGTGTCAACAACATAGGCTATCAAATTCAAAGCTAAAGCAACAAGTTTAACCACATCAAAAAATTCCATCAAGCACAAAAAGAGATCAAAAATTATCAGAATGTTGAGTCTACATGATTAAGAGAGTTTCGTTACCCCTAAATTGAAGGGGTTTAGCAGAGAGAGAACATCATATATAATATGATGTTCTCTCCACTCATATTTGTCATCATATCAACAAATGTAGATTGCAGCTTGAAACAAAAATAAGAAGAAAAATGCAAGCTAATGAAAAAGAGAGCTAATAAAAATAATATAAAAATTAATCTACTTTTATAGATAAAAAATCTACACTACTAGAATGAAAGAAAATAAACAAGAAAAGAACAGAGCTTGTATTAAAATTGCGTAAAAAGAAAGTTACATGAAAAAAAAGGCAAAGTAGCCATGAAAAGAAAGGAATAGCTTTCAATAATAATCTTGATAGCAGAAAAATTTAAGGGTAGAAAGAAAATAAAGACAAAGCAGAATCTTGCACGAATAGAAAGAAAATAAAGACAAATTTAAATACAAATTAAAATTGCGTAAGAGCATGTATTAAGGGTAGAAAGAAAATAAAGACAAAATAGAATCTTGCACGAATAGAATAACATATATTATTTCAATAATAATCTTTACAGTAGAAAATTTTAAATACAAGATTAGAGTCTAACCTAGATACAGCTTGGACAGTTATAACACATGCCCTTACAAATGCTGACAAACAACAAAAGAAATGCAATAGATGTAAGGGACAATAGAATATGCTTATACGATAATGAAGATCCCATCTCTCCTCTGGAAACTTCAAGCATCTTCAGTTAAACCTGAACTACTCTGATCTGACCCAAGTATTAAAAATACCAGATCAGGATTGATAAACCAGCGTGAGATACTCGAAATTTAAAATGATGATGCTATCAAAACCTTTGAAAAGAAGGGTATCTCATAAGACCACGTCCACACATAAATACGAACGGGTTTTTACCTTATGATAACCGAAACAGTTTTATTACCAACATAATTTGATATTATCTTTAATAGCATTCTTTTTGGAAAATGTCTTTTAAATAAACTTATAAAATAATGTATCAATACCCGGACTAAGTCCATGGTAATATATCGGGACCGGATCAATGGAATATACCGAACGAAATATATGATACCAAAAGGGGTAGCTAAATATTTGCAAAGCATTACAGCTATTTTGAGACTACAATCAAAACCGAAAAGATCGTATTAGAGTTGGCTTTCCAATATGATCGGAAACTAGTGGCCTTTTTCTTTCTCTAGTCCATGCATAACAAACATAGTTCCTACAGTACCTTAATCGCTTTTCTCAAGCAAGTCACTTGGAACTGTACTTGTTATACTACTACTGATAACCGGTAGTTCCCTGCTTTTCTCAAGCTAACTAATTTATCAAAATGGGGCAATATTTTCCTTGAGGGATGTTTTCCCCCAAAGGGCCCGACATATTGGACTCCACCATACATACCTGTTATCCCAAATTTGTGTCTGTCAGACCACATAGTATCCCATATTATCGTCGGGATGTGAGGCTAATGAGGCTACGCTCAATTTCTTCAAAGCCACACTTTAGATCATAATAAGTTCCACTTTGAATACCACATTACCATTCCTTTGATTAATATCTAAATCCCACAAGCATACAAACTCTAAGCTCATATGCCTCAAAGAAGGGTGTTACGCTAAGAGAAGTTGCCTTCTCCGCCACCAAGCAGATGTACATTTGTAAAAGTCAAATGTTGTTTCTTAGAAACGCAATGTCAGACATTCGTCCATACAAGTTCACTTCGGGATTGAATGGAACCAAAGGCACTTCTCCTACCACATCATTTTTGGGAATCACCCCTAGGATCAGTAGCGGTTAGTCCTTGTAATTCGAAGATTTCAAAACACGATAGGACCATTGCTATAAATATGTCTATATTGGGAGCTACCTAGAGAATGTCGACAAGTAGTCCTTCCGCAAATGAAGATCTTTGGTCTTCAATAATCATCATCTTCAACACGTCTTCATTTCCAAACTTATACATTGGTTCGAAGTGGTTTTCGGATAGAAATCATCCAAATCCGACCTCGGGTGCTTCGGAGCCAATTATCGATAAAAAGATGTTAAGTTCATATGTGGATATTAACCATCAACCAATTATTTCATCCTTTAGATATTCTTCCAATTTATTCCATTTTCTTTTCATGAGTATATGGAATCATTATGCCTTATTTATTTAAATCATTTGATTTATTAAACCTCTTTAAATCATGGAATGATTCCAATCCTTTTGTCATTTACTTAGGAAAACCTTTCCAAATCATTCATTAAATCTTAATCAAAGATTTATTATATTTAAGTTATAATTTTTATCTTGGCAAAAATATTCCCAAATCATTTATTAAATCCCAATCAAAGATTTCTTTCTTAACTTCAAATCATATTCTTGTAAATCGAAGATTTTCATAACAGAGCACTACTACCACCTTAGATATGGTAAATTTCACTTCAGGGACTATTGGAAAGTATCCTACATCATGAAGATATTTGTCTTTAATATATTTTATTTTGAAAATTAGTTTGAAGGGATTTTCGGATAGGAATCACCCAAATCCTATCTCGATTCTTCGAAAAGGAATCACCCAAATCTGATCTCGATTCCTTCGTACTAATCATCAATAAAACGATGTTAATTATTTAATTAATATTCTAAAATTTGTTTCTTTTTATCTTGGAAAACTTAAATATATCCCTTTCGATCTGTTCCACCCCTCGTCTAAAAGATAAAGCGAAAGCTAGGTAAGTTCAGGGCACTGGTTGCACCATTTCTAACCTTAGTTATACTCCTTATTTTACCGTTTAGCTCTCATAGACGGGACAAATGTATTAATCATTTCCGCATACTCAATTTTTTAATATTTTTAAGGAAATGATTTCCATTGTATTGTTTATGTGTTATAAACAATTTCTACTTAACCATTTATTTGAACTTTTCTAAAAACTTATAAAACTTTCAATTTATCTTTAAAAAACTTAATTATATATTAAAATCATTTACAAATGATTCCAGAAAGAATTGTTAAATTTAAATCTTTATTTCAAAAGTTATAGAAATTGCAACAAAAAAGTGCTTAAAACAACTTATTTGATTAAAACAACTTTTTTAATGTTTGAAAATTCTTATTTTCTAATTCAATATTTTTTAAACCATTTTATTAGATTTATCAAATTTATTCATATTTTTAATCATTCAAAAATATCACTGGTAAAGAAATTCTTTTTTTTCTTATTTCGAGCTGCAAAACCGCTATGTTTTTAGAAAACTGTTTTGGACATATTTCAAAATCTACTTAATGAATTCTTGATTTTCATTCTTCGTTTGAAAACTATTATCATTTTGAACCAAAGATTTTTTTATTTTGAAGAAATTTGACTTATAAATCATTCTCTACGTTAATTTGAAATTACGGGTTGAAATTTACAAACTGTCGCTATGCGACGAGCTCGATTTAGACCAATTTTGTGAATTGCTTTGGAACTTATCCGAAACATTTCGAATTTGTTTTAAACCATATTTGAAATATTTTAACTTATTTAAAGCAATATTTCGTCATTTCAGATTCACTTTTCATTTCATATTATAATATTATATTATTATAATATCATTTTCAATCCTTTTAGATTTTTTGAAATCGTTAAGAGGCTAAATAATTTGCATACACATACCTATATGCATTTGATTTCCATTTGATTAACTATACTTACTAACTATTTCTCTTATCATTTATCAAACCAAGTTATCATCCATATCACAAACATATAATCAACCATAATATCAACCGTGTTATCATCCATTAAATCATCCAACATATACCAAACTTTTCATCTAATTAATTTGAAATATTTTTAGAAATTAGTAACTTTAAAATATGAGTACTTACCTTTAATTTAGCCAATTCTTCCTACCAACATTCATATAACGCTTCACTAAATCATCTTCACTTCACCAAACCATCACTTAAACCTTCCACCATGCTTCAAAGTGTTCGACCACCATCTCCAAACAACCATAAGGCTCAGCCATAATAGGTTCTCCACCATCCTCCATATTTCTTAAACTTTTTAGATTCTAAACCATGTTTTGGTGATATTCTAAGGTTTTTGGAAAATTTTGGTGAAGTTTTGACTTTGTTTGATGTGGTTTTAAAAAAGTTAGTAAGGAAATAAAAGAGAAGAAGCCATTAAAGCTCTAAAGAAGAAGAAGAAGAGAAGAGAATGGTTCGTGTGAGAATGGAAGAGGCGTGCATGGCTATTTATAGGAAAAAGTTTGGAATAAAATATTATTACGTAAGATGACCAAATACCCTTACTTACATTTTAAGAAAAGTAACACTTACCATCACCATTTTAAATCATGTTTTATGTCACTTTCACTTAAGAAGTCAGAAAGTAAAGTAACAATTATGTTTGGTCTGATTTGATATCTTTTGGAATTTTGTGCTTACTTTTTCTTAATGAAATTCAGAATATTCTAAGTATGTTTAGTAGAAGTAAACTTGATTGGTGAATTAATTAATACTTATACTATTTGAATATATATGTTCATATAAAATAAAGTAAAGGTGAGACAACGTTGCGACAACTTTTAATCGACAAAACGTTTGTTTTTGACAAATTGTTTTACAGTCACATTTTGACGTTTTAGTTAAACTATTTATTTATGTAAACCAAATTCAAAAATAAATTTATATAATGTTATTTCAAAATATAAACACTTATGCATAAAGTAAAATAATTTATTTAATCATTGAAACTTACTTTTCTGAAATCAACATTTTGTCACTTTTGTCGATATAAGCAAATGTTACTATTATTGAATATACTTTTCATTCCAAATCCTATCTAATATTGTTCAAATCATATAACCGTACCTATTTTATATTTAAAATCACTTTAAATACTATACTTTAAAGTGGTCAAATTCTAGGTCATTACATTCTTCCATACTTAAAAGAATTTCGTCCTCGAAATTACTCAAAATAAAAGTTTGCCTAAAACATTTATCTTACAAACTTAATTCCATATAATATATACAGATTATTTATATGAAATATCCTAATCGATCTTCTATTCGGATCCACAACTTTTCTTACGAACTAGTATCGATCCATCGATCCTCTAGTGCAGACACTAATCAGGGTCTTTGCTCAGAAACATTTGCTTTCAGCTCTCAACTATGATAGAAAACTTAAGTACTCAACCATAAACCCTAATCAATGTTCGCTGTCACAAATCAAGTGATAAATCCTTTTTTGGACTGACGTAAACACCTCAAAGTCTTGAACTCGAATCTTAGATCAAAATTTGTCTGACGAAATGATCTGCGTATAATATATATATTTATTAACTTTCAAAAAACTTTTTATAAAACTATTATCTTAAGTTCAAACATTTTATAAAGGTGCTTCTTTATATAATCCCTTTAATTATTTATTTTCAAATATTTTTACTAAAGAAAAATACTCCAAAGATGTTAAGTTCGTATGTGGATATTAATCATCAATCAATCACTTCGTCTTTTAGATATACTCTTTCCAATTTATTCCATTTTATTTTCATGAGTATATGGAATCATTCAGCCTTATTTATTTAAATCATTTGATTTATTAAACCTCTTTAAATCATGGAATAATTCCAATGATTTACTCTTTTACTTAGAAAAACCTTTCCAAATCATTCATTAAATCTTAATCAAAGATTTATTATATTCAAGTTATACCTTTTTACTTATGGAAAATATTCCCAAATCACTCATTAAATCTTAATCAAGATTTCTTTCATCACTTCAAATCATATTCTTGCGAATCGAAAATTTTCATGACAGAGCACTACTACCACCTAAGATATGGTAAATTTCACCTCCAGTGACTAATGGAAAGTAATCCAACATCATGAAGATCTTTGTCTTCAATATATTTTATTTCAAAAATTAGTTTGAAGGGGTCTTCGGATAGGAATCACGCAAATCTGATCCCCACTGTTCGGATAAGATTCACCCAAATCCGATCCTAGTTTCTTCGTACTAATCATCGATAAAAAGATGTTAATTAGTTAATGAAATTCTATTTTTATCTTGGAAAAACTTAAATATGTCCTGTTTGCGCCAAAATTGGTCACAAACCCCGAATACCGTGAAAGCACCAGTGTATGAATACAAATCAATGATATTCAAACACAAATCTCAGATCTCAGCAAATATTCAACAGTAATCCAGAAGTAATAAACAAAAACACAAGTTTTGTAGTGGTTCGACTATCTCCGGCCTACGTCCACTCCAAAGTTTTATCCTTTTTATTGATTATCCTTGAAGATTACAGATGCTTACACATGATTACAGCAATTTCAAAGTCCAAATCCAAAATTAAATAGCAGTAGTGATGGTATGAAATGATCCTAGCGGCGTCCGGGCGTGCTTGCTTTCCCCAAATTTTTCTGACCCCTTTTCAGAATGACCAGGGGCTCTATTTATAAGCGTAGGAGGCTGATATTTCTCCTAAAATCCGGGAAGACCGCTTCAGGCACGTGAGGGGGCCCACATGCCCGAAATCTGGAGGTCCGGGCCCACATCAGGATCGATTCGAAGTAAGGTTCGAATCGATCAAGAATTCATCCAATTGATCTGAAATTTGGTGAGAACATTCTTCAACATGTACGTAAGCTCCTGTAAAAATTTCGTTGCATTTGGATCAACGGTTTGGAAGATATGATCGTTTCAAGTTCAAGGATCCGTGCGTTCTGCCTGGTTCGAACCCATGCTTCGAAACCATCCTCTCCGAAACCATCTCCTTCGAATCCATAAGGCCGACTCCTTCGAATCCATGCTCTTCGAATCCATGCTTTCTGAAGCCACGTCCTTCGAATCCGTGTCCCTTGCTTCGTATCCATCATCTTCGAATCCATGCCCACTGCTTCGTATCCATCATCTTCGAATCCATGTCTAGTGCTTCGTATCCACCATCTTCGAATCCATGTCCAGTGCTTCGCATCCACCATCTTCGAATCTATTATCTTCGAGTCCATCAAGTTCCCATCGATTCGAAGCATGCGAACCTGATGGGTTCGAATCCATCCTGATGGGATCACGTTCTTTGGGTTCGAATCCATCCTGATGGGTTCGAATCCGATGGATTCGAACCGAGTATCACTTTGTCCCCCTTTTGACGGATTCGAACAACATGCATTCCCCACCTTGAATCCATCATATTTCCTCCATACGAACTCCGATTAACTTGAAATTTGAAACATAGCCTTTCCTAGTCCTTATCATCATCTCCAATCAATTTCGTCCCGATCGGAGTTCAACAAAATTTTGACGATATCGATCGTAGCCTTGATTCCAACCGATCTCCAATCCTGGTATTCATAATTCCTTGCCAATTTGTCGATATTCCAGTTTTAACCAAAAAATGGGATAACACGTCCCTTCGATCTGTTCCACCCCTCGCCTAAAAGATAAAGCAAAGGGCAGGTAAGTTCAAGGCACTGTTTGCTCTATAACCTTATTTATACACCTTGTTTTACCGTTTAGCTCTCAAAGGCAGGACATATGTGCTAGTCATTTCTGCATACTTAATTTGTTATTACGTTTAAGGAAATGATTTCCTTTGTATTGTTTAAGTGTTATAAACAATTTCTACTTAACCATTTATTTAAAATTTTCTAAAAAATTATAAAACTTACAATTTACATTTAAAAGACTTGTTATTTATTTTAAAAAAATTATAAATGATTCTAGAAAGAATTGTTAAGTTCAAATTTTTTATTTTAACAAGTTGTAGAAATTTCAACAGAAAAGTGCTTAAGACACTTATTTGATTAAAATAACCTTTTTAATGTTTGAAAATTCTTATTTTCTAATTCAAATATTTTTTAAACCATTTTAATATATTTATCAAATTTATTTCATATTTTTAGTCATTAAAAATATCATTTAAAAAGAAATCCTTTTTTGGATTCCGAACTGCAAAACCATTTATATGAAATCTTTTTAGATTTTTTAAAATCATTAAGAGACTAAATAACTTTCATACACGTATTTATAGGAATTTAATTTCCATTGAATTAACTATACTTACTAACGATTTCTCTTATCATTTATCAAACCAAGTTATCGTCCATATCACAAACATATAATTAACCATAATATCATCCATTAAATGATCCAACATATACCAAACTTTTCTTATAACTAAGTTGAAATATTTTAGGAAATTAGTAACTTTAAAATTTGAGTGCTCACCTTGAACCTAACCAATTCTTTGTACCAACATTTATATGCAATCGCTTCATTAAATCATCTTCATTTCACCAAATCATCACTTAAACTCTTCCACCATGCTTCAAAGTGCTCGGCCACGACCTCCAAACATCCATAAGGCTCGGCCATAATTGGTTCTCCACCATCCTCCATCATTCTTTAACTTTTTAGATTCTAACCATGTTTTGGTGATACTCTAAGGTCTTTGGTAAAGTTTGGTGTTGTTTTGACTTTGTTTCATATGGTTTTGAAAAAGTTAGTAAGAAAATGGAAGATAAGAAGCCATTAAAGCTCTAAGGAAGAAGAAGAAGAAGAGAAGAGAATGGTTTTTATGAGAATGAGAGGTATGCATGGTTATTTATAGGAAAAAGTTTGGAATAAAATACTATTATGTAAAATGACCAAAATATCCTTACTTACATTTTAAGCAAAGTAACACTTACCATCCCCATTTCAAATCTTGCTTTATGTCACTTTTATTTAAGGAGTAAGAAAGCAAAGTAATAATTATGTTTGATTTGATTTGACATGTTTTGGAATTTTGTGTTTACTTTTTCTTAATGAAATTCTAGAATTTTCTAAGTACGTTTAGTAAAAGTAAACTTGATTAGTGAATTAATTAATACTTATACTATTTTAATATATGCTCATACATAAGAAAATAAAGGTGCAACAACGTTGCGGCAACTTTTAATCGACAAAACGTTGATTTTCGACAAAAAAATTACGGATTTTAGTTAAAATGTTTATTTATGTAAACCAAATTTAAAAATAAATTTGTATAATATTATTTAAAAATATAAACACTTACAAATAAATTAAAATAATTTTGTTTAACCGTTGAAACTTTTCTGAAATCAGCATTTTGTCACTTTTGTCAGTATAGGCAAATGTTACTAATTTTGCATGTGCATCTCTTTCCAAATCCTATCTAATATTGTTTAAATCATACAAGCTTACATATTTTATATTTAAAATCACTTTAAATAGTATATTTCAAAGTAGTCAAATTCTGGGTCGATATAAAGACTCCCCCACACTTGATTTGACTATATCCCCAAAGTCAACCTAAGTGAAAGGAGAAAAATAAAATAAAATAAAAATATGACCTATATTAACATGAAAATGAAAAGTTTATTGTTTACACAACATTAGAAAGTATATCGTCAAGAAGTAAATGAACCGGTTTTCAAAGACTAATTCATTTGTCTCATCCAGTATGAGAGACATATCTTAAGTACAGGAAACCAAACCATAAAGGATATCGAAGTTAAATGTTGACTTGGAAAAACGAATGTCGTTTTACTAAAAATCGTGTCAGTTGTTTTATTTTCGATGATTTTTGGAGTTGATAAAACAATTGGTTTGAGTTCAAGTTTATTTTCACTAAACTGGAATTCAAACTTATCGTTGAAAATTTCTTCAGAATTATTGATTTCAGAATCAAAATGGTGATTCAACTCTACCCCTTCAGAATTCAACAATTTATCTTCAAAAGTCCAAAAAATTTATGTTCATAAAATTCGTCTTTCTTTGTTGGATTATCAACAACTTCATTGCATGTATCAATTTCAAAATCCAAAGTTGTTATATTCAAATTTTCGATATCGAAAAAAGGTAGATCGAATTTTAAATTTGATTCACACCTTCAAAAGAATTGAAATCCAACTCAATTACCACATTTTCAACAACTTTATTAAGATTGTCATTTTCAATTTCAAAAACTGTTATTTGAAACTCCTCAATTTTGGTAATATGGATTATTATTTGACTCGTTACATGTTAGGATTTGATTTTGTTTCTCACATTGTTTCATATATATTTCAAACACCAAATACGTGTGTTCTTTGTGAATTTCGTCCATTTGCTCCATGAAATCAAATTTATAATCATTAACTTGAGGATTTTCGATTTGAAATTGGTGAGAATGAAATTATCAATCGCATCGTAGTCGAGATTATTTCCATTGCCATAATCATTTAAAAAGTTGTTTCCATTTCATTTTGACTTTGAAACTCATTTTAAAGTTCGAAATTGAATTGGTATAGGTTAAAATTGAAATCATTTGAATTTTGAAGTGAATTCAAATTTTGATTATTTTGAAAACATTACCTTGAATCATTGCACAAATATGAGTTACACAAATCATTTATCCTTTGTTCATTTTGTGTAGTGAGCTCAAGTAAAGGAGAAATCATTTCAATGCTTTTTTAAAGATTTGAGGGCTGATCATAATTTTAAAAACTTTATGGTTCAAAATTCAAATAATTTGTATAGTAGTTGTTATTAAAATATCCATAATAATTTGGCATGAAATTATGTGGATTATATTGATTTTCACAACTACTGTAAAATTCTGACAATTAGGGAAACTCAGACATTTTCAAGAATTTTATTTAATAAAGGAAAAGAAAAAATATTTACCAAACGGAATTTATTTAACAAAGGAAATTTTATTTTTGTTTTTTTTGGTTTTTCCAAATTATTTTATTTTGAAAAGATTGTTATTTTTTAGATGTTGTTTTTCTAAAAAAAACTAACTTAAATTTTTAGTTTTGATTTAAAAAATTCAAAAGAAAGGATTTAAAAACTAAGTTAAGGAATATATATAATTTTTCTAGTTTTTGATTTTGAATTTTTTCTCCTTTTAAATATGCATAAACTAATGCAACTAAATAAATGCAAGAATTTAATTACAAATTTTCTATCATAAGTAGCTCTTAACCCAAAATTGTATAATCACACTTTATCTTAATTCAAAAAGATAGTTCTCAACCAGGTAACAGACAGGATTTATCGGTGCACCACAAATCACCGTAGCAATGCAGTCGAAGGTTTAAGTACCTTCAGAGAAACAATCATTATAATATTTACAAATCACCATAATATTTATAAATGGTTATTACTCTGTTGCAGCCTAGATACCAAGAAATTAAGTTGTCGAAAGAGAACAACTTGTCAATATACAATTAAGCATTATTCATGTCTAACCGTTATTATTAGCAAACTCTAAGATGAAATGCAAAACTGAAATTAAATGTGTATTAACAATGCAACAAAGAATGGATTTTTTTTTTTGAATTTCTATTATATGCAACCAAACAACAATGCAAAGCAATTAAAAACAAAGCCTAAGGGCATGATACCAGAGCATGTAGAATTATTAGCAAATTTTATTTTAAGCAGCAATTTTTTTTTATACATAAGCAAACAAGTAATTTATTTTTGAAAGCAATTATACCACTTACAACCTGAAAATTTAAACAAGATATATACAATTATTGTATATATATATATATATATATATATATATATATATGTATATATATATATGTATATATTAAAGAAGAAACTAAAATAAATGAAAACAAAATAGAAATGCAACTAAAATAAATGAAAAAAATTAAAACAAAAAAAAAAAATTTAGGAAGGAGAACAATTGGTAAAAACACTCTAAACAAAAGATTCTTTTTTTTATTATTTAAGGATGAAACTTAAAAGGATTTAAAACAATTTTTCTTTTCAAGTGAAATTTCAAAACTAAATTCACTAAAACTAACAAAACTAGCCTGACCCAAATAAACAAGAATTGCACTAATTCACCAATTTCTTTTTTAAACAAGAAGATATCTTAACAAGAGAAAACAAAGGGATATAACATAAGCCAAAACAATTTAATCAACACAGCCCATCGAGCAAGGCCCAAGACCGCGACCTCTTCTTTTAGATAAAAAAAATTCGTCCAATCGAATTGTCCTCAAATTCGTAAAACATAAATTCAATTTCGCAAATTCATTCAACATAAGTTTATTTTCAAATTCGTAAATCAAAGACTTCCCAAATCAATAATATATCAACACAGATTTAAAAATTCGAGAATTGGGTAGAGGCCGTGATTTTTTTTTGGTGGGCCGACATTGTAGTTTCAGGCGATGGGGAAGGTTGTCGGTAATGTTCGTGATTGTTACAGAGGTTGCGATTGGGTCAGGTATCGAAGAATTTGGTCGCGGGTTTCTGGAGGTTTTGTTTGCGGTTGCGGGTGTGATTTCAGGGGATGGAGGCTGTGGGTATGGGTACTTGATTGGAGCAGGAGAGGAAAGTGGTGGTAAAGAGGGTGCAAGGAGATGTGACTAGTTGTCGGGGGTAAGTGTGTGGCTGCTGAGATGATGAGAAGTGGATGTTGGTTATCAGGGGGTAAGTGTGTGGTTGTCAGGAGTTGCACTGTCAGTTGTTGGAGTTGCAGGATGTAGCAAGGCAAGGGATGTTTGATAGTGTCAGTAGAGGAAAGCAAATATATGCAGTAGTGTTTAGATTTGTTTGGTGCGGTCTGTAGTAGTTGTGTATGTGGTTGACTATTATGAGGCAAATGAAGTTTTCAAGTGTGGCTTGATGGTTGCAATGTGATGGGAAGATGGTAAGCAAGGCAGGGGAGATTGTGTCGAGTTGAAGTGGTGATGTTTGGGGTGGTGATTGAAAGATGTGCAGGTACAGTAATGAAAATGAGATGTACAGGGTGATGTTTGTGGGATTGTGATGATACAAGGAGGGTGGAAGGAGGGAGTTTTGTTGATAGAGGTTGGTCCACTGAAGCGCGGTGATGTAGTTGAAGTATGTACTGTGGTTTTGGAGATGGTCAGGCAAGTTGTTGAGTTGATGATGGTTTGTGATGTAGACGATGACTGTAGGAATGTTGTTGTTTTGGATAAAGCAGTAGAAAGTGTTTATGGTAGTGGAAATTGTGTGAGGCAGTAAGCGTGGAAGAGGTGTTGAAGTGTTGTAGCAGTCATTGGCAGTGAAGACTGGTGGTAGTCTGGTTGAGAAGTGGAGCAGTCGAGTTGTCTGTTGATTCAGGGTGATGCAACTGATTTGCTGTGCACTGTAATGAAGTTGATGGTTCAGGTAAGAGGTAGAAAGTAGGGAGTGTGAGGTTGCACTGTAGTTGCAAGGACAGGCAGCAGTATAAATGTAATGAACTGGAGGTGGTTAAGATACGTAACGGTGGCTATTTGAAGCACTATGTGTTGATGAAATATGTAAGAAGTGTGGGTTGATGACTGTTTTGTTGAATTGCAGATATGGCTGAAGTGCACAGAAGCACAGAGGCACAGAGGAGTGTGTACAGGGGGTTGTAGAGGTTGAAATGGTGGAGTTGAACTAGAGATTGACGATGCAAATTGTAAATATAATGTGTAAATTGTAAGTAAAATGGAAATTCAAATTGTAATTGAAAATGAAATATGAGTAAAAAAATTGTTTTCTTTTTCAAATAAAGTTGTGTGTGTGTGTATTTTACTTTTCAAAATATGCAAATGCAAATGCAAATGCAAATAGAAAAATAGAACAACATGCATACAAACAAATGCAACCAAAAATCACACAAACACACAATATTTTTTTTCTTTTTTTAAAATGCAATACGCATACAAAATAAATACAAAAAAATCAAACAAAAATAATTCAAAGAATATAAATTAAAATCAAAGCAAATTCCTCGGCAATGGTGCCAAAAACTTGTTCCAACGGCCAATTTTCTATCAGATTGGAAAATAGTCAATCATGTTTTAACTATAAATTACCACAAGCGCACGACGTACAATGTTAGTATGTGGCGAGTACGGTTCGATACGCAGGGAATTGTTTTGAGTTTTATATTTCTATTCAATCAAATTAAACCAACATTTGAGAGTGTTAAGCTAAAAAAATTGTAAAAACTAACAAAAACTAGAATGGATAAAAATATGAGAATAGACGGCAATTTGGAGATAAATCCACTCTCTAAGTCACATGAATCAACACTACATGAAATTATGATTTCTTTTTTTGGTCATTAGTGAGTTTAACCGATGTGTTTATCATAAGTACGGAATATTTTTGTTATTAATTAGCCCAATAAAACTCATCAAACTGTAATACATCCATTAAACCACTTGCTAACTCTCATGAAAATTGATAATGAACTTGAAAATAAAATCTATTATAAGCATGGTCTATTGACTATTGATTAGAAAATGTAGACCATCAAATTTTGATTTTATAATCACTTCATTGCCATAATCATATGTAGATGAAGAGGTAATTTGTGTTTTGTTTGTTTAAGCATAGCTTATTTGGTGTCAACAACATAGGCTATCAAATTCAAAGCTAAAACAATAAGTTTAACCACATCAAAAAATTCCATCAAGCACAAAAAGAGATCAAAAATTATCAAAATGTTGAATCTACATGATTAAGAGAGCTTCATTACCCCTAAATTGAAGGGGTTTAGTCTCTCATATTTGTTATCGTATCAACAAATGTAGATTGCAACTTGAAACAAAAATAAGAAGAAAAATGCAAGCTATTGAAAAAGAAAGCTAATAAAAATAATATAAATACTAATCTACTTCTATAGATAAAAAAATCTACACTACTAGCATGAAAGGAAATAAGCAAGAAAAGAAAAGAGCATGTATTAAAATTGCATAAAAAGAAAGTTACATGAAAGAAAATGACTAAGTAGCCATGAAAAGAAAGGAAAAGCATTTGTTTATTTTTGAGTCTAAAACTAAAGTAACTAAAATGAGGCTCAATGGAGGCTAAGAGAGGAGGCTTAGTTACATGAACATATGAGGTGTTTATACATGTTAGGAAACTCTAATCGTATTTTTGGAAAATACCCAAATTGCCCTTGAGGAAGTGTGACTACCAAATTATCATTAGCATAAGATAATCCTTCACTTAAATGTGCATGTAGCTTTAATCTTCATTAGCATGTCATTAGCTTCAAATAGATGATCATGGTAAGTGGTTAGGTAGAGTCCTCCATGATTCATGAAATGAATTATTTCCATCTTCATTTGCTTGTATTCTCTTATGTTTGCATATTTCTTCATGACGCCTGTTGCATTTTCATTTAAATTCCTACAAATAAAAATAAATGCACAAATAAATATTCTCGAAATTAATATATGCACAAAAATGATAATTTTGCCCCTATATGAAGATGAATGTATGATGATTTGAAAATAATTTGAATTTTTGTTTTAACATGTTAAAATACCCTACATGCTTAATTATTTAATTAAATTCGACAAAATATGAAAATAAAAATATACACATTTACGTACACATCAAATATCTCACATTTGTCGTTTTATTTGCCCTCGAATAAACTAAGACCGAGATAAATCCATTTTAATAGGAAGCATGATTGCATTGAGCGTGTGCAACAAGCATTTAAACCTTTAGGTGTCCCTAGTAGGACGAGTGTTGTCTCGTGAGGGTTTTCAGCGAATACCACCCACAAAATCCAAATGCAAATTGAATATTTCCTAAATGTAAGATTTATACAATGATATGAGTGCAAGTTTTTTTTGAAAATATTTACAAATAAAAAATTTACTTTTAAATCGACATGAATAAGTTGAATATAAGTTTTGGTCATTATCAAGAAATTTAAGTCCTTTTACTTGTCAAAATTTCTAATAAAAATTAAGTTATCGTACCAAATTGACTATAGTCTAACTCGTTGTTTCGGCTGATAACCCAGTGTAACTATGAAATGAATCCTTAGTTGATTATCAGAGTTTTTCAAAGTGGTATTTTCTTTTTTTGAATAACAATTCAAATCAAATAAGTGAAATTAGTGTTTGGATTTCAATTGCTTACTCTCTCTATTTATGAAAATTTATGCCTAACTTAGAAAACTTAGGCCAGATACATGACCCATGCTCTGCCTTTTGGGCTTACGTGAGGGGAATACAGAACAAGGCAAGTGAACATACAAGTGTGAACACCTATTGATTGTAGGCATTATTAATAAAAGAATTTTTTTATATATATGTACCTAAATCTGATAAACTGTGGCCAGATATACCGATCGTGTACTGCCTTTCGGTCTTACATGAGAAGGGTACAGAGCATGACAAGTGTACATACAAGTGTGTATACATGACTCTAGGTGTTAATAATATATACACACACACACAAATATTTTTTATTTTATTTTTTTCCTTTGTTTGTTTTTTGAAGAGGGAGTTTTGCAACATCATCTTAGCACCATTTAACTTAGAAGATCATAATCGTTATATTCTTTTTTCTTTAAATCAACCACTTTTTTAAACAAAGATTTTCAACTAGGATATACTTCATCATTAACACGTATGAACCTTCCTATATACTAGTTAAACCATCATTATTTGTAATCAAACTTTATTTTTCTTTTTGTTGAGAAAAAATAAATTTTCAAAAATTTCAATTTAATAACCAAAAACATATATTTATCCTATAATTTTTTTCAAAAGTAAATCAAAAGGTTAAAAAGAAATTTTTGTTTTTGAGATTTTTTTTTTAATTTTTTGAGTTTTGGAAAGAAAATGCAAAAAATAAACCATGAAAAATAAAAAATGGAGATGAGACTCCGCCACACACTTGATTTTGACTGTGTCTCCAAAGTCAACTCAATTTTAAGGAGAAAAATAAATACGACATATATTTACATGAAAATGAAAAGTTTATTGTTTACACGACATCAGAAAGTATATCGTCAAGAACTAAATGTACCAGTCTTCCACAGACCAATTCATTTGTCTCATCCAGTATGAGAGACACAGCTTAAGTACAGAAAACCAAACAATAAAAGATTTCAAGGTTGAATGTTGACCTGGAAAAACGAATGTCGTTTTATTAAAAATCATGTGAGTTGTTTTATTTTCGATGATTTTTGGAGTTGATAAAACAATTAGTTGAAGTTCAAGTTTATTTTCACCAAACTGAAATTTGAACTTATCGTTGAAAATTTCTTCGTACTTATTGATTTCAGAATCAAAATGGTGATTTAACTCTACCCCTTCAGAATTCAACAATTCATCTTCGAAAAGTCTAAAAAAATTATGTTCACAAAATTCGTCTTCCTTTGTTGGATTATCAATAACTTCATTGCATGTATATATTTCAAAACCCCTTGGTGCCCCAAGCACTCATAGGTAATACACTGCCCAACATTTGGAAAGCGTTATGTACTATAGTCTCAATAGATTTATCAATATCCGATCTCGATACATCTTGATTAGGAATATTTAAAATGGCATATTTGTTTCATTGCTATAAATTACCACGGATACAATACTTTGTAATTACTATCACAAAACATACAATTTATGGATTTTCTATTGTATATACTTTTAATTAAATTAATTAATTAGTATAACCACATTATATCAAGTATATAATAGAAAGAAAACTCTTTATTTCGAGCATTGGTCAACGAGTTAGATATATGTAACAAATTATATAGTTGCCCCTAGGGAATACCCCCCACTCTATCGAAACTGTCCAAAGTTTTGATTTAAAATATATGCACATATACATACAAAGGAAAGGTCAAAAATTAAATTTTATGATTTTTCATAAAATTTCATTTATAAAATTTGAGTTGTAAACAATACACAAGTAAATAATAGTAAACCATGTCTTAATATATAAAAAACATATGTATGAAAGGATTACAATCTAATATATATAAATAATGTATATATGTTTGTAAATTTAAAGTTTAATAAAGCCAAATCAAAATTTTAATTAGGAAGAAGTAAAATGATATATGATTTTATATAAAGTCCACTTATCAATTTTTAAACTGAAAAGCTTTATGTTAATGAAAAATAACAACTAATCGGAATAAATACAAATCAATAAGCTAGTCAGTTTTTATTAATCAAAATTGTTTTAAGAAAACATGAAAGATATGTGTGTATACTTATTTAAAAGATTTTCAATCAGAATAGTTTTGATTAAGAAATGGTTTACAATCAAAATAGTTGAAAGCTAATCAAAATGGGTTTCAATCAAAATAATTTGAAAAAACCATGTAAACTACGTATACACTCACTCTTAAACAAAATTTAAAATCAAATTTCTTTTTTGAATAATAACTGCAAAACAACATCGGACAAATCAGGTAATTTAGGCACATGTAAATGCACTGTGATGATTTAGATCTAACTACGAATAAAAAAAAAGTTAAATGAGATGAAGATACTAAAATATATGTCAACATAAAGATTATACAATCAATCGAGGTGTGGAAAATGGATCTAAATTAAATTAGCATGAAGAGCATGTAATAATTTAGATATAACAAAAGTAGAATTGAAATATTTTGCAATTAAACAAAAGCATGTCATAATCAATTATATAATCATATAAATTTGCAATTATATGTAGTATTTTGCTATTTCCAAAGAGAATACCTTGAATATTGAATCTTTATTGCTCCATTTGAAACCTAGTTCAATACTTTCAATAGACACAACCCAATTGAGAAAGCTACACACCGTTACATTTGATTTTCAATTGAACATGTGTTGTATTTGGCGCTTGAATTTTGAGAAGAGGAGAGGGATATTTTTGGCCATGGCTAGATAGGGGAGGTTGAGGTACAAACCCTAGAAAGAAATTATGAAAAAAGAGTGGTAAGAGATGTTTAAATAGAATAGAAAAGAAATGGATCAAAGACAGAACATATCTTTCTTTTCCTTGGCTACTTATACATCTTTTGGAATCAAAATCCTTGCCACTTCCTCTCCGATCATGGCCGGCCATACATGTCTTCCTGTTGGGCCTCAAATCACTTCAAGCTAGATCATATATGTTACATTTAAATCAAATTCAAATGTACATTGATATCATATATCAACAAGTGTGTATATAACTCTTACATACATAATATTACTGATCAACACAATTTAAATAAAAATTATAATTAATATTACATAAATATTAATTAACTCAATTTATTATAATATTTATAATTTAATTAAATCCAATCATAGATGGGGGATTTAACATTGCGGTTGTATTGACTCTTTAGGTGTAAATTCGATCAGCGATTAATATCAAACAATTTATATATTAACATTCATACATCATCTTAGCTAGTGGTTTAACACTTTGGCCTAATTTATCGCTTACATAGCTATTCCAAAATTCAATTTTATATATAAGCAATAGCCGGTAGTGACAATTATTTTTCCCTTCGTCAAACTCTATCACGATAGGATTTATGGAATTTAGTAGTAGTCAAAAGTCTTATATCATCCACATCAATTTTATAATCCATACACAAAACTCTTTAGTTCAATAATAACAATTATTATTAATTGAAATGCTCTGGCCAGTGACTTTGAGTTTTAGTTGACTTAAGTTAACCCAAGGAGATGAATTCTCTTTAGAATAGTGTTTCACCTTTAATGCTTCCACTCGACCCAACTATAGTTGTTCAATGGATATCGTACCACGATTTAACTATAATCAAATAAGAGTTTTTATATTGAATCTCGACAGTATTCACAAGTCAAGGGATTATGTAATATTGTTACATTGATATTCTCCGTTTGACCTTAGTTAAAATAACCAACAAAAAAAATCAAGTGAATCATTCCATAGTTATCCGATAATTATAAGTATGTAGCCCCTTGGTCCCCCCCAGCAGTAATGCATTACCAAACGTTTGGAGAGATTTACGTACTGTAATCTTTACCGATTTATTGATATCAAAGTCTCGAAATTTGTTGACCAGAAGTATTTAAAATGGTATGCTTGTTATATTATGATAAATTATTCATGGTTACAACACATTGTAGCTACTATCACAAAAACATACCATTTACGGATTTTATGTTAAATATACTTAAATTGAATAATCAATTATTTATAACACAATATGACAAGTATACAGTGGAAAGAAAATATATTTTATTTTGAAAAAGACTGGCTATTGAATTAGATTTGTGTAACAAATTCCATAACTGCCCCTAGGCATACCCCTAACTCTATCAATGTGTTGGCAAGTTTGACCATTAGACCTACTCTGATTTAGTATGATACTAGTCAAAGATGCGAAACTAGACTAGCATAGATCATGGATAAGATGGAGACTAGATTAGATACGGGAGTAAAGACTGAAGATGTAAAGTAGTATGGACTCGACCAAGATAGTTGGCGCTGCAATAATGGCATATTGTTTATGGCTAATGTTGATGGGTTGAAAGATGACATGCTACGTCAATGCCATAATTCAAGATTGACTATACATCCCAAATGAAATAAAATTTATAAAGATATGAAGTAGACATATTATTGGAAAGCGATGAAGAAGTATGTTAGGACATTCATATCAAAGTGTGTGAACCATTAACTAGTGACCAAAAGAAGCAAAGTAGTTTGCTGCAACCACTTGAGTATCCCTAGTAGAAGTAGGAAAAATATTGATATACTTCATCGATAGATTATCAAGGACTAGAGGAGGGTATGATAACATCTGGGTCATAATTGATAGGTTGATGAAGACGATTCATACTCATAAAGTCTAGTATAATGGAACCAAATTTGGCCGAATTATATGTAAAGTGGATAGTATGAGTCCATGATGTGCCGAAGAGCACTGTAAGCGATTGTGACTCATTATTCATAACGTATTTCAGAATAACTTACAACGGGCATTAGGGATAAAGTGGCATTTGAGAACAACATATCACCCACAAACTAGCATATAGGCTTAGAGGTTGAATCGCATCTTAGAGGATCTCTCACGAGCTTTCATTCTTGACTTTGTGGCTCTTGGGATGATCATTTGCATCTGTTATGTTCAAATACAATAATTATCATTCAAGCATTGGTATAACACCTTTGAGGCATTACATAACCAACCATGCAACGCTCCTTCATGTTGGTGGAAGCATGCGAGAAATTGATATTAGGGCTAGATATAATAAGAGATATTTAGAAAAAGATTGAGTCATTCTGTAATGAATGAAGAGTGCTTAAGACAGACAGAAAAGTAATGCCAATAAGAGAAAGTTGGTACATATATTTGTAGGTCCTTTTCTTCTACTTGGAAGGATTAGGAACCTTGCATATAAGGTCGATTTACCACAAAAGACAGTGGGTATGCATAATGTATTCCTTGTTTTGCATCTTAGGATGTTCGTACGTGGCTCAACTAGAACATATAAAAGTTGAACGTGAAGCATCAAGGCATCAAAAGCCGACTCGTATGGTCGAATAGAGTATGAAGCAGCTTAGAAGGCAAATAATACAGTCGGTAAAGTTTCATAGGGTGAAAGTGAGTGCGATAACACATGGGAGACTATGGAGAGCCTAAGGGCTGTTTATTTGGAGCTGTAATGACCCACCTATTCGACCCCAGATGTCAACACTAATGCATCTGCGGTATCGTGTGTCGAACATCCAAGTGCCGAAAAGACATATTGGGAGAGTAAAAAAGAAACAGAACAAGAAAGAACACGGCGTCGGAATCTCATAGTGGAACGATAAAATATAATATCAAAAGATAGTATGAAGTGCTACTACAAGATACATAGCATTTTAGAGTTGCAATACTAAGGACTAGCATCAATTAGATAGTTATAAGAGCATGTCCTTACAAATGCTAATTATTAACCAAAAAATGGATCAGCACCCTAGATTGAGTGTGAAAGCACCGGCCCTGTTTATCAGGGAAAATAAAATGGAGACAAGGCAAAATAACTCGCAGATAAAGTAAAGAGACAAGAGATTTTTATAGTGGTTCAGTTGTTAACGAAGCCTACATCCACTTTATAACTTTTGTTATCGACTAACTGCAATTACAAGTTGAATCTGATTATAATTTGATTGGATCTTCTAAGTTAGATCAAGTCACGAGTACAAGAGTTGACTAGACAATCAAAGGTGAACCCATATATAACTATTGTATGGGAGAAGAAGAGTGAAGAATAATCTTTACAGAGTTTCTGTAACGTCCCGAAAATTTTCGACTTTCGAAAATTCAACATCGATACTCACTTTATCGACTGCCGAGAAATCAAAGGCCGGAAACCCGAAATGTTATGGTTTAAGAAAAAGAAAGACAAAGAAAAAGAGAGAAAAAACAGAAAATAGAGAGAAAAGAAAATAGAAAATAGAACGGAATATAAAACAACAGAACAATAACAGAATCTCACAATCGCAGCGGAACAACATATAATAATAAATGAATAATCTTTAAACAAAGAACTATATCAGTTATTACATTTTATACATTTCATTACATTACATCATATCATCAGAGTGTACAACAACAACAAACAACGGAAAAGAAATACTATATACTAGTAATACGCAATGACATCCAGCTTGCTTCCAGCAACTCCAGAATATCCTGATAAACCTAACTCTTGACTGCCCGTGTGGAAATTGGTGGGCACCCAGAGTTTAGGAAGGAAAACAATAAACTCCGAGTCAGTCATGTGACTGGTGTGAGAACTCAAAACAGTTTATTTATCTTTGAAAACAAAATAGATGAATATTTTTAAAGTCAATTCGCAATGCTTTTAAAAATGAGACTACCATAAGGCCTCCCGCACACACACACAATGCAAACGCAGAATCGGAGGAGATTTCTCCTTATGATAGTCAAAGATGCTTGATACGCATTAAAAAGAACATTTGATACTATTACTAGTGCATAGTGTAGAGAAAATTCATTTCGAAAGTAAAGATATAAATCTTAGCCAACATAGACATTTCGAACTATGCCTACTATAACTACCATGTTCAATAGCGGGTTACCGCCATATTCCATAGCAGGTTATACAACTAAAACCGTACAAGGCTCGTATTTGAAGAATGGATTTTCCAACAAATGGTCAGGCCAAGGAACTTCCCATTGCCACATGGAAACGCCTCTGGAAGGACGCCCTGAGAACCACCGTTCTCTGCTAAACAAAGCCGGAAACCCCTTTTCCTAAGGGATATTACAAACCCTCAGATATACCAACCCCGTTCCTTTGGAACCTTTAAACGAGCGCTCGTCACCATCATCACACAATCATAAAGTGTTTTCAACATGAGTAAGTATCTGGGCTCCATACCATGATACTACCCTTTTCCAGAAGGAATGATCAAACCCTAGGGAAGCGATCCCTGAAAACCTTGCCACACAATTCCTGTTTCGACCATTACCGGTTTGTGAGGCTCGACGAAGTCACGTCCACAAAAACATACTTTATACAAAAGCCATGCTTTGGGTCAACAAATGATTATAGAAATGATCACCAAGATAGACGATCAAATAAATGATCCTATCACAAATAATCAACACAACGATCATTTACAGCAACACTCAGCATGTCACATTACCAAATTGGGAATATATCGCTGATAACATTCAACTACATAACCTCTGAGCTCGTACGTCTCAGAGAAGGGTGTTAAGCTAAAAGAATAAATTCTCCGCCACCAACAGAAATATATTTGAATGAAATCGGCTTTATATCTCAATTTGTAATGTCAGACATACAATCCATACAAGTCTGTTCCGGGCTCGAACAAAACCGAAGGCACTTACAAAGAAGTCCTTGCAATCCGGATAATCTCTAATCACGTCCGGACTTCCCATCACATAGGGAGTCTCTATACCGTAGCTACTCGGTGCAAAGACAATCGACGAGTTGTCCTTTCGCTTTCAAAAAGATCCGGTCTTCAACACCGGTCTTCAAATGCAATTCATAACGACGTATCACATATTCGGAATGGGTTATACGACCCCATGGTCCTTTCCCGGTTAACCCGAATAGTTAGCGCTTATTCAAAAATAAGTGTGGCATTCAAATTCAAACAAATCACATCAATTACCCATTCAAAGGTAAATATTGATAGTCGGTTATTGAACTATCAATGGATATGCACAACATCATCAGATTCCAAATAATTTTCCAAATTATTTATTTTCCAAAATATCTTTACAAGACATAAAATTTCGATACCTCAAAAATAAATCAATATTTATCTTTAAACAATTTCCCCTTTCTATTCATAAATTCCATAGTGAATTTATATTTCAAAATATCCATGCATATACGATTTCAATTATTCATTTCAATTTGTCTTCAAAAAGATAAATTCTCAAAATATTCACTTCATATTGGAAAACATTTCCATACTTATTTATTCATAAGTAATTCACAAATTTTATTTATTTTCAACCTTTGGAAAATATTCAATATACTTAAATCGAAATTAAGTATATATTTCATTCTTTAAGGAAATCATGCTCTTAAACATATTTATTTGGGCCAAAACGAATGTTGCGTAAAACATCGTTACAACGTCCCAAAATCACTAGTATAGGGATTCGAATTTAAGATAGATATATAAATCCCAATACTAAACAAAACATTTCCTTTCGGAAATCATTTACTATAACAACAGTGTTATAGTCCACCATTTCCTTTTATTTCTCGAAAACGTCTATTTCAACAATAAATGTTAAAATCTATGGTTTCGAATCTCAACACATTTTAAAACATCGTTAGATCGTTTTAATTCTATTTAAAACATCAAATCTAAACATTTTCTTTAACATATTATTCACTATTCAAAAACGTGAATATACTACGTTAACACATTTCATCCTTTTATACATTTCGTTTTAAAGGATTATTCACAATCAAAAATGTGAATATAACTCCATTAATAGGTTTCAACAATTTACTTATCAAAATAAGTCGTTTGCGAATTTATAAACCAATGTTTATAAATTCCATTTCTATTTATTTTATAACTCCTTTTTATAAATCTCCTTTATTAATCTATTCGATTTATATCTCAATTATGAACCAAAAGTCCATATTATAAGTTAAACTCTTATAATTTATTTGTTTACAAGAATCGTTCTTTTAAACATCCCAATTCATAAATCTTATAACTTATAAGATTCATTTAATCAAAAATCCATTCTTCAATTAACTTTTCAAATTTTATAAACCTACTGCTTATAAAATTCCATTTATAACTTCACCGTTTATAATTCTATGAATTTCATTCATTTATGAAATCCATTCATAATTCATTCTAACACTTATAAAAAATCGTTTTTATAATTCAAACATTTTAATTTACAAATTATCAATTTATAAATCTCTTATATAAATCAATTTATATTAATATTTTAAAATGTCTTTAAACTCCTTTAAAAACTTCATCATTTTGATTTATAAAATAATCAAATTTTATAAATCCTATATTTTCAACTTTTTGTAATAAATTCAAAAATCCTAATTTAAACTATTTTATAAAAATCATTAATCCCATATTTTCAAAAATCAACCTTTAACTATATTTCTCAAAAACCATAATTTTTATAACATTAAAATTATAACGTTTATTTATTTATAATGGATCAATTCCAAACATATAGTACATTTTCAAAAATCACTTTAAAAATCATTTTAAAATTTCAAAATTGGTCCAATGATGCTACACACCAAATAGTCAATCACGACAACAACGATATCATATATCGATATGATAATCCATCAAATATCAAAATATCTGAATTCAAATAAAAACTGTTGAGGAATCCAGTTGGATCCCTCCAACCTGTTTCCTGCATCCAAAAACATTAGCACAATACCAATTCCGCTCCAGTACGGAATTATCGCGGTATATGAGATTTAAAATATTATCCGCTTAATAGACGGCGCAATAGGGTCTCATCCGCTATACAAATGCGGGAAATCAATAACTCCAATATATATATATATGCCAATATAAATATATATTGCTATTATATATAATACCAATTTCACTGTTTATGAAATATTCGCGGTATATGTTTTTAATAAATAACATCCGCTTATTAACGGCGCATAATGTCTATTTTAACAATCAATAGATATCAATCATCATTCAAACATGCATTCAAATATTTTAAATTTAACTATTTAAAATAAAATCGAAACTGATTCGATTGAGTGAGAAGTTCTCACCTTGATTTTAATTCCGTTTTAGCGATTTATTTCGAATAAAATTAAACGGACATTTAATTTTACCCAAAATTTTCACTAACTCCAAACGACTCCAATACAACTCCATCGCGTAGTGCTCGTCTATACGATTCCAACGCAACTGGTTTCGCGCGTTTTCGACCTCGTATGAAAAAGTTATGCATTTATGAAGATTCACGAATTTATATACATAAATTTACAACCTTTTATTTTAATTTATAAACCTAAGTTTAATCACAACCTTTGATTTCAATCCCCTGCAATCTAAGCCGTGCGCACCTTCTCCCTTACTCACGTTCACTCCCCAGGTCCTTCACACGAAACCGAACCCAAAAACGTCGTTCAACTCCTCAAGGCCGCACCCCCATTTGTCGATGAAACCACATCACGACAGCACCGTTCAAAAGCCCCCACTCCAGTGCACCACCGCCCCAAGCGCCATCAAGCTCGGTCGTGCCTATAGCACGAAAAATGTGGTTGAACACGTGACCTTCAAACGCAAATTGCCGTCGATTTACTGCTTTGATTTCGATCACCACCGTCCAGATTGAAGATCACGATATGCTCTTTAAATTTGATGTTGAACATTCTTCGAATAGATGAACAGATTTGGAGATTTCGAAGGGGAAATGTTGCGAATTTCTGGCCGTTCATATAGGAGGCGGCGGCTGCTAGGGTTAGGGTTTTATATTTTTTTTTTTTTAATTTATGAAGGGGTAAGGGTCTATTTATAGGAAATCGTTGAACACTATTCATCCGGGAATTCCAAACTCCGACTTACGCGCGGTGACCAGCGTTTCTAGGGTTTACCCCGCATTCCGGACACAATGGAACAAGTTTCGGAAGCTAATTCGGACATCTGTGCGAGTTATGGCAATAAACGTTCAATTTAAATTAAACCGATATAAACGATTTTCTAGGCGTTTTAATTTGTACCGGACAAACGGTAAATCCAATTGACACGAAATTTGAAACCTTACAATAATATCACATTACGGATCCGATGAAACTGGTTTCGTCGAAATCCGAGACTGTTTGAAAAATGGCTATTTTAACTCGCCAAATAAATATTAAAAATAATTCGATGCGTTTCGAGCTGCCACGATCAAACGACAACTCCGATTGACACAAAAATTGAAATCCGGTAATAACTACCTATTACGGATCCAATGGAACTGGTCTCGTTCAATTCTGAGACTGTTCAAAAATTGACTATTTTCACTAGTCGATTTTAATATTAAAATATTCAATTTTCACAAATTAACTTTTAATTCGATTTTAAAAGTTCTAAAATATCGTACTAACTCCAACATGATAAAATAAAATTTTACAAATCATTTTCAATCATATTTAACTCAATTTTTAATTATTTCCATAATTTAACATATTAAATTATCGATTTAATTATCCAATTAAATCCAATTATTCAAAATAAAATTTATTCGACTTATAAATTTCACTTATTATTATTTAAAATTAATTAAATATTATAATTTTAATAAATTAAAAATCCTGGGTCGTTACAATCTTCCCCCCTTAAAAGAATTTCGTCCTCGAAATTATCAAGTAAGAAAAATTACAGAATCTATTAACTTTCCAAAAATTCATAATTAAATTTCTTATAAATCTTTACTAAGTTTTCAAATCATACTTAGTTATCTTTTCAAAAACAACTACTATTGTTTAACTTTCAATTCCAAATCAAAGTTAAAGTTTTCAAAACTTTCCAATTTTCTCAAATTTTTTCTAACGCCTTAAATTTCCGGAAAAATTCGCCATAGTCTCGTTTGCGCGGCTCGATCCGAAAAAAAATGACAGTATATATACCACAAATATACATCTCATCAAGTAATGAGGCATCCCGAAGGGAAAAAAAGTATAAAAGTACGGTATGTAATCCGAGATATGTACCTTATATTTTATTAGCAAGCATATACGGCTAATATAGCGCGAAAGCGAGCTCCAAATGCGAAGCAAACGCGATCCGCACCTACTAAACACTCAACAAACAACATGAGAATCATGCATATAGATAATAGTATCGATATACATCATATAGCAACATAATAACTATATATGTTAACATAGCAAATGCAACTAAAGCAACAAATGCAAACATCAACCAACTAGCATCCATAACCAATTAATATTCATTCATATTCTCATTAATATTCAATGAATTGGGTTTTCAATTTAAATCACATTTGATTCATTAACAGTGGATGTTTTTACTAACATTCATTTTCAATTAGTTTATGTTCACTAATTCATATTCAAGTTGGTTCACTTCCAATTCAAATTCAATTCCATTTAAGATTCAATTAACTTCCAATTGAATTCCAATTACTTTAGCTTTCAATTTCATTAATACTTAATGAATTATATACAATCAATCAACCAACAATCAAATAACAACCAATGTTTATTAATTACAACCAAATTCCTTTGCTTATATTCATTCAATTTGGTTTAACACCTTTACTTTCAATTGGTTCAATTAAATTGAGTTTCATTCAATCTTTCAACTTCCAATAACATTAGATTTTAATGAATTTCACTTACATTCATTATTTCATATCAACATAATTTACATTTATTCGATTAACATTCAATCCATTCATTCAATTCAATTACTAAAGTTGAATTTCATTTATATAACTCAAGTTCACATTTATCACTTAACTTTGTTATTTTACTTTGATACCAATATCAATTTCATTCAATATCACTTAAGTTATATTCCATTTAACTTTAAATTCATTTTTATTTACAGCTCATATTCATAAATATATTCATATAGTTTCACTTCTTATATATATAAGTTTATTTCACAATTGTAAATCACTTTAATTATAATTCAATTCTTATAATTCATTTGCTTATACAACTCTTCTTTTACTTAGATTATGAAAACAACTTAACAATCAACTTATATACACTTTGATAATTCTGAAAAATTATTCTTTTATATATAAAATATACTCAAGGTAAAATTATTTCATTTACCCATTCTAAAACAATATTGTGTCGAATTGTTCTATACAAATGTTTATAAACCCCTTCGGCATAGTTGTACAGGCCGTGCTGACGAAGGTTCATATGCCACTCAATAAACCAATCATCACAATATAAAACAATTTTATATGTTCACTAACAAATACGCTCTCATAGCTATTATTACACTCAAACTCATTCTAGAGCACTACTGACTCTATCTCTAATGAGTAATACCCAACAGAACCATGGTTGTCGCTTAACCATATGCTCTGATACCAAATGTAACATACACACCGTAAGTGGTCACAACCGGTAGGCTTTTCAACCATCCCAGCCCCACCGTGGCTTACACTGATATCCCAAACTTGCTTTTACGGCCACCCTTTCGAATGTCACGGCTTCGCCTAACCAACCCCGTAAAGAGGACGTGTAGGGGTAAGAGTCTCCCGTTCGCCACCAAACCGCGAAGCGAGAACCCCCATCACATATCACCTAGCATAAGCAAGACTGGTGTGAGAACTCAAAACAGTTTATTTATCTTTGAAAACAAAATAGATGAATATTTTTAAAGTCAATTCGCAATGCTTTTAAAAATGAGACTACCATAAGGCCTTCCGCACACACACACAATGCAAACGCAGAATCGGAGGAGATTTCTCCTTATGATAGTCAAAGATGCTTGATACGCATTAAAAAGAACATTTGATACTATTACTAGTGCATAGTGTAGAGAAAATTCATTTCGAAAGTAAAGATATAAATCTTAGCCAACATAGACATTTCGAACTATGCCTACTATACCTACCATGTTCAATAGCGGGTTACCGCCATATTCCATAGCAGGTTATACAACTAAAACCGTACAAGGTTCGTATTTGAAGAATGGATTTTCCAACAAATGGTCAGGCCAAGGAACTTCCCATTGCCACATGAAAATGCCTCTGGAAGGACGCCCCGAGAACCACCGTTCTCTGCTAAACAAAGCCGGAAACCCCTTTTCCCAAGGGATATTACAAACCCTCAGATATACCACCCTCGGTCCTTTGGAACCTTTAAACGAGCGCTCGTCACCATCATCACACAATCATAAAGTGTTTTCAACATGAGTAAGTATCTGGGCTCCATACCATGATACTACCCTTTTCCAGAAGGAATGGTCATACCCTAGGGAAGCGATCCCTGAAAACCTTGCCGCACAATTCCTGTTTCGACCATTACCGGTTTGTGAGGCTCGACGAAGTCACGTCCACAAAAACATACTTTATACAAAAGCCATGCTTTGGGTCAACAAATGATTATAGAAATGATCACCAAGATAGACGATCAAATAAATGATCCTATCACAAATAATCAACACAATGATCATTTACAGCAACACTCAGCATGTCACATTACCAAATTGGGAATATATCGCTGATAACATTCAACTACATAACCTCTGAGCTCGTACGTCTCAGAGAAGGGTGTTAAGCTAAAAGAATAAATTCTCCGCCACCAACAGAAATATATTTGAATGAAATCGGCTTTATATCTCAATTTGTAATGTCAGACATACAATCCATACAAGTCTGTTCCGGGCTCGAACAAAACCGAAGGCACTTACAAAGAAGTCCTTGCAATCCGGATAATCTCTAATCACGTCCGGACTTCCCATCACATAGGGAGTCTCTATACCGTAGCTACTCGGTGCAAAGACAATCGATGAGTTGTCCTTTCGCTTTCAAAAAGATCCGGTCTTCAACACCGGTCTTCAAATGCAATTCATAACGACGTATCACATATTCGGAATGGGTTATACGACCCCATGGTCCTTTCCCGGTTAACCCGAATAGTTAGTGCTTATTCAAAAATAAGTGTGGCATTCAAATTCAAACAAATCACATCAATTACCCATTCAAAGGTAAATATTGATAGTCGGTTATTGAACTATTAATGGATATGCACAACATCATCAGATTCCAAATAATTTTCCAAATTATTTATTTTCCAAAATATCTTTACAAGACATAAAATTTCGATACCTCAAAAATAAATCAATATTTATCTTTAAACAATTTCCCCTTTCTATTCATAAATTCCATAGTGAATTTATATTTCAAAATATCCATGCATATACGATTTCAATTATTCATTTCAATTTATCTTCAAAAAGATAAATTCTCAAAATATTCACTTTATATTGGAAAACATTTCCATACTTATTTATTCATAAGTAATTCACAAATTTTATTTATTTTCAACCTTTGGAAAATATTCAATATACTTAAATCGAAATTAAGTATATATTTCATTCTTTAAGGAAATCATGCTCTTAAACATATTTATTTGGGCCAAAACGAATGTTGCGTAAAACATCGTTACAACGTCCCAAAATCAATAGTATAGGGATTCGAATTTAAGATAGATATATAAATCCCAATACTAAACAAAACATTTCCTTTCGGAAATCATTTACTATAACAACAGTGTTATAGTCCACCATTTCCTTTTATTTCTCGAAAACGTCTATTTCAATAATAAATGTTGAAATCTATGGTTTCGAATCTCAACACATTTTAAAACATCGTTAGATCGTTTTAATTCTATTTAAAACATCATATCTAAACATTTTCTTTAACATATTATTCACTATTCAAAAACGTGAATATACTACGTTAACACATTTCATCCTTTTATACATTTCGTTTTAAAGGATTATTCACAATCAAAAATGTGAATATAACTCCATTAATAGGTTTCAACAATTTACTTATCAAAATAAGTCGTTTGCGAATTTATAAAACAATGATTATAAATTCCATTTCTATTTATTTTATAACTCCTTTTTATAAATCTCCTTTATTAATCTATTCGATTTATATCTCAATTATGAACCAAAAGTCCATATTATAAGTTAAACTCTTATAATTTATTTGTTTACAAGAATCGTTCTTTTAAACATCCCAATTCATAAATCTTATAACTTATAAGATTCATTTAATCAAAAATCCATTCTTCAATTAACTTTTCAAATTTTATAAACCTACTGCTTATAAAATTCCATTTATAACTTCACCGTTTATAATTCTATGAATTTCATTCATTTATGAAATCCATTCATAATTCATTCTAACACTTATAAAAAATCGTTTTTATAATTCAAACATTTTAATTTACAAATTATCAATTTATAAATCTCTTATATAAATCAATTTATATTAATATTTTAAAATGTCTTTAAACTCCTTTAAAAACTTCATCATTTTGATTTATAAAATAATCAAATTTTATAAATCCTATATTTTCAACTTTTTGTAATAAATTCAAAAATCCCAATTTAAACTATTTTATAAAAATCATTAATCGCATATTTTCAAAAATCAACCTTTAACTATATTTCTCAAAAACCATAATTTTTATAACATTAGAATTATAACGTTTATTTATTTATAATGGATCAATTCCAAACATATAGTACATTTTCAAAAATCACTTTAAAAATCATTTTAAAATTTCAAAATTGGTCCAATGATGCTACACACCAAATAGTCAATCACGACAACAATGATATCATATATCGATATGATAATCCATCAAATATCAAAATATCTGAATTCAAATAAAAACTATTGAGGAATCCAGTTGGATCCCTCCAACCTGTTTCCTGCATCCAAAAACATTAGCACAATACCAATTCCGCTCCAGTACGGAATTATCGGTATATGGGATTTAAAATATTATCCGCTTAATAGACGGCGCAATAGGGTCTCATCCGCTATACAAATGCGGGAAATCAATAACTCCAATATATACATATGCCAATATATATATATATATATATATATATATATATTGTTATTATATATAATACCAATTTCACTGTTTATGAAATATTCGCGGTATATGTTTTTAATAAATAACATCCGCTTATTAACGGCGCATAATGTCTATTTTAACAATCAATAGATATCAATCATCATTCAAACATGCATTCAAATATTTTAAATTTAACTATTTAAAATAAAATCGAAACTGATTCGATTGAGTGAGAAGTTCTCACCTTGATTTTAATTCCGTTTTAGCGATTTATTTCGAATAAAATTAAACGGACGTTTAATTTTACCCAAAATTTTCACTAACTACAAATGACTCCAATTCAACTCCATCGCGTAGTGCTTGTCCATACGATTCAAACGCAACTGGTTTCGCGCGTTTTCGACCTCGTATGAAAAAGTTATGCATTTATGAAGATTCACGAATTTATATACATAAATTTACAACCTTTTATTTTAATTTATAAACCTAAGTTTAATCACAACTTTGATTTCAATCCCCTGCAATCTAAGCCGTGCGCACCTTCTCCCTTACTCACGTTCACTCCCCAGGTCCTTCACGCGAAACCGAACCCAAAAACGTCGTTCAACTCCTCAAGGCCGCACCCCCATTTGTCGATGAAACCACATCACGACAGCACCGTTCAAAAGCCCCCACTCCAGTGCACCACCGCCCCAAGCGCCATCAAGCTCGGTCGTGCCTACAGCACGAAAAACGTGGTTGAACACGTGACCTTCAAACGCAAATTGCCGTCGATTTACTGCTTTGATTTCGATTACCACCGTCCAGATTGAAGATCACGATATGCTCTTTAACTTTGATGTTGAACATTCTTCGAATAGATGAACAGATTTGGAGATTTCGAAGGGGAAATGTTGCGAATTTCTGGCCGTTCATATAGGAGGCGGCGGCGGCTAGGGTTAGGGTTTTATATATTATTTTTTTAATTTATGAAGGGTTAAGGGTCTATTTATAGGAAATCGTTGAACACTATTCATCCGGAAATTCCAAACTCCGATTTACGCGCGGTGACCAGCGTTTCTAGGGTTTACCCCGCGTTCCGGACATAATGGAACAGGTTTCGGAAGCTAATTCGGACATCTGTGCGAGTTATGGCAATAAACGTTCAATTTAAATTAAACCGATATAAACGATTTTCTAGGCGTTTTAATTTGTACCGGACAAACGGTAAATCCAATTGACACGAAATTTGAAACCTTACAATAATATCACATTACGAATCCGATGAAACTGGTTTCGTCGAAATCCGAGACTGTTTGAAAAATGGCTATTTTAACTCGCCAAATAAATATTAAAAATAATTCGATGCGTTTCGAGCTGTCACGATCAAACGACAACTCCGATTGACACGAAAATTGAAATCCGGTAATATCTAGCTATTACGGATCTAATGGAACTGGTCTCGTTCAATTCTGAGACTGTTCAAAAATTGACTATTTTCACTAGTCGATTTTAATATTAAAATATTCAATTTTCACAAATTAACTTTTAATTCGATTTTAAAAGTTCTAAAATATCGTCCTAACTCCAACATGATAAAATAAAATTTTACAAATCATTTTCAATCATATTTAACTCAATTTTCAATTATTTCCATAATTTAACATATTAAATTATCGATTTAATTATCCAATTAAATCCAATTATTCAAAATAAAATTTATTCGACTTATAAATTTCACTTATTATTATTTAAAATTAATTAAATATTCTAATTTTAATAAATTAAAAATCCTGGGTCGTTACAGTTTCAACAACCAGTCCAAAAGATCATGTTTATGTTGTAGGTAAGAATGTATTTATAGGGGATGGAGAGCACTTAGGCCAAAATTTTAAGTGCAGAAGAGTCCAGTTGTTATGCCAAGTCATCATTGAAAATCTCAAATCAATTTGAGTCATTTCTGTGGATTTCTAGCTATCCATAGGGTATAGATCACTAGCTATCCATCACTTAGCATATTCTTCTACCAGAAGCCTTTACTTAGTGCTATGAAGGAGCTTAGAAAATTTGAGGGCAATTCGACCTATCTAGATGGATTGCTGGCTATCCATAGGTGGGTCGCTTGTTATCCATAGAAAATGGATTGCTAGTCATCGATCCACATAGAATATTATTGAATGATCTTAGTTTGGTTGTCTTCCTATCTTCTATTTAAGTGTCTTGTCCAAATATCAAGTCGTTTGGAGTTTGTTTGATCATCCAACATCATGGGTTACCTAGTCCAGAAGAATCATCCATATCTCACTCAGAACTTGATAAAATCAGATGAAACTTTGCTGGTACACTCTAGAGTGTGTCAGGGACCTACCATAATAATTTCGAGCGGTGGGGCCCACTCTGCATGGGTCTTTAGCGATCCATTTATTTAGGTCACTAACGAACCATCTAGCATTATCTAATCAAGCCCATTTTTTGTGAGTGCCTTCTATTATGTCTTCTAAGTTTTCTCCTAAAATTTCAAGTCAATCGACTTTATATGAGTTCTCTAGTTCCGTTTAAGTTAGATGTTTTGATCAAAAAGCAGGTAAACAGCTTGAATCAGATGAGTCATGAATTCTTGAACTACGCTGCTTGGAATGCTATGAAACTTGGTAAGTATTCTTAGAAGAGGTAGTAGATATTAATGCAAGAGGCTTTGGCAACTCATAATTCTTTCTTTTGGATCGCTGGCGATTTATGGATGATGGATCGCTAGCGATCCATATACCTAGTGGATTTTTGGCTTATTTATCTTAAGTTTCATTGGCATGTTCTTTTAGACGTCTTGTTCAAGTTTCAAGTCATTCTGGCTTATCTGGATATTCTAACTCCTGTTGAATTCAACTATGTTAAAAACCTAATTAATATTTGTCCTGCAATGTATGCTTTCATTAGAAACAAAGCGCGATCTGGAACAAGACAAGTTTCGGATTACTATTCTATGAATTTCAGTGAATTGTTAGAGTCCATCTCAATATGTTGTTTTCAATTGACTGACTTATGATAGTCGTTTGTTTTTTGATTTCGATTTGAATTCAATTCCTAGCATTAACAATGTAATCTTTGCTCCGTAGTTTACACAAGGGTTTCTGTCAGTAAGTAGGTGCATGATGTAGATTTGGATTCAACCTATGTAGTTTTAACTCGATCGGTAGTGAAGCTAAGTTTTGTCTAGAATAATTATATGTCGTTCTAGAGCGAAGTCTTCCTCTTTGTCTTTAACAGTTTCTTTTTGAGGACTTGGTTAAGTTCCTATCATCGTTTTGAATTCTAATGTGACTATTTGTTCCAAAATCGGATATAATGGATGATTTAATCTCATCGTTTTTCCCGTTTCTGTACTCCAGTGATCCTGAAAAGGAAAGCTTCCCACGTTGCTTCAGACAGCGGCTCCGTTATCGATAACGGGTAAATGTGGAAAAGATAATTTCAAAGGATGATATGGACTGTTTTTCAAATGTAAGCAAGCTATCTATACTAGATTGTCTATTTGCATCACTAGGGATACTAGACTCGCCTCATGTAGATAACATATTACATCAGCCACAGCCTCGGTTAACGCTCAAACCCGACAGGTCAATATACGCCGACTTCCCTAGGATTTCGGGCGTTGGTTATATGTGGGTATTATTTAAAATAAACATACTCGGCAGGGTTGAATGCCAAGTTTTATTGTTGAAAATGCTTTCCGATTATCCAACCATTAGTCTAGCGGAGGGACTTCCACTCCTCCAAAAACTGGGTCCTACCCAACTTAGGCTTTGCTTATTATTCCTGACATATTAGGATGATTGTTTATAGATAAATTACAAGGCATAGTTGCACTTGTAGAGTTGTAGTTGAAGTTCGATCAGGCATAGTTTCAGTCTTTGGAAACTAGCGCATGACTTGTTCGATTGCGATTATCCTTCATCTGCATTTTTCGAAATTCAACCGCATACCAACTTCTATCTTCAGGGACTATTGGTTTATTTTCTCTATTATAAGCATTGCTTTTTCTCACTGTTGCACCTTTTGTGCTAATGTGCAGCATACTCGTTTGTTGTAATTCTATGCATGTAAGTAATACTTCTGTGGTTATTTTGCATATTCTATTTCATAGTTTTGTTAAGAACTATGAGGTAGTTTGGTCTAGCCAGTTCTGTAGCTGATGCCTACTCATGCTCAATTGAGTTCATTTCAACAAAGTGTTGGTGTATCTGCCTTAGTCCATAGGGCTGATTTCTGGATACCAAGTCCACATGTTTTTCGGAAGACTAGGTCTCCTAGGCAATACGTTCGATTAATCCAGTTTGATTGACACGATAACTCCTATCTCCAGGAACTAGGGACTTTGTTGCTTGGTTCCAAGCTTTAATTTTTTCAATGATGTATGTTTCCTGACTGTAATTGAATTCCTCCAGGATGGCATCATCATCCAATGTCATTCTGGGTACGTGTGCTGCAAAGATGCGTCGCCATCATCTTTTGCTAGAATGAATTCTTCCAAGTCCAGTGTTGAGACCCCAATCATTTATCAGTTTCTATCCCCAGAAACTAATGCGCGAATGAATGAACACCATGGATTTTTTCTTGATGTTGTGAATTTTTAGATAGCGTGAGATGCCAGAAGGTAGGGTTGAAGATTCAATCAAACTCTTACTTCTGTTTCCAAAAGCTGATGTATCAATAGTTTTATTCTGAGGGTTTCTTCTTAGTATCACCAAACTTCGGGTAACGGCATATTCCTGCAAGTTGATGTACACGTAAATGTGCATATATTTACAACCCTATTTTTATCTATTTTTTATTTAAATAAAAGTCATATTCGAGCATTTTAACATGTTTAAAACCAAGATTCAATTATTTGCAAATCATCATATATTCATTTTCATTCAGGTGCAAAATGATCATTTTTGTGCATGCGTCAATTTGAGAATTTTTACTATGACATTTTTTATGATTTTTCTAGCAAATTTTAATGCATATGGAAGAGGGATTTATGAAGATATATGCATGCAAAAGAGAATATAAAGGAATGAAGAGGAAATAATTCAAGTTCATGATCATGTAGGACCCCACCCACTTACCTAAATCTACGATTAAAAGATAATGGAAAACTAAGTGAATGTTAAAACTTCATGCACATTAAATGATGGATTAGTTAGTGGCTAATGGTTACTTAGTGGCCACACTCTAAAAATTGAATTAGGGTATTATGCATGTATAAATATCCCTTTTATGCATATATATCTTCTACTCTTTCACATTAGTTAGGAAACTAAGAAAGCAAGTTGTAATGTCAATGTTTCATAGTATAAAAATGGCTTCCAAGCCTCTTCCTCTTTTCTTTTCTACATTATTTTCATTGTTTTTATGTTAATGTTTATTTCTATGCTCTCTTTCTTTTAATGTTTATAGCTTAGATTTACATTCATGCAAGTAGTGTAGCTTTAATTTTTATGCAAATAGTTAGTAGTTAATCTCTCTTTCTTCCTTTCCTTAGTTTTCATTTCTTTGCTTTTTAATGTTGAAATTTACATGTGTTGATTTGATAACACAAATGAGTAGTTAAACTCCTTCAATTTAAGGGTAATGAAGCTTTCTAACTTTATGTAATTTCAATATTTTTATGATTTGTGATCTCTTTTGGTTTGGCTTCATGAGAATGAATTTTGATGCAAGTTTATACAAGTGGGTTTGATAGCTTATGTTGCTTTTGCAAACGAGCTATTCTTATTCAACATAAACACAATTTGCATCATCATTTGCTAATCGATTTTTGATTTTGAAAAGAAAGTAAAAAAAAAAATTTGATGACCTATCTTGCTAATTACAATAGTATATAGATCATACTTCAAATCGCTTTTTCTTTGGCTTCATTTTCATGAGAATTTATGAGTGGTATAATTGTTGTATTATAGTTTGATGGTTTAAGTTATGTTAATTAATAACATAAATAAACCATACGTATGATCAATGCAATAATTATTTCACTTAATATCATAACTAGAGATCATAAATTATTTTTTTGTTGATTTGCAAAAATATGAGAGTGGATTTGCCTCTAAATTATTCTCTAATCCAATAGTTTAAATCTCATTTTATTTATAGTTTTAGCTCCATTTTGCTTGTAGTTAACAATTTTCTCTCACTTTGGTCTAATTTGATTGAATTGATTTTTAAAATCTAAAACAATTCTCTACGGATCGATCCGTACTCACCACGTACTAAAATTGTACGACGTGCGCTTGCGATTAAAATTAATTCAAATTTATCGGCATTTTTATAACTTAATAGAAAATTTGTCGTTAAACACAAGTTGGAACCAAATGATCTAATTAGGCCGTAAGTAGGTAATCGATCTTTCTCGTCATCCCTAGACCGCGAGCGATGGTTGATTTTTAAACGTTAAACTGTTCATTTCCTTTGTTGGAATTTTGTTGCTAGAATGCACTTTTTGAAATACAAAACAATATATAGCCAACCTCGCGGTTATTCTTGTTTGGATTTTGCAACATTTATTTCGATCAAGTATCTATGCGTCTATCTCTACTCAAGGGACTAGCTATTTCGAATGCCTATACTTGGTGGTTGTAATAGATGGAGAGATTTGGGACAAATGATTTGATTTCCCTAGTCAAGCTCTCAATCCTATTCTAGGGTCAAGAAAGTTTGATTGTTTTAGTTCCGACCTTCCATGATTGTCCCTACATGTCATTATTTGTGCAAGTTTTGCTTTATTGCCGTCGTCATTAAAGTTATGTTCATACACCAATTCCTATCTTCGGGAATTGATAACCTGGCTGCTTGGTTCCAAGCATCACTTCCTTGAGGTTTCCTATATATTGGGAGTATCTAAATTCTTTCTAAAATGAATTCAGCAAATTTGGTTGTGCACCAGCTTTCATCCCTAGAAATTACAACACGAGCAATTCAATCCTAGGATTTCCCAACGCTACTTTTCCTGTGCAGTGGTTGATTCCTATGATGAAAGGTCGAACCATCCGGTTGACCTTCCTGTTATTGTCCATTTTCAGGCAACATTAGTTTTCTGAAGACAAAAGCAGAGTCTTAGTTGAGGGCCAACTTCTATCTCTAGAAGCTACTGTATTGATGGTTTACTACGGTGAGTGTTTCTCGTCGAACCTATAGATTAAAGTTTTACTAGCGTTGTCCAGGCAATTCCAGTATATAGTGAATATAAAATTTCCTAACACTGCAAAGGCAATGTCGATACTTAGGAAATAGAGGGTTTCCCGATGTTATTGGGGGAATATTGATACTTATGACATAGAAAGCTTCTCGATGTTGTCAAGGCAACACCAGTACTTAGGAAATAAGGAAAGGCCTTAGCATTGTCGGGGCGACATAGACACTCAAGAGGTTAGGATCAGGTTTCCCTGCCAATTCGGCAATGCTTTTAATCCAGGGGGCACAAGTTTCGATCTTTTGAAAACATGCACTTCAATGATTAGATTATAAGTCATCTTTTAGTGTTGCCTATCTTCGAGCAATGTTAAAGTCATGTTGGTTATGATTGAATCATTCATTCGATCTGTGTAGTTGAGTAGATCCTTATCAACATAATGTGGCTATTTTTCTCAACGTTGCTTAACTTTGGGGTACACCATGTTCTAGAAGGATGGGAGTCCTAGGCATTTCTATTGCCTAGCCTTGTTTATCACCATCAAATGTTATCCTTGGAACTACAGGTTTATTTCTTAACCAATTCTAGGGTTATTCTTATTCATGAAAAATTAGATTTTCTCCAACTAGTTTTTGTTATGATCTGACTTCTATCTGCGAAACCCTTCATTTCTAGGCGGAACCCTTCATTTCTAGGTGTCAAATTATAGGTCCTTATAGAAAATTAGAAATTATGGAGTGGGTCATCACATTTCCTCCAGTACGACCGTGCTCATTCCTATCCTGATCACAAACCGGTAAAGTTCGATAGTGTTTGTCTTGAATCTATGACACTTTACCTTGCTTATTTCAGACCATATGCGTAATGCTATGCTGATAGCATTATTACGGATATCAACCTTATTCATTGGTTCCAATCTCCGTGAATTAATGGTTTAACTACTCAATTTCGAATGTTCTCTCCTTATCGTTGTCTATCTTCGGATAATAGCTAGTTTTTTACAAATTGGGGTTCGAGATCTCAGTCAAGCACCTGCTTCTGTCTTTGAAAACTTGTGCATTGATAATTTGATTCTAAAAATGTCTTTTGTCATTGTCTATCTGTGGACGATGATAAGTTCCTCTTATTGCAAATTGGAGCGATTTTCTATCCTGAGCAAGTGTTAATGTGTTATGTGCCCCTCAGCCCATAGGGCTGCTTATTCTGAACAATTGATGTGAGACTTGATGTTCTAGGCGGCTCTCTAGATGCCTCGAGTCAAAGGTGTGTCACAGCTCTTATTTTTGGCAACTCGTGACTTGGATGTCTTGAATTTAGATATTTTGTCATTAACTTTGGTGAAAGATTAGAATTCTTTGTCGACTTCTTAGTTTGTGAACTTTCCAGCATTACCAAAGCAATGTCAGTTCTTTCAGGGAGCGGAAGTCGGTCCCTGTTAATCCTGCAATAGACAAGTTTCCCGGTGTTGTCGGGACAATGCCGGTACTTAGAAAAGTTTAATGGTTTTTCGATGATTCCTGAGCAACATCAAGCAGTGCTTGCGCGGCTTTTGAAATGAATGGCTTTTAAGAGTATGCAGCTTACGAAGTGCTCGACTTACGAAATGCATCGCTTTTGAGAGTGCACGACTTATGAAATGTGTGGCTTTTGAGTGTGCACGGCTTACGAAATTCGTAGCTTATGGGATCGATATGAACTGTCGATCTGAAATGGTTTAGGGCATATTGACATTGCCAATCTTCAGATAATGTGAGGAGTTCATGCTTCGAGAGTATGGTTCCACGGTGCAAGAAATGTTGCACGGTGGAGTGCGCGGCTTACGGGATGCACACAATGGTTTTGGCCTTCCCGATGCTGGAGGAGCGATACCAATTCTTAAAAGGTAAGGATCGAGTTTTCCCATCAATCCTGCGATTTGACCTCGCTGGAACGCTAGTTCATTAGTTCTAAGAGATAATTGGTTTTTGGATCGGGTAACCATGGCTTGGACGATTCTTCCATATTTCAAAAACATGTTCATGGCCAAAAAGATAAGGTTGCCATGGTGGAGAGATCTACAGCCGACCACATGGAGATAATTATGAAGAAAGAGTTTATGGGAGGTCGAGGCAAGACTCTCAATTTTTGGTCCAAACTATTGTAGATGATTGGACTTCAATTGGCATATATTCTAAGAGAAAAAGGATCTTGTCATTAAGGGTGGTATGATTAGTCATGGCCTTCCTTGTGGTTATTCAAGTGTGTGCGGTTCCCCCAATTCCACTCGCTATTGTCGCACTTGAACTGTACCTAGGGTCTCTCCATAACTCATCTAGTTGCCTCCAGTCCAGTGGATACGGTTCTCTCAAGTTCTAAGTCTTGGCTTGATTGGAGTGAGCCTCTGATTAACCACAAGGTCGATTCGGTTTTAGCTAAGTTCCTTTGAGTGACTTTGAAGCTCTGGAGTTTGGCACTGTTTGTTTTTTGTTTCATTGGTCGTTGGAAGTGGTTCCGTTAATTAAGCGGAATGAATGATATGATTGTCGATTTATAACCCCGGAGCATGACTTTGTTAACTTCAGGGGCTCTGGATTTGATGACTACTAATCTTCCAGTTCAATTTCGTGGATATCAGTCTAACATAAATTTCACTAATCTACCGATTCGCCTTCACGGGCTTAAGTTCGTGAAAGACCTTCTCATCCACGAAAGGTATTTTGGATCAGATGACTGCTGGTCTACCTGTTCATTTTCACGATGCTTTAGTTCATGAAAGACCTTAATGTTTGCAAGGATTTTTTTGATCAGATGACCGCTAATCTATCGGTTTTCCTTCATGATGCTTTATTTCATGAAAGACCTTCACGTTCGTGAAGGGTTTTTTGGATCAAATCACCATAGATCTGTCAGTTCGCGCTCACGACACTTTAGTTTGTGAAAGATCTTTATGTTCATGAAGGGTTTTTTGGATCATATAACCGCTGATCTATCGATTCACCTTCACAATGCTTTAGTTCGTAAAAGACATTCACGTTCCTGAAGGGTTTTTTCGATTAGGCGACCATCGTAAAGGGTTTTTTCGATCAGATGACCACTGATCTATCAATTCTCCTTCACGATGGTCTAGTTTGTGAAAGATCTTCACGACACTTTAGTTCGAGAATGAGTTTTTATGGTCGGATGTCCGACGACCAAACGACCTTGGAATGATAATTTATCGATTCCAAGAGGAATTTTGGTCAGATGTCCGATGACCAAATGGCCTTGGAGTGATAATCCATCTACGCCAAGAAGAGTTTTGGGTCATGTATCTAATGGTCCAACGGTCTTAAAGCATTGATTCAGTGACTTCAAAGAAATTTTGGTCGGATGTCTGACGACGACAAGGCCTTGGAATGATAATTCAATGACTCCAAGAAGAGTTATGGGTCGTGTGTCTAGTGGCCCAATGATATTAAAGCAATGATTCAATGACTTCAAGAGGATTTTTTTGGATTCAGCCCGTGGGAACACAATTTTATTGGTTCTTGGAGACTAAGGGGTTGGATCTGTTTGCTCGACGATCCTTTGACAACACTTCTCGATGCTACCAGAGCAATGCCGGTTCCCGAAAGGGGGATTGACATGACTCGTCGAGGGCATAGAAGCATTTCTTTCACGAGCTGTCTGCAATTCCCCAAGTGTCTTGGTACGGGTCATTTGGAAAAGGAAAGTAGTAGATTGCTGCCCCATTTCTTAGTTTCTAGCTAGCAAGAGTGTTATTTGTTAATCATCCTTTCATCTGATTTCCTCAGTTAGCTAGGGTGCTTTTCTACTAGGTCTTAGTAGCCCTGCTTAGGAAAATGGTCCCTGAGGTCATGTAGTTCCTTCATCGTTTGGTATGTTCATTGGAAAATTGTCGAGTTTGCCATCCTCTAATTGCAATACTTCTAGTCTTTAGAATCAGTTTGCCTTCCCATCGAATTATTCTAGGGTAGTAGGTTGTTTCATCCTTTAATGATTCCTGAGGGCCTTGCAGTAGACTACATCTGTTGCCCCGCTTCATCCATATGCTGGTCATACCTATAAAATAGTAATTTTGAATTAGTTGTATAGTTGTAAAAAGGTATAGTTAGCGTGATAAACTTCTTGGACATTCTACATGTTGAACGGCTTCGGTGAATTCTGGTAATCACCCATTTGACCCAGTCGAAAGGTTCATCTATTTTTAAAGTTAGCTGTTTCTCCAAGGCTTTTGGAGGGAAGCTTTCGACCTAGGTGGTTACCCTTGTCTTGTTAAATATAACCGTAGGCTTCCGAAAGGTTGTTTAGGTATGCTCGAAAGGATATATGAAAATTTTCAAAAGGTTTCTTCAATAAAGATGAAGGTTTTAAAAGACAAGTTTCTAGATTATTTTAAAGTTGAACCAATCATACCATCGAAAGGTTTAGGTTTTAAAAGCTTTTAAGCACCTGAAGGGTTTATTCCCAGTCTGTTTCAACAGGTTTATTAAATGTTTTCGAAAGGTTTTGAAGGAAAGGCTTTCCAAAAGTTTTTTTTTCTATGGCAATGACTTAGAGCGATTTTAAAGAAGGATATCTAAAGCTTATAACTTCCAAAAGGTTTGCTTTGAATGAATTCGAAAGGTTTAAACCTTGAACTTAAATAAGAAAGTTTCAAAGTATGGAAAGAGGTTCTTTCAAATGGTAAATTGTTTTCATGACCTAGGTTTTAAGTAAAGAATGTATATATATAACATGGTAATATGATTTGAATAAAGTATAAAGACTTATTTCTTTTCCTTGTTTGAAGTTTGATTTAAAGGTTTAAGTCATTTTGAAATTGTTTTCAAGGAAATTATAGGAGGGGATCCTTAAATATAAATGATTCAGATATTAGAAAACCAGATCAGACTAGTATGGGGTCGCGCCTTATACATTAGCTTGTAGCCCTAGCTAATTGTTGTCTGAAATTCCAGTTTGTAGGGCTTAGTTATAGGTAGAATAAAATTTTGTTTACACACTGAAAGGAATGTATGTTGTATACAAATAGGTTGTTGGTAACCCAGAAAACCATTTAGTTCAGAAGGACCTGGGAGATGAGTAAGTTAGGGACAGACTGTCCAGAAGGAAGATATTTGACAGATAGTTTAGGATAGATCGTCCTGACAGGAGATGTTAAATAGATAAGTAAGGATAGACAATCCTAAATATGAATATCTAGGTATTGTTAGGTTAATTTTGATTATGTTATCTGTTGGGCTCGAGTTAGCCAAGTATTAAAGTTATATATGTTTGAACAGATAGTTAATTATTACCTGATGTTTATATATGTTTACATAATGATTATTTTATTGAGTTTAACCATTTTGGATGCAGGAGCATAGTATATGGTTATATGAAAGGATTTGCAAAGATATATTCTAAAAGAATGTTAGTGAGGGGAAACCTATTCCGCTTAGCGGCGTGGTCTCCCTTAACATAATTAAATCGGGATGTATAGTATTATTCATACTAGGCTTTTTGTCTGACTTGAAGTTTATGTTTTCCTCATTAAACTCTCGGGTACTCAAAATCAATTTGAGTAGATTGAGAATTAAGGAACTTTACAGGTTGTTTGGTTGTTTGACGAATAAGCTATCGGAGAATGCTGGAGGCAATGGATAGCTATTTAGGAATTACTTCTTTTGCTTATGTTTTGTTGAATTTCTGCTGTGTTATGATGTATTAGGTCTTATATGACCATTTGATCTGATCAATCGAGGGGGTATCTTCATATACCGCTCTCGACATAATTAGTAATAACTATATTTATTCAGTGCCTAGGAAAACGATTAGCTTATGTGATTGGAATATGGAATATTGTTTATTTGGAAATGTAATGAAGTAATATGTTCTTTTGAAATCTATGTTATGTTTCATATTCAAGTGCTTCTGATATTATTGATACCACATGGTCACATTTAGTTGCCGGAAGCTAATACTATAGATGACTGCAGCATCTGTAGCGCTTAGTTTTGGGCCTCTAGATAAGGGATGTTACACTGGAGGACCGTGAAAGGAGATCCGTTCTTCACTATGCATAAGAAGATTAGACTGTGCTTCTTAATGGGATGATCAAGATTGGGATTTATGTTTTGAAGATGAAGATTCCACTAAACGATGACTTATTTTTCGATCATCGTCCCTCTCTCTACGCCTACCCGATTCTGAATCACGTCTGGATCCATATTGCGTCGTGGAGCCCCTCAAGCAATCAAAATATCTCAAGATTGAGACATCAAACTCGCAAAAAACCAAATGGAGTATAAGTAACCATTACACAAAAGATAGATGGAAATCATTTGGTGAAGTGCACGTGATTGTAAGTGTCCTAGTATGCCCCCAACGGACCAGTTGCTGCAGCCTTGCTCATGGTAGTTTTCTCCCCTTTGCTAGCAGGAAGAATGCTGTCACCACTTCTGGTGGGAGAATTGAGCCCACCGATGTTGATGTTAGGGAAGTCATAAGTCATAATATCATCGGGAATTTGGAGATTTGAAAACCCTTTCATCGAAGTTTCCAAATGTCAGAAAGATGACTCTTTATCGATAAAAGTGAAAATAAATTACCAATCCTTAGCAGTTTTTCTCCTACAAAGCTTATATGCAAATTTCTTTCTTCTCTTAGAGGCATGTTGGATTGCGTGCCTTTTGATTGTTCAACCATAGGCGTCTTGCATGGGCCTGCATTCGTGTCGTCGGGCTCATTTATCTGGGTACCCCTAATTTTGCCTTCTTCGGCGTCATCCTGAGTCCCCCTCGATTGGGGGGTAGGACAGGTTTATTGATTTACCTTTCTTATTCGAAAGTGCTTCTTGGAATGCAGCACTTCCATGAAGCTCAATGCTGCAACCTTCTTTAGTAGCCCAAATAGAGATAATAACTAGACGGTTACGAGGAATCTGATGTCCTTACCTTCGACAGGGGTAGCACGAATTGCGAAGATCGCTCTTGAAAAACTATTGCCCTCTGGATATGGGCGAACACCTATAGATATTCAGAATGTTAGTTGATCCAGAATGCTACTCAGATTAGGGAATTTGAAAACAAAAATTAAGATGACACTTACGTCCTTCTAACCATCGCCTTGCAAACCCAGGCAGGTATCGAACGTAGAACCATCGTGTTTGAAGCGGGTAAGTTTGTTCCAAGCACCCATTAAGACTTGACAGTAGGGTGAAGGTTGGAGGAAAACATAAGAAGGATTTCCTGATCAACGTTTAAAATTATAAATGAACCTTATATCCTTAGGAGTTGGCGTGCATAATAGAACACTCATGAATAGTAAAAATAGTTCCATGGAGAAAGGAGTAGCTATTCGGGTGAAGTTGAGTGGGGGTTATCCCAAGATATCTTAACATTTTTTGAATAAAAAATTGAAGGGCGGCACGCATCCGGCCCAACACATGAATTTGTTACATGTTGTGTACCTTTTCGGGGGGAAGTGAGCCCTGTCATTGACTGAAGGAGCCATGATTGTCTTCGAATGGAGTTCTATGTCTAGAGCATAGTCTACAAGGGCGGCCTCACCACTTCTGGAGGTTTGAGAATCTATTGGGTTATTTAAGAGTACAATACCTTCTACCATGTCGAGCACGAGACTTACATCTTTCGTCTGGAGGACAGGGACATCAAAAAAATGGTTGGCTGGTGGGCAAGAAACTTCCATTTGTTCAGTTTGATGACCAAGGGAAAGCCTGCCAAATATGGTCATGGAACTCGACTCGGCTTTGGGATTGCTATGTTGCGATGTTGGTCTAGAGGATGTTGCAGCTAGATGTTCTGAATATCTGAAGCCCATGTCAACTATTCATTAGATAGTCAAGATTTACAAAAGTTTACATGTCCCTTATGCTAGGTGTGAGCTAGTGTAGTCCAGTGTGGTACACGGTGATGTGCTACAAAAATAAGCAGTGTAAAATAAGAGAGCGAAGTGAAATGACAAGACCTTGGATTCCGACCAGAGTGACCGTCATCACTGACTATCTCAATTAGCGAAGAGATTGATTAGTTGTGAAAGCTTTGGGATCGACTATCGGCATATCAAAGTGTGAAATCTACTATAAGCCCATATGCTAAGTTTTAGTGCATGTTCAAAGTTCCCAAGGATTAGATCGTTCAATTTCGAGTGCAATAATGAATATGCAGGTCCTGTTGTTCATCGTCACCATATGTTCAAATTCATTGAGATGAGATTAGTTATAATTTCCCAAATAAGTGATTATGGATTAGGTTTCAAGTTCAATTCAAAGTCCAAATATGCCAATCCCAAAATGTCGATCCCTATATGACGAACCATATTTTGCCGATCCCTATCCCAAAGTAGCTTAACCGATCCCTCTCTCCAAACAAAGAGTGCCGACCCTTTTCCTTAGACAAAATTTGCCAATTCCACCATGCTACCCATTTTCATCGATCAATACTTTCCTTTCACAAATTATACCGATCCCACCGTGTCATTCGACTCCATTGATCCCACTCCTACTTCGCCAGTCCTATCAACCCCTCTACTTCACTGTCTTCCACCAAACTCACTATATTGATCCTTCCACGTTGGTCCATTCTACCGATTCCTTCACTCTATTATTTTTAACCTTCTTCCCATCAAGCTTCCACACCGATCCCTTTCTCACATCATCAAACGAGGGATCGGTATATCCACACCATACAACAAATCCCAAATAGCCCTCCTCTACTCTTCCTTGTTCTTCCTCCTTACTTATTTTGCCAAACCCATTTCACACACCATGGCTCACCTCCTCCAGGCCACTTCGACCACCTTTCATCGTGGCATCAAGAACCATTGTAATCACTGATGATATGGAATCTATTATCTTCATCATGAAATCGAAAGCAATAAACTAAAGATCTACCTACATGAGTGTATGAGTTAGAGTTATGGGTGAGTGATTTTGAGATGTTCGAAATGGAAGGTGAGAGGAAGCAGATTCATAAGGCAAGTTAACTTGCAGAAGAATTTCGATTTGAAGCTAAGGGAGGAAGGGAACGAGGATTCGGCTTTGAAAGAAGAACGAGAGGATTCGGTTTCAAGGTGTGGATGCATTCTTGTAGAAAACAATTAATATTTTAAGATCCACAAGTTCAATACATATGAAATTTAGTGATCAAGATATGAGGATCCTAGGGAGCCTACCCTATGGATCGCACCTCAAGGGGATAAATTTGGAGGTCGATAAACTTCCCTTGGAAGGGACCGGCAGAAAACAACATGCAAACTATGTTGAAGCAAAGATCAAGCAATAACTCGAGCTCCATTGATCCAATTGACATGGAATTTGGAGGCTAAGCATATTTTAGCATGAGGAAGCCACCATAGAAATCACACCCCAAAATTCAACCAAATAATGGATTGTTACCTATCCCTCTTCTTTTGGAATTAGGCCATGCAACCCCTCCTATAGGCCCAAATGGTTTGGAGGGCCCTTATGCTGAGTTTTCAAAGAGATATTTGGCCAGCTTCATCTATAAATATCGGCTTAATTGTTCATTTTCGGGACTTCTAAGCTTCTATTTGCTTTATATTCTTTTGTAACTAAGGATTTTAATCTGATCACTCTTGTACTCAGATTATAAAGTTATTAATATAGCAATCTATTAAAGGTGGATGTTGGCAAACAATGTCGAACCACTATAAATCGTTGTCAGTGTTTTTCTTTCAATTAATTGTTGTTTCTTTGTTATTATCCACCTTTTCCATTTTATTCTTCATTTGATCCTCTTCATAAAGTCTTTGTTTGGTATTTGTGCCAATTTTCGGTGCAAATACAATGTGTATGTTTATGTGATTGGGGCTCTCGCATTGTGAACAGTGGCGAAGCTATCTCTTGCCTCTACATGTCCCGACAATTTGGGTTAGTTGATAGTCGAGAGGCTGGCTTAAAAACAAGGAAGTTTAGGGTTACCATTTATAGCCATACCCTTTAATGGGTGAACTTTGATTTTTACATTTGGTATCAGATCTTAGTTTAGTAGATCAGAGGAATTAGGATAAATTGAGAGAATGTATTTGTAGTTTCCTATCTACTATTATTATATTTTTACATTAAGTTCTTAGAATTTTGACTATAGAAGTAGTTGTAGTTTCACTCTAAAGGAACGGACAAAGCAACTATGGGTTGGAAATATCTAGGATTTACATTTTTCATGCCGATTTCATAGTTCCCTGCGGAATGTGTGACGACCCGTAAATTTTAGTGGTTTTATTTATTTAATTAACTGAATTTTTGTGAAATTTTAAACCATAAAATTTTGAAATAAAAGTTTGATATTCGAAATACGTCTATTTAAACATAGCAAATGGTAAATTTTAATCTGATGATATGGAAGTTGATTTTTCTATGTAATTTTATTTCAATTTGAATCGGCTAAATATTGATGATAATAAAATATTTTTCATACTTGAATATTTTTATACAATTAATTTGTAAATCATCTTCTGAGTGAGACGTTATATTTCGTTTCTTCAAAATTTGGACTGCTATTGCTCCGTTTATCTTAATTTTGACAAATTTTTGCAGCATTTTTGGGTACCGATATCGACTTTTGATCGGATGATCGTACCATTGATATTTGTATACCGTTTTGATCGTCTCGTCGTGTCGATCTCTGTGGTATATTCAATTCTATGTTTTGAAGTTTGGAACGAAACGGAATCCATGAAACGGATGACCGTATCGGTAAGGTTTCTAAACCTTTGGTTTCCAGTGCCTTTTATTTTCCATAGTAAAATCTAATGGCTGTTGGCTTTTAAAATTCCCATATATTTTTTCTTGTGACTTTTACTTTTCTCACCTGTTCACTTATTTCAGTAATTTCGAAATATCAAAGCCTGTTAATATTTTCTTTCTCGTGTTCCTTTTTCTCTGCTGCTTGCTCTTCTTTTTCATTTATTGTGCCAGCAACCACCAAGTCCTCTCACCATTTGAGCAAGCTTCTCACCAACAAAATCTACATCTCCTCTACCGTTGAACCACTGTTCATACTTCTCCTCTCATACGCAGCCTCTGGCCACGTTCATCAATCTCCACCGAAGAGTCACGGTTCATCTAGCCTTCCTTTGAGCGAAGCCTCACGGCCAGCGCACCTAAAACACTACATCTTGTATACGTTATATATATACGCACGTATATATATATATATATATATATATATATATCTGCTAATATGTTTATTCTTCTGTTGCCTTATACAAAGGTATATTTTATTATATAGTGTATAATTCTTACCGTGTGCATCCATATACAGTCTGGATTATATTTTTTTAAATTTTTTTATGATTTATATGTGTGTGTGTGTGTATTAGTAGTCTGGTGTTTACAGTATAAGTTTATATATATGTATATAAAGTTTATATTAGTTACATACTTGTACGTCTGTTCGTATATTTGTATTTTCAGTTTATATATATATACATCAATTATATTAGTTTGGCCATTACTTGTTGATATGTATATAAATTCTGTTGTTTTATGCATAAAGGCTGATTATATATATATATATATGTATGTATGTATGTATATATATATCAAAATATATGAGTTATAAAGTGTTGTTGTAAGCTTTCTTTTATGATTAGCACCTACTGACTTATGTTACAATAACAAAGTATGGTGTATATATATATGTGTGTGTGTGTGTGTGTGTGTGTGTGTTTTGAAATATAGGATATAGACTTATATAGGCTTTGTCAGTTTTATACCAGCTTTTATATATATATTAATTTTATTTAGTGATATACGAATATATTCTGTATATATATTGATTGTTGTTATAATAATGTTACAATGTATAGCCCGTTGTTTATTTATGATGATTTTAAAATATATATATATATATATATATGACTGTTATATTTTTTTATGATGTAAAAGGTTGTATAAACTTTACCCTATCTGTTTACAGTAACATATTTTCTTGAGTTATATATATCAGTTTATATAAGTACATAAGTTATATATTTTAAACGGTTATATATATGTGTTTGTAATTTGTAGTAAATTTACACAATGTTTGTATATAAGTTTATGTATATATATACTAGGATTTGATTTCAAATAGATATGTATATTTTCATTTTAACAGTATTATACATATTTGTATTATGTTAGTTATGTTATATATATATCATCCTATATATTAGTATATATATTTTTGTTGTTGCATGACTTTTGCTAGCTTTTATATATATTTGAGTATAAACTATGAATTTGTGATAGCCTATATATATATATATCAGTTGCATAACCAATATAGTTTGCATATAATAGAATATATACATATAGGTATATAAAGTTGTTACAATGAATAGATTTTTACTAAATTTTAAGTATACGTTGATTTGGTTTTAAAATATAGTATAGGAGTTTATTTAAAATTTTAATATGTATATAATTGAATATTGGTTTTAGGGAGAACTAATAACATAATAATGTATTTTTTTTTTGTTAATATCAAAATTGATTTGGTTCACTCTCATAGATTTCTTATCTATTAGCTTGACCGTCGAACTCGTGCCAATCTAGCTTTGCTTTGGGATTTTTGTTTGCATTTCATAACTCAACTCCATTGTCAAACTTCTCTAGCCTCGAAAGGTAAGCAATCGCTCACGATTACCGTTCTTATATTTATTAAATTTGATTTCAATTGAAATGACAATTGAAATATGTTGTTGTTAGTTATTCACATTGCTACATATATGTTGTTATCTGTATCTGTTCGCCTGTGACATCTGACACCATTATCTGTTATTTATATTGATGATATATGTCTGTTATATTATTATTATATCTGTTATCACTCTGCAAGTTCCCTGTTAGTATAGAATTCTCTATGGGTTGAAATGATACATACCCGAACGACCTGTGGAATAGGAGAAAATCGTTATGGGTTGAAATGATAAACCCAAGAAATTTTCATTTGAATTGAATTTGGGATTGCGGGTTGAAATGATATATACCCGTATATATTTAAATCTACGGATTGAAAGGATAAATATCTCTATCACTTGACGATAGGATAGAAAATTATATGCAGACACTGTTGGTTTATATATAAATATTTTGAAAATGATATCTATGGTTTTGCATAGAAATATACGGTTTTATATATTTATTGATTTTAGATATTATATAAATGTTATTTTATATATAGTTAAATTCTTGATTTTAAGCTATGTATAAACTTGTTTAATATAAAATAAGTTTAATAATAAAGTTTGATTTTATTAAAATATAATATGGTTAAGTATTTGTTTAAATTATATTTTAATATAGAGTTTATAATGATTTTAATAAAATTAAGGTTGAGAGGATAAATGTGAAATTTATTTGAAATTGTATTTAATGTAGAATTATATTTAATTAAATCGATCTGAACTTTTGGAATTTGAGATTTTTAAATGATATGATTTTATAACTTGATCTTGGTTAAGGTGATTTAAATGAATATTTCAAGTTTAAATAAATTGAAGGAAGTATATAGTTTATTTGTAATTTGGAGTTTTTATTTAAAGGATATTGGATTTATTAAGTAAATATTTCAAAACTAAATAATAGTTAAGTGAATTTGATATATATATATATATATATATATATATATATATGAATTATCAAATTTAGTTTTGAAAGGCGTGGAATATTTAAAGCTTTGAAATATATTGAAATTGAAATGGTTTATTTTGTGTTAAAAATCTGTATTTGAAATCGATATAATTTGAAATAGTTTATTGGGAAACTGAAATAAATCAAAATTGATAATTTGAGATTTGATTAAACTTGAATTTTTGAATTCGAGTTGATTTGGAATTGATTTGTGAAATTTAAGGAAACTATTTTATTATATAAAGTATTTTTAAATTATATTTAAACCTATTTATATATTTTACTTTGTAAATTATTTCATATAAACTATTTCAATATAAATCATTTAATATAAACTATTTTAAAATACTAACTATTCTATTTTAAACCATTTTAACTTATAACTACTTTATATAAACTTTTTTATCTTATAAACTATTTTATTTTATACACTATTTTAATATCTAAACTGGTTAAGTGGGAAGTGTTATGATTTCCAAAGTATTATGATATCTAGGTTATGATATATATATATATATATATATATATATATATATATATATATATTGTTATGGTTCTAGAAGCTTTATTATTTTGAAAGTAAGATGACCTTGAAATGATACCATATTTGGCTTTGAAATGGAAATGATATCGTATTTGTATGGTTTTTAAAATGGCAATGATATTTTTGGTTTTGAAATATAAATTATTTTGAAATGACCGTAGTGTTATAATAACGTTTGGTTGTTAAAAAGATAGGCATCAGAAGTTGTCATACTCTCTGCCAACTCCGAAAACCACTTTAATGACTGTGTGCGTAGTGGAGATTCCAGAATGAAGTAGGATGGTGGCGACGATCCTATATGAGGTATATACGTGGACCCAACTCCCATGAGTTGGCATAAGGTGGCTAAAACAGAAGCGATTCTCGGGCCAATGAGGTAGCTCCTCTGATCGGACACATTCGTTCGATACTATATTTTGTCTTTGTGATTGATTTGGTGGTCACTTGATTTTTTGATTTGGGAGTGTGTTTCGAGGTGGGTGGAAGTGGCTGCTATGCGTTACCACCAGCCCGGATGCGTAATTGATATATCTACCCTGGCATTGCCTAGTTGTGCCGTGTCACCTACCTTAGCGTGCTTTACTACGAGTTTGATTTGTGTCGTACCTATGGAGTATTCTATGGTAGCCTCCCGATCTGGAGGTACGATGGTACTGTATAGACTATTGGCACTATAAAATGTGTTAAGGGGGATATGGGTAATGCCTTAACGCTATTTTTAAATAGTATACTTTACTTTAGACAATATTATAATAGCGTATATTACTACATAGTAGATATTTTAACGGATCCTTAGAGGATGGTTATCCCAAACATCCTTTGAGTTACTTTACTTCAGTTGATATTTCACTTGAGTGGATTTATTGATATAAGAATGTTAATCCTGAATCGAGTGTTTTGTGTTTTGCGTACGCTCGGGTCAGACTGAGTGACACAGCTTTTGAGACTCACCTTTGGAGTTGGAGCTTCGTTTGGAATCCATCTACATCTTTTCAGCTTGTAGTTATTCAGTTGATTCCCATGATTTATTCTAATCTTGTATTTGACTATTGTATTTGAAACTTCTGTTGTATCTTATTTAACTCTGTTATATATATAGTGGCTAAAACTACTATTCCTTTGTTTCCGCTGCGTATTGTATATTACTCTATGTCTGTGATTCTGTGATTTATTTATTTACTGTATATGTTGAGTTTTGCCAAATATAAATTAACAATCTGGTATTTTGAGCAATTCAAATCCGGTATGTGTGGATGCGAATGGTTGAAAATATTAGGATGTTACAGAGTGCTAGCTATGCGTAAGGCGTTGTTGATGAAGAGCACGAGTACGACATATGGCAAAACCCGGGAGACTGAAGGTGTTCAATTTAATGGTTGAAATTCTAGCTATCTTGTGATTTTGGATTTTTATGATAAGTTCTATTCGTAGACACACATTTACTCCAAATGAGTAGAATATTAGAGTCTATATGTCGCAATTATTCGAAAGGCAAGTTTTTGCTAGGGCATATTCATTGATCACCTCTTTGAAGGCAAACTCCATATTAATTCCAATTGTCACATATTCATCTTCATCCGATGGAAAAATAGTCATTTTTGTGCATAAATTATCTTGAGAAAATTTAATTAGAAATTTCCATAATATTTTGTAGAAATTTGATTTCAATTACAAGTTGTTTCATGAAGAAGATATGCATGCACACAAAAACACAAAGGAATGAAGATGGAAATAATTCAAAGTGAAGATAATGGAGGACCCCACCACCCACCAACCTTAATGAATAAATTAGAGGCTAATGCACATGTTTATGGAGTTTATGGATTCATGTACACTTAAATGATGATTAGTAGAAGCTAATGATTATTTGACCTCCATACTTTCTCAATGGTAGTTTGGGCATTCCTCAAATTATGGATTAGGGTTTCATGCATGTATAAATAACCCCTTATGTTTCATGTAACCCTCCTCTCACTTAGTCTCTGTTTAGTTTTAGTTTAGGCTCAAAATAAAACTCAAAGCTCTCTTTCTCTTTTCATGGCTACTTAGCCTTTTTTTAATGTAATTTCTATGCAACTTTAATATATTTCTCTTTTCTTCTCTTGTTTATTTTGTTTTCATGTTTGTAGTGTAGATTTAGTTTCATGTAAATTAGATTAGTGTTAATTCTTGTTATTTAGTTCTCTTCTTTCATTTAGCTTTCATTTTCCTTTCATTTTGATTTCATGTTGCAAGCTATATTTGTTGTTTTGATGACAAACATGGGAGGCTAAATCCCTTTAATTTAGGGGTAATGAAGCTCTCTAATTATGTAGCTTTGACTATTTGTTAATTCATGCTCTCTTTTTGTGCTTAATGATGATGATAGAAATGGTTTGCTAGTTGTTTTTGCTTTGAATTTAATAGCCTATATTGTTGACACCAAATAAGCTATGCTTAAACAATCACTAACACAAATGCCTCTTCATCAAAATATGATTATGACATTAGAAAGTGATTTGAAATTCAAATGTGATGGTCTATATTTCTAATCAATAGTTAATAGGCCATACCTAAAATAGATTTCATTTTCATTTTCTTTGTCAAGTTTCATGAAAGTTAGTAAGCGCTTTAAGGGATGTGTTATAGTTTGATGGCTTATGTTGGCTAATCAATAGCACAAATAAGCCATACTTATGATAAGCACATCAATTAATGCACTAATGACCATAAAAGAGATATCGTGATTTCATATATGTTGAACTATGTGATATAAAGAGTGGATTTATTCTCTAAATTGTCATTTAACTCTTATATTTGCATCACTTTTCTTTTAGTTAGTTCATTCTCTAATTCTCTAGCTTAACTTTCACTCGACTTTGGTTTAATATGATTGAATAGAAATTTAAAATTAAACAATTCCCTGTGGATCGATCCGTATTCGCCACGTACTACGATAGTACGCCGTGCGCTTGATTAACAAGTTTTTGGCGCCGTTGCCATGTAATTTATTTTGATTTTATTTTCTATTCTTCGAATTATTTTTGTTTGATTTTTGTGTGTTTTATTTTGTGTGTTTTTTTACATTTAAAAAAAAATTGTATGTTTGTCGATTGATTTGTGTTGTGTGCTTGTTTTCTAGTGTCATTTGCATTTCCATTGATGAAAAACACATATACATCATTTCAAAAATAGAAATATTTTATTCCTTGCATTCGCATTGGCATTTTCTTCACTGGTTTATACAAAAAAAATTCACTGTTTACATTTATACTGCTCCTCTATTGTTTGTTGTTTACAGTGCACCTGCTCATCACAGTTCTGTGCATTTTCCACTGCATCTGCCATTCATACAAACTGTTCTTCCATACTCATTCCAACCATAGCAACCACTTCCCCATACCAACCACTTCAGTTCATCAAACTTTCACCCGATACCATCCTCTTTGCTCCTCACATAACTGCTGCCTTCACTAGAAAATCTCATCGCCCCTGTGCACTGTGCATATAATTCCACCACATCCCATTGCCATCTAACTTCTAATCACCATCTTCACTATTCTAAAAACCTGCTCCATCCCATTGCACAACCAATTTCCCTTCATCCTCAACTAACTGGGCACTACAAACAGTCAAAACAACTGACCACATTAAAGCAGCAGTGCCTCGATCAACAGTCATCGACCATAACTAAAGAACTTCGCAGTTGCAAAAACTACCATAACAAACTGCTGAGATCACTGCATATCACACAACAAAATCTCCTACTCCAAAATCATATATACCATCTCCAAAATAACATACTTCCAACAGCCACCACTACACTCCTATCTGCAACCTGATCACTACATTTCATATCACTTACTCAACCACTTCATCACTTACTCAATTACATTTCATCTAACCACCATATCAGAAACTCCTTGTGCACAGTCGTTTTTCTGTGCACATACATACTTTCGGTGAATTTCTATAAACACTGCGTTACCTGAACACAGCAGTCCAAAATACCCCACTGCAAACAATCTTCGTCCACCCCTGCGTAGGATCTAGATTAACCCTAGAGGGGGGGTGAATAGGGTTATAGCAAATTTTCTCGATTTATACACAGAAAACAAACTGCAGAAATAAATATGCTGTAAAGTAAATCACACACAAAATTTACCCAGCTTCGGCAACCCCTGCCTACTGCTGCATTCCCAGATTTCTATTAGAATTAAATAGTATCCCGCTTACAAACACTCTAACAGACTCGCAAACCCTTGCTCCCGCTCATAAACACTCTACTTGACTTGCACCCCCGCTCCGCCTATAGAGCTTTGCAAACTCACAAACTCTGCTCCCGCATATAGAGTTTTGCAAACTCGCACACCCTGCTTACTGAACTAATTCTAACTAGACAATCTGACACTACCTACAACCTAGGTGGTGATTTACCAATTACTTTGATTCGAAAAGTAAAAACAACAAATAAAAAACAATTAAACCCAAAAACCCTATTTGAAATAAAATAAGTTAAATCCCCTTTAAACTAACAAGGCCGGCCCCTTGTTTTCTTTCACCCGATCCACTTCTATTCTTTGACCCGTTCCTTTTGTCTTGTGAGAATAATGACGGTCGTTCTTCTTTTCCACTTAATTAGGGCTTCTGTTCCCTTGTGAAAATTGGGGCTTTGTTCGATCTGATTTGTGTTGCTCTTGCTCGCGCTCGTTCTCTGATGATTGATTCTGGTTTGCGTTTGCCCCTCTATTGATCGATTCTCGTTGCTTGGCTCGCTCGTTCTCTGATGATCGAGTTCGTTGTTGATTCAGTATGTAATTTTTTTCGTTGCTGGTTTAACGATTGCTTCAATTGAACTCGATGTCGATGATGATGATTTTTGGGATTGTATTTATATGAATTCGAGACACTTGCATTTGCTCGTATTAATTCGATACTTTCCAAATTTTTCTATTGCTTGATGCACACGGCTTTCCTGATATAACTTCGACTTATTACTCACGGCTTTGATTATCAAACGTTTGATTTATCTCGTGGATAATGCGGCAGAAACTTTCCCTTTTATTTGTTTTGACTTTTTCAAAGATACAAATTTGAACTTTTGACTTGGTCATCTGATTTTGTGAACGTGACTCCATGACTTGTCATTACCATTGCGTTCACTGGTCAATTACTGCTTTACTGATTTCTCTGTATTCGATACTTGTTATGTTTGACTGCCACTAGCTTTGACTTGGTTATCCCTTCGAATTTCTTTTGGCTTCACTATGAAATTTGGCTCTGTTGTAACTGGATATTTTGCTTGAGTCACTTGCATTACTGATGCTACGATGTGGTTATTTCATATTCATTTGAATTTGCATTTGTCTGCACTGTGTATCGAGTACTTTGGTTTCATACATGTGAAATGTTGTTTGCCGAGATTGTTGTTTCAATTGTCTTCTGTTCATGTTGGCACTGGCTGTTGTTGAGTTGATATATTTGTGGTGCTCTTGTAGTCGAGTCTGCATTTGTTTGCTTGTACTGTTAGTTCGAATTGCACTTGCTCTTCCATTTAAACTCCACTTGTACTTCTGGTTCTTTGTTTGGTCTGGTCTGGTCTGCATACATGATTGTTGCAGTCCATTTCGCTGTTGGTCTTCATTCTGGTTGGCACTTGCATGCATTTTTTCCTGTTTTCATGTTCTTGCAGTTGCTATGCCTTTGACACAAATGCTTCACTTGATATATATATATATATATATATATATATGCATTTGCCACTATGTTGCATTACCATCATTGCTGCCTGGTCGACTTGATATTGTTGAACCTGATTTTCATTGTGGGTCTGCTCATTGTGTTGGTTACTACTTGATGCTGTAGTCTTCAAGCATTTTTGATTGCCACGTGCATCACTTGTTCATTCCACTGTAGCAACTTTGTGCATTTCTCTGGCCATTTGTGTTGGGCATTTCTTGCATCACTGGTGCACTTTATATCATGGTGTACATGTGAGTTCATGCTTTGATGTTGTTTCGGTCTTCATGCACTAATGCATTTGGAGTTGGTCTGTTGCACTTTGGTCTTGCATTTGTGATCTGATGCAGTTTTGATTTGTCGAAGCTTTGCATTTGAGTTGAGTCATGACAACAATGACTTGACCTTTGCATTCAGTTTATTGTGCCTTGTGTTGAACCCAGTTTTAAAAACTCGGGCTTGACCTTATGCTCGTGTCGTGATTTTAAATATATTGCACGTGAGTTGAACCCGGCTTTACATTTGGGTTTGACCTGTGCTCACCTGTCCCTGTATCATTATCAAGTGTATATCGATGTGCACGGCCTTGTGGCATGTATAGTGATACACTGTGCATGTCACATTGTTCGTGTATAATGAATTCAAATGTGAATGATGACGAACAACCCAAATAACTGAGGCAAATCATATTTTCAAAAATCATATTTAATTTTATATTGCAAAAATATTTCTTTTTCAATTTTACTGCGTTAGTGAATATTTTTGCAGATTGCTCCGATGCTGGATTCAAACTGGAATGCAGTTGAAGACAAAATACCAGTGCGAGTGATATGTAGTGAGGTTATTAATGTAAAGATAATTGTGACGTAATCAAAATTGTATATGTATAGTGAGAGCTTGAATTTGTACTATTCAAGATTGTAATAAATATTTGTTTGAATAAAATTTCTGTTTGAATTCAAATTCTGTGTAATTTATTTTATTCAGCAAATATTTATTTAATCTATGAAAAGCAAAATAGTACATTACCAAATACATTTAAATGAATATATATGTTTATTATCATCAAACAAAAAACATATAAGCGCATATTCATACAATCTCCCCCTTTTGATGATAACAAACATATATTTAAGATTTCGACCGTGTTAAATGTATTTGATCAATGATATACTCTAATTGCTCCCCCTATTTAAATGCTTCCTCTACATGATGCTCCCCCTACATATATGCATACAAATAGAAATATATAAATGAGCCTAGATGCAAATGGAAAATTATTTGACCTTTGCTTGATTCTATTTGACAAAATCTTAACTTTTCTCTCCCCCTTTTGTTATCAGCAAAAGAATAATAGTGTTAGAGAAAATAGAGATAAAGTGATCAATATCAATCCAACGTTAAACTCAAATTGAATATAAATATTTAAACTTCAATAAAAATCAAACAAAAATCATAACTACCCTTGTTAGGTGCATATTCCACTTTTAGAATGATGGAAATGATGTTCTCATTATAAAATCATGCAATTGTATCAACTTGTGGTACATTTATATCAGGAATTTGAATATCTACTAATCATGCATAACCGTTAGGACTTTTAAATAAGATTAGTAGTATTCCAATTTAATTTTAAAAAATGAAATCAAGTATCTTCTAACCATGCATGACCGTGAGGACTTTTAAATGGGATTAGAATCAACTTGTCTATTTAATCAATTAATTTTGATATGCGTTCCATACATGCATAACCGTAAGGACTTTTAAATGAGCACGGAAGCACATAATCAAAAATCCAAGTAATTCACCCATGCATAACCGTGAGGACTTTTAAATGAGAGTGAATACTTTGGATATTTATTTATTTTTCCAAAAAAAATATGAAATGAAAAACAAATGATCCCTAATTATAGTACCACATATCGACAAACTATATTTAAGCTTTGATAAACCATGGTCGATGGAAATATGATAGATATAGAAATGGTCATGGAATCTTTACCCAACAAAAAGTTTTATAACTCTTGTTTGAATTCCTAAAGAAATTTTCCAAATATACTCTCTTGAGTAATGTATGTTAAATATCAACACTTATCACCTTTTCAATCACTATTTATCTTTTTGATAATTAGTAGGGAGTCGGATTAGTCAAAATTTGTCATTTAAAATCAAATAAAAATGACTAATCTGAAAATATGGTCAAAAAATGATTTTCTTGAAGGGGTTATATGAGAGAAAAATTTCTGCTATTTGAAAATTATTTAAAATGAAAAATATGCAGATATTTTCTATGAAAAACGACGCAGTTACTAAATGTCAAAAATCACGTTCAACTAGTAATTTTTCTATCAACTAGATTACCAGTGTAATCTGCATCTGAATTTCTTTTTCACTCAAAAACATCACTAATTAAATTTGATAGACTAGACCATGAAGTGTGCATAAAAACTCAAACAGCATTTTAAAAAGGCATTCTCTTGAATTTGGATTGAAGCCGTGTAAATAATCAGAAAACCGTGAATATAGAGTTAGCCAATATTATCATCCAACAAAACACTATGTTTAATCCAAACAAATATGTATGAAGTAATTCAAAGAATGGTGTTTTTGGCATCAATATAATTGGCCAACTATGTCCAACAAGTCATCTTTACAACATCTCAATATTGGCTGATTTCATCCAGAATATGGTGCAGATGATCACATTTAATTTATCAATCAAATAAATATACCTTTACCTGTTTTACCTTTACGATAATTTTTCGTGGTTGCCCATTGTGATTCTGTCACCCTTGTACTAGGCTAAGGAACTTTGCTTTGTTGCCCGTTGTGTTTCTGGAACAGCCAAAATCCAGAGAACACTGTTGTTGTTCCTTAGCCTGCCACCATACATACACGATGAAAGATTTTTGTGACCTATTTGTTTTTATAGGTCTATGGTTGTTAGTGGCAAAAGCATTGTGAATAAACAATCCTTTGGAACCCAAACTTGTTTAGTCTTTTTATTCTTGTTCCAATAGACATGAAATTTGTTTGTAGAATTCTTAGGAACCCAAACTTGTATAAATTTTGTGTTATTGTTCCTATGTCTACAATTTTCAACACGATGTCCAATTATTTCACATCTATCAAAGACACTCTTACCTTTTGCATTATCCTCAACTTGTATTTTCCCTAAACCTAGTCCTTTTCTGTTGTTAGCAAAAATTTGATTTCTCAATAGCATGTTGAAAGATTTTTCTCCTCTTGAAAAGTTATTCAAAGATTTCTCAAGATTTTGGACTTTGGTTTTAGTGTTGTGTTTTCAGTGACAAGTGAGGTGCATCTATTTATAAAGTCCTTTTTCCTAGTGTCAATGATTTCCTTGAGACTCAAGTTTTCTTTTTCAAGATTCTCAAAGCTATTCTTAAGTCTTATCAATTCTGAATCTAAAATTTTACATTTTTTACAGTCTAGGTTTTGAATATTTTCAAGTTCAGTTTCTAACCTAAAATTTTCACGAGCAAGTTCTCTCCTATCAGATTTCAGTTTTTCAATTTTAGATTCAAGAGCATCAACTTCTTTAGTAAGATCAAGACACATAAAAACAAGTTCTTTATAAGAATAGTCACCTGCCTCACTAGATTCCTCTGAGCTTTCTTCTGAATCTAATTTTGCCATAAAACATAAGTTGGCCTCCTCTGAGCTACTATTCGAAACTTCCTCTCCTTCTTCATCATCCCAAGTCGCTGCAAAGGCCTTCTTCTTCTTTTTCTTTCCTTGGTTGTATTGAGAAGTGGGCATTCTTGTTTAAAGTGGCCAGGCTTGTTGCAGTTATAGCACGTCAATTCATTATCGGAATTGTTAGACTCTCTTGACCTATTACCAGATGTTTTCTTCTTGCGTGGCTTGAATCTTGACCATCTTCTAAGATTATTGACAGCCATTGCAAGCTCTTCAATCGGATCTTCTTCATCATCATCGCTCTCTTCTTTGCTCTTTAAGGCAATCGTCTTCTTCTTTGGTTCGGAGTTGTTGCGTTCCTCTTTTGCTTTTAGCTCAAGCTCATATGTCATCAAATTTCCAATCAACTCATCAATGCTTAGTTTACTCAAATCTTTCGATTCTTGGATTGCCGTGACTTTTGCCTCAAAGTTCATCGGTAAGACTCGTAGCACCTTCCTCACAAGCTCTACCTCAGTGAATACCTTCCCGAGCGCTCTAGCGTTGTACACCAAAGTTGAAAAGCGTCCAAACATGTCTTTTATGCTCTCGCCTTTGTCCATCACAAAGTTCTCGTATTCATTGCTGAATAGGGCTAGACGAGACTCCTTGACTTGAGAAGTTCCTTCATGAGTCACCTCTAAGGTATGCCAAATTTCCTGTGCTGTTTTACAATAAGAAATTCTATAAAATTCATTCTTATCAAGAGCACAGATCAAAGCATTCATGGCTTTAGCATTTGTGGTTTTTAATTTCTTATCGTTAGCATCCCACCTATCCCTAGGTTTAGGAATCTCAGTATCACCAACAGTTATAGTGGGAGATTTATAGCCAGTTTCAATAATATCCCAAACATCATAATCAACAGAACTAAGATATATACCCATCCTAACTTTCCAATAAGCATAATCATTCCCGTTAAACATGGGTGGCCTAACAATAGATTGCCCCTCAGAAAAAGCATTATTTGATGAATTCATGACTCTAGAGTTAAAGAAAAATACCGTGCTCTGATACCACTTACAGGATCTAGATTAACCCTAGAGGGGGGGTGAATAGGGTTATAGCAAATTTTCTCGATTTAAACACAGAAAACAAACTGCAGAAATAAATATGTTGTAAAGTAAATCACACACAAAATTTACCCAGCTTCGGCAACCCCTGCCTACTGCTGCATTCCCAGATTTCTATTAGAATTAAACAGTATCCCGCTTATAAACACTCTAACAGACTCGCAAACCCTTGCTCCCGCTCACAAACACTCTACTAGACTTGCACCCCCTACTCCGCCTATAGAGCTTTGCCAACTCGCAAACTCTGCTCCCGCCTATAGAGTTTTGCAAACTCGCACACCCTGCTCACTGAACTAATTCTAACTAGACAATCTGACACTACCTACAACCTAGGTGGTGATTTACCAATTACTTGGATTGGAAAAGTAAAAACAACAAATAAAAAAACAATTAAACCCAAAAACCCTATTTGAAATAAAATAAGTTAAATCCCCTTTAAACTAACAAGGCCGGCCCCTTATTTTCTTTCACCCGATCCACTTCTATTCTTTGACCCGTTCCTTTTGTCTTGTGAGAATAATGACGGCTGTTCTTCTTTGCCACTTAATTAGGGCTTCTGTTCCCTTGTGAAAATTGGGGCTTTGTTCGATCTGATTTGTGTTTCTCTTGCTCGCGCTCGTTCTCTGATGATTGATTCTGGTTTGTGTTGCTCCTCTGTTGATCGATTCTCGTTGCTTGGCTCGCTCGTTCTCTGATGATCGACTTTGTTGTTGATTCGGTATGTAATTTTTTTCGTTGCTGGTTTAATGATTGCTTCAATTGAACTCAATGCCGATGATGATGATTTTTGGGATTGTATTTATATGAATTCGAGACACTTGCATTTGCTCGCATCAATTCGATACTTTCCAAATTTTTCTATTGCTTGATGCACACGGCTTTCCTGATATAATTTCGACTTATTACTCACGGCTTTGATTATCAAACGTTTGATTTATCTCGTGGATAATGCGGCAGAAACTTTACCTTTTATTTGTTTTGACTTTTTCAAAGATACGAATTTGAACTTGTGACTTGGTCATCTGATTTTGTGAACGCGACTCCATGACTTGCCATTACCATTGCGTTCACTGGTCAATTACTGCTTTACTGATTTCTCTGTATTCGATACTTGTTATGTTTGACTGCCACTAGCTTTGACTTGGTTATCCCTTCGAATTTCTTTTGGCTTCACTGTGAACTTTGGCTCGGTTGTAACTGGATATTTTGCTTGAGTCACTTGCATTACTGATGCTACGATGTGGTTATTTCATATTCATTTGAATTTGCATTTGTCTGCACTGTGTATCGAGTACTTTGGTTTCATACATGTGAGTTGTTGTTTGCCGAGATTGTTGTTTCAATTGTCTTCTGTTCATGTTGGCACTGGCTGTTGTTGAGTTGATATATTTGTGGTGCTCTTGTAGTCGAGTCTGCATTTGTTTGCTTGTACTGTTAGTTCGAATTGCACTTGCTCTTCCATTTAAACTCCACTTGTACTTCTGGTTCTTTGTTTGGTCTGGTCTGGTCTGCATACATGATTGTTGCATTCCATTTCGCTGTTGGTCTTCATTCTGGTTGGCACTTGCATGCATTTTTTCCTTTTTTCATGTTCTTACAGTTGCTATGCCTTTGACACAAATGCTTCACTTGATATATATATATATATATATATATATATGCATTTGCCACTGTGTTGCATTACCATCATTGCTGCCTGGTCGACTTGATATTGTTGAACCTGATTTTCATTATGGGTGTGTTCATTGTGTTGGTTACTACTTGATGTTGTAGTCTTCAAGCATTTTTGATTGCCATGTGCATCACTTGTTCATTCCACTGTAGCAACTTTGTGCATTTCTCTGGCCATTTGTGTTGGGCATTTCTTGCATCACTGGTGCACTTTATATCATGGTGTACATGTGAGTTCATGCATTGATGCTGTTTCAGTCTTCATGCACTGATGCATTTGGAGTTGGTCTGTTGCACTTTGGTCTTGCATTTGTGATCTGATGCAGTTTTGATTTGTCGAAGCTTTGCATTTGAGTTGAGTCATGACAACAATGACTTGACCTTTGCATTCAGTTTATTGTGCCTTGTGTTGAACCCAGTTTTAAAAACTCGGGTTTGACTTTGTGCTCGTGTCGTGATTTTAAATATATTGCACGTGAGTTGAACCCGGCTTTACATTTGGGTTTGACCTGTGCTCACCTGTCCCTGTAGCATTATCAAGTGCATATCGAAGTGCACGACCTTGTGTCATGTACAGTGATACACTATGCATGTCACATTGTTAGTGTATAATGAATTCAAATGTGAATGATGACGAACAACCCAAATAACCGATGCAAATCATATTTTAAAAAATCATATTTAATTTTATATTGCAAAAATATTTCTTTTTCAATTTTACTGCGTTAGTGAATATTTTTACAGATTGCTCAGATGCTGGATTCAAACTGGAATGCAGTTGAAGACAAAATACGAGTGTGAGTGATATGTAGTGAGGTTATTAATGTAAAGATAGTTGTGATGTAATCAAAATTGTATATTTATAGTGAGAGCTTGAATTTGTACTATTCAAGATTGTAATAAATATTTGTTTGAATAAAATTTCTGTTTGAATTCAAATTCTGTGTAATTTATTTTATTCAACAAATATTTATTTAATCTATGAAAAGCAAAATAGTACATTACCAAATACATTTAAATGAATATATATGTTTATTATCATCAAACAAAAAACATGTAAGCGCATATTCATACACCCTGAAGCATTTCAAACAGCAACTCGCCCATTCTTATACACACTACACCATACAAACTGCCATCTGCCTGCAACGACAACTTTCCCAATCGACCTCCTCTGCAACCACGACCAAATCCCCCAAAATCCGAACTAAAGAACATCCTACATCCTGCCAATCGCAAACCTTAACCTCCCCTGTATAAACTTCCTCCACTGCCATACGCCTTATTCACTTCTTTCTTACACCTCAAACCACAACCGTCATCTTATAACACCTCCCTGACCACTACTTCCCTACACACCAGTGCACCGCATCAACCCTACTCTTCCCCTCTAGCAATTCGCAACCTCCGACTTCCACGTACTTCGCCTGAATCACCGAGCACCACGACACCCAGTCAGCATCTCTATTGCTTGCTCCTCACCAAGCAACCCGTCGAAAACTCCAGTTAGCCAAATCAGACCCAAGACTCAATCGCGGCATCTCCTCCATACTCGAGCAACCCATCTCCTAAGCACCGCAGTCTCCAAACCACAACATCGCCAACTCCAAATTGCAAGCTACCACTTTCAATCGCCTGAATCGAACCACAACCTTTAACCACTCAAACCCATCGCAATTCCCCACGGCAATTCGAGCGCCTCCACCCCATCAATCACGACCCAATCTCCGATTTCCGAACCCCAACCATGACACAAATCAAATCAAATAACTGGTTTGAGAGATTCATTTTGGAGTTGTCAGGAATTCAAAATTACAAAATAATTTGAGAAGCGAGATTCTTCGAAATTATTGCTGGATTTTGATTTCAGGAGCACGAGATTTTGGCTTTTGAAAGTTGTATTATTCTTTTCACTTTATTTATTCCATTTTGGTCGGGTTTGTGTGGTTTGGTGAAGTGGCCTCTTTTTTCAACAAAAATAAAATAAAATAAAATTTTGTGAATATGTTTTGGTTTTATTTTGTTTTGTTTTAAATCCTTTTGAATTTATGTGTTTCGTTTTTATTTTGTTTTGATTTTAGTCTTGACTCTTGAGTGTGTGTGTTTGCTCTGAGTTTGCTCTGAGTTTGTGAGTTTGTTTTCGCAATTAAAAAAGAGGGTGTCCGATTAATTTTTTTTAGTTTAGTTGTGTTTTATTTAAAAAAAACTGCATATATTTTGTTTTTCTTTTCAGGTTGTCAAAGTAGATAAATGAGGAGTTGCTGCCACAAAGCTGCTTTGCTTGCTTGCTTCGAAAAAAAATTGCTGCTTTCATCTCTAGTTTTATTTGAATTGCATTGTTGTTTGCTTGCATTTTTAATAAAAAACTATAGCACAATTGCATTGTTAATACACGTTTATTTTCTGTTTTGCATTTCATCTTAGAATTTGATTAGTAATAATTGTTAGACATCGATAACCTTTAATTGTATATTGACAAGTTGTCTTCTTTGAATAATTTAAATTCTTGGTGTCTAGGTTACGGCAGAGCAATAACCATTCACAAAAATATTACGGTGATTCGTAAATATTACAGTGGTTGTTTCTCTAAGGGTACTTAAACCTTCAGTTGCATTGCTACGGTGATTCGTGGTGCACCGATAAATCCTGTCTGTTACCTGGCGGAGAATTATCTTGTTTATCTAAGACAATGTGTGAGTATAAAATTTTGGGTTAACTTAGGATAAATCATTTGTAATTAACCCTTGCATTAATTTAGTTGCATTAGTTCATGCATATTTAAAAAATTAAAAAATTCAAAATCCAAAACTAAAAAAAATTGTAAATATTTATTAGCTTAGTTTTTTTTCCTTTTCCTTTGAAAATTTTCAAATCAAAATTCCGAAAATTCAAAAAATAATTACTTATTTTTTTTTTAAGAAAATCCAAAATCCATAAAAAATATAAAATCTTTTCAAAAAACAAAAAAAAAATTGAAAAATAAAAAACAAAGCAAAAATCAATTTTCCATTTTAAAAAATAAATTCTATCTGTAAATATTTTTCCTTATAAGAAATACCAAAAACATTCTTTAAAATGTCTGAATTTCTATATTCATTTGAATTTTACAATAGTTGTGAAAATCAATATAATTCATATGATTTCACTCCGAATTCATATGGATATTTTAACAACAACTATTCTTTGAACAATTCGAATTTTGAACAACAAAATTTTCAAAACGATGACCAACCCTCAACTCTTGAAAATAGCATTTCTTCTTTACTTGAACTCTCTACACAACAAAATCAGAGTATAAATAATTTGTGTAAGTCGTAGTCGTGTAGTAACTCGAGTCAAGGATTTCAAAACTTGAATTCAATTCAAAATTAAAACGATTTTGATTATAACCCATGCCAATTGAACTTCGAACTCCAAAATGAATTTCAAACTCAAAATGAAAATGGAAATAACTTTTCAAATGAATTTGGCAATTGGAATAATCTTAACCATGTTACGAGTGAAAATTTTTGTTCTCAACAAATCCAAATCGAAAATTCTCAAGTCAATAATAATAAATTGGATTTCGTTGAACAAACGAGATTTATGATGATCACACAGATTTGTTGTTTGAAATATATATGAAACAACATGAAAAACAAAACCAAATCCCAACGTGTGATGAGTCGAGTGATAATCCATCTTCTACCAAAATCGACGATTTTCAAATAAAAACTTTTGAAATTGAAAACGAAAATCTTAACGAAGTTGTTGAAAAGACGGTAATTGAGTTGGACTTCAATTCTTTTGAGGGTGTGGAACCAAATTTAAAATTCGATCTTCCTTTTCTCGATTTTGAAAATTTTAATACAACAACTTTGGATTTTGAACTTGACATACGCAATGAAGTTGTTGATAATCCAACAAAGGAAGACGAATTTAACAAACACGGTTTCTTTGGACTTTTCGAAAACGAGTTATCAAATTCCAAAGGGGAAGATTTACATCACAATTTTGATTTCGAAATCAATAATTTTAAAGAAGTTTTCAATGATAAATTTGAATTTCAATTTGGTGAAGATAAACTTGAATTTAAATCAATTGCTATATTACCCCCAAAAAATCATCGAAAATAAAACAACTCGTACAATTTTTAATAAAACGACATTCGTTTTTCCAAATCCACATTCGATTCCAAAATCTTTTACAATTTGGTTATCTGCGCTTAAGATGTGTCTCGCGTACTTAGCGAGACAAATGAATTGGTTTTTGGAATACCGTTTCATTTACTTTTTAACGATATACTTTCTAAGGCCGTGTAAATACATTTCATTTTCTTGTAAATAATAATAAACGTTCCTTTCACTTGGGTTGACTGTGGGGACACAGTCAAAATCAAGTGTGGGGGGATCTCATCTTCTTCTTGATTTTTCATGGTTTATTTTCTTTCCAAAATTCAAAAAATCCAAAAAAAATTCAAAAAAAATCAAAAACATAAAACTTTATATTAAGCATTTTCATTTATTTTTAAAGAAATACTACAGGAAAAATATAAGGTTTTGGTTTATTAAATTGAAATTTTTAAAATTTATTTGTCTTAACAAAAATAAAAATGAAGTTTGATTACAAATAACGATAGTTTAATTAGTATACAGGAAGGTTCATATGTGATAATTATGAAATATATCTTAATTGAAAATTTTTGTTTTCAAAAGTGGTTGGTTTAAAGTAAAGGATATAACATTTTTTGGCTTCTAAGTTAAGTGGTGCTAGGATGATTTTACAAAACTCTCTCTTTCCAAAAAAAATTTGAAACAAAACATGTAAAAAAACATTTGTATATATGTAAATATTTCTTAATAGACACCTACGGTCGACAGGTGTACACACTTGTGTATGCACTCACCATGCTCTGTACCTTTCTCACGTAAGCTCGAAAGGCAGTGCATGATCGGTATATCTGGCCTCAGTTTATCTGAGCTAGGTGTGTATATAAAAATTATTTTAATAACGCCTACAGTCAATAGGTGTTCACACTTATGTGTTCACTCGCCATGCTCTGTATTCCCCTCACATAAGTCCGTAAGGCAGTGCATGAGTAAATATCTGGCCTCGGTTTATCTGAGTTAGGCACATGTAAATATTGTAAATATCAATAAAATTTTCAAAAAAATAAGATAGAGTAAGAAAATGAAATCCAAGCACCATTTTAACTTATTTGACTTGTTATTGAAAAGAAATGAAAATACCACTTTGATAAATTTTGATAACCAACTAAGGACTCATTTCATAATTACACCGTGTTATCAACCAAAACAACGAGTTAAACTATCGTCTATTTGTTATGATAACTTTGATTTGATTGAAAATTTTGACGAGTAAATGACTAAAAATTTTCAAAATAATAACCAAAACCTAAATTTAACTTATTCATGTCAATTTAAAAATAAATCATTCATTTGTAAATATTTTCAAAAACTCACATTCGTCTCTTTGTAAATAAATCTTGCATTTTGTAAATATTTTCATCCTGCATTTGGATTTTTTGGGTAGTATCCGCTGAAAACCTTCACGAGACAACACTTGTCCTACTGGGGACACCCAGAGGTTTAACGGATTGTTGCATACGCTCAATGCAATCGTGCTCCCTATGAAAACAGATTTATCTTAGTTTTTCTTTATTCAAGGACGAATAAAAAGATAAGTGTGAGGGTATTTGATATGCTTGTAAATATGCTAATTTTTACCACCATATTTATTCTAATTAATTTAAATAAATGATCATATTAGCTATTTTAACTTGTTTTAACCAAAATCCATATTAATTCCAATTGTCACATACTCATCTTCATCCAGGGGCAAAATTGATTTTTCCAGAGGAGATTTTTTTTTCCGTGAATTAAGTGTAGATAAATGGTAAGGTAGGATAAATTTCGAAGCTAAAATGCACATTCTTTTTGATTTCTTCTCAGAGGATATTTGCGTGATTTAAGGTGAACAAAAATAGGAAGGAAATAAATTTTTAAATTAACTGCATGGTAGCTTGGATTTATACAAAGAAACAGACAAGAATATTAGGCAACATTTGTGCACGTTTATTTTCTCCTTTAAAATTTTTGAAAATAATTACGTTTATTAAAAAGAAGAAACGGTAAAGTTTTGGCAAAGATTTTATGACAAATTTAAACAGATATTGAATGCGTTGATAAATTTTTGGCAAAGATAAAATTTTGATTTGAACGTGTAAAAGAAGGAAGCTGCACGATTTTCCTTTGATTTTTCAGAAATCTCGTTCTACAGGTGAGGAAATAAATTTCTTTCATTGATTGCAAACGTTTCCAGTGGCAAGCGTTTTATTTTGTAAATGCATTCTTACGTGCACGAATTTAGGAAGAGGAAAAACAAAATATCTAGGAAATATTTGCTCTTGCTTTAAATAAGAAGTAAATGTGACTGGGGTGGAGAAACAACAAGAATTTATTGCTGAGAATGGTAAAAGGAAATCACATATTATATACCTATTAACCAAATGAAGTTGTACATGGATTTGAAATTTTTATAATCAGTATTGATTTATAAAGAAACGGCAAAGTTTTACTAGACAAAGATTTATACCAAATTTAAAGCAAATTGAATGCGTTGATTTTTATTATTAATACGTTTTCCTATATACGTTATTTATACCATTAAATATCGTACCCTCTTAAATGCGAAATTATCAGTTTATTAATATGCTATAAATTCTTAACATTTATTACTAAATTAAAAAGACAAAACTTTGGTTACATCTCTCTCTGATACTTATTACCATTAAAAGGCGATTTATTATCCAAATGGACCAAATATTACAAATTTTTAAAGCAAGTATATAATCCATTTTTTTTTAATTAAAATTCTCATTTAGAGTTATCCTTAAACAAAGTGAAACTTTCATTTATTATTTAGCATTTTGGAAATGATTTGATCAAATTAAAATATATATAAATTGGGAAGTAAATTTTACTGGAAAAAGAAAAATAAACGTAAGAAATATGGGTAAAGAGAAAAACGCATATGAAATAGGCAAGCAGATAGGAGAATGGATACTGCGCATGACTGAGATTTAGGAGAAAATTGTTTTTTTGAAGAATGCAAGAAATAAATTTTGTTGAATGGAAAAAAAAATCTACGGAAATCAAAATTTTAAAGTAATGCGTTGAATTTAGAGGCAACATACTTGATTTGAACGCTAGAGTATTCCTTCCCTCTAAAAACACATGCCACTGATAAATTTACTCATTTACACTAAGGTCGTATTTTTAAGAATGTGTACCATAGCCATAATATTTTATGCCCAAAATATATCGAAATAACGGATTAAAATTCTATACGTTTTCTTATATATATATATGGTATTTATTTCCTAAATTTACGCGCCCTTTAAACGCGTAATTACCCAGTTCATTTATACACTATAAAAATTTAAAATTTATGACTTAAATGGAATAAAATTTGTTTACATTTTTTCTTCTGATCTATTTACCATTGACAAAGAAATGTATTATTCAAAATATTACTTAACTTTAAAAGGTAATAATCCATTTTATAGCTAAGGTAAAAATTATTGTGTTGTTTTAACAGTCCAGAAAAATAGAAAATTGGCGAACGTTTATAAAATTGAACAAAGAAAAGTGTTGATTTTTAGAGTAAAGAAACGGAAAAGAATATTTGATTTGAACGTTATTGAAAAATCAATGGGTTTTATTTATTAAATAAGTGGAGTCAACGGAAAGAAAATTTATTCATTTCCCACTTAAAATGCATGTATACTGATTTATTTGATTATTTATATCCAAGGTAATAAATTTAGACGCGTGAAAAACCGATGCAAAACACGCGCCCAGTTTCATAATAAAAGTGACGCTTTTTAAATTTACGCGTTCTCTTATGTAGTAACTATACGTTAAAAATATTCCATCAATAATACACATTTTAAACGCGTAATTAAATAGTTTATTTATACACTAATTTTTTTTTTCAAATCTTATTTCTTAATCAAAACTTTATTTTGCTAGAAATTAAGTTATTTACCATCTTTGACAAAAAACCCAAATTCCCAATTAAAGTTAATTCTTAACCACGTCAAAATTTCAGAGATCTTATTATTTAATTAAAAATTTGGTCAACTGTTTTTTTTTTATAATCACTTTAAAATTTAGATTTTTATATAATAACCCTAAATTTTTAAAAATACAAGTGAAAAATACTTGTTAAAAATTTGGGTTGTTACACTCTCCTCCACTCAGAACTTTTCGTCCTCGAAAAGGAAGAAGGTAGGGGAATAGAAACAACCTGAAAGAAAACTAAATTGAAACTTAAATTAGAATCATTAATCTAAACAATAAAAATTCAATTTTAAATTAATAATTGATTTCATCTATTTATACTTAAAATTTTAACATTTATTTATTTACATATTTACTTGTATAATATCCCTATACTTATAAAATCATTTTTTTTAATCCAAATTTTACACAAGGTATTATAACATTCTAATTTAAAAATGTTTAATTTTAATCCAAATTTGAAATGGTAATTTAACTTAATTGTTAAAGTAAATTTGCCATTTCCCAAAATAAACTAAATTCCCCATTTAGTTTCTTCTTTATTCCAAACTATAATTAAATTTATTTCTCTCAATATATTTTTCTCATCTATGTCAAATATGTTTACACTTATTACAACTGTTTAAATTTATTCTTAGTTCCTTAACATCATTTTATATTGAAAATTATTCCATTACCCTTTTATTTTATTTACCTCTGTAAATCTTTTCATAACTAGAATTTAAGTGTATAACATTTATTATAACCACTCAAATTTTATTTATAAATCTTTTTATATTGTATATTATCCAATTACATTGTTAACTTCTGAAAATCAAAGTAAGTTATATTGAAATGAAATTGATTATTATACAAATAAAACTTTCAAATTCAATTATCTCAAGTTGGAATTATTTATTCAAAAATTTGATTTTTTTTTTAAATTGAAATTATTCCTCAAGATAAAATTTAATAATTAAATTTCTAATTCCCTTCAACCCATTTAGAGATAAATAAATATATGTACATAATATGTCAAATCAAATTTAAATCATATATATCTATATATTATAAATCAAGTCATATTTAGAGATTCAAATCAATTAAATTCTCAAGGTAACACTGTAGCAAGACTACAGAATGGTCTTTTCACTTCGAAACTCGAAAATGAATGTCGACGATGTTGCTGTCATCATCGAAATTATTTCCTAGCGACAAGGAGAAGAGCACTGATTTTTAAACTTTAAAATTCTTTGGAAACAAATTTTTATTCGAAAATAATTTAAATAATATCTCCCTTTAAAATTTTAAACACAAGGTTTGAAACCATCGAAAATTGAATTCTCAAGTTTTGGTTTTAAATTCATTTCTGTTTCCAAATTAATTTATAACCATTTGTTTATATTCAATTATTTATATTAGAAAAAACACATGGTCCATAAAACCATAAATAAAATCAAAACTATTATCTCTTGACAACTAGTTAAATTAATTATAAAATTCTGAAAATTATACTTATATATAATATTAGATTTTTCCCAAATATAGGAATAAATTTTTCAAACAAGGATAGAGATTCAAATTTGATGGATTCAAATCAAAGAAAATTTTGATTTAAAGATAGATTGGAATCAGAAGATCCGATGATTAAATAACAGAACAAGGAACTAGATAAGTTTATATAAATCGCGGGCAATCTTAACCTGGTCAACCGTGACTTAAAGAGTCAGATCGAATGTAAATTTACCATTCGATCCGAAGAGATAGAGTTCGGACTAACCAAAGATACTAGCATCTAAACCGAGGTTAAATATAAATCTCTGGTGAATCAATGCTAGTTGTAAAGGAGCTTCACCCCTTTATTAGAATATTGGCGAAACCGCCAATTCACTATAAGGATCATCCGAAATGGAGTTATGGGATACTCCAGAAATCAAAAGAAGATGAATAGTGAGGGACACGAATGAACTTTGGAACCGCAGGGAACGTTCCAAAATTCAAAGAAAGAGATTCAAGTTCAAATGAAAGTGATTCTGTAAATCAAATTTACCATACATTCTAAGTTTTGTATAGAGCCAAAGCTCTGATACCAAATGTAACGACCCGATATTTTCAACCATTCGCATCCGCACATGTCGGACTTGAATTGTTCAAAATACCGCGTTGTAAATAAAATTTGGCAAATCTCAAAATATACAGTAAATAATTAATCGCAGAATCACAGACACAGAATCAGAATACTCGCAGCGGAATTTAAAAATACTTAGTGGTTCATGAAGCCACTATAAATAGTCTCAATCAAATAAAAATTACATAGTCTTTAATCCAAATATAGTTTTAAATCATCAGTAGAATAATCCAAATGTCCACTAGTCTTGATTTCATAAATTTAGATAAAGAACTGGAAGGGAAGTTTGCCAGCAGCTTGAAAGTGATCTACAGAAATCCTAGCTCCGGGATGAAAACTGAACTGCAACTTAGGCTGACCCGAGCGTAAAATAAAACATAAACACTCGAGTCAGGACATACATACTTATATAGTGCAAGCTAATTCAAGTGTACTGTAATATAGAGCAAGTAACTTAAAGGATGCTTGAGACCGCCCATACTCTAAGGATCCGTTAAACTATTTACTATGTAGTAATATTCGCTATTATAATAATGTCTATTAGTAAAATAAACTTACTTTTAAATAGCGTTAAGGCTTTACATTTTCCACCTTAACACGTAATATATTCCCATAGTCTATACAGTACCGTAATCTCCCCCGTACTGGGCGTCCTCAGAGGGCACTCCATAGGTATGGTATAAAACCAAAATCGTATAAGGCGCGCTAGGGTAGGTGACACGGCACAACTAGGCAATGCCAAGGTAGATATACCAATTACGCTTCCGGACCGATGGAAACGCGTAGCGCGCAGCTGCCGCCCACCTCGAACAACACTCCCAAATCAAAGGTGCGCACCAAACAATCACAAAAGCAATAGAATGGCATACGAAGAAGTGCGTCCGATCAGAGGTGCTACCTCATTAATCCGTCAATCGCTCCTGTTTTAGCCACCTTATGCCAACTCACGGGAGTCGAGTCCACGTATTTACCTCAAGAAAACGTCACCACCATCCTACTTCATTCTGGAATCTCCACTGCGTATACAGTTGTTAAAGTGGTTTTCGGTATCGACAGAGAGTATGTCAGATATCCGATCCCGGTCTCTTTAACAACCAAACGTTATTATAACCCGTGGTTACAACTTTTAGAAAAAATGGTATTTATACTTTAAAAAATAAATTTCAAATACATTTCAATATCATAATATCCTTTCAAACATCATTTATTTAAACATCAGTCATTTCATTTAATATAAAATACCATTTAAATCTTTTCAATTTATTTAGGAATTAATTGCCTTTCAACTCACATTTAAAAGTTAAATTCTTCCATTTAAAACCATTTAAAGTCAATTCCTTATTCTTATTTATTCATATTATATTCCAAAATTTAAGCTTTTTTTTCCAAAGATTATTTCCATAAATTTTATTAAAACAATCAAAATTCAGTTTCCGTAGCACTTATAAAATGCTACCTAAAGTTATAGGTTAAAACAGTCTATTTACAAAAGACAGCATTTAAGTGCTGTAATTTATTAACTTAACCATTAAGTTTTAAATTCCCAAAATAAAACTTAATATCAATTATTTTACTTAACTAAAATCTCACTTTTAACAAAAATTCAGAATTTTCCAAAATAAGTTATAATCCAAAATTTTACATAAACATTCATTTATTTAACATTTGACTCATTCAAAAATCATTATAAATAAATAAAAAAAATCCTTCAAATACATTTAAACCAGAAAATTATAAACTTTCTATTTAAAAATATTTTTTTAAAACATTTCAAAAAAATATTATATAAACCACGGGTCTGTATATAGTTTTCTAGCCTAGGTCAAGTGATACGGATATATATCATTTCAATCCGCAATTTACAAAAACCCCGGGTTCTATCATTTCAAACCCGCAATCCCAAGTTAAATATTTAAAATTAAACAATTAAATAAATAAATGAATAAATAATTATCGTACAGACCTATCATTTAAGCTTATAATGATTTCAAATTTACAGGGAACTTGCAGTGATGATTTAATAGTAAATAAGCATTAAATAGTATAACTGCAATAATATAAAATAAATAAACAACTGATGATGTGTCAATTAATAATGGGCTTTAACATCATACGCTTATATCACAGGGAGATAAAATTTAAATAAAAGTTTACAATTACACTTGTGATAAATTCACACATATATAGGTATGTTTGTCTGGTGAGAAATACTCACCTGAATGCTGCAGAAAGTTTGATTTCCAACGATGGTAACACTTGGAAAAAAAAAGAAAACGCACAGAAGCACGATCAAACTGATGCAGAGGCTGCAACCAGATTTATATTTTGAAAAGGGAACGAATCAAAACTAAGAAAAATTTTAACCCGAAATTCTCAAAACAAAAGGGAACGAATGGAAATAAATTCGCCCCATAGGCTCGACTACTCCACCACACGGTTAGACTACGTTCTCAAAGCTCGGTTCAAACATTTTGCCCGTTACTTACTTTCACCCCTTTTTATTTCTACAAGTGGCGGAAACACTAATAATTTAAATCTAATTCTCGGCATCATAAAAGAATTTTATGTGCATAACGTCGATAATACATATACACTCACAATACTAATTATATGAACACCTCTTCACTAGTACAAAAACCCTCCTACAGCCGATTCTTATATTTGCTTATTCAATTATTATTATTAATTATTTTCCTTCTCTAACTACTGTTGCAACCTAGTTTGGACACTTATGACCCACACGCATACTTTCTCCTTCATTCATATTTTTTTTATTCTACTCTATTATATTTTGGGTAAATTTTAAATTTTATTTCTAAAATAAATCGGTCAAATTCACTACTGAAAATCTTGAAGGATGACTAGATGACATAAAACCTTAGTTATCAGTTTATGAAAAAATTTCATGCAATTTTATTTGGAGGAGAGGCTGACATCAGTGGTAAAGGAGGAGGGCAGGGATATAGTGGTGAAGGATGAGTCATAGCCTAAGGTGGTGGAGTTTTAAGCCTTTGCGTGAACAAAAAAAAAGAGAAAAAAATGGAAATAAAGAAGAAGAAAGCAAAGGAGGAAGAAGGAAAAATATAAACATAGGCCATACTCGATGCTGCATGCGAGAAGAAGCTGAGATGAAATGAAAATATATGTGAGGCTTGAATTTATAGGAGAATATTGGGTTGCTTTGTATGCAAGGAAATGGTGAATGAGATCAGGGAACAAATATATGCAGAGGTTATTGATTTTCCAGAGGAGATTTTTTTTTTCCGTGGATTAAGCGTAGATAAATGGTAAGGTAGGATAAATTTCGAAGCTAAAATGCACATTCTTTTTTATTTCTTCTCAGAGGATATTTGCATGATTTAAGGTGAACAAAAATAGGAAGGAAATAAAATTTTAAATTAACTGCACGGTGGCTTGGATTTACACAAAGAAACAGACAGGAATATTAGGCAACATTTGTACACGTTTCTTTTCTCCTTTAAAAATTTTGAAAATAATTACGTTTATTAAAAAGAAAAAACGGTAAAGTTTTGGCAAAGATTTTATGACAAATTTAAACAGATATTGAATGCGTTGATAAATTTTTGGCAGAGATAAAATTTTGATTTGAACGTGTAAAAGAAGGAAGCTGCACGATTTTCCTTTGATTTTTCAGAAATCGAGGAAATACATTTCTTTCATTGATTGCAAACGTTTCCAGTGGCAAGCGTTTTATTTTGTAAATGCATTCTTACGTGCACGAATTTAGGAAGAGTAAAAACAAAATATCTAGAAAATATTTGCTCTTGCTTTAAATAAGAAGTAAATGTGACTGGGGTTAAGAAGTAAATGTGACTAGGGTGGAGAAACAACAAGAATTTATTGCTGAGAATGGTAAAAGGAAATCACAGATTATATACCTTTTAACCAAATGAAGTTGTACATGGATTTGAAATTTTTATAATCAGCATTGATTTATAAAGAAACGGCAAAGTTTTACTAGACAAAGATTTATACCAAATTTAAAGCAAATTGAATGCGTTGATTTTTATTATTAATACGTTTTCCTATATACGTTATTTATACCATTAAATATCGTACCCTCTTAAATGCGAAATTATCAGTTTATTAATATGCTATAAATTCTTAACATTTATTACTAAATTAAAAAGACAAAACTTTGGTTACATCTCTCTCTGATTCTTATTACCATTAAAAGGCGATTTATTATCCAAATGGACCAAATATTACAAATTTTTAAAGCAAGTATATAATCCATTTTTTTTATTAAAATTCCCATTTAGAGTTATCCTTAAACAAAGTGAAACTTTCATTTATTATTTAGCATTTTGGAAATGATTTGATCAAATTAAAATATATATAAATTGGGAAGTAAATTTTACTGGAAAAAGAAAAATAAACGTAAGAAATATGGGTAAAGAGAAAAACGCATATGAAATAGGCAAGCAGATAGGAGAATGGATACTGCGCATGACTGAGATTTAGGAGAAAATTGTTTTTTTGAAAAATGCAAGAAATAAATTTTGTTGAATGGAAAAAAAAATCTATGGAAATCAAATTTTTAAAGTAATGCATTGAATTTAGAGGCAACATACTTGATTTGAACGCTAGAGTATTCCTTCCCTCTAAAAACACATGCCACTGATAAATTTACTCATTTACACTAAGGTCATATTTTTAAGAATGTGTACCATAGCCATAATATTTTATGCCCAAAATATACCAAAATAACGGATTAAAATTCTATACGTTTTCTTATATATGTACGGTATTTATTCCCTAAATTTACGCGCCCTTTAAACGCGTAATTACCCAGTTCATTTATATACTATAAAAATTTAAAATTTACTACTTAAATGGAATAAAATTTGTTTACATTTTTTCTTCTGATCTATTTACCATTGACAAAGAAATGTATTATTCAAAATATTACTTAACTTTAAAAGGTAGATAATCCATTTTATAGCTAAGGTAAAAATTATTGTGTTGTTTTAACAGTCCAGAAAAATAGAAAATTGGCGAACGTTTATAAAATTGAACAAAGAAAAGTGTTGATTCTTAGAGTAAAGAAACGGAAAAGAATATTTGATTTGAACGTTATTGAAAAATCAATGGGTTTTATTTATTAAATAATTGGAGTCAACGGAAAGAAAATTTATTCATTTCCCACTTAAAATGCATGTATACTGATTTATTTGATTATTTATATCCAAGGTAATAAATTTAGACGCGTGAAAAACCGATGCAAAACACGCGCCCAGTTTCATAATAAAAGTGATGCTTTTTAAATTTACGCGTTCTCTTATGTAGTAAATATACGTTAAAAATATTCCATCAATAATACGCATTTTAAACGCGTAATTAAATAGTTTATTTATACACTAAATTTTTTTTTCAAATCTTATTTCTTAATCAAAACTTAATTTTGCTAGAAATTAAGTTATTTACCATCTTTGACAAAAAACCCAAATTCCCAATTAAAGTTAATTCTTAACCACGTTAAAATTTCAGAGATCTTATTATTTAATTAAAAATTTGGTCAATTGGTTTTTTTTTATAATCACTTTAAAATTTAGATTTTTATATAATAAACCCCAAAGTTTTAAAAATACTTGTTAAAAATTTGGGTTGTTACACTCAACAAACCGTAAATGAGTTAAATCTTGAATCTGAAATCGTAATCGAATCTATTTTTGTCTATTTCGTTGGGTTTCGATATATTCTACGAATGGTTAGTTATCCCTTCGAACTAACAATACCCCTATATACTTCGTAGATCAGATAACCCAATTGTTTCGTAGTTGATTGAGTTTGTTCTTATATCTATTGTTGATATTCTGATTTGGTAAGCCAAATGAAGAATAAACATTCGGTTTGATCTGAAAAAAATATTTCTCTATCTTTCATCTATCTTTGTCATCTCCTTGGCAAATTTCGGGGACGAAATTTATTAAGGGGGAATCTGTAACGATCCCGATTTAAAGACGAATTTAATTTGTAATTTAATTTAAATTTTGGGTTAAATTGTGGATCTGTTTGAATTTTTCAAATTAATAAGGTATATATACTTATTTGTTTTTGAATTTGGATTTGAAACTCAATAAATATTTTCAGTTGAATTGGGTTATAAAATAAAATTTCGATTTGGATATTCAAAATGTATTCAAAATGGATTTTCTTTAAAAGGTTATAAAATGTTTAAAATAAAAACTACATATCAATATTAAATATAAGTGTAAAATATAAAAATAAAATATATGTTATAAACTTAATGTTTGATAGTTAAACTATAAATAGAAATAAAAATTCACGGATTTATGTTAATAATAAAATTTATATGGTCATATGGCAACATAAAATCAAACTATAAAATAATAACAAATGAAATACATCTAGAATTATATGTGAGTTATATGAAGCACAAAGGCAAAGAAAAAAACAAACAAATACGTACATATAAAGGACAAGAAGATAGATAAAAATGTACATGTGTAAAGAACAAAAAGAAAGAAAAAAAATATCTATGTAATAAAGCTTACAAAAGAAGATAATGAAACAAAAGAAAATATCTGCAAAACAACAAAACTGCATATATAAAGTCAAATGGATTGTATGGAAACAAAATAGGACACATGCATTTAATAACATCTTCTCAAGCACACCATATATATCATCTCAGCCGAAATAAGAAAAGAAAAAAAATCTTTAGTCAAATAAAAGAAAAAACCTTGTTTAGTCAACAAAAGAGGCAAGGAAAAAAATCTGACCCCAAAGATGAACTCATACCAGTTAAAGCCTTCACTTATACACAATGTTTTCTCTATATCTATATCTTCCTATACTTGCTGTTCATAAGGAAAGAAATTAAGCAAACCAGAGAAAAAATAAGAAGCATCATTCAACTCAAAAGAAAGCAAAACAGGATTCAAAGAAAAAAAATCAATCTGCAGTTTTCAACAACAAAGTGTTCTCTGTCATCTTCTCAAAACAGTGAGCAAACCCCTTCTTTTTGATCCCAAACTTGAATATCCTGATTTCTGTGCTTGCTACTTGAAGTTTTTTTCATGATAACTGTTTATGTAGTTGTTAAGTTATGCTTACATGTATATGTACATGAAAATGACTGTGCATGTCATTGTTTTGATCCTCTGTTTGAATTGCAAGCATGGTCATCTAATACAAATTCATCACTCCTCTATTGATTTCTCATAGACTTAGGATTTTAAACAAATTATGTTTGATTTAAACTTAAAATTATAAGCCTGGAATTTGTTTGAAGCTGAATAGTGTAACATGGATTCTGCATATCAATTTTACAGTAAAAAAAAGAAATTTTATGTTAAATTCGAATATTTATATTTGTTGATTTGATTTTATATCTTGAATAAACATTCGAAAACAATATTTTTAAAACAAATATGATGATTTTTAGCTACGTGTGTAAGGTGCAGTTCGGAGATGAACCAGAAACGCATTTTTTATCAATTTCTGATGATTAAACAAATCCTGGATGTTGAAATTTGTTTTGAAGCAAGCTTGATGATCTACGAAGACGGGAAAAATGTCAAAAAAAAAATTTTATTGCGTGAATTAAGAGGACGAGGTCAATTTAGGGTTTTGTGAGGTGTTTTGGTGGTCAATGTTCTCGGGTAATGGCGAAGTGTTGGATGGATCGGAGGCGATCGCATGTGTAGGGAATGTTGCTGGAGGTCGTGTCGAAGATCGGGGTCGGTTGGCATGAGCTCCGGTGGAATAGATCGCCGTTGGCGAAGAAATTTAGCCCTGGGCCAGTTCCAGTTTTGGGGGTCGAACGACTCAATTTTGGTTTTCGACGAAACATTGGGTTTTGGGTGTTCGCGATGCTTGGGGATGTCGTCGATGACGTGTTGATGGCCTCGACGTTGATTAGTGTTGGTCAACGTGCTTGTGCACGTATATGTGCAAACGTTGTATCAGGTGGTTTTCGTGTTTGGGAAGGAAGAAGGTCCAACTCGAAGCGTGCCTCGGGAAATTTACGTGTTCACTCGAGTTTTAACTCGAAGTAAGATTTTGATGCAAGACTAAAGTATGTAGAAAAATTTTTAAATTGAAAATTTTGGGGCACTCGGGTTAATTTTTGGAAGAACTCGAAGTAAGACTCGAGTTTGTCAGGGTTTAGCTCGGGGGGCACTCGGGTTGGCTGAAAGTTTTATGTTTTCTAGTATTAACAACTTTAACAAAGTAGTTAAATAAATTTCTAAAATTATTTCTTCTGTAAATGATGATTTTATTATTAAGATAGAAAGTATAAATGTAAGATTTAAAAAAAAGATTTAAAAAAAAGACACATAAGTTTTAAAATTATATTTTTAACAAGTTGTTTAAAATAAAACTTAATAAGTGATTTAGGAAAAAAAACAAATCAAATGTTCTAAATTTTTAATTTAAAAGTAAGTAATTTATATTGTTAATGATAATCAAGTAATTAATAATTTATGATTAAGATTAATAATTATGAATAATTATTATAAAGGGTAATTAAGAATGGATAATTAATTTAAAATTGTAATTAATTAAGTGACTAGAGATTGGTCGATTTGAAATTAAAGATTTGATTAATTCACAATTAAGGGTTTAATTTATTTGTAATTAAGAATTGTAAATTAGATAATTAAAATTAATTAATTTATCATTAACAATAGTTAATCATTGATTTAAATAAATCAACAAAAATAGTTATGTGGTTAATTCTTTTAAATCACCTTCACCTTAAACTGAAGATGATTGACTATCATCAGATGTTGTGTACTGCATTGATATTTCTGTTTGTGATTGTAATACTATGTGATGTGGATTGTCTTATGCTGAACTGTGATTTGTGATTCGTTTCTGTATGTATGTGAAAAACCCCTTTGCCCGTAAAACGACATTTGAATTTCGATGCGACAGGGAGATAGATTCCAGTTGGTTATCCGAAACCCACATCGAATTGTGATGATGAATCTTTGTGATTAATAAATTTACTTTATCTATGAATCTGTGAATGAAGATAAGCGTTATGGGTTATAACGCTTATCGATATATCTGTGATGATTGATGTTGTGCACTATTGTGTAAAACCCCTGGACTACACTATACACACACAATATGGATTGTATGTGGAAATCGGTTAAGTCACAGATATTTGAATTTTTAAAATAGTTTTGAATTTGAATTTTAAATTCAAATAGTTTTGGAAATGGAATTGAATTAAATATAAAGAGCTTTTGAACAGGGATTTCAAAGATAAAAGTTATTCTCAATTACTTAGTTGAGATTTGAAATTTGAATAATTCGATTTAAATTGGAATTCAATATCTGGAATTGAATTCTAGATTTGGTATTTATGATTTAAAAACGGTAAAGTTTATATGGGTTTTAACCCATTTTTAAAGTGTTGTTTTGGGAATTTGAATTAACCCCAAAGATGTTAACTTGTATAAATAAAATCGAATTTTCCGAAATGAAAACAGTTTGTTTTCAAACAATAAAGCTTTCATATGAGTAATGAACTTCCAATTAATATTAAAGGAATTCCAAGTTTGAATTGAAATAGTTTTCCAAATTATGGGTGAATCTTTGAAAACGAGTTTTGAAAGCTATAAGCTAAATCTTTGATTTAAAGATTTAAATGAATTAATCCAATTGAAATGGAAGTTGTTTTGAAATCCGTGAATGGATCTTTGTGAAACTGGGTGAACTTTGTGAAATGAATCTTTTTGTTTAAAAGATTTGAAATGGTAATTGGTTTAAACCATTTGAAAGAAAGTTGGAATTATTAAGTTGTGACTTAATTGAAATCCCATATCCATATGTTTTTAAATATTGCGCTCATTATTCGATTTAGCCGGAAGAGGACCTTTGTGTCATATAACCCATTTCGAATAATGATACGTCATTATGGATAGCATTTGAAGACCGGTGGTGAAGGCCGGGTATTTGTGAGAACGATAGGATGACCTATCGATTGTCTCTGCACTGAGTAGTTACGGTATAGAGATTTCCTAAGTGATGGAAAGTTCGATCGGGATTGTGAATACTCGGATTGCAAGGGCTTCTTCGGAAGTGCCTTCGTTTTGTTCGAACCCGGAACAGACTTGTATGGTTGTATGTCTGACATTACACTTTGAGATATAAAGCAGATTTCTTTCAAATACATATCTGTTGGTGGCGGAGAATTTATTCTCTTAGCTTAACACCCTTCTCTATGACGTACGAGCTCAGAGGTTATGTAATTGAAGGTTATCAGCAATATACTCCCAATTTGGTAGTGTGGCATGCTAAGTGTTGCTGTGTGTTGATGATCATTGGTTGATCATTTGTTGATCAAAGCATGGTTTTCGTGTAAAGCGTAGCTTTGTGGATGAAACCTCATCGAGCCCCACAAACCGGTAATGGTCGAAACAGGAAAGATGCGATAAAGTTTCAGGGGTAGTTCCTCTAAGGTGTGACCATTCCTTCTAGAAAAGGGTAGTATCATGGTATGGAGCCCAGATACTAACTCATGTGGGCACTGTAGTATACTTATTACTGTGTGATGTTGTTGGTATAGAGGATCCTCGTATAAAGGTCCCAAAGGACCGGGGGTGGCATATCTTTAGGTATTACTCCCGGGCAGGGAGGAAACCGACCTTGTGTTGGCAGAGAACTGGGTAAGTTCTCGAGGCGTCCCTCCAGAGGCGTTCCCATGTAGCAATAGGAAGTTCCTTAGCCTAACCATTTGTTGGAAGCCAAACAAAACAATACGAGCCTTGTACGGTTTTAGTTGTAGTACCTGCCATTTAAAATGGTAGCTATAGCAGGCATAATATAATGGTACCTATGCTGGCTAAGATTAATATTATACTTTCGAAATGTTTTCCACTATGCACTCATAATAATAATATCCAAATGTTTTTTGAGTAGTAAGCATGTTTGACTATCATAAGCAGAAATCTCCTCCATGTGTGCGATTGCATGGTGTGTGTGCGCCGGAAGGCCTTATGGTAGTTTCATTTTCCAAAAAGCGTTGCGGATTTTCAAAAATATAAATCCTTGTGTTTATTTTGAAGACCAAATGTTTTGTTTGCTCACACCAGTCCCATGACTGACTCGGAGTTTATTGTTCCTTTCCTAAACTCTGGGTGCCCACAATTTTCCACACGGGCAGTCTAGAGTTGGGTTTTTCAGATAGTCAGGTTTAGTAGATTATCTGGAGCTAGTTCAGTCCTTGGTGTACGAGACTTGCTTGTCTAGGTGAAACAGTGATGGTGAATCGAGCTTGAAGTTTTGGAGCTCTAGCTTTGGAGCTTTTGGATCAGAGTTGCAGTATTGGATTCTGTGGAGACTTATCTCATATTGTATCGTGTTCCGCTGTATTCTGTGTTGTATATTCCCTGATGTTGATGATTATCATTGTACCAAATTGATGTATTGGATATTGTATTCATGTTGTATCAGTGATATCATCTTCTATTTCCACTGTGTTATTTATCATCTAATGGTGTTGCAAGCTCTGGCGATACGAATTTGATGTTGTTTGTCGGACATCGAGTTTGGGTCATGACAAGTGTATACACAAGTATGTACATCTATTGACTATAGGCATTATTAATAAAATAATTTTCATATACATACACCTAACTTAGATAAACTGAGGCCAGATATACCAATCGTGCACTGCCTTTCGAGCTTACATGAGAAGAGTATAGAGCATGGCGAGTGTACACACTTGCGTGTGAACACATGACTCTTGGTGTTAATAAAATATATACATACATATATATATATATATATAAACATATATATTGTTTGTTTGTTTTTTTCATATATATACATATATATTCTTTTTGAAGAGAGATTTTGTAAAATCATCCTAGCACTATTTAACTTAGAAGATAAAAAATGTTATACCATTTTCTTTAAATCCACCGCTTTTTTAAACAAAGATTTTCAATTAGGATATACTTCATAATTATCACCATGAATCTTCCTATACTAGATAAATCATTGTTACTTGTAATCAAACTTTATTTTTATTTTTGTTGAGACAAATAAATTTTCAAAAATTTCAATTTAATAACCAAAACCTATCCTATAGTGTTTTTTTTAAAGTGTAACACCCCAGATTTTTGATAACATTATTTAAGAGATTTAGTTAGATAAACTAAATAAAATAATGTGTTGATGAGGGGATTGAGATTTGATTTAATTAAGGTAGTCATGTCGTTTTAAACTAATAAACTTTATAAAGGGTTAAAATGAATTAGAGGAGGGGTATTATGGAAAAGAAGTCATTCTTATATTGTCTTCCTTAGGCCATGTATTCCAAACACACGGTCATTATCATTTTCAAAATTTTAAAAGCTTGGCCTGCCACCATTAACAAAGGAAGAAGACGAGAAAATAAAAAAGAAGCTTAAGGAAACCAAATTCAAACCAAACTCATTCAAATCTCAAGCTCCTTAATAAATATTGCAAAGGTGAATAATGTTTACATCTCTAAATTTTTAACGTTTCGGTTTTAAGGTTAATTCCGAATGATTTTGCAAATGTTTGCCATGTTTTCGAATAAAAAAAGATTATATATACGTGTTGATGATTTATGTATGTTCATATAGATTTTATGACATGTTTTAAGATGAAAACCCTACTAAATGACATCCGATAGCCTTTGGAATTTTTATGATGATCTAAAAAGTTATTTTAGAGATATGTTTCAATTTTTAGAATTTTCAGAATTTTCGTGGATTTGTGATAATTTTCTAAAGAAGAAAAGGTTAATTTGGATTATAAAAATTATTTACAGGTAAAATAATGTTGTTTGGATCTGAAATTTTTATATGTTGAAGAGAACATATTAATTTACTTTCTGGAATTTTTCCAAAAATTATCGAGGTGTTTTGATGGTTATATAAAATTGTTTAAGGTGTGAGACGTAAATGTTTTATATAATTATAAAGGAGAAATGAGCATTTAAAATTATTCAAATTTCCAAATATGGAAGGCCGACGGCAATTTTCGAATATAAAATTCTGGCAAGCAATCAGATTTAGACAAACAATGCAGGTGGGGTATAAAAGAACTATTTTAAATGGTATTTTCACTATTTCAACTCTTTCGGCAAGAGCTTCCGTCTTAATTCAAGATCTTCCCACAAAGTTGAAAAGTATCAAACCTTTCAGTGGGTCAAATACCAATGCACATGGTATCGGCAACTGGTACGTAGTGAATTAGACAAAGTCGAAAGGTTTAGAGACAAAAGGTTATAGCTTTTGAAAGAGATAAAGTTTTGTTTTGGTTTAAAGAAAATACGCCTGCTAGCTTTCGAAAAAAGAACTTTCGAAATTGTCAAAAGGTTTCATTTTGTTTGCTTTCTTGTTTTAAATGAAACCTTCCGACAAGGTCGAAAGGTATAGCTTTCGATAAGGTCGAAAGCATATTTGCCGCTTCCTAACCTTTCGACAAAGATGGAGGCAAAGGTTATCTTTTGTTTTCTAAAACTTGCCACCCTCTCTATTGATTTCGAAGGGTTGGTTCCAACACAAACACTTTATTGTTTTCAAATGGTTTCGAAAGATTTTATAAAGGTTTCCAATGTTTTTATTATTCCTTTGCATGACCTAAATGTTTTAAGTCGAAACATTTTAAAGGTTTTAAAGTATTTAACTTTGAATGGGTTTAAAGGTTTCCACTGTTTTTAAATTAAACCCAATGTCTTCGAAAGGTTTTGAGTTCAATGCTTTCGAAAGGTTTATTATATAGAGGAGGTACCCCAGGCTTTCGACAGAGTTGAAAGGTGAAACCTTTCGACTAGGTTGAAAAGAAATTTTCCGACAAGGTCGAAAGGTAGTGCTTTCGGCAAGGTCGTAAGGTATTGTTTTGTAATTTTTTCAAAAGGCTAAGGTTTAAAGGATTTATAAGGCAGATGTCATATGTTTTAATAGCCAAAAAAATTAAATTAAAAATAACTGCAAGCGCACGACGTACAATTCTAGTACATGGCGAGTACGGATTGATCCAAAGGGAATTATATTGATTTTAAAATTCTATTCAATCAAATTAACCAGATTTGAAGTTGCATTAACCTAAAAAAATGTAAAAACTAACAAAAGCTAAAATAGATTAAAAATATATGAGAGTTTGAAGGCAATTTAGAGGCAGATCCTTTTTAATGATCGCATAAATTAACAAAATAAAATTATAATCTCTCTTTTAGTTATTAGTGAATTTAGTTGACATGTTTATCATAGGTATGACCTATTTGTGCTATTAATTAGCCCAATATAAACCATTAAAATTCAATATACCCACTAAACTACTTTTTAATTCTCATGAAAATGACAATGAACTTGAAAATAAAATTCATTCTATGCATGATCTAATAACTATGGATTAGAAATATAGACCATCAAATTTGGAGTTTAAAATCCACTTCATTACCATAATCATATGTGGATGAAGAGGAAATTTTTGTTTGTTCAAGCATAGCCTATTTGGTGTCAACAACATAGGCTATCAAATTCATAGCTAAAACAACAAAATTTAACATACTCAAACGTTTCTATTAAGCACAAAGGGAACAAAATTTATCAAAATGTTGAATCTACATGATTAAGAGAGCTTCATTACCCCTAAATTGAAGAGGTTTAACCTCTCATATTTATTATCATTTCAACAAATGTAGAGTTCATCATGAAACAAAAACAAAAAGAAAATGCAAGCTAATTAAAAGAGAGCTAATTAACATAAAATAAAAGCTAATCTACTTGCATAAATAAAAAGATCTACACCACTAACATGAAAGAAAAAAGCAAGTAAAAAAAAAGAATGAATTAAAATTGCATAAAAAGAAAATTACATAAAGGAAAATGGTTAAGTAGCCATGAAATAGAAAATGAGAGCTTATAATTTATTTTTAAGCCTAAAACTAAACTACTAAAGAGGAGTCTAGAAGCTTAATTACAAGAACATTTGGAGTATTTATACATGTTCTGAAACCCTAATCATATTTTTGGAAACTACCCAAATTGCCCTTAAGGAAGTGTGGCCACCAAGTTATCATTAGTCTCTAATTAATCCACCATCAAGTATGCATGTAGCTTTAACCTCCACTAACTTGTGCATTAGCTCCTAATTGTAGATTAAGGAAAGTGGGTAGGGGTTGACCCCCATGATACATGAGTTGAATTATTTCGATCTTCATTCCTTTGTTTTCGTCCTTGTGCATGCATGAATACATGAAGCCTCTTGTAATTTCTATCCAGTTTTCCTACAAATAAAAATATGATGTGCAAATAAATATTCTCAAATTAATATATGCACAAAAATAACCATTTTTCCCCTATATGAAGATGAATAAATAATGATCTGACGACATTTGAAATTTTGGTTTAAACATGTTAAATACCATATATGCTCATTTATTTAATTTAATTCGATTAAATATGGAAGTAAAAATATCCACATTTACGTGCACATCAAATACCCCCACACACATCTTTTTATTCATCCTCGGATAAACTAAAAACTAAGATAAATCTGTTTTCGTAGGGTGCACGGTTACATTGAGCATATGCAACAAGCCGTTAAACCTCTAGGTGCCCCTTGTAGGACGAGTGTTCCCTCGTGAGGGTTTTTAGTGGATACTACCCACAAAATCCAAATGCAAAATAAAAAAATTCCTAAATGCAAGATTTATTTACTAAGATATGAATGCAACATATTGAAAAAGTTTACAAATGAAGAATTTACTTTTAAATTGACACGAATAAGTTAAATATAAGTTTTGGTCATCATCATAAAATTTAAGTTCTTTTACTTGTCAAAATTTCTAATAAAAACTAAGTTATCGTAACAATATAAGTTTAGCTAGTTGCTTCGGTTGATAACATTGTGCAACTATGTAATGGATCCTCAGTTGATTATCAAAGTTTTTCAAAGTGGTATTTTATCTCTTTTGAATAACAAGTCAAATCACATAAGTTAAAATAGTGCTTGGATTTCAATTTCTCACTCTCCCTTATTTGAAATTTTTATTGATATTAACAATATTTATATATGCCTAACTTAGAAAACTGGGGCTAGATATATCACCCATGCACAGCCTGTCGTGCTTACGTGATGGGTATAAAGCATTGCAAGTGTATGCATAGGTATGTACACCTATAGACCGTAGGGCATTATTAATAAAATTATTTCCATATACATACACCTAACTTGGATAAACCGAGGCCAAATATATGAATCGTGCATTGCCTTTCGAGCTTACGTGAGAAGGGTATAGAGCATGGCGAGTGTACACACTTGCGTGTGAACACATGACTTTAGGTGTTAATAAAATATATACATATATAAAGATGTATATATATTATTTGTTTGTTTTTTTTTCATATATATATATATATATATTGAAGAGAGAGTTTTGTCAAATCATCTTAACACCATTATGTTATATCCTTTTCCTTAAATCCACCACTTTTTTAAACAAAGATTTTTATTCGGATATACTTCATAATTATCACCATGAATCTTCCTACGTACTAGTTAAATCATCGTTACTTGTAATCAAACTTTATTTTTATTTTTGTTGTGACAAATAAATTTTCAAAAATTTCAATTTAATAACCAAAACCATATATATATATATATATATATATATATCCTATAGTGTTTTTTTCAAAAGTGTAACACCCCAGATTTTTGATAACATTATTTAGGACATTTAGTTAGATAAACTAAATAAAATAATGTGTTGATATGGGGATTGAGATTTGATTTAATCAAGATAGCCATGCCTTTCTAAATTAATAAACTTAATAAAGGGTTAGAATAAATTAGAGGAGGGGTATTATGGGAAAGAGGCCATTCATATATTTTCTTCCTTAGGCCATATATTCCAAACACACGTTCATTATCGTTTTCAAAAATTTAAAAGCTTGGCCGGCCACCATTAACAAAGGAAGAAGAAGAGGAAACAAAAGAGAAGCTTAAGGAAAGCGAATTCAAACCAAACTCATTCCAATCTCAAACTCCTTAATCAAAGCAAAGGTGATTAAAGTTTACATCTCTAAATTTTTATAGTTTTGGTTTTAAGGTTAATTCTGAAAGATTTTGCAAATGTTCGCCATGTTTTCGAATGATAAAATATTATATATACATGTTGATGATTTATGTAAGTTCATATAGGTTTTCTGACATGTTTTAAGATGAAAACCCTATTAAATAACATTCGTTTGCCTTGCGATTTTTTATGGTGATCTAAAAATTTATTTTAGAGATGAATTTCAATTTTCAGAATTTTCATGGATTTGTTATAATTTTCTTAAGAAGATGAAATGTTAATTTGGATTTTAAAAATTATTTACGGGGAAAATAATTATTGTTTGGATCTGATATTTTTATTTATTGAAGAGAACATATTAATTTACTTTTTGGAATTTTCTAGAATTTTTCAAGGTGTTTTGATGGTTATATAAAATTAGTTAAGGTATGGGACTTAAATGTTTTATATAATTATAAAGGAGAAAAGGGCTTTTTAAAATTATTCAAATTTCCAAATATGGAAGATCGGCAGCAATTTTCGAATATAAAATTCTAGCAACCAATCAGATTTAGACAAACAAGGTAGGTGAGGTATAAAAAACTATTTTAAACAATATTTTCATTGTTTTAACTCTTTCAACAATAGCTTCCGTCTTCATTCAAGACCTTCCATCAAAGTCGAAAGATATCAATCCTTTTAGCTAGGTCAAATACCAATGCACATGGTACCAACAACTGGTACGTAGTGAATTGGACAAAGTTGAAAGGTTTAGGGACGAAAGGTTATTGCTTTCGAAAGAGATGATGTTTTGTTTTGGTTTAAAGAAAATACGCCTGCTAGCTTTCGACAAAGATCTTTCGATTGTCGAAAGGTTTAAAATAAAAAGGTTTCGATTGGTTTGCTTTCTTGTTTTAAATGAAACCTTCTGATAAGATCGAAAGGTATGGCTTTCGATAAGGCCGAAAGCATATTTGCCGCTTCCTAACCTTTCGACACTGATGGAGTCAAAGGTTATCTTTTGTTTTCTAAAACTTTCCGCCTCTCTTCATTGATTTCAAAGGGTTGGTTCCAACACCAACACTTCATTGTTTTTGAATGGTTTCGAAAGGCTTTATAAAGGTTTCAAGTAGTTGATTTTGACTCCAATGTTTTTATGATCCCTTTGCATAATCCAAATGTTTTAATTCGAATCGTTTTAAAGGTTTCAAAGTAGTTAACTTTGAATTGTTTCGAAAGTTTTCCGCTGTTTTTAAATTAAACCTAATGTCTTCGAAAGGTTTTGTGTTTCAATGCTTTTGAAAGGTTTATTATATAGGGGAGGTACCCCAGGCTTTCGACAGAGTTGAAAGGTGAAACCTTTTAACAAGGTCAAAAAGAAACCTTTCGACATGGTCGAAAAGTAGTACCTGTCGGCAAGGTCGTAAGGTATTGTTTTGTAATGTTTTCAATAGGCTAAGGTTTAAAGGATTTATAAGGCGGGTGTCATATGTTTTAAAGCTTGTAAAAGAAAGGCTCTATAAATGGTTTTGAAGGAGACGACTTCAATGATTTCGAAAGGTTTATTAAAGGACACGAAGAGCTTACCTTCAATACTTTTGAAGGATTTTATATTGGATTTCAAGGAGTTACCTTTAATGTTTTTGAAAGGTTGTTTAAAGGATTTAAACAAAGGTTTCGATTGAAAGGTTTTGGAAGATAGCCTAAGTGTTTTAAGTCATAAAGGACATTAACTTATTTTAAAAGGATAGATAATCCTTATTGAACATCATCAACATTATTTTGAGTAAAGTGTGTGTGTCTACATATATATATATATATCGTGGAAAAAATAACTTAGAGTAAAGCTAAAGATATATTCCTTGTATATATGATTTGACGGACTAAGTCATTTTGAAAAGATTTTCAAGGGAAATTGAAGAGCAGTTAGCTCAGACATTGTGGAGAGCAGTTAGCTCGGATATTTAAAGGGTAGTTAACCCAAAAGAAAATTTGGGCAATCACATTTTGAGGGTGGTTAGCCCAGAGGACAGTTAGTCTAGAAAGACCAGTCAGCTCTGATATGAACATATAGTTCATTTATTAGCGTACAGATCTTGCTAAATTTTTAAGTACAGTTAGTCCAACCTTTTTACCTATTTTGGACAAATAGCCCATTATCTACCATAAAGATAATATATTTTGGTATAACCAGTTTTAGGACAAATAGTCCAGCAAAGAGCAGTTAGCTCAGAATTTAAGACAGATAGTCCAGAAAAGAACAGATAGTTCATATTTAGACAGATAATCTATTTTTCTGGTTTTAGCATAATGGATATTGCTATATTATTATTATTATTATAATTAGTTGATTAACCAGTTTGATTGCAGGAAAGGATTTACAAAATATATGTTTGAAAAGATAAATTAGTGAAGGGAAACCCGTGCCGCTAAGCGGCGTGGTCTCACTAGTTATCAGTAAACCGAGATGTAACAGATATAATTCATACCAGACTTTAAGTTTGACTCAAAGTTTTTGTTTCCCCTTAAACTCTCGGGTGCTCAAAATATGATTTGAGTAGGTTGAGGGTTTAGGTTTTAGCAGATTTTGGCGAATAAAGCATCCGAAGACGAGTAGGTGGCTGATGGTTAGCTAATTTAGGGATTTTGTTTTAAATTGTTTCCGCTGTGTATTAAGATAGTTATGTCTATGTTTCTTTGATCATCCAAGGGGGCATCTTCATACGTCACTTTTGGCATATGGTTGTAAATTATAATTGATCAATGCTTGGGATTACGTTTGTGATTTTTGTAACTTGGATATGATTTATGTGAAATACAATCACCGAAACTAATTTTTTTGGAAATCTGTGATTTTGTTCATATTAAAGTGCTTCTGATATTATGGATACCATTAACATTGTCAAATTTCATCACCAGAAGTTAACACTGTGGATGACTGTAGCATCCATAGTGCTTGCTTTTGGCCTCCAGATACGGGATGTTACAAAAAGTAAATCAAAATGCTTAATAAAAAAATTAGAATTTTTGTTTTTTTAATTTTTTTGAGTTTTGGAAAGAAAATGCAAAATAAACCATGAAAAATCAAAAAAAGAAGAATAGACTCCCCCCCTCCCTCACACACACTTGATTTTGATTGTGTCCCACAATTAACCCAAGTGAAAAGAAAAATAAAATAAAAAATAAAAATATGACCTGTATTTACATGAAAATGAAAAGATTATTATTTATAAGACATCAGAAACATACTGTTAAAGAACAGATGAAACGGTCTTTCAAAGATCAATTCATTTGTCTCATCAACTATGACAAACACAACTTCAGCAGGGAAAACCAAACCATAAAACATTTTAAACTTGAATGTTGGTTTGGGAAAATGAATGTCGTTTTATTAAAAATCATATGAGTTGGTTTGTTTTCAATGGTTTTTAGAGTTGATAGAACAATTAGTTGAAATTCAATTATTTTCACCAAATTGAATTCAAAGTTATCATTGTAAACTTCTTCAGAATTATTGGTTTCACAATCAAAATGGTGATTTAAATCTTCCCCTTCAGAATTCAACAACTCATCTTTGAAAAGTCCAAAGGATGATCGAAATTTAAATTTAATTCCACACTTTCAAACAAATTAAAATCCAACTCAATTAATGTATTTTCAACAACTTCTTTAAGATTGTCGCTTTCAATTTCAAAAGCTGTTATTTGAAAATCGCCAATTTTGATAAAAGGTGGATTATTATTTGACTCGTCACATGTTGGGGTTTGATTTTGTTTTTTGCATTGTTTCATATATGTTTCAAATAACAAATCCGTGTGATCTTTGTGAATTTTATTCATTTTTTCAACAAAATCAAATTTATAACTATTAATTTGAGGATTTTCAATCTGAAATCATTGAGAGTAAAAAATTCACCATCAAAACAACTCTCATTACCAAAATCATTTAAACCATTGTTTCCTTTTTAACTTTGAATTTGAAATTCATTTTGAAGTTCGAAATTGAATTGGCATGGGTTATAACCGAAATCATTTGAATTTTTAAGTGAATTCAAATTTTGATTATTTTGAAAACTTTGACTTGAATTATTTCATAAATATGAATTACACAAATCATTTATCCTTTGATTTTATTGTGTAGAAAGTTCAAGTAAAGACAAAATCATTTCAATGCTATTTTCAAGATTTGAAGGTTGGTCGTCATTTTGAAAACTTTATGGTTCAAAATACGAATTGTTTGTACAACAGTTGTTAAAATATTCATATGAATTTGGGGTGAAATTATATGGATTATATTGATTTTCACAACTATCGTAAAATTCATGTAAGTAGGGAAACTCGGACATTTTCAAAAACTGTTTTTCTTGAAAAAGGGAAAACTATTTAACAAAAAGAATTTATTTTTTTCAAAAAGGGAAATTTGATTTTTGTTTTGTTTTTTAGATTTTCAATTTTTTTCGTTTTTGAAAAGATTTATATTTTTTGGATGTTTGCTTTTCTATAAAAAACACTAGCTCAATTTTTTTTTTAATTTTTGTTTTTTATTGAAATTTTTTAAAAGAAAGAATTAAATTAAGAAATATTTACAATTTTTTTTGGCTTTTGAATTTTTTTTGAAACATGCATGAACTAATGCAACTAAATGAATGCAATGGACTTAATTACAAATTTGCTGTCCTAAATAGCTCCTAATCCAAAATTGTATAATTACACTTTGTCTTGATCGAACAAGATAGTTCTCCACCAGGTAATGGATAGGATTTATCGGTGCACCACGAATGACCGTATCAACATAGTCGAAGATTTAAGCACCTTCAAAGAAAAAACAACTATAATATTTACGAATTACCATAATATTTATAAATGGTTATTACTCTGCCATAGCCTAGACACCAAGAAATTAAATTGTCAAAAGAGGACAAATTGTTAAGATACAATTAAGTCATATGTGAGCTCATGACACCCTTAAGTTTGATGTCAAACTGTTATTATTGGTCAAAATTCTAGGATGAAATGCAATTTGTACGCCAAGGAAGGGGTGATGAAATCCCCCACCTTAAATGAATTGGAGTATTGCCCTTAGAAAAATAAGATGAAATGAATGCAAGGCAAAAATTAATCAATGCAACTACAAATGAATTTTTGTTTATTTTTATTTTTGTTTTCGTTTTTGTTTTGTTTTTTTTAAATGCAAGCCGCCAATAATGCAAATCAAAAAAAAAAAGGATAAAGGGCATGATACTAGAGCGTGCAGAATTATTAGTAATTTATTTAAAAAGCAGCAATTTTTTTATATAAGCAAGCAACCAATTTATTTTTGGCAACAGTTGTTCTCCTTCTAAATTTCTACTTTTGTAACCTAAAACTTTGTACATGGTATATACATTTTTTTTAATATATAAGAATGGAACGTAAAACAAATTAAAACAAAACAAAATTAATTTTTTTCTAAGGATAAAACAAAACTAAACAAAACTTAAAATAAAACAAACTTATTTTTTTTTAAAGACAAAAGAAGGTCAAATTAAAACAAAGACAAACAAAACAATTTAATAAAAAACTAAAACAAGTGACAATCAACACAGATGAATCTAAAATAATGGGAAAAAATGGACTAAAACAATTGAAAACAAGATATATACTTGTTGTTTGTTTTTTTCGTTTTATTTTTATTTTTTTTATTTTTTTCTTTCTTCCTTGGTTTCCCCTTTTTTATCTTTTTTTATAACACAGCCTAGCCCAAACCCGATACTAACCCAAACCACAACCACAGTCTTCTCGTTCCTAAAACAAACGCGTTAAAAATAATTATTCAAATCAATTCCAACCTTTTCCGATCAGTTCCAATCTCGTTCTCCACATGTTCAAATGGTTTTGTGTTCCCAAATTCGTAAATCAGAGAAATTGCTTCAGAGTTGTCGTTTCAGGTTCAAATGGTGTTTGAGGGGAGGAGTTGATTCGTAGGGAATTCAGTAATGGTTGATAGGGTTGTGGAATTTGTGCTTCTGGTCGCCGTGAGTTGAGGTGTTGAAGGATACGATGAAGGTCGCGGTGGTTTTTTCTCGATTTTTATGGCCTTCGTGGTGAAGCTCGGTCAGGTGGATGAAGCAGGTCGGTGATGTCTGTATGAGTTGAAGGCCAATGGATGTAAAGAAGAGGTTGAAACTGTGCAGGGGGTAGGGGAAAATATGTGTGTAAGTTAATGTAGTAATATCGGGGAATGAATGTGTGAGTAGGGGAATGAATGATGTGAGTAGGATGGTTGAAGTAGTGTAGACAGTGGGGTGCGATGGTGGTAAATGCTTCGAAGTCATATAGGGGTAATGAAATGGAAAGGCAGTATGAAATTTAAGGTGCTAAGATATATGGTATCCAAGTTGATGCGGTAATATGGGATATTGAAGGAGGTTGGAAATTATGGGGATGGTGACTGGTTTGGCAATGTAACAAAAACTGTTATGGATGTTGCATGGCAATGGTAGCTTGTGGTGATAATGGTGTTGTCGTGAAGTTATGGCAGGGATTCTTGTTGCTCCATGTAGGGGTTTGACAGTAGGATGGTTAGGTGTGTTGTTGATGAGTTGTGAGTGACAGCAGGTTGGAGGTATGTGCACATTGAAATGAGAATGGTGGCAGAGAAGTATTTGGGGGAATTTTTTTGTAAGTGGTTACTGGTATGGCTGAAGTGTGTAACAGTAGGATGTTGTATATATGGGCAGTGTTCTAGTTGAAGTAGTGATGGGAAAGTGAATTGTTATGGTAGCAGTAGAATGTTTAATAGTGTGGATATGAATGTTTGATGTTGCAGTAGAAAAGGCCTGAAAGCAGTGGCAGTTGAATGTAGTCCACGGTTGGAGGTTTGATGTTGTTTTAATATGGTAGGAGCAGTGAAGTGCAAATGGTAGGACTGATATGCACTGTTATGCAAATGATGGCTATGATGGTTGTTTCATGGGGTTGTAGTAATGATGATGTTGAAGGCTGGAGGTGACAGTGGATTATGATGGTTAAAGGGTAATGTGAAGCAACAGCAGTAATGTTTGTGGATTAAATGTAAGTGGTCAAGTGCACAGATTGAATGTGATGGATGATAGTGGCCCAGTGGGTGATTGTGGGGGAAGTTGAAATGGATGGCAGTTTGGTGGAGGTAGCAGTGGAGGTGAATGGTGCACAGTTAGCAAGTATGGCTTGTATGATGTAGATTGTTTGGACAATGTATGTTTGAGCAAGTAGTTGATGCAGCGGGGATGGTTTCACAGTATGGTATATAGAGAAGTGAAACAGAGATGCAATGTGTGCACATGTGATATGCACAGGCAACATTGGTGAGGAGGATATTGTGGTAACAATGGTAAAGGCAGTGAATAAAGGGGAAATGTGAAATGGCAGATAGCAGAGAGGAGGAAAGAGTGACAGTGAACGATTGTTAGTTGAATGTTAATAGTAGTATGGGATGAATGTTAACAGTATGTGAAATATGTGAAGTTTGGATGTGTTTTCACTTTGGCAGGCAAGTTGACGTAGTTTGGAAGTTTGGATGCGAAAAAGAAATCACACAACAAATATACACATAACGATTTATTTTATAAAATGCAATTCAACACACAAAATAAAAACACACAAAAATCAAACAAAATTAATTCGAAGAACAGAAATTAAAATCAAATTAAATTCCCCCGCAACGACGCCAAAAACTTATCTAACGACTAATTTTCTATCGGATTAGAAAATAGCCGAAAAATTTAAATTAAAAATAACTACAAGCGCACAACGTATAATTCTAGTATATATTGAGTACGGATCGATCCGCAGGGAATTGTATTGATTCTATTCAATCAAATTAACCAAGAATTGAAGTTGCGTTAAACTAAAAAAATATAAAAATTAACAAAAGATAAAATGGACAAAAATATGAGAGTTTGAAGGCATTTTAGAGACAAATCCCTTTTAATGATCGCATAAATTAACAAAATGAAATTATGATCTCTCTTTTGGTTATTAGTAAATTTAGTTGATATGTTTATCATAAGTATGGTCTATTTGTGCTATTAATTAGCCCAACATAAACCATCAAACTTTAACATACCCACTAAACCACTTTCTAATTCTCATGAAAATGATAACGAATTTGAAAACAAAATCTATTTTAAGCAGGATCTATTAACTACGGATTAGAAATATAGACCATCAAATTTTGATTTCAAAATCAACTTCATTACCATAATCATATGTAGATGAAGAGGTAATTTGTGTTTGTGTTTGTTCAAGCATAGCCTATTGGTGTCAACAACATAGGCTACAACATATGCTATCAAATTCAAAATTAAAACAACAAGATTTAACCTATACAAATATTCCCATTAAGCACAACAATAGATCAAAAACTATTAAAATGTTGAATCTGCATGATTAAGAGAGCTTCATTACCCCTAAATTGAAGGGGTTTAGCCTATCATATTAGTTATCATTTCAACAAATATAGAGTCAACATGAAACAAAAACAAGAAGAAAATGCAAGCTAATCAAAAAGAGAGCTAATTAACATAAAATAATATCTAATCTACTTGCATAAATAAAAAGATCTACACTACTAACATGAAAGGAAAAGGCATGTAAATAAAAAACTAAAATTGCATAAAAAGAAAATTACATAAAAGAAAAATGGCTAAGTAGCCATGAATGAGAGAAAGAGAACTTATAATTTATCTTTGAGCCAAAAACTAAACTAACTAAAGAGGAGGCTGAGAACTTAATTACACGAACATATGAGATATTTATACATGTTTTGAAACCTGATCATATTTTTGGAAACTACGCAAATTGCCTTTGAGGAAGTGTGGCCACCAAGTTATCATTAATCTCTAATTAATACATCATCAAGTACGCATGTAGCTTTAACCTTCACAAACTTGTGCATTAGCTCGTAATTGTAGATTAAGGTAAGTGGGTATGTGGGGTCCTCCATGATGCATGAGTTGAATTATTTCCATCTTCATTCCTTTGTTTCCATCCTTGTGCATGCATTAATACATGAAGGCTCTTGTAATTTACATCCAATTTTCCTATAAATAAAAATAAACTATGCAAGTAAATATTCTCAAATTAATATATGCACAAAAATGTCCATTTTGCCCCTATATGAAGATGAATAAATGATGATCTGATGACATTTGAAATTTTGGTTTAAACATGTTAAATACCCTATGTGCTCATTTATTTAATTAAATTCGATTAAATATGGAAGTAAAAATATGCACATTTACATGCACATCATTAACATTCGAAAAGTTCGATGTTAATCGTTGACCGGATTTACACCCAAGAGTCACACAACCGAAATGATGAATTCTCTTCTGACCAAATGATTTAGTTAGTTTATAATTATTATAAATTAATTAAATTAATTAATATCTATGAAATATTAATTTTGAAATTTAAATATGACTTAGAAATAAAATTGTTGTATATATTTATAATAATTATAGATATATTAATCGTTATGAGATATCGATAACGAATTAAGTTAAATATAATGATATATATTTAATTTGGGTTAAATGGGCACACAACCCATGATGTTTAGAGATGATAGGGAGCTGGTTTGGCGAGGGTTAGGGGAGGCTGCAACATGGGATTAGGGTTTGGAGATGTGTGGTTAAGATCTAGTGAGAAATTTACATAGTTTCCTCTTTTATCCTACCATTATAAATACTAATCCTAAAACCTTAATCACATTCCGGTTCATTTTTTTGAGCCCCCATCTCCTTCTTCTTTCATGGCTACAATTTTTCTCTAAGTTAATACGAAAATCTTAAATCCAATTCAAGTTAAAATAAGAAGCTATTTGATAGTGAAAGGTCGTTGATTTTAGACTAGCAATTTGACGAATCAAGAAATTTTAGAGAAAGAGAATTCATTATTTCAATGTGCACCTTAGGGCATCTGTTTCGGGTAATAGTTATCTATATGTTGATCATATTATTTTGTTTTAGATTTGTTAATAACGTAAACTTATGTATATAATCATATTATTATTATTTTATTAGTTAGGTGAGATTTTTGTATGTACTATTGCTGTCACAATGGAGATTGGATATATGTATAAAATTTGAAGATCTAGTTCCTAATTTATGGTTTTAATCTGATATTAAATATTAGAATAAATTTTATTTTAATATTATATATGTTTATACATACATACATATATATATATATGTGTGTGTGTGTGTGTGTGTGTGTGTGTGTGTGTGTGCATTAATTTATGATTTAATATTCACAGTCAGTTTGAATTAAAACCTATATTTTCATATTTAATGTATAATATTGATCTGAAAATTTTCATATACTTATTTATGTTTATTATGAATTATAAGCGCTGAAAATAATTTTTTGTCATATATATTATTAATATCTAATGATTATCTGATTCAATAAATTTGTATAAAATAATCCATGTTTCTAAAATTCAAGTTTATATTTTTTTAAATTAATTCATCATGTCAGATGCTTTTGAAAAAAGTTTCAGATTTTTCCGACTTAATTATGTATTTTTTAAATTTAATTTAATTTTGGCTTGTTATCAATTATTTAACTAAAAGTATTATTTAATCGGGAAAATTCCATAAATTTTTCCTTAGCCCTGAAATGTATTTTTAGATTTTTTTTATAAAATATAAAAGTTTAATTTTTTGTCTTATACTTATTTTATATTAATTTATTATGGCCAAAGCTGTTTAATACATTATTATATATATATATATATATATATATTAAAATCATTGTAACTTCAGATCTGATGTATTTTCTAACCGATAATTTATATAAATCTTTTTAATTATTTTATTATATATATCTATATATCTTTATTGTTATTTATGGTACAATGTATAGTTATATATATAAATAAATACTTACAGTAATATTTTAATGAAAAACATATTTTATACGTACGAAAATACACACACACAACTAATAATTTTATACATATATGTTTATGCACATATTTAACAACGTACAATACATAAAAAATGAGCTAATGTGTCCGCTGCGATATAAATATCCCAGCATCTATATATGGGTATGTTATACCTTACACGGCTTGCTATGTTACACATGCACACACATATAATATATATGTATATGATATATACATATCTACAAACATATATATATATATATATATTGTATATTTATATAAGCAAAACCAAAACTAAATAAATCTCTAACTACAGTTTGTAAATTTAAATAAAATATATGATTTTACTTAAACTAAATTTAGAAAAGTTCTAAAGAAATTTATACTTCATAGGCCCATTAAAGATCCAAAATGGTAAAAAAAAATTGAAATTCATCCATTTCTTCTGCTGTGGTCTGACCCAGTTCCAATACTGTCCACATTGAAGCTTAATAGTATTTTTAAGTAAAGAGAGCAGTGCAATATCGTCACTTTAAGATTTTTAATTTGACCTTAGCTATATTAACCAACAGAAAAATCTCAACTGGGTCATTCCATAGTTCTTCAATAACTATTATGATGCAACCTATTAATGCCGCCAACATCTATGAGCAATAAAAATAAATGTTTGGAGAGTTTTACATACCCTAGCCACAACAGATTTATCGATACCCATCTCGAAACATCTTGACTAGGAATATTTATAATGATATGTTATTTTTATTGCACTAAAACACATTGCAATTACGAGAACATAATATATCATTCAAGGATTTTCTATTAAATATACCTAAATTAAATAAATAATTAACATAGCATAACATGACGTATATAATAGAAAGAAAAACACCTTTCATTTTGAACAAGATTTTATTATAGAGTTAGTAATTTATAATAAATTATATAATTTCCCCTAGGACATACTAATTAGCTCTATCAATCTTCCACTTGCACTTAGGGCATACCGACCCAGGTCCTTCGTAAATGGTTCCACTATGTTGTCCTTTGTATCTACTTTTAGGATTATGTTATCTAGCATTTTAACTTGGCTATATCTGAATTAAATGGACAAGTTGGATTCAATTATCATCAAGGCCGATAAGTCCAAAGCGATGATTGTGGGGTTCAAAGAACAAGTATAGAAGCCGCGGTCGAATGAATTTGAGAGATATGCAATGCAAAATGTTCAAAGTATGGAATATAGTTTAAAATAGAAAATGGATCAGCTAGAATCCCTCTCAATCATAGGGATCAACATATTTCAGGCAAACAAGTGCAATTCAATGAAAAAGAATCAATATCTCAAGGTCCATAAGTTCAATGTATATAAAATTTTGGAAACAAGATGTAGGGACCCTAGGGAGCCTACCGTAGGGATCACACCTCAAAAAGATTAAGCAAGAGAGATCAGCCTTCTTCCCTCAATAGGGATTGGTCAGAAACAAGCAATGACTCACATTGCAGCAAAGATGGAGCAATAACTCAAGTTCTACTAATCCAATTGGCATGAAACTTGAAGGCAAAGCATATTACAACATGCAAAAGCTCCCGTAGGGATCCCACCCTCAAATTTCTCCAAAATAGGGATTGGCATCGATCCCTTTTCCTTAGGATTTCGATCATGCGATCCCTCTTATGGGTCCATATGGTTCTGGTGATCCTTGGTCCATATAGTTTGCCATCTTCCTCTATAAATACTGATTCGGCTGTTCATTTTGGAGAATTTACGCTGCTTATTGCTTTGTACTGTATTATGGCTAAGGATTTTTATCTGATCCCTGTTGTACTCAATTTACAAAGTAATTAATAAAACTATCTATTCAAGTGGGCATAGGGAAACATTGCCAAACCACTGTAAATCGGTGTTTCTCTGTTACTTGCTTGTTTCATATTTTTTATTTTCTTGTTTCCTCTTCTTTCATTTTGTATTATTAATTTACTTCTCTGCATAATCTCTATTGGGTGTTCGTGTCGAATTTTTGTGCAAATATTTTGGTGCTTTCATTGAGAATGAGGATTCTCAACCTTATTTGGATCCCTTTGCTGCTGCTAGATTGTATAATCCCCCCGAAAAGATTCGTAATAGTCTTCAAGAAACTTATTTGTTCTATTTACGTTTGCAAAAGTCTAAGGAAAACTATCAACAATGGCTAGGAATACCAAATCTATATCTCAAAATGTAGAAGGAAATGAGAACGTTAGCATCCAGCAAGGAGGCCAAAGCAATCTACTGGTGGATGTGAATGCTACCATTCTAGTTGATGTCCAGAATTTGGTTGATTCCATCATAAGAGTTGATTTTCAAAATCTGATGAGTAGTGGATAGCCGACAAGAGTTGAATTAGCAAATTCAAGCCAATATCGATCTAATGAACCAATTAGGCAGCAATAGTGCAGGAAAACTAGAAGGGAGCCAAACCCTTATTCTACATCGAAGAGTTCTAGTTCATTAGATGATTATCATAGATGTAGATGTTCCAGAACTGACATATATCACGCATAAGCTTCTAGACATCAGCAGGCAAGCCAACCGGCTTGCGGAGATTGAACTATACTGATCCCTCTATAAGGATTGGGGTCGATCCCTCCTCCAGAGGAGGAAGCATGCATTTTCATGTCTGGAGCACAAGTCAAAGCTGCTGCAATTGAGTTGGATGTTGGAGTTTAGGTGGATGCAAACCAATTACCTTCCTGAAATGATGATGAAGTGAATGAACGCGATATGCATCGAGAGGACGTTGAGCCAAAAAGGCATGGAACGGCCTGTAGACATCGGCTGGACTATTCACATGAGCACGACTACCGCTTGGCTCCAACTATCCAAACACTAGACTTGTCGACTATGATTAGGCAGCTTGTGAGGGAGAGCTAAGGCTTGACCAATGATGATTATGGGATTTCGAGAAGCCATACCCCGTTCACCGACAATACCTTACATGTTGAGTATCCAAGGGAATTCAACATGCCATCGATGCCTGCCTATGATGAATAAACCGACCCTACGTAGCACATCATGAGATATAAAGGACTGATGGATTCCATACGAGTTGATGATGCCATAAAATACAAATGTTTTCCTATTACTCTCTCTAGCATAGCAATGATGTGGTTTACGAGGTTACCCCCATGGCGACTCAATAGATTTGACGATTTAGCAACGAACTTTGTGGAGAAGTTCCGTATGCATGCAACTCATCTAAAGATGTAATGTCCCTATGATACAGTCTCTCGAAGAATCGCTGAATATTACTTGGAAAGATTTCATACAACTAACACAAAATTCGGTAATCCAAACGATCATTCAATATTAATGGCAGTAATGAGAGGGATTAATCCAGATTCTAATTTTAATGATTGGTTAGGTGGCAAACCACCCCAACATTGGAACGTTTCCATGCAAAAGCAACTTGATATTTTAGGAAAGAGTAAGCTAGATGCTCTAGGAAGAAGAATATTATGGAACCAAGTGGAGAAGTAGTGCAGAGTAACATTACAGTGAAACAATTCGAGGAGAGTTCCAGAAAATTTCAAGTAAGTGTTCAAAATAAACCGAATTAGCAAAAGAAAGATGGTGATAGGAATCGTGAATGAAAGAGGGATTCCGGAAGAGGAAAACCTAGGATTCCAATATGTAATACCAAGACACTACTAAATACATCTCTGGAGAACATCTACTTATCTACATGCAATACCATGTAGTATAGGAAGCCACCTCCAATAGAATTTATGGAGAAACAGAAACAAACTAGAAAATATTGTCTGGTCCACGTATGCTATGGTCATAATATGAATGAATGTAGGCATCTCCAAGATGTTATTGAGAAACTGATTCGAGAGAGAAAATTACAGAAGTTTGTTAAAGCCACATAGGATGGCAAGCATGGGACATCTGACACCAACCAAGGAAAAGCACCGCAAAGGGCAGAGGAGCTTGCATGGACTGGTGGAAGGTTAGCGATCAATACAATAATCAAAGGACCGCATCCAGGGGATAAGAGTTGAAATGAGATGGAGCGCTATGCTAGCACAATGAAGCATATGAATTTTGAGTATTATTCGAGTAAAAAAGATGGAGCTCCGGCAAAACAGCAACATGCATGGTAGATGACACTATGTTCAAAAACAGAGATACAGACAAGGAGGAGGCACCGACGATCGACCCAATGGTTATTTCAACCATGATCGGCCCTGCCTTAGCAAGGAGGATTTTGGTTGATTATGGAAGTTCAGTAAATATAATTTTCAAAAAGGCTTACGATTAGACGAGGATGGAAACCAAGGACCTAAAACTGTCCAAAGCTTGTATTTATGGCTTTAATGGTGCTGCAACCGAAGCTGTTAGATATATCGAATTGCCCATGGAGTTGGAGAAGGCAACCGCAGGAGAATATGGATTTTGCGATTTGTTGTCTTGGATTTGACTCTCTGTACAATGCTTTTCTAGACTGACCAGCCCTAGCTGAATTATGGGCAGCTCTTGCCCCATGATATTTGACTATGAAGTACCTAACTAATAATGGTGTTAGAGTTGTGCATGGTGATCAGGCGACCGGATGTGCTTGTTATGTAGCTGAACTGAGAGACGCTCTATGAAAGAAGAGAGGTAAGGATGTGGATAAGTCTCTCTACATCCAAATTGTTGAAGATTGACACTAGTGCCTAGGCCTTAGCTCGGGCGCCATAGTCGTTTCTATAAAGACAGATCAGAGGGATGACAAGGAGGAGCCCAAAGAGACCAAGGTAGCATTGGTTAAGCCAACGATTAACATCACGGTCAGCCATGACGACCCGTGCTGGGTCCTAAAGAACAGATCACATCTCAGCCCCACGATGATGAAAGAACATGGTGGTTTTCTCCGATGAATCTTGACCTGTTCGCTTGGATTTACTCTGACATGTGTGAGATCTTGTCTGGCATTGCAAGCCACACATTAAATATTAATCTGAGGCATGTCCCGGTAAAACAAAAAAGTTGTGGCATAGATCTGGAGAGATCTGCTACCCTTACAGAGAAGTTGGATAAACTCAAAGGCAACGGGTTTATTCACAACGTCCACTACTCGAAATGGGTACCTAATCCTATACTTATGAGAAAAGTGAATGGAAAATGGCGGACATGCGTTGATTACTCAGACTTGAACAAGACATTCCCCAAAGACAATTTTCCCCATTTATGGAGAGAATTGCTAGTAGATTTAATCATGGGACATGAATTGCTATCTTTCATGGATGCATACTCTGGATGTAACCAAATCCTGATGCACATTCCTAATTAGGAGCATACTAGCTTCATTACTAATAGTGAATTTTATGCCATGTGGTAATGCCATTTGGATTGAAGAATTCCAGAGGGACGTATCAACGCCTAGTCGATAGAATGTTTAAGGATTAGATTGGAATAAACAATGGAGGTATACGTGGATGATATGCTTGTGAAGTCAAGACGATCAAGCGATCACATTAGAGACTTAGAAGAAATGTTCGATATTCTTCGATATTACAAAATGAAGATCAATCCTCTTAAATGTTCTTTTGGCATTGCGTCAAGAAAGTTCTTGGGTTTTATCGTCAATGCTCGTGGAATCAAAGCTAATCCCAAGAAGATTTGAGTAATTCGCAATATCCATGTGCCAAAGACCATCAAATAAGTACAGAGCCTAAATGGGAAGGTTGCCGCCCTAAGTCGATTTATTTTCAGAGCTACCGATAATGCATTCCATTCTTTGACTTGATTAGGGGAGGGAAAAGGAACTTTGAATGGACGTAGGATTATGAGATGCATTCCGGACTTTGGTGAACTATTTAGAGAGGCTCTCATCTTGTCAAAGCCGGTGGATGATGGAGACTTGTATAACTACTTGACCGTATCGGTACACGCTATAAGTGCCGTGCTGCTTTGCGAGGAGAATAGAATCTAGAGACCGGTCTATTATGTTAGCAAGTGATTAATAGGAGCCAAAAGAAATTACCCAAAGATAGAGAAATTGGCATACTGCTTGTTGATTGCTACACGAAAGTTTTTCCCCTATTTTTAGGCTCATCCCATCGACTTTTACACCGATCAGCTGTTACAACAGGTCCTACAGTGACTTGAGACTTCTAGGAAGTTACACAAGTGCAACATCAAACTGAGTCAATTCAATATCAGTTATTTCCCTCGAAGAGCCATCCAGGGACAAGCATTGGCAGACTTCATAGCAGAATTCACTTCATAAGATGATCTTTCAGAGAGCGGTGGAGTCCCTACCATTCGATGGAAAATGTATACGGATGGAGCATCCAATGATCGTTGTTCTGAAGCTATAATCATGCTAGTAACTCCAGAGGATCAATCAATTTGTTACGCTTTGAAGCTTAACTTCCCTGCAAAAAATAACGAAGCTGAGCATGAGCTTTAATCACTTGACTTAAACTTGCCAAAAAACTAGGGATAAAATCTCTCAAATTTTTTTGCGATTCCTAGTTGGTAGTATACCAAGTCATGGGAGATTACCAGGCTAAAGTACAACGACTTACTCCGTATCTTATCCAAGTCCAAGAGCTGTTGACTAGCTTTGAGTATCATGACATCATGCACATTCCTTGAAATCAAATAAACAGGATGACTCATTGGAAAAGTTTGCAAGCACTCGGGATGCGCAGCAAATGAGCTTGGTTCCAGTCGAAGTACTAGATGCCCCAAGCATAAATCGTACGGAAATCGACTAGGTACTAGAGATGGAGCCTGGGATGGAGTTGTGGATGACCAATTAAAGACTATTTGCTACAAGGAGTCCTTCATCAACGGAGGAATGAAAGGTGACAAGTCCTCCGTAAAGCTTCACGATATATCATTCAGGAAGGAGTCATTTATAGAAAGGGTTTTTTCATTCCCCTACTTTGTTCTATCACTCTTGATGAAATAAAACGAGTCCTAAAGGAAGTTCATGAAGGGGAATGTGGCGATCACACTGGAGGGCAGATCCTAGAAAAGAAAATACTCCATTATGGATAATATGGGCCTATTGTCAACCAAGATGTTGATGATTATAGCAGGAATGTGCCATGAATAAAAGCATAGTTATTCAGATGCAATTGAGCAGGAGCAATTCCTTAGATAATTTAGCATCTCTCGAACAAAAGAATTGAAAGGCGGCACACATCCGGCCCAGCATATAAATTTATTGCATGTCATACATCCGTCCAGGGAAAACGAGCCATGTCATTCACTAAAGGGACTAGGTCATCTCCAAACTGAATCCTGTTTTTTGAGCATAGTCTACGGAGAGTGGCCTTACCAATTCTGGAGGCTTAGGAATCCATTGGGTTATCCATGAATACAATACCTTCTATAATGTCGGGAGCAGGACTTATATCTTCCACTGGAAGGATGGAAATATCAAAGAAAAGGTTAGTCAATGGGCCGAAAACCTTTAGTTTCTCAATTTGATGTTCAGGGAAAAGTCTGCATGAAGCAGTTGCAGAACTCGATGTTGCTCTAGGATTGCTAAGTTGTGAAGGTTGTCCGGAAGGCATTGCGGCTAAACGCTCTGAACGTTTGGAGCCTATGTCAACTAAACTTAGCAGATAATCGAGATTAGAAAATTTTACCCATTCCCCCATGCTAAGTGTAAGCTAGTGTGGTGTAGTGTTGTGCAGTGCAAAGCTAAATAGTTCAAAATTAAAAGCAAGTGATGAGATATTAGATTTCGACTAGAGTGACCATCGTCGCTGACCGTCTCAACTGGCATTTAGATTGATTGGTTTTGTAAGATTTGAGATCGAACATTGGCATGTCAAAGTGTGAAGTCCATTATTAAAGTCCATATGTTAAGTTTTAGTTTATATTCTAAGTCCTAGGAGTTTGGTCATTCAATTTTGTGTTCAATAATTGGATATGCAAATCCTGTTGTTCATTATCATCATATGTTCATGTTCATTGAGATGGGATTGGTTCTAATTGTTCGTGCAAGTGAATATGGATTGGTTTTCAAGTTCAAATAATATGGCTTATAATTGACCCATAGTCGAACCCTTCACTTAACAAAACAATCGATCCGTCTCCAAAAACCACAGTCGATCCCTCTCACAAAGCCAATGACCGATCCTTCCATCCTCATACACAAAACCACTAATGCCTCTTTCAAGTGTCCACCAACCGATGCCTATACCACGTGATTACTAACTGTTCCCTCCTTTTACATCCTTCAAGCAACGACATCACCGTTCCCTCCATCTAATCTATGAACCAACCTCTATACTTAGTCATTTTCATGCTTCCCACAAATGTTTTCGCCGATTGCTCAAGCAGCACGCGAAATACCGATCCCTCTCCACCATACTCCTCCACGACCGACCCATCTGTTTCCATTATCCTTCACTCTTCTCTTTCTCCTCCTCTACTACTTCGCCAAACCCTACATCGCCGTTGTTTATTTCATCTCCTCTAAACTTAAACCATGGTTAACGTAAACAAAACCCATTATCTCGTCACAAATCGAATTCTTATGTAAGAAAACCTACATAAATGTATAGAGAAAGAGTTGCTTGGGAGGAGATGTTGGATTTCAATTCAAAATGAAGATGGAATGGTGATCTAAAGCAAGATAGAAAGGCGAGTTTACGAATGAAGGCGGTGTTTGATACGAATGGAAGGGATTGGGTTTTAAGATGGAAAGGGGAGGGTTCACAGGAGAATTTGAAGGAAATAAGAAAGTCAGATAAATGAAGTGAGGGAGGGAAGTCGAATGTTGGTTAATATATGGAGTCCGAGGGTTCGGCCCACTTTCCTATTTATGAATCTAACAACGTGCAGTCTCCAATATTGGGAGGGATCGGGTACGATCCCTTGAATTGGGGATCCATCCGATCCCTATAAACACTAAAAAAAAGGAGGAAGGAGGAGGGATCGGCTAGAGGAATACCGACCGCTATGAACATAAAAAAAAAGAGAAGAAGAAAGAGGGTAGGCGCTAAAAAATGACGATCCCTATATACATAAAGGAAAGAGAGATAAAAAAAGGATCGGTTAGGAACCCTATGTGCGTGCAAACAGGGATATGAAAATTATATAAAGTGCATATACATAAAATGCAATGTAATTGCATCTAATTCAATGAAAGTTAGTGATAACCCCTGAGCAAGAAAACGAATCCAAGAGCTATGACCAAAAAGTGCACATGAATGTTCTAAAAGTTCAATTTTTGAAATCGATAGAATTGAATTCAAACTTGAAGCTTTTAAGGTCGAGACCGGATCAGATAGTCAAAACTTACTAGTCTCGTAAAATCGGACATAGGTATCAACTGATGGAATGTAATACTAAATTTATGCTATTGAAAATTGACTAAGTGTCAGGACGATCAAAGGGGGATACGACACTTTAGGAAAATAGTTCGATGGAAAGCAACTACTATTCAGAAAACTGGATGGATTTCTTATCGATGACTCTAACATGCTTCGATTCATAGCACGTCATGTTAAGCAAAAGACATACTTTGGGGGGCAAATGTTATCTGACATTTTAATCTAGCTTTATCCACACTGATTGGACAAGTTAGATTCGACTATCATCAAGGCCTGTAATTCCAAAGCGATGATTTTAGGGTTCAAAGATCAAGTACAAAAGCCATGGTCGAATGGAATTGAGAGATATGCAATGGAGAATATTCAAAGAATGGAATATAGTTTAACATAGACAGGGATCAGCTAGAATCCCTTTTAATCATAAGGATCGACATATTTCAGCTAAACAAATGCAATTCAATGAAAAATAATCAATATCTCAAGATCCATAAGTTTGATGTATATAAAATTTTAGGAACAAGATGTAGGGACCCTAGGGAGCCTACCCTTGTGATCGCACCTCAAAAGGATTAAGTAAGAGGGATCGGCCTCTTCCCTCAATAGGGATTAGTCAGAAACAAGCAACAATGAACTCACATTGCAGCAAAGATGGAGCAATAACTCAAGTTCTACTAATCTAATTGGCATGAAAATTAAAGGCAAAGCATATTACAACATAGAGAAGCCCTCATAGGATCGCATCCTCAAATTCCTCCAAAATAAGGATCAGTACAAATCCCTATTCCTTGGGATTTGGGCAATGCGATCCCTTTTATTAGTCCATATGGTTTTGGAGATCCTTCTGCCAAATTTTTAGGAAGACATTTCGCCATCTTCCTCTATAAATACATGCTTGGTTGTTTATTTTAGGGACATTACGCTGCTTATTGCTTTGTACTCTATTGTGACTAAGGATTTTTGTCTGATTCCTATTATACTCTGTGTAAATTACTTAATTAAGCTATCTGTTCAAAACGGACGTAGGCAAACATCGCCGAACCACTATAAATCGTTGTATTTCTGTTGCTTGCTTGTCTCTTATTGTTTTGATTGCTTGTATCCTCTGTTTTCATTTTATATTCTTCATTTACTTCTCTACAAAATCTCTATTGGATGTTTGTGCCAAATTTTGATGCAAATAGGTTACAACTTCTTTCTTCTCAATAAATTCTCTAATGAGGTAGAACTTCTGAAGTATGTCTTGATTTCTTATGTGCTCTGTGTTCCTTTGCGATTTGCAATGCAGCATTATTGTCACAAAACAATGTCACTGGATCTTCCATGTAGGAATATCCCCTAGCCTAGTCATAAATTTTCACATCCAGACTTCTTCTTTAGCTGCTACATTAACGGCAATGTACTTGGCCTCCATCCTGGAATCAACTACTTTTTCTTATTTGGAACTTTTCTAACTAACAGCCCCATCATTTAAAGTAAAAATGTAACCCTATACAGTTATATTATCATTGATATCATTTTGGAAGCCGAAGCCCATGTATCCCTTCAAAAAGGGGTCTCTATTCCCATATAAAGGAATAATTACTTAGTATTTCTTTAATACTTAAGTATACATTTTATAACAGTCCAATTTTTTCTTCCAAAATTAAACTGGTATCCGCTTACACATCCTAATGCATAAGCCGGATGCATCCTAATGCATAAGTCGCATCTGGTCTAGGACATAACATGACATGTATTATTGAACCAATTGCCAATTCATATAGCATCCTCTTCATATACTCTTTTTCTTCATCAAAATGAGTTGCATCATTCTTAGAAAAGACAATTCCCGATTGCGTCGGAATATTTCCATGCTTGAAATTTTCCATACCAGACCTTTTTAGGAGATATCTAAGTATAGGGATCAAAACAATCCTAGTAGCCAATTAGATCTATCTCTATAGATATTTATACCTAGTATATAGGCTTATTTTCCCAAATCCTTCATGGAGAATTTCTTGGATTACCAAGCCTTTAGTGATTGCATTAACGTAATGTCACTGCCAATTAGTAACAAATCATCAACATACAAAACTACGCACACTATAGCACTTCCTTGTTCTTTTTGATATATGCACATTTCCTCTTTGAGATGACAAAAAATATATATTTGATTACTCTATCAAAGTACTTATTCCAACTTCTTAAGGCTTTTTGAATACCAGAAATGGATCTTAACAACTTGCAAGTTTTACCCTCACTTCCATCAACCTCAAAACTCTCATGTTTATGTCATGTAAACATTTTCTTCTAAATCACCATTTAGAAACGTCATTTTAATATCCATTTGTCATATTTCATAGACAAAGAATGTGGAAATAGCTAGTATTATCCAAAATGACTTAAGCATTGCTACGGGAAAAATATATTTTATCATAATCAACACCTTGAATTTGATGAAACCCTTTCACAATTAGCATTGATTTATAAGTCTCTACTTATCCATCTGCATTTATCTATTTCTTAAAATCCATTTGTAGCCCATAGTTTTTTCCTTTAGTTTACGCCAGTAAAAGTTCATATTTTGTTTTCATACAAGGAATCCATTTCGGATTTCATAGCTCCAAGCTAAAGTGCAGAGTCTTTACTCTATGGTGATTGTTGGAATGAGAGAGGAGTGTCCACTTCTAAGATGCAGTCCTCGTTCTCCCCATCTATGTGAAAACTATAATATCTCTCTACCACATGAGATTCTGTATTAGACCTTCTCATAGATTGCGTCTTCTCATATATAGTCAATTTAATTCTTCCACTAACTTAGCCTCTTTGTTATCTTCTTGGATCTTATCCAATTTTATAACTTTTTAGTTGATTTCTTCTTACATAAATTCCTTTTCCAAAAAAATAGTATGCCGAAAAACAATAACCTTTTTTCCTTGGTATTGTAGAAAATATATCCCATTGAATTCTTGGGATATACTCTAAATTTGCATAATGTCATTCTTGCCTTGAGTTTATTGGGGCCAACGTTTTTATTATAGGCTGGAAAACCCTAAACCTTCAAATACTTGAGTTGGAGTTTCTTCCCACACCACATCTATATGGTGTCTTAAGGCATGGATTTAGTAGGCATCAACTCAACATATGCACCTTGGTTTTCGTGCATATCCCCAGTAGGAAAGAGGTAACTCATCTTTACTCGTCATGGAACAAACCATATCTAATAGGATTTTACCCTTCTTTTCGAAACACCATTGTGTTGTGGAGTATACCATGGAGTAAGCTGAGAGACAATCTCACTTTCTTTTAAGTACTATTGGAGCTCTTGTCCATGCTCACCTCCTTGATCAGATTAAAGTATTTTAATCATATGGTCTATTTGTTTTTCAACCTCTTTATTGTACTCTTTAAATTCCTTACAAATGTCAGATTTGTTCTTTATAAGATACACATATCCTTGTCTTGAGAAATCATTAGTAAAAATTATAAAATAAGAAGTATTATGTTTGGTAACTATAGACATTGGGTCACATACATCAAGATGTATAAGACCTAAGAGTCGATTAACTCTTTCATTATTCCCACTAAAGGGAAGCTTGGTCGTTTTTCCTTTAAGACATGACTCATACGTATCAAATGATTTAGAATTGAACGATTCAGAATAAACTAGTGGTAAAAAATCCATCAACTTTCAGTTTTTATAGTCACTTCTCACTTATATGACCTAGCCTACAATGCCATAAATATTAATTATCAATGTCAACACTAGAAGAATTATTCACGGCATAGATCTAAGTAGAATTAATAGCATAAATATTGTTATCCAAACTGCCATCGTAGGTTTTATTTCCATCTAACATAACATTCAAAACATTATCAATATAATGAAAAATATATCTAGTCTCAAACAATCTAGATACAAAAATAATTCTCTAAATAAAGTATTTAACATAATAGCAATTATTCAAAATTAAAACCAATCCAGTAGACAAAGTCAAGTGATAGTCTCCAACTACAGTTGCATTAGTTAGAGATCCATCGGCAACTTGAATTCTCATCACACACTTTTCAATATGTAAATCCTCGAAATGAATTAAAAATATGATTTATAGATCCAATATCTAAAACCCAAGATAATTTATTGATTGCAAAACAATTTTGAATCATAAATTCACCTGTATAAGTGGCATAACCATTTTGTTTCTTCTCTTTAATAATATTTATGTTACCCAGACAGTTTCGTTTCTAATGCACCTTCTTGTAACAGTAATGATATTCACTCTAGTCATTTGAAGCGCTCTTCTCATTCTTCTTGTCAACCTATTTCCTCTTGTTCGAACCATTCGAAGATGGTGCTTTCCCTTTTACTGTGAGCACTGCACCTTGATCCTTAGATGAAGACTCCATTTCAACATATTGAGTAACTCCACGAGGCTTGAATTCAACTAGTTCATACTATAGTTTAATATTAACAACTAAAACTATGGAGTAAGTGATCTTAAGGTCAAGGGCACTTGCTCCTTATTTCTTATCATGGCATCTAATTAAGCAATCCTATCAATATAGCCTTTCATCATCAAGGTTTATTCATCCACTTTTATGCCTTTCGAAATCTTCGTGCTGAACAACTTCTTAGTAACATTATACCTTGTGAAATGAAATTGTGCTCGAAATGTAACTATCCGACTTTTCAACCATTGAGTGTCGACGCTAAATGCATACACGATATTTGTGTGCCAGCACTAGAGTGCTAGAAACTCAAATAGTTTGGGTAAAAAAAATAAGAAATAGAACAAGGATGGGGAGAACACAACATTAGAATCTCACAATAGAACGATAACATATAGTATCAAAAGACATTACAAACTATCACTCTAAAATACATAGCGTTTGAGTCAGAACGAAATTACAATCATTTGCCCGGACAGTTCTAAAAACCTATCCTCACATATGTTGATATAAGCAGTACAATAGTACATCAGAGAAAAGAATACTACGGTAGGTAATCCTCCAGCTCTTCTCCAAAATCTCTAAGTCATCCATATCTAAATCTAGAAATATACTCGGAAAAATGACCCGAGCATTGTAAGAAAATAACACTCGGATCAGTCTAGTAAAGCAGCGTAAGAAACTCAAGAAGTATGTGTGACATATAACAACACCTTTTGAGATCGCATGAAATACCATAATGGTTATCCCTTCAAGTGATCCAACATTTATTAAGTACATATCTCGATATAATAGATAATGTCTAGGGGTGTAAACCATAGATCAGAATTTAGCTGTTGTGCATATGATACAACAATAATGGGTATACAATAAATACCATTAAGGCGTGTTAATGTATAGATTTTTCCATTGAGATTTCTTCGGTCTAGCTACTCCATGACAAGGATTAAAAGCTTCCTTTTGAGCATAGTAAATCTTTGGATAGAATACACTATAAGATAAACACAATTGGCCCAACGATGAACTGTGTGGCATTAAGTATAACAACTCCCACTAGAGACATATCGATAAGTATACTCTAGATCTGGAGTTGATATACCCTCAAGGGAAAGCTAAATCCTAGATTACGCATCCAACTCTACTTTTAGACATTTTCGATGTCGAGACTGTGTTTGGCATCTCTCAGATGAGTCTTTATTACTTGAGGACAACACGGATCCCAAAATGGATTCCGTCATCTCGAACAGATCACAGATCGCTATATGGATTTGAGCATCTCGAAAAGATCTTGAATCTTCATATAGATTCATACATAAGTCCTACGATGAATGCTAACGCTATCCTCTCCCTTGGAATACTCCTAAGGATAGACAGTCCCACACAATAACATCATTCAAAATGTTAACATTGACCGCTTCCTTGGATTTGACCTTAGGATAGACAGTTTAACTTTATAACGATCCACTTCACAATCGCTTCCAGAACATAGTTCGCGCATATAGTTTTGAATTGGTTATGGTTTTAAGTTATCTCATATAAGTACACTCCCTCTCTTATTAGGCACTCCAAAACCAATCGATGAATTTTTGGTTAACTTAAACTGGTTGTTTCAGAAATAAATAGATAATACATAAGAGTGGAGATAATCTCTTACCCAGATGGATTTTCTTATCATTTATCCTAAAAGAGCAAGATGAGTTTATATATACAGTATAGCATCTCCGAAGTTAACTATACCATATAGACCTCATGTTTCTTCTAGATATTTTCTAAGTTATTTTGGTCAATTTGATAGTCGACTAATCGACTATTAAGTAAAAGTTAAATGATCATAAATGGTAACCAAGTCTTATATAATTATCACAAACAAATAACATAACAAGCATGATTAAGTAGCATAAGAGATCTCTTTTATTCGTAAAACCACTTTTATTAGTAAACCTCTTTTTATCTAATAAAAGGAGTTTTATTTAATTAATACTTTTTGTTAATTAAAACATCTTTTATTTGTAAAAACTCCTTTTATCTAATAAAACTCGTTTATCAATCACTATTATTCATTTTTACGCTTTCAATACAACCAAAAATATTCATATACTTATCTCAATATGTATAAGTATATTCAAAAATATATAACAAGATTTCTTACTTTGACCTTTACTTTTCCCATCTTTTTCCAATAGATTTCATACTTATAATTTCCTTCAAAATATTCGTTTTAAGGATCTAAGTAATTTCACAAATCCATTCAAAAGGTTTAAGACTAATGTTACTTAAACATTGTCAAGACAAAACCCAAAAACATTTCAGTTATGTTTATCTTTAAAACATTATTTTAAAGATCTATTTATATTCATAAGTATAATCATAAAGGGTAAAGATGATTTTTTTCTAAAACCCTACTCCGAAGAGTAGAGCTAGGGAACTCGACTGCCCACCACACTGGTCCCCCTTTTTTGCTGTCCCAACTTAGAGCTTCAATTCCCACCATTTTTATTGGTATTTAAGGCAATAACCACCCCAAGCCATTTGGGAAACACAGCTCAATTTACCAGGTCTCGAATCCGTGACCTTAAGTAACTTTGTTCCATAGTCGCTAAGCAGCCCTGACCAGATGAATTTTATTAACGCATTCTCACATTAAAATCGAAACATTTAATTTACGCCTATCTTTAAAACATTATTTTAAAGATCTAAGTTAATATCTGGTTAAGTTTGATTATCGATTAATCGACTATTCTGTTAAAAACAATTGCTTATAAATATCACCGTTCGTATACTTTTCGACATTCCAATTCATACTATCCCTCATACAAGAGTAAAGCCAAGTATTTAGAGCACTGCTAGCATATCATAGGCTTGTCTAGATAGTTCATTCTTGGACCTCCAAGGTAGATAAGTCTACCTCGTCGGCTTTTAGTGTTAAGTACAATATTAATAACTTTCATGAAAAAGTTACAAATCAACACGATTAAAACTTTACCTACATTCCCGACATCCTCGATTTAACTATTCCATGGTCAAGACGAAAGCCGGTAGGTTAGGTTACTATTGATTCTAACCCTACTTGAATATCAATCTTATCGCTCACAAATAAATAAGCCTACTTCCTTAGCATTTAGTGTTAAGCATAATGAATTACTTTTGAAACAAGTAATTAAACAAAACACGATTTAGCCAGTAAGTAATTCATGACCCCTTTATAAATCCTTTTTTGTAATTTAAAACCTTTTAGAAATGGTATTTATAAGTATATTAATTTATACACAAAAATAGATATTTAATGAAACAATTTAAAAGATATAATATTACGTAAGATATTTATACTTTGATAAATAGCTAACACATTTTCTAGAAACTACATATACTAAAAAAACTTTTAAAACACTTTAATATACTCATAATAGTTTTAAAATATTTACTCAAAATATTACTTGAAAAAACAAGTTTATAATTCACTTAAAACATGGAAAACAATATTTCCTTTATATTTAAAAGTAAACTCGTTTCTTTAAAAATTAATAACTAATTCATAAAAATGTCAAAACAACTTTTAAAATACTCTAATAAGAGTTATCAAACATTTGAAAAAGAATGAAGCAAAATACATAATTTAGAAGTCCTTTTCAAATCTTTAAAGTTTAAAAACAAAGGCTAAATAGGGGCGGTTTACATAGGTGGATGTTTGACCACTTTTTGATAGGTTACTCAACTTTTCAACATCCAACTTTTTACAATAGTAAGCATAAATAATAAACGTCATAAATATGGTGAGAAACCTCTATGGATATCTTTATAAAGTTCCATAGAAATTGCCAAACATAAGACAATTCCTAAGTGCATCTATAACGACTATCGCTATAAGAGCACTTTCAAATCCAAGTCCAATTTAAAAAAAATCCAACTAAAACCTCTATGATTTATTTCAAGGCTATGCTACAAGACATACAATTCCATCTAAGTTCATTTAAGTCTATACATATGGATTGCATGTGTCCTTTTCTATCAAAGCAAGAATCAATACCAATATTACAACATATATCAATCAATTCAAACAACATATAAGAAATCAATCATAAGTACGTATACACAATATTTTCATTCAAGGTATTGAGTAAGTGCACCCTTAACTAAAATAACCATTACACCAAAATAGAGGACTACCAAGAATTTCAGTAACACTTATATATGTCGCTATAGGGGCGTGGGCATTTATTTGCAAGGCTTATAAGCGTTGGAAGATTTTTTTGCCAACGCTTATAAGCGTTGAGAAAAAAGATCTTCCAATGCTTATAAGCATTGGAAAAAATATATTTTTCAATGCTTATAAGCATTACGAATAAATACAAATAAATAAACACATATCAATAATGTGAATGTCGAAAGATATAATCATTACACCTAAACAGGCAATTATCAACATCATATTTGATTCAATACAAAATTTAAAATGCTTTCATATCTCAATTACATCCATTTCATATTTAGATAATACCATAATAAGATCCACAAACTTTCTAATTTCAAAATACAATAATATCATATCGAAATTACAAAAAATAAAATAAAGTTTCACTAGCGATATGAATTTAGATATTTCAAAGGCTAAAAATGGGCTATATTACAAAGCCTCCATCAGAAAATTCACAAAGTTTGTAATGCCCATTTGGAAGACCATTATAATAGATGATTTTGCTCTAAAATTTCATCACCCAAACAACTTTCCTTTGTAGATGAACATACCAAGTGCAAGCTCCAACTTCTGTTTTTCTTCCTCCTCCACAAGTACCTACATTCAATATATCATTAGTGAGAATTTAAACATCAAAGTTACTAGTAATTGATAATTAGCTTTCATTATAAGAAAATTATATATAACAAATGAACATCAGTTAATTGGAAATGCAATTAAGTCCAACTCAATGCACGCAACAGTTTTATGTGCACTGAGTTGAAATCAGTGCAAGTTTGCAGCGAGTCAAACTTGACTCAGTGCAAACTGCACTGAGCTAATGACTCAGTGCAGTGCAAACAAAGCTAATGATTCGGTGCCTTTTGAACTGCACATTCAAACTGCACCGAGTCTTTGATCCACCAGTGCAGTTTGAATGTGCAGTTCAACCATGCTGAGACTTAGTGCAGTTTGTGTTGAGACCAGTAAAGATCCTTTAAATAAGTTCATATGGCAAATTGAAATTCCATTTTACATTCCCACTATATAACGAAATGCTATGACATGATATTAACATTTAGGTAGTTTAATATGTAGCATGAATGACTAAATTAACTCGATTTGTGGTCAATGTTATAGTTAAAACTTCCTGAAAGTAATTAAAACCAGAAGTAAACAAAGCCAAACCTCTATAAGGCAGAAATTGGGGAAACCAACTTGCCAACAAATTAGTAAATATGTGAGGTTTTTTTGGCACACCTAATCACAATGTAACAAATGTTAGAAAGTTAGATGCAAAGCATGGAACATAAGTGAAATCAAGAAGCAAACAATAAAAAACCAAGATGCATAGTACCGTGAAGAATACAAAAGTTAAGGCCACTAGGGAAGTCGATGAATCAACTAAGAATGGGAAATGTTAATATGTTATAATCAGCTCTTATGACACTAAATAGATATATCAAGGCACATCCTTAACAAATACAAATGAGAAACTCATCTGTCTATCGGTGAAACATGAAATTTTAATATTGCTACACTAAACAATATTTCAAAGAAATTATTCGAAATAAAAATACTTGAAATCCTAAAAATCAGTTCATATAAAACCTCTAATCAAGCATGTATGTAACAAAGACATAGATAATTCAATGGATAACATAGATCTCAGACATCTAAGGAAGGATGTTTTTGAGATAAATGGCAAAAGACAGCAATGGGTGACCATCAAATTAATTGACAAATTATAATGTACCAATCGATTAATAAATTATAAAGAAATTTTTGTATGCCAAATAAATAAAGAAGACCAGGATTGCTTGGTTAATGCTTGAAAAAGGTTGGCAAATATAACTCAGGCTTATTATTATTCACTGCGAGTGTTCAATGGGTTAAAATTGAGATTTTCTGCATTACAAGTATTGCTAAACAACATAAAACTCAAACCACAAATAAACAAGTGTACAGGTAAAGTTCCCGCACAAGGCAAAAGAAACAGTAAACATAAATATTAATACTTTTTTATGATATTTTCTAAATAATATGTAACTAGTAGATAGTTATTTATTTAGGAAATATATGAACACAACCCAAAGAAACAATACTTAACCAGTCTGTAAACCAGTACACCCAAGATCCATCTAGGTTTATTTGTCAACCAACCCTATGACTAGAGTATCATTTTTTGTGTGTTTATTGTCCAATAATCAATATTTCCAAACTATAAATTATAAATGTAAATTATTTCACTTAAGTGTGAAATAGTAAACATAAATCAACTACAGTTGGGCTTACGCAAGACAATAGCATGGAAAAAAAGAGAAAAAAGGAGAAAAGGAGAAAAAGGGGGAAAAAGGAAAAAATGACCAACAACGAATATATGAATCAAATAAATAAACTATATCATTATAGTTGCCACAAGATATGTTTTTATTTATAGTTTATTTATAGTTGTCAATGAAAAAACAAACAAATAAGCCAATATTTAGCATCTTATATTTTTTATACGTAAGTCAACAAAATACTTATGACCAATATAAGATATAATTTTATTTATAGTTGATAACTAAAAATCAAATAAGGCGGTATTTTAGTATCTTATATTTTTTTGTTATTCTTTTATGTAAATCAAATTATAGTTGATATAAGATACCAAATATATAATTGATTACTACAATTGGATTCAAGAAAAACAACGTCTAAAATTATAAGATGCTAAATACTCGATTATTTAAGACACTTCCTTCTATATATGTACATGTATACATATATACATGTATATATAAATATATGTATACATATACATGTATACACTTATGTATGCAAAGAGCGCAAATACACTTACAATTTAATTAAAAAAAATAGAATAGTAATAAAAACTAATCTAACACATTAGGTAGGAGTAAGTAGCATAAGCACTTGATCATGGCGAGACAAATTCTCTTAGACCGCCAAAATGTTTTGATTTTGGAGAAACAAGACTCGTTGATTTTTTTATCATCTTTGCAATATTTTTTTTAAAATAAGGTAACTATACATCCTCATATAGTGAACGCACGAGAATAAAACATTGGCCTGATTTCTCCCAAGATGAATATAAAACTCACAAATTATAATGAAAGTCAATCATTGCAGGGAAAGGATCATAATCTCTAGCGTGTATTTCAAATTTAATACAAGTCCAAACAAGTATCCAAAGAATAATGATATAATAATCTCAAACATCCAGGGAAGGATAGAACAATATAAGTACCCAAGCTTAGCAAAGAAAATCCGTTAGGAAGCAATTGTAAATGTTTTGAGAGACAAGCCTTAAGTTGATTATTCTCTTAATATGTTGGTTGATTTTTCTAAAAAAAAAATAGTATTTTGATCTAATGAAAAAAAAAATATGTGATACATTTTAGTAAAATAAAAAGGAAATAAGTTAAATGTTGCTAGCAAATAGTTGGTTACTTCATTTTCCAGGACCAGCTAAAGAACCAATTTTTTTTTAACATAGAACTTAATTTTCTCTCATAAATAAACTAACTTTTTTTGGTATTATATTCAGGCCATGCATGGCGTCTGCTCATTGACAGTGATATGAAACCGATAAAAAATAAAGTGCACAAATGTTTGGCATGTCAGGTTTGCATCACGCCATATATGTGACATGCAATGTAATGCATAAACTAAAGTTGCACATGAGCATGATATTCAACTTGTTTTCACCATTATGCATCATTTTCACTTCGCTTCATGTCCATTGAGGAGCTGCAGGTAAAATATATGTTATTTTTCTTCATGATATATTAAAGAAGGAAATTAATCATTAAAAAATATTATTTTTACTACATATGGTAGCAATTAATAAAGGGACATCAACATTGACAAAAAATGATCATGAAATAGAAAATTAGAGTTTAGATATCCAAATGTCCATGAAGAACAAAATTTCAGTGCAATCATGGATATGGATACAAATAAAACATGTTTTTGAAAAAAAGTACAATTTCAGACTAAATTCTGCCAAAGTCTCTGCTCTCTATTCTGAGTTTTCCATAAAAATAACAAATTCAAAAATTTAAATGCATAAAAAACATGCAAAAAAGGTTATATAAAAATGAATAATGATTTAAACCGGATCAATTTGATGAAGTAGGGTTGAGGGAAAGCTGAAAGATCGTTGAAAGAAAACACTTTGACCTTAGTTCAAGAAGTAATCAACAATATGATCCAAAAATTAATAATAAAATCATAGTATAGTAAGTTAACTCACCTTCTTAGGATGAAATCCCATAATTTAAAGAGGGGATTCTAAATGCAGTTTTCGAAGTGAGTGAGACGAAGAGAATAAATTAGATGAGAATATCAATATTATTGTAGCCACATGAAATAGCTTTATACCAATCTCAAATTATTTTTTACTGATAAAATCAAAAATTGGTATCCATAGAAAATACAAAAAGTCCAATTAGTAAGTACTAAGCAAAATATTCATATAAACCAATGTGGTAGAAACTATGAAACTTTGTAAGGGTCAAATTTTACAAAACTGGTTATATCGCCTTATATATTTAACTCAAGCTTGAAACTGAAATAAATGGCAGTGTCATAGTTTTGAACTATAAATACCGGCCTATAAGGATACATAAATAAAATTGTGTAATGGTAAACATACACTGTATAGACAGCCTCAGTTTCATATATCTTATGGCTATATGTTTCCCTCTATGAACTGAACTTCTGTTGTTTATTATTAGTCTAATTTAGGCTACACATGTTGCACCCTATAAACTATGATATGAACTTTTTATGCTTAAATAGCTTTCTTTTTGTGCTAAAGGGAGTTACTGTCAATACTTCAAATACCATCATATTACTTTTTGTGCTTAAATGAGTTGTTTTAGCCAAGTATAACATGCATAGAATATGACTTTAGACTATACATCAAATTTACTTATTTATTTTGAATGCTTGGTAATGAAATCCTTATATTACTGCTATTATATGTTTCATTATAACACATGAGAAAAATCATTTCTATGTTATATGAAAGTTACGCTCAGTCAAGATTATTATGGTTGCATATGATTAAAAATATGAGTTGCCTCATTGAATGATTTGAAACGAAAGCACTCCATACTGTTTTTGCTATGTAAATAGATATTGGACAATACGATGAGTGAAGTGTTAGTTCATATTTTTCTACAAACATTTTGTGTGCTTGAGTTACAAGAAAAAAAAAAAACATAAAAAAAAATAACATTAGAATGGCATGATAAAGCAAGCAGAATTATGATCAACAACAAAAACTCCAAACTGTAAATGTTAAATTAACATTTCATACTCAAACTTCCATTAAAAAAAATTCCATATTCTACCAATAATTGAAGAAATAAAATCAAAATGCATACCATTTAACTACAAAGAATCTTTAAAACCCAAACTTCCATCATAATCCCCTTCTTTCCAAAACTATCTACGCTGTTTCACTGCCACCGCAACGGTCGGTGCAGTGTTGTCTATCATCGATAGTGGATCAAGAAAGCCAACAAGCACAGCTTTATGAGTTTTGCTATTACCAGATCCATCTAAAAGCCTGGACCTTTTAACGGTCCTGCAAAACATACATCGATCGTTCTCACCGCCACGGCTGTTCTCGGCTTCGCAGTCGCTACCGCTGCTGCTGCTAAGATCGATGTAGTTGATGGGGTAAACAGCAGTGGTAGGATTAGGACTTTGGGAAGAAGTGGGATATCGTGTTTTGACAACGACTAAATTGAGGAAGCATTGGATTAGGGTTAGGGATGAGATATGTTACTTATTACAATTTTGCCCAAATACATTATAGTTAATTTTAATTCGACTCCAGCTCACAACGATAAAAAAGCGTTGGCGTAATCAAAAATGTAAATGTGTACTTTTAGTAATGCATTTTTTTATTGCAATGCTGAGAATGGTGACTAACCTATGATGCAATTAAGTGCTGACAACTGGGGAAAAAATAAGTGTTGCAAAATAGTTGTTATGGTGTAGTGAAGAAGCAAGTCCAATCAACCAAGTCCTTCTTCTAGCTTGCAAACACCTTGCTTCCTGCCTTTGACCTTGCTTTGCCTTTGCTCTTGTCCAAAACAACACCCATTGCTCACAACCTCTTCTTCGGGTGGGAATTTTGCTTCACTTCTTCAATATCCAAGAAGATATAAGGTGTTGTGATGTTGTTCCAAGGCTCTACTCCAAATTTAATTGAACTGGAGCTATTTTGAATTTATATTGTCTAGGAATTTTGTGAAGAGGAAGACATAAAAAAGAGCTTATAACTTTGTCTAAATTTGCAAACGTAAATCAAGAAGCACACCCTGGTGGAAGGCTTACCTTCTCCTCTTGCCTTCATGGAAGGCTTACCTTCCACATCCTCCATTACATTTCCTTTCCACCTCAAAAGAAAAAAGATATTATTTCCTCCTAGCCAATTCCCATTTTACCTCTTCACAAAACAAGTTTACAATCGTTACTTATGATTATAAAGGGGTTAACAAGTATTAAATCAATTTAATAACATTTAACCCAAAATTCAAATATTTAAATACATAGTGTTCGAAATTCCGAGTCGTTACATTCTTCCCTACTTAGAATATTTAATCCTCGAAATTCCAACACGAGCAACTAAAGAAATAATCACACATCAATAATTAATAGTATTATAATTACTAGCAAACAAAGCTCACGAATTTCTCAGGTTCCAAAAATCCTCTTATTGCACAAAAATGATAAACAATCTATTAAGCATACCTTACGCTCAATAGCCTCAAGCGATTACTTAGTCGACGATTCGTGCTACCTCATAACAAATCGAAGATTCAACACCTAAGCTCCACATAGGCCAATAAAACATAGTATACAATCATACTAAAGCAGTATGATGCACATGGACCATTCATACGCAGTATCCGATCTGATAACTGCTCGATCACATAAATCTCACTTCCAAACTAGTATAGATCACTTGACCTCTCTAGTGCAGACTCCTATCTAGTTCCATGATTAGAAACCTCCATCTTCCTTTCATAACCGTATACTATGATAAAAAATATCGAGATCATGTCATAAATCCATACCAAGTGTTCTCATCAAGAACCGAGTGAAAAATCTTTCTTCGGACTGGTGCACATCACCTCGAAACCAGTTACTCGAATACTGGATCAAGAATAGTCATATGAATAGAATGATCTATGTAGAACTTATGTACTTAACGTATTGGTTTCTTAGCTATAACAATATCCTTTAGAACACATTCTTCTATAATTGTATATCACTCCATTCTACATTCATTTGTGAATCGTTTCATAAACATATAACTTTAAGTTCACAAACATTTTATAACTTAAGTCAATACTCTTATAGTAACCTATTACATCCTAAGAATATATATATAAATATCAAATTCATCTTACTTACCAAGGATGATCAACAATTTAAACTTGTTTTAACTTACTACCTTTTCAAATTCAAGTGTTATATAAACTCAAATTTATAATTTTAAAAACACTTTACTATAAGTTCTATACTGATTCGGAAGTTTCCGACTGTCCAAAATCTTTGAAAATCCCATTTCATTTTTACAAATGAAAACTACTAAACATATCGTATCATGATGCACATACCATATCTGCATGCGTCTATGAAATAACTTAACAAAAAAACTTTAGAGCTAAACTACGAGTTTTTTTTCAAACCATTGAAATAAATAATATATAGATATAACTTTTGTACATCAAATCATACTTTTAGAGTTTAAATCAAAATCTATTTTTACCAAAACAACTTGTAGTAAACTACTATAGAAGCATCCATACTTAGAAACCTGAAAATGAACGTTGATGATGCTGCATTCATCACTAGAATTATTTTCAAGCAATAAGAGTGATTTCAGTACATCTAAATTATGCCTTTCGGACTTAACCAAATCATTTTCAAAACGTTATCAAATACTTCATAAATATTACTAAGCGCCATAATTTTAGTTTCATAAACCATTTTCCCAAATATACACTTTCAAATAATACTACTATTATTTTTCCAAAACCTTGAAAAACATTTTCAAAGATACCAGAATATAGGTTATCAAGTTCTCAGTTTAAATCCTCTTTATTTATAAACCATATTTTATAAACCATACTTATATAAAAAAATGTGTTATATAAAATCCTTTCCAAAATTTTTATTTACAAAATATTTTATCTTTCATTTAGATTAAAATAAACAAATTTTACTAAATTTAACTTTTACAAAAGTTAAATTCTATTCCAACATTATAATTGAACGCCTTAGAGTCAAATTGACAAACTCAATTCACAAGTTGTTTGTTTTAATGTATCTATGAATTCTATCTATCCAACTCATGTAGTGAAAAGGTGCAACTACCCATAAAATGGTCGAGCATAAATCAACAATCAACAAGCAATATTTAATGCTCATAAACTGGCGAGCATAGTTTAGGATAATAGATAAACATCATTGATCAGCTTACTTTATATATACAACTAATATACAGCGAATACATGTATGCTTTCATATATAAATATACACTACTCATGATAAGGCATTCCATTATCTTATCTCTTAATGATTCATACCCAGCTAAAGCCAAGGTTCACACTTAACCTTAAGCTTTGATACCAAATGTGATGATCCGACTTTTCGACCCTCGAATCTTGATACTAAATACATCTATGGTATTTGTGTGCCAAGCATCCAAGTGCTAGAAACTCAGATAGTTTAGTAAAAAACAAGAAACAGAACAAGGATGGAGAGAACATGGCATCAGAATCCCAAAATGGAACTATAACATATAATATCAAAAGACGGTACAAACTGTTACTCTAGGATACATAACATTTCAAAGTGACAATAATAAGTACAATTATCAGCCTGGATAGTTATAACAACCTATCCTCACATATGCTGATATATACAATATAGTAATGCAATGGAAATAAGAATACTATGGTAGGTAATCCTCCAGCTCCTCTCTATAAGTTCTAAAGCTTCTATAGCTAAATATGGAAATATACTCAGAGCTGGCCCGAGCATTATAAGAAAATTACACCTGCATCAGTCTGGTAAACCACCGTGAGAAACTCAAGAAATATGTATGATATATAACAACAACTTTTGAGATCGCATTGAATACTGTTGCGACTTTTCTATTGATTAGAAAAGCACAAATTTTAATAAATTCTGCAAGCGCACAGGCGTGTAGTATGCAGGTCGAACACAGAGAATTGTATTTTAAAACAACTAAAATCCATAGTTAAATCTTAGGCGTGTTAAACGAATTCGACGGTGAATTTTGAACAGAAAATAAAAACAATAATATACTCCGAATCGATTTCGAAGCTAATCGAAATTGCAACCAAAATATAGAATTGTAAAAAAAATCAGAATAGAAATTGAAATTGCGGAAAAGAAGATAACGGAGCAAACAACTGAAATAATTATTAACTAACTGAAAAGAGTGCAGAAAATAACTAAGAACAAGAATAAATAAATTGCTAAATCTAATCAACAATCCTACCATTCTGTTCGAAAATAAAAACAGTGCTGAATTTAAATCTAAACTTGAAGAAAAATGATGAGGTAAGAGATGATCTGAAGGTGCTGTATAATGTTGTATATATAGGCCTCAGCCCCTAAAATCAGTCCATCTTTTTAGCAATAGGGCCGGTTCTGTTCTTAGTATTTGCCAAGATAATTGTACTGACCGGGTCCATTCCTTGAATTGGCGAAGAGTCAAGTTGCCACGTCATTGCTTGAAATACTTTTATATGTGAATTGGTCCAAATTCATACGTAAGCTACATTTAAATGTGTCACATTTTGCTTCATATCATGGCTATATTATGCTACTTTTTAGGAGGAATTGGTCCTTTGCTTGAATTGGTGAAAGAGAACATATATACGTCCACATCATTGCTTGAATTGGTCCATATTGCTTTGAATTGATGTTTGCTACCTTGAGAATATGCAGCCAATATTTACTAAATCAAAGTATGTGCATGCTTGCCACGTCACTAATTGAGGTTGGTCCCCACTTGCTTGAATTAATTAAATTTGTTCCTTGCTTTGAGTTTGAGCACGTGACTTGAGATATAAATATGATTTGTTTCCCATGCTGCTTGCACCCATATGCTGAAGTGAAAATGTGAGCTAACTCATTTCGCATAAATTGAAGTGTGACGTTGCTTTGATTTATTTGGTGCTCAAAATGTTGCACTCATGCCGCTTGTCTTTTGAACCAAAGGACGCCACAACCGATTAATTTCAACGTTGCACTTCGGAATCTATAATCTGCAAAACCACAACAAATACCCGTATAATACCGCTTTATTAAAATAAAAATATATGAAACAAACGGTTTAAAATACAGAAAAATACGTTCATCAAATACCCCACACTTGAACTTTATTCGTCCTCGAATAAACGAGAAAATAAAAACTAATTAAATCTTTTTTTCATAGGAAACACGATTGCATTGAGCGTATGCAACAAGCCGTTAAACCTCTAGGTGTCCCTAGTAGGACGAGTGGTGTCTCGTGAGGGTTTTCAGCGGATACTACCCACAAAATCCAAATGCAGTATGTGATGATTCTAATGTACTACATGAATGCAAAATTCTACACAAATGGAGACTCGATTTACTTCAAAATAGTTGCAACAAAATAATGTATATCAGTTTTAGTCAACTTCTTCAAATTTTTGGTTCCTCACTAATCACAAATTTCAATGTAACTCAAGTTTTCATACATTAGATTCTAGTTTGGCCAGTTGTTTCGGTCGATAACATAGTGCAGCCATGAAATAAATTCTTCACTGTTGATCACAGTTTTTTTAAAAATGGTATTTTTCATTTCCATGTATAACAAGCCAAATCAACAAAGTCAAGAAGTGTTTGGGTTTCAAAGCTTAGTCTCTCTTTACTACTTTTTTTTTTCTTCTTCTCTTTTTTTTTTTACACCTATCATTTGGACCAAGGTATACCACCCATGCACTGCCTCGCGGGCTTACGTGAGAGTTGGGACATAGCTTGGCGGATTGTGCAAACCGACGCTGACTATGTCAAAAAAGGTCGGTAATCCTTAGGTGATTATTTATTTAATTATTTATACACCTAACTCAGAATGCTGAGGCCAGATATACCATCCATGCACTGCCTTGCGGGCTTACGTGAGAAGAGTATAGAGTGTGGCGAGTGCACACACTTTCACAAGTGTGCACACCTATCGACTGTAGGTGTTTGTTATTAGTTTTTTTTTGAGAAGAGCTAAAGAGTGTTATGCAAATCAACTTAGCACCACTTAACTTTAATGATTTGAGATGTCAACGCATGTACTTTAAATCTGCCCTTTTTTTTAAACAAAGACTACAGTTTAGAAAAGATTTCATAACCATCACCTATGAATCCCCTATATACTAACCTCACTATTATCGCTTGTAATTCAACTTTTCATTATATTTTACATTTGAAATTAGTGATTCACAAAAATCTTCATCAATTGACTTCAACTGCTTACTTACTTTGTCTTGACTAATTAAAAAATAAATCGAAGTCCTAAAAATATTGGGAAATGAAAAAAAATTGAAAGGAAATTTGAAAACAAATAATGAGATGATTTTTTTTTTAAAAAAATGATGCTACACTATGAAATATGAACAAACAGAATGAGATATGCGTCCCCCCCACACTGGAATGAGACAGTGTCCCAACTGTCAAATAGAATGCAAATGCAAAATAGAAGAAAAAAACTAAAAGAAATACAACCTGATATGTGCAAGATAGTGAGCGGCTCATGCCGAATAGCTAGGTTCGTGAAGATCCACGAACTCATCGTCCTCGTGCTGTTCAAACTCTAGAAATGGCTTCAAGCGTTGTCCATTGACCTTTGAAATAGAACCGTCCCTAGGATTTTCAATTTCAACTGCGCCATAAGGGTATACTGTTTTCGCAATATATGGACAGAGGTGTATGATAGCCCGTCCAATGCAGCTGAGTAGCGCTAGCGGATCAAACTCCAAAGTTTGCGGTTGCTATGCTGTTGCTACCTGTCAGATATCTAAGAGATGATAAGCTTAGAAAAAATTAAACTGCAACTGTGTATATATAAATGAAACGTGACTGAAATAAGCAAAATGGAATGTAACTTGATGAAATGATGCAATGAAGTATGCTTTGATTACCTTGGTTATGTGAAAAACTATGTATGAATGAAATAAGGAAACTCGAAAATGTGTACTGCAGTGATCACTGAAAAATGTGTGAGTAAAATAGAACTAACGTGTCATGTGGTGAAAATTAGTGCGAAGTGCATGAACGTGGGAGCAAAGTGAAAACACAGTGACGTGCAAACAAACAATCTGCGGGAGTTGTAAAAAAAATTGAACAAAAGCTTACGTGTGAATAAACTTACGTGCAAATATTTAAACAAAATAAAAATTTATTCGTGAACTAAATAATAGATGGTTACGTGATTACGTGAGTATGAGAATGGAAATATGAACAAAGAGCTGATTTAATGCAATTGAATTAATTTAAGCAACAAACTAATGCAAGCATGAAAACTAAGCTACTGCATGCAACTTGAAGCAGTAAAATGGTTATGTGAAAACAATGGTTACGTAAAAACAGGCTAATGCATGCAAACTAATAGGAAAATGCGTAAGTAAAATGCGACGAATGCAACATGATGAAATATGCAAGCAATGTGTAAGTTTGAAAATGAAGCAATGTGAGTCACAAACCAAAGCAACGCGAAAAATGCAGCAGTGAGAGAATTTGAATGATTAGAAACCGAAAGTGTGGCTATGTGAAACGTGATTTACGAGAAAAAAAAGTAATTTTTTTTTGTTACGTGGAAACCAAAATAGCAATGCAACTAAAAAATGTGTAGCAGCAGTAAGTTGACACACAAAAATGAAAGGCGAAGTTCACGTATATGTTACAGCTAGTAATGCTTAAAATGAGATTATATGTGATAGCATACACATGAACGTGAGAAACAAAATTTAAACTAACGTAAGCTGGGTATGTGAACATAAACCAACTAAATGAGATGCAACTCACATGCAAAATGTAACAGAAAAAGCAAATGCAGCGAACGAACAAAATGCGATTTTTTTTTTTAAGTAAAACGCTACTTTGGTGAAAGGAACTGAAAAACGAAAAAAAAAACGTTTTTTTCTTTTCGAAAACTAATACAAAAACAAATAAATTAACACGAATAGACTTAAAAACGAAAAATCGAAAATTTAAAAATACCAACTCCCCGGCAACGGCGCCAAAAACTTGTTGCGACTTTTCTATTGATTAGAAAAACACAAATTTTAATAAATTCTGCAAGCGCACAGGCGTGTAGTATGCAGGTCGAACACAGGGAATTGTATTTTAAAACAATTAAAATCCATAGTTAAATCTTAGGCGTGTTAAACGAATTCGACGGTGAATTTTGAACAGAAAATAAAAACAATAATATACTCCGAATCGATTTCGAAGCTAATCGAAATTGCAACCAAAATATAGAATTGTAAAAAAAATCAGAATAGAAATTGAAATTGCGAAAAAGAAGATAATGGAGCAAACAACTGAAATAATTATTAACTAACTGAAAAGAGTGCAGAAAATAACTAAGAACAAGAATAAATAAATTGCTAAATCTAATCAACAATCCTACGTATTCTGTTCGAAAATAAAAACAGTGCTGAATTTAAATCTAAACTTGAAGAAAAGTGATGAGGTAAGAGATGATCTGAAGGTGCTGTATAATGTTGTATATATAGGCCTCAGCCCCTAAAATCAGTCCATCTTTTTAGCAATAGGACCGGTTCTATTCTTAGTATTTGCCAAGATAATTGTACTGACCGGGTCCATTCCTTGAATTGGTGAAGAGTCAAGTTGCCACGTCATTGCTTGAAATACTTTTATATGTGAATTGGTCCAAATTCATACGTAAGCTACTTTTGAATGTGTCACATTTTGCTTCATATCATGGCTGTATTATGCTACTTTTTAGGAGGAATTGGTCCTTTTCTTGAATTGGTGAAAGAGAACATATATACGTCCACATCATTGCTTGAATTGGTCCATATTGCTTTGAATTGATGTTTGCTACCTTGAGAATATGCAGCCAATATTTACTAAATCAAAGTATGTGCATGCTTGCCACGTCATTGATTGAGGTTGGTCACCACTTGCTTGAATTAATTAAATTTGTTCCTTGCTTTGAGTTTGAGCACGTGACTTGAGATATAAATATGATTTGTTTCCCATGCTGCTTGCACCCATATGCTGAAGTGAAAATGTGAACTAACTCATTTCGCATAAATTGAAGTGTGACATTGCTTTGATTTATTTGGTGCTCAAAATGTTGCACTCATGCCGCTTGTCTTTTGAACCAAAGGACGCCACAACCGATTAATTTCAACGTTGCACTTCGGAATCTATAATCTGCAAAACCACAACAAATACCCGTATAATACCGCTTTATTAAAATAAAAATATATGAAACAAACGGTTTAAAATGCAGAAAAATACGTTCATCAAATACCCCCACACTTGAACTTTATTCGTCCTCGAATAAACGAGAAAATAAAAACTAATTAAATCTTTTTTTCATAGGAAACACGATTGCATTGAGCGTATGCAACAAGCCGTTAAACCTCTAGGTGTCCCTAGTAGGACGAGTGGTGTCTCGTGAGGGTTTTCAGCGGATACTACCCACAAAATCCAAATGCAGTATGTGATGATTCTAATGTACTACATGAATGCAAAATTCTACACAAATGGAGACTCGATTTACTTCAAAATAGTTGCAACAAAATAATGTATATCAGTTTTAGTCAACTACTTCAAATTTTTGGTTCCTCACTAATCACAAATTTCAATGCAACTCATGTTTTCATACATTAGATTCTAGTTTGGCCAGTTGTTTCGGTCGATAACATAGTGCAGCCATGAAATAAATTCTTCACTGTTGATCACAGTTTTTTTAAAAATGGTATTTTTCATTTCCATTTGTATAACAAGCCAAATCAACAAAGTCAAGAAGTGTTTGGGTTTCAAAGCTTAGTCTCTCTTTACTACTTTTTTTTTTCTTCTTCTCTTTTTTTTTACACCTATCATTTGGACCAAGGTATACCACCCATGCACTGCCTCGCGGGCTTACGTGAGAGTTGGGACATAGCTTGGCGGATTGTGCAAACCGACGCTGACTATGTCAAAAAAGGTCGGCAATCCTTAGGTGATTATTTATTTAATTATTTATACACCTAACTCAGAATGCTGAGGCCAGATATACCATCCATGCACTGCCTTGCGGGCTTACGTGAGAAGAGTATAGAGCGTGGCGAGTGCACACACTTTCACAAGTGTGCACACCTATCGACTGTAGGTGTTTGTTATTAGGTTTTTTTTGAGAAGAGCTAAAGAGTGTCATGCAAATCAACTTAGCACCACTTAACTTTAATGATTTGAGATGTCAACGCATGTACTTTAAATCTGCCCTTTTTTTTTAAACAAAGACTACAGTTTAGAAAAGATTTCATAACCATCACCTATGAATCCCCCTATATACTAACCTCACTATTATCGCTTGTAATTCAAATTTTCATTATATTTTACATTTGAAATTAGTGATTCACAAAAATCTTCATCAATTGACTTCAACTGCTTACTTACTTTGTCTTGACTAATTAAAAAATAAATCGAAGTCCTAAAAGTATTGGGAAATGAAAAAAAATTGAAAGGAAATTTGAAAAAAAATAATGAGATGATTTTTTCTAAAAAAAATGATGCTACACTATGAAATATGAACAAACAGAATGAGATATGCGTCCCCCCCACACTGGAATGAGACAGTGCCCCAACTGTCAAATAGAATGCAAATGCAAAATAGAAGAAAAAAACTAAAAGAAATACAACCTGATATGTGCAAGATAGTGAGCGGCTCATGCCGAATAGCTAGGTTCGTGAAGATCCACGAACTCATCGTCCTCGTGCTGTTCAAACTCTAGAAATGGCTTCAAGCGTTGTCCATTGACCTTTGAAATAGAACCGTCCCTAGGATTTTCAATTTCAACTGCGCCATAAGGGTATACTGTTTTCACAATATATGGACAGAGGTGTATAATAGCCCGTCTAATGCAGCTGAGTAGCGCTAGCGGATCAAACTCCAAAGTTTGCGGTTGCTATGCTGTTGCTACCTGTCAGATATCTAAGAGATGATAAGCTTAGAAAAAATTAAACTGCAACTGTGTATATATAAATGAAACGTGACTGAAATAAGCAAAATGGAATGTAACTTGATGAAATAATGCAATGAAGTATGCTTTTATAACCTTGGTTATGTGAAAAACTATGTATGAATGAAATAAGGAAACACGAAAATGTGTACTACAGTGATCACTGAAAAATGTGTGAGTAAAATAGAACTAACGTGTCATGTGGTGAAAATTAGTGCAAAGTGCATGAACGTGGGAGCAAAGTGAAAACACAGTGACGTGCAAACAAACAATCTGCGGGAGTTGTAAAAAAAATTGAACAAAAACTTACGTGTGAATAAACTTACGTGCAAATATTTGAGCAAAATAAAAATTTATTCGTGAACTAAATAAAAGATGGTTACGTGATTACGTGAGTATGAGAATGGAAATATGAACAAAGAGCTGATTTAATGCAATTGAATTAATGTAAGCAACAAACTAATGCAAGTATGAAAACTAAGCTACTGCATGCAACTTGAAGCAGTAAAATGGTTATGTGAAAACAATGGTTACGTAAAAACAGGCTACTGCATGCAAACTAACAGGAAAATGCGTAAGTAAAATGCGACGAATGCAACATGATGAAAAATGCAAGCAATGTGTAAGTTTGAAAATGAAGCAATGTGAGTCACAAACCAAAGCAACGCGAAAAATGCAGCAGTGAGAGAATTTGAACGATTAGAAACCGAAAGTGTGGCTATGTGAAACGTGATTTACGAGAAAAAAAAGTAATTTTTTTTTGTTACGTGGAAACCAAAATAGCAATGCAACTAAAAAACGTGTAGCAGCAGCAAGCTGACACACAAAAATGAAAGGAGAAGTTCACGTATATGTGACAGCTAGTAATGCTTAAAATGAGATTATATGTGATAGCATACACATGAACGTGAGAAACAAAATTTAAACTAACGTAAGCTGGGTATGTGAACATAAACCAACTAAATGAGATGCAACTCACATGCAAAATGTAACAGAAAAAGCAAATGCAGCGAACGAACAAAATGCGATTTTTTTTTCTTCTAAGTAAAACGCTACTTTGGTGAAAGGAACTGAAAAACGAAAAAAAAAACGTTTTTTTTTTTCGAAAACTAATACAAAAACAAATAAATTAACATGAATAAACTTAAAAACGAAAAATCGAAAATTTTAAAATAGCACCCGGCAACGGCGCCAAAAACTTGTTGCGACTTTTCTATTGATTAGAAAAGCACAAATTTTAATAAATTCTGCAAGCGCACAGGCGTGTAGTATGCAGGTCGAACACAGGGAATTGTATTTTAAAATAATTAAAATCCATAGTTAAATCTTAGGCATGTTAAACGAATTCGACGGTGAATTTTGAACAGAAAATAAAAACAATAATATACTCCGAATCGATTTCGAAGCTAATCGAAATTGCAACCAAAATATAGAATTGTAAAAAAAATCAGAATAGAAATTGAAATTGCGGAAAAGAAGATAACAGAGCAAACAACTGAAATAATTATTAACTAACTGAAAAGAGTGCAGAAAATAACTAAGAACAAGAATAAATAAATTGCTAAATCTAATCAACAATCCTACGTATTCTGTTCGAAAATAAAAACAGTGCTGAATTTAAATCTAAACTTGAAGAAAAGTGATGAGGTAAGAGATGATCTGAAGGTGCTGTATAATGTTGTATATATAGTTCTCACCCCCTAAAATCAGTCCATCTTTTTAGCAATAGGACCGGTTCTATTCTTAGTATTTGCCAAGATAATTGTACTGACCGGGTCCATTCCTTGAATTGGTGAAGAGTCAAGTTGCCACGTCATTGCTTGAAATACTTTTATATGTGAATTGGTCCAAATTCATACGTAAGCTACTTTTGAATGTGTCACATTTTGCTTCATATCATGGCTGTATTATGCTACTTTTTAGGAGGAATTGGTCCTTTGCTTGAATTGGTGAAAGAGAACATATATACGTCCACATCATTGCTTGAATTGGTCCATATTGCTTTGAATTGATGTTTGCTACCTTGAGAATATGCAGCCAATATTTACTAAATCAAAGTATGTGCATGCTTGCCACGTCATTGATTGAGGTTGGTCCCCACTTGCTTGAATTAATTAAATTTGTTCCTTGCTTTGAGTTTGAGCACGTGACTTGAGATATAAATATGATTTGTTTCCCATGCTGCTGGCACCCATATGCTGAAGTGAAAATGTGAACTAACTCATTTCGCATAAATTGAAGTGTGACATTTCTTTGATTTATTTGGTGCTCAAAATGTTGCACTCATGCCGCTTGTCTTTTGAACCAAAGGACGCCACAACCGATTAATTTCAACGTTGCACTTCGGAATCTATAATCTGCAAAACCACAACAAATACCCGTATAATACCGCTTTATTAAAATAAAAATATATGAAAAAAACGGTTTAAAATGCAGAAAAATACATTCATCAAATACCATAATGCTTATCCCCTCAAACGAGCCAACCAGTTATTAAGTATATATCCCGTTATAATAGATAATGTCAAGGTTGTAGAATATAGATCAGAAAATAGCTGTTATGTGTACAACAAAACAATAATAGGTATATAATAAATATCGCTAAGGTGTGTTTGTGTATGGATTTTTCCACATAAATATCTTCAATCTAGCCGAATCCGAACTCCATGACAAGGATCAGAAACTTTCGTCTGAGCAACATATATCTCTAGCTAGAATATATTATAAGTTAAAAATAACTGGCCCAAACGATAAACTGCGTCGCACCAAGTATCAACACCTCTCGCTAGCAACATATCGATAAGCGTACCTTAGATCTAGAGTTGGTATACTCTCATGAATAAGCTAAACTCGAGATTATGCAGCCTACTCCGGGTTTAGACATTTCCGATGTCGAGGCTACATTCGGCATCTCACACACGAGTCTTCATCATTCAAATAGAAGACGAATCCCCAAATGGATTCTATCATCTTGAACAGATCATGAGTTTCTATAGAATATCAAGCATTTCGATCAGATCTTGAATCTCCATATAGATTCCTGCATAGGTCCTTTAATGAATGCTAATGATGTCCTCCCTTCTAGAATAGTCCTCAAGATTGATGGTACCACACGATAGCATCATTCGAAATGTTAACATTGACCTCTCCCTTGGACATAACCTTATAATAGACAGTTCAACTCTATAACATTTCACTTCACAACAGCTTCTAGTATATGTAAGTACATTCCCCCGCTTACCAAAAGCTCAAAAAACAATTAATGAATTTTTTGTTAACTAAACCCTAGTTCTTTTAGAAATAAATATACAACTCATAAAGGTGGAGAAAATCTCCTATTCAGATGGATTTCCTTATCATTTGTCCTAGAAGAGCAAGAAGAGTTTATACATACAATATAGTATCTCCGAAGATAACCATATCATATAGTCCTCATGTTTCTTCTAGATATTTCCTATGTTATTTTGGTCAATTTCGATAGTCGATTAATCAATTATCAAGTACAAGATAGATGATCACAAATGGAAACCAAGTCTCATATACTTGTCATAAAGGAATAAACACAATAAGCACGGTTAAGTCTTATTAGTGACCTCTACCCTTTTTTATTTAATTAATAATTTTTATTAATTAAAACCTCTTTTATTAGTAAAACTCCTTTTATCTAATAAATTTTTGTTTATTAATCACTATCATTCATTTGTACAATTAAAATACTTCAAAAGGTATTAATATACTAATCTCAATTGATATTAGTATATTCACAAATCATCAGCAAGATTTTCTACTTTAAAATTTAACTTTTTCCATAAGATTCCATACTTATAATTTCCTTCAAAATATCAATTTTAAAAATCTAAGTACTTTCACAAATCCATTCAAAAGGTTTAAAACTAATGTTACTTAAACGTTGTCGCTACAAGCCCAAAACCTTTTTCACCTATGCTTATCTTTAAAACATTCTTTTAAAGTCTATTTGCATTCATAAGTATAATAAAAAAGAGTTAAAGACAAATATTATTAACACATTGCCAACACAAACCCAAAGCCATTTCATTTATGCTTATCTTTAAAACATTCTTTTAAAGATCTAAGTTAATATTTGGTTAAGTTTGATAGTTGACTAATAGACTATCCAGTTAAAAATGATTGCTTACAAAAATAATGGTTTATATACTTAACTCGTTTCCAACATTCTAACTCATACTATCCCTCATCCGAAAGTAAAGCCAAGTAAGTCGGAGCACTGGTAACATATTTAAAGCCTTGCCTAGAAACTTCATCCTTAAAACTCACAGATAGATGAGTCTAACTCGTCGGCTTTTATGTCAAGTATAGTATTAATGACTTTCATAAACAAGTAAGAGATCAACACGATTAACATGTTTACGATATTCTCGACTTAAATACTCCTTGACATAGAGGGAAGCCAGTAGGTTAGAGCACTATATCTTTTATCTCTACTCAAACATCAATCTTAACACTCATAAATAGATAAGCCTACTTTGTCGGCTTTTAATGTTAAGCACAATTAATTATTGTTCAAAGATGTAATTAAACAAAACATAATTAAGCCACTAAGTAATTCAAAACCCCTTTTTAAATCATTTTTTACAATTCAAAACCGTTTTAGAAACGATACATATAAGTATAGTAATTTATTCGCAAAACTAGATATTTGATAAAGCAATTTATATGGTATTTTATTACATGATAATTATACTTTGATTAAACAGTCAACATGTTTTCTAAAAACTACGTATACTTAAAAATACTTATAATAGGTTTTAAAATATTTACTCAATATATTACTTGAAAATAACAAGTTTATAATTCAGTTAAAAACTTGAAAAAACTATATTTCCCTTATATTTAAAACTAAACCCTCTTCTTTAATAATTCATAATTAATTATTTGAAATTCATAAAAATGTCAAACCACTTTTAAAATACTCTATAATAGTAACCAAACACATGTAAAAAGAATGAAACTAAATACTTTACATATCGAAAAGTGGTCAAACTTCCAACTTTATTACAAATAAACTTTGTTAATGGTAGCCACTAAACACCAATGACATGACAATTACAAACACAAATCTATCAAAATATGGAATGCACACCAAGTCATAGAAATAACATTGATTCAGATATGTTCTAATTAAGTACGATAGATTACCGTGACACTACAGACGGACATAACAATGTGCAACACATTAATGACAGATGATAAATTTGGAAAGAGAAAATAAAAATAAATAAATGAAACCTCACTGGTGGTATTATGAAATTATAGGGGAACAGTGGACTGCTAACCTTATTCCATGCAAAAAAAGAGAATCACCCGTCCAACGCCTCAATGGAGAGCCCAGTGAACACTTCAAGTTTTTGAAAAAAAGCTCTCGGCTCGAAACTAACCATCGGAACAAAAAACAAACTAAGGCGTCAATAAATTGATTGATCAAGCAAGCATATATCTATTAAAATAATAGTAAAGTAGAATAATATCGAGCTCTCTAGTTAGTTTAGAAATTTTCTCCACTCTCCTTTGTTCTCTCAAAGTTCAGATATTTTATTTTCAGATCCTATAATTTATCAGTTTATTATTATTGTACTAAATATCTCGCATGTTATTTACATTCAAATACTTACTTTTGAATCTACATTAATTTATAAATCTTATCTTAAATCTTTTTGAGTATTTTACATTAAAGATTATACATTGAAATTAACTACATAATCTAAAGTTCAAACTAATTGATAAACCTAGTCAATTAATATTTATTAATACATCAAATAAATTCTAAAAATTCATTGTTTCAATATACATGCCATATGTGTATTAAAAGATTAATAAAATTATTATTTTCATTGGGATACAAATATATAAATCACATAAATATTAATTACATATATGCAATCGATAATAATAATTTTTTTTACAGAAGTTATTTACCTAAACAAATGTTTATGCATTACACTATAAAATTCTATTAACTTCAAATACCTGCATTTTAAGTTATCTACAATTACATGAAAACCCTTCTAAATTCTCTACTAATATTTTACATTCATGTCTGTATATTTAACTAATTGTGTAATATTAAATGTTAACTATTTGAGTAAATTCAGTTAACTAATATTCATTAATTTTATCTAACAAATCCTAGAAATATGAAATTTTATTATGTATACAATATTCACATATACGTGAAAATAATAAATTGTTTCTTTATTAAGATATAAAATAATTTAAATCACATAATATAAAACGTATACATAAACAACAATAATTCTAAGTATAATTTCAAAAAAACAATAATTCTTTTAATTGCATAATATTAATATATTAAATATGACACCAATTAAAAGATTTAAAAATTAGATTAATATAATATAAAATAATAATTCTAAATTTATTTTTAACAATCTTTAAAAGATTAATTTTAATTTACAATTTTAGGATGTGATCACACCAATTACACTTGTAAAAATTAGATTATATAAACATTCTCACTTTCAGCATAATATTAAGCCTTACCCAAACAACGACTCAACTAAGTGCTACAAAGCATTATTTTGCAATTATCAAAGTTGTAGATGTGACCTTCCACCAACAACGTAAACCTATGGTTAACTGCCAAGATAAAATTGTTTAAATTTGAAAACTAAATAATATATGAAAATTCAAATCTAGATCCCCATAAGATGTTCTTTTTAATTTTCTCCAACTTCTTTACATTTAACTCCTCATATTTAATTAGTCATGTTGATTATTAATTTAAATTATTAATATAAATTCAATTATTTAATATTCATTAATTCATTTATAAATCCTTTAAAAAATGACAACATTCATATTAATAGAAATATCAAAGTTAATTTATACTCAAATATGTATTAAAGGAATTTTTAGACTTTAGGCCTATTTTGAAAACTAATCATGCAAATAGGTCATTTTTTTTTGAAATGGTACTTTATATACAACATGTCACTAGGACAACATTTCACATGTCAATAAAAGTTCGAATCACACTACGCAAGTTTCGAACTTGTGACCTCTCGCACCAAAGCCGAATCACTTAACCACTGGGACTTTGGTGCTTGTCCATATTTAAAATTATTGACAAATATATGTCACTTTTGGCAATGTCAATGCCACGTTGGTAAAAATATGCTTGCGATATTTCGAATGTCGCTGGTGTACTCACACACAGGCATACATAGACATATACATACATATATATAATGTGTATATATATATAATATAAATGTATGTATGTATATGCATATGTGTGCGCCTGTGCATATTAGGTTTATCGGGGCAATATTTCAAAATGCGCTAGTATTATTCTAGAAAAGAACACGGGTGCATTTTCAAAAGTCGCTTGTATTGGTTATTTATTTAATATAGATGGTTTCCAAATAGTGCATGTTTTTTGGATCCTGTAAAAAAATGGCTACATTTGAAATATCGCTAGTACATTTTCAACTTGGCGTTGACATGTCCAAACTGTCATATATTTGTAAATAGTTTTAGAAGTGACATATTTACTTGAACAAGTTTTGAAACTGACCAAAATTTAAAAAATTATCTATAATACATGTATATCACATAAATATATATCACATAACATAAATTATTTACATATACATTGTTAATAAAAAAATTGTATTAGGACATTAATTCACAAGAGATATAAGTTAGCGAAGATTGAACTATCAATCTTATATCTGAGTGTTACATGGCATTTTAATTTTAATTCATAAATCAAAATAAATTTATCACATATTGCATACTAAAACTCTATTTTTAGTAATAATTTAAATATAAATACACTATTTGTTAATATTACCATGTGCAATGTACGGGTTACACACTAGTTTTATAGATGACTAAAAAAGTACCTTGATATCTCCTAACCAACTCATAATAGAACTTTGGCTTTCTCTCTCTTAGTGCTTCTTATGATAAACATTCGCCACTTATTCTGCACAAAAGTTTCTAGATAAGCCCTACGACAACTCTTCATAACAACACAAGAGGGATCCATATCCCCTCTTTTAAAATCACTTTTGGATCCCATCTACAATAATCGTTGGATTAGAATCAAGTGGATGGATTAGATGATGACCCAACTACGACTTCATTCCTACAACAATGATGCAACTTAGGATTTTCCTAACTTTTCTTATCCCTTTTGTATACCTTCTATAATCTCATTCCTATAATGAGTGATGCGACTTAGGATTTTTCATATAGTGAGGTAAGACTATAAAATAAGCATGTCACTAGTAATTTAGTCGAATCTCAACATACTAATATTCAAATTCATTTCATACGTAACCCTCTAGATCTAACATTTCCAACATATTACAATCATTTTACAACCAAATTTGCATAATACAATTTATACAAATTTTTATATTCCAAATCCCTTTTTCCAAATTTTTAATAGTTATTTTTACTTTAATATTTAGCAAACTTCACAAACTACAAAACTATTAATGGTGACAAACATATAGAATTAACAATACTCATAGTAGTTGAAGTGCTGACATCCATACTCCACTTGTTATTCGATCAAAGCTCCTTTATTTTTATTAAATTTGAAATACAAATAAAGAAGGAACTAAAGAAATGTTTTTGCCTTTTTCCTTCTAACCTTCCTTTGGTCAAGTTTTTTCTTAAATAATTTTACTTATCCCATGAATTGTAAAGCTAGAATAAAGAGAAATCCTTATTTTAAAGATAATTTTTCTCTAAAAAATATGTTATTCTCCTTAGCAATCAATGATTTTCACCTTATGAATCATGTTGCTCCACTAGTAGAAGCTCGTCGTTGTTTGGCAATGTTGTAATCTCTCATTAGATTTTTATTTATACTAACAGCTTAACTACTACTGTCGTGCTTCCTTCTTTTTATCCTTATCTTTTTTGTTTTGGTTTCTTTGGTGGTAGGAAATGAAGTTATGCAAAAAATGATTTTCATGATCTTGTTTTTGTCTCATATTCTCTTAACAAATAAACCATACAACCTGATGCAGCAGGGCATATGGAAATTCAAAAGTTAAACCATATTAAGTCGTACACGAGTCTATGGTGTAACTTGATGAGTCGTCCACGACTCAAAGGGATGAGTCGTTTCCGACTTAAGGGGTTACAAGGGGGAGATAACATAAGTCGCATAAAGAAGGTATCGGATTTGAGTCGGTCTCGAGTCAATGATGGCATGAGTCGGTTACGAGCTAAGGAAAGATGGCAGCAACCTAAGGAGATGAGTCGTTTCCGAGATAACCAACTATCAGAAGGAGACTGTGCCGAGACAACGAGTCACGACTTAATTGAGTCGGCAGGAGTTAACTCGCTTGAAGAAGATATGCCGAAGGGAGGCTATGAGTCGGTGAAGTCTTGAGTCGTTTTCTCTCTAAGTCGTCATGTGTTAAATCGGTATGTAATGAGTAGTATGAGCAGATGTAGTTGTTGGCCTTGAGTCGTGTACCTTGTGTGTTTGTTAAGTCGTTTGTACTGCGCTGTGTGAAAGGAGTTGAGTCGCTGTTGTAATGAGTCGGCAACGACTTATGATGAGTCGGAGCCTATGAGTCGGCAACGACTTAAGGTGCTGGGTCAGAAAACTCTATAAATAGCGTGTGTGTTGTAATTTTTGGGTGGTTGATTTTGAAATAAAATTTCTTGTTGATTGCTTTGTGCTTTCTTCTCCAATTGGTAGTTGAGTGTAATCTCCTATCTCCACTTACGTCATTCGAGTGCGCTCGAATCCACGTTTGTTGAAGCCGATTCACGGAATCTAGTGCGCTAGATCAACGTGCGAAGAATCGTAGATCTTTGAACACGGTATAGTGCGCTATCAACGTGTTTGAGATAGCTAGAGTTCGGTATCTTTGGATCAACGAACTTGGGCATTTTTTGGTATCTTCAACTCACCGATTGCTACATTTCATCGATTGAAGTTTTGTTTGATTAATCCGCTGCGTCATTATTGGTATCGGAGCCATACTTAGCCAATCATAGCTAAGTTGATTCTTGGAGCCAAGTTTTTGAAGTTTTTGAAGTTTGAAGTTGTTCATCGTGTTCATATTGAAGTTGCATCAAGTTTGGGGTGTTTGATCCATTTCATTTTGGATCGAGGAGTTGGACTTTGTTTGGAATTTGAATTGGTGTTTGCGCGCCAATTTTTGGAGGGTTTTGGAGTAAGTGTGAAGCCAAGCCGTGAAGTGTCAAGGCCGAGACAAGTTGGAGCCGACCTTACTTGAATCGTTAACTCGTTGCCGAGTTAGTGTGAGCCGAGACAAGCATAGCCGTGTATTGTTGAGCCTAGATTGCTTTGTTGAGTGGAAAGTTGGAAGTCTTGTGTTGAATTTTGAAGTCTTGTGAAGTTTACAACCATGCCACCAAGGAGAGCTAACCGACATCAAAACGTTGAAGCTTTGTATCGTAGAGAAGAAGCTGAACTTATGGAACAACGTATTAACGACAAATTTGATGAAGGCATTGGAAAATTGGAGAGATTGATGAATGATTTGAATCAAAGGAGGAGATCACCAAACTCGAACCATGGAGGAAACCGAGTTTCGCCATTGGTTACGGAAGCGAGGAGGGTATCACCACATTCTTGTAGAGATAGAAGAGAAACATCAATTTCATCACGAAGAGATCATCATGACTATGCACATGAGAGAGAAGAAGTCAACGTGAATTTGACCATGAAGCATATAGAGATGAAGAGAGACATAGTCAAAGAAGCATGTATGAGAGAAGGGATGATAATGGTCGAGATCGATGTAGGCGTACTTTTGATTTTGTTGAAGAGGGTGATAGAGCTAGTATTCATTATCGAGATCGAGACCAAATTCGGAATTCTTATCGAGATGTTGAAGATGATCGACGATGGGAATCGGGTATGAAGATGGAAATTCCGGAGTTTAAAGGCGGGATGGATGCTGAAGAATTCTTAGATTGGTTGTCTAATGTGGAGGAAATCTTTGATTTCAAGGAGGTCCCGGAGAATAGAAGGGTGAAGTTGGTTGCTACTAGGTTGAGGGGGAGAGCTTTGGCGTGGTGGCAGCAAACTAAACTAACCAGGGAGAGAATGGGAAAGTCAAAGATAGAATCGTGGGATAAGATGAAGAAGTTGATGAGATCTACTTTCTTACCTTATAATTACCAATCACTTATGTACCAAAGGTTGCAGAATCTGAGGCAAGGGACAAAGTCTGTTAGTGATTATGCTGATGAATTTTACCAACTCATTGCCAGGAATGATATCATGGAGACAGAAGAACAGCTAACCGCTAGGTTCATCGGGGGATTGAGAATGCAGATCCAGGATATGGTTAATATGTTCGATCCTAGATCCGTTGCAGAAGCACATCAGAAAGCGTTAGCTTGGGAGAAACAAGGAAGACGTGGAGGTGGTTTGTTTACTAATGCCAATAATCAAGCAAGGGGTGTTGGTGGAAGTTCTAATGTTCCTAAACCTGTTTCAAAGCCAGTGGTGAAGGAGGCTGAGAAGGCGAAGGTTAGCAGTGGGTTCAAGTGTTATAATTGTCAGGAGTTGGGTCACAAAAGCAACGAATGTCCGAAGCCGAAGAAGAGAACCATGGTTGCAGAAGTTGAGGAGGATGATGGTGAGGAGGCAGAATGTTCAAATACACCTTATATTGAGGAGGAAGAAGAATTGTGTGGAGATGAAGGTTGTAATCTTATGATGAGGAGAAGTTGTTTGACACCAAAGCAAGAGGAGGATTGTAGTTGGTTGAGGAGTAACATATTTCAGTCGACATGCACTATTCTGGGAAAAGTCTGCAAGTTCGTTATCGATGCCGGAAGCTGTGATAATATTATTTCTACAGAAGCAGTAAGGAAGCTGAACTTGAAGACCGAGAAGCATCCTAAACCGTACAAGCTAGCATGGTTAAGGAAGGGTGGTGAAGTGAAAGTGTGTCGAAGGGCTTGTGTTAATTTTTCTATTGGGAAGAAGTACAAAGATGAAATTTGGTGTGACATTGTAGACATGGATGTTTGTCATTTGTTGTTGGGCAGACCATGGCAGTTTGATAGAGCAGTTCAACATGACGGTCGTGCCAATAGTTACAGTTTCATGTTCGAGGGTACTAAAATCACTTTGGTTCCCAAGAAACAGCAACAGAAGGAGAGCAAGCTAGAAGAGATTGAAGAGTTGAAAACTTTATTATCTTTGAAGGAGTTTGTTAAGGAAGTTGAAGATGAATCCGAGATGTTTTTGTTGATTGGGAGAGAGAGTAGTGAAGAGGTTGAAATTCCTGAAGAAGCAAAGCCAATTTTGAAAGAATTTGAAGATGTCTTTCCAGAGGAGTTGCCTATGGAGTTACCGCCACTTAGAGACATTCAACATCAAATTGATCTTGTTCCGGGAGCAGTTTTACCACATAGACCGCATTACCGAATGAGTCCGAAGGAACATGAGGAGTTACGAAGGCAAGTGGAAGAGTTGTTAGAACAGGGACGTGTTCAGGAAAGCTTGAGTCCTTGTGCCGTGCCAGCATTGTTAGTACCAAAGAAGGACGGAACATGGAGGATGTGCACAGATAGTAGAGCTTTGAATAAGATCACTGTCCGATATAGATTTCCTATGCCGAGGTTGGAAGATTTGCTGGATCAGTTGAGTGGGGCAACTATATTTTCGAAGATTGACTTGAAGAGTGGTTATCATCAAATTCGAATCAGACCTGGAGACGAATGGAAGACGGCTTTTAAGACAAGAGAGGGATTATACGAATGGTTGGTTATGCCATTTGGTTTGTCAAATGCACCTAGTACATTCATGCGAGTGATGAATCAAATCTTTAGACCATTCATTGGGAAGTTCGTCGTGGTTTATTTCGATGATATTCTGATTTATAGCAGGAGTACGGAGGAGCATGTTCTACATTTAAGGGAAGTGTTGCTTATTCTTCGTGAAGAACAATTTTATGCTGCTACGAAGAAATGTGTGTTTATGACGCATACTGTTTTATTTCTTGGGTATGTTGTTTCAGGGGAAGGTATTCAAGTTGACCAGAGTAAAGTTGAAGCAGTCAGGAATTGGCCACAACCAAAGACGATTACAGAAGTAAGAAGTTTTCATGGGCTAGCGTCATTCTACCGAAGATTCATTCCACACTTCAGTAGCGTGATGGCTCCAGTTACTGATTGCATGAAAGGGAAACAGTTTGCATGGTCAGAGGAAGCGGGAGTTGCTTTTGAAAAGATCAAGGAACTGTTGACAACAGCACCAATTCTTGTTTTACCTAATTTTCAGTTGTTGTTTGAGCTACACACTGATGCATCAAAGGTTGGAATTGGAGGAGTGTTGAGTCAAGATGGAAGACCTATTGCATATTACAGTGAGAAGTTGTCAGGGGCAAAGATGAGATACAGTACATATGATGTTGAATTTTATGCTGTTGTACAAGCTGTTAAGCATTGGAGACATTATCTATTTCAGAAGGAATTTGTTCTTTACACTGATCATGAAGCTTTGAAGCATTTACAGGGGCAGGATAAGATTTCAGCAAGACATGCATCATGGATTGCTTATTTACAGCAGTTTACTTTTGTCGTTAAACACAAATCAGGGGTGACAAATCGGGTAGCTGATGCTTTGAGTAGGAGGAGTCATTTATTAACGACAATGAAGGTTGAAGTGACGGGGTTTGAAATGTTGCCAGAGATGATTAATGAAGATCCTTACTTTGTGAAATATGTTGAGAAAGTGAAGGATGGGAGTACCGATGAATTTATGTTAGTTGATGGTTTTCTGTTTAAAGGAAATCGTTTATGTATTCCGGATTGTAGTTTGAGGATGAAGATTGTGAAGGAGTTGCACAAGGAAGGACATGTGGGCCGTGATCGTACTTTGCAGTTGATTTCACAGTCTTATTTTTGTCCGTCGATGAGAAAAGAGGTTGAAAGGTTCGTGGAGCGATGTCATATTTGCCAAGTTTCAAAAGGAGCAGCAACGAATGCAGGATTGTATATGCCATTACCAGTACCATCTAAGCCATGGGTTGATATCAGCATGGATTTCGTTTTGGGTTTGCCGAGAACTCAAAGGGGAAATGATTCGATATTTGTTGTGGTGGACAGGTTTTCAAAGATGGCACATTTTGTTGCTTGCAAGAAGACAGCAGATGCAGTTCGAGTGGCACAGTTATTTTTCAAGGAAATTTATCGACTTCATGGTTTACCAGAATCTATTGTTTCTGATCGAGATACTCGTTTTCTGAGTCACTTTTGGTTGAGTTTGTGGAAGATGGTGGGAACGAAACTGAAATTTAGTAGTGCTTATCATCCGCAAACTGATGGGCAGACAGAAGTTGTTAACAGGTCATTGGGAAATTTGTTGCGTTGTCTTGTACAAGATAATTTGAGAAGTTGGGACATGAAGCTATGCCAGGCAGAATTTGCTCATAATCATGCAGTAAATCGAAGCACAGGATTCAGTCCGTTTCAGATTGTTTATTCAAATTTACCCAGGGGGCCGTTGGATTTGGCAGTAGTACCACAATCAAAGGGAACAGTTAAACGAGCTGTTGATTTTGTTGATGAGCTGACTGAATGTCATAAAATCGTTCAGGAACGATTGGAGAAATCGAATGAGAAGTATAAGAAGTCGGCAGATTTGAAACGTCGAAATGTTGAATTTAAAGAAGGTGATTTGGTTTATGCCGTGTTAACCAAAGATCGTTTTCCAGTGGGTGCTTACAATAAGTTGAAAGCGAGAAAAGTTGGTCCTGTCGAAATTGTGAAGCGAATTAATGACAATGCTTATAAGTTGAAACTGCCGGAGGATATTTACACTTCTGACGTATTCAATGTTAAGCATCTGGTGCCATATTATGGGGATGAACATTTTGATGAGAAAGAATTTGCAAATTCGAGGTCGAATTTTTCTCAACCAGGGGAGGATGATGCAGCAAGGCATATGGAAATTCAAAAGTTAAACCATATTAAGTCGTACACGAGTCTATGGTGTAACTTGATGAGTCGTCCACGACTCAAAGGGATGAGTCATTTCCGACTTAAGGGGTTACAAGGGGGAGATAACATAAGTCGCATAAAGAAGGTATCGGATTTGAGTCGGTCTCGAGTCAATGATGGCATGAGTCGGTTACGAGCTAAGGAAAGATGGCAGCAACCTAAGGAGATGAGTCGTTTCCGAGATAACCAACTATCAGAAGGAGACTGTGCCGAGACAACGAGTCACGACTTAATTGAGTCGGCAGGAGTTAACTCGCTTGAAGAAGATATGCCGAAGGGAGGCTATGAGTCGGTGAAGTCTTGAGTCGTTTTCTCTCTAAGTCGTCATGTGTTAAATCGGTATGTAATGAGTAGTATGAGCAGATGTAGTTGTTGGCCTTGAGTCGTGTACCTTGTGTGTTTGTTAAGTCGTTTGTACTGCGCTGTGTGAAAGGAGTTGAGTCGCTGTTGTAATGAGTCGGCAACGACTTATGATGAGTCGGAGCCTATGAGTCGGCAACGACTTAAGGTGCTGGGTCAGAAAACTCTATAAATAGCGTGTGTGTTGTAATTTTTGGGTGGTTGATTTTGAAATAAAATTTCTTGTTGATTGCTTTGTGCTTTCTTCTCCAATTGGTAGTTGAGTGTAATCTCCTATCTCCACTTACGTCATTCGAGTGCGCTCGAATCCACGTTTGTTGAAGCCGATTCACGGAATCTAGTGCGCTAGATCAACGTGCGAAGAATCGTAGATCTTTGAACACGGTATAGTGCGCTATCAACGTGTTTGAGATAGCTAGAGTTCGGTATCTTTGGATCAACGAACTTGGGCATTTTTTGGTATCTTCAACTCACCGATTGCTACATTTCATCGATTGAAGTTTTGTTTGATTAATCCGCTGCGTCACAACCAATAAAGGTCGACCGGTTCGCTTATTTATATATTTTATGATGGGTAAAAAAACATTATTCCCAACATAGAAGCTTTTTTCTTTCTATTTTTGATATACAGTAACTTGAGATAATCCTGATAGAACAATGAAAACTAGTTATATCCCTTCAACAGTAAGACATACCAACAAAATATATGTAGTAAAGTAGCATATACAAAAAAGGCAAGGAAAAAAGGCGTTACTATTTATACCTACCTAAACACTCACTAATGACACTTAAACTTTTAATAAAATTAAATCATGAAATTACTTCAAACACCCACCTTAAAATTAAAAGCGGATTTCGAAACAAACGCATTATAATAAAATAAAATGTAAACCTCAAACATAATTAATTTCCATCCTTTCAAGCAGTCAGTAGAAAAAAAGATAAATAACATAAGTATAGATATTTTATCAATTCATAATAAGAGTTGATAAGCTAAGGTATATGATTATATTTAAAATAAGCATGTAAATTAATATTTTTGTGACTTCGTTAATGTTATAGGGAATGATGATGAAACTTAATACATTTGACTAGATCATACTGCTCTATTACAATTAATTTCATTATTCTTTTTTCTTTTCTTATTGAAATAGCAACAGAAGTAATAATGAACAAATAGTTTTAATTGAAGTGGTAATATAAATGTTTAATATGATTAACAATAGCATCAAATTTGGGTTGCAAATTATTTTTTACTATGTTAGTCTTAGTTCGGTTACATAATTTATAAAAAAATTGAAAATAAACACGAGATTAAAGTCAATAACACCATTAGTACAATGAAATTAGTTGGATTCATATTTACTAATGAAGCAGTAAATGAAAAAAGGACAAGACATGAAAATTTTGGATAAAGAAACTTTTATTCATCATTTGAAAAGGACAAGTTGAAATACTGTTAAGGAAAAAAAGTGGGTGTAGGTGGGTGGGTGAATGAAGTATTTAAATGGATATGAGGATAAATAGGTGAGAGAAGTGTTTAAGTGGGTATAAATAGTATTACCCAGGACTAAAGTATGATCCAGATGCATATATAAATAATGAGTTTGTATGTTAAATAACTCTACATGTTGACATTATATGAATACTGATTATCCACAAAGACATGCACAATAAATTTGACGTAAGCATAAAAAATTTGGTGACAATTTTGAATTTTTAGTATCAAAAGAATAAGAAATAGTACACTGACCTTTGCCTAAAACTTGTCACATTAAGTGGAAAACGTCCTCTATTAGCCGTTATATACGAGATCTATTTAACATTACATTATAATCAACAATAAATTTTCTTTTGATAGACGGTTCTACGTGGGATGTATTTTATACGAGTCCATGGTTCTGTACTAGAAATTTTTACTATCAAAATCAAAATTTGTTATTGATTATAATGTAATTTTAAATAGATCCCATGCAGAACGGCCAACGGAGGATGTTTTCTGCTTCATGAAAATTGCTTCCAAATAAGTGAGATAAGTGGACTATTGCTTATTTTTTAGATGTTGAAAATTCAAAATTATCACTAAAATTTCCGTGCTTATATCAAATTTGTTGTGGAGGTTTCTTACGGATCACAATTCGAGCTGTAATCCAGTTAACATGCTAAAAATGGGAAAAAGAATCTGGAAAGACGAACGGTCTATTTCGATAACATCAATACGTAGAGGTATTTAACATAAAAACTCAATGTTCATATATGCATTTGCGTTATACTTTTTTCATGCCTTTTGGTCATGTTTATGCTAATTTATATATGTAAATCTTGTTGGTAGGTCTTCTAGCTGAAGCAATGCAACCATGCTTTCAAAGTGGTATGTAATCCATTTTTTATTGTAAAATATCAATATCAAGTTAGCAGATCTCGTTATCCTCGATAAATTATAGCCTAATGTTCGTTGGAAAGCTAATGAACACAATTAGTCGTTATTTTTAAGCATTTGTCCTCCACAGAGAATTACAATATCGATAATTTTATATATACAATATAAGCATGTACACACACACATACATACATGTATGTATATGTATATGTATATGTATGTGTGTACGCATGTATGTGTATGTATGCACACACACAAGATGTTTATTCTTTACTAGGTACAGGATATGTTTGGCAGGAAGACCTATCAATAAAATTTACATACATAAATTATCATAAACATGACTGAAAGGCACTGACAAAAGTATAATCTAATTATAAATATGAATATCGATTTTTATATTTAAATACCGCTACGTTTTGATTTTACCGAAGTTCCCAAATAGACTATTCGCCTTTCCAATTTCCTTATCCATCTATTAGCATGCTAATTATATTATGGCTTGAATCGTGATGCGTAAAGACCTCTACAACAAATTCGATATAAGCATAGAAATTTCAGTGATAATTTTGAGTTTTTTTTGAATTTTCAACATCCAGAAAAGCGGCACCAGTGCACTTACCTTATTTGTTTAAAAGTAAGTTTCATGAGTCGAAAACATCCTTTGTTGGCAGTTCAACATGAGATTTATTTAAAATTACATTATAATCAATAGTAAATTTTGCTTTTAATAGTCAAAAAATTTCTTTTGATCTTTATTAGCTTCAAAGTATGTTTGTCTAAGAGGATATGAGGGAAAATGAGATCAGCAAAACCATTGCTTGTAAGACTTCACTTTCTACTATAAAAGCAACCAAAATGAAAAAAGAATGATAAAAAGGAAGAAACATAAATGTGGTGGTTAAGCACTTTCTACAATACCGTTACCAGGGTTAAAAATCCAAAAACTATTCCTCGGACAATTCCCATCATATTTCAAATTAGAATACACCCCATACATTCTATCGAGTACACCTCATTAGAATATGACCTCTAAGACTCGAATTGATCGTTGTTTTCACTATTAGAGGTGTTCGGTGTCGAAAGTTGAACTTTCGATAGAGAACACCGGGATCTGCAGTTTAAATCACAATAAAAAACAACCAGCATAAATAGTAGAATGCCAAACCACGTAGATTGAGACATATCGTGCCTTCTGGCAATTGGCGATATATAACGATACTGAAATATATGGATTAAAGTAAATGAGGATGATAACTAGTAAATCTGCTATTGCTATATTAAAGAGATGGAAATGTAAAACTATTTGAAATACATATGTGAGTAAAATTGCTATATTAAAGAGATGGAAATGTAAAACTATTTGAAATACATATGTGAGTAAAATTGCTTCAGTCCATTTTCTTACTTGCTGAAAACCAAGTCTATGTCCACAGTAAGTTTAAAAAGGGCCTACTCCTGCAATTAATTTTTTTTATACATAGAATTTGTCATATTTCACCTCCAGTGCATTCTAATAGGAGTATAGAAAAAAATCAATACAAACTAAGCAGAGGACAATTTAATTAGTAAACAATGCAACATAACATTAAAATATTATATTTGGCAAAATAATGCTTGAGTTTCTTAATTTTGAATGCATGAACATGCTATCATGATAGAACTAGAACTAAAAACATCAAAAATACTCAATATGAAATTTATTCATGAACCAGAATGTTTGAATAATAATGACATAATCTTCAACAATACCTAAAAGGAAAAGGAATCATTCTAGAATAATCCATTTTATATTAAGATGATGATGATGTTATCGCTACCTGTGGTAAACTAAAATTTCCTTTAAAAATATTTAATGTTTTAGTTATTATATAAAATGTTTCTTAAGGAGAATTATCTTGCCAATTCTACATATATTGAAGCAAAACAAACATTGTTAAATATTAAACTAAAACATTATAAGTGGGAATATCATCATCATCATATATAAGCATGGTTTTATCATTAAACATAAGTATACTTACTTTACTAATAAAATTATTTTCAGATCTATCTATATGCTTAAGCTAATTCAACTTTCCATAATAATTGAACCCGTTAAAAATGTAAAAGCAACTCCAAAACGTATACAATCCTATAGAGACATAATCAATTTCTCATTTCACATACTCCAAAAAAAAGGATAAAAATAAGTATGTAATGATGAATATATAAGATAATTGTTAAAGATGCTTTTCACCGACCTCAGAATTATGGTGAAAGATCTCAAAGTGTGGCGTGCAATTCAAGATTTGTTATGTGCGACTAGTAATGTAAATATAAAAGACAAAAACAATAAAGAGACACACGAATTTTACCTGAACCTACATCCAATTAATAGGTATGAATACAAAGTAATACTTTCTATGCTTTCCAAGTGTAGTCCCCTTCTGATTTGCAAGATAAGGTATATTTATATTTGAAAATTATTGATGTGGCCATGCTGATGCGACGTTGATGAGTGGTGGCGATGAGCTATTGGAACTATTATTGATTGTGGGTTGTTCATCTTGTAACCGATGTTTTTGTGGTCGCGGTTAAATGAAACGTTATGGTTGATTTATGAGCTTTTAAATGGAAGTTAAGTGACAAATATTTATTAAGTGTTTATAGGGAATTTATGAGTATTGCATTGACGTTTATATGTGGACAACCAATATCTATTATAGAGGAAATGTTATTTATTATGGTGGAAACAGTATTCATACAAAAAAATGACATTTATTATACATAAAATGGTAGATGAAAAATGACGCTTAAACGAATATTTTAGGCTAATTTTTGTTTAGTAATAGAAAATTAATGGTGATTTTTAATGTTTTCGTAAAAAGGAATCAAGGAAGAATAAATTGCTACCAAGGGTGAATGGTTACAAGAAATAATTAAGGAGCTAATAATCGTGTAAAGGATGGGTTAATCATCTTTCAGGGGATGCAACAACCATAGGGATGGTCTTAGTACTTATAACATTTGACCTATATAAGGGGGAATCATACATGAGCTTTTATTTTGAAGCATGTGTTGTGAGGGGTTGTGGGAGAAGATGTTTATGGGCTTTCACGGGGTAGATCTTTGGGCCAAATACTTGGGCTATTGGACAATGTTGTAGTCTATTGAGAATACCTTATGAAAATGATTTAGAAGTTTAGTCATGTAAAGGATGGGTTAATCGTATTTCATGGGGATGGAACAGTAAGGGTATAGTCTTGGTGCTTATCCTATTTAACTAATATAGGGGAGAACTATACATGAGCTTTTATCAAGAAGCATGTCGTGCGAGGGAATGTAAAGTAGATGTTCATGGGCTTTCACAGGGTAGATCTCTGGGCCAAATACTTAGGCTATTGGACATTGTTCCAGTCTGTGGAGAATATCATGTGAAAAAGAGTCCTCGAGGGAGCTTAACGATCATCAACAACTATTTTGCGACCTATTAATGCACTTTCAATATGTATCTAGCTATTCATGTTATATTATTGATTTGGATTGACTACGCCTTAAATTTGCGATTTCTATTAGTGCACTGTAATACGTTGTATAGTATCTACCACTTATAGTTATAGTACAATCATGTACTACCACCTAAGTACTCAATTCCATAAAAAAATTGTGGTTAGAAGATTCCAAAATACAACATATGAAAGTATATATTGTGTTGACATGAAAGACCACTTGTAACTTCCATAAAATTAAAACAACCAGAAGAAGTAGTATCAGATTCTTTTAAATAATACCTATTTTATCAAAACCTATATAGTTGTTATGAATCATAAAAATATTCTTAGTCAAACATGCTAAATTTGAAATGATTTGCATATATATGTTGTAATAAATATAGCTTTCTTTAATTGTATGTTTAATGTTGGTTGTTTTATGATAAAGAGAATTTTTCTAACATATTGAAACTCAAAATTATTTCCTAGATATGACACACTTTAGGATTTTGATGCACTATGAAACAATATGTGTACTAATAACTTGTATCGAGTAAATTTTTAGGTTTTTAAGTGGTAGGTGCTATCAATGAGAGTTCAAGGTGTAAGTGGATTGGACCGGACTAGATGGATGTGTGTTCATGTCCTGTCCTATATGAGATTCAGATGGACACTGATCATACAAGGTATATGTTGGAACATTGTTCATACGAGCCAATAATGGATGAACAATGCTCGGACAATAGAAAAAATCAACCATTTTCAGATGCACATATTTTTGTACATATATTCGTGTCTTATTGTGTTCTAAATGATAAATGTACGACAACGGTCCAGACGGCTTACGACCTTGGACCAAGTCGGACATCGGACAATTGTACAAAATTTACACCCTTAATAAGAGTATAAAATTAATGATAAGTCGTCGACAAGACTTTCTACAAACAGATTATAGGTTGTTATTTTTAATGCATAAAAGTAGTTTGTGCGATCATTGTTATCTATTTGAGTGCTATAAAAATACTCATATAATAAACTTTCATATTATGGGTTTGGCATATGTATCCATTGACTTGATTATAAACTGATATCAACTGGTGACTATGGTAAAATTGATTTCTTATTTTTATATTGTAAGATAAATATTATATTTATCTTTTAAGATTAATATTTGATTTATTTAAATAATATGCATATCAGCAATTTTCTTGACATGCAATAAGGGAACATTTAAATTCATTAGTGTTATTAATTATTTGAAATACCTTGTTCGGCTTCTACAGTTTAAGACACTAAATTTTAGATCCATCCTTATTCATATTACTAGAGGCATTTGTTAATTTCCTTTAACATCTTCGATTCTAATAGTGTATTTCGGGAGGTATGATACTATATTGGTTGTATATGCAAAGGTAAGTGCATACGTGATGTCATTGTTTTTTAATTGGTTTCTTTCAATAATAATTAATATAAGAGGAATTTTTTAAATTGTATGTAGTAATAAAGATTTTTGGAGAAATACACAATATATGATAATATACACATTCAAATTCATAAATCTAATTAAAGAAGTGATTTGCATGATAGGCTCCCATTTCTAATTAAAGTAGACAAAAAGCCCGTACTAAAACGAATTTGTAAACAAGTCCTCATTCCACCATCTTCTTCTTTGTTGCATGTTCTTCTTAGACCTATTTTAGCACATCATCCTAGAATTTAATTTGAATCTTTAAATGCAATAATTTTTTTAGAAGCATAGGATTAATAAATAGTTTCACTATTAAATTACAAATTTTACTATCTTTCTAATGATGAACATTAAGCATTATGCATGCATAAAAGATCGCATTTCTAGAATTCTTTTTTTAAAAATTCAATAATTTTTAAATAATTATTGTATTGAAGATCCAATGACACCTTCCAAAGTAATAAAACAAATCGAAACTAATTCAAAAGGTCAAAAAATTAATTGCTTAGCATTTATGCTATTAATTCCCACATCTTAAATGTCATTTTAAAACATAAAATTTGATAAAATTTACCTAAAACGATATTTAGCTACTTAAAACAACATTCTTTAATTAAAAATATAAGAACAAATCATCTGCATAACTCATATGCAGTTGATTACTACATCTTACGAAAACGGTTTTAAGGCTTTAAAATCATTAAAATTTACTAAACAATATTATTCCACTTTTTTATGACATTTATTCAAGCGAAGTACTCATAATGACGTCTTAGGGGCTCAAACCCATGACCTTCAAAATCTCTTTTAATGTGTCATACCTTTAAAAACTTATCTGGAGGCTCTTAACAATATTAACGCGCTTAAAACAACATTATTACACTAAAAATGACAAACCCCAGATAAATCAAAAACGATATGAACAGATCTAAAAATGATAATGAAAGTATGAACACAAAAGATTTTAGAGTGATTATCTCAACTCATTGCCTCCGTTCGGTATTAATTTTATTTTCGATGATTTTGCACAAGTACAATCGAGTTACAAAGCTTTCAGATCAAGAAACCTATTAAAATTCGAGTTCAACAGCACTTCGTGGAAAAATAGAGATAGAAATTCCAAAAATCCCTTTTTCTTTGCTAAATGGTGGATATTTTTATGTGAATTAACCAATCAAAATCACTGGCTTATGGAAGACCGAGTAAAAGGCAGATGCACTCCTTCAGGAATGAAGAACGGGAAAAACTTGTAACTCAAATAATGTCGATATCGATATAATCATGTTGATGCCGATGTTATTTTGCATATCGTGTCTTTGATATTTTCTCTGTTCAAGTCTTCAAGTTTCATTAACAAAATTTCTCTTCCAAATCATGTAGGTACTAACATTATTTGTCCTACATGAATCTTTTCTTTTTCTTTAAAGTACATGCTTTCTTATTCTATAGTGAAAAATAAATACCACTTCACAAGAAAACTCGGTACTGACGTGATTGATCATGTTGTTACCGACATGATTTGACTTATGCAAATCTTACCAAATTTCTCGTACTTCTTGTTTTCATAATTCCTGACATTTCTTGAGCTTCTCGATCCATTCGTTTATTATCTTAAAGTCTAGATTCATAAAGAAGGTTGGTTCAAATGTTGTCGAACACTTACTCCCTAAAGTATGCTTTCGTGAAAACATATCATGCTTTTGATCAAGACAAACGATCAGAAGCTATTTGCAAAGAAATATTTCATCGATCAACTACCATCTTGAAGTGTCGCATCTATACCAAGAACGTCGGTTCATTTCATCGCATCATTGCCAAATAGCTTCTATCAGAAAAGAAAATCTTCTGGAAGCTACACCCTCTCTTGGTATGGTAGTGTTATCCAGCCTTTTAACCAGGTAATATTTGGGTAGACATGATGAATTAAACTTGGAAACTATCAAGGTAGAAAGACTAGAGACATGGCCTAGGAGTCCAGAAATCAAATGCAAATAGAATTATGGAGGCAAAGACCAAGCCAGCATAAGAAGTAAAGCACAAGGTACCACCAAAGTGGTGAATCGATACCAATCCAATGTCCTGGATCGGTACCAATCCACAAATCATCCTCCAAAATTGCGCCAGATCCTCTTACTCACTCTACTTGATGCTAGAAGTCTGTTACAAGTGTTATTTTGTTGATCCCATGCAATTCTCTATCGATCTCCATGGGCACTCAAAATCAGCAACTCTATTCTTCTACTGATGCATCATTTGGACTTAGAAGCTAGCTAATTCTGTTGCAAACAAGTTTTAAATCACGAAGCTGACCATAATCAAAATAAGATAAGGAGTTGAAAATCATCCATATAGAGAATTTAAGGATCAGTACCAATCTAAGTCCATGGATCGGTATCGATTCGTGATAATTACTGTAGTGTCCACCTATTTTCTTAGGGAAATACTGTATGGTGTGGAAAATGAGGTGGAAATCACGGGCCGAGATTTAAGGCTTCGTATGTTTTTAAATAGAGGGACAGAGCTCATTACTGGGGAAAATTTTTATGGCTCTCTCTACTCTAGTTTCTTGTAATCACCAAGGATTTATATCAATCCACAAGAACAATTGTCTGTAATCCAATGATAGTAGTAATAAAATCACTAAATGGATGTAGGTCAAGATTACCTGAACCACTATAAATGTTGTATGTTCTTTTCTTTCTTATTTTCATTTATTTCTTCACTTTTTATTCTCTATGCAATCATTTGGGTATTTGTGCCATTTTTGGTTCAAACATTTTGGTGTTCATCGAGAATTGAACTTAGGTTACTTGGATCCACTATCTACTATTGGATTTCTTAGATCCAAGAGATAGATCAAATCTTCCAACCTTACTACTTTAATATTCATATTATCAACAATCTAAGTGGAGTTATAGGCCATGGCCCTATCAAGGAAAAAACATGCGACAACTTCTAAAGCTACTAATGATGTTGAGAATCAAAACACTTACTGTGTGGATGAATTTACCTAACTGAAACAAGCTGAGATCCAGAATACAGAACTTACCTAACCAAAACTTACTGAAGTTGTGACCAGAATGGAGATGGATCATGTGATGTAGCATATGGAGGATAGATTCTAAGAGACTTGAAATGAGATAAACCAAAAGATGCAACCAAGCTGGAGCCGTCTAAATGAACTAACTTAGAACAGCCATAGTAGTAGTAGGGTGGACTTAAACTATTTAAGTTTAGAATCTAAAAGTTGCTCATCATCCAAGCAAAGAAGGAAAGATAAAATGTAGAAGAAGATGCCAAACACAACTGGAACTTCAAATCAAGGGATGAGATAAAATCATGGTTCAAGTTTGTGAATCGGTACCAATCCAACTTATGTTAGAGATGGACTTCCTCCTTTGGACAGTGGCATGGATGTGACTTCTGGGCATGTTGATGATCATAATTTGGAATATCAAGCTACTTCTAATGATACAATGCATGGGAATCAAATAGGAGGGACAGCTAGATGAATGGATCTCTCGAAATCTAGAGATATTAGGTATCAAGAGCCTAACTAAGAGCATTCGTCGGGGTGAACACTCAGGGTGAACTTCAATTACCAACATTTAGTCGAATTTTTAAACTCGGAGTACTTGGAAGATATGGGCAGAAGATTTATAAGTAAAAACTAGTTCAGAAACAATGATGAATGGGGTACTTCTCCTAGTCAGAATCCGTTTACTGAGAACATTATGCATGTGAAGTATCCAAAGAGGTTTGTTATGCCAACAATGCCACTGTATGGTGGAAAGACAGATCCAAGGCAGCACTTGATGAAGTAAGAATGGCATATTGACTTTGCTGGAGCATTTGATGCCGTGAGATGTCATTCTTTCTAATTTTTCTAGAGGGAGTAGGGACGATGTGGTTCACTTAGCTCCTACCAAGATCCATATCATCATTCGTCGAGTTATCGTGAAAACTTATTTAGCAATTTTGTCTACACACTTCATGTTCGAAGGATGTGATGTCATTATCAAACCTCTTATAGGGAGTGGAAGAGTCATTAAAGGATTTCTTGAACCAGTTTATACGGCTATGATGGAAGTAACAGATCCCAATGATGGTGTGGTGTTGATGGCATTGATTGGGGGATTCATCTCAAGACCGACTTCGGGAAGTGGTTGGAAATGAAACCGTCATCGACGATGGATATTTCTACAAGAAGGCTAACTAGTTCTTACATTTGGAGGAGGCGTACAATCATCCTTGAAGAGATGAGGCTAGGAGTTCGGTTGAAGTGTTATAGAGCAACATTGCTATAAAACTATGCAGAGGGAGTTCCATGGATGTGGATGTAAACATTGGAAATAAGAGCAATGGTCAGAAAGAGAATGAAAATGGGGCCAAAAGGCGAAAGCTTGATAATAGAAATCATCCTAGGATTCCTAAGTATGATAATTATACCGAGTTGAATAACTTAATTGAGAATATCTATCTAGTAACTTAAGGTACCTAACAGCATAGAAAGCCGGCTTCGAGGGAGTCGATTTAGAAGGTGAAGAGATTTGTCAAGTTCTGCAAGTTTCACAAGACGTGCGGTTATAACACCAATGTGTATGGAAACTTTCATGATATGATCAAGGAGTTAATCCACAAAAAGAAGTTGTAGTAGTTTGTAAAAGCCAACAGGATGGTGGGCAAAGAAATTCTAACCCTCATGAGTCATATACCCAACGGGAGCAACCTGGGCCTAGTGGTAAAGAGCCTAAGTGTGACGACCCACCTTTCTGACCCCTGAGAACGACACTTAATACATCCATCGTATTCATATGGTGTTACCCAAGTATCCGAAAGATGAATTGTCATGGGACAAAATATAAGAACACAACAATAATCTCACAACAGAACGGTTAAATATAACATAAAAATAAGACAGTACATAAGGTTACTCCCAACTTGGAGTTATCAGAGTTACAACGAAAGTACTACTATTAGTCTAGGTAGTTATAACAACTTGCCTTTAAATATACATACATAGAGCCAACATCTCATAACAACGGAGATAAATAGCTAGATAGATAAGGAGCCTCCTGCTCGTCCACCATCTTCAAAAGAGCCTATAGAAACCTGTCATTTTCGGACTACTCAAATATAAATGAGTACCCAAAAGTTTAGGGAAAACAAACAATTTGGGTCAGACAATACATCTGGTATGTGTAAACTCCAAAAAATAGAACACACAAAATAACTAGTGTGACCACATCACAAAAACGCAGAAAGGATTTTTTCCTCACAAGGACAACATCCTAGTAAAAAAGAATGGACACAAATAATTAAACAATGCAAAGAGTGCAAGACACTTCCCGATGCAATTAAGAAAGGATCAATCCAAAGATTTGAATAAAAAAATAAGGAAAAGGAATTTTTCCAACAATGACTAAGAGGGTGCACCGCCTTATCGAAAGTATACCTCTAGAAAATATACTTGAGAACTACGATGGCTCTCGAAAACCTCCAAGCCGGACCCCGCCAACCTTACCGAGTATCCGAGTATTTCACATCTCCGTGCACATACAACCGAAACCAATCTACAATAGATGTGAAAATACCCTAATAGGAGCAACCCCATATTGCTTGGCCCCTACTCGCTCTTTATTTAGTCATTTTTGATAAAGGATATCAATGCTCTAAACGAGCAACAAATCGTCTTAGATCGACGAAGTAAAAACAAAAGAAAGAAGGGTATCGAAACTGATAGTTAAGGTATCAACTATCGAGGATAACAAAATGATTGTATGTGGAAATTAAATCTTATACTCTTTCAATGCTTGGAAAATATCCATATATTTATCTCATTGGTATAAGTATATTCAAAAAACATTTGGGAGGATTTCATATTTCAAAAGCATACTTAGATGGGTCAAAAACAACTGTCTATAAGAAATGTGAATGTTTTCCATTATAATTATAAAGATCATTTATGGAAATCAAATCTCCTACACTTGTCACATTTTCAATATCTTGACTTACTCTACCCCTCATCTAGGAACAAAGTCAGGTAAGTCAGGGCACTGGTTGCTCCTAGCCTTGCCTAGACACTTCGGTTCCAGATCTCACAAATAGAGGATCAATATACTCATCGGCTTTTAGTGCCAAGTATAGGACGCTTACTTTCCATAAATAACCCATTTAAATCATTATATAAATTTTGAAGCTCTTTTAAAATATTTTAAACAACAATTTAAAACTTCCATTCAAATCATAACTTAAACTCATCATTTTGAAAGAAGAATACGACCAAGAGGGTGAATCTCCCTCTTAATCAAATGAGATACTAAAAGGGGTGTTATTTCCTTTTAACTAAAAAGTCTAAAAGGTGGTGTAAGTTCCCTTTAACTAAACATTAAAGTTATTTCTCATAAACTGGCCGAGCACAAATCAAACAACCCAATAAGAATAATAAAAAAATAATAACAGACTCATTATTATTAACAATTTACAATCAATAGTTAACAAAATGTAACATCCCCGGATTTTAGCCCAGTCTAATTTGATAAATGAATTAATTTTTGAAATTAAATTGTGAACTAAATAGAGTTTTTTCAAAATAAAATAAAATATTAGTTTTTTATAGATATTAATTTTAAATTTAATTGAAAATTAATTTGAAGATTTGGGAATAAAATCTAAATCGTGTTTGAATTTCCAAATTTAATTAGATGTATGTTTATTTATTTATATAAATGGGTTATCATTTGAAATTTGATTCGAAGTCTAATTACAAATGTATTGAAAATAAATTTGATTTGGAATTCAAGAATGAATATTTTAGAAATAAAATTGGATTTATTAATTTTATATTTCCAGAGGACTAATATATATGGATATATATAATTATTTATTTGTAATGAATAATTTTATTTCAAATCATTTTTTTAAATTGTATGAGTACAAAATAAAATGTAAGGAAACAAAATAGATAAACATATCACATAATTATGATAAAGTAAGGATTAAAAACTAAAATATAAACATATGAAGATATAATTCATAATTAATAAGTAAAAACATGAAACTTATTTCATAAATTAAAATAAAGCAAAGGGCTAAACATAAATCTATAAATAAATTCAGGACAAGGATATAAACATAAATATACAAAATTTTACAAGTGCAAACTATTTAAAATGCATTTAAAACATTTGTAATTAAATTAGCTTGCATAAAGACAAGTGTCAAAGTTATCTATTTTCATTTTTAAAATAATTAGAGAATTCAAGCTATGTATGTATACATCTATACTTTCTTCTCAGTTTTCTTTCTTGCCTCTAAAATTTGGAAAATAAAAACAAATGATAAATGAAAATCAAAACAACAAAGCAGTTCAAAACAAAAATCAAAATCAGATCAGTGCAACCAGATCCATGCAAAGGTCAAAGAAAATTAAAACTGAAGCATCTCAATATTAAAACCAAACTTCAGGCAACTCAAAGGAATAAAATCAAAATCTGGAAACAAGGAATCAATGCAAAATCAATCTGGAAGCAGTTCATCCTGGAAAAAAATGCAAGTTTCAGACTGGAAATCAAAATACAAAATAAAAGAAAATTTCAACCTGAGTTTAAAGCTTCAGGCAAGCTAAACAAAATCAAAGTTCAAGGCAAATTTCAAGTTTCCAGTTGTTTTTAAATTCAAGCTTCCAGACTTCCTTTCTGCTTCTCTGTTGGCAAATATACAGGTGAGCAAACTAACCTTGAACTTGTTATGACATCTTGATGCTATTGTTTGTATGAATGTTAAGATGCTTGCATGTTTGTGTGTATGAATATGTCTATATATATTGTGTACATATTTTTTTACAGGCATCTTTATCTCTGTTAAACATTTATAGGCTAAAGAACAACATGAAAAAAAATCTATATCTCCTTAAATAGACATTATTATATTATGATTCTTGAATGAAAAAGGATTGTAATGGTGTAATGTTATTTTTAAAAATAAAAACAAGTAGAGATATTGAGTAATTCACTTGGAAACTTGGAAATACAGTACAAACTCAGAACATCCCAAAATTTGATTATCATATTTCTTAGATTTGATTATATAAATTGAATCGTATTCGAAAATGCTAAATTTTGATAACAAAATCAAATTTTTTTTAGATTAGTATTGGTTGTGAAATCTATAGTTGAACAAAATTGAAAATTTCATCAAATTCCAATGATCAACAATGAATTGTGGATCAGGATTAATGGTGATGGAGGCTTGGGTGTTGTAGATTGGGGGGAAAATGGCAAAAAAAATTCCTAATGATCGATGCGCCGTGATTTCGATGAACTAGGGTTCCTGTTCCAGATTTGTTCGAAGGGGGAAACACGACAATTGTCGTCACCGTTGCGTCGAGTCGCACCAGACCGGGAGGGTTAGATGCGTAGGTGTGTGACGAAGTTTTGGTCAGGGTTGTGTGACTGTTGGTGGTCGGTGGCATCGGGGTCAGGGGCTTGTTGATCAGATGTTGTTTCCAGGTTTAAGTTGAACAGCTCGATTTTGTTTTCTCGATTGAATCATCGATCTGGGTTGTTAATTGGTTTGAGATGGTCATAGGCGACTTGCGGGAGGTGGTAGTGTTGACCGAAGGCGCTCCAATTGTCGGTGCATATGCACGGTATCATCGTGTATATGTGATTGTTGAAGGAAGAAGAAGCAGTTTGGGTCTCGGGTAAATGGGATCGTGGCTCGAATGAGTTGCCGAGTTCATTCGTGCAAGTTTAACAGTGGCTCGAGTGAGTTACTTGGGGAAGACTCGAAGCATTCTGCCATCTGTTTGGGGAAGACTCGAAGCAGGTTTTGAGAATATATGCAAAACAGTTTTTGTTTTGAAAAATTCTCAAACTTTTAAACATTTTTAAAACATGTTTTCAAATGATGGTTTGATTAAAGCTCGGATTAATTAAGGATCCGAATAAGAGATTTTTAAAGCAACTAAATTTTTATTTATTCAACTTGTTACATTTTTAAGTATTTATATTAAATGAATAATGTAATTAAAAAGGATAATTAAGATAAAATGTTATCTTAACCTTTTAAAGTAATTAATGTGATAAGGATGATTTATTAAATAAGGTTAAAAGATACACAAAAGTGATTAATAAAGATAAAAAGATTTATCTTTTGAGTTTATCAAATAATTAATGGTTTGTTAATGTAGTTACTTAAAAGGTAATTACTTAATTAATTACTTAATATTAAGGATTAATTTAATAAGTAATTAAGGTAAATTAATTTGTAATTAATAATTAATTAATTAAAAAGTAATTAATTAATAAAAGTAATTAAGAGTTAATTAATTAACAATCAAGGATAAATTAATTAAGATAATTAATTAAGAAATGATTAATTTAACGAAGGTGATTAAGACTTAATCGATGGTAATTAATGATAAATAATCATTGATTAAAGATAATTAATGAAAATAATTATGTGGTTAATTAATTTAAACCACATGATTTATTCATTTTAATTGAAGATGTTTGATTGTTATTGAATGTTGTGTATTGGATTGATACCTCTGTTATGTGATTGTGATGCTATGTGATATGAATTGCTTTGTGCTGAGCTATGATATCTGTGATGAATATACTGCTGTATGAATATGAAAACCTCTTGAGCCGTAAAACGGCATTTGAATTTCGATGCGATAGGGAGTCGGATTCCAGTTGGTTATCCGAAACCCACATCGAATCGTAATGGTGAATCTTTGTAATTGATAAATTTACTTTATCTGTGAATTTGTGAATGAAGATAAGCGTTATATATTATACCGCTTATCGATATTGATATGATTGAATCTGTGATGATTAATGTTGTTGCACTATTGTGTAAAACCCCTGGACTACACTATACACACACAAAGATGGATTTCTCGGGGAAATCGGTTAAGTCACAGATATTTTTGAAATAGTTTTAAAAGTTTGAATTTTGAATCCAAACGGTTTTGGAAATGGAATTGGCTTAAATCAGAAGAGCTTTTGAAAAGTAGTTTTAAAGATGAAATTGTTATGAACAACTTGTTAAAGTTTTGAAATTTAAATGATTTGTTTTAAATTTAAATTAAAGATTTGGGATTGAGTTCCATAAGTATATGTTTGGAAATTGATAAGAATATATGTTTGGAAATTTGGTTTGAAAGGTTTTTGCAAATTTTATATAATATATATGGATCATCTTTAAAGTATTTCAAGGGCATTACTTTGGAAGTCTGAATTTAACCTAAGTTTTATACTTGAAAGGCTTTAGCTTGTGCAAATCTAATCGGATTTTTCCGAGACGAAAACTATTTGATTTCAATTAATAATAGATTTCATATAAGGAAAGGATTTCCAATTTGTGTGGAAAGATTTCAAATCGAATTGAAATAGTTTTGAAAACTGTTAACTAATCTTTTTGAAAGATAGTCAAACCTTGATTTGAAATTGAAGAGCATTTTAAATGGTGCATCTTTTATATAAAAGTTTTGGAATGGAATTGTTTTGTAGAAATGATTTTGAAAGCTATGAATTGAATCTTTGATTTAAAGATTGGACGAGTTAATCCAATTTGAAAGGAAAATTGTTTGGAAAACGGCTATGAATGAATCTTTGTTAAAGATTGGTGAAGTTTTTTTTCAAATTGAAAAGGGATCTGAAACGCGTATCTTTTGTATAAAAGATTTGAATTGGAAAGATATTAATAAAACTTTGTGAAAGATTGGTAAACTTCGTGAACTTTGTGAAGTGAATCTTTTGTTCAAAAAGATTTGTAAATGGTAATTTGTTTAACCATTTGAAAGAAAAGTTTTGGGTAATAAGTTGTGACTTAACTGAGATCCCATATCCATATGTTTTTAAATATTGCGCTCGCTATTCGGTTTAGCCGGAAGAGGACTTTGTGTCATATAACCCATTCCGAATTGTGATACAACTTTATGGATAGCAATTGAAGACCAGTGGTGAAGACCGGATATTTTCGAAAGCGAAAGGATAACCCGTCGAATGTCTCTGCGTCGAATGGCCCCCGGTACAGAGATTTGAGCACCCTTTGTGATGGGAAGTCTGAACGTGATTAGGGATTATCCGGATTTGCAAGGGATTCTTTGTGAAGTGCCTTCAGTTCTGTTCGAACCCGGAACAAACTTGTATGGATGTGTGTCTGACGTTACACTTTGAGATGTAAAGCTGGTTTCTATCAAATACATTTCTGTTTGGTGGCGGAGATTTATTCTCTTAGCTTAATACCCTTCTCTAAGACGTACGAGCTCAGAGGTTATGTAGTTGATGGTTAATAGTGATACATTCCCAATTTGGTAATGTGGCACACGAAGTGCTGCTGATCATTTGTTGATCGAAGCATGGCTTTATGGAAAAGCGTAGCTTTGTGGACGAGACTGCATCAGGACCTCACACCCCAGAAATGGTCGAAACAAGAATGTTGCAGCAAGGTTTTTAGGGGTCGCGCCCCTAGGGTATGTCCATTTCCTTCTGGATAAAAGGTGATATCATGGTATGGAGCACAGATATCTAACTTATGTGGTTGCTACCAACTTATTGCTTTGTGGTTGTTGGTTGAGAGGCGCCTCGGATAAAGGTCGGGAATGACCGAGGATGGCATACTTGTGTGGTAGTTACCTATGTTATAGCTTGGTTAAAGCATGAGGTAGCGTCGGCCTTGTTAGCAGAGAACCGGTTAGGTTCTCGTGGGTGTCCTTCCAGAGGCGTATCCATTTCGGTAAGGAAGTTCCATAGCCTAACCATTTGTTGGAAACCCAATCATCCAATACGCGCCTTTTACGATTTCAATTGTATAACCTGCCATTCTTAAATGGTAGCTATACTAGGCATATGACAAAATGTGGTATGCTGGCTAAGATTGATATTATACTTTTGAAATGTTTTCTGCACTATGCACTAATAATAATATTAAAGTGGTTTTCGCGTATCAAGCATTTTTGACTGTCATAAGGAGAAATCTCCCCCAAGTGTGTGCTTGCATTGTGTGTGTGGCGGGAGGCCTTATGGCAGTTTCATTTTCCAAAAAGCATTGCGGTTTTCAATATTTTAAAATCTTTGTTGTTTTTTTAAAGATAAAACTGTTTTTATATGCTCATACCAGTCCCATGACTGACCCGGAGTTTATTGTTCCCTTCCTAAACTCTGGGTGCCCACAATTTTCCACACGGGCAGTCTAGAGTTGAGTTTTTCAGATAGTAGATATCGATTCAGTAGCTTTCATCTTTCTCTTTGGAATTCTTTGAAGACTTTGGATATTGAAGTCTTTGGTTAGGACGACTGACCGTGCTTAGCTTGGTGCAACTTGATGGTGGTTAGAGCTATCTATAGAGATTGCTGATATTAGTGTTTCTTTTGGAGTTTCAAGTTCTAGTTGTTTCCGCTGCTAGTTTATTGGTGTTTCCACTATAGCATTTCATTGTATCTATGATATTGATCATTGTTGTATATTTGGATATTGTATCGTTGGAGTTGCATATGATATTCATTCTTTTCTTCCGCTGTGTTGTTATACTTAATGTGTTATAAGCTCCGGCGAGCCCGATTCGACGTTTGAATCTGCGACATCCGAGTACAAGTGAAATACGGGTGTTGATTTTTGAAGGTCGAGTCAGGATCGTTATAGTGGTATCAGAGCTGAAGGTTGAAACTTTAGCTCAGGAGTGTAACACATTAGGTAACTCATTAGAGATAGGGTGAAGTATGCCCTAGAATGAGTATATCCTTAAGATATCCGTTCGTATGCCTTAGTAAATTCTCTTACTATCCACTGATGGTGAGTATGAGTGCAAGAAGAGGACAAGATAGGCGACAGGGAAGTACCACTTCATATGGTCAATGCCCTGTAACAACAAAGGAAACAATCTTTTCCTATCAATCTCTTTTGTTCATCATATCTACTCAATTCTTTGATGGTTCCTGGCAGCTCCAGGAAGAAGCTTTGATATATTTGCATGGGACACAAACTCCAGATGGGTCAGAATTGTTTGTTTGGATGAATTGTTTGCTTTGGTTGCTATGGTTGATAGGTATATTTTGGTTGTGTAAACTAAAATTTTTGGATTGCATCCATATATCTGTTTATTCTGTTGGGTCCAGGTATATTCTATGAGTGGTTAGTTATCTTTCGAACTAACCAATACCCATGTATATTTCATAGTTCTGGTGACCCGAGTATCTTGATTTGTTCTTGTATCCATTATTGATATTCTAATTTGGGAAGCCAAATGCAGAATAGATATTCAGTTTGATCTGGTGATTCATCTCCCGATCTTTCTATATTCTTTGTGGTCTCCCTGCTTTCAAATTTCGAGGACGAAATTTTCTTAAGGGGGAATCGGTAAAATCCTCAGATTTCAGCCCAGTCTAATTTGATAATTGAATTAATTTTTGAAATTAAATTGTGAATTAAACAGAGTTTTTTCAAAATAAATTAAAATAATAGTTGTTTATAGATATTAATTTTAAATCTAATTGAAAATTAATTTTAAGATTTGGGAATAAAATCTAAATTGAGTTTGAATTTCCAAATTTAATTAGATGTATGTTTATTTATTTATATAAATGGGTTATCATTTGAAATTTGATTCGAAGTCTAAATATAAACGTGTTGAAAATAAATTTGATTTGGAATTCAAGAATGAATATTTTATAAATAAAATTGGATTTATTAATTTTATATTTCCAAAGGACTAATATATATGGATATATATATATATAATTATTTATTTGTAATGAATAATTTTATTTCAAATCATTTGTTTTAAATTGTATGAGTACAAAATAGAATGTAAAGAAATAAAACAGATAAACATATCACATAATTATGATAAAGTAAGGATTAAAAACTAAAATATAAACATATGATGATATAATTCATAATTAATAAGTAAAAACATGAAACTTATTTCATAAATTAAAATAAAGCAAATGGCTAAACATAAATCTATAAATAAATTCAAGACATGGATATAAACATAAATATACAAAATTTTACAAGTGTAAACTATTTAAAATGCATTTAAAACATTTGTAATTAAATTAGCTTGCATAAAGACAAGTGTCAAAGTTATCTATTTTCATTTTTAAAATAATAAGAGAATTCAAGCTATGTATGTATACATCTATACTCTCTTCTCAATTTTCTTTCTTGCCTCTAAAAATCTGGAAAATAAAAATAAATGATAAATGAAAATCAAAACAACAAAGCAGTTCAAAACAAAAATCAAAATCAGATCAGTGCAACCAGATCAATGCAAAGATCAAAGAAAATTAAAAATGAAGCATCTCAATATTAAAACCAAACTTCAGGCAACTCGAAGGAATAAAATCAAAATCTAGAAACAAGGAATCAATGCAAAAACAATTTGGAAGCAGTTCATCCTGGAAGAAAATGCAAGTTTCAGACTGGAAATCAAAATACAAAATAAAATAAAATTTCAACCTGAGTTTAAAGCTTTAGTCAAGCTAAACAAAATCAAAGTTCAAGGCAAATTTCAAGTTTCCAGTTGTTTTTAAATTCAAGCTTCTAGACTTCCTTTCTGCTTCTCTGTTGGCAAATATATAGGTGAGCAAACTAACCTTGAACTTGCTATGATATCTTGATGCTATTGTTTGTATGAATGTTAAGATGCTTGCATGTTTGTGTGTATGAATATGTCTATATATATTGTGTACATATTTGTTTACAGGCATCTTTATCTCTGTTAAACATTTATAGGCTAAAGAACAACATGAAAAAAAATCTATATCTCCTTAAATAGACATTATTAGATTATGATTCTTGAATGAAAAAGGATTGTAATGGTGTAATGTTATTTTTAAAAATAAAAACAAGTGGAGATATTGAGTAATTCACCTGGAAATTTGGAAATACAGTACAAACTCATAACATCCCAAAATTTGATTATCATATTTCTTAGATTTGATTATATAAATTGAATCGTATTCGAAAATGCTAAATTTTGATAATAAAATCAATATTTTTTATTAGTATTGGTTGTGAAATCTATAGTTGAACAAAATTGACAATTTCATCAAATTCCAATGATCAACAATGAATTGTGGATCGAGATTAATGGTGATGGAGGCTTGGGTGTTGTAGATTGGGGGAAAAATAGCAAAAAAAAAAAAAAATTCCTGATGATCGATGCGGCGTGATTTCGATGAACTAGGGTTCATGTTCCAGTTTTATTCGAAGGGGGAAACACGACAATTTTGTCGTCACCGTTGCGTCGAGTCGCATCAGACCGGGGGGGTGGAGGGGGGTTAGATGCGTAGGTGTGTGATGAAGTTTTGGTTAGGGTTGCGTGACTGATATTGGTCGGTGGCATCGCGGTGAGGGGGGTTGTTGATCAGATTCTGTTTGCAGGTTTAAGTTAAACAGCTCGATTTTGTTTTCTCGATCAAATCATCGATCTGGGCTGTTAATTGGTTTGAGATGATCATGGGTAACTTGTGGGAGGTTGTAGTGTTGATTGGAGGTGCTCCGATCGTTGGTGCATATGCACCATTATCATTGTGTATATGTGATTGTTGAAGGAAGAAGAAGCAGTTTGGGTCTCGGGTAAATGGTATCGTGGCTCGAGTGAGTTGTCGAGTTCATTCGTGCAAGTTTAACAGTGGCTCGAGTGAGTTACTCGGGGAAGACTCGAAGCATTCTACCATCTGTTCGGGGAAGACTCAAAGCAGGTTTCCATAGTTTTTATTTTGGAAAATCCTCAAACTTTTAAACATTTTTAAAACATGTTTTCAAATGATGGTTTGATTAAAGCTCAGATTAATAAGGATTCAAATAAGAGATTTTCAAAGTAATTAAATTTTTATTTATTCAACTTGTTACATTTTTGAGTATTTATATTAAATGAATAACGTAATTAAAAAGGATAATTAAGATAAAATGTTATCTTAACCTTTTAAAGTAATTAACTTGATAAGGATGATTTATTAAATAAGGTTAAAAGATAAACAAAGTGATTAATAAAGACAAAAAGATCTATCTTTTGAGTTTATCAAATAATTAATGGTTTGTTAATATAATTACTTAAAAGGTAATTACTTAATTAATTACTTAATATTAAGGATTAATTTAATAAGTAATTAAGGTAAATTAATTTGTAATTAATAATTAATTAATTAAGAAATAATTAATTAATAAAAGTAATTAAGAATTAATTAATTAACAATTAAGGATAAATTAATTAAGATAATTAATTAAGAAATGATTAATTTAATGAAGGTGATTAAGACTTAACCAATAGTAATTAATGATAATTAATCATTGATTAAAGATAATTAATGAAAGTAATTATGTGGTTAATTAATTTAAAACACACGATTTATTCATCTTAATTGAAGATGTTTGATTGTTATTGAATGTTGTGTATTGGATTGATATCTCTGTTATGTGATTGTGATGCTATGTAATATGAATTGCTTTGTGCTGAGCTGTGATATCTGTGATGAATATGCTGCTGTGTGAATATGAAAACCCCTTGGGCCTTAAAATAGCATTTGAATTTCGATGCGACAGGGAGTCGGATTCCAGTTGGTTATCCGAAACCCACATCGAATCGTAATAGTGATTCTTTGTAATTGATAAATTTACTCTATCTGTGAATCTGTGAATGAAGATAAGCGTTATAGATTTTACCGCTTATCGATATTGATATGATTGAATCTGTGATGATTAATGTTGTTGCACTATTGTGTAAAACCCCTGGACTACACTATACACACACAAAGATGGATTTCACGAGGAAATCTGTTAAGTCACAGATATATTTGAAATAGTTTTAAAAGTTTGAATTTTGAATCCAAACGGTTTTGGAAATGGAATTGGCTTAAATCTGAAGAGCTTTTGAAAAGTAGTTTTAAAGACGAAATTATTTTGAACAACTTGTTAAAGTTTTGGAATTTAAATGATTTGTTTTAAATTTAAATTAAAGATTTGGGATTGAGTTCCATAAGTATATGTTTGGAAATTGATATGAATATATGTTTGGAAATTTGTTTTGAAAGGTTTTTGCAAATTTTATATAATATATATGGATCATCTTTAAAGTATTTCAAGGGTATAACTTTGGAAGTCTGAATTTAACCTAAGTTTTATACTTGAAAGGCTTTAGCTTGTTCAAATCTAATCGGATTTTTCCGACACGAAAACTATTTGTTTTCAATTAATAATAGCTTTCATATAAGGAAAGGGTTTCCAATTTGTGTTAAAAGATTTCAAATCGAATTGAAACAGTTTTGAAAACTGTTAACTAATCTTTGTGAAAGATAGTCAAACCTTGATTTGAAATTGAAGAGCATTTTAAATGGTGTATCTTTTATATAAAAGTTTTGGAATGGAATTGTTTTATGGAAATGATTTTGAAAGCTATGGATTGAATTTTGATTTAAAGATTGGATGAATTAATCCAATTTGAAGGAAAATTGTTTTGAAAAGGGCTATGAATGAAGCTTTGTTAAAATTGGTTAAGTTTGTTTTCAAATTGAAAAGGGATCTGAAAAGCATATCTTTTGTATAAAAGATTTGAATTAGAAAGATATTATTAATGAATCTTTGTGAAAGATTGGTAAACTTTGTGAACTTTGTGAAGTGAATCTTTTGTTCAAAAAGATTTGTAAATGGTAATTTGTCTAACCATTGAAAGAAAAGTTTTGGGCAATAAGTTGTGACTTAACTGAGATCCCATATCCATATGTTTTTAAATATTGCGTTCACTATTCGGTTTAGCCGGGAGAAGACTTTGTGTCATATAACCCATTCCGAATAGTGATACGATGTTATGGATAGTAATTGAAGACCGGTGGTGAAGACCGAATATTTTCGAAAGCGAAAGGATAACCCGTCGAATGTCTCTGCACCGAATGGCCCCCGGTATAGAGATTTGAGCACTCTTTGTGATGGGAAGTCTGAACGTGATTAGGGATTATCTGGATTTGCAAGGGCTTCTTTGTGAAGTGCCTTCGGCTCTGTTCGAACCCTGAACAGACTTGTATGGATGTGTGTTTGACGTTACAGTTTGAGATGTAAAGCTGGTTTCTATCAAATACATTTCTGTTTGGTGACAGAGATTTATTATCTTAGCTTAACACCCTTCCCTGAGACGTATGAGCTTAGAGGTTATGTAGTTGATGGTTACTAGTGATACATTCCCAATTTGGTAATGTGGCACATGAAGTGCTGCTAATCATTTGTTGATCGAAGCATGGCTTTGTGGAAAAGCGTAGCTTTGTGGACGAGACTGCATCAGGACCTCACACCGCGGAAATGGTGGAAACAGGAATGTTGCAGCAAGGTTTTTAGGGGTCGCGCCCCTAGGGTATGTCCATTTCCTTCTGGATAGAAGGTGATATCATGGTATGGAGCCCAGATATTTAACTTATGTGATTGCTACCAACTTATTGCTTTGTGGTTGTTGGTTGAGAGGAGCCTCGGATAAAGGTCAGTAACGACCGGGGATGGCATACTTGTGTGGTAGTTACCTATGTTATAGCTTGGTTAAAGCATGAGGTAGCGTCAGCCTTGTTAGCAGAGATCCGGTTAGGTTCTCAGGGGCGCCCTTCCAGAGGCGTACCCATTTCGGTAAGAAAGTTCCTTAGCCTGACCATTTGTTGGAAACCCAATCATCCAATACGAGCCCTTTACGATTTCAATTATATAACCTGCCATTCTTAAATTGTAATTATAGTAGGCATAGGACGAAATGTGGTATGCTGGCTAAGATTGATATTATACTTTCTAAATATTTTCTGCACTATGCACTAATAATAATATCAAAATAGTTTACGCGCATCAAGCATTTTTGACTGTCATAAGGAGAAATCTCCCCCAAGTGTGCGCTTGCATTGTGTGTGTGGCGGGAGGTCTTATGGCAATTTCATTTTCCAAAAAGCATTGCGGTTTCAATATTTTAAAATCTTCGTTGTTTTTTTAAAGATAAAACTATTTTTGTTTGCTCATACCAGTCCCATGACTGACCCGGAGTTTATTGTTCCATTTCTAAACTCTGGGTGCCCATAATTTTCCACACGGGCAGTGTAGAGTTGGGTTTTTCAGATAGTAGATATCGATTCAGTAGCTTTCATCTTTCTCTTTAGAATTCTTTGAAGACTTTGGATATTGAAGTCTTTGGTTAGGACGACTGACCGTGCTTAGCTTGGTGCAACTTGATGGTGATTCGAGCTATCTATGGAGATTGCTGATATTAGTGTTTCTTTTGGAGTTTCAAGTTCTAGTTGTTTCCGTTACTAGTTCATTGGTGTTTCCACTGTAGCATTTCATTGTATCTCTGATATTGATCATTGTTGTATATTTGGATATTGTATCATTAGAGTTGTATATGATATTCATTCTTTTCTTCCGCTTTGTTTTATACTTAATGTGTTATAAGCTCCGGCGAGCCAGATTCGATGTTTGAATCTGCGACATTCGAGTACAAGTGAAGTACGGGTGTTGATTTTCGAAGGTCGAGTCAGGATCGTTACACAAAACATTTGTTAAAATGTGAATAAGTCAAAGGAAGGAGATTAAGATTACACTAACTATAAAATAATTAAATTATACTCATAGAATAAGTTATACCCACTAAATTATGAAAATAAGGAATATACTCACATCCTATTTGCTTTGATGGAGACTTGGAATTCTTCACCTTTTATAATGAATTTTACTTCTTTTCTTTAATTTGTGAATGAATTAAAATGAGATATGGACTTGGCTACTTATAGGTGAAGAGAATGGTACTTTAGTCATTTCCTATAGCCTGACCAGATTCGACCAGATTTTGGTCTAATAGAGATCAGCCTTATGGCCTAATTTGATTCGACCGCACTTTGGTCCACTAGAAAACATCTTGATGGCCTAATTTGATTTGACCACATTTTGATCCAATAGAAAACCTTATCAACTATGGCATAACATGATTCGACTAGAATTTGGTCCAATGGCAACCATCCGCATGGCAAAACCAGATTCTACCAGATTTTGGTCCAATAGCGACCATCTGCATGGAATATAATAATCATTATGCTATTTTGTTTCATTAGGAAAGTAATTATACTATTCTATTTTATTAGGCAAGTAATTATACTATTCTGTTTTATCTGGCAAGGTTTATAATTCTCTCTTTTTTATAAGGCAAGTAATTATACTATTCTGTTTTATTAGGCAGGATTAATAATTTTTTCTTGTTTTATTAGGCAAGTAATTATTCTATTCAGTTTTATTAGGCAAAATTATTCTTAAATAAATTGGTACCCTTAACCGCCTTATAACTCGATCCATCTTTGAACTAACATTTTACATCAGTTTAAAAAAATCCATTCGAGATGTTTTATCCAAATTTTTATTCTAGATATAAAATCCATTATTTAATCATTTAAAAACATATTAACTATTCAAGTTCTAAGTGATTAAATTATAGATCGTTACACTAAGTATCCTAGAAAATGTTTGGTGATAAATACATTCATTGGTGGACTATGTTCAGCTAATAAGAGTTAGAACGAGATGGATCGGTACGTTGGTGCTTTGAAGAATATCAAGAATGAGAGCTATTTAGCAGTACAGGATGGAACTCCGATGAATCTATTCGAAACCATGACAGATGGCATTGTTTTCCAGAACAGAGATGCTGATGGGGTGGAAGCCTCGACGATTAACCCATTGGTTATAACAACTAGGATTGGCTCTAAGATTGTACGAAAGGTGATGGTTGACTGTGGGTGTTCGATTAACGTTTCATTTAAGAAAGCGTAGGACCAAATTCTTTTGGAAGGGAAGGACTTGAAACCCAATAAATCTTGGATACAGGTTAACAGGATGGCTATGGAACCAGTTGGACATGTGAAACTACTAGTGGAGAGGGCAACCACAAGATAGTGCGGATCGTGGCTTTTGTGGTGTCTCTCTGCTTGCGATGCATTTTTGGATTGACCGGCCCTGGCTGAATTTAGAGTGGTTATAGCTCCTTGGTGCTTGACAATGAAGTTTCTTATAGAATACGATGTAGGAATAGTATAGAGAGATCAGGGGCTGGGCTGTGAATGTTATGTCATCGAGCCAAAGATGGCAAGGCGAAGGGAGAAAGGGAAAAGTGTATAGAGGACACTCTGCATTAAATCTTTGGATGCATAGTGACTACCGCCTGAGCCTTGGCTCAGGCGGCATAACCAGTTCCATAAGGTATGGATCCATGGAAAAAGCTGAAAGGTGGAAGAGCAGCTCCTGCCGAGTTGACGATCAACAGTCTAGTTATCAAGATGACCTGACACAGGTCCTAAAGGTCGGATCATAACTCGGCGTGAGAATGATGAAGGATTTGGTTGGTTTTCTCTAGGCGAACCAAGATGTGTTCACCTAGGTGCACTATGATATGTGTGAGATCTCACTAGAGATACCGAGCCATGCATTAAGCATAAATCCCAAATGTGTTCTTGTGTGTAACTACCCGTAATTTTCGATAGTTTAAATTAGTTAATTTAATAAGTTTTTGGTAATTAAAGATTGAAAGTAATAAAAATTTGGGATTTATTAATGAAATAATAACTAATATGAAACGTAACAATGTTAATTGAAGTTAATTATTAATAAATTGAATGAAATTCCAATCAAGTGAAATGACTAAAATGTATGACTTGGTTATAAAGTGAATATAAGAAAAAATGTAAATATTGAATTAACCAACGAAATAATATGTAGTTAATGATAATTGAATAAAACCAGTCTTATGTAAGCAATGGTAACATTTGTTTGTAAACAATAAACCTATAATGTGATTAAAAGTTAATGGTAACAATTATTATAGGTCACCTATTTAATTGGTATATGAAATTTAATTGGAAATCAATTGAAATTAAATATAAATAAATTTTACATTAATGTGAGTTAAGGAAATAACTATAAATTGTGAATGTAATAAAATGTATAGAAGTGTTAATTATATTCATAAGGAAATAAATGATTTAATAAAAGAGTGAAATTCAAGATAAATAAATTAATTGGGATTTTAAATTATAATTAATGTGTAAAATTGACAAAAATTCAATATAATGGAAATATAATAGTTAATTCAAATAAAAATGGAAATTGTAGCATATTTATGAAATAAGATATCAACAAATAGTAACCATGTTATTAGAGTAATAATTGATTGAATAAAAAGAATGGAAATCAAACTTAATCAATTTATTGGAATTAAATTTTAATTAATTGGATTAATTGTAGTGGAAACTGAACACTATATTTTGGAAATTAATTAACACCAAAATTTTAGATAAACTTGTTTTAAGTTACTGTAAATGTTAATGAAATCCAAAATGATAAAAATGGTTAGTTAATTAAATTTGAATTGAAAAGTGATTTAATTAATTTAATATTAATTTATTTAATTAATGTGAAAATAGTCATTTTATCTACTGTCTCGGATTTTGACGAAACAGTTTCATCGGATCCGTAAAAGTGAATTATTGTAGGATTTCAAGTTTCATAGTGACCGGACTTGTCGTTTGATCGTACGAACTTGAAATGCATAGAAATTATTTTTAAATGCTATCTTTTGAATACAATCGAACCAAGCCTCGAGACTAGTTCCATTATGTTCGGAATAGGGGTAAACATTAGGAAAGCCAAGCGACATGCCTCAATTGGAGTTCGAACTGTTTTGTACCTCACTTTATAAATAGCACTCGAAATGAGGAATAAAAATTAAAATAGTTCTAGAAACCCTAATTTGCTCTGGCCGTCGTTTTCAATACTTCAATGGCCGAAAATTCCTTTGCTTTCCCACTTGATTCCTCCTTATCCGTTCAGCGAAATCAAAATCTTCCAAAGGAAAATTTGTAGATCAGACATGCTCTTCGCATCCAATGGTTGATTCATGTCGAAATATCTCAGATTTTCCAAAACCTGACTTTGAAGTGGGCGCGATTTTGGGTTTTCACGGTGTATGGCTCTGCCGGAGGGGGCGTGCCTGCAGGCGGAGGTAGAGTCACTGGTGATCGTCGTGACGGATTTTGATTGACCTCTGCTCGCTTCTGATGATGTGCGTGCAAATGTGATCGCACGCGTATGTTGGGTTCTCGAAGCATGATGATGAACGAAGAGGAGAGGTAGCGTTATATTTTTTTATTCAAGTCTTGTAAATTCAAATTTAATTATATGAATGTTTAAAAATCCATATCTTTTACGTACGAGGTCGGTTTTATGCGCGGTTTATTTTGCCTGGATCGTATTGAAATTCTAGACATTTTTACTCTAGTTTGGACGAATTCTGAGATCATTTGAATTTTTGGCCTAAATTGGATTTTAATTCGATTTAAAATCGAAGGTGAGTGATTTGACCCACTCACAACTTCTAAATTTTTTTATGTTAGTTAAATTAAATTTATGATGTGATTAGGAATTTATTTATGGCTGTTTGATATTTTTTAATTGGTAGTCCTGTTAATTTGTATTATTTTGAATTAAATTGTTATTTAATTTATTATTGAATTTAAATTTGCTAGTTAATTACCTGTAAATAATAATCTGTTAATTGTTGATATTTATTGGTTGAATTGTATGATGATTATGATGGATGTTGGATTGTTGATATTTGATGAATGGATGTAATGTTTGATTTATATATCTTATCACCCTGCAATTTCCTTAGATATTATCAAGAAAATCACTATGAGTTGAAATGATATATACCCAAACGATCTATAGAATAGGAAAAAATCATTGTGGGTTGAAATGATAGACTCGACCGATTTTACGGATTTTTATATTAACTCGGGATTGCGGATTGAAATGATATATATCCATAAATATAAAATAACTGTGGGTTGAAATGATAAATATCTGTATCATTTGACCCTAGGGTAGAGAATTATATACGGACGCCGGGTTGGTTAAATTAAATGATTTTAAAACCCTTAATTTTTGAATTTAATTGAATGATATTTTGAAATAAGAATTTGATTTATATAAATTGAATTATTATTGAAATTCGAGTTTACGCTAAAATTTGAATTGTTTAAAAGAATTATTTAAAAGAATAAAAATTGAAATCTTAAAGTTGATTTTGAAGTATAATGGAAATTTATCGGAATTGAGTTATTAAAATTGTTTGAAATATAGCTTTGAAATATATTGAAATTAGAGTAATTTAAATTGATATTTCAAAACATGGATTAGAAGCGATATTGAATTAAATAATTTATTGAGAATTTGAATTGAAAATTTTGAAATTGGTTTGTGGAAATTGAAATGGTCCTAATGAGTTGGAATGAAATAGTTTAAATCGATATAAATTTCAAATTTTGGGTTTTAATTTAAACTGTTTTAAAAATATATTATTTTAAAAATTCTAAAATTTTAAGATTTTCAAATTTTCAAACTATTCTAACCTATATTAATATTATATTAAATCATTTTAACCTATTTTAAACAATTTAATTTATTTTAAAACCTAATTTACCCATTTAACTTATTTTAAATCTAATTAATCTATTTTAAAGCTATTTAATCTATTTTAATTATATTTAATCTATTTAACTATCTTAAATTAACTTAAAGGTATTTTTAACCTATAATTAAACTATTTTTGAGTATTTTAACAATTTATAACTATTTAAACTATTTTCTAAATTCCAGACTAAGTGAAGTGGAAGCTTTTATATTCAAATTCATTGGTTTGAGAGCAAATACTGTTAAATGATGTTATAACCTAAGTTGGGGTTTAAATGTTATAATTAATTGAATATAATGACTTTGAAGTAAAAATTTAACCTATATGGAAATATATTTTTGAAAGAAATTATGATTTTGAAAACGGTATGATTTCAAATGTGAAAAGAATTCGAAGGTGAATATAAATTTCGAAAGTGATATGGTTTTGAGAATATGAATAAATTATGATTTGACTCTTCAAATGTAAAAGAACCATCCGGTGTGAAATAAATGTTTGGTTGATAAAGAGACCAGGATCGGATATTGTCATACTCTCTACCGATACCGAAAACCACTTTAACAATTGTGTACATGCTGGAGATTCCAGAAATTAAGTAGGATGGTTTGGCGAATGATTTCTATAAAGGTATGACATGACCCTGACTCCCATGAGTCAGCTTAGATGTGACTAAAACAGGAGCCATGCCGGGCCAAGTGAGGTCGCACCTCCGAGTGGGCACATTTCTTCGATACCATTCTATTACTTTGTGATTGATTTGGTGGTCACCCTTTATTTTGATTTCGGAGTGTGTCCGAGGTGAGCGGTAGTAGCTACTATGCGTTACCACCAGTCCGGATCCATAATTGGTATATCTACCCTGGCATTGCCGTGAGTGTCATGTTCATATGCCCTAGAGCGCCTTCTACGAATTTGTTTTGTACCATACCTATGAGGTGCCCTCTGGGTAAACCTCCAGTTTACGGAGGAGCTTACGGTACTGTATAGACTATGGGAATATATAAATGTGTTAAAGGGGATATGGGTAACACCTTAACGCTATTTTAATACATTTACTTATTGTAAACATATTATAATAACGTATTGTACAACATAGTAGATAGTTTAATGAATTCTTAGGAGATGTGAATCCCAAATATCTATTAAGTTATTGCACTCACGTTAAACACGGAATAGTAGATGTCAAACCCCGTAAACATCTCTGACGCCGTCACACGCATATTTACCGTTGATTTAACTTACATAAGATCTTTTAGTTATGACTCGAGTGTTTTGTCTTTTCAATTCGTCAGATAAGCCTAACAGTTCAGGGTGGAAGACCTTATTTCTGGAGGATGAAGACGAAGGTTTGTACTATTATTATTATATTTATTCCACGACATCATGTTGTTCCGCTGTATTTGTTTATGTATTCATGTTTATGATATTCTAATGTTTATGTTGTAAAGAATAATCAAATGTATTTATAAAATAGCTTCATGAACTATTATTCGATTATTATATTTTTTCATTTCGCTGCGAGATTCTATATTTTTTTTATTTCTTTTTCTTTTTCTTATTTACCCCATAACAATTTGCCCTTTTGAATGGTTTGACTCTGGTATGTATGTCTGCTTAAAACATTCAAAAAGGCAATACGAGATCCATTCGGTGCTTTTGTAAATATGTTTGCAATTTGCTCTCCGGTTCTAATAAATTGAGTCTCAAGTATTTCTTGTTGTATTTTTTCTCTCATAAAATGACAGTCTACCTCAATATGCTTAGTTCTCTCATGAAACATAGGATTTGATGCAATATGAATTGCAGCTTGATTATCACACCATAACTTTGCCGGTAGCTTCAGATTTAGTCCAACTTCATTTACTAAGTGAGTTATCCACATAATTTCACACAATGCATTTGCCATTGCCTTATACTCCAATTCTGCACTTGAACGAGATACAACAGTTTGTTTCTTGCTTTTCCATGCTACCAAATTTCCTTCAACAAATACATAGAAACCAGATGTTGATCTTTTGTCTGTCGTAGAGCATGCCCAGTCAGCGTCACTAAAGCTTTCAATTTCCATATGTCCATGATTAGTGTATACCAGACCCTGACCTGCTGTGCCTTTGAGATAGCATAGAATTTGTTCTAGTGCTGCCCAGTGATGAACCATAGGGTTTGCCATAAATTGACTAATTACACTAACAGAATAAGCTATATCAGGTCTAGTAACACATAGATAATTGAGTTTGCCTACTAGACGTCTATACCTCTCTGGATTGTTGAATTACTCTCCATCCTCACCTAAGCTCTGGTTAGGCATCATAGGAGTACTACATGGTTTAACAGCTAGTTTCCCGGTTTCCTTAAGTAAATCAAGTATATATTTTCTTTGGGAAAGACATATTTCATCCTCATTTCTCATAATTTCAATACCTAAAAAATATTTTAGTTCCCCGAGGTCTATGGTATGAAATTGAGTCTGAATAAAGAGTTTGAGAGCACAAATACCACTATCATCACTTCCAGTAATAACAATGTCATCTACATACACAACTAGCAATATAATACCTTTGTCAGATGCCCTATGGAAAATTGAATGATCATTTTTACTTCTTTGAATACCAAATCTTTCCATAGCCAAGCTAAACTTGCCAAACCATGCTCTTGGACTTTTCTTAAGTCCATACAGTGCCTTATTAAGCTGGCACACCATACTTTCCTCCCCCTGAGCAACAAACCTAGGTGGTAGCTCCATGAATACCTCTTCAGAGAGATCCCCATGCAAGAATGCATTTTTGATATCAAGTTGATGAAGTTTCCACTTATATTGTGCTTCCAAAGAGATAAAGAGTCTAATTGAAGTCATCTTAGCCACAGGTGAGAATGTTTCAGAGTAATCAATCCTATATGTTTGACCATAGCCTTTGGCTACTAACCGGGCCTTCAGTCTTGCCACTGTTCCATCAGCATTCATTTTGATAGAATAAACCCACTTGCATCCTATTACTTTTTTATTTGGTGGTAACTTAACTAAGTTCCAGGTTTTATTTTTTTCTAGAGCTTTCATTTCTTCCATCATTGCTTCACACCACTGTGGTGAGGCTATGGCTACTTTTATAGATTTAGGTATTGATATAGAGTCAAGATTGGAGATAAAAGCATGGGATGAAGGTGGGTACTTCTTGTAAGACACAAAAGAGGAGATAGGATACGTACACTGTATTTTCCCTTTTCTTATTTCAATAGGTAGGTTCATACTTGGATCTTCTTCACTCTGATGTGTATCATCTGTGTTGTCAACCTGAGAGGTTACGCTAGGTGTAGTAGAATATACTAAGAACTCTTCATTGTCCCTAAGAGGTATTTTGTCTTGATAAAAGGGTATGTCCTCCATAAAAGTCACATCAATTGACACAATATACTTTTATAAACTTGGATAAAAACATCTGTATCCTTTTTTAAGTCTTGAATAGCCAACAAAGATGCATTTTAAAGACTTATGATCAAGTTTACTCAACTACTGATTAACTTCTCTAACAAAACATGTGCATCCAAATACTCTAGGTTTGATTGGAAATTGAATTTTATCTGGTTGAAGAACTTGATAAGGAATTTCATTGTTAAGAACAGTTGATGGCATTCTATTGATAAGAAAACATGCAGTTGAGACTGCATCAGCCCAAAATACCTTTGGTACATTCATTTGAAATAATAGAGCCCTAGTAGTTTCTAACAAGTGTCTATTCTTTCTCTCAGCCACACCATTTTGTGAAGGAGTGTCAACACATGAAGTTTCATGTAGGATACCATTTTGTGCAAGATAGTTGTTAAATTCAGTAGACACATACTCTTTTGCATTGTCACCACGTAAAGTTTGTATAGAGGTGTTGAATTGAGTTTTGATTTCAGTATTGAATTTGCAAAAGGTAAAAAACTATTCAGGTCTACATTTCATAAGAAACAACCATGTTATACGAGTGTAATCATCAACAAATGTTACAAAATATCTAAAACCAGGTTTCGATATAGTTGACGATGGCCCCCAAATGTCAGAATGAATTAAAGAGAATGGTTTACTTGCACGTTTATTAACTCTAGGATAAGAAGTGCTTCTCTGGTGTTTTGCAGGCATGCTTCACAATTTGTTGATGATAAGCTGTTAAATTGAGGGCATAATTGTTTGAAAAGAGAAAGAGACGGATGACCTAATTGGCAATGTAGTTTGAATGCTGGATCTATACCCAAACAAGCTATAGGTTTGAGAGGAAAAGTATCAAGAGTATATAATCCACCACACTCACTTCCTCTACCAATAATCTGATTTGTCACCAGATCCTGAAACACACAGTGATTAGGGAAGAAAGTAATACTGCAATTGAGGTTCTGAGTAATCTGACTTACAGATAGTAAATTGAATGTTAGAGAGGGTAAGTATAAAACTGATTTCATAGTTACAGAAGTGTTTGGTGTAACTTCACCTATTCCTTCAACTAAATACTGTGATCCATCAGCTAAAGCAACCTTGTGAGAGGTTCTATTTACCTTCAGATTTGTAAACAGATTTTGATTACCTGTCATATGATCTGTTGCTCCTGAATCAATTATCCAGTTTGGAGTAGCTTTGCTCATGTTGGCAGTAGAAGACACTGAAGTTGCTGTCGAAGTTGTTGTAAATTCTAATGAAGTATTATGCATAGACTTTTGGAATTTTGTGTAATTATCGAACTCTTCTGATGTCACTAATACAGTCTTTGAGTTGGTATTATTATTTCCCTAAGTCTTGTATTGTAGTTTCCTACATTCAGATATCAAATGACCTATTTTCTTACAATACTTGCAAACTTTGTTTGGATTTGGTGCTCTCCATGCTTGTGTTGATGGTCTCTAGGGTTGTGCATTAGGTTGTGCATTATTTGATGTATTCTTTCTATAACTGCTAACAAGAGCACTATTATTCATGTTAGTAGATGAAGTGATTTCAGTTCTAAGGAGACGACTATACACTTCATGTAAAGAGGTTATATCAGTGTTTGCAAGAATCTGTGATTTAGCACTATCATACTCAGATGGAAGGCCTGCCAGAAAACCCATAATAGCCATTTGTTCTCTTTGTCTCTGCTGGACTTTAATATCAGTGCTCATAGGTAGAAGAAGATTAAATTCTTCATATGTTTGCTTAAAGGACATGAAATAATTCATGAGATTCATATCCTTTTTCTCTGCTCTATAGAATACCTGACATACATCATACATCTTAGTTAAGTTTCCCTTGCCTGAATACAAGAATTCTAAATACTCCATCAATTCTTTAATAGTTTCACAATGATTAACTAATCCAATCACTTCAGTCTCTACAGAGTTTCAAATTTGCAAGAATAGACGAGCATCATCTCTAAGCCAATTCTGGTCATCTTTATCTTCAGAATCATCTTGAGGAGGATCCTTAATCAGATGATCATTCTTATCCATGCTTCGAAGATACAATTTAATTGTCCTACTCCAATCAAGATAGTTTGAACTATTCAATTTTCGATCTGTAATCTTCGGCATCATTGATATTACATCTATGCCTTTAGTTTCCGCCATGATTATTGAGATAATATATGGATCGAGACAGAGAAATTAAAAGAAAGGAGAATTGAGTTTCAAGATTTTTTTTGAAACCCTAGATCGGGATCGCTCTGATGCTATGATATTTATTAAATGATAATGAAAGACATATTGAATAAGAAACAATGAATTTTATCACATAGTTCATACATCAGGTTGCATCTATATACAAGACGATTACATATTTTGAATTTTTCAGAATTATTGGACTTGGCGGTATATGGATAAGTGGGCTTTTGGGCCTTGATTGGTTCTTTATGCTTGAATACCCAAACTGATGTTATGCTATTTATTTTGATACATTGACTTGGCTGCTAACTTTCATTCATTCCTCAATGTGCACCCATGTGATTTTAGATACATTGCGCCTTGCTATATTCTTCACATAATATCATATTACAGTAAGAAATGAATATAAAGTAATGAAAATAAATTTTCATTAAATGAATAAATGAAAGGAATTTTGTAAGTAATGAATGAAAATAAATGAAAATAAGCATTGAATGAATGAATGCGAATTTATTTGCAAAGAAACCTATATAGTACGTTAAGAATTGATTTACATATGTTTAAATTATTATATATGAGTCACATGTGTAAGAAAATATAAATAACATATGTAAATAAATGAATGTAAATAAATGAAATTAAGTACTATATGAATGAATGGGAATTTAATTTGTGAGAAATGAAAGTAAACAAAAGAAAACAATCACTGCACAAATGATAATAGACAAACAATAAATGAGATGAAAAGAAATATGTAGATATAAACTTAAATAATATTCGGAAGTTGTTGTTTGTTTTGGTTTTAGTATCCTTTGGAAAGGATACTTCTAATTATTTGGGATGTATAAATAAATCTGTTGAGTTTATCTAAGATTGTTGAGTAGATGGTATACTTAGTAGTTATTTGTCATTCTATATGATTTAAAAGTGTCTAAACCCGAATAAACCATTTGTTTTCATTGCTATGGATGGATGATTGATAACTTTGATTGCATGTGATGATTGTATGCCTTTGGTTGCAATTGCTTGTTGTATGTTGTTTGCAAGTGAATAATGCTATGCTGAGTTGATTTGTTTATTATGAATTAAGAAAACTTAAATATTTCTCTTATAAAATTATTAACTCTTTTGGATTACATAAGTGAAATGCAGGTTATGGAAGCAATTGCTGCTGCTTTTGGTTTCATAAAATAAGCGTTACTTGCTCGACAAATAGGTACGTTCTCGGATTATGGTTTTCTAGCGATATTATATAGTTTTCCCATGGTTTGGAATATATTATTTTGGAAATATGATATATATTTTTGTTATTGATATTATTTTTCTCCTAGACCTCTCCGTACAAAGGAGATTCTGTCGAAATTTTCCGTAATGTTTGGACTTAGAAAATTTTGTGAAAGGTTTTCCAAACTTTTATTAACTTGAGTATAAAGGGATTAATGGTTATAAATTGATATACTTTATTTAAATTATTTAATTTTGTAAATTTATTTGTTTATAAATTTAGTATTTTGAATAAGTTGTATTGATTGCTTAATTCCTTCTTTTCCATCCTTTTTATCCTTTTTGGGGACGAAAAGTTTTGAGTGGAGGAGAGTGTAACGACCCGTAATTTTTGATAATTTAAATTAGTCAATTTAATAAGATTTTGGTAATTTAAGATTGAAAGTAATAAAATTTTTGAGATTTATTAATGAAATAATAACTGAGATGAAATGTAACAATGTTAATTGAAGTTAATTATTAATAAATTGAATGAAATTCCAATCAATTGAAATGACTGAAATGTATTACTTGGTTATAAAGTTAATATAATAAAACAAATGTAAATATTGAATTAACCAATGAAATAATACGTAGTTAATGATAATTGAATAAAATCCATGTTAAGTAAGCAATGGTAAGATGTGTTAGTAAATAATAAACCTATAATGTGATTGAAAGTTAACAGTAACAATTATTATAAGTCACCTATTAAATTAATTTATGAAATTTAATTGGAAATCAATTGAAATTAAATGTAAATAAACGCTACATTATTGTGAGTTAAGGCAATAACTGTAAACCTTCAATGTAATAAAATGTATAGAAATGTTAATTATATTCATAAGGAAATAACTGATGTAACGACCCGGTATTTTCAACCATTCACATCCGCACATGACGGACTTGAATTGCTCAAAATATCAGATTGTTAATTTAAATGTGGAAAAACTCAGCATATACAGTAAATAAATCAATCACAGAATCACAGACACAGAGAATATAATAATAATAATGAAGCGGAATAGATAAATAGTAGTTCATGAAGCTACTATATAAACATCAGAGTTAGAAATAAAATACAACAGAATATCTCAAATACACTGAAGTCTCGAATACGAACATGTGACATCGCTGAACAAATCAACTAGAAAAGCTGAAAGCTGAATCGATAGTTGGATCTCCAAGCGAAGCTCCAAACTCCAAAGGTAAGTCTCAAATGCAGAATCACTCAGTCTAACCCGAGCGTAAAGCAAAACACAAAACACTCGAGTCGGGATTAACATTCTTATATACATAAATCCAACTCAAGTGAAATATCAACTGAAATACAATTAACTTAAAGGATGTTGGGGATAACCATCCTCTAAGGATCCATGTAACCAAACGTCATTATAACACCGTGGTCATTTCAAAATAATTTATACTTCAAAACCAAAATATCATTTCCATTTCAATTATATATATTTACAAATTAGTTCTTTCAAAACTAAATTGATAATTTCATATATATCTTATTTAACTTCATTATTTTTTTGTTTTGAAATATTCACTCAATAAATCCATTACCCTAAATTACACTAACTAAATATTTCCTTCAATTTATTTAAAACTTGAAATATCTATTTAATCACTTTAAATCAAAATCAAGTTATAAAATCACATCTTTAAATTCCAAATTCAATAATTTCATATCGATTTAATTAAATAAAATTCTTAATTAAATACAATTTCAAATACTTTCAAATTTATCTTCCCAACCTTAACTTATAAACTCAATATTTAATATTAAAATTTAAATTAATACTTAAACATATGATATATAAATTAAATCAACTTTAATTAAATTAAAGCTTATTATTAAATCTATTTTATATTAGAACTTATTTATATATAAAATATTTCGGTATTAAATAAACCATAGAAATCATTTTCAAAATATTTATATATAGACCAACGGTGTCTGTATAAAATTTTCTATCCTATGATCTAGTGATACAAATATTTATCATTTCAATTCGTAGTTTAAATATATACGGGTATATATCATTTGAATCCGTCATCCTAAATTCAATGAAAATCACTTGGGCCTATCATTTCAACTCATAACGATTTTCTCCTATTCTACAGATCGTTCAGGTATGTATCATTTCAACCCATAGTGAATTCTATACTAACAGGGAACTTGCCGAGTGATAACAAATATAATAATATAACATCATGCAAATATCATCAGCATAAGTAATAGATAATGATGTCAGATGTCATAGGTGAATTGATACGGATAATAGTATATATAACAATTTAAATAACTACAATAGCATATTTCAATTGTCGTTTAAATGGAAATCAAATTTAATAAATACAACAGCATATTTTGATAATGAAATGAGCTATAAATCCAAGCACGAATTTCAAAGCAAAGCACGACCAACACGGAATCAATGATTAAGCAAAGCTGAGTTGGTAAATATGAATCAATGGAAATTAATAAAGTCAACTTGATATAAATCGAAACAAAATATATATTAGATGTCATTTCCTTCAAAAAATCAATATTAAATTTATATAAAATAGTATATTTCCCCAAATCATTACATCATAAGTGCATACTAGACTTTGAAACAAGACTCTCCTATTATCTAAATAAAACACTTAAAAATCAATATTTAATGAACATATATATTACCCTTTCAAACTTATATATATTATATTAGAAATAAAAAAAATCAATACAAAATTACTTCATATACGTTTGAAAGCAACAATCAAGTAATATAAAAATACTAATAAAAACTTATACAATGTACACTGCTATATATATTAGAACTGGTATAACTTACACTCAACTATAAACACAGATGTAATAAATGTAAACTAGTATATGGGAAACAATCATCATATCAATATGATATATATATATATATATATATATATATATATATATATTTGAAATCAAACTGCATAATTTCAAGTATCCGTAAAATAAAATAAAATATAACATATATTGCAACTAATATATATACATTGCGTACTCTGACATATATAAAATTTATATAAACTATCGTATATAAGACTAGCACAAATATCTTATATTAACATGTTATGTACATAAATTCTCATATATAAAACTGTGAGATAAAACGAGGAAGACAAAGCAGTACTTAGATTTAAAAGTATAAGCGGTTGCCAAGCTATGCATATATGAAATAACACGCTAATACAGAACACAGCAAACCAAAATATATATTAACTAATATATATATATATATATATATATATGTATGTATGTATCATATAACTTTTTATAAAAATCATATATGCACTTACAGAATATATATATACACACACGCGCGCGCGCGGCAGGTAATAAACAAACTTATATACATATGTTTTCCAAATATCAAAATTTTGTAATACATATATATAAATCAAACTTATTATAATACTTAAATAGTATTTGCAAATTTAAAATATATAATATAAATGGAACACATGTATACAAATGTTGTTAACTGATGCACAAACAAATATATAGGTCCGATACGTATAGTAACACCTTTAACATATTATTTAACTAATATATACTAACGTGTATAACAGAAGAGTGCCAAAACCAGGAAACAAATAGCCTACCTATATATATAAACGTAACTTACATTATAAATAAACAAAATATATAAATACTGTATTCAACTTTATGTATCTTCATATATTATAAACACTGATGTGTATATATATATACCGATATATACAAACATTATATAAGTATTTACTATATAAACGTTCATATAAAACTCAATATATATATATATAATATAAACAACGTAAATAACAATGCTTACCGTTTAGTCATTATCATAGAAGAGGGGAGGTACGCAAGGGGTTCGAGCTGGGTGAGTTGTGCTCGGCAGGTGGCAGACTCAGGCGTGGTTGAGGTGGGTAGGGGTCTGGTCGGAAGGGGAAGTGGTGAGGTGGGTTGCTAGATGAGGGGAGGTTGCATGGTGGATCTGGGATGGAGGAGTGGTTGGGAACGCTAGGCTCAGATTCGGGTCGTCGAGGCAATCTCAACGCATAGGTCAGGTGGGTGGAGGAATTTGATGTCGACGATGGTGGTGTGATTGCTTTCGGCGAAGGAGTTTATGAGATGGTCAGCACTTGGATAAATTTTGTGGTGGTTTGGCTAGGCAAAGGTAGTGGAGGCTCGGTCATATTGAGCATGCTTCGGTTGGAAGGGTAGAGGGCTTCGGCCAAAACATATGTAGCAGCTTCCCATTTTTTTCCAAAGGCCGAACAATGAAGATGGATTTTGGGAGGAAGAGAGCAGGGGAGGGGAAGAGCAAATGAAAATAAATGAAAAGCTAAAAGTATGTTTAAAATAGAAAAAAACGTACGTCGATAATCTTGTGAAATGTACTGAAAAAATATATGTGAAGTAGTGGGAAGGCTACAGGCACAAAGATGAATAAGCCAAAAGTTGGATTCAGAAAAAAAATGAGCCGTCAACATAAATGCATTATGTATGTTACATATATTTTGGGACATAACGACAAGTAATAAATTTGAAGCGATGCAAAAATAACAGCTGGCCATTGAATCAGTAATAGTTATTAAAGCAATTAATATTTAATTGATTGGACTTCACGTTTCAAATTTGAAAAGGCACGGGAAGTAACGGTTGAAATTTGTGGTACCGATACACGAACAATTTATTATATCCGTCACGTACCGGACCTCAAAATACAGAAATAAATATACCGCTAAGATCGGCACGATGAGACGATCAAAATGGTATATAGATATTAGTGGTACGATCATCACATCAAAAGTCGATAATCGGTACCGATGTACGTTGCTATTCCATACAGAAAAATCCAAACGAAGCTAGAAACGTCAGAATTTCTCAAAATGAATTTCGCTGTCTGATTCAGAGTGTTCTAAATAAATTTTCTCATATTGACATATTTAGATTTAGGAATAGTTTTAAATTCAACTGTTATTAACTGATTTAAACTGAATTAGAATTACACAATAAAATAAACTTTCATATTATCTGATGAAAATTTACCAGTTGCTATGTTTAATTAGACATATTCCAATTATTAAATTTTTATTTCCAAATTCAAATATGTAAAATTTCACAAAATTTCTGTTAAATATATTATTAAAACAAATAAAAATTATTAAAAATTTACGGGTCGTTACACTCTCCCTCACTCAAAACTTTTCATCCCCGAAAAGGAAGGAGGTAGGAGAATATAAACAACCAAAAAGAAAAATAGATTAAATACAAGGATAAGCCATTAATTTAAAACTATATAAATTTTACTTGAAATATTCATTTGAAAACTTCATTCGCAATTCAATTATCTTTAATACTTTAAAACCTTTCAAAATCCATTTGTAAATTTCTCGCTTCCTTTATAAAGTCCATTATATATAATATTTCATTTTCAAATCGAATAAATCAATAGTTTTCGAATCAACTTCATACTTATACAAATCATTTTTATATAAGTTCAATAACCCCCAAATCAAGTATTTAGAAAAATAAGGTTCTCAATGTCAATTCGTTTAATTATCAGTTCAGTTTCAAAATCATATACGATTTCACCAAACTATTTCTTCCAAATTAAATATCTTCAATTTCAGAGTTTCCAAAATAACAGGCTTAGAAAATAATCCTAGCTTCCAAATCAACATAATTTAAGTCAAACAAATTCATTTCCAAAATCATCATATAAATACTGGGTTTTAAATTCCAATCTATTTTCGAAACCAAATACTTTTCTCAAAATCAATATACCAAAAATGATCACCAAGTTTATAACTATCCCTTAAAAACCTTTAAACTATTTATTTCTATTGAAAGATCCAATTTACCTTTTGAAAAATATTATTCTATATGTATATATATACAGCTTTATAAAAAATATTACTAAGTTTGAAACACTTAGAACTAAATTTTATTCAAAACATTTCAAAATCAAATTTCATATTAGTATATTTAAAAATAGTCTTATTCAATTACTGAACAAAACAGTTTCAAACTAATTTAAATCATATTACTTCATACTTAATGTAACGACCCACTATTTTGACCATTCAAATCGACAATAATCCACACATGTCAGACTTGAATACTTCAAAACAGTGGATTGTTAAGAAATTTGGAGCAAATAAAATCATTCACAGAATCACGACACAAAAATATCAGATTACTCGCAGCGGAAATAAAATACCATAGTAGTTCATGAAGCTACTATATACATACTCTCAAAGCATATACAAAATCTTATAGTAAAATAGATACAATAGAAGTCAGGATACATAAACAACAATACCGAGACAGATACCGAACAGGAACTAACTGGAAGAAGTACACGAATAGATTGACAGATAAGCTCCAGCAAAACTCTAGCTCTATAAGGCGAATCCAAAGCCGTGATTCTCAGGCTGACCCGAGCGTAAAGTAAAACACAAACACTCGAGTCAGGACATACATACTTATACGAGTTAACTTAAGTGAACTGTAATAGCAATGCATAATAACTTAAAGGATGCTTGGGATCGCCCATCCTTTAAGGATCAGTCAAACCATCAATTAAGTAGTAATAAACACTATCCTAGAAATATCCATATTAAAGTAGACCATGCAAATAACAGTGTTATTGTGACTAGGGTAGCGTAGAGCTGCAGTAACCTCTAGCCACACTCTTAAAATCAAAGGTGTGCATCAAACAATCACAACAAAATCACATGACACAAAAAGCAGTGTACTCGTGGTTATAAATTTCAAAATGATTTATAATTCTGAATTAAAATCATTCATTTAAACCATTAAAAAGTGAAGTCATTATTCCTTCAAATCAAATATTCAATTCCTAAAAATTTAGCCTTTTCTGAGTTCATTTATTCAGTTAAATACTTTAAATATAGAAATTTCAGCCACAAATAAACTTTGATTTTAACTCTTTAAACATTATAAAAATCATATTTTAACACTCAAAAATGTTCATTAAAATACCTTTAACTTATGATTTTTATAAAGTAAATTTCCTATAAATAAAATCAAATTTTCAATAATTCACTTAATAAATTCGAGTGTACAATTTCCTATTCTTCACATTTTAACAATTTACTTAACACTTAAACTTTCATTACCATTTTCCAAATGTAACTTAATTTCCATTTTATTTATATAACTTAAATTCCATTTTTAATTTCTTAACTTAACCTTTAATTTCAAACCAAATTTCACACTTCCAAGTTAAGTTAAATTCCAAAATTTCCATTTAACTATCCATTTATTTAACATTTTAAACTAATTACCTAAATTCAAAATACACTGTAAGTTGCTTAACTTTATTTTACAAATAACTTGATATTTTCTTTTACTTTATATTTATCCAATTCATACATCAATTATATTAATTACCAAGTTAATCTTGTAGTTCCATTTTTTTTTCTTAAATTCCCATTATTTAGTTAAATCAAACTTTCATACTACACTCAACCCATGTATTGACTTATAACATTTAAGCTTTTAGAAAATCACTGCTTAACCATTTTAAATCCAATATAAGTCAAATTTCATTTTTTTTCCTTTCATTTACAATACATGAAATTTATAAGAAATCATATTTCGAAATCAACCACGGGTCCGGATAGTATTTCACACCTAAATCAAGTGATACGGAAATTATCATCTAAATCCGTAATCAGTAAAATTTTCGGGTTTTGATTATTCCAAACCTGCAATCCCAAGACAAATACAAATAAATAAAAATCATTCAGGCCTATCATTTCAGCCCATAACGATTTTTCCATATCCTAAAGTCCATTCTGGTATGTATCATTTCAACCCATAGTGATTCTATTCTATAGGAAATTTGCAGTATAAGAACGGAATAAAATAAACAGTATAACAACATAAAGCAGTATCAGATGATATGACAGATAAATAAATAGGATTAACATCATATAATTTATAACACAGGCAGGTATAACATGATTTAATAATTTCTACACTTTCACTTGCTATCAATTCACAGTCATATAAGTATAAATGTCAGGTGTGATTACTCACCTTTTAAAGCTGGAGTTCGCAAAACAAACAACACGCATGAATTCTAGAAGGCACGATAACACGACTATAGACTCAAGTGGGAAGAGAGCCAAGCTATTGATCTTGTAGCAACCAATAGAACAAGACAAATATAAATATAAATTCAAATTCAACACAACATATATTGAAACAATCTTTGAAATAAGAAGCAAAATGAACATAATTGCTTTGTCTATGCTTTCAACAATCAATTGCTCGACCTAGGGGATTAAAATGGTTCTACCATGACATGGTATAGCTCGGGTATGGGTCTGGTTTGGACTCAAATGCACGGCTACAAGAGAATAGGAAGAGGTAGTGGAGTTACAACAACAAAATTTAAACTTCTTCATAGCTAGTGATATTATTTGGTGTTGAGAGCAACATGTTTTATTTTAGAATTTTAGGGATTTGAAAATATTTATAGTGATAATATTGTAAAGAGGATGGTGAGAGGATGAAGGAAGAAAAAAATGTATGTTAATTTATTTTCGATTCCTTCCCTTTTATTTCCTATAGTTAGGGTCAAAATCGGATAACTTCCGCCAATTCTAATTAATGTAAAATTAATTGATACCCAAGCAATTAACTTCCCACAATGTTTATATAGTAAATAAATATATATTCAAATTTCAAATTTTGAATAAAATTCCATAATTAAGATATAGAAAATATAAACATATATGTATATATTTACACTAAATATGTATATACATATTAGGCCCACAAGTGAAAACTCTAAATATAGAATTGGATGCCTATAACCGTATTTGTTAGTTTTCCATAACACATGAAATCAAGGCACATTCATATTATAGACATAATTCAAAAATTAGGATATATGTCTATTAATGCTCAACTAATTGTCAGTCCATTCAATTAATTTACCATAGTGTATGTGTAACAACCCTGTATTTTATGATTATTTTAATTGTATATTTTAATTATTTTAAATTTAATTTTCTGATTAAAAAACTTTATTTTATTTATTAAAATGGATAAATTTTGTTATTTTAAATATAAATTTTGATTTTGATATGAATCAGGATTTCAAAAATGACTAAATAGAATATTTTCCAAAAAGGTGAATTTTGGTCAATATGGTCAACTTTGACTTTTAATTTAAAATTTTAAAAGTTTGAAAATTTTAGTTTTATATTTTATTATGAAATTAATTAAAATTATAAGAATATTGCTTTTCGTTTCATTGAAATCCGACTTATATTGTAAAGTTATGCCTTTTTAAATATTGTGTGTAATTTGCTGTATTTAACAAAATTGCTTATTTTAAATTGTACAAATAATATTTTATTTGGTCATTTAATGTTCTAATTTATATTTATATGGGTAAGATAACATGTTATGTATGTATTTTGGTTTTAAACATTTTAAAAGTGTAATTAACATTTTCCAATGTCAGTCGTATTTTGTTTACAATTTCTAATTTACAGCTTCAATTAATTAAAGGAATTCTTTATTTATTTTTCTGTTTTCTCAAGATCTTATTTTATTCTCATTTCCAATTTATTTTTTTCCTTATTTATTTTATTTATTTGACTTTTATTTGTTTTAAAGTGAAGTAGGAATTTTTCTAGAGGCAATGGTATTTTATTTGTAATTTTCATGTCCTGTTTCCAATTTTTAAACAATTTCTTTAGTTCTTTTCCTATTTTCTCTAAATTAAATTATTTATTTCACTTTGAAAATGTTATAGAAAGTATTTTATTTCAAAATTTTGCTTTATAATATTTTTAAAATGAAGTAGATATTTTTCCAAAGCCAGTGATGTTTTAATTGTAAATTTTTGAACATTGTTTTCAATTTTTAAGCAATTTCTTTAATTCTTTTTCTATTTTCTTTTAGTGTTTTGGAAACCATGATTAAAAGGAAAACGAGAAATGGAAATTTGTAAACTGGGTTTATAAATGAAGTGGAATATTTATCAGTGGATAAATTTGGAAGTATAGATTACGGTGGAATTTATAAGAAAAAGGTGCAATTCATTTTAAAAATAAAAAGGTGATTTTATTTTTAAAAGTTGGAAAGTATATTTTGGAAAATAGGTATATTTTCAAAGTAAAGATTTCAAAGTATAAACTAGAAGTTCAAAAAAAATTTAAAGAATATTTTAGAAAATTTATTATTTTAATTTTTTTAAGTGAAAAGTAAATATTTATTTAAGTTAATTATGAGAATTAATTATTTTTAAACGTAAATTAGTATTATGATTTTTAAAGGGAAATTTTAACATAAATATTTGATATAATAACTTTATTTTAAAAAAAGGAAATTTTGGTTTAAGTTTTACTCAGAACTCTTATAGAATTTCTTAAGTATTTTTTTATTTAAGTAATTTTAATTGCCTTAATATAAATAATTTAAGTATATATTTTTGGAAGTGATTTAAGGAGATGGGAATGTGTTTTAAAAATAAAAGTTGGTTTTATTTTTAAAGTGGTGAAAGAATTTACGAGTTGGAGACGTAAATTAAATTGGGATAAATTGAGTGGGATTTATAGAGGATTAGATGGACTATATTGAAATGGAAAATGTATTTCCTAAAAAGCCAAGTATATTTCAAAGTAGATTTTAAGTATAAAATAAAGGTTTTAAAGTTGGTTTTAAAAAGAATGTTTTTAGAGAAATTTATCTTCTTAAATTGTTTGAAATTTTTTAAAGTAAATATTTATTTAGTTAATTATAGAAGTGATTATTTTAAAAGGGTTAACTAGTGTTATGATTTAAAAGATAATTATTAAATATTTATATTTTATAAGTAGGTTTATTTTTAAGAGTAGTTCGGTGGAAGTTTTATTTGAAAATTGGTATAGAATTTCATAACCTTTATTTTGAATAAGTCTTTTAGGTAGTTTCATTTTAAAATGTTTTAAGTATATATTTTTTGGATAAAAGGATTTAGTTTGTTTAAAAATCTTAATTCAATATGATTTGGCATTTTCAGTGGAAATAAAGAAATTGGGTGGAAATTTATTTCGCGAGTGAAAAGTGATTTGAAAATAATTTTTCAAAGGGTTGAAGTGTAGAAAATATCTTACGAAGATATGTTGAAATAAATAATTTGGAAAATTATTTAAGGCCTGATGGTTGTTTGTGAATGTTATTTGATAGTTAAATAACCGACTTTCAATATTGGCCAATGCACTGATCGTTTCGAAGAGACCGAGATCGGGATTAATTTCTCGAAAACCACTTCGATCCAGTTTGAATGTTTTCGTGGGTTAGACAAGAGCTTAGAGTCGAAGATGGAGTAGTGAAGTGCAAGGGCTAATCGCTACTAATCCTGAGGGTGATTCCAAATTGGATGTAGTAGGAGTAGTGCCTTCGGTTCTGTTCGGACCCAGAACGGACTTGTATGGATGAATGCTTTTAGAACATCGTCAGGAGGACGATGAGCATTCTAAGCGAGATGTGTTCTAAAAAGGTAACGCATAGCCTCGAGCCTCATCAACCAGGAATAGGTAAAACAGGGGAGGTGCAGCAAGGCAAAGTGGCTAGCAACCAATTAGGGTAAGGTTACCTCTGTCTAGATGTCCCTTTTATTCGGCTGTGTGGGCGGTTGTTGATCCCAACCGTGGGGTGATCTTAATCGGACTATCTAGTAAGGGGTAGCTCTGGTCTTGTGTAGCAGGGGATCAGGTTGGATCCTCGGTACGGTGATCTAGAACACGTACTGTGATGGGCGGTACCCAATAGCCCTGCCATTGATGGAAACCCAATCTCCAATAAGTGCCTTTCGGACTTGTTTTATTATGCTAGAATTTAATGAATGTAACAATTTCGGCTATTTGAATAAGTATTTGTACATAGACACTACTATAATATCAGAGGATTCGATAAAAAATGTTTTGGTTATCGTAAGGTAAAAACCCAGCATGTTTATTTGTGGCGTGGTCTTATGAGATACCTTTGATTTTTAAAGGATTTTGGAAACTTTAATAATCCAATTGAGTGTGTTTTCTCACACTGTTTTCCAGACTGACTCGGATGTTATTTCACTATAATTCTTGGGTCAGACCGAGTATTATAGAGTATAGATTCTAGATAGATTGCTATGGAGCTCAAGAGACGAGCTGGATGGTGAAATGTATCTCACGTATGTGATGTATATTCCGCTGTGTATGGTTAACTGCATAGTCAATTTTTGTATGGACGGGTTATGATAACTGTCCAGTTGTGTGCTATGAATTTTGTTGCACTCTGATGATGTAATGTATATTACAAATACAGCTCTTTTGTATAAAGATTCAATCATTTATCTATTATATATTGTGTCCATTGCGATTGTGAGATTTTGATGTTGTTTTCTATTTTCTTCTTCTACCTCCTTCTTCTTTCCCATACGGACTAGTTTTCTGGCATTTGATTGTTTGACATTTAATACAGTGGACGTAGTGATGTCGATTTTCGGGTGTCGAACGGGTCGTTACAGTTTCGAAGAGACCGGAATCAGATAAGTTATCCGAAAACCACTTTGATTCAAAGAATACGTTTTCGAAGTGAAGACAAGAGCATGTAATCGAAGATGGAGCATTGAAGTACAAGGGTTAATCGCTACTAATCTTGAGGATGATTCCAAATGAATATAGTAGGAATAATGCCTTCATTTTCGTTTCGACCCAAAACGGAGTTGTATGGATAAGTGCTATCAGTACACTATCATTGGAGGACAATGAGCATTCCAAGTATAAATTCCTTTAAAAGGTAATTGTAGCCTCAAGCCTCATCAACCGAAATGATTGAAAATAAGGGGAGACACAGCAAGGCTAAGTGGGTTGCACCCAATTAGGGTATGTTATCACCTTTCTAGAGACCCTCAAATATTATAAATATGATGCATTAAAAAGAGAGATCGATAACGGTGAAAACACCCGGGGTTATAGCATATTCGGTTTTATCCAGGTTAGGGGTAAGATAGGTCTTGTGTTGTAGGGGATCCCAACGAGGTACTCGGTACATTTTTCTAGATCGTGAGAGGTGGTAACCCAGCGCCTAGTCATTGTATGGAATCCATTCTTCAATACGTGCCTTTACGGTTTTGGTTGTAGAGCCTGGTATGCTGGAATTTAATAATGTAACAATTTCGGCTATTTGAATAAGTATTTGTACTTAGACACTATTATAATATTAGATGATTTTGACATAAAATGTTTTGGTTACTGTAAGGTAAAACCCATCATATTTATGTGTGGCGTGGTCTTACGAGTCCATTGATTTTAAAAGGATTTTGATAACTTTAACAATTCAAATTGAGTGTCTTTTCTCACGCTATTTTTCCAAACTGACTCGCATGTTATTTTATTATAATGCTCAAGTCATACCAAGTATTACAGATTCAGGATAGAATGCTATTGAGCTCAGGAGACGAACTAGATGATAGAGGCATATTCCACGTACTTGATTATATTCTGCTATGGAGGTTAGACTGTATAGTCAACATTAGTGAGAATAAGTTATTCTAACTCTCCAGCATTGAGTTGTTGATTTATTGTACTCTGATGATGGTATGTATAAATAACAGTTATAGCTCTTTTTGTATAAAGACATGTTATTATCTATTATATATTATTCCACTGCATTTGTGAGATTCTGTGCTGTTGTTCTATTTTCTTATACCTCTTTCTTTTCCCTCAACTATTGGGTTTTTCGGCATTCGATTGCTCGGCATGTAACAAGTGGACGTATTAGTGTCGGTTCTCGAGAGTCAAAAAACTCGGTCGCTACATTTGGTGTCGAAGCAAAAGGTTAAGCGAGAACCTTGGCTTTGATGGGGTAACTCATTAGAGATAGGGTCAGTAGTATCCTAGAATGAGTTTGAGTGTATTAATAGATATAAGTGCTATTTTTTAGTGATTATAAAAATCGATTATATTATGCTGATTGACCAATTGAGTGGCTTATGGATTCTGGTCAATATGAGTAATTAACGTTATTGATATGGATCTCTAAACACTTGTACAGAGCCATTCGACATGGTACTCTTTTGAAATGGAGTAAATGAAATAATTTTACCTAGATTATTTTATATATATATATATATATATATATATATAAAGGAATAATTTTTCAGAAATGATTATAGTCGTATATAGTGTGCTTAGTTATTAGGAAATGATAATATTAAACTGTTATCATTTGTTGTTGTGGTGATTGAATAAAAGTTGATATTATAATCAAAAGTTAAGAAAAAGTTACATATAATGAAATGGAAATTGTAAAGGAGATTTTGTAAATGTGACTATAATTTGAAATGAAATGAAATTCCAAAAGTATTTTAAAATATGATTTGTAAAAAGGGTTTGAAGGCTAGGAATTTAGGAATTTAATTCCTGTTGGTTTTAAATGTTTTTCAAAGACATGGAAAATAATAGTGATATTATTTGGATATATTTTTGAATTGACATATTTTTAAAAGGAATTTTAAAGGAATAAAAGCACTGAACTCACTTCGGTCGTTGGAAAATAATTTGGTGATGACTGCAGCATCATCGAGGTCCATTTTTGAGTTTCCAAGGGAGGAATTACTATAATTGGAGTTTTGTTTTGGAAAACTAGTTTAGGCTTTGAAATTTAAAAGAATACCTTGATATACAAATGGATTGCGTATATGTTTTTGATTTCAAAAAATGATTTGAAATAATTTAGGAATAAGGAGTTTAACTCTGAGATGTTTATTTAAAATGTTTTATAGAATATGAGGTAGTTTGATAACTTATAAAATTTGAAATTTGAACTGTGGAAAAGAAATTTAACTTAAATTAAGTTAAATAAGGTGAATTTTGAAAATTTAGCTTAAGTAGGCTAAATGAAGTAATTGTTGAAAATAGAATTTATTAAGATTGAAAATAAATTAGCGGATGAACTAATTAATTTAATTAGTAAGAAAAAAGGAATTGGAGTTGAATACAAATATAGATGGATATAAACTTAAGATTTGTAAAGTGGTAGTAACCACAAGCAGTTTGTATAAAATGTTTATAATACACTTAAGAAAATTAAAGGTGAATTCTTAAGTGAAATTGGTATTAAATATACTAAGTAAATTGGTGAATGTGTATAATAAGTGTGACTAAGTGATTATAAATGAAATAAATGTGAATAAAAATAATTTGATATAGCCAAGAACCAATTGAAACAAAATGTAAGTTGTATGTATATTATTTTATACCTATGGCAATTTGATCAAGATTCGAGCGCAGAATTTCGAGATAATTCATATCGATCTGAATTAGGATTTTTCATTCGATTTTCGATGGTGAACACAAGATCTGGATTTTTGATTAATTCTAGAATTCTCTATCATAGTATATGGCTATGCAAGGGGAATGACGGTTTCTAATCAAGAAACCAAATCTGAGTCTGCACTAGAGAGTCATGTGAACAATACTAGTTCGAAAAGAAATTGTGCGATCGAATAAGCGATCAGAGTTGATATTGCATACGAATGGTATATGTACATCGTACAGGTTTTGGTGAAATAATGTTGGTAATTGAAAATGCTGAATAAAATGATTTTGAATTGTATGATTGGATATTATTAGTAAATTAGATACAAGTATATAAAAGCAAGAACTAAATTGATGTCTTCGATATCAAGGAAAATTGGATTACCCGACAAAAAGATACATATTTAAATTGTTGTTGAAATTGATGATTTTATGATCGAATCACTTGGCTTTTGTTTTCTTTTGATGATTGGGCCTGTAGCGGTAATTTATAGCTGTTTGGGCTTAGCTATGCAAAGGAGACGCTGGCGAAATTTTTCGAAAATTTAAGGAGTTAGAAAAATTTAAAGATAATTTTAAATAATTAAAATTTGATTTTGGATTATAACTTAAAATAATTGAGGAAATAATATTATTTGAAATCTATGGATGAATTCGGAAATTAGTAAAAGTCATAATGTGGTTCCAATAAATTGATTTTGAGAAGTTGTTTAAACTGATTGGTTTTGGGAATAGTTAATGGGTTTTGGAGCATTCTTCTTAACATGGTAATTTCGGGGACGAAATTCTTTTAAGAAGGGAGGAATCTAACGACCCAGACTTTTGACTATTTGAAAGAATAAAGATACTAAAAATTTTAAATTGGATTTTAAAGCAATTTACTCGATTTTAAAAATATCTCGCTTAAATTAACATATAAAACTAGCCTACCGGGGCACAATCTCGGATTTCAATGAAACAAGTTTCATTGGATCCGTAATATTGCATTATTATCGGATTTCAAATTTCATAGTGTTTGGAGTTATCGTTTGATCTTATGGGATATAAACGCATTGAAATTTATATAGAAAATTCAATATAATTGTCGGGTTCAAAAAGCTATCTTTACGATTGAATTAGGACTTGAAACCCTTTGCATTACGTTCGAAATAGGGGTATAACATTATAAATGCTTAGCGGCATGCCTCGTTAGGGATTCGAGATTTTAAGTTACGTAATCGAGACGATTTAAAATTTTAAATAATAAACATATATGTGCTGACTTGACTATATTTCCATCAGCCTTTTTCCTTTCACTTTAAAACACTGTAGACGGTCCCCAACATGCTAACATCACGTCTCTCTCCCCTTTCAAAATGCACACAACATTTACAGTAGGAAAGAAATAAAAATCAAGCTTCACAATTCATTTTCCCTTAATCTACTCAACTAAAAAATCTCAAACAAGTTTTAAAAATCCTATTTCAGCCTCCTCTTCAATCCGGTATGCTCGATGGTGAGTGCGGCTGCATTGTATCGAGTTCGACGTTGATGCTGTGAACTAGAGTTATGGTTTATAGGGAATTGGCTCATTGATTCGCTGAATGGAGATGATTTTTGGGACGAGCATGTCGAGACGCGTCTCTGGGCATAATATTGTGGCGTGTTCGAGCATGAGCAGGTCGCGACTCTTGGGAGGATGTCGAGCTCGAGAATTTTGGGTCATGGTGATGAAGATTTCAAGGAGAAGTCCGATGGCGTCGTCGGTACGAGGAATAGTACAGCGGAGATCGGTATCTCTGTTTGCATGTATAGCCTGGAATGTTTGTTCACACATAGGAAATATAAAAGGGAAGAAGAAGCTCGGTTTCTTTTTTTTGTATTATTTTGGGCTGTGGACCTATTCAATAAAAAATAGAAAAATAGAAAAAAAGAAAAAAAGGGAAAGGAGAATAGAAGCGGGCTGGGCTAGGATAAAGTTTAGGTTCAAACGAGGTGTCTTCCGTCGCTTTGGGATCTTGTTACCATCCTCCTTGAAATGGATTTGAATTATTGCATTTGGAACGAGCGGAAATATGGAGCTATTGTCGAACGTTGTTTGACTATAGACCAAACAAAATGCAAAAGTGACAATAAAATCAAGGTAAGTAAATCTCATTTTTAGATTGCTAGTTTAATTTAAAATATGAAAATGAGTTATTGGTTGATTGGATGATTTGATAATTATTATTATCAGTTGGATGTTATAATATATATAGTAGTATATATTAGTAGTTGGATTGATTGTTCCTGCATATTTTAGAGGATGAGACCCTAAGCGCCCCACATAATAGCGGATGAACCTATATTAATGCGATATCTCGCCTGGAAGCGAGATTGGCATTTTTATGTTGTATTAACATCTGTGAATGCAGGAAAACAGGTTGAAGGGATCCAATTGGATTCCTCAAAAATGCTGAATTTATTTTCATATATAGTGACATATGATATGTTTGAATAAAACATGATAGACTATAGTGTGATTTGATTTTATTGGATACTATGGAAGTGTAACGACCCGATTTTTTGACGCCCGAAAATCGACATTAATACGTCCACTGTAACAATTGCCGAACAATCGAATGTCGAAAAACCGAACCATTAGGGTTAAAGAAGAAGGAGGTAGAAGAAGAAATAGAAACAATATCGTAATCTCACAATCGCAGTGGAACAATATATAATAGATAAATGACTAATCTTTAAAACAAAAGGAATTATATCTGTTTATACATTACATCATCAAAGTACAACAAATTTCATAACACGCAACTGGATTGTTATCATAACATGTCCTCACTAAACTGACTATGCAGTTAAACAACACAGCGTAATATTCATCAAATATGTGTGATACATCTCGCCATCCAAGTCGTCTCCTGAGCTCCACAGCATCCTTTCATGTATTCTATAATACTCGGTCTGACCCGAGCATTATAGTTTAATAACACCCGAGTCAGTTTGGAAAACCAGAGTGAGAAAACACACTCAATTGGATTATTAAAGTTTCCAAAATCCTTTGAAATCAAAGATATCTCATACGACCATGCCACAAATAAACATGCTCGGTTTTTACCTTACAATAACCAATTTTTTTTTATCAAAATCCATCTAATATTATAATAGTGTCTATAGAAAGTAAAATAGAATTTAACTCAAATGCTTGCATCTCACGTTTCAACATAGTTGGGCACAATCAAAACCATACAAGCGCTAATTGGAGATTGGATTCCATACAATGGCAGGGCTACTTGGGTACCGCCCATCACAATACGTGGTCTAGATCACCATACCGAGGATCCACCCTGATCCCCTACATCACAAGTCCGGAGCTACCCCTTACTGGATAGTCCGAATAAGATCACCCCGCGGTTGGGATCAGCAACCACCCACACAGCCAAATAAAGGGACCTCTAGACAGGGATGACCTTACCCTAATTGGTTGCTAGCCACTTAGCCTTGTGTGCGCCTCCCCTGTTTTATCCATTCCCGGTTGATGAGGCTCGAGGTTAAGCATTACCATTTTAGCACACATTCACTTAGAATGCTCATCGTCCTTCTGACGGTGTTCTAATAGCATTCGTCCATACAAGCCCTTTTCGGGTCCGAACAGAACTGAATGCACTACTCCTACTGCATCCATTTTGGAATCACCCTCAGGATTAGTAGCGATTAACCCTTGCACTTCATTGCTCCATCTTCGACTCCAAGCTCTTGTCTTTTTCAGAAAACGTTCAAACCGGATCGAAGTGGTTTTCGAAAAATTAATCCTGATCCCAGTCTCTTCGAAATGATCAGCGCATTGGCCAATATTGATAGTCGGTTATTTAACTATCAAATAATATCCACAAACAATCATCAGACTTTAATAATTTCCCAAATTATTTATTACTCAAAATATCTTTGCAAGATATTTCCTACACTTCAGCCCTTTGAAAACAGTTTTCAAATCACTTTTCTCTCGCGAAATAAATTTTCAAATATTGTTTATTCCCACTGAAAATCACCAAGTGTAAATACTTTAGATTTTAAAATAATTTAAATTACTTTATCCAAAAATATATACTTTAAAACACTTAAAATAAAAAATATTTAAAATACTTTTATTTAAAATACTTTTATTTAAAATACTAACTATGAAATTTTCTAAAAATTCTCAAGTAAATATAAACAGAACAAATTTTAAAATAAAGATAAAAATAATGAAATTCTATACAAATTTTCAAATAAAATTTTAGCCTAACTATCTTTAAAATAAAACTACTTTTTAAAATATAAAAATTGATAATTATCTTTTTAAATCATAATACCAATTAACCTTTCAAAATAATTACTACTATGACTAATTTAATAAATATTTACTTTTAAAATTTTATAATACTTAAATAATAATTTCTCAAAACATTCTTTTAAAACAACTTTAAAACTTCTAACTTATACTTAAAAATCCGTTTCGAAAACGTACCTGGCTTTCCAAAGAATACACTATCCTTTCACACCTTTTAAAAATAAACCACTATTTATTTTCAAAACAAATTACCTATTCCTTTATAAATTCCCACCATGAATTTATACTTCAAAATGTCCACTGATATCTTATTTCACTTTACAAACTCAGTTTATAAATTCCATAGTCTCATCCTCCTTTAAAAACATTGTTTCAATATTAAATCAAATTTCAAATCGATTTCCAAATTTATTCCATTTAAAAAATAAATTCCTTTGCTTACTTAATTTAATTCAAAACCTATTAATTTCAGTTTTAACTTTTTTATTATGATTTAAAATCTTATTTAAACTGAAAATACCAATTTCATACTTTTCCAAATTTCCTTTTTATCTTTTCCAAACAAATTTAAACCTTGAATTTAAAAAAATTCTTTATTCCTTTAAATAGTATCACTTAAGTTTTTTAAAAAATCATTTATTCCTATTTATTCCAAAAATCTCATTTCCCATACTCGGAATTAATTTATTAGAATTTAAAAATCAACTTTTATTCTTTTCCAATTTAATCTTTTAATTTATCCAAATTCTATGTAACTATTTACTTAATAATTATCTCTTTATTTCCCTTCAAAAATCAAATCTACATATTTTTGAAAACCCAGTATGCCCAAATATATTCAATCAAACCATAACATCCAATATTTTCAATTGGTTCCAATATAATTTATCACAGATTATCAAATAAACCATATAACAGAATATTAAACAATCTAAATAATTTTGAGAAATACAGTTGGATCCCTCCAACCTGTTTTCCTGCATCCACAGATGTTAGCACAATATAAAATACCAATCCCACTTCGAGGTGGAACATCGCAGTATATGGGGTTATCCGCTATTATGCGGGGCGCACAGGGTCTCATCCACTATATAATGCGGGAAATCAATCACTCCAATATATACTATATATACTATTATATATAATATCACGTCCAGACTGATAATAAATTATTAATGCAAGCAATCAATCAATAATTTAAATTTCATCGATTTAAATTATCTGAAAATCCAGATGTGAGTGAGATTAACTCACCTTCGATTTTTAATTTGCAAATCCGATCCACATCGGCTTGATTATCCACGATTTCTGACCTTGTATCACATTTATGGTTTTATTAATATTCTAAAAAAAATTGAAAGATCAAGTATCATTAAATCAATTTAATTAACTAATGCAAATTTTGAACTAATTTCCCAACGATAAGTAATATTTTTTTTCTTTTAAAACCCATATACTAAAAACATAACCTATGTGCATTTTTAAAATAATCTATACAAATTTTAAAAATCAGATTTACATATTTACTTTACAGCATTATAAAACTAACATACCTTATTTATATTAATAATTTATGTTTACTTTTCTGATTCCTATATATATATATATCTAAATGAAATTAAACAGAACTGTTTTACATCTTGGTGAAAATCGAAACCTTACCTATAATTATTTTTATGCATTTCTTTCCAGTTTAAAACAGAATACCATAAAAAAATTATAAATAACAAACAGAAAATCTTCTTTACTGTATATATCTACATGAATTTTTTAAACTGAAAAAGATTTGCGTATACCTCACTGCCCAGAATCGCACCCAGCAAAGTTACAGCGGTCACCACTTCTCGTGCACGAACCCTAGTACGCCGACACCTACCATTGCTCGACTTCCCACAGCACCCCGCCACCTCTCGACAGTCCCCTTCCAATGACTTCGCCTTCCGTGAATGCCGACCTCCCTTCCAATTCTACGCGATGATGAATTTGTCGCGAGTCTTCCTTTTGACCTTGCGACCAGGATTAGCTTGCGCGAATGGGTTTAGAGGTATAAAGGGGAATAGTATTTCGGCCATTAAGAATTGAGATAGCCATTTTCGAACGATTCAGTTTACTTTTTTTTTCAACTATCGATTTTTTCTAATTAGAATCTGTTTTCGAATGGTAAAAAAATGAAAAAGAGAATGGTGATTTGAATTGAATTCGCCGCCATGACTTTCCTTTTTGAGCGAAATGAAGAAAGGGATAAATAAAAGAAAGAATTTCGTATCGGCCATTATATTTTCTACGTTTGTTTTTTTATTGTTTTTTTAATAAAAAAACGAAGGGAACACTTGTATGCAAATTATAAAAGGTAAGGGACACGCGCTTAGATTTCTCAATGTGTCTCTGCTTGCAACAGTATTTTAACTATATTGTTTATATTCAAATTTAAATTCAAATATAAATCGTCTCGATAAATGCAACTCAAAATCTTGACATCCTATCGAGACATGCCGCCAGACATTTATAATTTTATACCCCAATTCCAAATGCAATGGAAAAGGTTTCGAGTCCTAATTCGATCATATGGAGAAGATAGCTTTTTGGCTGAATTTTTGATTTAAATTTCAAAGCGTTTACTTACCGTACGATCACACGACAACTCCAAACACAACGAAAATTGAAATCTGATAATAATATACTCTTACGGATCCAATGGAACTAGTTTCGTCAAATTCCGAGACAGTGCCTCGGAAGGCTATTTTTAAACGTCAACTTAAACTATATATTTTAAAACTGAAAAAACTACTTTTAAATTCGATTTTAAAAGTTTTACTACCTTCAATATTGTAATTATAAATTTTCCAAACCTTTGAAATATTTTTTACCAGTTTTAAAATCCCAGATTCACTATTTTAACCCATTTCCAATTATTAAATTCAATAATTTAATTGCCAAATAAACAGTGATATTCGAAATTCAAGTTAAACTAACTTTCCAAATATTTAAAATCAATTAAATATTCCAATTTTAAATATCTAGAAACTCCAGGTTGTCACATTCCTCCTCCTTTAAAAGAATTTCGTCCCCGAAATTACTATTTAAGAGGAATGGTCCCTAACCCGTTAACTATTTTCCCAAAACCCAATGGTTTTAACAACTTGCCAAAACAAATCTTTCATTATAGACACTATTACCCTTACTAACTTCCTAAACTCATCCATAAGTTTCAAACAATATTACTCCCTCAACCATTCAAATTATAATTCAAAACCAAATTTAAATTTAAAGCCAAATTTAAATTTAAAACCAAATTTTATGTTATCAAAATTTTCTCAAAATTTTTCTAACTCCCTAAATTTTGAAATTTTTTGCCAGCGTCTCCTTTGCGCGACTACCTCTGTACAATTACATAATGCCTCTACGAGCCCCTCGATTTCAAAAGAAAACAAAAAGTCAAGTTGCTAGATTAGAAAATCATTGAATTTCATACAGAAATTTAAATACATACCTTTTTGTTAGTCAACTCAGATTTATCTTCTACAATCAAAACCATCAATTTCCTATTTTCTTTTATATACCTATACCCTACTTAGTAATAATATCTAATCACAGAATTCAAAATCATTTTATGCATTTCTTTACAAAATTTTCAAAATCTATTTCATTCAAGCCGTATGATGCGCTATATCATTCATAGGAAATTCAAATCCAATCATTTACTCGATCACACAATTCCACTTCCGAACTAGTATCGTTCACCCGACTTTCTAGTGTGGACTCAGATCTGGTTGCTTGATCAGAAACCATCATTCTCCTTGCATAGTTCTAAAATATGATAGAGAATTTCAAAACCAATCAAAAATCCATATCCAGGGTTCGCCGTCGAAAATCGAGTGAAAAATCCCAATTCAGATCGATATAAATATCTCGAAATTCTGTTCTCGATCTGGATCAAACGCTATGCGAATAAAATAATATGTTGAAAATTCGTATTTATGATATTTCGTAATTACGATATTTTGATTATAGCAACTATATAAGTCATTATTATATACTAACTTATTTTTATAGGAATCAATCAAGACCGGATTCAAATGAGCTTCAACTCTTGTAAGTATGTATCGAGTCTGTGTCTATAGTTTATTCATGTTAAAATCTCTCCTATATGATATATCTCGACATTATTTTTAAAGCTTTGCATATTATCAATTTTTAGTCTACATTCAGATGTCTGAATGCACTAAATCAGACATCTGAATCTGAAAAAATGAATATTGTTTTTACAATATTCAGACGCTTGAATTATTCATTTCAGACGTCTGAAAATAGTCATTTTAGCCTACTTTCTTTCTGATTTAAGTTCGTGCAAATTCAGAAGTCTGAATTTTTCGATTCAGAAGTTTGAATATCTATAACGGCTATATTTTCAAAATAGCCACATGCAATCGTGAAGAGATGCATCCTTCATTTCAATAGATATGACCATATATCTTCATGATAACACTTCACGAACAAATGCACCTATTTATAATCTATATAAACACATTAGAATCATAGTTTTGATAATCAATTCAATCTATTCTTACTCTACTCTCATTGTCTTTGATTCTAATATCTTGTGCATTCAATTTCATACAAATTCATTCTATTACTTCCTTGTTCTTTATGTATTCATATATATATATATATATATATATATATATATATATATATAATAAAGGAGAAGACTATAGAAAGGGTGTACTATAATTGACAAATTCGTGTTATTAGAACACACAAAGTCAAAACAATCTTCTATATTTGTTGAAGTCCTGTTCTGCTATTTAGGCGTGTGAAGTCCTCTTCGGCTGTTGAGGCGAAATCCTGTTCTGCTGCTCAGGTCCCTGTTCGGCTGTTCAGGGGTTGTATAGACCTGTTTCTCCGGGTTAAGTGAGGGTTGTTATGTTAGTGAAATTCCAGAAGGAGTCTGTGACTGGACGTAGAACGGAAAGTTCGAACCAACATAAAAATTCCTAGTGCACTCGTTTTATTTTATTTTATTTATTTACATTGCTAAGTATTTTAGTTTAATTCCGCACTAGTATAGTATAATTCCATATAGCATGATCTGCACTGTCTTTTCATTTGGTATCGGTGCAGGTTTCTTATAACCATTACACAGTTATTTGATATTTTGCTGATATGGAAAACAACAACAACACAAGCACTATCACTAGTTTTATTGAAGGTCAATCTATTGCACAACCTCCACTATTCAATGCCATGAATTACAACTATTGGGCAAAGCGAATGCGTATTTATATGCAAGCCAATAGTTTTGATGCATGGAATGTTAGACAAGCAGAATATACTGCACCTACTACTAAATATTCTACATGGACAGCTGCACAAAAACAAGATGCTTCTGCTAATTCTAAAGCAATGAATATGTTGTTTTATGCATTAGATAAAAATGAATTTAACCGATTTAGCATATGTAACACTGCATATGAAATATGGAGAACACTAAAAGTCACTCATAAAGGTACTAACAAGGTTAAACAAAGTAAAATATTTATGCTTAAGAATCAATTTCAAAATTTTAGGATAAAGCAAGATGAATATATAAATGATATATACTCCAGATTTCAAGATATTCATCATTCTTTATTAGGATTAGGAGAAATATATTCTAATTTTGATATTGTTTCAAAAATCCATAACTCTTTAACGGATGAATGGAAAGAAAAGTCTTAGCTATTGAAGAAGCTAATGATCTTTCTACCATGAAACCAAAGAGTTAATAGGAAATCTAATGTCCTATGAAGTAATTTGCAAGCACAAAGAGTTCATGCACGAGACAAAAAGAATATGGCATTTCATGTAGAAAAAGAAGAATCAGACTTGGATGAAGAAGACTTAGCATTCGTTGCTAAAAAATTTAAAAAGTTTTTGAAGTACAGAAAAGGAAATCGAAACAACAAGAAAAGAAAATTCAACAACAATTCAAATAAGCCATCTTCATCTATACTAGAATGCTTTAACTGCCACAAGAAGGGGCACATGCAAAAAGATTGTCCAGAACAAAAGAAAACATATCACAATAAGAACCGAAAGGACAAGTTTAAAAGAAAAGCATTTTCAGTAACATGGAATGATTCGGATTCTTTTTCTTTAGAAAGTAGTAGTGACAGTGAAAATGAACAAGCAAATGATTGTTTCATGGCTACAGAGAATAAGGTAAATGATCTTACTTTTGATGACATGATTGAAATAAATTCTGAATTATTAGATACTTTAAAAGGTCTCAAAAGAAAATATAAAGAGGCTCTAGAAAATCAGAGAAAAGCAGAATTCGAGAGAGACATGCTTAATGACGAAAAGCAGATATTAGAAGAAGAACTTGGAAAACTTCAAGATATTTTTTCTAATGATAACTCTCAAGTTACCTTATTGAGTCAAGAAATTGAAACTCAAAAGGAAAAGAATGATGCTCTCATCTTTGAAAATCATGAGCTAAAAACCAAGATCAAAATGATTGAACTAGACAATACTGGCCTCAAAACAAAGTTATAATGCATTACTAAAAATGTATATAACTTTAATAAAGGCATAGAAAACTTATCTAAAATTATTGAAACTTCTCAGTCTGTTTCAAATAAAAAAAGGTCTAGGTTATACTAAGAAATCTATAGCTCCACCAAAAACTAAACAAGATAAGAGAAATATTTCTAAACCTAAGTCTACCATAGTTCAACCAAAAAGGAATCAAAATTCAAAAACCATAAAAATTTAGGTACCTAAAACAAACAACAGTTTGATTAGGAATAAATATATTGAGTCCTTTTTGAAAAATGTTCATAAAAATAAAAATTATTTATATAAAGGGAATACCGAATCCTCATGGGTATGGTTTCCTAAGACCTAACTCTTAGGACCCTATTAAAAAGTGGGTACCAATGTTATTCTTTTATTTTTTGCAGGTCCCACTTACGAAAAAAAGGAAAATGAATACTAGACAGTGGTTGCTCAAAACACATGACAGGAGACAAAAATATGCTATCAAATATCACATATTCAGATGGAGGCTCTGTCACATTTGGAGACAATTCCAAAGGTTATATCATCGGCAAAGGCGATGTGAGCAATTACGGTATATCTAATTTACTTCTCATTTCCAATGTTTTACTTATCAAAAACTTGAAGCATAATTTGTTAAGTATTAGCCAATTGTGTGACAAAGGATTCAAAATCTCATTTTCTGAAAATAAGTGTAGAATTTATGATCAAAATTAAAAACTTATCTTTGAAGGTAATAGAGATAGAAACATATATGTTCTGAATATGAAAATTAATCATAATTCAGATATGTGCTTAGTTGTCAAAGAAAATGATTCTTGGTTATGGCACAAAAGATTCTGTCATATTAACTTCAAAGCTATAAACAAACTTTCTAAAAATGATTTAGTAAAAGGATTACCAAAAATAAACTTTAAAGCCAATCATATTTGTGATGAATGTCAATAAGGAAAATTAACTAAATCATCTTTTAAATCTGAGAAAATTATTTCTACATTACAACCACTTGAATTACTGCACACGGATTTATTTGGACCGACTCAAGTACAATCAATAAATCACAATAGATATGTGTTTGTAATTGTAGATGACTTTTCTAGATATACTTGGACCATATTTATGAAAAATAAAAGTGATACTTTTGACAATTTTAAAGTTTTTGTCAAAAGAATCCACAATTTAAAAGGATTGAAAATAAAGAATATTAGAAGTGATCATGGAGGAGAGTTCGAAAACGAAGCTTTTGAACATTTCTATAAAAAGAAAGGAATATTTCACAATTTCTCATTTCCTAGAACTCCATAACTAAATGAAGTTGTAGAACGGAAAATAGAATATTACAGGAATTTGCAAGAACTTCGTTAAATTGAAACACACTTCCAAAACATTTTAGGGTAGAAGCTGTAGCAATTGCTTGTTATGTTTTAAATCGTGTTTCTATATGACCTCTTACCAAAAATACTTCATATGATCTTTTTCATGGAAGAAAACCAAATATTTCCTATTTTAAAGTTTTTGGATCAAAATGCTTTATATTAAGTACCAAAGATCATCCTGGCAAATTCGATGCACAATTCGATGAAGGTATCTTTGTAGGATATTCAGATCGAAGCAAAGCTTATCGAGTATTTAATAAAAGAACTAATACTGTTGAGGAAACTCTTCATGTATCTTTTGATGAAAATTTTCTACAAAAACCAAGTACAAGAGATAATGAAGAACTTTCAGATAATCACAAATATTGACAATATAAATTTTGAAAATAATGAAAGCATAATTGATAATTCTAGAGAAGATGAAATTATTATTCATAACAATAATGAGTTAAGATCTCTACCAAAAATATTACGGGATCATCCTGTTCAAAATGTTATTGGAGAAATTAATTCAAACGTCCGAACTAGATGTCAATTAAATCAAATGGGCCACGTAGCATTTCTTTCCAATATTGAACCCAAAAACACTAAAGAAGCATCTTCAGATGACTACTATATAATTGCAATACAAGAAGAACTAAATCAGTTTGAACGCAATGAAGTTTTGGAGTTAGTTCCTAGATCAAGTGACCAAACTGTTATTGGTACAAAATGTGTCTATAAAAATAAGGCGGACGAACAAGGTAACACCACCAGAAATAAAGCAAGCTTAGTCGCTCAAGGTTATAATCAAGAGGAAGGAATCGACTACGAAGAAACGTTTGCTCCTGTCGCTAGATTAGAAGCAATACGTATCTTATTGCCTATGCATGTTTTCATAATTTCAAACTTTATCAAATGGATGTTAAAAGTGCTTTTCTGAATGGTTATGTAAAAGAAAACGTGTACGTTGAATAACCTCCTTTATTTATGCATAAATATCCCGATCATGTTTATAAACTCAAGAAAGCTCTATACGGTTTGAAACAAGCACCACGTGCTTGGTACGAATGGCTTAAGAGCTATTTACTATCATATGGATTTCAAATTGGAAAGGTTGATCAAACACTTTTTATTTAACGTTCAAAAGGGGATATTTAATTTGTTCAAATTTATGTTGATGACATCATTTTTGGTTCTACCCATGAAAAATTATGCCAGGATTTCTCCGATATTATGACCAGAGAATTTGAAATGTCCCACACGGGAGAATTATCATATTTTCTTGGTTTACAAATCAAATAATTACAAAATGGTATTTTTATTAATCAAGAGAAATATTGTAATAATTTAATCAAATGCTTTGGAATGTAAAATACTTCTGCCAAACCGACTCCTATGAGTACAACCACATATCTCGATAGAGATGAAAATGGTAAAAGTATTGATCAAAAATTATACCAAAGTATGATTGGTTCATTACTATATTTAACGGCCAGTCGTCCTGACATAATGATGAGTGTTTGTTTATGTTCTAGATTTCAAGCTAATCCAAAAGAATCACATTTAAGAGCAGTTAAACGTAAATTACGGTATCTTAGTAATACCAAGGACTTTGGACTTTTCTATCCAAAAGAGTGTCCTTTCGAATTAGTATCATATAGTGATGCTGATTTCGGTGGATTTCAGACGGATGGAAAAAGTACCAAAGGTACGTGCCATTTTACTGGAAAATCGTTAGTTTCTTGGTTTAGTAAGAAAAAAAACTGTGTTTCACTTTGTACACGTGAAGTAGAATATATTTCTGCTGCATTAGCTTGTGCTCAAGTTATCTATATGCAACAGACACTTAGAGATTTTGATATAAATTTAACAAATTCGACAATATATTGTGATAACTCAAGTGCTATTAATTTATCAACAAATCCAGTCAATCATTCACGAACAAAACATATTGATATTCTTCATCAGTTTATTTTTGGTTGTATTGAAAAAGGAAAAATAAATTTAGATTTTGTTACATCCGAAAACTAATTGGCTTATATTTTTACAAAACCATTTCTTGAAAATACTTTTATTAAACTAAGAAGAGAACTCGGAATTATCTCGTTTAAAAATTTATAATTTGGTTTTCTGAAATATATTATTAGTGGCATATTATTTTTTTACGTACAAGTTTAATGTTGTTTATATTCCATTTTTACAAGTTAAATTATGAATTAACTTTTCATTTTTTTTAACCATCCATCTCCAGCAAAAATGTTGTCCACATTTTTTTTCGCTATTTTTTCTTTGGAACCTATTTACCTTTGATTCTCATCCACCTATTTACTTTCTAAATATATGTTTTACTTACTTATAAATTTTCTCCTCTCCCTACTTTTTTTTCCAGCTTTCTTGTTTTTGTTTTTCTATCTTTATCTATTAACACAACGATGTTGCTTTCTCAATTACTCGCAATTGTCTTTTATTCTATGGCATCGAATGACTCTAGTTCAGAAGAACCTTCTTCTATAGAGTTTTCTACACCATCTTCAACATATTCTTCAAATTTACCAGCTCCAACCCCTTGTTATGAACCTGCCCGACATGTATCTCCGAATAATCATACCGGTCATACTCCGAAAAAGAAGAAAGCTCATCATTTTTTGTTCTTCAATTCCCCGCAAACTAAATAGAAGATTGATGATAATCATTATTATCAACAGGAATCGTTAAGTCTTCAACGAGAAATGTACTATGAGCAAAAAGTTAATTCACAATGTCTTAACTTTCTGGAGAACCTTGGTTGGAAAATATGCGGTTCATCTACGTCTAATGTTCATCAACCTACATCTTCCCATCACAATTCATGGAATCAGACACCGCAATGTCCTCATGTATCACCAAATTCATGGGAACGTGGAAATAACTGGAATTCTTTGGAATCATCTAAGGGAAAAAAGATGATAGAACCAGAAGAGCCTAAGACTCCTAGACAATCATCTTCCTCACCATAGATACAAAAATCAATAGAATTGTTTTTCCATGTTGGTTTTATGTTTATAATTGTATGCTTTTACTAAACAAGTTATGTATGTTTAATAAATTTGTTTATACTCAGGAATACAACTTTTTCCTTAAATTCGGACGTCTGAATATTTTCCAATATATAGTTTTGACTTCAGATTCGAACGTCTGAAACAACCAAAACAGACGTCTGAATATGCCCAAAAATGAAGTATTTGTATTCTGCTTAAAAATTATTGATTTCAGACATCTGAAATCGAAATCCAGACGTCTGAATAGTTCAGGCTATTCAAATTTTAGGGAATTTTCAACATTTTTGTTTCCCACCTACCATCTTAAAACCGTTCCAATCCACTTCTCTTCTCATTTTTCAGCAACCAACTTCATTTTATTTCCTCATAACCCACCTTTTACACTCTTAAAAAATCAATCTTTATTATCTATTCTTCACAAATGGCTCCAAAACCTAAGAGATATAGGGCTTCAACATCCTCATCTATTCCAAATATTGATCAATGGCTTTGGAATGATGAAGCAAAACGTTATTTTTCTCAAATGGAGAGATCTAACTTCTTTCTCGGTGCCTTCATGAAGTATAAAGAATTTAAGCCTTATCGAATTCTATAAATAGCTCGCTCTAATGGGTTAAAATCTTTTCTTTCTTTTTCTGCCAATAATGTGAAGATTAATCATCTTTTAGTAAAGGTTTTTTATGCAAATATGAATTTGGATCATCACCATCCTCATAATCATCAAGATTTCATTTGGACTATAGTTTGTGGTACTAAAATATATTTTCCGCTTGTTCGTCTGGGAGAAATCCTTCAATGCCCTTCAACTGGAACCGATTTAGATGATATTGAGGTCTCTCTATCCTTGAACAAACGAGATGAAGTTTCTCACCGCTTTCTTTCTGACGATATTACAAAACTCACCTCTAATCAACTTCGGCCACAAGCCCGTATCATTCATAGAGCTTTGATTCGCTCGGTTTTACCGCGCACCGGTAGCTATGAAGTTGTTAATAAGTGCAACTTTCAAGCTCTCTATGCTACATACTCCGAACAATCCGTGGATTGGGGCCGTGTCATTACGGAAGAGTTTATGGATGTAAATCGCCATCGTCGATATAAAACTTTTCACTATGGTGCTTACATAATGAAAATTCTTCAAAATTATGTTACTTCTTTTCCTGAATTCGAATTTTCCACAATCAAAGAGCTTGGGTCTAAAACTTTGGAACTCATGAACTTACCGAAACGTCCACGAAGTCTTGCTTTTATATCATTCCAAGAATGGACCGCTAACCGTGATCAAAATCGTCCTCAATCTTCTCAACGTCGTCACCCTGTTTCTACTCAAGTTCAAGACGGAGATGATGATAAAATAGAAGTTCTCAATCTTGACTCTACTCCTCGAAAAGCTTGTGAGAAATACGGATTACGGATCTTAAGGCTAGGATTAACACTAGAGGGGGGTGAATTGTGTTTTAAAGAATTACAAAATCTTTTTGAGTTTATGTTAATTTGAACAAGATGTATGCAATATTCAGACACAGATATGATCATAGAATCAAACACAGAAGCAAATATAAAGTAAAAGCAGTAAAGGAAAGAACATACTGGATTTTATACTGGTTCGAAGTTATCCTACATCCAGTCCCGCACACAAGTACGAATTTCCTTTCAAAAGCAATCTTTACAATTACACCCTCGATTTCAAGGCTACGAGGTACACCCTCTAGATTCACAATCCTCTGGGTAGAGATACTTGATTTCTCGGCCAACAAGTTCATCCAATTGATTTCCAAGGATACAATCACACCTTATCTCGCTTGATTGATTTCCAAGGCTACAATCACACCTTTTCTCGCTAAATTGATTGCAAAGAAGTCTATAACTCTGAATAGCACTGAGGATCTTATTGAGATAGTGATAGAGAATCAAACTAGAAATGATCTAGTTAGATTCAATGTTGATTTCGGCAAAGTAATGGTAAGAATGTTTATAAAGAAATGTGGAAGAAGAAGAGGAGTGAAAAACCAGAAAATATTAATTGAAAATTCGTTGAAAACAACCCCTATTTATAGAAGAACAATAGCCATGTCCATTCGTGAAGAGATATGACGAATAAACACTTCTTTTAAAATTTAAATTTTGAAACCAACTGACACTGTGTCGACAAGGGTAAGTTGAGCATGTCGATATCCCAAAGGAAATTTTGGTGATTTTTTTTCTTTGAAAATAATTTATATCTTATATTAAAACTATTTTAAAATTTATAAATATACTTGACTATAGTAAAAATACATAAGTAAATATAGAGAATAATATATATATATATATATATATAAAATTTTACTATAACTTTATATTTAAATCTAAGTATAAATATTTAAAATTAAATATATTATATTTAAAAGATAGTTTAGAAACACGAAGAATTTGATTTTGAAATTAAAGATTATTTGAGGCTAAAAGTATTTAAAATCAGGATAGATGTTTTTGATTCTTTTAAAAGGAAGGTTTTGAAATCATTTTGGAAACAAGATATAATTTTGTAAAATCATTTTGAATAAAAGTTAGCGGATACATAACAATATTCCACTAGATTTTTCATAGGTTTCATCCTACTTAGGGTTCCATTCCTTTAACGGGCTCGTAGTGGATTCCATTCCACGAATAAATTAGATTTTAAGATGCTAGTGCTTTTCTAGGAGTTTTAACAAAATTTCTAACTAAAATTACTTATTATTGAAATCTTAAGCTCTTGATAATCTTGATATTCTTGATACTCATAAGTCTTCAATCTCGATATCTTGAATCTCTATACTGTACAGTCTTCATTCTCAGTCTTCATTCTTGCTACCTGCATGGTTGAATCCTGCATATACATATATATCTAAACTATACTGTTAGTATTTATATTTTATAATCCTATTTTAAGGTTGTTGTCATCAAAACCATCATCTCAAGGACTAACAATCTCCTCCTTTTTGATGATGACAACCTTTGTTTATAAAATATTACTTCTATCCTAATAACTCCCCCTAAAACTAACAACTCCCCCTTAATCTATGCCTATCTATTCTATTTTATATTTCTCCCCCTTTGTCATCAACAAAAACCATCCTAAAACCATAAAACTTTTAAACTCCAAATTATGTAACTCCAAACTATATAACTCCCCCTTAATCTAATACTTTATTATATATGATTATAATGATAGTGTTATTATAATGACATGTGATTATAATTAACAAATTCATGTTATTAGAACACACAAAGCCAAAACAATCTTCTATATTTATTGAAGTCCTGTTCTGCTGTTCAGGTGTGTGAAGTCCTCTTCGACTGTTGAGGCAAAATCCAGTTCTGCTGCTCAGGTCCCTGTTCGGTTGTTCAGAGGTTGTATAGACATGTTCCTCTGGGTTAAGTGAAGGTTGTTGTGTTAGTGAAATTCCAGAAGGAGTCTGGGACTGGACGTAGAACGGGAAGTTCGAACCAGTATAAAAATTCCTGGTGTGCTTGTTTTGTTTTGTTTTATTTTATTTATTTACACTGCTATAGTATTTTAGTTTAGTTCCGCATTAGTATAGTATAATTCCATATAGCAAGATCTGCATTATCTTTTCATAATATATGTATATCCTATGTTTTTATCCCATTTGATTATTAGCTATATCAATTCTCTTTTATTCACATTCATTTTGATTTCTATTCACTTATTTACAACCATCCCATTTCCCAACTTCCAGTTTAAATTTCATCCAATTATTAACTTAGTATATTTTCAATACCAAATTTACTTAAGAACTTTCACCTTAAACTTTTCTTAAGTTTAATATAAGCATTTTATATACTCTTATATTATTACTTTCACTTTACCAATTGGTTTTTATCTACATTTAATCAATTTAGATTCCAATTCCATATAGATTCAATTTGCTTCAATTTACTAATAAATTTCAAATCTCAATACTTTCTCCCAATTTTCATCCAGATTTTCATTTTCAATTCTACTTGAATTCAATTCATCTTCAAACTCTTAATATTGAATTTTATCAACTATCTTCCATTCACAACTGATTATATCATTATTTTAAATTAGTTCCACTTACTAATTTATTTTAAATCTCAAACAATTTTTTATTACCAAACTATTATTATTTGGTTCACTTAGAATTAATTCTATAACTTCACTTTATTTTACATATTTTAAATTAAATATTATCCAATATATAATTCCAATTCATTTGCTTACCCACTTGAATCAATTAGTTCACTCACTAATTTTATATTAGTCCTTTATTTTATTTGGTCAAATCTTGACTAACTTCCATTACACACAATTCAAATTAATCCCTAATATTTAGTGTCAATCCTATTTACTTACAAATGCAAATTCATTTGCCTATCCGCAATTTTATTTCCAACAAATTTTCAAAAAATATTTTTATAAATTTTCAAACTTATTTATATTCTGTAAGTATTTTAAATAAGATTACAGAGTCTTTTAAACAATTACTCAATATTTCAAAATCGTTTTTGAAATCAATTATATCCAAATCCTTTGCATTTCCAAATCAAACCCAACTTTTGCAAACATTCCAATCTAAAGCATTTTGGCAGCAATTCTTCTCTTGGAAACTCAAAAATGAACATCGATGATGTTGCAGTCATCACCGAAGTTATTTTCCAGCGACCGAAAGAGTTTATTGCTTTTATCTTTTTAAAAACCCCTTTCAAATGATTTTAAATTCCAAATCTTACCAGATATCAAATCCAATTCAAAAATATTTCTCCAATAATATCACCATTATCCCTTCAAACCTTTGAAAATCATTTTCAAACTCAAAAGGAATTAAATTTCAAATCCCAAGTCATTTCAATCCATATTCAAAAATTACTCTAGAATTTTTGTTTCATTTCCAATTATAAACCACATTTATAATTTACATTTACAAATCCCATTTGTATATGAATTTATTTCTTAGCTTTTTGTTATGATTTTCAATTTCTTATTCAATTTCTACACAAAAATGATAATAATTTAATATTATCACTTTCTAACAACCAAGCAATCATATACTGAAATAATTTACAAAATTATTTCTTTTATATACAAAAATAAATTTAGGCAAAACTATTTCATTTGCCCTATTTTAAAACAATGCTGTGTCGGTTTATCTTGTTTAAGAGTTTAGAAATCCTTATGATACAGTTTGCCAGGCTACGCCGACCAGAATCTATAAACACTCAACCGATAAGTCAACACAAGATAAAAACAAATTTTTATATTCACTAACAAATACGCGCTCATATCTATTAATACACTCAAACTCATTCTAGAGTACCATGGACTTTACTTCAATGAGTAATTCCCACCAGAGACAAGGTTCTCGCTTAACCTTTGCTCTGATACCAAGTGTAACGACCTGATTTTTCGACGCTCGAAAATCGACATTAATATGTCCACTGTAACAATTGCTGAACAATTGAATGCCAGAAAACCGAACCATTAGGGTTAAAGAAGAAGGAGATACAAGAAGAAATAGAAATAATATCGGAATCTCACAATCACAACGGAAAAATATATAATAGATAAATGACTAATCTTTAAAACAAAAAGAATTATATCTGTTTATACATTACATCATCAGAGTACAAAAAATTTCATAACACACAACTAGACGGTTATCATAACATGTCCTCGCCAAACTGACTATGCAGTTAAACAACATGACGGAATATTCATCAAATATGTGTGATACGTCTCGCCATCCAGCTCGTCTCCTGAGCTCCACAGCAACTTTTCCTGTATTCTATAATACTCGGTCTGACTCGAGCATTATAGTTTAATAACACCCGAGTTAGTTTGGAAAACCAGAGTAAGAAAACACACTCGATTGGATTATTAAAGTTTTCAAAATCCTTTGAAATCAAAGGTATCTCGCAAGACCATGCCACAAATAAACATGCCGGGTTTTTACCTTACGATAAACAAAACATTTTTATCAATATCCGTCTGATATTATAATAGTGTCTATATAAAGTAAAATAGAATCTTGCTGAAATGCTTGTATCTCATGTTTCAGCATAGTTGGGCACAATCAAAACCGTACAGGTGCTTATTGGAGATTGGATTCCATACAATGGCAGGGATACTGGGGTACCGTCCATCACAGTACGTGGTTTAGATCACCGTATCGAGGATCCACCATGATCCCCTGCATCACAAGATCCGAATAAGATCACTCCACGGTTGGGATCAGCAACCGTCCACACAGCCGAATAAAGAGACCTCTAAACAGGGATGACCTTACCCAAATTGGTGGCTAGCCACTTAGCCTTGTGTGCACCTCCCCTGTTTTAGCCATTCCCGGTTGATGAGGCTCGAGGTTAAGTATTACCTTTTTAGCACACATTCACTTAGAATGTTCATCGTCCTCTTGACGATGTTCTGATAGCATTCGTCCATACAAGTCCGTTTCGGGTCCGAACGGAACCGAAGGTGCTACTCCTACTACATCCATTTTGGAATCACCCTCAGAATTAGTAGTGATTAGCCCTTGCACTTCACTGCTCCATCTTCGACTCCAAGCTCTTGTCTTCTTCATGGAAACGTTCAAACCAGATCGAAGTGGTTTTCGGGAAATTAATCCTGATCCTAATCTCTTCGAAACGATCAGCGCATTGGCCAGTATTGATAGTCGGTTATTTAACTATCAAATAATATCCACAAATAATCATCAGACTTTAATAATTTCCCAAATTATTTATTACTCAAAAAATCTTCGCAAGATATTTTCTACACTTTAAACCTTTGAAAACAGTTTTCAAATCACTTTTCCCTAGCGGAATAAATTTTCAAATATTGTTTATTCCCACTGAAATCACCAAGCCTAAATACTTTAGATTTTAAAATAATTTAAATTACTTTATCCAAAAATATATACTTTAAAACACTTAAAATAAAACTATTTAAAACACTTTTATTTAAAATACTAACTATGAAATTTTCTAAAAATTCTCAAGTAAACATAAACCAAACAAATTTTAAAATAAAGAAAAAAATTATGAAATTCTATTCAAATTTTGAAATAAAATTTAGCCTAACCATCTCTAATATAAAACTACTTTTTAAAATATAAATATAAATAATTATCTTTTCAAATCATAATACCAATTAACCTTTCAAAATAATTACTACTATAACTAATTTAATAAATATTTGCTTTTACAATTTTAAACAACTTAAATAATAATTTCTCAAAACATTCTTTTAAAATAACTTTAAAACTTCTAACTTATACTTAAAAATCTTTTCGAAAATGTACCTGGCTTTCTAGGGAAATACACTATCCTTCCACACCTTTTAAAAATAAACCACTATTTATTTTTAAAACAAATTACCCATTCCTTTATAAATTCACGGTTATAAATTCCCATCGTGAATTTATACTTCCAAATGTCCACTGATATCTTATTTCACTTTATAAACCCAGTTTATAAATTACATAGTCTCATCCTCCCTTTAAAAAATTGTTTCAATATTAAATCAAATTTCAAATCGATTTCCAAATTTAGTCCATTTAAAAAATAAATTCCTTTGCTTGCTCAATTTACTTCAGAACCCTTTAATTTTAGATTTAACTTCCTTATTATGATTTAAAATCTTATTTAAACTGAAAATACCAATTTCATACTTTTCCAAATTTCTTCTTTATCTCTTCCAAACAAATTTAAACATTGAACTTAAAAAATCATTTATTCCTATTTATTCCAAAAATCTCCTTTCCCATACTCGGAATGTAACGATCCCAGTTTTGAGTCAAAATTAATTTGATAATTAATATAAAATTTTGGATTTAATTGTTAGTTAATTTGAATTTTTCCAAATTAAATAAGATATTTGTTTGTTTATTTATATATATATATGTATATGAATTGATTGTAAACTAGATTTTGAAATTGAAATTCAAAAATAAATATTTTGAGAGATAATTTGAATTTGAAAACCATATAATTTAAAACTGATAAATTTTTTTTCTAATTATATAAAATATGCATTTTGATTTGAAAGTTAGGATTTAAATTTAATATAATGACTTGAATTTAGAATTTAAAACAAGAATGAATATAAAGTTTTAATATGCATTTATCTCTTGAAAAATAATAAGTATAAAATTAAAAAAATCTTTTGAAATAAATTTAGTTTTGTATATATTTAACATAAATAGAAAAATTATTACATAATTTATACAAGTATAAGTAATTGATAAATCAAGGGTTTAAAACAAAATTTATGAACTAATTAAACATTAAGGACTTAAACATAAATTTTATTATTGTTAACAAGTGTATAAAAATTAGAACATGCATTTACAAGTGTTCACTCAAGTATAGTTTGGAATTTACAAGTGGCACACTTTATTTACTATTAGAATTTAATTACAAACATTTTAGTGTATTAGAGAAATAAGGCTATATGAATAAACATCTCTACTTCTCCTATTCTTTTGAAAAGGATTCAAATCACAACCTGGAAATGAAAGCAAGAAATCAAAATAAAAATCAAACCCGAGAAAAATCATCTCAAAACAAAAAAAAAATTCTTCAGTTTTTATGGTTCAAACAAAATCAGAAACAGAACCAGGAAAGATTCAAATCAAACCAGATCAAACGGTAAAAAGAAATTAACACAACAACAAACAATCTTCACAAATCTTCAAACCTAAGCAATGTTTCAGATCAGTTTCAATCAAAATAAAGATTCAACTCAAATACATCAGGATTCAGATCAACATCAGCTCAAACTAAATCAAGTAGAAGATTAAATAAAGCTTAAAACCAAATCAAGTATCAAGCATCAGATCAAAGATCGGAGTTTTCAAATTCCAAAGTATTTCCAGGCTCAAATATTTCTCTGCTTTCAAAACCAAATCCAGGTGAGCAAACATTACCTTTTAACCTTAATATGGTTATATCTTGACTAGCTAAGATAATTGATTGAAGTAAAATGTTGTGTGGATGCAAATACATCTGCAAGTATATGTATATGTGTGTGAGTTGATGCATGCTTGTGTATATGTATATATACACCTCTGTTATATCATGCAGGTTCAAAAACACAAAAAAAATTCACATCTCTTAATATAATCTATTTTGGGTAATGATTTTTACATGAAAAAGGATTGAAACAATGTAATTTTATTTATAAAAATAGTGTCAAGTAAAAATATAAGGTAAATATTCTGAAAAATAAAAACTACAGTGAAAACTGTTAAATCAAGGAAATTCGATGATTTTAATTCAATGATTCGACTTTATAATATGATTTAATCTTGTAAATAATGAATTTTAATAATAAGATCGTAATTTATAGTTTTGAGTTAAGGTGGGATTTTTGGAAATTTTATTTCCGTTGATTCTCGTCGACCAACGACGAATTGAAGCTAAGGCTTGATGTCGAAGGTAACTTGTGGGTTAGTGATCATCAGAAAAATGACCACCTGATTTATAGATCGACGAGGAGTTCGTGCGAAGTCAAAGTAGGGTTTTGATAGCAGGTTTTGTCGTCGATGTTTACAAGGCAACGGCGACAACTAGGGTGGATCAGAGGTGATCGCGAGGTGGGGAATGGGAGTAGGATGCTCTGGCCAAGCTTTGGTCGAGGCGGCGATGTCTTTGATGGTCGGGTTCGCCAAAACGTGGTGGTTTTGGGTGATTGATTGTGTTCCAGGAAGGGATCGATAAGCTTGTTTACAACTCTCCGGTGACCTCGCAATTCTGGGTGATCGGGAAAGTTTGGGAGGCTCGTCGGCGACTTGTTGAAGGGATCGGTGTTGGTCACAGGTGATCCGATCACCTACGCACATGCACACGTGACGTTGGTGTCAGTGGGATTGGGGTCAAAGAAGAAGTGATGGCCTCGAAGATGGTTTCGAGAATGATAAGCTCTGGCTCGTGTAGTTGCTCGGGTAGTTTGACATGAGCGTTAGTATGTTTCTAGGTTTTAAAAACTTAAACCAAAACTAAATTTTAAAATGAAATGCGGGTTTACTTGGGTCTGGACTTGAGAGCTATTTGGATTGAACCCGAAGCAGGATTTAAACAAGTTTTTAAAAGTTTATTTAACCAAGGTTTGAAATTAAAATAAATTTAGTTTAAAACTTTTCTTATATAAATTCCTTTTATATATATAATAAATGTTTCCTTTAACATTTGATTAGGAAGTTTTATAATTTGTTAACTTTAATTTGTTAAGTTAAATGTTTATTTTTATTTTAAAACTTAAATTAAATGATTTAATTAAGTAAGTTAATTAAAGATAAATGTTTAAAATATATATGATAATGATAAAGATAATGATTTACCTTAAAAATTAATTAAGGTTTTAATGATTTAAGATTAATTAAGTTAATAAAGTAATTTAAGTATAATTAATTAATTTAAAGGATAAATAAAATTAATAATTAAGGGTTATAAATTAATTAATTAGAGGTTAATTAATTTGTAATTAAGGATTATTAATTAGATAATTAAAGATTATTAATTAATGCTTAGAGTTATGAAAGGTTGATTAATCAAGTGATTAAGGAATAATTACTCAATGTAATTAATTTGGGATTTATTTATGAAGTGATTAGGGATAATCACTTATTGTAATTAATTAATGATAATTAATTAAATAGTAATTAATTAAGGGTTAATTAATTAACGTAATTAAAGATAACTAATTAAAGAATAATTAAATAATTAAGGGATAACTATTTAATAATTAAAGGTTGATTGATTTATTAATTAAGGTTGATTTAATTAATAATTAAAGGTTAATCAATTTGTTATTAAAGGGTAATTAATAAATGATTAAAGGATAATTAATCAAAATGGTTTGTAATTAATTAATGTTAATTAACCAGGATTAGTAATTCATTCATAAGTAGTTAATCTGATTTAAATTAATCAAATGGCTAATTGATCTTACTTATGAATGTTTGGATCGTATGGAATGCTTTGAATTGTTTGATATCCCTGATGTGTGATGCTTTGTGATATGAATTATTTTGATTTGAGCTATAATGAATATAATTTATTTATCTGTGATGAATTTATATCTATGAATCTGTGAATAAAGATAAGCGTATAGGATTATACCGCTTATCGATATTGCTATGCTTGGATTGTGATGACTGATGATGTTGCACTATTGTGTAAAACCCCTAGACTACACCATACACACACAAATATGGATTTCACGAGGTTTCGGTTAAGTCGTAGATATTTGAATTTAATATTATTTTATTTGAAATAATGAAATGGTTTTAAAAGCAGAATTTTGGTTTGGAAAAGGAATTAGGTTAAATCTGAAAAGCTTTTGAAAAGGAAGTTTTGAAATTGAAATTTAGTTTGAATATAATATACGTTCTTTAAAATTTGAAATTACTTTGAAACCTATGTTTTGAAATGGTTATACAAGTTATACCATATGTGTATGTGTGTGTGTGTGTGTGTGTGTGTGTGTGTGTGTGTGTGAATTTAAAACCACTTTTGAAGTATATTAAAAGTATTTCTTTGGAATTTAAATTTAACCCAACTTTATACTTTAAAGGCTATAACTTGTGCATATTTGATCGGATTTTTCCAAAACAAAAACTCTTTATTTTTCAAATGGTAATGACTTTCATATAACGAAAGAACCTCTAGTTTTTGTTAAAATATTTCAAGTTTGAAATGGATTTGTTTTGAAATCTATGAATGAATCTTTGTTAAAGATTGATGAACTTTGTTTTCAAATTGAAAAGGATCTTAAAGACGTATCTTTTATATAAAATATTTGAAATGGAAATTATTTTGAAAGTTATGAATGATTCTTTGTGAAAGATTGGTGAACCTTGATTTCAAATTGAATGGATTTTGAAAGGGTGAATCTTTTGTTTAAAAGATAAAAAGTGGAAATTGGTTTAAACCATTTGAAAGAAAGGTTTTGGGTAATAAATTGTGACTTAACCATGATCCCAATATCCATATGCTTTTTAAATATAAGCACTCATTATTCAGTTTCGCTGGAAGAGGACTTTACGTCATATAACCCATTTCGAATAATGATATGACGAAAGGGATCACATTTGAAATATTACAACATGATAGGGGGTTCTCGCTTCGTGTTTGATGGCGAGTAGGAGACTCTTACCCCTACATGTCCCAGGGTGGGTTGGTGTAGTCGAGAGGCTGGCTACAAAAGAAAATGCGTGGTACCACTGTATGCCACGGCGGGTCATTATATGGTCGTTGTCGTTGACCGTTACAGTGGTATCAGAGCTGAAGGTTGAGTAAGAACTTTAGCTCAGGAGTATAACACATTCGGTGACTCATTAGAGATAGGGATTGAAATGCCCTAGAATGAGTATATCCGTTCGTATGCCTCAGTAAATTCTCTTACTATCCAATGATAGTGAGTATGAGTGCAAGAAGAGGACGAGATAGGGGACAGGGGAGTACCACTACAAATGGTCAATACCCTATAGCAACAACAGGAACAACTTTTTTTATCAACCTCTTTTGTTGATCATCCAATTTCAATTATTTGGAGGCTTCGTACCAGCTACAAGAAGAAGTTTCAGTGTGGTGGTGGCCTCACGAATCATGTAGATAAGTTCCTAATTCGTATTTTCATCAGTTTTCCCGCAACTTTCTGTTTTAACTTTAATAAATTTGAAATTGAAATAAATTGGTTAATTAAATATGAAGCTGAATTAAATTGTATCCATTTGTCTATTCTTTTGGGTTCAGATTCATTCGACGAACGGTTAGTTATCCCTTCGAACTAACCAATGCCCCTGCATATTTCGTAGATTTGATGGCCCGAGTATTTCATAAAGTGTTGAATAAGTTCATTCTCATATCTATTATTGATATTCTGATTTGGTAAGCCTAATATAGAATAAATATTTCAATTTGATCTGATGAACCATTTCTCTATCTTTGTGTGTCTCCCTGTCTAGCAAATTTCGAGGACGAAATTTTCTTAAGGGTGGGAATCTGTAACGATTCCGGTTTTGAGTCAAAATTAATTTGATATTAATATAAAATTTTGAATTTAATTGTGAATGAATTTTAATTTTTCCAAATTAAATAAGATATTTGTTTGTTTATTTATATATATGTATATGAATTGATTGTAAACTGGATTTTGAAATTAAAATTCAAAAATAAACATTTTGAGACATAATTTGAATTTGAAAACTATATAATTTAAAACTGATAAAATTTTGTTTTCTAATTATATTAAATATGCATTTTGATTTGAAATTTATGATTTAAATTTAATATAATGACTTGAATTTAGAATTTAAAACAAGAATGAATATAAAGTTTTAATATGTATTTATCTCTTGAAAATAATAAGTATAAAATTAAAAATATATACATCTTTTGAAATAAATTTAGTTTTGTATATATTTCACATAAACAGAAAAAGTGTTACATAATTTATACAAGTATAAGTAATTGATAAATCAAGGGTTTAAAACAAAATTTGTAAACTAATTAAAGATTAAGGACTTAAACATAAATTTAATTATTGTTAACAAGTGTATAAAAATTAGAACATGCATTAACAAGTGTTCACTCAAGTATAGTTTGGAATTTACAAGTGGCACACTTTATTTACTATTAGAATTTAATTATGAACATTTTAGTGTATTAGAGAAATAAGGCTATATGAATAAACATCTCTACTTCTCCTATTCTTTTGAAAAGGATTCAAATCAAAACCTGGAAACGAAACCAGGAAATCAAACTAAAAATCAAACCTGAGAAAAATCATCTTAAAACAAAAACATTTTTTTTTCCAGTTTTTAAAGGTTTAAACAAAATCAAAGCAGAACTAATAAAGATTCAAATCAAACCAGATCAAAAGGTAAAAAGAAATTAACACAACAACAAACAATCTTCACCAGTCTTCAAACCTGAGCAATGTTTCAGATCAGTTTCAATCAAAATAAAGATTCAACTCAAATACATCAGGATCCAGATCAACATCAGCTCAAACTAAATCAAGTATCAAGCATCAGATCAAAGATCAGAGTTTTCAAATTCAGAGCATTCCCAGGTTCAAATATTTCTCTGCTTTCAAAACCAAATCCAGGTGAGCAAACATTACCTTTTAACCTTAATATGGTTATATCTTGACTAGATGAGATAAATGATTGAAGTAAAATGTTGTGTGGATGCAAATATATCTCCAAGTATATGTATATGTGTGTGAATTGATGAATGCCTATGTATATGTATATATACACCTCTGTTATATCATTCAGGTTCAAAAACACTAAAAAAATTCACACCTCTTAAAATAAACTATTTTGGGTAATGATTTTTACATGAAAAAGGATTGAAAAAATGTAATTTTATTTATAAAAATAGTCTCAAGTAAAAATATTAGGTAAATATTCTGAAAAATAAAAATTACAGTGAAAACTGTTAAATCAAGGAAATTCGATGATTTTAATTCAATGATTCGACTTTATAATCTGATTCGATCTTGTAAATGATGAATTTTAATAATAAGATCGTGATTTATAGTTTTGAGTTAAGGTGGGATTTTGGGTTTCAACGGAAAATTTGTTTTCGTTGATTCTCGTCGACCCACGACGAATTGAAGCTAGGGGTTGATGTCCAAGGTAACTTGTGGGTTGGTGATCATCAGAAAAATGATCACCTGATTTATAGATCGACGAGGAGTTCGTGCAAAGTCAATATAGGTTTTTGGTAGCAGGTTTTGTCGTCGATGTTTACAAGGCAATGGTGACAACTAGGGTGGATCAGAGGTGATCGCGAGGTGGGGAATAGGAGCCGGAAGTTCGGGCGAAGCTTTGGTCGAGGCGGCGACATCTCTGAAGGCCAGGATCGCCAACACGTGGTGGATTTGGATGATTGATTGTGTTCCAGTAAGGGGTCAATAAGCTTGTTTACAACTCTCTGGTGACCTCGCAATTCTTGGTGATCAGGAAAGTTTGGATGGCTCGTCGACGACTTGTTGAAGGGATCAGCATTGGTCAGAGGTGATCCGATCACCTGTGCACATGCACACGTAGACGTGGGTGTCAGTTGTGATGTCTCGAAATTCGGTGCTCGAAAATCGACAACCATACTTCACCCATATTCGAATGCCGTAGATTCAAACGTCGAAATCCGAATTGCCGAAGCTTATAAAACATTAAGTACAACAACATAGCGGAAGAAAATGAATAATTTTATTGATACAACATTTGATACAACACATTAATACAAATGATATATTAATACATATCAGAGATATAACATAACAGTGGAAAGAAAACACTAGCAGTGGAACAATATCACCAACTTGATCTTCCAAAGAATAGAAATAAGATAGAATCCAAAACTGCATTCCAATTCAATGCTCCAAAGATCTTCGTGCTCTATCTCTAAAGCTCGAACCACCGTCAAGCTAAACTTAAGCAAACTAGGCAACTGATGAACCAAATGCAATTGCCAAATCCAAAGGCTCCAAAAATATCAGATCTACATCTACTATTTGATTATTTGTAAAACACAACTCTAGACTGCCCGTGTGGAAAATTATGGGCACTCATAGTTTAGGAAGGGAACAACAAACTCCAGGTCAGTCATGGGACTGGTGTGAGAAAACGAAAACAGTTTATTCTTGAAACAAACAAAAGAATTTAAAAATAAATCCGTAATTCTTTTTGAAAAATGAAACTACCATGAGGCCTCCCGGCACACACATAATGCAATCGCACACTTGGGGGAGATTTCTCCTTATGACAGTCAAAAATGCTTGATACATGAAAATTATTTGATATTATTATTAGTGCATAGTGCAGAAAACATTTGCAAGTATAATATTAATCTTAGCTAGCATACGTACCATTATAATGTGCGTACTATAGCTACCATGTTAAATGGCAGGTTCTACAACTAAAACCGTACAAGGCGCGTATTGATGATTGGATTTCCAACAATGGTCAGGCTAAGGAACTTCCTAGGCCACATGGGTACACCTCTGGAGGGACGCCCTGAGAACTTAACCAGCTCTCTGCCAACATAAGGCTGGGTTACCTCTGTAACTAGGTAACTATTACACGAGTATGCCACCCCTCGGTCATAACCAACCTTTATTCGAGGCCTCGATACCAACAACTACAAAGCAATAAGTTTGCAGCAACCACATAAGTTAAGTATATGGACTCCATACCATGACACCACATCTATCCAAAAGAAAATGGACATACCCTCAGGGGGCGCTACCACCAAATAACCTTGCCGCATCTTTCCTATTTCGACCATTGCGGTTTGTGTGGTCTTGATGAGGTCTCGTCCAAAAAGCTACGCTTTTCACAAAAGCCATGCTTCGATCAACACATGATCAGCAGCACTTCGTATGCCACATTACCAAATTGTGAATGTATCATTAGTCACCATCAACTACATAACCTCTGAGCTCATACGTCTCAGAGAAGGGCGTTAAGCTAAGAGGATAAATTCTCCGCCACCAAATAGAAATTTATTTGATAGAAACCAGCTCTACATCTCAAAGCGTAATGTCAGACATACATCCATACAAGTCTGTTCCGGCTTCGAACAGAACCGAAGGCACTTCAAAAGAAGCTCTTGCAAATCTGGATAATGCTTAATCATGTCCGGACCCCCCATCACAAAGGGTGTTCAAATCTCTATACCGGGGCCATTCAGTGCAGAGACATTCGATGGGTTATCCTTTCGCTTTTGAAAATACCTGGTCTTCACCATCGGTCTTCAAATGCTACGTCGTATCATTATTCGAAATGGGTTATATGACACAAAGTCCTCTCCTGGCCAAACCGAATAATGAGCGCTTAATTTAAAAAGCATAAGGATATAATGGGATCTCAGTTAAGTCACAACTTAAAGCCCAAAACCTTTCTTCAAATGGTTTAAACAAATTACAATTTTCAAATCTTTAAACAAAAAGATTCACTTCACAAAGTTCACCAATCTTTCACAAAGATTAATTCATAGCTTTCAAAACAATTCCATTTCAAATCTTTTATACAAAAGATACACCTTTAAGATCCTCTTTAATTTCCAAACAAAGTTCAACAATCTCTCACAAAGATTCATTCATAACTTTCAAAACAATTCCATTTCAAACTTGATATCTTGTCAAAAAAAATTGGAAATCCTTTCTTTATATGAAAGCCATTATATTTGAAAACAAATACTTTTTGTTTCGGAAAAATCCGATCAAATATGCACAAGTTATAGCCTTTAAATTATAAACTTAGGTTAAATTCAAATTCCCAAAATAATACATTTAAGTACTTTAAAGATGGTTTTAAATCCATATATATATATATATATATATATTTTAACTTGTATAAACCTTTCAAACCATGATTTCCAAAATAATTTCAAATAATATTTAACAATATATAGTATATTCAAAACTAAATTTTAATTTCAAAACTTCCCTTTCAAAGGCTTTCATATTCAATTCAATTCCATTTCAAAAACCATTTGAATTCAAACTTCAACTTTAAAAAAAATGATATTTAGATTTCAAAATATCTGTGACTTAACCGATTTCCTCGTGAAATCCATATTTGTGTGTGTATAGCATAGTCTAGAGGTTTTACACAATAGTGCAACATCATTAATCATTACAGATTCAATCACAGCAATATCAATAAGCGGTTAAAAAAATTGAAACTTTGAAAATACATCTTTTTTTACTGACCCGAGATGACTTCGGGTACTTACCCGAACCAGCATGATTCACCCGAGACCTGCTTCGAGTTTCTCCCTTTTTTCCCTATTTATACATTTAAATTTAAAACTTCTTAAACATGAAATCACTCACATGAACATACTAGAGCACGCACTCGTGCCAACAACGAAACTTTACGAGGCCATCTTCGATACCAAACCTCCCCCTCATTCTTTCAACACAATACAAAAGCTTATGATACAACAGACACCATGCACCTGCACAAACAATCGTGGTGGCTCTGATCATCAACGCCATCGCCGACATGCCGACGATCACCTCTCTCAACAATCCGGCCACCCAGCTCCACGAATCAAACCCGAAATCGATTTTGAGCTACCTCACATCCACCTGGAACAGAACCAGACCATCAAAATCACTCGCTCCTCCTAGCTCTGACCACCGGAGATCACATCGACTACCCTAAAACCTTGCCACTGCCCAAGGCTACAATTCCCCTTGCTCTGGTCAAGCTTGATGCGACCACGTCGCCAAAATTTACTCTCAAACATCATCGACCAGGCCTACTCGTTAAACCCTACACCATCATTTTCCGACCACCACAACTTACGAGAACCCTAGTTGCCATTTTTCCCCTAACCACTGACCTTCAATCTTCCTCCAGCCACCATCCGAGATTTTGGACCCTACGATCATCGAAAATCGAGAAAAAACTCGATTGCGTTCAACTCGCAATTTTTCACAATTTTCTAAACTAAAAATTTTGAATTTACCTTTAAAATTCAAGGGTTTCGAAAACAAATCAATTTTTATAAATGAACCTTAAAACCATGATAACCGAATTTGATAAGTTTTTAAACTTTCACTGTATATCTTTTTTAGTTAAAAACTATTTCCAAATTATTCTTAAAACTATTTTTAAAACTTTGGTCTTGTTAATTTGGATACTTTTTGTTTAAATATCAATGTGTACAAGTGAATGATCTGAGAGATTTTGATTTTTGATTTCTGTTTTTAGCCTTTAAACACAAGAACAGGCATCTATATGCATGTACATGCATTTCTTAATTCTTATATATATATAAACACACACACACACACATGCAGATATATTCACACAAGCATAATTACATCACAACTTTCAAGTACAAAATCAAACATCAAGAGATATATCAAGTTCAAATGGTTTGCTCACCTGGTTTTGATGAAACAGAAACCTGGGAATGAAAACAGAGAGAAGCATTATTCTGGAAATGATGATTTAAAGCTGAAACTTGGATTTGATTTGTTGAGTTGTTGAATTGCCTGGAACTTGCTTAAGTTCTGAGTTGAATCTTTGATTTAAAAACTGAAGCTTGCTTTTGTTGAATTTGTTGAAGTTGAGCTCTGATCTTTGCAATGAATCAGGTTTGAATTTAATTTGATCAGCCACTGTTGCATGCTTTGATTTCCAGATTTGAACTCAAGTTGCAATTTGAATTTGAACTTGAATCCATTTTACATTTGCATTAGGTTTTTATTTTCAGGCTTTGATTTATCTTTGAGTTTCTAGGTTTTGAAATCATATGTTGTTGTTTGTTTTTTATGTTTTACTTTTGATTTTTTTTCTTTTAATTATCTTTGATTTGAATGTATGAAGCAAAATGAGAAAGGAGAGATTGATAAGCATATAAACCTTGTTTTAATTTCAATCATTAATTTAAAAAAATAAAAAGAATTTGAGGACACTTGTTTAACTTATGTTGTAACTTACTTACAATTGTCAAATTGCATTACGAAACATTTGCACTTGTTAATCTTCTTATTAAAATGCTTACACATGTCATTTAAATGTTTAAATATGTTTTATGTCTTTCTTATTTTAAGTATTATGTTGATTCCAAAAGATATATACATATATTTCTATTTTAAATTAATACATTTCCTATATATACTTATAACTTTAAGAAATTGATTTTTTTTAAATCTAATTACACAAATTAAATAAATTAGAATTTAACCTTTTAAATGGCTTTTGTAAATTTATTATATCAATTTTAAAATATAACTTTCAAATCATAACTTCCAAAATATCGATATATATATATATATATATATTATAAATTAGAAAACAAATTTCTGTTAATTTTGAAATAGAGTTTTTCAAATCCAATTTATATTAAAAATATTTAGCTTGAATTTTTAAAATCCAATTTCAAATCAATCCATATAAACAAACAAATATCTTGTTTAATTTGGAAAAATTAAATTAATTTACTATTTAATCTACAAACTTATATCAATTACTAAATTTAATTTTACCCGAAACCGGGATCGTTACAGATTCCCTCCTTAAGAAAATTTCGTCCTCGATATTTGCTAGACAGGGAGACAACAAAGAACAAATGAACACACAGAGAAATGGTTCACCAGATTAAACTGAACATTTATTCTGCATTTGGCTTACCAAATCAGAACATTATCAATAATTATGAGAATGAACTCATTTAAAACTCCAGAAGATACTCGGATCATCCAGATCTATGAAATATGCAGTGGCATTGGTTAGTCAGAAAGGATAACTAACCATTCGTAGGATATATCTGAACCCCAAAGAATAGACAAACAGATACAATTCAATTTAACTTCATATTTTATTAACAAATTCATTTCAATTAAAATTTCAAATTTATTAAAGTTCAAAACGAAAAGCTGATAGAAAATCGATAACAAGAATACGGAATAGGAACTTATCTACAACGATTCGCAGGGACATCATCATCAAAGCTTCTCCTTGTAGCTGGCAGGAATTTATCAAAGAATTGAAACTAGATCAAAGGGGATTGAGAAGAGTTGTTTCCTGGTTGTTGTAGGGTATTGACCATTTTTGATGGTACTCACCTGTCCCCTACCTCATCCTCTTCTTGCACTCATACTCACTATCAGTGGGTAGTAAGAGAATTTACTAAGGCATACGGACAGATATCTTATGGATAAATCATTCTAGGGTATACTTCACCCTATCTCTAATGAGTTACCTAATGTGTTATACTCCAAAAGCTAAAGTTCAACCTTTAGCTCTGATACCAAATTTAACGAACCGAAATTCGACCCTCGAAAATCGACATCCATACTTCACCCGTATTCGAATGCCGCAGATTCAAACATCGAAATTCGAATTACCGGAGCTTATAACACATTAAGTACAACAACACAGCGGAAGAAAATGAATAATTTTGTTGATACAACGTTTGATACAAATGATATATTAATACATATCAGAGATACAAGATAATAGCGGAAAGAAAACACCAGCAGCGGAACAATATCACCAATTTGATCTTCCAAACAATAGAAAGAAGATAGAATCCAAAACTGCATTCCAATTCAATGCTCCAAAGATCTCCATGCTCCATCTCGAAAGCTCGAACCACCGTCAAGCTGAACTTAAGCAAACTAGGAAACTGATGAACGAAATGCAATTGCCAAATCCAAAGGCTCCAAAGATATCAAATCTACATCTACTATTTGATTATCAGAAAACCCCAACTCTAAACAGCCCGTGTGGAAAATTATGGGCACCTAGAGTTTAAGAAGGGAACAAACTCTAGACAGCCCGTGTGGAAAATTGTGGGCACCTAGAGTTTAGGAAGGGAACAATAAACTCCAGGTCAGTCATGGAACTGGTGTGAGCAAATGAAAATAGTTTATTTTTGAAACAAACAAAAGAATTTAAAAAGAAATCCGCAATGCTTTTCGGAAATGAAACTACCATAAGGCCTCCTGGCACACACATGATGCAATCGCACACTTGAGGGAGATTTCTCCTTATGACAGTAAAAAATGCTTGATACGCGAAAACCATTTGATATTATTATTAGTGCATAGTGCAGAAAACATTTGCAAGTATAATATTAATATTAGCCAGCATACGTACCATTATAGTATGCCTATTATAGCTACCATATTAAATGGCAGGTTCTACAACTAAAACCGTACAAGGCGTGTGTTGGTGATTGGATTTCAAACAATGGTTAGAATAAGGAACTTCCTAGGCCACACGGGTACGCCTTTCGAGGGACGCCCTGAGAACTTAACCAGCTCTCTGCCAACACAATGCCGGGTTACCTCTGTAACTAGGTAACTATTACACGAGTATGCCACCCCTCGGTCGTAACCAACCTTTATTCGAGGCCTCGATACCAACAACTACAAAGCAATAAGTTTGCAGCAACCACATAAGTTAAGTATATGGACTCCATACCATGACACCACATCTATCCAAAAGAAAATGGACATACCCTCAGGGGGCGCTACCACCAAATAACCTTGCCGCATCTTTCCTATTTCGACCATTGCGGTTTGTGTGGTCTTGATGAGGTCTCGTCCAAAAAGCTACGCTTTTCACAAAAGCCATGCTTCGATCAACACATGATCAGCAGCACTTCGTATGCGACATTACCAAATTGGGAATGTATCACTAGTAACCATCAACTACATAACCTCTGAGCTCGTACGTCTCAGAGAAGGGTGTTAAGCTAAGAGAATAAATTCTCCGCCACCAAACAAAAATGTATTTGATAGAAACCAGCTATATATCTCAAAGTGTAACGTCAAACATACATCCATACAAGTCTGTTCCAGGTTCGAACAGAACCGAAGGCACTTCAAAAGAAGCCCTTGCAAATCCGAATTATCCCTAGTCACGTCCGGACTCCCCATCACAAAGGGTGATCAAATCTCTATACCGTGGCCATTCGGTGCAAAGACATTCGATGGGTTATCCTTTCGCATTCGAAAATACCCGGTCTTCCCCACCGGTCTTCAAATGCTATCCATTTCATCGTATCATTATTCGAAATGGGTTATATGACACAAAGTCCTTTCCCGGCTAAACCGAATAATGAGCGCTTGATTTAAAAAGCATATGGATATAGTCGGATCTTAGTTAAGTCACAACTTAAAGCCCAAAACCTTTCTTCAAATGGTTTAAAAAACCATTTTCAAATCTTGAAACAAAAAGATTCACTTCACAAAGTTCACCAATTTTTCATAAAGATTAATTCATAGCTTTCAAAACAATTCCATTTCAAATCTTTTATACAAAAGATACACCTTTAAGATCCTCTTCAATTTCAAAACAAAGTTCAACAATCTTTCATAAAGATTCATTCATAGCTTTCAAAACAATTCCATTTCAAACTTGAAATCTTTTCAACAAAAATTGGAAATCCTTTCGTTATATGAAAGCCATTAATATTTGAAAACAAATAATTTTTGTTTCGGAAATCCGATCAAATATGCACTAGTTATAGCCTTTAAAGTATAAACTTGGGTTAAATTCAAATTCCTAAAATAATACATTTAAATAGTTTAAAGATGGTTTTAAAATCCATATATATATTATAACTTGTATAAACCTTTCAAACCATGATTTCCAAAATAATTTCAAATAATATTTAACAATATATAGTATATTCAAAACTAAATTTTAATTTCAAAACTTCCCTTTCAAAGGCTTTTCATATTCGATTCAATTCCATTTCAAAAACCATTTGAATTCAAACTTCAACTTTTAAACAAGATAATATTTAGATTTCAAAATATCTTTGATTTAACCAATTTTCTCGTGAAATCCATATTTGTGTGTGTATAATGTAGTCCAGAGGTTTTACACAATAGTGCAACATCATCAATCATTGCAGATTCAATCACAGCAATATCGTTAAGCGGTATAATCCTTTAACGCTGATCTCCATTCACAGATTCACAGATAAATATATAAATGCATCACAGATTAATAAGTCACAAATCATAGCTCAAATATCCAATTCATATCACAGAATAGCACATATCAGGGATATCAAACAATTCAAACATTGAATAAAATCCCAAAACATCCATAAATAAGATTAATTAATTTATCTGATCAATTTTAAATCAGATTAATTACTTATGAATAAATCACTAATTAATTAATTATTAATTAATTACAACCCATTTAATCAATTATCCTTTAATAATAAAAGAATTAACCTTTATTTAATAATTAATTAACCTTTAATTATTTAATTAATCACATTAATTAATTACCATTTAATTAATTGTCTTAAATTAATTATAATAAGTGATTATTCCTAATCACAAATTAATTACGTCGAGTAATTGTCCTTTAATTACTTAATTAATAAACCTTAATCATCAATTAATTACTTTTAATTAAGTAATTAATTACCCTTTAATTACATATCATTAATTAATCTTCATTAATTAATTATCCCCAAATTAATTACCTTAATTGATTTATCACATTAATTAATTATCCCTAATTAATTACGATAAGTGATTATCCCTTAATTATATTGAGTAATAATCTTTTATTAATTACATTAAGAAAACATCCTTAATTAATTATTCTTAACTAATTACCATAAGTGATTGTCCCTAATCACTTATATAAATTAAATTACAAATTAATTAATTTTAATCAACATTTTAATCTTTATTTAATAAGCCTTGGAATTAATTATCATATAAATTAACTTAAGATTCTTAAGTTAATTAGCAAATTAAGCATCGATTAAGTGATACATAATCAATGAATGATAAAAATAAAGGTTTAATAAAGGATACATAATAAAATACTTTAAACTTAAATAAATTTTAGAATAATTTATTTAAAAACTTTAACCAACCCATAATTTAAATAAAACATTTATAATAAATGGGTTAAGAGAAATTATTCAAATTAAAACTTGATTTGTTAAAAATTTTGAAACTTTGAAAATACAACTTTTTTTTTGCTGATCCGAAATGACTTCGGGTACTTACCCGAGCCAACGCATGATTCACCCAAGACCTGCTTCGAGTTTCTCCCTTTCTTTCCTATTTATACATTGGTTTAGTTTTAATTTTAAAACTTCTTCAACATGATGTCACACACATGAACAAACTCGAGCACGCACTCAGGCCAACAACGAAACTCTACGAGGCCATCTTCGAGACCAAACCTCCTCCTCTAAACTTTCAACACAACCCAAAATCTTCTGATACAACAGACACCGTGCACCTACACAAACAATCGCGGCGGCTCTGACCATCAAAGCCATCGCCCGCATGTCGACGATCACCTCTCTCAACAATCGGGCCACCTAGTTCTACGAATCAAACCCGAAATCGATTTTTGAGCTGCCTCACATCCACTGTAACGACCCGCCTTTTTGGACAGTTTAAACCGACGATCAAATACACACGTCGATTCCAAACCATTCAAAAGGGAAGATGGTTATTGGGGTAAATATGAAAAGAAGAGGAAAGAGAAATAAAAGAAAGGAAACAACACAGAATCTTGCAGCGGAACGATAAAATATAATAATCAAATAAACAGTTCATGAAGTTTTTTACTATACTTTGATCATTATTTATACAACATTTATCAGAGTTATACATATTCAACAGAACAAATAAAATAATGCAGCAGATGGCATGATGCAAGGGTAATAATAGTAATAGTATACCAAATCTTCGTCTTCATCCTCCAGAATAGATATTCAAAAATATGAAAACTCAGGACTGGCCCGAGCGTAATGAAAAGACAAAACACTCGAGTCAGGACTAAAATATCCTTATGAAAGTTAAATCAATCGTAAATAAATATGAGTGTAACAGCGTCAGAGATGTTTACGGGGTTTGACATCTCATATCCAGTGTCAATGTGCGTGCATTAACTTAAGAGATGTTACGGGATTTTCCATCTCTCAAGGATCCGTTAAACTATCTACTATGTAGTAATGTACGCTAAGTAGATAATGCCTATCAGTAATATAAAGTATCAAAATAGCGTTAAGGCGTTACCACAATCCCCCTTAACACATTTTTATAATGCCATAGTCTATACAGCACCGTAAGCCCCACCGTAAACTGGTGGTTATCAGAGGGTACCCCATAGGTATAACACAAAACAAAACGTAGTGTTCGCTAATAGGATAATCAGTATGACAAGGTACATGATGCGATACCAACTAGGATACTAGTAGTTGCTTGATCCGGACTGATGTTGAGCATAGCCAGCAGCTACCCCAACACCGCGAAACAACACTCCCAAATCAAGGGGTGCACCCAAATCGCATCACAAATGTAATAGATATGGTATCGAAGAAGTGTGTCCGCTAGAGGTGGCGAACCTCAATGGCCCAGCGCGGCTCCTGTTTTAGTCATGTCAGGGGTCATCCAATATCGTTCTCTTTCTTCAGTCAACGCGTTCACCAAACCATCCACTTCATTCTGGATCAACACTCCGCGTATAATAGTTATTAAAGTGGAGAGTATGTCCATATCCGATCCCGGTCTTTTTAATAACTACGTATTATTACACCATTGGCTCTTTTATATTTCAAATTGATTCATAATTGATATCAAAATATCATATTCGCTTCAAAAATCAAACCCATTTCAAATATCATCGTATCTTTTCAAATGTAAGATTCCGTTTCAAAAATCATTTTTCGCATCAATATCTCATTTCGATTTCAAAATCATTTCGAATTTCAATTTAGGTTGCAACTTCATTTAACCCGATTCGTCTTTAAATTCAAGATTTAAATATAAACATTTCACCTTATTGACCAGCTTAGAATTTTAGAAAATAGTTTTAAGTAGTTTAAAAGTAGTTTTAAATAATTAAAATAGTTAAAAGTACTTAAAATCTTAAAACGGATTTAAAATAGATACATTAGTTTAAAATAATTTAAATTGGTCTAAGTAGATTTAAAATAGATTAAAATAGTTTAAGTATTCAAAAATGGTTTATATAGCAGAGTAATTTGGAAAACAAAATAAAACAGCTTCAAAACCAATCCATTTTAATTTATAACTTCCCAATTCAAATCAATTTCAATTTCCATTCTACCGATTCAATTTCGATTTCAATTCAAATCAATGTCAACTTTGACTTCAAATTTATTCAATTTTATATTCACTTTCAATTAATTCAACTTCAATTTATATCGATTTAGAGCTTGGTTTTTCAAAATATCCATTTATAACACTTAACAAAATTATCCATCCATTTTCGAGTTTAAATCCAAATTTCAAATATGATTCAATTCCAAGCTCGACTTCAAAATATCACTTTTATATCGCTTTTACTTGGTAATATTCAAAGCTCGAATTAAGGTTAAATTTATAAACAAATCAATTTTCGAAATTCAATCGAATCCTAATTTTTCAAAGTCTCGACTTATATTATCTAACAATTTCTTTTAACCAAAATTTATTTCAACATTCCAAACTCAATTTTTCGATAAATTCGATTTCTATAAATTTATTTCTGTTTACAACTTTTAAATCAAAACATTTAATAAATTTCAAATCGACGATTTTAAAAATTATTAATTTATCCAATTCGGTGTCTGTTGGGCGAATTCTCACCCAGAAGATCTCGAGACCAAGAAGCGGCAGTTTCACCCGGGTTGGCGACCTCCATTCCATCTAGTAAGGAGTTCGCTCAACACTCATGTCCAAGGGTCCATTCGGCAAGCCCGACTTATAGTTCATTCGGCCATATCCATTCGGCAAGGCACAACCTCCACCCCATTCGGCATAAGCTCCTGCCGAACCAGACTTCACCGGTCCAGGTCCACCGGACCAACCTCTCCAACACCCTACCGGACCAACCTACAACCGGACCAAGGCCATCACCGAGCCAACACTCCTCCCCTACACGACGGGACCAGACCACCACCGGACCACGCCTATCACCGGACCACCATGACCGAACCAAGCTCCAACCTCTCTAAGCACAGCCGAATGAAGCCTCGCCGAACCAGATAACTACCAGGCCAGATTGCTTCAGCCCGGGCCCACCAGCAGCTATACACATTCAGGACCCCTGCCCCCAGCCTCCCTCTATAAATAGAGGGGCAGGGGTACAACAATGGCAGACAAGTTTGAGAGCTCAAGCACGGAAGGAACTTTCAAACTACTTTCATATACTTTCATATACTTGTACACAAAGCATTGTACTTGTAATCCGAAAGAAAGAAGATAATAACATATAAAGTGGACGTAGGCACGTTCTGGCCGAACCACTATAAATCTGTGTGTCTTTTACATTTCAGTCCCTGCTTTTTTCATATTTACATAACTCACCTAAATCATTAAGAATCACATTAAACCCATTAAATCTCACGACTTGGAGGTGTTTGCCCATTTTTTGCGCAAACATTTTTGGTGCTTTCACTGAGAATCTCGAACTCGAAGCTTCAGCTTCCCTCATTCAAACCTTCTTTCCCAATAGCATCCTTCATTGCCTAGGAAACATGACTTCCAGACCAAGAAAAGACGCCAACAAGGGAAAGAACGCTACAACTAGCAGCGCTCCAAATCCAGTGGATCCAGATCAAGAGAACCAACCCACTACAGCAGCAGTGCCACATGTAGATCAGGCAATTCCAACAGCCCCTGCCGCGGAACAACCGGCAGTAATCACTAGAGCAGACCTAGACAGAGTTGTGGTGGAAGTAACTAACCGCTTCGCATCCCAATAAGAAGCTTTGGTGAACTAACTCATGTCACGCTTGAGGGATGTCGAAGAATCCAACCGCAACACTGAATCATGGGATGAATCTCAATCTGGAGGATCTCGGAGACAGCAAAGTTCTTCCCTCTTCGAGGAAGCCATCAACAGGAACAACAATGATAGGGGCCGCGCCCGGACTCAGCCCGAACTCCGACTCGAGGAAGCGCTTGGAACCGAACCCAGCGGGGGAGGCGCCAGGCGAGGGTCGGATGTAGCTGAGCCAGTCATGCCACCTAATCATAGAAACCCCGTTGAACGGAGCCGAGCTAGAACCCAGCCCGAGGTTGACCCCATGGAAATGCCCGAAACAGAACCCCACAGGGGAAGATCAAGGCAGGGGGCAGCTGTAGCTGGTCCTAGCATGCATCCGAGCAGCCAGAGGCAACCACTGGATAACGTCAGAAGTGATAGACTATACCATCCCTACAGGTCATCTGGACGAGACCGATCTCGCAGGGAAGAACCAAGTTCATTTCTATCCGCTCCAAATTCTGATGAAAGAATGGCACGGCTATTCAGAGAATGCGTCCAACGGGAGCAAAGGGACCGAGGAATAGGCGCTAGGATCACCAGCCCCTTTACCCGCAATATCGAAACTGCCATCACCCCCCGGGAATGGAAAATGCCAACCATGGAACCTTACAAGGGAACTTCCGACCCCATCGTACACTTACAAAGATACACCCAGCATATGCTCATGAGTGGAGCAACAGAAGGGGTACTGTGTAAATGCTTTCCGCTATTCCTAGCAGATCTAGCTACCTCCTGGTTCTGCCATCTACCCCAAGGATCTATCAGCTCATGGGAGATGTTGAAAGAAAGGTTCATTAGCCAGTTCTGCATCCATGTAGAACAACCCAAGGATGCTTATTCTCTATCCAATGTTAAACAGAAATCCGGAGAGACACTGCAACAATATCTAACTCGGTTCAACGCCGCAGCGGCCGCAGTCCAAGATGCCGATGAGAAACTCACCCTAATGGCCCTCTGTAGCGGTGTACATCCAGATACCAAGTTCGCAAGAAGACTAACTAAGGAAAAACCAGCTACTTTACCTGATTTCTTCCATGAAGCTGGAAAGTATATGAGACTTGAAGACGCCGCCACTGAGAGGCAGTCAGGGCAACAAGGTAAGACAACTTCGGACAAGGTTCCCGCTGCAGCCAAGGACACTCGAAGAAATGAATCTAGAGACAATGCTGGGGGCAGGAAAGTTGAAAAACGCCAATATCGACCAGGACCGAGATTTGATTCCTACACTCCTTTGAATGAAACAATCGAAAACATCTTTCTCGCCACTCAGGGCGAACTCGGATACAAGCGCCCCCCGCACAAGAAAGAATCTGATAACGCACTCAAGTCTGGAAAGTTCTGCCGCTTCCATGAATCCCACGGACATGACACCAATGAATGCCACCATCTCCGGGACTTGATCGAAGAACACATCAGAAGAAGAAGGCTGGAACGCTATATGAAAGGTCAGAACAGGACTCCAACCCCTGCTAATGAAAACTCAAAGCGACCCCTTCCAGAAGTAGGCGAAGGGAATCGTAACACCAGTGGCTCTAGTCAAGAGAAGATAGTGGTCCATACCATCTCGGGAGGACCACACATCGCCGACAGAAGCTGGGCAGAGATGGAAAGATACGGCAAGTCACTTAGAAATGCTGAAGGCTATGTTAACTCCATTATGGAAGAACGCCACCCGAAACGGAAAGAGAGTGACGATATCATATTCAGTAGGCGTGATTTAGAAGGAAGACAATATCCGCATATGGATCCCATGGTCATCTCTGCCTGGTTCGGTCCAGCTAAAGTTTTCCGAATTCTAATAGACACATGAAGCTCCGCAAATATCCTGTTCAAGCATGCTTTCGACAAAATGAAACTGTCAATGAAGGATGTGTCTCCCTGCAACAAACCCCTGCACGGTTTCACTGGAGATGCGAAAATGCCCCTCGGGAAACTTGACCTCTTCGTCGAAATAGGAAGTCATCCCCGCTCCGTTGTGCGAAAACAAACGTTCGTACTAATAGAAAACCACTCGGCCTACAACGCCTTCTTGGGAAGACCAGCCTTGTCTGACTTCCAAATTGTCCTAGCCCCGTGGTGCCTAAAGATGAAATTCCCAACAGATGACGGAATAGGAGAAGTTGAAGGAGATCAAGACGCCGCTCGAGATTGCTATGTAACTGAACTTCGCAATAACCATAGAAAGAATAAAGGGAAAGATGCAGAGACTACTCTCTGCATGAAAAGCTTGGAAGCATAGCAACTAAAGAAAGCCCCTCCTCTTCGATACACCAGCGATCCTTTCAATGAACTAGACCCCAGGGATAAGGAGGAGGAGGCTACCGCTGAGCCTGCAGAGGCCATGGAATTCGTATCTGTAGACAAACATGATTCAAACAGACTATTAAAAATAGGATCTCAGCTAAAAACAGAATTGAAGGATCAACTCATCGACTTTCTCCGCCACAACTTAGATGTATTTGCGTGGACACATGCCGATATGACAGGAATCTCCCCAGACATAGCATGCCACATGCTGAACATCGATCCCACCAGGGCACCGATAAAGCAGAAAAAGAGAAGCATGGGAGCAGAACGATCAGCAGCCCTCGACGAGGAAGTAAAGAACCTACTTGCTAATGACTTCATACGAGAAGCCATCTACCCCGAGTGGATAGCTAACCCGGTACTAGTAAAGAAAGCTAATGGGAAGTGGCGAACGTGCATTGATTTCTCCAACTTAAATGACGCTTGCCCGAAAGACTGCTTCCCGCTTCCCCGAATCGATCAACTTGTGGACAGCACTGCCGGGCACGAACTTTTATCTTTTATGGACGCATACTCCGGATACAACCAGATTCCCATGCACGCTCCCGATCAAGACCACACTAGCTTCATCACTGACCGGGGATTATATTGTTACAAGGTCATGCCTTTTGGACTCAAAAATGCCGGAGCTACCTATCAACGCCTCGTCAACAAGATGTTCGCGGAATTAATAGGACGAACTATGGAAGTATATGTGGATGACATGTTGGTAAAGTCCAGGAAAGCCGACGATCATGTAAGCCACCTGAGCGAGATGTTTCAGGTACTTCGCCGATATGGAATGAAGCTGAATCCTCTAAAGTGCTCCTTCAGAGTGTCATCGGGAAAATTCTTAGGATTCATTGTCCATTCCAGAGGAATTGAAGCAAATCCTGAACAAATCCGGGTTCTAAAAGAAATAAGGATACCTTCCACCCGAAAAGAAATGCAGAGCTTAAACGGAAAGGTGGCCGCCCTAAGCAGATTCATTTCCAAAGCAACTGACAAATGCGTCCCTTTCTTCGAAGCTCTCAAGAAAGACAAAGGAAAGTTCGAGTGGACCGATGAATGCTTAAAAGCCTTCCTTAACCTGATCGAACACCTTCAGAAACCACCAGTACTCTCAACTCCGAACGAAGGCGAAGAGCTATACCTATACCTCGCTGTATCATCTCATGCTTTAAGCGTTGCCTTAGTAAGAGAAGAAGACCACACGCAACGCCCGGTGTACTTTATAAGTAAGAGATTTACGGGGGCAGAAGCCAGATATCCTAAACTTGAGAAATTGGCATATTGTTTATTGATCGCGTCACGAAAACTACGACACTACTTCCAATCTCACTCCATCAGAGTTCTAACCGATCAGCCACTAAGACAGGTGCTCCATCGTCCTGACACTTCTGGACGACTCCTCAAATGGTGCATTGAACTAAGTCAGTATGACGTCACCTACCATCCTCGCACTGCTATCAAAGGGCAAGCCCTGGCCAATTTCATTGCCGAATTCACTACCAATGAAGGCAAGGATCAGTTTGAAATAGCAAAAAACATCAAGTGGAACCTCTTTGTAGATGGAGCATCGAACGAACAAGGCTCGGGGGCAGGTATTGTGATAATCACCCCCAGGGGAAGAAAGCTGTACTATGCATTAAGGTTGGAATTCGCGGCCACTAACAACGATGCGGAGTACGAGGCAGTAATAGCGGGATTGGAGCTTGCCTTAGAAATTAGAGTTAATTCTTTATGTCTTCATAGTGATTCTCAACTTATCGTAAACCAAGTACTAGGAGAATTCCAGACACGAGGAGAACGACTCACAGCATACCTAAAGAAAACCAAACTGCTGCTCGACCAATTGGACCATTATCTAATCAAACACATTCCTCGAGAAGATAACCAAGAAGCCGATGAACTAGCAAAGCAAGCTAGTATGAAGAATAGCACCATTTCCGGAGCACTAGCCATCTCAAGGCAGCTAGCCCTAAGTTTTGAACAAGTGAATCTGATAACTACAATTGAAGAAGCAACTTGGATGACTCCTATCCGGAAATATTTGCAGGACGGCACACTACCAGACAAACGTGATGAAGTCAGGAGAATTTTGAGGAAAGCTCCCCACTACACAATACAAGAAGGCATCCTCTATCGGCGTGGCTTCTCTAGCCCCTTATTTAGATGCGTCGCTGGAAGGGAAGCCAAGGAAATCTTATACAACATCCATCAAGGAAGTTGCGGAGATCACACTGGAGGGCAGACTCTAGCAAAAAAGATACTCCGATATGGATATTACTGGCCCACACTAAACAAAGACGCCTTAGACTTCGTCAAGAGATGCGACAGATGTCAGAAATTTGCCAAGATTCCTCGACTACCCACAAATGAGATTACTCAAATGACCAGCCCTTGGCCCTTTGCTGTATGGGGAATTGATTTAATTGGCGAACTACCAACGGGCAGGGGCGGGGCCAAATATGCTATAGTGGCAGTCGATTATTTCACCAAATGGGTGGAAGCGGAACCCCTAAATAAAATATCTTCAGCAAAAGTTATCAACTTCTTGATCAAAAATATTCTGTGCAGGTACGGAGTACCACTCAAGATCATATCAGACAACGGACTCCAATTTGACAGCGAAGAATTCGCCGACTGGTGCCAAGAGCATGGAATTCATAAAAGCTTCTCATCAGTAGCTTATCCTCAGGCAAACGGACAAGTCGAAGCTGTCAACAAAATTCTCAAAACCCTAATCAAGAAGAAACTTGAAAAGTCAAAAGGCGCTTGGGTGGACGAACTTCCTACGGCACTTTGGGCCTACCGCACATCTTTCAGAACTTCAACAGGACATACTCCTTTCTCTTTGGCATACGGATCGGAGGCGATGCTCCCTGTTGAGACTATTGTTCCTTCCCATCGTAGGATCCACTACAATCCAGAAGAAAACGAAGAACTCCTCCTCATGTCTTTGGATCTGATTGAGGAAGGGAGAAACGATGCAGCTCTCAAAGCAGCACCTCACAAACAAAAGGTGGCAGCACTATACAACTCCAAAGTCAAACATCGCATCTTACAAGAAGGAGATCTTGTCCTCAGGCGAATCTTTCCACGCCCCGGGGCACTGGACCCCATCTGGGACGGACCATATGTAATTCATAAAGACCTCCACAACGGAGCTTATATTTTGTCAACAGTGGACGGAGAGGTGTTCCAGAGGGCATGGAACATCCGACACCTCCGTCGATACTTTTCTTAACTTGTACTGCCCATATGAAGTGAATTAACAAAGAGAATCAGTGGACGTAGGCATTTCCATGCCGAACCACTTTAAAAAATCTTGTCTCTTTTTAACTTGTTCCTTTATATCTTGGCTGCTTCTTAAGCTTTATCCTTTTCTGTTGAACAAAATCTTATGGCATCTATACTCAAGGCGCACCACGGCCTCATCTGGACAAGGCCTAACAGGTACGCTACGATTCTATGCACTCGCCAATGAGACTCTTTTGCTCCAGCATCCCTCTGCTGCGGGTTAACTCATTGCTCGCGCCTGCCCTCAAAGCCAACTGTAATGAGCCGATTATAAGTCATCATAAAGGCCGATTATAGCCGATGGCAGCTCATTACGGCGTTCGACTCGCCGGTAACTGTGAACCTACTTTAAGCCCCAACATAAGGTGTGGCCAGCCAGGGGTAGTTCACGGCCAACGGCACCCACGCTAGCCGGCCACGGTAAATCGAATAATACCCACGATTATGGACCATAATGGTTCGGGTAGTTACCGTGCGCGATCTCGGCTCCGATGTGTCTTAAGTGCGGCTGTGGTAAAAAAGAAAACTCCCAGCGGAGGCGTAAGATGGGTGACAAATGTCTCCAAGACCCACAGCTAGGGAAAGTGACTACAAAACCCGTTTGCCACGAACTTAAGCACATCGACGGCCTTCCGTGACTGGAAGTTTTACTTTTTCTATATTTCCATTTCATTTAAATACTTTTCTCCTATCCTGTATAACAAACTCTAAAGTACAGGAAACCGAATCGGGAGCATTCACTCATGAGAATCTAAGCCTGCGTACTGGGTGGCAAGGTACTCAGATATATTCATGATCAGTTACACAAGATGCTCAAAACTACCGCCTGCAAATAAAACATGAAGGGCGGTACTCTCTTCTCTTGTACATAGATGCATAACTATAGCTTATTCATATGTCACACCAACATTGCAAAACATGAAATTATATTTCAAGCAAAGGCTTAACATCAAACACAACTAAAATCACAGGCATATACATGGTCATACTTCTCACGTAGCACATCAAAATGACAACAACGTTTAAACATAACAAAATCAGCTTATATTATGAAATCACACCAAGTTATTCTCTGCAAATAATGTTATTACAGTCATATCAATGTTTTGGACTAACGTAAACAACAGTAAAAAAGAAATAAAAAGCGACCGAATCCGGACGAGTAACCAGCTGCGTCCACACTCCATCACCGACTTCCCAAGCCTATTTGGCCGCAGGGCCGGAACCCCCAGCATGTTGATCGGAAGTTCCACCTGTCCAATTCAGAAGAGGAATCCATTAAACAAACGATAAACGATCAAGTTATGGAAACCCAGAAAGAAAAGGAAAAGAGAAGAATGACTCACCAGCGTCCGCCGCTTGATCTTCATCCTCCAGTTGCACACCCGCTTCCTCCGCAGCAAGCAACCGCATCCCCTCCTTCACCGCCGCTTGCTCCTCTTTCGAGAACTGAGCAGTGACCACATCTAGGCTAAAAGCCGCTCCACCTTCCTTACCCGCATCGACCCTGGCCTCCTCTAAAACCCGAAGATATATCTTGGCCATGACCCGGGGATACTCATCCATCCAAGACAAGCTGCCCTCCTTCCAAGTGCGGAAGTACATGTCCTGCAGCATCTCATCCATCATCCCCTCATTCTCCTCGAACTCCCTCACCCGGGCTTCGAAAGCCTGCAACTTGGCGACAGCGACATCCCTCTCTGATCGGTATCTCGAGCAGTCAGCCTGGAGAGACCTCCTCATCTCCTCCATCTCCTCCATCTTCTCCTTTAACTTGACTTGAGCCATCTCCGCGGCCTCAAGCCTTCCAGACAACTCCTCTACCTGCTCGAGATCCGCATTCCGAACCTCATCCACTGTCGCAATGGCCATGTCAATCCGCTCCTTACAGGAGGCCTCCATCTTCCGTAATTCCGCCCTACTAGCCTTTTCCATGGTCTCTTTCAGACGCCTGGAGGCTTCCTCATGTCGAGAAATCTGAACGGCTTGACCGGCAAGCTGTTCGGCCTGATCAGCCACCTTCAGCCGCAACCGAATATTGGCACTCCCAATCTCCTCCCCGGCCTTGACCAATTGAGCATGATACTTCATTAACTTCTTGGTCTCTTCAGCCACCCGATCGATATTAGCCTTGGCCTCGTCTCCCATGGTTACTACCCGAGTGGTAAGCAGATCAAGATCTAGAGACTTAGCCTCATCTAACACTCGTACCATGGGGTTGCGGGGAAGGAGGTGTTCACCCGTGGCCTCATCAAATGAAACATCCCGAGAGCTTGGATCTAAATCAGGATGACCGGCAAAGGGGTCACGGGGCACGTCAGGACGTCTTATGCGGATAACTGTAGGATTCTTGGAAGGAGGTGGAGGGGGGATAAACTCCGTGCTCTCCTCCGTGGCATCACGAGGAGGCTGAACAGAAAGCTGCGGACCAGGGGAAGGCTCAAATAAAGAGCGACTCCTCTTCTTTTTCTGAATGCCCTCTTCGATGACCCCGAGAAGAGGACGGTATTTGACCACGTCCCCAGTACGACCAGTGGGAGGCTTCGCAGAAGCTCTCATCAACTTGAACTGTTCGAGGCGGTGTCGAACGCCCGACGTTTTAACCACCTGGCCTGCCCCTGGAATAAAGAACAAGTGTTACGAACATACGATGGTCCACAACTCAGGAAACATGTTAAGTAAAAAGAAAGAAAAGTGTGAAGGCACGTCTATTATACAAACCCTGCGGAGGAGTGGGGTACTGCAATAAGTCCTGAATCTCATTCCAGGACGGGAGTGAACCATAAAATATTTCTAAGTCCTTATCGAAAATGGAATCGACAGAGGACAAAAGTTCACCTTGCACCGCCGAAGTCACCCTGGCTGAGGAACCCCTGGGGGATAGATCGGCACCAGCCCCGACCTTGCCAGTCTCCTTCGCCTTCTCCGCTCCCGATTCCCCTTCCGATTCCCCGAAGGCCTGGCGGAGGGCCTCATCCAGCTCAGAGTCTTGCCCAGAAGTTAAGGCACCAGCACCACTACCACCCTGACCATCTCCATCTCCTCCGCCTTCCGACTCTCCTTCCATATCGCCTCCTTCGCCCTCTTCCACACCTTCCTCCTCCGGAATGATCGGGCAAGTACTAGGAGAGGGGCCCTCCGATTCTTTAAGCTTCTTGCCCCCCGCGACGGGATGCTGTGCAAAGGGTTTTCTCTTGCCACTCTTCACCGTGACCCCCTCCTTAGCTTCAGCAGCCTTCTCCTCAGCCGTGTCCCTCTGCTTAACAACGGACTGGTGCGGCTGGATCAAATTGTACTCCAGGAGGGTAGCGTTCCTGATCAGGAACGAAGCCGACCTGTCCCGCGCATGAATGGCCTTTATTCCAGCAGCCATCCGCGCCAAAGAATCATCTTCCACGACAGCAATGCCATCTGTCGCTAGCAAGAAATAGAAGAGTGTCAGAAGAAGCACTACAGTCAGAACATGGAAAATATAAATGAAATTAATCTTACAGCCGGAAGTGAAAAGGCGGAAAGAAACAGAATCGTCCTTGACAAAGAACCATTCCTTCTTGAACATGGTGAACTTTGAATATAAGTCCAAGACCGGTTTGAAGGGCACGGCCGCTTCCAGACTAATATACGGAGACCCCTTCTTGTAGCCCCTCAGGTTATACAAATACCGAATTTCCCGGTTAGAAGGAGGACGCCCGTATCTCCTCTGGAAGATGACGAAGAGGCTTACCAGAATGGCATAGGAGTTCGGCTGAAGCTGGAATGGAGCTACTTTCAAATATGTGGTAAAGCTGACTATCCAGGCATTGATGGGAGGGATAGCACCACACATGCAATGGTACCTGCTGTAAGCGAAGTAACCTTCGGGGGGATTATACGGCATCACTCCCTCTCCCGGCAGCTGCATGAGAGCCCTGTCTATCCCAAATGAACGAGAGATGACATCAAGTTGCTCCTCCTTTAGGGAGCTAGGAAAGCAATCGGGCGGGGAGACCAGAAGTTCCTGAGGACCATATCTGTCCACTAACGACCTCGGAACAGGTCGATGCTGCCCAGATCCTGATTGGGCTGGGAGCACGGAGGAAGACTCACCTCCATCTTTGGATTTCCGTCTGTCTGATCGTGTTTCCGCCTTGCGAGACATTTTATCTGCATACACAGAAGCAAAAAGACAAGTTGTTAGGACAAGGAGTACAAAGATGTAAGCGAAAAAGAATGCATAAGTCCAGAGTTCCACTCAAAGTCCAAATACAAGAGTCATTCGGTGTACATGTCATTAGTTCATTCGGTATACATGTCATTCGGCACTAAGAGTCATTCGGTATACATGTCATTCAGCAAACTAGGACACCTTGCGTGCATTCGGCATAATGTCATCCGGTAGTAAAAATCATTCGGCAAAAGAGTATATACCTGATTCGGTGAAGATTTGATTCGGCAAAGGTTTGGTTCGGTGGTCAGTTGATTCGGCAAAGATTTGGTTCTCTGGTTCGGTAAGAAGAAACAAAGGGGGGTGTAGCCTCTATATATAGGCGAGCTCAGGATTGCCGAACCAACTGGTTCGGCCTACCGGACCAGAATACCGGACCAATATCAACATACCGGACCAACCAAGAAACCGAACGTAACCATCTCTACCCGCAAAGGCCAGAAGCAGGGGGCACGTGGAGCGCCTCAATCAGATAAGTACCGAACTCTAGGACCTACTAATAAAGTAGAGAATATGATAACAATGAATGAGTCGTAAATCTCTCACCAACGTGGGTTAATCATTTACACGTGTACGCGACCACAAACGGTCCATAGGCACGCTCTGAATGGCTATTAACCCTATCGTCGTGAGAATTTGCACCTTGACATCCTTTTTTAAGCTCATCGGTTAAATGGATATTTGATTCTGATAGTTATGAAATGGCTAAGCTACTTACACATGTACGGGGTCGCGAACGATCCCTAGGCATGCTCTGAGCTGGCGATAAACCACCTGGACAAACGATCCAGGGACCCACTCTGACGTGAACCTGGCATCGATAATGCTAAGCCCCCTCGGGGTACACCTCTCGCCCCGAACAGCGCGGGTCATTTCATCTCAAATGCTTCGATCCTGAACGGTCGTTATCAGAAGTCACACTAAAACCGTAAATTCCTTTGCAGGACATCAACAGGATACGAGCATCCAGCCCATGGCGTTACAAAATACGCCTTCCTACCGCAGGGAAACAAAGCGCGACACATGCAAGCACGTGCCCCACTTTGGGGGGCAAATGTTGGGCGAATTCTCACCCAGAAGATCTCGAGACCAAGAAGCGGCAGTTTCACCCGGGTTGGCGACCTCCATTCCATCTAGTAAGGAGTTCGCTCAACACTCATGTCCAAGGGTCCATTCGGCAAGCCCGACTTATAGTTCATTCGGCCATATCCATTCGGCAAGGCACAACCTCCACCCCATTCGGCATAAGCTCCTGCCGAACCAGACTTCACCGGTCCAGGTCCACCGGACCAACCTCTCCAACACCCTACCGGACCAACCTACAACCGGACCAAGGCCATCACCGAGCCAACACTCCTCCCCTACACGACCGGACCAGACCACCACCGGACCACGCCTATCACCGGACCACCATGACCGAACCAAGCTCCAACCTCTCTAAGCACAGCCGAATGAAGCCTCGCCGAACCAGATAACTACCAGGCCAGATTGCTTCAGCCCGGGCCCACTAGCAGCTATACACATTCAGGACCCCTG